>JAMJFZ010000242.1:6710000-11510000 GCA_026225945.1 Cricetomys ansorgei
CACAGTGTCAGAATCATTGAATTACAGTACATTCACAATGTTTAGCAGTCTCAATGTCATAAAGTCTTCTTACCTTGGTAGCCTGGTTGAGGTGAATAGAATTTTTTTTATTCCAATCTTAGTTACTGATATTAATTCTCCCATCACACATTCTGCAGCAAGTATATCTATCTATCCATCCATCTGTGTGTGTGTGGCTTACGGGATAAATGAAAGTTAAAGGATTACAGCAGAGTTCAAGCTTTCAGAAGTGGGCTGAGAAAGTCCATATTGATAGCATGATAAACTAGACCAGTCTCCAGTGGGGACCATGGCTGGAACTACTGGAATCAGGGAAGCTACAGGATTCAGCAGGGAGGTGAAAGACTGAGTCCAGATCAAGGAAACAGTCATGAGTGTGAAACCACGGATTCATCTCAGGCCCAAAAGGGCAGAAGTGGACAGGCAGGCAGTATACTGATAGGCTGTGTCAACAGCGAAGGATACAGAGGAGTTAGAGTCCATGGTCCTAGACACACACATAAGGTATCAGATGTTGTGGGGTCATGAATATACTGTTGGATATCCACCACTTTATGGGGACAGGTAAGGAAGTGACCCCTGTTCCTCGGTCTAAAGTGCCTGGTAAATTCTTGGGCCAAGATTCCCTGATAATAATTTTAATATAGTATGTCCATGTGTCCCTACAGTTTCAATTCTCTTCAATAAACTTATAGGGTGGTTCCTCTTGTATCCCCAGGAACAAGGAGAATGCTGGATGGATTGTACAGTTTCTGGCTTCATCCAGGGGCTGTGGTCATCCTGGTCCCTTCCTTTAAAATGGAATCAAAAGCTGCCTGTAAAGTGGGGTTTCCTAGAGCAGTGCACAGCCTGAAAAAAAAAATTACCATTTCATATAATATGTGATAATCAGAATAAGGCACAGCTTGATCTCAACAGTCACTCATCTTTCTTTATATTGTTCTCGTTTCTGAGCAATATCTAGAATTCTTCACAGACATAAACAAATTCATATTTTTAAATGTGCCAATGGACAGGACAGGATGTGTGGCTCAGTGGTACAGCACTTACTGAGTACACACCAGGCTCTGGGTTACATCCCAAACACTGCAAAGATAAATGCATGGAGCATGTAATCATGCAAAGACTCCCTCCTTGACCATGCTTGCCTCCGGTATGCTGTGTTTTTTAATTAAACCTTGTCCTTGTGCATGTCCTCAAAAGTCCAGCTTTAGCAAGAATACACTAAGATCTATTCAGGCATCTCTGACCTTCAATATCTAATTAGATATTGATACTGGGGAAATCAAGATCCCCTAGTTTTAAAAAAACAAGGACACATACACACACACACACACACACACCCTATGAACAGATGAATAGACTTGAAAGGAATCATGAAGACTTTTTTTTTTTTTTTTTTTTTGGAATTTAAAAGGAAAATCCCAAGGCAGGTAAACTAAATCTTAGCAGCTGCTGAGAAGAGTTTCGAAACGAAATGAAGAGGAGAGAAGGCCAGGCCTTTCAGTTAAGCTGGCATAGAGATCAGCTGCCCAGTAGATGAGCAGCCACATAGCAGTTTAGGGGTGGGGAGATAGAGAAAGAATGAAGCCCAAAGTATTAGGAAAGCATGGTTGGGAAAAAAAAGACAGAAAGAAGAAAAGGAAAAGTTACACTTTTGGGTGGTTGAGAAAAGTGGGCAGACTTCCAAAGCTGCATGGCTGAGAACAGAGCAGAGATTCTGGGAAGGAAAAGTAAATTATCTCATTTGGGGGATAATTATTCCTCTCATCTCTTTAGGATAGCTTAAGGTGAATCCGTCTTCACAGGAGGTGATTGACCTGCCCAACTGGAATGTGGGAACTCCACCCAGGCCAGAGATTCCATTCTCTTGACCAGAAGGAACCCATTTCCCCTTAATGAGCCTTTATTGCTACTGAAGTATAATCACCCTGAATTCCTCACTCACCCTACCTCTAGCTCTCAAATGACTTCTATCACCTTTGGCTGAATTTCAACGCGATTCCAGTTAGATTGATTTTGCAAGACCTACCTCGTAATCAAAGCTCTCTCTAAGAGCTGTACTCCACTGAAATGAGGAGCCGCAGAGGCCTTTGAGAGTGATACAGGCCTTTCCTCTCACCCCAGGTGGGCTGTCACACGGGAGTTAGGGTGTTGGAAGCTTATGGTCACACAACACTTCCACTGAGTCTGTGGCTCCCAGATCGTGTCTCAACACAGAGGGTGAGTTTCTGAAAGTAGTTTAGTGTGGATCAAAGGTGGCATCGTGAGAGAGAGAAGGCAGAGCTCTTGTGTAGCAAGGGGTAGGGGGCAGCAATCCCAGAAAAGACGGTATCAAAAAAACGGTAGCCACAGGACTTCTGGTTTATCTCAGGACTCAGAGACTACAGTGAGTCTTGGGAAGGTGCTCAGTCCAGATGGCCCATCCACGGGGCATCCAGGTGCCTTTCACATGTGGTTACGTAGTTTCCAGTCACAGGAGCTCATTTAGTGGAAGAGATAAGAAAGGCTTGGAATTTGGAACTCTCTTCTAGCATTCCCGCCCTTCAGCAAGAACAAAATACTGACAGGCCTGAGGCCTGAGGGCGTTTTTCGGAACTGCTGCTTTTAGGAGGAAATCCCTGCACTATAACTGCCTAGCCACGTCCCATCTCCTGGTTGCATGACCATCAGCCACAGCAGCCTTGAGTCAAGAGTTACTCAGAGCAAGGTCAATTTCTGCCTCATTGTTTAACAAGCATCAAGGTACATTGTTTTTTGTTTGTTTGTTCTTGTTTTTTTTTTCTTCTTCTTTAAGACCATTAAACAAAAACTTTAGACAAAATTAATGTAAGAGCGTATTTGAGTGTCCATAAGAATTCATGACTCTTTACAGCCCTCAGAATTACAGCAGATTCAGAAAGCTCTACTTTAGTGGCAATAAGCTAGGCACTTTTATGACCTGACCTAGGAAAGAAAGTAGACTTCATTTGACTGATGGTAGCTATGTGTGGGTATGGTCTGGTGGAAACTTTCTAGATAGTTTTCTGCAGTTCTTTGCATTTCTCACTCCAATCAAGTTGACCATCAAGGCTAGTAATCACAGACAGGAAGTTAACTCTCCTCATAGCCACAGAACATAAATTTGTCCTGAAACCTAACGCAAAAAATAACCTCGATGGTTTTGCAAAGCATGTGACTGTGGGCATCATGTGAAGTAATAATTAAGTGGGTAATGTAAGGAGACAGGTCTTGACAGCATTCTTCCCAAAACAAACCCTCGAAATTATTTCAAGAATCTTTTCTTCTGAAGAATAAAATTTCCTAAATGATATAACTACTGAAATGGAAAAGTACAGAAAGATTGACTTTGGAAAGTACTATCTGGACTGCACAACTTTATGTGATCTTTACAAATTTTCATGGTAAAAATATGAAAGAGGGGACCAAGGGAAGCTCCTTAAAATAGGATTGCACTGAAGGCAAAACCTTCTTAGGATTAACAGTTCAAATAATAATAACCTAAAATTACACACAGCAATTATTCCTGTTATCATTACAAAGAAGAAGGACCATGTAAGAACTAATTTGATAGCAGCAGCTTAACAGAGAGGTGAGCCGGTTCCTGTAGTGATAAGGTGTTTGTTTTGTGACCTGAAACTTCTCATGTCAGGGGATTTGTAACCAAGCATGTAAATTGGAATTTCTTATTTATTTGAGAAACACCTGGCTATTACTTTGCCTCCCTTTGTCTTCTTTGAGAGTTGTTGGCATATATTTTCTTGCTTGATTGATAAAATCTTTGTGGCTGATCCTAAAGCTGTAGCCCACTTAAAGGAGGGGAGTCTCAAGTAATCTGTCTTTTATATGTCGACAGTGTTCAAAACACGACATCCTAGAATATGGAATCACAACGTTATCATGTACTTGAAACTAAAGGGATTTGAAGAGCAGGAGGCTGGCCTCTCTCTTCCCCTGATGCAAGCCATAAGACCCTTGTGTGAGAGCTATCCTCTGTATAGACAGGGAAGGGAAGGAATGTGCACCCTGCCCCTGAAGGCAGAAAGAGGCTGGGGGTGTGAGAACCAAGGGGACAGGATTTGCTCAGTTTCCTCCAGGTGTTTCAGCTCAGCTCTCTTCTCCTATCACACTTTTCCATGACTTCCTGTTCTTCATCAGACTTAGTATAGAAATGAGTGCACAGGTGTATTCCTTGCACTGGGGAGATTGGGGCAGGAAAATTAAAAGCTCAGCACCATCATGACTTACATAATGAGACCCTGTCTCAAAAGAAACAACAAACGTTCAGGCTGAATCATTTCTTTGATGCATCTCTTCCCCTTGAAGGCTCTTGTCTGACATAGAACACATTGGAAAATTTTTCTCTCCCCATCCCCAGTCCTGTTTTTCTTGTGTTAATCTCTATTTTGATTGTCTAATTAATATGGTTCTATCGAGAGAACCTAGGGTGACAGGAAAAAAACACAAGTGTCTTCCTCTCACACTGTCAACATTCTTCAGTGATGTGTCTTTTCTGGAAAGAAAACGATGTCAGGTAAGGAGTGACGCTTATTATGGTGTCATCCCCTTCAGAGTTGGTATTGTTCATTGAGATGTTGTGCTTTCTTTTGGTTTTAAAGTGCTGGAATGGAATCCAGGACCTACAGTCAGCTCTTCTTTTAGATTTTAGCCTTTACAAAGCACACTTGCGTTAGGAATTTGACACTTCTCGGAGTCCACCCCTGGACTTAGGTCCATTGATTGCTGGAGCCCTAATACCCTGGCAATGAGGTTCCAGACTCCCCAGCGGGGAACTTCGGCTTACCAGCCATTCTGCCCCTTCCTCCCCTTTGCTGTCATGGTGACAAGTCTTTCATTATGTCTGCATGGCCTAGTGATACCTTAGCTGGCCGGTGTTAGCTGAGAAGGAGAAGCGGCCATTTTTTACTCAAAAGTAATTGTCTTTGTAAAATATCTTGCAGGCTTCTAAGTCCTGGCATGTGTAAAGCTACCCATTCATATTGATAGTAACAGACAGAAGCAAAAGGAGCCTAAATAGAGAAAAAAATAAATACGCACCAAACAGCTAAAAACTGTAAAATACAAACCTTCTTTGCCTACATGGCACTCTGCTCTGTTTGGGGCAGATGGAGATCTTATTCAGCTAACAGTATTAAGTCAAATGTTCTTTCTTAGCAAACAAGATAAGTCGCAGGAGGAAGGACTCCCAACCCCTATCCTGGGCGTGACTGCATCTACTTAGGAAACCGGTGAAGGCCTGAGCAACATCTACGTACCAAAAAACTATTTGGCTTCTTAAACCTCTTCCCAGAGCAATTCTCTCTCTTTCTGGTGTGGCCCTTTCCCTGGTAATGTATGTTGTCAGTCTCTCCCTTCTTCTTTTCTTGGTGTGGTTTTTCCACTGACAAGGCGCATTGCATTGTCAGTCTCTCTCTCGCCCCTCTCTTTTCTTAATATGTACACTGATAATTCCTCTATTAAAAACGCTCCTGCGTTTTACTTCTAAAGCGTGTTCCACGTGTCATTTTAAAGCGCGATCGTGTGTGTCATTTCCTCGGGTCCCATAAAAGAAAGAACTACCCTGTTCGTTTGTCATTCCTCATTTTTCCTGCGCTCGTACTCCCTCCTGCATAGAGTTTCCATGAACCCATTTGTGGGAAAGGCTGGTTCCCTCCACAATTGATGACACTGAAGGGTATATGACAGGCAAAAATCCACTAAGGTATAAAAAGAAAGTAGAGTACTTTGGACAATGAAAAGTCTGTTTTCCTCACTTGTCCACATATCCACTTCTGTATCTCAGGAGCTGAGCTGAAATGAAATTTAATGTATCCAATCAGAAAATGCCCCTAGGAATTCAGTTAACCTCTGGGTAAAGATGAGCCTTGGATGAGCTTGTGAACTTAGGTGAGCCTACAGCCAATATCCACTTTAAAATCTTACTCAGTCCAAGTCACTGTGTCAGAATCCCACAGACCGCACAGCTTACAAACAAAAGAAATGTATTCTCACAGCTCCAGAGACTAGGATGTCTAGAAAGGAAGTAGTAGAAGATTAGGTATGTGGTATTTGTCTTCTCTCTGATTCCTCACTCTGTGTGGCAGCTGTGGCCTGGGAAGTCTCTTCTGTAAGGATATTGGTGACTCATGACTAATTAATTACATTCTACTTCCTAAAGCCATCTCATTGGAGATGGGGTGTCTATACATAGGTTTGGGGGACACTAACACTTTATTGCATACTCCCACTAATTTGAATAGATAGCACACACACATACACACACACACACACACACACACACACACACACACACACACACAAAACAACTATGGGGTAAGATTTTGAACTCTTAGCAGTTTGGGTTCCAACATACACTGATGACATGTGAAGACAATGGGAGGAGAACAGAAGAGACAT
This sequence comes from Cricetomys ansorgei, assembly GCA_026225945.1. Taxonomy (NCBI): domain Eukaryota; kingdom Metazoa; phylum Chordata; class Mammalia; order Rodentia; family Nesomyidae; genus Cricetomys; species Cricetomys ansorgei. The sequence goes on from JAMJFZ010000242.1 coordinate 6,716,439, forward strand.
TGAAATCCTTAATCATATACCAGATGCAAATACAGATGTACAGGAATCGATGCAAGGGATGCATGAGGCTGAATCTGCCTTCATCCTGGCCCAGCTCAGAGGTCCCTTACATGGACTGTGCAAAAGAAGGCTATATGTTTATGATATTAAAAAAAATAAAAAATGAAAAGAATGGGCTGGAGAGATGGCTCAGTGGTTAAGAGCACTGACTGCTCTTCCAGAGGTCATGAGTTCAATTCCCAGCAACCACATGGTGGCTCACAACCACCTCTAATGGGTTCAGATGCCTTCTTCTGGCACACAGGTAGACATACAGATAGGTCAGTCATACAAATGAAATAAATAATTTTTTAAAAAGGAAAGAAAATGAAAAGAAAGGATAGAGTGTAGCTCAGGTAGTAGAGTGTTAGCCTAATATTTGGGGAGCTCTGGGACTGATACCCAGACCATATCAACAGGCCTTTCTGTGCCATGAATGACTTCTGAGGAGATCCTCAACCTCTGAAAATAGGAGAAACGAATAGAGAAATCAAGGTGCTACAGAAAGCCAGAAGTATCATTTAGCTGCAGGCCAGTGCTGCTCCAGTGTCTGTCCACTTTTTGAAAGATCTATAAGCCCGTTCCCTGCCTGGGTCTGTGCCTCTAGCTCTGTCCTGTTAGCACCCTTCTGATTCTGAGTATAACTTTTCCTTGTTCTTCATCTGCCCACAGACCTCCACACTAGCCCAGGTGACTCCACAAGACTCTGCCTAGAGCAAAGGAGTGTTGGTTTAGTTTTAAAGAAGCAGCTGTCTTGGGTGACATGGATGTTGGCACACCACAATAACACTTCTCTAATCTTTGGTGTCCAGCCTTTGTAGTCCCAGCAATAAGCATGAGGACCCCATGCCAGGTACACTCTAATGATCTCAGGAATGACTCGAGATCCTGATGCAATCAAGAAAAGCCCCGACTAAGACAGAGCCCACTTCCAGCTTTGTTTGTTTGGGCACTGAAGGCTGGTCTGCTTCTGAGATGGTTCCCTTAAAGACTAGATGGGGGGAAAGCCAAGAGTTTTTGGGCACTACTTCACAAGTCAGCAGCTGCTCTGCACTCCCAGTCAATCCCAATTTGCCACTTGGCTGCTTGCTGATGAACTGCTTGTACGAGTCTTTGATAGCACCAGAGTGTATTCCCTAATTCAGCCCTTGGCTTGTCAAGCTCCGGGCAGATATCTCGTGCCCCAGAAGGTTGGCCTGCTGGCAAAAAAGCTCGTTATAAGGAAAAGACTATTTGACTGGAAGTCCAGAGCCCTGTTTCAGGTCAGAACTGTCCTGATTTACAGATATCATGTAGAAAAAGTCTAGGCCTTAGATTTTTGTGTTTTGTTGTCGGCAACACTTTCGTTATGTGAGCTTTAAACATATACAAAATTAGAAAGAAAAAATGAAAAAAGAACAAAAATTAAAATTGTAAGTGCATGTACATACATTTTTAATTAAGATGCAATTACATCACTTCCCCATTTCCCTTTAGTTTTAACAAGGAACAAGTTAGAATGCATTTTGATTCATTATACCTCACCTTGTCTTTTAGGTTTGTTTTCTGCAAATTGAAATGGAAGAAGGGCGGCTTGCTCTCTTATTACTTCATGAGTTCTCACCCAGGCTACCCTAAGTTCTTGAGGATAAAGCTGGCTTGACTTTATGTGTGCTCCTATAAATGACTCCAACAAATGCACTAATTCACCAAGATTGACTTGGGCAGCATGTCTTCTCTGTTTTATCCTTGATTCCCTATCTGGGGTCAACAGATGTTTCTTCCTATCTCCCCAGGGACAAGTTCCAGAGCACAAGCATTTTCCCCAAACAAGATCTGGCAGGACACAGAAGGGTTGAGGTTGCAACAGGGCCTGAGGCGTGCGACTGGGACTGATCTTAGCCACCTTTGCCCACCTGGTAAGACTACGTGCCTTCCTACTGAAGTGGCATTTGCATGATCTGTATGAGGGGTGATAAGATGTGCAACCAAGTCAGTCCAAGCTTGGCCTTTTTAGAAGCCAATGGTACCAATAAGGGGCAAGGGCCATAGTCTTGGTCAGAACTAGAATGAAAAAGGTAGCTTCATCAGCAAGCACAGCAGACTATAGCAAAGGCTTGTTCCCTCTTCATCCTGAGCCAGAATGAGCGTCACAAACTGGTTCCAGAGAGACCATCAGGGGGGAGAGAGGTGCAGTAGCCCTACAGCAGCTGCAGTGTGGGATGAAGAAGCTGGACATGAAAACCGATGTGGATTGTGGAGGACTAGATGAGGTAGTATACCATGCATGAGACTGTGTCTAACATTGCTCTTTTGACACAATAACTGATTCAGCGATGATACTTTTTTCATGCTATATTGGGCCTTGCTGACATTTCTTTTCCTTTTTTAAACATTGTCTTAAACACCCAAGAGCAACTGGCTTATAATAGATTACAATGGACTTTTAAAAATCATGCCCCTGTCAAAAGTTATCATTATATAATTGAAACTCTTCAGTGGCCTACAGATGTGTGAAAATGAACAGCTTAAAGGTTTTGAAAAAAAGTACTTTGAATGAATTAAAAGGGGCAGTCCCGAAAGCAATGTGGTCGTTGAACAAAAGCCTTAGTGCCATAGCGGGACTTCCTCTTTATGAAGTAGTAGTCAGAGAGGACCAGCAAGCCATAAAACATTTACTTCTCTCTGTTTTCGATTGTGAAGGCAATGTGACCAGCTGCTTCAAGTTTTTGCAAGCAGGACTTTCTGCCATGAAGGAGTGTACCCTAAATCCATGAACCAATAAACCCTTCCTCCTATACATTTTGTCAGGCATTTTGCCACAGTAGTGAGACAAGAAACTAATATGAGACCTTAAAAATAAATCAAAAGACGCAAACAGTTTGATGAAGAACATGAGTTAAAAATAGGCTTTAATCTATTCAAGGCTTGCTTGCGGATAGCAGTGAACATTGTCATTGTCCATGACTAGAAAAATTAAATGAAAAACATAAATTTGTTAAACACGTCAGTTTAGGGACATGGTGAAGTGCTTGCCTAGTGAACGAGGTTTGATCCTAGCACCACATAAACCATGAGATAGTGTAGCCTGTGATAGCAGCACTCTGGAGGCAGAAGCAGGAAAATCAGAAATTCAAGGGCATCTTCAGCCGTATAGCCCATTTGAGGCCCGCCCTTAGCTACATGAGACCTTGTTTTTAAAAACAAATATCCTTATCAATTATTTATCAATTACCAACTAGTCCTTATACACCATCTGAAATGTTTTGGCAGATGTCTGTTAGGTTCCAGTGACTACTGTGACCAATCAGTGTGTACATAGGTGTAGAAGAAGTTTATTTTTTTACAATTCTGGAGGCCAGAAACCCAGACTCCAGGAGTTGATAGAGAAACCATGGGAATTCTGCCTTTTGTCTCTTTCATCTTCTTCTAGTGACAATTGGCAATTCTTGGCTTGTAACTTAATCTCTTTGTCTCTGTGTTTTCACTTTTCTTTCTCTGTTCTGTCTTTCCCACATATCTCTGAAGTATAAAGGTATAGAGACTTGTTTTTGGCATGAAGGGCTACTTGAAGCATCTGGAAAAAACTCCTCCTCTCACAAAGTTTAAGTGTGTCCCCAGTGGTCCTTTTTCTAAAGAAAGTAACATTCGCAGGCTCTAGATATTCAGAGATGGACATATTTTGGGGGTAGAGGAATAGAATGTTGGGTCACTACTCAACACCCCACATTGCCACATGGACTACAAATCAAGAAGAAAAGAAAGTATGGGAGGGGTGTCTATGTCCTAGGTAGTTGAATTCCAGATTTTTTTAAAAAGTAAATATATGTTTCATAGTAAACAAAACAGAAGAAAGCTAAAACACTGTCAAGAGGGCAAAGCAGGTCTGAGGATGTAGCAGGGCTCGTAGACTGCTGGCCCACCAGCCCTGCATCACCAGGGCAAAGGGGTACATGCTTATAATCCCAGCATTCAAGAGGCAGAGAAATAAGGATCAGGTATTCAAGACCCTAGAACAATGACATTCAACCTAATGCTGCAACCCTTTAATACAGTTCCCTATGTTGTGGTGACCCCCAACCTTAAAATTACTTTTGTTGCTACTTCATAACTGTAATTTTGCTACTGTTAAGAGTCAGAATGCAAATATCTGATACGCAGAGGGTCTTAGATGATCTCTGTGAAAAGATTGTTCAACCCTCAAAGGGATTAGAGGTCACCTTGGAATACAGTAGAACCTGTAGACCCTGTTTTAAAGCCAAGACAGCAGGAAAAAACAAAACAGAACAAACAAACAAACAACAACAAAATCCAGCATCTTTTGTCTCTGAAGTGCTAAGAATGAAGGTGAGACTTTCTTCAGTAGTTCATTCATTTACTATTTGGTAATTTAAAATAAGGTAAATACAGAAAAACTTTGAGTTTTCAGGAAGTTGAATTTGTGATGCTGATCCCAGTTACATCAAATCTGGAGGGGGAAAAACTGAATAGATCTTAAAAAAATCATTTTTGAGACATTCTTAAGGTAGTCCAGAAAATGTACCTAAATGGAACACCTTGGGCCATCAAGATGGCTCAGTAGGAAAGGTGCTTGCCACCAAGCCTGACCTCCTGGGTTAAATCCTTAAGAATCTTACAGGTTGGAGGTTCCAGGTAGTGAATGGGGTGGGTGGAGCAGGCCTTTCCCATAAGCATAGGGAAAGTGAAATCCAGAAACAGCCTGGAGGCCTCCAGAAATTCCATGATAGGAGAGAACCAGCTCCAAAAGTTATTCTCTCAATTTATACACACTGTGGCATACATAGGTCTACACATATACACAACACCCCATGCCCAACCTACACAAAATAGATAAATGTAAAAAGAAAATACAGGTATCATTTTTTAAATAGAACATTTCTACTCTCAGTGATTCTGGACAAACAAGGTGTGGCTGTAAACTGCACGCCTAAATTATAAGCTACTTGTTATTACAAAATGATTAAATATTTTTCAAACTATTTCAAACTAAGCCCAAGATAAATGGCTTATGTTTCAAGTTAAGTTGTTTACATTAAAAAAAAAAAGAAGACAATAATCTTGAACCTTTACTAAATCTTCTAGCTAAAAAGACTGATGTCAAACGTACTCTAAATATCATTGAATTGAAGGCAATGAAACTTGTTATACATTGTGATGTTTAAGGACATGTGAGCATTTTAAATGTGCTTCTGGTTCAGTACTATTAAGTCTAATATCTCCAGTTGATGAATCACATCATCAACCTGCCAGAAAGCCTTCAGAGAGCCATTTGTTCCTGAATCCCAATCAAGTATGTACCCTGATGCTGAAAAATATTTTGGTAGACCAGATGACTGAACTATCCTTGTCAGTCCTGCCAAGTGAATTATGATAAAAATTGAGCACTTTCAGCCCTCAGGCAGTATAACCAGGACGAAAAGAAAAATATCTGGGGTTTTAGTTGCTGATATTATACAGACAATTGCCTTGTCCGTTGATGAATCTTAGTTGAAGTTGAAGGTTCTTGAATTCTTTTATATTGGAAGTTAACAAACAGAGAGTTGATGTCATTGGTCCTGCATGTTTCTTGAAGAGTATATTCAAAGCCGGTGCACAGAATAATCTTATTTCTTTCAGAGTTTCTCTATGTAGTTTTGATTGGCCTAGAATTCTCTATGTAGCTCAGGGTGATCTCAAAGTCTCTACAGAAATCCTCTTGCCCCAGTTTTCAGAATGCCAGGATTACAGAGGCTTAACAGAGAGGTGTTAAAGTCTAATGACTGAGTTCAAATTTCAATTAAAATTAGTCCTGATTGGGTTTGAGTTTTTTATTCTTCCTTCCTTCCTTCCTTCCTTCCTTCCTTCCTTCCTTCCTTCCTTCCTTCTTTTTTTAATTGGGGATTGGGGATTTTGGATACAGGGACTTGTGCAAATGTTTTAGCACTGAGCTACACTCTCAGGGCTTACATATTTTATCGTTTAAGGTAGAATAACAGTATCCACCTATGGAATTATTGTAAAATTCATGGTGCTGAGTGCCTGACATACTATAAGCTCTCAATATTTAATAGGATTTTATTATTATTATTATCTAGCAACATCAGATGTTTTAGTTACTTCTCTATTGCTATGAAGAAACACCATGACCATGGAAACTTATAAAATCAAAGCATTCCGTTGTAGGTTTGCTTACAGTCTCAGAAGGTGAGTCCACAACCATCATGGCAGGGAGCATAGCAGCAGGCAAGCAGATCTGGTGATGAAGTAGTAGCTAAGAGCCTACATCTAATCTACAAGTTGAAGGCAGAGAGAGTGAGAACCTGGGCCTTGCATGGGCTTTATGACATACCTCTTCCAACAAGGCGACAGACACCTCCTAATCCTTCCCAAAACAGTTCCACCAATTAGGGATCAAGCCTTCACATATATGGGCCCTTTGAGGTCATTCTCATTCACACCGCATCAGGTGTCCTTTAAAATTGCAAACTTAAGGAATTATAAGGATAAATGTAGAAACCTGATCACATGTAAATTAATGGCTTTACAGCCAACTAGGAAATACATAAACCGCATAATCATGTTTTTTTTTTTTTTTAAAGCAGCAACACAAACACAAGTGAACATTAATCACAGAAACAAAAGCAATGAGCCAACCTGATCACATTTGTTGGTCCACAGTCTAAATGCTCAAATTCTTCTAATAATGTATAAAGAAAAGTCATTAGAAATCAGAAATTCATTTGCTTTGGGGAAATTTTATATCTCCAAGTACAATAGAAGCTTTTTAATATTGTTTTTGAACAGATGTTTCTTTAGACATTTCAGCTTCTCTTTGCTCTTTGACCAACATACTAGCAATTCTATACCTCCCAGCTGTGTTTCACCCTGCTGATTCAAAGAACAGTTGGTGTCTACAAGAAATGTAGTGTTCTGTTTCTCAATGTAGCCACCTACATACCTGGAAATGCCATCAAGAGAAGGCCAGGAAACAAACGAGGGTATGTTGAATTTCCCTACGGCTTTTGTTATATAACTTTGGGAAATCTTCAGGTCAGAGGCCTATGAAATTCTACAAATATTTAAAGCTTCTCTGAAACAAAACAAACAAAAAACAAAAAACAAATTTTTAGTTTTATTGCATTACTTTGTATTTTATTATTGTTTTTCATTGTTTTAGAAAAGTTTCCAGAAATACTATCATTTTCTCAAGGGTAGAAAAACTGCTTAAAATAATTGGCTGGTTTTCAGTGTCTTTGTAGAAAACACTTTCATCCTTCAACTATTTGAGAGCCAGTTGTTTTCTTGTAAAGATGGGCTTTCTGAAACTTTCTCACTGACAAAATTCCAATGGTATAATGATTTTCATTAAACCTTCCAGCATCACCCTTTTCTTGATTATAATTACAAATAAATCCTTTTCTGGACCATGATAGACTCATTCTAAGTGGACTTTCAGAAGTAACATACAAGGCCACAAAGAGCAGGAATCCAAATTTCACCTTGCTTTGAGTGTTCAAAACCGTGCTGGCTCATCTCCAGTGTTTAGCTCCACATGAAGGGACACCAGGTACAGTGTCTGTAGAGACAGCAGGGCTGAGAGTACCCTTGAGTATGGGGACAGTGTGGAGAACAGACAGCTGTGCTCTTCAAAGTCTTGCTTGAACAATTTCAGTCAAGTATAGGAATGGCTGTCTGTAAATTCATCTGAGGACCAAACCTTCCTCAGATCCAATAGTCAAAAGAAATACATAATAAACTGAGACCAACCACTGCCTCAATACAGATAGGAGGAATGTTGACACTTTCCTGGAATTTATTTCAAGCTCCAAAAATTTTCTGAGAGAACAATGTTGTGATCTTGCACATGTGGACAAGTCTACCAGCTAGGATTCTTTTCATTTTACTTCAGTTTTTCAGAAGACTTTCTACAAAGGACTTGATATTATCTAGGATAACCTCACTAAATGATAACCTCTTCCATTGTAGGAAAACAACAGAAGTATACATCCGACTTCCACCAACCCTCAGAACCCAATCAACCACACAGGCACTTGAACCCTCATGTCCCAATTATGGCAAAATCTCAGACCTAAATAAGGACACCTCCATTCCTCCAAGCAGTCTGCCTAGAAGTGAGGTCTAAGCTTCAAGGAACAAGTTTTCCTTCCATTTTTTTTCTTTTCTTTTTGAGATTATCATATAATTGCATCATTTCTCCCTTGTTCTCCTCCCTCCAAACAATCCCATATGTTCCACCTTGCTCTCTTTCAAATTCATGGCCATTTTTCTTTTAATTGTTTCTACATGCATAATGTATATGTATATACATGTTCATTCCCAAATATAACCTGCTCGGTCTGAACAATGCCATTCGAGTGCACATCCTCAGGGCTGATCAATTGGTACTGGATAACCAATTGGTGTGCTCTTCCCTGGAGAAGACTTCTCACACTCTCAGCATTCCTTAGTTGCCTCTAGTTATTTACGCGTGGTAGAGACCTCATGGACTTCTCCCCCTCCACTTTGGCATGTCCTACATGTTGTTTAATCACGTTGATGAGACTTTATGGGGGTATTTTCTAATATTACTAGAAGACGCAATCTCATAACAAACTCCCTGATCCTCTGGCTCCTGCAATCTTTCTGTCCTTCCTTCTTCAATGTCCCCTGCAGGAGTTGGTTTGTAGATATATCCATTGGGATTAGGTTCTACAACTCTGCATTTTGATTGGTCATTGTTTTCCTGTGATTTAAAAAAAAATTTTTTTTGTAATATTTAATTTTCTGTAATATTCTATCTGTTGCAAAGAGAAGTTTCTTTGATGAGAGGTGAGGAACACATACATGGGGATAAGAAAAAACACTTAGAATGCAGTTATGGATTGTGCTGGTTTAATAAAGCAGAGGTTGTAGGTTCTCCTCAAAGACTCATGACCTCCCTACCCTTAAGTAGTTGACTAGGTTTCCAGTATCAGACATAATGTCCCTCTTGTTGAGCAGATCTTAAGTCCAATTAGAGAGCTATTAGTCACTTCCAATAGCCACTATTGCACTATTAGGGTTATGGTGCCATGCTGCATCACTGTTGTGATTCATAGGCAACATAGCTAGGTAGAACCATCAGTTGCTTCCCTCATTTGGAATCTTGCATGGCACTTTCTGATACCATGATAGCTAGTCCTGAGAGATGAAGCTTAGGGTCAGTTTGAGGTCAGAGGCCTCTGAGCCCTGGGTCGGAAGCACATGGTGTCTTCAGCAATAGGGACTTACCTATCAGGAACAGTTTTAAAAGGAAGAGATTTTTCATTTTAAGAAATGAAAATTGGAGTTTGTTCCTTTGACTTGCTCGATGATAATTGCCTTCTATCATCTGACAGAGGAGAAACCAGATGAGACTTTGGAGTTTGCTGTCTGTCCTGTGTTTTCCTCAGTAACCTCCATCTTTCCCTGGCTCTTCCTTTATACTTGGCCCTTCTGTTTCATTTGATCCCTCACTGACCTCTGAGTTGACTTGTGTTGCTGCAAATTTGAAGCTCCCTCTTGCTCCCCAGGATCCGGCCGTTAAGAAGATTTACAGGAGGGTCTTGTTAGTCATGTCATGAAAAGATGATGAAGTTTTCACAAGCTCTTTCGGAGCTACACAATTTAGCATAATTCCACTCTTTCATTCCTCCTCACCTTCTACATACACTACATTAAGCTGTTTTATCGAGGCTAAATGTGAAAGGGCAGGCAGACTGGAGTATTTCTTAACCCGTTATCAAGATTTCGATATTTTAATAGGAACGAACACCCAAATGCAAATTTCCTCTCTTCATATAACATTTATGCAGTAAAGGATAAATTGAGCACACAATTTTTCATTTCTAAACACTGGGGCTGGTAATGCATGAACTGCAAGGAGCAAGCATTAATCTACTGAGCGCTGAAGAAATGAAATGTCACTTAGAGGAACTTGTTCTTGCAGGCACAGTATTCTGTCATGGAACTCTCCATCAAAGAGGGAAGGGGAAAGCCATTCTTTTTCCAACCACATTACATCATCACACATCCAGCCTTCTGCCCGAGACCTGACTTGGTTCATGTATCCAGAGTGACCAAGGCTTGAGGTCTTTCCAATGATAGCTATTTTATTTTATTTTATTTTTTTACAAAAAAATAAATGTTTTGTTTTGTATGTTTCAAAGAAAAGTAGTGTGGGAAAAATAATACTCTTTGTCAAACAGATCAATTTATTTTTATTTTCTATGTCTTTATGTTTTGCCTGTATGTATGTATGTGTGTACCAATTGCTTTCCTGATGCTCACAGAGGCTAGAAGAAAGCATTAGATCCACTGCAATTAGAATTACAGACAATTGTAAGCTACCATGTAGGTTCTGGGAACTGAACCTGGGTCCTCTGTCTGAGCAACCAGTACTTTTAACCTCTAAACCATTCCTCCAGCCCAAGAAAATCTTCTTTAAATAATGTATGTATTTACAGAGTGTTCAGCTTAAAAAGATTTACTTTTAATAGATTGGTTTAAAAAGCATTTATTCTATAAAAATGAATTCAAAATCAGAATTCGAAAAAGATAACAGAATCTGATATTTTTCATCTCTGCCTCGTGAAGTAAAACTGTCTGAGAACACTTATTTCATCTGGACAAATGTTTCTTCTTATAATTAAACGTATAGTTTAAAATAACACCTCTTCACTTGCTCACAGGGAGGTCCCAAGACTCTTTCCTTTAATACATGGAGTTTTTCAAATATTTATTTTATTTTATTTTTTTAATTTTATTTATATTCATTTTATGTGCATTGGTGTTTGGCCTGCATGTATGTCTGTGTGAAGGTGTCAGATCCTCTGGAACAGAAGTTACAGACAGTTATGAGCTGCCATATGAGTGTTAAGAATTAAACCCAGGTCCTCTGGAAGAGCAGCCAGTGCTATTAACCACTGAGCCATCTCTCTAGCCCCTCAAATGCTTATTTTAATTTGTACCACAGGGGTTCCGCCTCTCAGATATGGTGATATTAAATTTGATCTTTTAAACATAATCTAATCCCTCATCTGTAAATGTGAGCTCATGATAGTGCTTAACTTGTAAGAGTACTTTAAATATTGTTAAAATATTTAAGTGTTTGTTACAGACAACCCTGATGGAATCTCTCTGTGCCCAAGTCTTGTGACTCAACTGAGGCTTAGAAAGTTCTTCAGTCTCAGAGTCAACCACAGATAGCTACCTTCCGCTAATACATATCTTTGAGGGTGGGTGGGTGAGGAGAAGCTCCCTCAACTAGTCTCTCCCTGTAATATTTGGCTGCCATTAGGCTTCTAGTGGCCCCCATCACCTTCCTGGCCCCACCCCCGCACCCTTTTGCATCTGTCTTAATGCTTTTGCTGAGGCTGTCATAGATTGCAATAAGATTTGCAACTTATAACAGAAATGTATGGACTCACCGTCCTGGAGGCCTGGAAGCCCAAGATTCAGACACACACGATCAGGCTTCTTCTTGCTGTGCCATCACACAGAACAGCCAAGAAAGAACAGGAAGAGACCGAGCTCATCCCTGTTAACAACATCAATCCCACCCTTGAAAGTAATCCCTCAAAGCCAAGTGCATCAAAAAAAGGTCTAGTCCCTTAACACGGTCATAATGGCAATTAAATTGCAGCATGAGTTGTGGAGGGGGACAAACATTTAATCTGCAGCGCTGCTGTCACAGCCTGGGAACTCAGAACCGAGGTGATTAGCCTGTCAGAGTAAATTAGAGGTGACTGCGATTTGCTGGAGATTGAGGACTTACCTGTGAGTAGAGTTTTTATCATGAAGATGGCTCTGTGGTGTTTGTGACACCTAGGCCAGTTGTGAGTCCTCCTGTGCTCCTTCCTTCCCACTTAGGATTCCAGATAGCTGAGATAGATCTGTATGCTCTATATGAAAAATACTAACCTGTACCTTTGAAGGGGCATTGGTCGGGATAGAAAACAGTAACTGAGATCTTCCTAAATTGTACGGGGCTTGGCATTATGCTTTAAGCAGAAGTGGTCTGCAGTCTTGTTTTGACAGCAGGAAATTGAGGAAGAGTTGCATGCCACCTACCTAACATCTTCCGAAGACTATAAGCCTCTGGGAGAAGATTTCACAAAGCCCTGGGTCTAGATTCAGAAGGTAAAAGCACTTGCCTAAAACATGACTTAAATTCAGTCCCGAGAATACACATAAAAAGCCAGATGCAGTGATGTGCATCTGTATTTTGCCATTCCTCTGTGAGATGGGGGGCAGAAACAGCACACTCGCCCAGAAGCTTAAGGATCAGCTAGTCTGGAGTTCTCAGTGAGGCAGAAACATGAGCGACCCTTCCTCAAAACAAGGTAAACTGAGAAAACAGGCTCCAGAGAGTTGTTCTCTAACCTCCACACACAAGCACACTAACAAAAGAAAATGCTTTCTAATTTTTTAGCTCAGTTAAATATATCTAGATGCAATATAATAGATGCAAATAAAGACAAAATCTAAAGAAGGAGCTATAGGGAGCCCTGGGGGGAGGACCATCGTTGCTGCTGTTCCTTATGAAAAAGAAGCATCCTCTCTGCTGCAGGATTTTATGTAGATTATTTTTTGTTTGTACAGTTTGACAGCTGTGTGTGTCGTTCAGTGGTGAGTTTTTCCACCTGTCTCTCAACATCTTCCTTTCACAGAGAAGCTAACCTATTCAAGTCCATGCTTGCTATTCAAGAGGGGCCGTCTACTGGAACCTATGATGGACTGATCTTAATGAATTAATAGAGCCTTGATTTCTCAGCATTCTGACAAAAATTTTGAGACAGAGTCTCACTGTGTAGATCAAGCTAGCCTTGAAATCATTATCTAGACAGGCTGGACCTAAACTCATAAACCTTCCTCCACAATCTCCCAGATGCTAGGATTACAGACTATATCATCACTCCTGGCCTTCAGTGATTTTTTTTTAAAGAAGTCTTTATCTTTTGCATTTTTATGATGGAAAATGATAAAAGTATTAGAATCTAAGCAGAATACTTGGAAATCACTGTAGCAACTAATGAAATATTTGTAAGATGTCTTTAAAAGTGCAACGGATTATGTTTTGATCTATAAAGAAGTCTCAGCTGAGGACTCATTATGCTCCAGCTCCTGTCCTAGGCATTGAGGGATAACAGTGTAATAAAACAAATTATATGTCTACATAACACTTACAGTCTATTAGGAACAAAGGCAGTAGATCCAGTAGTGTTATTTCCTACTACTTCATCATCATGCCCTACACCACGTTATAACATGGAACCCTTGCTGACTTGTGCTGTTCCTAACATGGAATAGGGGACATATAGACTTGGAAGGCAAGGACTTATACTTGCTATTGACTCTCCCCGTGTCAGGCACTACCAAGATGTACCCACAAGCAAATGGTTTCATTTTACCGAGATAGCACTGACTTGTAAATGTGGGACAATGATAAAACGCAACTCTGAAGAATGTTTCACGTATTTTCAGTTGATTTTGCATACATTTTTTTTTCTGAGACAGGGAACTGTCTGGCTGTCCTGGAACTCACTCTGTAGACCAGGATGACCTTGAACTCACAGAGATCTGCCTGCCTTTGCCTCCCAAGTGCTAAGATTAAAGGCATGCACCACCTCTGTCCGGTGATTCTGCATAAATGCCTCAAATACTTCATCTTATATCTGTTTGTATGGTGGCTTTCTGCAGTGGAACATGGTGTTTTGGCTAATCTGAAATATCTTTTTACCCTAAACATATTGTACTTAAGAATCAAGAAAACTGGAAACAAAAGTGTCTACCCCTTCCAGATAACATGAATTGCTTTCATGTTACAACATTTACCAAGCATAGCCATGATTGGTCAATACCTGTTTCACCAAAAAGGAAGTGACATCTATTTACATAATTTGTTCTCCGTTGTTCCCATTACTTGCACATACACTGGAATGATTCATGGTTTGCTCACTTTTTAAGTCACAATTTCAAGCAGCATCATTTGTCTTCTCTTAAAACTCCTCTCTTGGAAAACCTCCTTCAGTCTGTTTCATTTCTAAAGTGAGTGATGTCATTACAATTTTTACCACTTATATTTTCTTGCAGGAATTATTTTACTCTGCTGAGATCCTGGCTCCATGGCACAGAATACTCTCTTAAACACATTCTTTGCAAATTACTGAAGTGCATATTACTGGGTCCACTTATATTTTACGTGTCAAAAGTCAGGTTGATTTCAAAACTACATGAATTAGAAACCAGGCCTCGAGGCAGATCAGAGAAAACAAATGATAAATGGGGTGACCTTTAAGAGAGGTATTTATAGATGTCACATGCTCACCCAGAAAGCGTTTTGTGCATACTCTGTATATGCTAAGAGCAGAAGTACACCTAAGACAGTTTCTGCTCTCGTGTGGAACTAATGCAGGAAGAGAATATGTGACACTTAAACTGTTATAATGCAGAAGAAGGTGACACCGAGAAGACCTAAAAATAAAGACGTAAAAATGAACAAATGTAGTACGTACCAGAAAAGATGAAACCGTAATGCAGGTCTAAGGCCATCGGCGGCTGAGAGAAGATTTGGGGAACTGCTTATAAAATAAACCCAGTGCTGGGTTTGTTTACTTTACATACATTTTAAAAACCTAAAATAACGGCTATGCTAGCTTCACTGTCTTGACTGAATTTTGTTGCTAGATAGAAGTCCAAAATGAAGGAAGGGGCAGGGCCATACTTCCTCAGAAACTTGTAGAATGTCCACCCCCACCCCTGCTCTACTCACCCTTGTTCCTTAGTCTTGGCTGAAAGTTGTTAATCCTTGGTGCCCCTGACAGTATCTGTCTGGATTGCCACACAGTGCTCTCTATTTCCAAATCAGATGAAGATCCACCCTGACAACCTCATTTCTACTGATAGCACCCTAAAGACCCTAGACTCTATTCCTAAATGAGTCCTGTTCTGAGTCTCCATCATGGTGGGACCACAGGGCATGGCTGCAGCAGTTTAAAGTGGCTGGTGACATTCCATTCACCATCA
Organism: Cricetomys ansorgei; assembly: GCA_026225945.1. Taxonomy (NCBI): domain Eukaryota; kingdom Metazoa; phylum Chordata; class Mammalia; order Rodentia; family Nesomyidae; genus Cricetomys; species Cricetomys ansorgei. The sequence continues at coordinate 6,731,502 of JAMJFZ010000242.1, forward strand.
AGAAACAGAGATAACTGCTGCTGCTCAGATCACTTGGTTTTTTTCATCTACTCTGGGACCCTACCTCATGGATGGTGCTGCCCACATTCAAGGTGGATATTCCCTCTTCAGTTAAACATTTCTGGGAATACCATCATGGATAGTCTCTGAAATGCATTTCCATGGTGATTTAAAGTCCAACTAAGTTGATAATGAAAATTAACCATCAAACTCATCATTCACGCAAATACAAAGAATGGACCCTTTGTGTGTGTGTGTGGGGGGGGTTATTTTAGGAAATAAAATCTTCAGATTTTGATGATGGCCTATATATCCCGTAGAGAGGAGTATTAAGAAAGATTCTGGTTTCTGGTTTGCATGAATAACTTATTCATTGAAACCAAAAATGTTGGAAGAAGAGCAGTTTGGGGGTCACAGTAGAGGATAAGATTGTGGCTCAATGTAAAATGGATAGCACTTGAGAACCCTTGCTGAATCCAGTAGATAACTCATAGGGTCTGAGAAAGACATTTGAGTCTTTTCAAACAGAGCATGAATGCAACTGTTGATATGTTAATCCCACGAGGCTAGAATAAGACTCCCACCACAATTTTTGAGCCAAATTTAAAACAAGCTTTTTTGAATACTCGCCAGGTCCATACCCAGGATCTCCAGCATATGGTCCTATATTAAATTAGACAGGGGCTTATAAGACAAAACTCACAAGGTTATGTACTTCCCACCTTCGTCCAATCAGGGGCAAGCATACATCCTGACTCCCACATATGTACCTCCCACCTGTGTGTGACCAAGCACATATCCTTTGTAACTGGTGCAGCCAAAGTTGTTTAAAGAAGTAAAAACATTAGGCTTGCTGTCTTATGTGAATAGCCCCCCACACTCCGGAAAGTTATTCATCTTGGACAAGTGGGGATTACAGGTTAGATGCATTTTTTTGTTTCATAGTTTAAGCACAGCAATTTAAACCTGAAACATAACATTAGCCATCATAGATATTGATTATATCTCCTAGAAATCATGCAGAGTGCTGGGTACCTACTCGTTAAGGGTTGAGTACTCTGGAGAATTCTGAAGACCAGGTAGAAGAGGATAAATTTGTAAATAAGCCTAATTGGAAGAAGACAGTTGAAAATAAGCACAGTGACTGTTTTAGACAGCTCAGTACTGACCAGTGTTATTGATGAAGATCTGGTTACATGGAAGTCATTGATAATCTACCACCTATCTTCATTCTGATGACCCAAATGGAAACCTCACTCATATAACTTCCAACACCATGTCTACTTGATATCTCCAGCTTAGCAGATTGAAAAAGGGGCTCTTAATTTTCTTCCATGAAAATTGCTTCTTCTTAAGCAGTCTTCAAGTTCAAAGTTCAAAGCTCCACCTTGACTCCCTCAAGTCCATTAATGGCTCCACCCTTTATGTCAGGCAGATTAGAAATACTTGGAATTATGGCCTCCTTTTTACTGTGTCCAGTACCTCTCATCCAGTTTTCAGCAACTTTTGTTAGCCTGATCTTCAAGAATTCAAATCCCGTCCATGCCCATATTCCCACCCAAATTCCCTGTGCCAAGCACCATTGTGCCTTTACAAATAGCTTTCTTGAGATGAGACTGAACTATGTAATTCCTACATTTAAGGTGAGAAATACAATGATTTTGAGTACATTCACAAAACCTTGTGACTACCAGCAACCACAGTTAATTTATGGAATATTCTATAACTCCTAAAACAGTGAGCAGTGTTCCTCATTCTCTCCTCTTTCCAGCCCTAACCAAAACTTGTACTTTCTCTCTCTATGGAGTTACCTATTCTGAACATTCCCTATAAAACAGAACCATATATGCTGTGATCTTTTGCGACTGACCTTTTCCATGTAGCAGGTTTTCAAAACAGACATATTCATGTTGTAGCATATAGCTATATCTTACTCATTTTTATGTCTAGGTATCATCCAAACCAGTAGATTTTTTTTTTCTGCTAAGATAATGTATTTGTGTTGTTTTCTTAAAAGCTCAGAATGTGTGTGTGTGTGTGTGTGTGTGTGTGTGTGTATAATAAAAAGGAAACAAAAAAAAAGCTAGGAAGAAGACTACTCTATTTCTCTGTAGCAGGGTGATGCCATTGAGAAGGCAAAGCTGATAACTCCAGAAAGATCATGCAGAGACATCTATCTACAGGGCAATTGGAGCAAGTTCTATATAAAGATGATTTCCCAGAGAGGATTGACTGGTCATCTGTGAGAATGAGACTTCATTCACACAGCCATGTGTGAATGAGCCATATGTCAGAGGGCTTGTCCACACTGCATAAAGATTCTGGAACGGAGAAGGCCACCAGAGTCCTGCAGAGATTTAAACAAACTGACCCAGAGGAGACAAGAGCTGAGGAAAGAAATATTGTGTAAACTACATAGAATCCTCAAAATGCAGCAGCCATTTACCTACAATGGAAAGAGTTTATTGAGAGTAGGGGAGTCAAACAACAAGACCCCAGACCATTAGCATTGGGAAGTATACCTAGTTTCCATCACCTCTAACCCCAGTGGGAAATCCAGGCAGGAAAAATATAGGCTACTTATTTCATTAGCATTGTGATGTTCAATAAAACTCTCCCCACTGATGTTACCACTCTTTTGTGATGTTCCCTACATAACTACTTATCTCTGGCTCTCCAGAGTTACTCATCTCTGCATGCCTCCTGCATGCACACGAAATCAATCTTTGTTTTTCTCTAATTAGTTAATATATAGGATTGCATGTGTGTACAAGCATACACACACACATACAGAGAGAGACAGAGACAGAGACAGACAGACAGAGAGAGGCACATGCACACACAAACACACACACACACCCTACCCCAAGTTTGGAACCACCTCTACCAGACTTAGTTACATGGAAGTCCTTTATAATCTGCCAGCTAAGAACTTTCTATCCCCATGCTGATGGCAAATGCAAACCCCACTCCAGCTCCTTCCAATAACACTTACATATAAAATGTCTGCCTGGCAGAGGAAAACTTTTCCTCACAGTAGGATTCTGAGACAGCTGGTCTTAAGAGGATGTATGTGTCATAGCTAGAAGCAGAAGCTGTATCTATCAAGCATCTCTCTTATCCTGGGTCTTCTGGAAGTGAGGTCTGGTCTCACTGACACACACCTGTACTTCTACCTATTCCAATATGGCTTCCAGGCACAGTACACATTCAATCATTAACTCATCAAATATTTCTTTAATCTTCTTATATTGCCTAGGATCTGGACCTTATACCATTGAGCAAGAACTAGAAATCTCTGTCTTCTTAGAGCTGTCTTTCTAGTGCAAGAAAACACAAACCAAATTCCACAGTGCATTTAGTAATGAAAATGTGGTGGATAAAAGTCTAACACATTTACAAAATGCCAAGAAAGAGAGTGTATTAGTCCATTCAGGCTGCTTTACAAAATTTGTTAGATGAGATAATTTCTATATCATAAAAATTTATTGCTTAGAGTCTGGGAAGTAACAAGCAAGGTACAAATAGATCTGTTGTCAGGTGGAAGTCCTGTTCCTCAAAAATGGTGACTATATATCTTGAATGGTGGAAAGAGTCATCAGGTTCTGTTAAACTTCATTTTAAAGGATATGAGCCGTTCATTAGAGAGGTGGTCTCATGATCTAATTAATTGCTAAAGGCCTCCCCTGTAAACACCAGATCCTGTGGTTAGATTTCAACATATAACTTAGGGGTGGGAGGGGGGCACAAAGATTCAGAACATAGGTAGGAAGCAGAGAGTACTGACCATCCCACTGAGAAGCAGATATCTGGATAAATATTAGTCACTGTGTCCAGACTATAGAGCAGAGTGTGGGGGTCACACAAACCTGACAACTTGAGTTCAACCCCCAGAAAGCAGGTAAAAAGATGGATGCAGTAGACCCTATCTGTAATCCCAGCAGACCTATAGAGAGATGGAAGATGAACACAGGAGATGTAGTTGACAGTTCACTGTCCAGCTGTACTAGAGCACACACACAATGGAGAAACAAGAGAAAAATCTACCTTAGAAAGAAGGTAGAAGGAAACAACCATTGACTTTCACATGTGTGCCATGGCACACACGTGCCTAAATTCACACACATCATAGCAAACAGTCAATCTTATAAATTAATATAAAAAATTTAAATTTAAATTTACATATAAAAGAAACCAGACAACAAAAAAGAAGACTGGAAATAGCTCCACCAGTAAGGCCAGCATGTAACAGAATACAAACACAAAAAGCACACACTATAAAATGAGCTACGAAGGTCCCAATCATCTGGACATGGGAGCTGTTCAGTTTCTCCTCTTCCTTCTGGCTCTGGTTCACTATCTCTTTTGGAAATACCTTGTTTATTAATAAACCATCTCTGCTACCATTCATATGTCTTTGTTACATTTTCTTTGCACCAAGAATCTGGAGATGTTAGTAGATGCCCTCTGGACTTGTGTACCCATTGATGACATTGCCTTTCTTGGGACAAATTTTAATATTTTTCTATTAATTTTCTACTTCACTTAAACTTAAGTAACATGTGTCTATGGACAGGTATCACCAAGGAGAAAGATAATTGTCTTTCTAAAAGAAAAAACCTTTTTGTATGGTTATTGCTGTTGCCTTAGGACCAAAATGTCATTGTGTTGGTGATTCTTGGCAAAGTGACTTTCTGAGCTATCAAAGCTTTGAAAGTTACAACTCACAGACAGTAAGGATCTGCTCTAACACATTAGTAAATCTTAGCAAACTTTCCTGTTCTGTGAACTCTACTGAACAAACAAACAAACAAACAAAAAACCTACTGGGTGCAGCAGCCCTAGGCCTCTCTTCAAAAGAAAAAAATCCAGGCATGTTAGCTCCATATGGAGAGAGGTAGCCAATGAGTAATCAAATGCTATTGTAAAGGAGTTGGTTGGCCTTTGTCCTTGATTCCTGGGACAATGCCTTTAAACTCTTGGGATTTCCCAAGTGATAAGTGTCTGTCTTTTGATGGCTGGTCCCTCTTTCCACACCTAAGTTATACTGATTAGGTTATCTGTGCTGAGCCTTTAATTAACATTAGGACTGGAGCAGGCCATGCCAAAGAGACCCACTATTTGGATAAAGAGTTTGAGATTTATCATGTGTGTTATTATGACTTCCTGACCCCAGAAGAGGGGGAGAAAAACTAATGATTTATTTCAATTATGTGACTCAGGTTCCATCAGTCAACTTCATGAGATGAAATCCCAACAAAACTTCTGGGTACCTCAAGTTCAAGTGAGCTTCCAGGTTGATGACAAATCAGTTCATCAGGAAAGAAACTTATCCGGAGGACATGGTAGGCTCATGTTAAGGATCTTCTCAGATCTCAACCTACATATTGGTCCTGATGTATGTCCTTTATAGCAAAAGTGTAACCCTAACTATAACACTCTCTGGAATTCTATGAGCCATTTTAGGGAATTAGAAAATGCAAGAAGGTAGAGAGAATCCTCCATTTGCAACCACTTGGTCAGAAGGGCGGATGGCTTGGAACCTCAGAACTTGTACCAGAGAATGAAATGAGAGGAATCTTGTGGGAGATCATGCCCTCCATCTGTAACATCTGACTGAACATTAACCAGCTTGGCACAGATCACACCATAGATGAACACCCAGGAAATCCCACTTACCTCACAGTGAATGCTAAGGGACAAATGGGCACCGAGGAAGTGGTAGGCAGACATGCACACAATGAGAGTTTATAGCAATAGTCATTTGAGATAGAAGAAAAAGAAGACAGTAAAATCACCTAAAGATAGCCTAATTATTGTTTGTATTTTGTCATATTTTTCACATACTTTTCTGTGAAATTGTTCATATATGAAGTAATAACATATATACCATGGATTTACTTTTACTATTTCACCAACATCATTCCTTGACACTAAAGGCTGATCACACTTTTTCATGTAATGATTGTATACTACAATGTCATATAGACATAATGAAGCTTATATAACTTGTTTTCTAACTTGAGGGTAATGGTTGCTTTTTTATTTTGATTTATTCGCAAAGAAAGCTCAGATGAATACATGTACATATAAGTCATAAATTCACACACAACTTCCACATTTCTAATTATTAGCTTAGGATAGACTCTTGATATAGAATTATTCTGTAAAGGATTTGTTTTGAATATGTCCTAAAACTTTATGTTAAATTTATTTGCAGCAATATGAATTTACATTCCTGTTAGATGTTTATGAGAGTACCTAACAGCATTCATTTACCCAAAATAAGATGTTTAACTCAAAAACCTGGAAATGTGATAGACACAAATATGTACTGTCTCACTATGCATTGCTCTGATTGCTTGTAAGGCTGATTTGGGGGGAGGGTTGTTTGTGTTTCTTGCTTATTAGTTCATTTTATACTTTTTTATTTCAGTGCTAACTCTATGCATTACAGACAGCATAAGTATTTTATTTGTTATGTATGAAATATACAGTTTTTTGATAGACACAGGTACTATGATGTGAAGGTATCAGCACTTTTTGAAGTTAACAAGTTAATCCTTCATATATTTTTTGTTTGTTTTTAATTTCATATTTTAAATTTTTGTTTGGGGGATATTATATTTAGAAAATGTTTGTATCTACGACTATATGGCTGACATTGATTTCCTCTACAGAAAGGACACTGTCCAGTGACAAGGAGTGTACTTAGATGACAGCATCTACCTTTAGTTTTGCCAGCTTTGGTCTTCATTTTTGAATGTGTGTGTGTGTTGTCTGTGTGTGTGTGTGTGTGTCTGTGTGTGTGTGTGTGATCCTTCACCAATGGCTGAACAAGGTAGTAGTAGCATGAGAGCTTAGCCATGTCAGGACTTCTTTCAGTGAACTTTTCCTTATCAAAAGGGCCCGAGACCAGTTGCCTTAGTAAATATGTCAGGATCACGTGTCCAGTTCCTGAACCCAAGCCATTGTGTATTGGGAGGCAATTTAGAAAACCAACAGTGAGTCATTTGTCTATAGCACAAGAACTATTGATGTGGAAGGCCAAATAGGGGGTTCTTAAATGATCCACCATCAAGTCTACTGAAGATCATAAATCCAAACTCAAGGAACATAAAATAGATGGTTCCTACAGGGAAAGTCCCTGTAACACTAGCAAATACACACACTGATTCCTCTAGTTTTTCCCCGAAGGGATCTGTGGTCACTTATTCAAGTGAATATATAATACGGTAAGAGGACTATTCAGACACCTTGAAAGAATGCTTGGATAGAGTCCAAGTGATACTTGAAACCACAGAGCAACATCAATGGCTCCTCTTGGTAGAGTGAGGTCACATATGAATCAAGAAATAAGGAAGTTCTCTGTAAATACAGCTAAACAATGTACTCTGTGCTTACAATACTACTTGGTGGCCAATTTCCCGGTTTCTAGACAGAAAAGAAAAAGAAAACAAAAAACAGTGAGACATTTGCTATAGGTTAAGAGGCATAGATGTAGAAGGCCAAATGTCTGGTGCTTAAACTATCCACCAACTCCAGTCAGGATAACAAATCAAAAATAATAGCTCAGGCTGCATATATAGCTCAATGGTAGAGCACTTGTCTAGCATGTACGAGACCTAAATGCTCCCGTATTGGAGGAAAACAGCAACCAAAAACTATCAAGGAGATAGGGTGTCAAATGTTACTGTCAATTTTATTAGAGTTTAAGAGAAAAACCCTAAAATATCAAATTCTAAATGTAGGTAGCTGTCAAGAAGAGGAATACCAAGAAGAGAAAGGAAAAAAAAAAAAAAAAAAAAAAAAAAAAACATGCTGCTTGAGTAAAGCCAGTATGGAAGGCATCCAAATGGTAGGAAGGGGAGCTTTTGAGAAAGAGTAAAAAAGCTCAAAGCACCAGAGAAAATACAGTTAAGTCATGGCCAGTATTGAAGAATAAGAAGAGGAGTAGGAGGAGGAAGAGGATGAGGACTCTTGGATGAGGACAAAGATGAGAGAGAAGAGAAAGAAGAAGAGAAATGGAAAGTTATACTTCTCTGAGTCAGGACTCAGAAAGGTGAGCAGATTCAACAGAACCTCATAATGGCTTTGAAATGAATACACTTAAGGCTAGACATTCTGGGAAGGAAGTATATCATCTCAATACAGGGATAATTATTCCTCCCATCTCTTTAGTGTAACTTATTGTAAAACTGCTTCCTTGAGGGTTGATGTCTTGGCCAGGTGATTTACTAGCCAAACTGGACAACAGCCTTCTCTGAAGAGGTTACCCTAAAATCTTTTATGAATTTAGGATTAGACCTCAAAATACTTTTTGGCATTTTTGGCCTCCAGCCAGGACAGGACCAGCATGTTTCTGGTATGTTTGTTTGTGGTCCCTGCTCTGAACTCCCTGTCTAATTCCTGTCTTCTATTTGCATCACCCCCTCAATGTCATTCTTAAAGAAAGAATCTAAGGATGATGACATCTTTTGTATCCCTATTTGTCATTAATCAAGCTCTTTCAGACTCTAAATTACTTCTTGAGGAAAACTGACGCTATAGTTCATCTCCAGGCAGATGTTGACCAACCACAACTGCTAACCCATTACTGCTGCCATTGCTAAAGGAAAGTAATATAACTTCACATATGTAATCTATGATCATAGGTATAGAAATCTTATTACTTTCTGTCTCAATGAAAATAGAAGATTAAAGTTAGTTTATGATCATATAAAAAGGAAAATCATATGCATTTACACTATTGTCAAGAAGGGTGCAGTTTTTTGTCCTCTCTCATAGTGCAACCTGTAGAGATATGGATCGCTTAGGCTTTCTAAAGAACATCAAACTGATCCCTTGTGTAGATGTGCCCAGGAGTTCGCTTAGCACCTAGAAATACTGTTATCCCAGCGTTCCTTACATCCCAAATACTACAAATAACTCCATCTATGAAAAAAATGAAATGCAGAAAAAAAAACCCCCGTATTTTGACTTTAGGATTTGGTTTGCTAATTCTGTCACTTGGGCGTAAAATCTGTCAGAATTAATTAGCCCAGTCAATGATGAAAGAAATGAATGCTCTACAGTTTTGTAGCAAGCCTTGATAATAGAATCAGAATACAGATCTGTAGAGTTCTGGAAAATTCCATTATCTGTTGTATAAAATATAATATCTCAGCCTAACATGGTAGCACATGCCTTTAATACCAGCACTTGGGAGGCAGATGAGGCAGATCTCTGTGTTTCACACCACCTTGGTCTTACATATAAGTCCCAGGCCAACCGATGCTACATGGTGAGACTCTGTATCAACAATAACAACAATAACAATAATGATAACAACAGCAACATCTTGGTGAAATAGTTTCTGGCATGCTGCTGGTTACACCATAGTGACTGTGTACTAGGTCAGAAAACTGAGTCCTCTTGAATATACCTACTAATGAAGTAGGAGGGTCCCCACAGCAGTCCTATAATGCTTGTGGTATTACAGGCACATATTGCTGGACCTGGCTCTTACGTGAGTGCTGAAAATTGAGCTCAGGTCCTGATGCCTGTATGGTAAACATTACACCAACTAAGCCATCTCCCTGCCCTGAGATTTTTTTTTTTTTCAAGTTCCTCTTCATCTCTCTAAGTAAGGTTGTTAGTGATTCTACTGCTGTGGCTAGAGGGACAGCTCAACAGTGAAGAGCAGTGGCTGCTTTTGCAGAAGCCCCTGGTTCAGTTCCAAGCACCCACATGGCTGCTCACAGTTTTCAATAACTCCAGTTCCAGATGAGCGTGTGAAGATTAGAAGACGACTTGAGAGAAATAGTTCTCCACTTCTATCATGGGAGTCCTGGGAATCAAATTCAGGGGCCTTAGGCTTGGTGTCGGTACCCACTGAGCCATCTTGATGGCCCAGGGTTAAGACTTTTTCAATTCTCATTTCCCTGTCCTATCCCAGGTTTCTAGCTTTTCCTCTAGCGGTATATGTTCATTCAGTAAGACTGCTACATTCCACTAGCATTCCACTGACTCCTTCTGGGAAAACCGGGCCTATGGCATGATACAAGGTTTCCTTTTTTTCAGGCTAGAACAGTCTTCCCATTTTGATGCTGAAAACATCAACACTATTCACATATACTTTCTTGTTGGCAGCATGGCAGTTACAATCACGCATTACAGCAAGGAGCTGAGGTCAGAAGGTCCAGATTTCTCAAGTCAGCAGCCTGCTAGGAACTGAAGTCTGTTAGCAACCACAGGACTGGGCTTGGAAACAAATGTTCCAGTTGAGACTTGATGATGACAGCAAGCCTACTGAACAGACTGAATGCATAAGAGGTCTGAAGCAAAGGCGCTCTGTTAAGCTGCTCCCCAGATTCCCAAATCAGATGAACTGAGATTGTGATACCTGTCCGTAATTTACAGCCACTGTGTTGTAGGGTTATTGAGGTTGTCTTAGTTGGTGTGTCTATTGATGCAATATAACATCATGACCAGAGCAGCCTGTAGGTGAAAGGGTTTATTTCTTCCTTACAGCTCTTAAGTCATAATCCGCCAAGGAAGGCAGTCAGGGCAGGAACTCAAGGCAGGAACCTGGTGGCAGGAACTGAAATAGAGGGTATGGAGGAACACTGTTTACTGGTTTGTCCCTCATGACTTATTCTGCACACTTTCTTATAGAACCCAGCACTACCTTCCCGGGTTGGCACTACCCACAGTGATCTGGGTCCTCCCTCTTCAATCAAGAAAATGCCACATAGGCTTGCCTACGGACAATCTGGATGGAAGCATTTTCTCCGTTGAGGTTCTCTCTCCCGAAAGACTGTAGCTTGAGTCAAGCTGACAAAAACCTAACCAGCACTAGGGCAACAGATAACAAAATGTATTCCCCAAACCACTACCACCAGCTGCAGGTTTACTTATTTAGTTCACTTGCCTGCTTGCTAAAAGAAGTTCAAGCTTACTTTTCTTATAGTTCACCACAGATCTGCTTGAATCACTTAAAATGTTTTTCCCCCCAGAATCTCACTATGTATTTTCATACACACCATCATCTGCGTTTGTCACACTCTTTGCTAAAGCTATTCGCTGATAAATGGAGTTTCTGTTGACATTGTTTTAGAATATTTAAAAAGTAACTACAACTACTATATGAATTGTATTTTAGATTTTTCTAGACAAGTGATTCTTCTATTGTCAGTACTTAGCCTTAGCAGTAAATTCCCCATTTTCATTCATAATTCTCCCTTAACAAGTCTATATTTCTGAGAATCATAGAAGATTGGTATGTACATTTAGTAGCCTTCCTTCCTTTTTCACTGCCAGTCTCTTCTTCAGTACCCTTGGCAGGGTTCTTCATAAGATACCCTTAATGTGGGAGCATTTCATGACTGAGTCTTTTAATCTCTCTTTTTCATCTAATGGGGTTTATCTAATCATGACTTTAGATATCATGGGCTAATTCTAATGATCAAAATGATGTCTTTTGTTTGTTTTGAGACAGGTTCTTGCTACATAGCTGAGGCTACCCTGGAATACACTATGTAGACCAGGCTGGCCTTAAAATTAAAGAAATCTGTCTGCCTCTGCCTCCTGAGTACTGGTATTAAAGGTGCGTGCCACTATGCCTGGCCTAATGATCAAAATATAAACATGGAATTTATACTTCTTCTGTCTCTAAACTGTAAATCAATTTATCATTTCAGTGTCTAAAAGCCATATTGAATTTAACACAATTGTACCCAAATCATATATATATAAATCTCACTGCCTTCGTAGACTATTTTACTACATTAATAGTATTCCATCAACAAACAAAAAACATTCTTGCATATTCTGTAAACTACTACAGTGTATCAAAAAATCACACAAGCTTCCCTGGGTCCTGGAGTTTCCCTAGTTGCCAGACTCCTGTGACAACTGGCCCATTTTGAGTTTCTTCTTTCCCTGTCACCATCACATAGAGACATTAAAATAATCTACTCCCATTTCTGACCCTATACATCCTTCCTTCCTTCTACGCAACAAACCTTCAGTATGATTTACTGTATTATCTGCTCAAGTCTGTCCGTTGCTCTCCTCTCTCTTTGAGTACAACCTAAAAAGAGCCTTAGATGATAGCATCTTAATCCCCATATTTTTCAGGGCTCAAATTTGGTATGTGAAGGAAAGGGATAAGTGTCTTTGTGAGCAACCAAGTCTTTCTTATTTTGGGTGAGCATACCTCAGTAGGTCAGGGAAAGACAGAGGTTCTAGAGAACCAGCTGCCCATCAGCATTGCCCCAGGTCAGTACCTTCTTAATTCTTTGTCTTACAAATGTGAAGAATAAGTTTTCACAGACAACAGAAGAGTGAATTCTTAGAGAAAGGAGTTTATTATAGACTCACAAGTAACCTTAAGGGGAAGGAAGTAGGCAGAACTTCTGTATAACAAGAGTGGGTCCCAAAGATGGTTGTCACTGAGGGTCTCCAGGTCCCCATTTAAGGGCTAACAAAGTGTTTCTTGTTTGAGAGGTTGGGAGTGGGCTTGTCAGTCCAGTTGGCCCACCTAAATGTGTCCAGGGACCTGTCAGTTTTGGTTACATCCTCACACACATCTTCCAGGCAGTGGTGCTCATTCACTGGTGTAAAAGGAGAAGAAAGCTAACAAAAGCTGGAACGGGAACCTAAGCTCCCCCAACCACACCCCAGCACTGCTGGCCTTTCCAGTCTCTGGCAAAAAAAGAACCAAGGATGTTTCTGGCTTTTAGCCAAGGATAAGAATCAGAACTGCTCATTTTTTGAGGCCAGGCCTGAAACATCTTGATCCATTTCTATCCCTGTTCTAGTAAGGTTCACAGTGCACACTCCTTTTCCAATTCTACCTCCTGCATGTTGGCTTCCTTCTGTTCCTTAGGCCAGTCTGCCAGGCTTCTGCCTCAGTCCTGGATGTTTACTGCTTCTTCTGACTGGGCCTCTCTTCTCTGCAACACTCTCATGGATTCCTCTGTGGTTGTTACCAATGATACCCATTCTTAGGCTGAGTCTAATCATTACTTTTTTTTCTTGTTATTTCTACTTTATTTGTTGTTGTTGTTTTTGTTGTTATTTAGACCTATCTCAGGCTGTCCTCAAATTCTCTATATAGCTAAGGATTGAGCTCAGGTCTTCATTGTGTGCTAGGCAAACACACTATCAACTGAACTACAGGCCCAGCCGCTGCCTCCTGTTAAACTGCTAACACCCCATACACAGGCTCCACATCTACATGTTTTCTTTCCCTTTACAGTCACGATCACTTTTCCATGTAACATAAATTATTCATAAATGTTGTTTACTATCTGTCTCCCCTCCTTACCACCACAATAGATTGGGAGCTCCAGGGACAGGGACTTTTGTCTGCTCTGGTTACTGTTGTCTCAATCTGAGAGCAGTATGTAATGACAATGGGCATTCAATAAATAATTGTTGAATAAATCCAAGAAGAAATGTAATTGTAAGCTTATTACTTGGAATTCAGAAAGCAATCTCCAGAGAGAAACAAGAAATGTAAATGTTGAAAAGGTTAAAATCCACATCCAGGAATGGCTCTTGACTCGGAGGGACTCTGTGAAGAAGACAGCTTTTCTTCACAAACAGTCTTACATTAGTGGATTATTTCTTTTGCCATGTGGCTGGCCCACTGTGATACAAATTTTAAAAACTTTAAAATAAACCTCTGTGGCTAGAAAATCATGCGACAATAACAATTCGGGAAGCCTTGCCATTCATAATTTGCTTTATAGTAAATGGGTCTAAATCTATTTTGAGAGCAAACTATTGAATCTGCTAACAGCACATACAAATGATATAAAACAATAAGCTTGTCTCTGGCGTTAGGTGTAATTTCCAACAGGAGTGTCTCTGTCACGCTTTCAAGTGACTTCGGTTCTCTGCTATCAAGCATTATGTCGTGACATTCAGTTCCACATATTTCACAATGGCTGCATAATGCAGAGAGATGTCACCACTCAAGACTTTACATAAATGTGATTTGTTGATTCTTTAAATGTGGGTGGAAAATAATAGAAATAATTTCTCATACACAGATAACTGGCACGTGTGAATGCTTGCTAATTTGAGGAGGGAGACAGGAAGGAAAGAGTAGAAACAGCAAAAAAAAATAATTTTGTCTAAGGCTGCAAATGACATAAATTCAAACAATGGGGATTTTTTGGGGGTTTTTGTTTTGTTTTTTGTTTTTTTTTTTTTTCTAGAGTCTCCAGGCTTGTTTCTATTCAATGTTTGCTGAGCTTTAGGGGAGGCTGAATCCTAACATGGCACACTGCCATCTTTGTCAGAGCAAAGAGCTGTTTACATTCAAGGCACATAATAAGCACCATGTGAAGGGGGGAAGCAGTGTGAGCTCCATTATGGCTGATTAGCCCATTGTACACTGTTACAACTAACATCTTCCTTGTGCTAAAAATAGTGTGACGTCACAGGACCACAGCAGTGTGATCCATCCATACTGTACTCTTTCAGAAGATAGGTAACAAAGGCTGCCTCTAACTCCCCTAGAGAAAGAAAAGGACGATTTATTCAGTCCAGTGTGCCACAACACATGTAGTTTATCTGAACTGTTGGGAAACCCTTCAGAGAGTGGCATACAAAGAACGTGCAGCTTCTAAAGAGTACACCTGTCTTCTGGGGGAGTTCCCTCTTCTGTAGACCAGATCTTTCACAAGAAGACTAATTGTCTGTTGGTTTCGATCAGACTTGCATTGTTTCATCTTCCTCACAGCAGTGGGGTAGGGGGTGGGGGATTGGTGCACATTCGTCCAGAATACACACGTGTTTGACATATCAGAAACGGGAGGGAGTGGTAGGAGCCAATTCTGAGTCTTGGGTCATTTCATCTCCAAGTCAATAGCCCTTCTCCTGGAAGGAGGGCAAACAAACTGCTTTCTATTCTATTGAAAGCCTGTAAGAATTTGCACCACAGTCATCCTAAATTCAGAGGCAATCTATTAAGAACTCTGCATTACCAATCCTGAGACTCAACCGATAAGCTCAGCCCCCTATTAATCCTCTTAGAGATTGTGCTAGGAAATGAAAGGGTGCCATGAAAGAGGGCCCCCCTTTTTATTACAACCATATAAACTGCTTGAGTAAATGTTTCATTAACAAACTGCCAGAGCACTGTTGAATGCCCTTTGCCTCCTCTGTCTGGTCCTTTTGGGTTTAGTGCTCCTGGATACAGCAGGGCTAAATGTGTGATTTACACATGTTTGAGAGAAACATTCCCACACTCGAATGCAGTTCCATAACAAAAGGAGGGAAGGGCTGAAAGAGAGGTGTTGAACCTATGTAGACATTTTAATTTACAATCCTCTCTTTTCATGGGCTTTAAGAGATGAATAACTTCCGCATTCTCAGTGCTCTTTCTAATAAGTACTAGTCCCTATGTTAAGTGCCCCTGACCAGGACATTTGCAATGGGTCCTTTGGAAAATATAGGCAGATGTTGTGCCGTTAGAAGAAAATGGCAAGAAACGAACCCAATGTACAAAGAATCCCTCTCTGACTAACAGAATGGCCAAAGTTTTATCAAATAGCTTATCATCATATTTAATGATGCCTGGTATTTTGTAGAAATACAGATCCTGAGTGATTTCTGTGGTGATTTCATTATGATCTGAACTTTTATGTGCTTCAACCTAGTGAGTCCTTGAAGGATGTCTGTACTATCATTAAGATATGCTATCTCGATATAAAATAAATGTTCAAACACACAAGCCATGCTCACGTCACCTAGTGAAGGAATCCTTGCCCAGGAGCAGGGTGGATTGGTGAAACTGATCTATGCAGAATCAGTTATTTTGCTACAAGCCCATAATCCTAGTAACACTAAGGAAGCTGAGGCAGGTGGATTTCCAGTTCAAGGTCAATCTGGGCTACCTTGTAAAACTGTCTCAAATTAACAAATACTCCTTCCAAAATCAGTCTCTTGAGGATTGTTTAAACTAAGACATAATACAGAAAACAAAACAAAAACTACCAACTTGTTATATCCAATCAACAATTGGGCCAGATTCTTAGAAATTACATTTACACTGATTTTAGCATCAAAGTTTCCAAACTTTGGAAAAATCACTACACAAGAAAAAACAAATGTTGAATGCAGGCCACAGCTAGAGTCCCTCAGTTCGAGGAAGAACTGTATTTGGGTCAGTGTATACAGTTTTATTTCTAGCCACAACTAAGGTCTGGTTTCAAAGTGAATAGATTCATTTGGGTCAACAATGCCCAGGGGATAAAGGCTTAAATGTATTCAACCTTAGGAAGAGCTGAACACATCAATACCTTCGTAAAGCTGCTTTGATCATATTGACTTCTGCCACACTGCTAATTCATATTCATCATTGTTTGCTTCATAGAGCTTTTAACATGACTTTTGATTTATAGAAATAGTGATTCAATTTCTACCCAGAAGTGGTGAGCTCAGACCTCCCCCAGATCCTTCTCTTCTCTCTACTGTGACAAAATAGAAAGAAAAATTCTCTTGTCACAGCCTAAATTGCTGTACAACTGTTCATGTTTACTTAAAAAAAAAACAACTTTCATGGTAGCAGGTAATAGCAAAATAGATCATCCAGAAAAGGAGAATCAATTATCTAAGCATGTTATTAACATGTTCACACAGCAAAACTACTGATGTACACTGAGGCAAAATCTGTCAACTCATATTTCCTGTTCTGAATGGCCATGTTAGGCCAAGGAGAAGACTCCTCCTCCCCCAATACAATCATGCTGGCTTAGTGGTCAGTGTTGAGCAGCTCTAAGTCACTGGAACCCCTTGAGCATCTGACAAAGTCATGAATATCATATTTGCCCCTATGTGGGGGAGAGGAGATGTAAGCCATACTCTGTACAATTAGTTTGTTTGAGGCCCTATCAAATGAAGACTGAACATTCCTCTTTAGAACGTCATTTTATTTCAAGCAGCTAAAAATCAAAGCTGTTTTAAAACCAAACTCAGCGAGCCGATGTAACAAGAAGTGGGTTTTCAGTTTACGGAGCAATTCCCAAATTTATATAAGGACCAGAATATTACAAATGTTCACACGTTGAAGTCTTATTCAGAGGTGCAGTGGGATAAAAGCAATGATTTTACCAAGAAAAGTGTTCATTGCTCAAGAAGCTGTGCAAAAGTAAGATTTAAGCAGACACAGACTTCAGAATACAAGAGGACAGAGTGACAGTGAGATACCTCCAGTGACCTCTTTTCGGATCAGCATGGGCCTGAACGTGACACATCCACTGCCCAGGAAAATTCCACAGTTCTGATGCAGATAAACTTGGAAACCGGAGACAGCCCAGCATCTCACAGTTAATTAAAGAAGTGAGTGAAGGCATCAAGGCTTGCTCCCTTCTGCTTGAATAATTCACCGCCTTTATCCATTATTAAAACCCGTGACTTCCCCACAATGATTCCCAGCTCGAAATGGATTGGTCTCAGAACCCAGAGATAAATTGTAACACGGCCTACAGCTATATTAATAAATTGAAATGAACATTTATTTGCTCATCTAATTAGAACTGTGGTTTTCCCAAATAGTGTAGCCATGCATTACCGTGACAGGCAGCAGTACCTACCTTTTGTGAGATAAAATGAACAGGAGGACTTTGCCCCAGATTTGGGGTGTCTTTGCATAAAAAGTTCTTTGGTTGATGCTGTTCCTTTTAAACCATTCATTCTGCCAGTCTGCTCTACTGATCCCAGCTCTGCAGGATTGATGGGAGCTTAGCTTGCAAAGGTACTTCCTCAGAGGGAAGCAGAGACGCTTCCATATAGAACACATTCTTCTTTTGTCTCTTTTCTTTTTTAAGTGTTACTGGGGTGGGGGTGGGGGACTTGGGGATTTGCTCCCAACCCCTCTCCATCTCTATTTCCCCTCCCTGGGATCACAAAGCCTTATGGCTCAGATATTCAAAAGCCTTGGGGTCTGGTGAAAACAGGCTTGATTCCTGGCTCAATCCATAACTGCTTATAGCCTCAGTTTGCTTTGGTGTAAGCTAGAATTAGTAATTCGTGTGTTCAGGGGTCCACATGCAGTTTAGAGAGAATGGCTGTACAGTTGGGGATTTGTAGTGGGTTCTTCATCAGTGACAAGTGCTGTGATTAGCCAGCAAATCTCGCTCTTTCCCTGTTTGCAAATTAGATTTCAAAAATCATTTGATCACATTAGCATGGAGAAGTCTATATAACAGGGCTAGCACTCAATCCCTGAAGGACTAAAGTGAATAATGTACTGTTATGTCAACATAAAGCTTGTTCCTTGTGAACGATCTCCATAACAAAAGATCTGCCTCCCCAGCTAGAAGCTGGAATGCCCAGCCACAGCTTTCCTGTCTCTTGGCTCACCTGCCCTGGGCCTGGGCCATGCAGGGTTTGCTCACAGGAACATGGAGCTAATATGTAACTTCCTGTGAAATCAACACTTCTCAGTGTGCCCTGGCAGGGAAACATACAGAGGCCACAGAAGTTGTGCCCTTTCTCCAACAGCGTCTTACAGAGCCAACCAATTGCGTGACTCTCCAGGTCTTTGATACATGGTCTCAGAAGAGGAATGGACTTTCTTAACATCTGCAGAAATTGTATTTACCGCATACTCATTTCACACCCAAATCTGGTTGATTTAACACTTTCCCCCTTCATAAAATGGATTTTTTTTTTCTGGGTTGCCAAAATAAGCACGCAGTGCCTTAGTCCTCTGTTTGCCTCACAGGGAAGGTGTAGAATGGCTGCTGATTTCTTTTCTGACAGAATCTGGCAGAGACCATCACTATCAGCAATGGCAATGGACTCAGAGAGAAAAGCACTTCTCATTTTCCTTCAGCCTGTTTCTAACATTGCTGAGAAGGACGAACTTCAATATTAAAGTTTCAATCCCTTCTTGCAAGTTAAGTTTACAAAAAAATAAAGGAAAAATCATTTCTGTGAAATTAGATTATTAGCATATCTTATATATTCTTTCGCAATGGGTTTCCTTCTGGGGCAAGAGACTAGATTTTAAAAATAAGTATCAGGTTACATGTTATTTAAGTAAATGACCAAAGAGACTTTATTTATTTATTTATTTTTTACAGTGGGCTCTTGATCAATAAAAAACTAGGAAGCAGGACTCAATTTAGTGAGTCCTTCAATAATTGCTCACACTATGCGCTTCCTACATGACAGTTCATCAAGAGAGTATACATTGTAGCTAAACTGCTTTGTAGATTTTATTTTTATCCTTTTTTAAAAAAAAGTATTTTACGTGTGAGCATTTTGCCTGCATGTACAAATGTGTAACACACATGAACCTGGTGCAGAGGTCAGAAAAGGGTATCAGATACCCTGGATGAGTCTCCATGTGGGTGCTGGAAACTGCACCCATGACCCCTGCAAGATCACCCAGTGCTCTTAACCACTGAGGCATCTCTCCAGCCCCCTGATTTTGTAATTTTAGTCTTTTTCTATTTAAAATTAGTAAACATTTAAGACAAGTATATAGTTGGGAAGCAAGTCCAATAGAAACAGAAGTTATAAGTAGAAGTCCAATGAGAACATCGATTATAAAGTACAAGGCCAATAGGAACAGAGGTTATAAAGTACAAAGCCTGTCTTTCTTTACTCACACCAGGGCCATCAATCTCACTATTTCTAGATATCCTTTGCCAACAACTTGTTATGGAAACTTCCAGAAACTTCCAAGTACATGAAATTATAGGGATATCCACCTATTTCCTTTCCATTTACGAAAACGAGTTCCATATATTGTTATAATAATTTTGAACTTAATATTATGTGTTAGATATTTTCAAACATCTACCTCTTTTTAAGGATTTTTTAAAAAAGAAATTCAATATCATATTACATTTAACCATTTCTCTAGAATGATGGTTAAGATAGTTTGCTTACCTGACAGCAATTAGAATTGTCATGAAAACAAGTATCTTGGCATGTCTATGGAAGAGTTTCCAGATTGGGTGAATTGTGATGGAAAGACTCAACACTAAATATGGGCTGTTCCATTCTGTGGGCTGAGGTCCTGGACTAAATAAAGAGGAAACTTAAGCTGCAAACCGGCAGTCATCACTGCCTTCAACTGCAAGTCCATTGTGACCAGTTGCTTCATGTTCCTTAGACCACGCCTTCCCCATCATAACAGACTGTGTCTTCAAGCCATGAGCGAAAATAATCTCTGGCTATTCAATAGTTGCATTTTTCAGGTGTTTTGTGGAAGTAATCAGGAAAGTAATTATTATTGTATACTAATATATATTGACATTATTGATAAATATTTGTGTTCATGTAATGATTGAATGAGCTTTTTTGTACAGTATATGGCATTTAGAGAAAAAAATAGTTGTTGCCTATCTTTTTCTCAAAATGCAGATTTAAGTAGTGGGAAGAGGATTTCCCACTACTTAAGAGTTTCTACTATTCGGATTACTTCAGCGACTCAGGAAATATAATTAGTATCTATCAAGTCACAAAATTACTCCCTTTTAATAGTCAGCTGTGAATTATAATTATTTGACAAATGCCATATTCACTCATTGATTACAGAATTAGCAAAACACCTCTTTCAAGGCTCAGTGGTTAGTATCACAGGTTGCTCTTCCAGAGGATCCAGATTCAATTCCCAGGACTCACATGGTGGCTCACAACCATCTATAATATACGTGCAGACAACACACTCATACACATTAATAAATTAGTAATTAAATGGCTAAATTAAAATAAATAATAAAATCTCTCAGAGAGATGAGCCAATACAATGGTATAGCCTAGAAATCATTTCTGTCCCAATCTATTTTTCTAAAACAAAACACCTAAAGTTAAATGTTTTATTTTTTTAAGTGAATTTCGCTCACAGTTGTTGCAATCCAAGAGCATGCTGACAAAGCCTGCATGGCGCTGGTAAGTAACTCATGGTCACATGGCTGGATAATAATGATGGCAGGACATGTGGGAGAGATTGAAGAGACTGCATGGCAAAACAGGATGCTAGAGACCCAGAAGGGACTAATCCTACTGTCTTAAAGCAACCCACTGCCGCAGGAATTAGCTAGAGTCCTGAGAGTAATCTAATCCCAAGGCAGTGCATCGGATGATTCTGATACGGGAAAAGGGGAGGTGTCTTTGAGTTCTGTGGAGATTTTCTATTATTAATCCTACTGGGTGAGAATAAGACCATTACCACACTTTTTGAGCCAAATTTGAAACAAGCTTTATTAAATACTGGCCAAACCCATACCGGAGACCCACGCTCAGAATTACGGCGCTGAATTACATTAGTCAGGGGCTTATAAACGCAAAGCCCACAAGGCTACGTACTTCCCGCCTTTGTCCAATCAGAGGCAAGCATACATCCTGACGTACTTCCTGTCTATGTACCTCCTGCCTACACGTGATCAAGCACAAATCCTGTGCAGCTGCGGCAACCTGTCTTGTATACTCAAGTGAAATGGCTGACTGGTTATCGTATGTGAACAATCCTCAGCATTCCAGGAAGTTACCTGTCCTGAGGCAAGTCGGGCTTACAGGTTAGAGGCATTTTTTTTTTTTTAATATTGATTTCTTAGGCACAGTAATTTAAACTTACGACATAACATTAACCATCACACTATATTCAGGTGGGCTTTAACTCAGAAGTTAGGTTGTCAAACACTCGTGGTCACATAAAACTTGCAATAAGTCTGTGGTCTCTGGGTTTTTGTCTCATGAATTCAAAGAATGAAATTCAGACTGGGGTAGGCGGGGAGATGAGTTAAGAAAGGAGTATTATGCAGGTTCACAGGTGGGAGCTTAAGAGACAGAAGGCAGAGCTCTTAATGAAGCAGGAACAAGGAAAATTAGATACCACTTAGGGTCTCCATCTTGGGAGTTAATAAGGCTTTCTGGTGAAGAAACAGAGAAAGGTGAACTGGTCAGTCCAGTTGGCCCACACACAACAACCAGGGACCTCTCAGTTTCAGCCTAGTCCTCAACCCACAAAGATTCCATGCAAGGGTGCTCATTGAAGGAAAGAGAGATAATGAGAAACCAGAGCTTCCCCACTCCACCTTCCCTGGCTTCTAATTAGGGCAAAACTAAAGACATTTTGGCTTAAACGCTTCTGGCATCTCTGATCTTGGTTAAGGACAGATGTGCTGACACAACCAAGGATCTTCTCTCCTTTTAACCAAGGAAAAGCTCTTTACTTTCACTGTCCCCTACCCCAAAATGGCTGGCCAGTTTCAATCTCCTGTTCTCATATAGCCAATCACCTTCTGATGGGTTCCACTTCCAAAAGGTTCTGCCTCACCCCAACACGGCTTTCACAGGCAACTAAGTACCATCACACCCTTTGCTTTAATTATGTAAATATGAATGTAATATGTTGTTATCTTAATAAAATGGCCCTTATTTACTTACACATATGAAGTCAAAAATAATTCAAGAATGACTTCTACAAGTTTGGAGCCAGAACAGGGAAGGGAAGCTAGCTGTGATTCACTAACAGGCTAAGAGCAAGGGCAACTATTCCCTCCAAAGGATCAATGAATAAAGTCTCTGGAACTGACAATAAATGACCTGAGAAAAGACACACAGGTGTGTGCATACGGACATCACAGGAATAGAGGGTATCTTTCTCATAGGGGAGGAGAGCAGTTTTAGAACAAGACAGAAGTTTGGAATAAAACTCATCAACGGAGCTCTGGTCTCCGACCAACTCTAGTCTTTTTTCCTACAGGTGAATCTTCCCTGTTTGATGGGAATGGGCTTCTTTTAGAAACAATTTCCTGAAAGAGGTAAAGGACCTCAGAGAATGTGCTTCAGGGGGGAAATGGTAAGAAAGGCAGAGAGCCAGGTGGATGTCAAGAACTGACATGGGGAAGTGATGTACTTGATGACATCATTTCCGGATCCCCAGTGAGCCTAAACTTAACAACAATTTCTATCATCTCTGCTAGAGTAGTCGCTTTTACCACCATAAGACATAGATTCCATCCTAGCCCACATCTCACAGTGCTAGAAGCTGTGACATTATTAACAATATGGTGACTCAAATGATACGTACGTAGAAATAATATATTCCGCTTCTAGAAAATGAAGCTGGTAAAAGATTGTGTTTCTCTCTTCCTCTTCCCCCTCCTGTCAGCTATAATTAACAAGGACCAAAAGTCATCTTGGATCGTGGCAGCATAGAGAACCCTTTGGAAACTGAGAAGCAATAGTATACATAGCCAACATGAAGCCCTGTGCTACGCTTTCCCAGCCTGTATCTGGGTCTAGAATGTTACTTAAGAGAAAGCAAGCTATCTGTACACTAACTATGCATATTGAGTACTGTTTTAGATCCAAACATGTTCCCAGCTCATAAAGGGCTCATAAAAGGCTCTAGATTTGGGAATTCTGACCTAACTTCCATATAGGACTTGGGCAAAATTCTCTCTTATGGCAGTACATGTTTTCTTCCACATCTGTTTGTCAACTGTATATTTCTTGAATATACAGTGTTTTTTCACAACTGTCTTCTTGGAAATAGCAAGAAGTTATAGTGAATGCCAGCACTCTAGATCTGAAGTACAGTGGGGTGCTTTTCCAGAATGCAACAATGATCGGCTCTATTCAGTACACACAGGAGTATCTCCTTCGTTCTCCCACCTCGCCCCTTAAGCAAACTCATTTTTCATATCCTTACTGAAAGCACCTGTCTCCACTGACCCATGTTAATTCTGATACCACATTCTATTCAGTTAAGAATTACACTGGGCACTTGGCATGGTGGCACATGCCTTTAATCCTAGAACTCAGGAGGTAGGGGTGGACAGATCACTGTGAGTTCGAGGCCAGCCTGGTCTGTATAGTGAGTTCCAGGACAACATAGTGAGAGCATGTGTCAAACAAGAAAGAAAAGAGAAGAGGAGGAGAAAGGGAGGAAGGAAGGAAAGAAGGAAGGAAGGGAGAAAGAGAAAGAAAGAAAGAAAAATAAAGAAGAAAGGAAAAGAATGACATTTAGCTGTGCAAAACAGAGATAGATAATCAGTCCATGGTGTGAGTAGTATATGTGGTGGGTGAAGCATTGGAGGCTCACATGGAGGCTCTACTCTCTTCGCTTTTCATGGTCCATTATCAAATGGCTAGGTGGTACCAGCGACAGACAAAACATGAGAGCAAAATGAGCTATTGACCACATCTTTCCTATTTTTAGTAGCTTTAAGTGACTTCCTCTTATGTGTCATGGGCCATAAGTGTTATGTGACCATATTAACGGCAAAAATAAAAGACTGAGGCTGTGGTTTTTTCATCTGAACCCCAAGCCACTTCCACCAAACCATGTTTTTGGAAGTCAAAACGGTTACAAAGACGGGGGAGGTGGGGGTCCTAGGAGATGGCTCAGTGGGTAAGAGTGTTTCCTCCACAAACAAGACCCTGAGTTTGAATCAGCACCTATGTAAAGAGCTGTGTGTGTGTCCATTCACCTGTAACACCAGCACTTCTGAGAGGCAAAGACTGGAGACTTATTAGACTAGCTGGCTGCTAGCCTAGCTTGGGGTTCAGTAAGAGATCCTGTCTCGTGGGAATAAAGCAGAAAGTGAAAGAACAGGATACCTCATGTTCTCCTCTAGCCTCTGTACATATATCCATATACATAGGTACATATGCCCCTCCACAAGACCCCCCCCCACACACACACACAGAGAGAATAAAATGCAGCAGATGGTTTTATTTTATAGAGGTCATGATCCATTCTAAAATTCTAACATTGATGATTTACTTTACTTAATGGTTTTGTATCCTTCCACCTAGAAAGGAGAAAGAGAAAGAAAAAAAGGAAAGAAAAGAAAGAAAGAAAGAAAGAAAGAAAGAAAGAAAGAAAGAAAGAAAGAAAGAAAGAAAGAAAAGAAAAGAAATCTATTCCCTTATATACATGTAAACCTATTAAAGAAAGTCTAAATAAAATGCTTTTGGTAGTAAAGCCCTTCACATGAGCATATTTTCTAAGACATTCTATCATGTTTCAAGGAAAATAAAGTTGCATGTAACAGAGCCATCAGGACCTAGTGCTGTCCTCAGGGTAGGCCTTCTCTACACTCTGAGGGCTGTGCTCCAATAAAAATATAGAAAGAAAAACAAACATTGAATATTCTTTTAATCAGATGTATGAGGAGTGTCCTCTACAACAAGGAATTCTTCCAGGGAACACCAACTATGTATCCTAAAACCCATTGATTTTTCCATTACCTATTCTGTCTACCTGGAAAGACTGTCAGGTCATACAGGTCAGGGACTCAGACCTGTAAGATGGTCCCCTATTTGCAATGCTGATGGAAATCCAAGACGGCTTGCATGCTCGCTATCTATCTATCTATCTATCTATCTATCTATCTATCTATCTATCTATCTACCTATCTCTCTCTCTCTCTCTGCCGATGTGTGTGTTGAGGGGTTCTCTACCATAATTTTGATAGGACAGCACATAACTGAGGGAGACATATTTACCAGGTTATGATGAAGCCTATTAGATACAGATCAAGTCACAGGAAGAGACGGAAGAGTGAGGCACAGCGTGTGATGTGGGATAGAGTGCCACTTTCAGGCCCTCTTTCCATATCTCCCACCCTTTCCATATCTCCATGTATTTAGAAACTCATCAAATCTTGCTACTCGAGAAGAATTTTTAATGTCGTATAACCCCTCTTGCTCTCCCCTCCCAGGAGATCAGAACACGGGGTTGGAAGCTCCAGCAGGCAGTTCTCTAAGCACTTGCTCTCTGTGTTGACTGGCCCCATCCCGACACTGTCTTGGGGTCTACTCTCAGCCACCTCGTTAGCATCTACTCAGGAGTTATCAAAGATGCTTCTTACGAACATCAATGGGTATTTTGTAACACTGAGGAAACCAAGAGATTTTAGGTGCTCTGTGACAGCAAGCAGGGACAAAGACAAACTCTGCTTTCTCACACTTGTCAAGCTGTCTTCTAGAAAAGAGAGAAGAGAAAGACAGAACAGGAGATGTTAGGGCTTGGGCTACTGAGCTCATCTCGTTCATTATTCCAGAAACCCTAGGATTGCAGTGAACAATTTTTTAGAAAATACTATGTTTGGAGCACACTGTCAGGGATGTGCTGTAGCCTCTATAGTTTTCCTTTTTCTGGGAATTCAGTTTGCTCACTATTATGCTATAGTCACCCATTGAGGAATCTTAGTGGCCATCAGGCTCTGCCTTTGAAGCAGAGGGTCAATGCATTAGTACAAAAGGAGATGAATTCAATGTGCCTGCTCACCAAATAGGGTTGAATTCACTGAAAGGGAATGACCAGGCTTCCTATTCTGGGTTTCCATCTGGACAATCCGAAGCCTCGCTTATCCCAAACAAGAACTCCATTAATGAATATTCAACGGAAAGTATTACTTCATTGTCAGCGCTAATTGCTAGTTTTACCTTATTAGTAGAAGCTTTTCTGTGGCTGAGCCTGACATGCATTTGTTTGCACACTGTTATTAGCCAAGACTCGGTGAAGTCTTGCAATTAACACCTCCATATTATCTCATGCCGGGAAAGCAAAGACAAAACCAGATGACTCACTTTGTTTCAGCTTTGCTCTTGTTTTCTGATATAGAAGCACTTAAAGAGAAGTGTAAGCTCATCAGAATGCCATATGGAGCCAACAGAGACCATAAAAGGCTTTTCGGCGAATGGTGCATGGAAGTTCATTAAGTCCACAGCACCAGGCTCAAAGCCTGATTTAAACTCTCCTCACCACTAATACATCGTGCAGGTACACCACCGGTGTCACTCTCTGCAACCAGTCCAGTTGCTGATGGAGGATCTCTATTCCCGAGAAGCAGAGGAAATAACATACTCTGTGTAAATATAATGAAGTTAATGATTCACAGGACAGTTAAATAGCTGCCAGACGCTTATCACTTTGGAGATAAAACAGACAAGGCAATAGCTGTATTTTATTTATTTCTTAACGCAGCTCCCAGAAGCCCATCGCTGCTACTTCTGTAAAGAATAGAAAAAGAGGGAGTGGGCATGTCAACAGTTCGTATTTCAGTTTTATATATCTGGGAAGAGATCTTTCTCTCAGTGCTTGGTCTAAGTTGTTTTTCTAGAAGACATCTAAAAAACAAAAGTACTGTCCCATATTTTTTTCTTTTCAGTTTATGAATTTTTTTTCTATTTGCCATGAGAGCTGGGATTACAGGAATACACTATCGGGCCTGGCTTTTTTTAAAAAATGTGTGTGTGTGTGTGTGTGTGTGTATATATATATATATGTATAATACATATAATTGCAGAAAGTAAACACTATATTCTAAAAAAAAAAAGGCTAAATTCAGTTATTCACAAAGTAATCCTACGTATTCCAAAAACAAGGGAAATAATACTTTACTATTAATCAAAGATGACCAATTTACTTTTAGATGTTCAGTGGTTAAAACAAAACATCTGTGCCTATTATTGAGGAGATGGAGAAACAAGCATACCCATATACCTTTGGGAGGGCAGTACAGGCCAGGGGGAGGCGGGGAACCTTTTAGAAAAGCAATTTTACAGTTTTTTTTTTTTTTATAAATTTTTTTTATAAATCTCTCTCACAATTATTCTTACATAATTTGACTATACAGCATATAAGACATTTTTGCTGCAGTTTAATTGTAAAAAAAAAAAAAGTCCAGAGAGAAGAGTATTAGTTAAAAATTTATATACCATGAACTTCATAATGGTTCACAAGAATGCTGTAAATCTATGTGTTCTGTGGGCTGATTCAGAAAGAAATATGAAAACGTCTCTAAATACGAGTTTAAAACACTAACACTCTGTCTTATAAATATTATACTTTAAAAAAAGAGATCATTAAATGAAGTTCTAAAGTTAAATATGTGAAATCTGCCACACTGTGAAAGGAGTCTTTATTTCTCACTTGTGAATCTGCATTTCTTTCAACAATACATACAAGAGAAAAAACAGCTACAATAAGAATAATAAAAGACGCATAATGGTGTGGTGGTAACTATTTCCAAAGGAACAACCTAGTTAAGTTAAAAATCACTGTTACATAGAATTTGCCCTGGGTGAATGGTCAGATGGAAAATCTTATTTACAAATGGAAGCAGGACCAACATGGTAATGATCTGTCTATATGGAATTTCTAGAATTTCAAAAGTACCCATTAGACAAAGCCAAAACTTAGAATGTCCGTTTATCACTTGGTCTTCTGGAATCATCGGGGGTGTGGCTCATCAACAGACATGTAGAAAGCTGCAGCGTTTTCATGCATCCTTTTAAAACACAACAACAAAAAAAAGATTTATTTTATTTTGAAGTGTGAGGAGGGTGGGATATATGAGCAGTCAGGCACTCACAGATGCCCAAACAGGCATTAGATTCCTTGAAGCTGGAGTTGCAGGGTTCTATACATGGGTGCTGGGTTCTGACCTCCTCTGGAAGAGCATCGAATGCTCTCAACTGCGGAGCCATCTCTCTAGCCCTCATCGCGTGAGTTTTACATGCCCTACAAGTCACACATGTAACTGCATTATGGTCTAACAAAATTATCAAACATTGCAGATTTCTCAGGGTAAGATATGTCAGGGGTTGCTAGCCCAACCCCAACAGAGTTGGTATAAACCAGCCAAGGTTTTGGCCGTCAGGACTTTGGCAGCTTATCTGCATTTGACCTCTGCCTAAAAATACTACCATTAAAACATTTTCTCCTTCTGGCCACTGTGTTTTGGCAATAGAGAGCTGCCTAGCCCTGCTGGTCCAGTCCTGGCCTGAGGTTCAGGTTTCTGCATATCTATTGCACCAGAAGAAAAGCCATCTGAAAATAGAAACATGGGCTGTTTTGTCACTGTTGAATGGGAAGGCTAATAATAGTGTTGCTTCATTGTTTGGCAGGGACTCAAGGCTACCTCGGCCAAGCAGCCGAACATGCTGTGCGGCAGTAACGAAATCATAAAATTCCTCCAGGGAATGGGGCAGCTATTCAGAACATGTTTTATATTCTGGGGTTGCTTGGGAAGGAAATAGTTCAGAAGTTGTTTTGACATAAATGTGGTTTGTTTCCAATTGAAGGAGGGGGAGGGGCCGAGCACCCAGTCAGGAGGTCAGTTGCAGAAGGGATGGAAGAATGTCGTTAAGGAGATCCTGACAGGTGGTGATAGTGCTGTCGCTGGGAAGCCTGGGGCCTGGCGGGGAGTTTGTCTCTGCCAGGCTCCCAGGGTGCTCTCTGCTGCCTTTCACACTCCTATTATGTTTATTTCTGTTGAACTTAAAGAGTGACCTTTTCCAAACTGCCCTGCATTGTTGACCCACATGCATTTCTGAGACCTCCTTTCCCTGAATGCCTTCCTTGTTCCTGCAGAAAAGAACTCTAAATAGGAAGAGGCTGAGGCGAAAGAGCACTGGAATGGAAATCGTTCAGACATTGAATTCTGCTTGCTATTAATAATTCAGAAGTGTTTTTAATGCCCTGCTATGGAAGGAAGGTTTTTTGACACCAAAGGCATCTAAATATTAATTTCAGAGGAATTGGTTGTTACAAGCAGTTAACATCCATTTTGTTAGTTGACCTCCCTGGGAAGGTTAATGCACTAAAATCTGGTCATTAAGTATAGTAACGAATGTTTTTTTTAGAAAGGTTATTACTATCATAAACTCTAATCCATGGTTCACGGCAGCAGCCTCTAGTGTAGGGCTCTGACTAATGAAGAATTAACTATTTCTGAGCAGTTAATAAAGAATTTTTTTTCTCCCACCAATCAACATACCCTACATGATCCTTATAATTACTGAAAGCATTAAGCCCCGAGAATGAGTGCCCACATGTCAGAGCAGAATTCTACTCCCAGTAAATGACAAATGGCAAAGCTAATCCCATTTCACCTATTTTTTTTTTTGTAACATAGTCACTGAAATAAGAAATAATGAAATTCCCAAGTATTAGAAAATGATGGTCTACTCCAAAGCATTTACTAAATGAGTATTGATGAGGTCTTTAGTCATATTTTATTGTGATGGAAGATTCTATATTCTGGCTTAGATCTCATTAGAATGGAGAAGTTAATTGACTGCCAACAAGGCTTTTTTCGATTGCTTGTTTGTTTTGTTCTTCTTTGCTAAAAAACACACTCCCTGGCAGGAATATAGGCAACACTTTACACCTCCTTCGTAACAGTAGAGGGGAAAGGTAGAAGCTAACCTTTCTAATAAGCCTTAGGGCAGTGTTTTGCTTCTCAATGGAAAGGTCTTCTCGAATTAATTAAAGTCACTTTCCCTGCTGAGGACCAAGCATTAGCTTTACTTTGAAGGCTCAAAAAAAAAGTTGCTCATACTGATTTCTTCGACATCCACATTGAAGGTGGCACAGGGAAAGCACTCTGGGCTTTGAGGAGTAATCTCTTCTAATAATCAGCAATCCAAACAATTACTACACCAACTACCTCAATACCTCTGAAGAGGTAGGTCAGTGTTGGCCAGGAAACATGGAAGGGGCGATCCCCTTATTTTTCCTGAGGCGGATCACTTCTCACTCCATCAAGAGTATCCCCCACGCACACACATTTTTTTTCTTCCAGTCTATGCTACATTCTTAGCAGCTGCCCCTTTCCTTGAACACAGAAGGGTAGAACTGTAGTTAGCTGAAACAGAAGAAGGAGTTCCCTTGGACTCCCCCAAAAGTATTTTGTTACACATGAAAGCTTTAAGTGCATGTTGACGCTGGGGCAGCAAGTGCACTGATGAGCTAACATTCTCAAAAGAGCTTCTTTTTGTGGAAGAGTCTCCACATTTGCCTACCCCACTAACCAATGGAGTCCTCTAAGCACATTCTTGCTGGGCTGAGCATTCTCCTTTTAGCACTTTGTTTGCTGGAAGATGTTGTATTAGTTTCTCATTTACTAGTGAGAGCAAGAGACTGGCTTTCTGAATGTGTGTCCTCCAGTAGAAAGTGATATTGTATATCTCTTCTGTAGAATAGTTATAAAAAACAAAACGAGTCATGATATACATATGGAAATGGAAAGGTTCAGGATACACTCGTGTGAGGCAGCTGTACACAACGGCAAAGCTTCTTACGTTTGACCTCGCTTTATAAACGTGACTTGACTCTTAAACATCCCACCAAAACCTTTCTATCCTAAAGTTGGAATCAAAGGGGCAGTGATATATGAGCCTCACTTCTGAGAACTGGGACTTTTGCTGAGTCCCCCTCATCCATCACAGCCCCATCACTGGACACAAAGCCTTCCCTGTTACCGTAGCCAGAAATAACCCCTCCAGCTCCTGAGTTCTCATTTGCCTTGTACATTTTCTCATACAGTTCTTCTCACCAGCCTTTGCTCAGAGTTATTTGTAGCCAGGTCTGGAATTTGTATTCTCAGCACTTGCTGCAGTGTCCCCAGTGTAAGTGCTAAACAGAGTTTGTATATCTCTCTAGCCTCTTCTGTGTGGTTTCTCTGCTTCATCTGTGGGATGCTCAGCAGGCCAGTCAATGAATGACTTGGCAGTCATGTGTTCTTTGTTTGATATTTTGTAGTGTGTGCTCCTTCCCCG
Organism: Cricetomys ansorgei; assembly: GCA_026225945.1. Taxonomy (NCBI): domain Eukaryota; kingdom Metazoa; phylum Chordata; class Mammalia; order Rodentia; family Nesomyidae; genus Cricetomys; species Cricetomys ansorgei. The sequence goes on from JAMJFZ010000242.1 coordinate 6,763,038, forward strand.
ATTCCCACCTCTAATGGGAGTATCTAGAAATTCTCCTTTCCCTTTCCTCACCATCAGTTGACAAGCAAAAATATTTCCAAATGGCTGGGTCATTTCTAAGGTGTGGGTTGTTCTTTGGGGCTTTCCTGCATGTTGGTGAGTACTCTGAATGAATACAGTAAACAGCCAACTGCAGGATGAGTGTCTCTAAACACACATCAGATGCCACTGGAAGACACTGCTTTTCCCAATATGCCTGTTGTCCCTGTAATCACAGACAGGAGAGGGGTTAATATGCCCGGATTACTGGTGATTACCTTTGACCTTTAACTCTTTGCTCTTTAACCTCTTTGGACTTTAGTTTCTATCCATAATAACATTTGAACCTGTCCTAGCACCAAAACAGGCTTCTTAAGCAAGTCCATGAGATGAGGTGTGCAAAGCACTTAGTCAGTGATCTGCGGAGATGTCTCAGGGGTTAAGAGCATTGCAGAGGACTGGGATTTGGTTCCCAGCACCTACCTCGTAGCTCATAACTGCTTATAACTTCACTTCCAGGGTATCTGGTGCCCTCTTTTGACCTCCCTAGGCTTATGTGACATGTGACACAAAAACATACACTCAGGCAGACATACACATAGATAAATTAATAACTAATTTAAAAGAAAGCAACACATCATTATATACAATAAATATGTGCCAATAACATTTAAAAAAGAACACTGTCACAGCCACTTCCTAGTGTTCTAAGATCCCTACATTTATAATGAATATTCAGTAGGTTTGGGGTAAAGGACACATTTCAGTCACTGCTGTATCAAAATGGCTTTCCTTTTTGATTACTGGCAGAAATTGAGGTTATAAATGTCATATCTACCCGTTCCCCTAAACACACACACTTGATTGTTACTTAACAGTAACAAAGTGGTTTCAGTGACTCTTAGCAAATGCTGAGCACACCTAATTTTCACTCCTACCATCCTATAAAGGGGGTGCTGCCAAGTGGCACGTGCATTTAAAACACGGGGGTGGTAGTTCACCGAGCATTGCACTTTTCCTGCTCCAGTAGAAGACATATGCTTGAAAAAACACAATAGGGAGAATAATTGAAAGTAGGTTCTGTGTCTTTATCCTCTGAGAATGTGTGCCTGCTTGAGTCGCATATGCTTGAGGTCGCTCTTTCATGAAATGTGTGTGTGTGTTTGGATTTGAGCTTCCCTTGGCTGTGGGTAAGTTTCACAGAGGGGTTCTGACTTGCAAAGGTTAACTGTGCAAAAATCAAGGCTCTATGTATTTCTTGCAAAGGTCATACTCATCAGCAGCTCCGGAAAGACTGTTGGGCAGGGACTCAGTACCCACCCCATGGCTGAACCATGGCTCCAGGGTTCATTTCCCTAAGAAGACGACTCCATTCACTGGTTATGTCGCCAAGAGATAAAGAGGCCACTCAGTCTCTTGAAAACCCTCTTGAAATGACTTGCATATAGCCCACCTCATTCCTTCGTGGTGTTTGGCAGCTGCTCGCTGGCCCTCTGCATTCCAGATGCCTGAGCTCCAGGAAGTTGCTTAATAAATGGGACAGGTTTTGATTAATGTAAGAAGCCCAAAATAGAGCGTGATGTAATACATATCTCACCAGGAATCACGATCAAATTGGATGGTTTCTGGGGACCGGGCTACAGCAGAGTGCTTTCTCCTAAGAAATGGAGCTTTGTTTTTATAGTACCTTGGAGGGTCACAGTGTAGCAGGCATACATTCAGGCCTTGGAAACATGCCCTGTGGGTCTTTGAGTAGCAATTATAAGTGACCACACAAGAAGCTAAAGAGAAAGTTAGAAACTGGACATTGACTCAAATCTAGGAAGGCTCTTCTCTCCCTCATTAGAAGCTGGTGTTCTTTAAAAGACTGAAAACAGCAGCAGCTGATAGAAATGATAGCAGTAATAGTCTAGCTGATTCTCTAAGGTCAGTTATTTAAATAACACATTCAGTTTCTTCTAAAGATCTGAAAGCCACATGTTGCCCTATGCATAAAAGTCCTAATTTAAACTTCTCAGTGGATAAAATAATTGGGATTCATATGGTTCAGTTCAGGCAAAATTCATGAAAAGCAAAACCCAACCCTTGTATGCCAAGGACCTCTTACATTTGCTGATGAATAGTATAGTATGTAAAAGAAATACAGGGTCATTTTTCCTAATTAAGTGAGCAATAATGAAAGGTTAAAACATACTCCAGTGTGTACTAAAAGAAAGAAATAAAAGAAACCAAATTCACTGCTCTTAATGACTGTGTACTGACTCCATACTTTTGTAAGTTGCTCAAAATCACTGTGGGTGATCAAAGTCTCGTGCCTGTACATGTACATGCTCAGGCGTCAGGGGGAGCAGTGCTCTTACTACAGATGGATATCAGTTTGTATGAGGAAAATGTTTTCAGCTGTGGGAGTTAGTCAGTGATAGACTGTGGCTGGCATGTACCAGTCCATGGGTTCACTCTGCAGCACAGATGGGGGAGGGGGAGGGTTACACATATGTGTATTTTCTTACTGATGAATTTTATCTTCCTACCATAAGAATGGCCCCATGCTCTGGTTGCTATAAAGTTGTTGACTTTTTATATTGCCTGTGAGGGAAAGCCAAGATGAATATTTTGGGGCTCCCTCATAAACTTACCTGTTCAGTCAAAGTATCTTTCTCATGGGATGTGCTACTAATACAACCAAGGTCCTAGATTTTAGAAGAATCTGTTAGTTTTAAACTCAGCTGAACATCCCTAGCCACTGATTCTAAGCACATTGTTTGACATTTGACATGAGATGGCCGGCAATTAAGTAAAATCCAGCCTCCCCAGACAACAAATGACACACATTGCTGAAACTGGTTTTGAACAATGCCTTCAAACACGTACATTCTTGAAAGAGTAGAGGAATGACAATTTATGTAAATATGCAGTTATGCAAGATAAGTCCTAGAGACCTCCTGTACATTGCATTGTGGGTACTGTTAGAAAGGCTACATCTCACATTTAACAATTTGTGAGGGCTAAGACCATGTTTCCATGTTCTACCATGATTTAAAAATAGACTTTTCAGAATGGAATGTTACAACTTCTGAAAACTCTAAATGTAGCCCTTTTTGGAAACTGCAAAGGGATAGGTCAGGTATTCCTCAGACGATGTTACAGGTTAAAGTCTCTACACTGATTGTCCACCGACTCCTTTAAGGGTCTCGGTCATGCTCAGATCTTGCACCATTCCATGCTAGACTATCAGCTTTGTTGAACCAGGATTGGAGTACTAATTGCAGATACTTTGTATTACTTTCTTTAAAGTTGATTCTTGAAAGTTGGGGGTGGGATGGATTATTTACTCCATTAACATATGCCTATTATCTCAGTTTCTGTTTGAAAAGCACCAGAAATGTCTTGAACTCAGGTTTAAATTTTCATCAGTGTGATTAAGTAGTGATTCAACATCAAGCTACAACAGAAAAGGTGCTCACCGAAAACAAGGTTCACAAGCTGAACATTCCCTATTCCAAATCATCTGATAACTAGAATTTTGAATAATTGCACTTAAACACTCCCAGTGAAAAGGTGCATGCTCACAGTGTATTTTTTTAATTGATTGCTCTTTGTTGCAAACAAAGCAAGATCTGGCCGTTTAAATGACTACCTGACCGAACTGGCCTAACAGAACAATCCTAAGCCAAAACTAATCACTGTCGCAATTCTTATGCTTTGTGGATTCAGTCAGAGAGATGTGTATTCAGATTTGATGGCCTTTGTGCTCACTGGGCTTTGCCTCTCCTTTCTCTGTGCCCTGCAGAGCTGACCCGAACCTCTTTTGAAGTCTGTGACTACCCTGGATCTGATCAGATGCGGCAGAGTGCGTTGGGTAAGAAAGGAGAAGAGAGCTCATTAACTGCTCAGTTGCATACTATTCTTGGTGAGTCACAAAGATTACTGAAGGAGTTCTAGCTTTCCATTCATACATATAGATGTGAATAATTTTAGATATCCATTTATTGTTGATGTAACATGGATACCAAGGTCCTGAGGGGGGAAACAGGGTTTTCCACTGATTAAAAAACAAATATGTTCATGCATGATATAAATACAATTATCCCAGAACGCGTGAACACGTCCCCTCTCCATTTCAAGGCCTCCTAGTTATGATATTGGGGCAGCGCATTTTTGTATATCCTACACTGTCCTCAACATAGCATGCTGCAGTGCTTTGTGTTCGAGCCATTCAAACATTTCCAGTCAGCTATCTTCTGTATGCCAGGTTTTCAGATATTAGGAACTCAAGCAGTATCAGTGAGAAATAGTTTATGTGATGGTGGAGGAGACTGAAAAAAAAATCAGAAGATAAATAAGAGGTTCTGAATGTTCTTGGGACAGAGAAGGAAAGATAAGTTTATAGGGTGCCAAACAAAAATTAGCCTTAGCATCACACTGAGGGGTCAAGAAGGCCTCTGAGAAGGTATCATCTGGGCAGAGGACTCCAGGAACTAGCAGCGGAGACCTCGAGGCATAAGAAAGCAGCACAAGTAAAAGTCTTGAGACAAGAAAGGGGTTTTATTTGGTAACTGATGCTCTGTGTGCCCTGTTTCCCTTACACTGAAAGATACTATGTCACGTGAGAAGTAGTCATTCTGTGTTTATAATAAACTGTACAAATGGCAGTTGTAAGACCATTATTAATAGCTAACATCTCCTGCTCCTAGCACATTCCACAAACATATTCTAAATGTTTTACCATGGTAGGTGATTTAATTTGCACAGTGGTCTCATGAAATAGATGAGAAAAGTGAAGTTCAATGTGGGAGCTGAATTGCACAGAATTTCATAGTCTGGCCTGGAATTTGAACATAGGCATTCTGGGAGCTAATGATAATTAGCCACTGGTTATAAAGTGAATTCTACACCTCCGAATATCTTTCCTTCATGTATCCCAGAGTACAATCGTGTATTCTGAGATATGTTTTATGGTAGTCACTTTTGGTTCTGATTTGAGACAGGGATTCACTATATATCTCAGCCTATCCTTGTTTAGTATCTTGCTTTAACCTCCCAAAGAGACAGGATGACAAGCATGTACTACAATCTTGGGCCAATCTAGACTTGTTAAAGTCATTTGAGTGAGAACACAGGGACTGTTTAAATTATTCTAAGACGTTTCTCTTGAAGATCTTACAGATATTAAAATGCACCCCAACACACACACATGCACGGATGTACAAGTGTGCGCATGTATATGAACACAAAGCGTAACTCAAATGTTCAAAGACTTAATTTGAGAATCATAATCTAAGTCTATACTTGCATTAGTTAATGAACTGGCCTTTCAACTTGAAATTCAGCTTTTTTGCCTGCTCATTGAAAATGGATCTGAGACCTTTAAGTATGTTCCCTCTTCCAACAAATACGGTAAATAACTTTGTCAGAAGACACCAGGCACACAGAAGGGTTCTGGGTCGCAGTTCAGGAATCCCTGTTGCTTCTCGGCATGCCATTTTCTCTAGTCTCTAGTCTTTATCAGATGCAGCAAGAATGGCTTCTCCAGGCACAGTGATGACAGATCCTCCAGGACAAAGATCCTGCCACCTCCCAGAACTCACTGCTGGAGATGCTGTATCTCCAGGGAGACAGCTTTCCCATAGAGTATAGATTCCCTACATGTCCCACCAGCCGGTTTTCTGTCATTTAGGGTCTTATGGCCATGCCTTGTCCAAGAATCTTCCTTGGTTTCTCAACTAGCCTTAGAGGTAGTGACTATCAGGCATGACATTTTCTATTTCTTTTTTTCTTTTCTAATATGATACCAGTATTAAACAGAGGGCCAGATGCATGGTAGGCAAGGGATTCTCCAGTGAGCCATATACCCAGCCTTTAATATGTTCAATTCCTGCTTTTTAAAGAGAGATATGTGTTTGTGTCATCAGCGAGGAGAGGTGTTTTGTTTTTTTAAGAAAACCTGAGTCTTATAATATAGTCAAGGCTGGTCTTAAACTCATGAGCTTTCTGCCCCAGTTTATCTCTACAGAGGTTATCAGTGCGCACTACCACACCATGGAAGTCCTACTCCTTCTGTAATGAATGATTCTTTATAGTAAATGTTCCATGTTCAAATTAATGTACCTCTTTTCTCCCAATTGGACCCTGGCTGATACAGTACTGAATAATTTTAGATTTTGTTTGATGTTCCAAGTTAGATTTTTGTAAAGTCGAACATCATATTATGACATCACTTTTTGCTTCAGACACATTGAAAAGCCACCCTCTTCCTGTACTTGCAGTTTTAAGGGACCTGAACACAGAACCAAAGGCCCTTCAACTGCCTTGTTTCCTTTTATTTCTATTTTTATTACTTTGTTATTTATTTGTGTGTGTGTGTGTGTGTGTGTGTGTGTTGATATGCCACTGTTTGTAGGTGTAGGTCCTAGGACTGTTTACAGGAGTCACTTCTCTCCTCCCACCATCTGGATCCTCCCAGGATCGAACTTAGGTCCTTAGGAGTAGCAGCAAGTACATTTATCTACTGAGCCATCTTGCCAGCCAACCCTGGCTTGTTTTCTACACTCTGTAGCATAGTCTGTGAATCACAGCGTTGATAGCCCTCCAACACTGAGACGAGACTCCTGTACTGAAGGTTCACCCCACTCCTGCAACCAAAACACCTTCATGTACCCCTCTTTCCTCCTCCCTCACACCAGAGTTTTTTCTGTTCGTTAATCATTTAAAAGGTTGTCTCCTAAACTATATTCGCAGCGATGTATGTTAGCTTGACTTTTCCAGAAATAACTTTTCCAATCTATTTATTCATTTGTACCTATTTATTTAAATGGTATTGGGAACTGAGCCCAGGGCTCTGAGCATACTAGATAAGCACTTGAATACTGAGCTTTATGTCAGTCCTATTTTTCCTTTTTATTTTGAGACAGGCTCTCCTTAGTCACCCTGGCAGGTATTAAGCTCACTCTGTAGCCTAAGCAGGCCTTGAACTTATGAGTCTCCTGCCTCAGTCTTCCAAGTTTACAGGCCTGTGCCATCAGACCCCAGGTCCACCTTCTCTTCAATCCTAACTAGTGTTCCCATCCTTTGTTTATAATGAGCTATTGTTTCATATTCTAGGACTATAAATCACACAAACACTAAACACACACAGACACACACACACAAATACATAGCAGTATATTTATCGTGTGTGTGTGTGTGTGTGTGTGTGTGTGTGTAGGTATATATGACTCTTCCATTTACTCTCCTTTCTCAATGACTTTATTCTGGACTTTCTTCTTTGTAATACTTCTTATATTTGCATGCGTTTTTTCTTTTGTGCATACATGTTTGTCTCCATGTGTGTATGTGTGTATGTAGATGAGTATGGAGACCCAAAGTTGTTGTCTTATGTTTGTGTCTTTTCTTAACAGCTCTCCACATTTTTTAGAATTTTATCTTTATTATTATTGTGTGTGTGTGTGTGTGTGTGTGTGTGTGATCAAGCATATGTGCATGTGAGTGCCTGCAAAGGCCAGAGGTGTCAGATTCCCCTAGAGCCAGAGTTAGTTACACGTGATTGTGAGCCCCCTGATGTGGGTGTTGGGAATTGAACTCAGGTCCTCTAGAAGAGTAGTACATGCTCTTAACTGCTGTGCCATCTCTCCAGCCCCTCTACCCTTCTTTATTTGAGACTAGGTGTCTCAGTGATCTAGAAACTCATAGGTTCAGCTAAGCCAAAGAACTCCAGAGAACCTCCACTTCCATTGCCCTTCCCCCCACCACCACTAGTGTTGCTACCAACTTCAGCCTTTCATGCGGGTTCTGGGGCCCCTTCCTCACATCCTGCTTGAGGAGCAGGCACTGTACCACTTAGCCATGTCGCCACAGCCCCTCTGCATTTAAAATCACTTAAGGCGCTAGAGGTGTTAGCTCCAGTTCCCTCCTCCTGAAGGTGTTGTGGCTGAGCTTGCCTAAGCACCAGTCCATTGTCTGGGTGTTATTCGGTATGGCTGTGGTGTCCATGAGGCTCATCTGAAAGTGCTGTATCTCTGCCAAAGGCAGCCAGTTCTATTTCTACTCCATTAATGATGGCTCGGATATGAAATCTCTTAGAAAAATGGGTGTCAGTCCATTCCTCACTGGCTCCCCTTTATTGTCAAATGTTGGTTGTGTTTCATTCTGAACTTATCACTCACTTCCACCTTTCAGTGTAAATTTATTCCACTGAGTCCAGGAAAAATGATATAAATTTTCATTAAAGAAAACACCATATTATGACAGCACTAAATGAATCATCGGCAGTCTCTTTTTAAAGGCTTGATTTATTTTCTGCACTTGGGAGACATGTTGTAAAAATATTTCCACTAACAAGCATGAAATATTGCAATACATATTTTTATACATACTATATTTGGCTATATAATATTTTTCATTTTTGTGTGTATCTACATGAAAGTGCTTATCTGTTGTGGCACTTTCAGGTAATTTCTTGGTCACATTTGCTTTCTTGGTTAAAGAATAAAACAGAGAACAAATCGGCCAAAGAGCCCAGATGAGCATCAAATCCGTCTAGCTGAAGGCAATATTTTCCTGAAGTGACTCATACTCCCACAGGAGTTTTCTCCACGAGGTGACACAGTTCAGTGTCATTGACATGCAGGCTATTTCAGTTAGCCTTGAGCAACCATAGAGGCTGAGCTGTGGATACACAGTCCTTTTTCCGTCTAGAAGACACAGTTTTTATGCATGTGTAAGTGGAGCTAAGCTGAATCCAAAAAGTTGCTACCCTACGAGAGCCGAGTTTGAAAACGTGTTGTGCTGTCTAGTGACTTGAATACCCAAATCCCCGGCAAAGAGTTTCTGAGCTAACCGCGTTTGCAAGGAGATCAATGCTCCCCTCATTGATTTTCCTCAGTTGCAAAGCCAGGATTACACACATTGTGAGGCTGTATGCCCAGGGTCATCCAGTCTGATTTTCTCGTCAGCACTAAAAAGGCACAGTGTTCAACTGTAAACTGGAGGTTATGAAAGTCGAAATGCATCAAATGCGGACTTCCACTAAGCCTGCATGTTAAACACGAGAGCTGTAGCATGTCCCTGGTGCCATGGAAGGGCTGCATGGGACAAGACAGACTCTGTTTGTGTGCAGCGTCTAAATAGATGTCAGAGATGCCAAAGATAAATCAGAAATGCCTTGCACACATTGTGTAACTTCCAAGACACTGCCAAATGAGCCAGAGCTTTGCTTGGCTGATTTGAAATGCAAAATAAGGAGATGGTTCCTTGCCTAAATGCAGGGGTTGACTCTGACCCTTATGAATTTGAAACTGTCCTTAGTACTTACCATTAGAAAAAGTGTGTAGTTAGAAGGCCGTAAAAATCAAGGATCTGACAAACAAACAAAAAAAAAAAAAACAATTCCAGGGTTTATTCTATTGTAAACAGTCAAGGAGCACTAAAGGTTGATGGTTTGAGTGTGCAGTTAACACAGATTCTTGACTTCCACAAAGTATCAGACTATTTTGTCACTCAGTTTGTCACTGTCAACTGCAAGCTGAAACACCCCAAAATGGTAACTTTAACTTTTTCAGCAGTTCATTCTTTACATGCAGATGTGTATACACATGCACATGTATGTGTGTCTGTGTGTGTCTGTCCATCTGTCTGTCTATAGTGTTCGTGTGGTGGTTTGGATGAGAATGGCCCCTATGAATGGGCTCATGTGTTTGAATGTTTCTTTCTCAATTGGTGATTGGGGAGGATTGAGATTCATGGCCTCGTTGGAGGAGGTGTGTCATTGGGAATGAGCTTTGAGCTATCAAAAGCCCAGACCAGGCTTTATCTCGCTTTCTCCCAGCCCAGCCTCCTGCCTGTGGCTTAGGATGATAGCTCTTAGTTCCTGCTCCAGTGCCATCCATACCTGCTGCCATGCTCCTTACCATGATGATCATGGACTAACCCTCTGAAACTGTAAGCAAGCCTCCAATTGAATGCTTACTTGAAGTTAACTCATTCGTGGTGATTCATCACAGCAACAGTGACTTAGACAGTCAGGGAAGGATGGAAGGAAAGAATCTTGTCACTAAAGATTTCCCCTCCACTTCCCTTTGAGAATGTAGACTGAGTTGCATGGTAACCAGGACTTCACATTCACTCTTCCGAGGCTAGAGATAGACCCCAGTAGTAGAGCACTTGATGAGCATCTCAGAATCTCTGGGATCGATCTTGATCTGGTGGTAGGGAGAGATTTTGAAAAGATCATGTAAAGTAAGCCGTCCATTTCCTACTAAGACCAGATAAAGGACCTCACAGCTACAAGCCTTTCAAACACAATTTGCTCCTAATCCTGGCTTGTCATAGTGCTCCTGTCACTATTAAGAATGCCATTCTGTCTCCCTCTCAGGTATACCGGGCTAGGGCATTGGCTCTCACATTTTCCTTTCCTAAACATTGTCCAGGGCAATAAAGCCTGAGGTGCACAGGGAAGCCACTCTACACCAAAGATTCATGGGCAAATCTATACTCAGGCTAAACTGTTTCCAGGTCCCAAGCCTACCTTGTAAATTGTTCTGCTGGATCTACTCTGGTAGCTAAGACACATAAACATGTTGCCAAGTTACCTACTCGGGGAACACTTTCCCAGTGAAAGATTAGCTGTGCTTGGATCAGTTTCTTGCGGACTGAAGATGAATAGCAGATTCTCTGCTCTAAATTTCTCCAATGACGTCTTTCCTCCTTTGAGTTACTTCTATTAACATTTTTTTTAAAAAATCAAATAAATATAATTCCCTACCATGGACTTTAAGACCAGTTCAGCTTTACTCAATACAACCAGCAGACATACCTTCCTTTATTTTCTCTCTTTAGTACAAGAGAGTGAAGATACACATTTTAATGGAACTCACTGGTAACTAAATGAGTTTTCACAGTTAACCAATCACCAGCTATATCATTAGTGTTCAAAGAGCAGCTTCTTTCAAAACATCGGTTTACTTTTTGTAAAGCAACTTTTCTCTCAAATGAATGGATTCCAAGATATTTGAAACCTAAACTGAAACTAATTTTTCTTGAATGTAATGCAATGGTGTCCTGACCCAGACTGCTTTCTTCCTAGACTGTCCTCTCTAAGAAAGTCTTACTTCTGAGAGAGTTTTGTTTTTATAACTTAGTGCCCTTGATTCAGTGATAGTCGAAGGAAATGTCCTGAAGTAATCTGATGATGGGAAGCAGGAGGAAACACTGCTATTTAACCTCCACGCTACACTAATCAGGAGGAGTAGACTCACCCTGCTGAATTATGGAGCTGCTGTTCTAGTCCAGTGGGACCGTTTCCAGGGCATGGCTAAGCACTGATCCCAAGGGTGCTCTGGGGAGCCTGTAGTATCTGGTTTCAGGGCATCTGTCAGTGGGAATCAGAGTCTGGAAGAAAACCACATTTCCTATTCTTTCAAATAAGAAACAACCCTCTATGCTACTTTCGCTTGACTTGTTTTACCTAGGCAAAACAGAAGACCATTCTGGAAAAATAATTGTTAATAAAAAAGAGCTATGATGTGGAGAGAAGTTCATTCTGTTGAAATATGCACTTTAAAGGAACCATTTTAGTGCAATAAGAAAAAAAATATGCATTTTCTTTATAAAGTCTGGACGTGCTAAGATATTATTATACACAACATAAAGTTAAGGCTGTTTGAACAGGGAAAATAGAAAGCATTGGTGGTCATTCAACCCTGAATACTTAGGACATTTCATTTCTTTTACAGCAACCATATTCAGTAATAAAAGATCAAATGCTTCTGGTTACTGGACTGAAAAGAATCAAATTCTCTGAACTTTTTAGCACTTCATGGTCCTTGAGTATTTGCTGTCAGCTGTAGCTCATTGAGTCAGCTGATTCACCAGGGTGTATAAATTGCAACCAAAGCAAAGAACTCGTGATATTAATTTTAAATGTATGAGTGTTCTTTGCCTGCGTGCATGTGTGTGCACCATGTGAATGTCTGATGCCCAGGGAGACCAGAATGGTCTTCCTGAAGGGGATTTTTAGATTCCCTGGAAATAGAGTAACAGACTGTTGTAAGCCATCATATACGTGTTGAGTGCTGAACCTGGATCCTTTGTAAGAGCAGCAAGTGCTCTCAACCACTTAGCTCCCAGCCCCAAGCACCTGATTTTTTTTTGTTTTTACTGGTGGTGGTGATTTGTTTGCTCAAAGTAAATGGCATCAAAGTGAGACATTGAATTGTGGTTGCCTACAGGTCTTTCTTGCACTTAGACATATTCTAAGAAACATATCTATTTAGTAACCTATTTAGTACTCCTGATATTGTTTGGATAGAGGGTTCATGGACTTCAAGATTGGTCCCGTGGGGATATTAACAAAGTCTTAAGACCTTTAAGATGTAGGATCTAGCGAGGCGGGGGGGGGGGGGGGGGGGGGGGGGGCGGTAATCATTACTGGGAGTGTTACTTTGGAGGGATTAGGATAGATCTCTTGGGACCCCAGCTGTTCTTAGGGAATAATCTTATTATAAAAGAACAAACCTGATCCATTCCTGCTCCCTAAGTCTTAGCCACATATATCACTCCATTACATGAGCTTCTGCCATGATGCCATCCTACGTGACCTTCATGCAGCCAAGACCACCCTCACCAGAGCCAGATGTTGGAAACATGGTCCAGTACTGTGAACTAGGTAAATATAATTTCTTCAGGTTTTATCCACCCTGGAGGGTTTTCTCATATCCACAGAGGCCAGACTGAAATGTCTTTGACATCAGTGCTGGAGACATGGTTAACAAAGTGGTACTGGATGAGACTGAGAAGAGATGCAGCCACAAGTAGATGGAGTAGAGCATTTGGTTAATGGCAAGACACATTTAGTTACAGGTTTTTATTGGAGTTTTCTTATTTTACTGTAGACAAAAAATATGCTACTGTAACCATTCTAGGCACTTTCCATACAGCATGTACAGACATCTCTGACAGTATCACTTATCGCTGTACTTAAGATGATCACAAGACCTACAGAGCCAGGGTACAGAGTTGAGCCTTGAACCCAAGGGCATCCTCTCAGAGTCTCCCCACTTGCCCATTCTATTAACTGTCTCTTGCTCTTTCAACACCTACAGGGTGTTAGTGGGGAGCTTTAGACTCAACGAAGCTGAAGAGGGTTAGCCCATTTCAGACTCTCCTTATTATCATACAACCTATTGGATAGAATAGAAATCTTGCGGCTGGGGAGAGAGCTCAAGTGTAAGAGCATCTGCTGCACAAGCATGAAGCCCTGAGTGCGAATCCCCAGAACATCTGTAAAAAAGATGGATGTGATCACAAGCATATGTAACCCCAGCCCTGAGGGAGCAAAAGGGTCCAACACAGAAGGATCACTGTAACTTTGGCCGTCAGCAGAGCTCCAGGTTCAGTGAGAGAACCTATCTCAAAATAAAGCAGAAAGTGATAGAGAGAACAGAGCATCTGACATCTTCATTTGGCCTCTGTATGCACACGGGTACATGGACCATCACTTAGCAGAAACATAATTAATTAATTAACTAGTTAATTAAAATGTCAGTGTAACAATCTCCACATTCTGATGCCTGTGAAAGACGATTCATTCATTTTTATCCGAATTTTCATCTGAAAGGTGATACAGATAATCGTACCAGTTTTTAGTTTCAACTATTACTTGTTTTTATTTTATATACTCAATTGAAGAAGAGGTTTTCAATGACTACTGAGTCTTAACTAAGCCAAGATGGTACCTCGACATCATCTATGCAACCCAAACAAAGAGAATGGTTGCAGTGCTGTTTTAGAGCGTCTAGTACTGCTGCCTGATATGTTTATACTTAGTTATGTTCCTTATTTCTGTGACAAAATACCACAAAAGCAGCTTAAGGAAGAAAGAGTTGATTTTGGCTCACAGTTCCAGGGAATACGGTCCATCATGGGGAGAAAGTAACATGATGGCAGGAACATGGGTGGCTGACCACGGTCAGGAGGCATAGAGAAATGAATGGTAGTACTCAGCTTGCTTCTCCTCTTCATACAAGAACTGTAGTCTGTGAAATGGTGCTAAACACATCTAGGTTTGGTTTTCCCACCTCAATTAACCTAATTTGGAAACTTCCTCAACCTGGCAGTGGTACCATACCTTTAATCCCAGCACTCAGGAGGCAGAGTCAGGCAGATCTCTGAATTCAAGGCCATTCTGGTCTACAGAATGAGTTCCAGGACAGCCAGAGTTACAACAGAAGAACCTTGTCTCAATAAACACAAAAAAAGAAGGAAGGAAGGAAGGAAGGAAGGAAGGAAGGAAGGGAGAAATGAATTTTCTCATAGACATACCTAGAGGTCCATCTGCTAGGTAATTCTCGATCCTGTCAACTTGATGCTATTCCAGTTATCCACAGGACACTTGGGACAAAATCTCATTGGGAAGTCCTCAACCTAAATAACTATAAATTTAAAATATTTATCTCAACCCAAGAGAGAACAAGTTTTCTTAAAAGAGTAGTCCTGACCCATTTCTGCTCCTGTCCTTCATTGCCACATGTGACCTCCCCTTGTTTCCTTGGTGAAATTCATTTATCTGACAAATATTTATCAAATGCCACTGAGAACTGAAGTTGTTAAAATGAACTATATGCCCTGGGAAAATCGCAGCTGACTTCTTGCAGAAATTGACAAGCAAGTCACAAAATTCATGTGGCAACTTGAGACTTTAGATCAAAGAAAATAATCCTTAAAGAGAACAAAGTTGAAAGATTTCTACTTGTCAAAACCTTCTATGCAAAGTTTCAGTCATGAAGACAAGACAGGAAGGCTAGAGATGGCTCAGCAGTGAAGAGCCTGTCTGGCTCTTGCTGAGGACCCAGGTTCAGTTCTCAGCACCCACATTAGCCATCTAACCTATAATTCAATTCCAGGCAATTTGATGCCCCCTTCTGGCCTCCACAGATACCTTCCCTCAGGTAATACACATAAACACACACCAAGACTCATATATACACATAAATAAATATTTTTCATTTTTATTTATTTAGTTTTTTTTTTCTCAAGACAGGGTTTCTATGTAGCACTGGATGTCCTTGAACTCACTCTGTAGACCAAGGTGGGCTCAAACTCAAACTCAAACCTGCCTCACCCTCCTGAGTACTGGGATTAAAGGTGTATACCACAACCATCTGACTACATGAATAAATATTTTTTAAAAGGCCTATGCCTTGCATAGGCATACAGGAAGTGCTGAGGAGGCTAATGCTCATAGCTACAGCCAATTTTTTTCCAGCAAGGCACCTGAATGACTCTGAGAAAAGACTGGGCAACCATAACACATATAAAACACTATTCAAAGCAGACCAAAGAGCCAGGTATGGTGGTGCATACTATAATCCCAACTACTCCAAAAGCCTAAGCGGGAGGAATACTTGAGTTTGGGATGAGCCTAGGGCACAGTGACATCTCATCTGGAAACAAACAAAATCAAAAAATCAATAAAGTATGGCTAAAGTATGAAACTTAGTAGAAATCATAGATATGAATCTTTCTGATCCAGGGTTTAGTTCATAGTTTCATCTCTCTTTCTCTCTCTCTCTCTCTCTCTCTCTCTCTCTGTGTATGTGTGTGTGTGTGTGTGTATGTGTGTGTGTGTGTGAATTTTATCTATATAGAATATAGGCAACAAAAGGAAAAGAAAAAAATAGATAATACTGAATATCAAAATTTAAAACTCTTATACAACAGAGGCATAATTTGTGCAATGTTAAGAAAACAGAAAGAGTCAAGCATGGTGACACAGACCTCTAATGACAGCACTCAGGAGGCAGAGACAAGCGGGTCTCTGTGAGCTGAAGGACAGCCTGGTCTATACAGCAATTTCTAGGACAATCAGGATGACACAGTGAAACCCTGCCTCAAAAACAGAAAGAAAGGAAGAGTAAAGATGAGCCATAGATGTGGAGAAAATGTTTGTAAATTAATATACCTGAGAAGTGACATACCTAGTACGTATAAAGAACTCTTACAATTCAATAATTAAGAGGCAAATGACATGATTAAAAACCCAGAAAATGGTTGGAATAGATATTTCTCCAGTGAGGAAATACAAATGGCCAATACGTGTTTTGTTTAGTCAGCGGGGAAATGAAAACTAAGCCCTCAGCAATAACCACTATTTCACATCAGTAGGGTGCTAGGATTGCTAGAATTTTTTAAAATGTTGGCAGGGATGTAGAGAAACTGAAACCCTCCATCAGCCTGTTACTGGTAAAGAAAAAAAAAATGTGTATATTATCGTGAGAGCCACCTCAGGGCCTCATGCATGGTAGACAAACAGTCTACCACTTAGCTATAACCTAGACTGGGAACATAAATTCTTATAGCCACTGTGAAAAATGGTCTTTGGTTCTCTCAAATGATTAAGAATAGGATGACTATATAACCTAGGAATTGCACATCTATGTGTCTACCTGTGAGAATTGAAAAGAATTACTCACACAGTGGATTGTTCGTAAATGTTCATGGCAATGTTATTCATAATAGCCAAAAGAGAGGAAAACAATGCAAGGCCTATTAAGTGATGAATAAACAAAGTATGGCATAAGCTATTATGGGATATTACTAGGTGATAAAATACCAATGCATACTATGGCATGAACCCTGAAACATAATAATAAATGGAAGGTGACAAAGGACCACAGGCTGTGTTATTCCATGTACAGTAAATGTGTAAATGCCGGTGATGGCATTTACACAGCCTGAGGCTGAAGAGAACAGGGACAGTGGGAGATGGTGGTTAAGAGGGGTTCTCAGTGTGTGTGTCTTTCTATCTTTCTTTGTCTCTGTCTCTATCTCTCTATCTCTGTCTCCTTCCCCCACCTCACCCCATCTCTCTCTCTCCTCTCCTGTTCTTTTCCCTCTCCTCTCTCTCGTGTGTGTGTGTGTGTGTGTGTGTGTGTGTGTGTGTGTGTGTATGTGTGTGTGTGTAGACCTCGTCTAGCTCTGTAGGCCAGGTAGTCCTCTAACTCATGATCATCCTTGTTAGCCTCCTGGCAGGATTTATCTTGTAGACAATGACAATGTTATAAAGTTAGACTCTGGCCATGACTACCCAATTCTATAAATATATTATAATTCACTGCATAGGACATTTTAACTCTGTGAGTTATGACATAAGGTTGCATCATAAGGCCTTTTGTTGTTGTTGTTGTTTAAATAGCTACACATAGTTTCCGTTCTCTTTTCTCATAGTGTTTTCCTTCTAAAAGGAGTTCTAGTATATCAGGAAGGGAGAAGGTGGTAGGAGAAGAAACTATGGTGGTATACTGTTCCTTAAACGCGGTCATTGAGGGCGTTTCTAGGGAGCTGAATTGAACCCATCATATGATATAAACTGTCCCACTAACTTTTGGTGTTTTGGGTTTTGTTGTTTTCGTTTCTTTCTTCTTGGGATAGGCTCTCCTGCAGACCTGAACGATCTCAATCTCACTATGGAACTGATGCCGACTTTGAACTTCTGATCTTCCTGTGTCTGCCTCTCAAATGCTGGGATTACAGGCATGAAAATGACAGGCATCTCAGGTAGAACTTTATATTTTATCTGGAGCGAAATGCGATGCTAGTAGAGGGATCACAGGAAAACACTGCAGGTTATGATTTCTGTTCTAAAGGATCATACCTCCCGCTATGTCCTGAGTAAGTCACAGATGGGAGGAAGAGGAAGTAATGAGACTAATAAACACACTCATTTTGGTAATCTAGACCAAAGAAACAGCAAAGACATCAGAATGCACTAGGTTCTCAACACATGGAGTAATCCTTTACTGATACACTTCCTGTGTTTGGGACTTGGGTGGAGGAATGGAGGACAGGTCTACAGAGATGGCTTAGTATTTAAGAGCACTAGCTGTTTTTGCAGAGGAACCAGGTTCAGTTCCCAGCACATATGGCCATTCACAGCTATCTGTAACTCTGATTCCAGGTGCTTTGACAACCTCTTCTCATCTCTGCAAGTCAGGCACCCACATGGTAAACTTCCATACCTGCAGGCTAAACACTTGTGCACCTACACTAAATAAATGAATAAATATTTTTTAAAATAATGGTAAATCACAGCCAAAATTATGCCATAATCAAATAAAATAAATACATGATACATGCTTGAAAAATGTCTATTGGGCCAGGCGGTGGTGGAGCATGACTTTAACCTCGGCACTTGGGAGGCAGAGGCTGGCAGATCTCTGTGAGTTCCAGACCAGCCAGAGTTATAACAGAGAAAGCCAGTCTAGAAGAAGAAGAAGGAGAGGGAGGAGGGAGGAGGGAGGAAGAAGGGAGGAGAAGGAAAATGTCTATTGGAAAAGGAAATCTAATCACTGCCAGTAGTCCTACCCAGCAGTTAAAGCCTTGAACCACAGCAATGACAGCATGGCAAGATACGCAACAGTGTACAATAGTGGCACTGATATCTTGGCAGTAACCAACAGCTATCTGATTGTACTTAAGACCCACTCGATAAGAGAGAATTTATGCCTGGTATGGTAAATCCATCCAACTACAAGTGACTGTAGGTCACAGACCCTAGAAGAATACCACTACTGCTGCACTCTCTATCCAATGTAATTCCCATCCATGTTCATTCTAAAAACCTATCCTTCTATCCACAGGTAAGTGTAGCTTTCATCCCTCAGCAAAGGTGCTACTTTTTGCAGTAGAGTAATTACAAAGAAACACAATTGATCAAAATACCAAGGACAACTGACAGTGGGATACTCAATGGAGATTGATAACATCCACAACACAACCTCTACACCAAAGGCTCAGAGAAAAATCACAGATAAGGGGATAGAAAGAGTGTAAGAGCCAAAGGACCAAGAAAACTGCTGCTAGATTGTGTCTTCCAGATATAACAGGGAAGCTGTGCTCATGAAATGGCAGCAATATGGTTGCGTAAACAGCTTGAACAATGATAACACCAGCAAACATGCCAAAGTGGATAGAGTAAATCTTTTGGGAGCCTACTCTGAGATTAATGGGGTGGGGCAATTAATAGCTATTAAGGGAGGAAGAATTAGTCTTCTCTAGGTTTGAGCCCTTTAATAGATTATCTAATCCCTGGCAACCAACCCCAGACACATATTCATATGGACAATGCTAAATGAACTCAGATATATAGTGCATTAACTTCTTTAGAAGAGGTCATGAATTTGTGAGAAGTTGGTGGGGGCAGACAGAAGGTTGGAAATGATGACAATATCGTACTTGTGCATGAAATTCTCAAAAGCTTTAAATTTAAAAATGATGCAGTAGAAATGTAACTGATACACAATTTAAATATATTCAGAGAAACAAATTACTTGGAGAAAGAGCAAGGTGGGTAAAGACTTGATAAATGCAGATAAGGTAAAAAAATAAAATAAAATAAAACCAAAGCAACAAATGTAACAAAACACAATGGAAAATACATGACCAAACAACATTTGTTATCACAATAAAAAGAATGGAATACAATAACTTTTCATCAAAAAAATTAAAAGAAATAAAGAGGAAAAATATTTATTTTATTTTATTTGGGACAGTGTCTCACAATGTAGCCCTGGCTGCCATGGAACTTACTATGCAGACCATGCTGCTCTCAAAATCCTCCTGATTCTGCATCCTAGGTTCAGGTTTTAAAGGTGTACACTGCCACAATGGCACAATTTTTAAATTATGTGTGTATATCTGTATCTGTGTGCATGTTCAAGTGAGTGTTGATACTCCCAAAATCTAGAAGAGGAAGTTGAATCCCCTGTAGTTGAAGCTGTAGATGAACACTTGATCCTTGATCCAGTATCATGGCTGTTCTGGAAAAGGATCAACTTCAAAAGCCAGTGTGATAGACATTTGATCTCTGATCCCACAGCGTAGCTGCTCTTGGGTAGACAGAATGTCAGGATAATCCTGTCCTCTGTGCTAATGCTAAATAAAAGAGAATTCTGTGGTTCCTCCCCAGTGACTAACATGGAGATATGAGGAACACCCTTTGTCTCTCAGTCTCACCTTATCCTAGTGGCAGCAAGGTTTACTGGCCTGGCATTTGGGAAGTGAATTATAGGACTGTCTTCATCAATGCAAAATAAGACTTTGTATCTGAAGCAATGCAGCACATGCCTTTAAGTAAGCCAACTCAGAAGGCAATGGTGGAACACTCCTTTAATCCCAGCTGTCAGGATGTAAAAGGAAACAGTCATGAGAAGCAGAGAGAAGAACTGTAAAGAGAATGAAGGTAGAAGCAGAGGTGAGAAGCAAGAAGCAGGAGATTGAAGAATCAGGAGTGTGGAGAAGGCTGCTATTCAGAGTTCAGTTCAGTCTTGGAGGCTGAAGTTCTCTAGGTCCAGGTGCATCTTGAAGATTGTATCTAGTTCTTCCTTGAACCCCCATGAAAAAAAATATTTTACAGGAGTTATAGGCAGTTGTGAGAGCCATTGTGTGGGCACTAGAAATCAAACTGGCGTCCTCTGCAAGAACAGTATGTTCTCTTAAGTACTGAGCCATCTCTCCAATCTCCAATTCTAGCAATTTTGAACCTAATGATAAATCAGTTTTCTAGCCTACTTTCTGATGTGTTAGTCTTTTTACTTTTTTTTTTCTTGAAGTGGAGGGATAACCTTGTTAGGAATCAAATTCAGAGCCTTGTACATGGTAGACAAGAATTCCATCTACTACTAACCCAGCTCCATTTTTCTACTTTGCTTTCATTTTTATTTATTTACTTATTTACCTATTTGGTTGATTTTTGTGAAGATCTGGGTGGGGTGCATGTGTGCCACAGCTTGTATGTCTTCATTAGACAAATTGAAGGAGTCAGTTCTCTCCTTTCACCATATAAATCCAATGGATTGAACTCAGATTGTCAGCCTCTGTGGCAAGCTCCTTACTTGCTGAGATATCTTACCAGCCCAGTCTGTTTTCTTTCAGTAGTCTTTATCTTTGGAGCACTTTATAAGGTTCACAGCAAAACTGAATAGAAAATGCAAGGTTGCCACATATCTCTACTATCAGTATTTCACCCAAAGTAGCACTTTGTTTACCACTGAAGAGCCTACTATACCATAAATCCACAGTCTCGTCAGGGTTCATTCTTGATATTGAATATTCTACATTCTTATTTAATTTGGGGCTTGGGGGACTTTAGAGAGGTTCTTTCCATGAGGCTCATATTAACCTGAGACTTGTTAGGTATTCATGGTAGGCTTCAGATTCCAGATCCTCCTGCATTAGCCTCCCAAGAGCTAGGATTACACCAACATTGCTAATCCAGATTTTTTTGATAAGTGTATGAATGTATAAAAACTATTTTATTATCATACAGAGAATTGTCATACCTCTGTGTTCCGCCTATGGAGCATCCCTCATCCCAGCTTTTGGAAACCACTGATACATATAATGTAATTTATGTGTATGTGTATATATAATTGTATCAGTAGTTTTGTCTTCTCCAGAACACCATGTAGTTGGAATCATGCAGTACACAGTATTCTACCTTCTTTTTTTTTTCCAGAAATTTTAAAATATGCTTCTAATTGAATAGTTACATCATTTTGCCCTGTTCCTCCCCTCCCAGCTACCCTCTATTGAACCCCTCCTATGTCCCTCCACTCTCCAATCGGTAGTCTCTTTTTTATTGTTTTTGTTGTGTACATGTGTGTGTATGCTTGTGTATGAACAAAAATATATAAATACAACCTGCTAAGTTCATTTTGTCGGTGGTGTTTATGTGGTCTTCACCAGACAACCAATAAGGGGGCTCATTCCTGGGAGAGGTTAATATTCTACATTTCTTATGATTTAAATCTCTTCCTTTTAATGCCCAAAATATCTCATAATATGAGGGTCTGACAGTTTTTTCCAAGTTTGGGCAGTTATGAGCTGCTGCAGTACCTGTGTACAGATTTGTTAATAGACTCAAGTTTCCAATTCTTTTCATTAAATATCAAGGAGCATGACTGCTGGATTGTACAACTAGAGCATCACTTGCTTTGAACAGAATGACCACACTATCCTCCAGGGCTGTACTCTCCAAGGGCTGTACCACTTCCTATCAGCAGGAGAGCTCCTGTCACTCCATGGCCTCTTTGATTGGTGCTATCACAAGTTTGGGCTTTGGCCAGTCTCGTGGGTGTATATTGATATCTTATTGTTGGTTTAATTTGTAATTCTTCAGAATGTAGATGCCTACATGGTGGATGTCTATTTCATGTACATATTTATGATCTCAATTAGCGACTTTCAGAATGACATGTGTTCATAGCTGTTGCCCATTTTTCTGTACCTGATGTGTTTTGTTTTCTTGCTGCTGAGTTCTAAACAATCTTTGTAAGTTGGCGATTATATGTGTGTGTGTGAGGTGTGCTTTGTCAGATTTTTCTTCAGTAAACATGGCCTCTCCCTCTATGCTTCCTCTTCTCATTCTTTTTGTGCCTCCTCATTTTTTAAGCTGAAGTGACGT
Organism: Cricetomys ansorgei; assembly: GCA_026225945.1. NCBI lineage: Eukaryota > Metazoa > Chordata > Mammalia > Rodentia > Nesomyidae > Cricetomys > Cricetomys ansorgei. The sequence goes on from JAMJFZ010000242.1 coordinate 6,785,512, forward strand.
ACAAATGGGAGGATTTAAATATTTTGCCATAAAACACACTTTATCCTCTATATACATATTAATTGAAACCATGCCAGTCCCAGTCACCATCTGGTACCTCAAATTTAATTCCTTCAAAGAACTGAGAGTGATTTTACACTCACCTCTTTATAAGTCTGGTTGGCTAGATTACTCTTGAAGAACAGGCCTGTCTCATGCCGCTCTTTGAGCCTTACATGCCTGTTGCAATCACTAAAGAAACCCCCTCACTTTTCCCCGTGCATAGGCTCTTTTTTTAAATATCTTTTTCTTGATCCAGTTTCCCACTTGCTCTAGCAGTTTCCCCATTCCCTGCAGAACTATAAAGTAAAATGTGTACCTCAATTTCACAACCGAGGTGGAAAAAGAATTGGATGCAGTTGCTTTCACAGCAGATACAGCGCTAGAGCCAACAGCAAAGTGAATTCATTTGCTCATTCGTGTAATCATTTTTCAAGTATTAGCATCTTGCGTGTTAAGAAGTGAGTCATGGGAGTTGACGAAAAGGAAGCTTGCAAGGGGAAATTTATTTCGATTTTCAAATAGCTCAAAAAGTTAAAGCCCAGGTCTAAGATTCAGTGGGAAAGCCCTGCTCACCAGGTGTGTCTGCGGAAATGATGAGACACATGGAATTAAAAGGTCTCTTGCTTCTTCGGGGTGTTCAAGGAAATCAAAGAACTATGGAAACCGTTATTATCCAGGAAACAATGTTGTCTTTGAAAGCCTCATCCCTGAAGACAGGTCTCTGAAGCAGATGAAAAAGGCCAACAACTAGGCAAGGGTGGTGAAATCCAGATGTTTCCCTTGTTCAGCATGAGCCAGAAGGCACTGGGTAAATGAAAATGACTAAATCCAACCTGTTAAGAGTTTGCATTTCAGGTCCTAAGAATAATATTCTCATTTAACAGACATTTTATGCATTCTCTACTCTGGGCGAATCAGTTCACAGAAGCAAGAAAAATGTGCAGACAGGGACATCATAGACAAGAGCAGCTACATGCAAGAAAAGAGCAAAAGCAGTTGTATGAATTCAGAAGAGATTGCCCTCCCCCAGCTAGAAGGTGTGGCCAACCAGGCCTTCCGGAAGTGAGGATGCTGACAACTGGACACAGGTGGGAAGGGTGGTTAGGATGCGAGGACATCCTGAGGAAAAGGGTGGGCGTCGATGTCCGTGTCCTCTGGTGCTGTGTGAGCAGAGAGGACCATGCCAGCTTAGCTGAGGTTCAGACATGTAGCAGAATATGAAGAAATGTGGAGAAACACATAGGCTCTGAGCATTAGGACCAATAGTAGTTACTGCTTCTTGTTGTATACAAAATTATCCATAGCCCAACCGCTTCAGACAAGGAATAGTCCTTCTGAAGTAGCCTCAGAGGCTCAGCAATCCTGGTGCAGTTTTGTTGGTCTTCAGGTGTTTTCATAAAGCTGCAATCAAGGTTTCCTGAGTCTGATCTGCAGGGGTCTGAGTTGTGTCTGAGGATCCATTCTAAACTCAAGGGGATGTCAAAGACCTCAGTGCGCTTCCATGTGGACCCCTCCAGGGCAGGTGACTTCACCTACACGGAAGGTGGGATTGGGGACACAGGGAGAAATGAAAGCTGCCTTGTTCTGATAACTTGGTGCTAGCAGGAGCACCTCATCACTTCTGCCATATTCTGGTCTCAGCAACCAATCCTCTTACAATGTGGCGACACATAAGGCAGTTGGAGACGTTCGAGTCATCTTAGTGTCTATTACAACTATCACTTTAGATGTGAGCACAAGAGATCTAGGTGCCTCTTAAGTGTGTCATTCGTGTTATGATTGCATCTAGTCTTTGAGCAATAGAGTAGAGGAACGAGTAAAGAAAACCTTATGCCTCTCAAGATGTGGTTAGTGGCATTTGAACATGTGTTTGATGGATGACAGGAAGATGAAGCATCAGGATGAACAGCTGGAAAGACAGTATATCAGTGTTCTGGAGAACTAGGAAGCCTTAGCTAGCAGAATGGAGCCAGTGGGGTGGAGGAAAAGGGCCAGAAGCTCAAATCAATTGCACAAAAGCTGGATCAACAGATCCTACTACCCATATCTGGACTAGTTCAAGTTAAGGTCTGACATTTCCCTTCTTTTGCCTAACATTGATGTGCCTCCTCTGTGACAGGCACTTTGCCAGGGATTATGAACAAAGAACTGGCACAAGCTTCCATTCTATTTGGGGGAAAGACAAGTTAAACAGAAGTCAACACTGCACGCAATAAGTGGTCTGTTCTTGGGGAACAGAAATAAGTGTTTACTCCAGAATGGGATCCTAAGAGTGAGCTGCCCTTTTGGCAAGTGGGGTTCAACATAGAGAAAAGGCCCTTCAACTGAGTCAGGAAGGAATGTTAAAAAGATGAGCTGTGAAAGCTTCATACACAGAGACAACATTTTTCTTCAGAAATGCAGAGCTCCCGGTGGGGATGCGATTTTCCAGGGAGCATATGTTATGGGGAAGAAAGGAGACGAGGCAGAAAGATGAAAGATATTGACTAGTATGCAGCCAGAGGGAAAGTAATTGAGACGAAGACAGATTTGGAGAGACAAGAAAAGGGGTGATAGGGTAAGAGAGATGCTGGTGCTGAGAACCAAAGACCTATGGCAGGAGTTATACACAGGCTGAAATATCAAAAAGGGGGATTAAGATAAGCATGAGAAGGTGTCTGCTGGGTGTAGCCATGTAGCTGTTTGGTGCTACACTGGCAAAAACAGATGCAGTCCCTAGCAAAGAAAGTTGCAAACGAGCATAAGGCAGGAGAGTGCAGCCATTCATCAAAGAATGTGACAATGAGAGGAAGGAAGCAGAAGGTGCTGGAGCTGGAGAGGATGTGGGCCCGCTGGAAACTGCAGATACAGCAGAATGGATAGATAATGCAAGAGGCAATGTCACTCCGAGATAAGAAATGGGCTCAGAATCTCGTGTGGGAGACAGGCTCACGTGTGCGAAGACAAGAGAAGGGGAGAGCAAACAAAAGTTAGACTTCCTGATATAAGAAGTGATCTGGTTCGTGTAGGAGTTGCTGAGAGAGTGTGCAAAAGGAGGAGTTTGAAGCTGGTTCTGCCAGTACACATCTGTAATCCTGTAATCTGTAATCCTGTTCTCGGTGGGTGAAGGCAGGAAAACTGAGAATCTGAGAGCAACCTGGGCTACAACATGTAGACCCCTATCTGAATAAGTAAATGAGATGCTCTAAATATTTCCTGTGTAGTAATGGAGAAGGAAGCCTCTAGGGTCATCAAGGAAAGGGGATTAAAGGACAATTGAGGGGGCATTTGACCTTCTGATTCTATTATGACACCAATTTATGGTAATTGTTCACTTTAACTGATTCAGTACAAGTTTACTGAATGTTTCCCATGACCTAGGCAACGTTGATATTGAAGACTGGCTAAAGACTAATAGAAGATTCTAACAAGCAAGCTGATAGCAGTCTTAAACACATGTTTAAGGCAGAAGGTTCCATGCAGAATGAAGCAGGAAATTGACACTCTAGGTGTGTTATTTAGTTTTCTATTGCTTGATAAAACTCTAAAACCAGGGCAACTTATAAAAGAAAGAGTTTAATTTGGCTTGCTGTTCCAGAGGGTTAGAGCCCATGATGATGGGGCAGAAGTAGCAGGGAGCAGGAGGTTGGAGTGGGGCAGCTGGAGCAGCACCTGAGAGCTCACCCTCTATCCAGAAGCAGGAGCACACTGGGAATGACACCAGTGTTTTGGAATGTCAAAGCTGGCTTCTGGTGACACACCTCCTCCAACAAGGCAACACCTCCTAATCCTTCCTAAACAGTTCCACAGCTGGGGACCAAGTATTCAAACACATTAGTCTCTGAGGGCTATTCTCACTCAAAACACCACACAAGGCAAAGGAGATACAAGAGCATCAGGGAAGCTCTGTTGAGACTATAAAGTTCAATTTGTTCAAACATGAACAGGCCAGTTCCATAGCTGCTGGTAAGTCAGAGCTCTCCACTTTTGCTTTAACAGCTTCTGCTCCATTTTCTAGTCCTGTGTCTATTGCTTGGTTTCTAATTTCACCACCTTCAGATTGAAAATATTGGGACGGGGTGGAATTATCTGTACTAAACAGGAATAATATTTTATCATCACTCCTCAAACAAACATTCAGTTAGCATTTACAGTGAATGTCATGTTTTAAGTGGTTACAGGTGGTTTAAAGAAGGTACGTATAGGTTAATATAAGTGTTATACCATTTTATACAAGGCCTTTAGATATTCTCTGATGCTAGTATCAGTTTGGGTTCTTGGAACAAATCCCCTACAGATACTGAGGATGACCAGAAAAATCAGTTTTCTACTGCAACTAACACGCTTGCTCTATGATCATAAAAGTATGTGAAAGGCACAAAATAATATTTAAGCAGCTGGTGGAAGACGCTATCTTTCTATAGACTGGGGAATCCATGGCACAATTTCAAGAACCAACCATTCTGAAGTCACAGTTTTCTTCCCAGAGGGCAATCTGGCTTTATGGAAGCCACAGAAATAAAGTACGGAACAGAGTGTGCTCTGCTGAATCTCTCTTCTCAGCACCAGCACTCTCTACTCTCACCTGCCAGGAAGTGGAAGAGCCAGCAAACCCACAGGCTAGAACCTACACCTGCCATCCACTTCAGCCCTTGGAAGCCAGTCAGGTAGTTGTTGAGATAGTGCATGCTATTTGAAAACATTAAGTAGGTCAAGTCGTCCTGTGAAACTCAGGCTGCCAACCGCTTTATTAGCAAGAAGACCATTCATTTCAATTATTTATGTATCCAACAGCTGCTTCTCGAGTTGGAGACAGTTTGATGGAGATTTTGAGTCGTTCCGCAATGAGTCAGAGACGCTTGCCTTTGGGGACCTTCAGGCTACAGAAGAGAAAGACACAAAGGCTGGCATGGCCTGTATCATGCAACACCAGTTCTGAACACCACAGCTCAAACAGTCCATGCTTCCTGGATTCCCTGTTGGTAGCAAAGTTCAGAAGAGGGTAGAAAAAGAAAGATCTATTTCTGACCCAATATTTAGCTGCTCTGCTGGTCCACAACAGTGTACATAGTTTGGGTTTCACCCAGATCATGCTTGAAGAACTTGAAATGTCAGCCATTCGTGTATGCTTGCACAAACACACAAACACACAAACACACACACACACGCACACACAATTGTGTCCATAAAAAATAGTTATTATCTAACTGGAATCTCTGAAAGTCATCCACTGATATACTGATATAGTCAAATAAAGCTACCAAAATATACAGGAAGCAAGCAGAAAGGTCACTGTCCCCTGGTGGCTAGAGGTCAAGGACAGGTCAGTGTCACTCTACAGGTGGCTTGTGCTGTACTTTGGAGAAGAGACTGGGGAGTGCAGGCAGCTGACCTGTCAGCAGTCAGAACTTCAACAGAACAGAAAGTCAGCAGAGGCCTTGGCAGTGGAGATGTGGAGATGGTCTCCAGGAAGAAGACACCATTTGTACAGTCATAAGTAAAGATCCAGGCAAAGACTAAAGGTAACTTCAGCTAATACATGGAACCGGCCTAGCCAGTGAACTTGCTGGTAGAAGGACATAAACAATGTGATAGGGGCAGAAAGCATATACCGCATGGCTTTGTGGGTGAGCAGAACAGGAAATACAGGAGAATCGGAACCTGTTCCTTTATGATCGAAGAACCATTGTCTCCACCCAGTTAGTATCTTTTATAGGCATTTCCAAAGCTAACCAAGTTTACGATGCTGTAGCACAGGCTTTGTGACTGCTGGCTATCTTGTATATGTCTCCTGAGCAGACTAAACAATCTCATTGAAATACCAATTCTTGCTCTGTTTTCATTACTTAGTATAGTACTTAGTGTATGGGTGTCATTACATGTGTGTTAAGTTAGACAAAGACTGAATGGCTTGTTGGGTTTCTTTGGTGTGAAGGTTAGTGAGTTGCAAGCACAGAACAGTACATTAGGAAGACTCTCATGACTATCATTTACGCTGCATCTTCAGTCTCTTCCCTTTTCCTTGGAGGAATTCTCAGGTTCCTTTCACCTTTAAGTCAAGAGGGAGGAATAAGAGAAAATGAAGTATATTAAGTGTCATGAAAGGAGAAGGGAGAATTACGTGTGGGCAAGAAGGGTACCAGCAATGGGTGGATGGGGGGATAAGGACGAGGGGAATGAGGGGGCCAAATAAGAACAAAGTACAATGACACATGTATGAAAATATCAAATGAAACCCTTAAAGGTACTGCCAACTTCTTTCCCAACATTCCTTGCAGGAGAGCATGGGCAACGATCAGAAGCATCCATTCACCAGATTTTTCATAGGAAGCCCCCGAAGCAAGAGCAAGGGCAGAAAGCATCCCCTGATCTGTGGTACGGGGAGCAGTTGCAAAACTGAGTACATGGGCCACCAGCACCATGCCTGCAGCAGAAGGCAGTAGCCATGCCAATTGCTTCAGTGCTAGCCATCTGTGGCAGGAGCATTGCAGTCCTTGTCCAACCAGTCGGATGGCCTGGTTTTGAGTACTAGCTCCATTGACAAGCTTCCAAGCCTGTGTCTGCTGCCCTCCTGGCGAGTCTGTGATTTGTTAAAATATCATTTTCTCAAATCCGTTTTTTTTTTCCTCAAACCAACAAGAGATTTCGCTATTGTTGTTATTATTTGTTTTGTTTTGTGTTTTGTGCTTTGCAACTAGAAACCCTGACAATCTGTGGCTAAATCCTAGTGGACCAGATTAGAGCTTTCAAATATTATCAGTGGGCAGCAGGAAGCCATTAGTGGTTTTTAAAGGGATTTTGACAATCTCAGAAATAAAAGAAGATTAAACTGGTGAAGGCATGAAGCTCCAACTGGAAGAAGATGGTTCTGGAAATAGACAGTCCAGGGAGGAAGCCTTTGTACCTATACAGGTGGGAAGTATATGGTAAAGTGGGGTGGAGGCAAGAGATCGGTAACTCCCGGAGTGGAAGGCACATAGAAACACCTCTCCAGGATATCTGATCCCCGTTTCTCACTGTCTTTGTACTATTTCATAGTTCTGGATAGTCTACAGACGTAATGACAATGAAAAAGCATTTCTGTCTGTTGGCATGTTAATCCTGTACAGCAGAGGTTCAGCTGACTTTTCTCCCATTGTGAAAGAGGAGAGGTTTACTACCGTGTGTTCATTTGCTTCAGCGTTTCTCATGTATAAACAAAATTTTAAATAATTTCCTTCGAACTGATTTGAAACATCGCCCAATTTTTTCATTAAGGAATTAACTCTTAACTTTTGTTCATATTCATATTTATGCTGTATATACTTAAGCTTAATCTTCATTTCTTTGTAAATGATATCTTAAAGAAAAAGTTCCAGAATCCAATGGTTAGCTGCTATTCCTATTACCGCAGGGTGGATGGCTCTTGGCTATAGAGAAAAATTTCCGTAACATGATGAAATTTACCCTTAAAGAGACTTCAGAGATGCAAAGCTCTCTCCTATCCTCTTCTATTCAGTGACCAAAGACTGTGAATTAAACTACTAAGGGACAGATTAAGTGGAGAAGAGGTTGATTCCATAAGCATAGGGGTGGAGGCGGTGTGAAGGAACCATGTAAATCTCTGAAGAGGGGCTCAGACCTGGAGGCTTCTACACCATGTTAAAAAAAAAAAAAGAGCAATAAAATGAGGAGAAAATACAAAAGCAAGGGGAGGGGCCTGGGCTCCTGTGAAAGCTAAGTTGCAGGAGAGTGACAAGGATGCCTGTGGTAAACAGGTTGCTTAGTAAGCCTTGTTATACAGAATTACATCCTCTTACATGTTATCTCCGGAGTCATTCCTCCTTCATAGTGTGGGGGAATACTTTCAGAAATGAACATTCCCTGCACAAATACAGACTTCCCTTAATAAGAGGGAAATCTATGTCCTGCTTTTATGCAGACCAGGGGATGCCAAGAATTCCTGTGTTTGCCTCAATTTATTAGGCACCTTTAGTTCAAGAGAATCTTTGTTTAAAGAGACATATCTCAGAGTGGTATATCTGATCCCCCTCAGCTGCCATGACAACACACAATGGGTGGCTTTCACAAAGCTGGCTCGTTCATGCATGAAGTATTTGTTGCCAGTGTGAGAAATGTATAGGAGACCCAGGTGGAAGTATATGAGAGACTACACTAACAGCAGTTCTTCTATGTAGATCTCAGTGAGTGCAGCAGATGGATGGCAACATTGTGTGTTATGCACATCTCATTGTTGCATGCCAAGTGCCCAACGATGGACTCCAAGAACATGACCCAATTCTTTAGTTACACTGAAATTTGGTTTTATGGGATGTTGCTTAAAATAAGGAGGTCATCCATGGAAAGTCAGAAGGCTTTCCGTCTAGTACTCGTTTCAGTGAAATAGGAATGGATTTGTACCAAGATCATAACAATCTTCTGAGCACCACAAGTCACACTCCTTTAGGCTCATGAACACTGCTGGGGTGTGTGTGTGTGTGTGTGTGTGTGTGTGTGTGTGTGTGTGTGTGTGTTTAGCTTAGATGATAACAAACTAACACCCAGGAATTTGCCCTTACCATTCATCACACCGTGTTGTTTCACAAAATATAGAATAAAATCTCTATCTGCTACAAATGAGAAGTGTGGTGAATGTGTCAGCTAACCGTGTTGTTACTCACAGGCTTCTGACTTGGCAGGTGGCTGAAGAAAACCACTTACTGAAGCTATTCCTCAGTATTAGGTTTGGCTTGATGCTCTTGGCTCCAAAGCGTAGCAGCCTTCAAAAGCAGGTGACAGAATGATCGCTATAAAGGTTCAAGTATGTGGCCTTATTTCAAGTCATTTGTAACTTCAGATTTCTGGTGTTTTAAAAACGTTTTGCAAAGTTAATAGACTCGCTTAGTTTCCTCAATCTACCTGACTAGGGCGTCTCTCAGAAGGAGAGCATTAGTAATACAAGGACTGCAGAGCCATACTGCTGGGCTACAAATTATGTGTCTATCGATTTCCCACTGTTTGACTGTAAGCAAATTCCGTAAGCTTTCCCATATCTTAGTTACTCACCAGTAAATCTCAGTCCTTCTGAGGAGTGGATACATAAAACATTTAGAATAAAGTCTGGTCTGTATAAATATTTGCTGATATTATTAAGATTTACTTGCACTAAAAAAATAAAATAAAAAATAAAGTTAAATTTACAGAGCTGGACTTAGAACTGAGAAGACTCAAACTCAGTTCCCAGTACCCACGTCAGATGGCTCAAAACCACCTGTAATTCCAGCCCCAGTACCTCTGCAGACACCAGCACTTGCACGCACACACAGCACACAGACACATAATTAAAAATAAAGCAATTCTTTAAAAAGGGAAAAAAAAATGTGAGCATCCTGGCACACATTGTAATCATAGTACTCAGGCACACAGGAAGGGAAGGCAGAAGCGATTCCAGACCACTTCAGCCTCGGCCACATGAGAAGTGTGAGGCCTAGACTATGTGAGAGCCTATCTCTATGAAAAGAAAAGAAGGAAGGGAGGGAGAGGGAGGAGAGGAAAGAGGATGATGTGTGTGTGTCGGGGGGGGGCAGGGGGTGCTCTATCTATCACAAATGAGAACTGTGGTGAATACATCAGCTAACTGGGTGTTACTCACAGGCTTCTGACTTGACAGTTGGCTGAAGAAAACCACTTACTGAAGCTATTCCTCACAATAAGTTGTGATGTATGGTAAGAACACATTTCTGGGTGTTGGTTTGTTATCACTGAAGATAAATACACACACACACACACACACACACACACACACACACAACATCGGAGGAAAACTGGGAAAGGGAGGGGGAGGGGAAGAGGGAGGAAGGGCTAGGGAAGGAAGGATATGAAGGAGATGAGATAATTTGGTTGAATTAAAAGCATTCAGCCAGGCAAATGGCGGCACACACCCTTAATCCCAGCACTCAGGAAGCAGAGGCAGGTGGATCTCTGTGAGTTCAGGGCCAGCCTGGTCTACAGAGCGAGTTCCAGTACAGCCAGTGTTACAATGGAGAAACCCTGCCTCAAAAATAAATAAATAAATGAATGAATGAATGAATGAATGATGTTTTAGAAAATTCTTACAAACTACTCAGGCCCTAGCTACTTTTTAATGTGTGGAAGGTGGAACACGATTTCCGGTTATCAACACTTAGAAATAACGAAGATGATTGGCTATCAACTTCTCCGTTCTAATATCTCCTCTCTCCTTTCTGCATTCACTACACTTCTTGGAAAAGTGCATATCAATGAACTCACTTGTTTGCAGGCATCTTCTACAAGATATAGGAGGAATGGCACCTTCATTCATGCCCATTCTTTAAGGGAAATTCCCTCATCTTCATTTTCCTCAATGAGGATAACAAACTTTCATCGGATATGTTTTTTTGCTTCTTGTTTATTCAGTCTCATTCTAAATTGCAATCATGGTAAGTGTGGGTCGCCTCTTCTTCCATCTTCCTCGCTGAGTAGCTCAGAATTCTGAGAAGGCATCCGTATAGCCTCTTAATTTGTCTTCAAGATCCATCCCAAATCAAAGACTTCCTGCTCCAGAAACAGGCTGTCACTACTCCACTAGTGTGCTCTGCACAAAACCAGCACCATATCTCAGGGTTTTTCTACACTAAACAGGAGGGAGAAGGGAACTGGAGAGCTGGAAGCATGGGCAGCATCCTCTCAGCACAAATAAGTCGCATAATTTTGTATGGCATGCACACAAGATGAAAAAGAGACAGGAGAATGAAGAGGAGAGGAGAGGAGGGAGAGAGAGAAAGGGAGAGAGAGGGAGAGAGAGATAAGGAGGGAGACAGAAGAAGTAAGCTATGGTGAAGACAGCCTAAAGGTCAAAATTGTAATATTAAATAAATCTTACAAGATTTTATAAACCCTAATTTATTGTCTATGTGCAACTGACATTTTAGCTCTTGGTTTAATACCAGACACTTCAAAGTATTCTTGTAGAAGAATGGTTGATAACCCTCTTACACAGTATAATTGGAATTCTGCATGTTAGAACATTTGGTTTCTGAAAGATTTTTGTAAATGTTAATAGCTGTCTTTTAAAATGGTGTAAGTGTGAAATGCTATGAAAAGCAAAGGTTTAAATGTCACTCTGTCTATAATTTTCATATTGTAAAAACTAAGTTTTTCAAAATGAAAAAACCTAAAAGCTTGCTGCAAGCAGGAAGATACCAGTGCCTTCATTCTTCCTTCTTGAAATGGATACGACATTTGACTAAATGGGGCAAATTTAAAATGAAAAGTAATCTGTTTTTCCTAAAATTTACTATTGAACAGTGATCCCTAACTGAAAAGAAATTATATTTCCTGAGTTCTCTGCTCTGTCCAGCTAGTCTTGGTCCTAGAAACCTGATTAGGGGACTAAAAACAAGCATGGAAAAGCTGGAATCACATGGGCTGTGTTCTATCTGTTGGAGCCGTACCAAGTATTCAATCACCCAGAACCTCCTCACATTTATTAAATCCAGCACAAGGAGAAGGAATTGGATAGTGTTGGCAGATCATCTCTATAGAACAGTGGTTCCCAACCTTCCTAATGCTGCGACCCTTTAATACAGTTCCTCATGTTGTAGTGATCCCCAACCATAAAATTATTTTTGTTGCTACTTCATAACTGTAATTTTGCTACTGTCATGAATCATAATGTAAATATCTGCTGTGTAGATGATCTTAGCTGACTGCTGTGAAAGGGTTGTTCAACTCCCAAAGGGGTCACAACTCATAGGTCGAGAACAACTGCTGTAGAGGAACAGTGTCAGGTTGCAGTCATCCATCAGGAGGAAGCTGTGGTTGCTGGTGTTTGCACTGTCAACTGTCAACTGTTGCAACTGTCAACATTCACACTCAGACTAGAGGAAGACTTTGTCAATTTTATTTGAGCCTCACCCAGGGAAAGTTTTGCTGCCTCCAAGGGTCTGAGGCATTGGGGTACCCATGTCAAACAGCATACATTCAGTCAAGGCTTTCTCTCTTCATCACAGTTCTCTGCTTCTTACCATTTCATACAAGAGTATGAGTCAATATCCATCTTTTAAAGGTGCACCTGATGAATTAGTCAAAGTACAAGAATAAGAGACTGAGTGTTCAGCTAAATGGAACATCTATATTAACCTTCCCGTCACCAAAACTCAGGAAACATTGCACAAGAAAAGGCAGAAATAATATAAGAGCCAGAATTTGGGCAGGATGCTGTGAAATGCTGTCTTCTGGACATGAAATGGCTAATGTAACTGTGAACTCATAGCACCTATGGTTACCTGCACAATACCTATGCAAGATCAAGCCACCCCAAATTCTAGCATACACGTAGAAGATGATTTCTAGGCCCCACCTGACACCGAAGAGCTATTGGCAGTGGATAGGTGCTGGGAATGGGAGAATTATTCTTTATTCGAGAAGTGGCCACTGGAAAGTTTCCTTTGCTCCAGTGGATAGTCCCACTTCTACTGCATATAAGGGCATCACTAACTTGGACTTAGTGAAATTGTGTGTGTGTGTGTGTGTGTGTGTGTGTGTGTGTGTGTGCGCGTGCGCACGTAAGTACATGTCATTAAGCTGCGAAGATGATATATTGAGAAAACATGGAGGAGTTGGAAGAGAAAATAGGAGTAGATAAGATCATATTTCATTGTATGCATGATTGAAATTCCCAAAAATAAAGAAAAAAGATTTAAATATACTCAATGAGCCAGCCAGGCACTCGTGGTCATTATTATTTGCATTTTTATTCTTAACTCTGGGCAGCAGACAAGAGGAAGGGGATGAATGCTGTTGGCTGACTAGAGATGGAGGGTATTTCCATAGAATCATTTGTTGTTTTTTTATTAATCCTGCCAATTGAAAGAAGTATGAAGCCAGGCTAATATTACAGGCCGACTTGGGAGGTGTACTACTCACCAAACCTAATGTTAGAATTAAAATACATGAGAGATGCAGATAGGCTGATCTGATTTCTTTTTAGTTCATAACTTAATAGTAGGACCCAATGAATACTGTTGCCTCCTCTCTTTCCATGAACACAGGATGCTTTTGTTGGGAAGAGCAGTCGCTGATGACTGATGACTGGCATTACTCATTTGGAAAAGGGCAGTGGCTCTCAGGAAGTACCGGTCACGGGCAGGGCTAGTGACTGGAAGTATAGAGCCTCCACCACAGAGCTCCTGCCCAGGGAGATCTAGCGTAATACCAAGGGTTTGAGTTTCTAGCAAGTTCCCAGATGGTTCTGAGGCTTCATTGCCCAGCTTTTGACAGCCACTGAGAAGTGTGTTTTCTACCATCAGCGCAAACAGTTAACTGTGTTAGAGCTAACCTTAAACGGAAAGCTCATTAAGGTCCTCAGGTGAGTATTTCACATTTCTTATTTTCTAGTGTAGTAGGAAGACAAAACGCACACACACAGACACACGGAATTACACAAAGCCAGGCATTTTGAAGGTGATATGATTCCAAGGTGCCAGCCTAGCAAAACCACTTAAACTTTTTCACAGGTAAATTATTGTGAACATGATCTATTTGGAGCTTTGATTAAACATTAAACATTCAATTATCGTTTCCCCCTGAAAATGAAAAGCAAACAACTCCCACCTGCTCATCTCTTCTTACAGCACTACTGTGTGGTTTCCACAGGTTCATCTCATTCAGCCCTGCACAACGTCAGGGAAGAAGCTTCTCGCCACTCCCATCTGACAGATCTGAGGACATGGCTGGAGGAGATTTAAAGCACATTTGAAAATAACTCCTTTGGTACTCTCCAACGTAACCTTGGAATAAACAAGACTATTCAACAGCCTTGTCACTAGCTGGCGGTCTCCTTTCATTCCCACATGCTTTGGTACGAGACAGCAGCCACACTGACAAGGAACCAACCCTGTGATACATTTGCTACCTTCCTGTAAGGATGTGGCCAGGGACGTTATTTACTTCATTGCAAAGTGTCTTCTCTGTGCTGGAGTACTTCTCTCTTGTCTCAGTGCCAAGGACAATTATGTTTTCCCTGAGCACTGGGTTCATTTTATGGATGAATCATATATCTAGGCACATTAAGGCACTTTGCTAGCAGGCTAGAGGATCTGACTTTACCTTGTTCTGTCATCTCTCAGTATCTCCGTAATAATATTGACTTTTTAACACGTTCCCAGTAGTGACATGACTAGACAATTTAAGGAAACTGATAATAAACTCTGTCTCAATTTAATTAAGCGTGTTTCCTGCAGGAAAATACCACTGTTCCCACTAAAATGAAAAACAATAGGCGGAAGTAGGAAATAACTGTGGGGGTAGAAACCAGTGCTGGAGGGCTGGGTATAGGTTGTAAAGAGAAATCCAAATTGAAGCCCACCTAACCGCCTGGGACTTTGTAAAGTGTCCTACAGTGTCCTTGCTAGATACACGCTCTCATTCTTATTTCATTCCTTAGCCCCTTTAGCATTTCCTTTGCCTGCCTGTCATCTTCTTTCACAATCAGGGTGTGTGTGAAGTCTCTTCCTTGCTTGTTTTGTCAGTGAATAATTTGATTTTGGGTAGGATGGTAGAAGGAAAAGGCTCTGCTTGACTCTGCCCAGGACTGAACAATATGCAGTGTGGAAAAGCTATGATTAGTTTAGCCAAGATTTTTTTTTTTTTAACTGTTTAAGAAATCTTGAGTGTGGAGATGTTGCTCAGGGGTAGAGTACTTGCCTTGCATGTGTGGGACCCTAGGCTCAATACCCAGCATTGGAAAAAAAATAACAAAATAAAATATAAAGGAAAGGCATCAGTGTTAGCTAGCTTCCTACAGCGTACTTCCGTGCTTCTAAATGGCGACCTTAGACCAAAAATGAAACGGTAAAAGGCCCCTCTTGAAATGCACTCACTAAATATGAAGGGGCAGCCTAGTGTAGCTCTCCACCTCCCCCAACTCGAGACCCCTAGTACCACAGTGACAAGGACACAGACGCTGCTTCCCTTGGGTTATTGAGATGGGAAGCATGCATCTTGAAAACCATTACAGTGAAATACCAGAGAAATACACTCTGAGAAATACTCTACAGAATAAGTGCTGTATACTCTTGAAAACAGCATCACGAAAGACAAAAGGTGTAGAATCTTAATCCTGAGTTTTCCTAAGGAAACTAAAACTTAAATGTAACTTCAGATTATCTCTGAACTACGGAACACTTACTCTAATGGGCATTATTTTGGACCATTGTCAAAATATGAATGAAGGTTTACCAGGTGGATGGTGAACTGTTCGAACTTCAGCTTTTTCATCTTCTCATGGTATCATTGTTAGGAGCGGGTTTCAGGGACTTAGGACATACACACCCAGGAACTGGAAAGAAAATCTGACCATACTTTATTCTTAAGTGTTTTATAAATACATAAGCATATAATAATTTTATATAGATAGGAACATAGATGCGTGTTTACCCCAAACTTACTGTGCACCAGATAAACGAAGGAAAGATGGATGGATGGATGAATATGTGGGTGGATGTGTAAATTGATAGAGAAATACATAGACTAGTAAAGCAAATGAGTCAATGTTAAAAAAAATGATGAAATTGGGTGAATTGATATACAGTAGCTCTTTGTACTTTTAATGCAGAGTTTTCTTTATATTTGAAATTATCATAACTTTAATATGTGTGTAAGATAGTTTTTGTTTTTGTTTTTAGTGGGAATGGCTACAGAGTATTCCTTCCCAAATGGACACCAGTGGATGACGTGGTATGATGTGGCAGTGCACACACAGCTACAAAACAGGGTTGGTCACAGACCGACAACCACAGCCGTCTCTATAGCACCACGGCTAATGAAAACCACTTCCTTCCAAGCACTGACTTGGCTAAACATTTAAAACAAAGCTAAACAAAGACATTTCAAGCACTAGCATTTGTCATTGGCAAAGCAGAGTTCTCACGTGGTATCAGTGTTACACCAGCCATCGTTAAAATGTGCTTATATCTCAAAAAGCAGTGAGACATACCAACACACTGCCAGGACCAGGTGGAGGCTTCTATTGTTTTCTGACAGGTTGGGACCATTGTCCTCTAAGACCCAGGTAGATGTGTGCTAAACATTCTCAGTGATTTGTAGCATGGAGCAAAGCAAAAAGGAACATTTGTTCTTTTTCATCTCTGAGTGTTTTAATGCTGACATTCTCAATCTGTGTGTGCATGTGAGTGTGTGTGTGTGTGTGTGTGTGTGTGTGTGTGTGTGTGTCTTTCTTTTCCTCAAAGAGATCATCCAGTGACCTTGAAATCTGCACTGGCATTTTGTTGGCAGGAAGGGAAGCTCTCTGTTCTCATTTGCAAAATGAATAACAATTTGATCATCCTTAAACTTCTAAAAGGTTAATTATGCTCTCTCTGTGAGTACCAAATGAAAACCTGTTTTATCTCTGCCCAAATGAAGCCCACAGGGCTCACCCTCCTTCTGACTCTGCCAGGAGACCAAGTCCTTCCGGCTGTCAATTACCCACTATCAACTCTAGATCTGTGAGAGCTGCAGTAGATTTTCTCATCCCCAAACCATGACAGCCCTCATTTGCTAGAGCTGGGTGGTGACTTTAAAATTTCTCAGCAGGAAAGTGTTATCTGGCTTTGGGCATGATGGAGAGAAAGGGGAAGCCAGCAGAGTGAGCAAGAGAGAAAGGAAAGGATTAAAAGGTGTTTGATGGCTACAGTTTCACTTCACTTCAAAGGTTTCCACCCAGACACAATAAAATAAAAAATGCTAGGGTGGCAATCATGAAAATCGTAGCTATAAAAATTAAAAGCAAATTTAAAATATTAAAACTACCAAACTGAGCAATCATTAGATCCTTGCTGATGTGACAAGCGTTCAAAGCAGTTCCAGGTCTGTACCCTGAAGATAACAGCACCTGTGGGTCAGCGCTCATGGTTGGGGTAGTGGTACCTTGTATGGGAAAGGATTGCCATCTACCCTTCCCCCCTTTAAAACATCTAAGCTGCTGCTATTTTGTGGTGACGTGCAGCCTCTTTAGTCATAGCCAGAAATCATTTCTTAAAATGTGAGGGTAAGGGAGTTACATTTCATTTTTATTTGAAGAAAATCTCATCTTTCAAAAGAAAGTAATGGAAGAGACTGGCAGCTGGGGAGGGGGTGACTAAGAAATCTTGCTTCTGCCTGATATTCGTAGCTTCCTGGTTTTTTTTTTTTTTTTAATAACTTGCAAAGTTTCACATGAGCCAATCAAACTTCATGTTATGTGAAAAGGAAAACAAGAAAAATTGGAATGAGCAGTGTATTTTTTTCCCTGAAGGAAATGTGTCACTGCATACAGCAGCTCAGATACTTAAAGGTGATGGAATTATCAAGACACCATGCAGAGCCTGATCACTGGGCTAGACTGACGTGTGTGTGTGTGTGTGTGTGTGTGTGTGTGTGTGTGTGTGTGTGTGCCCTCTACAGCTTTAGCCTTTCCTCTGGACAGCAGAGGAAATGGCCTGGGGAGGGAACAGCATGCCTCCTTTTATAGCATCATGGCTCTACGAAGACCCAGTAGGGACAACTTTCCCGTGATTCTGTGAAAACTGGAATAATTAAAACCAAGAAACACTACAAAAAAGTATATAACTTTTTTGTTTTTTGTTTTTCTGTTTATGAGTACCTTTACACATTTGTAAAGTACCTAAAGACCAGAAGTCTATGGTAGGTGTTCTCTGCTATTACTTTTCTCTTTATTTTTTGAGCCAGTCATATTCTAGCATTGAGCCCACTGATTCAGCTAGAATGGCTGGGCCACAAGCCCCCAAGATCCTCCTGTGTCTACTTACCCGAGGTTGGGGATGGAGGTGCACACTGCCCCAACTGAGGTTTTTACTTGGATTCTGGAGTGGAGCCTAAGTGCTCCTACACTTTACCAACTGAGCACCGCCCCAGCCCACATATATAGCTCATATTGTTTTTCTTCTGCTGTGTGTGGGAGGGAACATAACAAGAACTTTGCACTCTCAGTTGTATGAGGTATGTTCACAAGGATATCCATTGTCAGCCTTTGTTCTGTGCAGAATGTTTACAGCAGTCCACAGAAGCCCCAGTTAAACACTAACTTCGTGTGAACCCTTCCCTAGACCCTGTTAATCTCTATTCTACTTCCTGTCTCTACACATTGCTACCTAGACCCTCATAGAAATGAAATCAGTGTTTGTCCTGTTGTGTCTGCCTTGTTTCACTTAGCTCATTGTTTTCAGGATTCAGCTGTGTTGTAGCCTGTATTGAAATTGTGTTTCTTTTCTAAGACTGGAAATCCACTCACTGTGTTTATCCTCTCATCTACTGCTGGGAATCTGGTTGTTTTCACTGTTTGGTTTCGATGATGAATGGTGCTATGACCACTGGTACACAAGGATCTGTTTGAGTCTCTGCTTTCAGTGTTTGGGTGTGTGTACTTAGGAAGTGTGCTTTTTAACCACAATTAATTGTGATAGGTAGGACAATACACATGTTATATGAGTCAAAAAAGATATTTTACTTAGTACATATTGGGAATTGACTTTGTTTTTGTTCTACTCCAAGATATATTTTCTTATTATTATTGAGTCATTTGAACATTTGGAGAAAATTTTTAGGTTGTTTGTTTTGTTTTGTTCTAAACAGAAGCTTGCTAATGTAACCCAGGCCATCCTCAAACTCCTAATCCTCCTGCCTCAGCCCCCCAACTGCTAAGATTACAGGCTTGGACCATCATGACTAGCTAAGATCTTAATACTTTGGAACATGCATGAAAAAAATGAATCTATCATCTTTGGAATTTTCTTGTAGCAAAAATACAGAGTTTATAAAAACAACAACAAAAGAACTAACAAGGGTAATAGCCAACTTCTTAGTATCAAGTTATACCTCCAAGTTATGAACATCCTTTTCTGTTCAGGAACTGTTTCCCACTGCCTACCTACTACCGTACTACAACATTTAGCCAACTACCCCTCCCTCATCCTTTTGCCCTTCTCTAACCCACTGTGCCTTTCATGAACCACTGTTCTGCCCTTACCTAATGCTAATGATTCTCCAGATGGACATTTAATCCAAGAATGGCTTGCAATTTAAGTTTGTGACTGCAAACAGGAACAGAATGAATTCACCTCCTATCTTAAGAAACGGGCATTATAGGGCTAAATAGATAGCTCAGTTGGTAAAGAGATTGAGTTCAATCCCCAAATCTGACCAAAAAAGGCAGGAGAGGCTTGCCAGGTGATGTACAAAAGAGTCAGAGACAGGTAAATGTCTGAGTCTAGCTATCCAGCCACCTAGGGCCTATTGGGTATGTTCCAAGCCAACGAGAGATGCTGTCTCAAAAAAATGTGGAGACCAGACAACTTACAGGAGTTGGTTCTTCTCCTTCAACCATGTAGATCCAAGGGATTAATTGTTTTTACCCACTTAGCCATCTTACTGACCCAGAAATGAGAATTTAGATAAATAAATAATATATTCACTGAAACAGATGGCAATGACTCTATTAAAAAAGGGGTTAGGTAGACATGTAATTCAAAGTCACATGATGCTACAGTTTTGAAGGAAAAGAGAAAGGTATCAGAGGGAAAACAAAGAAATTAATAAGACTCATTGTGTACAGATGAACAACCCTAGTGCTCTGGGATGTCCAGGTACCTGAGGGGTGTCTGGGTACTTGTGTGGTATCCAAGGGTTTGTGTGATATCCAGGAGCCCTTTGTGATATCCAGGTGTTTGGTGATGTCTGGGTGTCTACAGGTTAGCACAGTGTCTGTGAGATGTCTAGGTATCTGTGGGATGTCAGGGGGTCTACAGGATGCCCTGGTGCTTGCAGATATCAGGGTACTTGTTCTGTTTCTGGGTGCTTGAGCAATGTCTGGGTGGCTGCTAGAGGCCCAGGTGCCTGAGGATTTGGGCAGTGAGGCCCAACTTTGGCTTGAACTTTGTCATGCTTTGTCTACGGATAGTAAGGGCTAAGTAAATGTTTATGGTCAAAGCAATCTGCTGCTTCCAAAGACCATGGTGATGCCCATGATCTATGCTCCTGACATACAAATTGGACTTAATTTTCTTTTATTTGTTTTCTGTGTGTTTGTTTTTTGAGGGCACAGGAGTAGGAAGGTAATGGAGGAATGGAAAGAGGGTATTATCAAGGGTGTTATCAAGATACTTGCATGAAACTGAAATTATTAATAAAAGTATGCAAGTGCACAAAAGTGTGTGTCTGTCTGTCTGTCCATCTATCTGTGTCTATGTCTATGTGTTTGGGCTGCCCACAAAGGCCAGCGACATCAGAGCCCTCAGAAACTGGTGCTACAGGCATTTTGTGAACCACCTGATGTGGGTGCAGAGACAGAGGAGGAAAAGTAGTTTTTATACAGGAAAAGTGAAAAGAGCTCCTGAGAGAGTTGTTTCAAGGGAAGGGATGCCCACCGGCCTTTGTGACTTGTATGATGAGAATTGGATAGAGACCAAGGTAACTTTATTGGGACTGATCATTCTTTGATCATCATATTACAGGCTGAGCCAGTGAGTAGCCTCCACCATCCCCTTTGCTTATCTCCTCAGCCCAACCTGAGAGATGATCATGTACTGTTTGTTCAATCGGGATTGGTCATAAGTCTTAGTCATGCTTGTCCATGCTCCCTCAACTCATTTTACTTGTTTTGTGGGCAATTGATGACATCACTTGTCTTTTTTGTTTTCCGGCTACGTAACTAGCTTCTGATTTACCAGAGACCCTTGCCCTGACTGTGGAGAGTCACTCCTGTCTCAACAAGTTTCTAGTTCTCTTGGGGATAAACCTAAAGCATGAATTGCTAGGTCCCCTAGGAAAAGGCAGCATATGGGGCTTCAGTGCCTTCTCTGTGTGCTGTGTGAACGGCTCTCCAGGCTTTATTCCTGGTGTCCTGACATGCTTTTCCATTTTTCACATCATCTGTTCGCATTTATTCTATTCTTGGAGTTTATTTCAATGAAGTTCCCTCAGTCCCTTTCATTGGTAACTTTTGTCACATTCCCTTTACAATGCTTTCTGCCTTCCCCATGTCTCTTAAGCTTCTCCATGTCTCCTGCCTCATGGAGAAGAAAGGAAGGCCTCTATGAGTGAGTAGTCAGGGACGTAGTCCAGGGTACGCAGACAGAAGACTGTGACAGCTCAGATATAAATGGCCATGCTGGTCAGATTCTCGTAGCTCTGCTCAGCAAGTCTCACCAAAAAACTCAGTGCGGGTCTGCAGTCTGTTCCATCTGTCCACTGAAGCAACGTGTGAAGGTAACGTGACTTGCAGGTGTCTGCCACAGCTGCAGCTGCAGGGTATGTCACCTTTAGCAGCACTAACCCTTTGCCTTAGGCAGCATGTGGACAGTGACAGGCCGATGCCCCTGATGATAAAAAACCCGGTAGAAAGAGGACGCCTTTGAGCTGTCTCGGCCCCAGTGCTTTGCCGTTGGACAGTTTCTGTCTCCTATGCATGGTAAACTCAGGTTGAATTGAGAGAGTCTCCAATTTTGCCCAGGGAGATGATTCATATTTTCAAACTTTCTGACAGCTGACCAATTAAAAACTAGATGATACCATTAACAAGCTCTAAATAAGCCAGGATTTCTAGCAACAGAAAGTAACAAAGCAGCTACTATCCCACCAGGCTCAGCAAGAGCTTAAGAGAAATTCAAAGATAATTACAGTGATGTGGGTGACGGTGGTGGCCGCGGGGGTTGTTGTGGGGAGGGCTGGGCAGGACTCAAGTCATTAAGTATGAGGCAGTAAATTCTGTGTTTTAAACACATCTCCAGTGAGTCATCTATTTATCTACTTCTTAACATTTCTGAGATTTTATCCAGTTCCAGGAAATGATGATGGACTCTGGCCCAATATCCCTAAAGTCATCATCATCACCATCATCATCACCTTAATCATCTCCATCATCATGGAATGTTTCACTCACCAGGAGCACTGCCCCTCAGCGAGGCGGTGTGGCGGATTTCGAATGTAACAGCACGGTCGCATCAGTTTTCAGTCAGATCACATTAACCTCTCAGGCTGTGAGTGATGAAGGTGAACTCTGTGTGCAATGAGAGAGCCTCACAAACACGTATTCCTAAAATCCACTTAAGTCACCATTTTGCAAAAGCTGCTGGAGCTTTCTCAAGACGAAAGGTAACAGAAAGAGGCTTGAAGCAAACATGGCTCGCCATTTCTCTGAACCTGTAATTCTGATGATAATCAACACGCTAAGTGCTTAGACCTTTGTGGGCATGGTGGTCATGAAAAGTGATGGCGCTGTCTTTCTTTTTACGTTTTGTTCCCTTAGCTAATATTCAAAACTCATTTCTGAGAAAGAGCAGGAGCCCATATCAAACGGGTTTTTGAATTGAGCTTACATCTTTCCTCTGAGCATGAAATGTATCTGAATCAACATGTGCTGGAGGCTGCTGGACTTTAGCATGAGGGGTTACTATTAAATAATGCAAATTCGAGAGGTTTCACATAGCACAGCATGATGCAAATTGCTTCCTTAAGCACCACTCACGGAAACTGCAAGGATCAGTGGTAGTGGGAAGGACAGTGGCAGTGCTGTGACTCCAGCTACCCTCTGGAGAACAGAGCTGACTCATCCACAATGCTGGTAGCAACACACAGAGACCCAGCAACACACACCGTGTGAGATTAATCAAGAAGCAGCTGCAAGGGTTCATGAGAAGTGAAACTTGGGGATTTTGAGGCAAGGAAGGGAAATAGCTCTGCAAGCAACATTTTATTGTGCTCTTATCAGATAAGCAGTCATCAGAAATGAGAATGTGCACAGACCCTGTGTTTACAGGAAGGTGACCCATACAATGAGCCAGTTCAAAGGCTCCTTAGATCCATTGCCTATGCTGGAGAACCCTTTCGTTAATACTTTAGCTCTCTTTATCCCAAGAGCTTGCAGTGTTGAAATTAGGGAAGCCCCCCAGAGTTACACCGTGCCAAAAACACTGGAAAAGCCCATGTTCAAATGATGCCAGACACAGAGAGTTGCCATCCAGACCTGGCATTTTTGCAATCATTGGAAAAATATCAAAATCTTTTCTGATTTATTTCAAACTGTCATCTGAATCCAGGGCCTGGTACACGTCTCACGTTCGTGCTACAGTTAGGATCTTCAGTGTGTGGTGAAGGCTCATTAACCTCTCCTTTCTCTCCAAGCAACAGTTTGCTGATGCCCACACCCTTCACACTCAGACTCAATCCCCTTGTGAGAATTGCGTAACTCTGTTTCCTGTCATTAGCAGATATTTACTAAACACTCTCATGTGCCCAGTGCTGCCTAGATGCTCGGGATAAAGCAAACATGATCCTTGCCCTCATGTTATTAATATTTACTTGTAGAAAAAGAGTAAGAGATATCCACCATGTGCTACTTAAAATTTTAAGTAAATAATAATAATAATAATAGTTAACTTCCTTATTCGTATCCTAATCTCCCTGCTAGTCATTCTTCACACAAAAGGAAGGAGTTCAAAAATCCAAGTGAAGAAGGTTCAGGATGTAGCTAGATCAGTTGATGCTATGCTTGCCCATAGTACATGCACGAAAACCTGGGTTCAGTCCCCAGCACTTAAACAGGTATCGTGATACATGCCTGTTATCCTAGCACTGAAGAGGTAGAAACGGGAGAGTCAGAAGTTCATAGTCAGACTTGAATCAAGACTATATATACAGAAAAAAAAAAAAAACTTTCCTGGGCAGTTCCGAATGTTCCAGTGAAAGGCTAAAGTCCATGCCTTGGCAAGAGTCCCAGCCCTTGCTCCCACTATGTTATTTCAGCCACACCCATCTCCCAGCCTATGGGATTCTTTATAGACAGCTCTTCTTCAGATCTCTGGAATGCCCCATCTCTTAGTGAGGTCTACACTGACATGTCACTTTATCTGGTCCACTCTTCGTAACAAGTTATTCTCAACGCACTCAAGAGTTTTATTCTTTCCTGTGATGTTTATTATCTCCTGTCATCCTACATAGCTAGACTTACACGTTGTCTATTGTGATAGCTGATCCTCATCATCAGCTCAATTGGAGTTAGAAGTGCTTAGGAACTGACAAGGCACACCTCAGGGCGTGTCTGTGGAGAGGATTCCAGAGCAGATTAACCAAGAGAGGAATCCATCATGAATGTGTCTGATACTGTCCGGTGGTCTAGAGGCCTGGTCAGAACCAACTAGACATGGCAAGAAAGTCAAAAGTGTGCCTAATTCTCCTTTACCTTTGTTTCCATCAGCCATCAAATGAGTAGCCCTCCCAACCCCATGACACCTGCCTCAGCGCATGGGGACAGATGGCCATGGGTCAAACTCTCCTAAATCAGGAGCCAAAATAAATTTTCCCTTCCTTGTTCCTTTTAGATATTTTAGTCATGGTGACAAAAAGTAAGAAACACAGTTTTTTTTTTTTTCCTCCATGCATAGCCATACATGTAAAAACAAAAAACTAGAAGTTAGCTGAGCTAATACTCTGTGAAAAGGTTAGGCAGAGAGAACACTATCTGGAAATTTCAGAAACAGGACACACTTATGTGTGTCAACCCATGGACAGTAAGATTTGGGGGTGGTATTATTATTCAATTTCCCCATGTAATTGCCACCTGACAGACCTGAAGCATCAAACCTGAAAGAATCCAACAACACTTTCCAAATCTCGAAACAGGAACAAGGACCACAGAGGTGCAAGTCTGAAGATTTTAAGATCTAGAAGCAGGAAGCCAAGCCCTGTCAGCAGAGCCTCAGGTGGAGCCACTGATCAGTTGATTTAAAGATCAGGTCAGAAAATCATCCTCTAGTGCAGCACACTTACCCCATAGGTTTTATGGTTATTTTTATTGTTGTTGTCGTCGTTGTTGTTGTTATGTAGAGTTAGGATCATGGACATCCATTCTGGTTCTTTTCTTTGCAGGACTAAGGACAGGACTCAGAGCCTTGCACAGTCAAGGCAAGTGCTTTACCACTGAGCTACAGCCCAGCCTAGCCCAGAACACTCTCTACGTATGGAAATCACACCTAAAATAACATCACTGTATCGGAAAACAAGATCCTTCTAGAGTCCTAGGAGAAGCTCTTCGTAATATTCGTAGTTGTATCTGCCGTACCCGGCCAGATGTATTTCTTCACAGCAGTGCTGTGCTATCGCATGTTTCTAACACTTTTAACTTAGTTTTCATTGAAGCAAGTTTTATTTTCAACTTGATACTTTATTAGTTGTATACATGTTAATTACATTTTATAACCGTGAGAGCAGTTACAACCTGCATCATAAACAGGGTCAGGAAAAGATGTAAGCAGCTGCATGAATCACACAACCCGAGGAAGAGGAACACCGAGGAGGTAGTAGTCCATCAGTAGTTAATCATATCTCTGTGTTGTCCCTCTCAATATGTGAAGTCTAAGACTCAGATCTAGGTTGACACTCATCCTAAATATGGAAACAAGTTAGTATGCTCTCTTAAACTACTGTACAAATAGTTGTTCCTAGTCACTCTCCTTCGCTGGCATTCACTGGCTGTCTCCTCGGAGCTCAGCATATGCAGAACACTGACATCCATTGTATAGTCATCCACCGGAACATTTTATGTAGCAGCACGCTACCATCTTTTACCCTCAATTTAGGGAAAGAGAAAGAAAGGCTAGAAAGAAATCTTCACGGCTTTTACAAGCAGCCTTGATATAGAATGAGAGAAAGGTCGAGATCTTCACAGCCTCTTTTCGGCTATCCTAAGCTTGAAGACGACTAGCTGACAGTGAATCAGACTAGTACCTTAGCTCACAGTCTGTAAATTCAATCCCTCCAACCTTTGTTCTTTTAAGAATTAACACGCTAACGATGACAACCCAACCAACGAACCAACACCCACCCCAACTCTCAGGACTTCAGACTTTTTATAACCTAAGCCAAAAGTTCCCATAAACCCATGTGGCACACAATCCCAAAAACAAGCTACAGGAACCAGAATGACTCACCTAACCAAACCTGCACCAAGCTTTCCAAATCTAACTCATAAACAACTGTACCACAACTGGGGTGGGAACACAAACCTAATCTAAATGCCATTTTTGAAGAAACCAATATAACAAACACTTCTTCCAAGTGTTCCACTACAATTTTATATCTGGTGTGTTCAAGGCTTACACTAGGTTCAACAGGAGGAATTTTAAAGCAGATGAAAGGGAGCAAAGAACATTATTGAGCTTAATGATCACTCCTGGGTTCTGAGGAGACGGCTCAGTTGGTGGTGTTTGCTGAACAAGCATAAGAACCTGAGTACGAATCTCTAGCACTTACTTAAAAATAAGGAGCAGTAGTAGATGCCTGTAATCCTTGGGGAGATGGAGACAGGAAGATCCCTGGGGATTGCTGACCAGTCAGTCTAGCAAATTGGTGAGCCTCAGGTTCAGGGAGAGAATCTTCTTTTAAAAAGTAAGGTACAGGGGGCTGGAGAGATGGCTCAGTGATTAAGAGCATTGACTGTTCTTCCAAAGGTCCTGAGTTCAATTCCCAGCAACCACATGGTGACTCACAACCATCTATATTGAGATCAGATGCCCTCTTCTCGTAGTATGCAGATGTACATGCAGATAGAGCGCTCATATAAATAGAAATAAATAAATCTTAAAAAAAAAAAAAAGTAAGGCAAAATGTGATAGAGGAAAGGCGCCCAGCTAGTTGCTATGCTCCACACACACGTGCACACATGAGCACAGACACACGCATATGGACACATACACACATACACATACATGCACCACACACACGGGCCTCCATTGCTGTTGTACAAGTAGTCATCTTCATCGTTGTCCTAGCAGACATCTACTACTGCCTACTTTGAGCTCAGCAGATGCAAACCGCTTTCATCCATTGTCTCAATTTATCCTCATAGCATGTTTTTTTTGGAGGGGGAGGCAATCATCAACCCTATTATTTACAGATAAGTCAACTGAGGCTAAGGAAGCCACTTAGCAACTGTAAGTAGCTGCAATATCAACAACCAGAGAGAGCCGACTCCACCCCCCCCCCCACTTTCCCTCATTGAGCCCTTATGATGTTTTTTACAATCATAACAGAGTTTCTTAAGTCACTCTCTCTGCCCAACATAAGCACCAGAATGAGCAAGACTGAAAAATGAAGTCAAGGACGCACCAAGTACCTGGAATCATCCTAGAATCCCAAGCAAAGGACGAATTTCCGGTACCTCATTTTAGCAATCCCGGGGAGTCGAGTGGGCCAGGGTAGGACCAAAGGACATTTTGTCTGGAAGCCATAATGAATTCAACTCTTCTCAGTGTAGGACTAAAACCTAAGTTTTATAACATACATTATGCTTAGTGATACTTTTTAGTTTTCAAAGAAAATTGAATAAAGAGGAAAAAAAAAATGACAAGGCAAAATATTAAGAACTAGCCATGAACAACTTCTAAGACACAATTAATTCAATGCCCCAATTCTTCAAAGGATAAACATCATCCACTGTGTTTATAGTTTTATAATAGATTAAATGATACACGCTCGTTATATATAAGTCCAGGGATACTAGAAAGCACAAGATACAATAAAATCATCAAAATCTCCCAGCCAGAGACAAAAACATTAAATTTATGTTTCATGTTTGACATGTACAGATAAAATTTTGATGTCTTACTTATTTCTTTGTAAATAATCATCTCAGATTTCACCTTTGTGAAGGGTGATGTGTGGGTGCCAGGCATCATCTCCTGAGGGTGTTTTGGGAACACCTTCTGCAAATCCAATTAAGTCAGGCAAACACTGTGACACAGGTCCAACCACTCCCCATGTTAAGCACCGTGGCATTTAAACAGTGTGACTCATACTCTTCTCCTGGGAACATATGTACATGGTCTCCCCAATAGAAGTGGCTTCTTTTTATTCTTCCACCACATAATTGATCAGGGTTTAATTAAATTGGATTCCATTGATTTATTGCTGTGTGCTGAATTGAGTTGAATTTAAGAGAGTCACATGGGAATCCTTGAGTGGTTAACATCTCTTTATTCTGTGGCACTGTGGTGGTACGTTCAGCACCACGGTCTTACAGTTGAACAGAAAGACATAATCTTTTGAGATAGCAAATCTCAAGTCTCGGTGTACAGTAGTGCTATTTAACCAAAATTAACAAATTATGCTAGCACAGCTCTCTTGGAAGTTAAGTCAGAGAAAAAGAACTCCCTTTTTTATATAACGGGTAGGTAGGTGTATATATATTGTTTTTTGTTGTTGTTGTTGTTGTTGTTTTGAGAATCAAACCATAATCTGTGCCTGAAGTGTCATTCCTCCTAAGAGTAGAATTTCTGCTAATAAATGTTTTAAACATTAAAACCTCCTGTTAGAGAATCTCAAGAAATTTCAACTAAAATTATCTAATTGGTAAGCCTTTATGATTTCTTACTAATGATCCATTAGGCATCACTGACGGGGATATCTTTTGGCATCCTGGCTCTTGGGGAGAGTACAAAAAGATATCATTGTCCCCAGTAACAGAAACGAGCATCCTGTGCTTGGTCACTGCCACAGTAATCCCTAAAGTAGCATTCTCCATAAAGATGGGTTTGAGAAGAAATTTTTGGATTTCTTTTTTCCTACCTACTTTCACAGCTATAAGATTTTTAAGATTCTATCTCCAAATAGAAAGCAGAGCTCTTTAATATGCGGCATGACCAGGCAATTGGTCTGTGTCCTAAGGTGGGATTCACACGTGAAACACATCCTACTCTTCAAACACAAGGAAGGAAGTTAAGACTCACCCTACTGGAAAGCAGCTTTACTCCATTGAATGGAGTCTGAGATAAAATAAGATGAATCAGAGCCTGTTCTTTGTCCATAGAATCAGACAAACCAAAGCAAGAGAGACAATATAAAGCTTATGGCTGGTCACTGGCCACCATCTGGCTCCCATAAACCCCCAGGAAGTGGAGAAAGCACTTGAGGTGCTAAATGGGACAAAGGTTATAGCCCATATGTCAGAAACCAGGGCATTCACAAATAGCCACACCCTCATTTACAATTGTTTGCAAATGGCAGCAGGGACAGTTAATTTCTTCTCCATGGTCACTGTCTTCCTGTCCCGGATCAGAATCTTGAGTCTGGTTTTAGGAGACAAGCAAGAATCCAGAGACAGGGCTTCATTCTTCAGCTTCCCTTGAAGACAGATGTGACCATGTCAAGAAGATCTAGTTAATGACATGAAACCAATAGACAGTCCCTTACAAGGCCAGAAATGAGCCTTTTTTTTTTTTCCTCCTACTTTGAACATGAAAACACAGATCTCTTTAAGGGAAGGTGGATCAGGAAATTAGAAAGATTCATACAGGTCCTTTATTTACCACCTCTGGGGCTAGTTTACTTAACGAAGAATTAAACATTTTTATCATTTAAACCACTGTTATCTGAGAGTGCAGTACTGTTTACAAGGAAGCTAATCTGAACTAAAGCAGATTAAAAACAAAGACAGATTTATATAATGCCTAAGATAGACCGATCAGCCAAGGTTTACACAAACTAACAGAAAATACTGCCCCAAATTGAATGTGTAAGTCAGCAAAGAGCAAGGCAGGGAGACAAGGAGTACCAAGCAGAAGGCCAGGACAGCAACCATGTTACTCTCCCTCCAGTGAGCCTGAATATACCTGCCCAAACCTTCTCAAACTGGAGAAAATTCACGCCATCGCTCTCAGGACTTTAGACCAAGCATACTCTGAGACTTGCTACATGAAGTCTCAATAGAAGGATTATTTTAACATACACTTCTTCTGATAAACACAGAAAAAGCTCCAAGCCCTTGTCCTTGAGACAAGGCTGTATTCCTGAAGGGTGGATAGTCAACTGCCCCAGTCCCATACCCACTGAGACTAGATAGACCTAAACTCCGTCAGCTGCCCAGGTGCTCCTAGGTACACACTCTGTTCTTTGTGTGTAAAGCCACTGCCAACTTCTTGTTTCTGCTTCAACAAATAGAACAGATGATATCCACACTCTGAACCACCCATGGGCTTGCCCACAGTGAGAAGAAATCCCCAGCTTGTTAACCACAACTCTGTCATCTTCTGTCCCCCTCAAGAAATCACTCAGGTCTTAAAGTGAAAATGACATAGAAGACATAATGAGGTGGCAGCTTTGAGCTCGCTTTACACACAGATATTAAATCATATTGAATGTTCATAAATAACTGTTCTTATTTGGAGTGTTTGTTACAGCGCAGATGATAATCGCTCCAACGGGCAGCAGCAGCTTGGAGAAAGTCTTTTCCTCAATGATCTCCCAGCCTGAGAGATCCTTTCCCTCGTAGAAAGCCATTCACCAGGTGAACAGCTGAGCAGATTTCCTTGTGCAAATGAATACTGAATAAAAAAATCTCTTTAATGATAATAATGAGGATGCTGATCAGAGCCAATTATTTCAAGCTTCATAATTTGTATATTAACTAAACATTCTCATAATTAAGCAAGTTAGCTTAGGGAAATACCATTCATTAAAGGCTCTAGTGTTTCTTTACTTCTGAAATTTCTGCTCTCAAACATTCCTCTGTATGGGAAGTAAGCTGATAGGTAATAAGAAGCTAAAAAGGGAAATTTTCAACAACTTCAGGCGATGATTAATCTAGGATATTAGTTATAACCGGGAGTCTGGAGTAAGCTGACCAGAGCTAATAACACACCTCCCAAGAACTGCATAGGCTTTGTATCTTTCTGCTCTGTGTCCTTGGGGTGGGCTCATCTTGGGAGGCCAGGAAGCCCACTCCATAATCCCACTTTGAGGAAGTAGAAGGGAAAGGCTGAAGGTGGAGGGAGTAACAAGTTGAGACAATTTCCAAAGTGTCAACAAGCTCCACCGGCACCTTTTAATTGCATTGCAGTAATCTCCAGTGTCCTCGGGTAACCTCTAGCTCTGAACTATTGTAGAGTCTGGGGAGTCATGAGAGCAGAGAAGTGGACATGAAAGGGCAGACAAGCACTGTCTTGAATCTCCCTGCAAGCAGAAGGCCAAAGAAAGACTATCATTGACAAATTCTAGAAGCCTCTTTAAAAAAAAAATGTGTGTTCAATTCTCCAACAAAGGTCATCAAAACCATTTCTGAAAAACAATGGGATCATACAGACATGTTAGCTAGCTGTGGACCAAGGAAGGAACAAGTACCCATGTCTGTATGGAAGCACAAGCTGGACGCAGGTGAACCTGAGCAACAGTCAGCTGCCCTTAGCAGGGGAGGGGGTTGTGCAAAAGGGGAAAGAGAACTGAAAAGTCATGTCTACTATTTTGAATTGTTCTTTGTTTCTGGTTTCTCTCTAAAGCACCCTTGATCACCTTATTTAACCTTCTGCTTTGCCCAGATTGATGCTTTTCTCATGTCTTGTCTTGTCTTCCACGGCTCTGGCTGGTTGGGCCTTTTATTTATTTATGTATGTATTTATTTATGTATGTATGTATTTATTTATTTATCTATTTATTTGTCAATACATTCTAACTACAGTTTGTCCTCCCTACACCTCTCCTTGCTCCCCCTCCCCACCTCCTCTCTCCCTCAGATCATTTCCCCTCCATTTCCCCTCAGGAAAGAGCAAGCCTCCCAGGAACATCAACAGAACATGACACAACAAAATACAATAAGACTAGGCATAACCCTCACATCAAGGCTGGACGAGGAAACCCAGCAATAAGAAAGGGGTCCCAAGAGCAGGCAAAAGAGTCAGAGATACCCCCATTCCCACTACTAGGAGTTCCACAAAATACACCAAGCTAACAGCTAAAAGATATACACAGAACCTAATGCAGACCCATGCAGATTTGGTGATTGCTGGTACAGTCTCTGTGAGCACCTATGAGCCCTGCTTGGTTGTTTCAGTGGGTCATGGTCTCCTGCTATCCTCGACCCCTCTAGCTCTTATAATTCTCCCTCCCCTTTTTCCAAGGTGTTATCCCAGCTCTAAGAAAGGGACCCAGTGGAGTTCTCCAATTTAGGCTCTCTCTCTGTGTTGAGTCTTTCTTTATAAGGCCATTATATGGGTTTATTTGACTGAAATAGAATACACGGTTTGACATCTGACAATCAGACAAGGTCCTTTCTGCTTCTCTCATCAACAACAATGAGAACAATCCTGGAATTGGAGCTTTGCTGAAGGTGTTTAAGGTTCCTCTTCTAGGAGCACAAAAATTAAATCTGCAGAGCTGACAATAATAAAATTGTGGCTTGAACACAAGATTTGACTCGCAGCTATTTCAGATATTTAAACTTTTGTGGAAAGAATTGACAGTCATAACTTATAATAGCAAAATGAAAATCTAAACTTAAACATTTGTCTAATAAGAAATTCCTCAAAATAATATTAATCATTAGAAAATTCCCACGGGCAGGCGAGAGATGCCTCAAAGGTTAAGAGCACTGGCTGCTCTACCGGAGGATATAAATTTGATTCCCAGCACCCACATAGCAGCTCACAGCTATCTGAAATCCCAACTCCGGGGAGTCTGATGCCCTCTTCTGGCCTCCACAGGCACCAGGCACACACATGGCCCACAGACATACACGCAGACAAAACACTCATATACATTAAAAAAATATATTTTTAATGAAAACATTTTTCCCAAAAATACTTTATTTCACCCCAAGTAAAAATGATAACTTGTTTGTTAATATTAACAACAATCTTGACAGTAAGCCCAGATAAAAATTAAACAATTTTTAAAATAAATAGAAACACTGGCTCAACGGTGTTTGTTACTTTTCTGTCTAAAAATGAGTCACCCATGTCTATAAATTGATAGATCAGGGCAGCGTATTGTAACAAATGATCCCCTCGGCAGAACATAGTTTTTAAGATGAAAGAACTTAGATCGCAGCCTTTCTGCTAGGATTTCTAACTGCTCATTTTCCATTGGAAATACTAGGATACACCAACCTTTGCTTTGGGTCTCTGTGTACCTTAAGTGTCTTTGTCCGAAATGCAATTAAACCAAGCATCTAGCTCCAGCAAGGTCTTGTGCTCTTAAACATATCATCTGTCCTTCGAAGTAAATAAACACAATACTGATTTCTCTTTTATCAAGCAGATTGATAAATCTGAAATGTGAAACTGCGTAATGCAGCCACTGGGTGTTCAAGCTTTAGGTTACTTTTTAGGTTAAAAAGCATCATTTCCATGAAAATCTGTAAAGAATAAGACAATGATACATACAATCAGTCTTCAAACATTCAGGAAAAACAGATTTTTCCCATATACAGAAAAAAAATAGCCCAGTGTTAAAATAAACGCAACATACAGTTACCATCTATGTGGTAAATCTTGGTTGTCAAGTTGATGGGGGTTTGGAATTACCTCGGAGATACAGCTCTGGGCTTGTACAGGAATGTGTTTCAATACTGACAAAACCAAGGATGGAAAACTGACACTGAATGTAGGTATGATGGAGTCCTGGACTGAAAAAAAAAAAAAAACGAAAAAGAGAAAAAAAGAAGAAGAAAGGAATTGCTTGTTGGGCACTGACATTTATTATTCTGGTCCCTGATTCATGCAAGTATGAGTGAGCAACGCTATACTTCTGTCCGCATGCCTCCCGTGCCATGATGCTTCATATCTTCACACTGTGAACCAAAAGAAACCCTTTTTCTTCTCTTAAATCACTTGTGTATGGTGCTTTTATCACCATATGAGGAAGGAGGAGAGTAACGCATCCATCCTCTTCACTGCTACGCAGCATCACCACCGCCCATCTCCAGACCTAGGATGCTTCCATCTTCCCCAGATGAAACCATCCATTCAATAGTGACTTCCCATTCCCTTCTTCTCCCTAGGATACACTTTTCCTTCTGGTCCCTATGAATCTGACCAGTCTGTAAGTGGAATCATATGGCTGGTATTTATCTTTTCATGATTGATTTATTGAACTTAACTTGCTTTTAAGGTCCGTCTGTGTTGTGGTGTGTATTAGAAAGTCCTTTCTTTCAAAAGCCAAACATCCCACTCTGTGTACCCACCATGCTTTGTCTATCCATTGTTTACCCATAAGTACTCGAGTTGCTTCCCTTTTTGACTCTTGTAAATAGTGTCTTCATGAGCAAGTGTGTACAAATACCTCTTTGGATCCTTGTTTTCAACTCTTCTGTTTCCCATGAATATTTTAGCAGGAAAGCTGAATGCTGGTGTTCATTTCATGTATAAGGGGAAAAAAACTGCAGGAATCATACAGAAAATCTAATACGGCTAGACAGCAGAGCGAGAGTGTGGAGCAATACAAAGAATAGTTTCACCTCTGGCTTCCAAGCTTGTGATCCTTATAAGGGTTGATTAATCTCCAGTGTCCTCACCTGTGATACAAAAGGCATTAATGATGTGATTACTAAGTCTAAGCACTGATCATCTGAGTCTTGGAAAGCTCACGCCACAGTATTATATGATGGTCCAGAACCAGTTCCAAAATTGGAGACACTTCTTTCAAAGTTCAGTCTTCAAGGTGTGGATTTTTCTCAGTTATAAAGAGAGGGAAATTAAGATACATGCTTTTAAAGAAGTAGAGTTTTTTAAAAGACACAATTGAGGATAAAATGAGGCCACCAATTCATCAGTTTACCACAGGTATTAACCCTTCCTAGAATGAGAAACACATTCATCATATGTTGAAGTGCTAGTTGTCAAAATTACCCATTGTGGTGCTCTTCTTAAGATAGAACTAAACAGGATTGGAAGATTAGCTCAACAGGTAAGAGCATTCACTGCAGAGGACCAGGATTCAGTTCCCAGCACCCACAAAGGAGGCTCAGAACCGCCTAAAACTCTGGCCTCTTTGGGCACCAGGCATGTGCATGGTGCACCTACAGACTAGCAGGCACACACGTGTACACATAAAAATACATTTACATGTTTTCAATAGAGTTTAACTAAAGGAATTTGAATAATTACATTATTGAAGTGAGGCTTTTCAGATTGCATTTTAGATTTTCAATGAGAGAGAGAGAGCCAGAGAGGCAAAAAGAGAAAGACAAAGTGGGAATGAGATTATGTTCTAAGTTAATCAGTAAACATCTTCAACTTTCCCCCACTTTTGTTTGTTTATTTCATCCAGTTTGAAGGACTACTTGGTTCAAATAAATTAATAATTGCAAACTTTCCTCTTTGTTGTCTGTCGAGGAAACAGAGTATGTCTGTGATTCTGCAATATCACCAAGCCCACCTCCTGTCCTGCCACCCAGGTCAGTTCTCCCGTGTTTCCAGAGCCTGGAGGAGTATCCAGGGTCCGTAGTCAGCCTGGAGCAGCAAAATAGAGGGTGCACCTGCTTTTCTCAGATATGGAAGTTAGGGCAAACTCCTCCAGCCTTCCATTCTGTGCTGCCCCACAGGGTGCTCGGAGAAATGCTTCTGATGGCAGCTGTCACCCATGTGCCAACAACTTCATTTCTGATCTGGATCATGATAACGTGACCACCCCTCTCTGCTCCCATTCTTGCAAAATGTACGTAGCTAACTTGCATGTTCAGCTTCTGAGCCACTGGTAAGGGTTATCCTCTTAACCTCTGTGCCTTGGGTCTCCTATCTGTAACAAGAGAGTCCAGTGGCAGTGCCCATGTGCATTCTGTGAAGACAGGAACTGCACTGACTGTGGAAGTGGCCGACGGGGAGCACTGAGAACCTGTTAGTGATGGTTGCCAATCCGGACTGTGCGCTCATGACCTTGACCCTTTGCCAGGGTTTACCCCACTATCTCTGCTGACGATAAAACCCACAGGTGTCATCTAATTCTGAACCTCTTTTCTGGCTCCAGGCCCTTTGACTCACCTAATGCATTAAGGCACCGATTCCAGAGTCTGATGGATTTTGAAACCGAGCACCACCCTTTCTTATCACACTCTCCCAGGCCTCCGTCCCGCTTCCATGACCGACTGCCCAGCGTGGCTCCAACACTAACATCATTTAAGGTTTGGGCTTCAAAAGCTCTCGTTTTACAACTTGACCTGGGGAGACTGGCTGGGGCAAGTGTGGCTTGGCTGCTGCCTGCCGAATAAGCTTCTCAGTCTTCTGAAACCCCAGAAGACTGGAGCCGGTACAAACCCTGGCACCACTCTCCTCCCAGTCGGTTCTGTAATAATTTTGGGGCTGAAGCCATGTCTCTTGCCCTGAATCACAGGATGTCAGCCACAGAGCCAGGAACCAGAGCCAGCTCTGAGCTTTCCCATGGTTCTGTTCTACGCACTCAACTATAATGCCAAAAAAAAAAAAAAAAAAAAAAAGGACTCAGACATTTCATCAACCTGTCTCTTCTGTCAAATTGCGTTATTCTCAAATTGTGTAAGACTTATGTAAACACTATCGTTTCGTACACGGGGTTCCGCAAGTACATTTGCTGTGTGTTTCTCACTCTGCAGGTTTCCTAGGGATGGGTGTGTGAAAAGTGCCAAGATTTCAAACTTAAGAAAACACTTACAGGGCAGCCATCCAGTGGCATTACAGTCGGCTTGTGCCCAGAGGCACAGAGCAGATCATAGCAGGGCATGCCCGGCGACACTCATTACCCAGCCCCGGGAGCCCAGTGGCAGCTCTCACCTCTCTGCTCATTCGCTGACAGACTTTGGAGGTGCATATTTTTTTTTATACTTCCCAGCTGCATATTTCTCCTTTGTCTCTCCTTTTCTCCTCATCAGTTTGTGTTCCCACCCTGTCATTCATTCTTCCAACAGCCACCCTTCCTCCTTGACTACCCCCTCCCTTCTGTTAACTAACTCTACTGCAAATTGGTGGCATTGCTTGAAATTATGTGTAAGAAAGGACATTCTCATTTACTTCCTACAAACACCCAAACCCCCCTCAGGTGAAAGGAGTCTCCCTATCTCTCTGATGGGTATTCATAAAGTGGCTGGTTTTGTATTGGATTTTATATTATTGTAAGATGAGATTTCCTCTGACTAGTTACTGGCTAAGAGTCATTAAATAAGCTTTCACTGTAATAAAATAAAAGCATTAAGTTGATTATTAAATAATTTAAGGTAGGCTCACTAAGGCATATTGGCAGTTTAATAGGCTGTGGCATAAAAATGGAGATGCCAAATGCCTAACCAAGAGCAACTTTAAAATGCAACAGCCAATGTTACAATTTATATACAGCATGGTGATTAAGACACTATGCTAAACAGACTTCCCAGCCTCTGATTTCTTCTCTATGCCATATATCTAGCCTACAGTTGCTATCTTCCAGAAACATCCCTTCACATTCTTTCCAGAAATCTGTGGTCTCATATCATTGAGAGCAAGAATTCTTGGTGAGCTCTAGTATAGGCTTCTGGGAACAGGCTAGAGCCTCAGGTGGAAAGGGCAAGGCGGATTCTGATAATTTGCTAATAGGTTCTGGGTAAGACTGGCCAATCTAGAGACAGCACTTTTAGTTTGATGGTGATGACCTTTCTCTTAATGCAGTAGCCTTCACCAGCTGCTTTCACTGAGCCACTCCGAATACCCTTCCTGAGAGTCTACTGTGAAGGTGAAAGCCTTCTATTTATTCTCCTGGGGATGTTCTCGTCATACATCCCCGGGATGTACTGAGATGGTATCTGCCACTGAAACTGTATACACGCCCTTTCTCCATTCTGTGGAACATCCCACAGGACCTCGGGATTTCTCCCATCCTTTGGCTTTCGTCTGCTGTTAATTTTCCCGTTTTATGCACTATCGTGTATTATTACTTAATCATTCATAAATGTGACCAATTGAGCTAAAAAATGAAGATTTTCCTTTTTCTTTTTTTTTAGATCAAGGAGATCTAGGTATATGGACAAAAAGTGAATTAACTGTTCTAAAATTTACTTTAGATGTTGTTTTCGATAACATCACTAAGAGGGATCATTCAAGTAATCAGAGATTGTTCCGGCAGTCCTTCCGGAAAATATCAAATTGGCCACGTTATGGGTGAGTCCACAAAATTCTATGGGAAATACTAAGAAAAGATCTTTGACTAGTACATCCAGAGGAATAAATAATTTCCCACACCACAGTGCTCGTTTCACATAACACAATTAATTCAATAAGCCATATACAAGTCAATCAATCACATTCTGGTGGGCAGTTTACTACAGCTTCCTGCCCTAGTTTTGCCATGTGTCTAAGTCCAGAGGTAGATTTACCATCAAAATATGGCAGTACATCATGAAAATTCTCCTTCAGGTTCATCATCTACATCTGGACTAGTGAGTAGCCCCAATGCCAAGTTTCTGTGGTTATTTCCTTTTGTAAATCTTGTAAAAGTAAAAAAAATTTAACCTTGTCTTTCTACGAGCCTACAAATTTTACCAACATTAAATTCTTCATGACTTGGATCCAGATCTAGAGATGGTCCGAGTTTATCTGTGTTAGGCAGCCAGGTTATAGGAATGAGAGACTAAGAAATGAGTGAGCATCCTTCCCCAGGCCATTGCCCTTTGTCTTTAACTTGGAAATGTAACTCTAGAACTATTTAATCAAATGAAGACACATGCATTGCAATTGGAGAATTGGCAGCCATCTTGCTCCTTTCTGAAAATGGACAACATTAGTTTGTATTCTCATTGATTTTATGTGATTCATATTATAAATAACGTTACTTGAAATTAGACCATTACAATCTTAGTAGCCAGTTACATTTGTAAATCAATGTAGCTTTGTGATTGTTTGACACAAAGGTCTTTTATTATTGGAAGAACCATAGAAAAACTGTGAGGATAATCTATAAGAAACATTTGGAGAATTCTGCATCATTGAAGAGGGACCCAAAGAAAGAAAAAGCTCATATTTTTGTGAGCAGACTGAGGAGTCACAAAGCCTGAGCAGATTCACAAAGTACTGCTTGTTTGCTTAAGAAAAACATGGGGAGAGAGATTTCTTTCTTTCTTTCTTTCCTTTTCTTTTCTTTCTTTCTTTTTTTTTTCTGTATTGAGACAGGGTCTCTCTGTTGTAACTCTGACTGTCCTGGAACTCACTCTGTAGACCAGTCTGGCTTCAAACTCACAGAGATCCATCTACCTCTGCCTCTCAAGTGTTGGGATTAAAGACTTGGGCCACTACCACCACCAGACTTGGGTAGAGAGATTTCAATGCAGCCGTAATATACCGTCTTACTCTTTGCTATCCTTAAAGACACAGGGACAAGCCTTAGAAAGGGGACTGGAGGTTCTTTAGTGGGTAAAGATGCCTAGCATCAAGTTCCATGACCAGAGTTCCAGAAGTGACTACTGCAAGTTGTCTTCTGATGTATGCAAGCATACACACAATAAATAGTTAAAAATAATTTAAGCTTTTTAAAAGAAAGAAAGACCTAAAACACAAAGCTAGCCCTTTTGGAGTTTCTGGTCAAAAAATGTGATTTCTGGACACTGGATTATGTCTTCTGTTTATACAAATCTGTTTCAAAAACAAAAAGTAATGTTTTCTTTCAAAGCAATTCCTTGTGAGCCATTTGTCATCACAGTGAGCTTCTGATACTTGACCAACTCTTTAAGAAACTTGCTGTAAAACAAATGGCCATTTAACTCTTACAATGTCACAATAGAGAATTCTTATTATGATTCATTCTTAATGCAAAATTTGCTTAAATTACTATATTCATTGAGCGAGATTGCCAAACTCCATTTCATAAACAAAGTCATTTTCATAAGCAGTAAATCATAATTTAAATTTCTCTTTACTTTCATCAGATTCATTTTTGCTTCCCATGTGTAAGATCTTAATTGTTTTTCTTCAAGCAGCAATTTTCATGAGCAAAGATGTTCATTTTTTAACTCTCATTTCTTGGGGATAGAAGGATGGAAATAAAGTAAAATTTACATTATTTGGTATATTAAAAATTAGGCATGCAATTTTTAAAGCCGAGAAGCACAAGCTGCTAAAGCTGGATTTTAGGAACAGTATTTAGTAAAGCCATTACAGCTTCAGTTAAATATTGAAATTAAATACTAGTTGTGTGCTCAATCCTTGAAGCAGAGATACCATCCCCTAACTGGTAGTTGAACAAATGACAAATAGATGCAGAAATCATCAAAGCTGAAACAGGAACAGCTTCAGACGTTGATTATATTAGCACAATTAAAAAGATGTCCAGTAATGATTGGAAGGTAGCCAGCCATTCATTATAGGTTTAAATTGAAATTTTCTATAGAAGCCACGGGGTGGTGGCTCATACCTTTAATCCCAGCATTCAGGAGGCAGAGGCAGGCATATATCTGTGAGTTCAAGGCCAGCCTGGTTTACAGAGTAAGTTCCAGGACAGCCAGAGTTACAATAGAGAAACCCTGTTTTGAAAAAACCAAAAAAAAAAAAAAAAAAAAAAAAAGAAAGAAAGAAAGGGAAAAAAGAAAAAAAATCTATAGATACAACTTTTAGGAAAAAAAAAAACTACTATATTTCTATATATGTGTAATGGGTACAGAATTGAGAAATAGTCATATAAAGGAGACAGTCTGGATATCCTAGAGATTCTGCTGGGTAGTAGAGTGTTCGCCTAACGTGTTAGGTCCTATATGTAACCCCAACCACCACAAGCATCAATCAATAAATAAAAAATTTTAAACTGAAGCCTGAAAAACAAAATCCCTAATACAATCAGTGGCCATCCTTTGAAGTGTGTTTACAAGTGGTTTTTATTTTCTTATTATTATCTGTAATTTGTGAAGTTATTTGATGAAATAAAATACTTAAAAATTTATCTTCAGAGCTATGGTGATGGCTTTGTTGTTAAAGAGCCTGGGAGACACAAGCATGGGGAACTGAGTTCGGATCCCGAGAAGGGCATGGTGACATGCATCTGTAACCCTAGTGCTTCACACAGGACACCAGAGGAGCCACAGAGCTTGCTAGCCAGCCATTCTAGCTAATCAGTGAGCTACACATTCAGTGAGATACCATTCTCAAAAACTAATGCGGTGAATGAATGTAAAAGACTGCTAATGTAACCTCTGACCTCTACATGTACTCACATATTTAATCACACCAGCATACTCACAACCACACTCACACAGGAACACAAATATACACCACACACACTATTCTTGTTTGGTTGGGTTTTGTTTTGAGACAGGGTCTCATTATGTAACTCTGTGTGGCCTGGAACTTGCTATGTAGACTAAGTGGCCTCAAACTCACTGCCGCTTGTCCCTTGTTCCCTGCCCTTTGTCCCTCTGGGGCAAATACATCTCCTCCTTGCTAAAAATCTGGTATCTGGATGTGCCCTGTGCCAACTTCAAGGTCCTTTCAGTAATCCTTCCTAGAAAACTTTTATTAGAGAGAAGCAGGAAGAGGAGAGAGAAGAGGAAGGTCAGAGAGAAGTGGGCTGTTCCCCTTCTGCAGAGAATCCGATTTCATTCATTTGGGTGCGAGCCTTGTCTCTAATTTAAAAACAACATCAGCAATGACAGCGTCTGGCTCCACAGGGTGCAAATGTTCAACAAAGAAACAACAGCAGCAGAAATGGAAGCACCATTTTGGCTCTGCTTGCTAGTTTTCCAAATTAGGTCGTATATTTTAGAGACAAAGTTCAGCTCTGGAAAATAGACAAAGATTGCAGGAAAAGATTAGGCGTCTAAATACCAAAACAAGCTTGATTCATGACCAAAGAGTTCTTTCCTCAAAAATGACTGTGAACACCAGGGATGCAACTCAGCTCAACGGAAGTCCCAGTTCTATTCCCAGCGTTGTGTAAACCTGGCTGCATAGCAAGCTTGAGACCAATCTAGAACACATGAGACCCTGAGAACACAGAAAGGAAGATAGATAGATAGATAGATAGATAGATAGATAGATAGATAGATAGATAGATGATAATAAATTGAGACACCCTATCCCCAGTGTGGATGATTACATTTAAACTCAAGCTGTTGAGTATGATAAGCATAAGAAGGAAGTTTGGAAATTCTCCTGTATGTGATGACAGTTCTTTTCAAACTGTTGATTACATGTTGCAAGGCCTGGAATACTAACCTAGGATATGTTGGAGGGGTCCTCCCTGAAGGGGCTGTATGCTGCATAGAATCAGGGTCAAACGGAAACAAACCCTGAAGGTGGTTGCTGCAAAGATGGAGTTTGAGGAAAGGGCATTCGGAGTCCCTGCTGGTAAACTGCAGGAGATACCTAGGGTGGGGCTGTCTGTGAGAATGCTCAGTAGGTTCTGCTTTCCAGTGGTTTGGCCTATGTCAGCAGTTCTCAACCTGTGGGTCATAACCCCTCGAGGGATTGAATGTCCTATTCACAAGAGTCGCCTACAACCATGTTCATATCAGATATTTACATTATGATTCATAACAGTAGCAATATTACAGTTATGAAGTAGCAATGAAATAATTTTATGGTTGAGG
This sequence comes from Cricetomys ansorgei, assembly GCA_026225945.1. NCBI lineage: Eukaryota > Metazoa > Chordata > Mammalia > Rodentia > Nesomyidae > Cricetomys > Cricetomys ansorgei. The sequence continues at coordinate 6,827,864 of JAMJFZ010000242.1, forward strand.
GTCATCACCACATGAGGAACTATAGTCAACGGTCAAAGCATTAGAAATTTGAGAACCATTGTCAGGAATCAACAAGAAACATCCCCTTTTCTTTCCAAGGGTATGCAGTACTTTGTTCTCTTGAGATTAGAGTTTGCTTGAATTTAAAATGGGTATCTGTTGGGCTTTGGCTGGCCGCAAAGATCCCATTAGCCTTAGGTTCCATAGAAATTTTTTAAAAAACTGGACAAGTTTAGGCAACGTGGAAGGTGAGAAGTAGCAAGGCTAACATCTCTGAGCTGCAGGATCTAACAACAGGTTCCCCCAACATGAATTCCTGCTCAGGTACTCTGGGCTGAGGCTCAAAAGCCTCCCAGATGTGATACTGGCTAGAAGTTCAGGATGACAGGCTTCCAGTCCAGACCTGCTGAATCAGAGCATGCATTGAAGCGAAACCCCCAGGTGGTCTTGCATATACACTGCAGTCTGATAAAACCTTGCTGAAGGTGATAAGGGTGTACTCCCCCAAATGTCACTCCAGCAGGACTATTTTTAGTTGGCAGCAGTAGAGTAGCCCTGGGAACAGGAAGTATTCCATGGTGTACCCCTTTCCGGCTAAAAGCTAGGGAATACATTTCCCTCTGTAAACATGACCCATCTCCTAACAGGACTCTTAGAACAAGAAGCAACTCTGAGTAGCAAACTTGACCGAGCAGCCTTTTTCCCCAATTTACTGCCCTTAAGAGTCCAAAATCTTTCGTCAGTTAATTTCCAGATAAATTGAAAGAGGGCAATTTTAGCTGGGTGTGGTGTATGATTTTAGTCCCAGAACAGGAGGCAGAGGCAGGAGGATCTCTGTGAGTTTGAGACCAGCCTGGTCTACCAAATGAGTTCCAGGACAGCCAAGGCTGCTACACTGAGAAACTTTGTCTAGGGGGAAAAAAATAGAGGAGAGTTTTGCCTCTGCCACAGTACTTTAGGATAAGTTTGTGGTTACAAAAGGGTGGAAGGACAGAAGACAACATTAGGTGCTATTCACTTAACAAGCCTGCGCCTATAAGGAGAACCAAAAATTTTGCTCCTGAATCATATAGGGTTATTTACATGAAATCCACCTCCCACACCTGAGTGAGGTCTCCATCTGAGTGTAAGTTCCTAGCATTCATGAGGGTTAAACTCAAAGGTCCAGGAGCCACAAAAATGGCCGTGTTCAGTTCTGCATAGCCATGGTTTGCCATGCATGGACTCAAGCCAGCACAGATGGAAACACTCAGGAAAAGAATCATATCTTCATTGAACATGCCCAAACTTTTTTAAAAAAACGGAGTGTGATAACTGTTCATATAGTATTTACATTGTGTAAGGTATTCTAACTAACCCAGAAATGATTTAAAGTACTGTGGAGGATGTACGTGCATTATGTACACACACTGCCGTTTTGTATAAGGAACTTGAACATCATCAGATGTGGGCACAAGAGAAATGGGGGAGGTTCCTGGAACCGGCCCCTTCCCACTCCCCACCTCCCAGGATATTGGAGAATGCCTGTAGTCGAATAGAGATTGCTTCTGAATTTAGAACAGAAGCTTCTGTCTCTCTACTCTTCTAGACTTCCTGCTGGCTAAGAGCAACCCCCTTGCCTCGAGGTATTGATTATAGCCAGAAATAAATCAGAAACTTCTGTGCCTGCTTGAGTTAAGAGAAATCAGCCTTCCCACTCTTGACAGCTCTGCCTGGGCTGAGAGCTGCACCCAGCCAACACCAATCATTTATAAACAGAAATGAGAAGGCATTCTCCCAGCAAGGCCGCAGCCATTGAAAGCGTTAAGTGAAGGCAGGGCTCAGTCCCAGAATTAGCAACAGCAGAAGCAGCAGCAGCACTTGGCCACATCCAGACTTATTTAATCAGAAAGTCAGGAGGCGAGGGGGCCCAGTAATCAGAGTTTTAGCCATGCCTCCAGCTGATTCTCATGGAAGCTAATCACTGAGTTAATGAAGGCTCTTCCTTCGCGCATCGAGCTCTTCCCATGAACCTGGCATATTTCTGAGCCTCTTAACTCATTTAATCTTTACACGAACCCTACACGGTAGAAACCGTTTTCAATTGCTTTTCAGATAAAGTCCAGAGCAAAGCCAGGCACAAGGCATGGGTGTATTTCCAGCACTTGGGGAGGCTGAGGCAGGAGAATCATGAATTGAGGTGAAACTAGCTTCCATTAGGAGACACCATTAAAGGAAGGTTGGGGGTGAGTCTGAGGAAATGATGGCTCAGCAGGTAAAAGCACCTGCCACACAAGTCTGGGTTTGGTTCTAAAAATCCACTTGAGAGGCTGGATATTTTGACACCCATCTCTGGTTCCAGCCTTCCTACCAGAGTATGGAGGCAGAGACAGGACTGTCACCTAGAAGGTTCAGGGCCAGATGGCCTGGACTGTGCTATACCTAGCAGCAGAAAGAAGACTGCTTTAACTAGGTAAAAGGTGGAAACAAATTCTAAATGTCCTCTGACCTCCACATGCCCTTTATGCATGCGTGTATACACACATGCTTGTATGCATGTATATACAACACACACACACACACGCACACACACACACACACACACACACACACACACACACACAAATACCCCCCCCCTTTTTTTTAAAAGAAAAGGAGTCAGATGTGGGGGACACTTCTTTAATCCCAGCACTCAGAAGGCAGGTGGATTTCTGAGTTTGAGGCCAGACTGATCTACGGAGAAAGTTCCAGCCAGGGCTACACAGTGAGATCCTGTGTCTAAAAACAAAAAGGAATAAAAAGAAGAAAGTGAGGATAGGAAAGGAGTCGAGTCTCAGTGTTTCACAGTGTCGGGCACTTGGACATTATGTTGGGGGCTCTGCCGGTGCCGCCTGTGGAGAGGAACTGCTAAGAAGGCTAGCAAAGAAGGGGGCGGAACTGAATGTGTAAAGAGGTATGTGGACCACTCAGGATGTTGCAAGGTGGCTTTCTCATGCAGACAGCCGGATGATGCTGCAGTGGAGGGGGCCTCTTTCTCTTCACATAGTCTCCATGAACATCCTTATGACATGCCAAACAATCCCAGGAAGAAGGTAGATGAAGAAAAGACGCCCTTACCAGGCTTACAAGATTTAGCAAGTGAAGAAATGTAACACGCACTTGAATATAAAGCGCAGATAATTTTAGTGTAAATATGATGATAATACAATATGAGAGATGCAGTTTTACTAAAATTCCCCCTTTGTTTTTGAAAAATTTAAATTAACTGACAGAGTGGATCTCATTCTGCAACTCAACCTTTGAGCTCTTGGTTCAGAAGTCACAGGACATCATTTTTTTTTTAATGACCCCCTCTGACAGGCTCTGATTTAGTAAGAGAGACAGACACATGTGAGTACACATGCACATAAGGACGTGAAGCCTGCTGGAGTTTAAAACACCAGATCTCTACCTTGCCGCCAAAGTCTCTTTCAGAGGATTCATTTCATGTCATTCCTTCCCGTTGTTCTCAAAAGGGGGACAATCCTTAATACAAGTAGCAATGATCACAGAACACTATAGCATCAGAACGCAAAGAAAGAACAAAAGGAATAGTAAGCTTTTTTTTTTTTTTAAATTATCAACAAGATGTTTGTGGATGTATCTGACTGAATGTTGGTTCAAAACTGCACCTTTGCCTGCAATACAAAAGTCACCCAGCATCAGCAGCAATTTTTTTCTCTCCCCTTTATGGTTTTATTGATGACTACTGTGAGTATTTTAATCACCTTCTATGTGGACTTTTTCCTCTTCTACCACAAAATATTATGTTGCTTTCCTGCTCAAGATCACTAAATCATGTGCCGTTAACTTCTGGCCTAACAATATTATGAAACAAAAGACTTTAACATTTTTGTAATCTTAATAATATACTTGATACACAGTGTTTTATCAACAGTTTAGACTTTGGAAAGCAATAGAAAAGAAGCAGAAATAGGAATTTTAATTAATGTTTGGAAGCTTTTCATCTCTTTTGAATCTCACTCAAAATCTGCCATGCAGGTATTTTAGTGTGACTTCCTGTTTCTCACTGAATTTTATCCTACCAATGTGAAACCCAAAGATTTGGTTAAGTATTTTCAGAGACCAGGATTTAAATGCCTGTGTCATTCTGTCCAGTCGCTAGTGCTGGGCCCCTCAGAGGGAGGTGGGGAATAATTACTGAGTTTCCTACTGGTTTGACAATTGGGTAATAGGTCAAAAGGAAAGGCCGCAACTTTTATCAAGCTATTCTAAAACCTGTCATTAGAATGTACATTTTGCCAGGCTGGTGAGATGGCTGACTGGATAAAGGTGTTTGGTATCAAGGCTGATGACCTGACTTCAATCCGAAGCACCCACACGTGGGTTTACTGACGCCCACGAGTTGAAACTGTGAGCCAAAATAAATCCTTCCTTAGTCTCCCTTATCAAATCAGAGCCTGGCAAAGTCGGTCGTCATGAAGAGGTGATCTGTGACTTCTGAACCAAGGGCTCAAAGGCTAAGTTGCAGAATGTAATCCAATTTTACAGAAACAGGGACAATATTTTAATTAGTAAAACCCATGGTACACAATACACACACAAACACACACACACACACACACACACACACAATTAATTGACTAATTGATTCAATTTTAAGGGAATTTATATTGATACTCCACCACCTGGAATTTTATTCAATAAAATCATATTTGTCCTACATAGGATGACTATATAATCCTAATCCTCATAAAATCCCTGGAAAATTGGCTTTCTTTCCCTCATTCCACACTTGAGCAAACTGATGCTCAGAAATACAAAGTAACCAGCTCAGGTTTTCAATGCATGACTCCTGGTACAGCAGCTCCCGCCCCACCAGGCTCACTTGGCACATCCTGGTGGATCCAAAGCGCACGTGCTGCTAGCGCTGACCACTTCTTTATTGAACTGCGCAGTGTCTATTTGCCTCTGCACCATGTTTGTATATAACACCGTGACTACGTATTGATACAGTGGAAGTACGGTCCTTTTTTGTTTTGTTTTCATTTCTGTGACAAGTATAAGGAAAACACAACACCTTAAGGAATCGAGGACTTATTTTGGCTCGTAATTTTAGAGACTCGTTGCGTGGAAAACTCACGGCCTTTTTCAGGAGTGTGCTTAGAGGGGAATTATAGATCAGAAACATTATGTGTCCATCCTTTGAAGGAGCACTTCCTAGTGACTTAATTCCTCCGGTCAAGCCTCACCTGCTAGTATTTTCACCACCCCTTATTAATGTCCTTAAATCATGGGTCCATCAGCAGATTTATCCCTTCATGATCCCTCCAAAACCCTACCTCTGGATCGTGTCTTATCATGACCAAGCTTTTGATGTCTTTGCTTTCTTGGAGGATACATTATACTGCAGCTCTAGCAGAAGAGTTAGAGACATAATTTCAGAACTTTTTAAATCCAATCACTTTCAATACAAAGTGGTTAAATATACCCCTAAATGTGTTCGAGCTCTTGGGCAAGGAGGACCAGTGACTGGGGAAGGGGTGTAGGCATTTCTGAGTTGTAGTGCTGCTGATATCCCAAGATAACCAATTCCAAACTACTAAGCTAAGGTGAAATCTATGAACATGGAGGTGGGAAGATATGATATAGTGCACCGTTTATATTAATATTTTTATCACGTAATAGGTGCAAATAACCTCGAAAGTGTAGATAACAGGAAATAATTAGAAAGTGGGATTCTTCATGTATTCTCTTTGTTTTAGTAAAATTTATTTCAGTATAAATTTACATAATATAATTTCTAAAAAAAATGACTATTTAACTACCAACTTGCTGCAATCCTAAAAATATAGTAATTAGTTCTTAGGAACAATTCATTCTGCTTGTTGGAATTTTCTGGCTTGTATAATGGCCTCCAGATTTGTCCTACTGGAGAAATTACTAGTGAATAATGTGGCTCAGGCCAACCCTGTCAGCATTCCAAGACTGAGAGAGAGAGACAGAGAGACAGAGAGACAGAGAGACAGAGACAGACAGAGAGTGAACGGAGCAGATCTACATCTGCTACACCAAAAGATCAGGGCGTATCTTCCAGAGAAAAATTCCAAAATCATTCAAATCACACTGGACAATTTAAAAAATTTGGCGGGCAATTAACATTGTGAAAATATTTCTGAGCTGTCTGAGCATCATAAAAGACAGTGTTCCCTCATACGCGTACATATTTATTTTAGTTGATAGATGAAAACAGACATCAGCCAATTTCCTGGAAAACATGATGGCATCATTTAACCTATTTGTGGTTATGGTATAAAGACTGAGTTCTAATATTATTAAATTTGCATACTGAACTATAAATAGCTGAAAACATTCATTATGTTTATGATCTTCTGTTAGCTGAAATAAATATTTCCTCAAATGAATTTTATATAATAAGATGAATTCAAAATTAATAATAGGAATCATTAGGAAAGTGACACACTACAAATGGACTTCTCTGACTCCAAGGAGGTTTTGTGTGTACAGACAGTTCCTCAGCATCTACAAGTTCCCTGTGGAATCCTTTAACTGCATGCCAAATCACAAGCAAACCAAACTGTTCAGATCAAACTCATGCAATTGTTTTCTTGTCATTTTTCCCTAGACAGTATGTTGACTCTTTATATAAAGTGTACACTGTACTAGATATTGTTAGTAATATGGGGGTGATTTAAACTGTATGGGAAGCTATGTATAGGTTATATGCAAATACTAGGGTATTTTTATAAAAGGGCCTTAAGCACTTGCCAGTCTCTTTACAATGGTGTTTGTGGGGGTAAAGTGGGGGATTCCTGAATTGAGCCCCATGGATACTGAGGGAGGACTGTACCTCCAACTTTGTCAATCCACGGTTTCCAGTATGCTAAGATGTTTTTACTATTATTGCTTTGTTGTCTGAGACCAGGTCTCACGTAGTTGAGGCTAACTATTCTGGAACTCACTATATGGCCTTGAACTTTCTGATCATCCTGCCTGCACCTTCCAATTGCTGGGATTCCAGGTGTGTGCCACCACACTGGATTTGTTGTTGTTCTGGAGCCTTGTTTTGCAAGATAATTAACTGCAAAATTATCTGTTTGAATGAAACAGAAAGGAATCCCCAAAGCAATTATCCACCTCTCAACAAAAAGAATGCTTGAGAAAGCATGCTCTTCCAGGAGGGCTGGCTTTGCTCCATAGTTTTTCCAAGTAGAAAGTAGACGTGCCTTGTGCTTCATAAAGGTCAGTATGTCATAGTTCTCATGAAGAAGAGCTTGAGCTTCTGGGGAATCTCTTCGGCTACTTTCAGAATGAAGGAGGATCTAAAATGTTCAGAAGATCCAGGGTGTACAATCCTATGTGACTGGCCAATCCATGACAATATTGCCAATACCCATAAAGACCTTTCGGGCCCTACAGAGCAGCTGACCTCGCGGGACACCTTTGGCTGAAGATTGATATAGAACTCAAGTGCTCTGTGTGCCTATATCCCAGAGAATAGTAAGAGATCATCATGTGCTTTATCAGCAAGCACAAATGAGTCCTACTGTTTCTCTTGCTGTGATAAAATACCATGACCAAAGCAACCTGGGAAAGAAAGGGCTGATTTGGCTTATGTGTGCCAATCACAGACCATCCATCATTGAGGGAAGCCAAGGTAAGAACTCAAGGCAAGAACTTTGTGGCAGGAACTGGCCTGCTCCCCCTGGCCTGCTCAGTTTGCTTCCTCATTCATCCCCAAGTTCACCTTTCCAGGGATGACACCACTCACAGATGACACCACCATAATCAACCATCAATCGAAGAAATGTCCCACAGGCTTGCCTATAAGCCAATCTGATGGGGACATTTTCTCTTTTGAGATTACCTCTTCTCAGATGACTCTAGCTTGTGTCAAATTGACAACAAAACAAAACAACTAAGTAAATGAGATGAAATCCCTCTCCTCACTGCAGACTAGGGACATAATTAGACCTGTCTGGGACTTAACATTCTGAAAGGGACTTACATGTTTGTTTCTGGTAACATCTTCAAATAAGGTAATATAGTCACAGGGATATAATGACAAGATTACAATCTTTTCTAAAGGTCAGGTGTATTTAGGTATGATTTGCATCAGAGTATTTCACCTTTCTAAAGTGTAAAAGCTAGTGAATTCTGACAAATGACTACTACCATCACAGCTTGCCTTGTATTACTGGATCATATTGTCTTGCATTACGACCGACCATTTTAATCATGTAGTCATTTGCTATCTTGCAAATAAAAGCTTTAAATTTGTTCAGTGTCAGACTGCCTATCTTAGTCAAGTTTCATCTTTAAAACTATATCGTACCCATTAAACAAGCTAGAACATTCTGGTTTCTTGTACTAAGAGAACTTATTACAATTATGTAGTAGGTTTCATGTATAGCTTTATTTAAGAAAGAAAGAAAAAGAAAGAGAGAGATAGAGAGAAAGGAAGAAAGGAAGGAAGGAAGGGAAAAGGGGGAAAGGAGTATGCATAATACATTTTCTTTATTGAAAATGAAGTTGTATTTCTCTTACATTATGCTAACCAAGCTCTCTTCAGTATTCCCCAAAATAACTGTGGCAAGAAGTTAAATTGCATGAAGTTGTATTCCAGTAGCTCTGGACATTCTGAATATAAAGACAATGGGAATGGCCTCTCAGTAACCCCTTCTTGAACCCATTCCCACTTTAAAATGCTGAAGAATGAAAGTTACTAAGGTGTTTCAGGCTCACTGGATGTTGACATCATAGGGTCCCAACATAGAGAGAGAGAAAGACTCAGTCACTGGAATGAACACCAGGCATAATCCCACAAAAGCGCTCAGCAGACATTTGCACCCAGTGGCAGCCGTGGAAGATACAGCCATTCACAGAGTATTTCTCCAGTTCAGTTTCCAACCGACTCAGTGTGAGCTGGTGGTACATGTTTCATTTTTCCATGATTCTATGTACTCCTCTATACACATGAGTATATGTCATACCTATACTGTGTATAATATATGAGTATGGATGGAACACACCTCATGGGGGTTTCTGGGAGAACTTGGTGTAGGTAACCTGCTTGTAAGCAGATTCCCTAGACCACTAGAAGATGTTTGATCATTTCAATTCTTTCTCTAATCTTTTTTTCTTAAAAATAAATTTCAAAGCCATTTGTAAATATTAACATCCACATTTACCTCAAATGAATTTGGTCAGATGATCAATTATGCTGACCATAAATATGCTGAGTACCATAGAAGACCAGCCTCACTCCATGCATTTTCTGTTTCATGGTTTCTTCTTTCAAGTAAACAAAAGCTTTTGTGATAATTTCTCCCACATGCACAATGGGAACAGCTTGTCTTCAATCTAAAGCAAAGCAGAAATTACTTAAGGAAAGGTAGTGGCTGTACAAGTCAGAAACTGATTTCTTAGTAGCAGCCATGTGTGAGTCTGTGTACAAATTTGACCATTTTTATTCCGCTGCCATTTGACAGCCCTTAAAAGGGACTTAACAGAACAAGATATGACTACAGCCTTAAAAAAAATTCATCACTGGATATTTGTTAACCTTGCTCCCTGAGATGGCTGAGATGCTAAAATAGAATGTCCCTCAAATGGAGAGGAATTACAATCTTTCAAAAGATTATCGCGGTCTTAATCAGGTTTGCTCCAGCAGCTGAACAGCCTGTGACCTTGTTAGCTACACAATACACAGAACTGATACTCTCTCTTCCTGTTATGGTGGAGGGGACCTTTAATTTACCTGCTTTCTGCTTCTGCATATGGAAAGATGGATTTCCTTTAATCAGTGCTTCTGTAGGTAGTATGGAAGGTTCTCTCATTCTCGCACACATTTTTCAATGCCAGGGATTTAACCCAGAGCCTTGTGTGCATCCTCTACCACTGAGTTGTATCTGAAGCATATTTTAAACGACTGTATAGAACAAGTTTGGATATGTAGAATGATTTTTAAGAGTGTTTTTGATGACCTAATTTCAGAATTACAGAGAAGCTGAAAAAGTCATACTCACACAAAGACTATTTGGATACCCCTTGCTCCGATCCTTCAAATGTTAACATTTCATAGACGAGAATTCCACAGTTACAATTAACTTGGGAGAGGAGCTGGAGGTACACAGAATCGTGGTAGAGAGCTCTCCCACTGTGTGCAACGCCCTGGGTTCAATCTCCCACTCCGCATAACCATAAGAATGATTCCAAAGAATATTAAAGTGAGCACATTATTAATCTCTTTGAAAGATATCAACAACTTTTAAATGTAGTTATGACACTAAATATATATGAGCAGATTTGAACATCTGGTTCAGGTTTTGAAAAATATGATTATGACATCCTGAAAAACTAAAAGTACCTTAGCACATGCACAGTGGGCGTTGCAGGATGGCAGCACACCAGTGGTTATGACACGGTGCCAGCTTTCAACAGGAAGGATGGAGGGTCTGAATGGTATTAGTCATTAAATGCTGCCACTTAATCCTAGGTCCTCATTATCTGTTCCAACAGAAAACATCTGTGGATGCTTGGAAAGGGCAGATCGGGAGCATCCACAATGACTCTTACTAGGTTTTCATGAAGCTTTCCAGGGAAGAAGGTGATTTGGTAAGCTAGGCATTTATTCTCCCTCTTACTCTCACAGCTTCTCTGGAAGAAGACAGCCGTGAGCTATAGAAAGAGACTTTATGACTTACCTACACAGGTCCTAGAAGAGAAAATAAGAGACTTGTCTTTCTATTTCAGGCTATCAGAAGTGAGTTCTGTGTCCCTGAAGGACACTCTACCACTGCATCTTGCCACTCCAATGGAGGCTGCCATCCCTGGGACAAAAGCCATTCATCCTGGTCCTGACACCTTGGCCTCTCTGTTGTAGTGCTCTTTTGTAAATGCTCCTGACATTTTGTTTATCTTTCTCTAAAACATTCTGCCAAGATTGTGTTTGCAAATGTGTAGGAAAGAATAGAAAGAAACATCCCCACATTTTACTTATTAAATCTGCTGTAAGGAACATAATTCAGTTCCCATCTCTAAACACTGAGGACTTCGCAAGGCTCTGAAAATTCACCACTAACTTGATGTGGAAAAAATTAGAGCTGGGTTATAAATATGAAAGCAGGGGACAAGGAAGACCTCTCATCAGGAAACCAGCCTTTTAATTGATATTCTTTCTCTATTGACAAGCAATGGTAAAAAGGGGGAAAAATACATTTACCCTTTCAGTTCAAAAGTCGTGTGTGTGTGTGTGTGTGTGTGTGTGTGTGTGTGTGTGTGTGTGTGTATTTCCTTATGTGCTTAAGAAAAGGTCTTCTTAAGGTAACTAGAGACTTGAAAAAATATCAATAGTATTACATTTGACTGACAGGCCATAATTGTGTATTTTATGAGGAATAATGTAGAGGTTGGTAGTTGGATACAAGATGGCATGGTGAAATCAAGCCAATTACCATACCCATAAGCTCAATGACCTAGCCTTTCTTTTAGTTAGACTTTGGAAATCTAGTCTTCTTTTGAAATGCACAAGGCATCGCTATTGACTACAACCATGTTTCAGGGCAAACTTACTTCACCGATCTAACTGAAACTTTGCTCCCTTTGGTCAACAGTATCCCATTTCTCCCCTCCTTATCCAGTCTCCCTCCATACCTATAGTTCTGCCTCAGACTTCTGGGTGATGAGAGTCTGCACTAGATGTCAGCCGCATTGTGATGTGTCCATTATTTTGGACTGAAAATTTTCATCCGTTTTAACAACAGATGCCCCAACGGTAGGTTCCTGGCATTCTGTGGTGAAAGGGTGCAGTTTACCAAGAATGGGGAGTTTGTGAGTTTGTAGGGAGGCCAAATAAAACACATATCACAGAGAAGCCAAGGCTGACTTAAATTCAGATTTAATTCACCATTGTAAATCTGATTTCCCTGATATCAGATTTCTGGCCCGTGCTTTTCAGTAGCTGGAGGGTAGATGCCCTGTCCCTTCTCCCATTTCTGACCTTTCTTTGATCTCTTCTTCTTCAAATATTCGAATTATTTGTTTTCTTCCCTGATTTGGGCAATACTTAAAACATGAAAATTTTGTAAGCTAGAAAATTTCACTGGCTTCTATATAATGTGTCTATAATGTTCATAAATTCACCAATAAAACTGGAGCCTGGTTTACAGGTGTAGGGCAAGTAAAGGCAGGCAGCCAAAAAAGTAAGTCCCGATCTTTATTTATGCCCTTCTTACATGCTTCAGAGCACCCAAGAATCTAGGGCTCACAACTGCACTTAAAATCTTCAGCGCAGATTTCTTGTCCTGTCTCTGACCTCTTGAAACCCTCCCACCTCGCTGATCCACATCACGCTCTGTCATCAGCATCCCCGTCATGTCATTGTCCTATTCACGAGTTAACCAGTCATGGAAGACACATTTCGCCTGTTTTGTCATCCCCGCTGAAAGTGCTCGTGTGGATTTTGTCACTTCTGCCTGCCAAACTCACTAAGTGGGAGGCTCCAAACCAAGCAACATGAATTACCATTTTCTCTCATTCTCCTTCCCATCCGTGGCCATTGTAAGTCCTAGAACCCTGGGCAAAGTCCACTACTTTGAATCCTCAACGGCTGTTTCTGAAACCATGGTGAAGAGGAATTGGTATAAGTTAACAATGACTCCTCATTAGATCTGTAACCCACATAGCCATAGGAGCTGCAGAAAATCTCTGACTCCTGTAGAGGATTGAGTAGTATCCTCTAGAAATCAGTGTCTCTCCTGAACCTCAGAATGTTATCTAACTTGTATAGAATGTTATAAAATGTTATATGTAGCTGAAGTTACCTTTAAGGAACGGTGATTGTAAGATCTTGTTAAATTAGAGTTGATGTTGATCCAGTGAATGTCCTTGGTGAAACAGAAATAGACATAAACATTGACAAGGAAGGTGTTTTTTTTAAAGAAAAAGGCTAGGTTCTGAGTTATGCTGACGAGGAAGGAACCTCCACTTAGCCAGAATATGTAAGATAGCTTTTCCCCTGCTCTGACAAGGAGCCTGACACTGTTGACACTTTGAGTTTGGATGTTTGGCTTCCCCCAGAACTATGAGAGAATCACAGCTATTTTGTGGATGAGATGCATGTGAAGGAACTGGTACAAGACCAGGCTCAAGTCTCCTTAGTTACTCATAAGAGGAAGCACAAGTCAACCTCTCCGAATATCCCTCTGTCACTTGTTAAGGAGAAATGGTTCCCACTGCCTTTCACTGCAGATTTTTTTCATAAATTCATAAGCATAATAATTCTGGCATGTAAACAACATCAAAGAAATATATCTGTTTCTTTCCCCTCCTTTTCCTCAACTTATGGGAAAGAGAATCATGACAACCAGGATAGTTCTTTCCTTTGAGACAGGGTCTCATGTAGTCCAGTCTGGTGTCAAACCATGTAGTATGAGATGACCTTGAAACTTTTACCCTCCTGCCTTTATCTTCTGAATGCCTGGACTGCAGGCATGCACTACCACTCCTGGTATATGTAGTGCTGGTAAGAGAACTCAGGGCCTCATGTCTGCTAGGCAAGTACTTGACCAACTGAGCTACACATGCAGCCCCCAAGCATGGTTACTTCAATAACAAGAACGACCTGTGACCCATGGCAACTTCATAAGATGTAGTTTTTAACTGGATCACCTGGAATTTATGAAGCTATCGTCCTGTAAGTATAATTTTCAGAAGTATAGATGTTGGCAATATTAAGCCAAAGCAGTGTAGTTCCATATACCCAAAGCTTGACATGTCAGAGAGTACTACTAATGTGTTTTCCTTGGCACTTTGTCACTTTCCAGTAAAAGTGGGGATGGATTACTTGGGAGAAAAAAAAAAAAAGAAAGAAAGAAAATATGCAGCACAGAAACAAGACTGTGGGTAACTGTGAACAACCTAATACATTTCAAAGATCTACAACATTGGTAGCTATAACTGAGGCTATAATTCCACACACAGGGACCACAAAGACCACCCAAGTATGGCAGGGAGATCAAACCAGGGAAGTAGTGATAGGAAGCAGCCATTTATTCAGTGATGGTGTGTTTACTACAGGCCTGGGAATGGGAGGCAGCTGGATATTATCATTGCCCTCCCAAGAGGAGCTATGGAGAGATTGAAGCCATAAACCCCCAAAGCCAGAAGTTGTGAAGGCCACCAGCTGTTCACCAAGGTCACCACCTAACAGGTCTACGAAAGTCCTAAAAAGTCACCAGGAGGGCAAATAAAGGGTTAAGCCTGGCTCCATTGATTTTGGCTCTTGTGTAGTCTTGAATGGCCTTAAGGAAAGGCTTTGGATATCCCAACTGTAATAAAGAGATTAATAATAATAATAATAATAATAACAACAACAACCATTGCAGCTTTTTGTAAAACTTAATTGGTTGCATATGAAAGAACTCTGAGACAGAAGACAGAAGAAAAAATTGATTCCTTCCTTTGCGTTCCTATAAAATTGACTTCCCAAGGTAGAGAAGAAAGAACTCTGCATGCCACTTGAAACCTTTCCTCATTCCATCAGCATCAATATTCAAACAGTCTTTTACTTCTCTAGAAATGGAACCTTGGCAGTATCTCCTACAGACAACAGTATTTTCAAAATGAGTGACTGTATAAAGCTTCCTCTTTTTGACATTGGCTGAAATACTTCTGGAGTATGAACAACAGCTGGGGTACACACACACTTCTGTGCTTCTAAATGCCAGTTTGCTACAGACCAAGAGTAGAGAGGGGAAAAAAAATTTAATGGAAAATTAATAGGTACTAAGTTATCTGAGGGTCATAAAGGTAAAAAAATAGAATAAAGTAAGACAGGGTAAATGGTCAAGAGGCTAATAAAAGGTACCTGAAAGTGAGGGATGAATTAAGATCTTGAATGAGAGGTTTAGACTTAAAGAAGATGGATTACCTAGGTGGATTTCAGTTTCATGTAACAGAAAATTCAGCTCCAAATTGCTCAAGCAGTAGATTTATTGGCTCGTACATCACAAAGCTCAAACAGAGCGAGGACGACAGCATTGTTGGCTGCCAAGTTCAATACATTGACACAGGTCTCAGTTCTTTCACTCCTGGGTCAGTGTCAGCTCAGGACAAAGGTCTATCCCACCTCAATCACAGGAGAGTCACAATGGTCCTCATCACCATGGAGCTTTCTGTCCATATTTGATGAGAAAGTCTTTTAGCCATGCCGGAGTCAGCCTCCCATGAAGTATTCAGACTGCAGTAGACCCCTCATATCTGGAACTGAATCAGGCTTTATTAGGAAGAAGTATAAATAGATCCAGAAGAAGCGATTGATCTTTTTACACCCCAGAGTACTAGAACAGTAAGCTTTACTGATTTTATGGTGTTCAATCCCTGCTTTCTCAAATGTGGGGCAGTGGCATACAATGAGCAACTGAATAATGAAATCAGATCTAGATAGTTTCCCTTAAGTTCAAGGTTGTATCTTTACTCTGTCGCTGTTGAGCTGTTTTGTCTTGGCTATACTTCACAGTTTAAGTGCAGACACTGAATGACTTCCAATGAGATTAGACCTCAGGAAACCTATGGTAAGCTGAAAATCCCACACACTGAAAATGTATTGATGACACATCTACTCTCATTGGCTCAAGCTAATTTAGCCCCCAGCCACTAGAACCCTTACATTACCCTAGAGTTGGGCAAAACCATCTTTTAAAGATACTCCATGTCATTTGTTGATGACAGTTTCCTGTAGAGTGTGGTGTTTAGCTGGTTCCTCCTAGTAGAATAGCTGGCCAGGAGCTGAGACCTGTGAATGCTCAATGACTGCAATATTTGCACATGCCAAGGGCAGTGCATGGGACACCCCAGCCTGTGCCACAATAAAAATTCAAAGTTAGAAGTATGGGGGCTGGGATGGAGTCTGGTGGTAGAACACAAGCCTCACGTTCCCAAGGGCCAGATTTGGTCTCCAGCACTGAAAGAAATAAAAAGGTGCTGAGTGTCCACTGAACATCTATTGATTTTGCACGTTTGTACAGCCAGCCATGGTGAGGTAGGCGCTGCTAAGCCAAAGGTCATCTGTGAAGCAAAACCTTCCCTCACATTCACAGCCACTTACAGGAAGAGGTTCCTGACTCTGAAGTCAGTGCTACTGAGCCAGTACTGTGCCCATGTGGCACAGAATGTTCCCCCTACAGTGGGACACCCTGGCCCTTTCACATTTTTTAAAATCACATTTTCACACTCAGTGGCTCTTCACATGTCAGGGCAATAGGATCACCTCAGGAACTCATTAAAAACACACCAAAAAATTTGCAGGAGCAATGAGGTGAAATTTGGGCATCTGTGTAATTTTCAGTTGTAGAGTGGAATTTGGAAACAAGATAACTGAAGGTTAGATGGGAGGAAGCAATTGTTTGCTACAAATTTGTCTAATTTGCTTTATTAAAAATCATGTGTATGAGCCATGGATGGGCATCCATTATTAGAGTCCTGCTGGGAACTCAGCCATGGGGACCGCCAGCTGTTGAAGCAAGTGTGAAGCTGAAGAAGTTTCTAGAAGCTCAAGTCTGTCTACTTCTCCAGAGAGGTATCCATTGAATTGGCACCCAGTATCACCCCACTACCCTGTATCCTGGAGCCTAAAACACCCCAGATCTCCTACTTTACCCCATTTTCTCCTGTTTCTCTCATTCTCGGCTCCTTCCCCAACCCCAACATCCCACCCCCCACCCTCACCCCGGATCTCTAGCGTCTCACAGTCCCCAGGTCCTGTAGACTGGTGCTACTTGAGACGTCGAGCAAGTCTTCCTTTTCTCTGTCTACTCTACAGCAGACAGACTTGGTGCCGTGTGTCCCCAGTCAACGTTCACGATGGGTCTAAGGACGTGTCCTGCCTCTATGAAGCCTGGCTCTACCAACTTGTTCATGGAGACCAGATGAAGATCTGCTTTCCTTGCTTCAAGGCAGCTTTCCTAGCCCTTAAAAGAAAGAGGAAGAGTACAGTACTGAGACCATGGAAAACTCTGAGGCAGAATCTCAGCAGGATGCATAGCTAGGGTTGGGGCCCAGCTGGCTACAGAGCCAAGGATATTTGCCACAGAGTGTCTCTGAACACGGAGGGCCTGGGGTCCTGGCACCAGGCCATGTAGGGATACAGAGGGTATGACCTGTGCCTACTGAGCTGGGGTCTCTGAAGCCTTACTCCTAGATCTGGGCCCCAAGGATGCTGAGAGGACCCAGGTCCTTCCCTGGATGTGTGATGGCCTTTGTACCTGCTCCCACTGGCTTATCCCACTGGCTTTTCAATGTAAGCCCATCTCCTGGGCAACCTGTATTGTTGGAGTTGAGCCCTATCTGGCCCACGGATGTGTTGGAAGCAGAAGCCTGGTTTGTCTTCCTGTTACATGGCTTCGATGTCATGTGCTACCTGAAGTCAATGACTCCCTGCTGGGCTGTGAGGACCCAGGTTGAAGGCTGGCAGGTGATGCTGAAGCCTGGCAAGGTGAGGATAACCCAGCTACAGAAACCACCTGACCACAGTACAGGCGCTTGAGGCCAAGCATCCTGGGACCTTCAGAGCTGTGGATGGAGCTGACTGCAGCCTGTGGGAGGGTGGCTTCAGGGTGCATTCCTACTTGCCCTGACATAATGACTCCCCAGAGGCCTAGAACAGGGAGCCACAGAGCCACAGGAGAGGCTGTTTGTCCTAGAAGTTGCATCTCTGAGGAATCTGCTCTACTACCCTGGTGACTACTTGCATAATCCTTCCTTCCTTGATACCCCATCTCCTCCTCCTCCTCCCTTCCTGATGCACACCACTGAGACACTGATGCTCAGGCAGCCCTCATTGTCCCAGGGCCCCAGGGTCTGTAAAAAACCAGAAGTTGCCTGTTCTGAGCAGCAAGGGAAGAGTTGGTCCAGGATTTGAGGTGAAGGTCTGAAACAGCCTAGGGGCTTGGGGACTTCAGAGTGAAATCTGGTGGTATACTACATATCAGGAATTTAGTTGTCTTCAGTTGACTCCTCAGTGCTTGGAAGATGAGGCCTAGTTGTATGTGTAGAGTGTTGTATATCAGGTGTTACAGGGGACATGTCACAGATCCTGTACTAGTAATATACATAGACTCTGAGGCACTGTTTGATCTGGCAAGTTAAGTACTGAGATCCAGTCTTAGGAGTCATAAGACCTGGTTTCGGGGTGAACTGTACAGAGTTGATGTTCTTTGTTTTTTATTCATGTCCCCTTTGATTTTGTTTCTGCTGAATAAAGTTGATGTTTTAAATTTTAAAAAAAATTATGTTGCTATAGAAGTTCATTTTTAGTTGTGTTTAAAATAATGCTTTATGAACTCTTGGATGAGGGGCTGCTTAGGTCTTGGCATTTTGTATTGTCTGCAGGTGTTGGATTTATGTGGGGGATGTTTGGTCATGATCTGCATGTGCTATCAATAGAACACCTGAGAGGTTCTGGATCAATAAAAACATCTGAGTTCAGATGCTCAAGGATCTACTGTCCAATGTGGCACTTGCCATGAGAGTGGTTCCCTCTGTTGAGGTCTGGCAAGGTTTGCACCTATGAAAGTACCTCCATGTCTTCCTCAATGTGTTGCACAGCAGCCTAACAGCTTACATGTGGTGCCTGCAACATTGGGCCCGAAATCATACCAGCCTCATCCAGTGTGGAGACAAGAAAGAAGAGAAAGAAACTACAGACCTCACAGAGTCCAGTGTTCCACTGTTGAGTATGGCACCTGCCATGATGGTGGTTCCCTCTCCTGAGGTCTGGCAGGGTTTGCATGTATGGGAATGCCCCCTTGTCTTCTTGGTGAGCTGCCACAGCAGTGAATTACAAATGGCATACCAACATGAGGCACTGACATCACACCAGTTACATCCAACATGGAGACAAGGAAGAAAGAAAAAGAAACTCCAGATCTCATAGAGTTCATTTTGTTTTGTTTTGTTTTCTGCAAACCTGTCCAGACACTGCTGAAGTGAGGTGGTCCTGACAAGACACATCTGCAATGGTAACGATAACTCCACCCACTGAGGGAACTCTTCCTGCAGACAAAGTTACAAGTTGTTGTTCCTGCAAACCTCTCTGTCTTAAAATATGGGAAATGTTTCCTCAGGGTCAGCACACAAAAGCTGTCTTCCAGGACTGACAGAGGTTTATCTCCTGCTGGTTGCAGAACTTGGTACTGTAAAAATCACCCAGGTGGTGCTGGTTTTGAAGCCATGAAGGGATCATGGAGAGCAATTGAGACTTAGCACTATGAAAGGCCAGAAGAAGCCATTGAGAAATGTGCAGCCTCAATAGTAGTTAAAGGCCTAGATTGAAGGGATCATGTAAAGAAGTTGAGGCTTGGCACCATAAAAAGGGCCCAGGAAAGGATATTGGTAAAAGTGCATCTCAGTTGCAGCAAGACCCCAGCATTCTGAAGATGCCAGTACCATGTGATAACCATCAAGCACAACCACAGCAGTAGAGTGAAGCTAATCAGAACCTGGAGGACAAGCTGTGTGTGTTTCAGTGATCAGAGCCAAAGAAGTGACCCAAGCCCTTTGGAGGAGCTCTGTGGGGGTCGAGTCCAGATTGTGAGTGAATTCCAGATAATTGGACATTAATAATGTTTTTCTACAGTCCAAGACATTGTGACAATGCCTCATTTCATTTGGACCTGTGCATTAACAACCCTTGTGATTGTTCCTCTTGTAAATGGTTTTACTGCTATAGTGTTAAATTGTGTTATAGAGATGAAGCAATTTTTTTTTGATTGGCTTATACAGAAAAGGGGAATTATGTAGAAGTTTATTTTTAGTTGTGTTTAAAATATTGTTTTGTGAACTGCTGGGTGAGGGGCTGCTTAGGTCTTGGTGTTTTGTATTGTCTGCAGGTGTTGGATTTATGTGGGAGATGTTTGATCATGATCATGTGCTATCGATAGAATACCCAAGGAATTCTGGAACAATAAAAACACCTGAGTTCAGACTCTCCAGCTTCCACTGTCCGGTATGGTGCTTGCCATGATAGTGGTTCCCCCTGCTGAGGTCTGGCACTTTGCATTACACCAGTGAAATGCCTCTTTTCTTTTCCTTGCTGAGCCTACACAGTGACTAACTACTGTGTTCATTCTCCCCTACCTTTTCTTACTTAGTTTTTTTTTTCCCCCTGCACTTCTTTATTTTATGTAACTGTGTGTTTGGTCACACGTGGACACCCCATGATTCATGTGCAGAAATCAGGAGACAACCCAGGGAGGGTTAGTTCCTTCCCTTCACTGTGTGGCCCCTGGGGACCAAACATAGGCCCCAGGGTTTGGTAGCAAACACATTTTCCACTGAGCATCTCCCCAACCACCCCTTAATGTCACCAATGTATCTGGAGCACAGCCAGGGCCTAGAACTACTAATGACTAGTAGTTCTAGTAACTAGTAACTACTACAGTGGTTCTCAACCTTCCTAATGCTGTGACCCTTTAATAAAGTTCCTCATGTTTTGGTGACTGCCAGCCATAAAATTTTGTTGCTACTTGATAACTGTAATTTTGCTAGTGTTATGAATTGTAATATAATATCTGATGGTCTTAGGAAACCCTGTGAAAGATTATTCAACACCCAAAGGGGTGGAGACCCAAGAGTTGAGAACTGGTTATAGATTAATAATCTACAAGGGGGAATTTTCAAGCTTTGAACTGGATACTCTTGAGCCAACAGTGTTTAGATTCACTGAGAGTCATGTGAAAGCAAGCTGTCTCCTGAATACAAGTCCTGCGCCCAAACATCAGCTCAAACAACGACCTGACTAAGATTCTGGAACTCTCTTTTTGGATTCTGTATTGACCATGGTCTCGACTACACTGTACTTACTGAAATGAAAGAATGTAGATGAAATGCAGAATGGTTTTGTTTGGTTGGATTTTGTTTAATTATCTTTTTAAGTTCTGGGAATCAAACTCAAGGCTTTACACAAGATAAGCAGAGTCTGTCAGTGAGCTACAACTGGGGTCTCTACCACTGTCTTGTTGATGAAAAGAAAAAGACTTCCACAGGAAATGCTTTCTTTGGAGACAGGAGGCAGTGGAATCCTTTGTAACTGGAGGCAGCTGCACTCTGCCTGTCATCATCCAGTACAGAGGTCCCAAGGACAGAGACCAGAGGGAGACTATATTGTGTATCTTAATGTATGTGGGGGGGGGCACTTTTCAAAAGCTTCTTCGATGTCATCAGAGGCCTTGTTCTTCTTTAACTTTATAACTCTTAAGACACAGCAAGTTAAAGCTATGGAGTCAAAGTTGATGGAGAAAGGTATAAATGTCTAACACACAAATGGTAGACATGTTTTCAGAAGGGAATAGCCCAGGATCTGTCTTTTATAGCTGATGGTTGTCTGAAGGAACTACAAAGGAAACTCAGTCCAGCCTAATAGTCATTTCACAAGAACAAACCAGACTCTGTGTCAGCATAGCAATGTTATTGTGCTTCACTTGGGATGCATTTTAAACTGATATAACTCACCTGACAAATCTCTCTACATGTCATATATGTGGGGAGAGTTCCTTCTAGAAGCCCCTGACTTGTTCTCCCTCAGCAAGGCAGGCCATCCTGGGTAACTCTTCTCTTCTCCAGAGCAGGTTATCAAAACTCAAATCTTCCCTTACCTTCCTGGCTACCTAGAAAAATGGCCATAAATTCTCAGTGATAAGAAGCAGCTCTTGGCCCATGCCCACAAGGAAGCAATGCTACTCAGAGGGCCTAGAAGAAGCTAAACAAACAGACAGGCCCTTCTGAGCTTCATTTTAGCCTGGTCATCCATGTTTTGATCATGACTATGAAACGAAGGATGGAAAAGCACAAGGTTTGAGAACCTTTGAGGAGCTGATCTCTGTTATATGCTGCGGCAGGGTGGGGTAGTCCTGAAGGACTCCAAAGCCCTTATCTTAGTCCTCATCCATGTCTCTTTATAAGAACTTTGTGTGCTCTGTGTAGTAAACTAGTAAATGTCTTTCCATTCTTTGAACTTCTCTTTGAGGGAATTATGGGAACTCTCATGTAAGGCCAGTCAGATGTCCAGATAAAAGCAACTGTGGCTGGTTCCTCAAGGTAGGGGGCAGTTTGGCAGATAGGGATCTGAGACTGTGTGCAGGTGCACAGTGTCAGAACTTAATTACATTAGAGGACACCCAGCAGGGGTCTGAACAAACTCCTTGCTTGATAATGGGAAAAAACCCTCCTACCCTATGATATCAAGGTAACTTAAAATACTCAGTAGTAAAACCATTCCATAGCAATTTCCCTGTAGCATTTATTTGGCTTTCCCCAGAGAGTAAAAAGACTTTCCTTTTCCTTGGTTTCCTGGCAATTACTGATTTTCCCTACAATGGATGAGCACTTTGCACAGGCCCAGGCTTCCCAGCACCCCTTGCATGGGGTCTATGTTGCCTCTTCCAGCCTCCAAACTACTTAGGCCAGAACTTGTGCTCTCAATCAATCTGTTTGTCAGATTGTGTTCAGATGTTCTAGGAGCCTGACCAAACAGGATATCCCATCACAGATCCCAGGCCCCTGAATCCAGGGACCCGCAAGCTTCTGACCCATTGCCGAGGGGACAGACCCATATCCTATTATTGGCCCTTTCTGATTGAAGTAACACATTCAATCCCTTTTCCAATATCTGCAGCTTTTGGATGATTTCAGGATGCAAAATCATTAGTATTCTTCATTAAAAGAGGAAACCTTTGGACAACAGTCCGTGGCTATAAATCAATAATAAAGATTTACTCTGAATTATGATGTTTTTACCTGACTCTGAAATTGGATCTCCCCCGCCCCCTATCTTTTGTCTTTAAGCTTTTAAATTTGACTTAACATCTGACTCTGTCAGGTTCCTGTGGTGACTTGATAATGAAATTAGGAGAGACAGGATCCATCGACTCAGAAGACCTATGCCATCAGTTAAGTCACGCCTCTGTTTCTGCAACTGGCCCGACCCCCACTTAGTCGCCTTTGGCACTCACCTGTGACACTAACACTTGAGAGAGCAGAACTCAGAATGGAGATCGGGAAGTAAATAGGAATCTTCTGGTTAAAACAGAAAAAAAGACAGAGGTAGAAAAATCAATATTTCCATTAGCATTTAAAAGCAGACTTTTCAAAGAACATTTATTTGTTTAGCTGACAATAATGTACCAAGGAAACCAGATCCTTTAAAGAACACAAGTTCCATGACTACCAGTGTTGTGGCACACATCTTTCTGCATTTTGCTCAGAAATGTCATCAACAGAATTCAAAGCTGAAAACAAACAAACAAAAACCTGCCTACCAAAAATGTATTCACACAAAGGGTACATTTTTTTCAAGAAAGAAAATATGATAAAAAGCCTAGTGATAGATGCCAATATTATTAGTGATATACTCAATCCCAGAAGCTGATCTCTTGAACTTGGCTGAAACAGGCACAATTTTGAACATCTCATCTATAAGGTGCTCCACTTTGCTTTTCTGTTGCTGTGATAAATGCCGTGACCAAAAGCAGCACTGGGAGGTGAGTGTTTATTTCATCTTGCATTTTACATTACATCATTCAGGGACGCTAAGGCAGGAACCCGGAACAGAAACTGAAGCAGTGGCAATGCAGGAATGCTGCTTACTGACTTGCTTTCAAGCTCCCGTTTAGCTACTTTTCTTAAAACAACCCAGGACCACAGTGGGCTAAGATGTGTTCCATCAATTAGCAATCAAGTTCATGCTCCACAGATGTGTTTACAGACCAGTATGGTAGAGACAATTCCTCACTTGACATTCCCTTTTTCCAGATAGGTCTAGGTTTATGTCAAAATTAACTATGGGTTAAGGCCATTACTTTTGTTATGCACATAAATGAAATACATGTATCTCACTAAATGATAATTTTATATTTTTTTTACTTTTTATGTTTATTTATTTTTATTTTATGTGTATGAGTGGTCTACCTGCCTGCAAATGTATGTGTACCTTGTGTACACCTAGTGCCCACAGAAGCCAAAAGAGGGCATTGGAACTGGAGTTACAGATGGTTGTGAGCCACCATATGGGTGCTAAGGACAAAACTAGGTCCTTTGGAAGAGCACCAAGTGCTCTAAACCACCAAGCCACCTCCCTAGCCCCACTGATTTTATATTTTTGTCTTGTGTTTATCACTGTAAGACTCTCCCTGGGATTGTGACTCTGAGAAACCATGTAGCTTTCTCCTACGTTCTGACAGTATTAGCAATAAGAAATGATGAGTTTGCATAAATGCTTAGCACAGGACCTAGCCCACAGCACAGTGTCCATACATAATATCTACCATCTCCTCGCCTTGCACTTTCTTGTTTCAAGTTCTCTGATTTTGGCTCTTTGTCTACTCTGATCCGTCAGAGGAATGCCTCTGGGTAAAGGGGATCACAGAAGAGGGATGCTGGGATCAATCCCAAGGATAAGAGTGACCTGTAGCCTTCACCCCAATGTCAGGAGATTGAGTACCTCTCCTGAGGCCACTTGGCCCACTGGCATTTCTTGTTAGTGCTTATGCAACCAGAGCAAAGTCCTTGGTGACCATCAGTAAGCAGTATAAAATTAGGGATTCCTCTGGGTCTCTGAAACCAGAGGACCAAGAACAAACAAATAAGGGAAGCTTGTCAGCTTAGACTTGTTTATTTCTGAACTTGATTCTGATCTTCAAGAAAGGGCAGCTGTAGAACAAAGGGCTAAGCTTGGGAGAAGGAAAAGCATCATAAAATTCAAACGAGAAGACAGAGGTGTTGAGCTTTTTTGCCTATGAATCTCACAATATGGAAAAATAAATTTTGAAAGTTCAAAGAAAACGTGTTTGGTCCCAGGTCCAGAGAGTTTTTTTTTTTTTTTTTTTTTTCCCTAAGAGTATGAACAGGCCCAGAAGGAAGAGAAAATTAAATTCTAACGATACAATAAAAATTTACTAGAGATAGAAGGAAAACTAAAGAAATCAATACGGTTGCTTAGGGAACTCTCCTTTGAGCTCAGCCTTTTAAAATAATGCTTAGGAGCTCAAAGAACCTGCAGCCAAGAACAAAAGCAATTCAAAGGCACAACTCTAGGAGAACAGTGCCATGAAGAATAAAGTTTTGCTCACAAACATGGCTGCCTAAACATGACCTGAACAAGGACACCAGTAGGCATGCTAACATAGAAGGAAGAGAGTCCATGAGACTGCAGCCCCACAGAACTACAGGCAACTAAAGAATCCAGAGAGTGGGAGAAATAGTCTTATCCAGGGAAAAGCACAGTGATTGGTTATCCAATACCAAATGATCAGCCTTGAACACATACAAACAAGTAACATTATATAGACAGAGCTGGTTGTTTATTTTAGATTCAGGAATACACAGACACACACAACAACAACAACAATCAAAGAAAAAGAGGTTATGACTTTAAGAGCAAAGGGCAGGGGATATGGAAGAGTTTGAAGGATAGAAAAAAAAGGGAAAATGATATAATTATATTAAAACATCAACAAAACAAAACACGCTGAATAAGCCACAGGGAACAAGCCAGTAAGCAACACTCTTCCATGGCTTCTGCTTAGCTTCCTACTTCCAGGTTCCTGCCTTGACTTCCTGCCTTGACTTCCTTACATGATGGCGTATGATTGAGACATTGTGGTTGTTTGAACAAAAATGCCCCCCATTGGCTCAAAGGGAGTGGCGCTATTAAAAGGTGTGGTTTTCTTGGAGGAAGTGTGGCCTCATTGGAGGAAGTATGCCGTTGTGGGAGGGCTTTGAGGTTTAGAAGCTCAAGCCAACTCTAGTGGCTCATACTCTATTTCTGTAGCTTTCAGATCCAGATGTAGAACTGTCTGTTCCTTCTCCGACACCTTGTCTACCTGCATGCCCCCGTGCTTCCTGCCAGGATGATAATGGACTAAACCTCTGAACTGCACGCCAACCCCAATTAAATGTTTGCCATTATAATAGCTGACATAGTCAAAGTGTCTCATCACAGCAATAAAACCCTAACTAAGACAGATATGTAAACTGAAATAAACCCTTTTTCCACACACTCCCCCCAAAATAAAGGGTGATAGTGTGTGCCTATAATCTTAGCCCTTGGGAGGTGGAGACAGGAGGTACAGAAGTTTAGGGTCATCCTGACAAGGTAGTGAGTTCAAATCTACCCTGAACTACAGGAGATCCAGTCTGGAAGCAAACAAATAAGCAAACAAACATACAAACAAAAACCCTAAAAAATAATGAGGTAAAAAAGTAGGACGCTGGAGAGAGGGCTCAGCAACTAAAATGTTTGCTGCTCTTCCAAAGGACCTGAGTTCAGTTCCCAGCATCCAAGTGAGAGAGCTCCAGAGGATCCAATACTACCCTCTTCCTTTGACATCCACACCCTTGTGGCAAATATGCAAATGTGCATATAAATATAAACAAACTATATCTTTTTTAAAAAGTCAGTTGTGCTGAAAAAAATAAAGATAGGAATGTTGAGTTTATTTTATTTATTTTTAACCAATGTGTTCAGACTACGAATAAGAAATTGTTAGTAATATTTCCAAGAAATTGAGATGGAAAGATAAGACAAAAAGAAAATGGAACGATTTGCCTCTGATCTTGCTTCTGGTGAAGAATGGCCTGGGACTGAAAATGCAGATACCTGGAAGATGTGCCTGGCAGCTGAAGGCAAACGTGTCTTTTGTCACTCAGCGGCATTCCATGTGATCCTCCATAGAAGAATGCAATGTGGCAGTATGGGAGCTCACAGACATGGGAAACTGAAAGCCAGAAAAACAGCAACTGATGGCACATAGACCAGGCAATGAAGAACTGAGGTAGGCCATGCCAGAAGAGAGAGGGCAGTCTTGAAAAGGGTTCCAGAAGAAGAAAGCCTGCAGGACAGTAGAGAACGAGAGCTCAAAGCAACCACACCTGACCATGATGGAGGCAGAAAGTTGGGGTGTTTATTTTTCCACTTTGGTTTGGTTTCAGTTTTGTATTGTGACTTTTTTTTAAGACATAATAATTTTTCAAATTAATGGGTCTCATTGTGGCATTTCTCTACATGCAGTGTTGTTCTCTGACTATGCGCACCCTCTTTTCTGCTCACTTGTCCTCTGCCCCTGCTCTATGTTGGGGGATGTTTAAGGCACAGTGAGACTGCAGACCTGACAGAATCACAAGATGTAAATCAAGGAATTAGCCTTGTGTAAAGGTGTGATAGAAGAAGAGATAAAGACTAGGTCTTTATCTTTATACCAGGCTGTGGTGGCACAAGCCTTTAATCCCAGCACTCAGGCAGGCAGCAGAGGCAGGTGGATCTCTATGAGTTCGAGGCCACCCTGGTCTACAGAGTGAGTTCTAGGACATCAAGAGTTACAACTTACCACCTATCTTAAAGTCTATAATGAGGGCTCCATACCTGGCGGAGTTCTAGAGGTAACTGGATCTTTTTCCTTTTAAAAAAAAAAAAATTAAGATTTTGCCATATTGCAGTTTGATATGGTACTCATGATCACCTTGCTTCAATCCTCCAAGCACTGCGATTACAGGCAGTCATCACTATGCCCAGTGAGGTGAATTTTTTTAAGAAAAAGCCATTCATGGATGAAAATGTAGCTCAGTTGGTAGAGAACTTGTCTGATTTGCTTGAAATCCTGGGTTCTATCTCTAGCAACACATAAGCCAGGTGTGGTAGAACACATCTGTATTTCTAGCACTCAGGAGATAGAAGCAAGAAGATCAGGAATTAAACACAAGTTCAGCAATATATCAAGCTTCAGGCTAGCCTGAGCCACGTGAGTCCCTGTCTGCGAAAATCCCTCTATCATGTATCTTCTCACTCTGAAGCTAAATGTGTACACAGACATCCTCTGGCTGTTTTCATATTTGCAATTTAGTTTCCTATGGCTAACCTTGTCTGAGAACCATAAGTGAAAAATTCCAAGACTAAACAACTCATGTGTTATAAAGCCTATTATGGCATATTGTTAAAATTGTTCTATTTTATTCTAGCTGTTGAACTCTTTGTACCTAATTTATAAATAAGCTTTGGTATGAGAATGTATTAAAAAGCCCACAAAAGCTGAATGTGTTGGCATATGCCTTTAACCCCAATCCTCATGAGGCAGAGAGTTAGGGGGATCTCTAAGAGTATCAAGCCAGCCTAGTCTACATAGTGAGCCCCCGTCCAGGCAAGGCTACGTAGTGAGACCCTGTTTCAAAACAAAACCAGAAAGAAACAAGCAGAAAAAAACCCATGGCATACACATGGAAGAGGTATAATGGTTAGTTTTGTGTCAATTTGACACAAGCTTGGGTCATCTAGAAAGAGAGAACTTCAATTGAAAAGATGCCTCCACCAGATTGGCCTGTAGATAAGTCTATGGGGCATTTTCTTGATAAATGATTGATATGGAAGGACCCAGTCAACTTCAGGCAGTGCACCACTGGGAAGATGGTCCTGAGTGGTCAGAAAGCAGGCTGAGCAAGCCAAGGGAACCAAACTAGAAAGTAGCCTTCCTCTACAGTCTCTGCTTCACCTCATACTTCCAGATTCCTACCATGAGTTCCTGCCCTGACTTCCCTCTGTGATTGGGATTGAAATCACAAGTCTTTCCTCTGGGAGTTGCCTTTGGGCGTGGCCTTTATCATAGCATTTACAAAGCAACCTAGAATAGCTACATTGTAGGTGGAATACAGAATACACCCAGAAGATTAGTTAATTTCTTTCAGCATTGTGTAGGGATTAACCAGTTAGTTAGTTGGTTATTCTACTAATTAACAGTAAAACTACCACAGATGGGCAATGCTATCCTTTTCCCTATTAGAGGCAAAGAACTGGAATTATTAATTATTCAATTGCAGGTTGTGAACATTACTACTGACGCTTATGATGAAGCTTCGGGAGGTAGGACTGGCGGTAAGGAAGGCTCTCTCAAGGAATTGACAGATGGTCTGAAAACTTGAAGATGAGTAGAATTTAGCCTGCAGCAACAGTGCAGGCATTCTGAGAGTAAAGATTCATTCAGATCCAGCTGTCTCACTTTAAGGAGACATATTGCCAGACTGGAGTTCCGTGATATGAGAAACCATCGACAGCTAGCTGGGAGTTACTGGCAGAATAGAAGAGCTGTTTCCATCAGCTCTCTGAAGCCTTACAAGAAGGATTCATCCAGTGGTAAGGCAATCTGGCACAGCAGGCAAGCATGATGACCTGAGTTTGATCTAGCACTCAGAGAGGTGGAAGGAAAGAACTGGCCCAATCAAGGTGTCCTTGGTCCTTCACATACACACTATGGTACACGTGTGCATGCGCACACACACACATATATAAATAAATAATAATAATAATAAATTAAATTTTAAATAAATGTTTCTCCAAATGCCAGGGTTGGGGAAGCCTAATCCTGCCATGAATTATACTATGTCCTAGGTATAATAGCATTTGTGAATAGTGTGTTTTGTACGGATTGTTGGGAGGGTCAAATGAATAGATTCGAGTGTCAAAACCAGTGCTGGGGGTGTAGCTTACTTGGCCGGGGGCTTGCCTAGCATATCCAAAGCCCTGGGTTCTATCCCCAGCACTAGCACTGCATAAACCAGGAATGGTGGCACACACCTGTAGTCCCAGCATCTGGAAAGTGAAGGCAGGAGGATCGGAGGTTCAAGGTCATTCTTGACTACTTAGTGAATCCGAGGCCATCTTGAGCAACAGGAAACCTTGTCTTAAAGTAGGCGGGGCAATATCTAAAGAGTGCCTGGAACATAGTACCCACTCAGTAGATGTCAACTATTGGTATTAGCTAACGAGTATAAACTGTCCTAAAACAGATAAGTACGTGTATTGCATTTCAAACTATGTGTTTGCAGTTCAAGTTATTTTATGATGTAACTTTCAAATACTTGAAGGGGTTTGGGGAAGTAGGAGCTCAGTGCTAGACTGGTTACCTCAAAAGCACAAGGTTCTGGGTTTGATTCCCCAGTACTACCAAAAAAAAAAAAATATATATATATATATACATATATATATATATATATATATATATATATACACACACACACATATATAAAAATCTGAAAAGACAATGAAGTGCCTGGTGTTTGGCAAGAGGTTAGGTAGTCACCTGGAAGAAGCAGGCAGCTGTTTCCTGCTTCAAATAAGCTAAAACATTAGGTGAGCCAGCTTTCTGACTTGCAGGCTCTAACGCTTCCCTCGGACTTCATTTGACTAACAGACATGTTCTTGCTAGTAAATCATTTATCAAATGTCCTAAAGAGCACCTCTTGGCAGGAGAAAGTATCTGTTTTACGTCACATTGTAGCGATATATTTAAGTCTCTTTTGAGTCTAATCCCTGAGAAAACTACCTGTTCAGTTTATAAGGTCTAACCCACAGACATCACTGAGCTCTCAATAAGCCTCCATCCTAAAATGTTTGGTGAAATTGTTTTAGTTAATTATCAAAACTGCTGCAATCATTTCTTAAACATTTCTTTCCATGAGCTGACTGTACTTTAGTCGACTTCCAATAAGCAACAAGAATCTGGTAGACAGTGGTTCAGAACCTGTGGTTTCAACCCCTTTGGGGGGGTCTTATGATCCTTTCATAGGGCTTGCTTAAGGTCTGCATATCAGATATTCACATTACAATTCATAACAGTAGCAAAATTACCGTTATGAAGTAGCAACTATAGCAGTTTCTCAGCTATGCCTGCCTGTGTGTTATTGTTGCTGTCATTTGGTTTGCGGTTTGGGAGGGCTTGGGAGTTTTGTTTTGCAGCTTTCAGAGGCTTTCTTCAAAATTCATGCTGTCAATGAGAAGCACTGATGAAATAACAAGCGACTCATCTGGGCTCTCAAACAAAAAGAATCCGCAGAGACCTTTCCAGGAGTGTATTGGCCCATTTTGTGAAGAATGCAGCCAGGCTGATTTGCTCAACGGTGAAAGAGTAACAGCAACTACATTAAACACCAGAATGGTCAGTGCAATTAATGCAATTAAAGTAATTAGTCCTGGCAGCTGTAAGGTCAAACAGAGGTAGCTGTGTAACAGCAATCTGCCACTGCAAAATTACTGACATTTCCAACCAAATTATATTCTCTAAATTGTTGCCTTAATGATAAGTAAATAAAGTTATGCTAATGTAGGGACTGATTACAGATTGAAATTAGCACAATTGCTTGTTATACAGTCTGCTAGGGTTAACATTTTTTTAAAAACATAATTAATGGCCTTTGCTTACTGTCTCTGGTTATAGATCCTGAAGCTCATTTGCATTCTTTTGCAATATGCTGACAGTGCTAAACATCTAAGAAGGGTCTCATCTGCAGGCAGAAAATGTGTTTCTCGTGTCATCAAGCTGAAACTTGCTATGGCCTCAGAACTGTGTCAATCACAAAGATGACCAGAAAGGGACTGGCTAAGAATGAGACTAGGATATACTTTTTCTTTTCAGTCCTGTGATCCAAGCCTTTTCTGGAGTCAATGTGAAATGTAATTGCTCTTTTGACTCCTATCTCCTCTCTCTCCGGGTCTGAGGAAGAGCTACACTGGTTGATTATTGCAGGAAAGAAAGGCACTCTGACCTTGTCGACCGAATGCCTTGCTGCTTTCAGTGTTGCCCATTATACGGAGAGCAGGCAACTCCTGGAGAGAGGCGGAATCTAGAGCGAGCTGCTCCCTGGGCAGCCTGCCAGAAAAGGCTTCATCAGCAGCAGTTGAGACATGACCAAACAGCTCAGGCAGTGAAGGAAACAGCTTGGGGGGGGGGGGAGAAGAAGCTGAGTATATCAAAATATTGTTAGCACACACCTAAAGGGCTCCCAGTGTGCTAAGACTGCCCTGCCTCAGGCCCCTGAACTGAATTCTGACCTGGGAATATCTGCTGGGGAAGGAAGCAGTTACCTAAGGTAAAGTACGGCCACTGATTGGCTTAGACGGACAGTTCTGCTTATGCAAAAGCCCTTATTGTAATCAAACTTCTATGCAAATCAGAACATAGAATGGTTTTTGTTTTTGTTTTCTGTTTTCTTTTTTGCCAGAGAGTAGACCCAGGTATGCACCTACAATTACTCTAGATTCTAAATTATTCACTACTCACCTGCTTACACTATTTTTAGAATTTGTGGTTAGGATAAAGGTTTGTCTACAACCGATCAGGAAAGCAGCCTACTCCCTCCTTCAAGTGCTACAGTCAAAGCAAGCTTTGTTTAAAATCAGCTGAGGTTCGTTTGCATAACTAATTTAGCTCCAATCAAGTCTATTCAATAAAATGTTATCAAGTATTTATTATGGGTTTAGGCATTATGGAAAATATAAGTGACTTATAAAGTGTACCTATGGATTAAGGAGACCAATCAAATGCGTAAATTGTGCCATTCTCTTTATTGACCCATTTTGTACCAAGAGAGTACCAGAGACCCGCATGGTGTCGGGTGAGTCCGACAATTTTTCGGTTTGTCTTGTAATCCCCATTTTCAAAGGAGTAAATTTATTGTGGCACTTCTACTTTGACATCTGGAATTAGTCTGGCTTGAGTTACTATCTGTCTTAGTCTGTTTCCTGTTGCTAAAATAGTCAAGACTAGGTAATATAGAAGGAAATGTGTATTTTGCTCAAGCTCTAGAGGCTGAAAGTCCATAATGGGGTGTCTGCCTCTGCTCAGCTCTTGCTGAGAGTCTCACTGCCAAGGGCAAGGAGGCACATGGTCCAGAGAGGGCTGATAAGACTTCTTCAGGAGGGAATTCAGTCACATGAGAAAAGTACTAAGCCACTCATGAGGACTTGTCTCCTGACTAATACTTCTTCAAGATGCGGTCGTCTCTCTGTACCCGTACATTGGCAAGTAAGCTTTCATATGGGGGTGGGCAAACAGAAGCTGTGTTCAACCGGAAATATCAACTCTGTGCAATCTTGCTGACTTTGATTTTTTTTTTCTTTTTGGTTGGTTGGTTGGTTGCTTTTGGTTTTAATTCCATTTGATTTTTAAAAACATTTGTTTTGTATTTTTACTTATGTATACGCATATAAGTGATAGTTTGTGAACATGCATGTGGGTGGCCACAGAAGCCAAGAGATAGGTGGTGGATCCCCTTGGGTCTGGAATTACAGGCAGTTGTGAGCTCCCTGACTTGGGCATTGGGAACTGAGCTTGGATCCTCTGAAGAGCAATGAATAAAGTGACTTCAACCACTGACACATCTCTCTCCAGTTCCTGTTTCTTTTTCTTTCTTTCTTTCTTTGTTTTTTTTTTTTTAGTTCTTTGATAATTTCATACATGTATATACTAAATTTGTGTTTGTTTGTTTCCACTGAGTTTAGTGATGGCTGCTCACGTGAGCATGAGTGGAGGCCATTTACTGAAATAGGAGGGATTTATCAGTGGTTACACCCTTGAAGAAAATGATCCCTCTTCTCTCAGCACCCATTACCTGTCTGGACTTCCTTAATGAGCTGTTGGGCCTCATGACTTCCTCTCTTCTGCATGAAATGGTGATGCGCCTGACCTTGTGCAGGTCTTTCCTAGGTTGTTAATCCCAAAGATTTGTGGAGAAAGACCACAGACCCAAATCATTATGACCAAATTAATTAAAGCAATCGATTAATTAAAACAAGCTCTTTTATTCCAAAACATATGCTGCCCCCCCCCAAGGCAAGATTAGAGAGGTCTGCATTGGATGTGAGGAAGATAAGGTTTTTATAGCTCAGGGGTAGGAGTTTCCAAATAGGAGATTTGGCAGGCACAATAGGCAGGATTATAGGAGCAGAACATAAGCATAACAAGTTAGTCATAGGCATTGTTGCAAGGTGAGCATAACAAGGTAGCCATAACAAGAGGTAGTCATGACAAAGTAGTCATTGGTGGTCATATAGCTTTTTGAAACAAAGGTAGGGTTGCACGATGATCGTAAACAACTTTTGGGAACAAAGACATGGTTGCTGTTTCCAGGAGCAGGCAGTACAGAGCCATTTATAGTTAAGGTTACAGGTAAGGCGTAGCCCAATCCTTGAGAAACAGAGTTTAATCATAAACAGTGAGAGGCCCAGCGCCCCTAGTGGTAAAGGCACTGACCTCTCCTCTGTTTAATGTCAAATACTCGTTTTCCCAGAAACCTCTGTTTAATGTCCGGGAATCCTCTGTTAACCCAAAAACCCTTGTTTCCTCGTAACATTTAGCGAGTCAATCCAGTGGCTGGGTTTTGACCAATCAGAGAGATCCCCTGCTCCCTTTAAAAACCCTGGAGTGAGCGTTCTCAGTCGTCGGCCATCTTGCATAATGCCAGACAGTAGCATGATGGTTTGCTCTGCAGAATAAAATTCCCCTTGTCTTTTCGATTTCGGACTCCTGGTGTTTTGGAGGACCTCGCAGTCTAGGCATAACAACAGGAATGAAACTAGTTTGTCTTTACTATAAGATGGTTTTTAAGCCTACGATGGAGACAGGCTAGTTTATCAGGTAAGCAAATCCACAGTGAGTTCCTTCATGCAATAGGAGGGGTTAAGTGCTCACCTTGAACTCTGTGTAGTCAAAGATGACCTTGAACTTCTGAGAATCCTGCCATAATCTCCCCATTCCACTCCCATTGCCTTGGGATTATGAGGGTGTGCCACCACCCCTAATTCCGAATCTACGTAAACCTTAAAATATCTTCCCTTTCTCTCATTTTTGGCTGGCCTTGGGTCTGCAGTGGAGAAAGATCAGATAAACTTGAGGTCTTTTCTGTCTTTATAGGCCTGTGGAAAATACTGCTTTGCAACCACACATTCCAGATTTTCTGGAACGTTCCAACCCTAGTGTTGTAACCCATCATCCACACAAAAAACGGTTATCCGTGTCAACCACTAAATTATAATTATAATATATATAAATATGTAATACATTATATATTATAAATACATAATTATAATTCAAGAATTATAATGGGTGGTAAAAGTGATGGTTAAAGGCTAAGAGTAAAGGTATTAAAAGATCGTTTTCAAAAGAAGGGTAAAATCATGACCTTCCTACAGATATAAAAATGAACACATGTTCATGATTTGATTCTAGTCATTAATCAAAGAGGAGCCAAGCAGATACTGTCACCTCTTCAAGAAAATCAAAAGTGATACACAGAAGAAGGGGTGGCAATGAGGGTGGAATAGAATGAAACAGCGTGTTTCTTTTTCTTCTTTTTTTCCTATGATAGAGGAATGAAGTCAATTAAATTTTCACCAGACATTGAAGATTTGCATGTCTATACATTACCTACAGAGATGTGAAAGAGCTCCAAGGAAATGGAAGATGAGCTTCACCTAACAGAATGGGCAAGGAATGAACAGATGCATATTTCCCACTATAACAGGAAATCCATAGTTTCCCACTGATGCAGTTTCTTTTCTTTTGGGATGGAAAAGGTCTTATGGGCTCAGCGACACACTAACTTGATACATAGCACCTTGACATACTAAGCATTCGAGCTGAAGAAATTTGAGGAAGTAGATGAAAAGGAAGGTTTCTTTCCTGAACCAGGTCATAAAACCTAGGAAGGGTTCCTCTAAAGGACATAGGATCCTCACATGAGAGGAATTGTCCTGGCACCTTGGTGAAAGGAGACACAAGGATCCAATAAAAACCCAAACTGGCAAGTGTCTGGTTACTTTTCTTTTGCTGTAATAAAATACCCCAACAAAAGTAAGTTAAGGGACAAACGGTTTTATTTTCACTTCAGCTGTGGAAAGATAAGTCCCTCATGCCTGAGAAGACATAGCAACAGGCAAGGAAAGGAGGCATGGTGGCAGGATCAAGAGGCTGGCTTGTCACATGACTGCCACACTCAGGAAACAGAGTGAACAGGAAAGTGGGCCAAGCTATAAAGCCCCAAGGCCCACTCTAATGACCTACTTCCTCCCGAGAGGCTTCAACTCCTGAAGTTTCTACAACCTTTCTCTATAGAGCCACCATCTCATGACCAACCATCTCATGACCAAATGTTTGAGCACACTAGCTTTTGGGGGCATTTCACATTCAAACCAAAGCCACAGGCCTATTTATCACCAGTAAATATTACCCGTTCATTCTCCACCACAACATGCCCTTCTTTAAATCTAAGCACAAGATTACACAGTTAACCTGTTTCTTCATTTCCGTAGGAAGACACTTGTGTCACACAAAACATGTAGCAAGCAAGGGTGCTTGACTTTTTCTTTCAGTCTATTTTTGTTATAGAAGCCTTATCTGATACAAGTAACAGACAAGAAAAAGCAGTGTGTGTGTGTGTGTGTGTGTGTGTGTGAGTGTGTTCCCATATAAAAGCAACTTACACTGAAATATGTCAACACAAAAGAGGGGCACTGTTATCTTGACTCAACGAGACTAGCAACACCAGAAGAGGAAGAAAAGCCCCATGCTTCATCTGTATGACACAGCACAGATGGCCAGTTGACTTCCGACCAGCTTCACTCTCTGTGTTTGCTAAGTCCAAAGGTTAAACAAACTAGCACCATGAAGTAAATGTTAGTAGGGCCTGCATTAAGTCAAAGTTTCAGATAAATTATCCCACAAAATGATTGCTTTCTTTTTCGTTGTTTGAGCCTCAGGGATAAAAGAAAAATACAACTATGTCAAGTTAGTTTTGTTTTTTTGTTTGTTTGTTTGTTTTTGTTTTTGCTTTTGTTTTGAGAAAGGCTCTCTTTGTGTAGTCCCAGCTGGCCTCAAACTTGTGATCCTCCTGCTTCAAGCTCTCCAGTTTGGGTATTATAACTATAAACCACTGTGTCTGGCAATCTCGTATTTTAAAAAACAAACAAAATAAACAAAAATCTGTGATAGCTTGGTACCACATCCAAAAATAATAATAAAAATACTTGAAGAGGAAACCACTGAACCCCTAGAAGCTTCCCTCTAATCAGACATGGACAGAGTTTAGGATGAGCTATCCCAAACTACGGCACTGCGGCATGTTGAATATTTTAAGGCAAAGGAAGTTGAGAAAACTCCAGAAGCAGGACAGTCTCACTGACTTTCCCTTTCCTTCTCTGAAGCAGGTCATAGGACCTCAACTGAGGGACACCCCCTGAGCCCTAAAAGGAACCTCCTTATCTCAGAAGGTGCAAAAGCTTAGAGAAGGATGTCAACAAACAGTTCTGATGGTTCAGTCTCCTGCTTCATTTCCTGTAAGTTATAGTCTTCGGTCTATCTGTCCATACTTCTCCAGCTACCTATTTCTTCATCAAACCAGTGAGTGCTAAAAATGCATAGAGCTATTTGTTTCTTTGGTTCCTCCTTTCCTTACAAAAGTTCCCATGTCCCATTAAACACATAATAAATATAGGCGTATGCTCTACTTTTCAATTTGTTTTTCTATTGT
This sequence comes from Cricetomys ansorgei, assembly GCA_026225945.1. Taxonomy (NCBI): domain Eukaryota; kingdom Metazoa; phylum Chordata; class Mammalia; order Rodentia; family Nesomyidae; genus Cricetomys; species Cricetomys ansorgei. The sequence goes on from JAMJFZ010000242.1 coordinate 6,865,205, forward strand.
TAGTGGGCTGTGGTGATGCACACCTTTGATCCCAGCACTAGGGAGGTAGAGGCAAGTGGATCTCTCTGAGTTCAAGGGCAGCCTGGTCTTCACATTGAGTTAGTTACGGGCTAGGGCTACATCATGACACTTTGTCCAAAAATAAATAGTTGAGGAAAGGGCAATTTTTTCTTTCCATGCACCACATTATTTACAATGAAACTATGAAGTTAATTTTCTTCTGGTTTTTCCCAGAAGCTCTGAGGCGTAGACGATATACCAACATTGTGTTTCATCAAAATGTCATGTTTTAAATAGTAACGTATACATGCCTTCTGAGTTTTCAAAAGCCCATTGAATGTTTAAGTAAATGAAAGTTAACAAGAATGAGCAAAAAGCACAGATAGCACCATAATTGCTGTCGTGTAAATTTTCTCCTTGGAACTGCTCTGAAAAGGGCCTATCTTGACAAAGCTGGAATGTATAGCGAGGTAGGCTTGTTGAGAACGCCCATGACTTCTGCATCCATGATGTGGCATGGGGATGTTTCCTTTGTATGTGGGGAGTCTTCCAAGATGTGCACCTATGCTGTTAAGATTGGGCATCCCTGCAGGATCAGATAAAGGTAGTTATTGCTAATGGGCCACTTGTAGGGCAAGAAGGCAAAGCAGTTCTTCCTTCTCCCCACTAATGGCCATGGAGATCTGTATTTCAAACCTCTCGGTTTCTTCTCACAATAATGGTAGAGCTGTTTCAAAATTGGCATAAAGACATTGCAAATTGAGTTCCACCCATTTTTTTTTCTGAAATACCATTCAAACAAGGAATTTGAGTCATCACAATGCCTGGCCAGTCTAAGTGACCTATTATTTGAATGTACTTGCCATATAAGAAATAAAATCCAGCGTGACTTAGTTCAACTATCACTAAGTAAGTATTAGATATTTTGCCTGTGGTGTAGAAATAATAAACAACACAAATGTCTTATCATTTTAAGACAAATTCTAAATACAAAGGCAGAAAGTTAATCTAGGTCCTCTTGTGCCATCCAGCTTAAGAGGAGAAAGAGAGATCAAGAGTTCAAGGTCGACCTGGGAAATTCAGAGACACTCTGCCTCAAAAATCAACCAAACAGGGGCTGGAAAGATGGCTCAAAAGTTGAATGCACTTGGGTACTCCTTCAGATGACCTACATTCGGTTCCCAGCACCCATATCGTGGTTCATAACCATCTGTAACTCCAGTTCGAGAAGATCCAGTGCCCTCTCCTGGCCTCCATGGGCACCAGGTACATACTCGATGTACTTCCATACACGCAGGCAAAGCACTCATACATAAAATAAATGAGGATTTTTTTTTTAATCAACCAAACAATAACAGATAGTGATAAAGCTGTGATTCAAAGTCATGTTCAGTGATTAGAATCATGAAGAGAGATTGGCAGCAGAGGGTTAAGGATGTACAGAGAACTGTAGATGGAAGTTACAGAGCAGAGGGGACTTCCTCTCTTGTATTGTCTTTAGGGAGATGTAGAGATCTACCTGGAGTCCTCAGAAGGCAGCTATCTCATATTCCCAGGAAGAACACGAAGACTGGAAGTCAGTTCCGGGCATTGAAGCTAGAACACAGAGCAGGGTATGAGGTATGAGGAGCTCAGGGCGATAGAGGCAGAAAAATCATCTTGTTTTTCCCCTTGAGTGTCAATAATGAAATCTGCTGAAATAATGAGCAGTTAACAAACAGGCGAGAAGGAGTGTGAATTTATGACTGGGCAGTGTGAAAAGTAACCACTGAAAGAGATTTAGGAGTTTTCTTACCTTCTGCATAAAGAGCACTGAAAGGAGATACGGGTGATGTTAGAGAAGGAATAAGTGCGCATAGGGGAGACGGGCCTGAAGACAGATGGTATAATGTGGGATAAACTTCCCTGGGCTCTGGGTGTGGTACACACTGCACTTTTCCATAAGATACACATCAGTCTCCCCTGCTAACAGCTACCTTGAGAAGGGAGTCACAGCAATTGACTATCTCCAGGAAGATCTGTCCTCTGAGGCCCAGAAGGAAACTTCAGAGGAACTCCTTGCCTGAATCTGCTGCTCTTCTTTTGAAGTTGAGAGAGGTCAATTTTCAGAGATCATTTTCTGAGCCTCAACAGAGTCTCTGACAGGCAAACTGGGCCATTGACTGTTTTTTTTTTTAATCCTTTCATTACAAACTTTCAAAGTCTTCATAATATAGAAACTGTGAACATGGCAAAAGTGCAGGGGATGCTAGCACGATCGGCATCCCGTGGTAAGGGAGATACAGTCATTAAGTACAGTCGTTCTCATAGAGAGAAAAGAACCTGGGAATGCAGAGTAAGAATGGCACTGTCTCCGGGGAACCTTTTTTAGGTCTCTGGGGGCTGACCAGACCAGGGAAGGTTTAGTATCCTTCCCTCAACTTCCTGCTGCCCAGAGGCCACAACCTTACCTGGGGTGAAGGAGAGTGAGCTCCAGAGAGAACAGCAGCACCTCAGAGCTGAGGTCACTCTTCCCTGGGTCACTCAGAATCATCCTCACCTCTGGTTGACTGTTTCAGATGCTCCTGTTGTCCATGGCCAGCACAGTCACTGTGTCTGGCAGTAAAATCTCTCAGGCTGAAAGAGGAAACCCTGGGCTCCTTCCTACACAGGGTGCCAAAGTAACTATGAGATAGAGTCTCATAAATACATGGGGAAACCAAGATGCTATCGGTATATAATAGATAATGAAAACGCAGCACATTTGCAAAGACTTTTGCAAGAAAATGGAAGAATATCAAGAAGTATTGTATTGAGGGAGGTGACCGAAACTAGAAAAGACCAAGAAAAAAGAACGAGCATCCTAGCACCTACATCTATTCCCATGTATATGCATATATATATTTATATTATATACATTACACACACACACACACACATATGGAAATGGATGTGGGTAAAGCCTAAAAAAATAAGATAAATAATAGGAGACCAAAAGAGAATAAAAACAGAGACTGGAGGAAGGCAGAGAGCAGAAGCACCAAAGTGACACAAAAGGAGAAAGGAGCCTGGTGTGGGTCAGGAGATGAAGGGGCAGAGTGTCAGCTACGACAAATGTAGCTTGAAATGTCCTAATGATGCTTAATACTTTGTATGCTCATTATAAATAAATAAATATTAGCGTGAAGTTGCCTGCCTCTAAAAAGGAAAATGGTGAGTTTTAAATTTATTTTATCTATCTATTTGTTTATTTATTTATTTAATGGAGCATTGGTGACTACTAAGAACTCATCACCAGAGAAAGGCAGTAGTATCTACAGTGGGAAACCACCTGGACCTGTTTGCTCCCAGGTGAAAGTGCATTAGTCATAATCCTTAACCTGAGGAGTCAATTATGAAAGGATAGCCAGCACAGAAAACACTTTCCAAATGATTTTTTTTTTAAAGCAAACCATCTTAAAACCTTCTAAATGAAGACCACAAACAAAAGCTGTATGACATCGCTGTACATGGCAGCATGTAACTCTGATGATAGCACTTGGGAAGATGAGGCAGGAGGATCACCAGTTTGAAGTTACCCTGAGCTGCACAGTGAGATCCTGTCTTTAAAAAGCCAACAAAGCAACAAAGAGAAAGCCAAACAATAACAATTTTAAAAACTTTTGCTCAAACTAGGAAACCCCTTCCTTCAGATAAATTGACTTAGTAGCTTCAAAAAAGGACCAGCTACTATGTACCAGCAAGTTCTTATGTGTTAGGACAGGCAGGAAACAAACTGGTATATGATCGCCCTTATTTTCCTTATGGTCATAGAACAAGGACACTGGCAGAGAGAAAGAGAGAGACAGAGACAGAGAGACAAAAAGACAGAGACAGAGAAACAGAGACAGAAAGAGACAGAGGGGCTGGTTACATATGAGAATAGATAGAGGAAGGCAAACAGAAGTGACTAGAAATAAAGGGAAAGGAGTCCTAATAGTAAAAAGACCTGACAGAATAAGAACAGGTCAATGTCTTTTTTTTTTTTTTTCTTTTTCAGACAAACTAAATGCTGTGTTGACATAATCCAGTCTTAGAATGGAAGAAAATTACTTGTATTAGAAAATGGTTATATGGTTTAAAAGCCAAGCAGAGAAAAATAATTGAAAACATTGAAGTAGCTAGCAAGTTTCTAAATCACTGCTTGAAAATAAAGAGAATTCTTAAATATGTGCCTGCTCAGGTCAATAGGTTAAACACAGTCTGTGCTGAATTGGTTCAAAGGCCCTACAGTATTCCTAGGGGCTTAATTGTACAAATTGGTGATGCTAGGAGATAACATTCCTGCACAAAATACTTGAGCTCCCTTAATGAGTGCTTTGTGAATCTCTGACGGTACAAAGACAGTGAAGAAAGACAAAACCAAATTTCCTGAAAATCTCACATATGCTAACACAACTAGTTACTAAAATACTCATAACATCCAAATAAAATAGACATACAATTTAGCATACATTTCTAGGCACATGTAGACTTTGAAACACAATGGTGGACCCAAGGTCCAATGATGGTAGTAGTGATGGTGATGGTGATGGTGGTGGTGATGCTGGTTCTGGTGGTGGTGGTAGTGATGATTCTGGTTGTGGTGGTGGTGATGTTTCTGGTGGTGATGGTTCTAGTGGTGGTGGTGGTGATGGTGGCAGTAGTGATGGTTCTGGTGGTGATGGTTCTGGTGATGATGGTTCTGGTGGTGGTTCTGGTGGTGATGGTTCTGGTGATGATGGTTCTGGTGGTGGCAGTGGTGATGGTTCTGGTGGTGATGGTTCTGGTGGTGGTTATGATGTTGATGGTGGTGATGATGGTCATAGTGGTAATGTGATGATGGTGGAGGTGGTAGTTATAGTGGTGATGGTAGTGATGGTAGTGGTGGTGATAGGGGTGCTGATACTGGCTAACATTACTCAAAGTATTTTGTATCAAGTATTGTTCAAAGCCCCTGACATAGTTCCATCTCAATCAGTGCTTACAGCAGCCTTTTATGGAGGTCTACACCCAAGAGTACAGATGCGGAACTGACGCATGCTGCTTACTCCCTCTGAGTATGAGACACGAGATAATGAAAACCATAAAGAACAGAAATCCCTCCCACTCTGCCTCCTCTTTCTCCACTTTCCTCCATAGTGCATGCTCTGTATTAAGACAGGGTCTCATGTACCCCAGGCTTCAAAGTTGATAAACAGCCAAAACTGCTCTCAAACGCTTGAGCAACCTGCCTCTGCTCCCAAGTGTATGAATCACCATGTCCAGCAGCAGCAACCAGTCACTCTCTTTTTTCTATTTATTGCATGGGGTTTTTTTTTTGTTTTGTTTTGTTGTATTTTGTTTTTTACTGTGTGTGTGTGTGTACACAGCCATGGCACGATTGTGGGAGTTAGTTATCTTCCTCCACATATAGATCCCAGAGATAGACCTCAAGTCATCAGGTTTGGTGGCAAGCACCCCTGCCTGCTGAGCCCTTCTCACTCGCCCAGAAGCTCTTCTCTCATTTTATAAATGTTTGGAGGGAAAGGGAGCTTAAAAGTCTTGGAGAAATGAAGTTATCTCTTAGGTAAACTCTAAATGTTGAAGAAATGGACCAATTTTACTATATTATATTATATTAAATTCTTTCAGATTTTATGGATTGTCATAAAAATACATTTAGAAATATCACAGCTTTGAAAAGTGTTGTCTTTTGATTGTTTATTACATTGGTTACTGGGAACTGCAGAAGCCATCTGGAAGCAGCTATATTCAGTGTATCTTTAAAAAAAACAAAACAAAACAAAACAAAAAAAAACATTAAAGCTGGGCGATGGTGGTGCATGCCTTTAATCCCAGCACTCGGGAGGCAGAGGCAGGCAAGTCTCTCTGAATTCAAGGCCAGCCTGGTCTACAGAGTGAGTTGCAGGACAGCCAGAGTTACAACAGAGAAACCATGTTTTGAACAAACAAACAAAAACAAAGAAGAAAAAACAAAACAAAAACATTAAAATATCTGATGATAGTGTTGAGTACTACTGATGGGAGCATGGGTGTGAGTGTGTAGAATAACACACAATTATTCACATTTTAGTTGAATCTGTTCTCAAAAGAAAGAAGACAGGGCTGAAGAGATGGCTCAGCAGTTAAGAACATTTGAGACATTTACAGAGGATGGGAGCTTGGTTGCTAGCACCCATGTTGGGTAGGTCACAATTACCTATAATTCCAGCTCCAAGAGATCTAACACCTTCTTTTGGCTTCTTTGGGTGTGTGTGTGCGTGTGTGTGTGACACATACACAATTTTAAAATCTCTAAAAGAAAAAAAAAGAGAGAGAGAGAAAGGGTTTGTGCCTACTAAAATATTGTATGCATATTTATGTTTTAAGAGAGTTTCTACTACCTATGTTTTAAAGAATCATTTCCATATTGGAGCTATTCCATCATTAATATGCCCAAATATCACTCCATATAATTGCTGGTATTAAATTTCTTTTAACTCTATCAAGCACATGTCTGCTACTACCTACAGCCTTAAGAGTGAAGTACATATTTGTTATGCCCCCTAGAAAGAAAAGCTTGCCAATTTCTCCAAAATGCTCTGCTTAGTTTATTAACGTCCTCTAAATGGTGACACAATTGGTGTCTGTTTGCCATCGCTGACTTAGAAATATAGAAGCGTTATTATAACTTAGCCTTACATTCCAGCGTTATCTCTAAAATTAATGCTTTTAGGTTCAAATTTATGCCTGTCAACAAGTAATGATCATGGATGTGAGCTGGCTCATAATCCAGAGGTACTAAGTTGCAGTGGGTTACCATGGAAACTGTTTCATTCCATTTTTCTCTTCTTGATTTAAGGCATTTGACAATCATAGCAACTGTTTGCTAGTTTTCACACATCATAAACAATTCAAAAAACACAAACAACTAATAAGAGGAAGAAATGGAAGGAAATTTAAAAGAGGAGGGAAGATGTCCAACTGTTCTTGGACCTCAGTAGAAGCAAGAAAGAAAGGAAGGGAGAGAGGGACGGAGGGAGGGAGAGAGGGAGGGAGGGACGGAGGAAGGAAGGAAGGAAGGGAGGGAGGAAGGAAGGAAGGAAGGGAGGAAGGAAGGAAGGAAGGTAGGAAGGAAGGAAAGAAATGAAGGAGATTAGAAAAAAGAAAAGAAAAGAAAAGAAAAGAAAAGAAAAGAAAAGAAAAGAAAAGAAAAGAAAAGAAAAGAAAAGAAAAGAAAAAAGAAAAATGACAGTCCAGTATTTAACATGGGCCTTTTTTGAATGCTTTATCTCCCAGACAGCCCAGGCGTGTTGGGAAATTCATTCAGTGGTTAGTCACTGAACAGGCCTGTCTGGTTCGTTTTGTTTATCACATCATGTATCTTTTATGATCTCTGGGACTTTAGCCTGAAACAGCATTTTCTTTAACAAGGACTATGTCTCCTTTAATGTTGACTACACCCCAACCATTGCTCTTTGGAATCATGGTACATTTCCCACTGAGCAAAGGTCTACCATGAATCTTGCATCAGTGTGTTTATTTAGGATCTAGCGTTTTGTTTTGGTTTGGTTTTTTCTTTTTCTAGATTCTTCTTTCAGTTCATATAACATTAATCACTTTGCCAGTTCAGCTGAGGTTATTGACACATTCTCAGCAGTATTAAGTCAAATCCAGATTAATCATGCACATTAAACCTTGGAAGGGGAGCAGATGAAAAGGATCTAAAATTAGACGTTTGTTAAAACACAAAGGAGAGACAAGCAAAAGGGGTTTAGCTTACTGCAGTTTGCCTTGGTCATAGCTTGCCTGTTTTTACTCCGTGTGGTCATATAACCCTCTGAACCTGTACTCTCCCCCGCCCCCCGTCCTATTTCTGGAAGCTTATAGGTCAAATCTTAGGTCCTTGCAAAGATTTGAAATGAACATTCACTCACCAAACATGTTTTCAGTACACACACAGCAGCAGGCACCACCTAACTATTGTCTGCTCACCTCCTCTGGGAAGTGTGTGATCCACCCAGGTGGGCTGAGACCAAGCATGTGCGATGGGAACAGGGTTTGTTAGAAAAACAGAAGAGGATGTGCTAATGTGATGGGGAGTCAGAGCTGACTTTGGAAGCAGAGGAAGAAGAAAGCGATCAAAAGGGATCAGGCAAAGGGAACTGACAAAAGCCTAGGTAGTGCTGTGTGCTTTCCTGATTCATAGGACCAGCAGGGCATGAAGTCCCTGTCTAAGAGTGGAAGAGAGTGGCCTGAGATAAGATTATAGAGGCGGTCGGAGGCAAGTTACACAGGTTCACAAACACACACCATATCTGAAGAGCAATGAGAAATCTGAAGAATTTTATGTGGAAAAGTTAGGATACCCTGGTTGCATTAGACGTGGATTGTAGTTTGAGGCCTGGGTAGACTGGGCAGATCAGGTGATGAGGAGCTGGGATGACTGTCTCTAACAAGGAAGAGACAATCATGCTCAGAAATTGTCACACTTTCACTGTGACCACAGAATGGAGAGAGGATCTGGGAACCAGATGGGAAGGGACCATTCCTCTGAGTTCCTGAATGGAGCCGGAGTGTGGGCATGAAGGGATATCAAGTCAAGGTGATGGCAAGCTAGTCCATTGGGTTAAATGTACAAATAGCTATGTCATTGGCTGAGCCACGAGGTCATGTGAATGGTAATTTCTATTAGGATTTCAACTGGGCCCAGTATTAGGGCACTGATGACTGACAGTGAGTGGGTCATCATACAGTGACTTACATTCGACTAGCTCATAAGAGATGAGAATATTAAAGCCATAAAAAGAGGAATAAGGAGAGCCCAGAAAAAGAACTATGGAAGAGAAACTATTTTCTATTTATGTGATAGTTTTTTACATTAAGACAAAAAGTACTGATCAGGAATTTTTATGTTTTTATCTTAGTAAAGTGGGCATGTAGGATGATATTTTCTGAAAGACAGGAAAAATTCAAGAATAAACATTAGATTAAATTATTTTACAGTGTTTTCCTACACATGTAAAGCAATCTGTATTTAAGACCCTAGTGGGTTCATATTTAGAGAGTAATGTTTCAAAGAAGAGGCTTAACATTATCTTGAGCCATGGTTGCTTTAAATGTTCATAATATGCATATTTAAATATGTACTTACATTGTATATGACATATTCACACACTTCCCATGTCAACAATCATACACTTCCATTAAAGATTTATTTTTTAAAATACGTTTTATACTCTCATAAAAAGAGGAAATTGAGTCGTAAAAATATACACAAAGTTAGTGTTTACAATTTAACTACAACTCACACAAGATTTTTCAGAGTTGGGTGATTGTGTCTCTTCCTGAGTATGAGGAGAGGGGTTATTTTTGCTCCTGGAGCTCTGCAATGGCTGGATTTCCTTCAGACCTAGATAGAACAATAGAACGCTGAAGTGGTTTTCATCTCTGCGTGGCCTCACCTTCATTAGTATTGAAAGTTTAAGAATTGGTTATTGTCCAATGGAAAGAAACTATTGAAAAGTTAGTTCTGTATGTTAAAACCCAGATGTAGTATATACATTCCAATGAGTATTTTGTGGTCTTACATAGTAATTCATTCATTTGTATAATAATTCATTCATTCAACATACATTTACTAGACTGTGATATCCAAGACTCACAGTTTTAAGATGTGTGTGTGCACCATCTGTGTGTGTGTGTGTGTGTGTGTGTGTGTGTGTGTGTGTGGTGTGTGTGTGTATGAATCACAGAACATGTGTATAGATAGGAAGACAACCTGTTGAGGTTAGTTCTCTCCTATCATGTGGGCCCTGGCTTGGCAGCAGATATCCTTCCTCGTCTGGCTCCACAGTCAGGCTTATTTTATGATTTGTGGTACAAGCTAAGCTCTGTATAACTCCTGGGGAAGCCATCTACATATAGATTATATAACCCTGACCTCAGCCAATTGACTTTCTCATGACTGTGTCATAGGACTATGCTAGCCAGCTCTACAAGAAAACCTGCCCATTAGCCCGAGGAGTAAAGGAATGGGACACCTCTTGGTTCAGAGTTGATGTAGTTGCTTGGAGCCTTCAAAAGTTTTTAAAACTTTTTTTTTTTAAGATTAGAAAATGGGAGCCAGGCAGTGGCGGTACACATATTTAATCCCAGCACTCACTGGGCAGGCAGAGGCAAGCAGATCTCTGAGTTGGAGGATAGCTGGTCTACAGAGCAAATTCCTGAACAGCCAAGGCTACACGGAGAAATCATGTATCAAAAAAATAGAGAAAGAGTTGTATTTTGTTTTCTAGAGACACATAAAAGTGGATTCAAGGGCTTTTTTTCCAAATATAGGACAAATCATACAACTTTGGTTGAGGACTTTGAAAGGCATTGCCTCGGTTTACAAGAAAACAGACCCCCCATACACCAAAGTCTCTAGAACTCTCATGATTTAGGATATTCAGTATCTGTGTGAACATCCTTTCTTCATCCACACACAATTTAAGCACATGGGTGGAAACACTGTGAGATGGATCCCAGTGTGATGTTTAATTGTGACTGGGTTGAGACCTGGCAAGGGGATTCCTCAAGCACACTTTGTGTGTCTTTGAGGGAGTTTCAAGACAGAACTAGGACTAGATTAACTAGATTAACTAGGGTTAATCTACTGTAGTAGCAGCATTTCATAGGCCTTGGTTCCACATGAATTAAACAGTAAAATGGAGAGAGCCTAGTTCTGTCTACTTCCAGGCCACTATGGTGTGGGTTGTTGTTTGAACTGTCCTTCCGCCCTAATGGACGAAAACCTGAAACTCTGAGCCGGAAGAACTTCCTCTCTCGAGTTGTTTTCTCTGGTATTTTCACAGCAATGAAACTTTAACTCAGAGCAGAAAATGGACTTTGCCTTCAGGAGACCTCAGTTAGAATCTCAGCTCCAGTCCTCCTTCTGTTCCTGTGAAGTGTGAGCAACTCTCCAAGTCTCCCCTCCACCACCCCCAAGCAATTATTTATTTGTTGCTGTGTCACAAAGCAGCCCCCATTAAACCAGTTTAAAACAATCTCCATTTTATGACTGAAGATTCCGTGAGCGAGCAATTTAGAAGAGACTCCGCAAGGCGGAACTCGTTCGTGCTCATCTTGGGATGAGACAGGAAGTCATGTCACATGTGGTCAGAGCCATACAGTAACTTTGCCGAGCTTGCTCCCTCTAAAATATCTCACATGTCTCTCCGGGCTCCTCCGTTTCCTCCCCATGAGTGGCAGTCTAGTTTAGACTTACACTGTGACCTCAAGGTTACGACCACAAACAGAAGAGTGTAAGCCCCTGTATGGACACTTTTAAGTTTGTGCTTTTATCACATTTTTTTTGGGGGGGGGGTTGTTTGGTTTTTTTGTTTTGTTTCGTTTGGTCCTGTCTTGTTTTTTGTTTTTGTTTTGTTTTGTTTTTTTGAGACAGGGTTTCTCTGTTGTAACTCTGGCTGTCCTGGAACTCACTCTGTAGACCAGGCTGACCTGGAACTCACAGAGGTCCACCAGCCTCTGCCTCCCAAAGGCTGGGATTAAAGGCATGTGCCACCACCGCCCAGCTCATCACATTTGTTAATGTCCCATTTATCAACGCATCTCTGGTGGCCAAGCCTAGATGTTCAAGACAAACTGCACCTCAATAAAAGAAAGAGATCACATTGGAGAAAAGGAATATGGGAATTAGATGAATTCTAAGAGGTCACTTGCAGAACAAACATTCTTGATTATGAAATGGGAATGATGATATGTGGGGTAAACATCATTATAATTACTGAATTCGTTCCCTCCCTCATTTTTGCTGGCTAGATCACTGGGGCACAGAAATGGAAGGGGAGTGGGCTAAGGTAGATTACAGTGTCATGATAGAAGGCCCTCAGTACTTAGCTGAGGCACTGGAACTCCCATTAAGCATCAGTGGAGATAAGATCCCATGTGCACATTGGATAGAGCAGCCTGAATTTACCTGTGGATTTATTCCTATGGTTATATAGAGAAGTTTGGGGACCCAGTTTGGACTGATCAAAAGTAACAGACATGGCTACAAGGGAAAAAACAAAGAACAAAAAACAGCAAGAGTAATGGGAAACAATAAAATCTGAGGCAGTAGAACAAGGGTTGTGGTACTGAGTTGACCACGTGGGAGAAGAAAAGAGAAGGATCAGAGGCAGCACTCAGTGTACCTGAGATTTAATGGCTTCATAAGCAGAAAGAGAAGCCTATTTGGAAGAGAAGTGGGGCATCTTGTGGGGGGTGTCTAGAAGAATCTGACATCTCAAAACAGAGACTGTAGTTGTTTGAATGAGAACGGCCCCCACAGGCTCATATGTTTAAATGCTTAGTTACCAGGGAGTGGCACTCCGGGGTTAAAGGATTAGGAGGCATGGCCTTGTTGGAGGAAGTGAGTCACTGGAGCTGGGCTTTGAGTTTTCAAAAGTCTGCACTCTCTCTCTCTCTCTCTCTCTCTCTCTCTCTCTCTCTCTCTCCCCCCCCCACCCCCTCCTGTGGATCAGTATGTAGCTCTCAGCTACTGCTCCAATGCCATGCATGCCGCCATGCTCCCTGCCATGATGATAATAGGTTAAATCTCTGAAACTGTAAGCAAACCCCCAATTAAATGCTTTCTTTCCTTTTTTTGGGGGGGGGGTAGGAGAAGGGGTGGTTTATTTATTTATTTTTTTTTTGAGACAGGGTTTCTCTGCCCTGGCTGTCTTGGAATTCACTCTGTAGACCAGGCTGTCCTCAAACTCACAGAGATCTTCTGCCTGCCTCTTCTTCAGTGCTGGGATGAAAGGCAGGAGCCACTGAAGCCTGAGTTCCGTGCTTTCTTTTCTAAGAGTTGCCTTGGTGCCTTTTCCCAGCAATAGTCACTTTTCCCAGTGACTAAGACGACATTGAAAGTTTAGACCTCTGTAGCAAATGTTAAGTTTCACGTCATGTATGAGAGTAACATCTTACCAGGAAAATAATGTCTTATCATACACACCATTTTTATGAGACAAGATTCCTTTTTTGTTCTCTGTTTTTTGGATGAGTGCAGTTTAGACAAGTTCTTGCTGTGTAGCCCAGGCTGGCCTTGAACTCAAAATCCTCGTGACTTTAGGATGACTGGCATACGTCATCAGTATTTATTTTTAATGTGCGTGAATGGGTCATTTTCTTCTCTTCAGACTTAAGGATCTTTCTTACAGTGACAGCTGTTCATCACACCTGCCCACTCTGTGGTTTTTCACCTGAATTTGGTCTCCCATTTTCCCTTTATCTGATGCCTTTTGCCATAATTACAGTGTGTGTTTTTCAGGCTCTGTTTATAAGTGCCTAGAAGCTATATAGTCCACAGCCTGGAGCAGCTATGTCCTCTGAGGTCCTTACCAGCACCACCAGCATCCACGTCACCATCCACCCACCTTGGATGATGGCTCTGATCCTATCTTTTCTCTCATCTCATTTCCTCATGCCATCTTGCCTTCTCTCTGGTCCAGAAGCCCATCTTCTAGATTAAGAGCCCAACCAGTATTTTAAGAACACAAGTCAGATCCTGTCATTTCCCTCTTAGTCCTTTCCAGTGGTTTCCCCTTTCACTTAGAATGAAATCTACACTCCTACACATGGCCTGGAACAGCCTGACTGACCTCATTCCTACCCACATCACTAACAGCACAGCTCCCCTCCCCCCTCTGTATTTCCATTGCTTCTGTCCTCTTTCTCTGCCTTAAAACACCAAGCCTATTCCTGCCTGGTGGCCTTTGTATGGACTGCTCCTTCTGCACAGAGCGCTTTGCCCCAGATTTCAAAACTTGCCTTCTAGCCACTCTGACTCTTCAATGATGTTTCCGTGTTCCATCCTCAGAGAGGCGTTTTCTAGCCTCTGTTAAATGCTGCCTGAGCCAGCTCTCTCTGTTCTTCTGTTATTTTATTTTCCTCCCGGTAATTATCACTCTGTAAAATTATCTGTTTTGCCAGTTTTCTCATATTCATGATCTATTTTCATCCACTCAGTTTTAGGTATCACAGACAGAGTATCAACTTTGATTCTCCACCTTGTCCCTAGCATCCAGAGCTATGGATAGCTCAGCAAGCTCCTGACTGAATGCAGCTCAAGTCCTTTCAAAGTTTGCCCTGCTACAGGGTTTCTGGATCTTCCATTTCAGGCATCTGTAGCGTGGAGCATAATGACCTCATGACCTCAACATCTTTCAGGACTTAGCATTATCCTCCTCCTGGATTTGATGACAATTAGAGGTCAATAGTATTTTCCAGGAGCTTCCCTTTCCTTGGTGTGATCTAAGATCAAATTTACAATTGATGTGGACTGTATAGAAAGTCAAATCTCCTATGATTTTCTTTCATAAACTGGTCCCATTATAAATCTTAATTTTTGTCCCCTCCCCAGATTGTCACTAAGAACCCTAACATACATAGTCTTTGCTCCTGTTCGGTTTTCTCATTACTATCAGTCTAACCCTTGTTTGTCTGAATCCACATTATGTCAACAAGGACATCTGCTTGCCTTCCTACTAATGTGTCAAATTTTATTATCACTTTCTTTCCCCCTGCCTTCTGCAGAGTAGATGACAAAATACTGGCCCGAGAAGTCCTAGTACAGTTGCCTGTCACTCGGAGACCTCTAGAAACCCCCATGGAGGACTAAGCAGTCACACCTAAACTCAAATCCCTTATTGTTCACTCTCACCCTATCTTAGCATGTCAATGGCAATTTATCGTAGATCTTTCTGTAGTTAACATACCACATTTTTAAACAGCATTATTCTTTTGACTTAACTAGACCTGTTTTTACAAGTGAAAACAGAGGCTAGTGGGGTAGCCCACTGGAAAAGTGCCTGCCTATTACCATCCCAGGATCTGATCTCTTCAAATAAGGAATGCTTTAGTTTTCTAAATTGTAATTTGTAATTCATTTTTAGCTTTTTGACTGATCTCTTTACCAGGGTGAAACGTCTGTAATTCAGTCAACGATTCATTCTTTCTGAGTACTTCCTCTACTACCTTCAGGTCTTCCTGAAGATATAGGCACCTCATCTGATCTGTAACATCAATCTCTTCTCCTCATTAGGTCATGGTCATCCTACTGCACCACTGGCTTTCAAATTGGATGTGCCTTCAGAATTACCCAAAGGCCTCTTTCGCATCCAGATTGCTACGTTTCATTTCCAGAGTTTTCAAAAAGAATGGGATTGAAGCCAAGGTTTTCCATTCACATTAAGTTTCCAGCTGATGCTAATGTTGCTGGTCTGGGGACCACATTTGGAGAGACCCAACAATCTGGTGATGTGTATGTGTGTGTGTGTGTATTACATAGAGATAGATAGATAGATAGATAGATAGATAGATAGATAGATAGATAGATAGATAGATCTATAGATAGATGATAGATATACACAGCCAGCCTGCCCACATGTATAAATGTGGTGGGTGGATGGATATTTCTGTATCTCTGGCTTTCCTGAAACTTGTTATGTAGACAGCAGGAAGGCCTCTAATCAGATAGATCTGTCTGTGTCTGCTTCCCAAGTGCTGAGATTAGAGGCAACACCCTACATGTTTCTAAACATATGTTAAAAAGCACAATCCAAAACTCGCCTTTGATTTTTTCTAGCGACCTCTAAAACTGGTGCCCAGTTTCCTCCTTCCTGGCCCAGCTTCCTCAGAGCAGTTTCTACTGTCCTCTTTTCCATTTTCTTGGGTTCACCCTGACACCACTCAGTCATCTCTTAGTAAATTCCTCCAAGGTCCTCTGGTTGCTAAGTTTCAAGGTTGCTTCATTCTCTGGCTTACTCTTACCCAGTTCTTTATTCTATTTTTTTTTCTCAAAATGCTTTACTTTTTTTATCAGTTTGCAAAATGCCATGATATAGGATAAAAACTGGAATGAGGGGTCTGTAAACCATGATATAGAAAGGATTTAGAAATGACCTGGACAAGAGTCATAACTGATGATTCTTGAGCCACACAGAGCTCTGTGCCTCCTTCCCAGGGGTTCCCCTGCCGTCTCTGTCACAGTGTGTTTTGTGCACTGCTCTGGCCTGTCCTTCCCTGTAACACAGCAAGCATCTACCTTTGCGCTTGTTATTCTCTGGGCTATTTTCCTCCTACTTATGGCTTCTTATCTTTCATGTGTGAATTTAAATGGCAGCTTGTCAGAAAGGCTCTCATTGGCCTCTCCAAGTAAGGCAGGCCATTGCCACCAACTTAAGACATTAAGGGCATCTGTGCCAGGCATTGTCCAATCGTGTCCATAACCCAAACTCAGGATGCTCAAAAATTGGAAGCCGGCCTGAGCTATGTATTTGGAGGTGACTGCCCTTGGGCTATCTAATGAGTATCTTAAAAACAAAAGTGGTAAATGGAAGTGCCATGTTTGCTGTATTTTCTCCTCGCTCAGCTAAAGCGTTGGGTTGATTCAGCATTAAATCCCCAGTGCCTACCAAGGTGCCTGACCCGTGGTTGGTGGGAAATACTCTTTGAACTCAAGAATGCATCAGTGAGCTGTGAGTACAAGTGTGAGTGAGTATTGAGATCATGTTTGTTTGTTTATTCCATTGAAGCGAAATGCTCATAACAAAGCAGAGTTTTAAGGGAAAAATACTTCTTTCACACTTAGTGTGTTCCAGTGTTTTATAACTACCACGTCAGATTTTAAAACATTCCATCATTCACATGTAAAACCCTACACCTATTAAGGAATTGCACCTCATTCTTTCCTTTCACCAACCACTAACAACTGTCATTCCGCCTTCATTATCTCTGGATTTCACTGTTCTGGGGACTTCATACAAATGAAATCATTTAGCATATGACCCTTTATGTCTGACTTCTTTCATTTAGTACAGTAGTGTCAAGGTTCATCTACATTATAGTATTTGTGAGTGCTTTGCTCCTTATTACAGCTGGATAGTATTTCATTCTATGTGCATGCTATAATTTGTTTAACTATTCCTTTGATGGACAAATGGACAGGTTCCTCCTTCAGCGGTTGAGAACAATGCTGTGAAACTTCATACATACTTCTTTCTAACAGGTCACAAACTCCACTTTGGAATCTGGGGTTCGAGCGGTGCTTTCGAGAACATAAGTTCCTTTAACTCTGATTTTCTGCTCTTATGTGTCTCTTGTGCTCTAGAGGGCTCAGAGTGGTTGAGTGTTGCTTTATAAACGTATCTGCCTAATCATCAGAGTTTCAAATCAAGTTATTTACTCTGTGGATTTGGGCAACTGATGCTAAACTTAATAGGGTTGGAGTCAGAACTGGGGATGGTGGTGAGAAAATAATGGGGAAGGAAGGGAAGGGTAGCTAAAATTGTGACTTTTTAAGAATATGCCCATTATAAGATACTCTATTCATCCAGCAACAAACTGTGCTTCTCTAAATAATGTTAGGCAGTACCAATGTGCTCTGAATTAAACACTGGGAGTCCCTTGGTGGTTCAATGCCATCTCCAGTGTTAGAAACTTTTAATCTGCAATTAGATATATATTAAGCCATTAAAATATCATTGCATTTTAATGATTTGAATCTATGAAAATATGTAAATTAGTAATGGCTTATTAAACTTTACAGTTTTGGTTTATTGTAAAAAAGAAGAAGAAGAAGAAGCAGAAGCAGAAGGAGAAGATCTCCACATAGAAAATGTTAGGGGGAAAGCCCTTTTGTGTGTTTTTACTGCATCATTCTTCAGTGAGAATGACAAGAATGAAAACGCTCATGCGATTAATAATTAAAAAAATAAGTCTATTAGTTATTACAAGCGGAAAGGACTCCTGTGAAGCCTGCGTGCAGACGTTGTTTAGGTCGGAGCACTCTATCTGCTATCTGTGCTCTGGAAAGCTCCACTCAATTTAGAACATAAATTTCAAAATGGTTTCCTCCCTGGAACTGTCGGAAAGCCTGTAGTTATGTGGTTACTTAAATATTATTTCCATAGCTACACGGGCTTGCAGCCCTTGGCTGAAATGCATCTCAACAAGCTCCCTGTGAAAATGGGAAGGGAGGGGGAGAGAAAAGAGACAGAGGACACTGATTTTCCTTCTTCGGAGGAGGAGGAGGTATAATGTCTTTATAAAGTAATAATTAAAAGAAAAACAATCACTGGAGCCTTATCTGGACCGTGCAGCTGCACTTCCTCCTTTGGCGTTAGCAGTGTTTCTAAGGTTATGACAGACCATGAAAATTGCATCTTTAGAGGAGTTTTATTCCTTTTCCTATGATTTGATTGAAACAGACAGCTACATTTTGTGTATATATAATTAGGCAGTAAAATGGGCTTTGAAGGCAGGTTCCGTTTAGTATGTGAGTCACACGCACAGCAGCCTTTCACTCAGCAGCCAAAGACTGATCTTTTTAATGCTTCAACTCGCTCAACGTGTTTGCTGAATGCTATATCTTGCACATAGGGAGTTGGGGGGAGGAAGGGAAGGAAAGAAAGAAAAAAAAATCAGCTTTAAGCCCATATTTCTTTCTTTCTTTTTTTCACCTTCTTTCCAATGGGGGCGGGGGGTGGGGGGGAACTTCCAAAAAGCCAATCTAGGAAGTCTTTGGCGATTTAACCTTACGACAAACTGATTTTATCATCTTTTTTCTGGATTGTCGTCAGGGGCACCGATGAATACTGCACCAGCTCCTGGCGTGTCTAATCCCTCTCATAAAAGGCCATTGTGGCAGTAAACTGAGACCAGTGGCCTTTTCATTTCTGTGCCTCTCAGCTCCCAGAGTAATGGCACTGGGTCCCCTTGCAGTGCTTTTTCCCCTCGGAGGAATAGTTTCTCCCTGTAACTAGGGCGGGGAGTGGGGGGTGGTAGACACACAAAGCCATTTTTCAAGGCTGTCCCCATATGTAGCACTAAGTGATTTTTCCCCCATCCTGATTTTAAATCGAGAAGAGCTTTAACATGGAGCTGTTATTTGAGATGCATTCTGTTTTTATGAGAAATTCTCCTCTGAGATTTCATGAATCCATCAAGAACAGGCCTGGATGTTACTCCACCCCCACCCCATCCGCACCTCTTGCAATAGAAATCAAGTCTATCAGCTGAGAGTCACCATGCCTCCTTGTATGATTAAAAAGTCATTGCCTGCTAATCGCTGTAAAACACTTGCCATCTCCTACCCCTTTCTGCCAAGCCCCATAGTGTAGAGGAAGCATATCAAGCTACTTGGTTGATTTATACGAGCGCTCGTCCGAGGTTTGTAGAATGTCTTTCTTCTAAAGACCTGAAAGTAGCCTAGGTGGTACTATCACATTGACAGTGCCCAGCTCCAACACAAAGGCAAAAAGCCAACCACCATGGCCATGCCAATCAAAACTTCTCTGGTGATTAGTTCCCTGGTAACCAGGAGAAGTACCTAGGTTTTCATTTTTGATGTGAATTTCAATGTCCATGCAAGAATTTCAATTTTCAACTAGGGCCTATCACTGGGTAAACCACTCAGTATTCAATTTACTTCCTGGGATGTCCCCTTGGGGAGTCTGCTCCCCAAGATGAAGGGCTTTACATGACAGGCAGGTGTATATATTTCCTCAATTGGCCTAATCTAATAAAGCTGGACATGATTTATATGTGCAAAATGTTGCCATGTTAAATAATTCAGAGTGAGACTGCCATTTCTACTTGCACTGCAAATAGATGTCAATCTGCATTTGATGGAGTCAGTATCCCACAGGGATTTTGGATCAACTGAAAGAAAATGCATTGCTTGCCCTGGCTCCAAGGAAGAACACTGGGGACAGCTCTCTAATGGAAGCCTATGGATTTTGGCCCAAGCCAAATGAGCTTTTTGAAGTACGCCATCTTTCCTGGCACTGCTCCTGTTCAAGGAACAGCTTCCATAGAGGGTGTGACAGCCATCAGATCTCTTTGTAAATCTGATAGCAGGACTTCCTTGTCCTAAGCAAGATACATCTGTGCCAAGACCCTCCCCCCTCCGCAATGTGATAGTCACTTCATCTTCCCATACTCCCATTCTCTATATTCCCACCTCACAATATTTCCTATTCCTTATTGTTAATTTATGTTCATTTTTAACATTTTTTTTCACAAAACAGTATCTTTTAATTTTTTTATTTATTCAAATAAGAATTTCTTTGAAGCAGGGTGTTATTACACATCTCAGGCTGGTCTCAGACTCAGTGTCTGCCTGTCTCACCTTCTGGAGTGCTGGGGTTAGAGGCAATCACCATGATGCATGGCAAAGGCAGCATCTTAAACCGAACTCTGTATTGACCACAGTGACACAAAAGCTTATCGAAACAAGGTCTGCACACTTCCGTAGCAGTGGGTGTATGAACGTCAGCAAAGGCTTGTATTTATGTGCTGATCTATGATGGCCAACATTTCCCAAACAGAGCCTCCTTGCTGATGAAAATGAAATGGGAACATTATGGAAATGATATAGTCAAGATTGGGAGTCTCTGGATAATAACTTCAGAATACCAGTCTGGATTTTTCAACTTAGCCTAATTTTATGGTTGGATGTATCCTGTACTTTTACTGTGTGAACTCAGCAGACCATAGCAGTCCGCTACTTCATCAATCTTTAACAGCTGATTGGGATCCAGGCTTTGAGTTACCCTGAAAGGAGATGCTGCAAATGCCAATAGTGGAGGGGAAACCGTGCAGGGAACCCTACTCCTGTGGATCCCTAAGGCAGGCACACAGAGTCCAGGCATGGTTTCTCCAGGGCTGTTCCTAATGAAGCAGGCAACTCTTGGTTAATATTCTCTTTAATTAAAGCATAATTTTGAAGTTTGCCTTAAACCCAGTCCTTAGTTGGTATATACACATGCTCAGCTCTAAAAAAAATGAAGTTAAAATTTTTGCAGGAAAATGGGGATGTGCTTAGAATGGAAAATATTAAGCAAGGTTATACAATCTCAAAATTAAAAAAAAATTTACACATGAAATGCATATTCTCTCTCATATGGAGGATCTAGCTAATAATATATGTATGTATGTAAACAGATGTACATGTGGGTTTACTATAACATGAAGAAAAGGAAACACAGCAAGTTAAATAGAAGAGGGTAAGGAAGGACTGAATGTAGTAACAGACACAAGTTATGAGACAGAAAATAAAGCTCACTGATTTCCTAGTTCTAATTCTGGTCCTGGAGCTATTTGTTCTGGTGATGGATGGGTAACTGAGATGTATCCTACGGTGCAGAGTGTAGCGTGAAGACCCCAGCTTCTGTGTCAAATATCCATTCTAAGTGTGCAGATGTTCATTGAGTTGCATAGACTTTGGGCATGGTTGATGTTGGTGTGTGGTGTTTTTATTTATTTGGAGGATATTTTTTATAATAAAGTTTTGAAAATAAAAAAAAAATTTAGTAAGCCCAATTCTGAGGAATATTGTATAGTTATGAAAAGAAGAGCCTTCTGCATATTTTAATGAAAAGGAAACAGATAAAGATGTAAATTCCTCCAGTCCCTTTCATTGTGTCAGCCTTCCCCATTTCCTTCACAGCATTTGTTGCTGTCTGAAATCATGTTTTGTTAGCTTAGTGGTTCTTCCTTCCTAATGCTGCAACCCTTTAATACAGTTCCTCATGTTGTGGTGACTGACCCCCCCCAACCATAAAATTATTTTTGTTGCTACTTTGTAACTATAATTTTGCTGCTGTTATGAATCATACTGTAAATATCTGATATGTAGATGACCTTAGGTGACCTTTGTAAGAGGATTGTCCAGCCCCCAAAGAGGTACAACCTACAGGTTGAGAGCCACTGCATTAGCTGTTTAGTCGTCATATTTCAACTTCTGTAAAATATAAGTCTCAGAAAAATAGAGACATTGGTTTCTCTGAGATCTAGAATGGAGCCTGGTGTACTATGGGAACTCAATAAATATTCATTGAAAGAATTAATTAGTTAATCCCAGGATTTTTAACATAGATGTTAACATATGATAGATTTTTATTCTATAAATATTGAACTATTATTCAAATTACTTGATTATTTTATATAAACATTAACCCTCTAGAATAAATTGTTTGATGAGAGCCAATCACTACAACAATTTTTTTTTGTACATCTACAATGAAATGTTAACAAAAAATGCATATAAGAACCCTCAAATCAACACGAGATGAGATGCTAACTATAAGCTAAGTTACAACTTACAACAATTCAAAGTTATTCAAAGTTATTGACAGTTTGTGGGAGCCTCACATTGCATACCTACCAATGAGTCTTGGCTTTTTGATTGGTGAGGTCAAAACCGCCCATCTTCTTATCCTTTCTCCCTACCTCAGTGATGCAATTTAAACATCTGCAGATCAAGCTCAGCTTTCCCATAATGCCTTGGTTTATTCCTTCACCAAAATGGAATCTTTATTTCTATCTCTCTCTTTCTTTTTTTTTTTTTGAAATTTTCTGATGAGAATTATGTAAGATAGTATCAATAACAGAAGACAGCATTCAATAACAGTTAGTATTACTGGAAGCATAATGATTTATCTTTTAGCTAGCCTGACTAAAGTTCTGAAATGCATTCCTTTTGTCCGTTTTGCTCTGGTTCAAGGTCTCCCTTCAGCTAGCTTGGATGGCTTTCTTTTATGAAATTTGTTTGGTTGATATCTGATCTTTTATTGGAATGAATCCCTTAAGCATGGCTGTGCCTGAGCGTTATTTTATGTCTTGTCATCTTGTCTAGAATCAGATTCTACATCTAACTACCACCTTCCCTCAGTCTCTCATTTGGGACTTGAAAATGGGTTCCGAAGAAAATTATGAGTTGCCTAAACATCAGAATAATCCTGTCACTATCTTTGATGTATAGCCTTGGACAAAGCACAGTAACTGAGGTTTACAGGTTTTCATCTTTAAAATGAAACAAGTTGGGTTAGACTCGCCTCTGAAGGTTGTGAGTATAGGTCAGTGCAAAGTGTTTTCCTAGCATGTCTTGTGCTCACCTCTCAGCGTGGAAGAAGAAGAGGGGGAGGAGGGAGTGAAGGGGAAGGAACAGTGAACATATCAAAGAGGGTTCTTTAAAGTTATTTCCAACTGAAAATG
Source organism: Cricetomys ansorgei (assembly GCA_026225945.1). Taxonomy (NCBI): domain Eukaryota; kingdom Metazoa; phylum Chordata; class Mammalia; order Rodentia; family Nesomyidae; genus Cricetomys; species Cricetomys ansorgei. Next base: position 6,888,227 of record JAMJFZ010000242.1, read on the forward strand.
TTTGACTCTACCCGACCAAGATTTTCTATGTGCTGATCTGTCTCAGCATCTTTTGCAGCTGTCAATTCCTAGCCATTTGGCACATGTATACATACATATACATAACAATTTGACTCCTTTAGCAATTCATATCAGATACACAATCTCAGTGTTTAGTATCAGCAAATCAATTAGACCTATTTGTATAGTCCACAGCAGTCAAGATGGAACGCCATCAGATATCAGGTTTGACAGCTTCACTGGACAACGTATAAAGAAAAAACAATGCATTGCCTCTGTGTGTGGCTTGTTAGAACTCAGAGGAAAATATACCCAAGGTCTCAGCAGCAAGGGTTCTGTGAGTGTCTCCTGTCTTCGGGTTTCTAACCTCTACTCTTTCCATAAAGCACCTCACAGAAACTAGAACCTTTCTCCTCAAACCATCCATAAAACCTAAAATCATCACTCTCACCTCCACCTTTCTGTAAGTGCTGGCCATAAAGAAATTCTTTGACTGCCCTTGTTTGACAGTAAGACCCCATTCTACAAAAGAACTTGCTTCACACCCAGGAGGAAGAAGTTCTTCAAAAAGGAGTCCAAGAAAAATCTGAACAGACAGGCCTTTCTAGTTGACCCACTCAGCCTGTAACTAGTGGACCAATCCTTCTCATCCAATCACATTTCTGCACGAATGACCCTGCTTCACTGAACCTAAGCATAACACAGACACGCCCCGCCTCCCCCTTCCAAGTGAGCCTTCTAAAGCCTTCTAGGGTTGCACAGAGCTCTGAGTGACTAGAACTGGTATGCATTTCTTATTAGCTTGCATTTGTTTATAGAAGTGTTTGCTCTAACCCTCATGAGGGGCAGGAGAGACATTGTCCCTTCCCATCTCTAGAGCTGTATGGCTTAAAGTACATCTAGACAGACTGAGTCCTATGACCCTCACAACGGACTAATGAGGTAAGCAGGGCAAGCTTATCGTCCCAATTTATACAAGAAAAACTAGGGCACAGCAGAAAACTAAAGTGACTTGCCCTAGGCATTACAGTTGATTAGTTACAAGTAGGACACGAACCCAGAATTCTAGCTCCCAGTCTAGGGTTCTTTGCATGTTGCCTGCCCCCGTTCTTAGCAGCTGACTGACCCCACGAAGTGCCCATCGCCAGACCTTCACAGCGGTAAGTGATCTCTCCTACCCACTAGCTACATGGCTTTCTTTATTCAGAACTGGTCTTAGGATCAGTTATGTAAAAAATACATAGTACATATGCCTCCATGCAGATGAAAAGCTGATGGGAGTATACAGATGTGGTTTACAGTTATAGGTGTGACATGTTGCTAGAGATTAAGACGCAGGCAGTACTCTGCTTTTATGTTCTTTTTTCCTCTTCCAATATGCCCCCCAGTGTGGGAAAGGATGTAACAATCAGCTTTCAACTATACCAAGCACCAGAAGTGAAGAAGTGGATAGTGTTGCTGTTTGTGGGAAACGGTGAAAAACGGCCACCATTTGAACTGTGGAGTTCTAGTTGTGATCTTGAATGAACTATGAGGTCAGATGTTCACTCTTTCTGCCTTACCCATACCTTCCCAATTTTATTACTGTTACAACATGGGGATCACTATTAATCTCTTTCAGTAAACGCCTGGAGGTTTGAAGTGTTCCTTCACCTTCTCAATCTTGTATCATTGCTCTCTCTCATTCTCGTGTGTTATAGCAGTTTTACTTCCATGTCTTTGGAGTTGTAAATTTGTAAAATCTGGCCCGAGTTATAGCTCAGTGGTAGAGTGCTTACCTAGAATACACTAGGTATGTTTGAGCCTCAGCTCAATAAACAAAGTATAAAACAAATGTATATTAAATAGGTAGCAAATATCTAATTTTATTTGTTTATTGCTCAAGCAAACTTTGCTGTGTCTAGCCACGACATAATTCTTCTAAAAGAAATGTAAATGATGTAGAAAGCAACATTTGTGTACTTGAAGTCTTGAAATACACATACACACAAGAAAGTACTTGCTGCCAGGACATGCTGTCCATGCACATCTGTAATTCTAGCATTCTGGATGTTGAAACAGGAGGATTATAAATTCAGGATCAGCACCCAAAACAAACAAACTCAAATAAACAAACCAGTACGCACAAAAATGTACTTGGGCACTAAATGTTTATAGCTCACAAAATTCACGTGTTGAAGAGCCCTGGGTAGCTGGGTCTGGAGAGGGGGCCCTGAGGAAGGGAACTCAGGTTGAAGACATTCATAAGGCTGCGACTCGGTCCTATAAGAAGAGCATCCCGTACGAAGAGAAACCAGGGACCTTCTCTGCCTGTGACTCTTTTTCCCTTCTCTGCATGTGGACACTGGAAAAGGACCTCATTAGAAGTGAGCCACATGGTCTGTGGCTCCACTGTTAGCAGCACTGACTGTTTTTGTAGAGGACCTGAGTTTGGTTCCCAGTACCCACATGGTGGCTCACAATAGCCTGGAACTTTAGTTCCAGGGACTCGGACACTATCTTCTGAGGTCCGCATGAACCAAGCATCCACATGGTGCATTTGCATACATGTAGGCAAATACTCATACACACAAAATAAATTTTTTAAATATTTCAAAAAATAAAGAAACGAGCTAGAGACCTTGACCTGGGGGTTTAAGTGTTCATAACCCCAAAGCAGCAGCAACAACAACAACAACTTCTTCTTTTAGTCTATCTCAGCAGCCCAAGATAATTAATTCAACACTAATAGGGGGAAAAAAAAACATGGAAACTTATGGACAACTCATGTAAGGATATGAATTGCAAAAGCTATTGAAAGGAATGGTCAAGATGGAATACAGTCTATGGCTCGATTTTCAGACAGATAACACATACTCATGAATTTAACAAGAGAGGCTTGGGTTCATATTTAAGCCTGCTATCTCTCTAGTCTATAATAGCTGTTATTATCTGAATGATTCTTTGTGCCCAAAAACAACCCCATATCACATTCAAGCTTTTTCTCAACCCGCCAAGCAGCATTGCTACTCAGTGCACAACACAGATTAAGAAACTGAATAAATTTCTGTTTAAGTAAATGAACAGAAATGTACAGTCCCTAAGAAAATGGAGGGTCAGACATGTTTATTTCTTGCCAATGACAACATGGCTAACAACACCACCAACACCAAAATAATCTGAAGACATCACAATTCAGATAAGCAAGGATAATGCTCTCTGAGTTGGTATAAAACAGGAGTGTGAGGTTTATACAATGTCTGACATGGAGGAAGTTTTCAAGTGTATATCAGAAGAAATACTGTCACATGGTAAACTGATACAGATGAATAAGGAATAATAAAAAAAAACAGCGAACAGCTTCCTGTAGACTTTCAACAGCTCAAAGCTGTGTGGAAAGCAAGTATTTGATGTGGCATTTGCTCTCATGCTCAGCCATGGCTACATAGCTTTTTTGTTTGTTTGTTTGTTTGTTTTTTGTCTACCTAATGTCAAACCTAAGCATAAGGAAGACAATTAAATAGGTTTTCCTGGAATAGTCTCCATTTTCCATACTTAATAGTGCTCTAATATTTTCTATTAAAATATAGGGTATTATTTGATGTTCTTGATTAATATAATGCCTGCTCTTTGAGGTGTTGAGATAGCCCAGGATAAACCTTTGAAATGACATATCTGAAGTAACTGATTATATAAGGTGGTCACTTTGGGGCTTATCCAGGCATTTAAAAATACTAAGAAGAGATACCATGGCCAGAAGATAAATCAGGGATACACACCTCCTGAACTTCAAGCCCAGATAGTAAGATGTCACCAATAATTTGAAGACGTAACCTCCTTGGAAGACAGAGTCAGAATTCAGGAAGCAGAATTAAGTCCTGAGGGAGAAAGGATGCAGTTAAACTCAGAGAAATTAATCTGTAAAAGATTTGAGGGGCTGTTGCAGATATAGAAAGGTGGATTGGTATGAAAACAAACAAGAATTTTTAGAAATAAAAGTTAAGATTATTGAAATATAAGTTCTCTGTGGATAGGAAAACCAGAATAATTGATAGGCTTATGATCAAATTAATGAGTGAGAAAATTGAGTGCAGTGGTCTGCTAGAGTGGTCTGCGTGGTAAAAGGACAGTGTACTTGACCTGACTGTGCATTGTCTGAGTCCACATGTACAAGCCCTAAGCCCTCTTACCTCAAAAAGTATGAATGTATAGAAATGGGGTCATAGAAGAGGTAACTGCTTAAATGGGGTCATAGAAGAGGTAACTGCTTAAATGGGGTCCTGTGAGTGAGCCTGTTCAATCTCACTGATGTTCTTGAAATGGAAGGAAATCTGAGCACATGAAGACATAGCAATGTGGGTCTTCATAGTAAAACCTATATGAAGAGAGCAAGGTTAAAGGCATCCAGACACCCCAGGCTGACTGACACTCCAGCTTCCGAGAGACAGTTTCTGTTGTATAACCTACCCAGCCTGTAGCATTTTTATAGTTTAGCCCTAGCAAAATTACAATGCAGGCAAAAACAAACACAAAACATGGGAAGTATATGAAAATGGTTAAGAAACATTGACAATACACTTCAATTAAAAAATTATTATTCAATACAATTTCCAAGAAGATAAAATAAATATAATGGAAGAAAGAATATAATCAAGAATTGAGCAGAATTCATTTATAAAGACCCACATCAGGCTGGGGATGCAGCTTAATGGTGGTACTGTGCTTGCCTAAAGTGCCCAAGGCTCTGGCTTCAATCCCCAGCCCTGCAATGTCAAACAGAAAAGTATGAAATTTAATAGTGCCCCGGTTACTTTTGTTTGGTCAACTTGACACAAGCTAGAATCATCTGGAAAGAGGGACCTCAACTGAGAAAACGCTTCCATCGGGTGGGCCTGTAGGCAAGTCTGTACAGCCATTTTCTTAATTGATGAGTGATGCAGAACAGCCCAGCTCACTGTGGGAGGTGCCACCCCTGGACTGATAATTCTGGGTAGTATAAAAAATAGACTGAGCAAGCCACAGAGAGCAAGCCAGTAAATAGCCTTCCTATATGGCCTTTGCTTCAGTTCCTGCCTCCAGGTTCCTGCCCTGTTTGAGTTCCTTCCATGGCTTCCCTCAGTGATGGACTGTGATCAGGGATGTGCAAGTCAAATAAGCTCTTTCTTCTCCAGGTTGCTTTTGCTCATGGTCTTTGCCATAGCTATATAAATTAAATCAAACTAGGATAATAAGTAAGTCAGAAAAAGTTCTTTGTCAAATCAACGATCTGTTTTCCACCTATGTGCATGATCTATTTGTTGCAGGTAGACCTGTAGAGAGAGTTCTTGAGGCTTCTATTTTTGTTTCCAATTGCTAACTTCAAGATTAGATCTAGATCAAAGTTTAGAATGTATTTACTCCAAACCTCTTCACCAAAATGAGGCAATGGAGACTCAGCTTAAATACCATGTGGCTTAAAAACATTGTCATTCAAAATTGCTTGACATGTTCCCATAGAACCCTACAGAGACAGACCTGTGTTTCCTTCCCTTGAATTGAGTTTTTTCCATGACATACTTGGCTCTAGTAACCAACTCTCTGGGGTTACAAATGGAGTTTTTAATCCTGGGAGTCCTCCAGTAGTCCACGTTGAACTAACAAATTAGTAAGAGGAGTCACTAGAAATGACTGGTGTATGTAGTTTCCAGGATTGGCTCATGCAGTTCATTCTCAGAGACCTAAAGTTCTGAGGCTGCTGTGCTAGAATGGTCATAGGTGCCATTTCTACAAAGTGCCAGACTGTGAGGGAAGTTGCCTTGGACCCTTCAAACCAGACCGTGCTCTAGCTAGTCCCAGTAAGTTACCTCCATTGGTACCACATAGGACAGGAAGATCTACCAGGGAGGTATGTATGGCCTCACTATTGCTGTTCAAAATTGTGAAACACATCAAAGTCAGCTGTCCTTGAAGCTTCTAGGTCTGGGCATTTCTTTACACAAAGTTATAGATAATGGAAACAGCGGCTGAAACCAAGTTTCCCAGGATTCTTCAGTGCTGGTCCAGTATCCACTCTAGCAGACCCCAGTCTGATATGTCCTTTCAAAATTAGTACAAATTCCCTTCTGAGTTGAGATACAATTGTCTACATATTATTATTATTATAATTATTATTATTATTATTAATTTTTTGTCTACATATAGTAAGCTGCCTTTTAATAAGGAAATAGACCTAAGGATAAGGATTTTTTTAAGAGGTAGGTTTTGCTCATGATATACCTTAATATTACCCTTTGGTAATCAAGGATGAGAAACAAACTGTTGGTTTAAAGAATTAACAGTGTAGTCAGACACCTACAGGGTGGCTCAGCAAGGAAAACATTGAGGCATTTCATAGCTGCAAACTCTGCCAGACCTCCACAGTGAGAACCACCATCATGACCAGTGCCAGATTCTATAGTGGAACCCCGAGCGTCTCAGCTCAGGTGTTTATTCTTTCAGACTATCTTAGGTATTTTGCTGATAGCACATGCAGATCATTAGCAATCAAACAACTCCCACAGAAATCCAACACCTGCAAACAATACAGAACAACAAGACCTAGGTTAGCCCTTCAGCAAAAAGTAAATAAAACAATTTCAAACATAACTAAAAATAAACTTCTCCAACATTTCCCCTTTTCTGTATAAGTCAATCAAAAAATTATTTTTATCTCTAGAACAAAATTTAACATTATACCAGCAAAATCATTTACAAGAGAAACAATCATGAGTTACTAATGCACAGGACCAAATAAAATCAAATATCTATCAAGCTTTTCATAATGTCTTTGAACAGCAGAAAAACATCAATGTCCCATTACCTGGAATTCACTCACTGTCTTTTGAGATTCCTCAAAGGGCTCAGGTCACTTCTCTGGCTCTGCCTTCTGCAGCACACACAGTTTGCCCTCCAGGCTTCAGCTGGCTTCACTCCACTGCTGCTGCTGTTCTTGGTGGTCACCCCACGGTACTGGCATCTCAAAACTGTTGAGGTTTTTTGCTGCAACTGGACTGCACTTTCACCAATAGCCTCTCATGAGCTCTCTTCATTGTGCCAAGTCTCAACTTCTTTACATGACCCCTTCAATCTGGGCCTTTAACTGCCACTTTGGCTACACCTTCACTAATGGCCTCTCCTGGGCTCTCTTCATGGTACCAAGCCTCAACTTTTTTACATGACCCCTTCATTCTGGGCCTTTAACTACTAATGAGGCTGTTCTTTTACCAAAGGCTTCTCCTGGCCTCGTATAGTGCCAAGCCTCAGCAGCTCTTCATGACTCCTTCATGCCTTCAAAACTAGTACCAGCTGGGTGACTCTTACAGTACCAAGTTTGGCTGCCAGCAGGAGATACAACCTTGGCCAGTTCTGGAAAACAGTTTCTGAGTGCTGACCTTAAGAAACACTTTCTAGGTTTTAAGATAGAGGCTGGTTTGCTGGGGGGAAAAAAAACAAAACAAAACAAAACAAAAAACTAGACTGCAGGAAGAGCTCCTTTATGGTATGGAGTTACCACTGTAGACAGGTTTGCAGGGGGAAAAAAAAACCAAAAAAAAACAAAAAACTGTTCAGTTTAACTAAGAGACTTTTTGGCTTCAAGCCGTGGCTTCCACAACAGGGAGTCCTGGGCCAGTGGGAAGAATCTTTGGTTGAAACATTCTGGCCATTTGGCATTCTTTTTCACCACCACTGTGGGGAAACATGCACCCTTCTTCATAGACCTCAAACACAAGACCTGCGTGGGCCTCACACACACACAAAGCCATCAACAGACTCAGTTTATATAACAGTACACTCTGACCTGTGTCTTTGAAAGTTTTTATCAGAAAGAAATACATCTTTAAAGTGACAAATACATTTAACCTGATTAAAACATTATATTGTGTGCACATGTATAGAACATGATACACAGTTAATGAGCACAATTTGCATTATTTTATTTATCAGTTTAAAAAATCAAGAACATAGAAATAGCAGTATAGTATATAACATCAGAAGTTATAAAATGTAGTGCTAAAGCCCAGGAGTAATTCTCTCGCCTTACACACACCAGAACACACCCACTCAAAGTTGTGATTAACATCTCTGAGTGTAGCCTGGCATGGTGGGTCACACATTTAATCTCAGCACTCGAGGGACACAGGCATGAGGATCTCTGTGTGTTTGAGGTCAGCCTGGTCTACAAAGTGAGTTCCAGAACAGCCAGGGCTACATAGTGATACCGTGTCTCTAAACAAAACAAAATCTGCATGTGTCATAATATATGGCATATGTACTGTTAATATGGGTACATGTGTACATATGTGTACATTGCTGTGGAGGCCAGAGGTCAGTGTCCAGTGTCTTCCTCAATCCCTCTCCACCTTTACTTCCTTGAAACAGGGTCTCTCACTGAACATGAAAATCATCCTCTTGGCTAAGCTGCTGGCCAATGGGCTGCAGGAGTCCACTTGTCTCCTCACCTCTATTTCCCAGTGCTGGGGTTACAGGTGTGTATCACTAGGTTTTTGCACAAGTTCTAGGGATCCAAACTAATCAGAATAATATCTTCAAAAAAGAGAATGCTCTAGCCCACTGGAGTCACACAAGAAGAGTGTTCAAGAAATCTCTCCTTAGGAAACTGCTGGAAAATCCACCCTTTTGTTGTATAACTGAAGAGATATTTAGCTACCATTCTTCCTAGGAGGGTACCAAGAGGAGCTGGAAGGCCCAGCTATGGTCAACCTTTAGACATTGTAACACAACACTGTCATCTATAAAGTTAACACAAACCAGCCAACCAAACACACACAGACACACACGCACACACACACCCCACCTCATAATATTTTAAGTTTCTGATTTTGTGTTATGTCTTATTTATAGGTAGCCTTGGCCGCACACAGCCCTCAGTCCTTGACGTTGCACTGATGTACCAATGGGTATTACTGCTTGTTCTCCACTGCTGGATCCTGGGGCTTTCCTTTCTGAATCCTGGTGCTGGAGAGGTCTCGTATGCTTCAGGAACTCAGCAGCTGAACACACAGCCCTTTCCTTCTGCAGTTCTTCGACAGCCTTGGCTAATAATGCTTAACATTGTGCCTTCCAGCAAAGGAAAAGCATTTAAATGGCTCAGATTCACCTCACCTAGCAGATAGAAAGGGTCAACTGAGTGCAGAGAGGCCAAGAAAAGACAACTAGAATTACTGTCTACTACGTGCCAGGGATTTCACCTTATGAGAGATAGCTTGAGCTTCTCATTTCAGATTCCACGAAGGATTACTCAGGTGTTTTCCAGAGGTGAATATTTTCCTAGTGATGGTCATACGTTACGATCAAATTTATCCTTTTCTTCTTAAAGAAAGAATTATTAATATTGTATGTGTGGTGTGTGTATATGAGTATGTGCATGCCACAGTAGGAATGTGGAGGTTAGAGAACAACTCTGTGGAATTGATTCTCTTCTTCTACCTTTAAGTGTGGTCTGGGAATTGAACTCAAGTTACCAGGCTTGCTCAGCAATCACTTTTACCTGCCGAGCCATCTTGGCAGCCCCATTATTTTCTACTCACAACTATTATGTGACTACCGTATAAAACCATGCAAATGTGGTTTCTAATGTTACCATTTGAAACCCATATGCCACTATAAATAGACAGTTTCTTTTGGGGGTAATCATGCTGTTCTAAAATTACGTTGTGGTGATGGTTGCAAGGCTGAACGTTAAAATTCATTTAATTGTACACTTCCCCGAAATAAAACTAATGGAGGCTTTTCAATTGCAGATCACTTGGTTTTCTTGAATTGTGTGCAACTGTCGTTTACTCCTTAGGCGTACTCCCAGTTCTTTCCTTGTTTTTTGTTTGTTTGTTTTTTGTTTTTGTTTTGTTGGTTTTTTTTGTTTTGTTTTGTTTTGATTAAATTTACCTTTCTTTTCACTCATTCAGGTCCTTATATTTCCTTTTGCTTCCTTTCCCTCCCTTCCTTCCTTCCTTCCTTTCTTTCTCTTGAGACAGGTCCTGTATACAACCCTGGCTGGGATGGAACTCTGTAGATACTACATAGACCAGGCCAACCTGGTCTTGAACTTTTAGTAATCCTCCTGCCTCTGTCTCCTGAGTATTGGTACTACTATACCACTCTGCTCAAGCCCTTACGTTTTTGGCTCCATATTTAAATGGTGATCTTCTTTTTTTGATCTTTTTTTTTTTTTGATCTTATGATCTGTTTATTGACTTTAACTTTTGCCTCAATAAAAATTTTTTTTTTCATTTTCAGGGAGCCCTCACTCCAGTTTTCCACTCACAAAGCCCTTTCCTTGTGCTGCTTAGCTTTATTAGGCTGTAGAATATTCTTATAGAATTTGTACCTTCTGGTTTGAGAGTTTCTAAATTTAGGAGTTCCTTAATCCAAGAAATAGTTATCTGTTTTTTTGTTTGTCCTAAGACAGGGGATGTCAAACTTGCCTCATAGTTGCTTTGTAGCTGAGGGGTGACTTTAAGCTTCGGATCCTCCTGGCTCCACCTCCTGAGTGCTGGCATTCTAGTCATGTGTCACCATAGTAAGTTTATTCAGTGCTGAGGATCAAACCTGGCATGCTAGACAAGTACCCTATCGACTGAGCTGCACCCCCAGCCCTATTGTCTTCTGGCCACGAATGAACTCATTAACTTAAATAATGTCTCAGTGCATTCTGATTGCTCACCATTCATTTCTGTTCCCTGCACTTTGGGTGAATCTATTCTCTCAACTCTTCACACACATGAAAGTTCTATATAAATTTAGTACCAAACATTTTTAATAGCTGATTCCTAAAAACTTGTCCAGACATGTATTCCGTGATTAATTTACTAACTTTTAAACCTTTTCAGAGTACCTTTTATATATATCGATAAAAGCCTGTAAATGAGAAGAGATTGCAGTATTTCCCATAATTACTATTAAGGGTAAGCCACCACCCACGGCTAACCCAAACTCCTTGTTCAGGACATGTGACATAAGTCAGCAATGCCTTAGGTTAACACAGTATAGAACCAAGGGCGCACTAGTGAGCACAGGGTAGCCAGATGACAGCAGCTTCCACTGAAACAAGGCGACTTGTTTCAGATCTGCAATATAACTTCACTCTATACCCTGCCGTTCTCCCAAGACTTCTAAGATCCAGCCATCCTGGACTGACAATACAGCCCCATTCTTTCCTCCCTCTGCATCAGAACTCCCTCCCTCTGCTCAGCAGACCTTTCCTCTGTCTCTATTTGAGCATGGCAGTCAATTTAACCTGCTTCTTCCCCAGAGCCTAGACTGATTCCTTAGATAAAGGTAGCCTTTCTTCTTCCCCAAAGTAATACTTTTTGTACTTATTACCATAAATCAATTCCTTTTCAGTTTGGCAAGTGTCTTATCTTACCTAGGAAACTTGAATCATCACAAGGGCAGAGACAACGTCTTCTGCCTTTTCATGTTTTCTGTGAACCTGAGAGGCACAGTAGAGGTTTGCTGAATTACCCCGTGAAGGAGGCAAACTTAATCATGGAAAATGAATTAATATTTATCAAATGTTTAGTGTAATTCTGTGCACAGAGTGTTACACAGGTGTTTGTTAAATAAAATGAAAGGTTGATAGGACATAAGCTTGGATTTAGGAGGGCTATTGTTATTGTAATTACTGAAAATGTTGTCTATAATTTATTAACAGACTCAGATAATTTCCTCTTTATTACTAGACTCCTACAAATGTGGAACCGTGGATGGAAACACGGCTTTCTTTTTATATTCTGCTCCTTTTTCTAATTACATATCATTTCTCTCACAGTGATAGTTAAATCTCATTATATTTAATGATTTATCCATTTTCTGCTGTAACAGTTTTATCAGCGACTCCTTGTATTATAATCTCATTATTTCACAAAATTATATCCTATTTGTTAAGAACAGTAACTGTTAGCATGATTTTATCTTCAATGCTCTTTTCGGTGTCAGTGTCTTAGCCCTCTTTGTGAAAAGATTAAGCATTTTCTTCTCTTCCTTTAGCCAGATTCTGTTCAATGTCGCACATATAAATGTCTTTCAATGTATGTTGCTATTTTATTTGAAGAACTTATTTATTCATCTGAACTGTGCCAGTCTGGTTTCTACACTTCTGTGTTTTGGGGGACTAAGAATGCAGACACTGAGGAAATCTAAATTACCAGATTGGTTTTTTCCTTATTCTGAAGTATAATATACCTGTAATGAAATACTGAATCTTTATTTCTTAATTTCTACTGACTGTATTTCCCTATGGGACTGATATTTTTACTGCTTGATTGAAATGTACTTTGCTGAAGGAAGCTTGAAGTGTTCAGCTGAGTCTCAGAGCTGTACACTGGCAGTGCAGATAGAACATTAAAGATTTTCACCATCTATGGCTGGCGTGTACATTTGGCTAGCAAAACAAAAAACAACGTGTATGTCAGTACAGGGGAGGGTTCAGATGCAGTCTGTTGCTTGTTCTGTTTTTGGTGTTGTGCTGCATAATCCAGGCCTGAAAATTCACATAGATGCTCTGTTTTCTGCCTTTCATCACGATGTATGAGTGCTGTGACTAAAGATGGGTGCCATTCTGTCTGGGACTTCAGCCTCATCTTCATCCCATGAAGCTATGTCCACGCCCTACATTATTCTTTGTGTAATACACCCAATTATCTCAATGTACAGACCACCAGTACCAGTTACAGCCAGGCTTCTATTTTCAACCTCACTGTGCCAACTTTTATAGTAATGTTGGTGGATCATGTGCACCCCCCCCACACACACACATATGTAAGTTTCTGAGTCTCAGGACCATTTTGTCACATAATTGATTACCCGATCAGTATCATGCTTCCTATCTGATACAGTATAGATCTTTAGTGGAAGTTTACCACATTATTTTTCTTTGATATGAAAATGTCTAAATTCTTTCATCCAGGAAAAAAGAATTCATCTCCTCTAAGGCTGCTGCGCGTAACTTAATATGGTTATGATGCGGACACATACTTGTGTGGTGGGCCAATGTAGCAGTCAAGCACACAGGGTTCCTAGGTTAAATCTCAGTTTCTTCATCTGATGAGAATTGTACTTAACTTCTTTGTCTGCTATAAAGACTAAATACACTAATGCTCATGAAGAATTAAGTCGAGAGTTTTTGAACATGTAAGTCAGATATGTTTCTGGTTGCTGTTCTCTTGAGTTACAAGCCATTTAAAGCTTGAAAGGGTTGAAGAGCCTTAAGACCCTGTGAGTCTAAGAGCAACACATTCCCTCCTTTGTCCTGGTTATCATCAGATGAAGAAATTGAGACACAGAAAGGATGAGTAACTCACTTAGGTGTCTCTGCCAAATCTTGATGGAGCCAAATTTAGTATCAGCTGTGTGCTATACATCACATTTGACTGACACCAGGGCTATGTCTCGAGACAACATTGTCCTTTCCCTCCAAAGACCTGTAGGAGGTAATTGATAAAATCATGAATAAAATCATGAGAATAAAACATGGGTTGGGTAAAACTACTCTTTGGTATTAAATTCAAGATTTTGTTTGTTTCTGTTTCTTTGTTTTGTTTTTCGAGACAGGGTTTCTCTGTGTAGCCCTGGCTGTTCTGGAACTCACTCTGTAGATCAGGCTGGCCTGGAACTTAGAGATCTGCTTGCCTCTGCCTCCCAAATGCTGGGCTTAAAGAAGTATACCACCACTGCTAGGCTTAAATTCAAGACTATTAAGCTAAAACATTTCGGAACAGAGTATATAATGTTTAAAATTATAAAAATTAAAGCAATGTTCATTTGTTCTTTGAACTTTTGTGAGAGTCCTCTAGGAAGCAGGGCCACACAGTGAGAATCTAGAAAACATTAAAAATGGTTAGATGAGAAGTACATTGAAATCTATTTTTAGAGATTAAAGAGGTGTCTCAGTGAATTCAAGTTTGATGCCCAGAACCCATGTAGCACAGATCACAACTGCCTGTGACTTCAGTTCCAGGGTATCTGAAGTCCTTTCACGTACCTGAACATATGTGGAATACACTCACATAGAAACATACACATAAATAAGGATGAATCTTAACATTCTATGTTTAACAGCTTCTCGCAAGATTGTGTGTGTGTACATAAATGTAAGTAGAGAGAATGGGGGATGAGAAAGAGAAGAAGAAATGATTAAAATAATTGTATAAGGAGAAGATCCATCCAACAGGCTGGCCTGCCAGCGCATTTTGAGCTGTAGGAAGCCAAACATCCCAGGAACCAGCCAATCAGGAGGCCAAGAGCCACATTTCCATAACGATGATTGGCTAGTAGTCTGGAGGCTGTCTGAGCTGCAAGAGGTTGGGGGAAGAAACGCTCTCCTGAGAAAATAGCAGAACAACTTTCTGTTGTTTACTGCATATTCTCCAAATGATTCTAGTGATTCATCCTTCAGGAAGGCTTCTTTAGAAAACAAAAGAGGCACAGTTGTTCTCAACAACAGTGCCATTCAACAGCCAAGAAGCTGAGCAGAATGGAAGTCTTCTACTCTTCTTTAAAATCAACCTCAGGTTTCTGATTTCTTCTAACCAAATATGTGAAGACTATCTAGGAGATGCGTTAGGATCATAAATCATAAATTAAGGTTTTCTGGTTTTGATGAACACCATTGCGTTATTAAACTCTTGTGTCAACTTTATGAAATCCGAGAAGAGTAGAGGCCCTATACAGTGTGAGAATCCTTTAAGATTTTTCTGACTATTTTCATGGTTAAGGGTGTTCTGCCATCCTCAATAACAAAGTTGTCCTGGGTATTTTTTTTCTCCTGCAGTCATACATGTATAAAAATTTTAGAGATATATTTATCAATGTGTTTCATAATACTCTCACAATTTTTTTACGGCTCTAACTACCTGCTCTCAGTAAATCATGATGAGATTCTCCTGACAGAAGGACACAAAGAAAGAGAACATGGAATATAATGTCTGCATCCAACAGCCCTTTGTCCTTTCCCAACCTGGTGGTGTTTTACTCTGTTGTTTTAAATTTCACATACAAGTTTTTAAATTTTGTGCCCCCCCCCATGGGCTCTCTCTCTCTCTCTCTCTCTGGCAATGAGACTAATACTGTAATGCAGATTAAGCAGAAGTATTTTTCAGACTTTCCCAGTGACCATTCCTTGGCTGGCTAACAGACCAGCCATTCAGAAGCAATTTTCTTCAGGCTGAAATTATGTGCTGACCGTAGCAGATCACTTCCCATAATAACCCTTCCCCCCACCCAGCGCTAAATACAATCTGTCTCCTACTCACTGTAATAACGTGCAAATGACTGTAATTTTGCAGACAAGAAACAGCCCAAAGTGAAACGTGTCTAAACAGAGGTCGATTTGAAAAATCAGGGCTATTACCTAAATCTGTAAAATACATATTGTAATAAAACCAGCAATAGCAATCTGCAATAAGTAGTTCTAAAAAACGCAGCTTGTGTTTTGATCTTCTTTATGCACCCGGTCTTCACAGTCATAAAAGAGAACTCCTTTCCTAGAAATGGTTTCATTGCACGTGATGTAAACTGCCTTACTTTGGTAGCTGATCCCAGCCCCTGCTAGGGCACCAGAGAAGACAAAGTAGCCCACACCACCCTCACAGTGCCTAGGGCCAAGCTGAGGTATGATTCAGACACTTAACACTGACCTACATTGCTGTTCTCTCAATGCATGCAGTACGTGAGTGTTTTCTTTAAAAAAAAGTGCTGTTTTGCTAGGTTCTCTCAAGGTAAAGCATAGGAGGAACGGGCTGCTGCTTTTTCTTCTTCATTAAGGCATTGGAACAGCACAAGGAAACAGGAGTTCTTCGAGCATGCAGGGAGAAGCCACCCCCATCTTTCTCTTTCTGTCTTGGTATTGAACCCAGGCCCTCTAGCAGGCACTTTGGCATGGAACTATATACCCCTAGCTTTTTATTTCTTTTCTATTAAAATTCATTGTCATGTTAAATCAATCTATATATTTGCCTTATACCATCTCCGGTTGTTTAAGCTAAGCCAAATTACAAGGAGCTGTTGAGACTGCATGAGTCTCTATCTTTGTGAGTCAATTTGTGAGACTTTAGGCTTAAATGAGTAAGCAGGACATAAAACCCACTTGAAAAGCTGATGTAGCAATGTTAGAAGATGTGGAAGAATATCTGTATTACGGGGACATCTGTCTGAAATGTGTTTTTCCAGGAAGGAATATCCTCAGGTCTTTCTTCTCTCACTTCTCTCTATCAAGGATTCAAAATGCTTCTGTGTACAAGATCTCTTCCCCTTGGCACTTTATTTGGCTTCAAGGTTCCTTCAGAATAATGCATAGTATCAAATGACCAAAAGAGCACTGCTTGGTTCTTTCTGATGACAATTATCCAGAGATAGATATTGTTAACAACACTCCATGGAAACTTGATTTCTTGTGCAGGTGTAAAAAGGCAGTAGATTTTGTTGTTGCTTGTTTGTTTCTTCCTAGAAGCTCTTTAGCATCTAGGAACAATTATCTGTAGGTAAAAAGAGTGAAGACCTCCTAATGTTTGTGTGGGTGTTAATCAATTCTGTAGTCTCTAGAAGGGATCAGGTCACCTGCCTTTCTTAAGCAGACCACTGCTTAAGAGATTCAGGCAGATGAGGATCCTTCCCTGTAGTCTTGTTGGTTAGTCAATTCGTTTTTCATTACATCTAAATTAAATTACCTTTTCTGTAAATTAAGCTCATTTCTATATAAAATTCATATTTTAGTATTTCCCTTCCTAGTTCTTCGCTTGGACTTGAGAGCTCCTAAGAACCCCCAAGTGGGTAGAGTGTGTAGATTTAGAAATGCTTGGATTTGCTTCTAAGTAAATAAAAACTCAAGAAGTGGTGTCTGCTGGGCATGGTAGCACATTCCTACAATCCTACCACTTAGAAGGTAGAGATATCTAGTCCTAGGCTAGCCTGGCAGGAGGGGACTGATTTCTGACCCTTAATAATTTACCCCCAATCAGAAGAAAGAATGACAAATAAAGATCACCTGGATTTTCTGTGGTGCTGCTTAAAGGCCTTGGCTCCTCTTGAGCTCTTTGCTGGGGGGCAAGGGGGGGGTTGGGAGCCAAGTCTCCTGCAGGATCTTTCCACCTCCTTGCTAATGACGTGTTATTCCTAGTGCTAAGCTAATTTGGGGACCATGGAGGAGAGATGGTGGCTATTGCAGATAGGATGACACTCTTTAATTACCTCCTTTACACTAACCTCATGTGTTCCCCACCCGTCAATTCTGAACACTCCCCTTATTTCCAGACATCTCAGGGTAGACACCAGATGAAATGTAAAATTACAAAGTGCACATGTTGAAAGAGTGTACCGATGCTGTCAAGTAAATGCAGTAGGAAGACCACTGCACTCCCTGGTACATACCCTGATAAGAAATATATGTAATGATAAAAAGGTCATGAATTTGAAAGGAAATAGAGATCAGTGGGGGGCCACAGGAGGGGCAGGGAGGTGGAAATTATGTAATACAGTATTCACCTATGAAATTCTCCTAACTATTAAATTAAATAAAAAGAAATCTCGATGAAATATTTCAGCTCTGTAAACAGAGCCAAGCTTTCCAGTCTTGTGAGGGAAAGGAGTAACTCCACTTCTCAAAGCCGGTAGCTAATTATCTCTCTTTCAGTCTTCTATTAACTGTGAGTCCTCTGATGCCTCTTGATTGTCCCCCACCCCTTGTCAAACAAAACAAAACAAAAAACAAACACATGCAAAGCCAATGTAACAATAGTAGTCTATTCAAACGTTGCCTGGAAGAATTTGGGAGGTGGGAGAGATGGGGGTGGGGAACAAAGGTCCTGTGGGAATGCTAAAAGAGAAAGAAAAATGCTTTCATTTGCCAAAATAATTTGAATTAATATGTAGTCAAGTTGGGCATAGACCTTCATCTTAGGCCAAAGGTGTTTATTTAAAAAGGTTTAAAGTTTAGGTTCGGGTGTTGAAGGCAGGGCTAGGTTCAATTACACATCTGGATGCTTAAATTTTGACTCTGGTTATACTAAACCTGTGGTCCGACTCTGTGATTACTTCAGTAAGGGGTGTTTTAAAAGAGCTTTACCCTTCCCCTGTGTCACTAGATGACGTTTAAATACCCTGTAAAGTCTTATTGCTTTAAGAGATAAGTGTTGATTTTTCCAAATTAATATAACCCATGGAGTAACCATAAGCTGAAATGGAGACAGCATCCCAGGGGCAGAGAAAGTGCGCATGGGTGAGCTGGTCTTTTGAGGAACCACATTTCTAAAAGAAGAAAAGTTAAGACTCTCCATATGGTACTGTGCCCTTACCAAGGAGCCACACACAAACGTAAAACCTGTCCAGTCAAAAATACCCACACAGACATCAAAGCTAAAATGGAAGATGAGTGGACATTAGATATCCAATTTGTCCCAGATTATTTGCTAATGTACAGCTTAAGTTTGAGTAAAAGAGAAGCTAGGGTGATCTAAGTTCTCCTACAGATTGCTTTTTCTGACTTACTCCAATAAAGGTCAGAAACTGCTGATTGTATCTGTTCACAGCATCTAGTCTTAGTTCATCTAGGGGAGTGAAACAACAAATTGGCGTTTTTCTAATGGACTAAATATATTAAAAACATAAACATTTGTCAATAACCATTACTTATAACATGTGGCATAAATGTTTTTATTGATCCACTAAGTCACCACCAAACATTTACATCATAGCTATCTTCTGACAGAGGTAATTTCCTCTGTGTGCCCATTTATACTTATCTTCAACTCCAACTATCCAGTGGAAATCCCAATAGTTCCCACTCGTTCAAACTTGGGGTTATAATAGGTTTACTTAAAAGTTACAGACTAAGTGACTTTAAAACCTCCACATTCTAGCTCCTAAAATAATTGGAAATAACAATGCAAAGTTAAAAATAAACCATGTTCTAAAGGCTTACTATGTAAGACTACATTAGCTTAAATATATTAATGAGTTGTTATTTCACATTAGCCTCCTGGCCTGGGAAATGAGTCTCATCAACTTGGCCGCCTTTGTCTTCCATAAAAGTGAAAACATTTCGTATGTTTTGGGGTTGTGGACCCAGCGTTCAGAGAACTTAGAATCTCTGCCCTCGTTAGAGTTGAAGATCTGAGAAAAGAATTCTGACAGTTAATCCAGATGATTGAAAATTGAGGACAGGGCTGTTTAAGGGGTTAATATGCCCAGTATATTTTATCTTCCACAAATCGATTTATTTTTTAATAAGGCTTGTCGGAGGTGTTAGTACGGTTGACCGCGGCCTTGTTTTACTATTATTTATTTATTTACTGGAGTCGCAGAAGATCAAGTGGAGAGATTTGTTTCTAATTTAAGAGGAGAGCCATTTAGTAGATTGGCTCAATGGTCGTAGGGGTCCACACTTCCGTACTTGCACGCCGAAGCCTGGAAACAAAAGGGTTACTTGTTTCCCCACCACTGCTCGCCCTCCATTGATTTTTCCTATTTAATGAGAGAAGGAGAGAAAAGGAGAGAGGGAGAGAGGGAGAGAGAGAGAGAGAGAGAGAGAGAGAGAGAGAGAGAGGCAGCGCGAGAGAGGGGGGGAGAGGGAGAGGGAGAGAAAGATAGAGAGAAGGGGGAGAAGAGAGAGAGATTGATTTTGCAGGAAAGGCAAGGTGGTGGGGGAGGGCTGTGAGGCAGAAGCTGGGCTGCCGAGTCCTTGAGACATGGAAGAGACAACAGCAAACCGCTCGCGTGGGTTTCCACGGAGCGGCGTTCCCGCTCCGCGCCGGAGGCTCAGCTGGCTTCCCTCTGCCACCGAGCGATCACATACATTATTTCCCCCAAGATAACACAATCAAACTTGCATTTACCGACATCCTCTCTTGCAGCCTGCTTGAGACGTGTTTTAATAAATAAGTGTTTTATGTGAATGATGTAGTAATTGAAACAGGCGCCCCACTTTTCCCCCTCCTTTCGTCCTGCGGGAGGTTCCGCAACCCCAATCTGCTTGGAAAATAAAACGCTTTGTCTCCACCGCCACCCCCCATCGCACCCCCACCCGCGCTCAGTATGTGTTTTATACGTGTGTATATCTCAACCCCCTACAGTAGCCAAGAGAAAGCAGCTAGCCAATGAGAGAGCCCAGTTTCATAAAAGCTGCTCTCTGATTGGCCCGATGCGAAAGGGCATTGGGAACAAAGAAAAGTCCCTTTCAGGTATACAGGCTGAGAGCTCCTTTGGCTCCACTCCCCCTGTGCGTGTGTTGTGTTTCAGTTCTGATTCCACTGTTCCAGAACAAGCTTGGTGTGTGTGTGTGCACCGGGGGGATTTCTGTGTTCTGGTTTTTGCTTTATTTTGTTGTTTTTTATTTTTATAAAAAAATACACGGGACGGTCTGTGACATTTGCTGGTCCATCTTTAATAAAAAAAAAATTTGAAGAAATTATAATTTCCAAAATAAAGAGGCTGCAACCAAACACACTCAATGCAGTTAGAAGGAAAAGGTCAACTCGCTCCCATACAGACCGTAAGTACGGTTGCGTGGTGTGTCGCTATATAGCACTTTAGTGGGGTGTTCATGCAGGGGAATGTGCGAGTTTTATGCATTGAAATGAGGAACTAGTTACAGGGTTTGGCTTTGCATTTAGAACAACCCAAGAAGGGTGAATTTTATTCAGTGGAGGGTGAAGCATTTGTAACTTCTTTAGACAAATTAGGCTTGACTGGGCACTTGGGCTAACTTAGAATAAATTACCTTTTGGGCTCTAACCCAAAGGAGACTAAAGTGATACAGTTACACACCCTTGTCTACTGTGTCAGTCCTCTAGCGCACCTTTCCCCTCCTTCCTTTTTCTACCGGAGCTAAGCAGACCCCCTCCCAGACAGAGCCAGGCAAATGGGAACCCGGGTAGAACAAGCTGATTTCTCTCCTGTCACGTCCTCCTGCTCAGTAATTTAATAGTAAACTAGGGAATATTCATCCATTACATGTAATGGCTATAACTACCATTTTCCACCTTCTTTAAAAAAAAAAAAAAAAGCAGGAAGCAAAAAAAAAAAAAAAAAAACACCATTAAGAGAAGGGGGGGAGCCCCACCCAACCCAAACAAACCCACAAATAGTAACAATGGTGTGTTTATTACAAGACCCGGTTTGGGAGCTAGCAAAATGTTTTTCTTTGTTTAATACATGAAGGGGGGGTGTCCCTAAAATCCCAGCAGCTCCGAGGCGCCCTGCCCCTCCCCTAGGCGTCCGCCGCCCTGGCCCCCTTGAGAAAGACGACAAATTGGAGATCAGTTGAGGAAAGGTTTATAAGGTGTTTCTTTAAAACATCTGCTTTGCTCTTGTGGCCATTACATTTCCCTCCTTCCGAACTTCCGAGATCCTAGGTGGCTAAGAAATGTTTCACATTCATAACTTGTAGCTTCGCCCACTGCAGGGCGTGCGGGGGAGGGGGGAAGGGGGAGGGGGAGAGACCTTCAGCTTTTTTTTTTTTTTTTTAAAGACCAGATCAGTATTTTCTTGATACGCTTGTCACCATTTTTGTTCTCACGACAACCAATTGAGCCCTTGATCCTCACGTGATGTGAAAGGCTTGCACTGTAACAAAATCGCTCCTTTTAGATGGTTGGTGTTGCTAACGCGCCCATCCCCCTCTCCCAGCCCCGACATTTCCAGCAAAGCGACTCTCCACTTCCAATCCATCAACAATTCATTACTGCTTTTAGCTTCCAAACGCCAGCTAATTAAAAATACTAAGCCAAGCTCCGAGGCCATCTGACTAAACACAGGAGGGGGTGGGCGAGAGGTGGAGGCAGGGGGGGCGGATATAGAAACTCACTGTTTGCTGCGAGAGAGAAATTGTCCTGGAAAAAGGTCGCCTTTAAAAAAAATCTTTTTGACTCTAATTATCGAATTACCACATGACAGATCGGCTTGCTCGGCGGAGGATTTTAACCCCTCCTCGGGGACTATTCTAAGAACTCGGTTCTCTTTTTTTTTTTTCCTCAAAAAACAACATAAAACAGGAAAACATCACATCCTTCAGGTTTCCAAGACAGCCCCTTTTAGACGCCGTTATTTTCCCCGCTCCGCCGCCCCCCGCCCTGGGCGAAAGCTGCTCTAACTGGTTTATCCGCTCCCTGCACCGTCTGCTCCCTCCTCCCCCACACCTTTCTTTTTCTCCTCCAGCCCAGCTTCTCATACCACTCTTTCTTCCTCCTTCTCCTCCTCCTCCTCCCCATCCCCTCACCCCCCTCCTTAAGTTAGTTGGAGAAATCAAATGTCAGGACGAGCGGAAAAATGCCACTTCCCGACTAACTGGCGGAATCCAGCCCAGATTTTCAGTCCTTTCTTCTTATTCTTTCTTCCCTTTCACTAATTTATCCCGATGTTAGCACATTCTGTCTCGTTACTAGAGGACGCCTGTAGGTTTGCTACATGAGATCATTACTTACTGATCACGGTGACTCTGAAGTCTGCAACTGAAGGCGGAATGAGAAGTTCGAAAAACTTTTTTCTCTAATCTTTCTCTCTCTTCTCTTTCTCTCTCTCCTTCCCTCGCTCCCTCCCTTCCTTCCCCTCCCCCTCTCCTCCCCCTCTCCCTCTCCCTCTCTCTCAACACCCTATTATTCTGGATGCTTGTTAAGAGGAAAAACACCCTTCGGTGCTTGGGTTGTGAATGTGAAGCATCTCCCAGCTGCACAGTGACACATTTTTTTTTAAAGGAGAAAAGGACTCCCGAGCTTTTTGCCAAAAGGGGGATGGGGAAGTGGAATAATGTTACTGAGTGATTATTTTGGCTGAGATGTGTTACTTGGTTTCTTCCTTTTTGATCATTTGGTGTTTAAGTAAAATGAGGCACAGGCTTGTTTGCCGAGTGGAGTGAGAAATGCTTTTTGATTTGCTGGCCTAATTAAAAAATGATAAAGGATTAAAAGGTAAGCATTCTCCCTCTCTCTCTCTCTCTCTCTCTGTGTGTGTGTGTGTGTGTGTGTGTGTGTGTGTGTGTATTTATTTATTTTCTTGACAATCAACTGTTAAAGGGGGCTGATCCCTTTAAAAATTGTTTTAACTGCTCTTTGTCAAACACACACTCATTTGCGGTCACTGGGGCCGCCTTGGCGCAGATCACTTAAAGTGTACGTCTTAATCAGTTTCCCTACAGTCAGTAGCACCATATTTAACAGACTGAGCAGTTTTGTGACCCAGGGGTATGGCAGAATTGTTTAGATGGATTTTTCTTTTTTCCTCAAAAGGCAGATATTTAACCTTTCCTCTCACACTGTCTTTTTTTTACTGAGAAATACTCTTAAAGATATATATATATATATATATATATATGGAAAAATTGTGTATCTGTTGTGGAGGGGGCACTGTATGTGTGTGAGGGGGACTAATTTTGTTTCCTCTTTCATATGGGGAACAAAACCTAGATTGCCTAGGTAATTTGTAAGTATTAAAATTAGAAATAAGGAAATGTAATGATGTTATTTTGAATACAAGTCCCAAAGAACTTTCAGGGCCTGTTTTTTTTTGTTTGTTTGTTTGTTTGTTTGTTTTACATTACAAGAGCCAGGGCATGTTTTAGGGATGTCTTACAGCGTGTTTCTCTTGTCTGAGTGTCCACAATCTTTTCCTGGGGTTGAAATAGTCCATGTGCTAGGCAAAAATGTTCAACTTAAAAAAAAAAAAAAAGCCACAAAAACCTTTCTGGGCTTGAATCAGATCCTTGAAGATATTTTAATGCTTTTAAAGAACTGGCTATCCCTCTGCTGCTGAGAGGGATTTTTGTTTTAGCTACTGTAAGATGCTTACTGTCAGGGGGGTGCTTTTCAAGTCTGGCTGTTTCCCTTTAAACCTGGTATTGGACTGTGAAGACAATAATGAGCCCCTTACTCTCTGTCCTTCCTTGTACCTCTTACTGACACCTCAGTAATAGTCGTTTTCTATTCCGGTAACACCCAGACAAGAAATATTCGACTTTTTCCCCTCCACAGGAGACGGTGGACCTGGAGTGAAGGGTGTAAGATTCCTGACACATTCTTGGGCCAGGAAAAAGAAGAGGAAGATTGGAAGGTTTTTTGTTGTTTTATTTTGTTTTTTTTTTTTTTTTTCCTTTAAGAGAAAGCCCAACGGAGCTAAACGAATGTCCCCTCATCTCCCAAGGAAAGTTCATCGGATTTTTAATCTAGAGAGCTCATCTTCAGGATGTCCGTGAACGTTTCGACTGCAGGAAAAGGTGTGGATCCAAATACAGTTGATACTTATGACAGTGGCGATGATTGGGAAATCGGGGTTGGAAATTTAATCATTGATTTGGACGCCGATTTGGAGAAGGACAGACAAAAATTTGAGATGAATAATCCCACCAACACCACCACCAACAGCAACACCAAGGATTGTGGAGGTCCGGCCTCCAATGGGACCGGTGCTACCGCAGCCTTAGCTGATGGCCTAAAATTTGCTTCTGTTCAGCCCTCCGCTCCCCAGGGGAATTCACACAAAGAGACCAGCAAATCAAAAGTGAAAAGGGCTAAAACTTCTAAGGATGCTAATAAATCTCTGCCTTCTGCTGCCTTGTATGGAATTCCCGAGATCAGCAGCACTGGCAAGAGGCAGGAAGTCCAAGGGCGCCCTGGAGAGGCTACTGGCATGAATTCAGCACTGGGTCAAAGTGTGAGCGGCGGCGGCGGCGGCGGCGGCAACCCAAACAGCAACGGTACCAGCACCGGGACCTCGGCTGCCACCGCGGGGGCAGGCTCCTGTGGGAAAAACAAGGAGGAGAAGCCAGGGAAAAGCCACAGCAGCCGAGGCGCCAAGCGGGATAAGGATGCTGCGAGATCTCGGAAAGACAAGCACGACCTGCTGCAGGGCCACCAGAATGGCAGCGGAGGCCAGGCCCCCTCCGGTGGTCACCTCTATGGCTTTGGGGCCAAGAGCAATGGAAGTACGGCGAGCCCCTTCCACTGCGGGGGCGCTGGGAGTGGCAGCGTCGCGGCTGCAGGGGAAGTTAGCAAAAGTGCTCCGGATTCAGCGCTCATGGGAAACTCTGTGTTGGTCAAGAAGGAAGAGGAGGAGGAGGAAAGCCACAGGCGAATCAAGAAACTGAAAACCGAGAAGGTAGGATACGGTCGCCTTCTTGTGTGTCCCACTCTTGTGCATCTGTTTGGGGATGTGGGATGTGCCTCCGGGTGCCTTACATTTCCTAGTGCTTTCGGGGTCTCTGTGAGATTTCTATGACGGTCATCCTTTAACGGATGTTATCCTGAGTGCAATGTTTGGCTCTTGGTTCTGCTTCTGCTGCTTCTGCTGCATGTGGTGCCAGCGTTGGAAAGGTCATGGGGTGGGAGGCTCTGGATGTCCGAAGTGCCTTTTGCCTTGTAAGGGCTCCTGGCCAGCCAGCAAGTTGTCCGTGTGCTTGGAATAGAAAACCTGCTGCTGTACTAGCTTGACTTTCGTCCTGATTTCTTCCCTAACGAGAATTGTCGCCTGTGTATTGTTAACAATGTGTCCTTAGGAACAGGGTTCTAGTTTGCTCTGTGGAAAGGAGTGTGTAGGGGGTTATTTACACTCATTCTTCTGTTACTCCCTCCAAAGCTAGAAGGTGTACTCCAGACTTTGAGTGTTGGTCATTGATTTCATAACTGGGCAGCCAAACTGATGGTTTGGGTGGCTGTGAGGACTTTGCTTTCTCACCTATTTGCAGCTAGAGCTGTAAGACTGTTATCACTTGGGTATTTAGCTTGGCTGGGCAGCTGGGAGATTAGTAAGTAAGAATTGGAAAACGCACTTGGCTCGTGTTCCTGATATGTGAAGATTTAACCGAAGGGGGCATGGTAGTAGCTGTGAAGGGGAATACCTGAAATGTGTGCTTTGGGACCCTTACATCTCTCTTGGTCATTTTCTTAAAGTCTGTGGTTAGACGCTGTACTGGAACTGCCCCCAGTGTTACCTTGCTTAGGTGTGGAGGCCTGGGTCTTGCTTGTCTGGGATAGAGTTGCTTTGGGGTACTGTCTGTGAACTAATGGGTTGGGTCCACCAAGCACATTGATTGGAAGGGGAGAGTGGTGTTTGTGTGAGATTAATATTTAGATTCATTCCACAACTTGTAGCATGCAGATGTAGTATTTATATCAAGTGGTTGTAACAATGTAATTTCTTCTAAATATGCTTATTATGATGTGATGTTTCTTTTTTCTTTTTTTCTTTTTTCTTTTTGGCCCTTTCTGGCTTGCTGAGAATTGTAAATGATGCTTAGAAGTCTCCTGGGAATTATTTCTGCATGGAATGACTCACAGATCTCTGATCCTTTTTATTTTCAACTTCCCGTGCTCAAGATTTAAGTTGGAACATTGGAATAAAGTTCTGGTTGTAGATGTTGGTGGAGGTAGAGGAAGGTGTAGACAACAATGTCAAACTTGCAAAAGGCCACTTTTTGAATCCAAATCCTCTTAGACGGACAGCCTTTTACGTTGATGAATTTAAATGAACTTTTAAAAAAAAAAAAGCAACAGCTCAGGTTTTGCTTCCTAGTTTAAATGTGTGGTTTCACATAATTTCTACTAAAAGACGTTTTGAAATCTTCTTATTAGTTAGTACAGTGGGGTATTTACTTTTGTTGCCAATAGTCTTCAAATTGCAGCTTCTAATCTGCTTTAACTATCTGGATGAATTGCCCTAATCCAGTGCTCACAATGCTGTGGTTAAGGAGTCAGAGCTGTTTGATTGGATCCACTGGCTGCTGGGAATGCGGGAGGTTCTGCCCTTTTGCATTCCCCTTAGCCTTTTAATCTTCCAGCCAAATGTTCACATTCAACAATTTTGTTTAGCTGGCGATCGGAACATTTCAGGATCTCAAAGGCTGCTGTCATGGCAACGGAGATTAGTGCATGGTGTCGGTTCTCCAGTTTTTGTGTTCTTTTTGCTTCCCAGTCACAGAGGGAAGTGGGTGAGGAATGGAAGAGCTAAATTATTCACACACATGCAACGCATCTTCAGGCAGAGCAGCAGTATAAATGGGATCATATGAATTCCGTAAATGAAGAGCAAACAAGTCATGGCTGGGGCTGAGGTGGGGGTGGGAAGAGGGAGAACATTGCCCTGAACAGAGCGGAAGCTGAGTACTAGCCTCACCCACTAGAGTTGGCCCAGAAATCCTCTTAGGATGGTTTCCAGGGGCCTGAAACCTACAGTGTTGGCCACTCCTGTCAAGCTGAGGTGCTGGCTTGGGATCTCAAACGTTATTCCGTAAACACTGACTGCTCCCATCCCCCAAAGGACTTAATAATAAGTTCATCCTTGGCTCCCAGCAATGGCAACTCTCTGGCATGAATACTACCCAGGGAAGCATACCTAATTCCACTAACTATTGATTATGTCAAATTAGGCTTTGATTTAGGAAATACTTCTCAGTGGCAGAAGGATGTCTACTTAGAAAGCAAAAACTTAGTAGGGCCCACTTTACTTGAAAAATGCTTCGCATCTGAGGATCTTTAAGGAAGTTTTTTTTGTTGTTGTTTTTGGTTTTTTTTGTTCTAAACACCGTTTTATTTGTTATAAGTTCAACACTGCTTGAAGAACCAAGTTTTTGAAGAATAAGTGCCTTCAGAGTAAAAATGATGAACTTGCAGCAATCATAAGTGGCTCTTGTGTGTGGGGGTGAGGAGCATATTCAGAAACCTACGGGCAATGTGTGTGTTAGTATTTTTTTTTTTTCCCCCCCTGGTTGGAAGGTTAGAGGAGATCCATAAGACTTGATGTCACTGGTTAATTTCCACAGCATGCTTAAATGTCTATTTTTAGTCTGTTTATTCTGTTTCTTCACTACACAGAGTCATGTAAAACATGATAAATTGGACCTTATGAAACCTAATTAAGTCAATGAATGTTCTGGCTCCTTTATGTGGAAACCACAAGTATGTTGTAAAAGTTGCCACTCCCTTAATACGTGAAAAAAAAATCAAAACACATCATAATTCTAAGATGTTTGAGCTATATTTCCATAGCCTATTTTGTGGTTAAGACACCAGTGACATGTCTGAATAAATAGATTTGACGTTGGCTTTTGGTTGTTAAAAACCTGCTTCTCCCACCTTCCTCTTCCTTCTTTCCAAAGCATAAAGGTCCAGCATTGAAGCTGTTTACATATTTCCCCTTCATCTTCTTACAGTTTAGATTTATCAAAGAAGAACCCATTGGGCTAGATTAAACAGTTATATTGAGTACTGTTAAATTCAGTGGGGTTATTCAATCACTAAAGCATTGGAAAACACACGGGGGAAAAAAAGTCGTAAAAACAGCTGATACTTAAACAGAAATAAATGAAAAACACAGGTCAGATAGTTGTGTCTTAGGGTTCTATGCAGTATGTGTCCCCAGAAGGTTATTTCTGTAATATAAACTCTTCATTTCCATGGGCCTTGACTTCCTAAAGATGGTGTCTATAAGTGTCTGTAAAAGGACATCATTCATTTTGTTTTATTCTCCTGTAGAAGCCTTTTTACACTTCACTGGGGAATCCTGACACATTCTCTAAGTGAGTGTGAGCAGTTTAAGAACATATTTTGATTAATGACTTTCGTGGCTCTTCCCCCACCCCCGTACGTAATATAGTGTGTCCTGTGAATTAGGGAGTGCATTTGATCTACAGCAGAATGTAGGGCCAGGAAGGTCACTTGCTTTTAATGAAACAACTGAGTCCATTGTAGCTGGACAGTGCACTATTTTGAAAGTTACATATGGATTTAGCTAAAGGTGGCTTCCTGTCAGCACTGGACTCCTTCCTTTCCAATAGGTGTCCTGGGCTGGTGATGGCAGTCTCTGTGAGGGCTCTTGGATCTGGGAGTATTTGCGTGATCAGGTAATTCCAAGTTAGCATTTGAAATCTGTTAGGTATGCTGGAGGAAAAAAAAAAAAAAGTAAAAGTATTCACGATTGCTCCAGATTGAGTTAAAGAAGATACTGTTCAGCAACTTTAATAACTTGGCAAGTAGCCTGCCATAAAAAGGAGGAGAGGGCTGGGGGGAGGGCTGGATGTCCACATGTCCTAAGGTTAAGAATATGCTATTCAAGTAAAATTTCCTGGGTGCAAGATGGTTTTAATTAGACTGTTATAAAAGACTTATTTTTTCCTAAGCATCATTTTATAGTTAGTAAATGAAATGAATGCTGAAAGTGCTAAGCAGAAATCTCCCAAGCCACAGAGGTGTTCAATAACCAGATTCCGACAACATGGAAAGTACCATCTGTTCTTCGTTTCCAGCATGAGACTTGGGGATTGAATGAATGGCTGAGATTTGCCCCAATTTTGACAATGTCTGTGCTTTTTTTAATTTAAAAAAGTTCACCTGGTACTTCATAGAAAGTTGAAATTGCAGTAATATGAGCACCACTGTGAAAACACATGTTCCCACATTTCTTTTAACCAGTTCCACTTTTATTTGGAGGGTTTCCAGAATCTCAGCCATTGACCACTTCCTAAGGGTTATTCCATTTCTACAGGCCCTCACAGTGAGGGAGTCAGGTCTTCAAAGATCTAAATGATTTTGTCAATTTTTTTCTCCTGGAGGCTACAGGGGGAAAGGCTCCCCAAGGCCAACCCTGGTCATCACTCTTTGTTAATCTAATTTTGTGTAACAGTGCTGGGGACTAGTGAGTGTTTACTATACACAGGCCATACTCTCGCTTAGAGCTGCCTTCCAGAATCCTCCATAGGCAACAACATACTCCTTTAACTTTTGAGTCCTTGACTCTTAGACACCAGAATTCTGGTTCTGGGCTTAGTGAGAACCCTGGGTAAAACATTATCCGGCTTTTGTTTAAGGTCTTTTATTGAAGCTAATGACTGGGCTTGTGCCTTCCTGAGATAAATGACATTATCTCTGAGAGGGCTGACAGGAAACAGACATGTTAATGGTGAAGCTGCAGGGGAGTATCTGCTTGGGTTCTGACAAAAGAGTGAAGAAGGGACCCCTGCTTGTGGTCATTAGCACATAATGCATTCTTGCTCTTCCTAAGAGGCCCTTGATAATTGGAAAGCTATTTTAGCCACAAGCACTTAAATCATAAATTTGCTACTTCTAGTTCCTCTGCCTCCTTAAGAGTAAAGTAAAAGTGTTTTTGGTAAGAAGTGTCTGTTCTGCTCTTTGAAGGTGGTGGCAGTCAGGGCTGTTGGTAATGACATTTGGAAGAACTGCAGGTTTGAAGCATTTGTTTGTCTTAAAATCAGGTAGGCACCCCCTTTGTCTTTCAACATTGCTCAGTCTTCCTTCTGATTTCACAAGGCCAAAAAAAAAAAAAAAAAAAGTAGATCCAAAAAGCTTCAGGAAAGTCAGTTTTGTATTTGAAGACTCGTGGGAGGGGGATAAAAATCTCTCTTTTTTTTTTTTATAAGCTGGGAAAGAGATTTTGCTCAGTGATTTGAGTGTGATGAAACCTGCCTTTTGAAGTGTATGTTTAAAAAAGTCCTGGGTATAATTGAGTTTCAATGCAATTTAAACTCTGCTGCTTGAACGGGAGGTAATTGCCACGTTGAACACACTCCAGAGGTGTAGAAGAGGTGGGGGGAGGTCATGCTCTTCTATTCTTGACTATTAAGCTTTGGGAAGTTCGTCATAGTAATTACTGTAGCACAACAAAGTTTTGATTGCCAGCACTCTCAACTTGCCAGCGAGCTGAACATCAAGGGTTTTGCTTGAATGCTAAACAGTTTATTTCTAAGTTACCTGTATAGCACCGTCCTGTCACACAGAAGCCCGGAACTAAGAAGCATTGGGCTACGTGAGGCAGTAACATCACAGTGAAAACATCACTTCTTTACTAGAATGGTTACCAGCACATAATACATGCCTGATCCTTGGGTCATTGAATATGGTAGGGACACGGAACAGGTGAAATCTTTGCTTCAGTAATGACTTAAGTGGTCAGAGAGTAATGTAAGGATCATATTGGAGCCTTGAAAGAGGTCTTTAACAGGGGTCTGTGAGTCTAAATGCTGTAACCGCATATATAGATTTAGATTGCTAGTCTTAGATAGTATGAGCTTTATTCTTAAAACACAAAGTAAGCAAGCAAACAAACAAACAATCAAAAAATAAGGTTTTGGATTGGCTCGAAGGGTACAGGCGTTTGGCCACCAAGTCTGATGACCTGAGTTTGTTCCTTGGGGCCCACGCTGTGAAAGGAGAGAACGAACACTTAGGAGCTGTCCTCTGACTCTCTTCATGTGCTCTGTGGTAGGGGCACACACCCACACCCGAGGACAGACTCACCCATAAATAAATAAATGTAATTTTAAAGTAAAAATAAAGCGCCACCAATTTTGCATTCTACTCTGTGGCAGAGAGAGGAGGCCCCACCCTCTGTGTCCAATTCTGTCTCTACTGAAATTTTCACTAGTGACTGCTTGCTTTCTGCTACAAGTTCTTTTCAATTCAAGCTGAAGGTTTTTAGCAACTGGAACAAAGTCATTGCAACTGAATGAAAGGTGGTTAAAGTACTCTTAGCTGGTTGACCAGCAGTTGGACTGTTTGTAATGTTATTTTGAGAGCTACAGGGGAATTCAAGATGGTGAGACTGGCACTCTGGTCTGAAGGCTGAATGTTACCCGTCTGCTAAATTTTGCTTGGAAACACCTTTGGGAATGTAGTCGAAGGGAATATGGATTTTACTTTAAGAACTGAGGCCATCACAAAGCAAATACTCACGTTTTGGTAGGCCAAAGGGCCTTAACCTATTGAGCCCTTATCTGATATTCAGAAGGAGTTGTTTACCCCCCCTCCCCCAGGGAGTGGGGGGGGTGCCTAAGTAAAAATGCAAAGTCTGTGCTGTAGCTGTAATGGAGAACTCAGCAGGTGGGGTGCTCTGCTTAGGACAAGTGGGTTTGAAATGGTGACACCAGTGCTGACTATCAAAGCTACCTTCTTTCTGGTCTCCTCACCGGAACTCAGCTTGATTATTATTCACTGTGACTCTCCAAGCTTTCTTCCTACTGGGACTCTTCATTGTAAGCTAACACCATAAGAAAAATGTACTTGCTGGGACATTTAGGCGTATTCCAATAATGCCACATGAATGTAAGCTTAACAGTTGAGGAGTACATAAAAATATATTGATTATATTTTGTGTTGTTCATAATGACTTTAGAAAGCACATATTTAGGGTTGAGAATAGGCTTATTATGCTAACCAGAGAGCAGATGCATGGTGTCACAGATGCATAATTTCACTTAAAGGGACTTTTAAGATTTTGATGTGTTTTCTTTTCCTCTTATTTCCCTGATGGCTTCTTTTTATTGAGGGGTAACTTAAGGAGACCTGGTAGCAATTTTACTGCCTTCCCTTGACAGTTTGAAATAATAGCTTGGTTTTTGGTTGTACTGATCTTCTACCAGTGAGCTTGATTCTGGTTTTTGTCATGTGGCAGTAAAAAAAAAAAAAATATATATATATATATATATATATATATATATATATATATGTGTGTGTGTGTGTGTGTGTGTGTATATATATGTGTATATATATATGTATATATATATGTATATATATATATAGTGTTTGTAATATGTTTTAAGAAATGGACTCTTTTATATGCTTCAATTAGCAACAGATGACCAAGTTCTAGTTGGCTACACTTAAATAAACTCTTGAAGTCACTCTTCACCCTTTTGATTAAAGAAAACTCCTGGTTCAGTTTCTTAGGAAGTACATCTGGCCCTCTGGCTGGATGCTTTCTTTACACCTCTGTGTCCTTTACATTAGTCACTGAAGGTTCAAAGGTCATATCCAAATTGTTCCTTGTTAGGTTAGCAGCCCAAGTTGGAGGGCTGTGTTTTGGTGAGGAACTTCCTTGGCCACACCTTTGAATTCCGCTAGCATAAAATCACTGTTTATGTTCCTGTGTAGATTTTACAGTTTAGCTCACCCTTCACTTAAAATAGCACGGGGATATAGAACATTCCTCCCCCTCACCTTCTCTCCACCCCCCACCCCTTTCCCTTTTTCAAACTGTGCTCAGGGAGGCCGGCTTACTTTTGTATTTCCTGTCATCTCCTTCACCGATTTTATGGATAGCTCATATTAAAAACAGTCATGTTTGACTTGGAAGGGCCAGAACCTCGGGTTTTCATTCTTCACGGAGAACTGTTTATTTGCATGTGGCTCACCACAGTACATGGATAATGTTATCAAATCTGGGCTTTATTATGGGCTCATGACTAGCACAGTGGTACTTAGCTCTGTGTTCCCCAGTTCCAGTTGTTTTGAGTTGGAAATGAAGTTAGGACCGAATCTAGGAAGCAAAGGAGAAAATAGGCAATAGCAAAAAGAACCTGACCTTTGACCTCGTTCAAAAGCATGCAGTGGTGATTTAAAAAAAAAAAAATCCAAGTGAGTGAAGTAGAGAGTAGTCCATGTTAACTCGGTGTGAAGCTGTGCGGAAGTTGAGTAGAACACCCATGAATGGTGGACATCCGGTCAACAAGGCCGGCTGCATTGTCTGACATCTTGGTAACTGATGGAGACGCTCTGAGCATTCTCAGATCTGTCAGTTGCTAGATGGTGGTTCATTCCGAGTTGAGGCCCTCATGTGTGCTGCCGCTGCCCAAAGAGAGCCACGTGATTTCAGAAGGGAGCAGTTGGTCTCCCTCCACCCCCTGCAATTGTCACCATTTACATTCCTTGCCCATATCCTTCCCCAGTCTTTCCCGTGATGGTGCAGCAGATGCCAGACACTGAAGTCGAAAGCCAGCAGCTGTTTCCATTACTTCATGGCTCTATCAGCCCTCACAAGCTGCTTCCCCTTTTCCTCCCCTACCCCACCCGGCAAAGAAAAGACCCTCTGCCTTGGACTTGGGAGTCCACCCGTGAGTCAGTGTGCAGGTCCCTTTATTGTTTGTGTGGGAGGGGTCCAGACACCCGCCTGGTTCCCTGGGGGCGTGGCCTGGGCTCCCGGGGCCGCGCTGCGCGCTCCTGGATTGCGGGGACGCGCCCTCCACGCCGCCTGGGACCCGTTTATGGCCCAGAGCGCTGTAAATCTGTCAGCTCTTCAGGACGCCTTCACCTCTTTCTTCATTTGCTCCAGCTTCTAGTCTGACAACGTTCCCCTGAGGCAGAATTCTAATCTGCTTCCAATTAGTTGTAAAATGTGACTGAAATTTCCACATTATGACTGCTGTTTTACTTACACGCATACATCTAGAAACAAATTAATGCCCTTCAATATTCATTCATTCATTCATTCATTCATTCATTTATTGAACCCTTGAATTTACTCGAAGAGTCGAAGAGTTTCTGACTATTAGGGATGACTAACAGGGGTTGCATCTTCCCCTTCTCCGCCCTCATGATGCGTGGGATATATTAAAACAAGAAAACTCCCTTGGTTACCCTCACCCCCATCCCACCCCCCGCCGCCAGCCATCTTTCAAGATTTCCTGGAATGTATTGCATATGTTTAAGTTTTGCAAAACAAAACAAAAAACGAAAACAATTTTGTAGAATTTCTAAAATAAACAGAACAGGATATTTGGCTAAAAGGGGTCCCTGTGGAGTGTTTTAATAGAACACAAATACAAATTTACTTCGAAAATACAACACAACTATATTTGACCCAGTCACAAAATTATGTGCTACATTTTTGAATACTTTCATTTTATGGCCAAAAGTTGTAGCCCCAGGGAGAGGAATTGGGTCATCACTTGGTTGGAGAAATAAGGTTGTGTTAATGAGGTCAGTGTCGGCACTAACAAGTACCCTAAATTGTGTCCAAGTCCCTGGATCACAGCTTCCTGGGACTGTTGGCCTTGTATTACTATCCGTGGAGTCTGTGACTTAACACCCCTACACACAAGTGCACATAATATTTGAAGGGACTGAGCTCTGCTTTCAGGGTTGGTTCTACAGTGAGGGAAATCTTCTTATACCAATACTCATTACTGGATTTCCTCCTTCACAATGTATGTTCACAAAATTGTTCATCTACATGATTTGTGTGAATATTGGAACTGTTTAAATCTTGGCATAGAAAGAGAAGTTAAGAAAACCATGTCATTATATCCCTTGGAAACTGCTTTCTCAACTACTGTACTGGGGAATTTTAGTGCCAATCACAGTGGACCTGTGGCTTAGCATTGGTGGAGAGGTGGTACTCTTGATGTTAAAGGATGTAAACAGTGGAATTTATTGGCACATTTTATAGCAGAGTTCCGTCCTCAAGCATCTTGGCAGATTGATACCAGCAGCAGTAATGGGCTTTAAAGAGGTGTGAAGGATTTTATTGATGGTAAAGTGGTTATGTTGATCATGTCACTGTTAGTTTCTAAGTAACACTTTCACGTGCAAATGGAAGCATCCATTGTCTCTTCAAGGTCATTGTCATATAATAATAAAAGCCCCACGCCGAATGATCTTTTACCAACCTTTTTATGCTCTATTTTCAATCTCTGTAATCAAGAGGAGGGGTGTTTATTTCACTGCATTTAAACAGGTCTCATTTTACAGTATTTATTGTATATGGAATATAAATTACTTAGATGATCTTACAAAAACTCATGTTTATTATTTATTAAAAATAAATGACTCAAATGATTCTATAAAAGCCCTTTATTTAAACTATACACACAAACTCCATAAAAGCAGTATGTGTGAGTCTTTTGTATGGCTTCCCTTTCTTCTCCCTTACTGTCTGAGAGCAAAAAGAAAAACAGGCAGATTAAAAACCCTAATATTTGAAAACATGGGCCTCTTAGATAGTGGAGACCCCCTAGCTGAAAGAACATTGCATCTCCATACTGAAATCTCACAATAGGCATAACTGTGGTAGCCCCTCCAGTCACGGGGTTCCCTAATTATCCTGTTAATGAGGTCAGTCTACCCAAGTCTTTCTCCCTATCTTGGGAGGAGGAGCACACAGGACAGTTGGATTTCAAGTGGATCTTGCTGTATTTGCAACTTAACATAACTGCTCTGAAGACCCCCAGAGTGCTTAATTGGGGCCTGGCATTTGTGCTTGCGGGGTGGGGGTGCGGGGGTGGAGGTGAGGCTCTGCTGCACACAGCTACTCATTGTGTGTGTGTAAGCCACTGTGCAGCGTGGAAACGTTGCATGCTTTTGTTGATGGTGCACAGTTTTATAAACTCCAAATCAGCTTATTGCCTTTTAAGCATTGGGAGAACAAAATAATGGACGCCCTAGAAGTCTCTAGGTTGGGCAGCAGCCAAGCCGTTTAGGGGGGGCGGGGGAAAGACGTCAAATGAATGGTTTACTTGTAGAGCAAACCATTTGTTTACAGATTAAGACTTACTCGTTCACTAAATGGTATGGACCAAATGGACCCATGGACTGGGAGGTGACAAAACGAGGCTGTAAGGTTGAAAGCTCACAGTTGTGTTTTGTGATCAGTGCTTGACTGTTTCTCCAAGGCCCCTTCTTTGCATGCAAAGGAGGCAAAACAAAGGGATTATTTAGTTATTAACGGTGAGGCTGCTTGGCCAAGAACCTGTCTTAAACTATCAAGGAATGAGGTAGGAGTTGGGGATGCAGATGGTTATTTCTTCCTTGCCTGGTCAAGATGTCAAAACCCTAAGATTCTTGCAGCTGAGAGAAGGACTTGAGGGCTCTTGTTGAGTTTTATTTAATGTTTTGTTGGGATGGTGGTGGGGAGGGTCAAGCAGAGAGGTGGGTGAGGTGGGAAGTAGAAGAAAGGTTTAGGGGAGAGAATGAGTAGAGGAGGGCCCTCGGTACCCCAAAGCCCTACCCAACACATTCTCTTGAATCGTTGGGGTATTTGTCAGAGATATCCTCTATTTCATTGGGTAGTGGCATGTTTCTGAATAGAAGGGGACTCCCCAGGATGGCAGTGAGGTGGCATAGCAATCCAGGGGCCAAAGAGTTGTTGCCTGGCAGCTTGAAGTTAGTGTGATTCTCTTTAGAAAAGGACAGATGAACCTAGTACAGTAGAATTCCAGAAACCATGGCTTTTGTTCCCATTAGTAGTTGTATGTAGTTCAGCCTTCTAAACTTTTGGATAAAGAGACTTAGGGATGTCTCTGGTAAAGTACTGTTTTCTAGAAGTGTTAATCTGAACACTTCCTCAACCACTACTTTTATTTTTACATCAGCCTTGTGAGTGAAACCCTTAATTTCAAACTGCTCTTTTGTCTACAAACTGTCACACTTTCTGATAACTCCAGATCCAAATAGTTTTTACAGCCTCTGATCTGTCTGACCACAACCAAAGCCATCCCACCGGGACATTAAAACCATTGGCTCACTACATTCTTTAATACTTCATGTTTATGGGTGTTGGGCTGTACTTGATGGTGTGTATCACCTGCTGGCTTAATGCCCACAGAGAGCAGAAGAAGATGTCGGTACCGGAGTTAGAAATGGTTGTGAGCTGCCTTGGTGTTGGGAATTGAACCCCGGGTCCTCTGGAAGAGCAGCCCTGTGCTCTTAACCACCTAGCAGCCGCATTTGATGCGTTCTTGATAAGCTGAGCTAACAAGATCCCAGTCTGCTTAAAATGACCCTGACTGTTTTCTCCCTCAAGTTTTTTTGGTACTATTATTTTAATATTTTTATCCCTTTGAAACGGCATGGTTTCCTACACAAATGTCAGCTGGTCCTTTTATTTGGTAGCTTTTTTCTGGGGACTTGTACGTTACAGGGTTGGAGAACTCAATGAACAAAGAGGATATAAAAATGGGTCTCAATGCTTTCATTGTTAATCTACTTTGGACTTTTTTTTTATTTATTTATTTATTTATTTATTTATTTTGTTTTTTCAAGACAGAGTTTCTCTGTATAGCCCTGCCTATCCTAGAACTCACTCTATAGACCAGCTGGCCTGGAACTCACAAAGATCTACCTGCCTCTGCCTCCTGAGATTAGGCTGGTCGCTGGTGGTGCACACCTATTTCTAACTTTTTAAATGCACTATTATTTATATATGATGCTTTTTTTTTTTTCTATACTAATGAGGGAAGAGATTGGATTTTACTTCTGTTAGAATTCAACGTAATTTTTTTTAACTAAAGACCTTTAAATCTCCTCTTACCACTGAGCTACCATGATCACTAAGACCAAATGAAAATGTGTTTTTAAATGTAAAGAGTTACTGGGCCTGGTGCCTCACAGTTTTAATCCCAGCACTCAGAGACAGAGGCAAGTGGATCTCTGTGAGTTCTAGGCCAGCCAGGGCTCCGTGTGAGAACCTGTCAAAAAAAAAGATAAAGGTTACTAAAATGCTGAACCTCTTTTAATGCTCACCTAAACTTGATTCTTTGGTGAGCATTCTTTGTTTAAATGTTAATGCGTGCTCAGTCTGGGTTTACTTAGCAAACCAAAATGTAGGTGTAAAAATGAAGAACATGGCTCCCTTCACCTGTGTGGAAGCCCAGAGGCAGCGCGAGCATGGATGTCCCTGTGGATCTAACCTTTCCAGGAAAGAAAGCTTCTTGCCAGTTGTTAACTACCTCCACCATGCGAGGCCTTCCAGGGAGTTTTCAGAACTCACCACCTAGCACGCCTTTCACTCCGGTGTTCAGTTTGCATTCACAGATGGTATAAGGAATGGGGGAGGGCAGGTTCTGAGTTCTTACTGCTTATTATGAGTTCCTCCTGTTTCTTGCCAGTCCTGTTTAGCCTGTTTTATATGCTACTCAGATGGATCCTTTTTGTTACCCATATCAAATGTGTGTCTTGGAAGGGAGCTAACCTAAGATGCTCTGAAAATGATTTTTATAAATCTGCTTACATCAAGTCTAATACTTTCTTTCTTAGCTTATATTAAAGGCTTAAGGTGCACTTTGAAAGACTACCATGTGAATCCACAAGTCTACTGCAAGATCATGCACATTATTTCCTGGTACCAACCAATCTTTTCTCTGTACTCGAGCTAGAGCAGCTGCAGTTACTTCCAGGGGCGAATCCTGCCTGGTTTTAGAGTGACAGGAGCTCTTACTGGCTGCAGTTATGTACCGATGATCAGATGACAACAGAATATACTTGCTTTCTTAGAGTTCAGCTGTCTATCTTAAACACCTTGGGTTTCTGACAATTGTTGTAAACACTGAAGAAGCGCAAGACTTTTATACTTGAACTGTATATTTAGCCCATGTCTTTACTGGAGTACAATATTGAACATATAGTTTCCTTCAAATTGGTTTTTAAAGGGTTCATTCTACTTATTAAAATTATGTGTGTGTGGGTTTAGTGTGTGTGTGTGTGTGTGTGTGTGTGTGTGTGTGTGTACCTACCTGTTGGATCTCCTACCCTGGAGCTGGAGTTACAGGCAGTTGTGAGCACCCTGGAAACAGTTCTGGGAGCTGAACTTTCATCCTCTGTGTGGGCTTTTCACTGCTGAGCCATTTCTCCAGCCCCTCAAGTTGCTTTTTAAGTCTGGTGAGTGGCTTGCCACCATACACCAATAGAAGGAGTTAAATGGTGGTGAAGAAATAGGTAATGGCTTATCTTTCATCTGCCATAAATTCTAAAATGGTTTCTGGAGTTTCCCTCATTTGAGGATTGTTTTTGCTTGTTTTGGGAATCTAAAGAATAAAACTGGATAAATAATTCTGTGCAACGGAGTATAGTCGCCTCCATGTTATTTGAGCCTGAATGTGCGTGCATAATTGGAGAGATTATTGGAGAGAGAGTGTTTTGCTGTGGTAGATGTGGTTTAAATCCTAGCGCTGAGCATAGCATTTAGTTTCTCAGCTTACCCACAAAATCTGTGACTAATTTAGTGAATGTGAAGATTTTTGTCCAGATGGTTAGGTTTAATTGTAAAAACTGGAAAGATTTCAAAGTACCCTTTGGGGGAGTGTAAGAAATGAGTAAACAACAAAAAAGAATTAAAAGTAACCATAAATCACTAAATATAGCATAAATGTACATTTTATATTTATAAACACACACGCATATATACTTAAACACACACATATATATGTATACACAGCCAGGGAAAAGCTTAAAGAACTGGTTACAGCAGCAGGACGCAATAGGACCTGGAAGAGGAGTGACTGCACTCTGTTCTGTTCCTAATACTCGTTGTTGAGCCTTTCCTGAGCGCAGAGCAAGCTTACTCCCCAGGGTGGTGAGTTCCACTTCCTCCTCACCGGCTGCTCTCCTTAAGGCCGCCGGTCATTAACTCATCGGATTGTGCGCTCGCCTGAGTGTGTTCCACTCACATTGCAGCTGTGTAGCCCGGAGAGGTAGGAAGCTTGGCTTCAGCATCCATTTCTTCTTCACAATATTTGCATGTGATAGCCACGCCATATGATAGCAGAATACTCTGTGTGGATGCTTTTAAAACTACTCCAGACCTCCTCCTTCCCCTTACTTCTTATGCAAATGGACTATGAAAGCACAGATATTGGCTCTCTCATGCTTTGTAGTCTGGATACTGATGGCCTAAATGATGACCTAAATCTTGACCTCATAAATTGTGTTGCTTTTCCCCAGTAAATTTTCTTTGAAATTGGTAGGCTAGTAGATTCTATACTAACTTTTTTTTTTTTTTTCCGGTAATACCTAGATTTATAAGGAGAGAAAGAAGTGATATGCCAGTGGCTTCAGGAAATAGAAGTGGAGGCTGTGTGACTGTTCACAATGCTTGCTTGTTAGAGACCAGTGGACACGGGCTATGGAAAATGGTCTATAAGGAAGCAACACTGGTACATTTCTTGTACAAGAATAGAAATGTATCCAGACATCAGAAAGCGTAGAAGAGTGAGCTAAGTGAGCTAAATCAATGTGGTATACTTGCCGTATGCCGATTGCTTTCATAGTTGATGATGAGATCCTTAGAATTTTAAAACATCCTAAGGAATGAGAGGCTGAGGCTATTTTGCATGAAAGGAAGATTGAAGAAGAAGAAGAAGAAGAGGAGGAGGAGGAGGAGGAGGAGGAGGAAGAAAGGTTAGCTATATTGGGATGGTGATTTTTCAGGTTGTGAAAAGACAAGTAGAAGAGAAGTCAGGAGAGAGTACTTCCTGTGCGGGAGTAAGTTTAAGTCTCTGAGGCTATTACACCGATGGCATTGGAGAGGGAGGTTAGCCGAAGGTTCTCCACCCTAATGGGGAAGTGATATTTGCCTTGCTCCTTTTGGCCAAGTTCCTGCAAAAATATCTTTCTCTATCTTCTGACAGATTCCTATCTGTTTATAGGCTGTTTTTCTCCCTCTATTTATCAAGTTTTGACCTCTGTTAGTAAGCCATTGGATGGCTCTTAATGGCGATTTTGAGATAGTACTCACTACTCAGTGGTAAACAGACTGATAAAGGCCAGAGAGATAAAGAGACTCAATGGTAGGGACCTTCTGGTAGTAGGAGGGGCAGGACAGTGTGGTTGCTGTCTTCCGCAACACCCTTTGAGTAGCCCTCTTTTCTGCTAGCTCTATTCCCACCTCCCTTTATTTTTCTTTCTTCTTCCCTCACCTCATTCTTCTCCCCACCCTAGAGCCCCATTTGTGCTAGGAAATGCTCTACCGCTGAGCCGTGCCCCCATCCTTTCTGTAGAGATTTTAGTATGGCAATGCAAATGAAAGTGATAAGAATGAAGCAGAATGGGACATTTCCCCCTCCTGATTTTTAAAGCCCTTTTTGTAATGTAATATAAACAGTATGATTCACATAGAGACCTAGTAAGCACGTGAGATCTTGAGGATGGGTCATTCAGATGCTCTGTGAGACAACTTGAGAATAATGTTCATGATGTTTATTTCTTATTCTGTATTTGTTATGATTTGTGTGTGTGTGTGTGTGTGTGTGTGTGTGTGTTTATGTGTGTCTGTGTGTAGCTGTGTTGTGGTTTCTAGAAATTATTGCAGATTTCTCATGGACCTGATAAACTAATTCTAGGAATGGAAAGAATAGTGCACATCACTGAAGAGATGAGCGTAGCCTTCCTTACACAGTTCAGGCTACAGGAAACCCAAGGACACAGTGGGTTTTAAGAAGACAGAATTTGTGCAAGCAGTAGTATGTTTCTTCTAGAGCCTTGATTTGGAGAAAGAGGGTAGATAAGGGTCGACAGAGCCTACAGCTGTGTTTTCTGTTGCAAATTCTGGACTATCTTAAGACACAGTGGAAAAGAGAGTCACTGGAAAATTGTAGGTTTGCACTGCTTGTGAATGACTTTTGTTATTGTGTCTTTAAGACTTTGAATGACAGGAAGTTTCCATACTGGAAGAAGTTGTATCTCAGAGGCTGAGGTTCCTAGCTTGTATTATTAGGGTAAAGACCTTTGTCAAGTGTATGCTTGAGATGGAGGAGGAAGAGCAGTTGGAGCAGAAAAAGCTGCGACAGCAAATCCAACAAGTGATTCTGAGCTAGAGGGGACTTGAGCTTGGAATGTGGATTGATTGGATTGGATGCAAGCACTGTTTCCTGGATGTGCATCTGAGCCTTTTTCTTGGCTGACTGCACATGCTGTTAAATCCCCTCAGATAACACATGAGGCATGTGTTTCGAACAGACCGTGTCCGGATTGGATTGGGACCTGGGCCTACACTTGGTCATGCAGGGCCTTGTAGGCCATGGTTAAGGAGTTTGAATTCTAGTTGGAGTAAAAATCGATTCTAAATTTTAAGCAAGAGAATAACATGATTTAGTTTGCCTTTTAAAAAGCTTCCTCTACACTGCTGTTGGGTGTGGGGAACTGATTGCCAGAGGTACAGAGAAATCAGTTATAGGACTTTTTTGGTGAGACACAGTAAACATCTTTGTTAGTCATAGAGTTTGGTTTAGAGTGGCCATGTTGTCCAAAAGTAAAGACAGAGTAGGAGTTGTAAAACAGTGAGAGTTAAGGATAACAGCTGACTGGAGTGGGGGTGGGGTCAGTAGAACCAAGAATTATGAGTCAGTTTCTTGTTTGTTTGTTTTGGTTTTTGAAACAGGGTTTCATGTATTCTTGATGACTTCAATATATAGCTGAGGATGACCTTGAACCTCTGGTCCTCCTGCCTTCACCTTCTAAGTGATGACATACATCACAGGTACACACCAGCATGTACCCTTTGGACTTAGTCCAAGACAAAAGTGACATTCATCCACTTAGTTAGGTTAGCGTGGAGGAGCAGGCTAGGATGGACTTGCCCTGAGAGAGGTTCCTCGGAGACGGAGTGTCCTTAGGAAAGACAAGAGAGCAGAGCTGAGCAATGAAGTATTAAGAGGAGCCAGGGGTACATGCGCTGTGGAAGAGGAAACCCCAGGCAATCTGGTGTTTCTGGAAAGCAAGTTTAGAAATTCCATCCAGGTGGCTCTGATCATCTGTGCCAAATGCTGCCAAGAACTCAGGTTAAAATGAGACTCAGAATCAATGGCTGCTAAGCTCAACAACTGTAGTCCTTACTGAAATACAGGGGCAGGGAAACATAAAATAGCACTATGTTGCTTTAAAAAAAATCAACATACCAATCTTTTTTTTTTTTCTTTTTGTTTGTTTCTTGTTTTTTGCTGTTGTTGTTTTTTTTTGTTTTGTTTTGTTTTTTTGAAACAGAGTTTCTCTGTTGTAACTCTGGCTGTCCTGGAACTCACTCTGTAGACCAGACTGGCCTTGAACTCACAGAGATCCTCCTGTCTCTGCCTCCGAGTACTGGGACTAAAGGCATGTGCCACCACTGCCCCATATCAATCCTTTTTAAAAAGGTTAACCTAAGGACAGAATATTAATCTAAATATTTATTCTTTACCAAGGAGGGGTTGTAGCTGTGGGTGTAGCTCAGTTGGTAGCATATTTGCCTAGCCTGTGCACAACCCTGAGGTTGATCCACAGTGTCTTCCTTAACTATAAAGCAAGTTCAAGGACAGCTTGAGATACACGAGACCTTGTCTCAAAAGGGGTAGGAAAACAAATATTTATCACTTTCAAAATGTAAGGAACTTTTAGTAGCCTATGTGTGTGCTGCTGTCGAATGTGGGATAATTATACTAGAGCAAAGGCAATAAATGTTCTTTAATAGGCATGAGAGTCAGGGTAAGGGAGATTGGGTACCTTGGACCTTTGGAGTTGAACAAGTCCTCTATTGTAGCAAAAGAAAGATGGCGTATAGTCACACACAGAGGGTTGATAGAATTTGTGGCTAAAAACAAAACAACCCCTCCAGATTAAAACAACAAAATCTAGCAAATTTTTGCTGGTGATTGCACAGGCTTTGCACATGCAAACCACGCTGGGGAACTAGACCCCTAGCCAGGAAGATTTTATTTTACCATCTGTGCGGGGTTGTTATGATGTTAAGGGACTTAGAAATTTCTTTAATAGAGATGTTGTAGACAACAGTTGTGTATCCATTTTTTTTTTCACTCCCCCTGTAGTTTAGAGATCTTTGACTATTTTGTGTTCAGGAAAAGGCAGAGAAGGGAAGAGCATCTATGTGGTCTCAGCCTATTTTTCCTTTCATTCCCATTCATGCCTTTATCCATTTCTTCCCTGAACAAGTAGTTTTGAAAGCCTGTGTCTGGGTCTCCAAAACCCAGTAGTGAGCAAACCAAGTCTCTGCCCTGTAATGCAAACATTCTAATTTCTTATGAGGAAACCCTTTTGTTTCACGGTGGTGTGTGTGTGTTGTAAGGGAGAATCTAGCAGGGGAGGATGGAAAGGTGAGCTGGGAGAAGGGAGAGTTTCCATGTGTCTGTGTTTGAGTGGAACCTGAGAACAGGTAGGGTCCATTTGACCTCTGGATGGAATCTTCCTAGACCCAGAGTACAATCCCTGAGGTGGGGGAGTATTCCTGTGCCTGAGTGAGGGTGTGAGTGAGACAGTGTCAGGAGTGGCTGAGCTGAATGGTGGAGAGTTACAAGGAGGTGCAGTGATGGGGAGGGGGCAGGGGACAGGCTGTGACTTCAGTGACCTTAGCTAAACTTCTGACTTCACTCGTAGGTTTTTCCTTTCTAACTGGTTAAGGGAGATGGAGCTTTTTATTTTCTTGTGTAAAATATGCCCACTGACTCCACATGGAACACTGCAAATTCTGAGGCATATGG
This sequence comes from Cricetomys ansorgei, assembly GCA_026225945.1. NCBI lineage: Eukaryota > Metazoa > Chordata > Mammalia > Rodentia > Nesomyidae > Cricetomys > Cricetomys ansorgei. The sequence goes on from JAMJFZ010000242.1 coordinate 6,933,183, forward strand.
GAAGTGGACATACTAGAACCTTCCTCCGAAGGCATTGATGAAGAGAGCATGACTTTCCTGAGGGAATGTTTTCTAGGTTCTAGGTGTTCAGGTGTGCATACTCATACTTTGTAAATACATACACTCTCACAACCACACATGCACACACAATAAACACATATGCACACATACACAGCCACAGTGCACACACTTGCGCATGCACACTCCATGTTCTGTCACATTATAAAGAAAGTTGACTATTATCAATTATATTTCCAAACAACAGAATTAGAAAGTGCTGCGGTATGCTGTGAAGACCGATCTCTTTTGTCTTAAACCCTCAACTTTTGCACGTCCTTGGAGTCTAACATACCTACACGTTGGGTATTGTTGCACAGGTTGTTAATCCCAGCACTCAGAAGGACGAGGCAAGGAGGATCGCAAGTCAGAGGTCAGCCTGGGCAACACAGTGAGGCCTTGCCACAAACAGACAGACAAACTTAAAAACAAAAGAACAAAAGAGTCTCGTACTTTGAGACTGGCCTGCCTGAGTAAATTAGTTGTGGTCAGTAAATTACTGCTTTGTTTTGTTATGTTTGATACAGAATCTTCTACGTAGTCCAGGCTGGCCTCAAATTGGAGATCCTCCTGCCTCAGACTTACAGTAATTCTTAAATGACTTAAAAAAAAAAGAGGGAGAGAAAGAAAGAAAGAGAGTACAGGGGTCTGTAGAAGTTGAAGCCATAATTATCTATCTCCTAATGGAAACTGGGCATTCGTTTCCCCAGTACCTCACCTCTCCCAGCCTGCTCCCCAGAGCCAGTCTCCTTCAGCTCCTTTCTTGATGTGGTCCTTATCTGTCAATCATATGGATTCATACTTCTCATTTTCTGCACAAAAGAGAGCACCTTAAAGAAACTGATCTGCATGTTGCCCTTTTCACTTAGCTGTGTTTTGGAAACCACTCCCTGCTCTTTTACCTCAGATTCCACAGTTGAACTGGTCTGGCAGCATGGAGGCTGTTGGCAGTATTTTTCAGTTATAAGAAATATTCTAGTGAGCATCTAGTGAACATTCATCTCAAAATTTAATTTTCCTCCAACCCAGCTCTATGTAGTGGATCATCCAACATGCAACACGACAATTTGTTAGTATGGGTTATGATTTTCTGAATTTCATGTTAGTCTGATAGCAATTTACTATTTCAATTCACATTTTTACGTGAGTACAAGCCATCATATCTCAGTTTTTCTTATGTATTGATAATTCATAATCTTTGCCTGGTTTTATAGTAAGCCAGCCACTTCTTGACTTGAGTATTTCAGATTTATGTTAACTAAAGACACTACTAAGTTTTTGCATTTTGCAAATTTCTTGCTTGCACCCATGCTTTCCCACTCCCCGGAGGTCTAACAAGCCTTCATGGTTGATAGCTTGCAAATATTGTTTCCCACCTCTCTTAACTCCCAGTTTGTGTTTATGCAAGTTCCTATCTACCCCTAAACCCAATACCACCACCCCTGTGCAAAAATCTTAAACTGTGTAATCAAGTTTATAAAATTTTATTTCATGGCTGCTGGGCTTTGCATGGCTTGGGGAAACCTTTCTTATTCCAAGATAATCAAATTGTTTTCTACTGTTTTTCCAGTGCTGTAACTCTCTTTTAAGTCTTTTTTCTTTTGTTGAGATATGGTTTAGCTATGTAGGCTTGGCTGTCCTGGAACTCACTATGTAGACCAGGCTGACTACAACTCACAGAGATCCACCTGCTTCTTCCTGGTGAGTCCTAGAATTAAAGACATGCTCCACCATGCCAGGCTTAAACATTATGGTTTGAGAGGTAAATATCCTAGTGACCTAAGTAATGCTTAGTCTGCACTCTCCCCCTCACTCCCCTCCACTTCCCATGCACTCAGATCCCAGGTCCCCTGCCCTGCTTCTCCTTTGTGTGCATTTGGATAAAGATTCAGACCACGTATCTGAATACATATATTCTCTGCCCACACCCCCCCATCCAAAACTGCTTTTAAATATGATAGCTCCAGCTGGCTGGTGGAGGTGCATGTCTTTAATCCCAGAATTTTGGAGGCAGAGGCAGAGGCAGAGGCAGAGGCAGAGGCAGAGGCAGAGGCAGAAGTCACAGAGGTTCTCTGTGACTTCAAGGCCAGCCTGGTCTACAAAACTAGTTCCAGGACAACTAAGGCTACACAAAGAAACCCTGTCTTGAAAAACAACAACAACAAAAAGCTCCTTATACAAAAATCACATAGGACTGCTTTAAATACCGTTTCATTAAGATGTTTTGCAGGTAGCTCTTTAGTGGACCTGGATGGGGCCAAATGGGAGATGGAGCCACAAGCTCTGACAGTGCAGGTCTAGCCCCAGGTACATTTATGGCCAGGACACACTTACCCCTGCTTCCTACAATCCTGGGGCAGAAACTTCGGTGCACAAATGAACTGCTTCAGTAGTAAAGATGAACCGGGCAGTGCTTTCTTGACTCCTTAGGCTTAGTGGTACAGACACTGGCATGGCAAAGGGGAAGGTTTAGGGAGTGCCCAAACGCTGAGTAGCATGGATTGCTTCTGCAGTCTCACCTGTGGAAGTCATCCCTTCTGGTCAGCTGGGCTCTGACTTCTTTGATAATGGGCAAAATCTGTTGTTTAGGGAGCTCATCTTGTGTTTTTGTCTTTCTTTTGGGGACTGCATTTTCTGAATGTCCTTTCATTTCCCAAAGAGCTGTAACTACCCCCCTCCCCCCGTTTCCACTTTCTACACTGCATATGAATGTCTTTTATACCATTTTGTTCTGTGACCTGTGCATACTCATTTCCCCTTTGAGCTAGGGACCCCTGAAAACTCTCTTACTTCTTCTTACTTATTTGTATGTCTGACAGTACTTGCCGATCTGTGTGCTCCTGTGGAGTCACAGGGTGGAGGAGGGTCATCAGTGTGGCTCCTCTTGGTCCCAATCTTTTTTTGTTTGTTTGTTTGTTTGTTTGTTTCTTTGGTTGGTTGGTTTGTTTGTCTGGTTTTGTTTTTCTCTTATGAGATCATAGGCAAAGACTCTGCTGGAAAGGATCTAAGTCTTTCCTGTCTTGCATCTATGTGCATTTTTTATTCTTTAAAAGTGCCATTATTTGTGTAATGGTCGGATTGCATCTGCTTTCTAAGTCTGGTAGGGCTGGTCTGTTGAATTTTAAAGAACAAAGACAGTTTACTCAGAAGGTGTAGTATGCTGTGTCAGAATCACAGATTGCAACGATGTCCTGTGTATTGAGAGATTTTTGTCTAATGGTTTTTTGGTTAGCCACAAATCCTCTGGGGCTAAAATGGACAGTTACACTTCCAAAAGTAAAGAGAAAAGACCCCAATATTCAAACGACAGAGATGCCTATAGGAAAGTTTACACCAAGCAAACCTGATTTGCAAAAGAAAAAAAGGGAGGGGGGCTGCTGAGATGGCTCAGGGGTAAAAAGTTTGATGTGTATGTGTGAGGAGCAGAATTAAGATCATCAGTACCATATAAAAAGTCAGTGGTAGCTCTCCCCTTTAATTAAGGGCCTAGTGGGGCAGACAATATTCTCTGGGGATTACTGGCCAGCCAATCTAGCAGAAATGGAGGACTTTGGGTTTAGTGAAAATTGTTACCCCAAAAAGTAAGGTGGAAGAGTGAGCGAGGAAGATACCCACAGTCGATTTCAGGCCTCTTACACATGTGCACAGTGACCACACATACTCACACCCAAGTGTGTACATACACATACATGCATAAAATAAGTCAGCTCACATGCTTGGAATGTGATCAGATCTTAGGAAATCAAGCATGTATTTGGCTTCCTTCTTTATGCTAAAATTCAAACCAGAATTTGAAACATGACTTATCTAAGGGTTTCTCTATGCCATCATTGATTGTTCTCAGATGTAATCGTAATCATTAGCCATAGCTGTTGTTGAAAAGAACAATGGTTTTGGTGGGTCATGGTAGAGCACACCTTTAATCCCAGCATTCAGGAGGCAGAGGCAGGCAGAGGAGACAGATCCCTGTGAGTTTGAGGCTAACCTGGTCTTTGTAAAGCAAGTTATAAATCAGCCAAGGATTTACATAGTGAGACCCTGCCTTAGAAAGAATTGAACAGTGGTTTTATTTTTATGTTTTAAGTTACCCATTAAACTCAATATGCTATTTAAGCATAATTAAAATAGCAGAGTGCTCAAGGTACATACCTTCAATCCCAGCACTTGGGAGGCAGAGGCAGCAAAGTTCGAAGCCAGCCTGGCCAACAGCACAAGTTTGAGGACAGCCAGGGCTACACAGAGAAACTCTGTCTTGAAAAACCAGAAAATTATACATGTATATTCCTGTATACATTCAATTGATCAAATTTATGTATGTTTATGATTAAGTGTTAAATGTCCATTTCAGCCTAATCAATGAATCCTGCTGCTTCTGTGTTGCATAGGAATGGTGTGGTTCCTGGAAAGCCTCTATTGAGTTCTGTCTTTTGTAACATTCAATGGTTTTAGTTGTGCAAAGTGGCCCCACACCTCTTGTCCCAGCCCTGGGGAGGCCGAGGTAGGTGTATCCCTGCAAGTTAGAGGCCAGCTTAGGCTACATGGTCAGACCTTGTTTTGAATAGAAAAATAATAATAAATAAATAACAGGTACAACAAAAAAGATAGTTTGAGTAAAACTGGTAGAGAAGAAAATTCTCGTGGTGAAACATTGAGAAAGAAGATGCCCATTGATGAAATCTTTGCATCTTTTGGTACAACCTTCTGGTATCATTAACAAAGCCTGGGGAGAGCTTCCATTTTGAGGCTCTTACCCCTATGACATTTCCCAGATACATTATTTACTTAGAAGGCTGTTTCTTTTCTAGTAAGGTAGTAAAAGTGGTCAATACTTTTTTATCTTCATACAATAATGTTTAATCTTGTTGCCCAAGAAATGTTTCTTACTTCAGTAGCACCTGCAATTATCTTTAAAGACTTTCAGAGGGATATCCTGTTTTTTTATGACAGCCTTCACAGATCCTAAGATGCTATTGTGTCTGGTTTTCAGGCAAACTCAGGTTTAGAAAGAAGTAGGAACCCTGGGCCTAGAGAGAGGCATTCTGTTTTTTGTCTTCTTTATGTCATCTTGGCTGGCCTGGAACTCACTCCATAGACCAAGCTGGCCTCGAACTCACAGAGCTCCACCAGCCTCTGCCTCTTGAGTGCTGCTATTAAAGGCACATGCCACCATGCCTACGTGAAAGCGATTCCTGAAGGTATGCCGTAAAGAAAACCTGGCACAACCCTTACCCGAATTGCCTACTGATTGCTCAGTTGCCTCTAGGTTAAACAAATTGGATTTTAACCGAGCATCTATGCATCCTGTCTCCAGGGATTAGGAGAAAGGAAAAATACACAAAATACAAACCGGAGCTGCTGTTACTGCAGCGCTGCTTAGGCTCCACAAGGTGTTTGAACCCCAGTGCAGATCCTGTGATTTAAAATTACTTGTCAACAAGCCCTTGAATTAAGTGACTTACTGGGGACCAAACAGCCCAACTATGGAGAAGTAACAGGAACCCCCTGCTTCGTTTCCTTCTCCTAATGTTTTCCCCACCACCCCATGCTGATTTTCAAATGAAGAACAATAAATGAAATAATAGGAAAACACTTTGTAAATAGAGGGTGTTTTACAAATCCAAGCACAAACAAATCTGTAAGTGGTAGGGAAACCCGGGCCACACATTTTGTGGTGGCTTCTGTTCATATATTAGGGAGCCTGCTGGAACCCCACTGAACAATTAGTTGCCAGCTGTTTGCTTTAATCTGATCATTTGCAAAAATACAGCAGTCCTCAATGGTAGTAAGTTAAATACTGGTAGAACTAAAATGAATGCCATGCCACTGATGGCATGTATATGGGTGGTAAAAACTGGTTAATTCCACCTCTAGAAATATCAGGGAATTTGTATCTGTTTTCCGGGGAGAGAGCTGGAGAGAAGACATTGAAGTCTCAGAGAGCACATGTTATGATTTCTTTGACAATGGAAAGCGTTGTGTAAATTTGGGGAAACTCATTAGTGGGCAGGTTAGTGCTAGTAGTGCCTCTTAATTAAATTTCAGTGGATGGAAGAAGTATTAGGAGCGGAATACATCAGAGATTTTACAGAATTTCTGACTGAGGCAAGCCAGTGGTTATTTCTACAGTGCATGCTAATTTAAAAATAATTCAATAAGGATTCAATTTGTGTCATCCTGGCATTTACAAGGGGACATGAAGAAGTCTTGCCTGTCTTTATTCACCAAATAGCAGTTTGCAGACCCTTACAAGTTCCCATATGTTCGTGAAAAACATTTTCCAAGAAATTGGCAGGATTGCACTTTGTAGCTGATGCCAGCTCCTTCCTGGGGCGGATTCAACAGAGCGGGGTGGGGGGAGCGGGGGGGGGGAGTAGGGGGAGGCCTTGTATTAGTGGCTGAGTTACTCTGACAAGCTTTCACATTGCCCCTCCTCTTATTAATATTCTTTTTGATGTGAGCTTGTAAAACAGAGGATTGGCTGTTAATCTCCAAGATCTCAAGGGCTTTTGGCAGTGGCCCATAATTGATGTGTTCACATGGCTGTTGTCTGACTACTAATGATTAGACAGCAGTGTTATCTACCAGCTAAATCAGTGTTGCTTATAAATCACACTTGATAAACTGCAGTTTCATTTCTTCAAAGAGTCGGTACAGAAATGCCAGGGGCATTTCATGATTCTCTGACAGCTTAGATTAGGTTTATTTTTCATTTCTGTTTGACAAAATATTACACTCCCTAACACAAGCGAAAAGAGAATTTGTTTTGTTTCTCTAACGAGGCACTTGGAGGTTGATAAGCAGAGGAAGATGACCTGCTCTCTGCCGGAGGAGGTCACAGATCCCGGTGGCAGATGGAATTCTCACTATTGTTGCCATCCTTCAAGGTGAGTGGGTGGCCCATCGCATAGTGGAAGACAAAGAACAGAGGAAGTTCTAAGAATGTAGGCCTGTGCTTAGATTGTGACATGGCAGGGGCAGGGCAGCCAGAACTGTGAGATTACAGTAACCATTCAGTCACAGTGGGTGTTGAGCCTGCGTGTCAGGTATGACTTCCTTCTGTAGAAGGCCAAGAGGAAGCAAGAAGGTTTTACGAGATGAGGTAACAGCCAGAGAATTTCTCTGTCCTTCACCACTCACCTGGGGATACTTATGGCCACGGACACACCCAGAGTTCCCCATCTGCTCTGGAGATCAGAAACAAGGTTGCAGTATGCCTATTCACAGTGGGCTATGACTGGGAACTTCTGCTAAGTCATGGTTGTTTATTTGGCTACAAATTCCTGTGGCTCTGAGATCATTTCCACAATATATAAAAGTGAAATTCAAAAGGACTAAATTTCTTAGCTCATTTTGTTGCATTTCTTTAAATTTTGCATATCTTCTGAGTTGTTACAAAGCTTCTGAGAGCCTTTTTGGTAAAGCGTTAGTTAATGGCATAGGTAGGTAGGTAGGTGGGTGGATAGATGGATAGATGATAGATAGATAGATAGATAGATAGATAGATAGATAGATAGATCTCTCTCCTAGCTTTCTTGGAGCTCCTTATACAGACCAGCAGGCTGTATCCAAATTGTGATATTTAAGAATGGATTTTGTTGTTTTTGTGTTTTGAGTCTCATTCTGTAGCCCAGCCCGATCTTGAACTGATGATTCCTGCCTCAACTTCTTGAGGAATTGCAGACATGAGTCACTAATGCCCAGCTAAGAAATGCAGTTTTGTCTGCTTGGGTTTTGGCTTGTTTATTTTTGTTTTTGTTTAAGATAGTGCCTTGCTATATGGCCTGGATGGTTTGGAACGCACCAGGAAAATTAGGTTGGCCTTGAACTTTCAGTAATCCTGCTGTCTCTGCCTACGAAGTGTTAGAGGAATGTATTAGTTATTATGCCTGGTTGCAAGAGAAACTCAAATTGCTTTACCAAAATATATAGCTTTTGGGTCAGTAGGGTGGCTCATTAAGTAAAGGCGCTCGCCACCAAACCTGAGGACCTGAGCTTGAAATCCAGGACCCACATGTCAGGAGAGAACTCTCACAAGTTGTCCTCTGACTTCACCATGTACACGTTGAATGGCTTCACATTTGAGTGCCTCCCCCATCCAAATAAATAATTTTTTTTTAATGTATAGGTTTATTCACGGTAAAGTCGTGTGGCAAATATTGGGAATAGGGATTTGTTCATTGTGGTAGTTTAAAGAGGTGTTAAAACTATTCCAAAGCACTTAAAGCTACTGAAATAAAGCTCCCCAGCTCATCCCTCCCCATCCTGTCCACCCTACCCTATCCCAACCAAACACTACTCCAGATCAAATCAAACCAAAGCCATGCAGATCTTAGAGTGCTACAATTCTTGGTATTTTTTTTTTTAAAGATTTATAAAGAATTAGGAATGTATGTCAGTGTGCACATGGGTGCTGAAGGGGAGGGTGTTGAGTCCCCTAAAGCTGGGATTACCGGTGGGTTGTAAGCCAAAAATTCTTACTGGGGACTGAACTCAAATCCCATGGAAGTGCATGCTCTTAATTGCTGAGCCATCTCTCCAGCTCAGTTTTTACATTTTAATCATAGATGCCAAGTGTATTCCTTATCTGCCAACAGTGGCTTGACACGAACATTTCTTTTTCCTAGTAAATTTTAATGCTGTAATTAAAATTAGCACAACCATCAAGGAATGAATGTTTATTGATAAGTGTTAACGCTGATTAACAAAGGTACTTATCTACTTATCTCACCGTGATTGATGGTTCAGAGTAATTCCATTTTTTATTAAACAGAAAACAATTTAAATTTAAGTTGTTTGGGTTAAGGTTATTAGATTTTAATATACTGGAAAAATATCCATGATTAACTTTGGGAAGATAGTTCTTCGGCTATTTAAATAGATGCTTCATTTAATTTTGATACAGAATCAGCTATGTATGGTTTCTAGCAGCTGTAAAATATGAAAAAAAATGCATTAAGAGGTGTGGAATGCAGTTTTCATTATAAAAATATGTGTGCGTGTGGAAGGGGTTGATTATGATATTAAAAATAAAATAATGAGAACATGTGAAGGTATTTTTTTTAATGCCATCTTTAAATAATAATCCACTTCTTGAGTTTTTTTTAAGTTTATTTTCATTATGGCAAAAATAAGCATGAATTCTTTAATTTTAAAAGAGAGCAGTTTTTCTTGACTGATGATTTCAATAATGATTCAAGTCAGCTTGATTTAAATTTAGCTGAATCTGCTGCTAAAACTGCAGGTGCTTATTGGGTAACTGGAAAGTAATTAGAAATACATATTTTAATGTAGATAGAAGCGACTCTAGTGGCCAAACTGTGCTAGGAATTTGATAATAGTGTATGGAATAGGTCCTTGTCATCTTCTTTAGATGAGTATATTCTATAAAATATCTGACTCCCATGTTAAATAATCTTGATTATTTGGAGCAATCCTCTGAAACATGTAGCCGTGTGTTCAGTTGGAAGTCATCTCTTCTGTTTCCACGTGCCTAAAATTTAAGAATAGACATTTGTTAGGTGTAAATGAGGTTGTGTGAATGGTCCCTGACTTAGAACCCACCCCCACCCCCTTACTTGTGTGTATGTGTTTGTGTGTGTATGATAGTGTGTAGCTGAAATCAGTCTTAGGTGTCTCAGCCATTTTCTGCTGTAGTTTTTTGATACAGAGTCTCTAATTCAATATGGAACTTAACAGTGTGTGTGTGTGTGTGTGTGTGTGTGTGTGTGTGTGTACGTACGTACACCAGAGTTTGTAGCTGATGTCAATCTTAGGTGTCTCTCTTAGTCATTCTCTGTCTTAGTTTTTGATACAGGGTCTCTAACCGAATGAACATGGAATTTGACAATTTGGCTAGATTGGCTGGCTAACAAGCTTCAGGTCTCCTCTTGTGTCTGACTCCCAGAAGTGAGATTACAGGCATATGCAGCCACATTCAGCTTTTTACTTAGGAACAAGGTACACAAGATACAAAGTACATGTCCTTGTGCTTGTACTTACTGAGCTGTCTTCCTAGCCCCCCGTGATAGTCTTAATTTCTTTTTTTTTTTCCTTTAAGATTTATTCTTGTATTTTTATATGTGTACCTATAGGAGATACTGGTGTTGGTTTTGGCAGAGTCTCACTGTATAGCTCTGGTCTGCCTGAAACTCTCTATGTAATAAGGCTTGCTTCAAACTCACCGAAATCTGCCTGCCTCTGCTTCCTGATTACTGAGATTAAAGGCATACATCACCACACCCAGCTCTGCATGAGTTTATGTGCAAGTGTTCATGGACACTTAGAAGAGGCTATCTGTGCTCCGAGAATTGAAGTTATAGGCAGTTGAGAGCTGCTCCACTGGGTGATGGGAACTGAACCAGGGTCCTCTGCAAGAGCAGTAGCACTCTTAACCACTGAGCAACCTGTCCAGCCCTGAGTCTTCGTAACTTCTTATGACAATCTAACTTCAATTCTGAAATAAAACATATCTAAAAGCATTCTGGAAATATGAATGTCAAGAGAATGTTATCCTGTTAACCCTTCTCTTATCTTCTGTTTTTTGTCTCTATAACACTTTTGTTTGTGTGAAAGTATAAATGAATTGTAATTTGCTTTTATTTGCATTTGTGATTCATAAAGATTTTAAATTCTTGAGGTGCTACTGTGACATTGCTGTCACAAGCCTTCTGAGTGCTGTTTTATAGATGTTGACGTCAGAAGACCCTGACTCCAGCCTTCAGCCCAGGTCACAGGTTCCAGAGGAGAAAAAAAAAATCACCCTCTGTCCAAATTTCATCATACACAGGATTCTAAGTAACTGTAATTGTTTAGTTATAATCCATTTTCAGGTATTTTAAAACTTTTTACCTTTCATCATTGTTGAAAAACAACTCCTGTTTTTCAAAAGCCAGTTTGTCCTGTGTTACTTTAGCCACGTTAGCCTTGTGAACAAATCAGACAAGCTCTGTGAACTGGACTGAGCTTGGTGCCTTAGGTGGAGCAGGAGCTGGTGGGGGAACTTGGAAACAGCTTGATACTCTTCTGTGTGACTCCTTGAGGTGAAGGTCACAGTATCTTCCCTCCAGGCTGCCAGTGACACACAAAAGGTTGAGGTATTTAAAGATTTCTCAAAGACTGAGTCATTGATGGAATAAAGGGTGTTGATATTGAGTGATACTCTTTAGCCTGGATTGAGACAGAAGGCTCCTAGTTGATGAAAGGACCACACCAGGGGTGGCCCATGGCCTTTAGAGTGAAATTATGGGAAATGCTTTAAAAAGCCAACACACTTGCTTTTCTAGTAGTAGCAAGTGGCAGAGGGAGACCTTCGGCCACTCCTGGTAGTACTGAATGAACATCTATCTGTTGAACATCAGCCCTCTGAGACCAGCTTCCTATTAAATCTGGCCTCTCTTGATGTAGGCACCTCCCGATAACTGGGACCTCACTAGCGTTCTGATCTCTCTTCCTTTCTTCCTCAGCTCTCTTGGGGTTACTGGGTTCCTTCCTTTTTCCTGCAAACCTCCTGTTTAACCTGAGAAAATCATCTCATCCCTCCACTGGCTTCACAGTTTCTGTGTGCTGGTAATTACTCAAGTCTAGCTCATTCCCTGTGGGATCTGTGCCAACTAGTAAGCATTTCCTACAGAGGGCTCTCTGCCTTGGTTCCCCTTCCAAGGGAGTGACTCTTTCTCCTAACTGAAATGGACATTTCGAGACTCATCTTTGAGTTTGCCCTCACCTCTCACCTTCTTGAGTCTTGACTGTGTCTCTCTTCCTTGGAGTTCTGCCATGGCATCTTGTCTTTGTCTCTCTGTCTCTGTCTCTCTCTCCACCCTTCCCCTCTCTCATCTTGGTTTTACTAGACATGCCAGCTGATGTTCCCATTCCCCTTCTTCAGAAGCCCCCGTGTTATTTTCACCCTCACAAAATCCCGTAGGTTCTTATCCTTGCCTGGACTCTGAGTTGATTGTTCACCTTCTGCTCCCTCTGCTCTTCCTGGTTCCTTAAACTGTCCGTTCCTTAATTAATATACCATTCAGGGTGGCTTAGATTACCCTAGCCTCTCATTTCTTCCCTAAGCTAAGTCCTATCCAACCTTACAAATCCACCTCAGCATATTCCCTGCCCCACCCCCTCGATACTCCCATAATGCCTTGGGCTTAACTGACCATCTGAATCCTGACCATATTCTCCCCTCTGCAGTGGCTATTCATCTCTCCTGGAACAATGCTTGTTACATAGAGGCACCTGACAGAAAGATACTGGATAAGAGGATGACTTCCCTAACAGTGAGGCAGCTTTCATCAGCAACTCTTCCAATGGGGAGGGCATGGGGTCAATGCATGGTCCTCCTGTCACAAAGACTAGGTTTTATACTTCCTTATAATTTGACTTATTCCGGTGCTCAGTACTTATTGCATGGGGAGTTAAAAATCTTTCGTCATAAGTCTTCTTCCTTAGCGTTGGATTTTATTTGCTCTCCCATTCCTCCTCCTCTTCTTCCTCTTCCTCCTCCTCCTCTTCCCCCTCCTCCTTTTTTTTTTTTTTTTTTTTTCCTGAAAAAGGTTCAATTATAGCCAAAGCGCTGTGGAAATAAGGATGACCTTGAACTCCTGATACTCCTCCCTCTACCTCCCAAGTCCTGATGAGGCACATGTGCTACTATACCCAAGTGCTTGCTCTTATTTAAAATGAAGTGGCTTGCTTTTATGGATTTATTTTATTTTATTTTTTAAAACTGAGCATGTCAGCTCACACCTGTAATCTCAGTCCTTTGGAAGCTGAGAGTTTGAGGGCTACATAGTGAGTTCCAGGGTAGCCTAAGGCTGTGTAGTGTGACATTGTCAACAACAACTGAGAGAGAATGATTTTGTTGTTGTTGTTGATGACACAAATGTTTCCGGTTAACGCCTTCAGTTAACATTGAAGACTATAGCTAACGCATATCCTCCTGCTCCATGTGTTAGTATATGATGAAGTTTCTCAGAGGGTACTTGAAAAATGTTATGGGCAAAAAAGTTCTCTCTAGAGAGAGACCTATTGGTCTTTAAAATCTGTTCTGTTATCAGAAGGGAAAATAATCTTGAACTTGTGAATTGCATATTACTCATGTAGGACTGTGTAAGAATAAGTTTTTAAAGGTTGTGTTATGGGGCTGGTAAGTCTGATCCCCCAACACCAGACAGGCATCAAGTTTATGTGGTAGTGAACTTGACAGAGGGAACAGGCACTACTGGGAAATTCACGGCTTCTTGCTTGTTTGTTGCTGTTTTCTTTTTCTTTCTTTCTCCCCCCCCCCCTTTTTCCCTTCTGACCTGGACAGAGTGCTTCTCTTTTGGACTTCAGTTTCCTCATTTCTCAAAAATCAGATAAGAAGACTCACATCTGCCTTTCAGTAGAGGTATGGTAGGAATGAATGTGTTGCAATGTGTCCTTAAAAATAGGTGGCTACTGATATCAAGATAGACTAAGTCAAAATTATTACCTTCTATGGTTAACCCATGATGGAAAAATGGGTTCTGACCCTTTGCAAAACACTGCCTGAAGGCCTGACGTGACTCAGGCATTCCCTTGTCATTCGTCACCAGCAGCATGTGTTGTATAATTCAAATGCCTACATTTTTACAGGACTCTGTGTATGCTTGTGTGGGTAGATGAATTTTAGTTGAGAAGAGCAGGAATAAGAGTTTCCCCTAAAAAGACGTTCTTGTTCTTTCTTCCCAGTCCTCCCATCCTTCAGAAAGTTGTGTCTCTGTGAGGGAAGGTGAGATGAACCATGGCCATATATTGCCATATCTCAGCCTGACTTCATGAGGAACTTAGGAAACCCGGGAATTGCACACCGTACGCACAACAGTAAATCCCAGCTACTAAAGTACATGCTTTGTTCAGCTGAGTTGAAATTGACCCCTTGGCTCCCATAGGTTCCCTCTGCTGCACAGCATCCCAGTTCACCTCGGACTGTGTAAAGAAATGGGAATGAGACTTAATTAGAATGGTAGAAATGGAATTTGTGTGGAGCTTTTCTCAGAACTTGACTTTATCCTGAGAGGACAGGAAAAGGACACTTCCCAGAATGAAGAAGGCTTTTCTAGTACCTTCTATGTATGAGTGACGCTGCCTTTGCCTGTGGTTTGTTTTTATGTCTTAAGCCTCTTTGAAAATAGGATGAGACATCAGAGAACCTCTTTGAACCAGATACTGCGCTGACCGTTGACTGCTACTATTTAAAGCACACCCCGCTCTCTGAGCAGTGAAAAATGTCAGTGACGCTTTCAGAATAGATGATGTGTCTGCGGCTCAGCTGTGGGGCGTGAGTCTTTCAGAGAACACGAACAAGACTAAGTACTGGAAAACTGATATGGCGTGGTGGAAGAGTCCTTGAACCCCAGATCCCTATGAAATTATACATTGAACATCTTTGAGGGGAGATTTAGTTTAGCTTCCAAACAAAACCAACAAACAAAATTTTACGCACTGGGCTGAGCAGTGTAATTACACTGTCCATACTCATTCATACCTCTGATGGTGCTTGGAAAACAGCCACAGCTAGGCAAGGAAGTTAAAGGCCATGCTTTCTACATGTGCTTGCTCACAGAGCCACTTCTGGGATGATTCCTGATGGACAGTGACACCCTGTCCCCCAAGCAGCATTGTGGAGATCCTAGATTGTCGGCGTTCTGTGTGTCCAGTGTTCTGTTTGTCTTGGCTGGAAACGGAAACAGTCTTCCTGGCCTCGGGGACCCAGAGCCATGGTCACAGTTAGGCTTTGGCAGCATTTCAACTTTGGTTTCAGGTGGCTACCCAGGGTTTCACGCATGCTACAACCAAGTACATTACCATGGTGCTAATCTCCCAAGATTCAGGTGTGTGTGTGCATGTGTGGTATGTGCACCTATATGTCTACAGCTGTGCTTTTGCATACCCTCTGTGCTACCTTGACACGAGGTCTCTTACTGAACCCGAGCTAGGGTGATATCCAGAAAGCCCCGACAATCCTCCTTTCTCTACCAGGACCACTGGGGTTACAGGTGTGTGCTCAACCATGCTAATGAGGTTGGGGAATTTGAACTCAAGTGCGTAAGCTCTTACCTGCTGAGTCATCTCCTCCTACCCCTGGGGGTAGGGGTTTGGAGGGATCACACTATTTGTGTGAGAGCTTTACACTGTGGGCATTCAAAGTAATTCAGGTGTGTGGCTTCCTATGGACACAAAGGGATCAGAAATCCCCTTTGAAAGGGGCTTTTTTGCCATCTCATGCTCTGTTTTACACTTAGAAGAGTTTGCTTTGAGTTGACCTAGGTAGGTTCGAAGTCTGCCTTGGCCACCCTTTCTAAGAGAACCTTCAAAGTTACTCTCTTTTCTTCCTCTCCTTCTCACAATTTTGTGAAGATCAAATGAAAAAAAAGAAAAAAAAGCGCACAGTATAATCCTGCCTGTGATGTCTGAAAACAATTCTAATCCCTTTACACCACGTGTGCTAAACAGTAGCTCAGGATGTGAACTCTGCAAACAAGTGGAAAGCACTGTGCAGGCAGAGCTTCGGGCTAGAATTTTAGCTTCTTGGATAGGTTGCCCCTACTTTGGGATCTTGTTTATGCCTCCATAAAGTGGCAATGGTAGAGATGTAGGGTTAGAGGTGAACAAGTCCCTTAAATCATTAGCGTGAGTTTGCCCCTCCCCCCCTTTATCTTTTGCACAGCCAGTTCCAAAGCATAAATTGCTTGGATCCAGGTTCTCAGAAGTGTCTACCACGTTTAGGAGAGACCAAACTAAGAATAATGACCAAAGCTGGAGCTGCTCTGCTTTGTCCACCGGGGATGGAAATTCAAGTGTGATTAATTTTGGAGGGAGGATCAGTGTCTGAGGAACATGTTTTTAAGCCCACCCGGCTTTGCTAATGAAACAGTGACGTCAGGAAGATTCGTAGCACAGATTTGCTGCCATTGGCGGCAGTGGTCACCTCCAAAAAGCCTAGATTTCCACTTATGGCAGAGCAGTCTTCTGCCTAATGCTTTTTAAATTAAGAGGTGACTGTGGGCAATCTAATAAAACAAGCCAAATACCAGGATATGAAGAAAACGTGAGCCTTTAAGTACCCATGCCCCAGCATGCTCAGAGAATCAAAACATTGACTCTGTGCAAAATGAAACACCACTCCTCCCGCCTCTGGCGGTTGGCAGTCTGAGAATCTCAGGATTGAGGGGTTAACGGCAGGACCCATGTGGAGATTTGTGAGAACAGATGGAAGAAACCCAGGGCATGCTGTCCTGTCGAGGTTCAGCCCTGATGGAGGCCAATTGGGGTGGGGGTGGGGGTGGTCTCCGCAGCCAGGAGGCTCCAGTGTCTGCAGCCCCGGGCTTTCCTTCCCTACTCCTCCCGGCAGCACTGGCTGTCTCCTGCAGGAGAGCCACGTGCATGTGTCTTTGTTGGTCTGGAGTGCCTGCTGCAGTGCCCCTCGGCCCTGCCCAGGAGACCCCTCCGTATTTGCTTTGCGTTTCCTGATACTGCAGACCCTCCCTGTCTGACACAGTCAAACGCTCGATGATGAAAAGCTGCCACCACCAGCACTCCAGGTTTGGAACCTTCCCGGCTCATCAACACTCGGGAAGCCCTTGAAATAAGGTGAACAGAGAAAATATTGCCAGGACCTCTGCAGAGTTTTTTTTCCCCCAGCCCTCTGATTACACACACTAAGTGCGGCTATCTGTGTAAATAACCTTCTCTTCCCCGCCTCCCTCCGCCCCCTCTGCTCCCCCGCCCCCTGCTCTTAGGCTCTCTGGCGTGATAAATAGCCAGGCTACTGCACAGCGTGCACCAACACCTGGGAATAATCATGCAAAAATAACAGTGAGAGACTGTGGCGCGTCTGTTCTTGACATTAACTTTCCTCAGTTTGACAGGCTGCCACCACCAGCTGTTAGACCTACGAGTCTTTTTTTTTTTTCCTCCCCCCCTCCTCCCACTGGAGATGGCTGCTTTCCTCTTCTAGGCTAATAGGTTACATCAGTGTCCCATCGAGATGACAGACAAAAGCTTTGGCAAAGGAACCTTTTCTAAAACTGACCAGTACTTTTATTCTGATCTTTAATTCTCATTATTAGTACTATACGCCCCCTGCCACCAGTGAGTTTTAAATGAGGAATATCTGATTAAAAAGTATGCTTCTTCACCCTGAAAAGCGTGCAAAATTGTCTCTCTTGAATTGCTTTTGAATGTAGTAAAGCCTAACCTTTGGCCTCGTAGGACCAAACTACCCATCAGTTTCCTTTCATTCAGATGTATTCGCCACGATGGTGATAATATTGATGGTACAACTAGCTTCTTGAGTGTTACTCTTGTCTTAACGCCCAGACCTAAGGTGGCCGTATGACTCCGTGTCACATTAGCTAGGTGCTTTTTCTGTTTTGTTTTGTTTTTGAGATGAAGACAGAGTCACACAGGGATCAAGTGGTTTGCCTGAGGTTCCATAGTGAATGACCGAGCTAGGATTGCAGCTCTAAACATCATTGTCCGCACCACACTAATCATAAATGTGCTGCCCTTTGCATTATCCCCTCGAATGCAATTCTACTACTGAAGTTGTCATTTCGATCCATTTATGATTATTTAATCGGTGTTGATTGATTCTCTTGCCCATGAGGGTAGCAGCCTTGGGGGATAGATAGGGTCTTTGGACCCATTCATTCATTTTGTAGCTGGTTGCACAGAGTTTAGCAGACAGTGAGTGTGGAGTTGGGTTGAGAGGAGCAGAAATAAACTTTTGGGGAGCCTACGTAAGAAAAAGAGGTACAATCTTGGAGTAATTGAGGGCTCCCCGGGATCTCTGGGATGTTCTTCTTGTTGCTATGAAACTATAAAATGGGGGTGGCACCCGGCTGCTGCCCAGGTATCAGTGTTTGAAAGAGGCCATATTTCCCCAGGCTGAGCTTCTCTGGGTTAAGTCCCCTTTTCTTATACTTTTAACATACTTTAGCTGCATTTAGCCATGCATTTGGAGGGGATTACAGATTTATGTTAAATATAGTAGCATATAAAAAGCAGCTTTGTAGGGTTGAGTGCAGGGTTTAGAGACCTGGAATATCAGTCCGGGGCGGGGGGGGGGCTCCCTCATCCTTTAAGCCAGTGTTTACTGAGCTGTACCGTGTGCTGAGCGTTCCCATTGCAAGAGCTATCTGTCTTCCTTGCAACCTAGTGTGTGTGGGGGGGTGATAGTCATTACCACCCCCCATTTCGTAGATTTTCATGTTGATATTAGATGTTCTGTCATTGGCTCAGGGTCCCCACACACCGTGAACTGGTAGAGCCGGGACTTGAACTCTTAGCCCCCTGCTATCAAAACCCTAGATCCCATTCATCTCAGCTGCCCTGCTCAGAAGCTGCTGCCTCACGGCAGGCCTGTGGAAAGGGTTGCTATCCTCTGCCTTAACAAGCTTCATTGGCTGAGGAAATTATGGCCTCAGTGTGGATCAGTGACCTGAGAAATCAGGGCATAGCGAGTTGATCTTTTGTATAACGACTAAGGCTGGGTGTGGCAGTGCAAGCTTGTGATCCCAGCACTAGGGAGACGGAAAGCTATAGGGTGCACAGGTTGAAGGCAGATACTCTGTTAAAGGAGAGCCTGTCTCAACAAATACTAAATTAACTTGGAATACCCTTTAAGGTCCTGCTTTCTGAGTGGTACATGTGCTCTGTGCCTAACACCACGACATGCACAGGAGAACTGAAAGCTTTTCAGAGGAGCATTTCCACTGGGGCATTACCTGGCAGAAATTACTGGCCAAATTCTCTGAATATTCCACTCCGTTTTAGTCCCCGGTGGGGTAGGTGATTCTCTTGTGAATTTCCCACTGCCATATGTTCCTCTCTGGCTGACACTGGCTCTAGTGTACTGTTCTTTCACAAAAATACGAGACAGTTTCCCTAGAATTGAGTGGGTTGGTCTAGGTGGCCTTCTTGCTGGGACATTCTGTAATGGTCTTAGACAAAGGCTGAAGGAACAGACATACAGAGCTGATCCGGGGCTGATGTAAGGAATGTGGGCTCCGTGAAGCTCAAGCTGGGCCTGCAATCAGTATTTGAGCTAATGGAAATTGAGATTCTTCTCTAAGCTCTTAAGTATTGGTAAATAAGAGGAGTGTTTTTAAAAACAGCAGACCTGCCAACTAAAACACTCTGGGAGTGGCTGTACTCCTCACCCCACCCTGAAACCCTCTTTCCATTTGCTGACCTCTAGGGAGGAGGGTCTGCTATAGACCACGTGGGTGGTCTTTGTACCCCACCTCTGCAGGACTCATAGCACTGTGGGGGTTCCTGTTCTCTTCACACTGGTAGGACAGATCTAGTTCTTCTGGGCACAGCAGTTTTGAGCTGCCAGAGGAAAATAGAAAAAATGAGAGAGCACTTCATTTGCATCAATCAAAGCTTTAGATATTTGATATTATATTATTCACCAGGTGTTAAGGGCTTTAGACTGTTATCATTTTACAAGTAAATTTGTGTTTATAGCCAAAATCTCTGAACCTTCACTTCCATATTTTAAAATGTGTTGGGTAGGACTACATTATCACAAATCAGCTTTCATCATTACATCTGGATTGTGTTCCCGGAAATAAGCACACTTAGTTTATTTCCAAATTCTTGAGAAATTTTGAACATCTCTTGGTGATAGAACATGGCTGAGGCTGTACCAGGCCCTGGGTTTGGTCCCCGGCGGCGGCAGCAGCAGCAGCAGCAGCCCCATAACAAAAATTCAAAAAGGAAATTTGTCTTTTGGAATTACGTAAGAATCACAAACATCGTGGGGTGTATCATAGACATATCTGTCTCTAAGTGGAGTTATGTTGACATGGGGGGATTCAGTGTAGAAGCAGGTGGAAAAGGATTTGTTAGCAATCGCAGAAGGCTGAAGAATTCATTTTCCAAGTGAGGAAAGTGGGTCTCAGAGAGGTTAAGGGACTAGGGAAGGTCACGAACTAATTAATGTCAGGCCTGGAGCCAAAGTCCTAGTGTGAACATATGCCACACTCAGAAAGGTCCCACTCACCGTCCATCCAGTCCTCACTCCCAGAGTCCGAATGACTGCTCCCGCAGACCTCCCACTTTCATTTTGGTTTATTTTCTTACACGTCCACTCAAGCCGTCTTTGTTCTCAGTGTTAATGTAGGCTGTGGATCAGGTCATTTGAAGCTATTTCCAGAATTTTTTTCCATTTTTGTCGCTTAAGGTTTATACCGCCTGACATCATCTCGCAGTTTTTAATTTTGGAAAGTGATTCTAATCTCACACAGGTTTTTAGTTGCAACGTAGACTGTAGTTAGGATTGGGCTCTCTGCCGTCCCCCCTCCCCCCACTCTGTCTTAATTTTCTTCCTTAGTACCTCTTTCCTCATTGGTCAGCCCCCATTTGAAAACAGGAACTATCAGTGGGAACTTTGATCCCCATTAAGCAGTGGTTATGCACAGACATAAATCATCTCATCTGGGACTTGGTCCCACTGAGGGCTTTTCTTTCTGGGACTCTGCGATCAGGATCAGGAATGCAGAACAATAAAAAGTGCGGTGCAAAAGAAGTTTTATGGCAGCTGTGAGAGCAGGAAATTAAGTTTCTTTAACATGCAGATGGATGAAGGGCTGCTCTCTGGCATCTAGAATAGCTCAGGCAAGTGGACGTCAGTTTATCATTTTAGGTGGAGTGCAAATTGTAGGTAAGCCTCTGGTCATTTCATCCAGGAGCCCACACAGAAGACTGTCTCCATTTTTTTTTTGAAACACTTTTTATTAGTTTTTTTTCTTCAAGCAACAAAGACTATATAATATTAAATCTGTAGCCAAAAGGCTGCAAAGAAGATTTTACAAAACAAGGGATATATATATACAGCAGATGAGATAGAATTTTACTAGGACAGCCATCTATGTGTCAACATTTATGTTAACCCCACTGATAATGAACACAAGATGCTGTCCCTTGCATTCAGGACCCTTCTGCGCAACAGTGCATAGGTAATCTGCAGTCCTGATACACAGGTGTGTTCCTCTGTGTCTTTTTCACAACTGATGTCCTGTTTCCAAGATCAAACCAAAGCTGTTCAGTAGCAGTCCTAGTGGTTGTTCAGTGAGACACATGAATGGCTGGGTTTTGGTTTCATCATGGTCTGATGTCTAAGGTTGGGGAGATCACCTTTGCTGTCCTTCTGGGAGCTGGGGTGTAAAAAGGACATTCATGCACTGCAAGACCTTGTTCAGTATCCATTTCTTTGGATTTTGAGAGTGGCTGCCAAGCCTTGGTGAAGCTCTGCAGTTGTCTTGATAAGGTGAATCACAGAACGTTTTGTGGCTCAGAGAGGCTCAGGTTGTGTTGGTGTGAGGCACACACATTTATTTATCCTTTCCATGAATTCCTGCTAAACTTCATGCTAGGACACTTAATTAGGAATTGGTTCTTAGCACAGGCTAATATTCAGTTTATGTGCGTGAGTGTGTATAAATCAAGTTATAAATTTTATATATTCAGCAGAGTAAGTTAATATATTTTAGTAGTGATTTAATTCATTATGCTTTATAAAGTACCCTGAGAACAATTGTAGTCCATCTCCTTTATTTAAATGTCCAATAACTTAGATATTGTTGTTTATTAGTATTTATCAGTTTCTCCTTTAGGTAATGTTATAATTTCGAAAATGAGGTTCTGTATGAGTGGGAAATAGTGTTAATTTTACAAAGCATTTTTTCACTCCCATTTCCGTAGAGTGAAAGGTTGTCTGTTGGTGAGTTTAGAAGGCCTACTTCTCATTCGGGAAGCTAGCTCTCCCCTTCTCACCTTCTTGGACTTGAAAACATAAAGTGCTCGTTTCTGTCCTGCTTATAATTTGGCACCATTAAAGCACTCAAAGCCTATGATAATTGCAAATGGGATGTAGAATGATGACCTGTTGTAGAAGCGATGTAAGCAGATTGCATTACAGAGAACTCCCAGAATGCATCACTCCTGCAGTAAGCCTGTCTGTCTTTCAGGTTGACCCCCTGTTTACAGTGCCGGCACCACCGCCGCCGATTGCCAGCAGTCTCGCACCTCAGATTCTGCCCTCCTACTTTTCCCCATCTTCATCCAATATTGCAGCACCAGTCGAACAGCTTTTGGTTCGGACTCGGTCCGTGGGTGTCAATACGTGTGAAGTTGGAGTAGTGACAGAGCCAGAGTGTCTTGGGCCCTGTGAACCCGGGACCAGTGTCAATTTGGAAGGGATCGTGTGGCATGAAACAGAAGAAGGTAAATACCATTTATTTTTATTTCTCTCCCTCTGCCCTCTTCTCCATGATGTGTTTCTTATCCATCTGTGAGGGGAATTTGTTCACTTTGTGGTTTGAGAGGACAGAAAGGTGGTTTGTAGGCTCTCTGACTCCTGGTTTAAATAACGATACTTAATCGGCGTGTTCCTGGCTGCTTTTTTACCTTAAAGATGCGTCAGAGCCTTAAAAATGCTTCTCCATACTGAGGGCTAACATGGATCTGTGAGAAGTGGGGTCAGGAGCAGCTTTCTCCTAAAAGATACCAAGGTGGCAGAGCTCAAGTTCTTTTTATTTGTGGTATGCCCACCAATTTGTTTCTGTGTTGTGGAGCCTTCCATTTATCTACCTACCTTCTGAATCTAACCTGTTCCTTGCGCATCGCCAGGACCATTGTCAGGATATGCAGCAGAGGCTGGTTGGTGCTCAGAGTTAATAAAGCTAGGGTCAAAAGTTTAAGGCCCAGTTGAGCCAGTCATCTCTTCTACGTCCCCAGACAGAACCTTTCCTGCCCCGTAGCTCAGCAGTGCATTTGGCAAGTGCAGCCCATTAGTCACAGGGGAAACACCACCCTGGGAAACTGGATCCATCTGTCACCCCCATTGGGAATAGAAGTCAGTACCAGCCAGGCAGATAGTGGGTCCAGATCAGGTTGCTGTGTCTCATAGCACATGACATGGAGTGTTTCAAGCGTCATGCATCATTAACAGGCGGGTAGATACTGAGAAGCAACTCCTGGAGTTTGGGAGCAGCCTGCTCCATGGCAAGTGAGCAGAGTGGGGAGTCGAAGGAGGGAGCACACACAGTTGTTTCAAGAGGAACAGAGGAAAACAAACACAGAAAATCTTTCTTCCCCTTTAGTTGGCTTGGTCAAGAGTAAAGGAGACAGATGACAGCTGCAGGTATCTGGGTGTAGGTGAGAAGAGTCAGGAGAAGGCCAAGGGTGCCAAGAACAGGCTGAGACTCAATCATCAGTTGAGTCTGTCAGAATTAAGGGGGAAAATTGAGGATGCAAACTCAAAGACAGAGACTATGCTAGGGAGATTTGGGTGGGCACCTACTAGGGGCTTATTTCTAGGCAGAAGTAGTGCCTATGGTTTCAAGAAGGAAAAACAAAGATTACTGAAAGAAAAAATCTTTGAATTCTACTATAACATTATATGTATGATGTTTCTTAATGAATAATTAAAAAAAAGGATTGCAGCTGGTGCCAGTAAGGGAGAAAGATTTAATTATACATTAAAAGGGAACAAAGATAGCAGCTATCTATAGGGTTAGTTCTTGTTTGTTTAAATCGAAGTGATACCTAAAATTTAATTTGGTTTTAGAATTTTTTTTTTTCATCTTTACCTTTGCACTTTTAGTTTGGCTTGTCACCGCTCTAGAAAGCCAATTAGCACAGTACTATGAGAATGTGTGTGTGTGTGTTTATGTGATGCGAGAGCAGATAGATTTAAACTTCTCTTATCCCACCCGTTTGTTCAGGACCCACTTCCGAGGCCAAGGGCCAGTTTCTGTCTCAGCCCCATCCCTCACGGTATATAGAGTCTCTCCTTAGGACTCTCCCCGTAGAGCAGAAGCAGTGGAGAAAGGGGTTCAGGCTGATCCCTCCTTTTGTAGAAAAAGAATCGACATTAACAACACCACAGTAAATTAATTACATGAAGATTTTCAGCAATAAGAAAAAAAAATTGGAGAAAGTTATGGGTTAACTTCCATAAACTTGAAATTGAGATTTCTTGGAAAATTCACTCATTAAAATGAGATGCTGTCTTAATGGGTTCATAGCTTGTCACGATTTTATTTATGTAATTCTGGAGTAGGACAGGCTTCCTGCAGTGGAACCTCACCAGGTGGTAGATGTTATAAAATTAGCCACAAGCTTTCTAGGACAGTTTGTGTTATTTTTCAGTTTGCCTAGAAATCTGTTGAGTTTGATTTTTAACCTTGACCTCTAATAAAAATGGATTATTTGGAGCGGGGTTGTGGGTTGAGGTATTGTACTTAAAGACCAAAGCAGTACATTCGTTGAAGTAGAATTCTGATACTATGACCCTGTGTTTAAAGAGCTTGAACATATTTGGTAATGTATAAAGCCTTACCATTTTCATTCTAGTCTCTAAAAAATGGTTTTTAATTTAAAACAAAAACTTTTTTGTCGTCGTTTTTTTTGTTTGTTTGCTTGTTTTTTTCTTCAAGACAAAGTTTCACTCTATACTGTACTGGAGGCTGGGACTGAACTCATAATCTGTCCGCCTATGCCTCTGAGTGTTGGGATTCCCAGCATGTGCCACCATGCCTGGTGGTCTCCGCGCTTTGATGTAACTTTTCTGTTCCTCCACCCAGCGATGTCTGTGGGTTTATCTGTGCTCCGGCTCATAGCTATACAAGCAAGGCATAGTAACTGACCACGGGCAGGGCTAGACTCCTCACTGCCTCACGTGTGCCAGGACATGGCATGTGCAGCCGTTTGATGTGTTTGATGTGTGATGAGCTAGAGCTCTCCATGGAGTTATTCTTGCTGAATAAGCTATATTTCTGACCTCCGTAGAATTTAAGAACTCATCTTAATGAAGGCTTGGGTTCTAAGGTGTGTATTTAATACATACTGTCAAGAAGGGGCCATTTGCTTTTTAATTTCTTCTTTGGCATAGTGTGCTTTTTGCCTTGGCACCAATTTAAAAATTAATTTCAATGGACTATTAATTTCTCCCTTTCAGGAAAAAACAAAGAGACACACAGAACATTTGGAACCAATTATTTTGCAGAGGAAAATAAAAGATTTTTCGGGAAAGGGAAGGGCAAAATAAGATTTAAAAAAAAATTGTTTGTTCTATGAGGTTTCACTAAAGCGAGAACCTGTTTGTCCTTGCACTTATAAAACTGTCAGGTACCAGGGCCTTAAACTGAATTGAGGCAAATCCTGCCATTGCTACTCTAACAGGTAGTGTTTTTGCCAAATTTAATTTGATAGTGCATTCACACATTTGGAGGTGTGTTTTCAGGCCCTAGAATTTCAAGAATACATTCGGGGGATATTGGATATTCTTGTAACCTCTTGGAGGGTAGGAGGAATAGGCAGACTGGAACACGACATTGGGTTAAATATTTAGTTGCCTCTTGTTCTTGGAAGACCTCATTAGAGACGGCTTCTTTTAGTTCGTCATTGCTTTTCCTGTTACTGCCAGAACATGAATTTCTGGTCGTTCAAGAACCAAGTTATGCTCTGGAATAAAGTGTTAATAGTAAAGTTCCTTCTGGAAAAAATTAGCGGACTTCAGATTATGCTTAACAGGAGAGAAAAACTATTACTACACGTGGGTGTTTGCTTATTCTACTCTGATCTTTCTTCTTTAAGGTGAATGTGTAGAAGCAATGATGTATTGTATGAAATCACTCACAGATGTCTGAAGAATTTCCACAGCTTCTCATTCGTGACATTTGGGATGCACATGCCTAAAGTATAAGGGTTCACCTGAAAATTTGCTCTTAAAAAATGGGGGAAAATGGGTGAATTCAGAACTGTGTGTAAATACATGTGTTGAGCTCGACTTCAATAGTCTTGAATGTGTTTTCTTCTGCATTTTATTGAAGTGGGGTTTTTCAACAATTATTTATTTTTAAATATATATAGGGCAGTGAATCTCTGGGTATGTGCACATGAGCATGGGTGCCTGAGGAAGCCAGAAGAGGGTTTGTGTCCCCCGAGCTGGAGTTACCGGTGGTTGTGAGCCAGAGGGCACAGGGTATGGGTGTGAACACTGAACGCTTGACTGCTAAGCCAGCTCTCCAGCCCCTCAATCATGTTTCTTATTGGGCCCTATTTGGTAGGTGGCCACATATGGGGGAGAAGACTTGGTTTAGGTATGTCTACTGTCCACTCATAACTGTCAAAGGGAGAGAGGCAGGGGAAGGGATGGGAAAGAGGGGAACAGAGAAGACACTAGGTTCTTTGCAAGTTCCTTTGTCTTTTCTCTTTAAGGGGGTCATAAGTATTTATTGTCTCAAGTTCCCAAGCATAAAATGGGCAGGAACACTTGCCTTTACCTGTTGATAAGATCCACCAGGATGCTGAAATATGGCCGGGGAGCATAGTTGTTAGTTACTAGTGAGGGAGGGTGGGAACCTAGAACAGCCAGGTGAACCACAAAGGATTTGAGAGTCAGTCTTCGGGAAGAACTGCTTGCTTACCTACCACTCTCCTTAATATGCTAGGAGGCACCTTACTGTTGAGTTCTCAAACAAGCCAGGCACGATAGGCTTATTTCTTTGCTGAATTAATTTTGAAATAGCTCAGGAACCAATAGTAATGATAATGTAGAGTATACACTGGAGAAGATGAATCTCACTTGTAGTTCTAGTACTCAGGAGACAGACAAATATGAGCCTGAGGCCAGTGTGGGCTCCAGGGAGACCCTGTCTACAAACAAGCAAGCAAACAAACAAACCTTGCTTAGATCATCAATGGGAGATTTCCTAGGAGACAGCAGAATACCAGTGGCACGGTGAGTGTGATTGCAGTGAGACAGAACTACATTGAAGAGAACATCATCATATAGCAACTTCGTCACCTGGTATTCTGTGCCTTTGTGGTTTCCAAGCAAAGAAAGAAAGAAAGAAAGAAAGAAAGAAAGGAAGGAAGGAAGGAAGGAAGGAAGGAAGGAAGGAAGGAAGGAAGGAAGGAAGGGGAAGGAAGGAAGGAAGGGGAAGGAAAGAAAGAAAGAAAGAAGGAAGGAAGGAAGGAAGGAAGGAAGGAAGGAAGGAAGGAAGAAAGAAAGAAAGAAAGAAAGAAAGAAAGAAAGAAAGAAAGAAAGAAAGAAAGAAAGAGAAAGAAAGAAAAAGACTTTGGAAATGATTGTTTTAAAGGTAATTAACTGGAGAAATAAATGACTCTTTTTCTGAAACCACCAGAGATGTTTTTAAATTCTGCTTCTCTTAGATCTCCAAAGTCATAACTGTGCAGTGTAGTGAGTTTCAAGATAACTCATTAAAAGGCAAATGATCTGCATAATTGAGGATAGTCTAAAATACCGTATTATGATTCCTGTTCCATGGTATTTGCTTACCGATCCCACTACTTCAAAGAAGACATTTCTTTTAAAATTCTGATTAATTTGAGAAGCGATTACATATTAATCCAGGCTTATGCCGTGTTTTCTGCGACTGAACTTGGAGTTTGTGCAATGCTTTGCTGAGGGAGGAGCTGTTTATTGAGGTACATAGCTGTGTCGTTATGAATTTGACTGTGATTCACAGGGGCATGAAATGGACATTGTTGACTTGCATGCTTCATTATTCTCTGTCACTAATAACCACACAGCACAGGAAATGTTGAGGGAGTCAGTGGCTGGAGCTGGTGACCAGGGCTTGATGGAGGTTTATCAGTTCATATGTTTGTCAAAAGTAGGCAAATAGTTGTTTAATTACTATGTTGATAAGAAAAATGGTCTAGCCTTGATCCTCAACAGAACCTCACACAGGTTTTGAGGGGCCGAAAGAACTGCTAATTAGTGCCACTATGTACACTGGCCATGAACTTTTCCACAGCCTTCCTTGCCTGACTTACAGACAAACTGCCGGTGAAAAGCTCAGATGGTCCCTTGAAAGCCACCATCGCCGGTGGCAGAGCCACACAAAGGTTGTATCTTCCAGAGTGCACATTCAAATGGAAGGAAAGCCCAAACCAAAAGCAAAAGCCCTGTGTTGGCCGAATACAAACCATTTTATCTACCTCTGATTCTTCTGAGAGTAGGGTTGTTGTTGTTTTGTTTTGCTTTTGAGATAGTCCTACTAAGTTGTCCTAGGAACAAGCCATCCTCCTCCTTCAACTTAGTAGGTAGCTGGAGTTTCAGGCGTGAACCACTGTGTTCATCCAACATCTTTAAGAAAAGGTTTGTAATAACAGCAGAACTCTGTGAAGTGCCCTGATGCTGTTCTGACGAAGCAATAAGGCAAACTCTGGGTACAGCGAGGGAGTGGGATTGTGTGTTCTATCAGCAAGGCCCCATTCAGTCACTTTTCCTCTATCAATGTGAATAACACACTGCTTTCAAATAGGACTCAGCTTCATGGCTTAAGACCAACGTTTAATTTTTGGTTATATGTGTCTGTCCTTTGGTGCTGACATCAGGTGTTAAGTTTTGGAGCAGAAGGCTTGAGCTCACTTTATTAAGACATTTTTAAACCTTTTTTATTGCTTTATCTCAAAGACAAACTCCTAGGTTTGTATAAAGAACTTCACTATTTAAAAGTATATTTTTCTTAGGACATAGTTGTGTGAAAAGATGAAAGTTGTCTTGTAAGGTGTGTGTGTGTGTGTAACTGACATACTTATATTTTTTTCCACGAAAGGAAGAATTTATAAAATTTCAAAAGTCTTGACATTACAGTGGTTTTTGAACTGAAGATACATTTATAATCACAAGATGGAAATGATCTCACTGTTTGCAGAGAATGGCTACTGACCCATCTAGGTACACGATTGAAGCACTTCATTGATTTCTTTTTTTTTTTTTTTTTTTTTACAATTTTCTTAGCTTTCTTGAAATATAATTCGTACAGCGTTCAATCTGTCCATTGAAAGTGAGCGATCCATTGTTTTCTCACTGCATTTAGTGTTAGGCAGGCATCGTTACAATTAATCTCAAAAGGTTTTCATCACCCCAAATGAAATCTAGGACCTTTAACTCCTGCAGTGACTTTTTCATTTTTGTCCTTGATTCTTTGCTGGTTTATGGGTAGACACGCCAGTGCTGGGTTAAGACAAAGGGTGGATTTGATAAGCTCTTTCTCTGTGCCTGAGTGTTTAACCAGGTACCGATTTCATATAAAGCAAAGCAAGCTCCCTGCCATCATCTCTGTTTTAATAGGGGTGTGGAACGCAGTTCACCTGGAACAGGGAGCACCCTCGCTGAGTGGGGGAGTCTGGGTTTGAACTCACTGGAGTTGGACTTTGAGACGCTTCCTCTTCACCTCACCCCTGTCTTCTCAACTCATGTTTTCTTTCCATCAAGCTTCAGCTGGGTGGTTGTGTGCATACTGTCCTTTCCAGCCCCACCGTCTTGCAAGCTGCTTAAGGGCGTGACGTCTGCTGCCTCAGTGTTGGAACCCCATCCTGGCACAAAACAAATGCAGCCATACATATTTACTGACTGTTGAATAAATTCATGGAGCAAAGTGATACGGGCTAAATACCTGTTGGAGTAGTGGAGCTTTCCAGCCAGGAAAATATGCTGCTTTTGAATCATGTTTGGTCTAGACAATGAAAAATAGCTCCGGAAATGCCTTATTGTTCATCTAAAAAAGAAATAGTTCAGCTTCTAACCTTGCTATTATTTGACTAATCAGAACAAAGAGAAAGTGTAATTAAAATTATTCATTCCACGATGGTCACGTAATTCAGAGGACAGAGGCACTTGCCTCCAAGCCTGGAGACCTGAGTTCCATCACCAGGACCCACACGGTGGAAGGAAAGAACTGATTCTTGCAAGTTGTCCTCTGACCTTCACATTCGAGTCATGTCATGCCCACCCCATCCCCCCACACACATACACATAATACACCTACAGAACAAACAGATAAATGTAGTAATTTATTCATTCATTATCATCCTCAAAATGGTTTTTATTTTCTAATCATAAAATTTCCATAAATGGATTCTGGATAAGTTTATGTGGTGCCATTTGAGAATAAAGGCAAAGATATATAATAATCTATAATCGCTACTCGGGTGACCCTTAGGGTGCAAATTAACTTTCTTAACTTATTATGATTGTTAGCTATAAGTAGAGTGTTGTGTAAGGGTCTCTAGAATAGAGTCTTCTGGCATGGTATATTGTACACTGCATAAATTCTCAGAGTTCACATCCATGCAGTCACACATTAGGTAGGATTCGCTTCTCTTTTAGACTTGCCTGATATTCCACGTGCATGCACATGCCTCATTTTCTTTATCCACTCTTCCTTATTCCTACCTCTTGACGCTGTAAGGAAAAAAAGGGGGTGCAAAACCCGCCATGAGGTCCTGATTTCAGTGCTTTGGGGTAAGTATCCCAAAGTGCGAATGCTATATCTTTTGATTTCTATGTAGTTGCCATTTTGGCAGGCATCAGCTGGTACGACACTGTGGTTTGATTTACACTTTCCGGATGGTTAGTGGTGGCGGGCATCTTTTCATGTTCTTGCTGGCTATTTTATTTTTCCATGCCTTTTGAAGAAATGTACACTCAAGTCTTTTGATGATTTTGTGAGAATTTGATGTCTCCAAAGTTTTTGCCACTGATCTTGAAGGCTCCTTGTTCTTCCTTTGCTGGTCAGATGCAGGATTCACAGCTGCTCCCCTCAGCCGCTCCCCTTGACTTTTCTTCCCGTGAATGTCTTCTTTGCTACCAGGAAGCTTTTAGTTTTATGTAGTCCAGCTAAACCGTTTGCTTTTCGCTTCCCAAGGGCTTAGTGTTTTCCTACACTTTCAAAAGAATAGTTGAGCTCACCTACTAGACATACTTTCTGTTGGACCAATGTTTAATAAGATGTTCATGAAAAATCTCTGCCAGGCTGCCTTTGCAAAGTGGCTGGGCCATTTTTTGCGTTCCCACTAGCAATGAATGAGAGTTCCTGTTACTCTGTACTAAGAGCCAGTGCTCAGTGTTTTCAAGTTATGAATTTTGACCCATGGAATGAGTGGCTTGTTTTAGGTGTTTCCCCAAGGGTGGTGAGGTAGCGCCTACTTTGTGGGATTGTTTGCCATTTGTATATCTCCAGTGAAGGTTGGTTGTTGGGAGCCGAGTTGAAACGCCATTACAAGATGGCGCCGGTTTCCTGCTTCCAGGTTCTTCTTGCTCGCATTTGGAGTAATTGCTTGCATTTGGAGTAAACAAGTTACAGCGCAGGCGCAGGAGAGCAGTCCTTGCCGCCTCCCTCCATGCTAATGAGGGTCTGGACGAGTATCCAATCATTGACGGTCACGTAGCCCTATACTCTATATAAGCAGGGTGCTTTTTGCAATCAGGGTCTTTCGCTCTCAACACTTAATTGAACGGCTGTCCTCAATAAAGCGTGAACCAGAAGAATCCTGTGTGCGGCATCTTCCTTGCAGGCGGGGCGGGCGTCCACAGTTGGTGTCTGTTCAGATGGTTGGGCCATTTGAAGCACAGGTTTGTTTTCTTGCTATTGAATTTGAAGTGCTCTTTGCCTGTTTTAAATAACACTTTCTCCCAGTCCCTAGTTCGTCTTTTATTCCTCTGATAATGCTTTTCTCCCTCTCTCTTCCCTCCCTCCCCTTCAAGTTCATCTAGCTTTTCTTTGGTGCTGTCTTCCAGTTTATAGTTTTACACTGACGTTGAGGTCTGTGGTCCATGTTGAGTTAATGTTGTGAAGGGTGTGAAGTTTGTATCTAGATGTTTTTGTGCACAGTTATTTTAGCATTTTCTATATCTATTGCCTTGCTCCCTTTTCAAAGATCATTTCACTATATTAACATGTGTCTATGTCTTGGTGCCGTTACGTTGGAATACCTTCATTCATTTCTTCTGAAACCACACTGACTTGATTCCTTTAGCTATACTATAGAGAATATACTTTATATACGCTAAAGTCATCATTGAGGTCATGTCATTGTGTCCTCAAGATTATTTCTTCTCCTTGAGCTTTGTGCTGGTTATTTTGGTTCATTGTCCCTCCATGTTAACATTAGAATCAGTTTGCCAATGTCCATTAAATAGCTTCCTGGAGTTTAGATTAATGTTGCACTAAATCCATACAAGAAATGGGAGAATTAATATTTTGACTATATCAAGTCCTTCTACAAACATGGTATCTGACTCTTTTTAACTCTTGGATTGCTTTAATCAAATTTTATAGTTTTCCTTATGTAGATACTGTTTATGTTTTGTTACTGCTATTTTATGTTTTGTGATACTAATGGAAACGATATGTGTATTAAATTTACTCTTTTAAATTTTTTTCTTACACTTACTTAGTGAGCATGTGCGCACACATATGTGAGCTCTCAGGCACACGAGAGTGCACATGTGGAGTTCAGAAGATAATGTGTATGAGTTAGTTCTTATCTTCCACAGTATGGGAGTCACGGATGAAATTCAAGTTGTCGGGCTCCAGGGCTACACCCTTCCCTGCTGAGCCATCTTGACAACCATGTGTTTTCAATGTGAAATTTCACTTGTTTATTACTGAGGTATGGAGGAGTGGCTGACTTTTGTGTCCTGTGCCTAGGTACTGTCATTTATGAGTTCTACATCTTTATGTTATTATGTTGAATGTTGCCTTCTCTTCTTCTTCTTCCTTCTTCCTTCTTCCTTCTCCTTCTCCTTCTCCTTCTTCTTCTTTTCTTCCTTTCTCCTCCTCCTCCTCCTTTTACATACAGCCAGGCATGGTGGCATATGTCTTTAATCTTAGTACTCAGGAGGCAGAGGCAGGCAGATCTCTGAGTTCAAGGCCATCCTGGTCTACAGAGCGAGTTCCAGGACAGCCAGAGCTACACAGAGAAGAGAAACCGTGTCTTGAAAAAAAAATGTATGCGTCTGTGTAAAATATTTTCTTTGTTTTTAATTATTTTCACATTTTAATTAAAATATATAAATCTTTCTTTCCCTTTCCTCCTCCTAACTCCTCTGGCCCCCCCACTTTCACTTTAATGGCCTCCTTTTTGATTATTACTGTTACATGTATTTACAAATGCATAAATACAACCTGTTGACTCTTGTTTAGTGTTGCTGATATGTATATGACTCAGGGCTGACAAGTATATGACTTGTTATTGGATAAGTAGTCGGGTGCTTATCCTGGAGAAGACTAATTCTCTGTTTCAGCATTCCTTAGTTGCATGTAGTTCTTTGTTGAGGTGTAGGTCTAGGTGCTATACTTGTTCAAGTCTTCTTTAGGCAGCCATATTGTTGAAGTATCTTGAGTGTAGACTCCCTGTCATTTCTAAGAGACAGTCTGGCAAGCAGACTTGCTGATCTTCTTGCTCTTATACTCTCCTGAGAGTGTAAGATACTCTGCTGTTATTAAAGCACTTTCTAAGCTGGGCATGGTGGTGCATGACACTAATCTCAGCATTTGAGAGGTTGGAGCAAGGAGATCATGAATTCAAGCCTATGCTGCAACATAAGACTGTATGTCAGAAAGGCAGGGACTTTCAACCTTTCTAAGAAGCATTTCTTGTCGGTATATTCTATGAAATGGATATAATTTAATTAAAATTTCTTCAGTGTTTGTTCACATCACTTTCAAGTTTTAAATTATATAAGTTCGTAGGATGATATATTTTTATGTAAAGAGAATTGCTTGTTTCATAAGTTTGGAATTACAGTGCTGGTGTCACTTCTCAAGAAACCGATTGCTAAGTTTATGGAAACAAACATTCATAATGTACCTGGACACAAGGTTTAACTCCTTCCTGGAAAGGACTGGACCCCAGTGTACATACTCTGGATGCAGGGAGGGGAGTGTTTTTCTCACCCCACCCGGCCTTGGACCCACCTTCACTTGGATAACAAATGGGATTCAGTGCCAAGTTCTATGTCTAGCTTGTCTGATGCCCAGGCTCACTGGGCTCTGATTCAGTGGAGACCTTTGCTCTCCATCATAGAAAGGATTGGCTTTGGCTTCTGCTTGTGTCTGGAATGCCGAATTTAGTACCCCACCCCCCCAAGAATGAAACTAAAAGAGACTTTTAAACATCAGAGATTCAAATCCGCAGTGGGAAAATATTAGTTCATTAGTTCCTCTGAATTCCAGCCACTTATTGCTTGTGTTCCCAAGGTCTCTCTGTTCAGTTCTGTTTCCTCAGAGACAGGAAGAGGTGAGGACAGGATAATCATAGAAAACCTTTTGAGTATTGTAGCGTGTTTATAATACACAATTTGTCACTTGGAATATTCAGGCAGTGTACAAATTTCTCTCTGACACATTCAAGCCCTGCTTTGCCCTTCTGCCTGCCTCCTAAGCTTCCTCTCACAGTCTCTCCTCCCTTGGCAGGTGGAACTAGCAGGATACTTTTTAACAGTAATGTCAACCAAAGCACTCCCATATGCCCTTCTCCAGCCTTCCCGTTCACAAAGCAGCTTGGCTAGTAGTTCCTTGGCAAAGGGAAAATAAGCTGTATTATGGGAGAAGGCATATCACAGGTTCCAGATAGCTGTTCTCAGCAAAGAAAATTGCAGGAATTAGGCTCCTGGGCACAATTGCAGAGTATCTAGCAAGGTCTGACATCACCCATTCAGGAGACTCGAGAGAAGGACAGATAAAAAGTGCAGTGAGGTACGCAAAACCCTGATTGCTCATTTGGTAATTTCTTATAACTGAATAGTAAATTGAGCAATCATGTGAGCGTGCTCATATTTATTTTTTTCATAATTAAGCCTCCCGACTTAATAAGTATCTGAGGCGCATTTGTGGCATTTCACTCTCTGCGTACTAGAAAGGCGGCTCCCGAGTCTACGTTGACACAGGACATACTTGGTGTGTCTGTGCCATTAAATACTTTTGTCTGAGGCAGCCTTATTGTTACGGCTTGAATCTGCCACACCCCTGTAAAGCTCACACTTTGAGTACTTGTTTCCCAGATAATGTTGCCATTCGGATGACGTTACAGAGCCTTTGGGCCACAGCTTTGGGCAGATGTTAGCCACTAGGTACGGGATGCTGAAGGCTGTGCCTGCCCGCAGTTTTGATCTAATGCTCTTCTTCCTGGATGGGCTGCCATGTGCGGGTCACATGCTCTCACTGCTGTGAATGCTGTCAGGCCTTTCTTGCTGTGATGGACTGAAATCCTCTGAAACAGTGAGCCAAAAGGAATCCTCTCCTTTAAGTGGCTTCTTTTGGGTATTTTGTTACAGCAGTGAGAAAACTAGCCCATATGCGTGAAGCTTTAGCCGTCTAATTAGCCTCATATCCTCTACGTCGAAGGGTTCCATAACAGA
The DNA here is from genome assembly GCA_026225945.1 of Cricetomys ansorgei. Classification (NCBI taxonomy): domain Eukaryota; kingdom Metazoa; phylum Chordata; class Mammalia; order Rodentia; family Nesomyidae; genus Cricetomys; species Cricetomys ansorgei. Next base: position 6,968,449 of record JAMJFZ010000242.1, read on the forward strand.
GCTCATTCTTTTTATAGATAATATTTTAGAAAATTCTTTAACAATTTCATTCATGTATATGAATGGCCTTTAACTATATTTGTCCCCATTCCTCCTAGACACCCCTTCCAACTTCATGTTTACCCCCCACCTCCTTTTCTTTCTTAAAACCCACTGAGTCCAATTTGTACTACCCATAAACTCTCTCCGGTATGGGTCATCCATTAAAGCATGACCACCACCATGGGCCACACCCTTAAAGAAAACTGACTCTTTCTCCCCAAGATGTCACTAGCCCTTGAGGTGGGGATGGGTGCTCGTGAGCCCTTAACCCCTCCATATTGGGCTGTTGACTGACTTGATCTTACACAGATCTGGTGCAGGCAATCACAGCTGCTGGAATGAGGACAGCAGCCCTGTTATTTCCAGAAGACAATGTCTTGCCCCAGTCCTCCCTCCCCAACCTCTAGCTCTTACAACTTTTCCACCATACCCTCCCCGCCCCGAGACTGGTTCCCAAGCCTTGGAGGGAAGACTGTTGTTCTAACAGAGCAGCAGAGCATCTACATAAAAGGGTCTATTGGCAGTATTTTTTCAGAATCTCTAACTTCTAACTAAAGTACTTAGTCCTCTATGGTTGTAAGCATGTGGATGGATATACTTAGTTTTGACAACTGCTGGAAAGCAAGTAAACTCTTTTCTTGTCTGTTAAGGTTTCAGCTAAAACATGAGAACTGAGTTTGACTTATTAAGACAAATGTTTTTTAAATTTAATATTCACTAAATTTTTTTTTTTTTTACAAAATATCCCAAATTTAATTTTCAGTTATGTGCTTTATAACTGAAAATAAGATAAAAGGAAAAAGAAAAGCAATCTTCCACTTCCCACTTCCCTCCTAGAGGAAGCACCGCATGGAGGGAGGCTGGGTCCTGCCAGCTCCTCAGAGACTCCCATGTACATCTGCATTCTGTGTTTGACCATGTAGATGTCTCCTTGACATCTACACTGGCAGACAACTTTTGAAGTGACTTAAGTCAGAAGAGCTGACTGAGAACATTTATTATGCCGTAGTTCACTGGAGCAGCAGTGGAGGCCAAAACTTGTTTAACGACACCCAACAAAGGCTGATTTCCTTCTGTATTCCTCAGCTTCCTGAAGAGGCACGGTCACTTTTCAGAATATGAAAGCCAGCCTATTCTAGACAGCCTGTGAAGTTAGTCACATCTTATTGGCACTCTACCATACACGTACGGGGTGTTTTCTTGTCCTAACATATGTATGGGAGTTGATACGCAAGCTGAGCCGAACCAGAATCAGGCATGCCTGCTGGATGCCCTCTGAACCTGTCACCACAGTGGCTGCAGTAAGATGGCTGTGTGCTCGATGTTTGAGTACTCAGGTGCAGACTGAGGACCCTCTTCACCAGAAGTCACAGGAGCCACACTGAACTCCCTGTTAGCCTCCTGCCTGGTAGGAACACTGGAAGGCATCAAATTTGCTAGGGAGGGTTTTTTTGTTTTGTTTTGTTGTTTTTGTTTTTAGTTTTGAATTGGTAGTGGGACAAATAAACCCACTATCAATAAGAATAAGGGGATAAGGGGTCCGTTTTCAAAGGAAAAGAATGTTGTGAGCTACTTAAAATTATATTGACTGACATGAATCTTCAGTGACTTTACGAGGAGAGCTCTGCCTCAAATCTCCAGCCAGTTACTCAAGAATTCCCAAAGTGTATCCCTTCCAGAAGATCTCACTTTATGTCTGGATTGTGGATTAAATATCTTCTTGAAATGAATATAGCCAGCTAGGCCCATCTCCCCTGAGCCTGCAGTTTCTTGTAAGCAGCAGGTTTTCTAAGTATGGGATTTCATCAAAGTGTATCAGGTGTCCTGTGTAACTAAGTCTTTGAGACTGATTTAACATCACCATCTTGAAGAAAATAAAAGGTGTGAGGAATTTATGACCTTTTGCACAGTCAAGACTGGATCCAAAAAGAGAATTTAGAGGCACAAAGTTCTAGGGCTTTAGTGCTTGGCGGGGGTGGGGGTGAAGGTGGGGGGATATCTACTTGCCCTGCTCGCTCACCTGAACCCATCACAGAGTTCCAGGACAGAATGGGCTGTACCATAGCGAACTCCTGTCTGTAGTAGAGTCAACCTGGCAGCTCAAGGCTGATCCCTGGGAGCCCAGTTTCAGGTGTGCCAGTGGAATTTAGGTTGCCTCTAGAGTTGCCTTTTCTCCTGACCTCGCTAATTAGTAAAATCACTCTTTACATTGTACTTGATCTGTGTGGGGAATGCAGATATTCCAGCAAAGGTAGGTGGTCCTCTTTGCACACCAGGGGAAAATCATGGGTGCATTTTGTAAAGTAAAAGCACCATTTTGCAGAATAGATTGTCAGGGAGCCTGATTTTGTGTTCAGTGTTTGATCTCTCTCTCTTGTATTTCTTTCTGGTCATTAATGAAAAATGATGAAAGGGTAACAGGAGCACCTGGTCTATTGGTAAGCCTAATCATATTGATGAGAGTGCAAAATGGAAACAGGAAATTCCTCCGAGCAGCCAGAGACAGTCTCCCACTGCCTGTGCGCTTCTCTTTCTCTTTTCAATTCTCTCTCTCTCTCTCCATCTTTCTCTTTCTTTGTCTCTTTCTGTCTCTCTTTTATTCTTTTTAATCGTGACTAGCAAGCAGGCAGGCATTGCATGGCTACAAGTTCTGGGTCTTGATCTTCTGTGATCACCATGCAGAAGGAACATTACATGCCATACAAAATGCTGTATCTACTAAGACCTAAGGGGGTATGCTTCCATAGCATAGGAAGCATCTATAACATTTTTTTCATTAAAGATTCTTTGTTTTCATCATCTGTAGTATTCTACTATCTTTCCATCTAGCATATTTTTAGGAAAAACAATGTTATGGCAGAATTCTCAAGAGTCCTTAGCAATGCATGCAGTCCTGACTATACCTGCACAAAACATGGGTAGCTAAACCAAGAGGGAAAAAACAAACAAGCAAAGCAACAAAGAAACAACAACACACCAAAACTAAGGTGGCAGAATTGCTACAGCTCTAAGGAAAGGACAAATTGTTTCTCTCTCTTTCCTTCTTTCTTTCTTTCTTTATTTATTTGGTTCTTTGGTTTTTTTCGAGACAGGGTTTCTCTACTGTAACTCTGGCTGTCCTGGAACTCACTCTGTAGACCAGGGCTGGCCTTGAACTCACAGAGATCCGCCTGACTCTGCCTCCCGAGTGCTGGGATTAAAGGCGTGATCCACCACCACTCCAAGAGGCCAAAGCAAGGTGTGGGGTTTCACACCATAACTCCAGCATTTGTGAGGCAGAGGCAAGAGGATTAACAAGAGTTTGACGCCAGCCTGGGCTGCAGAGTGCTTTTGAAGACAGCTGCAGTGGGATATCTTGCCTAAAAAGGGGGGGAGGGGAGGGAGAAAAAAAGGTGGTAGTAGACCAAGTTGGATCCCGTCTCATGTGTATCTCTCCATTTGTTACATTAATGTGTATGATAGCCTGGTGAAGTACTTTGAGTGTGTTCCTGTTGCCTCCCCTGCTTCCGTAGACACGGTCCCCTATTCACTTTGATAGCTGATTTGTTTTACAGAACTCTAATGAGAGGGTTTGGGTCAGACATGCCTTGGGACCTGGGAAGATTAATAAGGCACAATAAATAAAAGGAACCCTGGAAAACAGCTTAGATGTGTAGAATCCAGCACTGGGCTTGATGGCACCTGGTTGTAATCCCAACATGTGGAAGTTTGAGGGCACGATGATTTCAGCGTGAGTTTAAGCCTAGCCTGGGGTACACAGGAGAGAGAGACAGAGACAGAGTGATAGAAGGAGAGAAAATGTGTGCACCCGCCTACTGCCTACTGCCTCACTTCTCATCAACTTTTTTTCTCTTTGGCCCTGGGCCTGGCTTTCCTCAAGTGTGAAGTGGAATGAAGCAGAGTACACAATCTTCTGATGGACACTGAAGTTTCGGTAGCAAAGTAGCGCAATGATCTTAGGTGTTCGTGCCAGAGTCACTACAGAGTTAAAGGGTTCTGTAGAGAATTCTTAGCAGATCACTCTGATGGCATGACTCTTAAGTATCCTCTGAGCTAGTGCCTGTTGAATGGGTAGGCCGATGTTTGAGTCTTCAAAAGCTGGTATTTCTAGACTCTTTATTTACTTGAACCACATGTTGAACCATTAGCCCTTCTGCAGGTAGAGTCAATTCTGGAGCTCATTCCCTTTGAGAAAGAGCTCATTGAGAGTCTCATCTGACAAGCTAAGTTCAGGGCTAAGACGGCTTCGCTGGCAGGTTCTCTGAAGCCCCTGGCATAATAGATCTGTGCAAGCACTGCTGTGAAACGGAGATGTTAGTGGACGTAAGAGAGTTAACATGAAAATGCAACTTCATTTTCTTTATAACTTCTGTCCAAGTAGGGCACACAGACAGGCACACACACCGTTGAAAAGGCCACACACATTTCTCCTGCAACAACAACAACAAAACCTAGTAGTTTCATATCTTAGTTTTTCCTTCGCCCTGTTATTTCAGAGGCAGCTGACTACTCTGAACTCTTAGGTTCCTCCTTTTTTTTTTGGTAAATATTTTTTTGATTTTTGTCTTCTGATTAGGGTATTTTACAGAACTTCTTATTTGGAAACATAATGACTAAGCTCTCTTTTTCCCTCCAACACAAATATGTTTTACCCCACCCATACTCCCAATGTAATTATGAGTTATGAGTTCTCTATTACTGTTTGACAAATTATTTTAAAACACAGAGCCCTAGAACAACAAACATATATTATGTCACAGTTTCCTTGGGTCAGGAATGTGGAAGCAGCTTCGATTTTTTGCTTCTGACCATACTGTCTCCTGAGATTTCCATCAAGCTGTGGCCAGTGCTGCTGTTGGCTGAAAACTTGGCTGAACCTGAAGGACTGTCTTTTGACTCACTTACATGGTTATTGGCAAGCTTTAATCTGCTATGGGCTACTAGGCCAAAGGCCTTAACACAGGTCTCTCCATAGAACTACCCACAGTACAGCAGCTTGCTTCTTTATCAACATAGATAGATAGATAGATAGATAGATAGATAGATAGATAGATAGATAGATAGATAGATAGATAGATAGAGAGAGAGATATAAAACCCCATATAGAAACCATCCTTTTCTATAACTTTTGTTAGACCCGACAGCTCTTTAGCTGTTGTATTCACTTCAAGCAGAGTGTGAATAGCAAGGACTAGTGGCACCAGGGACCATGATAGAAGCTGCTTACCACACATAGTTTTCTGTTGGACAAATATTCAATGTTTACATGATGTGGTTATGAATATACCGCACACAGCACAGCAGTGTACTGTGATTACCTTTCTTTCTCATCCGCCTTTCTCCCTGGAGTTAATATTTGACTTGTATTTTGTTTGCTTAGTGTTCTCTGAGCCCATCACTAATTCACCACGCAGCATTCTGCCAGAATTAAATTGCCTCTCATTACATCCAAAGGCATCAAGTATCCCACATAGTTTATATATCAGACTGGTTTTTTTCCAGTCTCCTGACCTGCTTCAGACTGGACTGATCACATAGACATTATTTACGTCTATAAAAATCTGAGGTTGCTATTTTACACCATGCTGAAGAAACCATCGCTTGTTACTTTGAGGGCTTCCCCTCTTTTGGTCTGCCTTTTATTTTGTGGGGAGCCTATCTTCCAGTAGGGTTCATGGGAAATAAAAGTTATGAGATCCTGAAGGACTAAAAATGTGTTCCTTCCATCCTCACACTTACTTGACACTTGGGATAGGTGAAGAGCTGATGGGGAGTTGCTTGGCCTTGGGCCTTTGAAGGTAGTACCCCACTGCTCTGAGCTCCTCTGTGTTGTGTGGCAGATGTGTAATGGGACTCCAGCTTGAGGTCTTGTATTTGATCCTTATCTTGTACCTGAAGCCTTCATCTTTTTTTGTCTGGAGCATTCTGACAGATCTCGTTGGTATCCTTTGTCATGAGTTCTTTTCAAATCTGTTGTGCTAAGCTCGGTCCGTTGCCTGGAATTGGTTCTTTTAGAGACTGTAGACAGTGTGCCTTGGAGTGGCTATGATTTACCTCCCATTTCTCTTTTTAGACCTTTTATTTAGAACCTCCTGTTACAATCTTCCTTTTTCCTCCTTTCTCAAAACTCTGGCTTATAGGTTTTTATGTATTTTCTGATTTCAGCAGGGTCTCCCTCAAATTTATCATTGTTTTTTCACTGACAAATCTGATCTTATGTATCTTACATTTCTAAAAGCTTTGGAAAAAAAAATAGAATTGTTCCCTCAAGCCTCCCATTCTAGTGTCGTGAATATCTCTTCTTGTTTCTCTGAAAATGCTTTTTTTTCTCCTTGTCTTATTTTTCTCTCAGCATTATTTTTAATTTCTTTCTCTTTTCATTCTGCTTAATTTGGGCTTTCCATTTCACAAATGTCCGTGGGTCCTTGGCTGTCTGCTCTTAACTGCTAAGGAGCGTAACTTGGTGGGACTCAGTGATAGAATAAAGGAGTCGAATGGATCGTTTCCAGACCCCCCTGAGCTGTGGATTGCCTTGTAACTCCAGTCTGCTTTTATCAATTTCCCAAGAAAAGCTTTCTCTGAGTTCTTGTCTGCCATCTATCTCTTGCTGCCAATTTTAGGAAATAAAAGGCTGAAGGCTTTTTCTCCGTTATGTAAATTATGTAAATTTAACTTAATCTTCCTGCCTTTTTTTTTTTTTTTTCTGACTGACTGTAGTATTAACATATTATAGACGGAAAAAACTCTTACAGAGCGCTGAGTTCCTTAGCTGAGAATCCCTGGGAGTCACCATGAGATCATTTCAGTTGGTACGGAATGTGCCATCATAGTTATCACGTACATACGGCAACTGATTTTTTTCAAAATTATTGTTTCTTGGCTTTTTTGAAGGTGAGGCCTCTCCACATATCCTAGAATGGCCCGGATCGTAGGGTCCTGGTTCCTCAGACTCTCATGTGCTGGGTTTTATTATGGTCAGTCTGTTGTTGTGGATGGTTCAACCCACAAATGTGACTTCCATTGTGTTTGGTTCTTGTTCAGACTCTTAAGTTTGGGAACTTCAAACAGGAAATGAAACTTCTAATGTCACCAAACTACTTTGCTGTTGTTTGGTTACTGGTTACCTAAAGCAAGATTAATAGCTTTTAGAATGAACTTTCTGTAGCCCTGACCCTGCCTACCTCCCTATGGGTCCTCGCCAGTCACTATTTTATTGAGAGAGCTGTTCCTTTTATTTTTATTTAGCAAGAAGAGCTGCTTACACCACTGATGTTTTTCTTATTTCCCAAAACTTTTCTCAGTATTTGTTGTAAAACTCTTACTTCCTTCTTGGTTGACCTTCCATGAAGTTGTAGTTGAGACGGGTTCATAAGTACTTTTTTTCTCCAAGGGAAAAATGTGTTGAAGAAAACCAAGATTCACTGTTGTATTCACTAGTAAAACCACACTTGGGCAGGGGGTGTTTGGAGTGTCTCTGGGCAACTTTGCTCATGTAACCACAGCACATGCAACTAACTACTTTTGTTATTTGTCTAGAAAGGTCCTGTTTGGTTTAGTCTACCCACTTTAGAGTAACAAAAGGTACCTGCCTTTATCCCTTGCGTGTGAAGACTTATTGATGACATGAACAACATATTGGTGTCTCTGAGACAGAGATGGCTGTCTCGTTCACCAATGCAAAGCCTGTGACCAGGTCTCAGTCCCAGTACTGTGGAGTGGATGAATATCATCCCAAGACTTTATTCCTACCCAGAGGATAGTGATTAATTATGTTCCTCTTTCCCATACCTCTCTTCCACCCGGTTTGAGGCTGTGCTGGTTGAAGTTGGTGATTGGGTTGAGGTGGAGTGGAGTTGTAGCTGGAGGTCCTTGCTGTTCTACTTACCAGTCAATGAGGTGACAGTAAATCGGAGGACATGTTTTCTATCCTTAAAAGTTTTCTCTTGGAGGAGCACAGCTCGTAATGCTGGTGTGGAGAGAAGCCACTTTTAACATTGCCAAGTCAGTGCAGGCAAAGCAGCTTATTTGTTTTTAGCTGCAAGAAGATATAGAGCCTTGGCCTCCTGGCAGTTAGGTGTAAGGTGGAATTCTTTTCCTCTTCCTTCATCTAAGTCTGCTGATCAGCTCTAGGGAAGGCTGTGGTGTTTACAGAATGGCAGGACCAAATGCCTGTTACTGATAAGCATGGGGATTTATTACACAGAACATTTCTGAACTAATAGAGTTCTTGGAAGATGGACTCATCTTTTTTTTTTTTTTTTTTTTTTTTAATCTTAGGGCAACCACAATGTGCCCACAGAAAGGAGAACTGGAGGCTAGTCCCCTACCTGCTGAGAAGAGATGAATCAGAGGGAAAGATTTTGGCCCCCAGCTCTGAGCAGAGCTGCCACCAACCTGCTAGAAGTAGATAGAAAACAGAAAATACACACATCAGCTGACATGCTAGTTTAGGTGTAGCCCTTCGATAGGTTGTTAGCTGGGCTTAGCTAGGCTTTGACAGCCAGTCTAGGTATACACACAGGAACTGAGGCTGGTTGGTAAAGTGCTTGCCTAGCATGAACAGATTCCCGAATTCAGTCCCCCAGCACCCATAAACTGGGCATGGTGGTGCATACTGGTAATCCCAGTACTCAAGGAGTAGAAGGAGGAGAAGTAGGCTTTCACAGCATCCTCAGCTTCATAATGAGATCAGGGCAAGCCTAGGATACATGAGGCCATGTCTTTGGTGGGGGTGGGGGGGGGGGAGTTCAAGTGGCAATCTTAGTAGTGGTGATGTCAGTTCACACTGGCCTTCTTTGGTTGCCAGTTACTTAGTCTCAAGTCCAACTTAGACTATAGTTACCTGTCAGTGGCATTGAGCAGCAAGGGAACACAGAGGACAAAACTCAAGTAGATGGTCTGTGTTTGCTTGTCCAGAACCTCCATTGGTAGTTAGATTTTCATTATGAAGTTTAATGTATCATAGTTTACTAGGCTTTCTTCTCCAAGTGCAGACCTTTGGAGGCCTACTGAGGATGAAGGTTTTTAACTTTTTGGTAATGCCTGAATCAACATTCTAGGAATTACTTCATTGCCAGCTTTCCTTTTTTTTTTTTTTTTTAAGTGATGGAAAAATGCATGAGTAATTCCTTCTTTGAAGGTTTAACACGCACAATAAGCTAAGAACTCCGTAATTGAACTTTACAGGCTGAAGGGGCTGACTTATAAGCAGCATTTGAAACAAAATCTAGTCACCATAATTTAGTAAGGGGTGGTTGCCAAAAGCCATGGAAAGCTTTATTTGACCCACTTATGAATTAAGAGCCCTCAGTAAATTAATTACCACATATTGGGCTAATAAAGTCTAGCATGAAGAGAATGCCTTTGGGTTCATATGCAAAGAGGAATTGAGGCTGAGAGAGCTGCTTCCTGATGTCAGAGTGTTTTCTGGCTGTGGGCCTTCCTTCTGCAGTATCAGGCAAGGAGGCTTGTACTTGTGCCCCGTGTCCACCAAAGAGGCATTTGAGCCAGCTTTGCCTCTGAACTGCTGGAAGGCTTTGCTTTATTGATCATAATAAGCTGTTTGGTCTTATTAAAGTTGCATCATGGAGTCTGGTTTTTAGGAGCCCTGTTGTGAATTAGTTGCAGAAGAAGTGATTTGCTTGTATTTTCCGACAGTTAACAGGCCAAGCAGATGGGACAGCAGACCTGAAATAGTTGGGTTGGCTGCCTGCCACTCTTCTGTGAATTTTGATTTGCATGGATATGTAATGGTTTTATTATTCTTTTATTTTTATTTTTTGGAAGTACTTGCCTAAGAGCCTTGAGAAAATTAATCTTCAGTTTCCTGTAAACACACCGTTCTAAGTGAATGTAGCTTCAGTGTTCCTCGAAGACCCTGTGCAATGTCACATGTCAATTATCTCAGGACATCATAGACTGCTCTGTCAAAGGCATATATACAGCTGGGTATAGCGGTGCATGCTTTTAATCACAGCACCCAGGAGGCAGAGGCAGGAGAAGCTCTATGAATTAAAGAAAAGACTGGTCTATGTAGTGAGCTCTAGGATAGCCAGACCTACATAGTGAGGCACTGTCTCAAAAAACCCAAAACCAAAACAAAATTAAAGAACAACAGCAAAAGATACACACTTTAGTTTCTCCTGGCTGTATCTTTTCATTCACAATGGGTTCTAGATTTTCTTTTCATTTCAGAGAATGGCGTGCTTTTCCATTTCTTAACACTGTGTTCACTAAAATATAGAGTAAATGCAAGAAGGACATCTACAAGCTTTAAAAGAGGGATTTCAGTGCATGAAATAAGCAGGCGTGACATTTGTCAAGATCTGGATTCTTGCTGAAGGAATCTAAAATCTTGTTTTGATTATTAATGCTGAATATATGCAAAATATCATTTATAAAGAACAACATGCAAACAAACATCCATCTTCCCACATAGGACAAAGAACGGAAATTTCCAGTTTCTGACAATTGAAACTTCTGGGTGAGCCTTCTTCGGTCTTTGTCTTCCTCTCTCCCCGTGTAATCATGTAGTATCTATTCTGAAATTTGTGGGTTTTGTTCCCACATTTTATCACAGACATAAGCTACTGCTTAGCTTTTCTTACTTGGACTCTCACACACAAAGTCCTTTCTTAGTTTGCCCTCTTCCCTTAACATAAGCTGAAGCTTATTACAGCTGCTCTCTCAGACTGCCCAAACACACCTTTATTATTTCTTCATTCTTGTGAACTTTTGGATTGTGGCCAGTTCTTTGCTGTCTCTTGGTTTCCAGGTTCATGTTTAAACAAACCAATCTCCTTTCAACAGTCTGCTGCTATTTTTCCTTAAGGTTTGTTTGGCTAAGAGGGTACGTCACAGAGCATTTCAGGTATTGCAGATTATGAAACAATCGCTTATTACGTCCTTCAAAGAGAGGAGTGTGTGTGCCCAGAAGTGGAAAGGCTCCCCGGTTTGGCCTCCCTCCTCTTTGCCACCATCCAGATAAAAGCCATTGCTGCTGCAAAGCGCATTGCATTAATGTTTGCTCAGACCACAGCTTGGGGAGTCAAGTGGAATTTTAAGATGAAAAAGATAAACAGGAAAAAAAAAAAAGGCAATGCTCCTTCCACCTCTGCAAGGGTCCACAGAGCACTTATTCATCTGCTCCTTCGGGATTCTGCTCAGGGCTCCGTTGGCCTTCACCGGAGGCGTTTTGATGGCATCTCCTGGATTTTGCAGCCTCTTTTCTGCTGTCTGTGGACTGTAGCATTTCATGACCTTCTGTCTCGTGACTTTTAGTTCTTGGCTCGATATTACTTCCTCAGTAAAGCATTCCTTGACTGCCATCCCCCAAATGCCTTTTCTCCTGTCCCTTCCCAAACCCTCAGCTGCTTAATTTTCTTCAGGGCCATCATGCCTAAAACTGCAGCTGTTCCCTTGGCAGTAATCGGGCATGCTGCATACGGCCATAGTCCGTCTTCACCGTATTACCTAAGCCTTTAAGAGAGCAAGACATAAAACAGGTTCAGGAAGTTACTTTTACCTGAGTAAACACAAAGATAGACTGAGGATATTTCTAAATAAAGGATGGCTGTAGTCTCGTGGAAATGAGTCTTAGTAGAGACAAGAGATATGTAACTAAGCCGTCTGTCTCCTCCAGTCTTGCTTTGTCTACGCAATGGGATTTGGGAAGCAGTAAATGGTAAAAGATTAAAAATAAGGCTTTGGGGAAAAAATGGAAACGCTGATGTGTAAACCTTAGGATGGTTCACGAGCCCTTCAGGCCACCAAAGGCTTTTAGGTTGAGCGTATTGTAGACCTCATCTGCAGGAAAATGGCATTCTTCAAAGGTAAAGAGTTTCAGGTGTTTTAACATAGAATCTGGACACTTTTGGATGATTTATGCCCTTGGCCAACATAAGATGGAAACACTTTTCTTTTCAACACTTAAGGTATTCTGAGTTCTATAAATATCACCCTTGTTGATAGAGTATTTGTAAAAGTCTCTTGTTCTTTGACCTTAGTATATCATTTATTGACCAGGCTGAGCTCAGTTTCCACCACAGGAGAAACTATTTTGTTTTTTTAATGTATTGTATTTGGCAAGGTATAGTATTCTACTTTGCAGAGAAAGTGTGTTTGGCTAATGTAATAAGTTGTTTAAGTGTGTTTTATTAACCTCAAAATCTACTATGTTCTTCTCAATGTGGATTTCACATTCAGATCATTTTAAGGACTTAAAAAAATATGCTTTTCTAAGTTTGGTTTGGATTCTTATGTTAATTTAGTTTAAGATGAAGTGGTGTCTTTTTCTCTCCCTCCCTTCCTTCCTTCCTTCCTTCCTTCCTTCCTTCCTTCCTTCCTTCCTTCCTTCCTTCCTTCCTTCCTTCCTTCCTCTCTCTCTTAAGTTGACAACTACTCATCTAGTCTAGGTTGTCACTTCATAAATTGTAGTTGTTACACCTACTGGGTGACTCAGCACAGAAGACAAGGAGGTGTATTCATAGATGAAAACTCTGCCAGACCTCAGCAGAGGGAACCACCATCACGCCAGTGCCATACTCACAGTGGAACCCTGAGCGTCTAAGCTCAGGTGTATTTATTGATTCAGAACTCCTCAGATATTCTCCTGATAGCACATGCAGATCATTAGTGATCAAACATCCCCCACGGAAATCCAACATTTGCAAGCAATACAAAACGCTCTAGCCAGCCCCTCACCCAACAGTGCATAAAGCAATTTCAAACGTAACTAAAAATAAACTTCCCCAACAATAAATGTGCTTGTTCTTTCAACTCACCGAGAGACTAAAACATGCTGGTGCCCTCACTGGTTGAAGTTGAGTGGGTATCAGAATCTTTAAAAGAGCCCAAAGTGGTCCTAATTTGCAGCAGTTTCTGAATCACTAACACCCAGATGCTTGTTTCAGTGCCAGACATATATAGTATCTCCTTTTCTGATGTCACCTGCCAGTACAGTTTATTTGTAATGTTTTCAGCCATTCACATTCCTGGACACTGCTCTGTATCCACAGAGTAATGCTAGAAATTCCACCCCCAACCCTGTGTGTACAATTTGTAATGCAAATTTGAAGGCCTTCTTACTATATTGTGTTTATGAGCAAATTGTTGCATAATTTACTTGCTTTGCTTCTGAAGGTGTCTGCTTTGCAGACACATGCTATCTTTTGAATAATTAAGATTTAAAAGACTTTGATATTTAGGAAAAACATAGAAAAGCAGCAAAAGGTGTCAATTATGCTATTTCAGAGAACAGTTATGATTGTTTGCTTTCTGTAGCTAAGTGATCACAAACTACATGCTATGCAAATCCTTGAAATAAACTGCTTATTTTGATCATAGGAATATGGCTAATTCTTAGCTGTATTCTAAAGAGTGCAGCTATCACAGATAATTAAAGCCAGAACTGATGAAAAGACTCATTATAATTGAGGGTTCTCCCTCCTTCCTCTCCCTCTCTTCCTGTTGTCTTTTTTTAGTTTGGAGTTGTCTGTTTTACGTTTTGCTCTATTTCATTTTTGTGATTTTTGTTATGTAGAGATACTCAGAGATATACAGTATGTGTGCGTGGGGGTGGGGGGTATGTGTTGGCGTGGCTGTGTGTGCGTGCCCACGCAGGAATATGTAAAATGGGTCAGTGGATAAAGCACTTGCCAAGTATGAGGACTGCGGTTTACATCCCTGGCAGGTGTGGAGGGCCCCTCCCACCTGCTGTAATCCCAGCACTTGGGAGGCAGAGAAAGGGAGTCCTCCTGCCAAGCTGAATAGCTATTCAAAATTGGTGAGATTCACTTTCAATGAAACTCAGCCTCAGTATGTATGGGGGTGGGGGGAAGATTAGGATTGAGGAAGACAACAGTGTTTGCTTTGGGCCTCCATGACCACATACAATGCACATGTGTGCACCTGCATACATGTGAACATACGTACACAGAGAGAGAGAATAAAACAAGCAAAAGTGAAAATGCAAATATTCAATAAAATTGATTGAATTATTTTATGTGCCTCGTGATCTTCATTTACATGTACGGTGTTGTCTTGTATTTCTGATCATTTGTAAGAGATCTCCAGTCATTTGCAAAGACGATTCCCTTGGTGTGTGTTAAGAAACCAAGTTTAATAGCAAGCACCTCTGCTTTATGCCAGATCCGAAAGGATAAACAATCTTCTGATACTGGGGAATGCTGGGAGTCGTAATTATCACAGTAAGATTTCTTTAGTTAGTAGATGGCAGTCTCCAGAAACTTAATTTGCATGTGCTCAGTTTCTCAGGCTATATGTATTTCCTCCAGGTTGAGAGTGGTCTGTCCATTGCGTCCCCCTTTCTTCCTGGCATCTCTTAGAAAATCAGCAAATTATTTAGTGATATCTTACTGGTAAGACCATATACTGACTACAGATGGGTTCATACTTCTTTGTAGAGAGAAGTTTCAGGAGACACATTTGTTGTCTCTCGACCTCCTCTGAACGATGTTAAGATCTGAGATCTTTTTCCTCTTGGCATTTGAGAGACCTAACATCAAAAGGATATTCCTTCAAAGATATTCCTTCATGTTACTATATTTAAATGGTAATTACTTTCCCCCTGGTTTAACTCTGAGCTTGATAAATTTCACAGGCTCGGTATTCTTATTTTGTTGGTACTGTGAGATGATCGTTTTCTGAATCAAAACCACCTAAATTCGAGTTAAAAAGACAGATGAATAGTTTTAGGTTGAAGAACTGTTTCAGTGTTCCACGTTAAAATGTTGATTATGTTCAGCGAAAAGAAGTGAATAATCCTTTTGCTTTTTTATTATTATTCATTATGCGTGAGTTTCTCATTTAAGTATTGGAAGACAGTTTTACAGTGCCCGTAGCCTACTGAAGTAATGGAGGACGCAGTTAGAGTCCCTCGTGTGATTCTTTAGACAGCCACCATTTCCACAAGGGAAGAAGGGAGGCAGGTGGATTTCAGCCCGCCCACATATTAGCCTTACATGTTTTAAAAGCTGGCCTGGAACCCAGATCAACCACACATTAGGGATCAGGCTAGAGCATGATGGTTAGAACAACAAATCCCTGTAAGTGTGATTCACAGCAGAATTGGAAACCAATTACCCAGACAAAGGAATCCTGCATTTTCTTCAGCTAGAAGTTAAATGAAGCCCATTTAACTAGATCCCTGGGAATATTTTCTGCTGTGTTTCTCGGTAGAGTTTTTTATTAGGGAAAGAATGGCTTTCTAGTGATTTTTGTCTGTCAGTTTCTTGACTCATGATTTGAGCCTTTCTCTTTAGAATGAGGTTTCTGAGAACTGGTGGCTTCTTTATGTATTTCATGACTTTTTTCTTTTTTTTTTCCCCAAAACCCACAGACAGTTGGACAATATGAGGCACCCGTTCCCTAACCACAAAACGGACTCCATTTCTCTCCCCATGTAAAGTATTTCTGGTTCAGAACAGTTTGCCTTTTGAGGAAGAGTGTGGGCGGAGGCACTGGGATGGGTTGTACCGCCATCCCTGCCTGCTGAGGTAGCTCTTGGAATGTTGATGCACGGCGGATTGATTGTTTTTGTGGTTTCAAGCCACCCTCCGCCACGGTAAGCTATTTAAAACCCCAAGCAGGAAGGTGAGTCGTGGCACATCTAGGAATTAGGCTGGCAAGGTACAAATAGAGAAAGGCCTTTCCTCATATTATGTGTGTATATCTATTTCCTGGCCATTTAGCTGGCACTCCCTTTGAATATTTTATTATCTGCTTGGTTTATAATCAAGACCACTCACCTGATGTTAGCCTACAGGCTTTTCCCCTGCCTTTTTATTCCCTCAAGCCCACAGTGCATGTGTATTCATGTTTTTGCTTTCCATGCACGGAGATCTCCAGCTGGGAAAATATAGTGTGTACAATATTCTCTGCCTTCAGCTGACATTGCTCATAAATTGCAACCGAAACACTGCTATCAGCAGCTTAATAGCAGGTAGAATACAGCTCTACATATCAAGCCTCAGCAGGATACAGAATCTATGGTTACCAAATTTCCAGAGGAGCAGGGGAGGGGCAGAAAGTTTTCTGTGAGTAACTAAGGCGGCATTGAACATGCGTTCGCTGAAAGCGGCTTTCTGAAAGGGCTGACTCGGTGGCTGCTCCGCCGGCTGGCATAGATTCGCTGAGTTGTTGTTTTCGAAGCACTCACAAGAGGTTTCTGTGGTAGAGTCGGGTAGAAAGGGCAAGTTTGTGCAGTTCTCTTCCCCTCTTTCTCTTCTGTCCTTCTAAAAGCAAAGGCCTTTGATAAATGCAATGGGAAGGATTCTGGACAACAGATTCCTGCCCAGTGCAAGCATGGAAAGCGAGCAGTACTCTTGGTTTCGTCTCAGCACTAGTTTGATCTCAGGTCCTTCCTTGTCGTTGTGCATCCTTAGCTACTGAACCATTTCCCCAACCCCAAAGCCTAAAACACCAATGCCTTCTTGTACTGTTACAACTGTGCGTTTTTTGACAGAAGTCATATAACTAGACAGGTCAGAAAGAGGGATCTCTGAGGCTTGCCTGGCTACCAGCTTAGCTCTACATTCAGTGAGAGACCCTGTCTTACGGGAATAAGGTGGGGTGAGTGGTAGAATGGGACCCCTGACACCCTCTTCTGCCCTGGGTGTGTTCTGGTGTGCATGCCCACAGCATACACACTGACCTGAGCGCGCGCGCATGTGTGTGTGTGTGTGTGTGTGTGTGTGTGTGTGTGTGTGTGTAGAGGGGGCAGAAGGAGGGACTCTGAAGAGAATCGGCCTACTATAGATACAGTCCATTAAAAATTGTGTTGGGAGCAGAACAGATAGCTTCTATGATGTAAGAATTTCCGCGACTTTGTTTTCATAAGTGAGGTTATATTAATATTTTGTAAAGTTCCAAGTTCCCGTCCATGAAGGAAAGGATGGCGGGGCCCCCATCACCTTCTGTGAGCAGCCATTGTCGGTATTCTGCCTCTTGCCAGAAGAGATTCGTGTGGACGGTGGAATAGTTGGTTCTCTCCCTAAATCAAGTGAAGCTGCTGTGCTAATACTCCTGTCAGAGGGCCCAGGCAGTTAAAAGTCCTCAGCTCTGTTAAAGTGCCTCAGTTAATGTCTTCAAGGGAATAGCAAAGTGCATCCCACCCTCACCCTGAGAGTATGGGAAAGGAACTCCCGAAAACCATAGCTCCCCATCTCTTTTCCTGGAAACATTCAGCTCTGTTACGTAGATCTTATTTTATATGATACACATTTTTCTTTAAAGACCATTAGCCTGGTAAATCTCAGAGCCACCTTAGATCTTTGTGGGTGGAACTAGCAATCAGTATCTTCAATAAGTACCCAAGGGGATTGTTAAGCATGTGGAGAGTTTGGAGAGACATCCAATATGCCTAGAGCTAACCTAGAAATCACTATTCGGGGAACGGACTCAGATTCCTTGTATTCCATCCAGGATGGAAATGGAGCCTTGATTCTTAGCATGTAGAGAAAGCTTTGACGCCCACAGTGTCTACACTCACTGACACCTCCCCCCCCCCTTGGTTTGGCCGTTGTGAGTTTCACAGTGTCCTGCCTGTCCTTCAGAGGAGTTGCAGGCTGATACTGGCTCATCACTGTTCTGAGAGCATCTCTGCTTCCATTTTTGGAAAGCATGCAAAGTGCATCCCTGAGCGTGCAGCCTCTCCCTTTCAGCCATCAGCAACTACTTTCTGGCTGTTTGTGATAGCGCAAAAGTAGGGTCTCCCAGTGTGAGTCAGAGAAACTCTGCTTCCTAATGTGATTCTTGAGGGACAGGATGGTTGTGTCACAGGCTGCTTGTCTTCTTCATCAAGTGTTGTCCTGAGTTGTTGTCTGTGGTCACGGTCATTCACAAAGTCCTGACCCTCAGAGTTGGTTTCTCTGTTTTTGTTTCCCAAAGTTCTGAATGTGACTTTAAGGAAGTTGATTTTTATAGTGCGTCCATTGCAATGAATAATCTTTGCACTCATCTTTTTAATCATTTTACATGCCATAAATTTGGCATAACCCCTCTTTGCTAGTTGGGCCATGACATATAGCTGAAGATTGCTTTTAACTCCTGGTCTTCCTGCTTCCACCACCCAAGTGGTGAGACGATAGGTGTGTACCACTCCACCTGCCTTATATGGTGCTGGAGATGAAATGTAGGACCTTGTGCATGCTAGACAAGCACTCTGTCCACTGAGCTACACCCCCGATCCAAGGACCCTTTTCTTCTTGGTTCTCTTGTTCCCCAAAGCAGTTTCCCATCACTGTGTGTGTCTGGCCTCACTAGAGCAGAATTCCTGAAGGCTCTTGGTTGTGGGACAGGTCTCTCCACTGTGCTGGGCTTTAAGCAAACCTCATGCTCAGAAGGAAACGCCAGGAGCCCTAGATGGGTGTCTACGCCCGTGAAGCCATGTCACCACAGAGAACTACTGGGAACCTGGGAGATTCCCTGGTGATCTCAGTCCTAGTTTTATCTCTGTTCTCATTAATCTTGGGAGCCAAGACCAACTGTTTCATCTCTCTGAGCCTTTAAGGAGTTTCCTTCTCAGTGCAGATTCCCAAGGTTCTTTTGTGCTTGAGAACTACCTAAGTTTCTGTTTATTTGTTAAATTATCTCCCTTTTATATTGCTAGTAGGATTTCAGTAAATTCATATTTATGAGTTTCTTTGAAAAGTGCCTAACCCACAGTCAGCACTTTATGCCCCCCTTTAAATTAAACAAACAAAAGTGCGTACCGGTGTTTGCACATAATAATGTGATTTCTAGAAACAGTCAATGCGGCTTTTTACTAGCCAGCCAACCTCTTTCCTATGTTCGGATTTCCTTGAATTTGCAGGTCTTGTTACAGTGACTGACAGTGGTCATAATGTTATGTACGGATCCAACAGAGGCGATATGAGGGAGAAACTGTGCTCGGGGTGGCATGGTTGCAGGCACGCAGGAGACAGTGCTTGTGCCAGGAACCCAGTTCCTCTGATTGTCCCACCTAGCTATCCTCTGGGCACATTTGACAGCTAATGGCTTTGTAAAAACTATCTAAACTCTTCCCATTTCTCCCGCTATCCCAAACTTCCGATCTCGCATGTGTAAATTCCTTTATTACTTTCATGTGAGGACTGGAGTTGTGAACACAGCCTGAGGAAACGTGACTTTTTTATAAGGTTGACCCCAAATCCCTCCAGCAGTCAGGGATCAGGCCATTCATTTTTAGTTTGAATTGGATTAAGTAAATAGAATTTACATTTCTGTAATCTTCTGGGAAGCATTGACCAGACTTATATATCAGCATCTGCATGGGGCTGTTACTGTGACCATGTTCTTTTAGAATGACTTGCTTCACTTTAAAAATGCTTAATTTTAATGTTTTATGTTCATTGTAACACATGCCTGGAAACTAGGGTTTCTATGTACTTACTGCTTTTATTTTTAAATACACATCCACAAAAATTAGATTAATTTAATTAATTAGGATTAAGTATTAGAAGCCACTGTTAAACAAATAGGACACACTCACACTAACAAGTGCTGTCTCACAAACAGAGCAAACCTAACTTAGTAAGCCTTTACTATATATCATGTGGACAAGAATATTAATGCTAATTCTTATCCACATCTGTCCCCTATATTCGGGTCAGGTACATGATCCTAACAGGTTGGCCACTTGGCATTTAAAAAGAAACTACTGTGTTTGTATTATTTGGAGCATACGGTTTAAGGTTCCTCAGAAGCAGACTGAAGGGAATACCTACTGGAGGTCACTGGCATTTATCGAAGACAAGGAATGGCTGTGCTCACTTCTGTCTGGCAGAACCACACTCACCGAGGGCACAGGAAGCTATCTGGGCCAACGCTGGTCACAATAGGAAAGCACCTCCTGAACTGTCTGATGTAGATGCTTCTAAATATGTGATCTCTGGGCTTCACATTGCCAAGCAACAAGCTGAATAATTTTGTGTCTCCTTGAAATCAATTTCTGCTGATCACACATGGAGGTAAAAACCACAGCTTTTGAATATTTACATCCAGCAAATAAAATTTACATTCCCTGAAAGGCAAAGAAGGCTGTCATTTCATGCTTCCTAACCTTCATTGTGTCTTTCCGCTACACACAAGCAGCAGAGTAGGCGCAAAACGCACTTGCCCATTATGGAGAGGGAGCTTTCTGCTTTGTCAACTTTGTTTTAGGAAAAGCTCTGCTTTCTTTATTGCCTTTATCTATTACATCTGTAAAATTTATTTAAGCAATGATAGATCTCTCTTTGGGGCTCCAAGACTGGGAGAATAACCACTGGCGGGCTATTTGGGGTGAGATTTGTTGGATATAACTGTTCATTAAATTGCAAGTAGTCAGGGAGACTGGTGGTCTGGATCTGCCATGCCTGGGTGGGTTACGGTCTGTCTTTAGAGCCTGTACATCAGGCGGGCAACAAATGGACCTCATCAATTGCTTTTGGATCATTTAAAAAAAAATAATAATAATGAGTGCTTTTTGGAATCCCAGAGGAAGGTTTCTGACTTCTTTAACTTGCAAGATTGCTCATTCCACACAAGTTTCTACTTTAAAAAAAAAAAATACAGAAAGCCAAGTGATTTCTATCTGTATTATACAATTGTTTGGGAAGTGGGAAGCATCACCTAGGGCAGGATCCTTCTCAGAGAAGAGGTATAGGAGCAGCAGCCGATGAGAACTATGTGGTATGCAGCTGTTATGCCTTTATCCATTTTAATATCTAGTCTTCCTTTTTACCTATTTGTCTAGCGTTCACTGCTTGCCAACATTGCAAAATGCTACTTAACCAGGAGGAGGAGCCAGATGGGGAGCGTCGGTACTCTGGGCATCACTGGCTAGTGCTTCGGTAGGAATACCCCAGGAATGGTCAGACCTCCTAAGGGATTTGGGGGAAGGCTCCTGGAGTTCCGTGCTGCTCAACTTAATTCTAGAGATCAGGCCAGGCACGGTGGGCCACAGTGCTGCAAGCCCAAGATAGCAACAAAGGGTTAAGTTGAAAGAACTGGGACCTAGGAAAGGTTAAAGGTACCTTGAAGTATGAGACAGTAGATGGTGCCCATAGAAACCAAATCCAAGCCTGGAATTGGTTCAGTCCATGTAAAGGGGAAGTGATGGTGGTGTCAGGAGTCATGATGAGGCTTAGGTGGACACAACCTGATGGCCACCGGCGTGTAAGAGCTTCGGCAGAAAGAGATATCTGAACTTGAATTTTGATTCCTCTGAAAGATAACCCGAGTCATTAGATGTTAGAACTCTAGTCCACGATGAGTTTCTGGAATCATTTACCTCAGGTTTTAATTTGCCTCCCAAGCGGATAAACGTAGACTTAGAAGGGGTTTGAGAGTCTCTGCTTCTCCCAGGCATCGTCTTCTGTGACGAAATGAAAGTGGGAACACTGGAATGCCACAGTGAGCATCACCCACGTGGCCGTGGCGTGGGAGTTGCAGAAGGAAAGCCTTCTCTGTTGCATTTGCTGCCTTCAGGACCGTGCAAATGTCTCCACTGTGGTCGGTTTCAAGCTTCCAAGGCAATGCCACTGAACCTGAAGTTGAGACAGATCACTCACCTGCGTCACACGCTCGTGTGGTACACCTCTGGTTGTCGTCATCCTTGCTTACCCCTAGGGTCTCTCCATCCACGCTCCTGCAGTTCCTTTATGAAACTGGGCTATTTATAAAATCATGCTTCCGCAACCTTACACAGTACACGTGGGGGCAGGACAACAGGAGTCAGATTGTGTTCAAATCTCTGACTTTCTAACCAGGGGACATCAGTTAAGCACCCTTAGAGTTAATTTGCTCATTAGTAAGATAATAATTAAGGAACCTGACACACAAGCTCTGGGAAAACAAATGAGATGATCGGCGTAAAAACACTGATTCTTGTGACTCATGCATGCGAGTTCTCAGCCAGCGTTCCTCATATTTGTTTTTTCTATCATTCCCTCCTGACGACTGGTACAAATGCTAACCACCTGTAAGATAGTGTTATTTTCTTAATTTTAAATTGTCGTTTTGGTCTTTCATTGGACATTCCCATCCCAGGTCCAACTCTATCAAGATTCAGTAAGAAAATCTTCAGTTTAGTTTGCTTGTCTGTGGGTTTCCATTTCTAGTAATACATCTATGTCTATCTTAGATGTTTTGTCCTGCTACAACAGGACACCTGGGATCGGACAATTCATAGTGAAGAGAAATTTATTTTCTCACAGTTCTGGATCTGAAGAAGTCTAAAATCAAGACCTCTGACCTTTGCACTGGGGACATGGCTCCAGTGGTAATGGCCACACAGGCATGAGGTTCCAGATCCTCAGATTCAACCAACTACACATCAAAAATGTCACTAGACCCTGTTCTAATTTGCTTCTGTTGCTATGAAACACCACGAACCAAAAAGCAGCATGAGGGAGCACAGGGTTTACATGGCTTATACTTCCACGTCCTCGTTCATCTTTAAGGGAAGTCAGGGCAGGGAGGGATGCAAGCACGAAACTGGAGGTAGCAACTGAAGGAGAGACAGTGAAGGAACACTGCTTCCTGGCTTGCTCCCAGGCTTTCATTCAGCTACCTTTCTTACGCAGCCCAGGCAGGCCTTCCTAGGGATGGTACCACCTACAGTGGGCTGGTCCCTGCTATGTCACTTAGCACCCAAGAAAAAGCCTCCACAGACATGCTCACAGGCCAGTCTGATGGAGGCCATCCTTCAAGTAAGGTGTCCTTTTCCTCAGTGTGTCAAGTTGACAACCAAGATTAGCTATCACATGGCTTAAATGATACAACAGCTATTTACATAGCCTTCATGTTGTTTGGGTAGTATAAGAATAAAAGAGGAGGACCAATGGTTTTATGCAAGTCCTTTGCCCCCGGTATGTAAAGGGACTTGAATGTTTACAGCTGTGGTAGAGGAGGGTTCTGTCCTAAAAGCGGTAGCCCAGATCCCAAAGGATGACTGGTCCACCTACTCAGACTCTATCCAGGCAGCTATTTGTACATTCCATGATGTTTCTCTCTGGATTTTTCCTAGCTTAATTCTGGTCTTTAAAAATAAAAGACTTTTTGGGAAAGCTTCCTATGTGAAAACAGGCCACACAGTCATTCTCATTTTGAAAATTAGACAAGATATATTTTGGCCTTTGGAGCCCATTGTGTTTGTGAGTTTAATCTGCTATGACAGAGGGAAAATGTGCATAAGGATTTATAAAACACATTGAAGCTACAGATACAAGATTGTCATTTAAAGTACAAGGATTTGTGGCAAACTCGAGTTTTCCTTGAGCTCATTTTCTCTAGTGTTAGTTGAGTGGGATTTAGTGGCCCCACAGAATGTAACCCGTCACGTCTAAGGGCTTTAACTGGAAAAAAAGGAGCACCCACAGTTCTCTGAGACACCTCTTTCAGAGGACTATTAGGAGTCCTGTTAAGTGTCATAAGTTCCCAGCACACACACACACACACACACACACACACACACACACACACACACACACACGGCATAATAACAAGGCAGTGGCACAGTGGCTTTCTGGGAAAATATTTTCTTGCTTGAAAAAGCGCATGCTAATTTATGTATACCGACCCACACCCTGGAATACAGTACCCAAAACAGCCTTAAGAGAAAAAAAAAAGACTTAATCAAAAGCTTGATTTAATCATTTAGTGTTAGTATTCTTTTTATTCCCTCTGTATTCAAAAACATTGATTTCCAACTATCAACATGTGCTTTCTTCTCTTACATTCTTCCCTGTTTACCACTTTCTGCGACAATCGGTGTTTGGTGCGGCTGCAGCAGGCCTGGCAGGACCTGAGTGCAGTGGTTAACAGACCTGAGTGGACCAGGTGCAGGAGGAAGTAGGCCTGGCAGGGCCCTCTGGTAGATCACCTTCCATCATCCTCTCGCTTTCCCACCCTCTCCCAGAGCGGCCTGCTTGGGTAAAGAAGAGAGAATAGCATGCTTGCTTTTTCCTTTCAAAGAAAGCCGGGAAGCCTTTGGACCAACAATTCTGCAACAGCTTTAGAGTGCTGGATTCTTTCTTCTAACAAAGCCGAATGGCATCATGTTCTCTTCACCCCAAGGCCATCTCTCTGTTGCTGGCTGCTCGTAAATACAGCCCCAGTCTCTACTGAAAGCATCTTTAGTTATTGCAAGCAAAGGACATCAGAAGGAAATAATAGGCCTGCACCTCATACCTCCACCAGGCACTTTCCTGTCTTGGGTACTAACCCCACAGCTATTTGTTATGAAAACAAAAAACAAAAAAAACCCTTATCTATTGCTTCCTGTGCCAACTTCCAGTGTTAGTGCTGCATAGTTAGACAGCCTCTGTTTGCAGTGATACTCGATTTAGCAATCTGGGATAGAAATCAGGTCTTTCTCTCCTCTCTCTCAATATCTTTC
Source organism: Cricetomys ansorgei (assembly GCA_026225945.1). NCBI lineage: Eukaryota > Metazoa > Chordata > Mammalia > Rodentia > Nesomyidae > Cricetomys > Cricetomys ansorgei. The sequence goes on from JAMJFZ010000242.1 coordinate 6,992,891, forward strand.
TCTCTCTGTCTCTATCTCTCTCTCTCTCTCTCAATATCTCTCTCTCTCTCTCTCTCTGTCCCTTCTTGTCCTTCCCTCCCTCTTTTCTCTGTGTGTGTGTGTGTGTGTGTGTGTGTGTGTGTGTGTGTGTGTGTGTTCAGTCTTGACAGCAGTACAAGACAACCTGGGAAGACATTTGAAATGTTTAGTCAGGTCTTTCAGTGTGAAGAGGTGTATAAAATACATCCCAGTGATGAGCACCAATTAACAATGCATTACTTTCTGGAAAAGACTTCAAGTTGGCTGCCCTGCAGGTCAGAGTCAATAAAGACAGAGTTACTAACAATAGCCTTTCTCTCTTGCTGAAGCCTTGGACTTAACCCTAATTTCATCAGACCAGAGAAGAGGAGAATAATGGGAACAATAGGAGTCTTGGGGGCTGACTTGAGCCTAATGCTCAGAGGTTGTAAAAACTGCCAGAGAGCTTGATTGATTGGCTCACATGCCCTAGTCCTCCCTGCAAAGGACTAATGTTTCTGCCTCTTTTGAGAGGGCTTGATGTGCCACCTGGGGTCAGAACTTATCAGCCTGTGGGGCTAATGTTTCTGATGAGGCCAAAGTGCAGTCAATAATTTATACAGAAATTTGTGCTTAGATTCGCAAGGAAAGCGAGTTTCGACTTGAATCCCTTCCTCCATCTGAGGAAGAATCTGAAAGAACTTCAAGTCTTCCTGCCAACAGCATAGTTGGGTGTGTTTGATAACACTTGAGACAAATGTGACTTCAAAAAGAGACTTTTAAAATTGGTTGTGGCATATTCAGTTAGCAGTTGGCAACGAGGCCCAATTTCAGAAGCCTCGGAATCCATCAGTGGAGTGGGTAAAGGAAGCATCAGCAGTTTTACAGATATTGTAGACCAGACTCAACCTCTAGAATGTAATGACCTCGTCAGGTGAAATTGGAGCGACTTTGAAACAGTTCTGAGTGACCGTGGGCAAAGTCCCCACGATAAAGGATCTGAAGGCTCAGGGTAATGGCAACAACAGAAAGGTCAGGAAATACCAAGGGCTGAGACAAAGCCTTGCGTCGTAGGGGAACTAGATTTTGGCTAGATGCATGAATATCCTGTCTGGTTTGCAGAGAAACAGAACCTAGAGTTAGTCTCCATGGCTGTGGCACGCGCGCGCACACACACACACACACACACACACACACACACACACACACACACACACAGAGACACGGTGCAGCACAATGTCCATAAAAGCACGTATTCGTACAGCCCCTAGAAAATGACAGTAAAGCAACGACACAGAGCAGGGCTGTTCAATCAATAACCAGCTAAGTTCTGTTCTCCTCTAGGAAAATGATAGTTTGCTCCAGTAAGTGCTAACAAAGGCCCCTTTACCTTCGCCCCACACTAGGAGAGAGAACTGTTAGTCACAGTTTATTAAGCTTGTTTACAGGAAAGAGCCAGGCTCTAAGCAGCATATTGAAATCCTTGTAACTCCATAGGTTAAAAAAAAAAGAAGAAAGAAAAACAAAACTAAACGAAAATTTCTCTCCCTGAAAGATAAGAACTTTGGAATGTGGGGTGGGGGAGGGTACAAAGGGACCTCAGACCCTTGTCAAGAAAACTGGTTTGTCCAGAAGGGAACTGAGAAGATGACTTGGCATTGTAAGGCCCCCCCTCCCACCCCCCCACCCCCCGCTGCCTTGATAGAGCTGCACCCTCAGAACCAGGCCCCGAGGTCTATTTGTTTTCACTGAACTGGGAAGCTTTCATTTGGCCTTTCTGCAACCCAGAGAATGTGAGGCATTCCTGAGAACTTGAAGTGAGCCTTCTTTACCTGAGCAAATAGCTCAAGGAGCGGTTTCTGGGATTTCAAGTTGGAGAGTCAGAGGAGGGAACATTTGCTTTAAACAGTGGATGTGTTTGTTAGGAGAGATAAGGTCCTATTCGTTGAGATTAGCAGCGTGTATAGAGGCAATAAAAGGCTCTCAAGGTTAGAATTTGCAGCCCTTAAGATTCTAAAGCATAGATAAGTCACATCTGTGGCCTCCTGTAGTCTGATGGGCACAGAAGCCTGAGTCTGAAGTTGTTTCACTTGGAAGGAATGCAGAAAGACTTGCCTTCCTAGAGTGGAACGCTTCCAACTTTAACATCTCCTCCTGTTCTTCAGCTGTGGACTGAGTTACAGGAGAGTTTAAATGATGTGGTCGCATGACAGTGGCTGTGCTGACTGTGGTTAATAGAGAATGAAACCAGGGCTTGGGAAAGTTTAGGTTAGCTCCAGAGGAGCCCGCGAACAGGAGGTGCTGTCTCCATGGGGACAAGGTTACTACCTCTGGTTAGCATTCCTTTTTTCCTGGTCTTCAGAAGTCACTGCACATTACCCCTAGGTTGGAATCCACACCTTCAGCTTCCCCCACTACTTTCTGAATCCAAGCCATATGACGTGACTCCTTTACCACAGTGACCCACTCTCGTGCTGCCAGTGGGATAGGGCCACTGCTGACGGGAACAGGAGTGGGCACAAACCTCCATCAAGCTGCATTTCTTAATCAAGAGGGTGCTGAGTCCAATTTCTCTGATATCCTGTCTCTTGCTTCCTTTCTAGAATTGGCCAAGATGGTGGTTTTTCTGTTGTAATAGTTACCTCTTTGTATGCCTTATGACTGTAGAATCTCTCCCCCGCCCCCCCCCCCCCCACAAACTCTGCAGTTCAGAGAAGCAGTTCCCAGTTTGAGCTGCTGTTGTAAATTGCTATTTTAAATTTCGGCGAGTGGAATAATAGCCGAGTGATCATCTCCAGCAAATGTTGTTGGCCTTTGTAAAGAATGGCTCCTTCAGAGGCTTTATGATTTACAGAGGACACAGCTGGTGGGCAGCAGAGCTGTAGGAATCCGTGCTCTCCTGGGCCTGGTGAGCTACAGATGAAAAGGGCCCAGAGCTGGCACAAAAGCAAATAAGCGCTCTGACTTTAAATAAAGCATCCTAATTTATAGGAAGCCTAGCTCTTCAGTCCCAGTGAGATACACAGATCAGTAGCAGCCTTTTGATGTGAAGCATAATTGTCAATTGGTTCCCACTGTTTCCTTATAACTCAGGACCAGGACTGGTTAAAATAAAAAAATTTTTTTAATCCTTTAAAACACCATCCCATAATCTAGAATTGTGGTACACATGTTTTGACGAGCAATTCAATAATGTTTAAACCTGGTCCTGATTTTAGGAGAGAGGGTGGGTGACTAGAGAGACCCAACACCTTCTTGCGGTTTCCTAGCCCACTCTTTCCCTAAGGCTGTGAGAGTTTTCCTTCTCAGCTCTCTGTACCCATCTCCAATGAATTACTCATCTCCAAGTGCTTTGTCTTTCCGCCCAGCCTCCCCCTCCCCGATGCCTGATCCAGAAAAATAGGAAAGCTGTCTGTTACAGGACTCCCCATTGACAGCATTGTACACTCTCCCGCTTTAAGTGTTGACGACTCTCCGTTGATGGGGAATGATCCGGAGGGGGCATTTTGGTCTTGAGTAACTGTTTGCATCTCCACTGGCTGTTCGTTCATTTTGCCTGTTTTCCTGGTGAAGCGGTGACAACACCGAGAGCTTAGATAAGGAGTTGCTGATGCAAGAGTCACATGAAGTGCAGGGAATTCTGGGAGTAGTGATTTGATAGGATGCATCCTTTCAGTTGTCTGTCTTCAGTTGCTCTGACAGTGATAGAGAGGTCTGTCCATCTCTCTCTGGGAGACTGGCCGTGTGCTGTGTGCCCAGGACCACTTGTACATAGCTCTGTCCTGAACTAACACTCTTAAGAAAGGAGTGGCTCTTAGGAGGTGATATTAATAGAGCTCTTAGTAAGCCTGATTCAACAAACATTTATAAAATACCTTTCCCACACTCTTGAATGCCTTTATTTAAAGGAAGAAAAATAATATCTCCTAATGAACTAATAAAAGCCTGTGGGAGAGGGAGCGGATTCATGCCTTCCCATGGGTGGGGCAGGTGGTGTGTGAAAAGGTGAGAAACCATTCTCCTCCTCTAATGAGGAAACTGATTCAAAGACCTTGCAAGGCTGCATTGGAAGTCATCATGGAAACTCAGATCTCACATAAACCAGAGTGCCCGGAAAGTGCAAGTGCAGAATTAGGCATCAAAAGTCAGAGTAGCATTGGGTTCCATGATGTCAAACCACCAGGGAAGCAGTTACTTATTGGTACGCTTACTCAAAAGCCAGAAATGAAGCCTCTTTATACAAATATATAGAGACACACTGTCCTCGTGGCCTGACATCTCCTTGTTCTGTTTATGCATTTAGATTAGAAGACACCTCCCCAGCCCCCATGTCCCCTGTGCCTCTGGCCTTTCCTTCCCCGCTGTGTGTTGACTGAGCCGCAGTGGGCCCTGGCCGGCAGGGATTGGCTCGGTGCCCAGTGAAGCATCTCTGGCTTGCTGCCTTGTAGAAGCTACCTCAGGAGATGTCCTCTTCCCTGTTCTGGCACTGTTGTCTCAGACTTGTTTTCTAGCTTGTCCCCACGTAGGGACTCTGGACCTCAGCAGAAACTGTTGATTGGAACTTGCCAGCAATAAAGGTGCATGTGGTGATGTGAACATCGCTTGTGGACAGACAGACTATACTCTAAAGCCATCGCTGCTTTAGGATATCTGTGTCTGCTTAACATAAAAGTAAATGCTAAAAACCACTTTCTGAAGAAACCCGTGTGATATTTTTTTTTATGATGCTTTTCATTACCTTTGAAGCATATTCTAAAGCCTGTGACATTGTGTAAGTAGGAAACTTGCTTGCACAACACAGGTCCCGGCTACTTAAAAGAAGTAAAGCATAGCTTTCTGCAATCAACGGGAATTTATCGCTAACGGCCCGTTACGAAACGATGGTTTGTTTTCAGACACCGTCTCATGTGTCCCAGGCTGGCCCTGAACACATTATATTATGCAGCCTAGGCTGGTCTTGAAATTCTTGATTTACCCGCCACTACCTCCTGAGTATGGGGTGGCAGCCATGTGCCACCACGCCCACACTTGGCCCGGCATCTCTAAGAAGCTGTGTCTTGGGCTGCTGTGATGCCCATTCGTATTTCCATGGGGATAATTTTCGGCCGGGGGGGGGAATATTGTCCCTATCTTCATGGGCAGCAACTGCAACAATGCATAGAATGGCCTTTTAGTGTTTCTGGTGATGCCTGACAAAAGCCTGATTTCTGCTCCCCGTTCTTCACCAGTAGAATTCTTAACAGGCCACTGTCATCTGTAGACACGAGAGAGGGGATATCGTTCCGAGGGAAGCCGAGACAAGAAAACCAGCAAGAGCTTCCTTTAGCTGACCAGTCAGCTAGATATTGACCACCTGTCTTCATGGGAGAGAAATAGATGGCAGTGAATAAGTGAGAGTCTAGTTTTCCAAGAAGCTCAATGATTTTCCCAAATCAATACAGCGCATCAGGCCTCAGAACAAAGGCTGCGGGGAAGGTGACAGTGATGGAAATGGTTCTGTGTTCTTTTGTGTATTAAACCGTAAGGCCCATGGGGAAACAAGGTTTCTCTGGCTCTGTGTGTGTGTGTGTGTGTGTGTGTGTGTGTGTGTTCTCTCAAAGACTTAAGTGTATTTGCAAGAGGGAAATCCTTCCAGATTGAAACAAAAAGAAATACATAGATTATATATGGATGCTCAAATATTTGGAAGAAAAAAGGGGGAGACTAGCTCATCCTTTAAAAAGTAAATTAGAGCAAGACTCCATTATTTTTGGTATTGATTGGGTTCTTTTTTCCTTCTTTCTTATGGTGGTGTTTAGAGGAGCCCTAGCAAATGTCTAGATGCCCACATTAACCCTTGGCAAGCAGCCCTAACTACTCTGCCATGAATGAACCTTGTTCCTAATGCCCTGAAAATAGCACCAAAATAGAATGCTGGACTGTCATCTGGAGGTTATAATTAACAAAAGTAGAACGATGCCAACATATCCCAGCGGCCAACAGGGATCCATCGAGACCAGCAAAATTCTAGCCCTCCTGTCCTTTAATCGTTAAGCTCCCTGTGCTTTCACAAGGTAGTACATTAACGCCAGAACAGCATGTCTCTAGGGTTTATGACTGGGGTGGCGGCACACTAGGGCATAAAGTATTTCATTATACTTCCTTTTGTCAGCCCTGCCCTATCTCGCAAGCTCCATTGCTATACATTATTTGTTCAGATAAAGCCCAATGTTCAGGGTGACTAATCGCAGAACTGTGTTCCAGATGGTTTGATTACAGGATGTGGTTAAAGCGACTCTTCAAACATTCAACCCAGCAGTAGGGCTCTTTAAAAAAAAAAAAAAACTGTTTTGTGGTCATGTGACAACATTGACTTTTCTTGCCCTGGTGTGCCATACATCCTTGGTATAGATAATAGGAAAGTCTTTTTGCTCTTTGGCTGGCGGGTATTTTATGGGCAAACTGAGTTGTAAATTTTAAAATCTCCCAAATAATTGTAAACTTCGTCTGCTGAAAAAGAATCTAGCTGAAGGTGAAGCGGTCTGAAGCCAGACCTGTGAATAAAGGCACTTTGAAAAAATCACCAGGATACCACTCAACAGAACAAAACCAAGGAACTGTGGTGGTGTCATGGAGGGGAGTTCTGCTCAAAGGAATGGTGATAAGCCCCACCCTGTACAGTAGTCACACTGGGTCAATGTAGGGAAACGGGGTATCTGAAGTAGTGGCGTCTCTATTATCATTGGTGTTCCTCAGGAAAGAATAAAGGAGAGAAAGCGTTGGCTCTGGAGGAGAGAATTACAGCACAAGTGGGTTACAATCTGGTGTTATTAGAATGAGGCTTGTGTTTTCTGCCCGAGCGCACACCAAGTTTATCCAGATGTGGCAGTCTGCAGAAAAGTTCAGAAAAACTGCATGATTCCAAATTCAGCATTTGCAATGCCTGGCATCGCTCTTGGTCAAAGGACGAGGCACTTTTAAGACTCAGACAGTCTTTAAACTGTAATATAAGCAGATTTATGCAAAGCCACTGGGCAATCAGCATTTGCCCAGTTCTTGGGGAAACAGCTTTGCAAATACAACAGATAATAATCCATGAGCCACATGTACAACCTCTTTGGAGTAGAATCTCTCCACAGAAGAAGTCTGTCACCTATGAGTTAGTGGGAGATTACACTTATTGAAAAAGTATGGTAACAGTGAGACCTCCAAACCAGGGCTTGGTTGAGAGTTTTGTAGGTCCCAAAGCATTCCATGAATTCACACATGAGTGAGGTGAAGTGCTTCTCAAGGCTGTGTCTCCAGACACCGCACCAAATATAAAGAGGCACTGTATTGTTGAAAGAGCCCAGCTCAGCACGCACAGGAGTGGAAGGAAGTGTTAAAGGAGCATCCATCAGGATATAGCATACATCCTCAGCCATGTTCAAACACAGTATGAGTTTCTCATCTAAGGACTGAGAATTCCTCGTGAGTGGAAAGTTTTCTGTGACTCAAGTTCCTGCATAAGGGAGACTTTGCCACCTTGAACTTCAAGGTCACTTCAGTCTTTTCTATTCAAGCCAAACAGAAAGGAGAGCAGACTAGAAGAATGCAAGCTAGAAGTTCTAAGGGCTGTGCCATTTCTCTCTCTCCTTCACTAGAATGTAATCACAGCCACCAGTAGGGAGGCAGAGTGGATCCAGCTGTAAACCAAGAATGGAAGAAACAGCATGGATGCTGGTGAGGATCCACCGTGGGGAAAACTGCTTGGAGTCCACTCAGTGACCCAGGAAAGGATGGATTTGGAGGGTGACTTATGTGTCTGTAGATGGACAGGTACTATCACAGGAGTTGTCCCAATATTTAGGAACTTCAACTCTGCTTGAGGATTTCTACATCAGCACATCACATGTGATGTGAGGGCCAGCAAGATGGCAGCCAAGCCTGACAACCTGATCTTCCAGACCCACATGGTGGAAAGAGAGAAATGACTCTCAAAAGTTGTTCCCTGACTTCCAAATGTGTACCATGCTGTGCGAGTACACACACACATAAACAAAATGTAATAAACGTTTGTTTTAAAGTGTGATGTGAGAGACAGCTAAGGAAATTGGGGGGGGGCTGGAACGACAAAGGTGGGGAGTTGTAACGAGGAGGAAAAACAATGACAAGATAATATCATTCTGCCAGGAGCCAACGTCTTTGGGTGGAGGATGAGCAGAATGCTTCTTTAGTGTTCTAGAAGGCAGAAACAGAAGCAAGGCAGTCACAGACAGATTTTGGGGTAGTATTCCTTGAGTGGGTGCTGATGAATCCTCTACTTGTAGTAAGACTTAAGGAAGAGGGGCCATGTGTGCGTGTACCCATGCTTACCGGTGCGTGCATGCACGCGCACACACACGTGCACACACACACACACACATAGGTAGGGGGCTTTGTACCAGCACTTGGGATCTTCATCTCATAGCTATTACGTCGTTGAGACTCTTGTCCATTCTGGTCCTCCTAGTAACACATAGATCTTTAGACTTCTCTTTGTATTATCATTTCTAAATTTCCATATTACTAATCCAGATTCCTGGCATAAGTGTGTCTAGTTGCTCCAGATTCAGGTACCCATCACTGATTCAGTGTTATAAGGTCCAGTTTAGGATTACTGGTCTGATAGCTTGCTGGTCTAAGACATCCTTCTGAGCAGGCACGAGGACAGAGCAAGAACCAAGAGCATCACACCCAGGCTCTAGTGTGAGATTGGTGTAGTCTAACAAAGAGCCCACTCTTAAGTATAGGTAATATACACAAGCATGCTTCTACTTCCAAATTACGATGCATGTCTGTCCTGATTGTAGAACTATAGACTCCTTAAGTATGGTACCTGAACAGAGTTTCCAAGAAAATAAGATTCAGTAGTATCAAATAGGTACTAAATAAACATCCAATACATACAGCCAATGCTTGATGGTCCTGAGTTGGAAATAGAACATGAATCCTTGTGAGGCCTCTGTGTGTGTGTGTGTGTGTGTGTGTGTGTGTGTGTGTGTGTGTCTTCCAGTATCCAAAACTAAGTGTCAACAATTTGAAGAAAAAAAATCATGTGGGTGAGCCTGCCAATCCATCTTTGTACATTTTCTTCTATTTGAACAGTATTTAATAATAATCTATTTGAGGTATTTAATAATACCTCAGGTATTCTCAAATAGTCCTTGGTGGAAAGCGGAGGGCAACAGACCCAGTGAGGTCCTTGCTATTATAAACATAAAAAGGCCTTTCAGAGAGAGCCTCTGCCTCTAACTCACAGGGGAGGCATTCAGAAGAATCAGTCAGCTTGGAAAGACAAACCTTCTGGGAACGACTTTGTGTATGTCTAATTTGTTTAGTGAAAAACATAACTTTAAGCCCGGGGTTATAAAATTCAAATCTGTACCTTATGAAGACTAATGCTTTACTTGGTCTTGGGTTACAAAATGTTTGAAATTTTATCAAAATAGACTTGACTTCTTGATTGAGACAGGCACTCACTATGTAGTCCTAGCTGGCCTGTAATTTACTATGTAGACTAGGCTGGCTTCCAGCTCAGGGAGATCCACCTGCTCCTGCCTCTGCCTCTGTGGGAAATAAAGGTCTGTGACACCACTCTCAGCAGTCTGCACATTGCAGAGCTAAGCCTCCTAGCTGGCCCTTCACAGTGGCATGTTTTCTAAACACAGGCCTCCGACCCAAACAACAGCACATTGCAGTTCATAGAGTTGCATTCCTTAATCTCTCCTCCAAACTAGGACAACCAAGTGTTTCTATTCACCATGAATTCCAAGCAGATTTAACTACTGTGGCACTGTAAAGAGGTTTGCCCAAGTGAAGATAGACCATCACAGGCCCGTGAATCTAATTAGCACTGTTTGAGATATATATATAACTTGGAAACTCCCTAGGAGTGGGCATTTTTAATTCATAGTGCTTATAGAAAAAATTAGAGTGACTTATCTAGGTTTCCTTATGTTTGAAGTGGGCTTTCTTTACAGGATTTGACTCCTCCCAGAACAGACAGCAGCGTGGCCCACGTGGCTTTTAGGCAGTAGCAGATGTGAACTGTTTTCTTGTGGAAATTGCAACTGCAGTTCAACCTCTGTGACCGTTTCAACCTGTGGCCCAAGATAACCACTTACGTTGGGTCCTTTCCTTCTCTCTGTTGCAGTTACCTTTGCCTGGCCTGAAGCCGCAGATTTGACTGCGAGGGTACCCGGCGGCTGTGGTGGGGCTCATGGGGGTGTGCTTCGAACTTCCAGGGCCTTGGTTGGGGCTCTGGCGATGCTTCAGCTCTCCCGCCGCGGGGAGCATCCTTCCTCCTGCCAGGCTTTTCTCCTTGCCTTGTCTTTCTGTGCTCGGGCCAGCTGCATCTTGCCAGCCAATCAGACGCGAGCGTTCGCAGCAGGCGCTGGCCAATCAGAGACCCGCATTTGCTGGAAACGCGAAACCCTTAGGGGAAAAGCAGTAACAAAAGCCTTTCACTGCAGACAAATGTTAAGTGTCTGTGCAGACTTTTCCTGTTTTTAATTTTATTACTGCAAGAATGGAGGGTTTGTTGTTTCTTTCATGTTCCCTTTCAAGCAATTTTAATTATACATTTGTGCTACATCAGGGACTCTGGAACGCAGTGATTTCAGCCTATTGCCTCTGAAGCTAAAATGCAGTAACCTTCTGGCAATGCAGATACATTCCTGCACTGTAAATATAGCTGACATGCTAAAGAATTTTAAGCAGCTGCAGAGGTCTCTGACACCACACACAGTGCCTCAGAGAGCAGATGATGAGAAAGCCAGCTCAGTCTGCCCCTCTCCTCTGCGCCCCACCCCTTTCCTGAAGGGATGTGCTCGTAAAGAATCCTTTCCGATTGTTCTGTCTTGTGCAATTTTTGACCGAATGCCTAATTACCATTGATTCTCATCGCAATGGGATTTTTCATACTCAGTGGTTAAAAACTTCCCCCACCCCCATGGGAGACTCACAAAGGAATCGAGCATGATTTGAGGCAAAGCTTGCGATTCTTCCTAGCTTTTCTTGCCCAGCTAGACTATTGCTACAATAGTAGGTGGAATTTACAGTGAGCAAATTCAGCTGTCAAGTAACTAATAGCAGGGCCAGCCATATGGGAAACAATTTTAAAATCTCCTTTTGAGACTTTCAAGAGAAAATGTTCCTTACCCAGTACTTGAGTCCCAACCATTCATATATTCTTACCCGCTGTTGAAAGGTTCTCCAGTAAAAAGACTCTTGCTTTGTGAGGTTTCCAAAATGGCAGATAGTAGACGTAAGCAAGCCAGGAGGCATAGTCTCTGAGATTGGAAAGGTGAATGCTAAAGGAAGCAAAGGTTCACTGAAATGCTTCGTTTATTTACCTTACTGTTGTGTATGTCTCAGAATCTAGGTTCTTTTCAAATATGCTTTAAGGATGTGATTTTTTTTTTTTTAAAGTGGCACTTGTCCCCAAGAGAAACAAGCAGGGTTGTTAGATGTTGTTTCTCAGCGACATTTGGCATACTGAGCACACTTAAGTTTAGTAATTCACAGACACAGGGATGAATTAAAGTGTCTGTCTCCAAAGCAGTGGAGGAAAAGCAGGATAGCTGGAAGGAAACACGTGTGTTGGTTTTGAGAGTTCTAATCCTCTGTAGCAAACGCTTACCAAAGTTGACTGAAGATAACCCCAAGAGCAAATGTATTGTGCACACTTATTTTCTTAAGCGAGCTATTTTTAAGAGCCTCTGAGACAAGACCAAACAGTGAAACGGAGCCCATTCTGAGGTTGATTACTGTCTCACACAAACGGGGGAGGATCAAGAAAAGAAACCACAGCTGTCCGAGGCCCAGCTTTTTCTTCGGCACCTATTTTTACATATCTGCAAATGTTGTTTTGTTTTGTTTTTTTTCTTTAATAAAACTGTTGTTTTATAATGTTGAATGGGAAACCAGATTCCTTTCAGTCATCCTCTGGCTTAAGCACTGGTAACCCGGCTTGGTTTACGTTGGCTGCCTGCCAAACGAAAGCAATTATGTGTAATAATAGAAAAATTAAGAGGTGAATGTTACTGTTTTACAGCAGGACATGGCAAAAACCATTTCCTTCTGTCAGCAATATCTTGATCACACCCTCACACACTCTCACCCTTTTGTACCACATTTGTGAGTGTGTACACACACAGACACACACACACACATGCACACACACATTTCCTGTGGGTTTTAACTTGAGGTCACTGAAACCAGAAAGAGGAAGGATGCAAACCACAGCTTTTGAATGCCGAGTGAGAATAGAACTTTGCTGGTAAAAATAATAACAACAGATGAAGTGGAAATAAGGTAATAAGTGTTAAATGTGCCCCCTTTCGCCCCCGACTCTCCCCTACAGGTGTCCTAGTGGTCAACGTCACGTGGAGGAACAAAACATACGTGGGGACCCTACTAGACTGCACCAAGCACGACTGGGCCCCTCCCAGGTAGGTGCCTTTCTTTCTTGCTCCTCCCTCCGCTTCCCCCATCCTGCTTCTGCAAAGAAACTATAGAAAGAAATTAATAATATATAAAACTCTGCTGTAATTGAAAGCAGGCAAAGGAGAAATGAGCAAATCAGGCCTGGGCCCGTAAAACACAGATGCTGGCTTTCTCTCAGTATCAGATCTCTCATCCTTCCACTCTCCCCCCTTTGTTTTCTTTCTTTCTTTTTACTTTTTTTTTTTTTTTCCAAGATGGGAATTTGAACTGACTGAAAGCCAGCTCTTTGAGCTGTTTTCCTTTGATTCTCTGCTGGGTGAATGTAATCCATTTGGTAGCCTGGTCTTTGGCTGATATATTAGTGCAAAAATAGAAGGTCCTTCCCTTGGCTGCACCCCACCCTCAAGCTGCCAAGATGGTGGCTGCTCTTTGCTACCTTGTGTCCCCATGATCTCACCTGGCTCTTTTGGAGAAGCTCATTATGACACCCATTACTTGCTTCCCCAGGTTTTGTGAATCACCCACAAGTGACCTGGAGATGCGAGGGGGCCGGGGCAGAGGGAAGAGAGCACGGTCTGCCGCAGCTGCCCCCGGCTCTGAGGTCAGCTTCACAGAGTCCAGAGGGCTCCAGAGCAAGAACAGAGGGGGAGCCAATGGGAAAGGAAGGCGTGGCAGCCTCAACGCCAGTGGCCGAAGGACACCCCCAAACTGTGCTGCAGAGGACATCAAAGCCAGCCCTTCGTCTACCAACAAAAGGAAGAACAAGCCCCCAATGGAGCTGGATCTGAACTCAAGCTCCGAGGACAGTAAACCCGGGAAACGAGTCCGCACAAATTCCAGAAGCACCCCTACCACCCCTCAAGGGAAACCAGAGACTACTTTTTTGGACCAAGGCTGCTCCTCTCCAGTGTTAATCGATTGCCCCCACCCAAACTGCAACAAAAAGTACAAGCACATCAATGGCCTGAGGTACCACCAGGCACATGCACACTTAGACCCAGAAAACAAGCTAGAGTTCGAGCCTGATAGTGAGGACAAGATCTCGGACTGTGAGGAAGCCTTGAGCGCCGCGCCCCTCGGATGCAGCGAGCCTAGCACAAGCGTTTCTGTGTATGATCAGATGAAGGCACCCGCATCCCCTGGGGCTGGGAATCCCCCTGGCACACCCAAGGGAAAGAGAGAGCTCATGAGCAATGGCCCCGGTTCTGTTATAGGTTCGAAAACTGGGAAGAATTCTGGCAAAAAGAAGGGCCTCAATAATGAACTGAACAACCTTCCCGTCATCTCCAACATGGCAGCCACCCTAGACAGTTGTTCAGCCGCAGACGGCAGTTTAGCTGCTGAAATGCCCAAACTGGAAGCGGAGGGACTGATTGACAAGAAAAGTTTGGGGGATAAAGAAAAGGGCAAAAAAGCAAACAATTGCAAAATGGACAAAAACCTCTCCAAACTGAAAAGTGCCCGGCCCATTGCCCCAGCCCCAGCCCCTACACCCCCACAGCTGATTGCTATACCGACTGCAGCCTTCACGTCGACCACCACGGGGACCATTCCTGGACTGCCCTCCCTCACAACCACTGTGGTCCAGGCTACACCAAAGAGCCCTCCATTGAAACCTATCCAACCAAAGCCAACAATTATGGGAGAGCCCATCACCGTGAACCCAGCTCTGGTGTCGCTCAAAGACAAAAAGAAAAAGGAGAAGCGAAAGCTGAAGGACAAGGAAGGGAAGGAGACTGGAGGTTCCAAAATGGAAGCTAAGCTGGGGAAGCTGGAGGACGCCAAGGTGGCTGGCAAGGATTTGTCGGGGCATTTTTTAAAGGACCATCTCAGTAAGAGTGAAGGGCTGGCCAATGGCTTGTCGGAATCTCAGGAGAGCCGCATGGCCAGTATCAAAGCCGAGGCTGATAAGGTTTACACGTTCACGGACAATGCTCCCAGCCCTTCCATCGGCAGTGCCTCCCGGATGGAATGCAGCACCCTGGTGAATGGGCAGGCGCCCATGGCCCCACTGCATGTGTTGACACAGAATGGGGCTGAGAGTTCGGCGGCCAAGACAAGCAGCCCAGCCTATTCGGACATATCGGACGCCGCCGACGATGGTGGTTCTGACAGCAGGTCGGAAGGCATGAGGTCAAAGGCCAGTTCCCCATCAGATATCATTTCTAATAAAGACGGCGTTGTGAAAGGGCATTCTTCAACTACAGCACAGTCATCTCAGCTGAAAGAGTCCCACTCTCCCTATTACCATGGCTACGAGCCTTATTATTCTCCAAGTTACATGCACCCTGGACAGGTTGGTGCCCCCACAGCTGGGAATGGTGGGGGCATGCAGGGCATGAAGATCAAGAAGGAGTCGGAGGAAGATGCAGAGAAGAAAGATAAGGCAGAGCAGTTAGATTCTAAGAAAGTAGACCATAATGCAACATCCCTACAGCCTCAGCACCAGTCAGTCATCACACAAAGACACCCTGCCCTGGCTCAGTCACTTTATTATGGCCAGTATGCCTATGGGCTCTATATGGACCAGAAATCTCTGATGGCCACCAGCCCTGCCTACAGACAGCAGTATGAGAAGTTCTATGAGGACCAGAGGCTGGCAGAGCAGAAAATGGCCCAGAGTGGGAGAGGAGACTGTGAAAGAAAGGCTGAACTCCCCTTGAAAGAACTGGGCAAGGAAGACAATAAGCAGAAAAACATGCCATCGGCCACAATCTCAAAAGCTCCCTCTACTCCGGAGCCTAACAAAAACCATTCTAAACTAGGGCCATCAGTGCCTAATAAAACTGAGGAGACAGGTAAATCACAGCTTCTCTCCAGTCACCAGCAGCAGCTTCAGGCCGACAGCTTCAAAGCTAAGCAGATGGAAAACCACCAGCTTATTAAGGAGGCTGTAGAAATGAAGTCTGTCATGGACTCTATGAAGCAGACAGGTGTAGACCCAACCTCGAGATTTAAACAAGTAAGATTGTGGAGTGTGGCCCCAACAGACAGGGAGCAGTCTGACTTGTGCACATGTCTCGGGCTTGATCTGGCTAGACATCTTACACTGGGAGGAAACCGTCACCAGGGGGTTTTCCTCCTCTCTTGAAAAATATCCTTAATGATCCTCAGGAGTTCCTGTACAACTCTAAAGTGTACATTACTCACTGTTACGTGTCGTGGTGTGTAGCTAAAGGAACTCTGGGCATGTGCCCTGCAGATGTGTGTTACCTAAGTCTGTATAACTCTGATGAGGTCTCTTGTTTTCTTCACAAGCCCACCATGAAGGCATTCCACCAAAGAGCCTCTGAAATCCTTCAAACTTTGAGGTTTCACATCCAGTCTCCAAAACACTTGTTCTTTTTATATACCAAATTTCTGTCGGTATCTTCTAAGATTTTTAAACCCAGGTCACTGAGTTCCCACTTCATCACATAATGAAGTTTGAGGGCCAGATAACTCTTCACAAGGAGTCTGAGATGCCGAGATTTCTGTTTTACATTCTGTTTAGAACCCAAAGTACAACTTTACAGAGTCAGGAGCTGCACGCAGGTGATGGGTTGCAGCAGTTCCTCCAGTCAGCCTGAGAACTCGTGAAATGCAGTCACTGTGAAGCTATGCACATGCTAATTCTCTCACCCTGACTCACTGCCATAATTCTGGAATCCCCCAGCACCAGCACCCCAACTTTGCTCCTTGTCCTTGCACCATAGTAAATCAGAACAAGAGTTCTCACTGTTATGTACATTTCCGGCTGAAGTTGGGACCTAGGACCAAAATCAAATTCTTATTTAAGACCTGAACCCCCGATGGCTGATGCCATGAATGTTCAGAGTTCGGCCTATCAGATCTTCAGATCCATGTGCTCCATAGCTCTGAATCATGCTGTTGTTTCCCAGGGTTGAAGTAGAACAAGACAATTTGGGAGGGCTTATAAATGTGTTTGTTTTCTAATAAATCATAACGTGTGCCATTAATTGGACAGTTTTGCTTTTGATTAAGATGTTAGCATATTAATGAGAAAAAAAGCCTGCATAGTAAGCCTCAGTTGTAGTCAATGAAGAAAACAGGTTAGGAAACCAAGAGGGCTTCCCGCCCCCCCCAGTTGATTTAATAACTGTAATAATTACTTAAATTTTCTACTGTTAGCTTGAGGTAGAGTTTTTGAATTAAATATGCCTGAGGATGTTATTTAAGGCCCTAGCCCTTCAACCAGGCTGCCATGTGATCCTGATGTTGGCTGAACTTTAGAGCATTGGTTTAGCCTGTGGTGTAAGAACTGACAATAAAGCCTATCTCAGACGTTATTGCTTTACCAAAGGAGGAGGAACAGCACACATTAGCTTAATATGAAATGAGAGTATAGAGTGCTGTGGTATAAATTAATGGATTTGCTTTGTAAAGAATGAAATTTTAAGGCCTATCTTTATTTTAAACCCAGGATCCAGATTCCAGGACATGGCATCATTACGTATACCAGCCCAAGTATATGGATCCACAAAAGCCAGAAGAACTTGACAGGGAAAAGAAATTAAAAGAGGACAGTCCAAGGAAGACTCCTAATAAAGAGAGTGGTGTGCCCAGCCTTCCTGTGTCATTAACGAGCATCAAAGAGGAGCCCAAAGAGGCCAAGCGTCCTGATTCCCAATCAGTGGAGGAGAGCAAGCTGAAGAATGATGATCGAAAGACTCCAGTGAACTGGAAGGACTCTCGGGCGACAAGAGTGGCTGTGTCCTCACCCATGAGTCAGCATCAGTCGTACATACAGTACTTGCATGCTTATCCTTACCCACAGATGTATGACCCCAGCCACCCTGCATACCGGGCTGTTTCTCCTGTCTTAATGCACAGTTACCCTGGTACGTGTTGTGGGTTCTAACTACATTGGAGGGAAGAGGCTGTGTTCAAATGATAGCTATTAACAACTAAAGATAAATTAGAAGCTTCGAGAATGACATTTGTTTTGCTTATTTTTAATGCTGCTTAAAGTCCCAAAGATGAAACTGATTTAATGTGAGACTTTTATATTTTGTAATGAAATGTCAAGAGTCCTCAGGCTCTGGGATCCGTAGTTCCTGATGGCTTACTGTAGACGTTTAGACTGACAGATACTTTATTGCCTGTGGAAACATTCTAAGCACTTACTGTCATAATCATTATAGTTACTGTTTCGTTCACTTAAGCGGACACATAAATGGATGAAGTAGCTGTAAGCTCAATTCTGTTTATATCCTCCGTTCATCAGGATGAATTAACCGGGAAGAAAATCGAGAGAACCTAGACACAGATAAACAATGATGTAGCCCATTCTTCATGTAACCCCTTATTTTAAGATGTCTGACTCATACCCAAAATTCACGTAATCCAGCCGATTTTTGCTTCTAAGACGCAGCCTGTAACATGATGTGACATTTGTTGTTTATCTGCAGGGGCCTATCTCTCTCCAGGATTTCATTATCCTGTTTATGGGAAGATGTCTGGGAGAGAAGAGGCAGAGAAAGTCAATACCAGCCCCAGCATCAACACAAAAACAGCCAGCGAAGCCAAAGCCCTGGATCTGCTCCAACATCATGCCAACCAATACCGCAGCAAGTCCCCTGCTGTAAGCCTCCTTTTGTTGGTAGTTAAAAGGCCATGTTTGGGGAGGGGGTTAAGGGGGGGACAAGCAACAGAACAGTCTTGAAAGAGAAATGGTTTAGGAAACCAGCTGGGGTTTCGGGATGCTGTTCTATTCCGATACATAAAAGAATGGAATGTTGAAAAATAAGATGTGGTCACGCTGGAGGGAAAGATATCGCTGAAGCCTTTGTGGGAGTAGGGAGCTTTTTCTGTTGCAAAAAATATGATGGACTTTGCTTACCCACGAGGATGTGTATAAGGGGGAAATGTAAATTTATAGAGACTTTTGGTGTGAAATGTTAGTTGCTAAAACATTGGGAAAGAAAGGACCAGAAGACTATTTTATGCCATCCTTGTAACTAAGCGGTTCATAAGCCACAAACTGTTGACCTAGTAGACAAATTGAGCTTTGGCGATGTGTTTTCTTAAGGATGGCAGCTGTAGCTCAGTTGTGGAACACTTGCCTATCATGTGCCAGGATAACATCCCTGAAAAACAAACAACAAAGACACACACACACACACACACACACACAAACACACAATATTTTCTTCAGAAACAACTTTCAAAAGTCAAAAGTTTTCTTGTACAAATTAAGACTTTCTTCCTTTTAAGACAGTAGCAAATGTAGCCCACAATTAGGTGACAGTGATTGATGGGAAAAGGAGCCCAATCTAGACAGTCCCTCTAGCTCCTCATACAGGGATAAGCATGTACATAAATAAAGGTGACCAGACAGACATAACCCATGTCCCCTGTGCTAGCCTAACCTCTACAGACACTTGAATTTCAGACCCTTCTGTTGACCCTGGGTATTCATGTGGTCCATATCCACAGTCAGGTGCTGAGGAGCAATGCTGAGAGTGCATGACCCACAATGACCATTAATTTTATTCAGACATAAATTTGAGTCTTGTGCAACACGGGGCTCACATGCAAGCCTGAGTCATTTGGCTGAATAATAAATGCTGCATCTGCTGCCTGTTGGCCCTGGTGCATTATCCCACCCTTGTCATTCCACAGAAGTAATGCAGAAAATGTGTCTTGTGAAAGAGACTCTCGAAGCAAAATGGTAACTGCTAATCCCAAAGACAGTTTAAAAAGAGACCAAAGGGCAGCAGTGGTTCTTGGTTAAAAGGAATAAGGGTGAAATGGTTAAAATAGAGTGTCTACAATATGAACGCAGCCACCACAGAGAAACTAGAAAAAGTGATCCATACATGACCCATTTTCTGTGATTCCTCCTCTCCAGTACAGACACAGACTTTGTTCCAAGTGAGAGAGCCAGGAGCAGGAAAGCATAGCTAGGTTCTAAAAGGGAGACACGTGTTTGAGGTGCATGGTCCTTAACACTCTCTGATGTGGAAGAGCTGGGAATTCTGGTGACTGCTCAGAAATGAAGACTCCAGAATGTGGGCAGGACAGTGGTTTCCTGTTGAGTCCTGCCCTCATCCCTCTTCCCTCCCCCACCCCGACTGTCTGTCGGGGGATTGGTTCCTGAACCCCCAGGAAGTTCCAAATCTGAAGACACTCCAGTTCCTGTTATGACAACACAATATTTGCCTATAAATATAATAATGTATCCTTGCATTTCCACTCATCCCTGGATTAACTCCCAAGGATCTGATACAAGGAAACCCCCCCCCCCCCATATGACACTATTTAGGGAATAGTGGCGATAAAACAAATATTTTCAGCATGTTAATTTTCTTTGTAACATTTTTTTTTTTTCCGCCTTTTTCGAGACAGGGTTTCTCTGTAGTAACTCTGGCTGTCCTGGAATACACTCTGTAGACCAGGCCGACCTTGAACTCACAGAGATTCTCCTGGCTCCGCCTCCCAGACGCTGGGATTAAAGGCGTGCATCACTACCACCCAGCTCTTTGTAACACTTTGGATCCAGGCTAAGTAAATCACAGAAATAGAGCTCATGAATACAGTGTGCAGTCAGAGAAAAGAAATGTAAAGTGATTAAAATCTGTGTGCAATGTGAACAATTGCTATATATTATCTCGTGAGTTTGGGTGAATACATTTTTAAATTATGAGATGAATTCCTTCCACAAAGTATAAACAAAAGTATAATTAGAAAACTTGACCTTAGCCAGGGGTAGGAGGGTTGTTGGCACACACCTTTAATCCCAACACTTGAGAGGCAGAGGCAGGCCAATCTTTGTGAGTTTGAGGCCTGGATGCACATCCATCCTGGTCTACAGAGTATGTTACGGGACCCCCAGAGTTACAACAGGGAAACCCTGTCTCCAAAAAAAAAAAAAAAAAAAAACCAATAGAAAAAAAACTTGACCCTTAAGAATAATCTCAAAAACTACTTTTTAAAAAATCCATATCTATATATTGTTTCTGAAGGACACCAAGTGGATTCTAAACGGCAGTTTTGAATAGTGAATCTTGAGAAAATTTTTAGGGACTATTTGAAGAAAACATTGATGCCATTTGGTTTACTTACTTTGGGAGGGTCTCTATTGTTGACTTAGTTCTATTAAAACGAACGCACGTCTTTACGTCTTTTGAAGCTGTCTTCCACTGTTACAGGGTTTTAAGTCTCTGTCTTTACTCAATGACCTGAATAAAATATTGTGGGCGAAGAGGGAAAGGTGCTTTGGTTCTCCTGATGGTTGTATGTTGGCGCGTTAAAGGAGGGCATTTCTCTTTTCAGCCCGTGGAGAAGGCTTCCACAGAGCGGGAACGGGAGGCGGAGCGGGACCGGGATCGCCACTCCCCGTTTGGACAGCGGCACCTGCACACACACCACCACACCCATGTTGGCATGGGCTATCCTCTCATCCCTGGTCAATATGACCCTTTTCAAGGTCAGTAGCTCATCGTCACATTGACGCCATTTTCTATCCTGCCTCGGCTAATAAAAAGTAAAAAATTTGAACTTCGACTAACACTAGCTGTGAGAAAGATTCCTAACACTTATTTCTTAGTATTCCCGAGAGACACACTAAGGCTGTTTGTATCCTATTGAGATGTGAAGCGGCTACCACTTAATAATTGTCACTGGGAGATGTTATCTCACAGACTGAGGGTGGCAGCCAGTGTCTAGGGCACCAAATATAACAATCAGAAGATCAGACAGCTACTTGGGGGGAAATTGGAGAGAAAACAGAGCCACTGTAGGTGGCTTTGGGGAAATCATTTGCTCTGATATCTCCAGTCTTTTTAAATTGCTTTTTTTCCCCATGCAAGTAACCAGCATGATCAGATCTAACATTTTATAACCTAATTGAAGGGTGCTTGCTTCTTAGCCCTTCATCTGATGCAGCACTTTCTCTAGAGAGAGCACACACTCATGATACACTAGATGCACTAGGTAATCACACCTGCTTGTCTATCCTGTCACCTCATAAGCTTTGCCACAGCTCTGGAATCTGGAACTGGAGATCCTGGTACCAGTTGTGCTGGGCCATTTCTGATGAGGACTTTCTTCGTAGTAGCACAGGGGTTGGGGGATGGGGGGTGCTTCTTATTCTTTGTTCACAGGGTTTGTCAGGGAAGCAAGACTTCTAGAACCTGTTAGTACAAGAACATTATTTCTGTCCAACCAGTATGTGACCCTTATGACCACACTTCAGTTACCTCTTGAGACAAAATGCAATCAAACTGGGAATTGTAGCTTTAACATAGGAACTTTTTTTTGCGGGGGGGGGGGGGCAGTCCAGCCATAGCAATGGTCAAGGTATT
Source organism: Cricetomys ansorgei (assembly GCA_026225945.1). Lineage (NCBI taxonomy): Eukaryota > Metazoa > Chordata > Mammalia > Rodentia > Nesomyidae > Cricetomys > Cricetomys ansorgei. The sequence goes on from JAMJFZ010000242.1 coordinate 7,014,643, forward strand.
TAGCATGATGATGTTGGAAAATGCTTCCAAATTCTTCCAGGGAGTATAAACTTCTTTTAGTCATTTGTTACTTGACGTTAAAAGAAAGTACATAAATAGATGATTGGATGGATGGATAGATAGATAGATAGACAGACAGACAGACAGTAGATGAGGGGGGGTATCCTAAATCACCAAGCGTGAGAACTTGGAAGGGAAATGAGTTCTGTTTCTAACACATCACAGATGTAGATGGATTATGTGAGCAGAATAAGTACCTTATCATCTTTGTATGTTGCTATAATGCCTTCTTATCTCTGGAAATAAAAAGCACATCCAAATAAAAATCACGAAAGGAGAGATAATCTTCCTTGTTTGCCTTGTCCACTGTGCTTTCCTCAGGGCTATTTTGTTTCTCTCCCTTTTTCTTTCTTGTATAGCTTTAGTCCAGGAAGGAATGAGACTGACCTTGAGCTCTACCTTGGGAATTACTGCCATGCACTATCAGCCCCATTTCCCAGGACCATTTTCTATGGGTTTCAAATACTTATTTATTTGAGGCTGCTCAGGTCTCTGCTACCTGTGTCTTATAGTTTAAGACTATTTTTCTTAGTTGATTTAGACTTAGAAAAGGGCAGGATTTTCTCTGAATTTGACTGGTTTATCCCTTGTACTTTATGTGATGCATCATGTTTAAATCATTGGAAAAAAATGTTAAAGGGATAAGAGTCATTTTAAAAGTTTTCTAAGCAAAATAGTATGTTGCGTCTATAATTCACTGTGACTCCTGCTTCCTGTTGTTAGCTGGTACCTATTATTTCTCTTGAGCGTCCCACTCAGGGCTACAAACCACTTAGCACCATGCAGAGCCAGTGAGATAGAATGCTATATCCTCTGAATAGCTATTAAGAAAACCACCAAGTATTCAATAAAGAAATAGATATTGGCTAAACCTAGTGGTTTGTAGTCTGCCCTTGCCACATGAAACATTTCATGTGTGTGTTTAGGAAAGGACAAATCACTGCTAGTGGGGCCTGTGTCTACTCTTATCTTTTCCAATGTCATGGAAACACTGCATTTTTCTCCCATTAGGCTTGACCTCTGCTGCCCTCGTTGCCTCTCAGCAGGTGGCTGCCCAGGCATCTGCATCAGGAATGTTTCCTGCTCAGAGAAGGTAAATATTCTCTCCACCTGGAATTAATTTTCTGGGCAGAGGTGTGCTAAGGGTTTCAAGGAAGAGATAAGCTTTGCAAATGAAAAACTTAATGATGCCTTATGTTTGATATTACTGTAATGAAAGAGTTCTCCTATAGCAGTATGCTTCACATGGGATTTAGATTCCATGAGTGTCATTCTATACATGTGATGTACATCGATAATTTATTTTAAAAAATCTTAAGATAAGGTAATGTCCTTAGGGTAGGGAATTTCGTTAACAGTATTTTTCGTTAACAGTATTGACGGAGCTAGAGTTGTAGCTCAGTGGTTTAGCGCTTGACCAGCATGCCCAAGGTTCTAGTTTCTATCCTCAGCATTTTACGATAAAAATCAAGGTCACAAATCCCTTTGTTTTATTACACTTAAAAATTAAGTTGCAAGTAGAGAAAAGGGTTATCATAATGCTGAAGGTGACCTTTGTTCCCTGATGTTTTAAGTTGCCCTTCAAGCCATCCTCAGAAGGAAAATAAGTTGGGGGGGGGGAAGATTTTCAATATAAAATTAACACTCTCAAAATGTAGCTCATTACCTTGTGTTTCTTCATTTCCCGGGGAATTCCACAAATGAAATAGGCATTTCGGTCTTGATGTCTTTAGGTTTTCCTGTGTTGACAGAACCTGATGCTAAGCTGTATTCTTCTTTTGCAGAGAATAACAGGATCGGAAGTGTCCGGTGTCATGTGACTGGATCACATGGGGAAGCGCTTTATATAGACATCAGTTCCATGGTGTTAATTTGAAATGCCTTAATGGCAGGCAAAAACCAGTCATTTCATTTTGTAAATTACAGATTTTATCACAGAGTAACAAATGTTGCTGTAATTAAACTTCTGTTTTATATATATATATACGTATACATATCTGTATATATACATATATATATATATACATATATATATATATATATATTCTTTACTTTTTTGTAACAGTAACCAGGCTCGCACACACAGGGTCTGCTGCCAAGTTGCAAACCACTCAGTAAAGGAAATTAAAAAAAAAAAAAAGAAAGAAAAAAAAGAAAAAAAATGTATTTGTCATGTTGAAAGTGTTAGCCACAACAGGCTGCTTACATTCTTTTCATTTTAAATTGTAAATAAATAATGTTCTGTATCAGTGTGCCTGAACCTTGCATATCCTTCATCTCTCTCCCATAAAGCCCCTCAGAAAGGCGAACTGTGATGATGACACTTGGTACAATTTAGATGTCTAATTGGTGGCTCCTGTTAAAGACGCATCAGTGTAAAATGTCCCTGTAGTCACTGTTTGTACTTGTTTATTGTGGAAATAAACACTTTTGGAAGGCATGGGGTCGCCAGAACCACAAAAGCTGTGCTGTATATATAATGTAAAGATTAAGATGGGGGAATAATGAGCATCTGTGAATAATGAGGTATCATTTTTTTTTTTTGATAATCTTGAATGGCAGATAACCCAGTAGCCTGCATACCTGAGACACCTGTGACCGCTCTATTACTTGAATAGCCCTGCAGTCTTTGTTTTGTTTTGTTTTTTTAAATGTTTACAATTATCCAGTTTTAGAAGAGAAGGACTCTTAACGCCATTGCCTGGTTACTTGTTTTATGCTGTAATCTAGTTTACTTTATGTAAAATGTATATTGAATGCTTTCCTTTTTTTATACCTGCCTTAAATAATTTGGCAATCAGAATTAAAAAGGTTTTTGGTTTTGTTTTTTTTTTTTAAAGAATGGTTTCTTGTGTGTCTGATGTTACTTCACATTGGCCGGGAGTGAGTCTAACTTTCAGAGAAGAGGGTCTTCATTCTATGAATATGTAACACAACAATACACAGATCCTAACTTTTCATACATGATAACACAGGTCTAAACAACCAAACACTGTGTTCAATTCTGTGAGTAAATGCCTAATTACAGGACATTTATTCCAGACATGGACACATAACACCCCAAATTGGTAGACATATGTGAAATAATATGCTAAATATGTAAATCTTTTTGTGTGTGTGGGTGTGTGTGTGTATATTTGGGTGGGGGGAGGGGTGTTTGTTTATTTGTTTTTGTTTTTTGAGAGACAGAATCTCTTTATGTAGTCCTGGCTCACCTAGAACTCAACTGTAGACTAGGCTGGCCTTGAACTCACAGTGATCCTCCTGCTTCTGCCTCCTCCCACAAACTCATATTAAGGCTGTGTACAGCCTTGCCCAGCCTAAACATGTAAGTCTTCTAACTTGTAGACAGTAGATCATATTAAAAAAAATGTCAACTAGTCACTAAAGTGACATATGAGGGTATAGTGTGTCAAATTTTTACCGCTGCTCCTCACCTCTTCTCTCCTTCCATTGAGCCACCTACACTATCCTAGGCTGGGGTGTACTGCAGTGAACAAAACACACAGAAATTCCCATAATCATCGAGCTTCCATTTCCTAGTAGATGGTGCAAACATGCAGTAAAATATATGTACATATAAGGTTGGCTGATAAAGGCTATGAGAAAAATAAAGGATGAGAGGGGACACGTGGAGCATGCGTGGGAGTTTGTAAGGCTGATTAGAGTAGTCTGGGATGATGTCACTAAGTTGATGAGAAGGAGCTTCAAGTAAACTTGTCGGGGGGGAGAAGCACTACAGTGAGATGGAAAAGCCAGAGCGGGTGTCCTCCACTGGTGATTTACTTTGTTTTGGGACTGGTTAATTTCTTTTTCCGGTGCTGGGGGTCAAACCCAGGATTCCGTGCATGCTAAGCAAATGCTCTGTCACTGAGCTACGTCCAGCCCTTGGAGCTTGTGTCGTTTCATAAACCGATTCCAATCACTAGTCTCTATGACTTTCCTCTACGCACTAATGACAGTTCTGTCAGTCAGTTCACTCAGGAGTGCGTGACTGGACAGAATTTGGCTGGGTCTTTTTGTTCGGCTTGACTATTTGCTTCACCAATAAGTTTTTGTCACTGCATAGCAAAGCAATGCTTTCTCAGCTTCGGCAAAGCTACCTGGTGTTGCATTTGCCCCCAAGGCTAATTCATAATCAGGAGAAGGAGTCACTTCACTTAATTTTCAGAATATTTTTCTTTTTACTTTCATTCACATAGTTTTTGTCCTGTTTTCAAGCTACCAGTATTTTTTTTCATTCCCTAAAGACTTGGTGCCACCTTCTATAGTTAAAAGCACAAGCACACATGTTTCCTCTCTTCAAACAGCACTTTCTAATCTGTCTTTTGGTGGCTTTCCTGACTCCAGTTCCTGACCAACTTTGTAACTGCCAAAACACTAGCACAGAAAGCAGGCTGGCTTTCATCTTCCCAGCTGAAGCAGCACGTCCCTGTCGAGGACTGGGTGCTACTATGGATTCCTGAAGATTTCCCAACTTTCAGTTCTGCACATTTTTTCAAATAATACACATGAAGTCAGCCAGTCTTCTCTTTGAGCTAAAATCCTGCTTGTACATTTATCGCATATCAGGGCTCTGATCTCTCCTAGTTAGGTGACTAAGTAGATAAGCTATAAATAAGTGCATTGGACCATGCTTAACTCTACTTCTGCAGTGAACAGGAACACTGGTAAATATGGAGAGGTACATGACCAAAAGCACATTGCCATTTGAATAGCTTTTACTGGATGCTATTCATGACTGGCTTACAGTGATCACAAAGATGAACACCATTGCCAATGGTCAGAGCTTGTTGTGTGTGTGTGTGTGTGTGTGTGTGTGTATACGCACGCTCATGCCATTTCTCTGGCTTGAGTCTATATTCAGCACCAAATGGTAAATTAAAGATTCCCCCAAGACAAGCATACTTGGCTCCATTATATTACTATGATGAATCTGCCATTAATACGCTTCTAATTGTTTTACTTTTATAGACATAAAATCAGTCCCCTTAGTGACTAATAATAGGGTTTATTGATTTTACTAAACATTATTCATTCCAGGCCTGCTCATATCAGCTTGTCCTGAACATACGCAAAAAAGCCTGCAGTGCTGGCAGAGTGCAAATTAACTTCATGGAGAAATGCGAATGAAGAGCTGTTTACAGCTGCAGTCTCATTGAATGCGGAATATTAAAAACAAGGCAATAGGCTCTAGATAGAACCATTTATTTCTAGGTTAGATTCTCAGATGGCTTTTTCATGGAAACTTGCCACTGATGTTCAGCCCAGGTCATTAACACATGTAGAGTGAAAAGGCTGGCCTTTTCCGTTCACACTGGCTCTGACCCTGACTTAACGGGTTTGCAGCCCAAGGCTCTGTCAATGACCTGAATGAATAGAGCTGATTGAGACCGGATGAAACAGCCGTTTAATGATAATTACTGGTCAGTCCCGTCCCTCTCTGACTCAGAAAAAGAAACAAGACAGGCAAAGCCATTTATGATTGTCTGTGTCACTAACCACAGTCATTTTATCCTCTCTTCCTGCAGCCCTGAGTCATAAAGGCTGTTTTCTTTCAGTTAACTTAGGGGAAATAAAACAAAATGAAGCCCAGGCAAGCTGACCTCTAGCTGGGCCTCAGCCATGACTTCTCTTCTGTAAACAAATCATACATAAAGCAGGGCGTGGTTCTCAGCCTCAGCACTGCTGACATGGGACCAGGTAGTGGTTTGTGAAACTGGGCTGTGTGCTCTGCTCAGGACGAAGCAGAAGCAACTTCCCCACACCCACACCTTATCGACACCAACTGGCACAGGAAACCTAGAACTCCTGGCCAGCCCCTGCTGCACAGTTCTCTTGTCCTTTGTCACTTTAGAAAATAAGGACACTGGGCAGGGGTGGTGGCTCGGTGAGTAAAGATTTTAGCTCACAACTGTGAGGACCCTGAATTTGCAGCCCCAGAATCCACGTAAAACTCTTACTGCAAGGTCAGAGACAGAAGAACTCCCCAGAAGCTCATACAACAGCTAGCTTTGAGCTAGCTTTGAACAAGAAAGAAACCTATCAAAGTCGAAGGCGAGCACCAAAACCTGAGGTGGTTTTCTGAGCTCCACGTGTGCACTGTGGCATATGTGCGCGCACACACACACACACACGTATGCAAATGCTCATGTGCACACAGAAGTAAGATAACCACTGATAGCTCCAGAGAAATACAATGAAGGTTGTCATTTTACTAAAGTTCTCTCCTTCCACCATGGGTATAGGGGATAAAACTCAGGTCGTCAGGCTTGGCGACAAGTGCTCCTACTTGCTGAGCCACTTTGCTGGCTCCTTTCTACAACCTCAGTTCCCCTTTATCATGTTATCTAACATGCCCATAGATTCCAGGGCTCAGACAGCCTTGATGGGCCATAATTGTGTCTACCACAAAACCCAACAACTTTCCTTTTGCCTAGATAAGAGTACAGTAATTCTAAGTCCTACAGAATGCTGTAACTGATAGCATTGTAATACATAGAGTGTTTACTATGCACTAGGTGCTATTCTAAGCACTTCAGACGTAACTGCTCGTTTAAACCTCATAAGCATTTTAGATCATGAAATACTTTCATTTTAGATTAAAGTAAAACTTCAAAGTATCTTAGTATATTTTATGTTGCTGATAGAATACCACAGGCTATGGTAATTTCTAAACAATTTTTTTTTTTTTTTGGCCTATACTTATTGTGTCTGGGAAGGCTTCCATGATGGGAGTATTTTTTGTGAGGATCTTTTTATTGTATCATTATATGGTGGAAAACATCACCAGGTGAGAGAGGAAAAAGACTAGACTCATTCGTGCATCATGGATTCATTTCTGAGGAAACCCATTCCCGTGGCCATTAAACCACCCTGTAGGGCACGTCCCTCTTAAGGCTCACCTCTCAGTACTATTTTGTTGGGGATTAAACTTTAGGATACATTCAAACCACAACACAAAGTTAATTTGCCCAAATCCTTGCTGTGTAATGGACAGAATTTATAACATCTGCCCATGCTGCTTCAGAAAAAAACATGAACTCCCTAGGGAAGTAGAGTCAAACCAGCTTTCCTTTGCTAATGTTTTTTGTTTCTTTTTTTTTTTCTTCCTTTTCTTCTTTCTTTTTCTTTCTTTCTCTTTTTCTTTTTTTTTTTTTTCTCTCTCTTTCTTTTGTAGGTTTTTCAAGACAGAATTTCTCTGTGTAGCTTTGGCTGTCCTAGAACTCAAGACTGACCTCAAACTCAGAGATCTGCCTGCCTCTGCCTCCTGAGTGCTGGGATTAAAGGTGTTCACCACTACTGCTGGACTGCTAATGCTTTTCTTTCAGGGAGTCAGTTGAAGGAAGTTCAGTCTATTTCTCCAGTGTTTAATGAAGCAAAGTCTATGTCAGAGCTAAGCCTCAAATCCTGTTAAACTCTACGCTAAGACTTAGGACTCCTCAGGAGCTGGCTGAGGGGTTGAGGGGAGGTTGTGCTCAGGGCATTGCTACAGTAGTTATCGGAATATTTGTGTTTCATGATTTCTGGGTACTCTGTGATATGCGTCTGATAGCTAAAAGATGTGTGTGTGTGTGTGTGTGTGTGTGTGTGTGTGTGTGTGTGTGTATGTGTTGCACTTAGGGCTCAGAGGCTGAGAGGTAATGCTGAAGTGTTTGTGGTTCTGGTAGACTGTCATAAGGTTCAACACAGGTCATAACTATGTGCTGACAAAGGGTCTCAACTTTGTACTTAGTTATTTCCAAACAATGTCGTTCTTCTGGTCCCAGAGGACTTGTGAGTAAGTTAGAAGAGGAGGATGTTTAAACTACAACTTTAAACTTATTTCCTGTAACTAGATCCTCCCCTGGGGCATTCTGTATGCACTGAGGAAGTGAGCAATGTGAAACACTGATTTGAACAATGTAAATGTTTAAACTGGAATTTTGTCACCTTGAATTAGAATTGCTTTTTTGTACTTTATTATGACAAAGGCCTCAAAAAAAAATGGCCTAAGATTTTTCTTCTCACAGGGTGCCTGAATGATGTCAGCATGTCTGTTGGTTGGCAGGATGCCTGTGTGATGCCTGCCTGGGCATCTGTGGGATTTCCTGGTGCCTGTGGGATGCCCTAGTGCCTGTAGGAGGTCCTGGTACCTGTCGGAGGTCCTGTGCCTACAAGATGTCTGGGTGCCTGTGGACTATCTGGGTCCCTGTGGGATGTGTAGGTGCCTGAGGGAAGCACTGATGCCTGTGGGAAGTCCTGGAGACTCCTGGATGACTGGGTACCTGTGTAGGTCTGGGTGTCTGAGGGAGGTACCTTCAGGAGGCTCTGGACCCTATGGGATTTGGGGCAGGAGAGGATGTAGTATGCCCTATGCTTGCAAGATACCAGAGAGCCTGCTGGTGTCCAGGTTTGGGTGGTGAGGCCCAACTTCAGGTTGAATTCTGTCATGCTTTATCTCAGGCTATTATGGGCCAGGTGAAAGTCCACAATCAGAGCAGCCTTCTGTGCCTCCAAAGACCATGGTAAAGCCTGCCATCCATGCTCTTGCCACACAAATTTGACCTAATTTTCTTTTTTCTTTTTCCTTTTTTTGAGGGCACAGGGGTGGGAAAGTAGAACAGGGAGGAGTAGGAAGAGCGTATTATCAAGATACATTGTATGAAATTCAAATTACTAATAAAATTATTATTAAAAATATATTTTTTCTCCTCTTTTCCCTTTTTCTTTTCTCCCAACCCCTTGTGTGACATATGCTTGTCTGCCTTTGTGGGGGCCTACATATATGTGATAGCTTATATGCACATGTGTGCACATGCATGAGAGACCTGAAGTTGTCCAGAATCTTCCACCACCACTTTCCCCACTTATTGGCTGAGTCAAGGTCTTGCAATCATCCACAGAGCTCACAGATTAACTACCTCGCTGAGCGGATTTCTCTGGGAATCCCCTGTCTCTGAATTCCTAAGCTGGACTTGTAGGCAGGTTACCATGTCCACCCAACATCTCTGTGGATCCTGGATATCAAAATTCTAGTCCTCATGCTTGACCAGCCCTTTTAACAACTGAGCAGTCTCTCTGGCTCCTCAATTTCCAAAAAGACTAAGTTTCATATGAAATTTTCTGGAGTCACAATATGCTACTTGACTTTTTTTTTTTTTTTTAATTCTTCCTAATAATGGTGTCAGGGACTGGAGTCATCTGTCACTATTCGGTCACTAAAGACTGTAGGTTCAGAAACAAAAGGTAGACCCTTTTCCCTCAGCTCTCTGCAGAGAGCATGACTGGGGTCACCCCGTCACGGGGATGGCTTTCAGCATGATCATCATGGAGATGGACTGTGAGTCTAGCAAGGTTGGAAGCTAGATGCTTTCTGTTGCACGTAACTGATGCTGTAACTCAACCTGCCTTTATCTACAAGGAGAGCTCTTCCTTCCCCAGGCATAAACTCACAAGCTTGATAAGCTCCAACATGACCTTCATGAAGTCGGCTCTACTCCTCTGAAACACCGTGCTCGGTCTATGCTTAAGGCAGTTGTGGAGCACACACCCAGAGTTATCAACATCCAGAGAGAGCATCCGTCTTCCTGTCTGTCTTTTAGGAAGGAAGAAGAAACATATCCTGATCACTCCTTGACTCCATGGAGGTCACTTGCTCATCCCTAAACCATCCCTGATGAGAATATGATTGTCGAAGCCTCCTCAGGCTAAGTAGGATGTGGCCTGCCCTGGATACTTATGGGATGGGTGAACTGTGACCCAGAACAAGAGAAGGGAGTAGTTAATGTTTTGTTGCCTTACGTACACCTTGCTTGGAGACCAAAGGAATTAACTGATTCTCTTGCAGTCCTCTCTGATTCCTAGAGGAATGAATCTGTGGGGGATGGCACAGGTGACAGGTAGTTGATAGCACTCAAGTGGGCCTCACAGAGACCCTCAGTCGTAGTTGATTTTCCTTCAGATACACTGTGTCATTGGGCTCCACTGAACTCCCAAAGTAAAAGGAAGGGGTAATTCACAAACCTGTCTCATTTGGTTTTCTTTTATTTTCATGGCAAAGTTAATTAGGACTCTATTTGTGACAACAGAGATGCTAGTCCCTACCAACTATTCCCTAACACACACATCACACACACACACACACACACACACACACACACACACCATTGTACACATAGCCCTATCTCCTGCATATAGAGAAGCCTCAGAAGAGGTATCTCCCTTCTCCCCAAATCAAGCAACCTTCACTCCAGAGACAAAAAAAGCTTACAAAAAACAAAGACAGGAGGGTAGGAGTTGGGTAGATTTTTGGCAAGGCATGTGGGAGCTTTAGAGACTAAAAATGGTATGATCAAGGACAGACTAGTTACTAGTAGGGAGAGAATCACACTGGATCAGGAACAAGGAAGCTTCCTTGAGAGGATAAGCTTTAGGCTTGAAGGTACTGAAGGCTTTAGGTCAAGAAGGAGCTTTGCCTAGATCTCAGAACTCAATGTTGTTATTGGTGGAGGACCTGTGAGGAGGAAGTCCTAGGGAGGTCTAGTTGAAAATACCTGTGTCCATCCTAGCTTCACACTGTCCATTCGTAGACAGCAGAGAACAGCCTCTTAGGTAGAGAGGCAGACTAATGAGTAGCCACACTTTTCCGCCCTTTCCTAGTCGTGCCTGGATTTCCCACACAATGGACTAGGACCTTTACAAGAAAACTATGGCTCACTTGTTGGAGAGTCTTTGACCTGTTGTGATGGGTTAGGGCCCTGTCCATCTCATCTAGTACTCAGAATCTTTGGGTGTGAAAAATTCTTTTATAAGAAGGGTTTCCTGGCATGCCTTCTATGGTGTGATAAAGACCCTGACCAAAAGCAGCACTGGGGAGGAGAGGATTTATTTGGCTTATGTATTACAGTCCATTGAGGGAAACCAAGGCAGGAACTCAAGGTAAGAACCTGGAGGCAGGAACTACAGCAGAGGCCTTGAGGGGAACACTGCTTATTGGCTTGCTCTGCTTGACTGGCTCATTTTTCTTTCTTATACATCCCAGGACCACCTGCCCAGGGATGGCACCATCCACAGTGGACTAGACACTCCCACATCAATCAGTAATCAGTGAAATGCCCCCACAGGCTTTCCTATTGGCCAATCAGATGGAGGCATTTTTTTCAATTGAGGTTCCCTCTTCTTAAATGATTCTAGCTTGTGTCAAGTTGACAAAGATCTAACTGACACAATGCAGTTTTGGAAGTGGATGATCACGTGAAACAGAATCTATCCAGGACAAGATTCCGAAGGTCCAGGGATTCCTAGAGACAGAAAGTCCAGTTATTACTTTCCTGACTCTCATATACAGCAGTGGACAGCTCTCTCTTTTGGGAGAATCTGGATGTTTCTGAAGAGTCAAGCAAAGCTACATCTGAAGACCTACTGTGCATAACAGTATCCACTTTGGAACGCCGATGGAAACTGAGCTCTGGAGCCTCAGAAACTCCTAGATGCCTGTATATTTAACATTCCCGAACCTGTACAATACCCTTGCTGATAAGACACACAAATGTCAAATAAGGATCTAGCAAGGCAGCCTAATTGGTAGAGGGCTTGCCTAGCATGCATAAAACCCTAGGTTTAGCCCTTAGTACCGCATAAACTGAGTACAATGGTACATACCTATAGCCATAGCACTGAAGAGGTAGAGGTGGGAGGATCGGAAGTGCCAAGTCATCTTCAGACACATATTGAGTTCAAGGCCAGCATGCACTATAGGAGATACTGAAAAGGGAGAGAAAGAGAGAGAGTACGTAAATCAAAGGTGGACATGGGCAACAGCTGTGTGATAGACTGTCTTACCTTCTGGTCAGGCTGGAATGGTTTATCACCAGGTCTCTGACATGATGTCTGGGAGCTCAGTGGGGAAGTGGCATATGTGCGCATAGGTAGGAAGACATGGCAGCTAATTCTTACACTTTGGTGGACTCATGACAGATATTCTTGTGAGTGAGGCTTAGGCACAGAGGCAAATGAATGCCACACGGCCACACCTCCCCAGAAGCCAAGACGATTTCAGCTCCAGTCTTCCCATTGCAGCAATATGCTGGCAACCTATGGATACAGGGACAGCCCTCTGACTCGAGTGAGTGGGGTGTTCTGGAGAATGTGGAGCCACATTCCAAGGTCGACTAGAACTTGCTTTGTATCCCACAGGGGTGGACATGGATGAATTAGTAGTAAATATCAATGTGGCATTCTCCTGGAAGACAACGGATCTAATCTCATCCCACTCAATGGGAATAGTTGTATGGGCTCTGCTGCTCCTTCTGCATGCTTGGCAGGGATCCTTGTGCATTTTTGGCTCACCAATGCCACCGCGCCTCGGTCAAGCCTTTGCAGGTATAAGTAGCAGAGCCACAGTAACATAAACAAAATAGATCGATTCCAAGGGCAGAGGTGTTCTCAAGTAGTCAGAAGCAGAAAGTGTGTTCAAGTTCAAAGGGGGCAGGACCAAAGTCTGCTGGGATCTGATGAGCCTGAGGGTTCGGTTGGATGGGAAGAACCTGCCTGCTGGAGGCATATAGTGAAGGGTGAGAAGCGCACCAGCCCGCTATATTGGCTCATAGTTTGGACTTCTTTGGATCAGCCCTATAGCACTGCAGTCTAAGTCCTTTGTCCAAACATTTGTAGCCAGAAGCAGAAGCCCATTTTAGCTGGCTTACAAAACAAGCTTACTGAAAGACCGTGGGAGTATCTCATAGTATCGAAGTGTGGAAAGGAAACCGTCAGGCCAGTCACTGTGTCTCAAAAACCTTAGCACCTCTCACACTTTTGCTTCCCTGGAGTCAGTGTCCCTGCTGCTGCTCGGGCTGTAGGCTTTCGGCTTCCCTGCTTCTGTGACCGGAAGAGCCTTCAGGTAGATCCGGAGCTCACTCTGCGCTCTGGCTTACTTTGCACCATCGCCTAACCGGCCCAGCTTTCTGTGCACGCTCCAAATTCCTGCGCCAGGCGTAATGAGCTTCCGTCATTGGAATAGCCAAATGTGGCTGGAACAGACACGGGAAATGTAAGCAGCATTTTCTAGTCTGGGCCAGTTAGGGTGTCTGTGATTTAGGACATTCTAAGGTTTTTCGGAACAGTGGTGTAGGGGGAAAGAAAACAACTATGTAGCTTGTTGTTGTTTTTTTTTTAATTACAGATCCAAACTAGAAATTTCCCTGTTCTCCCTCAGCATTCCCAGTCTTCTTTGCCCTAGTCTGTCATTTCCCATGATCTGACACAGTCTATATTTGTAGTTTTTGATGGTTTTCTCCTCCCATTCAGATAAGACTTAGAAAAGACATAATCACTTTACTGTTTTATCTTTGTGAACCAGAATATTGTTCTTTCTATATTGGACACTCCATGAATGTGGTCAGATGAGTGACGATCATCTGAGCATCATGTCACAGCACCCAGTCACCTCCTGTTTTGAGAATATGCTTCTCAGAATGGAGATATGGCTCAGCAGTTAGGATCACAGGCTGTTCTTCCAGAGGATCCAGGTTCAAGTCCCAACACCCAAGTGGTGGCTTACATTTGTCTGTAACTCTAGTTCCAGGGACTCTGACACCCTTACACAGACGTGCATGCAGGCAAAACGACAATGAACAAAACACCAATAAAATAAAGATAAATTAAAGCAAAAAAAAAAATATATATATACATATATGTATATATGCTTCTCTCCAACTCTTGTCTCAATTTGTAATTTGTAATGCAATCACTTTCAACCATACTTAGAGTCACACTAAGGAGCTGAGTCTCACATCGGAGATTGGCCAACAATGGAATAAGTCGCATAATTAGTGGGTTAATAACTAGGGGAAGAAGACTGGATATTGAATTGAGTCACCAATGGCCAATGATTTACTCAGTCATGTCTAAAGAATGAGATTTCAACATAAACTTCAGTGACAAAATGCAAGGAACTTCAAGGTTGGTTCGATACCACTGGCCTAGAAGCTCTCTATTCCCTGTGCTCCCAACGCTCACACTACCTATGTGTCTCTTCCTATGTTCCTGGGTTATATCATTTATAATAAAAATCATAGTTATAAATACCACTGTCTTGAATTCTATGGGTCATTTTAACAAATTATTGAAACAGAGGCAAGCGTGAAGGCAGAGGGTCATGGAAATCTCAGATTTTCGGGTGCCAGGGCAGATACAGAAGTAGTGGAGGACCTCATTTGTGGTTGGCTTCTGAAAGTGGAACAGTCTTGTAGGAATGAATACTTAGCCTGTTGGGTCTGTCTTAGCACCAAAGAAGTGTCAAAACTGATTTCTAAGGCACCTACTTGACAATGGAGTATTAGGGAGTTGTTAGAAAGTGATGAAATTTAGGGGGTGGGGGGCTAGCTCATCAGTTAAGAGCACTTATTGTTCTTGCAGAGGATGAAAGCTCATTTCGCAGCCATCCACGTACATGGCAGCCCGCATCTGCTTGTAACTCTAGTTCTAGGGTTCAATGCTCTCTCTGGCCTCTGTGGGCGCCTGCATGCATGTGGTATACATAAATTTACACAGGTCCACACACACACATGCACATAAAAATCATAGATAAATCGCCTTCATGACGTCATGTAATTTTACAGAGGGTATTAGGGAGTGAATACTCGAAGGAAATGAAAAAAGCCATGTGGATGTTAAAAGAAACTGTCTCCAGTGGAGGGAAGAGTAAGCACTGAATCCCTGAGGGAAGAATGTGCTTGGAGTGTTTCAGAGCAAGCAAGGAGACCAGAGTGGCTGGGCTCCAGGTAGAAGACAGAGATAAATGAGACGCAGTGTGACACAGCTGATTTGCTGCTGCCTTTCAACTATTCTGCCAGACAAGCTATCCCGTAATCAGAGAGTCATAGATCTAGTGCAGGGCTTCCACAGTTTTCTGAAGTGATTTGGGCCACACGGCGCAGAGAAATGGAGTGGATTAAGAGACCTCATAGGGTCTGTGGTATACAAAGACAATACACAGTACACCATTATGTCACACAGTCACCGGGGTCAGAGTAGAGGGAAAGGAAGGCTCAGAAGCCTTCAGTTAGAACCCTCTTGCTCTACCGAGCTGCCTGGTCACGGGCTGTAGTGTTGGTCTGATGAGCAGTTTTGGTTTATTTACATCATTGGGGTAGGAGGAGGGTGGGAGTGAGCACAGCTGTCACTAATGAGGGGTTACAACAAGACCTTATGGCTATTGAGTATTTTATGTCCTGTGTATATGTAGGATATAATGAATATTCGGTCCTTTGTGCATTTCATGTCTATTTAGTGTTTCATGAATATTTGGTGTTGACTTGGATTTTTTTCTATCCTTTCTATACCTCTCTGGGTTCATACACCTATGCTCTACTTCTTTTGTTCCTCTGACACATCTCCCAGGTGAATAATTTAATTAGCTCTGTTTAACACATCTAATATACTTCCATCAATCTCATTTATTTTGTTGTCTTTCACAGAAGAATTGAATATTCCTTATTCAGAAACACCCATTGTCTGATGCCCAAGAGCTGGGTGTTGAGGTGGCTAGGAGAGCGATATAATAACTAGGATCTCATAATTTTTTTATAAGGTCTTCCTATTTGCTCTGAATGTTGCTTCTGCTGTCATGTAGATGAGTCTTCTTTACACCTGTGAAAGAGTTTAGGCAAGGTACGAAGCAGGGCCCAGGACAGAAGCAGGGGTTTGTAGAGTGGTGTTGTGTAGAAAGTGACTAAAATGTATCTTGGCCTGGGGACAGGGGAGTGTGGCTAACAGGTATTAATTTTATTTGTCTGCCTACCAGCCGTTGTGATTTTGCCGTGCTGGTAAGAGTACAACAACAACAACAACAAAGTATGAGATAAAGCAACCTTCCTGGGATGGGAAGGGCAGGGCTAGGCACAGTGTGCACAAAGACATTTATCAATCTCAGAGTCAGAGACAGCCAGCTTGGGAATTTTAATGGGAAGCTGGCAATGAAGGAGATAAATTAATACCTTTAAGGTCAAGAGACAATGTTGCTTTCATTAACTAACCAATCTCTGCAATTAACTTGACCTATCCCTATGAGGTACCGGTAGTTGTATGCTACTGTAGGGGCTCAGAAGGAAGACAGGGAGGAATATTCCTAGATGTAAACTCTGCCAGACCTCAGCAGAGGGGACTGCTATCATGGCAAACACAATCCTGAATGGTGGAACCCTGAGCATCTTATCTCAGGGGGTTTTATTGATCCCTAAGCTCCTTAGGTGTTCTATTGATAGCACGTGAAGATCGTGAGCAATCATTTTCATAAAGCCAACACCTGTACCTGCAGACGATACAAAACCCCAAGGCCTAGGCAGCCATTCACCCAACAATGCACAAAACAACCATTTTAAACGTAACTAAAAATAAACTTCTGTATCAGGTACCCAGTCTAGTTATTCCTTGTACATGTCTTTGGGCCCATTTTAGTAGATTTTGAACGAGATGCAAGCAAATGCTGTAACTGTAACATTCCCACAACGTCAGTGAGCTGGGTCAGAGTGCTGAAGTCTTTTCTACTTTCTAAAAGTATTGCAGTTTCATTTACGAAGCAGAACAACGCTGAAACCTTGTTTGCACTCTTATGAAAGAACTATTTCAAAATGTTTTTGTGGGGCCACCAAGATGGCTCAGCGGGTTAGAGGCTTTGCTGAATTTGAAACCTGGGAACTACATGGTGAAAGGAGCGAATGCACTCTCCCAGGTTGTCCTCTGACCTCCACATGTGTTCAAACTATAACTTCCCCCCCCCTCAGACACACACATACACAAGTAATAAATATAATGTTTTTTAATCATTAAAAAATGTCAGCAAATGTAATAAGTTATTCCTTTAAGTATATCTTCATACACTGGGGAGCTCTACCAAAGTAAACTAGTCTAGAATCCCATTTAATTTTCTACAACAAAATGAATTCCAGATGGACCAAGCTTTCAGTGAAATATCAAAGTAATAGAAACAAACATGGGTGTATTTGTTTATATTCCCATTGGAGTGGTACTTCTGTGCAAGACATAAGATTCAGAAGCCATTAAAAAATGGATGATTTAATCACATTTTAAAAAGAAATTTAAGTTGCATTTGGGACATAATGTCATAAATAAAGTTTGTAAAGTGTTTCTCAGGCAAAGAATCAAATTTCATATATAAGTTATTTGTTAAAAGTTTTAAAATAGCTAGGAGTAGTGGCTCATGGCTTTAATCCCAGCACTCTGGAGGTAGAGGCAGGTGGAGCTCTGTGAGTTCCAGACCAGTCTGGACTATGTAACAAGTTCCAGGGCAGCCAAGGCTAAATAGTGAGACAGTGCAAAGGTATGAAAATTAACGAATATAAAAGGAACTGCAATAACTAAAGAAACTATGCAAGACAATGGTGATCAGAGGGTAGGCAAAAGGACAACGGTTATTTCTCGCAGTAACATGACAATGGCTAAGTGTCTGTGACTATTTGGGTCAAGATTCTTACACGATTAGTGGGAAATATTTCAGAGACACATTTTATACCGTGTCAAAAATATATGTGTTGGGGAATAGAAAGAAGTCTGGAAGGTGAGTACCTCAAATTATTCATGATAACTACTTACGATGAGTGAAAAAGTGGGGAACATTCCCAGAGAAGAAAGAAGCTTTTGTTGTGGGTGGATTTTATTGTGAATCATTTGGTTCTTTTAATTTGATGGACGTGAATCACTTAAAAGATAAACTGATCTTTTTTCTCACCAATAGCATGTTGTAACTTCATCATCTTTCTCTTGAAATCACTCTCTACTTAATTCCTCTTCACTTAATTTAGTATGCCTTCAATAAAAGAGAAATGTCTGTCAGTTCTGGAACCTTTCACAGTGACATTAATTTAAAACACACTTTACAAAGTTTGTTCCTTCCCACTAATGGATCATATTTTATTTGGGGATAACATGTTGTGCATTATTTTGCAAGCTTCATGAGGAAAGCACTCAAATCAAAAGTATTCAAGTGTCAAGGGGACTCAAACAAACAGATGCCTTCATTAATGACAGAGTTCCTTCATATTGGACTCCCTATCCCATAATTAAAAACAGAGTGCTGTGAAGAAGTCTATGTCAAGTTCTTTTCATATATGTTTTATTTCACTCTGAAATGATGGCGAGATAGCTTCACTTCTGTTGGGGATTAGGACCCAGTATCCTCATCAGCACCATGGGCTGTAGTGTGAAAGGGTAATTCAGGAACTCTTGGAGGCAGAGGACACACAGGGCTCAGGTGTTTAGCAAGACATGGAGCAGGGAGTTTGGTAGTGTCCACAGTGGTACACAGGCTTCTCCTCTTCTTCCTGCTTTGCCTCCCTAGGTCTGCAGGACCTAGACTAGAACAGGACCCGAAAGCACTCTTAAGCAAGTTCTTGGAGAAAAACAGTATTTTTATATCTCAGACACGCATCCATTTTTTCTATGGCAACGGAAGATAGGTGGCATTTTTGATATTTTGTGTTGGCTTCAAGTATCTTTGTCCACCTCTATTGGAATGTTGCCTTTATGCAGGCTAAAGAGATAAGTTTCTTAGAAATCCAATCTAACAACTGTTTTCTTTGAATAAAACTTAGGCCATTTTGTTTACGGCTCTGAAAGATAATTTATTTCTGTTCTGTTCTTTTATTTTGTTGTGGTTTTTACTTGTTTTCATCAACCTTATCCCTCTGATAGTTGCAAAGTTTCCAACTCTGTACAACTATTTTGTGTTTTTAGGTAGACATTTTATATGATTCTTCTGCATGTGTTAAAGACATACTACTTCAAGAGAAGCTTCTGTTCAGCAGTAGAGTGAGTCTTTAGCACTCACAAGGCCCAACTCAATACCTAGCACTGCAAAAGAAAAACAGACATTATCATCTGAAACAGTCTACTTCATACAAAGGTCACTTCATAGATGGGCTGCCGGTCTTCTCTACCCCATGCTATTATCAGTGATAAATTACTTTATATGATCTTCCTTCTGTGCGAGTGTTCCTCCAAGTTTAATATCTTTTCATTAACACCTCTATAATATCAGGTACACATTTAAGTCCCACTTGCTTTATTGATGTAAAGAAAATGCTTTTATAGTCTTCTAGTTACTATCTTATTATTTCATTTTTTATTATTATTTCAGTTTTTGTTTGTATATACATATATATACAATTTATATATGTATATATAAACACACATATATGCATATATCTGTCTATATACATATACATATATGTGTGTATATATGCATATATATATATATATATATATATATATTGTGTGTGTGTGTGTATGTGTGTGTATCATGTGCTCATTTCTATGGACCCACTTAGAATAGAAGAAGCTATCAGGTGTCTTATTCCATTTATCAATGTCTTATTGCCTTGAGACAGGGTTTCCATTGAACCCGGAACTCTAATCATTTTTCTGGTAGGCTGGCAGCTACCAAGCTCCAGTGACCCTCCTATTGCTGCCGCCCTTGGCTCTACTTGAGCTGGGAATCACAGGTGCATGTGGTCACACCTAGCTTTTTCTGTTCTGTTTTGTTGAGACAGAGTCTCTCTGCGCAGTTCTGGCTGTCTCAAAACTCACAATATAGACTTTGGTGGCCTCAAACTGTCAGAGATCTACCTAGGTATGCACCACCCCACTACGCTTGGCATACTTAGCTTTTTTACATGGGTACTAGAATCCAAATTCAGGCCCTCCCACGTGTGGGGCACACAAGCTTTTAATCCCAGCACTCAGGAAGCAGAGGCTGGTGGAGCTCTGGGAGTTCGAGGCCAGCCTGCTCTGTATAGTGAGCTCAAGGCCAGCGGGAACTACAATGTGAGACTTTGTTTCACAAAGCCAATCCAAGCAGAAATAATTAATAACAATAATAATAATAATAATAATAATAATAATAATAATATAAACTAACACATACCCTCAAGCTTTCTCACAGCCTTCGATTTTTACTTAATAATGTTTTAAGATATAATATAAAAACATCTTCCATACTTTAAAAACTATTTTAAGTGACTTAATCATTTTGTCTTGCAATACAGTTATTATTTATTCTTCAATCTTCATAACTTAGTAAAGTATGTTTTAGTATTGATTGTTCTGAGTTAATTTTGCTTGGCAACTAGATATATCTGAGTATGTGTTTGCGGGGAGAATCAACCCAGAATGTCTCACACTTGGCAAGACCCCAAATTCCTCATTGCTGATAATTCAAGGCACTTGTCTTGTGACAGTTAGGGTTTTTGTCCACTTGGCACAAACAAAAGTCATCCATGAAGAGTGGACCTCAGTTAAGGACCTGCCTCCATCAAACAGACTGACCTGCGGGCATATGTTGGGTGTGCTCTGTGTGTGTGTGTGTGTGTGTGTGTGTGTGTGTGTTGCTACAGAGTTGATCTTTCAGGTATCATGCATGCTGGGCAATTGCCCACACCCTCAACTCTCTGTCTCACTTCCTTAGCTGGTTTCTTTACTGTCTTCAACATTTCCTTTTAGATTTGTGACATTTCTGTATTCTTTTTGGTCCCTCCCATTTCTGGAACTCCTTTCTCCCTGCCTCCCAAGATCTATCAGTACTATTCTCTTTTTTTCCTTGGTTGTTTGACTTTTCTGTGATCTTAACATGTTATTCTGCATCCTTCCTTTATGGAGGTAGGTTCTTCGTTACTCTTTTTTCTTCTTTGTCTTTTTTTTAAAGTATCACAGGAAATTTTGTGACTACAAATTTTTTATCATTCTCTGATATGTTTCTGAGGTATGAATATTTTAAAATTTGTTGTTAAGGCTTTTTAGGTGTAGCTTCTGATATTCCTAGAAGTCACAATTTCACTGCAAACTCCCTATTCTTCTGGTTCTTAGAATCTTCCTCCAGCCTCTTCCACAGTGTTCCCTGAGTCTTAGGTACAAGAGTTGTTGTGGATGTATCTTTGGAACGGGGCTCCACAACTCTGTATGTTTATTGCTGTAGTTTTCTGTAATGGTCTTTGCAAAGCAAAATCTTCCTGATGAAGGATGAGAACTCTTCTCACCTGTGGGTGTTAGATTTAGAAAGTAATTAAGAGTTCTGATGCATCACACAACAACAAAAGCATATTTGTTGTGTTATGTATGTTGACTGGGTTAGATTCCCTGGGTCACATATTTCTAGGATGTTTGTGGCTAGCTGAGGAAATAGACAAGGGAAAATGCTGGGCTTAGTAGTAAGTCACTCAGAGGCCCTCCTTGTGTCGACTTGGAGAAAAATGCCTCAGTAGCTCTGTGCTACGTATCTTACTTCCCCTTCTCTGAACCAGGTAGCAGCATCTTCACCCGAGGGTGGCTTTACTGGACCTCAGCTCCTGATGATCATAATGTGATTTTTAACATATAACTCCCCAGTTTATTTTACAGGCTTTCCTGACATGTATCCATATGAATTTGAAGCTATCTATCTGAAAGTGCACTACTAAAGTGCCCTAGGCTTGCCTGAAACGTTTTAAAAAGCTGATGAAAGAATACGTACGGACACACCAGCATTTAAACATGCCAATATAATGAACATTTTTCAGTGTTTTAAACTATCTTTTCACAGCAAAGCCAAATTCATGACAATTGTGTTTGCGTGTACATGTAAACAAACATTCCTCTACTGATCGTCTGACTGCTTGCAAGTGCCCTTTCTGGAGATCATTTAATTTTTAGAGTTGATGCATCTCCAATGTAAATAAGCTAAGAAAGTTAGATGAAAAAAGAAGAGTAATATATTAATTTCTCTAATCTGTGGATCCTATCTTTTATTGCTATTTTTGTTTGTTTTTCAAGATAGAGTCTTCCTGTGCATCCCAGGCTGGTTTGGAACCCATGATCCTCCTGCCTCGTCCTCCCCAGTGCTTGGACTGAAGGCATGCACTACCGCATCCAGCCTTTTCTCTCTTTTGAATGAGCAAGTGTACACCCCAAGAGTGCCTGAGCTTAAAGCTCTTCTACGATAAGGCGGAGGGCTGATATGGACAGGGCCGTTGTGCTATAGAGAGCCCAGGACAGAGAGGTTGGAGTGAAGGAGCACAGGGCACCATTGGATGCTAGGTTGCTCCAGGTAGAGCAAGCTATCCGGGTCTTACTGGACTCAGAGACTGACCTGGGTTCACAAGTCATTCTTTATCATGTTCTATTTTGATCCATGTTTGCTTATCGCATTATTACATAATTAGGGCAAAATGAGAGAGGTTCAATTAGTCCATGAATGTTTATCTGCCTCAAGCTATCTGACTCAAACATTTCTCCTTTCCTGCACACACAACTAATTTCCACCCACAATCATTTTTAAGATAAACAGTAATTCAGCTGAAGAGACAGATGGGGCTTAGGGGTAACAGACACCCCTTGGCTAGGAATAAGAAGTAGGCAAAGTAAAATCCTAGGCTGATTAAGTCACTCAAAGGTCCTTCTGATGCTGCCTTGGAGGCATTTGCGAGGAGCTGATGGTGGCCCACAGGACCAACCTGTGTGTCTTCCCTGGGGAGGCCTTGAAGTACCTGAGGTGCCGCTGGTATACCAGCTCCAAAGTTGGAGACATCACCATAACAGGAATCTTTAGTAAGTTGTTTCTGTGGCTCACAGCTTCTAAGTAGCTCCGTTTTAGCTTTGCAGTTTTTAACTTGATTTCAGCGCATAGTATATAATCAGATTGACAAAGTCTTTGGAGACCTGCCAGGCAACTTGACTCGTGGGGTTGCCATGCTTCTTTACGATGCTCTGCCACTGATTATCGGGATTGGGGGGGTGGGGCACTGCATATGTGGATGTAGCCACACTGTCCGGCTCCAGTTTTCTGAAATGTTTTCATCAGTTACCAACTTTCTGAAAACTACTTCTGTGGTGACAGACATAATTTTCCCAGACACAGGAATAGCACCAATTTGGGGCCATGCTGAGCCAACTTCCTGGGTAGACACTGGAGCTTAGCAATAATAATTAAATGTTTGTACAGTATAATTTTTATGATTTTTTTCATAGTCCTGAAAGTCTACTAATCAGTAGAGTTTTTAGGAAGAATACAAGGGATTTAAAACCAAATTGTCCTTTGGTTTATCCCATACATAGTCCTGTACTGTGTCTTCCTTTCAATGACACAGCTTGTTTGTTTTCACTGTATGAGTCATGCATAACTGAATGGAAATAGTAGAAGTGTTTTCCTAGTCCTTTTCTGACTCTTTTATTGAAAAATATATAGTCCATGGCAAAATATTTCTCTATGTATGAGAGATATATTGTATGTAAATTCATAATTTTAATCTTGTCTCTTGTTATTAATACCCTGAGCTTTGTCTTCTCTTCCTCCCTTCCTCCTTCCTTCTCTTCCTTCCTATCTTTATCTCTTATAAAAGTGCATTTTAGCATTCATTCATTTATTGTACTGTGTGTGTGTGTGTTTATGTGTGGTATGTGTGCAAGTCTTTCTATGTGTGATGTGCATGCACACAGATATCTTATGGAGGTCATGTGGAGGTCAAAGGTCCAGTCTCAGGAGCCCGTTCTCTCCTTCCACTTTGTTGGCCCTGGAACGCAAACTCAGGTAATCAGGCTTGGTGGCAAGCTTCCTTACCTGCTGAGGTACCTCACCAGCTGAGTTATAAAAGTATTTTTACCCTTTTTATACAGTTAACTTTTTTCAAATCATGAGAATAATTTTAATTTAAATCCACTCAAATGAACATTTCCAAGGTAAATGTTCTGAAATACTTTTTCATGAGTAGTCACTTTAATGTCTAAGCTTTTCCTCTGATCCCAACCATAAAAGAAGTTGCTTTATTATACTTCAATTTTCCTCCTTAGTGATCACATATAGCCCTATATAAAGTTGGAAGATCAAAGCAAATTTGGTATTTGTCGACTGTATCTTCAATCTGAGTGTTTAAATTATACTCTGCACAAAGTTTTGGCTCAGAATACTCATTTTCTTGTGCCAAATAAAGAATCGGCATCTCTCTTGTGGCCTCTGCTTAGTCCTTTGCTGGAAACGTTGGTTCTGGACCATCTATCATTTGGAGAAAATAGTAATTGGCACAGTTTGTGTCTGTAGAGTTCAGGGATGACAGAGAACTCCATAAGAATTCCCCAGCCTTAGAATTACTTGGAGAGATGATGTGTCTTTGAGAAGCTCACACACCATGCTGTCAGATGTATCTTACTTTCTTCTGAGTGCATCTCTTTTTCTTAGGTCTCATGCTAACGCATATATTAAAAATATATTTACTAAAACCTAAATTAGCTCCATTAAAAAAATAATTACTTAGAGAGAAAAAAGATGGAATGAAAAGCCTAGAAATTTTGCACTTAGGTGTGAAACTGGATGTTTTGAAAACTGTCATTTATTTTACTCTGTGTGTGTGTGTGTGTGTGTGTGTGTGTGTGTGTGTGTGTGTGTGTGTTCAGGTATCCACCTTTGTTTCTCCACCTCATATTGTAGTCAGGATCTCTCACTGAACCTGGAGCTTGCTTTTTCAGCCAGGCTGCCTGGCCAGGGAGCCTCTGGGATCTGCTTATCTAGACCCCCTCAGCTCTGGGTTGCCTGGGATCTGAACTCTTGTACTCAGCACTTTTGCCGACCGAGTCACCTCCCCAGCCCTACAGAATGGTCTCTCACTTCAGAAAGACTTTCTCCTTTCCATGCTAGTGGTTGAGACCTAGGGACGTGTGAACCCTTCTGAGACAGTGGGCAGCCTGTTCCCTGCTCTGATCCAATTGGCAATTTACAAGAAGAAACAATCCTTAGATTTAACTGAATCCCAAAGTTCCCACTGAATATAAAAGATGAAAAAGCTGTACCAGTAGTTTACTACATAGCTTTAAAGTGCAGTCATTTGCTGTAGTCTCTGCCTAGCACCCATTCCTCCATGTGCTGTCTACCCAGGATTTCTGTGAAGGCTTCCCTCCTTCTCAGTGCTCCTATAGGGGAGGGGACACCTCCCATCATTCAAGCTTTGTACAGGTTAGATAGGGTAGGGGCTCTACCTGTGTTTCAGGAGGGGCACAGAGCTCAGGTATGGCTAGTATGTATACTCTGACCTCAGTAGCTGCTTTAGAAGTATGCAAGTTACTTACTCACTGTGGGTCTGTGATGTTTACCTCTGGAATTTGCCGGACTGCTGGAAAGGAAGAGTCATCTTCTGAGCATAGTCGTTGGACAGAGTTAATAGAAATGCAGGTTGATGGGCACTTCCGTAGGTGAAGGTTCTTTTTTTTGCGGGGGGGCATTGGGGGAGTAAAGTTAACGGAAATAAAGCAGAAGTAAGAAATGCAGGAGTCCTGGTAGAACCAACTCTTGAGCCACCAAATTCAGTGTTGTCTAATAAACACAGCTTCTTCTTTCCATTGCCCAGTTACTAGAACCACAGTCCCCTCCCTAGACTTTTTTGTTTGTTTAAATGAATATGAATTAGACTTGTCATTCGAGTGGCAGGATCTCACTAGATATTTCTGACAGTGCACACATGTGGTTTTTGATTATCCCTGGGAATGGGGAATAGCTCTGCATATTTCGTTGTGCACTTAGATACACCAAGAGGACCCAAGGGATATAATTTACTGCTCTGAGTGTTTAAGTCTGTCTTATCAGAATCCTGCTACTTTGTTTCGTGTTTTGTTTTGTTTTTGAGACAAAGTCTCATTCTGTAGCCTAGGCTGGCCTAGAGGCAATCCTTCTGCCTCCGGTCTCTCAGGTTCTGGGATTACCAGTGTGAGCCACCTGGCCTGGCTATAAAACACTTTTTGAGATGCTCATAAGAAAAAATAGATAGTCTTTGTTTTGCTCACTTGTCATTATAGCTTATGTTTTATTGTTGGCCTCCCACTTTTGCTCTTGGTGAGGGAAAGGTCCTCCCGATGAAAACAACTTAAACGCCCATTTAGTTTCACCTGATGCCTGACGTCCTCAGTAGGCTACATGGGTGGTCCTGAAGGGTCCTGTGACCCAAAGAGAGCGTAGGAGAAAAAAAGACAAATTGCAGGGCACCCAACTGCAGCCTCAGGATTATTCTTACTGTTTCCATTTTCAGTAAGTAAGAAAGAGTACTTGTTCTATATAACCCAACGAGGCTGAGAGAGAACAAAGAATCATTTTGAAAAACCTGCTAACCGTTCTAACAAAGTGGATTCTCTTATGTAACCCTCAGTCACAGAAAAGATGGAAAAATTCCTATATGTACTCAAGTACTTTTTCAACTTTTGAAAAAAAAAAATCAATACCATATTCACACCACTGTTTGCTTGGGTAAAATATCGACTGTAGACACGGTCCTTTGAGTCCTTGTGGAAAAGCCCATCTTAATCATCAGAGTCCTTCTAATTGCCTCCTGTGGCCTTTTATGGAAAGAGTAATGAAAGGACAGCTAAAAGCAGAACTATATAGTTATTTTATAACTGGCACTAACAAATTTCGCCAATTACAGAGTCCATTCTGTAAGCAATGAATGTGTGGCTCCCAATTAATCTAGTGCACCTCCAGGCAAGGTCTAAATCAGCTGGATACAGCTAAAGCAATTTGCACACAGCTAAAAGCAAATTGGAAAATAAGTGTTCCACTCTGCTGCCTATCTTTCCAAGCCAAAGACACAATCAGTATTCTGGCAGCACCCTTCTGTCATGTTATTTGCAGCTATCAATTTTAATTATAACAATTATTGATTAGTTAGGAAAGTGACTAATCTGAAGCTCAGAGAGACTCTTGTGCTCTGGGTGGTGACTCTTAAGTGGTGGCGGTGGCAGTCCTAGTTAGAGAGTCCATCTGGTTGTCTAGAGTGCCTCGTTCTTATTTTACCCCACTCCACCAAGTGTGCAGTGTTAAGTCTGTAGTGTGGCTTAAAGATCGCTTTACACTGAAAGCAAGCTTGGTAAGAAGTGGATTTCCGATCACAGACTTAGAAAAGCAAGGCTGATCCTGAGAACTTGGAACTCACGAATCTGCTTTTGCTCAGGTGCTTGAAGAAGGTAATACTGAAATTCAATAGGCAACAAAGAAAATAGGACTGCATGTAAGCATGAGAAAGAGTAATGGTCAGGACACTGTTAGGTGGAACCGGCAACGCAGTTTCATGAATAAAGAGCACACCGGACGTGAGGGTAGGAAGCATGGAAACTTCTGCGTTAGTATTTTTAGTACACTTCCTAACTCTGAGATCACATGAAAATCAAATGACCTTGTTGGAGCTTTACCTTGTGATTCATAAAATAAGGATGAGAACAGCATACTGAGAATAATATTGCCTTCATTAGTTTGCTTTACTTTTTTACATAAGGAATGGGGAGAAGATGATGTGATAGGCTCTATGTGTAACCATGTTCTCCTCTCAGAAGATTTTCTCCTGTCAGATATTGCAGGAAGGAAGCCCCCGAGAGGTAGGCACATGTAGAGATGATAGATATCAACATATATAAATTCATTTCTCACTTTATGAAATGCACACTGGTAAATTTGACTATAAAGTGAATTTCTGCAAAAACAAATCCCATTTCCCTATTGATGTTTATTACAAAATCAGATATGTAACCGTGGAAAAGAATTTCCCAAGATACTAACTCAAAATAGTTATAGGTTACAGTTACTTTGAAGTGTGTTCAGAATTGTGAAGTATCTGGCATGATTCCCTCAACTCTGGGATATACCCGGAAACCAACCTTTGCAGAAAAGGATGGTTAATGTCCAGGAAGGGTCAACAGCTGGTGCACAAAGTTTACTTTCTCTTCTGAGATAGAAATTTACTAAGTCCATTGAAAGTGGCTAAATTTTGTGTTTTGTCACTTTATAATTCTAAAAATGGAGGGCATGAAAGCCTATTCATAGACAGCTAGAGAGAGTCAGAGGGAGCCACAGCTGGCTTTAAAGGCTCTACCAGTGTTCTATAAAGTCCTAGAGTAAGGTTTGATCTATGAAGAGCCTACAGCCTTGTATTTGTGATAGTTCTTTGCAGCCCTGCATTTACGGGAAAAATGGGCAAACCTCAAATAATTCATGATCAATTTCCCTTTGTTTCTTCATATGGGAAGAATCATATATTTGGGTTCTGTTGATGTTACAGTCTCCGAAACCCCTCAGGGATAAATGTGCCCCCATCTCCTTTTCTCTAGTAGTTAAAAACCACAATGCCCACTCCTGGTCCCCATAAAGGATTCCAAAACAAAATTTCAAAGCATGTGCATCTTACTGTTGGCAAAGGTCTCCTGTCCACAACCCCTGTGGTCTGGTGTGTCATAACCTATAGTATAGATTCCCTTGACACTGAGCTTTTGGCTCAAAAGTGTGGGCATCTCAAACAGTCTGCTGTTTCCCCCAGATCACACCTATAACACAGTTGAGGTCTCTTGCAATATTCCCCCCATTTTTAAAATTGAAAATATGTGTCTCATATACTGGGTATAAACAAACAAAACAAAACAACACTAAAAGAAAGACATAAAGCAATCAACTTGGTTCTTGAATATCTGTATTTTCAATGTCACTTAAAACTATTTTCAAATCATATGGGATGCACCCTACTTTTTTTTTTTCTTTCACTCTAACTTAAGGAAATCCATGGCCTACTTTGTTAGCTTGGTCTGTAGCAGAGAATAGATTAAAAAATAATGATCATGTAATTGCTAGCAAGTCTGGCAATGTATTTCAAGGGAATCTATTTGCAAGCTTAGTAAACATTTAAGTTAAACACCAGAGAACATAAAGATTTGCAATGGTGATATGAACAGGGATGGCTTTCTACTCCTGCTCATTATCAATTCAAACATCCTAGTTGGATGTGCATGGCTGGCTATATTGGAAACATATTAGAGCAGACATTCTCAGCCTTCCTAATGCTGAGTCCCTTTAATACAGTTCCTTATGCTGTGGTGACCTCCATCCATAAACTTATTTTCATTGCTACTTCATAGGTGTTACTTTGCTACTGTTATGAATCGGAATGTAAGCATCTGATATGCAGATGATCTTAGGTGACCCTGTAAAAGGGTGATTTGACCCCCAAAGATGTTGCAAGTCACAAGTGGAGAACCGCTGTATTAGAGAATGGCATTCAGCTTAAAGGATCTGGTCCCATTTTGGCCTTTGAGTCTTTGTTTTAACATATAAAACAAACAAAACTTCATTTTACTATCTAGCACTTAAAATTCTAGAATACTTTACCAAATTTCAATCTGTTGAACTTTTATTCTGTGAACAGAACCGGTTCCCAAAGTTCCTAATTTGATAAGAGGTACTTGGTAAGAAACCTATCGGGCAGGGAATGTTCTGGATGGTATAGCTACATTCAAAACTTACTCGTAACTTTCAGCACCAAATGCAGGGCGATTCGTGGAAAGTATCTATTTCGTGGCTCAAAGTATGAGACAGAATATATTCTGTAAGATTCTGAATTCTGTATCATTGGGCAAGTTAGTTAACTTCAATGACATCCGTTATCTCATCTAAAAAATGTGAATAACTAAACTAACTGGTGTTCAAGAAATAAACCAGGGAAAGTTTGAAGAATGCAATAGCCATTCTATGTATTTCATTTTCTGTTTTGTTTTGTTTTTTTGTAGCCTTTTCAATTTCAAAAAAAAAAAAAAAAAAGACATTATTCAGTTTATGAAAGACATAGGTTCCCTTACCTGGAAAAAGGAATGTATTTGCAAGCTTCTGATTTCTCTGTACTTGGATTCAGTTAAGAAATAAATGGAAAATTGAAGTGGAATATTTCTATTAACTAAAGAAATCAAAATCTTTACTCTCAGTCATAACTAATCACAGCCCTGGAAAACCTAAGCTTTGCTTCATATGTTTTTAGCAGTGTCATTACAGGATCCCAGACTGTGGATGTCAGAAGCGGTCATTGGGTTTGATTGTCCACCAAGGAAGAACCAACCCCCAACCCCTGTGGTGTGTGTGTGTGTGTGTGTGTGTGTGTGTGTGTGTGTGTTGGGGAGGTGGCACAGTCATTAAACCAGTGTTTTATTTGTGGAGTAGTCTGGTAAGCTCTAAGTCAGGTGACCTTATTAAATGTCTCTTCAGGAATGAGATCAATCTACAAGCCACCGAGCCCCTTGGCAGTAAAGGCTACTACCTGCTGCTGATCTACCCCTGCTGATCACTCAGGGCTCCTTCACCTTCGGGAGCTTGTCACCCAGGGAGACTCTTCCTTGGTTCATCTAGAGCGGAGACTTTTTGTTCCCCTTGTTTTCTGTCCTTAATTGTTCTCAATCTAAATCTCCTAAGCCAACAGGCTAATTTGATCCGCTAATTTATAGCATTCTAACGGTAATTTCGCCTCTGGAGCTTTCCTCTACTTAAAGGTGACTCACTACAGTGCCCTCATCAGCAAGAGGGAAATGAGTCTACGTGGGATTTGGGCAGCCTCATGAGAGAGACATCTTGGGAAAACAAGGCCTTGGGGGAGAATCCTTTCTCCCCTCACCACCCCCACCCCACCCAACCCCTGTGCCTGCTTCAAACCCACATGCTCTGCTCTCTTACCATTTCCCTGTAACAGCAGTGATGGTGTTGCTCATGAGCTCAGGAAATGGTATCTATCTCTTTCCACGTTCCTGACGTCTCAGTGCTTGTGCCAGTATTGGACAGAAATAAACTAGAAAACCCTGAGTCCTTCCACGTTTATCTCTGAATGCTTTGGCTCTGTGGGCCTTCTACAGAGCGCAAGTGAGTCTAGCTGGTTAGCAGTCAAACCTAGGAACTTTTTAACTGGCTGTGACTTAGGTCAAGAGGCTCATCAGAGCGACTGAGATAGCACAGGGAGCTGGAAATTCTTACTGTTGATACGAGACTTTATTTTTCAAAATGCAAGCGCCCACATAGCCTGGCAAGACTATGGAGAAACACCAAGCACAGTTACAGACAAGTTGGGTGTTGAACCCGGGCTCATGTAAAAACTGGAGGAACAAATTATTTGGCAAAATAGACTTACCAGACAATTATACTGCTGTGAATGCTATCCCATAATGTGTTTGTCCCGTGAAAAACGGGATTCAGATGACTACGTTACTTAACCAAACTTCAAGAGAAAACCCCCCAAATTTGAATTTAATCCTTTCCTGGATTGCTTAATGTTTACCCAGATTAAAAAACAAGTAACAGAAGATATTTTTTCCTGTGTTTAAATGGCATGGAATGTTTACATCATAGCACGACCTAATAATGGCTCGCCCATCTGATAAATACATCTCTTACACACCGTGTGCTGGTGGAATCCCCAGCCCTTACATTAACTAATCATACTAGGCTCATGACGTTTATTCACTAAACACCAACTTGACCTTTTTGGAAAAGGATGTTAGTGAGAAAATGGAAGCTGGTAGACATTGAAATTTTAATCACCTTTATTCTTTTCCCTCTTTCTTCCCTTACTCTTGTTTTTGAAAAAAAAAAAAAAAAGGAAGGTCTATAGTTTATATCTGGAATACTAAACAAAGACTCGTGAGGTGGAGTCTTACAGGAGGAAGTTAAGTCATTGGTGGTATGCTCTTGAAGTGCCTATCAGACCTTAGGCTGTTCCTGTCTTTGTCTCCCAGATGCTGTAAGGCGAACGGTTTCCTGCACCATCACACACTGCTCACCACAGGCTCAGAATCACAGGGTGATGATGGGCTGAAATGCCAGAAACAGTGGAACAAAATAAGTCCTTCATTTTTAAAGCTGATTGATTTCATATATTTTGTGACAGTGATCGAAAGCACAAGAGTTCGCTTTTGGTTCCTCTTTTTGTTTATTTGGCTTGGGTTTTGGTCTTTTGAGACAGTCTCATGTACCCCAGGTTAACCTTGAACTTATTATATAGCAACAAAGACTGACACTGAGGTCCTTGCCTTCTTTTGCAATTCTCTCTCTTTCTCAAATTTATGTGTATGTTTTATATTGTTTTGTTTTATTGTTGTTGTTGCTGTTGTTTTATATGCAACCTCTCCACCCAGCCGGATCCTGCAATCCTTCTCCAGGGTCTACCTGGGTGAGTTCACCTGATCCTCCCTTCCAGACACCCTCCTCAACCCCGTATACCTAGGCTAGGTGCCATATCCAGTACCCTGGTTTAGTCTGACCACTCTTGTTTGTGCTGTCATCAATCTCTAGGCTTTTTGCAGGATTTCCTCTGCCTGCTCCCAACCTACAGGCTCCTCCCAAGCTACACCCTACTTTTCCACCCAGTCAAATCCTACACACTCTTTTCTAGGGTCTAGTCAGATGAGTCCGCTTGATCCTTCCCTCCTTCCACCTGCCCCAGGCCCCAAACTTCAATCTTGGACCAGGATGCATATTTTACACACCAGTTTAGACCCTGTGTCTTCCTGACTTCGTTCCACCTAAAGCTTATTCAACCTCTAGCCCTTTGGCTCTCAACCTTCCTAATGCTAAGACCCATTAATACAGTTCCTCCTGTTGTGGTGATCCCCAACCATAAAATTATTTTCATTGCTACTCATAACTGTAATTTTGCTACTGTTATGAATCATAATGTAAACATCTGGTATGCAGATGGTCTTGGTCAACCCCTGTGAAAGGGTCATTTGACCCTCAGAGGGGTTGCAAGTCATAGGTTGAGAATCACTGATCTAGAGGAGATAAAGTAATACAATTTTTTTTTTCAAATATAGGAAAGGAACACATAGGAAATGTGAAAAACCATGGGGGGCAGACAAAAAACTAACTTCAAATTATAAGCATAGATGAGGGAGATGATTCCAGATCGATGACACAGACTAGATCTTCAACAAGATTATAGAAAAAAAGTTTCCCCAAAATAAGGAGAAACATATTTATATAAATACAAGAAGCAGGTGGTGGTGGCGGCATACTCCTTTAATCCCAGCACTCGGGAGGCAGAGGCAGGCAGATCTCTGTGAGTTCTAGACCATCCTGGTCTACAGAGTGAGTTACAGGACAGCCAGAGTTACAGCAGAGAAATCCAGTCTCGAAACAAAACAAACAAAAAACAAACAAACAAAATAAAAAGAAGCACGAGGAGCACCAAATAGACAAGACCAGAAAAAAATATTCCCACGGCAGGCATATCATAGTTAAAACAATTAGTACACAGAACAAAGAAAGAGTATTGGAAGCTTCAAGAGAAAAAACAAACATCACACATAAAGGAAACCCATCAGAACAACAGTTGACTTCTCAATGAAAACTTTGAAAGCCAAAGGAACCTGGAGCAATGTACTCAAATTCCTAAGATGCCATGACATAGACAAGGCCACCCTTGTCTCACGTACCCAACAAAGTTACCTGCCATAGTTGAAGGAGAAAGAAAAACTTTCCATGATCAACTACCTAAAAAAATTATATCTGATAAACCGCAGCTAAAGAGAATATAGGACATAGTGCTTGGGGCTGAAGAAGGAATGAAAATAACCAAGAGATTGCAGAAAGAAATATGAAGCCATTATTACTAAAACAAACACAGAGAACAAACACCACCACCAAAAATCAACAACAAAATGACTAACACAAACCTTCCAAAAATAACTTCAAATATTCATAGCATTAATTCTCCCATCAAATGACACAGCATGGCTGAATGGAGTTTAAAAAAAAAAAAAAGAAAGAAATCCATCTATTGTCTACAAGAAACACATCTTAGTGTTAAAGATAGGTACTACCTTAGACTAAAAGGAAGGACAAAAATACAGATGAGACCAGGAAGCAGATGTTGTTATCTTAGTATGTGACAAAATCGACTTCAAACTAAGCTATTCAAAAGAGATAAAGCAGGACACCTCATTCATTAATCAAACAAACAGTTAACCCAAAAGACAATACTATCCTAAACATATATGCACCAAACTCCGGTGCACTTAATTTCATATGAAATGCACTACTGGAATTAAAGACAGAGATTATCATCATCCTATTAACAGTAGACGATTTCAATACTCCGCTTTCTTTAATAAACAGATAATCTGGATGGAAATAAGTATATGGTTTTTTTTTTTTTTTTTTGTCTACATGTATGTCTGTGTATCACTTGCATGTCTGATGCCCACAGAGGCCATAAGAAGGCATCAGATCCCCTGGAACTAGAGTTACAGGCAGTTGAGAGCCACATGTGTGTGCTGAGAATGGAGGCCAGGTCCGCTGCAAGAGCAACAAGTGCTCTTAACTGCTGAGCCACCTCTCCAGCCACTCTTTTGTTCTATTGACAACTCCATCTTAAATGGGTTTTTGGTTTTTCTTTTGTTTTGTTTCTTTTCATTCACTATCCTCAGCAATCACAGTTGTTTAATCTTTTACCTCTGAGGATGTAATGTTGTCTCCCTTCTGTTCGTTATCAAAGTTCATGAACTTTCTATTGTCCTTGACTTTTGTTCGTTACTAGATACTAAATCTTCAGCCTTTGGAACTCTGCTGTGTTTTCTCAGCTCTCTGCTGAGAGCCTGGTGACTGACAGATTAAATGACACTTACCTGAGGACCATGTCCCCGGCCATCTGTCACTTCCCCAATTCTCCGCTCCCTTGGTTTCTAAGATCAAGTTGAATTTTAATTCTCCTCTTTGCTTCTTTGAGCTCTCTTATCTCCTTAGTGGTTCTTCTCCAACTTTCCCCTCCCTCACAGATTTTTTTTTCCATAAGCCGTTTCTGTCTTGATTTCCTTCAGGTTTCTTCAAGCCTCTGGACTTTAAGTGCTACCATCCTGCCATCCATTCCAACCTGGTATTTTTATCACTGAATGCTTTTCTAAGTTTCAGACATGTATTTCTGGATTTTGGCTTTTGACAGAGCATTTCTAAGTGTCTTGTTTTTCTTTTGAGATACACTGTAGTCCAGACTGGTCTTGGTGATCTTCCTGCTTCAGTCTGCCATTGTAATCTCTGGATTATAAGTAGGAGCCATCAACTTTTGTCTCCTGGATTCCCTGTGCCCTTTCAAGGTGTTACCCCACGCACCTACTCTTAATCCTTGGAGTGTTCTTAACTCATTCTCTGAAATGTCCGGCAATTTGTCATTTTCTACTCTTCAGTGCTGGGATTATATTAATGCAGCGCTGCGCTTAGCTAATGTGGTGTTGGGGATCAAACTTGGAGCCTCATGCAGGGTAGGTAAACACTCTCCCTACTGACTGCATTCCAGCTCTACCTCCCTGTCTTATCACAGTTCAGTTCCACATTCTCTCTTGTTTTAACTGAATGGTTTTCTGCACTAGGTGTGATAGCAAGTTCTTTCATTCTGAGGCACTCCATATATTGTAGGAGAAATGTTCTAATATAAATAGAAGAGCCAGATATAAAGCCAAAGAGTTTATGTGTTCATGTGACCTACCTAAACCACTCCTGGGCATTTACTCAAAAGCCCCCAGTGAGCATATCACAGAGACCCTCGCCATCAGTGTTATGGCAGTAGTATTCACAATAGCTAAGTTGTGGGACCAACCAACCTGGGTGCCCACTGACCGAGGAACGGATAAGAAAAGTGTAGAAACACGACACAGTGGACAGTGTTTCAGCCATAAAGAAGAAAAAAGTAATTCACTTGCAAGAAAAAAGATGCAATTCGTGACAATCATATCAAGCCCATTAAGTCAGTATCAGAAAGACAAATATCATGTTCCCTCTCATTGTGGTTCCTAGATTTTATGTGGATGAACTAAATTTAAAATGTATACATGATATAGGGGGGAAGAGGTATGAACTATGTGTTGATGGAATTGTATAAGACACAATAATTTTTTTTTATGTGAGAAAAATAAATCCTGATGGATAGCCTGGTGGAAAAAATAAAATGAATGAAACACGAACAAACAAACAAACAACAGCAACAACAACAAAAAAAAAACTCAGTAGGATTGGCTGCTCATAAGCTAATGAAAAAAAAGAGTCAAACAGCATGGAATCGTGAGTGGGGCACACACATCCTAAACAGTTTCCTTTAAATTAAATAAGCACAGAAATATATATTAATCTCATACCTTTGGCCCATCTATTTGTTGTTGTTTGTTATATACCCTCCCTTTGTTTGAGTTTCTCAAGTGCATGATTTTTGGTTTGGATTTCTTCTAAATGGAACCAGGGCCACCAAGATGTCTCAGCAAGTAAACAATATGGCTCAGAAGATCAAGGTTCCTGTCATCAAGACTGAAGGTTTGAGTTTGGTCCCCAAGACCCACATGACGGAGGAGAAATCTGATTCCTACAAATTGTCCTCTGACCATTATGAACATTATGAACTCTCACACACACACACACACACACACACACACACACGAACACACACAACAAAAACTTAAAATGTAGTACTTTTAAAAACAGAGCAGGCACCCCCCAATTTTTTAACCTATCTGAGAAAACAATTGTGTATGCGATCTTAACAACCATTTATCATTTCCTCACCCAAACCTATCAATACATTAACAACAAAACAACAACACCTCAAAATAGAATTTTCTTTCTTCTGTCACGTTTATCTGTTAGTTTTAAATACCAAATAGATGTTGTAATTATCTTAACAAAAACACCTTATATATAAGCAATTTGGGAAGCAAATGTAACTTATTCTTAGG
Source organism: Cricetomys ansorgei (assembly GCA_026225945.1). NCBI lineage: Eukaryota > Metazoa > Chordata > Mammalia > Rodentia > Nesomyidae > Cricetomys > Cricetomys ansorgei. The sequence goes on from JAMJFZ010000242.1 coordinate 7,051,216, forward strand.
AAGTATGTAGCAGAACCATGGCACCATCAGAATCACTCGGTAGTTCTGTTTAGACAGGAGATGAGCCGTCTGTATGCGGTGGTCGAGAACCAGGGCTGGGAAGACAGGACCTACTCTGACGGCTAGGCTACTCCGGATCCTCTAACAGAGTATCTGCTATTCTGTCAAACGACCTAGGAGAAACATCTCTGTTTCTGGAAGCCTTGAAGAATACCTCAGACTGTGAAGATAGAAGACAGAAGAAGCTGCTGGTCAGGTGTAATGAAAGAAAGAAAGAGAGAAAGAGAGAAAAGAGAAAGAAAGAAAGAGAAAGAAAGAAAGAAAGAAAGAAAGAAAGAAAGAAAGAAAGAAAGAAAGAAAGAAAGAAGGAAGGAAGGAAGGAAGGAAGGAAGGAAGGAAGGAAGGAAGGAAGAAAGGAAGGGGAAGGAAGGAAGGAAGGGGAAAGAAAGAAAGGAAGGAAGGAAGGAAGGAAGGAAGGAAGGAAGGAAGAGGGAAGAAAGAAGAGAGAGAGAAAGAGAGAAAGAAAGAAGAAGGAAGGAAGGAAAGAAGGAAGGAAGGAAAGAAGGAAGGAAGGAAGGAAGGAAGGAAGGAAGGAAGGAAGGAAGGAAGGAAAGAAGAAAAGAAAAGCCTCAGGGTCTTTTCAACATTCTATTTTTAACAGAGACTTAAAAAAAATTCACATATCTCCTTGTGGTGGTGGTGCATGCCTTTAATCCCAGCACTCAGGAGGCAGAATCAAGAGGATCTCTGTGAGTTCAAGGCCAGCCTGGTCTACAGAGCCAGTTCCAGGACAGCTAGAGTTACAACAGAGAAACCCTGTCTCGAAAAAACAACAACAAAAAAAAAAAAAAAGAAAAGAAAAAAGGAAAAATTCATATATGCTAAAAAGCTAAATGAAGACATTTGAACACATCTGACTTTAATATACAATTCCCATGGAACATCTGACTCACTGTTAAATTGTTCAGTAAAGTAGAGGCCAGTTTGCCTGTAGAACAATTGTGTAATATGCAACGTTAGGAATTGAGTTCTTGTATAAGGTATTATGATGTCAAGTCTTTCAACCTACCCTGGGAACTGATGTCATAATTAAGAAGAATCATTGTAGGAGAACAAAAATAATTTATCCAAAAAAAGAATTGTGAAGGAAATCGAGTGTGCTAACCCATGGATTAACATTAATAAACAACAACAAAAACAACCCTGCTTCTGACTTAGAAGTCATCTCTGAAACAATTTTTACTAGGTACTGTCTTGTATAGACATCGACCACCCAGAATCACCTCCCCTGAACATTTAAAAATATTCATCACTAAGTCTCAAACCATCTCAGCATCACCCTGAGACTCTGGAAGGTAGGGTTCCCCCTTCAGAACTCTGGCTCATTCCTCTAGCACATGTTTTTAGACCGTTGTGGTCTGTTGCAAAATCAGGGATTTGGATTTCAGTGACACGCAGAGTACTAGTTCTGAAATCCTCACAGCACTCTGAGGTTGATCCTGGAAAAACCTTCTAGGGCCTGTCCCTTGGACCTGTATCAGTATGTTGTCACTGGGAGTTCGGAAACATTTTACAACGCGGTTCTGAACTCTGGTACATGGATGACTTGTCTTTCCGAAGGGAAGATGGCCAGCCTTCCTGTGTAAGCAGAGGAAGTCAAAGTGATCTCATTCACTGGCCTTTCTTGGTGTCCAGGGACTCAGCCTCTGTAGAATAGGAAGCTTTCCTCTCAGCCACACATGCTTTTCTGCCTAATCTGCCTCATTATTAACCTTTGCCTCTTCCTTGGAGTGAACAGCAAAGTCCTGCCAAGACTTTGCCCGATTTTTCTATATCTTCATCATAATAGTCTGAAGAAGCAGGGCTAAAGATGTTTGCAGGACAAAGAGAAAATAACTCCAGGCCATAAGACCAGGTCTGATTCTCCAACAATGGTGGGAAGAAGCCTCACACAAATGGGTTCTGGGAAAATGTTTGTTTCCATCTCACATGATGTAAATGGTTGAAGCCTCGCCAAGCCAAAGGTCTAGTTTAAACTAATGATAAAAATCTCATGTCAATAATAAAAGTTTCCAAAGCAGAATCTTTCATGTAGTGGTATCAATTGCCTTTGTATCAGACCTTCACTTTGAAACTGTTTTAATAAGTAGAATATTAATTACTGAGTAATATTTAAATCCTCATGAAATAATATTTTAATTCCTAGATGGTATACAGCGATGATTTATTTTCTTGTTCTTTTGGTTGTTGAACATGCTGTAAAATTATTAGTAATTCTGTAGAAAGATTACTCTTAGAAATCTAGAGATAACGCTGTAACCATCTGAATTCAACAACTATCTAATGATAAGATGTTTAAGGGTCTTTATCATTGTTTCAGCTAATGGCCTCATCAAGAGGAAAGCATTTTATTTTCACTGGGTTACTTAAAAGAGAATGAGATAACACTGGATCTAAATCAGTGGGGCTGACATCAACTGGCAGCTGATTTTATTGCCAGCGTTTGACCCCTCATTTCTTGTTTCTCATTCTCAGAGGAAGAAGGGCGAAGCCATGGGTACCGTATGTAGCCTTGAAGAACAGACCCAGGGCTGAGTCACATGCTAATTCGACACCTCCATGCTTACATGCTCCTTCCCTTTCACTCTCTTCTTCAGAACCAAAGAACAAAATTGCAAAATTCATTTTTTACTCAATGCTGTGTGGCTTTGGCAGCTCAAGTTCTTCCGGGGTTCCTTCACAGAGCTCTGAGCTCCTGTGGGGTCTGTTGGGAAAGAAACCACTCAGGGCTATTTGATTCTTTCTTTACCTGTTGTATTATTACAGGTTTGTTTTTCCTATTTTTCTTTACTCTTAGTAACGATACAGTGTAATATCTTTTGGAAATAAAACAGAGGAACTCTGTCACCTTTAATAAATGATCCTGACACAACTGGTGTTATTGTTTTTTTAATTTACTGCCCTTCACTCTCTTCCAATGAATTTGTTTATATTATTTGTAAACAATGGTATAGCCTTCACACAGACCCATAGCTATACTTCTTGCCCAGTTTTCAGAGTTATTTAAAACTAAGTGTAAAGTGGTTCATGAGATAATCAGTTCCGTATCTAAGATTCCTTCTGATTAAAAAGTCTGAAGTTTCTGCTCACTTTCTTTCAGAAGTATAACTAACACTGTTCTACATATTACTGTAATTGCTTCTTTAGTTACTATATAATATATGACTATCAGTACATAATATTTGACTTTTTTAAATTCACATCACTACCTTCTAGTTTGTTTTTAATTAATTAAATTTTTATGTGTATGGGTGTTTTGCTTGCATACATGTCTGTGTACCACTTTTATGCCTGGGGCCTTTGGAGGCCAGAAGCAAGTGTCAGATTCCCTGAAACTGGAGTTCTAGAGGCTTTGTGGGCTACTGTGTGGGTGCTGGGAGTTGAACTCTAGTACCCAGTGCTTTCAGTCATCTTCACAGAGCCCCCTACCCTGGCTTTTAAAATTACTGCCTGAAATTAGACACTCAGACACGGAGATGCTGGGAAAATGGGTATGAACACTTCATATCTCTTGCTGCACATGCTGATTTGCTTACTGTAAATCAGGCCATGCAAATCAATACATAGGAATTACAAAGGGACATGGCAGTTTCTTCTCAGTGCAAATCATATTCATTGAATCAACACCGTGTTGCAGCCTAAGGAAGAGCCAGCTGAATAACAAGAGTCTTTAGACTCTTTAGAGAGTATTCTTTAGAGAGGAGAAGATTGGCTGTAGTAAGTAACTTGGAGAGACTATTTGAAGAGAACATTGACACCTTTTTCTGCTGAGGCAAAATGGATGACATATTGTGTCTACACATTACACCATTTGCTCTCTTAGTCTTTATTGTGCTCCTATTGCTTATTCATATTTTATAGTGTGCATTATTTTATTCATAAAGATATTTTGATAAAGTCGTATTTCTACAGGAAAGTTACTCAAGTGTGGAAGCATGTGTCAGACTCCAACTCGAATGATTATATCATTCCCTGCTCAAAAAGCTCACTAGACTCCATTACCTACTAAATCAACTGAATTCTGTATTCTGACATTTCAAGTCCTTCCTTTCCTGGCTCCAAACTTCCTTTCATCTTTATCTCTCTCTGCAAGCTGCCTGTACACTAGCCAAGCAATGACACTTGCTGTTCTCTAAATAATACCCACTGTTTTTACCCAGCCTTTTTCTTCCTCCTTGTTATGACTTTGCCTTGTGAAAATCTCGCTTGTGCTTCAAGATATTTGCAGTTATACACACTCAGGAGGCAGATGGTCTACTTTTCTCTTAAGTGTTCATTGTCCTCTAACTGATAATACTTGTGAACCCATCAACTCCTCAAATTGTAATTTTAAAAAATTACATTTATTTTGCATTCCTAGTGAGTGCCTATTTGTGTGTGTATGTATGTGTGTGTGTGTGTGTGTGTGTGTGTGTGTGTGTGTGTACATATATGCCACAGTGCATATGTGCAGGTCATCTCTTTCTCTTCTTCTACCACATGGGTCCTGAGAATGGAACTCAAGTTGTCAGCGTGGTGACAATTGCCTTTAACCACTGACCCATCTCCGCTGCCAGGGAAACTCTTTTTTTTTTATTTTGAGGGAGTGCATTTATTTTATTTTTTTAAGGAGAGAAAAGGCTTATTTTAGCTTACAATTCCAAGGGAATGCTGCCACCTACCCATAGGTAGACTGGGTCTTCCCATATTGATTAAGACAATCTAGAAAATCCCCCATGGACTTTCCCATAACCAACTCCAGATAGACAAGCTTTGTCAAATGGACAATTGAAACTAAACATCACAGCTCAGAAGTGTGAGTGGATGAAGAGCCTTAAGAACAAACCTCCACTGGTTGATGGCAAAAGTGTAGATGCACACAGGCTCCCTGGGCTTCCCTTCTGATAGCTGAGGGAAAGAGGTTCAAATCCATTAATTGTTTTACAATTTTGTATTTGATCAAAGTATAGGATATGTTTTTCCTTTAATTGAAAATAGATTTTCACAAGGTTCCACACCTTTTCTGTCTCTTCTTAAAAAATGAGCAGGCCTCTAAGGAATAATAAGAAAATTAAGTAAAATATAATAAGATGATAAATAAAAAAACAAGCAAATCAGAATATGATAAAACAGACAAACAAGAAAAAGAGCCAAAGAAATCTTTTAATTTTAGCTATCCACCATACCTATCAATGTGTCTTATGTATAGTAGCTTTTTTTTTTTAATAAATGTTTAACTAAAGTTTGTAGTTTGATCCTGAGAGACCCTGATTAGTTTCATCATTTATTCTTTGGTAGTAGCTTTCAGAATCCAGAAATAAAATCTCAAGCAAAAGTCAGGAGAGGTCTGTGCCTGGGTGAATCTGGTGTGGACTTTGGGAAGTGCAAGTGCCTTTAGAAACACCGAAGACACAATCAAGACTGAAAATTCACCTCATGAAACAATGAATATGGATCTGGGCTACTTCAATTAGGGTATGTGGTGTAAATGATCATAAAACAAAGTGTGATTAGAACTAATCTTATTCAGTGCCTGTGTGTGGCTTCTGGACTACTAGAATTCAGTTCTCTTGGATTTGTTTCCATGTCTCCTCAGAATAGCCCTCTGGTGTTCCCAGCACCAAGAGTTTACCACTATGCAAACTCAGTTATTGTTGGTCTTTGCTAACCTTGACTTTTTCTTCAAAGACAATATCTGATAGAGGCAGCCAAGTAGACTTGAACTTCCAATCTACGACTGCTCTCCAGCCAACTAGACTTGAACAGCCTACCAGGTAGACAGATGGCAGATCTGAGTCTGGGTCCCACCTGATCCCAGCTGTGGGCCCAGCTATGTTGGGATGGCTGGGAAAAGTAAACAATTTGGCTCCTTTTTTGTTCTTTTCTCCCACAGGGACTTTTACATGTGACTGACATTCATGCTGTCATATCTCTAAGCCAAGTTTAGTATTGCAATATTAAATTAATTTCTAATTGCATGAAACTGGTAATTCATGTTATATATAAATCCTATTAACCTAAATTTTGTATCAGTCAGAATGTTACCCAATTATGATAGCCATTAACGACAGCCTATTTAGTAAGTGCTAATTTTATAAAGCACTCACCAGTATAAATAGTTTCCTTCCATCCTATTTCACAGATAAGGAAAGTAAGTCCCAGGAAGACTTACTGACAGAAAATCACCTGAGTATGTTAAAGATTCTGAATGTGACCCGAGGCTGGTTAAGTCTCAAAGTCAAGCATAGACAATGGGAAGTCTGAATTATTTAACGTTCATTTTTTTTTCCTCTCTAAATAGAAAGCATTTTAAATTTTATGTAAGTTTTAACGTCACATCTGAAGACACGTTTGGATATTTTGCCAATGAACTTGAGAGTAGCAGGGCTGAAGATGCAGGGCCTGAATGTCAGCTCTGCCAATATTCTTGCTTATCTTCCTGTGAAGGTCCCTTCTCCAACTCTTCACATTTCTGTTCTCAAATATTAGGAAACGACCCAGAATACCTCTACCTCATGAGTGAGAAAGAATGTGCAGAGCTTTCGGCTGGACTGGACAGCTTTCAGGAGGGAGTTGACAGGGAAACAACTTTGCTCAGATTTTAAATAGCTTTCCTAAGAACAACTTGCCTCCCAAGCTAACTATGGCCGCTAGAAGCTCATGCAAAACAACCTGAGCACAGGGACTAACATTTGGAAAACTTAATGCTTTTACTGAGTAAGAAACTAAAACAAGATCTCCACCCCGCCCCCACCCCTTTACTGGAACCAAGCTTGCGATTGCATTTCTAATTCCTTTGTCATTTTAAAACCCCCTACACTGCTCCACTCCTTTTTATCTGGAATTCCAGGTTTCTTTCTTTTCTGGCTTTCTCAAAGTAGCACAATCAGCCAGTTTATATTTAAGATGTTTTGATTCTTTTCTCAGGCTCTTGCAAGTGTACTTAACACCGAATGATTAAAAGCTGTGTGTTCGGTTGGAACTGTTACGGTGTTTAAACAAGGAAGTCTGTGTTTGTTTAAGAGAATGGGAAATGGTTATCTTGACAGATTAGACTGAAAAAACAGGAACAGGACAGCCGCAGTCTAGCACAGATGTCCACATTTGCCACTTGGCTGGCTTTTGGAGGTCTTCTAAACAAAACTTGCTTATGTGCTTGCGCCTCTGCTCTATCTGACACCTGAGTGAGGGATTGAATTAAGAGCCACGGCCATGGCCCACATGCCTCTATGGACAAGTGCTCCCAGGTTGGACATTTCTCAGAGTCTGTTGAACTATGTCATAATTAAACTAATGGAGCACAAGAGGAATTTCCCCAACTGCCCTACAGACCCCATTCAGATGTAATTTCCTCTCAGATTGCACTCCGGTCCCACGGCTGCACTGCACAGTTGAGGTGAAGCTGAGCTAGATAGGCCACATTCATCAATTTTGTAAAATGCAATCTTAAACGCTGCACGGAACAGCAGTGATGACCGCAGCTTAGTGCAAATAGCTCTGGGTGAGCATTCGGAAAGCCTGCACTCAGGCCCCAGCTCTCTGCTTGCTGTTTAGTGTGGGCCAACCCTCAAGTAACCCCTCTAGGGTACTGAGACTGCTGTTCATGACACTGGCGCTGTAGCTGGCCTGTATTCCATCTACACTTTGTACCAGGGAATATTTATCAGCTTGTCCCTTTCTTGTCCTCAAAAAAAAAGCCTTTATAGGTGGATACAATTTTGGCTACGTAGCATGCTAGCTAGATGTCTGACCCCCAAGTCTATTTGAACTTGTTTTTTGATTAATTTTATCTTATTTATGTGCTTTAAATTTAAATTTTATTTTATCTTATTATGCCACATGAGTTCAGGTGCCTTCAGAGGCTAGACATCAGATTCCTTGACGCTGGATTGCAGGCAGTTCTGAGCCACCTGATATGAGTACTGGGAACATGGGTACTGGGAACCGAACTCAGTTCTTCTGGAAAAGCAGACCACTGAGGAATTTCCTTACTCCTAGTAGACATTCATATCATCATCTCAGACAACAGGGTCTTCAAGGTAATTTCCAGTTATGAAATGTGAATCCATCTACACCATTTTCTACGTGTCTACAAAGAAAGAGAGAACAACAGCTCTTTAACTTGGCTGTAGTTGTGGCTATGCACAGATGTCTGTCGCTTGCTTGCACACTTGTTATGAATACTAGTATTCTCGTCTTGTATTGTCAGCAAATAAGGAATAGATTCAGTAAGTGGTATTTGCTTCTTCAAATTCTGGAAGCCTGAGACTCCTGCGTGTGTGACTATTGTATTTTATGGAGAAAGAATTTCAATATATATATTAAGCCGAACACCCTGGATTCCTTGTTATGTCATCCAAAACTGACAGTTTCCCTCTCTTTTGTATTGCTTATGGTTAACTAGTACTTTATTTTATAATGCAGGTGATACAGGAGAGTAATCAGGCTGAATTTAGAAATTATTCTTTGCTGTGAGTGTTGGTTCATGCTTTTAACTCCAGCACTCCGGAGGCAGAGGCAAACAAATTTCTGAGTTCTGGGCCATTCTAGTTTACATAGTGAGATCTAGGCCAGCCAGGGCTACCTGTAGTAAGACTATCTCAAAGAACAACAACAATGACACATTATTCTAATACAGTTTATTTCTAACAAAGAATGATTTGCATTGTCACATTTTGAGCACTGACGATCTAAACCTTTATTCCCAACTCATCAGCATCTGATGTAAATGTGTTTTCTAAAACTGAGGAATGCACAGTTTTTATTGAAAATACGAGATTCAAAATGTCAGAGTAGCTAGTGACATCTGCCTTCCCTCGCTGCTTTCGAACTGTTGGTGGGGATGGTTATCCAGATCTATTCCATAGATGCTATTCCTATCTTTCATTGAAATTCAGCTAGAATTTCCCACTAACATGCAGTAAGAATAATTAGCTTGAAAAATCAAGTTTTCACCAAAATTTTGATATACTTGTACATATTAATTATAGTAAATACACTAGTAGTTTATTGTGTAGTTAGTCATTTAAGTGATTTCTGGCTCCTACATTTTTGACTTGCCTTGAGGACCAGCAGCCTGGATAGCTTCAACCTTCTTCATTTACTTCCTTGGACTGAACCCAGCCCCTGGCTCTTGCTCTTCCTCTGACATTTGCAACAGCTTCCCAGGTTACAGCTGCTGTTTTTCTCTCCTACCAAGTCAACTTAGAATAAGCGCCTTTGGATTCTAATCTCAGCCACCAATCTTTCCTGGCCCTTATCTGATGATAACAGGGCTTACTCAAAGCCTATTTTGTTTACCACAAAAATAACAGCCTGCTTCTTCCCAAATAGGAGCTATTGTTTCGTCTTATCTCTTTCAGAATGTATAAAACGAAAGATCAGGGTCACTTATTTTCCCTCTGCTGATAGAGTGCCAGGCAACTGATATTAATAGATAACAAAGGAATGTCTGCATAATTATTTCTTGCACACATTCTTGGCAATACTTCATGTAATTTCCCTGGTTGGATGTCCTATGAATACCTAAAGCAAGGAATTTAGATTAGTCTCTGCTAACATTTAAGACTGCCAAATTGGGGCTGTGATCTCTATTTTATACATAGCTCAAAGATAAATAGCTGTAATGAGCCTGGGTATGCTGAGTCAGGCTTGGGAAAGTGGGGTCCAAGCCTTCAGATGCTGTGGGTCTATGATGAATTCACATGGCCTGTCTCTTCCCCGGCTGGGAATGTTACTAGGGAGAAATTAGAGTGGGGTTATTCTGAGAGGGGGTCACAGAAGAACAATATGTAATACATGGACCCAAGGCTTCCCTTGAGCTGGGAAGTGATCTATGGAGGGTAGATGTGCTATGAGACTCAGGTCTATGCTTCAGCCTCTCTGTCTACAGCCCTTCTTTCTGCTTCCCACCTCTCCTATAATGCCAGCTTGCCCACTGCTAGTTTGCTGGTCTCTGGCCCAAAGAAGATCACCAGTTTGTAGAAGCAAATATTGTTAGCAATTATAATTTTAAGGATTACATATATTTTTGCATCTACTTGTGTGTGAACGCATGCCTGTACATGTGCATGAGGCAGTCATAGGACCATCTGCGGGAGTTGATTCTCTCTTTCCACCATGTGGGTCCCAGGGATTCACCTCATGTCATCAGGTTTGGTGTGGCTCTAATTGCTGAGCAATCTTGCCATCCTGAAAGTGTATTTTTCAAACACTGTTTCTATGCTTGAGCTATCGATGAACCAACCTTTCTGAAATTTAGTAAGTCTTTAAAAAAATAAGATGACTTACTTTAATTTGAGCAAATGTATGGTCGAAAGAAAGATACTGCATGTTATAAGTAAAAGACTCAACGCAAAACTATGAAGGCAAATCATGATTCTCAGACTCTGAAAGCTAAAAAGCATCTGATATTGAGACCCAAGGTATATTGTTTGTTTTTCTGGAAAAGAGATTTTAGAGTGAGCAAGATGGTAGGAAAGAGAGAGTTGTACTAGTGCTGAACTAATTTGGGGTGGTGGGGAGGCACAATGGCTCAATGGGTAAAGATGCTTGTTGCAAAGCATGATGCTCTGAATTTAATCTCTGCAACCCACATCACGGAAGGTGAGAATCGACTCCCAGATGTCCTCTGTCCTCCACATGGGTGCTTTGACATAATGCTCTCTCTGTCTCTGTCTCTGTCTCTGTCTCTGCCTCTCTGTTTCTGGCTGTTCTGTCTCTCTCTCCATAATAAGTAATAAATAATAAATGCAATTTAAATTTGTTTAAATAAATTTTTCTTTCTATTTTTTTTTTGAGAAAACTGAAAGCAGAATAATACTTTTACTGTGTGAGTTAGCTCTTGTAGTACTATGTAAAATGGTTTATTTGACACACTTTTGGTAACATGAGCCTCATATATTGAGAGACTTATTAGGTTTTTATCAGCATATATTGGTTATCTGCGATAATTGGTATGTATCATTAATAATATCATTATGATATTTTCATACATATATGTATTTTATGTATCATATCCACCCCACCCATTACCCTCCTCTGTTCTGATCACCTTTCTCTTACTAACCTTTATTTATTTTACTTTCCTGTCTTTTTTTCTTCCTCCTCCTCCTCCTTTTTGGTGATCCACTGAGTTTGATTAGAACTGCTTACATGACTGTGCCTAAGGAATAGTTTACAGGATTTGCCTATGGTGAGATCACTGAAGGAAGTGGCTCTTCCTTCTCCAGTGATTATTAACTGCAGAGTTCTCAAGAAGGCAGGGAGCCTTGTGATTATGCCTTTCCTTCATGACAGGATGTGGACAGACCCGTTCTTGGGAAGGTAATCACAATCACTATGAGTTCAAGAATGAGATGTCCATGCCTAGAAGTGTTCCAGGTGTTCCAAGTGTTTCAGAACAGTGTAGCTTCCTTCCAGCCTCTGCATTCTTCTGTCCTCCCTTCCATGATGTTCTTGATATCTTGGGGTGGAAAGTGACATAGTTGTCCCATTTATGGCTGAACATTTAGCAGTCCCTTGTTTTCAGCACTTGACTGTAGAGGAATATTTAATCATTTAATCTAGCAACATGACTGCTCTAGCAAAGGATCACATTGAAAGGCCTGTGTGATAGCTAGGAAGGGATCACATCCAAGGGTCTATATGAAGGAATCACATTTAGAGGCCTATGCGGACCAGAAGGAATGTAGAAAGAATGTTAGTACACATCTTTAATCTCAGTATTCAGAAATCAGTGGCGGTGCATGCCTTTAATCCCAGCACTTGGGAGACAGGAAGCAGAGCTCAGAAGGAGTCATTGTCAGACAGGATGTGACATTTGAGATGAGTCAGAATGAAGGGTATGTAAAGTGACAAATCAGAAGAAGAGTTGACAGAGTGAGTCAGAGTGAGGACACACCCAACTCTCATGGTAGAAAGGCAGGCTCTCAATTCAGTCTTCAGGCAAACAGAGGATAAGACACAGAAGAGGCAGAAGCAGTCTGACTGAGGCAGACAGAAGCAGTCGGAGGATAAGACACAGAGGATATGACTCAGAAGCAGTCTGAGGAGTCTGAGGCAGAGACACAGAGGCAGTTTGGCAGAAGTCAAACCAGAAGAGAGAATCAATTTGAAGTCAGGCAGAGCGGTTCAGTCAGAAAAGTTGCAGAAATCATCCAGAGTCTGTCAGAGTCAGAAGAGTTCTGTCAGAAACAGTCAGCTGGCTCAGGGAGTCAGTTTGAACCAGTCAGCTTAGAAAAGAGTTTGAGCCAGAACAGTGAGAGAGTTGATCAGTACAGCTCTGAGTTTAGAAGGAGCTAGTCAGAGTGGCTCAGTCAGCAGTAAGTCTTGGAGGCTTAAACATCCTAGAATATATGGAAGCTGAAGCCTCCCAGTTTTAGGTTGAAGATTAGATTTTACAGAGGCTATTGTCTACTTACTTATTAATGCACCAGAACCTTCTATTCAGATCTGCTTCCATTCAGTTCATTCAGTACCTCTTGAGTTCCATATTATATCGAGCACATAAAACAGGCCTTAAACTGCCCTGTGAGACTGATGAGTTCTCAGGCATATGCATATCTTGCACTTGGGTCTTGGCCATGGCTTTGAAATGGAATCGTTCTGTGCTCACAGTGCCCAACTCTGGTCTTCCCCTCACTTGTTCTTGCCTTCTTCCTTCTCCTTCTGCTGTATTCCATGTATCATCGCTCAGAAGCATTTCTCTTCTTCATGCAATTGCCTTCAAGCAACTGCATTATGTAGTTCAGCAAATGTTGCTAGTTCAGAATCCATTCAGTAATTTCTCACAGGTTAGAAGGAGTGTCTTTTCCACGTCTGGGAGAGGGAAGGTCAAAATCCAAAGTTTATTCATGTATTCAATGAACATCTTGTATGCGTCGGACACTGTATCAAGGTAGACATTTAAAAACACACACTTTCTGTACCCTTAGGAATTTTGCATTTCAGCCTTGGGTGGGGGACAGGCAAGTAAATTAACAGTTATATATAAGGTTATAATAAGAATCAAAATGAGCTAGAGAGATAGCTCAGCAGTTAAGAGCAATAGCATGTGATATCCTTCCACAGGAAGAATGTTTCCAGCATCCAGATCTCATAACTACCTGTAACACCAGCTCTCTTCGTGCTGTTGTGGGCGCCTGCCTACATATGACATGTGCACATAAGTATGTACACACACAAATAAATAAAAGCAAAATAAACTTTAGAAAACAAATCTATAATAGATGTAGATAAAGGTGTCCTATAGAGGGGGTGTGGTGAGGATGATACTTTATGATTGCTTAGTGTAATTTCATTTGCTTTTCTAAGGACTTGCCCATAGGCTATTTCTTAAGAAAAGGGCTGGACATTAGGGTATTGATTCTCTTCTAACTCTGGAAGTGTGGAGGAAGAAGAAGGAAGGGAAATTAGGAAGGAGAAGCTATAGGATGCTAGACCTGAATGAGTAAGGTGAGGGTTAAGGATACAGAGGTCTGGTCTGCCTGCCGCTTTTGATGCATATCTGGGGACTGTGGGAAGGCTGTGAAACTGGCTGCCTCTAGCCATCAGAGGTGAACCAGTAGGGTAAGCACGTAGTCCAGCATGCTCACACAGAGAAAGTTCTGAAGTCTGTCTCTACAGAGTTGTCCTTTCTAATGATGCTAATTCTGAAAGCTGCAACTGGGGCCCGGAAGATGCCTTGTTTGGTAAACTGCTTGATGCGCATGCGTGGGTGACCAACTTCAGTCTCCAGTGCTCACATAATAAGCTGGGTGCCTGTTATCCTAGCACTGATGAGGCAGAGACAGGAGCATCCTGAGCCTCCCTGGTCAGCCAGGATAGCTGGTTCTCTAAGCTCTAAGTTAAGTGAGAAATTCTGCCCCACTCGGATTGAGGTGTGGGGCAGCTGAGAAAGACACTGGATTTTTTTGACCTCCGGCCTCCAAAGTTGTGCATAGGTGGCCTCTACAAACCCATTCACCATATTTTGAAGTTTCACATTGCAACAAGGGACTGCCATTTCAGGTCAGGTCTCTCCGAGTTCTAGATACTTGGCATCCTGCTTACATTGATTTGTAGTCAAGATTCGCTGAAACAATAGTAGAGCCTGAATGTAACTTCCCTGGACTATCCCTGCCTGTACGGATTTTCTTAGTGCTTTGCTTCATTTACACATTTTTCTTGGTAAAGTTTCTCTTCGAAAGCGCGTTAGTGCCACTGACTGTGTTCAAGTGTTGTGTGATTACGTATGATTATGTTCTTTAGTAAGTGAAGAGATACTCTTCTTTTTTGTATAGCTGCAGCGATGAAAGATAAAATTTCTCCAGGTCTTAGCTCTTCAGGCAACTGCATGAGAGGTGTTATTCCGGTTCTGACTGGTCATTAAAAGGCACTGCTACAGATGACGGCAGTCCTAAAGCTGGCACACACAATCTCCAGCTGCGAGAGTTTGGATCTGAAACAGCCTTTAAAGCACATGTGTTGGAGGTGTATGCCCCAGCCTTTGATACCATTGAAGTGTGGTGAAAGTGGGGACAGTGGTGGGTAGCTACATCATCGGAGGTGTGCGTTTGAAGCGGACACAGTGGGTCCTCCTTGTTCCTCTGGTTTGCTTCCTGACTGAGATGAACTGAGGTGATTGCTCCATCACACACATTCGCTGTGATGTGCTTTGCTGCCATAGGCCCAAAGCTGCAGAGAGATGCTATCACAAACTGAAACTGGGAGCCAAACAATCTACTTCCTCCTCCTCTTCCTCCTCCTTTGCCTCCTCCTCCCTCCTCCTCCTTTTCTGCGTTAAAATTCACTTTAGTTTAGACAATGTAAATGACTTTTTTTTTCTCCAAACAGCTGCGTGGGGCGTGGAGGGATGGCTCAGTGGTTAAGAGAGCTTGTTGTGCAGGCATGAGGATCTGAGCTGGGATCGCAACCCCTGTGTAAAACACCAACACTGCTGAGCCCAGTTTGGAGGTGGCAACAGTAGGATGACCGGGACGTGCTAGCTTCCAGCCTAGCTCCAGCTTCAGTGAGTGTCTTAGTTGGCGTTCTATTGCTGTGAAGACACACTGTGACTGCAGCGACTCTTATAAAGGAAGACATTTAATTGGGACTGGCTTGCAGTTCAGAGGTTTAGTCCATTGCCATCATGGTGGGAAGCACGGTGGCATGCAGGCAGACACGGTGCTAGAGAGGTAGCTGAGAGTCCTTCATCTGAATATGACAGGCAGAGGAAGAGAGACTGACCCTGGGCCTGGCTTGAGCATCTGAGACCTCAAAGCCCTCCCCCAGTGACATACTTCCTCCAATAAGGCCATACCTATTCCAACAAGGCCACACCTCCAAATAGTGCCATTCCCTATGGGCCTATGGGGGGCCCATTTTTATTCAAACCACCATAGTGAGAGACCCCATATCAAGGGAATAAGATGGACAATGATAGAGTAGAACAGCCTTCAACCTTTGAGTGCATGCACACACCCATGCACATACACACCACACTTACACTCCTATATAAACACGCACATAAAAGCAAAGGATAGCAAGGTGACCTCTCCTCCAAATGAGGCACAGTTAAAATAAAAGTGCTCATGGTGACATCAGTATTACCTATGCTGTGCGGATGTTCTATGAATGACAAGTAGCAACCAGATATGGTGACAGCTGACAGGTGCAAAGCAATTGCTCAGTTTGTTAACATGTTTCTACTTCTCAACCATCCTTAAAGAAAATCATACTTCGAGTCACACAATCATCACAGTAGTTCAGGAGAGAGAGAGACCAGGCCATCTGGATTCATGTTCTCACTGGTAGTTACTGAAATGAGCAAGAATGCCCTTGATTTGTTCTGCAACCTCCATCACAAAGGGTTTCACTCTTTCTGGCCTCGGTTCTTTGCATTTCCTTTGAGTGATTTCGTGTAATCACTGCTGTACTTTCTGCGGGCCTCTTCAGTGAAACTGGTTTCCGTAAGTGATGACTCCCGACAGCATCAGCATTTGTGCTTACTGTGCATCTGGTCCTGTCGCCCTTGGCTCTCAGCAGAAGCACTTCCATGAGTGATGAGTCATCCATGTTACCCTCTGTCCTGATGACCTCTTGCTCTCCATGTTCAGGAAACAGCTCACTGGGTCTGCTGCTGTTGCTGAGGCCTGCGTAGATAACCGTGACCGCTGCTGGAAGGAGCAGCATTGGCTCTGACCGGGAAGCTCAGAGCAAGCCCGGGCAGCTAGAGTAGCACTCCAAAGTGGGGAGTCGGTGGGAAGAGAAGAACCCTTCCTTGCTTTTGATTATCTCCTTTATTTTCCCTCATTAACAGAAACAGATGAGCGTACCAACCATAGAGATTTATTTCCTTCATGCTTTTAACTTTTGACCTGTTTCTTTATGAATGTCATTTACCTGCTCACAACCATTGATACTTGTGTGACTTGGGGTATCTGAGTGCTTGAGAAAGTATGTATGTTTGTTCTTATTGGTTATTTTATTGCAGAAATTAGCTTATAAAGTATATTGTCATGTTTTTATATTAACTATTTGAAAAAAATAAAAATATTAAAGAATGTGTTTTCAAATTATTTTATTTATAATATTTATAATATATAGTATAATACATTATAATATTATATGCCATATATAATACATATAATATTACATTCTATATAATATATTATAATTATTTATAATACTTTTCTTTATAGTAAAGCTTAAAATAAATTTTTAAAAGAATTGGAAACAATTTTTCAGCAGAGCATTTTTTTTTTTTTTTCAGATTTAAACTTTGAGGATTTTGATTTTCTGGGATTCCAACATTTGGGATTTTGATACTTAAGGTGATGTATTTTGAAATTAAGGCCCAAGCTATCTTGATTCTTACAGGACCTAGAAGTAGCTTAACGTGTTTGTGGAGGTGCTGGAGCAGAGTCCGGTGCCTCTGTGCTAAAAGAGGTAGACCTCAGAGCTCAACCTGAGGCTCACTGGGAAGTGCAATGCCCAAGAGGGGTCTAGAAAGCTAGGTTTGTCTATGAGAGAGGCCAAGTGGCCAGTGCCACCAGCTGCACATAAATACCACTGGGGACAGGCAGAACCCAAAGGTGAGTTTCTTTTGCCCTAGGGACAAGAAAGTCACCAAACTGTAAGAGTCTGCTCCTTTCTCCCCTTCTCTGTGCTTTCAACCAGCCCTGTGTTCCACAGAGAAGTGGGCCAAAGTTGTCTGACAGATTTGTACCTCCAGCCAATCTCAAAGAATCAGCATCATTGCAGGACCAGATTAAGAACTGTATTTGATACAACACTTAGGGGGGAAAATACCAATCAGGGACAATATAAAATTTACATTTTTCTCTGTATAACAAATGGCGTTATTTACACACACACACACACACACACACACATCCCAACACTGCGTTTCTACTTATATGATGTATAGAGTTGTTTATGCCAAAGTTCTTTTGTTGTCAAAGTTCAAAAATTCCCCAGGGCTAACCCAGGGAAAGGGATAATTAAGGATCCCCAAAGATAATCTCATGGATATACATAAACTCAGGAAAAAAAAAAAGACAAACCTCAAAGGATGTAGAATAGAAAACTCAGGACCAAAATTCACACCACTTTTCTGTGCTCACAGGTTCTCTTTCACGCCCAACATTCTTGGCTTATGAAGCTCGTAAGACATGGAGCTGTCAGCGTCATTCATTTGAAGTCTTCCATCATCAGAAGACTTTGTTGTGGTTTTTTGGTTTTGTTTTTAATACAAATTATGTAACCTCAGTAAAAACAGATAATAGATCCAGAGGTAGAATATGAAACTATAAAAATGCTAGAGCCAACAATCAAAGACAATCTTGTAACTTTGCATAAGGCAAAGAATTATTAGATACAACACCACAACCACGACATACAAGGAAGAAATGGTAAATTGGAACTTCATAAATATATTTTCTTTTCTACAAAATACACTCTTTAAGAAAGTGAAAATACAAGTCACACACTGAAAAATCTTGGCCATATATACCTAGAAAGTGGTTAGAGGACAACATCTAGTTCTTGTCCCTTATTTGAGACAAGGTTTCTTTTTGTTACACCAAGTTAACTGGCCAAGAGCTTCCAGGGATCCTCCTGATCTCACCTCCCATCTCACCACAGAAGCACGGGGATTGCAGGTGTGCGTTTCTGTGCTCAACTTTATGTACTTCCTGGGAATTTGAACTCAGGTACTCACAGTCCTACGACAAGCACTTTAAGTCATCTCCCTACCCACTTCTCTGGGTTTCGACTTGGGTAGTAACAATAGAATGGAAAACCACATGGTTTACAAACAGAAAGCTTTGTCCGTGAAATCCTTTTATATTCGTAACATCACTGAACATTACTTGATGGTCATTTCCCAAGATCATTAAAATTATTCTGTTTGTATGCTCTGGAAATGTTTTAGCACTGAAGTATCCACTAAGTTTCAAAAATTTGGAGAATACTTACATAGTGAAGGCAGGCCAACATCAGGACAAGGTTCAAAGACATGTAGCTTCAGCAATATCAGAACTCATTTCTACACAACTGAGACCTTAGAGAGAAGCTATTTTGAATAGAACACTGGGATTAATGATCTCAGTGGTATGCAAGTACAGAGTAAGGCTCCAACTCCAAGGCTCTCGTGTCAGGGAGTTCAAATAACACATGGGGAAAGACAGAGACTTTCCTAGTTTCTATTGAATGTTTCCCACAGTCCTGTTCAATGGCTAATAAAGTTATATACTTTAAGTATTGTAAAACAAAAAAATGACCCGCTGAAAAGAACAAATCGTTGAAGTATCAGAATCTATTCATCTATGTTGAAATGTACAAACATGCCTCAGGTAGAGGTACGCTATTATTATTTATGGTTTGGAATAATGTTCTTGATTTTTTTATAGTCAAACATTCTTTGTGCAATTGCTGAGCATCTTCAAGGCACTTCAAAATCAACCTAACTATCTATCCAAGGCAAGCTTCAAAGCACAGCAATTAAACTGATTGCTGCTGCCTTTTGCCGTCATGTGAGAGGTGGTCCAGGCTTTTGTTTATCGTTCAAATGGGTGAATTGGTATTAGATCAGCAAGTACAGCTGTCATGCTCCCTGCTTCCCCTCCAGATTCAAGAGCAATATAATTGACGTCATTAGACTTAAATCTCTATAGAAATGTTGCTTCTAAGTTAAGACTGAGGCCAGCAGCTCAGATCCTTTCCCCTGTTCCCACCCCCACACCTGTGATGTGTGTGTGTGTGTGCGTGTGTGTATAGTCATGGTGACTGGGGAGAGGGGTGTGGAAAATCGAGGAAGAGGCTTATCTCTTTCTATGAGTCTCTCTGAGTGGCAAATATTAGAACACCCTGGCACTTCTTGTGATGAGCAACAGTCGCAATCATCCTGTAGAAGAAAATAAGGAGATTCGAGTAACCCCTCTCATCAGGCCTCGCAGAACATAAATGGATCAGTGGAAGATGAAGGGCCAATTCAGGAAAATAAAATTGAGTCTTGAGGTGATTCAGGAGGAAGAAAACACAGTGATTGTTTGTAAATGAAGGCTAATGATATCTTTTCACGAGTTGTGATTTTGTAGCATGCATGTTGTGATGAATTACACCAAGGCTCTATTATAATTTGTGACCTATATACAAAAGCATCAAAGGGAAGTAGTTATCCATATTTCATTGTCAACTGAAGGTTTTTCACACATCGGAGACCCCCCACCAGTCTGTCTTTCTGTAATAGTTCCCCTGATGATGATGCTTACATTGACCAGCTACAAAATGATTAAATAAAGAGAGATAGCTACTTCACTTACTTGAAAATGCCTATGGGGGTTGCCGACGCAGGCTTAAAAAATTTAAATTGGGATTCACTTCCATCAAAAATTGTTGATAGGAGTTTTCCTATCTTATGTCAAAAGACTGTACCACATCCTGGCTACATGACTTATTCAGAGACTGCTTTAATGCTAATAAGCATGCCATTCCACGGTCAGCAGAACTCAAATAAGTGAGCTTAGCATAATTCAAATGGATCTTTGGCATATCATCAATCAATTAAGTTCTGCCTGGCACGCTTAATATCGAGTGTACAAAAAGACACCATCCATTTCGTTTAGCATCGTGTGCAGTCTCACAAAACATTCTATGCAGTGTTCCTGAATCAACTAAGGAGATGTGACCAAGGGTTGTTCCTGAAGATTTCTTTTTCCTTAAAACAAGCAAATCCAAGTTTAAAGGCAAGAAAGGCAGCAAGAGGGAAGAGTGGGACATGTGAAAAAGACGGGGTAGACAGTCTAGAAACTCAAACCGTGCTTGAGTTATGTATGCAGGGGAAGTTGACCTCAGTACAGCAATGATGAGGAAGAAGCAGGTTGAGTGGCCTAGAGGATCCAGACTAGAGTCTGGAAGCTTCTGACAGCATCTCTCCACTAGTCCATGTGGATACATTCTAAGAGTCCCAGTGTATGACTAAAGAAATGACTAATATATATATAAATATATTTTGTATGTTGTGTGTGTGTGTGTGTGTGTGTGTGTGTGTGTGTGTGTAGCCTAATACTGGGGTTGGAGAGATGGCTCAGTGGTTAAGAGCACTAGCTGCTCTTCAAGAGACCCAGAGTTCAATTCCCAGCACCCACATGGTGGTTCACAACACTCTGTAACTTCAGTTCTAGGAGACCTAACCATCTCTTCTGACCTCCACAAGCTTCAGGCATCCATGCGGTATACAGGCATATGCAAGTGTGTGAGTGTGTACAGACAAAACACCCATATATATAAAATAAATAAAAGAAAAAAAGAAAAACTAATATTAACAATGGAATATAAAAATAATCACAAGATGCTATAATTGAAGTTGTGTGAGTGTGGCCTCTCTCTGAAGATCTTACTGTACTGTGCTCATCCCTTTGTGATAATGTGAGGTGATACTTGAAGAAAGTACTCCCTGTTTTTCTCTTGAGCACGTCCTTGCCCCGTGCTTTGGGACCATTATTAAGTGAATTCAAGCCTCCCTGAACACATTGTGATCTGACAACTGAAAAAGACTCATAAGTGCTAATTATGAGGGTAGTCTATACAGAGTGGCTACAACAGTTAGATAAGTTGGTGATTCATGTCTAGACTGTATTGAGCAGGGGTATAAAGAAAACTTCTGGGGTCCTAAGACGAATGTGTGTGAATGAGTTCATATATAATCTTCTCTCAACTATGTACTTGGTGATTTGTATGTCCTTACTTCATGCACTTTATTATTGTTATTTTAAAACATGTCAACAAATTCTGTGATTCTGCTCTCTCAAGGTGATATTCTAATTATTGCTCTCTACATTACTGTTTGAAGCAGTGTCTCTCGCTGAACCTGGAGTCCGCCAGTTGGCTAGAGCCCTGGAATCCTTCTATCTTTACCTCCCGATGCAAGGATTTCAGGGGCGTGATTCCACTGCCAGCTTTTCCTATTGGTCCTTGAGATCTTAACTCATCCCTTGTGCTTGCGCAACAGGTAGCTTACCCCCTGGACCACCTCCCTTGCTCCAAAGACATAAAAACTTTACCTTCCTTTTAAAAAAATCTGGATTGGATTTTTATACAGTAGGATGAGTTGAAAATAAAGCTTTAGAATTTCAGAGATCAAGTTATACGTGGCAATCAATGGCTGTTTCATTGGATGAAACACTTTTTTGGGGAGTCCTGAGCCATTATAGACGTTTAAACATTATAAGGCTACCATTTATAGGAAACCTAGGTCGAATGGAAAGGCCATCGGTGTATCGGCTAAACCAAGTCTCTGAGTCACCCAAGTCCAGTCACCAGACACAAAAGAGAAGCCATGTCAAGAAGATCCAGGCCCTCGCTGTTGACTGACACTCTATCCCCAGGCAACTCAGTCTTCTGAGTTTTGATTTTGAACATTTAGGGGAAGAGAAGCCACTTTGATATGCTCTGTTCCAGAATATAGGAAAATGTCTGTTTCAGAACACCAGGTTTGAAGTGGCTTGCCCTCCTAATAATGCAAACAGGATTTTACAACAGATTTAAAACCATGTAAAAACATGGCTTACTAAATTCAAGCAATATGGAGACCTGTGTCTGGCAGAATTCTTTTGTTGAAAATCTCAACACTCAAAAAGGTTGTTTTTATTTGTTTGTTTGTTGGTTGGTTGCTGTTTTTTTATTTATTTATTGATGAGCGTGAGGCTGGAAGGTCATAAAGGATTACTCTTGCCTAGAGGCCCTTTGGCATTCTTGGTAGAAGGGACTGCTTCACTTGTGATTCAAAACTCAATCTCTTCTCAAAGTTTCTCCAGCCGTGGTTGTAAGACTCTGAACAAGACTGTAAACCAGCCCATCAACTCCAGCATGAGACATGTGTCCCATCCCTTGTCCAGTGTTGACAAGCATGATCATTTGCAGTTTGACCAAGACCCGTGCGAAATAGGAAGAGGAGAAGGAACCCCCAAGGGAATCAGGGCACCCTGTTTGCAAAAGGAGAAACAGACACAGGGCAATTAAAGCCCACCCAGATGGAACGACAGTTCAAATGAGGTCTCTTCTCCAACTCCCTCTGGACACTGGTGATCTCATGCTAATTTTTTTCTATGGTTAATGTATCAAACGATGGCTGAAGTAGGTTGGATTTTAGTGGCTACTCAGGGCTGGGCTATGGTTTCTAGTCTTTCCTGCTTCATATTTACGTACTCAAATGGACTTTGTTAAATAGAGAGGAAGAAGGTAGGAAAGGAGCTGTCACCAAATCAAGCTTCAAGAATGAGCTTTATTAGAAGAAAGGACCTTGTAACCATGGAAGCCATGGTGGAGCCTGTGGTTAGGAAAACATTAAAAAGGGACAGTGCACCATGTCAGAGACAACATGGTCACACCTTAATGGAAGGAAATTAAGCTTTCCTTTAAAACCTAGAGAAGAACTTCTAAAAGGATAACTTAAGCGGAGCATGGTGGCACACTCCTTTAATGCCAGCACTCAGGAGGCAGAAGTAGATGGTCCTCTGAGCTCAAGGCCAGCCTGGTCTACAAAGCAAGCTCCAGTTCAAAATCCTGTCTCAAAAACAAAAAAACAAACAAACAAGCAAACAAAAAAACCCAAAGCAAAACAAAACAAAAGGACAGCTTAAAGTAAGAGTTAGAAAGGTAACGATCATCAACAAGATGCAAGGGATATCTGGGCTTTTATATTCTTTTAGGAGGAAGTGAAAAGTTCCATACCATGTGATTTAGTCTGAGATAATCTACAAGCTTAGGGACATGGAGGAGCCAGGTCTTGGGAAAAACTCTAAATTAGGATTGTACAGTCATATTTGAGCATGAGTTATTAACTCTCTGTCTCAGGAATGAGTTGCAGAAGAGAGGATGCATGACTGATTTCTTCCGGCTGTGAGATCTGGCCAGCTGGGAGTGGCCAGCACCTTGAAGGGGCACATGATCTAACAGTCTTGGGTCCTCAGGATGAGAAGGTGTGTCTTCCAGTTGATCCACTCTGATAGCAGCATGGTATGGATGTTTCTCAAGCTTACTGTATGTTTTGTAGGCTCAATACTCACCTTTTCTTAATACTTCCCAACTTAAGCTATTTAGTTTGGGTTCAAGAACATACCACAGAACAGATAATTTATAAGAACAAGAGATTGAGCTTTTATAGTTTTAAGAGCTGGGAAGGCCAGTATTAATGTGCCAGCATCAATCAAAGACCACACCCCACTGTGGGTGTGTAAGAAAGGAAGAGAGGGAAGGGGAACAAGAGATCACACTCCTCGCTGCAAGCTCTTTTGTAACTGACTTCCACTAATTTCTGGGGGTGGAGCCCTTATAAGCTAAACTCCTCCCTTAGGCCCACCCTCCCCTAACACAACTGGATTAAATTTCCATCCTTTGAATTTTGGGGCACGTGGTCAAGCCACAGCTACATGCTCACCCTCAAGCTATTGTGACTGGAGTATCTGTTAATGACAAACAGCTTCCTCTTCTCCAGAGACCTGTTCTCAGCTAAAGAGAGAGGCTTCCTGCTTCCCCACTCCGTCCGTGACTCAAAACCAGAACTTATATTCAAAAGATTGGTGTTAGATCCCAAACCAGATGGTGCTCAGGCCCAACCCATATGCAGCTGTGGTAGCCGATTATGCATACGACCCCCAGGCTATCAGACTCCAAGCTAACAGGGACTATCAGAGACACTCTCCTATGATGATACACACGAACTAAATGAACACTTTCCCATCATTAAGATGAGAGACTTCCTACCCAGTTGTGCAGCCTGCATGGCAGCCGCAGCTTGATTCTGAGTGTATACTATGGGCTACAGTCGACCTTAGTTAGCATGGTCCTCCTCTGAAATCTACAGTAATAGGACACCCCCACTCCACATCACTCTGCCATGGTGGCCTGAACTCTCCACGGAGCCACTGTCATGCTGCTGTCTGTCTGTCTGTGGTGTTAGTAATTCCTCTAATAAATCTGTCTAAGTGTTCCCTGTAAGCCCAAACCTGAAACTTTCTGATTGGTTTCCTCTGCCCATGGGGGGATAACTCTCTGTGCTGTGTGAAACAGAGCCCTCTGCCTTTGAGTGAGCCTTACATCTCACAGGTTTCAATGGGCAACACATCCTTAATTGAATACTTTCTTTTCCCTTATCTCTTCCCTCCCTCCTTCCGCCTCTCTCTCTCCCTTTTATTCCATGTCTTCTTCCTTCTTTTCTCTGACAGGTCCTGCTTTATAGCCCAGGCTGACCCTGAACTCACTGTCCTGTTATCTTAGCCTCCTAAGTGCTGAGATTAGAGACAACCCAGGGCTCTTTAACAAAGCATTTTTTTTTCTTTTTAAATTGAACTATTCAGCCAGGTGGTGGTAGCACACACCTTTAATCCGAGCACTCAGGAGGTAGATCTCTGTGAGTTCAAGACCAGCTTGATCTACAGAGTGAATTCCAGGACAGCCAGAGTTACAACAGAGAAACCCTATGAGGAAAAATCAAATCTAAAAAAAATTGAACTATTTATTTGTTTAGTTTTATAGATAGGTTTGTCCTTGAGCTTATGTGTGTGTGCCCCATGCATGCAGGAACCACAGGGGATCAGAGGAAGTGTCAGATTCCCCTGGAACTGGTTACAAATGGTTGTGAGCCTGGCATATGGGTGTTGGGAACCTAACTAGGTTCTCTGCCAGAGTACTAAGTACTCTGAAGCACCAAGGCATCTTTCCAGGTCCCAGAACACTTTCTTTGGAGAATCTGACCTCGGACTCTCTGCTTCTAGGTGACTTAAACACCAGTGTAGGTCTGTGACTCTCAAATTTTGATCTGCAATGTAAGTTACTTGGAGAACTGTTGAGAATCATGTCTCTGGGCTCCAGTCTCAGAATTTCTTAAGTAACAGATCCAGGGTACCATTTTCCAAATTCTAACAAATTCTCAGGTGAGGCTGGTGTAGTCAGGTCTGGGCACTACACATGGAGAACTATTGTTCTGACAATTGCTTATGTGCTGTGATTTCAAGTGCTGGGGGCTTCCTCCAAATTAATCAGTGGCACCCCATCCCCACCTCTCAGGACCTGTAATTTGTATTTGACTCCTTTTCGTTAGGAGGTTGAAGACTGAATTGTAAGTTCAAATGTTATCCAGAATGCATGAACATGGTGTCTTTCCCCTCACGTATCAGCTCTGTTGTAGTGTGGCTTATTTCTCCAGTTCTCTAGTCCACCTCTGAGAAAGAAGGCATTAAGGACAGGTGTCTGCTTTCGGTTGCTTTAACTGAGTTATCACAGATTGGGTGACTTGTTAGGAGCAGAAGTTTATTCAGCTCATGGTGGTAGAGGGTAGAGAGTCCACAGACACGTTGCTGGCATCTGCTCAGGGCTTCTTACTGCATGGCAAGATAAAGTGTACTAGCTTGGATCTTTCTTCCTAAAAATCCACTAATGTCATGGTGTGGGCCCCGCCCTCTTGATCTCATCTAATTCAGATCACCTCCAAATAGTTGAATATGAACTTGGGGATTCAGTTGCCAACATACAAATCTTTGGAGGAAGTTTTAAAATCAACCAAAAGGTTAGGTTTTGAGCAGAACAACAGTTGCAAATCATTTACAATTCATTTTGATTATTGAATCTGGTCTTCAACTAAAACCTGCAGAGACAATATTATATATATATATATATATATATATATATATATATATATATATATATATATATATATAACCAGTTGGAAAGCATGTGAAAAAATCATCAGAATTGAATTTGAAAAATCCTGGCCTGTACATTGGCTGGTTGTTCTAAAGAGGTTCAGACTCTTCAGCTATTTCTCAGCTGGAGGCAGGCGTGCCCTGGGGCCAACTCCATATGGCACATGTATTTTGAGAAAACAGATCAACCGTATGATTTCACTAGGAAACTAGAGCCCCCATATTGCATTTCAAGATCTGCAGAATTACTGCTGAGAAAACATGCATTATGAAAGAAAACAGGATTTGACTCCACTGTTTGTATAAATGATGCTTAGTCAAATCCATGCTAGAGCAATGGCAATGTCATGGGCCGTGGACACATTTTTTTGATGTTTTCCCTTCTGTGTATTTCATGGTCTTGCCTTTTATTCCACAAAAAGGCTCAGGCATATGAAAATGCTTAAGTAACTCCACATTGCAGCCCGTGATGGCTTGGTTTTGATGGATGATGTGGGATTGCTCAGCTCATTGCAAAGTAATGCTTTTAACTTAAATCAAATCATTTTAAGTGAATATGTTTTACACATTTAGGCTCCAACATACGAATCTTTAGAGGATGTTTTAAAATCAACAAAAAGTAAAGTTTTGATCAGGTAAACCCAATGAACAAACAGCAGTTACAAGCATTTACAACTCATTTGGATTATAGAATCTGGTCTTCAACTAAAATCGGCAGAGGCAACACTGTCCATATAACCAGCTGGATAGAACCTGGATATAACCATCAGAGTCTGGGAACGCCCCCCCCCCACACACACACATCCCAGAAAAGAGCAGCTTTTGAGATACTCCCACAGAAGGAGGTGGTGTGGGGAGAAGATGCTTCCTGCCCCCAAACAAGGAGAGACTTCACTTGCTTTGTCTTTAAATGTCTACAAGTTGAGGGCCCACAGGGCTACTGTTTTCCTAATGAAGCAGCTAATGATGTGTGAATTATCCATCCTGACAACCCCTTTAATAAAAACAACAGGCCTGCGTCCTAACTATAGCGCCTGGGCTGCTAAATAATGACAGGCTGACTGCTTATCATAACACAGCGGCGTTAAGTAAAGAACTGTTTTTGCCCTTGTGTAGCAGCTCTGAAAATTCCTGGTGAACACAGAAAAGAATGGAGCCATACAGATCTTGGGGAGGCACAGGACACCGCACTGCCACCCTGCTGGGGCTTGGTGCTGGGCCACCCAGGTATTTTTTATTTATTTTTTATTTTTTTTGACTGCCTCAGGAAGCCTGGACCAGCGGTTGTTGGACTTGGCTCCCCTGAGAAGCCGTCCTGACAGCAGAAGGCTGGGGGATGGGCATTTTCACTGCTTAAAATTTGCCTATGTGGCTGGGTCTCTCCTCTCTCTCCCACTGGAGCAAGGAATGCTGGCTTCTCGGAGGATTTTCAAAAAAACCAATTGTCTGTTCTGAATAAGGACTGATGGTCAAGAGGAAGAACTCCCGGCCTACAGTAGCCAGCCAAGCAGGCTGGAAGGGCAGCTGCGGACGGAGTCACCGAGGGAGGTACTTTGTGGCCACTGACCTGCACAGTTGGGAGTGCATGAAAGCCAGGCTTGTGAGGAGCTGGAAAACAAGCCTAGACCTAAACAAAGCCTTTTTCCCCTTTCATTTGGTGGCCACTTTTAAGGAAAAGTGCATTCTCTTTCAGTCCCTCAATAGGCCCTGGGTTGGGACTCACAGGCCAAAGTCCAATCTCTTTATCGTTATCCCCTGGTTGAGAAAATCCAAGCCGGCCTTGTTTGGGCAGGGCTAGTGTTCCTTTAAACAGATCAAGGAATTGTTTGCCTAACCCTCACCATCCGAGGTGACAGATAGCACAGCAAAGCAAAGAGAATGGCACGCATTCACAAGCGCACACAACCTTTCCATTTGTCCCTGGGAGGGACCAGCCCGGGCAACAGCGCTCGTTCAAATGGCTTTGACGTGCAAATGAGGTGCTGCTTGGTTTCTGAAAAGCTTCCCCGAGCAGGCCTTGCTGAGAACGACTGGCTGCCGTCTCTGTCTGCTGGCTGATTTGGGGAAGCACCTTGGAAGAAGGGCAGGGGTTAGCTCAGGTGAAGCTGCGCCCCCCCCCCCGTACCCCCTCCCTGAGGATGGAGAGGTGAATATAATGTAAATTACCAATTATAGGGTGATTGACTGTCTTGATCTGCCAGAGACTGAGCTCCTCTACCCACCAAGATGTGGGGGCAACTTACTTTACCAATAAATAAACCCGAGTAGCTCTGCATTGTGGCTAGCATGAAATTAACAGCTAACCTGAGGTTCTAGAATCTCCCAGTTCTTAGTGGCTGCGTTGATCTCCCAATCTTTCCTGTAGGTCGCTATCACTCAAGACCCACTAGTTAAGTTTGCTCTCTATTTTCACTCTCCATGTTCCGTACTGGTGGAGATGGCTAATAAATAAAGTCAGTGTCTGGAGGAGGCAGAGGATGGGGTATCTATCATAATTATTAGAGACCTACTTGGTGCCAGGAGTTACATTGCATATTTCACATTTATTAATGTCCTGACCCCTGTTACTAGTTCTAAGAAATAAGTGATATTTCTCCTTCGTTAGGTGAAAGAAAGAAGGTGAAATAAGGAATTGATAGGTTAGATATGATTTTCTTAAGTTCACACAAGTAGTGAGGATGAATTACAAAACACTTGATTCTTCTGGCCTCAAATTCGATTCTGTCCTCTGGATCCCACATTGTCTCTTAAAAGGGTGTAGATCATTAGGAAAAGGGAGGCATTTTATAAAGCCAGAGATAGAATATGGACTTAAAATGTCACTTATAAGTATTCCACGTGCCTGTACATAATTATGATCTAATTAATGTGATTGACACAAAACCATCAATATAGCAATGAATATAAAATACAAAGAAAACATTTCCTTTTTTAATGTCCCTTTCCATTTCCCATTCCCTAGAGTACTCCCCTTTTTATGATTTATTTTTATTTCCTATGCATTGGTGTTTTGCTTGCATGTATGTGAGCGTGCTGGATTCTCTGGATCAGACAGTTGTGAGTTGCCATGTGGGTGCTGGGACTTGAACCTGCGTCCTCGGAAGAGCATCCGGAGCTCCTAACCGCAGAGCCATCTCTCTGGCTTCTAGAATACTCCTTAAAGGCAGTCATAACTACTGCTTTTTTCATTTAGCTTTCTGCTTATTTCCATACATACAGGTGTCTTTTTTTTTTCAATGTCTCTTATTTCTTTAAAAAAAGAAAATGTAGCCAGAGTCTCTTGTTGTAGCCAATGCTTTCTGAAATTTTCTATGTAGCTGAGGTAGGCCCTGACCTCACAATCCCTCTGCTTCCAATACACTCAGCTATTATTATTTCTTAAACAGTTGGGTTCATCTTATTTTTAAGATGCTACTCCAGTATTGACATGTAGCAAATCATTTAAACACTAAAGATACTGTGTTAGCTTTTCTTTTACTGTAACAACCCCTCCCCTAGCCAATCAGTCTATAAAAGAGAGGTTTATTTTGGCTCAGGTTTCAGACTATGGTCACTTGACAGCAAGGCAGTGCATGCTGGGAGTTATATGTGGAGAAGGTATTGGCCTCATGGCTAGGTTGAGAAGAGAGGGAAGGAAAGGGAGAGGTACAGGTAGAGAAGGAGAGAGAGAAAGAGAGAGGAAAGAGAGAAGAAAGAAAGAGAACAAATCCTACAATTTCCTTAAAAGACACGCCCTCAATGGCCTAAGATCTCCAAGTAAGTAGAGTTTACTCACTCTCTCAAACAGTCTCAAACTGGGGCCTTCCACGGTGTTGTTTTCGGGAGACACCCCAGATCAAAACCACAGCCCACCTTAAGGAGCCCTTCATTTTGTTTCTACCTCAAATAATACTTTGGCAATTATTCTGTGCATTTGTACTTTTTAGCTTTGGAAGGAGTGTATATTAAAGATTTGGTTATGTATCACTACGATGTAAAATTGTTCTAAATGCAAACAACAAAGTAAGTCCTTGTCGAATTTTTTCCCCAGAAAACAACCCTATTTTAGAAAACGTTCCAATACTGGCCAATCTTGTAGTGAAACACTAAGATTCCATGTTTGAATTTTCTTCTATTCCAGTGAGCACCTGAGGATCTTGATGCTTTTGATGTCTGAATTCTCTTAGCACATGTGTGCCTAGGTCCAGGACCAATAGGTTTAGACAGTGGTTATCAAAGAGCTCAAATGTATGGAACACACAGAGAAAAGCAGTGATCTTGTGCTAACCTGTGAAAGAGTTTCACACAGAATACTGTGGCAAGACCAGAACCCAGGAGGGAATTTCTCAAGTTCAAGACTATAGTGATAAAAGAGAATTTGGGCCCTTTTCTCTCTTGCCTCAGTTGGTCTTAGCTCTGGACCTAAGGTACCAAAGAGATCAAAGTCACCAGGAGTTCTCCAAGCCGCTGGCTGTTGCGGTTTCATCTTGCCTACTCAAAGAGTGAAATTCATGGACCACAGAAGGTAAGTTTTAGGGAAAAGTTTATTATGGAGTCACAGGTAGGAGCTTTAGAAAGAGAAAGAGAAGGCAGAGCTCCTGGATAGCAGGAAGGGAACCTAAGCACAGAATACCATTGAAGTGATAATCTGGGGCGGTTAAGAAAGACCTATGGCAGAATGGAGTAAGGCCCGGGGAGGTGGATGAACTCATCAGCCCATGATTCAACCATGGGTTATCCAGGTGTCCCATGACAGTTCAGTCACATCACCACATACAGCTTCCAGGCAGGGAAAGAGAAAACAATGAAGCAGGACCCAGAACTGCCTTCTGGTGCTCCTAGACTCCAGCAAGGCCATTACCAGAATTGCTGCTTTGGGGACCTTGTCCTACCTGACCAGTCTCTATTTCCTGCTCTTATCACAAGCAGATAGAGGAACTAGCTCTTGGCTGTGACACAGAAGAAACAAAACTTTGTGGAGATGCAGGCTGGGATCCCAGATCTGCTACTTGGTTGGTCATCAAAAGCAGTTTACTCCAGCTCCCAGAACTGTCTCTTCACTTGTACAATGGGAATGATGCTTCCTAAGCCACACTACTAGAAGGGCTAGGTAAGGGGTTGTTGATGTGTAAGGAATTGTTCCATGTGGGTTTCACTAGAAAGAAAACAGGCTTCTTTCAGTTCAATACCCAGCTTTCAAAACTCATTCAACTACAAAGAATAGAGACTTCAGAACACCTCCATTTAACGTTCCTCAGTGATATAACTGGTGCTATTGTTGCACATAGTAAGGCTGGTGAACATGTTCACAGTCAAGAACAACAATTTATGAAAGAAAGGAGGAAGCAGTGCTCTGGTGGCTTTGTAAAGGACTGACCCCAATACTGTGACTTGGAGCAAGAGTGTGGTAAATCCACGAGTGGCTTGCACACGGGAGAAGCTGGGATACCTTTAGCTCCAGTAGTGGCTTGATAATCTCCATCAAAGACAGAGAACAAGGTAGATACTCAGATACCCTAAATATTCAATTGTCAAACTCCATTGTGTGGTTTCCAATTAACGTGAGCACGTTTGCTGGGATGCTTACCAATTACCTCTTTGCAGAACACCTTGGAAAAACACTTACAAGATATTGGTCTCCAAGAACTTTGCTTTTATGACTTTGGATGGCAGCTGGTTTAATTCTTACTTGCAAAAAGCTTGGTCTATTCTGTTTCACTTAAGAGAGCTTGAATGGCATTAGACAGTTTCAATGGCTCTGTTACATGAGTCTGTTTGCAGATGAGCGAAACATACCCCTGGACAGCACAGAGCTCATGAAGCAGAGTTCCTTCACGTCCCATCATTGAAAGGCAGTTCAGTCTACATTCCCTGTGGGAAGGCCTGTGTCACACTGACCACTGACCACTCATGTGCCTACATGAAGGGTGGAGTCCAGCTACTCTGTGGTTTTCTCTAATTATAGCAAAGTCGCTACTTACGATGTCCTAGAACAGAACATCAGGGAGTGCCAGTGCTTTTTAAAAGAACCCAACCAAAGGCAAACCCCATCAAGTCAGAGGTTAAACATGCCAAACTTGGCATAATAACTTCCCCAGCGTTCACTCTCCTTCTATAAGCAGTGGCAAGCATTCAGAAACCCCAGATAATGGCAAGATTTGGTAGCTGGTTTTGAGTCTTTACCCCATCTGCAGGTTATTTGATAATGTGTACATCGACCACACAGTCTGGCCAAATTGTCAGTGCAGGTCATGAATGTATGTCTATCTCCCATGTTACTTGAAATGCATCTTGGACTCTGAGATATAAAGCACAACAAGCTTTATTTCCTTAAACTACAAGAGTTTCCTTCATAGGGCTTCAGCTTGTTAACTGTGGGGTTTTCTATGGTGAACAGAGGTGGACCCTAATTATATTCTGTTATCAGACACACTCAAGGGAATATGGCTATAGCCCCATTTGCAGATTCTGGATAAAGTAAAGCTAATGTCTGCGTTTCCTTTCTCTGTGTGTACTTCTGAATGTACTAAGCTCTGGGCTTGTCTATGTTCAGTGCAGTGCTGCCTGTGAGAGGAAGACTGAGTCCTCAGAGTGCCATGCTCTTATCCAAGAGGCTTCATAGGGGAGAATCAGACCAAAACAGGAAAAAAAAAAGAAAAAGAAACAAATCCCTGAAAAAATTCTTCAGTGCATCCAAGGAGTTCTGAGGTTGTGCTTATTGGAGCCACAGAAATTGTGAGTCTGGCTTGAAGCAATCAATAAATCAAATGTAACATCTAAGGTAATTTCAGAGCATTCCCTGGGAAACTGGACTCATTCAGCTGCTCCTCTATCACTTAAAACAGAGTCCTTTGTCTTTGGGGTTGCTGAGTAGCCATGAAAGCAATTCCAGGGCAAGCCGTCAGATAAAGCAAACTCAATTCCTGTCTTATAACAACGAGGTAGGCACTGCCCAGAACTGCTTTTAGATTGGCTTTGAGTAAACTCAGATGAAGAAGAGCTTCATATGGGCAGGTGGCGGACGAGGTGGAGAGAGAGAGAGAGAGAGAGAGAGAGAGAGAGAGAGGGAGGGAGAGGGAGAGGGAGACAGAGATGCAATACACCTTACTTAGAATATTGAGGAATCAAAAAAATTGGGTTCTGGCCCCAGATACTAGCAAAGCACTTCTGTTTCCGTAATGACTTCTTTACATTATTGAATACAATGGGAGTTTTAAGGGCAACTGCAATAACAGTTACTCATGAAAAATTAACAAAGAATTTATGGAAATGTAGGAAAAGTCCCAAAGCAATTAGCTTAGATTTCTCTGGAGTCTGAGAAAAGCCTGGATAATTGCATGCAGAACCTGTGTAAAGTGGCTATTTTCATTATCGCTGGCTACAGAGAGTCCATTTCCATCACAATGGGGTATAATGATGTTAAAGCTAACACACAGAGATGTTGGAAAAGGTTACAACACGGTTTACCAAATGGTTTGACTTATGTAACGTGGAAGCGACACACTTCAGACTGTTATTGGGACTGGAGGGGTTGACCTTGAATGTTCAAAGGCTCCGTATGATAAGCAAATATGCCATGGCATCTAAAAGCTGCTTGTACGTGCCCACCAGAATGCACAGAGTGAGTTTAATTTGTCTCACAATTGGAAGGAAACTGCACTGGACTGCAAGCTGGCATTCGAACATCATTCTGACTCATCTCTTTTGTAAGTTGGCTATTATATACGTTTATAGGTATGCGTAGGAGTGGTGTTTTCTCCCTAAAATATCTTAGAAACTCTGGAGTCCTGGCGCCCTGAGGAACCAGAGGCAACATTCCATCTGCAGAGTCCTTCCTACACTTTAAGGGCTATTTTCAGTCAAATGAATCAAAACGGAAAGCACCACAATCTTAGAGAATTCATTCATGTATACCAGCCCCTCCCAAGGCCTAAGGAGCCAGTTTCTTCTACTGCTGCCTGTAAAGAAAGGAGAAAAGGAACATAATTTGTTAAGCCCTTATCAACCCTCAGTCCTCACTGCAATGTCACACACACACACACACACGATGGGGAAGAATGAATCTGGGTATCCTTTTCCATCTATAAAAAAGCTATAGTGAAGGCTGTGCCTTAGATTTGAATGATTTTTTAAAACCATTAAATAGATTCGTGCTCTGAAGCCCACAGAATATTAATAACTTTCTTTAGCTGCAGTGTTGAAAGGATTGTACAGTCTCAATCTGATTTGGTAAACATTCTCTGTTTCAGTAGAGAAAAGGAAGAAAGAGATTATTTCAGTGTTTCCAACAAAAGCCTCAGCAGAGGTCCTTCTCCAAATGGACACCGCTGCCTGGGGACAAATGTCAACACAGTTCAAGCTTTGTTCAAAGCACTGAAAGGCTCCACCAGCCTGCACAGGGGCACACTTAAGGGGAAGCATTAAGAAAATCAATCTAAAATAACACCACTACATCCATATCCCAACCTGGCCGATGCACTTCCAGCAGATGTGACAATCATATTTTGACAGTTCCGATAGCTGATAATGGATGGCAAAAAGAAAAAAAAAAGTCTATTTGACATGGGCCCTGAGTTTACACAATTACAGCCTTGCTGTTTGCCTGAGCCACATTAAGGATGTAAAAAGCAGAGAGAGCAAACAGAAGCTAGAATCTCAGTATTATCAATGCAAAGTGATACAGGCGCCCAGAAGTATGGCTCCTGCTAGCTTTTAATTTTTTCTTCTACATTGCAGTGTAACCAAAGTTTGGGGGGGCAGATTCATTCCTGTAGCAACACCCCCCCCACCCCACCTGCCACCCCCCGCTGCTGAGCTCACCATCTTTGGTGGCCTCATTGTCATCTTAAACACATTTTTAAAAGCACATTGTTCACCTGGTTAGAGAAAGCAGGGAAGGAAGGATGAATAGAAAGCTTTGTTGTAAGTGGAGCTGGCATTTCACTCAAGCGTAGCTTTGACATTCAACACCCTTGTACCTGAAGCTCCTGGCCAGCTCTATTCAAGCAGGTCAAATAAAGCTGTTTAAAACTACTTGTAATGTGTTTTGATTTACAGATTTTTTTTTTTCAATTCTGCTGAGCAACAGAGAGACATATTTGGGAGATGCATAAACAAATACATTCAACTGTGCTGTGGATTAACCTAAAGTGACACATTTATTTAAAAATCTGCCTACGACTTGTCCTCATTGATTAAATGCCCTTAAGAAAGTGAGGCTGATGAGACGAACGCCATTAAGATGCAGTGCGCCTCCTCTGCTGCTTTTGATGGTTGACACATTCCCCAGAGTGGGAGATCCGATGGCTGATAAGCTAACGCTGAATTATAAGCACTTTGTGGAATGTCACTGGCAAATAAAAGTCTACTGTTTTGCTTGCAAAGCAACTGTCTGCCTTAACGGCATAAAAATGGACACGATGCAGAGTGATTTCATCTCCTGTGCTCAGAATATAAACGAACATGCACTCTGCGTGTACATTTTCATGGCAGAAATCAGCCCCAAGCCAGGGAGGTTTGTTCCTGGCTGCGGTACCATTGATCACGAGAGCGGAAGGGCCTGCCAACGACTTCTTCGATGTTGTCAGGGCTCCAGTGAGCGTCTGGTGATTTTGCTGTTGCTTGCTGTTTGTTACCTGAGCTTTTCACTGGCTTGGAAGGGACAACAGGGTAGGGCGGGGCTAGATGTTGGCACTGGGGAATGAAGAGCAGAGGGAATTGGGGTGGGGAAAGACAACTTGGTTCTTTGGGGAGTTGGAGGCGTTTGAGGTGTGGTGCGAAGGGTACCAGAGAGTCGAAGCCATGTTTTCCCAGCCTTATGGCCTCCAGAAATCACTTCGATTTGCTGAGTCTCGAGTTTCTTCAGCTGAAAAATGGAGTTAATGTTTGTTTTCTTATTGGATTGTGGTGAAGATGTTGCAAAATTAAGTACACAATGTGCTTGTGAACTGTCCAACTCTATACCCAGGGTCAGGGGTCAATGAGGTTGCCTTAATAAGCAGCCTCAATGGGCAGTGCCCACTCCCAGGATGTAGACACTGGCCCTCTCTCTCACGGGCAGTGGATCCTCACACTGGCCTCACTGCTGTGTCTGAGCCTCCTGTAGTGTCAGGCAGAGTCAGTGTGATTCTGCAAGTAGTTCCAGACCCAAACAACAGCACGCAGAACATCATTTAGATTTCAGCAGATGTTTAAGTGACCAGCCATCAATCATGCTCTTTAAAATGAAAATATTCAAGGAAGTACTAAGGGGCAATAAGATACTAGTCAATTTTAGAATTACCTTTTTTTCTTTATGTGTGTATATGTGTAGGTGTGTGTATACATATGTGTATGTGTGTGTGTGTGTGTGTGTGTGTGTGTGTGTGTGTATGTGGTTGTACCTGCAAGGCCAGAGTTCAACCTCAACTAGTGTACCTCAGGTGATGTCTGCCCTATTTTATGAGATAAGATCACTAGAACTGGGAGCTTGACCATTAGGCTGACTGGCCAGGCAGCCTGGAAGATGCACATGTTTCTCTATTTCCTCAGTACTGGGTTTAAAAATGCACACTGTCATACCTTTTTACTTGGCTGCTGGGGATTGAACTCATGTCCTTATACTTGCGAGGCAGGTACTTTAATAGATAAGTCATCTCCCCAGATCCTGGAAGGTATTTGACTTGAAGACTATTCAAGCTACCGTGTGTGTGTGTGTGTGTGTGTGTGTGTGTGTGTGTGTGTGTGTTATTTCTCTTCATGAACAACTGGACATCTTTAAATCTTCTAAAAAAAAAGTCTCTTACGTTTATTCTCATTAAAGCATCATTTCTTCCAAATGTTGTTTTGGTGGCATTCCTTCCAACACACCTGTTCCATGCCTGTTTCTGCACAGCTCCGGTGGGGCTCCGCTGCCTCTGCTGCCTTCTTTGCATCTGAAACTACTCTGTAAAATTAATTGTGCTGATAGTACCAACAGTGGTGACTCTAACTCTCGAGTGCCCCCATATTCTAGGCAGTTTACAAGGCTTGATTATTGTATCTAAGATTATTTTTCTAAGGACCTGACACAATGAATACTATTACAATACTTGAGTCACAGGTTAAATTCCTTGATCAGGATCCCCACACACTCAGTGGGGATTTGAAAAGAGGGATCATAACCAACTCTGAGTGGCCCTGGATTCTAGAGTACATCCACTTTGTTCCCCTCATTGGATTGTGGAGAATATTAAATGTTCATCTATGCAAAAACACATCTTTTCCATGGAACAGAATTAGTTGTTTAAAAATACACAAGTAAATAGTATAAAAAATTGTAGAGTACTAAAGAAATAAGCCACTTATCTTTTTTCCTTTTTTTTTTTTTTTTTTAGAAAATAGGGTCTCACTATGTAGCCCAGGGTGACCTTTAACTCATGATCCTTCTCTCTTAACCTCCTTTTGAAATTATAAGTATGAATGACTATCCCCAGTTCCTACTGCTTTTTATGAAAGTACATAAAGCCTTTGTCCTGTCCCTCAGACATAAGCTGTCACTGCAGCTGATTTGTGTGTACTTCCTGATATATCTTCCTAGACTCAGATCTACTTGATTCAGATATGGGTCCCATTTCCCCACTGTTGTGGTACAATGTACACAACTGGTCTTGACCACACAGGATGGAATTTTAGGATGTTCTGTACCATATAGTCTGTGTAGCACCTTTGTTAGATCATCCATGTATACTGGGAACCACTGCGGAGTAAACAGTGGTTACTATCTGGCCCAGGCGATAGGAACATGTGTATGACCCAGCTACACTTTTGGCCCTAAATAATGTCAGTCTTTTTCCTCTTCTGCTCTTGGTACAGAGAGAGGGGGGTGTCTGTCTCCCAGGTGATGATTAATCTTAGTTGTCAACATGATTGGGTCTGGAATCAAGAGACATATCTCTAGGTGGGTTTATGAGAGTATTTTTTTTTTTAAATTTTATTTTAGTTACATATATGTATGTGTGTCTGTGACTGCATGCCATGTGTGTGTATGTGTCCAAGAAAGTCAGAAGATAATATATATTATCCTGGCGTTGGAGTCACAGGCCGTTGTGAGGTGTCAGGCATGGATGCTGGGAACTGAACTCAGGTCTTCTAGAAGAGCAAAAAATTCCTCTAACTGCTGAACGATCCCTTAAGTTCTTCAAAAGGATATTTTCTAGAAGGATTTGAAGGGGAAAGACCATGCTCCAAATTGGGCAGCACATTCTAGAATGATCTACAGATAAGGTAGGCCAAGGAAAGAGCTGTTGCTTTTCGCTAGCCTGTCTTCGCCCTTGCTTGTGAGTGTATCTGGGGCTGATTTTGCTGCTTCTGTTCTCCACTGACCCTCCAGATATCTTTCAACCCTTCAGTACCAGATTGGTACTGCTGAGGAATCCAGACTGTGAACTGTGTAGCTATATATTTCCAGTATTTCCAGTGTGCAGACAGCCACTGCTGGACTCCCCAGTGTGTGTTGTATAAGCCAATGTGATAAATCTCCCTTTAACATATATTTACTCAGTTGTTCTCTTTCTCTAGAAAACCCAGACTAAGAAATTCAGTTCTTGTCTTCTTGTAGGAAAAATGCAGTCAAGAAAACAGAAATTTAAACAGATGTTTATTTAGCAGAGCAGAGCCTTCACTCCAAAGAGAAAGTAAAATGGTTTTGTCTCAAAAACGGGCAGCAGTGTAGTGGGTTCTTTGTTTTAGATTTTAAAGATGGTTCATGAATATGTATGAGGTGGGTGGTATATTCACTAGCTGTGTTGATTCTATTTTCCTCCTAATCACAGTGGACCAAAGCTCCTTTTTTGGGTATTCTCTACATGTTCATCTAGAAAAGCCCACACAGGGAGTGTGGATTCAGACCCTTTCATTCATTACTGGATGTATGTGGGGAAATGCCCTGGTAACTTTTTTTTTTTTATATATAGCTGGAATAACCTATCTGTGACCTCAAAGATGTTTAGCCACAGAAGTGGCGTTCTGATCATCTGGAGATACAGATTTGGAAACAGAGCTATAGTTTCCCTGTCTACATCATATGTGATTTCTGTGACTGTTGTTCAGGGTCCCAGGACGGATCGCATGTCTAACTGCCAGATAAGACATTCTGCTGCTCATGAGCCAAGAAAATTTGTCATTTTTATAAGTGAGATGGGCTGACTATACGGTTCAGAGAACTAGGGCGCTTGGTACCAAGCCTGATGACCTGGGTTCAATCTCTGGAACCAATGTGGTTGAAGGAAAAAAACAACATTAACAAGTTGTTCTGTCACTTTTATAGACGCATTATGACACATGTGCATCTTTTCCATGAAAAGAAAACAGTATGCAATATTTATTTATTTATTTATTTATTTATATTGTTTTTTTGAGATAAGATTTTTCTATGTAGCCCTGGCTGCCCTGAAATTCACTCTGTAGAGCAGGCTGGCCTGCAAACTCAGATTTGCCTGCCTCTGCCTCCCAATTGGGGGGATTAAAGTAGGGGCTTCATCATGGAAACCTGGGGTCAAGGTTTTGTGACACTCTGGCAGGGTGTAGAAACAGGAACAGGACCACTGCTCACATGGGTCCTGCCTAGCACTTAAAGTCTCCTTTCCTGATGCCTGGCCAGTTCTTTTTTTTCTCCTGTCATCTTGATTTCAGTGGAAAATTTTCTATAGAG
Source organism: Cricetomys ansorgei (assembly GCA_026225945.1). Taxonomy (NCBI): domain Eukaryota; kingdom Metazoa; phylum Chordata; class Mammalia; order Rodentia; family Nesomyidae; genus Cricetomys; species Cricetomys ansorgei. The sequence goes on from JAMJFZ010000242.1 coordinate 7,091,086, forward strand.
AAGGAGATTGGTGGGAAGGGAGAGAGGCAAGAAGCCGAGGGGGCGGGGAAGGTCAATGTTATCATTTTAGGCTTCTGGGTTTAAAGAAAATCTTAGGTTGTCTAGTGCATTGCTTGTTAGAACAACGAAGGACCAATTCTTACAATAAGTAGGTGAAAATTTAACTGAGAGAGTGTGTTGGTTCCTTTTATCATTATTGCGACAAAATATTTTGGCCAAAACAACTCTAAGAGAAAGGCAGTGTTTATTTCGTTTCACAGTGTTGAAATATATGCGTTATTATAATCCGGTGGTTCTCAACCTCTCTAATGCTGCAACCCTTTAGTATGATTCCTCAAGTTGTGGTGACCCCCAACCATAAAATTATATTTTTGTTGTTATTTCATAACCATAATTTTGCTACTGTTATGAATCATGATGTGAATATCTGATATGCAGATAGTCTTAGACAACACATATGAAAGGGTCACTTGACCTCCAAAGGGGTTGAGACCCACAGGTTGAGAATTGTTATACTATTCATTATTGCACAGTATTGTATATATTATATTATTATACTGTAATTCATCACGGGGGGGAAGTAAGTCATGGTGTCAGGAACGTGAGGCACCTGGTCACAGTGTACCTTTAGTAAGGAAGAAGAGAGAAATGAAAGCTGGAACTCAGCTTGTTTGCTTTCTTTCCCCAGCCCACAGAACGGTGTCACCCATTCCAGGTGGGTATTCCATCCTCAGCTAAACTTCTCAGGAGAGGTTCTCCCAAATATGTGCAGAACTTTGCCTTTAGGGTGATTCTCAATTCCATGGAGTTCTAGAGAGCTGCTGGTCTTCAGTCTACATTCGAATCCCGAAGACATAGGTTTACATACCAGTGAACAAACGCCCCAGCAGCAGGGTGATGAACTTGAAAGCAAGAGCTGGAGCTAGCAGGCAAAAAAGCAGAAGTATCCTTCTTCCATGACCTTTGATGTGGGCTGCCACCAGACAGTGTGACCCAGATTTAGGGTCAGTCTTCCCACCTCAATGATCCAAGAAAATCTCTCACAGACATGACCAGTTGCTTGGGTTTCAGTTGATTACAGTTATGGTGATGTGTACAACCAAGACCGGCCATCATAATCTCTTTAATGATAGCACCAATTTTCTCCACATGAGTCTTGCCTACGTCTTCAGATTTGCTCACACTTCTTTTTACCACAAACTCTCAGTAATTTTTTTTTGCGTTTATTTATTTACTTATTTATTTGTGTGTGTGTGTGTGTGTGTGTGTGTGTGTGTGTGTGTATGTGTGTGTGTAGGATGCATATGCCATGACCCATGTGGGTAATTTCTCTCCTTCTACTGTGTGGGTCCCAGATATTGAACCCAGGCCATCAGGTTAGGTGGCAAGTGCCCTTATCTACTGACTCTTATCAGCAGTCCAAACTGTACGTTTTGAAAATGGTTTTCTGTTCTTTCTTTGATGTCAGTTCTCACTGCAGATCTGGATAAGAGCAGTGAGCAGCAACCATGACAGAGCCCAAATGCTGTCCTTTCTTGACATTTCCTAGACCAACTAAATCGATCTGTTACTTTTGAATTCAGTCTCACTTAAAGTCTCAGAACACAGGCCAGATGCAGCCAGATTATTTCCCAGAGTGCAACAGGAATGGTCTCCAGTTCCATCCCTGATAGAGCTCTTGTTCTCTCTGAGATTTTAGGAGCTAGGTCTCCACTGACTACATCTCTTGACCTTCTGGTCTTCCACACGTTCATATGACGTCCACTTCTATTCTGCCAACCAGTTCCGAAGGCCTGGAAAGCACGCAGTCAGGTTTACCACAGCAGCAACCTCACCTCTCACACCAGTTTTCTGTCTCTGTTACTTTTCTTGTTGATTGGTCAAAATACCCTATAAAAAGCCATGTAAGGAAGGGAAGGGTGCTAAGGGTATGATCTATCATGGCAGGGTGCCGTGGCGGCAGTGGAGAGCCACCTCAGCCCATTGCTTCTGCAATGAAGAGCAAAGAGAGGTGAATGCTGCCTCTCCACTTGGCTCCTTTGTATTCAGTCTAGAACCCCATGGGCTAGTGCCACCTATCTTCAGGGTGGGGTCTTTCCCTTCCTCTAAACATCTCTGAAGAGGTCCTTCCAGTGCACCCAGTGTGCTGTTTTCAAGGTGACTCTAAATCTCATTGAGTGGACAATGAGGATTAGCCACTAACTCTCCAGGTTAGTTACTTACAACATCAAAACTAAGAGAAGGGGGCTTTGAGTGGTTTATCAGCACAGAAGAAGCCAGGGAGCAACTTAACCTGCACAATTGGTGTGTCTCATTATTTGTAACAAACGCTTCATTGGAACATTCCTTCGAGGGCTGTATCATCCTGATGAGTCTCACGGCCTACTCCGCCAGTCTCCTGTACCTTCGTGAGGCAGGCTAGGCACAGGAGCCTGGGAAATCTGCTTTCACTTCAACTTTCTTCTAAGGAGCCAAATCTAGGGCTCTTACTGGAATGTTTAAAAAAATACAGCAGATGATAAAAAGAGAAATAACCTATTTCTGTCTTATTATATAAAAATTAGATTTTTTTTGAAAACTTTGCTCAAGGGAACGGAAAAAAAAAAAATGAACCGATTCACAGAGCATGTACTACTCTGGGCACAGCACATGGGATACAGACGTGGACAAGTCAAAGACGACCTCTGTCCTGGTGCAGCTCATATCCCTGTTAGAAAGACAGAACAACACAACTATAGGTCACAGCTTACGCTAGGACTGAGAAGACAGTAACCCAGTGTGATAGAATAGAGGCTGATAGAGAAGAAACTGCCTTCTATACTGTGCCTCACAGAGACAGGATGACTCAGAGGATGGATAGATTTCCAGGTTACTAGTCTATCTTTTAAGCACACGGGCAGGTCTCTAATAGTCCCTTATTAAATAGTGACAGCAAAGCAAGTTACATGGCGTTTCCGTGGAGTTGCTGATGGACGTCTAGAGCTACCATTGCAAAGTGCCGCAGACTAGGTCCTGTCTATTTTCTCACTGTTCTGGGGGCTGAGAAGTCTGGCATCCTCGCTGTAGCAGGGCTGGTTGCTGCAGAGGGCTCCCGTCTTGGTTCACTGATGTCCGTCTGTCTGTCTGCTCCCATGTCTTTGCACAGTTTCTCTTTATGTGTGTATGTTTGCATTCTCATTTTCATTCCTTATCATTTTCTTTTGACCCTTTTGAGACAGGATCTTGTTGTACAGGACGGCGTAACTTTAAATTATCTATAATCCTTCTGCCTCAATTTCCCCAGTACTGTGATAGCATCTGTGTCGTATCACATTGGGCTCACAGCTGAGCATTTAATACTTACATTAAAAAAATCATCTTTTCCATTTACTGACCGTAAGTATTTCCCACGGCTTCAAAAATTCTTCGGAAAGAATATTTAATATTCTTTTAAAACACAATGCTGGCATCTTTATCAGCCGTACTGGATCAGAGCCTGTCCTACTGACCTCATTTTGTTGTAAGTATCTCCCTTACGATCTTCTACTCTGATAGTTTCATTTTGAAGTCATAGGTTCAGACCTCCGCATTGGATGATTTTGGAGAACACTCTACAGGCTGTACGAAGAGGAAGAGAATATATCACTATAGATTCTTGTATGGAAGCAACTTGGGAAATGTTTTCTTATCTCTTGCAAAGTGCTGCACCTCTCTCTAAAGAGAAAGACCATCAGATGACACATATAAGGACCTTTATGTATTTTTCAGGGAGAATGGACATTGCTGGACGTGTTCTAGCCTATGTGAACCTCTGGAGACCATTGGAATGTGGTGGGCAGTCTGTGAAGTTAAGCTTTGCATCTATCATCTCAAAATTGAGGGGTAGACCTACCCACAAATTCTGGAAAGGTGCTGCCAGGCTAACTGAATTTTTACTTTATATAAATTATCAAACTACATCACTAGAAAAGGAGTATCTAGTTTTTAAAAATTCTATTGCTACACTCATAATTTCACACCACAAGGGAAATAAATGTATTGAAGGCTCCGCGCTCAGCACTCTGCTCAGCGGCGGCTAGACACTCCATAATTGATTTATTCTTTCTTTCACTCAACAGATATTTATTGGTTCTTTACCATGGGTTTCATTTACCATGTCCATTTTTGAAAACCTGGCTAAAGATAATTCAAGCATGCTTGGAGTTTATCCGATTTCTTCTGTGTGCTTCTCCGTGTAGAATCTGCCCGGGAGCCACCGTGCTGTGGTATGGTAGCGACAGCCCTGGGAAGATCCAGGCAGACACGAGTCTCAAAATGTGGCTCACTGAAGATGAATCACCCAAGCACGAGGTAAGAAACATATACTTAGGGTCGGCCTGAGCAGAGGCGTTGATGAGGATGAAGGAGTAATTGTGAAGAGCTGATTCAAGAGCTGCAAGAAGGGAGGCTCTGAAAACCGGTACCACTCCCTTGCAATCTTTAAGTCTGACTACACGTCTCAGTGGACCTGAACAACTGTGCATAGATCGAAGGAAAGAGGAAATCTTTATTCTACACACAGTCTCACGCATCTGAAAGCTCTTATCGTCACAGTACCTTAGTTACCGGTCACACTGTCTCAGCTGTTTACTAGGTACCCACCATCCATGCTTAGTCTCCCTTTTCTAGAGCGCCTAAATGAAGCCTATGTACGTGTTTGATGAACATTTGTTGAACAAGTGACCGAATCAATTTGGAATTCTTTGGAAAGTGTTTTCTTCAAATAAGTTCTTTGAGAAGCTGTACTAATAATAACCTTTATTTTTTTTTCAAAAGTAATACAATTTATTCTTCGACAATTCCAGACAAACATTTAATTCATTTCAATTACTTTCCTATCTCTCTCCCACCCTGTCAACTACAACACCTCCTTAAAAAGCCCTTTTCTACTTTCAGTCAATTTGTTTTGTAATCCACTAGGCTTAACAGGGGCATTTCGCATGACTGTAAGTGTGAACCTATCCTTTAGATGTAGGTGGGCTCATTAGTGGCCGAACAATTAAAGACAATGATTCCCTGGTTCCCCCTGCTCACCCAGCAAACATCGATAGCCCAGAATTCTGTAGGGAAGGTTGGGTCTAGCGTAGGCAACTGTGCTGCTATGAGTTTGTGATCTCAGTATATTATGGTTGATTTTAAGGTCAATTTGTCACAAATTAGAACCACCTGAGTAGCCCCACCTTAAGAACTGTCCTGTTAGCCTTAAACCATGAGGGATGACCTAGGCAGCGGATTGTAGGTGGCACCAGGTCAGATAAGTTGATTTACCTTGTGGCTGTTGCTGCTGATTCGATCACTGATATCAGAAGCAGCCTACCCAGTCTTCCTCTGTGGACTAAGGGCCAGTGGTTATCCAAGAACATTTTGGGACTGCTAAGACACCCAGCCCTGTGGGCTGAGCAACAGTCAGGTTGTCAGCCTTTTCAGTGAGAGACAGTTACTATGGGACTACTCCTACTACTGAGACGCTGAGATTTAAGCACCACTGAGAATATACTAGCCTCTCAGTTGTTGTTGCTACTTTCACATAAGCTGACTTGGTAAGTCCATATATATATTATGGATCATATATATAGATATATATCATATAACATATATATCATATATATAACATATGTATATATCATAAACATATATAGATATATATCATATAACATGTATGATATATATCTATATATCTATATATGATATATAGATCTATATATCTCACATAAGCTGACTTGATAAGTTCACATATATCTCCATTCCATTGGTTTGGTTCTGTGCTCCTAGAGCACCCTGACTAATACATAATGGTTGTGTCCAGAAGATAGTCCATCATCATGCTTTTATATTCCTTTTGCCCCCTCTTCTATGGGGTTCCCTGAGGCTTAGAGGGGTGGTATAAGTGTTCCATTTAAGGTACTCAACAGTCACTTATTCTTAGCACCTTGATCGTTTATTAGTTTCTATATTGACTGCTGCTTGCTGCAAAGAGAGGTTTCTCCATATAAGGCTGATGTAAGTATTAGAAGGCAGTTTAACAACATTTCAGATTTGCAAAACAACAGTAACTTTGTCCTACTATCTATATCCTCCTTAGCTACGTGTTTTGTTTTGTTTTTTAAACCAGGTTTACAGTACCAGACATGAATCCCCTGTTGTGGAACGGACTTCAAGTGCAGAGAGAGGTTGGTTAACCCCGTAATAGTAATGACACTGTTGCACCAGGAGCATATCTTGTCTGAGAGACTGGTATTGTAGCTGGCAGTGTTCACAACTTTTCATCAGGGAGGGAGATGGTCACCTTCTTAATAAGCTTGAACTGTCTTTCCATTCTGGTTCATGGTGATAGTAATAAACACATTTCTAACATGTTTGGATGCATGCGTGACAAAATATGATCCATGAAAGGACCTAAAGAAGATAAAATTTTATGGTTTTTTTTCATATATATAAAGTTACTAAATGTATAAGAGAGTTAGGGACCATAACAAAAATAATAATTATTCTCACCTATAAAATGAACTTAGTATTAGAAAGAAATTAGCACCTGGGTCACACTCCTAGTTTGTTTTCTGTTGCTGTGATAGAGAAATGACCAAAAACAACCTGGGAAGAAGATCTGCTTCATCTTATGGCTCATAGTCCTTCAGTGAGGAAGACAGGGCAGGAACTCAGGGTAGGAACTTGGAGGTAGGAACAAGCAGAGACCAGGAAGGACTACTGCCTACTGGCTTACTCCCCACGGCGTCTTCAGCTTACTTTTTTATTCAACGCAGAACCCCCTCTCCCAAGGGTGCACCACTCCCAGTGAGCTGGGCCCTTATCAGGAAAAGGACCACATGCTGTCCTAGGGGCCAATCAGACAGAAGCATTTTCTCAATTGAAATTCCCTCTTCTCAGATGCCTCTAGCTTGTATCAAGTTGACAAAAGCTAAGTAATACAGTTAGATTGGCCAGATGTGCCCACAGACTCTTTTCAAGCTTTTCTAACACGTGGTAGTGCTGTCAGGGGACAGGTGACTCCAATATAAAAGCTCTGACCCACAGAGTTGGGAAATGAGCAGGGTGTATGTGTGTGTGTGTGTGTGTGTGTGTGTGTGTGTGTGTGTGAATACTTCCAAGGGCCAGAGTCACCTTTTGTGCTTCTCTAAGACATCTGAAGGCCCCTCTTATAATCAGAGACTCATATGAAATCAGTTCCCTGGGAGGTTCACTTAGCACAACAGAAATTGCTCACTTGAAGAATCATGACTGGACCCGGGGGGATGCCAAGTGATTCTTTCTGTCTTGACGATCTGGAGTCAAGGAAATAGAATGTAAATCATGTGTAACTAGAGCCCACAACTGTGAAATTCACTTAAAGTTTCTTCAAGTTGTCATGTTGAACAATAGAGGGTTAAACCACAATGCATCTTTGTAGTAGATTACCTGCCAGCATTGTGCTTTAAAAGAAAATTAAATATTCTTTCGAAAAAAAAAATTAAAAGCTATGGGAAATACTTACAGTGCAGCAAACTGAAAAAAAATATGTAAATATTAAATGTTCAACTGTGAGCTGAATGTTATGCCACACAAATACAATCTCAGCACTTGGAAAATTGAGACAGAAGGATTATAGAGAATTCAAGGGTAGCCTGGCCTATGTAACAAGATCCTGTCTCAAGAAGGGTCAAAAGAAAATAAACGAAACAGACAAATTGCTTTAAAAACTGTACAAAAGAAAGATGGCAAGAGTGGCTACCCAAATTCCAATGTTGATATTTTCAAGTGTTAGTGTAAGGTAAGTGGGTAAACCATAGCTGGTATTCCTTTTCTTCCTCGTTGCTTTCTGTATTTTCCACGCTAAAAATAAAATATGGTGTGATTGCACCTATAGCAAATGCCCGGGACAGGCAAATCTACAGAGACATGAAGTCCATTAGTGTTTGTCTTGTCAGAAGCAAGGGAGGGCAAGAGGGGGGGGTCATGCTTAGTGGGCATGCAGTTCTTTAAAAATATAGATTTTTTTTGATCAACACAAAGACTAAACTGGTGCTAGATTTTGCCATGTTTGCTTTGGATCTCTCCTTAAAATGTACCAGAAAGCCAATCTTTTTGGAAAGTCCTTTGGCCTCATCCCAGTCTCCCTTCTTTTAAGAAGTAATCCTTGGGGCTGGGTAGATAACTTAGTTGGTAAAATGCCTGCCCCACAAACAGGCTGACCTGAGCTCAGATCCCCATCACCTACTTAAAAAAAGAAGCCAGGTATGTAACCCTAGCGCAAGGGTTAGGGGAGAGACAGGAGGATTTACGGAGAGAGATGGGACCTAGGGCTCAGTCAGCCTATCCAGTCAACGAGTGCCAGGTTCAGTGAGAAAACATGTATCAAAAGGTAAGGGGGAGGGTAATAGTGGAAGATGCCAGATGTCAACCTCTGATCTTCATATGTCCATATGCATTCATATGCTCTCATGTACACATGCAGTAAAATTATACTACGGATAATCACATAGACTATGTATAGTTACATAACGTACATACACTTTGCACTGACAAGTGAGCACACACAGAAGCACATACAAAGGTAATCTTTGATTTTTAATTGGTATACTTTATTTAATTAATGTGTGCGTGCGTGTGTGTGTGTGTGTGTGTGTGTGTGTGTGTGTGTGTGTGTCTGTATTTGCACCAGCATGCGTGCATGCAGGTATAGAGGTCAGAAAACAACCACTAGGAGTCGGTTTCCTTCTTCTACCACTTGGGGTCCAGGGATCAAACTCCTGTAGTCAGGCTTGGTGGCAAGTGCTGTAACCTCTTAGCCACTTTTCCAGCCCAAATGGAATGTATTTGCTAGGAATAAACATTGCATTGCTTTATGTCTGTGTTCTGACAGGTGGAATTAAGACAGGAGTCGTCTGTACAGCACCACGGAAGGTTCCGGGAAGAGTGCGACTCCTCTGCTCCTTTCTCCTTCGTGCTGGCTGGGGTGAGTGGGCTGTGATAGGAAGTGGCCTGGCCCACCTGCAGACAGCGTTAAGGATGATGGAGTTGTAAGACAGAAGGATTCTGTTTTTTTCTTGCCGTTTATCACACCTTATATACATATACATAGACACACACTTCACCTGTGTCTATATGCATGTATAGATATGCTTCTTTATGTTTCTTTGACAAACAAAAATAAAATTCCAATGCATGTAGGCCACTATTAATTCTGAGTTCTTACTTCTGACATCCTGTATCAACCCATTTAATGGACTATGTGACATTCTGCTGTGGATCTTTTTTTTAAAAAAAAACACACTTATGTTTTCCAAAGAACATCTATTTTACATGTTATTTTTAAAATGTTACTAAATGGTATAATACTGTGCACATTCTTTTTAAGTTGATTTTTTAAATGTAAGATGCTGTTCATATTTATTTGTATTGATATCTATAGGCATAGTTTGTTGATTTTTTTTCTTTTGGCCTATTTCTTTGAAAGACTTCTTACACTACTAAAAATAAGTACTATACAAATGTCTTTGCAAAGGTTATGTGGCTTCAAGTATGGATATGTCTATTATGGATTCCTAATAATGGAATTAATGGTTTGTGGGATGGTACATCCTTAACGTCACTAGGTCTTGCCAAATAGGTTGTTTCAAAATGAACTCTTTCTAGCCAGTACAGAAGGGTTCTTATTTCTCTGCATCCTGCTCAACACTTGACATCATCAGACTTTTCAACTTTGGTGTCAGAAATAAGAAGGGGTATTTTATGGTCATTTCCAGTTTATTATTTTCCACAATGAGTTTGAATCACTCCAGGGAGTCTAGACTCCAGGGCTGTGGGAAATCTCTTCATGTAGTTTCCTATCTGAACTCATGGAAGGATCTAATATGTTGTTCTAGAAATGTCATGCAAAACACAAAGAATGAGAAACCTTCCTTTCTGCTCCAATAGCTTCTGGAGAACTCTAAACCCTGGTGCTGAGCCTCTCGCCTCCGGTTCCCATGTCCTGGGAGTGCAAGTGTGCCTCCACACCTGATCATAATCACAGTGTTTAAGGTCCGATGTTGAAATCACCGTGACCCTGAATGTACAGGTTTATGCTTCTGTCGAGTGCCCCAAGCACTGTGCTTCCCGCATGCTGTTGTGAGCACTTCCCAGGTTCAGCTGAATCTCCAGGATCGAGGTGAGCCTACGGTGGCAGTTTTTAAGTTAGTTTCTTTCTGAGCTTGGAGTCAAATGCTACAGACCCAAGACTCCTCTGACTCTTAGGAGAACCGGGCTAACTACTGTGCATTTTCCAGACTCAGTTTTCCAACTTGCAGCAGTCACAAGATATAGCCACCCAAGCCCTGCACTAGTGCTGGAGTTTACCCCTGGGGTTAGTTTTAGAAATACCTTGGACTGAATCCTGGCATTTATACATGCCAGAGAGACGCTACCATTGAAGAATACCCCACCCCTCTACCCTCAGGCTAACCCCGGATTTGATGCTGTTATTGTTCTCTCCCATTATTTGCCTCCCTTGTCAGAATTTCCCTTTCCACATCCCTCATCCTGTATTAAAATGTTGCTGCTATAGCTTGCCATGATTGGTGAGTATCTAGTCCTTCATGTTGCCAAATGAGACTCCCTTCACTCAGCCATAAATACATACATACTACGTGCCAAGGTTTGTGACACACGCTATGCATAATGATACTATTGAGTGCCTGAGATCTGATGGGACTACTGAAGCAGGTACAACAGAAGCCATCCTAGAAGACAACCAAAGATGTGTGCTAAAATGACCATACTGTATGCAAAAGCTAGGAGGGAAGAACGAAGGACTACCCACCCCTACAGCTGGGCTCTGAGGATCAGGCCCCTGCCTGGAATATAAACTTCAGTTCATAACAGTCCACGGGTATGCAGGTGGGCAAAAGTGAAAGGAAGTCCCTTTCATGTTGAGAGCGACTAATGTGAAGGGCACAGCTTACTGCAGATATCTGAAGGAAAATCCTGGACAGCTCACGCTGCTTTTCTGTCACGTACCTCCACTTGAACTAGGAAATTATTTAGAAGCCATGTGGGTGAAAAAAGGCAGAAGGTATTTTGGGTATTTCAAATATTTCCCGAGAAACAATAGTAAAGCAAGCTTCTGAAGTCGCTACTGTTTATGCAGGGCACTTCCCATTGCAGGGGTACTTGTCATTCCATAGAGCTCACTTTGAACGACGTGGCCCTTTTTCTCTTCTTTCTTCTTTACAGATTTGTTTGATATTAACCAAGGTCTTTGAAAATCAGGAGACAAAAAAATTCATAGTATTGGAATGATTTCTTCCTATAGATCTTTGCATTCTACACTTCATGAGAGATTAAAAGGAAAATGAAAGTCAAGCTTATTTGTCCTCTTAATACACACAGAAAATTCCATTTTAGATAAGATTCTTCTTGCACTATGCCAAAAATTACAACACTAAAACACGATAATGTTGGAACAAAAACAGAAACAGAGAAGGGGGGAGGGAGGGAAAGGAAGGAAGGAAGGAAGGAAGGAAGGAAGGCAGGAAGGAAGGTAGGAAGGAAGGAAGGAAGAAGAAAGTGTTTTTATTTTTATTTTCTGATCACAGATACAGCTCTCAGATGCTGGTTGGCTAAAGTCAAACCTGGTAGAAGGAACCATCCCAGAAGCAGGCAACAGCTTAGTAAGTTAGCTGAGCTCAACCCAAACCATGCTGTGCAGTGTGCTGTAAATGCTCCAGTGAGGAGCGGAGGAATTCCATACGTACTAGTAAGCAGTATGAAGTTTGCATTAACCATGAAAAGGAGACACTGGGGGACACAAAAGCACATTCGGCTCAATGTGGTAGTCACTGGGAGCAGGAAGAAGAAACTGATGTTTTCTCAGTAGCTTTGTTGTTGATGCTGCCCTCCCCCTACTCCCACTTCCAGACTCCCCCCCCCCCCCCACCCACACACACATACCACCCGCCACTTTTTAAAGACAGGCTCTTTCTGTAAGAATTGCTATACATCCCAGACAGGCGTTGAACTTCAGATCCTCTTGACTCAGCCTCCAAGTCCTGGGATTATAGTCATGCATCACCATGTCAGCTTTCATATGCTATTTTCTCCAAGTAGTGGATGCAATTACAGTGGTTACTCAAGAAACATAACTTAAATATCAGTCAGTGCCTGCTACAGATGCCGGGACAGAGACGAAGTCATCTGGTCTACCATGGAAGACTGTGCCAGCTCAGCTTATTTCTAGTGACTTGGGGTGCATATCTCCAGTGTAGTTATTTTTTAAGGATTGTTAAAGATAAATTTGATTCATGTTATTAATCTTTTAACTTTCCTAAGTTTAAAATCTAACTGTGGAGTAAGATGTGACTCTGTGCTCTGTTAATAGCAACTATAATCCGAAAAGGATGCTGGGCCTGCCCACTGAAGCTATGGAGGCCAGGAAGAAATGACTGGACTGGAGAGCCGGTACCAGGGGCTAAGAGGGATGCGGGGTTGATGAGGAAAGTGGGTACCAACACCAGGGCAACGTATAGGTCTCCTGTGCTACAGGTTATGTTTCACTTGTGACAACTTGCTTTTTGTTTTTAAAGATAACTATTATTGGGGAGAAAGATGCACAGGCTTTTCCCATATTATTTCTTATAACTTCCTGTGAGTCTACAATTGCATTAAAAGAAACAGTTTAATTAAAAATATATTCAGTTTCCTTGGACAATATACACAATAAAAAGCAAGACTTGTAGCAACATGACATCTAATAGAGCCAGGATCTGAAAACTATGGCCTGCAGCCAAATCTGTTCCACCGCCTGTTTTTGTAAATAACCTTTTATTAGAAAGCAGCACGCTCATTAATTTACTTTCTGTGGCTGCTTTTGGTTTACAGTGTTAAAATTCAGTATCCAGTCACATTGGAGACTGTGTGAGCCACAGAAGCCTACAACGAAATGATTCTGTATCTTACCGATATAGAACATGAGCTGTAAAGAATAAGTACCTTGTCAGTTTTGTTGTTGTTGTTGTCTTGTGAGACAAGGTCTTACGCCATCCAGATTGACTCTGAACTTATAGTGATTATCCATTTTCCTGCCTCAGGCTCTTGATATCTGGAATTACAGGTAAGAGCCACTATATCTAGCTTCGTGTACATGTGTGTGTGTGTGTGTGTGTGTGTGTGTGTGTGTGTGTGTGTGTTCATGTCCACAAAACTGAACATGCGTGGTTGTGCATGCAGAGGTCAGAGGACAACCTCAGGTGTTGATCTGCAGGTGCCACTCACCTTATTATTTTTGTGATAGCATCCCTCATTGTCCTGCATGGAACTTGATAAGTATGCTCCGTTGGCTGGCTCACCAGTGAATCCCCATAATCTGTCTGTCCTTGCTTCACCCCCATGATGGAGATTACAGGCGCATGCCACTGTGCTTGGTATCAGAACACGGTCATCCAAGAATGGAATCATCCGAGGGAAATTCTGTGTGCTTATGAGAAAATTCCAAGAAAACAAGACAGGAACATTCCAAGAAAACAATTCTAAAACAGAATTGTTCTTGGGATGTGCTTTCATGCCCAGGTGTAGAGGGTAGGAATGAGTTTACTTCAGATTAGTCATCATACCTGGCTATTGTTATTTGTATGCCTCTATGGAAAAGCATGTTTGGGCCATGTGTAGCTTGTCCTTGTGATTGTACACTGTCCTCATGTGATGCTTCTTACCCCTCAGAGTATAAATTGTCTAATGGTCTGAATGAAGTTGTCTACTGAGTGAGACTTTACTAAGCTTCATTTTTAGGCTCCATTCTTCCAGGTTCACATTGCCTTTAAAGCAATGTGAAGCAAGGACAGACAGATTATGGGGATTCACTGGTGAGCCAGCCAACTGAGCCTACTTACCAAGTTCCATGCAGGACAAGGAGAGGCGCTATCGCAAAAATAATAAGGTTTAAAACAGCTAGGCTTTTTCTTTCTTTTCTTTTTGTTTTTTTTTTTTTTTTGCTTGTTTGTTTGTTTAAAAGCATGGGATTTTTGGAATCCACCAGACTGACCTAGTGCTTTTAAGTCAGTCCCTCTACTAGCTAAGCCATCTCCTGAGCCTTCGTCTCTACCTCTTCATCACAGTCCTCTGTATATTGCCTGGCACACCATGGGTGTGGGATAATGTTTCATTGAACCAGTGAAGTAATCTATTGAAGAAATATGAGTTTTCTATAGAGAGAGTGCACAAAAGATTCCACAGAGTTTATCCGGGCTCATAATTATGACTTTCCCACCTCCCACAGCACTGAGCCCTGAACATGTTTGCCTTTGTAGACTAGTAAAGGAAGCACCTAGAGACCTCACAACATCCCATGCACTGCACAGGAGACCAATGAGTAGGAAGAGCTATAAAGACATGCACTAACTGCATAGTGTTTAAGGCAATTCTGACTCATCGGAAGGTAGCTTATTTCCTTAGATGTGTGACATGTAGTGATATTCAGTCGTTGAGGCATACCTATAGTTAATCTCTGAGGTATACGTATAGTTAATGTGCACTACATTTGGTGAATTTAATCACGAGAGTTTTTAAGTATATGTATGGGTAGGGCATTCCACTGTCTCATTAAACTGTCATCTGATTTTGTTCAAAAGAAGAGTTATTAAAAACAAGAGAGAAGTTATCCAAACTTTTAAGTCAGCTGTAGTTTTCTTTCCACCTTTTTATTTCATTTATTCATTTATTTATTGTGTGTGTGCATGCGTGTGTGCTCATGCTATGGTATATGCATAGAGGTCAAAAGACAACTTGTAGGAGTCACATCCACTCTGCAGATGGGAATCGAACTCATGTCTGGAGCCTTGGTAGAAAGTGCTTTTACTGGCTGAGCCATCTCTCTATCTTAAAGTGAGCTGTAAGCTTTATTTATTTATTTATTTAATTTCAGTACAGAGTTAATATAAATCTAGGGGTTTTTTTGTTTGTTTGTTTGTTTCTTCCTTCCTTTCTTTCTTTTTCTTTAATTTTTTTTTCTTTTTTTTTCTTCAGTTTTTTTGAGACAGGGTTTCTCTGCTGTAGCTCTGGCTATCCTAGAACTCACTCTGTAGACCAGGCTGTCTTCGAACTCAGAGAGATTCACCTGCCTCTGCCTCCCAAGTGCTGAGATTAAAGGTGTGCACCACCACCACCCACCCAGCTTGTTTCTTTCTGACAAACATTCTGTCGGAGTGTCGGGGGGGGGGGGGGGATGTCTTCAGATAATATAAAGAATAGTTAGCTATATTTTGGCTTTCTCCAAGGCAGAGGTGATTTGATCCTACATTTGTTTCGGTAATAATTTCCAGGGAATATGACTGGTAGAGGGAAGATGAGAAGAGGAAATAATGAAAGCTGAATTTGGAGCCAGACAAAACTGGATTTGAATCTCTGGGCCTGCAGTAACTCAATTACCCACGCTGTGGCTCATCTGTAATGGAGAAAACAGCTCTGGTCTCCTAAGGTTGCTCTGAGTATGAAATAAGGACAGTGCTGGGGACAGGGATGTCCTCATAGACACGAATCAGATGTCAGTAGCCTTCCCGTGGGCCAGAAGTCAAAGGAAATGATTGGGGGCGGGGGTCCTTCTAGGTACTTGCAGAGAACACACCTTCTGGAAATATCTGGCACCTGGCATCTCCCTTACTGTCACATCTGCATCGTGCCTGAAGCCTGGTCATAGAGTCTGTGTGGTGGGCCTGGGCTGTATTCCTGAAAGATCATTTTGTTCACGAAATGTAACACGGCAACCCGAACAAGGAAAGCCAGTAAAGAGAAGCCCACTCTTGCTGAAGTCCCTTGGTTTTTTTTGTTAATTCCCTTCCCCCAACTTTGCCTCAACAATCACTCAAAAGCAAATGTTGCCCAATTTGTTGTATTAAGGTATTGTAAAAAAAAAAATAATAAATCTGTTACGATGTCTTTCTTGTAGAATCTACAATGTAGGTGGAGCCCCTCCCTCCTAACAAGTTAAACACACTAAACAATAAGTAACAAAATAAGAAACTGTACTCTCCCAGAGACAGCCTTTTATCCTTCCCAGCTGCGAGTTTGACCTTGAGCGAGCTCCTCCAGCAAGGCTGTTAGCTTTACAGACAGCCTGTCAACGGCTGTGGCCAACTTACAAATTCAGGATGAAGTGAAATTATGATGAAGCACGCCTACCGTGGATAGCAATTTATTATTATACTAAAACATATTTAAAGAGAAAAATGTGACAAGAAGAAAGGCAGACAGAAGGTACTTTGACTATCTGGGGATTCTTACTCAACATAAGCCACGGAGAAAGAAAAGGAAAGTTTCTGACTAGACAGTGTCAATGCTGGATAAGCAGCTAAGCAAAGAGTGGCATGCCGCTCTCCGGTAGTGCTACCCCACACCTGTCAGGAAGGCCAGGATGGGTCACAGACCAGCTTTGCATGGTAGAGGAAATCTTTTAATAAATGTAGTCAATATTCTTTTTCCACTTCTTTCTGTACCTCTATTTGTCTTTATCTTTTTTTCTTTCTTTTTTTTTCTTCTTTTGCAGTTTTTAGGACTAAAACCCACACTATTAGGGGAAAGAAATCCATTATAAAAATTGGCCAAATGGACCTTTGTTTCATCTGAACTTTTTATTCACTTTGCAAAATGTTGACTATTATAAGAAGGAGAGGTGAGGAATGGTGTCCTTTTAGCCTGCATGTTAACTGGACACTGCATACTCAATAGCAACATTAAGAATATACAAAACCTATCACCAGTTTTCTCTTAAAAAAAAATGCCAAGCAAATAATAGCACTTAGATGAAACTTAAGGCCCAAATGTCTCTTGTTTATGAACGAAATAGTATTAGCATATTAAAATCATTACTAACCAGTACGGGAGTGAGGGTTGGGACGCCTGTCAATTCGCTAATGGTTGTAGTCTTGGAAACTCCACATCTGCCACAGGATTAATTACTCACATAAAACACTATCATTTCCACACATCTCCTATGAGAAGCAGTGGCTGTGCAAGTGATTAATGGTTCCAAATGATATACAAAGGAATGAATGGAAATGTTACCCAGTGGACTGCAAGATCTGAGACCAAGGACCTTGGTGGTGTAACATTTGTTGCTGGGGTCCCTTAGGCAATTTAGAAGAAGTATCCAGCCCAAACTCAAGGAAACTTACTGTTTCCGTGACCAGTACCACCTTCTGCCACAGGTGTTGGCTTAGGAAGAGATGAAGAGTGTGATGAAGTCAGGCCCTGGCAGGTTGGACCCCAAGGGTGAGTGCGCTGTGTGTAGAAGCTGCTTCTGAGGTTCTTTCACCTCCCCGCAATTCTCATTGGTTGAAGTTCAGCTCAAAGAGACTTTCGGGCTCCACACTGACTTTTCTCCCTCTGGATGCTGAGCTCTTTGCTCAAGGACAAGAGGAAGCAGATTCAATTTTAAGAGGCTGGAGGCAGAAGTGAAACCATGTGAAAGGCATTTAATTGTTTACAACTAAAACTTGGGGTTTATAGTTCAAAGGTAAGAATAGTGTGGAATGGAGGCAGGTGACAGGCTATTGTCCACATCACAATTGCCACGAGAAGGAGCAGGAAGGTAATGTATTGATCCATCTCTGAGCACCCCTCTATGTAGCTGTCAGCACAGGCATGCACCTTGTCAGTCTGTAAGCCACCCATCTTACAGTAAATTGTCTAGTCTCTTCTCAGTTCTCCTGTATTGAAGATGAGAAGCAGTCCTTCCAAACAAACCAATCCTTCGGGTTAGAAACTTATCTCATTTCATTGTTTCTACTTCCCTCCTAGTTTCAATGCATTTTTTTGTGGGGGAATGTAGGCTGATTCCCATCATTAAGACCTAGGAGGTTAAAGCTATCGTCAGCTGAAGAAGCCATGATAATTTCCCAAGTCTTCCAGCCTCATTATAATTAGAGACGCAATTATAGTGAAGTTAGTGGTAATTTAAACTGATCAGCTGGATATCAGATGATGAGTTGTTTGGAACAGGCAAATCTAATGAATATCTACTTGGTGAGCAGACTTTTCCTTTCAGTAAACAAAGATAAAACCCAGCCACCTGGCTAGCCAAATTTATGAGCCCATGAACCTGTGGAAATGCTTTCCACACAGGTGACAAAGCTTAGCACTTTGGGCTTTTCAAACTCTGGAGGTGTGTCTTGCTTAGCTCTCCCTCTTTCCTGCCAAACTTTTGCTGCATTGATAAAGCACTCAAATGCTACTCTTTGCACAAACTGTCTTGGGAGAACCTACTAGATCCTGAAGTTATACTCAATTAGTGTCCCTCTGTTTTTATTGCTGTTAACTGCTTGCTCTCATTAGCGAGGTCCATTGTAGTTCATTCATTTTCTAAGAGCTTGCATTATTCCAGCCAGAGTCATCCTGGCTCTAAGGCATCCCAAAGACAATACGTGTGGCTGGGAAATTATAATAGAGTCTCAGTGAGTTTGAGCGCTTATTACTGTATTCCTAAGAGCAGTATGGAACTGTGAATTGGGGGAGGGGGCTGAGGAATGTTTCAATCAATAAAGCATTTTCTATACAAACATTAATATCTTAGGTCCAACCCATAGCACTCACATAAGAAAATCCAAGTGCAGCTATGCACATCTGTAATCTCAGCACTGGGGAGACAGAGACAGGAAGATTCCTGGAACTCAGGGGGCAACCAGCCTAGCTGATTCAGTAAGCTCCAGGTTCGGTGAGAGACCTTGTCTCAACTTAAAAAAGAAAAAAAGATGCAAAATGACTGAAGAAAACACCTGATATCAACCTCTGGTCTCTACCCACACACATACATGTGGATATACATTCACATATATGCTCAGCCACAAAGGTGCATACATGTGAACACACTCATCAGAGACTTTGAATTTGGTGGTCAAATACTAGGTGTACTGTAAAACTCAAGAGTACTATAATGTTGAGAGGGACTGAGTTGGAGCTTCAGAAGAGCTCATTAGAAATGGGAGAGACTGGTCCATTAACCCCATTG
Organism: Cricetomys ansorgei; assembly: GCA_026225945.1. Classification (NCBI taxonomy): domain Eukaryota; kingdom Metazoa; phylum Chordata; class Mammalia; order Rodentia; family Nesomyidae; genus Cricetomys; species Cricetomys ansorgei. The sequence goes on from JAMJFZ010000242.1 coordinate 7,110,071, forward strand.
TCCATCTAGCATGATGTCACTGCTCTTTGGAATTGGCCTTGCTACTACTTGAGACAATCCCATTTGTCTTGTCTTGTGCTCTTTGATATGAGAAATCTGATCCTAGATGGTTTCATATTGTCCCTTTTATGTTTAGGGCTTAGGGAGTCATCACGGATTTAGTTACTTAATATAATTTCTGGAGCACTGAATTAAAATATATAAAAAGACATAGCAGGAAATACAGTTCCCTTTTCCTTCTTTCCTCTGTAATGCAAGGTAGAGCATTTATTATAATAAGTACAAATCCCCTAGAGTTTATGTCTCCTATCACGCCACTACTGCTTCCAAATCCCTGCATGTATTTTCACCAGAAGTGCTAAACCTTTAAGAGAAGCAGGCCCTGACGATTGAGTGTCTGTCTGGAAATCATTTACTATCGATGGTCACTCGGCTCAAGATTGTATCTCTGAAATGACTTAGGAAGAAAAATCAATAATACTCACACAATGTGCAGTCCTCTTAGAGGATCATCTGTTTTACCGCACAAAAGTATTCCCTGTTCCAGATTATTCTTTTGCAATAAAAGAAGAAAAAAAAGGCTGTGTGAGTCATAGTTCATTTTTTCCCCCTTCATGCTCTTATTGCTGTTTGTAGTTCCCCTTTCCTTTCTGGAGAAGCAGATCTCTGGGTAGGGGTGCAAATGGACAGAAGCAGATACAACTAAGATGGAAGGCTAATGTGAGCTGGCTTTTGGTTTGAATTTCAATATTCATGATTCTACTGAGGAAAACTCCACTTGATGAGTATTTAATAATATCTCAATTTCAGAGTTTTGGGAGGAATAGTAGACTTTCGTCTCCATAAAATGGTGGAGTGGAGAACTGACTTCACACAGAAACACACACTTCACACAAACACAGCCGCACACTCCGAGTCATAGCAGGACATCTGTGGGACAAAATTGATCCCACGTTTAATTAGTCACTCATACACTCATTGTTGCTCTAATTGAATTCTCTCACACACTTCGGCATGAATCTGGAACAAATTCTGGAGCAAGGATCCGATGTAATGGGGTAGGCCAGTCTGACCAGGAAGAGGAACAGCATAGATGGCTGAGATCCACCTGGAGCACACACTCCAAAAGCTGAGGGAAGCAGCAGATGGACTTGGTTTCCTTCTGTTGCCAGGAAGGACACGCACTCTTTGCCCAAGTTCACTGTTGGCTAGGAGCTCTCCTTGGTGCTGAGCTAGTACCTGTGCCAACAATCCTCACAGGGGCAACCTTACTTCACCCAGGGGCTGAGAGTAATTAGCACTGTGGGCTGTGTACCGTAGGGGTCTGGAAGATGGTTCTGTGAGGGAAAGGGATAGCATTACACAATGTCAAGTCATGGTATGAATTTAAAAGTCCTCCTCTTTCCTTGTCATTAGTGCTTAAGTACCTGTTAGAATCCAGATGATTCTCAGTCTCCTCCCACTTTCGTCCTCCAGGTTTTCTTTCTTTTATTTTTATGAAAAAAGAATCCTATAACTATGTTTATTCTTTCTTCTGGGTTTGAGCTGCATTTATGATTGCTTGCTTATTAGACCTCCTATTCTAGTTCTCATTAAAGAGTCTTACCATACATCCTAACAGGAACCACAGAGGGATAGCACGTTCTGCTGTCTTGCTTAATTGGGCATTTGCTTCAATGTAATCAGTCAGCTCAGTGGTGCCGAAATCAGCTCAGGGGAAGTCTGGGTGAACCTTAATGTTCTTAATATTCTTCTTGCTATTTCTTACTGTGTCTAAAGTACAGGGTGCTATTTCTAACCAGTAGCAGAAACCCATCATGCCAGTAGAACAGTGGCATTCTAATGGCCTCCTTCATCCTAGAACAGAACAACTAGCCCTGTAGCCCTCCTAGTAGAATGCTTAGACTACACGCTTAATTTAATGTGACTGTACCTGCCTTACTGTTCATAAATGGGAGTGTCAGTATAATTCAGAAGTCATGTGACTTGTACAAGATTCTCCCCGACACACGAATACTTTGAAGTAATTAGGATCAAGTTCCATCACAGTTAAAGAGAAACATTTGGTCATACACAAAGAATCCAAGACAAAACCTGAAACTACTATTGCAGTGGCTTCTTTGGTGTTAGGAATAAATGGTGTCGATGTCTTAGTTACTTTTCTATCACTGTGAACACAGCATGACCATAATAGAAAGAGGTTCTTTTTTGTTTTTGTTTTGAGGCGGGCTTACAGTTTCAAAGTCCTATTATTACTGGCATGAACCTTGGCAGAATACAAGTGTGTGTCCATGAAGTTATGGCAGAAATAACTGTACAGCATATTGACTGGTTCAGGTTCATATCCTTGGGCATAGTCACAGACATTATTTAATTTTCTCCATCACAGGAAAAGCAACTCAAGATAGCACTGCATAAAGAAAGAGATGTTTTGTAAAGTCCAAAGCCTCTAGCTGTAGGAGAAACTAGGCCTGCCACTGTGCAGAACAAGGCCTGAGACCTGCCCAGACACACCCAGAGATGAGAAGAGCCAAATCAGCAGCCTGCAGTCCGGGAGCCAATGGGATGCTGGTTTGGGTGGAGGATATAAAAGAACTTCCCTTCCTGAAACAAACTAGTCTGCTTTTGCCACTTACCTGACTCCCAGAGCCTGTGTGTGTTGTTTATGTGCCAGCTCTATGCCCGCCCCCAAGGATCCCGTGAATGGGCACAAGCAACATCTAGCATTCAGCACATCCTACTGAGTGCATCGACACAGACATTAAGAAGTTTGGGCTCCAGAGCAAGCTGTACCCTATATATCCTTCCTGTTCTGTGGGAGAGAGACTACTGGCTGGATTTAAGGAGGTTAAAAACCTGTCCAGTTAGAAGCATTGGCCTTACATTCCCTCAACATGCTTTCTGTTGCACCTGTGGTAAAGTAATCCTCTTGCAGCTGCTGTGCCTGCATTTCACCTTGCCATGTTCCTTTGGGCCATGCCAGCATAAAATGATGTTGGAATTGAGGCAAATTTGGAACGTTGTATGCATGCCTCTTAATCTGTACTTAATTTTGAATGTTACTATAATATGAAAAGAACCAGATTCTAGCTCCAACTCATTCAGGAGATCTGCGACACTGTCTGATTTGCTTCTCCCTTAGATGCTGGATTTCCAGAGACTGAAAGTGAACCCCAGCATCATTTCCTAAAGCTTACCCTAGCGGTTATCCTGATTTTTCGACAGAACACCTGCTGGTTCCCTACCCCTTTCTGTTAAGTCTCAGAATAAACACAAGGCCCAAAGTGCTTTTGGAAGCACTGAATGTGGCCAGTTACTGGTAAGCTCTCCAATGGGCTGATCTGTAGCCTAGGAGGGGTGTGGTCTCAGAGCTCAGCTCAGTAACTCAACATGAGCTGACCAATCAGGCCTGTCACTTGAGTGTCTCCAACTCAGGAGAATCAGAATTAGTTGTTATGTACGTATACATGGTTGTGGATTGGAAAGGTGCTGTATTTCTTTATGAGGTAGGGCTCAGTGGAAAGAAACTTAGAATTCCAGCCAGGATATATCTAAGTTTCTAGATCTCTTGGCTGAAGATGTGAATAAGTTCCAGCCATGATGGGCTTCCATCACCAGAGGCCCCAGCTAAGAGAGTCACTGGGTCTTGCTCTTGAACTTCCTGAAATGTGAACCAACACAATCATCTTTTAAATTAGTCAGCAGATGGTGTCTTTTTCTTGTTATGGCATTGTCAGAAACTTGCCTTTTCTTCACTTTTTGCTTCAGAAACTGTTCCTTTGGGTCAGCAAATGAAGTAAGCCTAGCTACTTGAAAGAAACAATAGAAAGCTAGGATAGTGAGGTGGATGGGGCATTGATGTCCTAACAAAGAAAGGATAAAAAGAAAAAAAACCAAAACCAAAACAAAACAAAAGAAAACCTCTAGTCAAAAACCATGAGCAGCAAATCCCATGCCCTTTGGGAAGTTATCTGAGCACCTGTTCAAGGTTCTGTAGAGCAAAAGGTTTCCAAACCTTATTGAGTTGTCCATGTATTTCTGGTAATAGGACAATGTAAGTCACTTGGAAGGCTTTTGATGTTTGCTAAGCTAGAACCTATAAAACTAAAATGGGGGAGGAAGATAAAGGGAGACTTCAAGTCTCTAGGCTACTAGTCAAATAACACATCAGATACTGAGCTTCCATTAAGAAGAAGCCCAAGTCCAAGCATTTATTCACGTCACCAATTCAAAGCACTTAGACACACGCACAATTGGCAGGACGGGATGTCTGATTAGAAGCATAAAAGGACCAGCATGTTGAGTTAAAGCACCCACCAAGCTTTCTCTTGAATATACTCAATTACAGGTGAAATCCCTAATGAAGACAAACAATTGCAATCAAATGGAGCCAGCTAGGGAGGACCTCGAGGCCAGGGGACATGCTTACTAAAGAAGATTAGAAAAACAATAATAATAACAACATGGTAAAATCGTGCAGTTCTAGAGATGTGTGATTGTGATCCTGCAGAGGCAAATGTACCACTCCTCTGTAAACAGTTACCAGGAGGCCCTTTCTGTTTGGCAGTTTGTGTCAATCAAATGTTTTGTACAAAGAATGGTAATAAGCATTGTGTTGGAACACAAATGCACAATCAGTTGTCCCCCTCTCCCTGTGCTGTCCCAGTTTACACAGTTATTGTTTACCAGACACTTTGCCCGGGAAGGTAGAATTATTTAAGGAGGCTTTTCATGTTATGGGTTAAAAGGATAAAGAAACAACATCTTTACATTGCACACTGACCAGGCATACATGCAGGCAGGAGTAGCTGCTAAAACAAATGATTCTGAATCTATAGAAAGTCTGATGTGCATAAGTCAGCCATCATAATTGAATTAAATGATTCTGAATCTATAGAAAGTCTGATGTGCATAAGTCAGCCATCATAATTGAATTGTGTACCAAACTTTTTCACCTACCGTGAAGATAACTACTTAAAACTCCCGTTTTAGGGGTTATGACACTCTACATTCACATATGTGCATACGTACCCATATACATATTTGAACTTTCTACTGATCTCGTTGTACAATTTTTAAAAAAAAAAAAACAAATAAATGTCAAGGAACGGAGGGATGGTTGAGTGGCTAAGAACACATACTACCCTCTCAGAGGACAAAAGTTCAATTTCCAATGCCCACATAGGCCTCGTAACTACCTAAAACTCCAGTTTTTGGGGAGCTGACATTCTACATTCACAAATCTGCACACACACCCATATACATATAATGTTAAAAAGTTTAAAAACTCTTCAAAAAAATGAATGATTGTCTATAATTGTCTATAATTATATGTCTATAAATAGGTCTATAAAGTTATGTCTATAAAGCTCACCATGAGCTTCTCCAGTTTTAGATGGTAAAGATCACCATGTTTACTAAGTTGTAACCAGTTAAGTTCAGGGCCATAACTCATCTATTTTGAGTTTTCCATTAGCACCTCACTCATGAGGGATCAATAAATGTTTTCTGAACTTAACATATTTTTTTTTAATCAATCCTCCTAGAATCCCTGCTTTGTCTCCCTAAATCTGTAATGCATTTAATTTATTTAGCCAATATTTATTGAACAGCTACTACATGCTGTGCTAAGGGCTGCATAATGTGGTGATTAAGCTTGGCAGGTACATTTCATGTGGGGATTAAAATCATGAAGAGGGTAGCAGGAAGGCAGCACTTCCCCCTGAGTCAGGCCAGCTGCCCCCAGTTAGCCATGTAGACCCCATTCATCAGCAAGAAGTCTTGAACGACAGTGAGATAACTCCTGTCTGAAGCAGACTGCTACCACCCTGCTCCAGGCGTTCATTACTCACTACCCTACTCTGAATATTTTCAGAAGCCTGTTGAACAGGAATTGGCTTCATTCTAGACACAGCTCTCCAGAGCACGCAGCATTAATGCAGTCACCTCTGCCTTGCCTGTGAGTTGGCTGGGAACAAAAATTTGAAAGAAAGCTATGGACAGAGCTTGGGTGTGTGGCTGCTGTGTTCATATGCATGCTGGACTCCTGCAGAGGATTGGAGTTTGGTTCTCAGCACCCAAGTCAAGTGGTCCACAAACATCTGTAATGCCAGCTCTGGGATTTGATACCTTTTCTGACCTCACAGGCATCTGTGCTTAAACACACACACACGCACACACACACACACACACACACACACACACACGTACACGTACACACACACAGAGACAGAGAGAGAGAAAGAAATCTTTTTAAAATATCTTTTCTGATATGATATGAAGATCTGAAATGATATAAAGAAATATCATTTCTTTAGAAATCTGTGTAAGCTCTTTCTTGGTTCTACCACAGCAAAGTTATAGAGAGCAGTAATCTCAGAGAGTGGGGCAATAAATGCCAAAATGCTGTGAAATCACAGATGGCCCCTCTTCTGAGGATTTTCCAAAGCTCTGGAAGCCAGTATAGTTATTGTCCTCAACACTGACATTTTCCCAGGTGATAGAGAAATGCATTACTGTGTTATTTAGTGTTCAATTTGACTCTTTTTTTTTTTAGATCATTTTAATTTATGGACTAATAAGTTTTCTATTAAAATTCCCCCATTCAAATTTGAGAGAGATCAAAAGCAAGATCCAGATCAAGGAGGAAGAGGAGAAAGTGGGGGAGGGGGAAGAAGAGGACAGGACAAGCTTCCTGGGTGGGAAATTAATATTCACAGTTGTTGAGAGAGGTGTCAAGTTTCTAAGATGCATAGAAGGGCTTTAGGTAGAATGGGAGAGGGAGACCAGAGGGCCTCTTCAGGGAAGAGCAGAAGTAAGGAACAATGGAGACTTCTGTATCATGCCTTTGAAGACATGATAGCACAAAGACGTCAGATTTAGCTAGAAAAGATAGCTTGAGCTATGTCAAAGACTCTGTCTTGTGACCCATAGCCTGGCACAGATCCTAAGAGTAATAAAGAGAACAGAACTGTAATTAGAACCAGATACTTCTCAGTTTGAATGTTAGAATCAAGTTCCCAGCTTGCTGGATAGAATCAAGTTGGATCACTGTGGAATTTCTAAAAACATGGTCACTATGACTCCAGAGGAAAGTCTTTTGCTCTGTAGGAACTTGGAAAGCACTGTTACTAGAAAAAAGACAAATAGAAATCGATGCTGTGAATGCCTGGCTCCTACCCTGACCTGACAGATACTGCCTTTATTTTTTATTTCCTCTAACATCATCAATATCCCTTGAGTACCTAAGAGACTCCTTTGAACTGAGTTGCTCTTCCTCTCCCAGATTGGACTCTTACATAATTTGTTTCTTAATTTTATGAGCTGGAAAGTTCACCTTTATTTCTAGTCCCTTAATTTGTCAATTGGAGACATAACTTACATTCACATCACACTCAACAGGAAATCAGAAATGTTGGTGCAGTAGCTACCCTTAGCATTTTCCCAACAGCAGAGGGAGATTCGAAGTGCACTGTCCGAAGTGCCCAATAGCATATATTTTTACAGTACACTGGAGATAAGTCTCTAGAAGACATAAGGATAGGAGGGTTACTATTGATTTTGTAGGGAAGGTACATTGCTTACGGAGGGAAGCAATGGCCAGTGACAATGAAGTTGAACTACGGAGAAGGTTCAAATCCCTCAGTTTGCTTGCTTCCTGCTGGGATCCTGGAAAATCTCAGAGAAGCTACATGGAAGTGGCCATTGGCTAAAACTTTTGCTGGAAAGGCCTCTTGACGTACCAGTTTCAAATTCTAATTTATGAGGTTGCTAGGAAAGAACCATAGAAATGGTTTCTTATCAGTGTGTCTGAAGCGCAATGACTTGCATGCAAAGTTACTTCTTTACAGTCTGAAGCAGTCATGGCCCTAGGACAGAGTAACTGGGCTGCTTATTTTAAGGGGACACAGATTCAAGAGGTCCTATGGGGCAGAAATAAAAAGAAATTCATGACCTCAAAGAGAGCTGGGCTCTAATTCACAATGATATGCTGAAGAAGAAACACTTATAAGGGTTGTGAGGAGTGCGTCAGCTTCCACAAAACAGGAAGTCTCAATCGAGTTATTGTCTTTACTGCTTTAATCGATAGGCAAAAGACACATCCCATATGTGGATGGCACTTTCTGGTGCACGCCAGATAAAAAAGGGCATGGCAGGAGGAAGGTTATTTGCCTTTTGCTTGATTGGCTTTCCCCCTCACCACGGAGTTGATTCACCCTGTTGCTGATGCTGCTGAATCCTTTGCTGACAGCAGAACCAGTGTGTCCAGCTTTTATTGGTGACTGAGGATGAGCAGCTCTTCAGGAACCCTCTGTCTTCATGGCCATATGGGAACTACTGAAGCACTCAACCTTGTCGACTAAGTAACTACCAGGTTCTCTGCCTCTCTAGTATAAGACAGCCACTGTAGGGCTCTCCCACAGTGGTGCTGAGGTACCTGGCCTCAAGGACTGAGCATTACTGTGTGCTTAGCCTCTCAGGTATAAGACAGTTGTTACTGTTTTGAAATAAGCTGATTTAATAAATATGTGTTTAAAATACACACACACATATACACGTGTGTGTGTGTGTGTGTGTGTGTGTGTGTGTGTTTCTTAAGAGAACCCTACTGCAAGGATGGCTTATGAATTAAATGCACATCATTCATACATAGATAGACATTATGGTAAGATATTATTGTGACTAATAAAGACATTTCCTACCCCAGTTTCCCCAATTTCTCTGTCCTGTTCCTCTGCTGTTTCAGGTCTCTGTGCATTTCATTATTACATCAAATTGCCACTGCCCTGCAAAACTCTGCTCAGACTCCCCCTTCACATAGGGATAGTTTCCTGAAAGCTCTCTCTGTGTAGAAGTTGGCTGCCATTGTTTTGACTCTCATGGTGCTGTTGTATCGGTGTGCCACACGTTGTACTGAGGAAAGTACTAGACTGGGGACTTCACTTACAAACGGAATGGATATCGTAATTATGGTGGGTTTTTCCTTTTCTTTTCTTTCTTCTTTTTGTAATTACTTTGCATATACCACAGAGCCTGGAAAGTAAGAGGGGTTAAATAAGATTTTGTTGGGTAAAGTGAAATATTTATTGTATAACTGTTATGTAGGAGGCAGTGAAGCAATGGAATAAAATATGACAAGATTCCAGTCCATTTTGAGCCTGTAATCTAGTTAGAGCGTCACGATAGAAGGATCTGTAAACGTGAGCGAGCAATACAAAGGCAACAAGTGGTAAAAACCCGCAGATGACTCCAGGACCACAGACGCTAACATGACGGAGATTGGCATTCCTTCTAGGCTGGCACAATAAGCAAATCCTCGAAGCAATTCCCCGGGAGAGAAGTCATCTGTCTCTTCTTTTGAATTATAAAATTAGTTTATATCTCTTTCGTGACACTCATCACACTCTGCATTGTCATACAGACACTTGTGTCATGTGTCATCTTCTCTTCTTGCTGGAGTAAATTTTATTCATTAGAAAAGATCTGCTACTGCGCAGGGCTTAGCATTATGTTGAGGATATAGGAGATACTCAAAGGAACTCTGTTACACAAATGCATTCTTGCCCTGGACAGTGAATGCTACCCGAATTCAAGGCAGAGCGGGCAATTCATGGTCTGCTCTTTTACTTATTCGATGCCTAAAATAAGTGTGAGAATTTAGCAGTGTTCTGAGATGAAGAACAGCACTTTCTAAGTAGATTCAGGGGATGAACTTTCCAATGAGAATGGTATTGATTAAAAATTTGTGAGCGGATGAGAAAAAAAAAACAGGGAGTGAGTATAAAGGACTCTTGAAAAGACAGAGCAAGACTGCAGGGAAAGACAGCACTGGCTGTGAGGGCAACTCGTCCTCTCTTGTTTAGTGGGGATTGTATCCCTTTGTCAGCTTCTCAAGTAAGAATTTTCCTCCTGGTTACTATGGCAGGCCAGGGCGCTGTCAGTGCTCTCAACCAAGATGGAGTGGATGGCACGGGTAGAGAAGGAGCAGAAGAGGGAAGGGCAGAGGACATGGAAGGCTATGGAAAGGAGAGGAGAGATATCTAAAACCTGGAAATGTCTGGTCTGAAAAACCGAAAGGGGTCTCTGCAGGTTCCCAAGCTAATCTGATAGCACTAATGGTCCAGCTCCTGAGGTTGACTGAACATTGATAGAGTTGCTGGGCTAGAAAAGTGCTCTTGAATTATGACTACTTTTTTCATGTTTGTGAAGATCCAGGGCAGCATCAAAATTTTATTTTTAGTTTTCTGGGTAAAACAATTACTGCATCAGCAAAAAGATTCATGTATCAAAACCCTGCTAGGGCAGACCGTATGAAAAAATGTTTTTTTTTTTGCACAGAATAAACTGTCCTCAGTGCTTCACATTCTTTAACTGAACACACACATAGTGTGAAATGATAAAGTTCAACAGCATGCCTGCATTAGACACGGGCAGGCAAATTCGCCGGCCATAAAACAGTAGTGGGAGATTTCTCTGTAGGTAAAATGGCAATTGTATCCATCACAGAGGGCGGAAAGTGGTTGTGCACGGGGGTCAGGAGAGCAGGCGCAAGCCGCTTGCCATCTCTAGGAGGCACGTTCATTTTAAGCCTGTTTCTCCTCCTTTGAAGCCGGAAGTTATTGGCTGTTGTCTGAGGCCTGTTATGACCAGGCAGGGATCAAAAGCACAAGGAGGGGTAGGAAATCCTTTGTTCCTGGCTCTCTCATAATAGTCTCCCCACCCCCTTTTCTTTGACCAAGAGAAGCAAGCCAAATAGGATTATACTAGTAGAACAGAAGTGTTTTGTATGAAAAGTTCAGAAAAGAAATCCAAGCCAATGCCAAGGGCTTTCATTTACTGAACATTATTTTATTACCAAACCAACTTGGAAAATACTTTGGAACTCAATGGGCCACATTCTGAAGCTGAAAAGAAACTACCATTTCTCAAATTGGGACTGATTCATGAGCAAATGTAATAGTCTTTCATCACAGTAAATAAGCAAAACAAATGTTTTTCTCTTAATTCAGACCCCTTAAAATACAGCCTTCAAAGAGCAGCCTCTTCTCAATTGACCACAGCACCCAGAGAGTTCAGTAGTTGCAAAACTCTGAACCACGTGCCTCAAATGAAAATACATACACCCCCAATGTCACACTCACAGGATATAATAGAGAACAACACAGGTACAGAAATGCACTCCAGCTGTTTAAGGAACAGACCCATGGCTGTGGAGGGACAGAATAACTTCAGCCTTGTCTAGAGGGGACAGATTTCCTGGTTCAATTGCATTCTTTTCTTGACCAAAGGCCACTTCACTGACATGAAAGTTGGACACCTGACGGTTCCCTCTTGTCTGCTTGGCTATGAAGGCGATCTTGGTCAGGATAGACAGCTGAAGCAGCTCTGTGAACGTGTACAGCTCACTTTTGGAGAAAACGGACAAACAGTATTCTTAGAAATGAGGCCAAGTTGATTGTTTTGAAGCAGTGGAAAACAAGGCCACCGGAGACCAGTGGGGGCAAGCTTTGAAGCTGGGAAACCAAATAGTTCCACCATGGTCTTTGATTGCGGGGGGCTGGGGAGGGGGTTTGGGTGGGTTTCCTTCAGTCCGGGCCTTCAGCTTTGGTAGCAAAACTGTGAAGAATGTGGAAGGTTCGTGTGCTTCTCGAAAACAGGTTCCCAAGGAAAGCAAAGGAGTAATTGAAGCAATTTACCCTTTCAATTAAACTTTTTTTGGATGGCTGATTGCTGGTTTCAGTGTTTGTAGCGATTTAAGGAGAAAGTGAAGAATGGTGGATTGTTAGGTGGAGGCAGGGCTCTGGGAACAGCTGATGAGTAAAATCCCCACCCCCACCTCCAGGGAGAAGCATTAGCAAGAGATCGGATCCTTTCCCTTTGGACAGAAGACAGTCAGGGATGGTCCGTATTTGCATTTTGAATGATCAATGTGATGAAATATGTTAAATTCATCAGAAACATTTAATATTAGATATCTCACAAAAATTTAAATTTCTGGTTATTTTGTAGCACTGGGCAATAAATTCTCCTGGATCTCACTGTGGCTCAAGCTTAATGGGGCCACCCTTTCAGATGTGGCGTAGGCATTCTCCAACTCATTGTTTGGTCCATGTAGCAGCTGAGTTTTAAAGACTCATCATTAGGACTCTCTCCTCTTCCAGGAACGAAAGTAACTCTCTTGCTCAAAAGTCACTAATGTTGAACATTTGGTATGTTTAACAATATCATGAAGTAGAGGCGAAAGGAGGTGAAGTCCCTTGCCCAAGTCCCTACATCCACAACCTCAAGGTCAGTGAAACTTGCATAGATCATCCTCAAGAAATCTGGGCTTTGCTCAACACCACCATCAGCTCTTACTTTATTCTAACGCTTTACTTCTAGTGTCTTGCCATTCATCGATAATTTACATCATGAAAACACAAAATACTGCTGCTCTAGCAGGTGCACAAAACTTAGGCTAGTGAGACCTCAAGTCTTTGTCTACAAAGAGTCATCTCCAGTGACTTTTTATTTTTAATCTCTATGGCATTTTAGTATTAGTGACAGCAGGTTAAAGCGAGTGAGCACCAACAGAAAAGTGAGAATAGAAATGAGAAGCACTTAGGGATTTCAGGGTAGGAAAGGGCAGCAGCCTTCTGCTGTGGCCACAATTAATTGCATTTATAGGATACAGAACAGACCTTGAAAAAGGAACACCAAAAATAGAACATGCATGTAAACTCGTGTGGTACTAGTGTGGTGTGATGTGTGTGTGTGTGTGTGTGTGTGTGTGTGTGTGTGTGTGTTGGCTTCTCTTCCTCAGGATCAAGTGGAAGAGACAGGTTTGGCTGAGGATTCCCTGGAGAGAAGCTGGTTCAGTTTAACCCAGTCTGAGGATGGAGAATAAACTCAGGTGCCAATAGAACCTGGTGTTCATAGAAGTATGTGCCCCATGCCTGGGGGCAAATGAAGGTGAAATGGAGAGATGAGGGTGTCAGGTACAAGCTCTGCTCAGGGCCAGTCTTGTGCTGCAACATTAGAAACCAGATTGCCCAAGAGAAACCTGGAGTGCAGGGTTTTGCATGAATCTACCTATTTTAACATTGACAGTTGTCCAGAAGCAACAGGTTCCATACGTTATCAAACAAAAAACTGAATACCAGTTGTGGAATTCATCCCTTCAAGTTCTGGGTCAGAGAGCCCCAGAGAGCTCTTCTAACATTATAGGCTAGTGCCATTGCTCTCAGTTGCTCACCAGAACTTAATGGGAAAGAAGACCTTATTGCCTAAGGAAGTACATACTCTGTGCATACGAGGCCTCGTTCCTGGCTAAAAGCTGTTTGGAATTGATGGCTGCTGGGAAAAGTGGAGTTACTTTTCTTCAGAGGTGTGGCTACTTGCAGGTTGCTTATGCTCCAGTGGATGGTTCTACACCTATTGTCACAAATAGAGCACTAGCTGGACTCATTGAATTTTATTTTTTGAGACAGAGTCTCACTGTATAGTTTGGCTGTCCTGGAACTTACTACATAGATCAGGTTGGCCTGGAGTTCACAGAGATCCCTTGCTTCTGCCTCCTGAGTGCTGAGATTAAAGTCGTTGCATCAGCATATCCGGCTCTTGAACTAGGTGGATTATAAAGGAAAAGAAGAAAATGGAATGTCGAGAAGGGGAGACGAGTAGTCTAGGAGGAGAAGTTGGCAGTGGGGAGTAGGGGTGCAAATGATTAAACCGCATTTATATGTGTTTAAACTTCTCAAAAAATAAATAAAAATTTACAAATTGGCCACTGGGCTTGTTATTTAACGTGCAAAAGCCAAAGAAAACTGTGGTGTAAAACTTCGCTTGTGACAGTGAGGACGCTGCCTTGGCGGGTGGGGACAGCTAAGGTGGGAGCCAGAATCACAGCATTCCCTGTGAGGGAGACCAGCAAAGTCCAAAGACAAGAAGACAGGGAATGGCCTTGTGGCAGCAGAGGAGTCCAGCGGGTGGCCAGTCACAATGGATTCAGTGATAATGGAGACATTTGAGGGAGCTGGAACCAAGACTTACAAGGACTCAGGGCTTAGATATTTATCTTTCAGGTGCGATTGCACATACATTCCCAATGTATATTTCCCAAACACGTTCTCATTGTAGTATAGAATCCCACCCACACACGTTTCTGTCTTGCCTGGCAAAGCGGCCATAGCCACAGAGTCTGGCTGGAAAGCCACATGGGAATCTTCACAGCTTATCCATCCTGTCTTGGTCAGAGTCCCCGGGAGCCAGGAAACTTGGGAGATGGCCGTCAGAGGGGCGATCTCCCCTTATTGCAAGTGTTAGGGTATATTTATAGGGTGCAGGCAGGGGAGGGTCATTGGTCCCAAGTATGGGATTCATTGGTTAAGACATGGATACTGGGAGTAGCCTCATCTGCATATGGTGCTCAAGCCTCCCTATACTTCCAGCTATAGCCCAGACAAGCACCACCCAAGCCACAATCTTTTTCTTCTGTGGAGCAGGCAGTATTAATATTTAGCTAGGTTCTGGCCAGGCTAAGTGAGGAACAACGGAATTCCTACCGCTCTCAAGATGAGAAAATCTGGGGTTCCAGGACAGCTTCAACTCTAGGACAGCCCCACACCCCATATCCTGATAACCGTGACTGTAGCCTCATTTGGACATGAGGTTTGTGCAGATTCAGTTAATGATATTACGATGAGATCATCTTGAATCAATTAGGTGAAGTAACTGAATCCAAAAAGACCAGTGTCTTTATGAGCAAAAGGAAGAAGATCTGAGACACAGATCCTGAGTAGAAATGGAGAAGGCAGGAAACAGAAATATGTCTCCAAGGACACCAAGTGTCACCAAAACAACAGGGAGCTAGGTAAGATGTCTGCACAGATGCCCCTCTGAGTTTCCAGAAAGGACCAGCTCTGTCTACCCCTTCATTTTGAACTTCTGGCCTTCAGAACTCAGAGACTAAATTTCAATTGTCCTTAGCTAGGCAGTTTGGAGCTCTTTGTCATGGTAACCCTCAGCAACACATGCCTGGTGATTTCTTGTGAGATTACATTGGAAAACCACAGTGGGACATATGAGAAAACTAGGGCAGGCTGCTGAGTTGGGAATGACATAGTCAGAGTCAAAAGAGCAGCACTGAGCTTACCCATGAAGGAAGTAGGCACTAGGCCTCTAAATGGGAGTGGAGGAGTGCCCTGACCTTGGGATAGACAGATGACCATCCCAAGGGAGAAATGTGGTTAAAAGTTTGTCAGGATCAGGGGACAGGCCATATTAAAGATGAGATCCACAAAACTCAGGGATTGGTTGTTTCAAGGTGACCAAATAGTAAAATACAGACTCTATGAAAAGTGGCAGGTTCATATGGAAATGAACTGATTTGTGGTGAGCGTGCAAGGGTGGTAGAGTTGGTCCATGAGCTTATACAATTGTTGCCAATAGTATGCTCCTTCCTTTTGCTTCCCTTTGGCTATGGTGAGTATTTTCGCAATGACATAGGAAAGGACATTGACAGTCCTGCCTGGGAGAGATGAGAAGGTAGGTTTATGATGTCTTTGGGTATGTTCATGTGTATGCTGGTGCATGTGTGTGTCAGAGCACTTGTATATGTGTTTGATATGTGTGTGTGCGTGTGTGTATGTATGTAGCAGTACGCTACAATCTTTTACCCTCTATTTAGGGAAGGAGAAAGGAAAGATAGAAATCTTCACCACTTTTATAAGTGGCCTTAATACAGAAAGAGAGAAAGGTAGAAATCTTCACAGCCCCTCTTTAGGCTGTCCTAAGTTTGAATCTCTCCAACCTTTGTTCTCACACTAACTGAAAACAGTAACTCAACCAGTGAACCACCAGCCAATGCCCACCCCAACTCTTGGGGCTTCAGACCTTTTATGCCCTAAGCCAAAAGTTCCCATAAACCCATGTGGCCTGCAATCCCAAAGACAAGCTACAGGTGTCAGAACAACTGCACCCAACCAAATTATAGCCACCTGCATTAAGCATTCCAACTTCAATTCGTAAACAACTGTACCACAGCTGAAGTGGGAATGCAAACCTCAGTTAAACCAGAAAGCTTTTCTTAACATAAAAATTTTAAGTGTTCCACTACATATATGTGTTTGTGAGTGAGGTCAGAGGACAGCCTAGTATCATTCCTCAGGCACTGAGGAACATTTCCAAAATGTGTGTTTGTATGTGTGTATAGCATGTATTTGTGTGTGTGCCTGAGAGTGTTCTTACATGTATGAGTGCTGGCACATGATTGAGTCGGGATATGCATGTGTCCTTTAAGGCATGCAAGAGGACAAACATGGCTTTTGGTCCTCATTTTCCATACTTTCTTTTGGGGCAGAGCTCTTGTTGCTGAGCACTGTGTATCAGGCCAGCTGGTTCCTGATCTTCTGGGAATCCTCCGTCTCTATCTCCCATAGGCACACTGATGCACACTACCTATCTAGCTTTATTTGAGTTCTGGAAATCCTGACTCTGGTCCTCATGCTTGTACAAGAAGTGCTTTATCCACTGAGCCATTTCTCTGTCCACTTTTCTTTTTCTTTCTTTTCTTTTTTCTTTTCCTTTCTGTCTTTCTTTTCTTTTCTCTCTCTCTCTCTCTCTCTCTCTCTCTCTCTCTCTCTCTCTCTCTCTCTCTCGATAGACAGGCTCTCTTACTGGCCTGGAACTCATTAAGTAGGCTAGATTGCCTGGTCAGTAAACTCTAGGGATCCCCTGTCTCTGCCTCTCCTGCACTGGCTTATAAGTACTTGCTACAACACCCAGAATTTGTATGTGGGCTCTGGGGATTGAATTCACATTTTCATGTTTGCAAAGCAAGCACTTAAGCCACTGATCTATATCCTCAACCCTACTGACACATTCAAACCACTGAATCGTCCTTTGCCTTAAGCCAGTGTGAGGCCATACACTTTTAGAACTAGGAAGGTTGCTGATTAACCTGCCAGGAATACAAGATTTTGTACCAGCCACCAGTGCCCCAGGGCTGGTATCAGCAGTAACCATGCAGTATGGCAACATGCTCAGCGTTCTGCTTTGAAGAAAGGAACATGGAACGAAGTTAGGGCCACACTAAAGGTGTAATGGGTTTTAGAGGTTAAGTTGAAGCCTGTCATTGGATCAAAACAGGAGCCTTTTCTGAGATGGAGGTGTGGCTATGCCCACAGATGTCAGATATGAGATACCACTTCAGAGCCCGGCTGGCCACAGCAAACATATGGCAGTTAAACAGTGGGGGTGTAGATCAGACAACTTTGCGCAAAGCAGAGTGAATGGCCTTTCAGTTTATCCCAAAGGGAAGCTGTAGACAGAAGCCTAACTGGATTTGTGACTGAGAAATATTGCACAATGTTAAGTATGTTTTATGAGAAGCATTAGCGGGTGTGGAGGGTGAGGAGGAGGAAGTTAAGTAGGAGCTGATCCCATGGCCCGTATCATGTGGAACAGTAGCCTCTATTAAGGTGGTGGTCTGAGAGCGAGAAACAGGAATATACAGCAATTCAAGGGACTCTTAGACAAGAGCTGGGGTGGGGAGGCATGGATGATGGCAAGAGGGAGGATATCCGGCATGCTGAGCTGCATAGCTTGAGAAACTGAAGATTGAATGAAGCCATTAACCAAATTCAAGGATAAATGAGTAAAGAAACAACAAAAAACAAACAAAAACAACAGCAAAAAACCCAACTTTGAAGCCATGTTAGTATTAGAAGCCTCCAGAAAAGTCTGTTCAGAGAATCTTCTATGGTACCTAAGATCAGTATGTCTGAGAAGGGGTTGCCCATTTCCAGGACACCCTGCTAGTGCTAGAGTTGAAGTTGCTAATGTTTCTTTCATTTTGAGAAAGCACTGAGTCCAGCCTTACATAAATGGATTTTTTTAGAACTCTCTTCTCTAGCTTCTTGCTTGCAGTATAGGCTCATATTTCTAGCAGAAAAAAGAGAGAGAGGGAGAGGAAGAAAGAAAGAAATGCAAACCCAAAGGCAATAGTATTTGAGCAAATTTCTTTCATGACATTCTGACAGCAGAGTAGTGTGGTTAGAAGAGACAGAACATTTAACTTCTACTTAGTATAGAAAACACCTTGCATGTTGCCAATGGTTTATTCTTGCTTATTAAATGAGAATTGTGAAAACTGACATTTAAATCTGTCTCCCCCAGAACAGACTCTTCTGTTCAACAGATGAGATTCTCCATTCTCCTCTATTCAAAGCTCATGTACACACTGTGGATGAATGTACGTAACGCACCAGGCTCTCCATAAACTGGTGTAAGCTTCATTCTCCTGCTTTCAAAGCATCTTAGAGTCTTTCCAGTTAACAGTGTTTCATCATGGATTAAATCATTGGTACTGCCTAATGGCCTGGATATGCAATGAAGAATGGGAGTATGAGTGCAGTGCCAAGTAAAAGTGAGATAAGTCGAATGTATTGATACCATTTAGTGCGAAGACGTTTATGTGGCAGACTCAGAAAACGTTGTCCAGTGACTTCATTTATCATTCCGTGAGCCACCTGGAATGAGGGGAAGAAACTTAAAATTTTGGTGGGGGGAAGGAGTTGTAGGAATGATAAAGTCTTTAAAAGTAATTTCCATTCTTGTTTAAAATGAAAGCCCCTGTTGTGTCTTGAAAAAGGGAGTAATACCTCTGCTACCCTAGCTGGCAGCCCCAATACCCCCTCCATGTCCACTGGCTGAACGTGGGGACTAGTTGAAACACTGAAGAAAACCCTGGCAAAGCTGAGTGGAGATGACCATGAACCTCTCATCTTACATACATTACAATCCACAATTAGCCCTGCTGTGGGTAATATTATTCATCTGGGTTTGCACGCTGTAGAGGACAGATGTTTTTTGGCTGGCTACAATTCTTTGCCTGTCCGGCTCAGTGAAATCCAGCAAATTCTCTTGCCTGTGGTCCTGCACAGACATGGCTTTGATCATTTTTAAGACATGAAAGTATTATATAAATACAAAGCACAGTGAACTCACAAAAGCATCTTTGATATTCTATTGCTTGGCTTCTAGAATAGCAGGGATGACTTGTTTCTATTATTTATTTATTTATTTATTTATTCATTTATTATTGGGGCATAAGTAGTTATACATGTGCAGGTCAGAGAAAAATCTATAGAAGTCGATTCTTTCTTTCCACTTGAGTCTTAAACTCAGGCCCTAGGCATCTTTTATTCACTGAGTTATCTGGCTGGCCCTACATATGAAAGTGGAAGAAATGTGCTAAATTAATGAGATTTGTCTCAGATGTCTTAGGTCATTAGATCAGCAGAAAATAAAGTTCCATTCTTTACTAGAACTCCAACACTATCCCTGTCTAAGGATCATGGAAGGATCCAGAGATCATGAGGTTAACAGATCATGGGATATAGTCCTGTTTATAGATTTCTCATGCCCTAGAAACTGCTAGCTAAAACCAAATATTCTTGAATGTCCTGTGTTGCTTCTGGTACTTTCTGGGGTTAGAGATAATAATTACCTCCAAAGCTGACTCATCTCCAAAACGATTTTCAGGGATTTATGAGCAGACCTCAGGAATGTTTTCTAGGCATGGCCGCAGGCATTTCCCTACTAAAGGGCAAAGCCCTCTGTAGCACACTGGTGCTTGCTGTCTTTACTGAAGGATATGAGACATTTTTTCCCATGCTTCTTCATTTCCTATCTTTGTGGTGAGCCTGATCCTTTTACCTAGCCATCAATATTTTTCTGCTTCTATCTGTGCAAGAGCGTAGAGCTGTTTAAAATATTGGCAAAGTCTCAGTTTCTGCCCTGCCCTCTTCACCAGTCTCTCTTGCAAGAGTTGTTTGTTATGATAGATGTACTGGCTCTTTTTCTCCTGGCACATTTGACATAAGCTGCCTGGCAGTAAATATCCAGCATGCTACCACAGATTGCAGCCAACCTGACTTCTTAATCCTTCGCTTGTTCCAATACTTGTATGGCTGAGTTAGCACACCCGATCCTATAAAACGCTGAGGGTGTTTTTGTGTGGGGGGGAGAAATCCTCCTGCGACTCCACATTGTCTTTCAAAAGACTTTGCTTTTCAGGCACAAGAGTAACACAGAGTGAAGTCCATGTGGAGATGATGAACTTTGACAGGCAGTTGCTGATGAGACTTGGAAGAGCTTTGGTTATTGGATGGATTCACCATCCCTGTTTTTGATGAGTTTCGGTTGCCGTTTTGTAGCTCATTTTCTTACGTATCAAAGTGGAATAGAAAACATTAGAAAACACCTTTATTGTTCACTTGCCACCTTTAGATTTCGTTGGTTTTGAAGGCTAGTTTTTAACAGACTGGAACGTTGAGCCAGGAAGGATATTTAAATTCTACTAGCAAATGCAATGGAGACAGAGGGGAGAGAGAGAGATAGAGATAGAGAGAGAGAGAGAGAGAGAGAGAGAGGGAGAGAGAGAGAGGGAGAGAGGGAGAGAGAGAACAGAGCAATTTAAGACATTTAAAACCCCATCTGTTGTAAAGGAATAAAGTGATTTTCATACAAGAAATTTTCCTTTTTATAAAAAGACATTTATTGGAACCAGAATTACTGACCTGACTGGTACCAAGAAGTAAATAACCTATGGGGAAGATTGCTAACTGTCCACCAAAACCGCTTTCCTGTTTCTTTCACAATAATGGAAGTGAAACAGTGGTTGCCAAAACGCATTACCCTTCCCAGCTGCTCTTGCAATGAGGTAGACCAGATGACTCGAAAAGATGCAGTCATTTCTACTCTCATGCCCAGACTGATGAACATTTTTGTTTTATTTTGGCAATAACATGAAGAAGGAAACCCACCTGAAGCTGTATCATCTTGAATCATGGCATCTATAAAGCACAATATTCTTAGAGATGTGCCTTTCCTATCAAGAGCTCACAGCATGTGTGTATGTGGTGAGCATCCAGCTCATAGCTATATTTGATTTCACTTATATTTATCACCAGGTGCTCAGCGCAGAATACTATGAGCTCTTTTTAAGGTATGATTATGTACTCAAGCTGGCGAAAATGTAGATGTGAAGCTGAATGAAAATCCCAGCTATAGAAATATTGATGACAGATAGGGATTTCAGTTCTTATGGAGAGAACAAGGCAAGGTTGGTCTAGCAGGAAATGGAGGGTTGGCATAGTGAAGGAATATTCAGGTGCAGGCTGGAGAGAGGTGAGGGAGCCTGTAGTCAAAGTATAACCAGAAAGCCTGGAAACTGGGGAGCAGATAAGAAAGCAAATTGACAGCAGGCTTCAGAATAAAGGACAGAGTCTGGGACGAGTCCAA
Source organism: Cricetomys ansorgei (assembly GCA_026225945.1). Classification (NCBI taxonomy): domain Eukaryota; kingdom Metazoa; phylum Chordata; class Mammalia; order Rodentia; family Nesomyidae; genus Cricetomys; species Cricetomys ansorgei. Next base: position 7,131,356 of record JAMJFZ010000242.1, read on the forward strand.
CAGTTTGATATTAGTATGAAGCAGATGTCAGAAGCAGAGAAACGCAGGTGTCCATGGAGTCTCAGCAAGGCAGGGATCAAAGGAACTGAAGAGGCAAGGCAAAGAACGTAAGTGGATGCACACTTCACATATAAAGGGGAATCCTGAGGGAGGGAGGCCCTAGACATGGACTCTTCTGCCTCAGCTAAGGAAAAGCAAGGCATGTGAGGTCACCTGTGGTTTCCTCCTTCACTTCCTGTGTAAGAAGGCATGGCACAGGTGAAACTCAGAAGCTTCCTAGTGACTAGGAAGAGAAGTACCCCATAATTGTTTCCATGTTTTCACCCAATTTAAACAAAGCCCTTGTCATGAGAAAACGCATGCACAGCCTCAGAATTTGTAGAGGGAGTATCATGGAGCCTTGCATGCCTGCTGTACCTCTACTTCAGCAGATGCCAAATTCTGGAAGCCATATATATATTTGGACTTTTGAGATAGGATCCCTCTGTGTAACCGTTGATATCCTGGGACTTGCTCTGTAGACCAGGCTGGCCTCGAACTCAGAGATCCCCAACATCAGCATCCTCAGCACTGTAATTAAAGGCATGCACAACCACTGCCCAGCAAGCCTTTTCTAAATATGTCAAGGTTCAAAGTAGAAGAGACAATACGAGTGTATCTGAAAAGCCTTTTGGATACCCCATCAAATTTGAATGGATATTATAAGCATCTAGTGATTTAACTCTGTGTATGTGTGTGTGTGTGTGTGTGTGTGTGTGTGTGTGATGTATGCACATATGAATGTGTGGGCGCTCACACCCATGCAAATGCATGGGTTGGGGAGCAGAAAAGGTCATCCATTTGAGTGTCTGCCTTAATGTCTCTCCACTTTGTGTTTTGAAGCAGGGTCTCTCAATGAACCCAAAGCTCTTTATGTTGGTTAGTCTGGCCAGTAAGATCCTGAGGTCCGCTTGTCTCCTCCCTCCATGTAACATTATAACACTGATGTTACAGTCACAAGAGATCATGTCCAGTTTCTTAATATGCTTGCTTATGGTTTGCTCTCAGATCCTTTTGTGTGCATAGCAAGTGTTCTTACCCACCAAGCAATCTTCCCAGCACCTCACAGTGACAGTTGGTTCAATGCATAGTTTATTTTCTCATTTCTAAATCACAGTCACATTCTTGGACTCTTCAGGTAAACAGAAGCATTCATCTTCTCAGATGAAAATAAGCTTTCTTCAAATCATTATGAATACAAAGTTGGCAAAAGAGTTTTTAGGGAAGGTGATGCCATTTTGAGTTTCCCACAGTAGGTTCTGGTGGAGACTGATTTTCTTCCTGGAGCCTCAAGTTTTCAAGATGAAGGTACCTTTGGTTTAGGAATCTGACTCCCAACCAATAAACATAGTACCTTACACTCTGGTTTAATGACAAACAAGTGTGATTAATAGAGGGATCATCTGTATCTGAAACGGCAGGACAAAGTCAAGATCCTTTGTGTCTCTTTCTTTAGAGATAACAATATCCAGAATTGATGTGAATTTTCATTAGAATTGATGGTGGGACTCGTATCTTTGCAGAAAGGACTACAGTAAGAAGCAATCAACTCTTCGGGCTTCTGGCAGGACGAAATCATTTGTGTTTTGTGTCTTGTTAAGCACAGGAAAACTCAGCAAGGTAGATGGGTGGAGCACAGGTCCAACATCTAACATTGCTGCCGTGACCATGCTCAGAAGATGCTGTGGTCACCAGAGAAGCCAAATACCCACGTCTAGGTAAGGGATAAAAAGTGCAGCTTCTGCTCTGTCCCTCCCAGCACTATTACTCCCCTGACCTCAGGCTTTCCTCTTATTTGCAATTCTGAACCATCCTACCATTTTAAAGGACTTAAAAAGAATCTTTCCAATCAGGTGACTTGAAGTCTAAACTCTCCAAACCTAATTAAAAGTCTCACATCAAGGCTTTGGTTCTACCTTGATATTTGACAGAACTTCCCCAGCCTCCCAAACTTGAGAGGATTTTCTGTTGTTCTCTTAATGCCAAGGCACCCCCAGAAAATGTAGGAAGGCAAGTTCCAGGGCAATCCTTCCTGTTTTCTCCCACGGAATTTTCCTGGCTGATATTGCTGATGGCTTTTGCCTGAAGAGGAAAGAAACACCAATGGGAGGCTGAATTATGAGTTTAAGATGAAATCTGGGTTGTAATTGCCCAAGAACAAACACACTACTTCATGACAAGCAAATACCCTGGCAGCCCTGCCTTCAGTTTCAAGGCCAATGAACACCTCACAGGGGATTGCTGTGGCAGATACCGTGGAGACAAACCTCTTTTTTCCAGCCTGGCCTTATACCAGGCTGGCCTGGAAGGCTGGCAGGTGTATCGGCAGGTTGAGGTGCCTCTCACCCCCATTCTCCAAATGGCCCCATACACATGAGATTTGGAGGAGGAAGAAAGAAAGCGAGGAGGCAGTCTTCTGAGGCAGGCTCTGACCTTCTGGCTAATAGGAAGGAACTGTGATTCTGAAGCTGAGAGCTCTAAAAGAATTTCTCGGCTCAGCATTTTCTAATTGCAACACAGGGCCCTGCTAGGATCAAACCCTTTGACGTGGTCCCTGGAGTAGACTTGGATGTGCTTCCTGTAAGTTGGCTTTGCAGTGTGTCTTTTCAAATCACCATTTTTCTGTGATGTTTTGTGAAAGATTTTTTTATTTGTTTGCTTCAGCTATGGTGAACTTTGTTGTCTACAATCAAAAACACCAATTGACTGAGTAAGTCTCTTTGAAAAATGATGATGGCAGTCATGTGTGAGCTCTTGTGTACTCATATATACGTGTGTGTGTGGAGGTACACGCACACATGTGTGCACGTGTAGGTGGAGGTCAAAAGCGAATACTAGGCATTTCTTTGACTCTGCATCTTATTTTTCAGGACAGGGACTCCCATTGAACATTGAGCTACCAATTCTGCTAGACTGGGTGGCCAGCAAGCCCCTCGGATCCTCCTGTTCCCATCTCCATGGTGCCGGAGCCCTCTTGGTTCTGTGGCAAGTGCTTTACCAGCTGAGCTATCGGCCTAGTCCCATGGCAGTCTGCCTATAGTGTCTCCCCATAGGCTCCCTCTTCAAGTCTCTCTTTTCCTCTCACTGCTGGGTCCAAGAATGTGGCCTGAACATCTTTCTTCTTTTTAGTTGTTGTATTCTTTCCTTTGTTTTTCTGGGATTTAGTGCTGGTAATTACCTGAAAGACTAGGATATGAAAATGTTTATATTGATAACCCCAAACCCATATCCATTTGAAATTTCTTGTTGCTATCTATGATAAAAGAATAGGGCCACTCACACAACCTTATGGATGGCAGGGATCCAGAGTTCTTCATGGTCTATTCCTGCCCTTCCTCCCATGTCTTCTTAAATCCCTAGGGCCAAACCTCTTCAAGACCACTCCTTCAAATGGGTGAACTTCCCTAGTTACTAAATTAATGCTTTCAAATTTCAGCGACTTATTTGTGTCTGAAGAGACATGGAATACACCCATCATCCTGATGTCATTCTTGTTATCCCTGCCCTAAATACCACCTCATACCCATAACCATAACCACTTTAATCTGTCCCCAAGACAAGATTAACACCTTCTTAGTTCTGAGAAGGATCAGCCCCTCACCAGGACACTAGCGTTGGCTTGTGAGAGTGGCATCGTTCAGGTCACTGTTTAAATCTATACTGTATTTGCAATGGTGTCGTTTTCAAGGCATGCTCATTCTTTTAAGAGAGCGAGTCCCAAACAGGTGTTTAAAATGAAAGACTGCACACAGCAGACTTTAGACAGGTGGAAATAAATTTAGAAAACATATTAAGCCTCTTTGATTTCATTTGGGAGCTTATGCTCCTAGAATTCACACTCTGCTTAGATCTAAGCAAAGTCAAAACAGCTGAGAAGAGGGAGAGACTCTGGTAATGTCAGCAAAGAGGAAAGTGGCTGGGGAGATGTCTCAGTGTGTAAAGTGCATATTGTGAGAGTGTGAAACCTGAGTTCAGATCCCTAGAAACCACAGAAACCAAACGTGGCCCTGTGTGTCTGGAATCCCAGCACTACCATAGACAGACACGAGGCAGAGGTAAGAGGATGTCTGGAAGACAGCCCGGCATATACAGCAGTGAACAAGATGGAAGGCAGAGAGAGACACTTAAAGCTGTTCTCTGATGACTACGTGTATATTAGCAGACACACACACACACACACACACACACACACACACACAAACACACACTCTCATGTACACACATCATGAAAATAAAGAGCAAAAAATCAGTAGGCTGAAATGAAAATAGGAAGTTTTATACTTTTAAGGGGTTAGGATTAGCATATCCGTTTGGTTTCTATGTCTCTTCACCACTATATATGTTTATATCCCTACCATGCTCTCCTGAGAACTTATTTGATTTGCCCTGGCACAGGGCCTGTGGCATCAAGTCGTGAAAACGTGACAAAACTGAGGAACAGACAAGGCTGTTCTAACTTACATCGGTGCCAGCAAGGGGCCAGTCTTTCGGAAGAAATTTCAGGAGTGTTCCCTCCCATGCCGGAAAGAAATGGCCTTCTGTGATAGGCTCTTGTAATTAAAGCAATTCTTCTTGAGGGGAGTAGGGAGGTATAGTCAAAAGAAGAAAGAAAGATCTGGGTGGGAGTGATTAGTGCTATGAACTCTGACCTCTTACTCAATAATGGATCGACCTTAGTCAAATGAATGGCTCTCTTGGAGTCTTAAATTTACCATCCTGAAGCAGAGGACACTCAAATTTTGCTATCATGAGCCCTCCTAGGATCAGGAGCATGGATCGAGTTAGTATTATTGGTTAACAATATATGGATGGCTACATACTTTAGGAGTATTAGCAGTTACACCAAGCAACTGTTGCTAAAAACATATTTTTCTGGCTAGTAGAGTACAGTGCTTCATCATCAGCCCACTCTTCTAAATCAGTTAGGAATGTTTCAGTTGTAAAGGGACAAAAATGGGCTCTTGTGGAATTAAGCAAGATGATAAATTTACGGTGAAGCTCTTTGAGGCTTCAGAAATGATAGGAGATTAAAGGGCCGGGCATAGAGAAATGCACGGAATCATGAGAGTCTGAGCATGAGGTAGTATGACCAGGTTTCAGCAGATGTAGTGGGGCCAGGTCACTGTTGCCTCTAGGACAATTGGCCAGGACCTCTGCTTCTGAAGACACATTCTCTCCACCCCTTCCAGCCACTTGATAATTAATGCAATGGTTCTGATCACATCCGCTGTTGCCAGTCTAGCTGGGCCTAATTCTTTGGCCTTACATGGGAGCACTGTTGATCAGCTCTGGGTCACAATTCACCCTACAGGCCGAACACTGCCATTTGTGGGAAGGGAGGATGGGATGACCTTCGCTTCTACAAAATGATGAAGAATGTTGTCCTCAAAGCAACACTCATGGGACTTCCACATGTTCAGCTCAAATTTACTTATTTAGAACTTACTGATTCTTCCGTCAAGAGAAAACAGGAGAAGCATCGGTATGCATTCAAGATAGAGAAATTTCAACCAAATGCCAGTAGAGAGAAGGGACACTGAATGGCCTTGTCAGAGTTCTGGGGGCTCCAGGTGAGCTAAGTAAGAGGAAGTGATGGGTCATAGTTCTATATACTCTGGTCCCATTAACAACATGGGAGCATTTTTCTGAAGAAAATATCTAGAAATAGTTTAAGCCCTACAGCCCACGGAGTACTGCAACTCCACCCTACCCCTCTTGAAGAAGCTGAAGTTGAGCTGACGCTGACACACAGGTCCCAGATCACATTAAGGACAAAGCCAGGACCAGTTTAAGTTTCCATCCTCTCGGTGAGAGGTAGTTTGACAGGGTTACCTGGCATCTCTCCCCTACGGATGCATTTTAACATTTTCCTTTGGAGAAAGAAAACGATAGGCAATATTCTACTTTGAAATGTGCTGTGCAGCATTTCCTGATACAGGTCAGCTGGGCACTGAATTCTATACTTACCCACCGCTTCTGTGTGTCCAGGTACTGAGGATTTTCTAGAGGTTTGACCTGATGCCCAGACAAAACAATGAAAGGAAACCCTTTGTGCATGTATCTCAGGACGCAGAACTTGGAATACTCACTATGCTTGAGGTCAGCTAGGCATAAAGAAATGAGACAAATGTGTTCACTAATCTCAAACGTCTTAGAAGTGAGAATAGGCAAGCCTGGAAAACATCCCAAAATGAATTTCCAGTGTGACAGGAAAGGTGCTAATTGAAAACTACAGGTTTGGAGGGCACATCTATTGCCACTACGTTGTCTTTGTTACAGGCAGCTGCTGCTCGTCCAGATTTGGCTCTCTAGGTCCTCTGAGTAGGCAGGGGTGTCACAGCTTGCTACTAGAGGAACTAGTTGTGGCCTAGAGCCTTCAAGAAAACATTGTACATGTCGCTGCCTAGCTGAAGGTTTGGATTGTCGTAGAATCCCTCTCTGTTGTGGTGTGGCCATCCTCAGATGGTCTAATTATAAGAAAGTTGATCTCCCGTGAGTCTCCAGTTGGAATTAGTGAGTAGTAGTTGGCTCTTACTCACTGAGACTTCTCTCCAGACCCTTCACAAACTTTTCATAGTAAGCGAACATAGGTGGTCATAAATCAAATGTACTTTTCAAATACATTGGATAGGCGGATTATTCCAAACCAGAAAAAAAGGTGTTATAGGCCTCAGATGATTATAGCATTCTTAGCTCTTTGATTGGTGGAAAGTTAGGGTCTGTTCATATACTCCAAAGGGTTTTTAATCTGTCAGTCACAGGATATCAGATCTGACTGAGGTGGGCAAGAAATGACTATTTAGGGGCTAAAGATAGTCCAAGATAAATTATAATTAGGCTCTGTATCCGCAACATTCCTCACATTATTGAGGCTTTGCAGGTATAAATTCTTTCCAGGTATTCTCATCCATAGAATCAAGTATCTTAAATCAATAATTTAGCATAAGTGGATAATTTTAATGGCTGTATTAGTACAGGTCTACATACCTGTACTCCCAATGCTCAGTAGGTGAAGGAAAAAAGATTGTGAGCTTGAGCCCAGCTTGGATTACATTCTGAGCGCCAACCAGTTCTGGAAGCAAATATTAAATAGAAATTTAGCTATATATTGTTTATTCCATTGAAGTACATAATATCTAAAAACCTAACAGGCCAGACTTTCTCCATTTTTCTCTTTCTTCAGCCTGTTTCTGTATACTGAGAAAATAGTTCTCCTTGCCTCTCTATCCAAAGTTACCTGACGTCACAGAGGCAAACCCTTTCCAAGACTCATCCCACTGATGAGAGTCTAAGTGTTGGAAATCATGGGCACAGAGCAGAGAAACACAGACTGCTCAGGACAGATTACTGGGAAGAAGAGAACAAGAACCCTACTGACACCAGAAAATACAGCACAAGGCGGGTCGGGGAGAAAGGAAAAGAGAAAATTTCAAAAGAAATACTCATTTAAGACCTGTGATTCTTGCTGAAAGTGGCAAGCCAAAGCATGGGGCTCTGCCTCTGGCTGCCTCAGGAGCTGAGCCCTGAGCTCTCTGTTTCCTGGTTTTCGAGGACCGAGGAACAGTCCTCAGTGCTCCCACCACCGCTAACTCTGTATGCTTTCCCCACCCACTATGGACTGAAATCCCCCTGAATCCATGAGCCCAAATAAATCCCTCCTCTCCTACAGCAAAAAAGAGAAATGCATTTTAAAGATAAAATCAAAACATATGGTTGGTTGTTGCAAAGTTGATCCCCTGCCCCCCCCCCCCCCCCGCCTCCGCCCCCGCTCCTCCGTTTTCCTTTTCCTTTTGGCAGGATAGAGGTGAGGATTGGGAGAGGGGTTGGGTATATGCAGCCAAGGAAGTCAAAAGTGATTATTCTAGCCAGTTGCATGTTCCAAGAAACCTGGAATCACTCCAATTTGTGAGTGTATGATACTTCCCCAGTCTACTGAAATTCTTCCAGGATGTGTCCAGATGAAGCCTCCTACACTGTTGCTCCACTGGCTCTGTCAAATAGAAAGACCGCCAACCACAGAGCCTACGGAAATGCTGAAGGGCTTTCTTCAAACAGCAGAGCACGCCACAGATCGGCTTATCCATTAGGATCTGTGGCACCAATGGGTCACTTTTCCCCCTCACACATGCTACTAAACCTACTCCTTGCTTTTTGCAACTTGCTTAGTTCCTTGTCAGCTCCCTTGTTCACATCCAAGGGAAACTTGGAGAGGCACTTAGAACAAAACAAAACAAAAACCAAAAATCCCCTGGGAAACTCTGGGACATTTTGCTTTTCTTAAGGCTGGTGCTTAACCTTTGCTGTAACATTTTATTTGCAAATAATGAAAATTAGAAATTTTTCTGGCATCGATATCTAGCCCTCCCTGGAGCTAAATTAAGCCTCAAGGTTTTGCCGTTCTCTCCTACAATGACAATTTTTCTGTCCCAGCTCATCTACTTTCCCTTTGAAAGACTTCCCTGTAGCATTATATCCCACTGAGGTATTCGGACAATGACCTGTTTGGTTCTAGACTTTGAATTTTTCAAAGAGGCATACATATTTGCCCATAATTGGTTGGTCTTTCACACATTGATCAAGTGCCGCTTCTGCACAACTGACTTGACCTTTTACTTCTCTGGGAGGCATTTAAAAATTCTTCCAAATTCATTCATTTTGTTTCACCTGCTGGGAATCATGTTTACATACAACAATACTGTAAGAACCTATTGAGAAATCCTCTGTGCTGTCGTTAATGTGTTTTCATTTTCGAACAGAGCAGGGTTTTATTGTGCAGCCCTCCACTGACACCCTATTCATGCTTTCCATTATCCCTCTAGCTTTGTCTTCAGCTAAACACATTCTCTCCCTTTTTTTTTTCCCTCCTCCAAGCTATTATTTGCATGAAGATTTGCATTTAAATGGATGTGGAAAGTACATTAACAACACCTACACTAACCATGTAAAAACTGCACTGCATTTGTTGCTGCCAGACATGAATGGGAAAAAAATTCAATGAATGTTTTGTAAGGCGAGTCCTCAGGTAACTGCATTTTATACACAAAGACACTTCATTAGATTGTATTTAATACTGATTATGCGTATAGGAGTACATTAATACAAATGCCCTATTCCCTCAGGGGACACTGTGAAATGGGGCATGGTTACATTCTCAACACAGAAGACAAGCATATTTCAGTATTTCGGTGAAATCTAAAGGCTTTCCAGGGCTGGTCCAGTTTTGAGCTTTATGTCCTTGCTAATAGAATAAGGAAAGAAAGGGAGATAGAATGTAAACATCCTGCATTTTATGGCAACTCCTTAGGGCCTCTTTTTTCTTGAGCAGCTCAGACAATAAGCATTGCATAAGAAGACAGAGAGAAAAGGAAATAGATAAATAAATAAATAAATAAATAAATAAATAAATAAATAAGGAATGGAAACAGAAAGAAAGAATGGATAGGGGTGTCTGCTTCCTGTTTGGAGTCTAGCCAGCTTTTAGGGAAAAAGAGCAAAAAAGAACTGGAAGAAGGGGAAAAGATAGAAGAAGGCTAAGAAAGAAAGAGAAGGCATGCTACAGGGTAGTATGACTCAGGTAGTGAGTATGCGCACAGAGGAGGGAGAGGAGGAGAGGAGAGCAGAGCAGAAGCCCATTCAAGAAGGCTGTAAAAGAGCCTCAGTGCTTTCCACACAAAGCAGGGGCTCTGGGTTATCATTCAGCATTATGAGGGAGAAAATTAAAGTGGTCTTGGCAAAAAAGGATTCTATTAAGGGATAATATCTTCCCTTTATTGTTAATTATTTTATGTTTACAGTAGTCAGTGTAAATGTATATTATTCTTACAGTAACACATGGCTTAGCATAAATAATTTACCCGGGATATATGGCTAATTTCTAATTAACTTCCAGCTCTGTTAGTTTGCTTTAGATTAAAGCCCTTCTTCCTCCTAACAAGTCCTTGACGGGGAGCAGACAACCTAATTACAGTCATTCATTGCGGAATATTTATATTTAGCCATTAAAAAAAAAAGGTAATATCAAACAAGAAACGTGGTGGAAAATGAAGTGGAAGCAGAATAGGCTGCAGTGGAGGGAGGGGAAATTTATTGTTTGTCTTTGTGTTTTTTATGTCTACATAAGAAAATAAATAGGTCAGAGAAATTTATCAGCAGGCTGAATGCAGCGCGGTACTACACCTCTGTGTTCCCAAATACAATTATTGTTTATTGCTTAAAAACAATTTTCCATAGGCTGTATGCACTAAAGAGAAATCCATAAACATCAGAAACAAGTCCCTAACAAGTCTTCATTGTTTATATGGATGGGGGAAAATCCATATTTTTTTTTTTCCTGTTAACCCAGAATGGACATGAATAGAGCCAATCCAGTGGGTCAAATGAGCTTTGGAATGCGACAGTAGCAGAGTCTGATTTCATATGGTTAGGGTCCTCCACACCCCGCCATAACAAGGTAATAAATAACCTGGACTCTAAAACCAGGCACACGGGATCAGTAATTGACGTGCTGTCTGCCTGAGATGCAATGTGAGGGCCTAGCCTGAGCCACAGAGCTTGGGAAAATTCAGCATGGGAATGTTCTGCCATAAAGATCTCTCTGTGCGTGCAGCCAATGAACGAAGGGTCAGAACTAAAGTGCCTTCCCCTTCCTCTCGTAATGATTCTTTAAGGATATTGTATAATTTTTACCCAAACACCGGATAGGTAGGCATCTCAATTATTCTGCTTTGTCTGCAAATCTTGCTCCATTCTATGCAAAGGCCCCTCTCTCAAGGGGCTAACTGTTTTTTATGCCTGTACCATCAGGCTCCTTTGCCAGCTGGCTTTCAGTTTGTGTTGGCTAATAGGTGGTACTGGCTGGAGATCAGAGGGCAGAAGAAAGGAGTTAAGTCGTTTCTTCCTTGCTTCCTCTTTGCCTTGGTGCTGTGTGTCTGGCTTGAGTCCCTCCATGATCCTGATGCCTGCCAAGCCCTGGGCCTACTCAGGTTCTGAACACTAGTGGCTGAAGATAGTTAAAACTTCTTCTTAATATTCATCTTGGGGTTCATTCCTCCTAATCTTGCTTATATACCTCAGAAAGTAATCACTTTATTAAAGTATTTGTTGGACCTTGACGAATATAGTAAATAGACAGAAGAAATGGGTCCTCATGTACCCTGCCCACTTCACGCACGTAGTGGCCAAAATACTCCACAGCTCAGTGGACTATAAAGTCTTGTTGAATTCTTTCTATGGCGGCCAAAATGATGGATCTTCCAAGCTCTTGCCTGCCTGCTTTTCTTGTGTAGATGAACAGCTTTGCTTCTGTTAGACATAGAGTACTTGCATGCTAGGAAGACTTTACCTCAACAGATTATAGAGCTCCAATCTTTACAAGGAAATGGGGCTGGGTTACTGGCCCTTGTAGCTAAAAGTTCCAGTGGCATAGTAGTTTTTCGACATGGTTAGATTTAGGGGTTTGAATGATGCTCCCGGACTCTGCTTCTTTCCATCAAGATCTCAACTAGATTCCTCCCTATATCAGCTTTGTCTTTTGACTGACTTACTCTCATGAGACAAAATTGCCCTGGGAGCTGTCAGCTTATCCTGCCCTCCTCACCTCATCAAATCATGTGAGTGATGGAATGTATTCTCTTTCTTTCTTCCTTTCTCCCTTCCTTCTTCTTTCCTTCCTTCCTCCCTCCCTCCCTCCCTCCCATCCTTCCTTTGGTTTTTCAAGGCAGGGTTTCTCTGTTGTAACTTTGGCTGTCCTGAAACTCACTCTGTAGACCAGGCTGGTCTCGAACACACAGAGATCCACTTGCCTCTGCCTCCTGAGTGCTGGGATTAAAGGCATGAGCCAGCACTGCCTAGCATGGAATGTATTCTTTTCCCAGGGAAATAAGGACTGTTCTCTTAACTCTGAAAAGGGCAGCCTTTGGAGGATAAGATGCTACTGGGGAGAAAGAGGGAAAAGGAACTACATGATGTAGATACACTTTGTTCTGAACAGTCTGCAGAAATAGTCTCTCAGTGGGTATAGACAGGAAACATGAGAGCTAGGGGTGTGTGAGGCTGAAGGAACCTGTGAGCAGCTTACACGAAACACAGTTGTGACCCTCACAACTGCCCTAAACACCTGTCTGCAGTCCAGAGATAAATACCCATAAAAACAGCTGTGTCTGTCTACTCTCTGCTTTATGGCAAAATGAAGATAAGGGATTTTGGAAAGAACACTGAATATATTACCTTATGTCCAGTGGAGGGGCAATCAATTTTAATTACCCTATTTATGAATGGGAGGGAAAGATAAGAAATGCTAAAGCATCTCTGAAAAATAAAATGTTTGGTTAGGCAATGTGATTTGGTTTGAATGCAGTTTGGCCACTAACTTATGGACTCTTCGGCCTGCTCATGAAGACCTGCAGATCTTGGTTTATTCTTCCTCTGGGAAGTGGGGAGGAGTCTGGAAGTTAGAGGGAGAACCCTCCTTTTAATTCCTTCCTGCTTTTAGTGGAGCTTTTGACAAGAGAGAATCTGCAGCCAGTCACTGGGTTTAACTTTCGATTTTACTTCATTGCTCAGGAAACAGGTAACATTTAAAAATGATAATATTTACCACCTGGACATTTCTTTAAGGGAGAACATTTCAGAAAAAAGAATACTGTGGTAGTCAAACTCCATCGACGACCAGGGAGAAAGAGGCATAGTAATCACTTCTTTCAAGTTATCATTATTACTTCTATTCAATATATATGAAATATTATTTATATTTAATAACTTCTTTGGCCTTGGAATATCTTCTCTTGATTGTGAATTTCTAAATTCTGATAGATAATTTTACCGAGGTTCTTGGGAGCAAATGGAGGCAGAAGCCTCTTAGCTCATTTCCTATCTGATCTCGAAGGTGAAGGTTGGGAGTTCGTTACTAGGCATCCTCCAAAGCATGCAGAACAAGATTCGCCTGAGAAGTTTGAGCTTGTGGTAGCTAGTCTCCAAAGATGGCTCCTCCTCCAGTGAAATACGACCCATGTCAACTACATGCCTTGAATCTAGGCTCGCTAAATAGAGCAGGAAACATTGCTGTCTCACTGCGGAGCACATTAAGAAGCATAGCTCATCATGCCTGATCTCTTGGGAAGCTTTCTCTAAGGGAAGCCAGCTCGACCAAAGAAGAGGAACTGCCCAGAGGTTCTTCCTTATGAGGAATCCACAACAGCCATGTGGTGAGAACCTATCAGGAGAGAAATGCCTCGGGGTTATTGAGCAATCCCTCTGCTCTGCCAGGGAGTTGATCCACTGAGCATAAGCAGTATAGCTGGCCAACTATGCCTAGAATTCAGATGACTCCAGCCTCATTTGCCAGCTGCTTGCAACTGTGTGAGAGAATCCATATGGGAAGACCCCTCTACAGAGCCTTGTCAACTCAAGAACCTGAAGAAATAATAATACATTGCTTAAAGCCACAGAACATTGGATGGGATGTTGTATACCAATAAATCATTGAAACAGACCCTGTCAAAAGAGAACTGAATGGTTCCATGGTGGCCAAAATGGCTCAGGACATTAGGGTAGCTTGGTGTGAGTTTTAATTTGGTCCAGGGGTTGTGGTTGTGAAGGATAAAAAGACATCTCAAAGACTGTATTGCTTCCACTGCCAGACTTCCTGTCTCCAGGGGCATTCTCATTCCTGTCATGGGATTATTCAACTCTTCATTTTATATTTTTTATAGAGATATTTAAACTTAGCAGTGCAAGTAGTTTTTCTCTGGATGCTATCTCTGACTCCAATTTATCTTTAATCTCTGAACTTAGTATGCACTATTATATCCCGTGAATATGGTTTTGAGTAATATAGAGAAACACATTAGTATAATTTGCATACAATAATGCATATGCATCAATAATAATTCATACTTCCTTAAATGAGTAGGTTGGAGGAAAGGCGCTTCATAAACAGGTAAATAACTACTGAGACACGCCATAGGAAAATCTTGTTTAGAGTTAAGAGGGATGCTATAGTCATTCAACAATACTAATATTTGTACCCTATTGTTACTATACATAGATATTCTCTGACAAATTTTGAGGGTGCAATGAGCTAAAAAAGCACAACTTTTGACCTCAATGAAGTTAGAATTGAGTTGTAATTGAGTAAAGAATGAGTATTTACTAGCACTCATTATATGCCAGGTGCCATGGCAGACCTTTCATATGTAGACTAAATGGATTCATATAGTCCTCACAAAAATCTATCTATTAGGTAATAGATGAGAAAAAGATCACTAAGAGAGATTACATAGCCCATGACCATTCAGATAATATTCGAAGAGTAGATCTCTACTATTGTCATGCATATAGGAAAATGGATTTTCACGTTGTTTTATTTGACTTCTCATACTATGCTTTGCCACTCAACATCAGCAATCTCCAAGAACTTGTTAAAAATGAAGAACACCAACCCTCACCCCAGAATTACTGAATCACGAACTACTTTTTAACAAGGCCCCCGGGTGATCTGAATTCATGTTTAAGTTTCAGAGGTACCAATCTAGAAAGTAGATGCTGGAGGGCGCCTCAAAAAAGAAGGTGTCCCTGTGACTTTCAAGGGGCAGGAGTTGATTGTCTGCCTAGAGACATGGGTTCCATGATTCTATCAAAGGGAGGTTCTTTTGTGTGTTAAGAGCTCACGAAGCCATTATGCAGAATAAAAATGTAGAAAATGGTCTTTTAATGTATTTGGTTTCTAAAGAATCTGGAAAAAATGAGATTGGATCTGAGAGGTAGGCTGATCTATAAGTGGGCCAGGACATAGTGTATTCTCTTCTCTAATGTGCCAATCCTTCCCTCACTAACCCTCACATGTATAATGTGTCAGAATGGTCCTGGAAGATGGATGAACATCCAAAGGGTCATTTGGCTGTATTTGGTGGTCTAAGCATAGCTGTCCGAATTCTCTATACAGTAGTAAATATACTGCCTCACTTCAAAAAGATCACTCTAATTTCTGAAAAATTTTGACTGGGTCATAAATTTCAGAGAGACAGGGAAGCATTACACGTGACATTGCTGATGAGAAAGATCAGGAAATGTTTGGGATGTAGGTACAAGTAAAGAAAGAATCAAATGCAGAGGGTGGACGAAGTTTCATGATGTAATTTGCTGTCTTAACTTTGGATTTGGCTTTAAACTATCTCAAAGAACTGGAACAAGTTGTTGGGAGATCTAACAGATGGGCAGAGAAAGCTGAAGAGCACAAGGCAAGGGCGTTGAGGGGAAATACGTTTTCACCAGGGGATAAAAAGCAAATCCATGGACAGATGCCATGGAGCAGGAATTTCCTCCAGCTAATTCAAGCCAACTCTATAAGGTACAGCGGGGGACACATTACTGCTCATCTTTTACACGTCAATGGTGGAAACTTGACCTTGAGTTTGTGTGTTATATTCCCATGCAACTGCTGTATATGGTGGCCTAGCCAGCAGTTGTATGGGAATACACATGTCATAGGATCTGTGTTGCCCCTTAAAACAGCAAGTGTAATAACAAGGGTTAATTCTGTGGGCAAAGCTGAGAACAGAAAACACGGACTGACACAGCAAGAGAATATTTACAAACAGTGGTTGGAGGTCATGAAACCCACCTTTTGCTTCACGTGAAGCTTTTCTCAGAGGAAAAACTATGGCCTCTGAGCCAGACAGAGCCACTCTTGGAATTTGGTTTAGTCTTTATGCCTTTCTGAGCCTTTGATTTCCTACCTGTAAATGACAACAATCTCAACAGGCTCTTCTGGAAATTCTTTGTGACAATGGCTATTAAATACCCTATTTCTCCATATTCAGTTCCTTATTTGTCCTTCCTAAGGACTCTGGAATCTATTTATGTTTCTTCACCACTGTTGCCTCTCTGTTAGACCACAACTGCCGAGTTCTCCTTGCTGAACTAGTGCTATGGTGCCCTTACGGTCTTTCCGTTCGGATCTCCTTTTTTCCCAAGATGTTTACACTGCAGGCCCTGGACCACACCTAAACATGGCCTTGTCCAACCCTTGGCCTCCTTCTCATTCAGTGCAACTTATTCTGTTGTTAAGGCAACATTTCCCTTCCTAGAATTTTACTTTTGTGAGCTCAAGGTCTGTGTCTGTTCTGCTCATCTCTGTATTTTCACTATTGAGCACAATGCCAGAAATGCACCTGGTGCTCATTTGATTCTCTCAAATAATGAAAGATGATATCAGATCAACTAATTCTACCCAGTGTTCCCTGCTGGAAGAGAGAGTACTTCTGAAAGCCTGTAAGAGAATATCGGTCCTTGATCACTGGGCCCACGTGCCATTCAGTTGAAGCACAGAGGGAATAGAAATATGGGTATTGTAATTTTGAGAACTTATAGAATGGCATTTACAGGTGTGGATACAATGAATGAACCCCTAAAAAGGAAAACAACAAAATAATTAGACATAAAAGTAGCTGACATGTTTGGGGAAATCTTTTCAGGATTGTGGCTGGAGATGGAGCTCAATAGGTATAGTGTTTGCCTAGCATTGGTGAAGCTCTGAGTTTGAGTCCCAGCACCCCATAAAACCTGATATGGTGGAGCTGCCTGTAATCCCAGCACTCTAGAGATGGAGGAAAAGTTCAAGGTCATCCTTGGCTACATAGGAAGTATGAGGCCAGCCTGTCCCCAAAGAACGAAAACAATAATGGCAATAACATGCCCCAAACTTCTCAAGTAATGTAAGTTGTGATATTTTGTTACTCATTTTTCATAACATCAAGAATGTTTTGCCAATGCTCATTTCTTCTTTTGGGTAGTACTTAAGATAGAAGATCAAAACACACAAACACGCACACACACACAACCATAAATAAAACATTTCGACCTTAAATACTTAGAGATATTTAAATGAAGGAGCATCTTAATTGTCTAATCTACTTTTAATTTTTTATTGAGTGCCTTGTTTCCTTATTCCCACTTGGAAGTAGCCTTCTGTTACTTTAATATTGGCTTGTTCACATTTCAGAATTATCCCATGTAATCTAATCTCCGCAAGTTCATCTTTTGCAGTTGCTAATAATAGCGTGATATGATTAATTTCCAAAGACTCTCATTAGTAATAGTATTCATTTCAGATTCTCGTTAACCTGTCAGATAAGAGCTTTGGATGCTTCTTTGCAAGAATCAAGGCAGGTTCCAAGAAGCCTTAATTACTTGGAAGAAGTGCTACATGCTATCTTCCAGAGTGTTTGCGTGTGTTGGCTCGACTTTGGTCTCAGACACATATTTCCTAGAATCTGCTGGATTGGTGATCTTTTCACAGAGTAGGTGAAAGACTGTGAAGAACTAAGTCTGATATTTTCCCTAATGCTCTGTCTAACCTTCTCTCTCGGGGTGAAGCCTCTTATAGCTTAACAGCTTGGTTATATCTAGCAGATGTGGCTGTGGAGGTTAGAGATATAGCACTTTCAATTCACAGCTGGTCAGATTCAAAGGCTGCATTTGAGACAACACAAGAGCTCAGTAGAGCCGCGGAAAATGGCTTTGATTGACTGACTTTTGAGCTCTGACATGTGTCTAACATTGGCACAGCGTGTTTAGGACCATTAGCACTTGGGCCTATTGTGTCTGGAGGCATCCTCTGAGAATGCTCAGTATGTGGCCATCTCTCCCAGGAAACTTGTTTTAGAAAAGATAATTTCAAAGACACATGACCATGGAGTGCCAACTAGGAGACTCTACCTACATAGAGTTGGATAAAACTGAGAAGAATAATCCCCAGCAAGATAAATGGAGATACATGTCATAACCATTCTTAAAGATTTTTATTAATTTAAAAATTTTTAATTATGTGCATGTGTGTGTTTATATGCATACGAGCATAGCTACCCTCAGAGACCAGAGAATTAAGATCTCTCTGAAATTGGAGTTACAGGTGATTGGAGATCACCTGACCTGGGTGCTGGAAACTGAACCCAGGTCCTCAGCAAGAGGAGTAGGTACTGTCAACCATGAAAACATCACTCCAGTCAGGATTTACAATTTTTTTAGCACTGGTTTCATTTTTATAGTCAAGGATATATTGATGTCATTTTCTGGTCAGGGGTTCAGAATTAGCAAAGAAATCAGCCTTTTGTACCAGGAACTTTCTAGAATACACCAGAAATGAGGTCAGGTGGCTGCTTAGAATCTAAAATAGGGCACCTCCTGAGAAGAGGCATATTTCATGTTTGCTATAATTCTCTTAGCACATGAACAATGTTTAATTAAGATAGATTTATTACATTACATTGAGAAAATGTGAATGAGCAGAATGGAAAGCAATAACAACACAATTTCCCATCTATCCATTACAGAATCATACCCACTTTTGGTGTTCTTCTGGCTGCTCTTCACGGTACTCTCCTATGGGAAAATGTATACACATTCAGCACACAATTGTAATACTTATATGCACACAGAACATGCAGAGCAAAATCCCTAATTATATAAACTCAGATTACTCAGAAACATTTATCCTTTGGGTTCTTTTTTTTTTTTTTTCTAACTGATTCGATCTTCCCTTCGAGGTCCAACTCACTGCCTACGGGAATAAAAATCAAATGTGAAGTTAGTCAAATAAACTCAAGCTGATGTCAGGGAAACATTAAAGAGTCTCTAGATAACCCAGGCTCTTCTTTAACTCAAGTGAAATTCATGCCTGCAGAGTTCTGTCCCTTCTTCTAACTCTTCTCCAACAAGGTGCCCACATGACACATGTGACCTCATAAACTGAAAGAAGAAACCTTTGAGTATTTTCTGACACATTTTGCTCCTTCTCGTGTTGATCTGAGGCACTAATTCCAAGGTGGCATTTCCAGGTCACAAGTGTCCCCTGCTTGTGTCTGAGCATCTAAGCATCTGAGCACCATCTCCCTAGTTAGTGCACATGCACTTTCTGGAGACAGACACGGTTTGCTGCCATATAGGAAATCTTGCTGCTGCACTGCATTAGAGCTCTTCTAGTGAGAGTGTGGAGGAAGTTTGAACATATGGAAATGGCCTGGCCAGTCAGCCTGGGATTTAGAAATTACTTTAAGTACTGCTGAGAGTGAGAAATGAGGGGTCTAACAATTGAGCACAGTTGAGCTGTCTTTTTCTGAAAAGGCTTCATTCTGCTTTGAAAATTCAACATTACCTGCCTTGCCCCTCTCATCTGGGTCAAGATTTGTTCTCATAGAATGTTGCCAGGGCAACAGTGCCTGTGGCTTTTCAAGGTGTTTCAGGAGAGACTGAAGTGCTCTTTCCATCTGCTGGTGAAGCTACTTGGGGATAAGAGAGAGGCTCATGTCAACTTGTTTCTTATTAATATCACGTTAATAAGCCTTGCTCATGTAAATCTCGCAGGCAAACAGTGGTTCTCGGCTTCTGGTTTCTTATGGTCAAACAGAATTCTCCTGCTTTTCCATGCTTCATCACAGATCAGCTCTCAAAAGACAAATAGGTCAAATCACTTTGCCTGCTCTCTGTCCTCTGGAAATCAAAATCAGGTTTGCGTTAGTGGTTGTTGAAGACAGTTGGAGAAACGGGAATTGTTTTAAAAGAAATTCACCGACATGCTTGATTGTATACAGACTAACATTTGGGCTGAATGACATACTGCTTGATAGGCACCAAGAGGATCTTGGGATTAACACCATGAGGTTCCCCTCTCAGCAGTATGCATGAGTATGTGTTATGGTTCCTGTGTAAAATGTCTCTTAAGGCTCATAGGAAGAATTGGTCCTCAGCTGGCTGTGGTATTAAGAGGTGATTGGATCATGAGGCCACTAACCTCATCAATGGTTAATTAACTGGTGAATGGACTAGAGGTAGGGTCTAATTGGGAGAAGAAGGTCACAGGGGACTTGTCTTTGAAGTGCATATCTATTTCCCGGCTCATTCTCTCTATTTCTCTTCCTCCCCAAAACCACTCTCTCTTAGGCACCATGAGATGAGTAGCCTTTGCCCCAATAGTCCTAGTCAGGTTTCTCCTGCTGTGTTAAAACACCATGACCAAATATATGTTGGGAAGGAAAGGACTGAGGGAAGTCAGAGCAGAAACTCAAGGCAGGAACCTGGAGGCAGGAATTGAAGCAGAGGTCATGGAGAAGCACCACTTACTGGATCGCTCAGCTTGTTTTCATATATATGTCAAGACCGCCTGCCTAGGGGTAACGCCACACCTGATGAACTGAGCTCTTCCGCATCAATCGTTAATCAAGAAAATGTTCCACAGGCTTGCCTACAGTCTAATCTTATGGGAGCATTTTCTCAATTAAAGTTTCTTCTTTCCAGAGGACTCTAGCTTGTATCAAATTGACAAACAAACAAACAAACAAACAAAAAACAAAAACCATCAACAACAACAAAAAAAAAACTTAGCAAGCACACCCACCCACATTCTACAGACATTTTGCCTTCTACATACAGAAATAAAGTCACCCAACCAACCACAAAAAGAATGTAGGAAATAAACCTTTCTTCTTTTATGTTGTTTTTCTCTGGTATTTTGTCACAGCATCAGAAACAGTCACAGTAGGTAACAGGAAATTGTAGATACCCAGTGTTCTGTATTCAGCCTGGAGAGAAAGGGATGTTGAAGTCAATTCTGATTTAAGTCTGTATGTGTCTTAGTTATTGTTCTACTGATGTGAAGAGAAATCACGACCAAGGCACTCATAAAAGGAAACATTTAATTGGGGGCTTCCTCACAGTTTCAATGGGTTAGTCCATGACCATCATGGTGGGGAGCCTGGTGGCAGCAGTCAGGCATGGCACCGGAGCAGTGGCTGAGAACACCTTGATCTGCAAGCAGGAGGCAGAGAGAGCAGACTGGGCCTGGTTCACAGAGCACCCTCCCCCAGTGACACACCTCCTCCAATGTGTGCACACCTCTCAACCCTTTCTCAACAGCTCATCAACTGAGGAACACAAACATTCAAAAGCCTGAGCCTATGGGGGCCATTTTCATTCAAACCACCACAGTCTAAGAATGGACTAGACTGGATTAGGTACCGTGGGCAAGGTTGGATAGGGTGTGGGGTGAAAAATCAGGAGGCCTTTGGTTCTCTCTCTGTTAGAAGCAGATTTTGCATATGAAGAATAAGCAGAGAAGTTGAACTTTTCCTCCGTTTAGCATTTGTGAATAAAATTATTTTTGAACCATATTCTTCTCCTGTCAAGAAAACAAATGTCTAGAAATACCAAAAGGTAGCATATAGCCATGAGCAGGCTAAACTTGATGGCAGAAATTGCAGACGGTAGAGGGTTAGCTGTGGCCTTCTGACTTTGACATTAATCGGGTCGTCTTGATTACATAGCACAAGCAATGAAAAGCTTGATTAAATGACTTTACTTCATTGATGTCTTTAAATAGCTGAATATGTAATTTGCAATTTCACCAACTCAGTTACCTATGGGTTACCATGGTGATAAAGTATATGCTGAAATGACATTTGGCATTAATTTTATTATTTTCATTTACAGTCAGTGAAACAATAGCACTCCTCTTCTAATCTGCTTCATTTTAAGGCAACTGAGGAAGAATAAATGTACTTATATTTTGCAGAGCAGTTATGAATTATAGTATATTAAAGAGAAAAGGTTAAGTCCGATCCATCCATCATCTAAATTAAGCTTCAAATCGCTATAGGTGGTTGGGTTAAATGGTTTGTCTTGAAATAGGTATCAATCTGGCCTTCTAACCCATGGATGATATTTGGTCCTGAGACAAGTACACTCAAATATGTGGATAATGAAGTCTAGTACTCAATGCTTGAACTGAATTTGAACACAAGATGAAGGTGTTTTTGTGGTTGTACACTGCTGTGTGGCTCACAAGAACGACAAGGAGATGCTTTCATAGATGCAAACACTACCAGACCTCAGCAGAGGGAACCATCACCCTGGCCAGCACCATACTAAACAGTGGAGCACTGAGGATCTGAGCTCAGGTGTTTTTATTGATTCAGAATTCCTCAGGTGGTCTACCGATAGCGCGTGCAGATCATGAGCAATCAAACATCCTCCACATAAATCCAATACCTGCAGACAATGCAAAATGCCCAGGCCTAGTCAGCCCCTCCCTGAACAGTGCACAAAACAATATTTTAAACATAATTAAAAATAAACTTCTACAACAGTTCTTACGTTGGAACTAATGACTATAAAAAAGAGTAGGCCCAGCTGGTGTGGTGGCACACATCCATAGTCTCAGCACCCAGAAGGTGGGAACAGCAGAATCAAGCGTTTGAAACCAACCTTGTCTGTTATACAGAGAATGCCAGGGCAGTCTAGGCCACTTGAGACTCTATCTCATGCCTGCACAAAAGCCTTGGTTTAACATTAAGGCCTTAGTTAATATTAGAGGATGATATCATCATACATTTCAGAAATATAAGGAGTTTTGAACTTACTTTTTTATTGGTGATAGACTTATATTAAGAAAGGTGAAACAGTAGGGACCATGTAAAAAACATTTTTGTCTTTATTATGACTGCTATTACTAATGTGAGGTAGGCATGAGAAGGACCTAGGGTGCCCTACTTGTTTGCGGAATGAGTGCATGTGCGTTCCTGATTTCCAAAGGCCTGGGGTTGCCATGAGTTCTGTCTATACCTGGTGAGAAGGCCGTGGGATCCTTGGCTTCATTCTCATCTCTGCTCTTGATCACATTTGACTCAGGATGTCCATACTGCTACACTTTTCTTTTCTTTCTAGATAGGGTCTCAGGTGAACACATGAACCAGATGAACCAACAATTCCTATGTAACCAAACATGACTTTGAACTTCTGATCCTTCTGTTTCTACCTCCTGAGTGCTGGGGATACGGGCATGAACTAGCATACCTGACTTATAAGGTTCTGGACTTTGACCTCAATACTTTATGCCTGCTATGGAAGCACCCTTCTAAGCAGTCTACTATCCCCCTTTCCTCCCACACTATTTCTTCTCTGTCTCAGTCCCCATATATATTTGTGGAGAACTTAAGTTTTTATTTTGAAATTCTTTCTTTGGAGAAATTGTTATTATGGGAATATATTCAGAATATTTCTTTACTTCTTTCTAGTAGGGGAACTAATATCCTACCATATGTGTAAATATACCTCCCATATTCTGCAATGGTACCTGCTTTCTTTGCAGTCAGTAGATGAAGATGCATATGAAATATTTTAACCATAGATAATACATTGTTGTGTTAAACAGCTATGTACAGAAATACTTTCAAAAATAGATTCTGGATTTTAATGGTAAAAGCCATTTCAGCAGCAAATAGTGACAGAAAACAAAATCTAAGCTTCTTTCCTTACATGGAGAATTTATCTAGAAGCTGACTAAAGGAATGTTGAACTAAGTACCTATTAGTTAATTATTGAGAAGTTAATTCAAATTTTGCTACCAAGTCTTCACTTTGATTATTTTTCTATCTAACCATACAACTACCCAACAGTAAATAAGGAAGCCCCAAATAATTAACATTCATAGGAAAAGGAAATTAAGAAATAAAAAATAATCACACCCACCAGGTGATGGAAATAAACCAATAGGCACAGAAAAGGGTAACAAAAACATTAATTCAGGAGGTGCCCTTTCTGTTCGCCCGAGGAATCATGAGTAGCAATTTGAAATCCCGTTTTTCTCCTGGGAAGAAGTGTTGCCTGGAATATCATATAAACTCTACTGATCAAATAAAGAGGAGAGCCTCGGGCTAAAACAGAGAGAAAGAAGTTACAACAAAGAAAAACAGCGAGTTGTATGAGATGACACGTTTATACACCAGCAAAGTAAAATTAGAAGTTCTCCCCCCCCATAAATGTGATACCAGCTGCAGAAGAAAAATAGCTATATGACAGAGCCCAGACTTAAAAAAAGATAATGTAAAGTAGATTATTTTAGAGAATTCCCAAAACTGGCCTCCCTAACACATAACACATATTGATTGTCATATATTCATTTAATTTTCATTTAATTTTGATAAGTGATATACAGACTTAGTTGAAATCATTGGAATGTTTTAAGAGAAATGTAATGATGAAATAGTATGAAAAAATGCAAAACCAGAACAAAAATGATGAGTGCAGATTATTCAGTTTAAACAGCTATTTGACATTTGCTTTCTTCTTCAGAAGCATAAAGCTCCTGATTCAGGCAAAATGGTACCCTATGGCTTTCAGGAGCCTTGTGGAAAAGCTTGGAAAAGTGTAACCAATGACAAAATGAAATATTGCAGGGGTACGCTTCGACATGATGAATTCGCTTTTGCAGAAGTTCCCATTAGAAATTCAATGTCATCTATTAGGAAGGCCAGTGTGCCTCGGTTCATGCTGTAGATGGATCCTGATAGGCAACAGATTAGGGACATTTGTGTAAATTAAATCAGTGGGCTTGTCATTCGTGGTTCTTCATTTTGTAAAACCAGAGTCCATTTGTAATGTCAATGATGAGGCTTAAAATATCTAATTGATTAGATTTTCTAAATCAGATTTTATTAGAAGAAAGCATAAAAATATCACTGACAGCAATCTAAATGTCTGTGAAAATCCTAAAATGACCAAGGGAAAAGATAATTGTAGGAAATCAGGAGTGATTCACATCCAAGCCAGTAAAACGTAAAGGAGATTGCGTGAGCATTTCACCAGCCTGGCTTCCGCCACCAGCTTCCTCCTTCACTGCCCGCTCCGTAGACTGTCTGCTCAGGCCTTGATCTGTCGTTTCTACCGTGGGTAACTCCTGCTGCTTGAGCTGCTGTTGAACCACTCCCCACATTTAAACCCTCCTCCTTGCTCTTTCCCAGTGTTTCTCAACATCGAAGAAGTCTATGTTATTCCGTGTTAAACACATTTCATTCGGCTTCATAATTTTTGTGGACTCTTTGGACCTCAGAGCGTGAAATATCACGTATATGTGAGCTCCATTTTTTATGTTTATTGCCTGTAAATACCATATGTACATGAACTCTAGACTCGTACGTGCAGCCATGTCCCCAGGGCTCCATGTGAACCCCTATTAAGAATCTCATGCAGTTATGGGCAGAGCGGGAACCCTGAATCCCGAGGCCTATGCTGTCCTGTGCTTATCATTCCGCTGCAATAAAAAAATTTAAAAAAAAAATCCCTGTGTTTTTATTTACTCAAGCACCCAACCTAAGGACCACTACAAAGCAAGTTCAAGGACAGCCTGGTTACCTAGACTTTCTCTCTAAATGAACAGGCTGGGAATGTAGTTCATTTGGTAGAGTACTCGCCCACCACGTCCGAAGCTCTCGGTTCTATCCCTAGCACCACCGAAAAAAGCATGGTGGAGCACAGCTGCCATCCCAACACTTGGAAGGTAGAGGCAGGAAGAACACAAATTCAAGACAATGATGAGCCCCAAACCTAGGAACTCGCTGAAATCCTTTTTAGTTCTTACAGCCTGTGACGAATTCACCACTAACAAACGCCTGATCCCATTACTTGCTTGTATTATCATAATGATCTCTTTAGACACCTCTCTCTTTTTTGCTGTTATTAGTAGTTGGATCCCACCAAGGCAGTCAGAGTAATTCTTTTAAAATAGAAGCAAGACCAAGTCATTTACCAATCAGATTCTTCCAACAGCTTCCTGTGTACTCGGCCCTTCCACCAGTCTACAAGGCCCTGCAGGAACTGGAACTGATGCAGTCATTTCGTATTTCATTCTGTGGCCCAGACTCCCACAGTCTATCCAGCCACGGCCTCTGTTCTACCGTGTCACTGTCACTTAATTGCTGATGCTTTGCCCTTCTCCTCGATCATCCTTCACTCGGATGCTCCCCTGGCTGCACTCTTTACTCAAATGTCTTTGCTCTCAAATATCCTCTGTCTTCCCTGGTTACAACCCTTCTCCTGCACTTTCTGAGGGTGCCAGACCAGAAACATGGGGGAAAGCTGGCATCCTTGTCAGCATTGTTGACACCTGCTAACTTCAGAGCCACTTGTTTATAGACAAACTGAAGTAATAAATATTTCTATTGCTTTAGCCAGTTTTAATTGTGTATTCTTTTACCTTAATTAAAAATTGCCCATAGCTGAAACATGATCCTAACTGGTGTAGAGGAACTGAGACAGTAAAGACATGGCATTCAGCTGTGCTCGGAGAAAGCAAACATAGCTATTCCAGAAAAGGAATCCTAGAATCATTTAAAATCTTGGAGTTTATAGGAAAATGATCCTGACCTCTGGTCTCTTTACTGGTTTTAGTTCTATGTATAGACTATAAACTATGGTAAATAAGTATATTGTATTTTATTCTCCACCACGTTCTTTGTAAAGTTGCCCCCCCCCAACATAATGGGGAGAATAACCCATTAGCAAGATGGTACTTGGCCAGACAGCTATCTCTTAGCCCTTCTGTACTCATGACTGAATGACAAAGAAAGGCTGCTCTTTATCCATACAGGGAAGCTCTGTATTCTACAGAGCTGAACAGTGGCCACCTTATCATGGCCACGAATTTCCATCTCTCATTATTCTTCCCATTTGAGTCAGCTCCAAATCCTCTGGCTTCAATGAAAATGACTCTCCTCTAAAATTTTCTTTACAGTGTTTAGCATTGTTCATGCTCAATTAAGGATGATGACGAATAATGTAACCAATAGTAATTAGTATCCTGAAAGAAAATGATGGCTGAAAAAACAGTGGGAAACTTCCCAGGAGAGTTTTATTCCTATTTCCAGGAGCTGTATAGAAGATGTAGTGGGAAGCCCCATCCACCTGGGGAGGCGTGAGGGTGGACAAATAGCAAGCATAGATGACAGCAGGGAATTCTGCAACAGTGAGGCAATGAGCTGAAAGACACAGTCGTTTTCTTATTCTACTTTGTTTCAAAGGCTTAATTTTCTCCCTTGCTAAATGGGACAATTATGTTTTCTCATGAACACAGCATTGACCTAGATACTACTGCTGTGAAGTATAGCATGGCGTTTGGATTTCCCTTGCTTATCTTAATAGGAAACTAGCCCCCAACAAGACATTCTTAGCCAACAACGGTCTTGCTTTTTTCTTTTTCTTTTTCTTTTTTTTTTTTTTCTGTGTTTCCTGTTGTGTGCTGTGCCTGGAATGCCCTGCCCTTTTTCTCTGGTTCTGTTGTAGTTTAGATCCTTCCCAGTCAGAGTCTTGCCCCCCGAAGCCCTCCTTAATCTTAGAATTAAGATTACGCCCTCCTTAATCTTCCTTTCTTCTTAGAAATTCCAGTATGTATTCCTCGTCCCCTTAAGCCAGTAATTTTCTAAAAGGCATTGTAAGACATACGTACAATAAGATGTGTCCATCGTAGGTGCTAAGTTTGGTGGCTTTGAATATAACCATGGCTGTAATGAAGGGCTGGAAGGTTAGGCAAAGGCTCCCTCATGGTTCTTGCCTCTAATACTACAGACTAGCCTTGCTTATTTATTTTTATAATCTTCATATAAATCGGTGGTTTTCACCTGAAGGTAATTTTTGTCCCCAGGCAGACATTTGACAATGCCTGTGAACATTTTTCATGATCACAGTGAGCAGGGTGGTGCGAGGGCTGTTGACACATGGTAGGTGATGGTACTTACCATTATATATATTGTGCAGGTAGGCCCACGCCCTATCTCAAACAACTTCTGGCTCAAAATAAAAATAGACGTCCTGCTGTAAATAGAGCCATAAAGTATATACTCCTTTGGGTATGGTTTATTTTTCTCAACCTTATGCCTATGAGATTCCTCCATGTCTCCGTGCAAATTAGTCATTTATTACTGGGCAATATTCACCTATATGATAAATAAGCAGATGCAAAAGTAAATGAAAATAAATGTCCACTTACTCTATTACTCATTCATAGCCCCAAATGATTTAACCTTATTATTTTATATGTATGAATATTCTACTTGTATGTATGCATGTGCATTACATGCATGCCTGGTACTCACAGAGGTCAGGAAAAAGACATCGAGTGCCCTATGACTGGAGTTACAGGCTGTTGCACATCATCACATGGGTGCTGGGAATTGAACCCAGTGCTCTGCAAAAACAGCAAGTGCTCTCAACCTCTAAGCCATCTCTCCAGCCCCTCAAAGTCATTTAAAATATGACACTTTGAATGTTTCTTGAGAGATATGTGTACCTAGGCAGAGTGCAGAAAATCAACATGGGAG
Source organism: Cricetomys ansorgei (assembly GCA_026225945.1). Classification (NCBI taxonomy): domain Eukaryota; kingdom Metazoa; phylum Chordata; class Mammalia; order Rodentia; family Nesomyidae; genus Cricetomys; species Cricetomys ansorgei. Next base: position 7,159,534 of record JAMJFZ010000242.1, read on the forward strand.
GTGTGAGGTGAGCTTTGGACCACCACTCATCCCTGACTTCAAAGTTCCTTCTGCATCCCAAGTCAGAAAGATGTAGATAATGCAAAAATAATACTTTCTCATAGAGCTATTGAGAGTAAAATAAATATATACATTTACATTGCTTAGGAACATGTTGACTTCCCTATATTAAAATGTTGGGCTATGTGCCCACCTAGTTCAGTGATCTTAGTTACTGGTCAAAAAATATCATCTGTAATAGAAAATTACTAGTGGAAAGGGGTGAGTGAGATGATTATTTACTTGGACATTTGCCATGGCTCCAAAAGGAACTGTTAGCTGAACATCTCTCATGAAATATACCATCCTTAACATTGTTGACTTAGCCAACAAAAGAAGAATAGATGGCCAGATAGCAGTGGCACACGCCTTTAATCTTAGCACTCAGGAGCTAGGGGCAGGTGGATAGCTGTGAATTTGAGGCCAGCCTGGTCTATAGAGTGAATTTTATGACAGCCAGAGTTACAACAGAGACCTCCTGTCTCCAAAAAACAAAACACAAAAAACAAAAACAAAAAACTATAAACATATCACTGCTACATATATCATAAAATAGAATTCATTTCAGGAGCTAAAATAAAAACTGTAGAGAAAAAAACTCTCAGTATCTACTTAAAATCTAGAACTACAGTTACCATTTGTAAGAAATCCTCTCAGGTTGGATCATAAACAAGTCTATTTTTCTCTCCTGTCAACAAACCTCCCCTTTTTTCTGTTTTTGATTTTTTGAAATAGGGTCTTATTCTGCAGCTCAGGCTGTCCTGGAGCTTGCTATGTAGGCCAGGTCGACCTCAAACTTGCTGCAGTTCTTCTGTCTTTTCCTCCCAAGTTCTGGTATGTTGTCAGCACACTAAACTTAATTTTTTCCAGATGTGAGCAATCACAAGACATGAGAAGAAAAGGGAAGTGTTAGATGTTAATGTCAGAGACTTTTTGAAAGAAATCCTATTAAAATAAGCAACTAATTCTTATGGTTGTATGAAGAAATTGGTAGGTGACATCACTAAATTCAAATTTCTATAATACTTTTTGAGGCTCATATAATGTTTTATCATTTTTTATATGTCACCAAAATTTAGGCACAAGTTTTGATGCTTGACCATATAGCATGTAGCATTTTGACAATTAAAGATGCATAACCATGGTCAAACCCCGTTCTAAGAAATAACTCAATGTATAAAAATATTGGTTTAAAAATTTTTTTGTTCGAGAATTTCATATATGACCACTGTACATTTCTGGTTTATCCAGTCTTTTCTTCTTCTTCTACTTCTTCTCCTCCTCCTCCTCCTCCTCCTCCTTATCCTCCTCCTCCTCCTCGTCCTCCTTCCTCCTCCCTCCTCCTCCTCCTCCTCTCTCCTCCTCCTCCTCCTCCTCTTCTTCTTCTTCTTCTGTGATTTTTCCCTGAGCCTTAGGTGTAGGGGTCATGTTGTAGACATGAACCAGTAAGCATGGAGTATCCCAAAGTGAGTTGCTCTTTTTATTTAGACCAGTTAAGAATTTATGTTTATTTTGCTTTGTTGACATCACAGTTCTTGTGTGAATGTCAACAGTAGTCCTTTGTCCTCATTGTCCTATAGTGGGTGGTGGGAGGGATCTGAATGGTAATGATCTGAATATAAATTCTAGAAGGAGCTCTGTATTATTAGTTAGCTTTTGTGTTACTGACAAAACCTTGGATAGAAATAAAGAAAGGTTTTTTGTTTTGTTTTTGTTTTTGTTTTTGTTTTTCATAGTTCATGCTTCCGAGGGAGTTCAATCCGTCAGGGTGGGGCAGGAATGGAAGAATGGCTTTGTCCACAGAGACAGGATCCACTGTGGTGCCTTTTTAAATTTCATAAACCTGGAAGCAGAAATTGTGGCTGGAATCAGGGACAGGTATCATCCTCAAAGGTCTACCCTAAATGGCCCACTCCTGTCCTCTGGGACCCACTTCCTAAAGGCTCTATAACTCCCGCAACACTGCACGTTAATGTTGTGAGCTGGAAACAAGCCTCCAACAAATGAAACTGTGGAGGACAACTCTGGCTTCAAACTATCATCAATTAATTTGTTTAATGTTTCCTTGGAGTGGTTTTCTTCTCAGTTGTCTGGGGACATGGCTCTTTATTAAACTGATAGGCGGGGAAAAGAAGAGCTAGTTTGGCCCATGGAAATGAGCAAAATGTTTAAAGGTTAAGCCATTTGAAAGCTGCCTATTTATGAAAACGTCAGGTGATTCCTAATGAAGAGTCTCCACATTGTGGGTTCAGGCTGTCCCACCTGAGTGCTTCACTGTGACCTCTGAATAGCCAGTGTTCACATTCCTGTGAGATTGTTACTATAGTCCGTCTCTCACTCCCATGGTTCTTTAACAACAAACTCCCGTAACATCAAGAAAACGTACCTACAAAATATAGATTCTATGAAAACAGTGTTGAGCTACGGAGAAGGACATAATATTTTGTGTACTCCCTAAGTGCAAGGCTGTTGTGGTTGCTGTTGTTTCCCTAAGAGACATTTCCCACTATCAGTGAATCAATGACACAGGTAAATTTGTCAAAAGTTTGAGAGTCACCTACTGTGGCTTCTGTGATGGCGCCAGGGCAGAGCAGAACTTACCGTCTTCTGACACAGAGGTTCAAAATCCATTTTCCCAACTGATATGACAAGACTGCTAAAGAGAAAACTGACAGTAATTTGCAGACAGCAAAGCAGAAGGCTCACTTGGCAGAGGTTTGATTAGGAGCACTGCCAGCAAATGTGACCGCGTTTTATGTCACAGAAGAACAGAGCATCAAGTATAGTCAGGAAAAAAAAAAAAAAGAAGTCAACCTGCTCCTCCCCATAAGACTGATTTTAAGCAGATGTCTTAACAATTTTAGTGTCAAATTCACAGCACTATTTACCCAGAAAGATAGAAGAAAGCGAAATCATTGATTCATGTATCATTTTTCTTTCTTCCTGTCTCTACTGAGTGAGACTATGGTCAGAGCTGTCTGTTTTTGACTTGGTCACATGGGTAAGTGTCAGGCACTCCTGAGGAATACCCTTACCCCAAAGGATAGGAGTCGGCAGTCTGATTTTTCACTGACCATCTTTGTCACTGGGTTAGCCATTCCAACCAAGGCCTGTCCATGAGTAAATCCAACCGATGGGACAGGCACAGGATTCACCCTGCAGTCATTTGAGTACCTCCAGCCATTTCACATCGTTTCTAGAATGTTCTAGCTCCTTCGTCTTACAAATCATAGTCGCTCCACTGTCTTCATAGCATTCTTCTTTTTCTCAAAAGATTTACTTTTATTTTACATGTACAAGTGCTTTGCCTACTGTGCACCATGTGTATGTGGTGCCCAGGAAGGCCATAAGAGGTCGTAGGAGCCTTTGGATCTGGAGTCATTATTCATTATGTGGGTGCTGGGAACTGAACCCAAGTCCTCTGCAAGAGCAACAAGTGCTCATAACCTCTGGACCATTTCTCTAGCGACCCCCACCCCGCCCCCAATTATGTTTGTCTTTTTTTTTTTTTCAGTTAAAAATATTTTTTATTTTGGTTGTTGTCATTTGTTTGTTTGTTTGTTTTTCGAGACAAGGTTTCTCTGTTGTAACTCTGGCTGTCCTCGACCTCACTCTGTAGACCAGGTTGGCCTCAAACTCTCAGAGATCCACTTGCCTCTGTCTCCTGAGTGCTGGGATTAAAGGTGTGTATCACCACTGCACTACTAAATTTTTTTTTTAACTACCTTAAGTTATCAGTCCTAGTGAGCATTAAGTTCTTTTGTTTTTTGCTTTTCTTTTTCATTATACCATTCATACTAACACATTTCAAAGTTACCACAAACTTAACTCAGGCCTACGGGTGCCAGGTACTATGCTAGAGCACCAGGAGTAGGCACTGTGCTGAGTAATTGCTATGCAATTAGAGATGAGAAGAGCTGTGAAGAAGCAGGAGAAAGGGGACAGTGAGGATCTGATTTCGGATGGGAATCAGGAAAGGTCAGCTCTGAGGGGACCTGTGAGTGACGGAAATCATAACTATCAGGGTCTGGTTTTGCTCTAGTTCATGAAAATCATGACTATTGGTGCCAGGCATTGCTCTAGATTCGGAGTTAAATATGCAAAGGGGTCCAGTGGTCTGGAGTCCGTCAGCAATATTCCAGGCCAGTGAGGACCAGACCTCACTGAGAACAGTGTGGCAAGTGAGGAAGGGGCCACAGGCTGGAGATCCTGGCATGACAGGCCAGGTTCGAGAGCTCTAAACATGACAAGAAGTCAGAGCAGGGAAGTGATTCATCACGTATGTGTTTAAAGCCCACAGGAAAGTATAAGAGTTTTCAGGACTATTCAAATTTTATTAGTATCTAACTTATCTATGTATCTAAACAACTTGTCCTACCAACTTATCCACTAATAATTTTTGAACACATTCATAGTCAAGCACACAGTTATTCACAAAAAGAGCGTTCCCTGCAGACCTAATACAGTTGCATTTGTGTACTTTCATCTTGTTTTTAACAAAATCTCATGGATGCCACCAGTCACGTTTTATCTGTTATTTTATTCTGTAGTATTCTAAATATTAGGTGTAATTTTGTAAGATTCATTCTTCTGTTTTTCATTTTTCCTCATTACACACAGTAATTGCACATGTCAGTGGAATTCAATGGGACATTTCTATCCATACAAATGTATGCACTGATCAAATCCAACTGCCTTTATCCCTACCCTTCCTTCCCTACTTCCAGAAATCACTATTCTGAGGCAGGTGTTCACAGCTTTCGCATATGAGGACCAGCATATCTTTGGTATTTGGCTTATTTCACTTAATATGCCCTGTCCAGCTGCAGAGGGCAAGACTGCATTCTTTTCTGTGGATGAAAAATAGTCCATACAGCATGTATGTCATGTTTTCTTTATATATTTGTTTATTGATGGGTACTGGGCTGATTGCATATCTTATGTAAGAGGGCATGGAAGTAAGTAGTCAGTGTTAGTCAGAGTTTAGGATTACCACAGAGTAAAAACATCTCAAATTAGACCGTTCCTGAGTATATGGCTCACAGAGCCTATTAGGAATCAAATGGTTATTATTTCAGGTCACTAGATTTGGAGGCAGTCTGTCATTCAATAACAGATAAGGAACACAATTTGAGTCCTGGGGATCCTTAGGAACACCATGGTGATTCCCTTTATGATAAAAGCATCCAGTCTGAAAACAACTATGATCACCATGATTCTAGAACTTTCAGATGAAACTTCAAGCATGCCTCATGTATTATCTTATTTAATCTATGAAATAGTTCTGTGATGTAAGTTTCTGTTTTCATTTTGTCAGGATCTTCTGCATAGTCCAGAGCTGCTATGAGCCTTCTGTCTGTGCTGACATAATAGTGAGAGTGTGCAATTTTTTTGTTGTTATTTTGTTTTGTTTTTATTTCAAGGCAAGGTTTCTCTTTGTAGCCATGGCTACCCTGGAACTTGCTCTATAGACTAGGCTGGTTTCGAACCCAGATAAACCACTGCCCTCTGCCTCCCAAGTGCTGGGATTAAAAGCACGCACGTGCCACCACCACCTGGTGAAAGTGTGTATTCTTGATGATCTAGTTTTATGGATGAGGAAGTTTGAATACAGAAAATTCAAAGGCCACTGGATCAGAAATGAGTGGCTAGAAAGGTCACAGTCAGTCTCTAACGCTAAACAACTTCATTAGCTAACTCCCTTCTCACTCTACTTATTTCATATTTTGTTGGATTTGAGATTTTAGTTTGTTTATATCTAGATAAAAAAACAAAGTGAATTATGGACATACATAATTGTTTCAAGATCCTGCTGTCTCAAACTGGTTCATGTGACATCTCAGACCATGGTGTACTATGTTGTAGAAGTTTACTCTTAGTTGTGTTTAAAAAAATGTTTTTCTGCAGTGTTAGAAAAAGGGATGCATAGGCCTTGGCATTTTGTACTGTCTGCAGGTGTTGGATTAATGTGGGGGATGGGTGATTGCTAATGATCTGCACCTGAAGAGTTCTGAATCAATAAACACCGGAGCTCAGATGCTCGGGGTTCCACTGGCCAGGATGGTGCCGGCCAGAATGGTGGTTCCCTTTGCTGAGGTCTGGCAGAGTTCGCACCCATGAAAACACCTCCTTGTCTTCTTTTGTGAGTCACCCCAGCAGCAGCAAACTGCTATAGTACTATGCACGGTGAAGCATGGAACTGCTGCATCCTTGCATGGCCTCATGGACATGGACCTGGCTAGTGCAGTGAGGGAACAATGAAAAGAAAGACAAAGAACAGACATAGAGAAAGGGTCTGGTGGACTGAGCTCAGTGCGTTCTTTATGTACAGTTGACTAGAGAGGTGAGGCTATTGTATATAGCTGGATCAAGAAGACAGGTTTGCTAATCTCCATAGAATCAGTTTCCATAGGGAAGCAGTCTGCAGTTAGTATCTGAAGGGAGAAAGTTGCTGGATATTTACACACACTGCCAACACTTGCACTTGGGCCCTGGAGGAAGGCTTTGCCATCCCCCTGAGCCTTATACCAGGTCTGGGGATGATCTGACATTCCCATGAGTCTGAGGCTATGAGGTCCTCGATATGGCTATGCCCATGTCAACAGCACACATTCACATAGGACTTCACTTGCTCAGGCTTCCTCGTCTCCTCACATGAAACCCTTCCTGATAAAGCAAACCATTTGTGGAGGAGACATCTTTGTGTCTTCTGACTTTGAGTCGAGCTGCTTTGATTGCATGAAGTGAAAATGGACATTTTCTAGAAAGTATCTTCTCAGTATGTTCACAGAACAATCAGTCAGAAGCTTTCCTGTGACTCTAGAAAGCAGTATTTATCACAATTTTTTTTTTTTTTTTTTTTTTTTTAGTTTTTGACACCGGTGGTAAGTTTTGTTTAACTTTATTAAAAGAGCTGTGTTTGTTGAGTCATACAAATGTGCCCTGAAAAAAATTCCCCCATCAATGTCTCTGTAAAGTCGCCACTAATAATTCTCGTTTGGCAAACAAGAAAAACGAAGATCATGGAAGTGAGGCCTCTGTTAGAGTACATCCAGCTGTGACCGGCAGATTCGCGATTTGCACCCACATCTGCCTCAACGCAGAGATCATATCCATGCCCGTTTCCACAACTTGTCTCATACTGAAAGTAATGACCAAAGCACATAGTCTAATGGAGTAGAAATCCACCTTAAGCAGCTTTGAGAGGAATTGAATTAATGGTGGGGGGGGGTCCATGTTAGAGAACAGAACTGCATATGTGCTCTCATAAAACCAGTAACATGGACTTAGTTCTGGGAACCCAATAGTTTTAGGATACATTGCCACTTTATCACAAGAAATGAGAGAACATTGGACTATACAGTTCTTCTCACCCACTTATCTGTGTTTCGTTTACAGAACTTAATTGCCACTCAGATGAGGTTTCTGAGATAGATTAGAGTGAGCCGCTGTGAGGTACTGAGACAAGCCATAGCCCTGTGAAAGGGTTGCTAAATACTGTTGTAACACTGTGAATTAATAGTAAATCTTTATTGTAATTCGCCACTTTAATGGATATAGTAGTACACTTATATGTTAATAATATAATAATTAATAATATATAATATGTATGCATTTGATAATATATTAGGGGGTGGGTCATTTGAATCCCCAATTGGCATGTGTTAGGACCTACTCTGGTACCCTGGTTCTTTTGAGCAAGGACTTTTGATGCACCACTAGACTGTCCTCATGCTAGCACCAACTGCTATGAACTCTTTATATCATCTTGAGGACGCTACATAGCCATGCTTGTTGCCAAAGCAGAACAAGTTCCTGAAGGCACTCTCCCATCTATGGCTATTTCGAGCAGCTTGTGTCAGAGCTTTTGCCTTTATACCTCAGTGAACTCTAGATGAGCTCAGAGCAATTGTCCAGGCTGGGGGTGATTACTGCTCCTCGTGGTCTAGCAGAAGGCGTGTGACTGTTGCAAACACAGTCTTTATTTGCAGGACACTTGGCTGTGATCGACGCAGCTGCCATCCTGTACTTGCATGAGGGAAGGATGTCAGGCTGGCACATAGTTCTTCTTTGTTATGAAGGACTGCTGTAGGGACACTGCTACCACATTTCCCCAGCTTTATAAGTATGCCATTCAGCTCACTTTGGGAGTCTGCTGAGAGACACCCCTCTTGGATGACCCTTGGTATTGCAACATTAGGCGCAATCAAAACCTTTCTCTTGAACGGTGTTTGCTTGCCAGCTTTCGGCTTTATCAGTAGTGGAACAGTGCCACCAGGCCCAGTTTCTATGGTGCTGGGCATCAAACACAGGATTCTGTGCAGGTAAAGGTAATCACTTTACTCACCGAACTAGCCCAGTACAAGCTTTTGTGGTGGTGGTGGTAGAATTAGTGCTGGGGATTGAGCTCAGGGCATCATGACATATTCTTTAAACTAAACTATACTCAGCCTCTTCACCGTCTCCAGATTTTAAGGTTAAAATTAACAGCAAGTTTAGCAGATCTCATAATCCTGCTAAGATGCTTTTGATTGTTTTTTCCAATAAGGTAATTTTCTCTGAGTCTACAGTGATTAGACTCTAGGGGGTAATAAGCATGAACCTATTTATAAAAGTGAAGAACAGTTTAGATCAGTTTTCTCAGAAACGGATTTGAATGCGAATTCCTTTCCAGTTCCTGCATCTTGCATTTGGAGTTAACGCAATGACTACCTAGGGATGACACACAGGTTGGTTATCGCAACAGTGACCACTGGATACCCTGCAGGAGACAGGCCACTGCAATCAACTTCACAGGTGAACATGTCTTCACGAAAATCCAGCTGTGATATACTTCCAACAGAAGGCATGTGGTGTCAGATAATCTTGTTAGAGAAGAATGAAGTAAGGATTTTAGTTTAACTTAACATTGCTTAACATTTGTCTCTAATTTCAGCACTTCAGAGGCAGAAGGAAAGAATCAGAAGCTCAAGGCTAGCCTTGGCTACACAATGAATTCAAGGCCAACCTGTGCCATATGCAACTTTGCCTCAAATGCAAACAAACAGCAGCAGCAACAATAAAAATACCCTGCACACTTAACAGACACACCGTGACTCATCTCAGAAACAGTGGACTGAAAAAGTAACATGAGTGACAGTCACCTACAAAAGTCCTCTAAAGGTGGGACTAATAATGCAAATTCAAAGTTGTTCTTTATTGATTTGTTTGAATGGAATCTCACTTTAGAACCAAAACTGACCCTGAACTTATCCTCCTTCATCTGCCTCCTCCTCCTAAGTGCTGGAATTCCATTCCCACACCATCATCCACAGCAATAGATAAAACCAAGTTTTCATGGTTTATTCTTCTGGCACATCACCTGTTATTTTCTCTATCTTTGGGTTTCTTGAATTCAGCTTTGAACTTTACTAATGATGCATGTATGGAATGGACGAGTCAAGTTCATTCCACTGTAAGATGTTTCTGATGCCCCATTTATGGTAGGATCAACATCTCTTTCACACATATGCAAGTAATGAGAGTGTCAAAACAGCTTTATACGTGAAGTATACTTTATATAAAGAATGAACTTTAGTGTGGCTCAGGAGCTGTCCCCAGTGGACAGCGGTGTGTTTGGAAGTGAAACTTAACAAATTAATTAATATGATTATTTGCCTGCTTATAAACTACCTGCACAGGCATACCAAGTCACATGCAATGCCCCTGTGGGGTCATTGAGAACTGCCAAGGGCGTGATAGAACTTATTTTTATACAGTAAGAAAGGATGGGTTATAGGGGTTGGGGATCCCCAAATTCTTCACCCCACTTCTCTGTGTGATGGGAAAGAGTGAAATGGGTTAATCACCTGCAACTAGTAACTGGCTACTTTAATTTTTATTGGCAAGAAGGGCAATAATCAAATGAGTCCTGTGGGGATGAATTATAATGATGTTAGCAATAAGCCTGCAAGTGAATTATACTAATTAATTTCTGTAGGTCAACATTATCCATCACCTCCATCATGAAAGACAGTGAAGCCTCAATCCCTGGAAACAAAGTTGTATTTCAAAGGCTTTTGGGCATCCAGGGATTGAAATCCATAGTTTTGTGTTCCAGAAAGGATGTTGGGTTTACAGAAGCAGGCCAATGCCCAAGGGGTCAATTGTCTTCCTTCTGTCGTATACATGTGAGAGATGGGCTGGGGGATCCAGTGAGGATGCTGGGGATGCTGTCTTGGAAGTACTTGTGCTGCAAACAAACAAACTCCAGAGTAGGAGACTCTCCAAGGTGCAGCCTTAAAGGCAGGAAATTCACACACAATGGACATTCAATAGCCTCCTGCCCAGTAGGACCACTCTTTAAAAATTAAAATAAGACTGAGCTTTCTGTAAGAGGAAACAGTTCTGCCTGAGATATGGCTTTACTCCACTCCCTGAGTGAAGACTAATATAAGTCTTTTGAGACTGTTTGCTGACAGTATTGTCTTATGTTAGTGTAAGTGGATAAAAATGCAGGTGTTAATAGGAAGACAAATGTGAAATTTCACCCTCTTTTGTAATGCATTTCCACTTGATGATTTTATTGCATTCATTTAAGGTGTGTGACGCGATGTTTGGATGTATTTATGCATAATGAAATGGGTTACTCCAGTCAAGTCAATTAACATATCTATCATCTCACCAGTTACCCTTTGTAAAAAAAATGTGCAGTAGGAGTATTTATATTTCCGGGGTCTGATACATTAGAAACAATAGTTATTGCTGCATATCGTAGACCTATAGTGTTCTTTGTCCCTGATCAGCCAGACCAGGTCTCTTCCTTCTCTCTCACTCTATCTCTCTTGACAACGCCACTCTTTCCATTTCTTTTCATTTAATACAGGGTCCCATGTAGCCCAGGCTGGTTCACACTCATGCTACATAATCCAGGATGACCCTTAACCCAAGGATATCTTGTTTTGACCTCCCAAGTGTGATTATTACAAGTGTTTATCACCACATCTGGTCAGTTTAGCAATGGGGATCACAAACTCAGGGTCTTGTGCATGCTAGGTAAGAATTCTACTGAACTACATGCCCAGATCAGTCCTCTCTGTTTTTTATAGATTCAGCATTAAAAAAAAAAAAGGAGGATTCCACAGTACTTGTCTCTCTGTGTTTTTTCTTCTTCTCCTTCTCCTTCTCCTTCTTCTTCTTCTTTTTCTTCTTCTTCATATAGTACAGTGGACCTCAATCTTCTTGTTGCTGTGGCCCTTTAATACAATTCCACATGGTGTGGTGACTTCCAACCACAAAAATCACTTTTGTTGCTACTTCATAACCATAATTATGCTAGTTATGAATTGTAAATATCTGATATACAGATGGTCTTGGGTGACCCCTGTGAAAGGATCATTTGACCCCCAAAGGGTCAAAATCCAAAGGTTGAGGACTGCTGATAAAGCATATCTTCCAGGATCAACATGCTGGCACATAATAAGATTTTCTTTTAAGGCTAAAAAATATTCCATAATCTATTACAGATTGAAATAGGTATGGGTATATGTGTATGTATAATCATTTATCCCTTGACAAATACTTAGGTTGCTATCATGTTTTGGCTATTGTGGATTATGCTCAATGAATTCATGAATGCAGACACCTCTTAAGCATAGTGATTTTGGTACCAGAATTCTGCAACTAGAGACCTGACTCTGGGGTTTCTGACAGACAAAGCTCTGTCATCTGCTGTCTCAAGTCCAGTCAACAGACATGAGTGACAATGAAGCAAGAGAGGAGTTTATTTTTCAATGTGGTCCTAGTAGGAAAAAGGGGGAGGGGGTCCATGTCCTAAATTCTGTATTCAGAATCCTGAAAAGAGTGTGGGGCATATATGAGAAAAGGGTGAAAGCAAGGGCAAGAGGTTTGCACAGTTAATCAATCTGGGCTAAACTGGTCTGGTTGGCCATAATTTCAGATCTGGTTTGTCTAGGTCAAGTGGGCTCCAGGAAAATCATCATTGCTTGTGGGAGTGACAAATCGGTTCTTGTCCTGACTAGATTATTCTTGCTTATGGGGAAGATTTGGTTCCTATCATAGGGAAATTGCTCCCGTCACAGGATAATCTGCCTGCAAGTTTTTCTGTTCTGGAATCTGGAAAGTACACTAACAGTCTATCTCCTAATGTCTTCAACATTGAAAGTGAGTGAGAGAGGTTAGAGAAATTTAGACCAGCTGATCTTGTATTGTTTTAAAACAGATACTCTTTTAAAAGTTGACTTGTGTTTGTGGAGCTGAGCAAGACTTCTCTAAAGTTAAAGTTGGATCAGCTGAAGAGTCAGAACTTTTAGCATAGACAGTTTTTAAGTCCCTGTTGTAATTTCATTTCTATTTTTGTATTAATGCAGAAGAGAAATTGCTGAGCCACATGCTACTTTTCTATTAGCTTCCTTTGAGAAAGCGCTATGGTGGTGTTCTGTTGTAACCATCCCAGCTCACATTCTCACCAACAATGTGTAGCCATCTTCCCTTCTCCATCCTTACCCACACTTTCTTCAAATCTTTTATATCTTTAAGAATAGTTATATTAAGATTTGAGAAATTTTAAGAGTGTCTTTATTTGTGGGTGTTCAAGAAAGAATGAGATACAATCTTCAAGATGCAAACCTGGACCTAGAGGGCTTCACCTGCCAAATCGGAAATGAATTCTCACTTAGCTGCCTTCTCAACCTCCTCTTCTCTGCGTGCCTGCTTCTTCAATCTCCTGTTTCTGATTCTCTTGTTTCTCACTCTGCTTCTACCTTGCTTTTCCTTCTCTTCTCCGCTCTGATTCTCTGTTTCTCCTGGCTGTTTCCTTTTATAGCCCAAGAGTTTGGATTAAAGGCCTGTGCCACCATTGCCTTCTGAGTTGTTTTACTTACAGGCATGTGCTACCCCTTCAGATTGCCTTCAGATTCATTGTTGCCTTCAGATACAAAGTCTTATTTTGCATTAATGCAGAGAATCCTATAATTCACTTCCCAAATGCCAGGCCAGTCAACCCTGCTGCCACTAGAAGGTCAGACTGAAAGACACGGGGTGTTCCTCATATCTCTATGTTAGTCACTAGGGAGGAACTACAGAATTCTCTTTCATTTAGCATTACTACAGAGGACAGGATTATCTGGACTAACATTCTTTCTACCCTAGAGCAGCCACACTGTGCAATCAGAGATCAAATGTCTGTCACACAGGATCACATAGGTGATCCTTTCCCAGAGCAGTCATGTTGCCAGATCAAGGATCAACTTTTCCTCTACAAGAAATGATATTATATTGTGTTTTTATTGAATTTCTCTGATGATGACTGATGTTAAACATGTTTACATGTATTTGTCAGCCATTTATATAATTTTTAAATGTTTATTTTTCTGTGGTGCTCAGAGTGAACCCAGGACTTCATGCATGCTGAGCAAGTGTGCCTCTGAGGTCCATCCTAGCTCTGTATACTTTCTTCAGGAAAATGTCTATTTTAGTTATTTACCCAATAAAAAATAGTGATTTGCTTCTTTTGTTTTTTATTCTGAGGTTTTATGTGTTCCTTATACATTTTACACATTTACACACTTACCCTATTTTTAATTTTTAAAAATTTAAAAAAATTTTACACATTTACCCTTAAGAGATATATGATTTACTAATATTTTATCTGAAATTGTAGGCCGCTTTTTTTTTTTTTTTTTTTTTTTTTGCTTTGTTAACTGTTTGCTATACAGAGGCTTCTTAGTTCAATGTGGTATCACTACAGGTTCTGTCATTTTCTTTTTCTATGTTTTGTGGAGCTTTGGTAAGATACACAAAAAGAAAAATGTTACGACTGTCAACAGGAGCTCTCACTATGTGTTTTCTTTCAGGGACATGTGTGTCTCTGTGTGTGGGTGTGTGTGTACAGATGAGTGCATGTATATATGCATGTGTATACATGTGCATGTTTGTGCATGTCTGAGCACGATGCATGTGTGTGATTGTGAATGTATGTGTGTGCATGAGTATGGATTTTTAGGTCTTTAATACCTTTTCATTTCATTTTCATGTATGCTGTAAGATAAGAGTCTGTATTTTTGCTTTTAGATACTCAGTTTTCTTAATACTTAATGAACAGACCACATTTCCCCACTGTATCAACTTGTTGCCCTTGTTAGGATTAGTGGACAGCATAGGTTCTGGTTTGTCTCTGGACTCTCTCTTCTGTTCCTTTGGTCTATGTATCTGTTTTTTTGTGAATGTACTATGCTGTTTTGATTACTATATGTTTGTAACATAATTTGAAAGCAGGAAGCATGAGGTTACAATATTTTTTTCCTCAAACTTTAAATGACTATTTGGGGTCTTTTGTGGCTTTGTGTGCATTTTTCCTGTTTCTGTGAAGAGTGTGACTGAGTGTACAGGGTTGCATTGGATCTATAAATTTCTTTGTGAAAACTTTTTTTTTTGTTTTTGTTTTTTTGAGATGGATTTTTTTCTTTTGTAACTCTGACTGTCCTGAAACTCCCTCTGCAGACCAGGCTGGTCTTTAAATCACAGAGATCTACCTGCCTCTGCCTCCTGAGTGCTGGGATTAAAGGTGTGCGCCATCACTGCCTAGCGTTTTGCAAACATTTTAACAACATGAATGCTCCCAACCAAAACAGGCTATCTTTCTATATATTTGTATTGTCTTCATTTCCTTTCAGTAATGTGGTCCAGTTCTCAGTGACTGGAGTCTTTAGCACCTCCCTCAAATTTATTCCTAAGTATTGTCTGTCCTATCTTAAGCTGGATTGTGCTATTGTTTCTGTTCTTCAAGTGATAGTTATTTAAAGAAATGCAGCTAAAATCTGTATGTTTATTTTTAAAACCATATATTACTGATTCAATATACTAGCTCTTTTTTAAAAAAAAATATGGTAATATCTTTAGGGTTTCTACTAAAGATCATGGCGTCTGTAACATTTCTTTTTCTTTCTTTTTGATTTGCACCCATTTTTTTTTTCCTACCTGATGAGACTTGCTGGTGTGCCAAGGCTTTTGTTTCATAGAGTAGACATCTTTACCTTTTACCCATTCTTAGAAGAAAAACTGCTAGGGACTCCCTATCGCTTAGGATATTACCAGTATGCTTAGTGTAATTTGCCATCATAACATTAAGGAAATTTACTTTTGTATGTAAATTGTTGAATTTTTTTTAAACAAAATAGGGAACTAAATTTCATCAAGTAACCTGACTACGGTTATTTAGATACATGTGCAGCTTATAATCTTCTATTGATTGTGTAAAATTTTATATTACCTGATAAACATGCGAAGCCAACTCCATATTCCAGGAATACATCTTATGTGGTCATGAATCGAACTCAGTACTGATGAAGGCTGTAAGGATACCCAGTGGAAAAGCCTGCATGGCTTCAAGGCAGCAATAGGGTGGCAGGCGCTCCGTTTCACCTTTACTTTGGAGCAGACCCTGATTGGGAAGTGGAGCTGCCTTGACAAGGTGCTACCTAGTCTTTTCTGTACAGAATTCTTCAGTTCTCCCACTTTTCCCTACCCCTTTTCCTCCTCTCCTCTCCTCTCTTCTCCTCCCCTCCCCTCCTCTCTCCTCTCCTCTCTTCTCCTCCCCCCTCCTCTCTTCTCCTCCCCTCCCCTCCTCTCCTCTCTCCTCTCCTCTCTTCTCCTCCCCTCTCCTCTCTTCTCCTCCCCTCCCCTCCTCCTCTCCTCTCCTCCCCTCCCCTCTCCTCTCTCCTCCCCTCTCCCCTCTCTTCTCCTCTCTTCTCCTCTCCTCTCTCCTCCTCTCCTCTCTTCTCCTCTCCTCTCCTCTCTCCTCTCCTCTCTCTCTCTCCTCTCCTCTCCTCCCCTCCCCTCCCCCCCTCCCTCTCCTCTCCTCCCTCCCCTCTCCTCTCTCCTCCCCTCTACCTCCCCCTCTCCTCTCCTCTCCTCTCCCCTCTCTCTCTCCTCTCCTCTCCTCTCCTCTCCTCTCCTCTCCTCTCCTCTCCTCCCCTCTCCTCTCTCCTTCCCTCTTACATCCCCCTCTCCTCTCTTCTATTCCCCTCTCCAGACCTCTTTTCTCCTCTCCTCTCTTTTATTTTTCTTCTCTTCCCTCCTTTCTCTTTGTCACACTGAGGGTCAACCTCAGGACCTTTTCCATGCTAGGAAAGTGTTCTACCACTGAGCTACATTTCCTAGCCCTTGTTTTTGGTTTTGTTGGTTCTTTGTTTGTTTGCTTGTTGTTTCGTTTGTTCATGACAGTCTCACTACTTAGCTCTAACTGGCCTTGAACTTTCTACATAGCACCCACTGGCCAGCCCTGGAGTACAGGAGTGAATAACTGTGCTCTGCTCCATAGAGCCCTCCCATTCCTTTGCTATGTTGTGGCATGTTCTTACAACCATTTTGGTTGGCATATAATTGAGTTTTCCCCCTCCTTTTTCTATGGAAGAGATGAGCAGTGGGATCCCCTAGTCTGCCATCTTGCTGACATTACTCCTAGAAAATTTCTGTTTGAAGCTGCACGACATCAAACATTTGGTCTTGCTAATCTGAGACAGAAATCACAGCCACATTTCCTGCCATTTTGAGGGCTGTATATGCTCATAAAATTGATTTGAACAAGATGAAAAATTGCTGGTATTAGAAGTCTTTTTGTCACATTAGTTCAGGAATCCAACTTCCAGCCATCTTGGCTCTATAACAAGCTTGGGAGTGCAAAAGCATAATGTATTTAAAACACTGCACACTTTCCAAACTGAAGGCAATTATGTTCAGAAACCCCCTCCCCCAAGGGTATTTGAAACCATTTGCTAAGAACAGCACAGGCACACATGTACAATCTTGAGCCTTGAGGCTAGGCTCTCTGGCTTTTGGAATTGGCTAACATTTAACAGCCTTATGTGGAATAATACTTGAAGTTACATCTTGCAACCCACTCTTAAGGCCAGATAATTCCTGGGTAAGATGACTCTATTTTGATAATATGGCTAGTCTGGCTAGTTGGCTCAAAATTTTATATGTGATATTCAGTTTGAAATTGTTATTTTCTTTTATGTAAAGCTTTCATCTAGTCTTCCTGGAGCATTGATCAATTTTAGTACATTTTCATCTTTCCAGAATTGCAGTATTTTTGGACTGCTGTCAACGGCTCTATTGCAATTCTCAGGACTAGATCCAATGTCATGTAACTATTTACTGCTTCAGCCAGAAGGAACTTGTACATGCAAGTGCTGTTTACTTTGCTGTTCTCATTCATCCTGCAGTGTTCACTGGTTTATTGCAGTGTGTGTCTGCTGCGTGCTCCACAGAACACCTTTTGTTTCTGCAAAAATGCACATCCCATTGTGTGTGCAGCTGTCACTTTCACCTAAAGAAGTGTTCTAATAAAAGAGGGAAGAAGCAAATGCTCCAGTGAAAAGCTGGAAACCCTTGCCAATTTGCTAAATGTGCCGAGAAGGCAGATTTTAGGGGGGTCGATGACTTTGAGTAGTGAGAAATTGCACACCAAAAAATATTGAAAAGATAGTTCATGGCTAGGTGTTATGATTGTTTTCTAGAGGGCTTGGTTATTTTCAAGAAAAATTCCTTATTATTCAGCAGATAGAAATCATGATATAGAGAAACCTAAATAACCATGGGAAAACCAACACTTTTTTTTTCTTGTTCTCCAAAAGACATCATGAATAATGACTTTAAAAATATCTCTATCTAGTCTCTTAGCAAGATTTTGGACTCGAAGATCCAAACAGTGTCAAAACTTTACACACTCATTCTTGTCAGTCTCCGAAGCTTTGATATTATGATTCTAAGCCTGATTTCAGTATGAGATTCAGAACAAAACAGAAATAAATTTTAGTCCAGTTCACTACTATGATCCTGTATGAAGTTAACAAATTATTCTCCTCTTTAGACATTCAAACCCTCATCTATCCAATGCAGACACGTCTGCACACGTGCTGGTTATCTCTCCCCACCCCCTACACACATACACCTTTTTTTCCTTTTAGGATACACTTATTATATTTTCACACCTCTGGGTCAATATTCCTTGTAAAAATATTCAATCAAATGATTAAGCCATAGAAGAGAAATGGGGGTGTGTTTTCCAAAACTAAGCCCAGTGACCAAATCAAATATACACAAGACATCTTCAAAGGTGTTGATTCCCAGATACCAAAATCCCAGAATTTAGATCTGAGTCCTTTTGTTCACTAGAGGAGTAATTTCAAGCTCTCCACTGTTTAACTTCATTCTCTATGAAATATGGGTTAAAATAAGAAAGCTTTGAGCAACAGCACCCTTAAAAGTTGTAATGTTCAAGTGGGCTGCTCATTATTGAGCAGGAACTCAGAACATTCCTGTGCAAGGGTCTCCTCCCTGACTTACTGTTCTACTCCTTCTGCTGACACTCTGTTGAATTATAACCTTGAGGATTATAGGAATACAGGGATTCAGCCTCACACAGTTTAGATGGAGGCATACACAAAATGAGCTCTGATTATTCATTCTCCACTACGTTTAGGCTCCCTCTTTTGAATCTAACTTCTTAAGTAAGTGGTGGCTTCACTTTACCACAAATTATACTCAGAATTCCAAGTGTAAAAGAAGGAAGTTTGTCCCAGTGTTTTCTCTACTAACTGTTTGAGGTTGAAACTCAGTTTTAGGGCTGAGGATGTAGCTTGGTTAGTAAAATGCTAGGCTAACATTCACGTGAGTACAAAGCCCTGGGTGCATCTTCCAGTACTGGATGAAGCCGAGTGTGGTAGCTCACTCCTGCAACTCCAGTATCGGGAAGTGGATAGGAAGGAGGTCAAGGTCTGGGGCTGCTGCAGAGAGATTTCAAGACCCTCTTGGTCCCCTGTGACTCTGTTCCCAAAGGAAGCTGTATCAGGAATAAAGGAGGAGGAGAAAGAGGAGGAGAAGAAAGAGGATGAAGAGAAGTAGAGCAGGAAGAGCAAGAGGAGGAGAAAGAGGAGGAGGAAGAGGAGCAGGAGAAACAGGAAGAGGAGGAAGAGGGGCAGCAGGAAGAGGCAGCAACTCATTATAATTTTTATGAGCTTTTTTTTTAAGCCTCTGCTTTAAATATAGCAAGCACTCTGTGACTATTCTTCAGGTTGCAGAGTGTGAGGGAAGGAACCAAGAACTGTGACTTAAGTGCTACTGATGAATGGTAAATGTGCACTGTATTTTAAACACAGATTATTTCCAAAGGTGAGTACCACTTGCCTCTGTCAGAAGGACCCCCATGAGCTCATCTACAACAGAGCACAGGGGAGACTGAGCAGAGACTGAGGGACATGGAAGTCTAAGTTGTTCTTTAAACAGTGTACTGACGGGGTGCTTGCTTTTAACCATGTCCAGATGCAGGCTGCGAAGTCACATAGATTTATTTCTTTTACAACAGAAGTCAATTGGGCATGACACTAATGTATTGTTTCAAGAAAAGTCTAACTCAACTAAATCGAGACTCAGTAGGAAATTTTAAAGAGAAGCAATTTCTGTTATGGGTTTTAATGAATACCATTAAGTGATAACCAAAAAGAGAAGAGAAGAAGAAAAAAAAGATTAGAGATTTCTCAGAAAACATCCTTTCCCATCTTCTAAATCATCATGACAACACAGTCCTTGGCTGTGAAGTTAATTTCCTTCGTAATTACATTCTATTTAAAGGTGTGATTGCTAAGAAACACCCTTCTGGCTCCTGGAGAGGAAGCATTTCTAATCTAGTGAGGGACAGGGAGAAGGGGTCCCCAGAAACACATGCCAAGAATTTGTTTTCCCAGTTTTGTCTTCAGGCACTTTCCCTTCAGGGTGCTAGGGAGTTCTCATTCCTGTGGCTGCCTTCTGCCCCCAGAGTGCTGGGTAGAATTCACTTTACAGACTCGCACTTGCCTTGAATTCTAGGGGCTCATCTAAGGCACTAACCACTCCCTCTGCCTCTTAGACTGCATAAAGGAAGACTGAATGGGCCTTAGAATTGGTGTTACAGTTATGTAGAATAAGAAGAGGGCCATGTACTTAGAAATCTTTTAGAAATGAAAATGTACACTGGTCTCCTTCGACTTTTTAGTATGTTGTTGAATCAGAGCAAGCTTGATTCTACTAGGATAGAAGTGTATGTATTTTAACAAATCCTTGTTTATGATTCATTTCCTTGCAGTCATTTGGTATGGCAAGCAAAAGCAAAGCAAGCCACAAAGCTTCCGACTGACTGTATTTGAGTTTGGTTATGAGGTCTTCGCCCTAAGGACTAAAATCTTTCAGATGGCTAGAAAAAAGAAACTGGGCTAGTGATTCAGATAAGGTCCTCTCACAGGCTTCACACAATCAGGACAGACCTGCGTCTAGCTCAAAGAGGCTCTAATTCCATTACCACTCCATGCATGCACATTATTTTTGCTCATTAACGAGATGGCCTCATAATGGAGCAGGGAACAGTCAGAGTGATTAGCAAAGCGTCCCTTTCCATTCTACAAAATATCATCAACACGCTGGTCAGGAAACAAACTCATTTTCCAACTGGGCTGTGATTTGCAGGGTTTCAGGCACTGATGATGGCTTGTCTGCTTGGTTTAAAAGCGCTTCTGATGTAACACAACCTGACACTGTTTACTTCAGCCTGTTATGCCTGCTGCATTCACTGAATGCTTCACTGGAGAAGGAAAATCGAAAGAAGGCTATTCATTGTAATGCCAGCTGCTTTTTAAAAAAGGAAATCAATTTTTGCTTGAGCTCAGAATGTACTCCGTGGGTCCAGAGTGACCTACCACTTTCTGATGTCAACAACAAAAGGGTCTGCTCGAAATTTTCCAGCACAATCACCCAACAGCTCAGAGAACACTGAAAATCCTAGATTAGTTTCATTTGAGTTTATGTTCAAATTGGTAGCCACTCATCCCAACAATATCACAAAATAGAAGGCCTTAGGTGACAGCCCTTCCACGGCAAGCTGCCGAGGACTCTGAGCTTTGCCTTTTTCCTAGCGTTTGTTATAAATTACTTGGCAGGACCATTTTATGATGGAAATAATTAGTTATGTTTAGTATTTATAGCTAGTATCATGATGCTTTCCTGCACTGCTAATTAATTATTTTATGGCCAGCATGTTTCAAATGCAATTAGTTAGGTATGGCAATGATCACAATATTTTGCATATTCATGACAACATTCTGCCTATTTACAGCAAAACTTGGGTGTCAAAATCAGTTATTTTCCTTTTGTTATGAGGCAGAATAATTACAGGAAACAATAACAATGATCTGTTGCATGTGAATAACATTTTACAAACGAGCACCTTCATTGATGTCACCCAGCCATGCTCCCCTGCTGTTTCTCACAGAGAAATGGAAACTCCATATGGCGACAAGTTTTGGCTGGGTCTTTAGCCAGCTTGCAGGTCACCAACGGTGGCTTTTGCTCTTTTCATATGTAGTTGGTGCCTCATTTGGGACACTGGGCCTGATTGATTGCTGAAAAAGGAATATTGAGAAAGAGAATATTTGGGCCATATAAAAGAAACAAGGGAAGCAGTTGGCCCTTGGCTGCTTTCAACAATACCCCAATCTTTTTCCTTAGGTACTGTTATTACTCTTTGTAGCAGTTGAGGGGGTGCCGCTAAACAGAAGTAAAGCTGCCTCTATTGTTTTTTCACCAGAGGCTCAGAAGACAGACTGAATTACTGCTTAACCAGATTCTGTGTCCAGCAGGCACACTGCCTTGTGTCGAACTATTGAGCACTTCTTAAGTCCTGAGCATCAAGAACTACAATCGCAAGGCTTGGGAGTGTTCTCAATTAGCTTGGAGACAAGATCAATGACATGTGCTCTCTTCCAGAGCTGGGCCTATTTCTCTTTGCTTTAAGCTTCCCTGACTAGCTATAATCCTCCATTTCCTTTGCCTCACATGTCTCTGCAAAGTGCTGAAATAGTAAAAAATCAAGAAAAAATTGACTACTGATAATAGAGAATTAGCAATGAATCTCCTGTCATGCAGCTTGGGTGTGTGGGCTTGGAGGGTAGGACTGGACCAGTGAAATGAAACTTTTACGTAGATCCAGATTTTGCTCTTCAAAACCTAAGAGACCAAGGAGAAAAACCTGTCAGGGGGAAAAAGCAGTTGATGAGCTTTGGTTTTTGTTTTAATGTGTGATATAAGTGGGTTCCGTGACCTCAGATTGCCATGTTTCTTCCCCTGAAGGCAAGGGGGTTCTTCCTTTCCTCTCACCAGATTCTCTCCTGTTTTTAATTCAAGTCCATTTTCATTCATTGAGTTTGTCATGAGCAAACTAGCTTTGAAGCTAATAATCATTATTTTCCCATTTCTTGGGATAAAGGCAAAAAGAATCCCCTTAGCATTCCCTCAGAAACCGTTCTTTATCCCTTTAATCATCTCTGTCACGTCTCTGAACTTACTCCAGTTTCACCACATCTGCACGTTACAAGCGTGAGTTCTTGGTGTTCTTAAATAGAGTCCAAACCATGCTCAAAAACATCTGCCCATATTCAGGGCCAAGTCTAGAATTAATCCTTCTGTTTGAACAACTCTGGTATGGGTCACGGGCTGGCTGTTTTGTTGCTTTTAAAAAGCAAAACATAATTAAGAAGTAAAAAACAAAAATAAAAAATCCCTACAGGGAAAAAGTCTTTTTCTTAAGGTGAACAGCTAACAAAACAGTCATCTTTCCTAAAGTTACACTTCAGGGATGGACAGTGTCCCAGTTTGAGCCCAAAGACCCTGACCAGGCTAAGGAGAAAATGACAGTACCACGAAGACTAGCGAGTTCTGCTGCTTAAGAAATCCGGGCCATTCCAAGTGAGCCCTATCAGTGATTCTCCATTCTAGGACCAGGATGGGCGGGTGGGGGAGGGGAGGTGTTAGAGAAATGGAGATGAAATAAAACGAGCCCTTCACGGAGCATTTACCACCAAAATTGCAACTGTTACTACTTTAGGATATTCTTCAATATCTGTTAGACAAACTGAAAAGGTCAGATATGAAGGAGAAGAAATTTTGGGAGAGTCAAGGATTAGCCACCTAGATATATCGAGACAGCTGCAATTCATCCATTTGTGGGAATTAAACATCTTTTGATTTACTAGTTCTGTCCCTGTTAGCACCTGTGTTCCTAACTTAGCGTTCCTAAGTCCCCTCTATGCTTTTATGCTTTCTGATGACCCCCACCCCATCCCTTTCGCTTTTCACAAGACCACTCACGACCTTTATCTAGCTTCTCGTTTGCTCTTGGGGGACATTTTGAAAGTTTAGAAAGTGACTGACACCTGCTGCAGGTTGAATCAGTGTGATTCACACCAGCTCATTCCTTTTCGAAAGCCCAATTGTGGGCACAGATGTTCTTTGACCGAGAGAAGTCCAAAAAGCAAACATATTGCAGTGCTGATGAGCTAGTCATGCTTTTTTGCCATCAAAGAGCAGCATAAAGAGCACAATTCAAGTGACGCTCTTCTAGTAATTGAGAGCCTAATCAATTCCGCATTGTAAGTGCCCCGTCATCCGTTTACACACCTTTCATGGGTTTACAATCTTGTTCTTAAAAGGCAAGCTTGTTTAGCCCTGCAGGTTGGAAAACATCTGTATCTCTGCAGTTTGAGAGGAGGGAAAAGGTCATTTTGAAAGAGAAATATCAGTAGCATTTTACAAATGAGGTTTGCATTCATTTAATTCATAATTGTGAAATATGAGTGTTAGATATCACGTTCAGCCCGAACAGGAAGCTTTCATGTGATTGATTTGTCTAAACCGGTTGATACATTGAGACAATCTGGATGATTTTAACATGCATGCTATTAGTTTACATTAAGGTAATGCAGTTATGAAAAATTTACAGGCCAGCTATTGTCATCTAGCTGAGTAATTTCACATGTTCCAAGCTAAGCTTACATTCTTTTTAAGATTCCCTTTTTTCTGATTATAATTTTCATACTTCTTATGTTTCTGGAAACTCCACAGGCATTACTAATATATTTCCACAAAGATTGATTTGTAGCAGCCTTCTACAGGGATTAGAGCTGGCATCTGTGTAACAGTGCCTGAGAGGGAAAAATATTAATATAGGTTCTGCCATACGATGATAGACATTGGAATGCCATTAACAAACCAATTTCTGAAATGGAACCTGCCACCATATTGGGAGTTCTGATCTTGGTCTTGACCCAGCAACGTGATATGGAGCCAAGACAAGGTATGTATGAGCACAAGAGAAGTCTTGTTTTTCCTTCAAACTCTTTCTATATGAGATATCAATGAACTTGGAGAAGGCAATGTGTAGCTGTTCTATTTTTTTTTTTTTTTTTTTTGGTTTGACCTCCTCACTGTCTTCCAAGGGTCATTTCCTTTTCAACAATATCAGCCTCATATTTTTCCCTTGGGAAAATTCACATCTTCTTATACTTTACCTGAAATATATGTACATGTAGCAAATTCAAGGGGGAAAAGAGAAGCATGACTTATCTCCTTAGTCCTGGGCCTTGTTCCTTATTTCCAGAGAGGATTCACTTATCACAGTCAATTGCAACTCTGCCCGGTGCTGTGCATTTTGCCCATGTGGAGCACTTTCACCTTAAATACAGACAGGCTTGAACTAGTTTACCTTTCAATTCTTCTCTATTGGCAGATGACTGTTCTCTCACGTCTTTAAACCTTTATAAGCTCACAAATATTTTAATGAATGCAAAGGCTTTTAACCTCACGTTCATACATTTAATTTACTCACAATCCCATCAATAAATATAGAAGCATGCCTATCGCTTACAAGCCATTGATCTGGCTGTCACAGAAGAACTACGAAGATGTATGGCATACACGCTGATTCTTCCAGTTGTTCATAATCCTGAGCCTTTAGGAAATTAACTACATTAACTAAGCTAATAGCCGCCCCCCTCCCCTCTAGGTTTCTATATATCTGCTCCCTACATATTCTAGTACTACCGAGGTGTTTGGCTCGATGTAAGGGTCGGGGAGAGCCACCCTCATTTGTCCATGAAAACCTTTCCTGTTGGCAATTGTCTTAGCATTTCAATTTCACAATCACCTCTGGAAAAAGTAAAAGCTCAAAAGAGGTGTGAGGAGGGATAAGCAGATCAGTTCTTTCGGTTCACAGGTGGGGAAGTTGCCTATAAGGAGTCCTGGATGAAAGTCCAGTGTCCAGGGTCGGATACAGATGGAGAGAGTCCTGTATGTTCACACCAGGGTGATTTTTCCATCTTTTAAAGCACAGAACAGAACCCAACATTCCAGAGTGATTGCTTGCAGGCCCTGCTAAGGGGAACTAAGTAATTCCCAGCATTGTGATTTTACCACACAATGTAAACAGATGGCCGCACTTCACAGAACCCACTGAACGCTTCAATCTGCCTTTTACAGCCGTTGGGGTGAGCCGACCATTTCTGACTTGTGTAGCAAGCCAGAGGGCCACAATTGCTACTTGATCATTTTAGATTTAGGGACTGGTCAAGAAAACACCCTTTGTTCCAATTTGTAAAAGATAGTTAGAAAAGAGGCAGAGCCAAATATCTTCTGGGTGTTTTCACACTAACCAAGAGTATATTTTCATAAACGCATTGTAGAACTCTTCTTTTGTCTCCGTCCAATCGTTAGAAATTAATTTCCTTTGTTTTCACAGCTAAAGCAGCCTTGACTAAAAGGATGCTTTTGCTCTCTCTGCGTACACAAAGTCCTGAAAAATCAGGCAAGTTTGTACCAATATTCCCTTCTCGAGTCTGCGGGGAGGAGTCCATCCAGTTTAGACTTGTTTGATTTGAAAGGGATTTAATAGCTGCAAACTGTATTTGTCAATTGCTCTCTTCTACCACTTCCAACAATGTCATGAAATAATGGTTAACAGAAACCAAATTTGTATTTATTAATGTTTATTGTTTTGCAGCTGAAATTGATTTTCAAAGTGTACTTTTGAGTGCCATTTCCATTAAAAAACCAACACAGCAGATGTGTTATTAGGGCTTCTCCAGGATATTCCGGGAGGGCTAATGTGCCAGCCTTTCCTGCGTGAAGGCAAATGAATGGAGTCCAGGGGGAATGGCTGCACAGAACTAATGTTTTATCTAATCCGATGCTTGAATGAAACATGAACAGATTTTTGCTTTTCTACAGCACTTGTAATTAGCAATGTCTCCCTAGGTCTAGATCCATTTAGAATAAAGTAAATAACATTCATGATTTGGCTATTTCTGATATATTCCTGTGGCTTTGAGAATGGAAAGAATGAATCAAAATGAGCTGACAAAAAGAGAAATCATCACAAATGATCTTTTTAGGGGGCTGTGATATGGAGATTCTTTGACCTAAGTCTTTGATTAAATACTGCTCGCAGGAGCTGTTTACTGTTGCTCTCGGTAGAACCATGTATAATTTTAACCCCAGGGGAATAGGGTGTCCTGGTGTAGTTTTGAGTTTTATTTTCTGGCCACATTGAACAGAGAAGGCCCTGACACAAGGCTGCCTGTCCTCGCTTATTACTGGCAGATTTTTAAGAACAAAATAGACATCTTGTTAAAAGATGTCAAAATGCTTGTCTTATTGTAAAAATCTCCTGCTGCACACAGAAAAAGAATTCAAACACATATTCCCAAATTGCCAACCTTTTTCAGCTGAATGAAGGTGACAGGGTGATTCACTTCTCTCCCCTTCAGACAGATGCTTTCCACATAGCATCCCCCAACCCCCCACCACTGGCTCCACCTACCTAGGTGAGTAGGTTACTCTCCCTGGCAGGTGAGCTGTCTACAGTGCTCCACTCACCTGGGGTCGTCCACCTTCATAAAATCCCTAAGGCACTGAGATAAAACTTTTCCTGCTGCAAATGTTTTGATGTGAGCACTATAAATCGAGAAAAGAATTTCTTAATCTCAAACATTCTGTCTGGGATGTTCTTTGATCTTCTGGCTTGCAAGATGGGGTGTGTGCTCTTCTAAACAAATTTTTGTGTTGGCAAAGACCTTTGATGAGAAAAAAAAAGTGAGATGTTGAATTATGGAATGATTTAAGATTTGATCCAGGTGTGGTGATGCAAGCCTTTAACCTCAGGCAAGCATTGGGGAGATAAAGGCAGGTAGATCTCTGTGAGTTAGAGGTAAGCCTGGTCTACATAGTGAGTTCCAGGATAGCCAGAGCTACATCATGAGACCCTGTCTCAAGAAACCAAAACAGCAGCAGCACCAGCAACACCACCACCAACAACAACAACAAAGATTTGTTTATTAGGTTTCAGGAGCCCTCCCTGTCTTCTCATTCTTCACCATAGTGACTTTCCAGTTTTCATGCTATTTCCTTGCAAACATTCCCAGTTAGTTCTGTTGTCCTTGCCTAACTGATGATTATAGGGTGTATAAGAAACTCCTTCTCTTGGACAACTTAATGGTTCTGGATACAGAAGAGTGAGTGCAGATATCTGTGGGCTCAATAGCGATGTGTCGCCCTGAGGCTCTGACTTAATTTGCTGTTCTATCCTTAAGGCTGTGGCCTACTCTGGAAGGTAGGAAAGTTGGGCAGAAAAAAAAGCTGTTTTTCTGACTCTCTCACAAGGGCCCAGATTGTTTACTGCTTAAACCCCATCTTCTACGGCAGTATAGAAAAAGAAACTCCTTCACTGAAGACTTGTGTGATGGGTCCATCATGGTACGTATCTTTAGAAGAACTGTGTGTACCCGAAACTCACTCTTCTTAGTTGTTTTAAAACTCCTTGTTTTAAAAAAATGTAACTTGAAGAAAAAGCACCTATTATAATACAGGGCACATAGTCAGCATTAAATAAATATTAGTCAGTATACTAGTGATAAATGAAAAGCTTTACACACAAAAACAATTTTATGTTGTAAAAGTCACATGATTTCCTTCTACTGCCACTGGCAGTATAAAAACATCCAATGAGCAAATATTTAATGTTAACTGTTTTACCTTTGAAATGAAAGAAAGAGAAAAACAGCAAAGGGTTCTGGCAACAGCGCCTGTGATCAGGTGAGGCAGCTGGACACTATAACTTGTTTGGTTTTGACTAGAGAGGCAGAAGCATCGTGAGCTGGTATTAAAGGGACTGCAACATCTAAACACTGTCTTTTGCTGTTTAAAATTTCAAATAATTCAATACTGTAAAACTTATTATGGTCCTAAATTCTAAGTTCTATACTAGTGCTTCTCAGTGAGGGTTTTTTCCTTATTTGTTTGTTTGTTTGGTCTGAGTGTATATGTGGGGGGGGGGTTAGAGAGCAGGGTCATGTTACACATCCCAGGCTGACCTTGAGCTCACGATCCCCCTGCCTCAGCCTCCTGTCTGCTGAATTATAGGTGGTATACCACCACATGCAGCTCTCAAAATGGGATCTTCTGTCGTGTGTTGGTCACTGTTCAGAGCCGTGACAAACTATCACAGAAGACAAATACATAAAAAGGAAAAGATTGTTGTGGCTGACATCTCCAGGCTTTCACTCTGTGGCCAGCTGTCTCTGCTGGTTCAGGCCTGAGTCAAACATCATGGCAGAGGGGGTGTGCTCAGACAGACAGACCTGCTCAGCTCATGGCGACTGGGAAGCAGAGAGAGAGGAGGTGGCAGGGGCGGGGGGGGGGGGGGGGGAAGAAAGGGTTCATGGCCGAGACACAGTGTTTGATGGCACAACCCCCAGTGACTTCCTTCCTCCAGCCAGGCCCCAGCTTCTGATAGAAATTCATGGATGGATTAATCCATTGATGAAATTTGAACTCTCATGGTCCAATCAACCCTCAAAAATCCATCAGATGGCAACCGAGCGCTTAATGGGTGAGGCCCCTGGGGATACTGTTAGATTCGAACCCCAATATCTTTCAAGAGACCTGTAACGTCAAACTCTCTTAGTAATAACACCGATTCTTCCTTTGCCTTTACCGCTTGTTGATGTCTGACCCAAGGTTCGAAAACCAATGCTGAGTAAAAACGCAGTTAATACTCCTAACAGCCCCAGCTCCAGCAATCACTGTAATCGGCGCTCTTCACTGTGGTCTGCCTACATTGTGGTTAAAACAAACAAACAAAATAATTAACAACAAACTAACTAACCGACTTACTGAAAGAAGCAGAGATGGGTGGTGGTCGGGAGGTAGAGCCCACAGAAGGTGCTGGGTAGACTTCCAGAATCACCAGCTACAGCACGGGGACCAAAGCAAGTTTCCCGTAAGAACGTCCTCAATGAAGGAGTAAAACGACCAGTTTAAATTATCTTGACTCCAAGTATATGTTGCTTAGTGTTCTAACGCAGGCAGAAAGAGCTGCCACAACCCACTGCAGTTCCTTGCTTGTCTTGTGGGAAAGTGCTGTGCAGCTGTAGAGTTGTTTGCTTAAACTACATGCATCTGCCCCAAAGCACCATCTCCACTTAAAGCGTGACTGACATTGGACTTGCGTCTATTCAGAGTTCAGCTTTTAGCAAATATGTTCTGAGAAAAATGAAAGAAGTGATCTGTTATTTCAGAAAAAAAAACAAACAAAAAAACCAAAACCAAAACAAAACCCAACTGGAAATGTTTATTGGCAGCAAGAAAATGCAAGCTTTTGAGTAAAATAGCGGCATTTTAGAAAGTACGCGTTTGCCATTAGGAACTTGAAAACTTCTTTATGCTTCCAGATGTTTGTGTGGTTGTGTCGACGGTGATATTCACAACTGCGACTCTTTGACATTTGTCATGAAACGCATGAATCTTTGGAAGATCTGGATATCTCCAAGTGGTGCGTCTTTTTATTTTTGTAAGACTTATTTTATTTTGCTGTATGTTTGCATGGGTGTCTTTGTAGGGGTTTTGTGCAGGCCACCATTGACAGAAGAGGCTATTAGACCCTCCTGGATCTTGAGTTACAGGCAACTGTGAGTCGATCAAAATGGGTTCTGGGACTCAAACTCCAGTCCTCTGCAAAAGCAGTATGAACTCTTAACTTTGGAGGAATCTCTCCAGCCCAGTCAACGCACTTAAAACTGTGCATGTGTGTTCAAAATTAACTCAAGGCACAAGCTAGTTAGACCCAAATCAGAGCTTAAGGTAGCAGAGTATATAAAAAATTCTCTTCTACAGTTTCTGATAGCTACTGCAGTTGACTTATAAGAAAGACCTTTATTTGATAAGCTTTGGTGTAGCATTCAAGAAGAATGTTCACAACGGAGGAAAAACATCACTAAAATCCTTTTTCCCTCTAACCGCATGTATGTATGATGCCAGATTGACTGCGTATGTTTCAACCCCAAAAGCAAATTGCAACCGACTGAGAAGGAAACAGACACGCGGATCCAGCTGTCTCTCGTTACACACTGGACAGGAAAGAAACTTGGTACAACTTCAAAAATATGCTGTTCTCCTCACTACTTAAAAAAGTGTAGTCTTTTTTCACTTAAAATACTTAACACAGTGGACATGTTGCTGTCATTTAAAAATAATTTAATAAAATGCTTTGAAACTTTGAGTTTGTACTTCTTTGGGGATATTGACACGTGTGGCACATGTGTGTGATATCTCTTTGGAAGACTTAATGATTTTTCACAGTGTGAAGGACAAAGGACTGATAATTGCTATCCTTGATAGCCTGCCTAAAGAGCTGTTACGTTAAGAGATATTTGCATTTTACAGATAAAATTTCGGCTCTGTGGCATTATTCATTCTGGGAAAAGGAATTCATCTTGAAGGGGAAACCGTGCTTCCTCGCCTTTCTCCAGCATGCTGGGTGATGAGCTGGCTTTGCGAATACTGTGGTATGACGAAAGGTGCTCCCCAAGCATGACTTTCCAAGTTGTGCCTCATTATCTGTGAGTACCATTGCTGTGATACATATTGCTTTTATCTTATGTTTTATTTCTAATTTTGAATACTTCAAAAATTCCCATAAATTTAGAACCACTACACAGTGGGTCCCATCAGCACATGGATCCATGTTAACAGATTAAATTGCAACACGTCTTGGATAATGACTCTTCCTTTTAGAATTTTTTTTGGTTATCATTCTATATTTATTTAAAAATTTTATCCATGTTGAAACGTACAGATTTGGTTAACTTGAAAACTACCGTGAAGTATTTTATTATATGAATAAATTCTAGTTTCTTGCCTTTTGTAACAGTTGAAAGTTTTTATTTCTTAACTAATGCATAACATTTCTAATTCCTCAGTGTATAACAGAAAAGAAAGCAGCAATACCTCTCACGCTGATGGTGGTTTTTGTTTAAGATTTCAGCAAAGCAATGGTAGTCTTCGGCACTTTGATTTTAAACTTAATATTTTATTTTCAATATTTAGAAAACATTTTATCACATTTTATTCGTGTGTGTGGTGCATGTGTACGTTTCATTATGGCAGGCACATTGAGGTCAGAGGACAAGTGGAAAGAGCTGATTTGTTCCTTCCACCACATGGATCCCACACATGGAATTCAGTTCAACAGGCTTAGTGGCAGTCACCTTCACAGCCTGAGACATATGCCGTTACATATTATAGAAGATGGGTGTTCTAGAAATTCCAACCATCTGCATTTCCCTCCTGAGAGAAATATTTGGCTAATCACTCCCAACACGTTGGCATAGGTAATTGAGAACATTGAATGTCCACGCTCCCCCAGAATTCATATGTTGAAGCCTTACTCCCTGGCATGACTGTTTTAGAGATAAGGCCCGTGGCTTGATAAAAGTTAAAGGAAATCACAAGTGTGCCTTTAGCTTGGTGCAGTGGCACAAGCCTCTGATCCCTGTACTTGGGAGACAGCTGGTTTGAGACTAGCTTGGACTACATAATGAGACCCTGGAGAGAGAGGGGTGCTCAATTGTGCTCATTCTGCAAGAAGGATGGGGAGCCAGTTCTCAGCAGCAACTCTTCATGCTGGCGTCCTCCGGTTGGACTTCTCAACTTCGTTCAGTAGGTGATGTTTTCTTTCAGCAGCGTATGCTAACTAACACAGCAGTCTGTGCTTCTTAATATTTATGAGGACTTTGAAATTTTAGCTGGTACCAAGAGTCTCTGGTGTCTGAGTCCCAGAACCAGTGAAGCAGGGAAGTTAATCCTGTAGTGCGCCTCAAAAGGGAATGGAGTAGCCTCCCTTCCATTTTAGCATATAAATAAATTCTCCATTGTATCATATAAAGAAATTCTCATGCTGTTGGTGGTTTTAATTGCTGATGAGCTGGGTAACCTCCGTGTGTTTTTATCGTGCCTGCCTGAAAGACTTGAGATCAGCTTGCCAAGATTCAAACTTAATACTACCAAACCCCACCTCTCTGACTGTTGATTTTTCAGGTTCAAAATTCTGTGCTGTCTCCCTTCTTTCCTATGCCTTCCATCTCCCTAAAAAGAGCTCTTGATCTCCAGAAAGCTTTGTGCGAAGAAAGGGAACCATGGGAACTAGATGACATTAATCGATCCAAAAGCTTCTGAAAATTCCAAAGGCAATGTTGTGTGGAGTTATTTGCCACTTACAGGAACCAACCTGTAGCAAGTGGCTCTCCGAGGCCGAGAGTTAGTGACCCGTAACAGCTGGGAGGGACACAGTCACTCGCTTGGTATTTTTGGAAGAAACTCGTCTGTCGAGGTCCTGGCAGAAGAGCACTTCGGATGGAAATTTCTAGGAGTGCATGAGCAGGGTTTTCAAAAGTCTGCTAAGGATGTAAGAGTAACCCTCAGGAAGACTAAAAGGGAAGTGCCACAGTTACCCTCCATCTGAAGGGGAGAAGGAAGGAGAGTTTAGGGGTCTAGAGAGCATCTGTGGGAAGGGCCCTGATGGAAGCCCTGGACGCTGCAGAGAGCCACAGGCTGATCGGGTGCCTCCTTCTCCTACATTCCACAAAGTAGAGCTTAACCCAGTGTTCCAAGCTATACTTAAACCAAACAGGAGTCAAAGGGCAAGGGAACCCCCTCCAGTCAACCTACCGGAGGTGTGCACACCCAGTGGAGAGGGGTGGAGATGGACCTACCTGAGCAACTTGAAGGTGTTGCCCTGCTGAGGTCTGTGTGTGAAATGGCCTCCACAGGCTCACATGCTTAAATGCGTGGTGAATGCTGGGAGTGGGCCCTGAGGTGAAGCCTAGCTGGGCCCGGGTGAAGGGCTCACAGGACCGGCCTTGAGATTCCTTAGCCAGGTGCTCCCCCTCCGCCTTCTGACTGGCGAGGCAGTGTGATCAGCTCCCACTGTCCTTCCTGCGTCTCCATGGGCTCTATCCGCCACTGTCACTGACTCAGCTCCCCACACTGGCCTTGGCCCATGGGCCCAGGGTGTCCTCTGTCCAGTTTGTTCTTACTCAGATCAAGTACCCCTTTCAGACATCGGTCCATTCAGAGTTTCTGCTCCACTGTCAGTTTTCCATTTTTACCTACACGAGCCCCGACTTAACTTGTTCATTACTCTGGCGGTTTCCCTGTGCACCTTCTAGTTTCTCAGGTAATAAACACACACACACACACACACACACACACATATATATACCATACACACACACACATATATATATATACCATACACACACACACACACACATGTATATACCATACACACACACACACATACACACATATATATATACCATACACACACACATATATACTATACACACACACACACATATATATATATACCATACACACACACACACACAGACACAGACACAGACACACACATATATACCATACACACACACATATATACCATACACACACACACACACATATATACCATACACACACACACACACATATATATATACCATACACACACACACACACACACATATATACCATACACACACACATATATATACTATACACACACACACACATATATATATACCATACACACACACACACACAGACACAGACACACACACACACATATATACCATACACACACACACACATATATATACCATACACACACACACACACACATATATATATACCATACACACACACACACACACACATATATATACCATACACACACACATATATATACTATACACACACACACACACACATATATACCATACACACACATATACCATAGACACACACACACGCACACACATATATACCATACACACACATTCACACACACACACAGATATACCATAGACACACACACACACATATATATATACCATAGACACACACACACACATATATACCATACACACACACAGACACAGCACACATACCACACCATACTACACACACACACACACATACACACCACCCACACATACCATGCACACATACCACACACATACATACACCACAACATACTACACACACACCACACACACATGCACACACACTACACCACACACACACACATACACCATATACACACACACACATACACACCACCCACACATACCATGCACACATACCACACACATACATACACCACAACATACTACACACACACCACACACACATGCACACACACCACACCACACACACACACATACACCATATACACACACACACACACAGACACACCACATACACACATGCACACACACACATGCACACACACACACCATACACACACACACACACACCATACACACACACACACACACACACCATACACACACACACACACACACACACACACACTTCTCTGATGAACTTGTCAGAGCATTGAGTGATGCAGAAAGTGAGAGGCTGAGTGATTGCAGCCACAGCTTGCTGACTGTCAGGCTCAGCACTCCAAACGTATGCTCGTCTGTGGGCACTGGGCTGAGAGATGTGGCAGTCTGTGGCCACACAGGATCACTCGGGGCGGCCACAGTTTACCGGCTCCAGGATCACAGTGAACCCTCATGACTGAACCCAGCATGTCAATAGCAGCCTTTGCTACAGGTCTTAATAAGTGACAGTTTCTGTGAGAATCTGGAAATAGTGGGGATAAAGCCAGCAGGAGGCTTTTCGGAGGAAAGTGCCACAGCTTACGACATGGTTACATGTCTTTTACACATTTAACTGCCACCCTGTTTCTATGTCGCGGAGAGTTGATTCATAGTTCTTTTGATCAAAATTTTAAATATTTTAATTAAATTATTATTGTTAGTATTCTGATACACGGTCCCTCTACATAGCCCTGGTTGTCCTGAAACTTACTATATACAACAGGGTGGTCTTGAACTCACAGAGATCTGCTTGCCTCTGCCTCCCAAGTGCTGGGATTAAAAGCATGTGCTACGGTGCCCGGAATTAAATTAATTTCTAAATTCATCCTACATTTCAAGATGGTTCAGCATACCCCATGAACGGAAAGATGTTGTGTAGACTACAAACTCTATATTTTTTAGGTAATTGTTTTCTCAAAAGTTTCTGTTTTATTTGCACTAAGAACTCTTCTCCCTGACCACTCCAACTGCCTTTAAGTTGAGCTTTTAGGGAGAGTATTTCTAAGTTTCTTTTGATTCACAAAAGTTAGTTTTCCTTTAGAAAGAATTGAACTTTGGATTAGGGGATTCTTGTACTAAAGGCCCAACAGGCAACTGCAGTGAGCACCTGGGTCAATGAGATTGCTTTAACTCCACACCTTACTGGGCACCATCCGCAATAACACATGGACCTAATACAGGCCATACTGAGTTTCTTGGGGGCATCAGATACATTCTTAAAAATCTAAGAAATGGAAAACAATACAGTTGTGAATTGTGTGGACAAAGCATGCTCCAGGGGCCTAGTTTAGAAACAGTGGTCAGAGGCCCTTTCCGAGTGCCGAGCTAATGCATGAACCAGAAGGCCAGTCAGGGCGGTCACTCAGAGAACAGGAAGTGGACTGAGTTCCTGGGCTATAGAGGAAATGCTGAGCATGCGTGTGTGGCAGTCAGAGAGGCAAGATGCTGACTTAGAGAAGAGCGGCTTGAGACAGTTTGAGAGAAGTATGGTGACCTTCAAATCATGAGGGGGGCGCTCAGCTTCAGTCCAGCTGCAGTGGGGTGCCACTCAAAGGGGTTAAGCTGGGGTGTGATATGATTCCCATCTTAAGACACATTTGCTCACACACCAATTGGAAGAGAGTGTGGCAGAGAGAGAGTCAATCTTAGCAGGCAGAGGGCTGTGGCAATGGCGCTACATGAGGCCAGAACGTGACGTGGGCCGTGGAAAGCATCGGGCAAGTACTTGATCTGTTTCAGAGCCCAAGTTAAGAAGATACGCAGATGAGTTACATGTGGCCTGTGGGGGGAAAAGATGATCAACCAAACTCTGGGGTTTCTGGGAATCGGACACTGTGATACTGGGATGAGTACCCTGGCCCTTGGGGTAGATTTTCTGAGTCCAAATCTCTGCCCACATTCTTAGCAGCCGTTCTGTCTTAGCAAAATTAACTTTGTGGTGTCTTGGTTTTCTTCTCTCCAAAATGTGACATAAATGTTCTCCCTCCAGGAATGTGGTGAGCTCTGAGATTGAGCAGCATGACCCGAGCGCTGGCACAGAGCAAATCTGAGTAAGTGTTGGCTGTCCTTATGTTTGAAACAGGAAGACTGGGAAGGTGCTAGAATGCAAGGGTAGGGTGCAGCTGTGAGGGGAGCAAAAGATTTCATTACTGAAATAGTGAAGTGTCTGCTGGAAATAAGATAAAAAGACCACAACCTTGAGCTAAGAGACCCCTATACAGAGAATTCACCATGTGAAATCACCAGCCCGAGGCTGATTTGGAAACATGTAAATGGATATACCCAGGGGATAGAGGCAAAGTCCAAAATTAATGCCCGAGTCCAGCTTGGGGTGGAGAGTGAGACCCAGGAAAGGAACTTGGGGGAAAGTATCTGGTATATTACAAGGGGACTCTGAGAGAAGATGAGGCAGGGGAAGACAGGACAAGGAGGAGGAAGGAAGCTTTTCAATTTGGAGCACTGCTGAAGGGTCTCTGAAGAAGGGGTCCATTGGGCCCCGTGGAGAGATCATCGGCCACTTTAACAGAGACAGGCCAGTGCAGTTAGACAAAGAGGACAGCTTCACTGAACTTAGTGCGCTGAGTGTGTTGGGAGTGAGGAGAACTCTCAGAGGGAACTGCTTGCAAAGGGTCATGAGGGGCTGGGCAGCCCAGGG
Source organism: Cricetomys ansorgei (assembly GCA_026225945.1). Lineage (NCBI taxonomy): Eukaryota > Metazoa > Chordata > Mammalia > Rodentia > Nesomyidae > Cricetomys > Cricetomys ansorgei. Next base: position 7,196,590 of record JAMJFZ010000242.1, read on the forward strand.
GCAGCAGGTGCTCCGTTCCCCTTCTTTTACTAACAGTGAGCAGTGAGAATGGGAAGCAACTGGGACTCAGTTATGCTGGAGAGGTAGAGGATGGCTGAGCAAGTGAAGTAGTTCAGGGATGCTAAGGACCACAGGAGACAGGAAGATGTGGACCTTTAAGGACAGGCTGCATAATGCTCAAGAAAAGAACAATAAGCTTCTTCCTTCCTTCCTTCCTTCCTTCCTTCCTTCCTTCCTTCCTTCCTTCCTTCCTTCCTTCCTTCCTTTCTCTTTCTCTCTCTTTCTTTTCTTTCTCCCTTCCCTTTTTCTTTCTAGCCCTTCCTTCCTTCCTTCCTTCCTTCCTTCCTTCCTTCCTTCCTTCCTTCCTTCCTTCCTTTTTTCTTCTTTCTCCCTCTCTTCTTATTTTTGAGACAAGATCTCATGTAACTCACCTGGTCTCAACCTCACTACATATCTGAGGAAGAACTTGAACTTCTGATCCTCCTGCCTCTGCTTTTCTGAATGCTGGAATCACATGTGCGGACCACCACCCCCTGAAACAGGAAATGCTAAGTACCAGGGCTTCAGGCATGCTAGGCAAGCACTTTACCAGCTAAGCTCCCTTTACAGCCCTTAATTCTATTTCAATAATGAAGTTCAGAGGAAAGTAATCAGCTTCGAATGAGGGCAGAGGAAGCATGTGAAAGGTTCCAGGTGTGGGGAGTATGAAATAGCTGCCTCAGAAAATGGGAGTCTAGGAAAGGAAAATGGTGGGGCCTCTGACTGAGTCCTCATCTGATATTTGAGATCCTACCTTTACAAAGGCTCAGTGGGTCAGTTTCTTTGTAGGATTCGGTTGTTAGCAACCCTACACTATGACTAGGAGCCTGCTCCCGTGGACGTCAAGCTCAAGAGTTGCATTCGAACTCAGAGCTCACTAGTCTGTACAAGCAACTGTTGAGTTTTACAGGTGTGACCACACTTACACCATTTTAGACTGCTCTAATAACTACTTCCAGAAATGAAATAGGCAGGCAGGGACTGGAGATTATTCATACTGTGTGACTTTCTAGGTTGAGGGATGTTGTACTTCTAGAAAGAGCCATTGAAATTGTTTCATCATTCTAAAAGAGGCCGAGTGGATGCTCCAATCAGTTATGCCTATATGGGCCAATTTCCAAACTGAAAAATCATGCTGAATTGTGCCAAAGCCAACGGCTTGTCTTTAGTAGTCTACGGGGTTCTTAATGGGCCTCAGCTTAGCTCACAGGAACAGGAACGTGTATGTACAAGTGGGAACATATCCTTTGAAAATGTGTGTGTACAAGTGGTTACACATACTTTGAAAGCATGTGAGTGGGTTAGTGGTGACTGATTTTATTTTGGAAAAGCTGAAGCATTGTTTTGCACAAACAGATCACTGCTTCTGAGAGCTGGACAGCAATTCTAGTAGGCTCTCTTCTCAGGTTACCTGTAGAGGAAGATTTTTTTCCTGGGCATGGGCTTTGTAACCCTATTCTGAGTGTGTTCTAATGTTCTGTGCCCATTATGGCAGGCAATTTCATGCTCCTGAGAGTGTGTATACTTCGAAGGCACTTTTATTTGATACGAAAGCCATTATAAAAATGTAGCTTTGAAATGGGATCCATGCAGATCTAAAGTGGACTAGAATTGTGATTTCTACCCGTGGGGAAATGCGACATCCTGTTTTGTGAAAAGAGATCTCCCAGAGGAGGTTCTGTTACTAAAACTTCGAATATTTGGAGAAATTAATTTCGTTTAGAGGTGTTTTGACAACTCCCCTTCCCCCAGTGAAACAAGAGGCTGGGTTGTTAATCTGGCTCATTCACGATTAGGTTGTTCACACAGAGTATTGGGAGAAACACCCTGGGAAGACTCTGATCTGTCTCTGTTGGACAAATGGCTATGAGACACTAAAGGGAGGATCAGCTGAGAGTCTACCTTGATGCTGTAAAATCCCAATGGGCATTAAGGATTGGTATAGAGTTGGAGATGTCATATGTACCCATCGGCGTTCCTTAGCTTTGTGGCCCATCCCTAGTCTGTTTGCCCCTAATCAATGCTTCCCTTAGTTGCACCTGTTTCCAATGTCATGTCTCAGAAATTCTTCTTCCAAGAAGACAAAAACTGAGTACAAGCTCACTCTGTTTCCTAGTTTCCCACTCACAAATGTTCTCATAAGTCCTCTCCCACTGTCCCTCCTGGCTGTTTCTCTTTCGACTGTTAGCTGGATCTATTGCCCGCACGTTCATCAGGCTCCATCTTTTATCAATCGGATCCTGCATCAATTTTCAGCATCCTCGTTTTCTGACACCAGATTGCTTTTTTGTTTTGGGTGAGGCGCCTCGTTTCTGAAGCCTGAAACAGGAGCATCCTAGATTCTCTTTCTCTATCTCTTACTCCAAAAAGACTCATTCTGTCCTTGTTCTCTTCCAACATCTTCCCTGGTTTGGGTCCTCGTTCTCTCTAATTGGGACACTTAGGACCTCTTGATTGCTTTTCTTGTTTATCTTGCTGTCCTTAACTCTGTGCTTCTCAGAGCAGAGGGAGATGGTGAAGATCAGGTGCTTTCCTAAGGCAGACCTCTTTCATATATGTAACCTCACCCCTCAACACCTCAAATAACCCCATCCCCATAACAACACTCCAGTGAACTAGGAAGCAAAGATGCAGGCAGAGCCGTGATACATTTCGCTTTGTACTCACCAAACTCTTCAATTTTGGTGTTCTAAGGTTTGAGACTGACTATCCTCAAAGCCGGGCATGGTCCTATGAACTCTGGGATGTGAAGAAGATGCTGGCATGCACAAGCTTGCCTCCTACTTGGTTCTAGTTCACCACATGCTCCTCAACTAAGGGTTTTGTTCTTAAGATGCAACATCTCCAGGAAACCACGCATGGCCTCTTGAATGAGTATCAGGATCTACCCAGTGCTTGGCTGTCCCATGGGCAGAACTGAAGACAGTTTTTCTTTTCTATCTGTTGACTTCCAGTGAGTTCTGGATGTTCATTCACCCTGGAAGCAACAGGCTACCACTCAGACTCCTAAGGACAGATGACCTTCGTTAGCTGGGCATTACATAAAGCTTCTGGTGACACATGCATGATGCTGCAACGTTCTGTAGCTCTGTCCTTTGTCCCAGTTAACCCAGACCTTACCGGCTAGATGGCTTTTGAGCTGGGTCTTGGGTTCAGGAGGAATTTGGTAAGCGGAGAATGACAGGGAGGCTATTTCAGGCTGAAGGAATGTTATAAACAAAGACAAGCGAAATGGAATGACAAAGCATTATGTCATTAACAAAAGAATGGTATGCTTGGGCACAAGGAAGGACACTGCAATAGCAGTGTGTGGTTAGCCTTGAAGAGCCAGCTCGGAATCTGGGCTGTATTTGGAAGACCACGAAAACTGATAGTCACAGTGCTGCACATTAAAATCATGGTATTGCCACTGTGTGATTTTATTTCACCGGAAAACACAAATTGGTACCTGGGTGCATTCTGCCTGACCCCTCACCTGGGGAACCTAGGTAAAAAGCTGCTTTCACGTTAGCTCCCCTGGAAACACTCAAGGCTAGCTCAGACTCAGAAGACTGGTTGCTCTTTCTTTGCCTTTGAAGGTGATGACACTGGTCTTTAGGGTTTTGTTTGCATTGTTGTGAAAAAGCTCTGCATATGAAAGCAGTTCCTTCTTGAACATCACCTCCCCCTTGCCTTCCCTCATCCACCTTGACATCTCTTACCAAGGGGATAATCTTGATCTTTTAAGAATGTGGACTGTGGCTTACTGAAGCAAACAAGCTGTTAGCATCTCATCTGGTTTTGGATGGGTACCAAGACACTTTCCATCCTGTGGGGAGGATGGGGAGCTTTAACCTTCTTAAGTGACTGCGACACTAACTACCCCTGCAGGTGATCTAGTGTGATCCTCACTCTTTAGTTTAGCCTCTGGCTGTTTTGATTTCTCAGTGATAACAAAGAACTTCCCAAGAAGCCTCTGCCAAGCAGCCCAAGCCCTCAGAGGAGCTTCAAATGCCTGCCTCTGGTTAAAATGGATTTATTTGATCAGTTTAAAAGATTTGCTGCCCAGATTGGACTTAGACGTCTAAAACAAAGACTTAAGGAAGAGAAGCAATAGATTTTAAGGCTTTTTTTTTGGTTTGTTTTAGTACATAAATGTCAATTTTTCTTGTTTAATTTTCATCACAGGACATTGCCAGATGAAAGAAACAAGTCATCCTGTGACTCTTAGGGCAAGACACCTTGGCCTCAACTGATAATAAAAAAGAGCCTATGGTAGGAAGGCCTGGAAACGGGGCTCAATCACTCCCTGCAATTACTGTGTCTTATTGATAACTAGCAGCTCTATCCAGCAAATGCCATCTCTGGAACAAAGCCTGTCACAGATCAGACTGAATTCATTAAAAGCTTTGATTAACATGTCCCTGGGGTGTGCTGGGGAAACTTTCTACGCCAAATGACAGCCTATTGCTGCTGCCTCTGACTGCTTCTGCTGAAACACGCTCGTGTTTTAATCTAGTGCACAGTTTAAATTAAAAAACGGCAATGACTTTGTGTGACCTAAATATGAGCCACTTCTATTCCGGGTGGGATTTATCAACTACTAACAGATTAAGTGCTCAGAGAAGCAACAATTAACCTTCCTGTGTGGTGACTAATATTAATTATACACATACATACATACATGTGTGTGTGTGTGTGTGTGTGTGTATACTGTATACAAGGTGTGCATACAGACTCTTGTTCTGGCCATCAATCATTCCCAGAGAAAGGGTCACACTTAATGTGCTTCATTTAGTGCACACAAAGCTCTGTGTTTATTATTGGTGGAAAACCAATTAATTTGTGTTCGAAGAGCACACTCTTTATCCTCCCTGGCCCTTTTGTTGTCATTGTTGGTTTCTAATATAGATGCTGTTGCGAATGAAGCCTTTGGAAGCCAAGCTGAAGCTCACTTTTTCCATTGTAGAGTTGCTAGGGGCAGGGACTGACCTACTGTCTGCACAATTATGTCTTTTCTACTCTTTGGAAGATATTCAGTCTTGATTGACTCTCTCTCTCTCTCTCTCTCCCTCTGTGTGTGTGTGTGTGTGTGTGTGTGTGTGTGTGTGTGTGTGTGTTTCTTCCCTATTACTGTACACTGTCTTAAAATACAAATTTCAAATGATCATATGTTGGGATTGACAAGACCCACACCATATAGTCAAAAAGAAAAAAGTCTCCCTAAACATAGCATGGTTTATACACACCCTACTTTTCTTTCCATTTGTTTATTTTTGGTACTAGGTCTTGACTCCAGGGCCTAGTGCTTGCTAGCAGGTACCTTACTATTGAGTTATGCCCCCAGCTTTCTTCTCAGTATTTAAACTATGAAGCTGGTAGAAGACAAATTGGTCTTTCATTAGCAGGATTATTACAGCAGGTTTATTACTAACAGCCACTCATTGTGATGAAAGGGAAAAAGAAATTAAGCTCATATAGAACAAAGAGCAACCAGCTGGAACACAGCCGTCCTAGAGACTCACACTGTCCACCTCAGTGCCACAGAGAGGCTTTCTCTAGCAGTGCCCAGGGGATAAGCCATATTTCTCCTTGGAAGGCTCACTGCTCATCCCTGACTGCAGGCTCATGACACCTCCATCTTTTACCACAGTGTGTTGTGTAGTCACAGAGGGCAAGGTAGGGGACTTTAAGACCAGAGATAATTGTGATCACTATTTAAAATAGAATTTTTTAGTTAATTGGACCTCTTCAAAAATGCAATGCCTGCACTGTGAAGCAATAGTTCCTGGTGGTCGACACAGGCTGGTTGATGAATATCAAGTAAAAGTGGGAGGACAGGATTTGTGAGACTGCAGAGTCTGACGATTGTGTAATGAAACTAACTAGCTGAAGGTAGTTTACAACTGTGATCTTTTCTATATTAGTTAGTTTCCCAGAGGATCAGAACCAAAGGGATGAATATACATATATACATATTTATAAACATATATATATATATATATATATATATAATTAAGTGGCTTATATTAAAATATAACAGCAGCTGAATCACAGCAGAGAGGTCAAGAACCTAGTAGTTGCTCAGTCTTTGAGGCTTGGTGGCTCAATAGACAGATTAATCCCACAGTGGCTATCTTTCACTGAAGAGGGCAAAAACCCAATAGTTGCTTAAACCATGAGGCAGACTACTTTAACAGTCACAGTCTGGTGCTAAAGACCTAGAGGGTTCCTGGAGAGCTGCTCATCCTCAGTTAGTGGTGGAAGACTGGAAAATATAGTTCTAATGTCAGCAAAAGAATCAGCAGCAGTAGCAACGGGGTGAATCAACTCCACAGTAAGAGGGAAGGCCAAGGAAGCAAAGGTCAGTAATCTCCTGCCATGTACTCTTTCATCTGGGCCGCCACCAGAAGGTATCAGCCATACTTGAGGTGGGTCTTCACATCAACTAAGACAATCAGGATAATTATTTCTCTGAGGCTCTCTTCTCAGATGATGTTCATCTGTAGCAATTTGACGATAAAAACAACCGTCACATTTTCTTTCTTGAGAATTATATTATGCTTTATACTTGTTATAATATAAATTATATTATACTTTATAATTTATCCAATGACACTTAAAATCTAACCCGATAATAAGTTTCACAAATGCATGAATTTTGGAATCTTCCTCACGGTTGTGTTCCTAGATTTTAGAGAAGTCTAACTGGATAGTTAAAGCAATCACACACATATATTTATTGAATGAATGAACAAATGAATGAATGACTAATCTACAATTATTTATTTTGCCCTGAAGTCTTAGAAAGAGCAGCTTATGATACATCATCACTAAAATGAGGTGACAAGAGAAAAATAAAAATAAAAAGTCTACCGAAAGTAGTGGTTTTCAAACTTCCTAATGCTGAGACCTCTTAATCCAGTTCTTCATGTTGTGGTGAGCCCCCAACCATAAAATTATTTTTTGTTGCTAACTGTAATTTTCCTACTATTATGAACTGCAATACAAATATCTGATATGCAGATGGACTTAGGCAAACCCTGGGAAAGGGTCATTTGATCCCCAAAGGGGTCACGATGCACAGGATTAGAACCATTGATCTAATAAAAAAAAATGTAGTTCATTACTATATATTTAAAAAGGAGGAAAAGAACATTGATAAAGTAGCACAGAAGTAAATTTTTTGGCCGCAGGGACAATTGATCATTATTTACCAAGGATTATTTCCTGGGGCTTCACAAATCTAAGTGTCCACGGCAGAGATGTGTAGCTCCATGTCTGTGGTGGCTAAATCTTCACTGTCAAGTTGACTGGCTTTGCAGTCACTCAGGAGACACACCTCTGGACAGGTCTTTGAGAACACTTTTGAGAGAAGCTGGCCAATCCTGAGCATGATTGGCATCGTACTGTGGGCTGAGGTCTGGGATTAAATAAAAAAGAAGAAAGCAGAAAGCAGGCTCAGTACCAGTACGCATCCTTCTTTGCTTCCTAATTGCAGACTCAGTGTGAGTAGCTGCCTCATACCCCCACAGCTGTGTCTTTCAATCACAGTGGTCTGTATGTGTGTGTGTGTGTGTGTGTGTGTGTGTACATGCGTGTGTCATAGTGAGTCACTGAAGGGCAGAGAACAACGTGTGGGCGTCAGTTCTCTTTTACCATCTGAGTCCCAGGGATTGAACTCAGGTGTTCAGGCTTGGCAGCAAGTACCTAAATGTGCTCAGCCATCCGCACCAAATAGTATTTTGTCAGAGCGATGTGAAAAGTAACTAACATACTGCCCTTCATAAAAATAAAATAACATGTCCAGGAGAACACTAGGAAGAAGAGACCAAGTGGAAATTCCAAGGCAGATTTGTCTAGGCACATTAATCAAACGTACTCCATTACTACAAGGAATTTAATATTTATTTGCTTATTCTTTTCCATAAACCTGCATTAAATTCCAATTTTGAAAATGTTATATGATATGATTGCTCTACATATCAGTGGATGATGAAGCAGCATTTGTATGATATTGACACATTTGAGGTCAATAAAAAGTTCTGGCTATGAGTATATTTAATTTCCAGTTGGGAACACGGAAAGCTGTTAGTGCATTAGGTAGATGCATGCCTAAGTCAGGAAGTACTTGTCTTTTGTGTATGTCACAAGGGGGTGTGCTGTGCAGAAGTATTTTTTCATGTTCTCTGGGCTCTTCCCTGGGGGAGCAGTAGCAACAGGAGTACTAATAGTTTCAGTATTGTTGCTGACTTGAAGTAGAGAAAGGAATGAGCCAGGAATCTTTCAATTACTCCTTCTAGGTGTTTGCCCTATCAAGTTTAGAAAGTCAGAATTCTAAGTCTATATATTTATAACTATAGAAAATTATAACTCCATAAATACTCATTCCTATGACGCCATCTTTCTTGTGGAGTGAAAGGTACTTTAGTGTCTTGACTTAAAATCTTTCTTAATACTGACAAGCAAGCATCTTGGTCAGGAAAATTCTATCTTTACCTATACAGTGTATCTAGTCATCTTGCACATAACTGACAAGATTACTAGTTCCTGAGATAGTGAGACTCTATCTCAGAAAAGTCAGAATCAAAACAATGACCAAAAAAAGCATTTGTCAGTCAGTTGAATGGCTTTATTTGAAGAATGATTCTGTTGTATGTGGTGTGGTATATGTGGGGTGTGGTGGGTGTGTATAACTGTTCATGCCTATGCGTGTGCATGAGGAGGTCACGAGAAATGTCAAATGTCTTCTTCTATCATTCTCCATCTCATTTTGTAGTCAGAGCTAGGCAGACTGGCCATCAAGTTCCCAAGATCTGCTATTTGTCATCCAGTCCCACTGTTGGAGTGATATGAACACACGGCCATACCCAGCTTTTCTATAGGTTCTAGGGATTTGAAACTCTGCTTCTCTTACCTTTACAGCATGAAATATTTATACCCTAAGCTTAAAAAATTATTCTTAAAAACAGCTAACTTTTTCATCGAAGACACCACCATGGAAAAAATTGCTCAGACAGTACCTAGGTGATTAGGCAGAATTTCTTCAGGACTACTGTGGTGGGTATAGGACCTGCTACTGCTGTCTGATTGTGTGGTATAGGAAGTAGTGGGCTTGCTTCTCAATGAATTAAAGAAAGGTAGAGACCAAGAGCAGGAATGGAAATCACTAAGAGGAAATAGCACTCAGAGGGGATTTTGTCTAAAGTGCAGTCAGTTTCATCAAGAACAGGCCAAAATAACTGGATTCCCAGGAGTAATGGCAGAAGAGGAAGAATTTGGTTGGCAGGGAGGTGGTTGGACATACAGTTTGAGGATGCCTTCAACAAACTGAAGAATCTCAGGATTCTTGTTGAAATTGTATTCTGCTGGTCTGTGGCTAGAAAGCTCTAATTCAGGCCTGGTTGAGTAGAGTGAAGTTAAGTCAAAGAGACAGTCTTTGCACCGTCATAATTATTTAAATAGACACCATTATGATTCCCGTTTTCTAGGTAACGACATGAAGATCTTCCCAATATCAGTCTTTTCAATGACAGAGCTGGGGTATGGAAACAGAAGTCCCAACCTGTGCACTGAGACACGCTCATGAATTTTGCTTACCTATGCATGTGTGACTCAGATAGCCTTTCTATCATATAAACTCTTAGCTTCTCAGTTACAAAATCTATAGATATTGACTGTGTGCTACAGATTAGGTACCAAATACTGCTACATACTCTTAACTACTCATGAAGGAAAGCTATTTATTACGCCCATTTCATACATCAGGACATCATACATATGTGCATATGCACACACACACATACACACACACACATGTATATGTATATAATTCTATCTAAATATTTTTCTTTCTTTCCTTCCTTCCTCTTTTCCTCTGTCCCTTCCATCTTTCCTTCCTTCCTTTTAATAAAAACTACTAACCATATGGAGGAAGACCTCCTGGGGCTAGGGTAATTTTTGTACCTTTAAAAACTGCTGAGTAGGTAAAAGGGCATCATGAGTCCACAAACGACCCTTCAAAGATCTGAGAGACACACAGCGTTGACAAAAGAAGCTGAGACAAACAGAAGCAGTAACAGGGGTGAAGAAAAGCATGCTTACATACATATGTATCTCTCTCTTTGTTTTATATGAATCTTAGGATTGTCACCAGTAAGATTATTCTACAATAGATTCCTGCTTACCCTTGAAACTTTAGTGTAAGTCTGCAGTACGTACACACAAGCACACACCTACACGTATATACACAATGCTATGAGATCACAAAATGCCATCATTTGCCGTGACCTCCATCTTTGCCTTTCATTTGCTGCTAAGTTTGAACACAGGGCTGATGTCTCTGGGTGAGCCTCAGAAACAGTATATGCAGCACAGAGCACCCTCCATGGGGGGGGGCTCATGACTCTGAACAGTTCTCAGGAAAGGGCAGCTCTGGGCGGCCCTGAAGTGGCTGGGATAGTGTCATGATGTACTCAGCTTCACGAACGCAGGAGCCTTTGTTCATGCCAGAGACTGTGATCCCTTAGGTAACCGTAGAACAGCTCCCCAAATGTTCTCTGAATAGAAGATGCACACTGTTAACAAGTCAGCTTTTGTGGGTCTCTGGTACAGTCTTCCCGCAGGTGTGAGCTTCCTTTCTAGTATGGCTGCCTGGCTGTCAGCCCCCTTTGTTTCTATCCGGACGCCAGCTTCTCCTTCGACATCCTTTTCTTTCTTTCAGCTACAAACCATCTGGAGGAAAACCTACTGGGGCTAGGGTCATTTCTGTACCTTTAAAAATTGCTGTGTAGGTAAAAGATTTTTATCAAGCCCATGGATGACTCTGCTCGGATCTCAGAGGCACATGGCAGCGTCGACAAAGGGCTCCTTGATGAAGAAGCTGAGTCAAACAGAAGTAGCAACAGAGGCAAAGAAGATCATGCTCGAGCTACAAAATGGCCAGAGAAATACAGACCTGCCCAATTATAATTCAAACAAAAACAAGTGAGAAACTGTCATAGTTGAGGCACTCTTGGCCGAGCATCTGGGCTTTGCATGCATGCATGCATAATTAAGTTTCAGGCAGCTGCAGGCAGCTGCAAGCTTCTGCAGTGCAACAGGGCGGGCGAGATATCATAATACACAGTAGGTTGCATATCAATGGAACTCCTTTTAAATTCACATGAATGCTAAGATAAAAAGACATCAGCAAACATTAAACAGCATTCAAGACATCGGTGAATTGTGATCCAGGTCACTAGGAAAACAATGGAAACCGACCTGGTTTCCCCTCATTGTTCAGCTTCCTCCACACAAACAGAGCAACAGCTCTGACTTTGTCTTAGAATACACATACACACTCAGTAGATCAAACGAATCAATGCACAGTTAGGCAACTTTCAAGGCACTACAGGAAGAGAAAAATTGTCTGCGTTATTTTGAAAGACAACAGACATACATTGGGGCATTGTGATATGCAGATGGTTAGCTTTCAGGAGAATAAAATATTCATGGGAGATACAAAGCACCCCCATTATGTGTGTGTGTGTGTGTGTGTGTGTGTATAAACTTGTGCTCAATTTTTCTTGTGTTTACACAATAGACAGACCCTGTTCTCTGTACAAGGGTTCCAGCCCCAGAGTCCATCCCATGATGTCACCAGACCATAGCAGAGCTGTCCTTCAAAGGCCCAAGGCAGGCAGGCAGGATCAAGGAGATCCTCAAGGTGCTGGGGGCGTGGTCCACAGTGTTTGCTTCTCATCCCCAGGTGCAGGGCTGCTGTATGTAGTTGCTCACCTTTGTTTAACAGAGAATTAAGTGGATTTCTGCCCAGGGGGCGGGGAGGGGGAGCTTTAATCTGATTAAGCACACAAGGGTGACAACTGGAAAGGGAGTTGTGCCCGAGGACAGGGTGGGCATTATTGCATGGAGTGGATTTGTCATCTCTGAAACTCCATACCCTCCACCTTCTTGATTTCTTCCCCCAGCTCATGTGCCAACTCACACAGAAAACACGATTCTAAGACAGATTTTGTTGAGGGGTAAAGATGAAAAGGATGGTCTTGCTCCTTATAGGAGGCTGAAATAAAGAATTTATTAGTCAGAGATCAGCTGGGTGAACAAAAACGAAACCTTCTTAAAAGAAGGCATTAAGAAGGTGGGAACAGTAAAAAAACATAGTCCTCCAGATTTCAAGTTGAATTCTGAATTTAATTAATTTAATCCAGTTAGGGCTTGCACTATCCAGACTGTATTCATTGGAATCATCGGCTTTAAACTGTGGCGTAATTACCTTCGCCTCTTTCCTCCTAAGCTGTAGGAACACATCCACCCTAGAAGATGAGTAGTAGGTGGATGGAGGCAGAACTGCTCTAGCTTTCTGTCGGCATTTGGGCAATTGTGTTTGCACATGAGGTGGCTGTTTGAGAGGTTTCCGTGTGTTGTCCCAGATCCTAACTTTTTATATGTCTGTCATTGCCACTGTCCTCAAATAGGTTTCAACTTACTTCTGACCTAGATTTGAAGCTTTGTTTTCAAGGTGAACATGGAAATATAGATAGATTTTTAAGAGAATACTTTTATTTCCTTTGGATATGGACTCAGAAATGAGGTTTCTAGATCATATAGGGGTTCGTTCTTGTTTTGTATTGAGAAGCCCAGCACCCCTAGTGGTAAGGCACTAACCTCTCCTCCGTTTAATGTCAAGTACTCACTATCCCATAAACCTCTCTGTTGAATGGTGAGTACTCACTTTCTCAGAAATCCTTGTTGCCACGTAACATTTAACAAGCCAATCCAGTGCCTGGGTTCTGACCGATCAGAGAAATCTCCTGCTCCCTTTAAAAACCCTCGCTGGAAGCTTCTCAAGGTCGCTCTCCTTTCTTTGCTTGAGGAATCTATGAGAGTTGACCTCGGCGCATTGGTTAATAAACCTCTTGCTTTTGCATCGATCTCGAGTCCTGGTGATTTTCTGGGGGTCTCCTTCCATTGGCCCCTTACAGTATTTGTGATGTGGAGGTGGTGGTGGTAGTAGGTGTGTGTGTATGTGTGTCTGTCTGTGTGTCTGTCTGTCTGTGTTTTGGTTTGGCTATATAGTAGGTTTACTATTTATTTACTATCTTCCTACCCTAGCCTTTTGAGTTCTGGACTACAGATATGGATTACCAAGCTAGTCCAAAAAGGTCTGTTTGAGACAGCAGCCTCCATACAAGTTTCCTCAATAACTACTGTTTCACAGTCTCATCAACAATGTACAAGTATTTCCTTTTTTCTACATCTTCACCTACACTATCTTTTGACTTCTTGATAATTCCATTCCAAACTAAGATGAAGGCACTCCCCCTCACTGCTTTGACTTGGGTATTCCTTATAAACACACAAGTTGAGGATGTTTTCCAGCACCCACTGGTCATTCAGATCTCTTCTTTTGAAAACTAAGTTCTTTACCATTTTACTACAGTTTGTTTTTGTTTTTGTTTTTGTTTTTCCTGCTGTTGAGTCATATGAGTTCCTAGATCAAGTATCAACTCTTATTGGATTTATAGCTTGAAAATATTTTCTTCTGTGTCCATAGGTTGCCCTGGGATTATGTTGATTGTTTTCCTTCACAGTACACAAACTAGTTTTCCTCTGCTCTTCCTTTCTTCCTCCCTTCCTTCCTCCCTTCCTTCCTTCCTTCCTTCCTTCCTTCCTTCCTTCCTTCTTTCCTTCCTATCTTCCTAACTTCCCTCCTTCTTTCCTTCTTTGCTATTTTCCTTCCTTTCTTCTTTTTTTCCTCTCTCTCCTCTCTCCCTCTCTCATAGACATAGTTTATTTTGGCTTTTGTGGTGTAGTCTTTTGTGGTTAATAAAAACAACCATCACTGACAGACTCCAATATCAAGGGTTTTCCCCCTATGCTTTCTCTTAGGAGCTTCAAGATTTCATAACTTTAGGTTTAGGTCTGTGTTCTGTTCTTCTGCAAGTAGATACCCAGTGTCCCCAACATCTTTCACTAAAGAGCCCATTTGCCCCCTCCCCACTGTGTCCTTGGCACTCTGCAAAGAGTTGGATGACTGTAGTTGTGAGTTGCTCTCTGGATCTTCCTCCACCCAGTGCTCTCTATGGCACTGGTTTCTACCACCATTCTGCCTTGCTTGAAATCTGGAAGAGTGATGCCTCCCGTTTTATTTTCCTTGCTCAAGATGGCTTTGACTAATCAAAGTCTGTCATGGTTTCACATATGTTTTTTAATTATTTGTTTTACTTCTGTGGAAATTATCATTGGTAATCCTGACAGGAACTGAATTAAATCTTAGTTTAACAATGTTAACTCCACCAATCCATGGAGATATGTTTCCATTTATATCTTAATTTCTTTCATCAACTTTCATGCAGGTCTTTAATCATTTGGTGAAATTATGCATTTAGATATTTATTTTATTTTATTATATTTTATTTCAGTTCTTTCTTTCTTTCTTTCTTTCTTTCTTTCTTTCTTTCTTTCTTTCTTTCTTTCTTTCTTTCTTTCTTTCTTTCCTTCTTTCTTTCTTATTGAGAAATATTTCTACAAAGCCCAGAACAGCCACAAACTTGTGATCCTCTCTTGTCTCTGTCTCCAGAGTGCTGGACTTATACTGCTAATTAAAAAGTGCTGTTTTCTAATTCCCTTTTTCACACACTCATTGTTAATGAACATAAGTGAGACTGATTGTTCTGTGCTGACTTTGTTTACTGCAGCTTTTCTGAATTTGTGTATTAAAGTTTTGGGGCTGTGGAGTCTCTAGGGCTTTCTATATATAGGAGTATGTTCTCTGTAAACAAAGATAATTTTACTTTTTCTTTTCCAATTTGGATATTTTTGATTTCTTTTTTCTTGCCTAATTGAGAATCTTCATGGTTTCTTGCAAATACTACATGCCCCCATTAGTCCATCAAGCTCAGCCATTTGAGAAAGGGGCTGTTTACTTTTATTTCTGCAAGAGAAATGGGACTGGATCCACCTTTGCATCTGAGCATTGCTGTCAAAGCCTTTGAATTTCCATAGAGCAAAGGAAACCTTACTTTGACAATAATCACACTATCTACCTCATAAGCTTGGAAATAGTTCCATTAATTTTAGCAGCAATCTGGAAAAACCAAACCCAAGAGTCTCTCCCTTCTTAGCCCTCACATACTATTTTCACAGCTCAACTGTGTGGCTTTCTCATCTTTCTTACAAGGATGTTTCAAAAGAGATAAGTGCTAGGTATCGATGCACATGATCTTAATTACCAAATGCAATCTGTTTTTTATTGTAAGCCATTCATTTCTCAATGGCCATGAGACAAATGCTACGTCCTAGCACTAAGAATAAACCTACTTTACTATGAGACTGAGATACTTGGTTGCTAATTCTCATTCTGACTTTTCTGTTAAAGATACCAGGAACTCTAAGGAGGTTGCCTCACACATATAGGCCCCTACTTATTTAAAATCACTAAGCACCTGCTGTATGTCTTCTTTCTTTTGCTTTGCCTTTCTCAGACTCTTTGGTACTTAGCTGGCCATTTTTGTGAATACCTTTTCAAAATGTGTGTATTTTAAAATTATGAGGTAAGGTACACTCCTTTTAGAATGATAACAATTAAAGATATCTAAAACATGGACATAGTTTAGTGTCAGATACCTTGGGGATGAGGTATCTTGAGCACATGTCTGTGAATTTGGTGACTCCAGAACAAAAGCTTAAGGGACATTCGAGAAGCCTAGAGACCTACATATGCATCCAATGACCTAGTCACCCAAGATGGAAATTGAGGGGGGAAGGGCTCTCTTTTTGTTTGGGAGAGTGTGCCCAGGCTCTTTGTATCTTGCACAACCCAAATTCTCTCAGCTTTATATCTTAAATATCTATAGAACTTTTGGCCTCTTACCCACCACCTGCTAACTAGCTTCTGGCCGGGTCATCTTAAACCCACCCCATCAACTGAACAACCTCAGCAAATACTAGTCTGGTACAGTCAGTGAAGTTTCTACCTCCCACAGGCAGAAGGCAAGCAAGCTCTGTGTTTGTGTCCCACTGTCCCTCATTAGGTATTTCTCTTGGCATTGCTAGTTTAAATCCCACAGAGAAGGATCCACAGGCTTGGATTTGGCTGCTACTTCTGCCTGGAGCACTCTTCACATTCTGTCTATGCTCATTCATGATCACCCAGTAACACTCAGCTCAGGGATCCCAGTGTACTTACTTTCCCAGAGGGGTTCACCTACTACTCCCTCACAATATACTCTATCCATGACTCCCTTATTTCCTGAATAGTTGAGATTCACCACAGATTTTTGTCGAGGGGTTTGATACCCTTTGGATTTCTGGAAAGATGAGGTAGGTTACATGCCCAGTTGTTTTTTCTTACATGAGAAAAGTATTGAGTTGGAAAGAAACATAAAGAAAGAACCAAAGAGGCATAGGGAAAATTACCTTAAAATTTGGCACATTTGCAGGTTGTAGAACAGAGCAGAAGACACAGGAAAGGTACTTTACCCTTTCTCTACCCTCTTCTTTGAAGTAGGACATAAAAGGAGGAAAGATTTATTTAATATTGCATTTATTTTTTATTTTAGGTACATTGTTGTTTTATAAGCATGCATATCTGTGTGAAGGTATTGGATCCCCTGTAAAACAGGAATTAGAGAGTTGTGAGCTGCCATGTGGGTACTAGGAGTTGAACTCAAGACTTCTGGGAAGGGCTCTTAACAAGCCCCAGAAATATATTTTTTTAATTTTTTATATTTATTTATTTATGCATACAAGTGCTCTATATGCATATATATCTATATGCCAGAAAAAAGCATCAGACCCCATTATAGATGGTTATGAGCCACCATGTGATGGCTGGGAACTAAACTCAGGACCTCTGTAAGAACAGCCAGTGTTCTTAACCACTGAGCCATCTCTCCAATCAAGGAAAGATTTTTACAACCTCCCACTTAAGCTGAAGAATCATGCAAAAAGAAATCACTCCCTATACCAGGGAGAAATGGCCTTCACTGTTTCTGAAGACCCAGGATCACAGGAAAGAACAGGAAGCTACAGTTTTTGCTGTCCCCAGTTCTTTACTGAGATCAAACAGTCCTTGCCCTACTGTACAGTAGTAACAAGCCTGGTCATGCTCCATCAAAATTAACATGAATGTAATTTTAACCACTGTTTCAGGTTTTATTTCCTTAGGAAGGCTTTCCATATCTTGTGAATTTTATTAGATGAATTTGAATGCTATTGTCTTGCTCCTCTGTTTTGTTATAGGAATGGTCTAGCATGGGAGAGGTTAAATATGCTTTTTCTCCACATGGCAGGGGTAAGGGCATTGAAGCCCATAGGACTAGAGCCTGTAGGAAACCCACTTGACTATCATGCAGCCAGGCTGGACTGTCAGCTGACATTACTTCTCCCTCTGTAGCAAAAAAACATGAGAGAACAGAAAGCAGGTCTTTGCTCTCAGCTGACTTTGGCTTACATGAACCTGATTTCTGAGAATGTCATGGCGAGGGGGATCGTGCAAGTGTCCATCCAGGCAGTGATCTGCAAAATGATGAAACTGAAAGCCCAATTCAGATTGACAATCTGAATCAGACTCCGAGGAGTCTGATGCCAGGCAGTTCATTGTCAGCATATTTCAAACACAGTACAATTTGGGAAAAAGGTTTCCGGGCAACAATCATTCCAATTCTGGGTACACAGTAAAGCTTCAGATGTGATTGCATAGAAACTCTTTTATGAAGTATGTGTGACCATGAGTATGGCTTCTACTGCTAAACGACCTAAAATCTAACGTGGTCTCTTGTATCAGTATGTCTATTTTGAGGGCTCATCAAGGAAGATATGGGAGGCATATCAATAGATATAACCTTTCCAGACCTCTACAGAGGGAATCACTGTCATGGCTAGTGCCATACTACCAGTGGAACCCTGAGTGTCTCAGCTCAGGTGTTTTATTGATTCTGAACTCCTCAGGTGAAGATCATAAGCAATCAAACTTCCCCCACAGAACTCCAACACCTGCAGACAATACAAAATGCCAGGGCCTATGCATCCCTATTTCCAACAGTGCCCAAAATTAATTATTTTAAACACAACTAAAAATAAACTTCCACAAATTTCCCCTTTTCTGTATAAAAAATTTGCTTTACCTTTACAACACAATTTAACACTATACCAGCAAAATTATTTAGAAGAAGAACAATAACTAGTTGCTAATGTACAAGACCAAATGAAACCAAACAACTATCCAGCTTTTCACAATGTCTTTGGACAGCAGAGAAACATTATCAATGTCCAGTTATCTGGAATTCACTCACAATCTCCTGGGGTCCTGCAAAGGGCTTGCATCACTTCTCTGGCTCTGCCCTCTGCAGCACACACAGCTTATCCTCGAGGCTCTGGCTGGCTACACTCCACTGCTGCTGATCTTGGTGGTCATCTCATGGTACTACCATCTTCAGAATCTTCTGCTGCATCTGGACTGCACTTTCACTGATAGCCTCTCCTGAGCTCTCTTCATTCTACCAAGCCTTAGCTTCTCTGTGTGACCCCTTCATTCTGGGCCTTCAACTGCTACTGTGGCTGCACTTTTACCAATGGCCTCTCCTGGCCTCAGTTGCTCTCCATGAAGCCTTCATGCTTTCAAAACCAGCACTACCTGGGTTAACTCTTATAGTACCAAGTTCAGCTGCCAGGACCAGATACAACCTTGGTTAGTTCTGGAATACAGCTTCTATGTGATGACCCTGAGGAAACACTTTCCAGATTTTAAGATAGCATCTGGTTTGCAGGAAAAATAACTAGTCCTTGTCTATAGGCAGGGTTCCCTCATGGGTGAGTTCTTACCAACATCACCAAGCTTGTCTTAGCCAGGTTTGCAGAAAACAAACAAACAAACAAACAAACAAAAACTGGTCAGTTTAACTAAGAGGCTTTTTGGCTCTAAGCCTAGGCTTCCACAACAGCAGGGTGGTCCTGGGCCAGTGGGAAGAATCTGTAGTTGAACCATTCTGGCAGTTTGGGGTTTTTTTTTACCTCTGCTAAGGGGAAACATACTTCTTCACAGGCCTCAAACACAAGACCCACTTGGGCTTCACACACACAAAAGGCCATCAACAAACTCAATTTGTGTAACAGTATGCTACCACTAGAAGCAGGAAGGAGCTTTGACTCCATGATCAGAAAAAGTAATAAGAACCTTGCTTCTTTCCTGCTACCAGCTGAATTCTTTGTCTTCAAGGGCCTCTGTTCTGTGGCTCTCACCTCAGAAGTTTTTTCCTCACTTGTTTATTAATTTCAGAGCCTTCTCTCTTCATTGAAGCTGATTTCCTTTTTCTCACTTCTTTTCTTTCAGGAGCTTTCAATTAATACCTTAATCTCTGTCCTCTGGTAGCTTCCCTGAGCACATCTTACCAGACTCTGAAGTCTGGAGTTTCTTTCTCTTCTTCTTTGTTTCCACATTGGATTAGCTGACATGATGTCCTGTCCCACATTGGGTGCCATTTGTATTCAGTACATCTACTGTGGGGGTTCAGCATGGAAGACATGGAGACATATTCATAGACGTAAACCCTGCCAGACCTCTGCAGAGGGAACCACCCATCATGGCCAGTGCCATACTGTCAGGGGAACCCTGAGTGTCTCAGCTCAGGTGTTTTATTGATTCAGAACTCCTCAGGTGCAGATCATAAGCAATCATACATCCCCCACAGAAATCCAACACCTGAAGACAATACAAAATGCCAGGGCCTATGCATCCCTTTTCTCAACAGTGCCCAAAATCAAATATTTTAAACACAACTAAAAAACAAACTTCCACAACATTCTCTGACTGAGATAGCATAGAGGTCACAGGCTATGAAGTACATATGACATCTCCCCTGGGAATGAGTAATGATTTAGTGAGGAAAGAGTCTGGGGTAATTATTCTGGGAATTTTGGTGAGGTCTGCCTCCACAGATAGAAAAAGGTCACCAGGTCATTAACAACACCCACTCTCAGACTTCTGGATGGAATGCAGGTATTTTATTTCTTCCATTGAATGGGCATAAGTTTGCAAACTCCAGTGATACATGTGTTGTTGCACTTATCCATGCTCAACTATAAAGTCACTCTGGAAGTGACTGAACATCACTTTATTCTCAATAGCTAACTCTCTGCCTTGCCTGGTTTCTTGGAGAATGAATTTGGGCAACGCATGTGCTATAAGCAAAATGTGGTTTGTTTTGCTGGACCTGAGGGATATCTGGTACCTGAGGGATGGCCAGGTGCCTGTAGGAGGCCCTGATGCTTTCTGGATGTCTGGGTGCCTATATGTTGTCTGGTGCCTGAAGGATGACTGGGTACCTGTGTGATATTCAGGTGCCTGAGTGATGTCTCAATATCTGCAGGTTGGCCCAGTACCTGACAGATGCCCAGGCATCTGCAGGATGCTCTGGAGCCTGAAGGATGTCCTGGTACTTGCAGGTTTGGGCAGTGAAACCCAATTTTGGGTCGAACTTCACCATGCTTAATCTCAGGCTAATATAGGCCAACTGAATGTCCATAATCAGAGCAGCCTGCTACCACCAAATTCCACGGTGATGCCTGCAATCCATGCTCCTGACACACAAGTTGGACTTAATATTCTTTTATTTGTTTTTTTCTTTTTCTTTCCTCTACTTTTCTTCCTTCCTTCTTTCCTTTCTTTTTTATTTATTTTATTTGTTATTTATTTATTTATTTATTTATTTATTTATTTATTTATTTATTGAGGGCACATGGGTGAGAAAATGGAACAGGGAGGAATGGGGAAAAGGGTGTTATCAAGATACATTGTATGAAACTCAAACTAATAATAAGTGTATTATTTAAGGAAGATTAGTCTATTTTTATTTTATGTGTATGGGGATTTTGCCTGTATGTATGTATATGTACCATATAGCCCTAGAGGTCAGTAAAGAGTTTCAGATCCCCAGGAACTGGATAGTTGGGAGCCATTATATGAGCGTTAGGAACCAAGCCTGAGTTTTATGCTTGCATAAGTCAGTGCTCTTAACCTCTGGGCCATCTCGCTAGCCCCTAGGTCCTTTTCTGTTTTGTACATTTCACTTAATTTTAGACACTAATAGACTGTAACAAAGCAAAGGTGCTTAGAATCATTCAACTTAATCAACTTTTTTAGATTTTATTTTATGTGCATTGGTGTCATCTCCTGGAACTGGAGTTACAGACAACTGTGAGCTGACATGTGGGTGCTGGGAATTGAACCCAGGACTTCTGGAAGAGCAGCCAATGATCTTAGCCACTAAGCCATCTCTCCAACCCCGGTAATCACCTTTTTTTTTTTTTTTACAAACAGACCAGCGTTGATAAGCATGTCACCTACAAGCATGAATTCATTAGTTCAACACTAGGAAGTGTGGCGGATTATTTAAGATTACTGTACCAACATCTTCTTCAGTGAAATGTGCTAAGAGGCTATCTGTTGCCTAGCCTCATGTGGAGGGTAAAGAAGCCTCGTAGTGGACAGTCAATATCTGCTATTACTGTTTTCTAAGTATTGTGACAAGTTAACCAAAACTACAAAGTGAGGGGCAAATTCTCAGTTGTAGATGAGGTCTGTGCATACCCCACAGCTCCCTCTGACTTACATAATAAGCCTCAGGCTTCTTATACAGCTCCTGCAACCAAGGACTACAAAGGATTTGACCTGTAGCCCAAGCCTGACTACCCCCTCCCTATTGGCCTCTTCTAGCCTATTGAACCCTAGAGAATAGAGAAACTAGCCCAGCTCATGTCTGCCTCTGGGACCTAGCCGGTGTCTGCTTTTGTATGGTTCACTCTTGCCTGGCTTCCTGCCCTTGATGACCTCAAATGCTCTATTTTGGGGAAGCCATCTGTCTCTCTGACTAGGTATGGGACCTGCCTTCTAGTTCCACGGTGCTCTGTGCAGACATTGGTCCCAACAGTCACCACAAGAAGTCATCCCTGGCTGGAGTATGCATAAGAACATATCCTTTTAAGGCTCCAAATAAATTGCTTTCCAGTAGCGATTAAGGATTATGAATTTGGTAAGGCGTCAGAGAAAGGCGGGTGTGGGTTTTCCTAGTAGAGTTGGAAGGGATGTGACACGAGAAAGGAGAACTTCGTTATAATGACTCTGAAGGGCTGGCGGAGCTACAGTGTCTCAAAGAGGATTGGCCCTCAGATGCACCTCAACTCATCCAGTATAGATCCTTCTCTTAGCAGCTTCCTCTGATCTGACCACACGCTTTTTCCTTTTTTATTTATCATTCTTATTTCTGGCACTTGAGATTTTTGTATTTCTTGTCTGGAGCACAAGGGAAGTTTGATGAATAACCAACCTCAATATATGCCTGAAACTGAGCACATTGCTCTGCAGAGTAGAGGAAAGGTAAGGCTGCTGATTATAATGTGGGGATTTTATCTTGGGTTTTCCTGGTGGTCTGACATGATCATAGAAGTCTTTACACTGAAAAAAAAAAAAAAAGATGAGGCAGAAGCAGCCAGAGTCAGGAGACACGACAGTGGGTGAGGACTTGGAAAGATGCAGCCCTGTGTTCTATAAGCCACCAAATTTGTAGTGTTGGCTATAAAAAACTCTAACAGTAATGTCTACAAAAATATCTGTAGAAAATTTCCATTTTAGGCTTAATATTTAGGACCTAGGGCTCGCAGACTGCTGAGCTTCAGACTTTGGCTCTCAAGATGTTAATTAAACTCTCCTAGTGTGCTCCTGTGAGAATGAAGTGAGCCAATATATGAAAGTGCTTAAATTCGTCTACTAGGCCTCAGTAAATTATTGATATCAGCATGATTATTATTTTCATATTCTACAGCTGGTCATACCTCTCTAACCAGAGTCTGTTCCAGCTTGCACTTAGTACACATTTGCTTCATGGTAAGGCACACACACACACACACACACACACACACACACAAGTATAAAACCCACTTATTGCTCTTGAGGATCAGGAACTTCGTGTAAGGAAGGCATCAGCATTGGTGAGTTGAGGTCTGTCTCTGAGACCTGGGAAGCAACTGAAGAACAAGTTACATCTGTCTACACAAGGCAATCTGTGGAGCAGGAGTTCCACACAATTAGCTGATTGCCAGTGAGCAGGCAGACTTTGAGCTTTCCCCTGGAGCTTCCTAGAAGCTGGGCTTAGGAAACTGGATTAGGTACTCTTTAGCCATTTCATTAGCCAGGCACAACCCAGCCAAGAGTTTATTTTAAAACACACTGCAAGGTAGGGATGGGTTAGATGGAATTTGTTCAAGAATCCCATTAAAAGAAAAAAAAGAAACATGCAAAGATTTTTTTTTTCCTTTAAAGGAATGCCTAATTTGGAGCTTTTCAGTATTCCTGTCTCCTAAAGAGAAAGATATTTGCATCACTACACAACATGGTTTTTAGCCTTTATTTGCAAGCCCAGCTGACACTTTCCAATGCAAATCAATGTATTTGTAATTGCAAAACGTGCCCACCTGTGTGCTGAAGCAGAGGCTAAGAGCTCTAACCTGTATTTCTATGAGTTACATTCTCCCCTCCCCCTTTTTCGCCCCCCAGCAGCCCTTCTGTCCATCCCTAATTCTGTTCACATTTCAAATAGAACTATCTCTCTCTTCTTTGCCCTCTCCCATCTCCCCTGGCTTCCACTGCTTCAGCCATTCCCCACCACTCATTTGTTCCTTATGTATTTAATGCTTTCTTGAAGCTCAGCTTTGACATTATCTTCCCAACTGGTGCAAATGCCTCAGTGGGTCTTTCTCCCTACTCAAATAAAAATTACTGGTTCTAATTAACACACAGCCATGGCCCACTCCTACCATGTATCTAAGCTATCCCTCTTCATCAGCTCTGAGCCTGCTGCACGTAGCATATAACATCATTTAAAAAGAAAAACAAAAGATTTAGTTTATTTTTAATTGTGTATGTGTGGGTTGCTGTGGTATGTGCACGTGAGTGCAGTTGCCCAAGATGGCCAGAAGAGAGTGTGAGGTCCTGGGTCAGGAATCAAGCAGGTGTGAGCCACCCAATATGGACCCTGGGAACTAAACTTGGGTCCTGGGCACCCACAGTACAAGCTCTTAAGCAATGAGCCATCATCCCAGCCTCAGCTTCCTTGTTTTGAGAGCTTTTTTAAGCTCTTCTTTTGCCTTTTGAATTCCTGCCTGCTACCGAATCATACTTCAAGTGATATGTCTCCCTTGTCTCTAGATAACTTTCTACACATGTATCACATGCCATCGTGGACTTCTCATTTTACACACACCTGTGTACTTGCATTTCCCACATGTAAGTTGTTGAAGGTCTGTACATGTTCCATCTGTGGGGATTTCCTAAACTGAACACATTGCCTTGAATATGCAAGATGCTTTATAAGTTAAGTTCAGTAATTGGTAAAGATAATACTTCTTCTTTAAAAAAAAAAAAAAATTGCAACTAAGCTGGGCCTGGTGGCAGATGCCTTTAGTTCCAGCACTTGAGAGGCAGAGGTAGCAAGATGTCAGTGAATTTGAGGCCAGCCTATTTTCTACACTGTGAGCTCCAGGATAGCCAGCACTACATAGAGAGACCCTGTCTCAAAATACTGGGAGGAAAATGCAGCAAGAAAAGGTGTTTGAAGCATCAGTTTTTATTCGAGAATCTGTGAATTGGGTAGGTACAGCATCTCCGACCGAACTGTGCAATCACTCAATGTGAGCATGCATGTGCATGCAAATGTGCACCCTCCCCCGACACATACCATGTATTACTTGAGCCTAAAGTGAAATACATGGCCTTAATTATAAGATGCTTTAAGGAAAAGGAATAGAGGCCAAGGGAGCCACAGTCACGTAAGTATCATACAAGCCCCAAATATAGTGACTTCAAACAAACATGATCATTATTTCACATATTTCCTGAGTGTCTGAAGTCCAGGAGCAGCTTCACTGAGGGATGCTGGCTCAGGTCACCCATGAGGCTGTTGCCACAATGTCAGCTGTGGCTGATGTCATCTGAGGACTAGGGACCCTGGAAGGTGCAGTTCTAGGTGACTGACTCATAAGGCTGGTTGTGGGCAGCTGCCCTTGATTCATACCATAGGGCTTCCTGGATTAGTCTCGAGTGCACCGAGGTGACAGCCGGGGTGGGGCACGACATCAACGTTAATGAGTTGGCCTGAAAACACACCGACAGTTATTTCTACAATACCCAATCAGTGACACAGCACAGAGGAGAATGACAGGGGACCATCCCAGAAGCCAGCTGGCACACCTTAGAAACTACTGCCTTTGGACACCAGTCCAAAGAAGGTGGAAAAAGATATCAATTGTATTCTCTTTCATGTCATGACATTTGTCGAGAACTAAGGGCTGGTGTTCAGAGACAGGTTTCCAGGCCTGGTCTGCTGGGAGTGGCCTTGCCCAACACCCCACCCCTCAAAACATCCAAAATGCATAATTAGGGGGATGATCCAGCTTCCTCAGTCACCTTTGGAGCAGGCAGCAACCTTGCAGTCATTTCACAGCCCTCAGGAGCAATTGAACAAGAACTCAACGTTGCAAAATAATCCTGCATGATGCCAGAATGCCCCTGTTACCTCTAACTTTTTCTTTTTCCTTTTCAGGGCCAATTTCCTCAGAATGGAAGGCATTTCTCTTTCCCTTTAGAAACAAATTCTTTTAATAAGGCTTTGGGTTGGTTCAGTTATTTACTTGGCCTCTCTCTCTGCCGCACATTGCCTTTTGGTGACACATTCATTTGAAAGGATTCATGCTTCTCTAATCATAAAAAAGATAGCATTTTTTTTCTTTCCTAACATCTGGAGTCTGGTAAATAATTGCTATAATTAAAGAAGAGGCTATTGTGTATTTGGATATTTTTTTTAAAAGCTCAGATGCCTCTCTGTGTGCAAGATTCATGCTGTGCTGTCTTTTGTTCTAAAGCAGTGGTTCTTAACCTACCTAATGCTGTGAACCTTTAATACAGTTCCTCATGCTGTGGTGACCCCTAACCATGAAATGGTTTTCGTTGCTACTTCGTAACTGCAATTTTGCTACTGTTATGATTCGTAATATAAATATCTGATATACAGAAGGTCTTAGGAAATCTTTGTGGAAGGGTCGTTCCACCCTCAAAGGGGTCTCGACCCATAGGTTGAGAACCACTGTTCTAAAGCATGCTACTGTGAAGTGTTTATGACCTACTCAGGTATCATACTAGCTGGCATTAAAAGTAAGTCACCATGGCCTAACCTTTATCTTGCCTCTCTGAAACCCTCGATAAACAAATGTACCACTCTATTCTCTGTTCTGAAATATGTTCGCCAGCGCCACTTAACATGAAGGGGCAGAGTGCTGGCTGGCCCTCCCCACTACCATTTCTGATTTAGGAATGCCATTTCGAAGGCAATAGTGTCACAGAGCTGACAGGTGAACAGGGAGATGCTGCAGTGAATGAAACAGGGAAGAGGAAATCAAAACAACCTGTAGTCAAATTTGCAGTGAAAGGGTGGCAGCCTTGTCACAAGTGGTCCCTTTCCCAAACACATCCGAACGTATATTTCTTCATATAGAAGAATAAGTTTACCCTTTTACCCCCAAACTGTTGGTGCTTTGCTATACAAGCTGACATTGCACTGAGTCTTGTAGCTGGGTGCCAGCTGTTGTTTTTATTTTTCTCGGTCTTCGGTCTCCCCGGCACGTTCCGCCACTGCCCCATCCCAGCCCGGAGCTGGCTGGGATACCACTTGGTTCTCCGCCCTGGCCAGGGGCGAGAGGCTCAAGCCGAAAGCCATGGGGAAGCACCAGGGACGCTTGGGACGTGGGTTCCTTGGACCGCGTGGTGCCGCCTGACCCCGCTTGCTGAGAACAGAGACACGAGTCGGAGATGGTGTCTGATGGACCTGAACTCGTTTATTCCAAGGGCTCCCCCCAATAAATAGCCTCTTTTACCAGGGAAGGGCGGGGGAGCCTTAATTAGCATGGCAGGGGGAGGGGCCCACCTGGCCAACCTCCACAGTATTCATGGCCTTTTGCAGAGACAAACGTGTATGATTCACCACAGGGCAGGCAGATATTTTGCCAATCTGTTTGCTGAGTAGCAGCTTCCAGGGCTTCAAGAGTAAAGGAGTCAGCAGGCTATCCTACAAACCCGAGGGGCAAGGACCACCGGCCGCTTCAACTTCACTCTTTAGCCTGGAGCCCTACACTTTGCTATACAAGCTGACATTGCACTGAGTCTTGTAGCCAACTAGAATGCTACCATGGACTTGTGCCCAGCTCTGTGCTTTGTGCGAGGAGCCATGGGAATAAATCTAATCGTACAGATCCCAAAGACATGCTGGAGACACTGCGAGTGCTCCTGTTCTTCTGAGTTCATTTGCTAATCTTCATAAGAATTTACTCTTACTTTCTGATAAGTAAAAATGACAAAGAATTCTGGAGCCTTTCAGGTGCCTTACCTTGTGTTTCTTCACTCTTCATTTCTTACACTCGGAAGGTATTCTGTAAGTTCTTACCAATTGGTGGGAATAAATCCTGAATGTGTTGTTGTTCTGATTTATGTTTGGCTCATTGAACCACGCTACTTGTCTTAGTTACTTTTCTATTGCTGTGATAAAACACCAGGACCAAGGCGACTTTGAATGTCTAATTAGGCTTGTGGTTTCAGAGGACTTGAGTCCTTGGTGACAGAGAGGAGGCATGGCAGGAACAGCTGAAAGCTCACATCTCAAACAGCAAGCAGGGAACTGAGGACACACTAGGAACGGCACAAATCTTTTGAAACCTCAAAGCCTCCCCCAATAAAACTCCTCCTCCACCAAGCCCACACCTCCAATATCTCCCCAAACAATTACAGCAAACAGGCATCAAGGATTCAAGCATATAAGCGTATGGGGGCCATTTTCATTCAAACTACAATAGTATGGGAAGAAAAATGATTAGAATAGAACAATGCTATATAAAATAGGGAAAAAATAAGTTTTATAGTAGTTTTTATTTTCATTGTGTTAAATACATATAATACAAAATTTAGCATCTTAACTAATTTCTAATATTTCTTTTATCCTTGTCTGTGTGCCCAGGGTGTAGTGGTGGAGTGCATTGCTACACCGTGAGTGTGGAGGTCAGCAAATAACTTTACGGAGTCAGTTCTCTCCTCCCAACTTCATAGAGGTTCCCGGAATTGTACTCAGTTATCAGGCTTGGCTACAAGTACCTTTATGCACTGAACCATTTTGCTGGTTCATCGTAAGTATTTTGGATTACACAGTTCAGTCGTACTAAATACATTTATAATGGTTTCCGAGTACCACCATCTACTTCCATAATTGTTCTTATGTTATAAAAATGCAATTCTCTACCCATAGTAAAGAGTAAGTCGCCACTCTAATACCAGGCTCTTCACAACCACCATACTCCTTTTTGTCTTTAGGATTGAGATTATTAAATGTCTCATATAAGAGGGATAATATATTTGTCTTTCTGTGACCAGCTATTTTCATTTAGTACTATGCTTTCAAGTTTCATCTGTATTAGACGATATGTCAGAATTCCTTTCCATTTTAAGGCTGAGTAACCCCAGTTTTTGTAGATTTATACAACTCTGGAAACTTGGTTATTTTAGACAGTCAGTGGGGTGGTAGGGTGGCTTGATGGGTAAAGCGGTTGCTGAGAAAACCTGATGACTCGAGTTCCATCCCCAAAACCAACTTAAAGATGGAAGGAGAGGACTGACTGCGCAAAGTTGTCCTCTGAGCTCCAGATGTGTGCCTTGGCGTCCATGCATCCCCACCATACACACACACCAATAATATGCAAGTATCGTTTACGAACGAAAGCTTTTTTTGTTTATTTGTTTGTTTTGCTTTTCAAAACAGGGTTTCTCTGTTGTAACTCTGGCTGTCCTGGAACTCACTCTGTAGATCATGCTGTCCTCAAACCACAGAGATCTGTCTGTCTCTGCCTCCTGAGTGCTGGGATTAAAGGTGTGCACCACCACCACTGGGCTCATACAATGTGTTTTGATCATATTCAATGCTCCCCTCCCCCATTCTTTCCAGATCCATTCCTGCTTCCCTACCCACCTTTCTGTCTCCTCCCACACCCACCCATTTCACTGATACACCTCATCAAGACCAGTTTGCACTTCTCATATATTCAGGCATGTGTGGTCTTCCAGTGGAGCATGGCCGGCTCACCAGGAGCTACACTCTTAGTGGGGACCGATTCACCTTCTTCCAGCAACTAACAGCTGCCAATGGCTCCTCAACTGGAGTGGAATTTGGTCTGGCTTGAGCTTGCACAAGGCTGCGCTAGCTAAGTTCCTATGTGTTCCTGCCCTGCTATTTCATGGTAGCTACCCATAGCCTCTGGCTCTTACACTCTTTCCCTCTCCTCTTCTACAGTGATCCCTGAACCTTGAGAAGAGAGGGTGTGGTATGTGTGTTCCCTTTAGAGTCAAGCATTCTTCAGTCTCCTCTCTTCTCTATCATTGCCAGTTGTGGTCTCTGTACTAATCCCTATCTACTGCAAACAGAGGCTTCTCTGATGAGAGTTGAGAGATGCACTGTTCTATGGGTATGAAGACGAGTCATAGGGCTGTAGAGATGGCTCAGTGGTTAAAAGCACATACTGCTTTTCCAGAGGATCTGAGTTCAATTCGCAGCACTCACATCAGGCACTTCACAACCATCTGTAACTCTCACTCCAGGGAGATCTAACTTGTAGTAGTTCCCTACTGTGTAAGCTCACAAGGAAGACTCGGAGACATATTCGGAGGTGCAAACCCTGCCCAACTTCAGCAGAGGGAACCACTATCATGGCAAGCACCATACTGGACAGTGGAACCCTGAGCATCTCACAGTCACATTTTAAGGACATGTTTTTGAATGACAACTTCTGTTTCCAGTTCAAAGCAAAATGGCAAACAGACAAAATTACTTTATTATTTTTCAGTGTGTGTGTGTGTGTGTGTGTTGTGTTGACACGTGTACATGACTGCAGGTACCTGAGGGGGCCAAAAAGGGCAACAGGATTTTTCTGTGTAGCACTGACTGTCCTGGATCTCACTCTGTAGACCAGGCTAGTCTGAACTCAGAGATCCACCTGCCTCTGACACCTGAGTGCATTTAAACATTTTTAATGGTAAAAAATTAATTAATTTCAATTATGAAGATGCCCTATTTTTTCAAAAATTAAAAAAATCAGAAATATATCAATATTTATTAAATCCAATTTGTAGCTATATGCATAGTTATATTAACTTATTCTCTGTATTGCTTCCATACAAAATCAAAATAAATTAATAATACTGAAAAAAGAAACAAGACCTAATTCTTAATTTATTTTTCTTCAGAAAGATAGCCATTGCAATAATCCCAGTTAAAAAAGCCTTTACTTCTACTTTCAAATAATATTCATATATGCTTTAATAATTTCATAATATTTTTTACTTTTTTAATTAAACTAATACAATATTTCACAAGCTGATACATTTATTAAGGCATATCATAGTCCTGAACACATCTCAAACTTTCTCAGACACACAGACACAGCTGGGTTTCTTCATGAATCACCCTGCTGTTCACTCTCAGCTCTGGGTGCTGTCCGGAATGGAGGAAGTTGCTGTTCTGAGAGACTCAAAGAACTGGGTATAATCAGAAGCAGAGCTTCTATGAAACAATATTACCTATTTCCTGTGAGTCACACACTCTTATAGACATTGGAGAGCAGAGGGGAAGGAAATTACTGAAGTTCAGGGTTTCAGGGAATTAAGATTTCTTGTAAACAAATGGAAAACAAGTATAATAATGATTGCTAGGGGGAAAAAAATGAGTGTAGGGTGATAATGTATGTGTGCAGTTGTGTGAGAACATTTGTGTGTCAGATCATGTGCACAGGGGTGTGTGTGTGTGTGTGTGTGTGTGTGTGTTTCCCCCAAAAGTTCCTGATTGTGAAACTATACCAATGTATAGGCCAGGGATGAGTCCCAGGGTGAAGTTACCAAAGGCAGAAGTAGAAGAGGGGAACAATAAGGCAAACTTTCATTCTTGTTATGATAACTTTTTAATTGTTATATACACTTTCAGTTCATCAAAGTGGAATCCTTAGGTGCCTATGGGAGCAGGCATGGGTATTACATAAATATACACTTCCCAATGAATACAAATGAAAACATTTCATCTAACTAGAATAGTTTCTATAATTAAACATTAAAAATTAAAATAGATGAGAGAACGTTGGAAAAATGATTCCATTAGAAAGTTTTCTTATAATGCTCAGCATTTGAAAAGTGGTTTAAAAGCAATTACGTTTTTTATCTTTTAGGCCTTTAATGGAACTTAGCTTATGTGGCAGGAGCGCCAGGACTCTGCCTCATTTCAATAGTTAGGAACACCCATGCACAGCCCCTCTGTTCCTCCCAAGGACTCTCTGAGGGCCAGAGAGATTAATGCCGGGTGGCATCCACTCTGCAGGTCATTACTGCAATTAGGCTTGTTCTCGTCAGGATCCATTTGGAAAGGATTAACATTTTAATTTTTATAGACTGCAACCATGATTTCATCATGGGCTCTGACTCCGGCCTCTCCTAGAAAATATTCTTCCACTAAAGTAAAGAAAGCAGGTAGAGAGAGGTAGAGGAGCAGAGCTCTTGGCAGCAGAGTCCTCCTGGCAAGGAGTGGGTCTCTTACTGGCAAAGCTGGGTCACCTGGTCAGAGCACTTGATAATTACAGAAGCGAATAAAGCAAGCAGCCACACTCCCAGGGCTCACAAAAGGTTCTGCTGAAATCCCTTTAAGCCCCTCCAAGGAAGGACAAGTACAGACAAAGACAGAAGCAAGGTGTGGGACAGAAGAAATGTGATAAGCAGCTAGGTTTTATTTACCCCTTAGGAACCCATGACTTAGGAACGCAGCGGTTCAACAAAGACACAGAGAAACTTCAGCAGCTTTAGAGGATGCTTGTGACTGTTTGCGTTTCTCTTTAGTCAAGTTAGAAGGTTCACATTGTTTAATCTGAAAACTCAATAGCCCTTGTAAGTTTTAACCACAAAATTCTTTTTTACACCTGCGCTCTCAAGAGCACTCAGATAAAGGCCATCTCACCCCTCCCCGTGCAATTTCAAAAGGGAAACGACCTAATCTGGGATTAAACAAAGCCTAATAAACATGCTTTCCCAGCTCACCAAGGCTTAATGAATGTCGTCTGTTCACCTAACTCTAGTTCATTTGAAGAGAATGTCCCAGGAGCCTGGCCCCAATCAAATGAGAAAGGGGGGGGCGGGGTTTGGTCAGGCACCTTTTACTCTCCTTCCTCTGCCTGACTACACTCCTTCCGGTTAAAACCGCACAGCAGTCCTCAGCTCACCTGTGGCCAGCTCCGTTTCTCAACTCCCCAGTCGCTACATTTCTCAGCCATTGACTAGTAGCGCTCCTTTAGGGTAGACTGTGGAATTTCAGGTGTGAATTTCAGAGTGGTGGTGGGGAGGAGGGAAATAGAATGGCATAGAACTGACACCCCAGTTCCTGCCTTCCAGTAACCCACCTGTGAGGCACAGGCCTCACTGGAGACGCTGCTCTCACCGGCAGAGCTCACAGATTTCCTTATTGTCTATTTTTATCCACCCCATGACTTAACAAAATCTTCAGAAAACCAAAGAGATCAAAACAAGCAATTTAGAAACTGACAAGAGGAAATGTGATTTCAAAATAGGCCCTTGCCCATGTGGTGACATGTGGAAGTTGGTTAGCAACGCAGAGTCCTGTGTACCAAACACAGCCAGATTCCAAGTTGTTTCCCCTCGAATACCCTGAGAAATACAGCCCTCGCTCTCAATGCTCACCTAATAGCCACTTGATGGCTGGCTTAGGCGTTGACCTAACTACAATGGTGAATAAAGAAATGACAGGCGGACATACAGAAAAGTTGGGACTGAGTGGAGCCATGGACTTTGATGGAGACATACCAACAGCAGCCCAGAAACTCAGTTTATTTATTATACACAGTACAAACTAGCAGTCAGTGGGTTAGCTATTCTAAGTAGGAAGTCTCTATAGGGGAGCAGTCTCAATTACAGTTGTCAGGGAGGAGGAAGCTGTGGTTGATAGTTTCTGCACACACTGGTTTCAGCTAAAGGTCGGCTGCTCATAAACATCCATATTCTGACCAGGGAAGACTTTGACATTCCCGTGAGTCTGAGGCACTGGGTTCCTGGGCATGACTGTACTCAAGTCAATGATGTACCTTCACTCAGGACTTTCTACTCTCCACCCAGAATCCTGAGCTGCAAACACAGCCAGATTTTAGGTTCTCCCTCTGTGGATATTCTGAGAAACACAATCATTCTCAACACTTAACCACATTAAGTGGGTACAACACGTTAAGGACTTGAGTTTTGAGCAGTCACAGTAACGCGATAATGTGCTCTGGGAGATGCTTTTCAGGAAGTAATATTTACATTTGATTAATGCAGGAGAATATCCTAACTTTGCCAACTTGGATGTGTTGGCTTATATAGAAGAGGAATGGTGACACCACAAGGTGACAGTATCAAATGTGGAGGAAAAGAGGGTGATAGGCAGATAATAGAGATTTATTTCAAGGCAGGGAGGGATCTCTTGGAGTTGCAGTAGAGGAACAAACAAGGAAAGGGGAACCAATAGAAATCTAGCGAAGGACTAAATAGCCTCTGGTGATAGAGTACCGTAAGCTACTAACATGAGTTGTTCTGAAGGTATGGTTTGATCCTGGGACCACATTTTCAGAGGACAGCATCAATCCAGAATCTGTTAATGCCAGTCACAGATTCAATAGCAGCATCAACTGACTTTGGGAGACCATTATCAAGGCAAGAAGTACAAGATTGTGGCATCAGTCCTGGGAAACATTTGCCCACATGACCCTAGCTTTCATTTGCTAGAGTCTAAAGAGAGTGGCTTCCTGCTGGGAGCATTTGCTAGTTGTCTAACTCTGTCCCAGTGTCTCTGTGACAAATCCTTCTTGTGTTTTACAAGACAGAAAAATACAGAGTCAGCCCTGACAGATTTTTATCATCCCTAAGTACACCTCAGTGGCTTTGGAAAAGATAATTTATAACATTAAAAAACTATTACAAAAATACAACCTTTAAAAGCGTGCATTAAAAAAAAAAGATACTGTCAAAATAAAATTGATAGCAGTCTGTTATTTGGAAGAGAAATCAAGGATTTAGAAATTTCTTCTTTTCCCCTACCAAAAAAATATTCTGTGATTCTGACATCCTTCCAACAAAACTTGTAGTCTCTACTGCTTCTAGTTGGCATTGGGCAGGCTCTGTTTCAGACAGAGAGCTGTGGGCATTATCCTACGTGAATCCCAAGGATGGATCATAGAGGACTATTTAAACTCTGTCAAGCACTTGGGTAGGGAGCTATACTAAAAAGAAAAACCTTAACTTTCTCAGGTAGAGATAACGTGGATAATGTCTGAGGTATGTGTAGGGGGATTGATGGGGAGAAACAGGGGTGAGGAGAGGGACATGGTAACCAGGAGTGGGGAGAATATGCAGAAGCAGATGAGGCCCTAGATAGCTCACCTCTTACCTTCACAAACCCATCACAGACAAAAGCACCTGGACTCACCAGTAACCCACAGAAACCTTAAAGATCATAAAACAATGCAGGGCTTGGTGGCTCCTGCCTTTAATCCTAGCACTCCAGAGGAAGATAGAATAACCATTCTTTCAAGCCACGAAGCAACGACTGCAAGTATTTTATTCCTGTCTAACAAACTTTTGCATACTTTTCCCAGTTTCAGCTATGGTTTCTAGACCAAAGATATAATCAATGTCACAGTAACAATAGCGTTATGCAAATAGTAAGGGACATTGGTAATTATGACCCAACCTGTCAGAACTCATCAGTGTTGTGTTAAAAACTCACCATGGCAAAAGAGGGCATGGAAGTTGCTTATGGAAGAGTAACTTTCCTTGGAGACAGACAGAGGATTCATTCCTAGACAAAAGGGACCCCCAGATGGTTGAGGTTATTAAATCATCATGTGTGTTTGGGCTCTCATTTGTGGACAAGGAGAAATGATGGATGCTAAGCTTTGTGTATACGACGTGGGGGGATGGTGGTGATGACCTAATCATGACGTAGCTTGGATCTTATTGTTCACAGTGCAGATTGTGTCTCATAATCTTCTAGAATTCTATTTGAAAACAAGGCCAAAACACAAAGTATGCTTAGTGCTCATAATTTCTTTCATATGTGGCAACAGAGCCTGCTCATGCTTCATGAAAACAGAGGGATATTGCTCACAGCTGTATTTGGCCCATTCTCACACTCCAGAGAATTCACTCCCCTTTGCTATTTTTATAGCAATCTTTGCCACTTTACTCCTTTCCTTTTCCTCCTCCTTTTGATTCAGCAGCAGCTGCATTCAATAAAACACTGTGGCAGATAGATGGATCCTACAGAAAATCTGCTGATTGCTCTTTCTGTAAACCTCAAATGTAAACAATACAAGGACATTTGTTTCCTTGTCATGTTTCCTTTAGTACATAAAGATGAAGAACCAAGTCAATCTGAGGGAAAAATAATATGCTGTGAGTCCCTCCTGGTTGACTGCAGTACTTGTGCTTTCTGGGAAAGATGGCAAATAGCTGATGTAGCCAGGGACAAGAGAATTTCTGCTCTTCTCATTTTAGAATTCCTTAGCGAGAAGACTCTGGAGAAGAACATTTAAATCCTAGTTATCGAAAATTTGTTCGTGAGACCTTTTCAAAACACATCTATCTATCTACCTGTGTGCACGCATGCTTTGCCACAGTGCACGTGTAGAAGCACTGGGGCAGCTTATGCGAATCAGTTCTCTCCTCCCACCATGTGGGTTTGAGAGATGGAACTCAGGCTGTTAGGCCTGACAGCAGGTGACTTTACCTGCTGAGCCATCTCACTGGCCTTCCGTGACATTTTTAGTATAACTAGACTCTGTTGTCAAAACATCAGATGACATTTTACTGTTTATGGAAACTTCCCAGTATTTACTACGATAAAATCCGAAGGTGGATGTTTTACTGCCTTACAAAGTAGCTGAAGCTCACCATGACTCACCACCCCCACCAACAGTAATTGAGATTGACGCTGGAAAGATCCTCAAGTTAACTGCTCAGTGGACTGTTTCTTCAGTATCATTGTGATTGCAACTGATAGATGCTGAACCCTGCTAAAGATAAGCCAGCTCCACCAGGACTCAAGCATTTTCTTCCACTCTGAACAAGACAGTCACATCTGTACATTTCGAGTTAGAAAATACACTATTTTGCAAAAAAAAAAAAAATGTCAAGTACAGAAATTGCGCTATGTGGTCAGCAACAAGTGAGCAAGTCTGGTGCCTTGTGCGGTCTGAGGACAAGGAGGTGACACAGATGACTTAGGCACCATTGGACTTTCTGCTGCTGGAAAACACTTTCAGCCCCAACTCATAACAAAATGACAGTCAGCCTACACGGAATTGAATCCCGTCATTTTACTAAGGAACATCGCCCTCCGAAGCCAATATTTATTATTATTATATAATATTTATTTTTCAACAACACACTTCAGAGACGTAGCTGAGAAATTCTGGAAATTCCACTATTTCTCTTAAACAGCCCATCACTGAAAGTTATCGTGGTAACCGAGCCAGAACTAGAAGGGTGAATCTAACTCATTCGTTCACAGAATTCCACAGAGAAAATAACTTCTTTTGTTGATGAAAAGTCTATTAAGAGCTTCACTCCATCAAGTTCTGGCTAGTTGATGTCGGCATGAGGTGCCCAGTAGGGATTAGAAATAATGCTCTTTAATTCTCAGAGAGATTTTGCTTAAGTACTTACACCAGCATTGAGTTTGGACTGCCGTGAATAGAGTCGAAACACAAATGTTATCCCCGTGGAGGATAAAGAAGCTAGAGCATTCACAGGAGGGGTTGTGGGAAAGGCTGCGATGGAGACCCAGGCTTCTGTTTAAACACGTGAGAAGCCTTTGCCGGTCCCTTTCCCTAATACACAAGCACGAGGAAAGCCTTCAAGTCAGTTCTGGAGATAGAAACACAATCTTATGTGTCGTTTTTGCTTATTCCTTCTCAAAATATAATTACTCATATTTGCAGTCTAAGACTTTTCTCATATTTTCTTTGGCAATTCCTTAAGAAGAGAGCAAAGGACTGGTTGTGACCCCTGCGATGTCCAGCATAGTTACGGAGTACATGTATTCTGTGTAGCTTTTGAGAAAGTGGATTGCAAAGGGTTAGGTGAGGCATGTGGGTTATGATAGGTGGCAGATAGGTTTTCAGTTTGAATATAAAGTTGTTGATAAAAATATAAACAAACAAACAACAACAACAAAACCCTCTACCCCACGTCTGCCCTGCTGGGGAACTTTGGTCAGCCCTTTGGTCTTCCTTGACAGTTCTCTTGCAATTCCCTTACAATTCTCTTAGATCCCTTCTCCCCCTTTGACATATTTTCTTGTTCCATCAAAATAAGCTGAGAAATTTGGCAAGGGCCATTGATTAGGCTAGTGGAATGTGTGGTGTTTTCTCTTTTCTACCACCCTCTTGGACAGTGGATAATTTGGTGTCAAGCTCTCGGTTATGGATAGGCAGACACACTGACCACCTCACTGAGTCTCTGAAGTGGTTGTCAGTGGCTTTGCTACCTCCTCTCCTGCTTTGCACTGCTGGTGATGGCTTTTGTCCCATTTTTTTTTTTTTGAACCTGCATTACAGACTTATGAGGTCAGTTCAATTAGTGTTTCACTCAGATTTTTTTCTTTCCTTATCTATGCCAAATTCCTTCTAGTTCAGAAAAGTCCTTTGTAAGGTGCCAACATCTGCTACTCTCCATGGAAACTTTCAGCGACAGCATAGGTATTGTTTCCTGGATCTGATTAATCAAAGTGGATTTGCATATGTAAAAGTCAGTGAGCTAATGAACATGCATCAATAGGGAGATGAGGTCAACCAGGCTGCAACCACAAATGCTGACCTCAACTCAAACTATAAGTCTTGAAGATTCAGCGTTGAAAATAGATGTCTCTGGCTCTTTCACCTACTGACTATTTCCATTTGAAAATGAATACTCCCCATTGAAGATCTTGCCATTATGTCCTAATGCACCCCCTATCCTGCTGGCTTAAATTCCCATTGGAATCCAAATGAACAGAAAGTGAATAGAACAGGTGCCTCTGCCCCTCAGTTGTGGCTTTGGGAAGCACAGTGAGATGGGCACAAACACTAGACACTACTGTATTCAGTACTACGCAGTGCTGCTTTCCCAGTACACTGTGATTAAAGCAGAGCATCCTCAGTGTGGAACTGGATCAGGCATTGTCTGATTTAAAAGGTCATGGCTGCAGAGGAGCAATTAGTGAGCCCTGCTGCCTTGGAGGTTTTGGCTTAGGAAAGATCCCAGAAACACAATGCTTGGATTCTCCAGTATTGCAATCTTCTTGTCATAAACCCAGTTGTCAGGAATCTCCCTTGAATCAGAAATAATAATGCTGTCTACATTGAAAATAAATAAATAAAGAAACAAACAAGTAAGTAAGTAAATAAATAAAGCAAGTAAGTGTTGAGGCTGGAAAATGGCTCATCCATTAAGAGCACTTGCCACCCATGCAGAGGACTGAGGTTCATTTCCAAAAACACAAGTCAAGTGGTTCACAACTCTTCTAAGTACAGCTCCAGGGGAGTGTAATGCCCTCTTCTGGCTTATATGGGCACTGCATGCACAGGGCTCACATACAAACAAGTAGATACACACACATAGGTACACACACGTATATTTTCAAACAAACAAACAAAAAGATGCAAGTATTCACAGAATTCATCAGGACTGTTAGTTTGCTGGTAGCAAGAGTGTATGGACAAACCACAGGGGCATGGCTCTGAAACCTGCCTATAAACCTTTAGGATTTGAGCGTGACTTTGGCAGCCTCAGAGCCTTGTTGCCTTCTAAATGGGAATTTAGGGAGAAATAAAAGCTAGGGGTTTGGCTGTGTTAACAGGCTCTCCAAGGATCCATTGCTTTGTTTGAAATTGCTCTTAAGAGTCGCTCATTTCAAACCCTAAGACTCAAGGTGGCTAATCAGTAGGATATGGAAGCATGACAGAAGAGGGAGCACGCTTGGTTGTATGAGCAAGTGGTGCATTAAGCTGAGCTGTAAAAGAAGGAGGGGAGAGAGGCAAAGTTCCTACCTTTCCTGGCCTGGCAAGCTTGGAGCTGCCCTAGCCCTGACCTTAGCTGAGCCTACACTGCAGAAGCAAGTAGTACTTGGAACAGCTCCTCTGAAGCCAGTTTTGACCCTGGAGTCAGGTAACCCACAGCAGCCTGCTAGAAACTCCATTTCTTTGCCAGGTTCAGTCAAGCTCAGAGAAAGAAAGGAGACAGTTCTCATCAGCTGCAAGAGTGAGGTTCTGTTTTATGTTGCAGACAAAGCCCTGAAATTGGATCTGACATGAGAAGTTCTACACAGTGAATCACAGGAGGTTGTGACATGAGAGCAAATCTGCTACTCTTGTTGTAAAGCTCATTTTGAGATCAGAAAGATAGGTGGAGCCTTCTGTGAGGAACAAGGCAGCTGCCTCTCCCATCCTCTTCAGGGCATCTCCTCAACATCACAACAGGCCCTGCTATACAGGTTCAGACTTGGTATTTTGCAGAGCATGTTCACAGACCTCCTGTGGCTAGTCACTATACACAGATTCAGAAACCCTCTTAAGCATACAGCAGGCCATCTCTGGGAAGCTTATTTTAACATTTCTCTTCACTTCTCTGTATAAATATATGCCAGGTTCTTTTTTGGTTGTCTGGGTTTCCGCACATGACTCTGCTGACCACCCTGTCACCTGTGCTGCTATGCAGAAGTCTTCTCTATGCAAGATGCATTAGCTTTGGTACCAATCAAGAGTGAGACTGACAGGTCACTATGGGCAGCACAGGTGCCAGGATGGGAGGAAGGTGGGAGACTGAGAAGTCAGAAACCCTCTGATTTCTGTCCCAGTAGTCTCCTCTGGAAGCTGGGACACACACTCAGCATCCAACTTCAGAAATTCTGAGTGTGCTCAGGCTTTCCAAGGTACGTTTATCTGCTCTTTTTATAAAGGTGGCCTGAGCCTCCATGGAGGTTGAGGTAGCAGCTGGAGCTAACTTTTGGCACTGGAAGTGTCTTTTCTTATAGAGGCCAGGGTTATTTCACCGAGGAGGCATTCTGTTGTCAAGCCTGCAGTTGGCACTGCTGTTGCTCTCACTCTTTCACTAGAGAGGAAGTTTATAAGCTTGCAACTCGCGTTTGATGTTTCAGATTTACACAGTGCTTTACAAAGTTCTAAACATTCTACAAAAGGAAAGGAAAAGCAAACAAAACAAATCCAACAGAAAGCTCTAGGACAAGGCAATGGAAGGGTAGGGTACCGTGTAAACCACACCCCTTTGCTCTCATGGACTGTGTGACTGGATATCTTAATGACACTGATTCTTCAGTCCGTGAAAATGAATGCATTTCCATTTATTTGTCTTGTTACAATGGTACTCGGCAGTTTTCGTTGTCCAAGTTTTGCATCGTCTTGGTTGGGGTAATTTTAGTTTATTCTGTTTAATATTAGCATAAATGGAATTGTTTCCATAATTTCACTTTTAAGTGGTTGTTGTATATGCAGGTGTAACTGATTTTGTGTGTTGGATTTATATCATGTTACTTTCCTGAATTCATTCATTTGTTCTAATTCAAGGGCTTTTTTGAATGCAACAGAACTTGTAAACATGATAAACAAGGGATAAACTTATTTCTTCATTTCCAGTCTAGGTTCCTTTTTTGTGCCTTCATTTTCTCCTCATCCTCTTCTTCTTCCTTATTTCCCATTCTTTTTCTTCTTTTGTTTTAGAGGCAGGTCTCACAATGTAGCCCAGGTTGGCCTAGAACTTACTGTGTACCCTAAGGTGGCCTCACCCTCATGGTCTTCCTTCCTTGCCTCCCAAGGGTTGCTATTAGAAATGTGTGCCATTGTGCTGGGCTTAGTTTCATTTTCTTGTCTAATTGCTTGGGCTATAATTCTGAACTGAACTGAACAGAAGTGATGAAATAAGCATACTTTCCAGTCCCTGATCTTAGATTTATACCTTTACCTTTTACTGTGATGTTCACTATGGATTTTTTTTTAAAATTTAAGTAGCATTCCATTATGCCTAGTGTGTTGAATGATTTTTTTTCTCATGAAATAATGCTAAACTTTGTCAAATGCTTTCTTAGCACCAACTGACATGATTTTTTTTCTTTTGTTAATGTGATATATAGGTGTCTCAGAAATATTGAAGACTTGGTTCCAAATTCTGATATTGTTATGCCTAAGGCAATACAAACACCAGAAAAAGGCAGAGAATGGTGGAGGAGTCAGAATATAGATGGTATTTATTAACATTGACTTCTATTGGCTTGGTTCATGGTCCCCCCCCAATCAATTGTAACAGTAACATCAAAGACAACAGATCACTATCACCTTAACAAAAAGGATAATAGTGGAGAAGTCTGGAGTATTCTGCGATTATTTAAATAACCCAGAGAGAAGGAGTGAGCATATGTTGTTTGGCAACTATCTCTGATATTTAAGACAACATGGCTCATAGAATTGAGTCATTCCTATAATACACTGGCCAATACAGACTCCACTTGGTCCTGTAATATTGCAGCATGTTGCTTAGTCCTGCAATAGATAGGATTTCGCATGCTTTATTATTCTAAACACTTGTCTTTTAACCTTTACCTAGCTAAATTCTTATTCTCAAGTGTCACTGGGTACATCAACCACACTCCAGGACAGGCCACATATCCATGAGTAGTTAACCAACACAGAATAGATTCCCTTGTTTCCTTCCTTCCTTCCTTCCTTCCTTCTTTCCTTTCTTTCTTCCTCCTCTTTGTTCTCCTTATTGTTCTTGTGTGCTTTTTTCTCATTTTGTTTTGTATTTTTGCATGTTTGTTGTGAACTTCAGTTTTTGATTTTTTTAGAAAGAGTGAATGAATATGAAGTTGGATGGGTAGGGAGGTGGGAAGGATATGGACGAAGTCAGAGGAAGGGAAAAATATGATCAAAGTCTACCATGTGGAAATTTTTTTAAAGAATAGACACTTAATTTTACCAAATATTTTTTTAAATCTAAGGAAGTAATCCTAAATATTTTTGCTTTAGATATACTAATATAATAAATCATCATAATTTTTTTCATAGTTAAACCACCTTTATATTGCTGAAAAACATTACTAGATCACATACAAATAAACAAATGTGGAATGTATTATTCTTGTGAGAAGAAAAAGAAAAAAGAAAGAAAAACATGGTGCATGTACACAGTGGGGTTTTATTCAACCATATAAACCAAAACCTTATCATTTGCAGAAAAATGAATGGAACCTGGAATCATTAATCAAAATAAGCCAGTCTCATAATGACAGACATCACAATTTTCTCTCATAAGCCAAATCTAAATTATCACAGACACACACTCACACACGTAGAAGAGGACTCTATTTGAAAAGAGGAAAGGGATGGGAAGGAAAACGGAGAGAGGGTAAACAGGGACACTCATGGTCAAAGAACAATATACTTATGTGAAAATAGCAAGGAAACAACCACACTGATATACAGTTGTCTTAGTTACTGTTATATTGCTGTGATGAAATTCCATGACAAAGGCAACATATTTTAAAAAAATCATACAATTGGGGCTTATCTATAGTTTCAGATGGTTAGTTCATGACCATCATGGTAAAAAGCAGGGGAACAGGAAAGCAGGCATGGTGCTGGAGCAGTAGCTGAGAGCTTTTATCTGATCCACAAGCAAAAGGCAGAGGGAGAGAGAGAGCGACACTGGGCCTGGAGTAAGCTTTTAAAAC
Source organism: Cricetomys ansorgei (assembly GCA_026225945.1). NCBI lineage: Eukaryota > Metazoa > Chordata > Mammalia > Rodentia > Nesomyidae > Cricetomys > Cricetomys ansorgei. The sequence goes on from JAMJFZ010000242.1 coordinate 7,239,495, forward strand.
TTCAAAGCTCACCCCCCAGTGATGACTCATCTCCTCCAGCAAAGCCACACCCTGCCAAGGATCTCCTAATCCTTTCTAAACAGTTTACCAGCTGGGAAGCAAACATTTAAATATATGAGCCTATGGGAGCCATTTCTATTCAAACCACACTAATAATAAATGCATAAAATTACAAATAAATTAATAAAACTAGAGCTTATTCTTAGGGAGTCTCTAGCACATTTTTCAGGATCTGACACGTTTGAAGAATATGATCGGTGATTTTTTTTTTTTTTAGCCTTTGAGAAATCATTTGGATTTGGCAGACTGTCAAGATGTATTTGGAGTCAATTTGGATGAATAAACAGTGGGTGGTGAGACAGAAATAGAATATTTACAGAAATAGAAAAAAAAAACTAAATTAAAAAAAATTCTAAAACTGATTTTTCCTTTTGCCAATGGGTATTTTGTGATAAATAGGCTATATGACACCATAAGGTGACTGGATATGGGCTTCAATTTATTCTTTGTAGAAACTACAGAGAGGTCATTGGAAACCTGTCTTTGAAAAACACCAGATGGGTAGCAGTGATACTTATACAGGCAAATGACCTGAGACTTTCACAGTGCTCTCTTCAGATAAATGGAGAATATTATTATTGAGAAGCAGCCTCCTGTCTCCTTGTCTTCAGTTCCCAATACCCAAGTGATCAACTGGCCTTCAGAGCAAACACCATCGACTCAGGAATAAACAAAGGAATTTGATTTACTTCAACACCTTGGATACTTAGAGTTCCTTAGATGTGTCCAGAGGGTTACAAGGAAGACCTGAGCAAACAAGCAACCTGTATATATTTCCTCTTTCTCACCTCCATCTCCTCCAAATGAAGGATTCAGTTACATTCTCAATGTATCTATGTACTTGGTAATTGCTTATACCATTTTAAAAAAGAGGAACAGGAGAGTTAGAACACTACAAAGAATCTATTTTTTTATATCAAAATTGTGGGTCTGGGCTTCCTGGCCCTTCCCCAGGGGATAGCCAAACTGTTGCACACTGGCTAGGCCTCTCAGAAGAAAGCACAGGCAGGGGCCTGTTTGGGGTTCAAAGGTCTTGAGTGGAAATTGAGAGCCTATGAGAAACAGACTTCCCAGGAGGCCATATCAGTGTGAACATCTCTGTTTATTGAAGCAAGGGGAGTGACATATATAAGGGAGAGAGGAAGGGAGGTTTCCTTATGTGGTAATAAATCACTGGCTAGGGCAGTGTCACCAGGAGAGCTATATTTGCATGTGGGAGGCTCACAATCAGATATGGGTGCTCAAGTTTACTGGCCAGGGCTAAAAGTCTTGAGGAATCACCTCCTTTGTATAAACAGAGGTCTCACAGAGGTCAGGGGAAGAGACCTTATAAGGTCAGGTAGGAAGAGAGGAATTCCAACTCAGGGTCCTCCAGCTACAGTGTTCAAACAAACATTAACCAGGCCAAACACCTTGGAGAGGCAGGATTTTTTTCCAGGTGCTATGTGTCATAAGACATGGCAGCACTGGAGGAGCTTGCTAGCTGTTAGAGTAAGAAAAAGGGAGCACTGAATGCCTTCACTCTCAGAGTGGGAAAATCCAGGGGTTCAAAACATGTTTCAACCTCCTTTTAGCTCTAGGGCAGTCCCATTCACAATAATTGTTTTAGAAGAGAATTCTCAAGGGAAAAAAATCATCAAAATTACTTTCATCCCCACCCCATCATTTTCTTCAGACTATCCTTCTTAATTTCTCAAACACTATATTTGATCGGATAATACTTACATTGCTTAATAGGAGCATGTGTTATTCATAGACATGGTAGACATATGCCCGCTGAAGAAGTGGAAGTAATTGGCATAAACAAACAATCAAAGCATGAACAAGTCACTAAGCGAGAGAGAGGAAACTCACTAAAAGGACTCACACAAAGAGAGGCAGCACATTTGATCCAGTTTAGACAATGAGTATCACTCAACCATCACTTTGAGAACTATTTGATATTTGACTTTCATCAGCAGGTAAGAGACTAGTACTATGGTTCACATATCATGATTATTTAGAAATACTGCAATTGATACGTCATAGAGTAATGTGACCGTTGAACTTTTATAAATCCTGCTATTCATTTGTGTTTTGTTTCATTTCTTGTTAATGATGGTCAGTTTTAGTCTTTGATGAATGATGTAGAGCCATAGATATTTTAGCATTGATTCAATAAATCAGTTTGGTAAAATACTAAGAAGCATATCAATCCAACCCAATAGAACATATCAAAGTGAGTGCCCAAAGCGTAATACCAATAGGTTTATGTCAGTCAGCTTTGTGTCGCATAGTAATACTTGAGCTAATAAACTTATAGAAAAAAAAATATTTTGGCTCAAGATTCCAATCTAAAATGCATTGGTATCATGGCTTTGGGTCTGTGATGGCAACAGATTATGGTAGGACATCATAGCAAAGAAAACTTACTGGCTTTATGGCCAGGAGGCAAAAGCAAGGGAAAAAAGCCACTAGGTCCCCTAGCTCCTCTAAAGAGCATATTCCCAATGACCCAACAACCTCCCTCTAGGCCCCACCTCTCAAAGGTCTCATCACCTTCCCATAGTGCCACAATTAGGACCCAGAGCTTTTAAGACACAGGCCTTTGAGAGACATTCTATTAGAACAAGGCTTAAGTAGTCCAATTTGTTTATATATACATAATAAAGAAAAAACTAATGTCTAGGGTTTGGCTTCACATTTTCCTCAGTATAGGACATCAGATTGTAGTAATTGGGGATTTTGAAAGTTTTCCATGTCAGGTTATGAACTATTACTTATGAAATATGTTTGTTAGTAGTGTCTTATTATGACAGGACCTAGAGTGAATGTTGTCAAGTGGGCTCATTTATACATAGATTTCTAAAAAACAGTAAAGCCTTCATGAATTCAACATGGTTATGAACTTGTTCCTGTCATGTATGTTTCTTTAGAGCTTATAGTCATTCTTCTCCATTGAGAAATATTGTAGCAGTTGGGCATGGTGGTTCATGACTTAAATTCCAGCACGTGCAGAGGCAGAGGCAGGTGCATCTTTGTGGGTTCCAGTCCGACCTGTGTCTGCATAGTGAGTTTCAGGATAGTCAAAGCTACATAGTGAGATCTAGATAAAATGAGAGGGGAGAGAGAGAGAGAGAGAGAGAGAGAGAGAGAGAGAGAGAGAGAGGGAAAGAAAGAAGGAGGAGGAGGAGGAAACATCACATTCTTATTATTTTATTGTTCTTCTATGAGAAATACTTGTGCTAAGGAAAGAGCCTCAAGGAATGCTGGGACCTAAAGTTCTTGAGTTTATGGCTTAGCTATGGTGTTGGGTGGGTGAAGGTCTCTGCTTTGGGTGTTCCCTCAGGGCTATAACTCTAGTCTGAACTATTTTCTTCCTGGAACAAACATCACAGAGAATCTCACATGTGACTTCAGACAAATTAGTGATGTTTAAATTCCAAGTGGATATTATTGGCTTTTAATCAATTATGCTTTCAATGATAGTTAAGAATACACCTTAAAGTCCTGATGAAAATCAACTAAATTCACTGAAACTTCATTTCTTTTTTTGATAAACGAAAGCATTTCATATTTTCTGTAGCTAGTCAAGAAATAACTCCCAGACCCTTTCTGCTCATGCATGGACTTTCCCAGTTCCTCTTGATAATTGTTGGTACCCATAGGAAATAGCTACGTATATTTTTTGTTTCAAGGAAGCCATCAGCTACAGTGCTGATGGACTTGCGTATCTCATCTCTTTAGGCAACAATGTGAAGTATCCTCAGAGCCAACTGGCCATTTCTGTCAATATTTCTGATAGTGAATATGTCATGTTTCTCTGTGGCTCCTTGAAAAATTGCTGAGATATGTAAGGACTGTTTTATATCCATATCCCTGTACATATAAAAGAAAACTTACAAGAAGCCAGTGATACTTTTCACATGAATGCTAGCAAAAGAATGTGGGTGTTTTCAATTAATTTGGCTTTTTTGACTATTTTATGAGGAACAGATGAGACTTATACCTCACTATCATGGAAAGAACGTTGAGTATCTAGCCTAGAGACTCTGGGCTCATGGAAACTTTTTTTTTCTGTAAGAACATAGGCAAAGAATTTAAACATTTTGAGAATATTTTTTAACAAATAAAATGAAAATAATATCTGGCCTATTAGTATCAGATTATTGGAGTGGATGGGAGATCAAATGAATAAATGCATTCTGAAATGTCAGCCATTGTCTAAATATTGATGTGTATTCATTCTGCATTTTTGATTACAAGCCACAGAAATAAACTGTGGCTAAGTAAAGCTAGAATAAAATTACCAGAAGGATCTCAAAAACTCATTGAATTGTTAAGAGGCTTGAAGACGCTGGGAATTTAACAGGAAATTAGATAGCGATGGGATGGCTAGATGGCTCACTGTGTCAAAACTCTTGCATCCAAGCTTCTCAACCAGAATTTGATCCCTAGAACCCACATTGTAGGAGAAGTCATTTCCACACGTTGTTCTTTGACCTTCACATGCACTCCAAGGCATTCATAGATCTCTCTATACAGAATAAACAAACAGACAAATAATAAATATGTTTAAATCAAATTAAATATAAAGGAAATTAGATAGCTTCAGAAACAGAGAAGCAGGACATTCCAGTGACTTGAGCAGGAATCATCATGAAGATGGAATGAGTTCTATTTGTTTCTAGAACCTTTAACTGTTTGATGAGCTTTAAATACTAGCAAAAGTCAACTGATTGGCTGAAATGGAATCCTATGCTTATCCCTTGAGTATGGAATAATAGGGCCCTTAGTTACTACCTTGGTATATCTAGCAAAGAGCGAGTTCTCAAAGGAGGAATGGTGACAGAAAAAGAGAGGACTGTGGACAATGACAGCTTCAAGTGACATCTTGTTACTCCTTACTCCACTCACTTAAGATATACAATTTCTTCAAATTCAATGGCATTGAGCCTCAGAAGTCTGTGGTATGATCTAAATGTTTACATGTTAAAATTCTAATCTCCAGAATGATAATTTTAGGAATCAGGTGATTCTGTCATGATGGTGGTGGTGCTCTCATGAGTGGGGTTAGTGCCCTTTTAAGAGAGGTCCAAGGTTGCTTCTTGTGCTGTGTGAACACAACAAGAAGGCACTACCTGCCAACCAGGAAGTACCTATCATCACAGCGAATACACCAGTTCCTTAAGCTTAGACTTTTGAGCCTCCAGAGCTTGAGAAAAAAGAAACGATCTTTTAAACTATCTCATTACAATATTGTGCTATATAACAGCTCAAATACAGTAAGACAGTATTCTGAAATTAACACTTCTTATTTCTTCTGTTTGAGATACAATATGTATGTATTTTATTCAAAGTCAATGATGCTGAACCAAGACAATGACCCATCTCTCCCTTCTGGGCTTTCCTCGATAGCTCCCACAAATGACAACAATTATGATTCAGATCAAGTCAGGACAAGTCTAATTGTCATATCTCAAGCAGAGTTGAGAAAGCCAGAGATCTGACTTAGTTTCCCAAGACATCCTTGTTTGGGATTGTTGATATTATTGGCCAGAGTGATGCTGTTGAAATCTAGTTAGTCCAGCTTTTCTGGGCGCTTTAGGAAGTGCTTGGGGTTGGCATTTGGTCAGTGCCCACTGTAGGTCAGTGGCCCTGTGTTGAGGAAACAAGCCACCCTTTATCCAAAGATCCTTCTTGGCAGTTTTTTCCCCTTATATTACTTGTTTCAAAAACATTTTAAAATTTAAAAAAATTATGTAATTTCCTCATTCACTCTTCTCCTTACAACCTCTACAGTGTTTCTCATTCTTTATCCTTCTTAAATTCATTACCTTTTTTCATATATATATATATATGTATATATATGAAATATATATATATTTATATACATATACATGTATGTATATATGTGGAAATATACTTACACACATATATGTCTATATGTATACATATACATATAGACATATGTACATAAATATGTAAATATAACTTGCTCAGTCTGTTTAGTGTTACTTGTACATATACGATTCCAGAGTTAACTGCTTGTTATTGGAAAACCAATTAAGGGCTAATCTCTGGAGAAGGCTATTTCTACCCCTTTCCACATTTTTTAGTTGACTGTAGTTCTTTGTTTAGGGGTGGGGGTCTCCTGAGATTTGCCAGTTCCATGTTAGCATGTCAATTGGTGTTATACTTCAAGGTATTGTATAGGTAGCCATATTGCTAAGACATCTTGGGTGACATTTTCATGTCATTTCCAGGAGGCACAAATTTACAGCATATTTTCTGGTCTTCCAGCTCTTATAATCTTTCTGTACCCTTTTCCATGATGTTCCATGATGTTCCCTGAGCCTTAGGTGTTGTGTTGTAGGTGTATCCATTTTTAATACGTCCCACAGATCCTCCCGGGGGATGCTGATGATAGAGTCTAGAGTGTTTCTTGCTCCAGTCTCTGCTGTGTGTATACTCCACCTCTCTCTTGAGCTCTGCATTCCTGTGCAGATGAGATCCCTACTTCTGCATGCTAATGCTTGAGCTCATATCCTGAGCTCTTTTAACTGAAGAAATGCAGTGGATGTAAACTTGAGGTATGATGTTGCCAGGTCTTCCCATCATGTTTAACCACCCAGAAGTCTTCCCAAGGATGCCACAAATGATTTGTTTGGGAAATTTCCTCCCCAAATGTCAACTGGATCAGTGTTTGCTGTGAAATCAGAACACATGAGAGTAATCAGATCTGCTGGGAAGAGGAGAGTTTGGAATTCTTACTTTCCAAAACATTTCACAATTTTGTATGTGGTTTTTCCTGAGAACGCTCTATCCTGTGGTATTACAATCTAGTTATACAGCCCCCCAGGTCATATCCTACAGCTCAGTCAGCATGTAGTCCAACAAAAGTTACGTTCATTTATAATACATCTAAACTGTTTGGCACAGGCTTATCAATATGCTTTGGCTTATCAAACAGAAAGATTAACATCTAGTTTGTGCATTTGCTTTTACTTGAACACAGATGTACTTGAAAAAATAATCAAGACATCTTGTTCAAATATTTTTGTTCGCTTTTGGATTACATTCCAGAAAAGGTAGGGAAAAAATCCTCTAAAATTTTTTGGTATGACTTAATGGGTCAAATAAAGAGCAGTTTTCAACACGTCAAAAATATTTTTTGGAGCATTAGAGGAAAGAACTTGAAATTCTTGTCTTTTTGTTTGTTGGCATATTTTGGCGATCACCACAACTGTTTACATGGGGAACATGAGTCAATGTAATTGAACATGATGTCAACGTGTCTTGGAACAAAATCGTGTGGAGAATATGATGAGATTATACTCTGGCACCAGAATCAGATATGTCAGAGCTGAAAGAATTGAGAGGGTATTCAGCTTCATCCTCTCATTTAAGAAATGAGGGAACTGGGACCAAACTGTTGAAGCAGCATGTCTGAAAGAAGATAGCTCGTCATTTGCAGAGCCCTCATGAATGTAACCTTGTAAACATTATCTTCTTTTCCCTACCTTTTCATAGAGATAGGGGTATGCTTTCTCTATAATCTCCTTACATTTAGTCCTGAATATTCAAGAAAACAGTCATCCTCAACTTAACATCTAGAAATAGCATCTTGGATAAAATACATATATAGAGTTTGTATATGAATGTGTGTGTGGCACTAAATGTGTTCAATTTGGTTTGGATTTTAACTTCTATTTATGCTTGGATGATTTTGTACATATATTCAACGTGTCTTGGTCATATCCCCTCACAACTTGCCCCTCCTGATCACCCTGGACACCCCTAATATGTCCCTTTCTACTGTCATATCTTCTCTCTTTTTCGGTAACCTACTGAGTCTAATTAGTGCTGCCTGCTGTAATATTTATTAATCTTGTCGGCTTGACCCTGTGCAGGTTTTGTGCAGGGAACCACAGCACCATAGCTGCAGTCAGCTAATAGCGCAGCAGCTGTGTCAGGACCAGAAACAGAACTCCACAGTATTCTTCCTTCTCATCAGGCTCTCACAGTCTTTCTGTTCCCTCTTCCAGAATGCCCTTAGAGATTTTGGAGAAAGAGACTTGATGCAGATGTGTCATTTAGGGCTGAGTGATCAAGAGACACTTGTGACCAGTTGAGAGTGTCAGCAATGACTTCTGATGACTGCAGAAGAAGCATCTCTGTCCAAAGTAGAAAGGAACACCAGCCTACCGATATAAACATAAATATTTAGAAGGCACTTTGGCAACATGTTCATTTAGCAAAACAACAGTAGGAGGTCCCCTCACACAAACCCCAGGGACTATGAACTCCCCAGCTGCAGGCTTTTGAAAGGTTTGAAGTACCAGTCATGAATTCCTTCCTGTGCAGCAAACCTCACATCTATTGGAAGGCAATTGGTTATCCCATAATCTTCACGATCTTACTATTTTACTAAAGGCAGGTCAGTAGTGGAGAGTTAAGGATCCACTACAGAGAAAGACCACTGGTGACTCTTCTCCCCCAGTGGCCTGCTTAGTACCTGCCAGCGCTGTGAAAGCTAGCCAAGATGGAGGAAGTTTTCAGGTCCGTTCTAGCTTGACTTATGTATCCTGTAAGCAAAGTGTGTTATGTCTTCAGTAATATGGCCACATCATTTAGTTGTAGTAGGCAACCAAGACCAAAGGCAATAGCCCATGTTTGGGGCCCTCTATGGCCATCCTGACCAATAGTTTGTCAGGGGACATCACACATACACACTTGACACTAAGGAATTTCATTTAGTAACTCCTGTCTTCTGAGTAGAATCCATTTCTACAGGAAGAAAATAGATATTTATAGAAACTGCCGATCTGGGAGAAGCGTTAAAATAAGATAGGGGAAGGCAACCATTTACTTCATTCCTAACATATTGAGAGTAGAATGCGATTTCCCCTGGAGTTTGGATTATTACAAGATTCAAATCTCCAGGGTCAATCAATAGTAGGTGTCATAGGGACCTGGGTCCAAGCATGTGGGTCACCTAAGCTATGCTCTCAAGCTTGTGCCCCATTACCTTGTCAGTGTCTCTTTAAGTTAATGTGGGTGTTCATTTATATTCCTTAGAATTCTTTGAACTCTTCGGACATCTTTTAATTGTTCTTTTGTCTTCTGTGCCTTGAGTTTTTATCTAAGTTTTATTTTATTTTTTTCTCACTGGGACACTTACTGCAGGATTGTGATATTTGGGGCAAATGTACTGTCTTGTTTTCTCACATTGATTGTGTTTTTGTGGTGTGCCCTGGACATCTGGATTTGATTGTATCTTTTGACATGTTTTCTAAGCACATCAGCAGGCAGTGATCTGGGTAGTGTGGAAAAGTCTTGAGGGGACAGAGTGGAGGGGAACAGGCCTCTTAACTAGAAGCCTGGGCAGCTGGAAAATGTTCTAAGGTCAGATGTTCTCCTGGACAGCTTTGAAACCTCCAAAGCAGTCACGGTGGTCTTGTGGTCTGAGTGCCTAGAGATAGAGAGTCCCTAATAGGAGAGAAAATGGACTCAAGGGTGAAACTCAGTCAGGTCTCTTACTAGGGGTGGCCTCATGGACTTAATGTGCCTGGAAAGACTGGCATATTCCTGGAGGGTGGCTCTTGGTTAAAAACATGTGGAGTTTTACCCCTAGGAAAGTAGGTGGGAGTGGCAGGGGCATGGAGACAAAGCAGAAGAGGGGCCTATCTGATGGTAGAGTCCGTGTGAGGTCTCAGGGCAGTGGGTACGAGACATGGGAAGACTGTGGAGAAGAAGGAGTGGGATCCAACTTGTGGTAGGGCCAATGTGAGATCTTATCTACAATATGGACAAAACAATAGCTGATCTCATAATGTCGCTGCCACACTGTAGTCTACCAGCTGGGTAAATAAATTTCACTTGTTGCATTGTATGTTGTCAAGAGGTATAGTCTAGCTCTCTACTTTATTGCATCAGGACTGACCTCTGACTTTGACTTGATATGTGAGTTCTGAGGTATCAGCCTTTGTTTTTATGAAGCCTTGTCCTAGGACCCTCATCAGTGGAAAACAAATAAGACCATTGAAAGACGACTGGTCACATAGAGAAATGGTCTGATCCAGTCCACACATTGCTTAGATAGCAAATGGGAATGAGGCTGTCTTGGACCTAACATCTGAGGCAAACCTCCACTTGGACAAAGACACATGCACAGCTCAGATGATAAATCATACATGCATGCACAGGCATCTGGAAGGCACGCCCACACTCATTCAGTATCCTGGTGTTGGTATCCACTTTGATTTGTGTTTCCCCCAGCAATGGTTTCTTTTGGTAGATTGCCTCATTATAAGGCCCCATCTTCTCTTTCTCCAGCCACATGACTGGGAATACCACGTATGTTTTTCCACAGTGCTGGTGTTCCTTGGCATGCAGATGTGAGCATCTGTCCCCTTTCAGAATTCCAGTCAGAGCCGCTGCCCACTGATGGTTAGAATGTGCAATAATAATACAGCAATTTGAGAAAAGTGTTACAGGGACTAGGGGCTTATTTTCCTAAGTTTCCCAAAGACATCATCTTTACCAAAATTAAAGTCCAGCTCCCAGCCCAAGCAAATTTTCAGTAAGCTATTATATTTATATGTATCAGATAATAAAAAATTGACACAGTGCTTTGCAATTTGTAAAGCAGATTCAAGAACTTTAACCTAACTACTCTTCATAATAATCCCTTAAGAAAGCTTTTTTTTTTCTTTTTCTTCCATTTTATAAAAATTTTAACCTGGGCTAGTGTAGCAGGATGCTTTGAAGAAGCTTTTTGTCCTGTTCAGTCTTCCTTATGATTGGATGCCGCTTGGACTTCTGGGAACTTTGCTTAGGATATAAAGGAAAGCAGGGACTGTTGGCAGTTGACAGTTGGCAGTTGTTACATGCTAGTCCTGTTCTCTAGCAGCTCCTGATCTCCAAGCTTCAGACAGCTAAGGACAGCCGAAAAGGGCCGTGATTATTTCTTCCTTTCTCTCTTTCTCTCTTTCAAGGCCTCCTGCATGAGCAGTGAAGATTTCTTCCTTCCTTCCTTCCTTCCTTCCTTCCTTCCTTCCTTCTTTCTTTCAATCCTTCCTTCCTTCCTTCCTTCTTTCCTTCCTTCCTTCCTTCCTTCCTTCCTTCCTTCCTTCCTTCTTTCTTTCAATCCTTCCTTCCTTCCTTCCTTCCTTCCTTCCTTCCTTCCTTCCTTCCTTTCTTTTCTGAGCTAGAGAGTAAAAAAAAAATTTAAAAAGGCACAGTGGGAATCTGTTGCAATTTAGGAATCAGTTACAAGTTAAGAATCTATTGCAGTGGCATTCTACTGCAGGCTAGTGAGATGGCTCAGGAGGTAAAGACACTCATTATCAAACCTGATGACCCAAGTTGGATCCCTGGGACCCATGTGGTGGAAGGAGAGAAAAGACTACAACAAGCAGCCCTCTGTTCCTGTGCACTCCATGGTGGATATGTGCATGCACACACACAAATAAACAAATGTAATTAAACATTTGAAAAGCCACCAGTTATTAGTAATTTTTAGTCCCCTGAATCAGAAGTTAGAGTTCCCACTCTGTCCTGTTGGTGCTGCTTTGGTTTTTGGGTGCTCACTCCCATGATGAGTGATGTGTGAATATCTGATGATCACTGAGGACAGGGTGGTAAACCTTAATACTGTGTAAGAAGCTCCCTCTAGGGCTGGGTTCCAACGTGTTCTCTTGACAGAGCCCCTGAGACCCTGTGCAGTGTGTTGTTAACACGATGTCACTTCCCTAAAGTCCTGGATTTTGGGTGAAGAATATCATCTCACCTCTCATTTTTTTTTTCCCATTGTAAAATGGAATGTTTCATGTTTTCACACAGTTTGGGCCCCAAAGCAGCTCCTTGGGTTGTTTTCTTATGGTATCAAAATCTATATTGACTGTCAGTCGTGTATAAAGTGCAAAGTAGCTCAAATAAGATGCTTTGAGGAACAATGGTTAATAGTCGAGACCATTGACATACTTTTGGCATCCAACTAAAACAGCTCACCATGAGGAAAGTGGAAATCAACACCTCAAGAAATAACATGTTACCCATAGCATGAACAACAGAATGGATAATAACATCTGTTGGTAACATGTGGAGAAAGTAGAATTTGTATGTACTGCTAGTGGAGACTTAAAAAGTTACAGCCACTTTTTAAAAACCAGTCTAGGAAAGCTTTGAGTGAGGGCAATGCCTGCATTTTCAGCACTTGGCAATCAGAGGATCAGAAGATCACAGTTCTAGACCAGCAAGACACTGTCTCAAAACACACAACTGCAAAACAAAAACCAAAAAATAAATAAATAAATAAATAAACAAATAAATAAAAGAATTGGTTCAGCCCGTAGCTAAAACCAGGCTGCGAATACAGGTCAGTGGTAGAATGCTTGCCTGGTATGGATGAGAACTTGGATTCAATTCCCAGCACCATGATAAAACAAAAAAACCCCAAAAACATTAAAAAACTAAAAGTATAGTTTCCATGTAACTTAATAATCTCTCCATTAAATATATAGAGAAGGGAAATGAATATTTGTTCATGTAAAACCATGACAGAAATATGCTTAGCAGCATTATGTATAATAGTTAAGAGACGTCACATACACACCAACTGGCAGATAGATAAATGAATATGGAATATCCATTTCCATGGAATATTATTTAACCATAAAAAGAAATTAGGTGCTTATATATCACAAAATGGATGGCCCTTAGAGCATGGAGCCAAGTGAAAGAAACCAGACACAAAGCACTACGTATTATATGGTCTCATTCATATGAAATGTCCTGAATAGAGAAAAGCAGAGACAGGAAAGGCTTCGTGACTGCCCAGGGCTGTGGTAGGACAGGAAGTAATGACTACACGATGTAACATTTCTTCCTGGTGTGGTAAAAGCACTCTAAAATGGACTATGATGATGAACGTCCTCCTCTGTGAAAATCCAACCAATACATCATGTACTTAAAGCAGACGAATTGTATGATATGAGAGCCATGTTTCAACAAAGCTATTAAGAAAAAAGAAGGGAGATGAAAGACTTGACTCAATATATCAGCATGCCAACAGCTGAGTTAGTGAGAATGATATTTCTGTTGAGGGGGAGAAATTCAGAATATACATAAAATACTCAAGTACAAGATCAAAAATGCAAAGGTTCACTTCCACTGAGAACCGGTGAGGCTATGACCTAGACTGAGGGCTGTGACTGCTGATCACTGAGGGCGGTCTTCATTTCAAACACTCATCTGATCAGCATGGCTCTTGCTCCCCAAACTGTGGGCCACTGAAGAGAGCTGGAGCTGACTGATGCTCATGAGAGTCTATTCCTCATCACTGAGCAACGAGCTGGCATTTAGGTCCCGTTGCCAGCAGCGGAAAAGGAGGAGGAGTTAGTGTTTCTTCTGATCAGCTAATGTAATAGAGGTACTAGCCATTAGGTTATCTCTCTGTCTTTCCATTCTTGCCATTTTCCTACGTGAAGGTATCATGATTTCAAATTTCAAGCTGAGCAGATTGAGACTGAGTGAACAGTGATTGGTCACACAGCACACAGATAGCAGCATCAGCATATAAAGCCAAATCAGCCTCTCAGCAAAGCCTCCCATGTCCGTTAGTGTAATTCAAAATCCCCAATTCAAACCGACATAGGGATCTGGCAAACAGTGTTTGTGTTTGTGACCTGCAGACTTGGCAACAGACAAAAGCCTTGCACTGCAATCCCCCAAGGCAACGCTGACAGCATCTCTCCAGGTCAGCTTTGATGAATGGTATTTTCCAAGGGTAAAGGGACAGGTCATGAGCCCTGCCACCCAGAGGTAGAACTCCAAGAGAGTCCTGCTGAGGACTGGTGCTCTGGCTGACACATCTATGTCTTCAGTGTAGTCCTTCTAGCTGTCTGCACTTCTGTCTCTCAGACCTCCTTGGTACACAGGGACTGCTTTACGTAATGGGGCTCCAGGCAGCTCAGAGGTCAGGCAAACATGGGCCGAGGATGTTGAGGACACCTGCCTCTTGCAGGCAAAGATGAACAAATGACAACATTTGTTGCCTTGAATGTGAGCAACCCAGGCAGCATGTGTGAGGCCCTATCAGATCTGTTTGCTTCATGAGCATGGGTCCCTCTTTTCATATCTGGAGCAGGGAACAGATGTTCCATCAAAAGACACATTTAAAATAAAGATAATTATGCAGTGAGAGGCTTAATTACATCAGCTTATTCAGGTCCACTTAATTGCCTGACAGCCCAAGTGCCTCCCACTTATTTGCGGCAGAGGCTCTCGTGTTTTGCTGGTTTATCAAATCCTTTGATGGCTCGTGGAAGATGTTATTGACTTAGCAATTCAGAAAATATCAATTCCTCATATACAGCTGGTTGAAGAAAATGTAAATATTTTTAACAAGCAATAAAGAATCATCGTTTTCCTAGTGCTGGCTTATGGTGTCCTATAAATGATTAATAACTGCAATGACTCACAAAGGTAAGACCCAAGTAGATATTTCATCTTTAGCTGTCTCTTGGCCGTATTTGCAGGCTTTCTGTCATATTAAAATCCTGGGGAGAAGGTGATTTGGTAATTTAAAGAAGCCATTTGCCTTATGTGACAATCAGGCAATTGACCCCAAGAAAGCAGTTTTATGATGCTATTTTCGTCTCTCCTTAACTTTAAAGGTATAGATTAGTTCTGAGACGGAGTGATGTCCTGTCTCAATTTGGCCCCATAAATTACAGCCTTTTCGAAGCAGTCATTTTACTTACTATTTCTATTTTTCTCTCACTATTCATTTTTTTTTCTGCCAACACTTACAAAGGAACCCCTCTGCTCATCCCAGTTCTAAAAAAAAGAAAGAAGAAAGAAGCAACATTTTTTTAAAAGCCTCAGACAAGGCAAATTTCTGATCCCTCCCCACTAGCCCTTGTCCCATTCTGTGGCCACAAAATTTATGTAAACTCTGCTATCATGGATTCCAGGAAATGCTTCCTCCTGGATATAACCTGATGTCAGTAGGGATCCTAGCAAGAAGCAGATGGCACATCCACACTGATTGAAGGGCAGATAATGAAGGGATGCACACAGGCAGGATTCCCACGTCTGTTGCAGCGCTGTTCATAATGGGGAGGACATGAAATTAACCTAGGTGTCTACAATGGATAGCGAAGATGTGCTGCATAAATACAAAGGAATAATATTGAGCGATAAAACAATGGCGCTTCCATTTGCCGCAGCGTGAATGAGCCTGGAGGGCTCTATACAAACTGAAATAAGCCAGACACAGAAATACAGATACTGAATACCTGGAGGGCTCTATATAAACTGAAATAAGCCAGACACAGAAAAACAGGCCCTGACTATCCTTATCTACCCATAGAAGCTTCAAAGATCGACCCTATAGAAGTATGGAGTAGAGTAATAGTTACCTGAGGCTAGAGGTAGAAGACACGCAGAGGGGATGGTTAATGGGTACAGAATGGGTACTTGTAAAGGAAAAATGGCTTCCAATAGCTATGTAGGACAGTAGCTACTCTGCTTGACAATAATCAATTGACGATTTCTAAACAGTTAGTAGAGAGGTTTTTGGATATTATCAACAGAGACTTCTGAGTTAATGAGTATATCAGTCACCCTTATTTGACCATTACACATCATACGTTCATTAAAACAACACAGTGTATTCCATAAAACAGAGATGTTATCTATCAATTTTTTTTTTTAATAGAGAAGAGAAAGATGAGGTGAGGTACCAGAAATGAAGAAGAAATGCCAAGTACAGTGGGGCCAGAGAAATGTGCTGACAACACTGAGGTGCAGGAGGTCAGAGCAGGAGGCACCACCTGTCAGAGCTGTGGACTTCAGATAGGGGCGTGGAAAGCCTGGGACGATGCAGAAGGGAGGTGGCTAGGAGAATCCATATCTTGTCATCACTCTCTCCTACCCTCTGATTTGCATTAGATCTCCCCACTGTCCGCATTACACCCACTCTCAGAGACCAGGGAGTCGGGGTATTGTTCACATAAGTCAGTTTCCCAGGTTACCAGGCGCAGCAGGACTCCAATAGGAAATGGGGAATACCCACATCATAATCTTCCTGGTCTCCTCAGTTGGCACTTCTTCGATAATTAATAATTATCTCCTAAGTGTCCACTCAGATAGCTCTGCCTGGCCTTCTCTTCCACCTTGGAAGTCCTCAGCTTTGGATGGTACCTTGATATTGCTCATATTTACTTCTTTCTTTCCTAAGCTCCCTTTGCTTGGTATGTCCACATTATGTGACAGTCATGCCCTGCATTTGCACATAGTCAAACTAAAATCATCTCTCTTTGAATTCATTTCTCCCAGAATTCATCCTGGGGACTAATGTTCTTTTCTCAGATTTTAGGGTAGAATGGTCAACTTCATTTGTTCAACTATATCCAGACCACAGAGTTTTAAGTTCTGTGGATCCCAACTCTGAATTCTCTTCATTCTTCCTTCTCGTCTTCCCCACACAAGTCCTCCATCTCCCAAGGGTGTCACCGACATGTGTTTTTCTGCTTCTATTAGTTAACTACACTATGCAATCTATGTTGCTTCTGAATTTATCTTTCTAAAACAGTTTGCATTTGGTCAAACTTCCAGGCAAAAGTCTTAGCATTAACTAAAGCATACAGCTCTCTAGCTGAGGCTGGTTTCCATAACCTTTTCCATCAGTTCTAACTTCTATTTCTGTCCTTTTAGCCTACTATAGAACTGCTCAAGGCATCTTATAAACACCTGTGTTTATAACTTAAACAGATGCTACACTCAGCCTGCATCAGAGAAGCTTCTTTTTGCAGTAGACCCCAGTGAATACAGACAAGCACGGTTGTCCAAGATGCTGAGACTAACAGGCATTCAGTAATCAGCCCTAAACAGGACGTTTATACCACCCCATCTAAAGGTCAGAGAACATTCCAGAAGAGGCATAGAAAGAAAGGAGTAGCCTGAAGATAGGGAGAAAGGCTGGAAAACGTTGTCTATCTACAGGACATGATACAGTCAATGCAATTCTGATGTCCTAGCAGCTGCAGTTGCCTGCACTGGGCCCATGCAAGACCAGACCTGTCCACAGTCAGTCATGGATTAGGGAGGGACTCACCAGGGATTATTTCTTCCTTTTCTACCCTGCCTTCCCCACTCCCCATTTAACCCTTTCTGTTCCATGATTCCCCTTCATGCCTTTATACCTCTGCATCCTGTCTTTCCTCTTTTGACGTTACTCTCACATGATTCCTTACTAATTTCCTGACCTCTCTGGGTATTCCAAATGAAACACATGTCTAAGGTTCAAAGCAGATATCCACAAATAAGAGAAAAGGTGTTACATTTGTCTATCTGGCTCTAGGTCATCTCTTTCAAAACAATTGTTTCCGGTTCCATTCATTTAGATGCACACTTCATAATTCGATTTTTTTTCTTAACAGCTGCATAATATTCCATCATGAAAATAGGCCACATTTTTTTCATTATCTGCTCATTAATTGAGGAATAGCTAGGTTGTTTCCATTTCTTGGCTGCAAATTCAATTTGTTTAACATTCAGCATCCTATAATGATGAAAAGTGGTTAAACACAGGTTAACAAAACATGAGCCAAGAATGCATGGCCAACTCAAGTTACAACCTCAGCAAACAAACAAACTAGACTATCAACTGCCTACAGTTTGCAAATACTGGCAAAGTGTCTGAGTATATGAATAAAATGCAAGGCATTGGGACACTGGCCCTGAAAGCTACTAATTTTAACCAATTCTATATGGTTTACATATGACTTCTTCAGGAAGTAAAGATATCCAATAGGCATTCACTTAATTACATTTAAAAAGTAAAATCTGCTTTGATCTTCAAAGTGTTAGTCTTTTTTTCTTTTTTTCTTTGTTTTGTTGTTTGAGACAGGGTTTCTCTGTTGTAACTCTGGCTGTCCTGGGACTCACTCTGTAGACTAGGCTGGCCTTGAACTCACAGAGATCTGCCTGCCTCTGCCTCCCTGGCGTTGGGATTAAAGGCCTATGCTACCACTGCCCAACTAAAATATTTCTATGACAACTATCATGATGGTTTGCTAAAACCCTCCCACTTTTCTTCATCACCCCCAATTTGTACATAAGATATGTGACACCAAAGCAGAGATTCTAGTCCGATTCTTGTCACCGCGCTTTAAAATCATCAGACAGAAGCACTGCTTCCAAGAGGCTCTAAAGAGTGGTCTGCTCAACAGGACAAGTGGTTTTACCATTGGGAGGCATTTTGTTTATTACCCATGAACTCTGTTTAAAATGAGTGCATTATACAAGTAGGGTACCAATGAGACTCAGGAATGACCTATGAACTCGCCCCTGGGAGCAATGGCTCCAACGAGTTCCTCAGTCTGTAGGCCACAATAATACATTAATCTAATTGGCCTCTGGGAGAAACTCTGGCATGTAGTCCTCAAAATACAGAAAATGAAAAAGAATGGATTCAGACGAATCATGACACAAAAACACTGTTAATTATTGTTGGTTTCCTGACAAGGAAGATTTGTAGATAATCTTGTTGTATAAAAATTATAATTCTGCCCAGCTAAACGCTAGTACCTGGCCCCAAACAATGGATAATAAGATTACACCAACATTCACGCATGCATTAGCCTTCATGTTCTACTGCTGTAGATTTCGTGTGTACTTACACGCACTTTTCTCTGAATGAAGTTTAATTTTGTTCTTAAAATAGCAAATCCTACTCAACAAAAATTATTACATTTGTCAGGAAGAAGGATCATTTCCTAGGTTAAAAATCTAATATTTTATTTATTAATGTGCATTGTGTGTGATGTATATATGTGATTGTGGGCACATGGATGCCATGGCATACATCTGGAGGTCAGAGGACAATTTTAGGGAGTAAGCTCTCCTTCCATACGGTTTGAGGTAAGGCCTTTCTTGTTGTTTCTACAGCTGTCCTGCTCACATGAACTTCTAGATGATTCTCCTTGCTCCATCTCCCATCTCACCATAGGAATCCTAGGATTACAGATGCATATCACACATCTGGCTTTTTACATAGGCTCCTGGATTGACTTAGGTTATCAGACTTACACAGAAAAAAAACATTTTTACCAGATGAGCTGTCTTTCTGGCGCCAAGAAGGATTACTAAAAATATTGATTTTTAATATTTTTTGGGGTGGTGGTGGTGGTGGTGTGCGTATGTATGCATGTATGCCATGTATGTACGAGTGCATCATATCTCCTGGAGCTGGAGTTATAGGCAGCTGTGAGACACCCAGTGTGAGTTCTTGTAACCAAATCTGGGTCCTCTAGAAGAGTACTGAGCACTCCTAACCTCTGAGCCACCTCCCTGGCCCCAGAAGAACATTTTAAAGTCATTAAAAGTAGTAACACTAATGCCAATCTTGTGCCACAGACCCTGCAAACAACTGCTAACGAATTTTGGAAATCTTCCCGACGAAATTCAAGGTTTCAAATCCTTCTCACTCTATACTACATTAGCCATTCTTTTAAAGACAGCCATGAAGGTTGACCATCTGTAATTAGAAATCATAAAACCACTTTCTCTATATTTAGTTGCGTGCAATTAACGCACATGTTTCAAATTAAGCTTTGCATCCCTTTGCGCAGATTTCGTCAAATAATTTTTTTTTTGACAAATACAGCCTGCTGATATACTACTTAGAATAACAAAACTTTAACAATAACTTCAGAGTTTTGCATCCATGCTTTTAGGCTTACACACTGGGGTTCCTCTGTACAATAAGCATTGGCTTCAAGTTTTACGAACCATTCTTGAGGTGTGTTGATGTTTCTGCTGATCTTTGGGCTTTGCTTCTCAATCCTTAGATTGTTATCTTCACCTCGAATTTGTAACTCTCCACCCTGTTCTCTTCTTCTGACGCTATATTTGTGTTGCTAAATAAATATTCAACGTTGATGCTATTAAGACCATGCAAATATATGTGTAAATTTACAAACAAGTCCGCAGTCCATGAAGTCTATGTTCTACACATAAACTGTATTTGAAATTCTCCTAGTTTCCCCAATGCTAACAGTCTGAATGTTTACATGTAATCACCAACTGGTGTCTTGCTGACTCACAATTTGGCCATTTAACATAACATGTACCATTGAAGGAGCTGTTCTCTGTGATCCACAGCCTGTGGTTATATTGTCTGAGAGAACTCTAAGACCCCTTTAATCTGGTTTCACACGTCAGGCTATAGGTTCAGTTCTCACTCTTAGAAATTTCCATCATGAACCTTACTCTCACTACAGTGTGCTTTAATTGTAAGTGCATTGCTCTTATCTTAGAATCTCTGGTCTAGGAAATGGTAGATAACAAAAATGCCCAATAGTCTTTACTCTTTCTTTAGTTTTTACACTTTACAAAGTGACTTTGTCTCTTCTCGCATCAAACAGAAAAATCTATGACCTTCCTCTTAAAATGTGGTTGATGTGTTACTTGCTTTGGTCAATAGAAGATAATGTAATAGACAATTTGTCTCTTTTTCTAGGGACTCCATACACACACCTGTGTGTCTGTCTCTCTGTCGATATTACCTATCTTCTACTTATCATTGATCACCTATTTCTATCTATCATCTATCTATCTATCTATCTATCTATCTATCTATCTATCTATCTATCTATCTATCTATCATGTCTGTCATTTATCATTTGTTCATTTATCTATAATCTACAGTCTGTTTTCATCTAATATTCCTCTCTATTATTCATTTATCTATATATATATCATTTAAAACTGTCTGTTTGTCTGTTCTGTCTGTCTAGCAATGCTAATGTGGTTAAAGACTAAAGATGGCCTGCCCTGGCTGAGGCCCTCCTACATTGGCAGCTTATAGCCAATGCAGAAGTCACCTGCAGGCACATAGACCCATCCAAGAGGGGCAAACATCCAAGGTGAGTCGTTTTTAACATTACGTCCTACTTTAAGTTGGTAAATGTTTTGAAGTCATTGTGCAAAATATTGAAAACTGGTTACAAGAGAACATGCTGGTGGGTTACTTGTGAGAGGAGGAAGACTAGTGTCTTGAGGTCGTGGTAATAACGTTGGTCCTCACTAGACCCTGTAGGTAGAGAGAGGATTTTGAGATGTAAGTGGCAACTGTGGGAGTTTCCCTTTTTCCTCTTTTAAAACATGTCTTTGTATTTTCAAATTTATTTGCTTAAATATTAACTAACAAAATAATAGGTTTCCATGTGGGGCTTTCATTTTGGTTGATTTCATCTCTCTGCCTTGCTGCCTTCTCATTGCACTGTTTTGCTCCCAATATCAGATGTATAGAACAATAGAATGTAAGTGAATATCCAGAGATAAACCTACATAGCTATGGATACCTGAGTTTTGGCAAAGGTGCCAAAAACATGCACTGGAACAAAAAAGGACATTCTTTTCAATGAATAGCACTGGCAAAAATGGACATGCATCTGTGAAAGACAAATTAAATCCATAACACTCACTCAGAACAAAATGCAATTTAAAATGGATCAAAGACCTTAATTTAAAATGGAAACATCCAGGCAGGAGAAAAGGCTCAGAGGTTAAGAGTGCTTCCTCCCCTTCCAGAAGACCCAGGTTTAGTTCCCAGCAATTACATAGGGTTGTTAGTCTGGTTCTAGGGGAAACAACACCTTCTTCTGGCCCCTGTGGGTACCCAAATACACATGGCCATATACACATCCACACCATCACCACCACTACCAACAACAACAACTGAAAAGAAAATACTGAAACTCTAAGAAAAAAACCTTCCAGGACATCACAGGTTTAGGCAATAAATTTCTGAATAGAATCCCAACAGTGGGGCGGGAGAGAGGGCTCAGTGGTTAAGAGCACTGGATGCTCTTCTAGAGGAATAGGGTTCAATTCCCAGCACTGATATGGCAGCTCAGAACTATCTGAACTTCTGTTCCTGGGGATATGATACTCTCACACAAATATACATGCAAGTAAAACACCAATGTACATAAAATAAAAATAAATAAAATATTTTTAAAAATTTTATAAAAACACGCCTCCCCCAAACTGACAGATATAGTTACATGAAATTAAAGAGCTCCTACACAGCAAGAGAAACTATCAGCATAATGAACAGACAGTAAATAGAATAGGAGCAAACCTTTGCCAGCCATACTTCTGACAAGGAGTTAGTATCTAGAATTTATAGAATTGCAAAAATGAAGCACCATAGCAATTTAAAACTGCCAAGCAATACATAAGCCAATGATCTGAACAGACAGTTCTCACAGTTCCTAAAAGAAGAAATACAAGTGGCCAATAGACATTTTATACATTTTAAAGTGGTCAGCCTATCCAGGGCCCAGAGAAATGCAAATTAAATTTCTTTGAGATTCCATCTCACTCCAGTCAAAATGGCTACCACCAAGGAAACGAATGTCAGTAAACGGTGTCAAGGCTGGAGGAAAGAGGAACCACATGGAAATCGGTGTGTAGGCATATCGGTGCTGATGTTATAGGATTACAGATACCATTACCACACTCAGATTTTTATTGTATTTGAACTCAACAAACATTCAAAATTTATTTTGGACTTGAGTTTAGAATGTTAGAGCTTATATTTTAATGTACTAGGGGGGCATTCTGAGCCTTTTGTGAGTTGTTGACATCTTCTGATAGGGGAATATTCAACTTATCAGATATTTTAATCTTATCACTTAATCTCATTGCTGATGCACTCATGAATTCATGTCAGACAACATGCCTAGGAATTATTTAGGGTGCAAAATAGAACACTATAAAATTTCAGCCTTGCATTCAGAGGGTGCCTGAAATTGTTTTGATCACATTATACATACTCATTCTACAGTATCTTGGGGCTGGGGCTTAAATTTCTCCCTAATAATCCTGGAGAGCACCCGAATGAAAGTGGTATGGTAAGAATAATGTTATAAGTGACTGTCCTGACAACCGCTATTTTGATCCCCTCCTTCTATAACTGACCATGTATTTCATGATTAAGTTCAAAATGTTATGAAAAATAAAATTATCCAAAAATCAAGGATATTTTTTGAAGAAAGGACAAAAAAAAAAAAAAAGAATGCAATGTTTCTGTCATACTTTCCCCACCCTTCTTCTTCCAATTTGTTCACGCTTCTTTACTAAAAATATATTTATTATAAGTAGTACAGAATCTTGTTTTTAAAAATCAAAATAATGGTTTTCTTTTAATACATTTTGACTCATTTACATTTAATGTAAAGCAGGAGGAACAGCATGGGACACCGACTTCCAGACATAACATGGCTGTTGAACTCTTGAACTCACAGCCCATGAAGCCCATGCTGCCCCGAGGATTTATGGGTAATTAACTGTTGATGAGGCAGGAAGAGACATTTTCTTCAGTACTGTAGTCAACAGTAAAATGCCTGTTCTCCTGGCAATAACTCAAGTGAAACTCATAAGGTCACATACATGCATACATGCAGGCATACACACAACGACAGCAAAGCCCAGGGAAGACTGGCTGAGAAGGAAAAGGGGTTTAGCAAGGTGAAAAAGGGGACAAGACAATGTCATAATGGAAGCCATTATGAATAACTAGTTATTCTAATAAAATATTCAAAAAAGAAAAGACTATCAAAGGGTATTTTACAAAGAAATATTCCTGGGCAAAATGTTCCCATCTATGTGGAGGGATCCTATCTCAGTATCATTATTTGCTCATTTTAGAGAAAGACATGGCCATCCCATAACACGGTAGGGGGTTTCTCAAAGGGCACAATCAAAGAACATTCTAAAATCTCAGGCAGACTCTGCAAGACGTATGATAAAGTATCTTCAGAAGCTCCATGTGAGGATGTCTGCTGTACGTTGTTCACTACACAAGTCTCAAAAGCCAGCCCAGATCCAAAGGGATGGGCAGTACATTAGACTTGTTGACATGAAGAACAACATGTTATCTGGGCATGCAGGAGGCCATAGCGTCTTTCCCTAGAGACTACTCGCCACTCATCATATACTTTCTTCTACCCTTCCACGTTCAAGCTGTCTGTGCTTCGTTACTAAACTACGTTTATTATAAGGAGGATAAATCAGTCTTTATTTTAAAATCCAAAATGATTTATACCTTATAATGCTTGATTAGCTCAGCTGCATTTAGTGTACTCACCCAACAAAGACAAAACCAGATATCAGTACCTAGAACTACAATCTTCTCAAACTCAGATCCTAAACACAGGGTAAACACAATCAATAACAGCAGAGACAATATGTCTTCACTAGAGCCTAGCATCCCTACCACAGTAGGCCCTAAATATTGCAACATAGCTAAATCACAAGACAAAGACCTTAAAATACTTTGTGAATACAATAGAAGTCCTTAAAGGGGAAATAAATAAATCCCTTAAGGTAATCCATGAAAACACAAGCAGTGGAAAGAAATGGAGAAAACAGTTCAAGAACTGAAAGTGGAAATAGAATCAATAAAGAAAAATCAAACTTAGGGACATCTGGAAATAAATTAGTAACTTAAACAGGAACCTCAGAGGCAAGGCTCACCGGCAGAATACAAGAGATAGAAAAGAGGATCTTGGGTATCTATAAAGGAACTGAATACCTCAGTCAAAGAAAATGTTAAATATAAAAAAGACCTGGCATAAAATATCCAGGAAATCTGAGCTATTAGGAAAGGACCAAATCTAAGAAAAATAGGAAGAGAGGAAGGAGAAGAAATTAAGGGCAAAGGCACAGAAAAATATTTAAGGGTAGATAGCCAACAGAAAACAAATTCAACATCACTTTTGGAAGTTCTTGTTTCATGTTGTATCAGGACTTTTCCTTTTAAAAATTTATTTTAATTTATTTCGGTTATATATATATTTTTTCTTCTGTCTTTTTGCTCTAAGGGTCTTTTGCATGTATATTATGGCGTCCTGTTCAATGTTTCTATGGGATTCCTGAGAGTTCTAAGAAGTGGATCTTTATTTCTTGTGCTATCTCTTGGACTCTTTTCCTTCTGTTTGTTTTGTCCTATTTTGATGTGTTATTTTATTTTATTTTATATTTTATTATTATTACTTAGAAGTCTGTTTCTTTTCTGAGGAGAGAAATAGGGAGGATCCAGGGAGGGGAGGAAGAACTTTAGGGAATAAAGAAAGAGGAAACTGCAATCAGGATGTACTATGTGAGAAAAAAAATCTATTTTCAATAAAAGGGAAAAAAGTGAAGGGGAAATGGGAGATTAAAGGAGACTGCAAACTTTGCATGTTGTATGCAATACCAATCTCATGCCAAACATCATTAATGTGTATACTTAGACATGTTAATAAATCAGAGCAGTGAAAAAAAAAAAAGCACTTCCTCATGAGAATTTTTTCTAATAATCTTTTAACTTATTCCCTAATTAAAAATCCCTCTTTATGAGATTTTTAGCAGTTGTCATGGTGACAGGAACAATACTCTGTGATTAACACATCCACAGAAGGCAAGAACAGTTAAAGAAAGGAGTTTCCGGATGGTAGTAACTCTATGTGTTAGCCCTGACGTTCTTTGTTGTCTTTCTCAGTGGCTGATAATCCTCAGGGAAGTGTCTCCTTGTTCCTCTGCAGAGCTGAGGCACAGCTGTCCTGGGCCTCTTTCCTACTCTACATGTGCCAGCAATCCAAGTCAAGTCAGCCATAAGTCCCTATTCCTGTCACCAGGAGAGATAATTCTGAGTTCTCAGTTTCGGGCAACAGTGTCCCAACTAAACTTATGGCAAATGGGGCAATTCTGCTTTTTATATGACTCGTAAATATAAGGACTGGGCTTCATGGTTGAAACTCAAGCATTTTTTTCTAGAATGTGAATTTCTACTCACATTATAAAATTTCTACTCACACCAATTATAAAATTGGTGGCCTTATGTTAGCCTTCTATTCTTGTGCCATCTTCTAAAGCCATCTTCTTAAGAAGTCGTGTAGGGTCTGGTTTGGTTATCGCCTTAAACAGTTGTATAACTGCATTTTGGGAGATAGCCCCTCATGCCAGATGGAAATGTCAAAATCACTTTATTTCAAAAACAAAAATCAGATAACCGTGGAGGAAGTTTGTCTATGATACTAATCTTTTTTTTATAATTTAAAATGGTCAAGTTTGAAGGACACAGCATCAGGAGTATATAGCTTGCAAAATCCAACATCCCTTATATAAAAATCTGAAATCTATCCTACTCCAAAATCCAAAATTACTTGAGTGTCAACATGTCACATATGTGGAAAATTCAAACCCCTGACCTTGTGTAAGTAGCAGTAAAAACAGGGGTGCCTTGAAATATTGTATGAAGCTAACTTCAGACTGTGTGTACTTGGGTAGATAAAACATAAGCGAATTTCATGGCGACACAGGTTCCAGCCTAATGCTGACTTCCTTGTGTGTATGCATGGATTCTGAAGTCTAAGACGACTCAGTAGAGTGCTTCTCATGCAAATGCAAGGACCTGAGTTCAAGTCCCCAGAACCCACTTAAAACTAGCTACGGTAGCAGAGGTCTATAATCCTAGCGCCCTTAAGGCAGGATGGGAGGTAGAGACTCACCAGTCTCCAAGTGTGACCTATGCAGTAATGAACAACAAACACAGAAACGCTGTTGCAAACAAAGTGGAAGGCAAGATTGTCTGAGACAATCCTCTCTGACCTCCATACACAAGGCATGACACAGGCATGCCCACACTCATACACAGGAATACATACATACACACATGTATTACATGTATCACATACATGCACACATACAAATTGCAAAATTTTAAAAATCGGAAACCTACGGCATTGCCGTGGGTCTTATTTACCTACTCTTGTTATTTTTCCTTGCTTCTCCCTTCTTGAGTGGAATGTATAGAAAAGTATTTATTTGAAGTTATACAAAGGACACAGTAAAACTCAATAAAATGGCAATTTATTAGGACAGTGTAGGCTAATGAAGAAGAGCCCCTGAAATGATAACACTCACTTCTGAGGTTGGACCAGTTTATATGAAAGCCGTTTAGTGGATGAGGATCTGGCTAAGCCTGATAGGCTGTGGGTCAGGCTTCCTACCTCTCCAGGGCTCTTCACTTGGTGGGCTGTGATGATAACACCCGCTCAGAGTAGAGGAGATTTTCATTTGATGAGTGGTCTGAACATCTACTTAGTGGTTATAAAATATCTACTGCTGAAAGCCACAGAGCATTGATAAACAGATCCGGGACAGCTGAGTTATTGCAATCTACTTAACATGAGGAGAACAAATTATGAGTCAAATGTTCCTGTTTAATAACCTCACTGAGGGCAGAGAACTGCTCCAGGCTGGAGTTAACCCTGCTTGCACTGAGCCTGGCCACAGTCCCAGAAAGGTAATGCAAGCACTGAAGCGGTTCAGGGGGATTTTCCATTAGGACTAAGGTACACAGAGAGGAAAATTTAAAAGGTCCATCTGGTAAAGGAAATAAACAATTTGTAAAACTGCTATATGGTCCTGGATGCACTACCTAGACTCCCTCTGTGACTTGCATTTCATCTTTTTTACATTACACATGTTTAAGCTTATTAAATCTTGTCTTCAGCATAATACTGCATTCTTTTATGGCACTAGGGGAACGGAAGGACTATTTGTCTGTTCTCCATTAGTTGTCTGAACCTAGGTCAATCCTCTCTGCCCAAGGACTATAAATACTTTTGTTGAAAACTGACTCCTTTCCCTGCTTCCAAGGACCACGCTTTTCTTTAACACGTGCAGAAGGGGCTCGCTTCGTCTCCTCATGGGAAACACATTAGCAATATGTTTCCTGGGCATGTTATTGCAAAAAAAGAAATAAATTTAAAATGATGTTTGCTTCTTAACTTGCTCACTGACATGCATTTCGGGGTATAGGTAGGACACGTGTTTGAGAGTGAGTCAAATCATTTCTAGTAGGTGGTGGGGACACCACGCTTGTTTCTCATGATCTGAAACTTTACTTAACTGGGGCTAGGAAGGGAAATTGGAGGTGAGCTTTAGCTTCATTTGGGATGCAGTGTTTCTATCCCACACTCCCCTTTCACTCTTCAGCACCCCATTGCACACTGTCCCCCACCCATAACGAGCACCCGAAATACACATGCATGCACCACAGACCTTTTGGTGATGTCATTGCTCCCACAGGACAGTTCTCATTCTTTACTTGGACCCAATACTAGTGTGGCTACTAGAAACTTTCCTAAAAAGTCAACTCTGTAGACACAGAACTGGAAAATAAAAGTACACAAAGATGTGTGCTTTCAAGAAGTACTCAGAACTGAATGAAGGCCACACAGTAATTTTTTTTTCTATTGGCATACTCCCAATAGCATCAAATTGGTTTTCGTGAGCCAAATATTTCCTTAAGTGAAATGCACTGTGCTAGGGAGGCTTTTAAGACCTCTTCACCTCAAAGTGCAAACCTCAGAATAGGGCCCTAGAAAGCAAAGTCTAGTTTTGGCATGCCACTTAAACCGTGATTAGTGGAGAGCATCAGCATGCTAGAAATAACGGCGTTTGCGAGCCTCCTGTTCTGCAGCTCTTGACTGCCAGCCAGGCCCACATCAATCCCAGAGAGTGAAAACTAAGATAACGAGAAAATGGGCTTTTCGTGCCAAGACTCAGGAAAGCGGCTCATTCTCCACATGCTGCCTCTGGACCACGAGAAACAGGGGCAGTGACCCTGGCCTGCTGGTCCTGTCTGCAAGACAGTTCGCAGTGCCATAATAACCAGAGCCTTCAGGTTCTTTGGGTCTCAGTGTCCTTAGCAGGAAACTGGGGGCAAGACTATAAGGTGCCTTTTTCATCTTTATATGCAAGGCTTTCGAGCAGCTAGTAGGGGGAGGTGGTAGGTAGTGTCAGATAGCAAGCTCAACTGCAGCTCTGGGTTAGCATGAGGCAGATTTGATTCTCATATTTCTCATGAAGTAATTCTGTGTGCCTCACTTTGACATGCTGTTGTAAAAATGCTTAGAACGATCTCCTGCTTCCAAGCTGAGCTGGCTCGGGTCTGTTTCTGAGCTGGAAAGGGGAATGGACATATTTCCTTTTTTTTTTTTTTTCTTTCCCTCCTTAAGGCTAGGCATTTACTTACTGATGCTATTTGTTATGAAGAATCAGCCATAAATCAGTACTCATTTCCCATTTTCTTCTTATTGATGGAATTGCTGGAGGAAAACAGCTTGTCTTCGGAGCCCCTGGAGCCCCGCAGGACTGAGAGCCGCATACAATAAAAGTTGTTTTGACAGAAAACTGACCAAACATGACAAAGGATGAAAGGGGAAGGCAGAGGGAGGGAGGGTGAACACGCTTGTCTGTTTTTGAACCGAGGCTCCTTCTCTTCTTTTCTTTGTTAAATTACTTTTTCATATGAAGGACACAAAGGGAACTGCCCCTACTGGCAGCCAGAAGGCAGAAAACAAACCCTTTGAAATTCCTAATTTGTTTATAGATGGTCCTCCAGGAGCCGGCTGGAAAATAATTTTGTCTGCCAGAGACAGCGAACAGCTTACCCGAGGGTGTTGTGGGGGAAAAATGACTCTCCAGTTTGGGTCCTTGAATGTCTTATTGTTCGGCACTCAGCAGTTCTTCTGAAATTACTCGTCTGACAGAGAACAAAAATGAAAAGAAAAAAAAAAAAATCCCTCCTCCACTCTCTGGCCTGAGCTTCTGGGGAGGGCACGCTACAAGAAACAAAACTATTTTGATTTGGCTTTAGTCTGTGACCATCAGCTTTAACACCACACAAAGACTTGTAACTCTTCGCTCCTAATCGGTCTTTTTCCCCTCTCTGATGTGTCGGGTATTGCGGATGTTTCCAGATCTGTCACCTCACACAGGTCGGGTGGGAGAGGGTGTTTTTTATTCTTTTCTTTTCCTTTTTTCCTCTCTGAGGTGCTCTAAAAGAAAGAAAGGCCTTTCTGTGGCTGAGATCTCTGTCAACAGAGTCCTCATGTGAGGAGTTCTGAGCACAGGGAGGTGTAGGCTGAGCAAGGTCCTCAGGGCAACTCTGTCTTCTGACACTCAGGGGCTCTTCGGTCTTCAACATGGTTCCTGGAAGCTTAACTTTAAGCTTGGCCCTTGGGAATTGTGTTCTCCTACTTATAGTGATGTGAAACCGCTCTTACCACCGACACGGATGGACTGCTAGGTTTCCACAGAAACTTAGGCGGCCAACCTGGAGGAGACCCTAGAATCCAACCCTTTTATTGTATAGATCAGGGAACTGAGCCCCCTGGGGTGGTGAAGGAGGCAGTGTCATATCTCTCAAGGGGTCCCCTTTGAGACCCTTTCCTCTCCCTCATGGCCTTGGAAGTGACCCTGTGTGTAACACATCAAATTTACATGGGTCTCCCTCAACGCATACATTGACTCTTCCCTATAGGCCCAGGTAAGGACTTGCTTGTCTCTTTCTGTGCTGAGAAGAGTCATCCAGGCGTTCCATCCCATTGCCTGCCACTCTAGGCCTTCAACTAATGCTGATAGTGTCCGTGTCCGCCATATACACAGCTCTCTGAGGTGATGGCCTGGTGTCAGGGGCATCTCCTGGGCGCCCCTTGCTACCTGATTGTCCTTCTCAACTTTCCTACTGTGTTGTTTTCGGTCTCCTCCCCCGAACCTCTGTTCCCCTTTGACTTCTGCCCCCCCCCCCCGCCCTCTTGTTAACTTTCACTAGATGAGTTCACAGACAAAATAGAAGTCAAGTTCATCTTCAAACTTCTCTTTACAGCCACTATCCATCAAAGCTACCCTATTCTTATCCGGATCTCCGAGGAATGTAAATCTCTTCCCCATGCCTCTTCTGAGACCTCCTGCTTTCTTCTCACAGCCTGTGCTTGAGGTATTCCCACCAGCAAAGAACTTCCTTTACTCAGGGCACCAGCTTCCTCCCAGCAAACCTTCCTGAAATAAGAAATCCGTACACTCTACGCTCTGTTTCCATGTTTTCAGCTGTCACGCTTCAACCCAGAGGAATCTAGTGGCAAGGCCACTTCTCTCTGTGAATAGCATCAGAGAAAGCAGAATCCCAAGAATCCTCTTTAGCCCCTCTCACTCACAGATGCTCACTGTCTTCACAGATGTTCATTGTCTCTGGGTGTTTTCTCACAACCCTACACATCTTTTAAACCTATGCAGTGTCCCTCCACACCTTTATCTTGCTCATGACCATTGCTTGCCTGCATTATCCTACAGGCACCTGTATGGCTCCTGATCCATTTTCTGCATCTCAGCCACGAGGATGAATATATTTTAAATGGAAATGTGTCCAAGCCTCTGTTTTGTTTCAAACTCCTCAAAGGCTTTTGATTGTCCAACAAGGCAAGACTTTGAGTCCTTTCCTGGGCCATCTGATCAGGCCTCTTCTTTTCCATTCTGCTTCATCTTGCACATTTTTCTGACTGGTACATTTAATCCTCACCAAGGCTAGTGTCCTTCATTTTTCCCAATGAGGCATCTTTCTCTCTTGCAGTCTTTAAAGGATATCTGTTACTACATGCTGGCACTGGGCAGGATACTCACTTCTAACCCATTGTGTGCCCACAAGTTTCTCTTCCTTTGCTCTTTCCCTCAGCCTCTTTCTAAATAATATGCTTATCTTTTGAAAGTCCCATATATTTACACAATGTGTGCTGGTCTTATCCATCTACTACCACGTGTATCCAATTGCCCCTAGTGTTTCCCACCTTGTCACTGGCCCCAACTTCAGTCTTCTTTTGTTTATTTATTGTTGCTTTTGTTATTAATAACTCAGACTCCTATTAGTGCTGTCCATATGCATATGACTCTGTAGCCGTGCACACGGACATGAGAACCCTACCAGTGCCCATTTCTCTAAAGGAGAGTGAATTTTCCCTCAACAGCCAACAATTGGCAATAGCTCTTACAATAGGAGTCAATCTAGAACAATGTGTTAACACATTGTTCTTACAAAGAACGCAAGAACCACTAGTGAAAGGGTGGCATGATATGGGGGTAACCAATTTGCTTGTGGTTTATACGCCATGGGCATGCAGGTGTCCACAGAGACCAGCAGAGGGCATCGGATCCCCCGGAACCGTGGTTACAGATGGCTGTGAGCTGCCTGATATGGGTGCTGGGAACAGAACCCAGGTCCTCTGCAGGAGCAGCAAGTACTCTTAACCATCAAGTCACCTCTCTAGGCCAGGAAAATTACATCAAAATTGCATCCATTTGTTCTTAAGAATGCAGAATATACCTGGGAAGATTTGGAATAAGGAAAGGCTGATAAAATGTATTATTTTTCCCTGGCACACCATCTATAAAGGTTTCCAAGATTGTGCCATGTTGATTTAATCAGAGAAAGACCATGACAAGAGATGACCGACCATATTGTTGTCTTGCAATGGGGCTACACACAGGTGGAAGTAACTTGAGTGCCAATGTTCAGGCTTTCCCTCAGGTACGGGGAGCAAAGGAAACGTACACAAGAAGCACAGATGTTTACAGTGACAGAATTCAACAAGGAACATGGTTTTCTTCTTACAGCTCAACTTCAAAGTTGAATGGGCTGTAACATCTAACTTGTGATTTATAAAAAGGATGGACACCCATGGCAAGGTTGCTAAATGCAAATTCATGTATGGGGTGGGGCATGTGGTTCATATATGTTTGTGTAGGCGTATGCACAAGTGTGGGGAGGCCATGTGGCTTGTATTTTTTTTTTTGTGTGTGTATGTATGTCTATGTGTGAGTGTTCATGTGGTGTGTGTGTGTGTGTGTGTGTGTGTGAAGGTCAGGGGTCAACATCATTTGCCATCCTCAACCACTAACCAATTTAGTTTTTAAGATGGTATCTTTCACTGACCTGGGAGCTCCCTGATTGCTAGGCTGGCTGGCCAGTGAGTCTCAGAGGTCTGCATGTCTATGCCTTCCCAGTGCTAGGAATACAAATACATGCCACCATGCCTAGCTTTATATGAAAGCTCTTAGGGTATAAAATCACCTAAGGGAACAAAAATAAAGAGTGGCAGCAAATGACTTTCTATCTGTGCAGAGTTAATGAGCACAGGAATAAAAGGCCTAGGGCTAAAAGTTAAACCTCAATATTTGTATAAAAGATGGCATGACAGTCATTAATAAGACTAATAATGCATCATTGATGGGATCAAAGCTAGCAAAGCATCAGAAAGTCCAACATGGCTGTTCTGTTAGTTTACTTAAATCTGCCCCAGTATTATAAAATACCACTCAGAAATATTTACACATTAAAGCTCACAGTAGATCAAGTTTAGTCATATATTGCTCATCGGGCTTTCTTACATGTCACAAACATTTCTGGATTTAGTCTTCATATCAAGACAAACTAGATAGTATTATTTCCACTTCACACACTGATGTAGGCCATATGTAGTGCAGCTAGGATTACAACTTCAATGTCTAGATGAGGAGACAGGAAACTCCTTGGAAGATCATAGACCAGCTAGCCTAGAGTATGCAGAAGAGAACAACGAAAGAGAAATTATGATCTCAAACAAGGCAGAAGACCAGAAACGAAGTTGTTCTCTGACCTCAACACACATGCTGTGGTAAGTAAACATTCACATTTGCATGGTTTCTCTTCTCTCTTCTCTCTCTCTGTCTCTCTCTCTCTCTCTCTGTCACACACACACACACACACACACACACAGAGAGAACATGCTCAGAGCATATAATGCCACACACATGAGACTTCAGCCACAGCTCTCAAATTGTAGGTGGGCCAGGGAATAGTCTGAAATCACTAAGAATTGGGGAAAATGGCATTGTTAGGAAAGAGACTTCAAAGTCCTGTAAATAATGTGGAAATTTTGTGTAGAAATGGCCTTGATTGTCTCAAATCAATGCAGAGTCTTTGGAAGATGAAAGGCTAATAACCTTCATGGAATCGGCAGCCAGGTCTGCAGGAGGCCCAGACAATAGTTCTGAGGGCAAGGGGCCAGATGGCTCAGTTAACATCATGGTGAGAAGTTTCACGGAATCTTTAATAATCACACAGTCAGGATTCCATTGGGCACCTACCTCATCATCCAGAGCATAGGTATAGGCCAGCCCTGGGCAGGTAAAGCCCAGAGCTATCATCCTGGTTTATGGCAAAGGCTGAATACATACAGTTCAGTCTACAAAAGGGAGGAAGGAAGGGAAGGAAGTAAACAATGCCTAGAAATGAGCACAGGAGGAGAACGGAAACAGGAGGAAGGGGACTCTCACGGTGGGCGTCACTAGTGCAAGCACACCACGTATGCCGTGAGACCATTCCATATTATTCCAGAGAGCATTTTGGGAGCTGTGAGGAACCAAACAACTCTTCAGTTGTGCCTGTTGTTTGCTGCCCTCATCTAATCGCTGTCTTTATATGTAAAATAGATATATTTTCATTTTAAATAATGTATGAAGACGTTGAAATGTAGTAGAAATTGACCCAGCTTGTATCAGCTGCGCAGCTGAAACCATCTCACAGTCTTCAGGCACCCACTGGCGCCTTTATTAACTTTTAGAAACACTAATCTGGGCCAGAGAGATGGCTCAGACCTTAAAGGAGCTTACTGCCAAGCCCGAGGACCTGGGTTGGCTACTGCGACGTGGTAGAAGGAGAGGACCATCTCTCACAAGTTGTCCTCTGCCCTCCACAAGCGTGTCACACCATACTCCCCCACGTAAATAAATATAAATTAAAAGAAAACCTCATGAACAGTTTCAGGTACAACTTTGTATCCGTAGTTCATAGTCTACACCAACAGAGGCTGCTTTGAGGATCAAATTGTCTTACTCTCTAACACCTGAAATATTCAAGATGGTGTCTAAAAAAGCAACCACCCAATAAATATGAATACGTTAGGCTCCCACTGTTTCGGCTTAAAATGTCATAGAGCGTCAAGGGGAAAGACAGCGGATCGGAACAACAAGGGTTTGGATTGTTTCTCGATGGACCGTGATGCTGTGCAAGTCACCTTCATAAGCTTTGGTTTCTTCATCTGTAACAATCACACTGACTCTTCGTAGCCCTACACATAGCAAAATGACTGGCTGTGTGCTTATCATGTGTCACCTAAGAGCAACAAAAAAAACCAAGCAAACCTATTTTTTAATCAGCAAAATACATTAAATTATTAGAAAAGCAATTATTAGATGATGACATAAAATAAATGGGACAATTTATGTATGTTTGTGTGAGTGTGTGTGTGTCATATACACATACACACATGTGTGTCAGTAGACCTACACGGATATTACGTAACAATGACTAACTATGCACATGGATGCATATATATAAACATTGCTATTAAGGATCTACCATGAGGTTCACTTGTGCACCCCCCCACACAAGATGTTGAAATTCTGCTCCCAGTATTAGCAGTATGACCTCATTTGAAATGAAATTGTCATGGACTAAGCGAGGTCCCGATGGAGAAGGGTTGGTCCCTAACCCAGAATGACTTTGTGTTCTCAGGAGGTGGTCCCTACAGCAATAGATACAAAGAGTTGAAGGTGGCGGAAGAGGCTAGGGCCACGGCTCTGCAAGCTGAGGAATGCTGTAAATTGTGAATTGTTGACAGAGTACAAGAGAGAAGGGTGGAACATGTTTCTCTTATGACCCTGGAGGGAGTCCACATCATTGACCCTGGATTCTAGTCCCAGGTGATTTTATCCACAGAAGACTGACTCTGAATCTTAGGGACAGATTAAAGATGAAAATGATGTATTGGGGGTTTTCAGAAATAATCCAATGGTGAAGGCTTTATTGTACATCATTATTACAGCATTTCAGGCTTTTTATCTTAATCGCCCCAACAATCTTACAGTGATTGTTTTGAAATTGAATCTTATTGTGTGCGTGTGTCATGTGTGTGGGTGCATGTGCCACAGTGCATGTATGGAGGACACCTTTGTGAAGTTGATTCTATCCCATGATCAATGCTGCGATGTTGTTAACAGTGGGGACCAGGGATAGAAATCAGATCACCAGACTTGCACTGTTAGGTAACAAGTGCCTTTACCAGCTTGGCCAAATTGCTGGCCTGGTCAAGTATGATTATTATTCTCACTTCCATTTTAGAAAATTGAACTACAAAGAAATTAAGTAACAAGCCTCACGTTCCACTGGTGGTAGTCGATGAAACTGGCTTTCATACTGGGTGTTCATCTCCACATGACCTCTTTTCCACCATCCTTGAGAATTTAGGGATCAGCAGCCATCCCTGAGAATTAATTCAGTATCCGAACATGGCTATGGATTAAATTATAGTCTATGAACTCAAGTAAAGCAGAATAGTGTGACGATGAAGTAACTTATGTGTATCTATATGTTATGTCATACATTAGTCATGAGGTCCTTGCAGATGCTACAAGATGATGAATAAGGACACACATGGAGGCATGTATTAATATGTTAAATAATTACAAATTCTTGCTTACCTAGGCGCTGGCGGCACACGTCTTTTATCCCAGCGCTCAGGAGGCAGAGGCAGGAGGATGTCTGTGAGTTCAAGGCGAGCCTGGTCTACAGAGTGAGTTCCAGGACAGCCAGAATTTCAACAGAGAAACCCTGTCTAGAAAAACAAACAAATGAACAAATAAACAAATTAGCATAAAGCCCATGCGGTGGGCTCACAGAGGAGATAGCCAGAGTGCAAAGTGGCTTTCTGACCCAGCTGAGACTCAAAGCCAACACCCTGCCTCAGAAGACAGTTTAGCAGACGAGAAATACAAAGCAGCATTTCATAGACATGTTAGGTGTACTCAAAGCCTTCTGAAGGACATGCAGAGCTGAGACAGTTGCATAAACTTCTACGTATAAACCTTTGAGGGGGAGTTTATAAGAATAATAGGACCGAGAGGCAGGAACTAATAGTAAAGTACCCGGGAAAACATAGCCTGCTTGAGGTTTTCTTTTCTTTCTTTCTTTTTCATAATTTTAATATCTTCTTGGTGTTTTCCTTTAGCTCCCTCCCACTATTGGTTCGATTCTTCTGTGCCCTTTCCCTTTGGAGATAAAACAGTCCTTTCCTCAGTGTGTGGGAGGGCCATTGCTCTATTGTGGTCACGTGATTGACTTCAGGGGAAGTCTGGATGTCCTTCCAGGCCCTCTGGTGTCCACATAAGGTCCTGCCATCACTGATTTCTCAATGCTAAGACGTCCTATTTTGGGGCAATGTTTCCTGAACTTGCCAATAGGAAGTGTGAAGAAATGGACTGTCTCCAGGAAATGCTGTACAAAAGGGAACTAAGAGTTCTCATGTCCTTAGGAGGGTGTCAATGCACCCTGGAGGAGACAGGTGACCCTTTGGGACTTTCAGGTTCAGAATGCGGAATGGTCAGCTTTGGCTTAGAGTTGCTCCACCCACCCAGAGATTACAGACGACAATCACCTTAGGCCGTGAGGATTATCCACCTGGGGTGAAGAAGGTGGGGTCATTGGATCTGAAGTGTTCTCCCAAGAGGCTCATGTGTCAGTGGCTGGTGGCACTACAGACAGATGACTAACTGATGGGGAATAGGGTAACTTCCTCAGGGAGTTAATCCATTGACAAGTTAGTAGGTGAATGGTCTTTGAGGGCGGATTCTAGATTGAAGAAGGAAGTTCCTGGAGACATATCTCAAAGGGCAAGTCACCTCTCTGGCCCTTTCCTGTCTCTGTTTCTTCCTCTTGTCTGCCATGACTTGAACATCCTGCTTCCACCCACGCCAAGCAATGGGGCCAAAAATCTGTGAAAGTAAGGGTCTTACCCAATCTCTCCTCCTCCCATTGTTTATCGGGGGTATTTTATCACAGTGAAAAAACATCATTTAATAGAGAAGGGATTTTTTTTTTTCCGGGTAAGCTGAAACTTCTGCAAGCTCAGCTTGGAGAGGGGATTGGGAAAGGAAAAGTACAAGTTAGAGAAAGTTCTGGATTTCTCTATTTGGAAGTATCTTGAAGGATTGCAGCTATGTCTTGAGTTGGTAAAGTTATGCAGAATAAAAAGAAAAGAAATAATTTAAGACCTAGACAACAAAGTTTCTACTTTTTCCCACATGAGTGTGTGATGACAAAATCTGTTGCTGTCAGACTAAAATCAGTGTCTCATTTGAGCCTCGTTTTTGTTCATAGGAATGCACAGTTCACTTCCTTACAGCTAAGATTACCAAAAGAAAATCATCCTTCCCATGTAATAGAACACTCCATCTCTCCACTGATGATAGATAATTCTAAGAGTTATCATCAGTCTAGGAGAGCTGGTGAAGGCAGGTATCTGTTCCTTACAGGCACCTCATGTTCACCATAGCTACCTCATAACCTCCTGTGTTCTCTGAGTATTTTACCATTCAACAGCCTCTTAGCCCACAGTCAGTTTAGATTCACGCAGCAGTCCATGAACATGGGCTGTGCTCTTTCTCCTTGGGACTTCTGTGTTGATTACAGCCCAGTGGCTACAAGTAAGAATAAACAATAAATAAAAGGGATGTTGAGATAGCTCAGTTGATAAAGGGATTTGCTACCAGCCCTGAGGACCTAAGTTCAATCCTTTGCACCCACATGGTAGGAGAAAACAGATTCTCACAGACTGTCCTCTGACCTATACATACCAACTGTGGCATGTGTGTGATCACACTCTCTCTCTCTCTCTCTCTCTCTCCCCTCCCCTCTCTCTCATACACACATACAGACACACACAGACACACAGACACACGTAAATAAATACATGTTAAAAAGAAAAGTGACACTGCCTAGTCATCATTTTTTTTCTCATGGATAAGTTGTTTTCAGATCACATATTTTTGTTTGCAAAATTTTACAAGAACATCTTTCTTGCATAATTAAAGAGTGCTGTGCCCTTTGAAGAGCCAGATGGGAGCTCTAAAGTGTATCTTAAATTTTTGCCAGCAGCAAATTCTGCTTTTGTAGTTTTCTCCTCTGCCTCCTCCTGAAGTGAAAGTCGTTTGTGCAAGCATTTGTTCGCAGTAATTATGCTTCTTTGGTTCTAGACTGAATCACTCTCATGAGTTCTTTACTGAGTTGCTTCTGCTGACTTGCTTGGTTGGACTTTCCCACTGCTGCCCTGCAAGATCTTTCCTTTTGAGATATATAAAGCTCAGTGTTTCTGCTTATTAGTTTTTGTAGCTTAAATAAAAGACTATTTCTATTGTGTGCAGAAGGAAATGGCCACCATCCTAGAAAATTTGCAAAGTTTCTTTCCTTTGTGGTGCTATCGATTTCACCTGTACGTACTGTGTGAAGTTATAGATTCTGTAGTGTCTCTGCCTTTGGCTTCTCCTGACAGTGCTTTATAAACCTCTCGCTATCAAAAAGGCTTTAAGTGTGGAGGTCAAAATGACTGTGTCTCTTCCAACAGAAAATGCACTTACCAAAAAGCAACTGACTCCCCAGTTTGTCAAGCAGAGAACAACACTTGTGATAAATCAAAATAATTATATAATTGATTTCTCTACTAACATTAAAACCAATGATCTGTTTTAGTCATGGAATTTCATCCCATCTGGAATAGTCGATGGAGTTTATGGGGTAATACTATGTGCAGGTGACTTACCTGTACTAATTTGATTTGCACAGCTGTATGAAGAGGAAGAGAATATTAGATCTATTGTATCAGTGAAGCTCTTGGGGTGAATAAAGGTTAAATCCATTCTCCAAGTTCTTAGAGTAGGTGAAAAATTAGGTTTGAACCTGGGCAGGCTGGCCCCACTGCTCTGTGTTCTGATACAAACACTGAAACTCTGCTAACTACTTCTCAGAAGCTGTCGGGCAGATCTCAGAAATCACAGGAGACTTTCCAAGTTTAGATGCTTTCTGAAGCCAGCTCTGCTTGTCTTTGATTTCTGATAAATCATCTCTAGCTCTGGGAAGCTTTTCAATTGACTTGTGTCCTAGTTTGTTTTCTATTGCTATGATAAAGATCATGACCAAAAGCAACTTGGGACAGAAAGGATTTATTTGGCTTATACATATTGATCACACAGTCCATCATGATGGGAAGCCAAGGCAGGATCTTGAGCAGTGCAGGAATCCAGAGGCAGGAACTGGAGCCGAGACCATGGAGGAGTGCTGCTTACTGGCTTGCTCCCTGTGGATTCTTTAGCCTGCTTTCTTATATCAGGACTACCTATCTGCCCAGGAGTAACATCAGTCACAGTGACCTGGGCTCTCTCTTTAGCTATCAATCAAAAATATGTCCCTATACATGCCCTCAGGCCAGTCTGATGGAGTCAATTCCTCAACGGAATGAAGTTCAATCTTCCCAGGTGACTACAATTTGTGTCAAGTTGACAAAAACTAACCCACATAAGTTGATTTGAAATTAAATTCTACACCCTTCAGTGGAGTTCACACAATAACACACTTTATGTAGGCACAATTTTAGACTTTTGTTCCTAACTCACAAAAAACAAAAACAAAAACAAGTATTGATCCAAATGCCAGCTCTTTCTGCACAAATTGTGGACAGCGTGATCTGCAGTTTATGTATGTTTACTCTTTCTATTAAGTTCAGTGGCTTAAGCAAAGAGGCTCCAATTTCCATGCGGGATAAAAGAGGTAGAACCAGCCACCAGAACTCACTCATGTCCAAATGCAAGCTCTTCTAGCAAAAAGATTTGACATTTAGTGTTTCAAAAAGATAATATTTATTCTTCAAAACTTTGTATTTTCCAGCATTTTTTTTTAAAAAACAAGAGTAGTGTGTAACCAATGAAAAAGGACATATTAAGAATATTTCTTTCCTGTTTCAATTCTAACTATTAAAGATCAAAGAGAAGGTATAAGCCATAAGACGAGAAATACAGAAGGGACACTAAAAAGGACACACGATTACAGTATTGTAGTTGGGTTTAAGCAATGATCCTTTGGAAAAACCACACAGCTGAGGTAAGAAAACAACCGAGGAAAACTGCTTGGATCTGGGGTGAGGCAAGAGCAGGAGCAAGACCAGCTTCTGCCTGTGGTGCTTAATTTCATGTGTCAACTTGCCTGGGCTGTAAGATGCCCAGATGTTTCTGAGTGAGTTTGAGAGAGTGTTTCTGGAAAAGTGTAATGCTTGAGTTGCTGGCCTGAGTAACGCAGCAAGCACACTCTGCTCGATCTGGATGAGCTTCATCTACCTGGTCCAGATCCAAACGGACCCCAAAGATGGAGGGAGTTCCCATCCTCCTCTGCTGAGTGCTTGAGCTGAGACCTTGGTCTTCCATCCATGTGTTGAGACTTACCCCGGTTGATGCTCTTGATCCTTGTGCCTTGCACTTGAACTGAAATGTGTACCACTAGCTTTCTTGAGTCTCCAACTTGGAAATGGCAGATCACAGGCCTTCCTAATCTTCACAGTAATATGAGCCAATACCTTAAAATAAGTTTCATTTTGTGCACGTGTGAGTACACATGTCTTACTGGTTCTCTTCTTCTAGATAACTCAGCTATGACATCAAATCATACCCTAAGAGAAATCACACAAGATGTGGCAAGTATTTCGAGACAAAGTCAGCTTTCACCCTTTAAACATCTGTCTGGAAATGATGACAGGATCTATGAAAGAAAGGACACAATGAATGGACCCAGAACCATGCCTGCTTTTGTCACCTTTAGCTGATCAAAGAAACAAAACCTTCAGGTTCTGAACTGAATACTATGAGCTAGACATTGAAAGTATATCTCTAGTTCCATTGATGTAAGAGCCACCTGTATATAAAAATAAATAGAACAAAACAAAGGAGTGTGTGTGTGTGTGTGTGTGTGTGTGTGTGTGTGTGTGTGTGTACATAGGTCCCTTCAGAAGCCAGAAACAGACATTGGATCCTTTTGAGTTACAGATAGTTGTGAGTTGTGGAAGCCGGGAACTTAACTTGGGTCCTCTGCCAGAGCAGTACATGCCTTTAACCACTAAGCCATCTTTCTAGCCCCTCAAAAAGAATTTCTTCCCCTGCCCTTTGGCTTGCCCATGCACACGGGCTCTTGCTCACTCCAGCACAAACACACCATGCAGTCAAACAGAAGTATAACCAAAGATCTCCTAGTGATTTCTACAAAACAGGAGAGTAATTAAGACTTTGAGTTTTGTCTGAAGAGACCGTGTACAAACACGCACACGTGTGTCTAATAGTGGAGATAGTAGTTGTAAATTAAATTGAAAAAAATTCAATGAGATATCCAGTGCTTTAGAAGTTATGATGTCAACAAGAATGTAGCTTTTAAAACATTCTTGCTGCCTGGCTGCACCACAACAGCGCGTCACTTTAGAGTCACTGGGGCAAATCACATCATGTCATTATGTCATGGATCATAATGGAGCACAGGGGCTGATTGAGGCTCAGTCCTCAGGGCTAATCTCCACAGCAGACTGCAGGCTTGAGAAGTTTTCTGACGCGGATCAAGGGGAAGAGATTGAAAGCTGAACTTAATGATTAAAGTAAAATGGACCCTATAGGTGAAATTATTTCAAGAGCAACCTGCCTCGTAGACAAAGTTTTGATGGTTAATAAAAGGAATAGAGCAGGTCAGACATTCTCAGGCCACTGCAGATCACTAAGTAGAGGGGTCAATCAGTGTACAGCAGGACTGCTGCGCTTCAGTGGCTGAGCCAAGGGCGGGTATGGGGTGTGTGATGGGGGGGGGTCACTGAAAAGGAAATCGTTCCTTTTCGCCTCATAAAACTGGAAAAGTACATTTTTTTTAAAATTTTCTACTCTTTTTTTTTAAATTTAAAAACACATCAGAGGATATGCTTCCTATTTAATATTCATGAAAGACTCTCTTTTTTTTTCAAAGGAAGAGAAATAAAAGTATACAAGTTCATATACCAAAAAGTTCACCAGCAGATTACCTTAACTGTCCAGCATAAGGGACTTTGTTTTGGTTCTATTTTTTAATATAAAATTAATGTACCCTGCTGTAGAAAATTTGAAACATGTCAAAAAACATATGGAAGGAAAGAAACAACCATATGTCTACTTTCAGTAACTATTGCTCGTATTATGTGTGTTTTCTTTCCATTGTTTTCTATAAAACTGTAATGTAGACACATTGTTTCATTGTGACTTATTTATCTTAATGACATGCATTTTGTCATAAAAATTAGACATAATCATTTTAATGACATCATTTGGTCAACACGTTTCCCAACCATAATGCATAGAAAGAACACCGCACATAGAATGTCACTCACAAATACAATACTCACAATACACCTATACATACTTCGTACTGACCCTCTCATCTCCACCGAGTCAGATATTCTTACTGCTCCAGCGACCTACCCTCTTTCCTACAAATCATTCTCATGTTCATGTCTATCCATTTTGTTTTGGGACCTACAACATTTAATCATGGCCACCTATGTAAGGAATTTAACTTGGCTAAAGAAAGTAGAGTTTTCATATTGGTATATATAATATTCTCAAAGGTGGAAACCATGTGTGAAAAAAATTCTTGACCCTATTTCTTAGTTTAACTGAATGCCTCACCAGTGAGTGTATTAGATCCCACACATTGAAGCTCACAGAAACCATCCCTGCTGACTTCATTCACTACCCGTGCGAGGGGCAGCGCTGACTTGAAGATCTTTGTGAAGTCTCGTGGACCTGTGGATACTGTGGTCAGAAAGTCCTTGCTTTAAGCACTGAAACTATTTTTAAGGCTGAGTAAGTCATTCCATAGGAACTCCCAAAGCTAGATAAATGATACCTTGGAAAACTTAAAATTTTCTGCCACTTGATTTCAATTGAAATGTGCGGTGTCACCATGCTGTCCCACCCCCAACTCATATCACAAACAATGATAGACTTTCCGTTTGATTTGGCATGGCAGTTGAATCAACTGTGCCCATTTCTGACTCTGCAGGACTGTCACTCTCACCACTGAATAATATAGGACCTGCATTTGCCAAGTCCCTTGCTAACATGCCAGATGGGAGAGAACTGCCACCATATCCAATATGTAAGCTTGAGTCTGTCTCTGATCAGAAGGAAAAAAATTCTTATTATCCTCATGGCCAAGAACGGAAAGAGCCACGTGGGTAATTTGGGAATGAGCAATGAAGGAGGAAACAAAGGAAGGAACGTGTAGGGTGGCAGGGTAGCCTACCTATGCATGTGGTTGCATGTGGTTAACACTGATCAAAATGCCCTGAAATGTACATTTTATAAAAGCTCCATGTACTCTAGAAAATATTTCTCAACTTGACAAAATTGCGGGAGGCTGAATGCCCTTTGATAAATGAGCTTTCCAAGGATATGCCAAATAGTGGGTGAGGGAGAAGCTAATACACTGTAGATGATTAACCTGATCAGGGCACAAGTATTTTAGGTGTAAATGTGCACAGGTCAGTACTGTACTTATTTCTGCCTCTCTGTTTAGACCTGGAAATAAGAGTTGTAGCTTTTTAGGATCTATATTTACTATATGGTGATAATGATTGGAGTATCAGCAATAAGGTTATGACATCCCATAATAATGAAATGCTTATAACCATTATTTTACTTGGAAATACAGAGAGAGGGGGGGAGAGGGAGAGGGAGGGAGGGAGGGAAGGAGGGAAGAGGGAAGGAGGGAGAAGGGAAGGAAGGCAAAAGAGAAAGAGAGAGAGAGAGAGAGAGAGAAGTACCTGACAAGTATGCATGATGTTGATTCACTATGAAAGATACAATTCATATCCAATATTTCACAGCCAGTAAGAGAGGGACTAATCACCACGCTTTTCATTTCATTTTTGCCACACTCATGCAAAATCCTAATTCTAACTTTAAATGTTGCATTTGGTAATGTCCTGAAAGGCTCTAAAAGGATAATGTTTTTCCTGACCAGGGATTAAAGCACTGAGTTAAAGGAGTGGCCCACTTAGCTTTAGGTATTTCAAGTTAACACTTTGAAAGTTGCCAGCAGAATAAACAATTCTAAAATAGTTGCAAGAAGAGTCTTACGATTTGTTGTT
This sequence comes from Cricetomys ansorgei, assembly GCA_026225945.1. NCBI lineage: Eukaryota > Metazoa > Chordata > Mammalia > Rodentia > Nesomyidae > Cricetomys > Cricetomys ansorgei. The sequence continues at coordinate 7,284,458 of JAMJFZ010000242.1, forward strand.
GTTGATTTTCTTTCTGACTCTTGTATTATTTTGACTCTTACAGTACTTCCTACTTAGTGTGTTTTTAGATAAAGGACAAATTCAGCTAAAATATCACTTAATGTCAGAGAATCAAGTTAGGATAGAAAACCCCAGGCAACTGTGTTTGGGATTTCAATAATCCCGAGTATGTCAGTCAAGAGGGAAGTTGTGAAGAATAGATAACATAGTAAGAGTACATCAAGATAGAGTAATACCACTGCACAAGACTTTGCTTTTATAAATTGCTTTTCTGTGTCTTTGAAATACTCAGTACTGAACCCAGGAATTCATGCATGGTGCACAAGTTCTCCACTCTTGACCTGCAAGCCAGCATAATGATGCTATGTATCATTCGATTACTTTCTCTTCTTTCTTTATTTTCTTTGTTTGTTGAGACAGGGTCTCATGATGTACACGGAGATGATCTCATGATCTATATACCCTCTATATGGAGACCAGACTGCCCTTGAACTCTCAGTCTTCCTGCCTCAGCCTTCTTTCTGAGTGCTGGAATTAAAGGCATGCGCGATCATACCTTCCCCAGGGATACTACTTTCAAACGATCATTTTTCTGTGTAGATGTGTGTGATCTGAACCTGTGTATATATGCACTAACACATGTATGTAGGCTATTTCTACTCTGTAGCAAAATGTTCCCACAGTCATGTAGAGCTGTGAACTGCTGGGCTAAAGTGATCTCATAAAACATCTTTCACGTCTCTATAATATTTGACTATGTGTGTAGAATTAGCATTTGCACATGAACTAAAATAAATTATGGATAATTTCCTGAGGCCTTTCTCTTCTGTCAAGCCTCTGCCTAGACAGGCATGAGGATCATAGGCAACAAGCCTGCATTTCAGAGTGTTCTTAGCATGGCCACACACAGTTCCTTTCAGTATGTGCTTCCTATCCTAGGGTCCACTTGCACTGTTCAAACTCCCCTTTTCTATTCCGTGTCACAAGAGGTGTCATAATTGATTGTCAGATTTTGCTAGTAGTTTCCTTGCATCAGAAGGGCAAGGGCTGTCAAATTTCTCCTGGTTCACTATAGAGCCGACACTTCACCCCTGGCCTGGCGGCACCAAGAAATCAATATCAGGCAAAGGGATACTCCCAGGATCCTATGCAGACAACTGAGTGTGAAGGGCTCCTGGGGAGGTGAGTCTCTCTTCTCAGCTGGCTTGCTCTGTAAGTCTAGTTTTTAAATGACTACAGCAGCAGAAATAGTGTGAATGGCGGAGATGTGGTGCATTCTGCTCAAGGTAAAATACAATATCCATCTGCTGCTTTTCTGGTTGTGAAGTTCCAGGATACTTTGCTAAATATGAAATCCCTTTGTATATTTTACACGAAGAAAAGGAGATAACTTTACTATCTGGGCATAAACCTGGGATGAAGAATTTTGAAGAAAAGCAATATGCGTTCCGTACAGGAAGTGTTTTAAAAGCCCAATGAATGCACAGAGCTGTATATTTGGGAATAAAATTACCACAAAACAGAGAGGAAGGAGGCAGCAAAAGGCCCTCTTATTTGTACCAATAAAATTTAAATACATGTGATTTCCTTATAAACAGCATCATGCTAGATTTGTAGAGCGTGACTTCCCAGAATTTAAAATGCAGTAATCCATAGAGCAAAACTGTTCCTCTTGTAACCAAACACTGGGGCTCTGTTTGCATGTGTCAGGATTAAAAGCTAATAGATACGAACAGAGAAACTTGCTCTCGTCACATTCTTGAAATGAAACCAATTTTCTTTTAAATATTAACAAAAACTGTCTTGCCTGTGTGCCACCTGCATTACCCCAATAATTTATAATTAGAACTCAACAGTAGGTATTGATTTCCAATTGATGGATATCAGCTGTGCTCTAATAGACTGACAGACCTTCTGAAATCTATCCAGGGAGACCTTCAGAGTACATGACAGGAGTTAAACATATTTTATTTAACACCAGTGGAAATTTGCATTTCATTTCTCAGGCTTTGGCGAAGCCACTTTCAATGATTTAGCTTAGCTTCTATATTTCGGAGTCATTTCGTTCCAATTTGGGCGCACTCCTGTATAATTCTCAACCTTTGTTCCACCAAATATAGACTCCTGACATTCAGCATGTGGAATAACATGTCAAAAATATGGGATGTTTAAATTCGCGGTTTGTGGCTTTAGTAAAGATGTGAAATAAAGCCTTTGATGCGTGTAAAAATCACAGTAAAATGTAAGGGAAACCTAATTGTAAAATGTAAATGAGGCCTAATTGTTTACCATGCTCTTGTAACTGGAACCCTGCTGGCTAATATGCCGTAGCATCCCTCAGGACCAGGATCCTGCATTCAGCAAAGTCAGGGGAGGCTGAGCTCCCACACAGGCCATCATTGTTTATGAGCAGATGGGAGGAGCAAGAGGGGCTGTTTTATGCGGTTGGCAGCACGCTCAAGGCATGGCCACCCTGAATAGTACATCCATACTGGAGAGGCCAGGTTTATAGAGAGGAAGCAAAGAGTTAGTGCCATAACAGGATGACTGAGCACAGGTGCCTAGACTTGCACATGCTGGTCCTCTTTCTAATCTAAGAATAAAACAGAGCAGAGAAGTCTTTTCATTAGAAATCTCCCATGCATAATATGTCCATTTATCACAACTTCCATTTAGATTTGAGTAGAACCAGGGACTATTCAGACATTGCTCTTCCTGTTATTCTTTTCTTTCTTTTTCTTTTTTTTACTTCTTGCTTTTAAAGAAGATACTCACACTCAGGGGTTTATCATAAATGGAGACCCTTGGGCATTCCATGTGTTTTTGTTTATTTTGTTTGGAGGGGGATGGGGATCCTATTAGCAGGTTCATTTGTATAATAATCATTCATTAAAATAGAATCCATGGCAATGAAATACTATACTTGAATTCCAGCACAAAGCCTTTAAAAAGCTAAAATGTCAAAACAATAAAACTAATTAAGGCAACAAAATAGCTTTTTCCAGCTTAATGACAAGCTGGTCCAAAAACACACTTCAGTGATTTTCCTTTCCTCCAGAGACACTTTAAGGAAAGTAGGATAGAATTTTATACAATCACCTCCAGCCCGACATCATCTAGGAACTTAGCTTAACTGAACTGCCTGGCACAGGGGTCACATGTCAAGTTTGGCTGGCTGCCTCTCTCTCTTGTTCCCTCCCCCGCCCTGTTTTCCACTAACAGTTGGGAGAATTTCCTGTGCCCTGGGCACTGGCGAACGACGGCAAATGGAGGCAGCTGTGGATGCTGAAGTCAAACAGCTGATGGCTTAGAGGGACAGACACCACACAGAAAAGATCAAAAACAGCACACAGGACTCCTATGTTTCATTTCCAAATTTCAAATCCAAATTTTCCCGTAGGGCCCTTCATAGTAAAGGGTCCAGGGCCATGAGCTGCTCTCTCGGTGCTGTTCACCTCACTTGAATTTCTGACATGGATCAGTTCCTTGGTTACTCTTGATTTTAGAATCTTATCGTTCTTGAGAATCATTAGCCCCGTCCTTTGATAGAATGCTCTGTAATTTCAGTCTGTCTGCCTATCTATTTCCGCAAGATTGAATCCTGGTACAGGCTGAGCACCCCTAATGTGAAAACTCAAAGTCTAGAATGTTCTAGCATCTACTACTGTTTGAATACTGGCATGATGCCCACAGTGCAAAGTTCCACACTGATCTCCGGTGACTCGTCCCAGGCAAAATGCAGCTGAGCTCAAACCATAAGACTGCCTCAGCCCATGTGTGTGAAAGCTTTCTGGAATGTAAATAAATTTTGAATTTAGACTTGGGTCCCTTCCCTGAATATGTCGAATCATGTATATGAAAATATTCTGAGATCTGAAAGAAAAACAAAAATCAAACCACTTCTGATGCTAAGAACTTCAGAAAAGGGATATTCAACCTGCAATATGCTTTGTTATTTTTAATTTCTGTGAAATTAAAATATAGGGCCGGAGAGATGGATTGGTGGGTAAGAGCACCGAATGCTCTCAGTTCTAACACGCATAGGCATTTCTTGCCTAAAATAAATATTGCTCTAGCTATTGTCAAAGCACGTATCTGCTTTCTACGTATCACTTGGTTTCATTAACCTTACTTTCTGTTATCAGAAACAATTTTGTTTTTTATGTTCTTTTTTTATACTTTCATTTATGTCAGTGTTGATTCATAGATTCCTTGTGCTTGGATGGTGCTGCTATTTAAGGAGTTCTAATCCACTGGGTTACAATTCTGGGTTAGAGTTAATAGGTTATAATACCCAGTGGGATATAACCCATTCTTATGATTTATTTTGACATTTCTGTGTCCAAATACGTTGAATTTTAAAGGCTTCAACATCATCACTGGATTCAAATTCTGTTGGGTTCATAATTTGATGGAGATGGGACCCAGTGAAGGGAACAGATTCTTTGGAGGGTGCCCTTTGCAGGGCTGTGTCCTGTTCCCACTGCCTTCTCTTGTTCTCTGCTTCCTGTCTGGCAAAAGGAAGAAGCCTCATCTCACAATGCTCTGGCTTCCGTGGCATTCTGTCTCACCACAGACTCAGAAACAACGGAGCCAAATGACTGTGAATGAACTGAACTTTCAAAACCATGAGCCAAACTTAGTCTTTCCCTCTCTAAGGAGAGCTCAGGGACTTTTGTCACACCGATGGGGAGCTGAGCAGCAGGTTCCCTATGTAACTTAGCAAGGGTATCGATGTGGAAAAGCAACACCTCCTCCACTGTTTGCCAGGAAGGACTCAAGGTAAGAGCTGGAGTCAACTCTAGGCCCTTCTTGCACTGGGAATATACTACCAGTGAAATCAACATGCTGAGTCTCCTGACCAATATTTGCTTGATTTCTCCCAAATCTATCTTTCCCCAATTTCCCATCTGAAAAGTTTCCCAAGTCCTTTTCTTTTGTTTCATTTCTTCCTTATAGATCTAGTATTCTTTTTATTTTAAGATGCAATACAAACCCAAGCTAGAGCCCCCTCATCTCTCCCGTGTGAATGTGGGGGAAATGGGATCCTACTAGCAGGTTCTTTTGCATAATCATTCATCAAAACCGACTCTATCAAGCTTATCTCGCCGCCTCTTGGTAAATCCTTATTAATCTTAAGTTTGTTCTTGCTTTCAAATGCCACAAGAAATTTCCGAATCTTCTGGTGCCATAATATTCCTTTCTCTAAAGATCTCCGGAACATCTAGAGAGTTGTTTGGAAGCCAGGATTTGGACTCCTGGGGTATCACTGTTCTCCCAGCCTTTCAATGGGAAGGGTTAGGAGATGTGTGCAAATATTATACATTCATATACACACTCATATGTGCACACCTGCACGTACATTGACTTTATATTGTAGAATAGAAAAGACCATCTTTTCTTTTGCCCATCTTATCTTCTCTGATCATGGCTCTGTATGTTCCCTAATAACGTTAGGTAATAAGAGAACTATAAATCAAAGTCTATAAATATATGCACCACATCCGATCACGTCTCCAAGCTCTCCTCTGACATTGTGCTGTGGACCAAGCCTTCATCACACAAAGAAAACATTGCACATCCAAAACAAAAGAGGCGAAGAACACATTTTTCTTGTGTATCTGTTCTATACCAACTGCCTTCAGCTTAAAATATGTCATAAGCCAAATTGGCATATTTTGAAGTAGAACAGATTCCAAGGCTTTGCAGTATTTTATATTTATATCTATCTTTATCAATATCTATTTCTACACCAATAGCGTCTTTATCTATTTATACCTATCTATTGAATTTATGTCAATGCCTCTAATTCCAAGTCAACACCGTGGGGTTCATTCTAGTCCTGTTCGTTCATCAGTAATTATATTTCTCTTCTCCCAAAGATGGGAAATCCTGCTTTCTTGATTTCCCTTTCTTTTGTTTTTCTCCAGTGCCAAGGTTGAGCATAGGCCTTATATTTTCACACATGCTAGAAAAACACTTTAGCACTAAACTCTTCCTCAGCCTTCTATTATTTTAATTTTCCTATGTTTAGCTTGTCAATCTGAGAGTCTATGGTGCTGTTCCCAACACACTCCAACCAGCTGACACAAGCTCAGAGATTCTTACTCTAGCTGTGTGCTTATTCAGGTCTAATGACTTTAATGATGGAAGGATACAAGGAAGAAGGAAAGAAAATGGGGAAGGAAATACTTTTAAAATGTGGATTTATATATTTAGTGTTTGTATGTATTTGCATTTGATATTTGAATGCTTGCTGTATAAACATGCTTTCATTTATTAGTAGAAATTGATTTTTATTTGATAGTTGCTGCCCTAGTGTTTATGCAAGACCACTGTTGGTTTATGAGACAGTTACTTGACAGTTCTCCCCATGTTTTACCATAATAGCTGTCAAAAGCTCTTGGAGGCACTAAGGCATCTCTGATTTTTCTCTTTATGTTATACCCTGTAATATCAGTTATATTTATAAGTCAGAAAATGACTGATCTTGTTTTCCTAATATTACTCACGAACTCAGTCTTTAAAGTTAATATAAAATCCATATTGTGAAATCTCTGTGAGTCAGAAGCTCATGGTGTCAAGGGAGAAGGGGATGCCACTGATGGAGCAGATGAACTGTGCGCTGAATTCAGGTAGTCAGTCTTAGGAGAAAGCACCTCTACCCTGAGCCATCTTGCCAGCCCTCTCCGTTTGTATTTGGGATTCTGATCTCCTCTCCTGCTATTGCAATGAACAGGTTGCATTTCCTTTCATAAATAGCCCCTTATTCCCAACCCAAAGATAAGCAGAGATACTTAAAAATACATATTTATTGAGCCCTTCTTTTTACTAATACTGGAAGAACTTCTTACTTTTCCGGCTCAGTGACTGACATCGGATTGAACAAAGAGCATGATGGGAGGCAAATGGATGCATTTACAAGACATGGAACAAGACATGGACAAGGCAGCAGCAGGGCTAGAAAGGACAAAAGGGCCCCATTCCCTCTTCCCTAAGCTTCCATATTTGCTGGAAAAAATGTGCTCAGGAGTAGCAAAACTCTCATAACCACTGACAGTGTGGGAGAAAGGGAGTGCTTATCTGACCCAAAGGGGACTGGAGGCATCATTTTTGAGCTCAAAGAGCATAGCAAAAATCACAATCATAAGGACAAAACTCCCTGTTTTCTGAGGTACCCTGAGAACTACAGTTCCTGGGTTGGGGTGGAAGAGGCTCTGCTTTAGAGAGGAAGGCAACTCTACAAACCCAGCTTTGTAAAGGAGCTTCCGCAAAGACAGTAGTTCTCAACCTGTGGGTCACCATCCCTTTAGGAGTCGAATGGCCCTTTCGTAGGGTTGCCTAACACCATCTGCATATCAGATATTTACAGTATGATTCATAACAGTAGGAAAATTACAGTTATGAAGTAGCAATGAATTTTATGCTTGGGGGTCACCACAACATGAGGAACTGTATTAAAGGGTCGCAGCATTAGGAAGGCAGGGAACCACTGCTCTAAGACTTGCAACTGAAGTGGAAATACTTGCTGGTGTTAATTAACCAGACAGAGAGTTAACCATAACTAGCACTGCGGAGACTGCTTTCTGTTGTATTTACTATTAAAACCATGGTACTATGCTACGGTCCCAGAGTTAGAGCTCAATATACTATTTAATGATTGGAAATGTCTATGTTTAACTTCAGATCTCCAAGGACACAGGCAGAAAACGTAAATGGATGGATGAGACTGAGAAAGAAGGCTGGGAGTCAAAGCACCACCTCATACCCCATAAATTAAGTATTTATTATGTGTCGGTTACAAAGAAAACTTGAAATAGAAAAAAAACGGTGTCTTGTTGCAAATTGGACATTTAAAAGATTAATCGTTTTTTGACTTAACACGCTGTGTTAGTCAGGCAAAACATAGAAAAACAATGTGGTGTAAACTTGTCTGTTTGTAATTTCTGTAACGTAGTCCCTATAGTGCTTTCTTAATTTTCTTGAGCTTAGATTTTTAGCATGACTCAGTCCCTTTGAGTACTCTTATTTCTCAGTGCTATGAGGATTTCCAAAAGTTCCTTCGATCATAAAGCCCAACATGTCAAAGCTGGATGAGGTCTTAGGGATGATAGTTCAATTTCATTTTTGTATCCTTAGGAAGCCTTTGTCCTGAGAGGTAAGATGACACATGCGCTGGGGAAGGAGACATATTTGTGGACCTGGGGGGACTGGCATCTTGGTTTTGCATCACAGCTCCCATGCCACATTGACTATGCGCTTTGTGGAAAAAGCCTTATTGCATTAATTCTCTAAATGATCGTTGCTTAACTGGAAACATGCCTGCTTTTATTTTAATTGAGATTTTATTTTCGCTTGCCTGGAGCAAGGAGAACATTATGGTATTTTAAACGAGAAGCAAGGAATTACCTGCACTTCAAATATTAGCAGTTACATTCTGCTGAGGACGCATGCAGACCATCTATTAGAAACATGTCGCAGGTAAACCAGAAACATTTCATGTTAATTGTTATAAACGTATTATCCATCAAAATGTAAATTTCCCAAAGTGGGCTTTATGTGGATCATAATTTCCTTTATTACCAAATGGCCTTGGAAACTCTGACTGGCTCCTTGTCCTTATGTAAAACCTCCATTTCCTGTGGTGCGTCCAATTTATTTTTTTTCCCAGAGCCTTAACAGCTTTCACGCTGTGATTTTCTATATCTGTTGCAAATGTTCAACAATTTTCAGGGAAAATTTTCGTCTGTGGCTTTCTGCTTTTAGCTTTTCATGTATAAAGATTAAAGAATGAATGGGCAATCAGCAGATATATAGAAAACATCTCCCACTAGAATAAAATAGATGGTTCGACTTTTGAAACCCAGATAGAATTTATAATGCCTACCTACAGCACTTCTTCCCATTTGTATTGCACCTTCTGATAAATAAGCTCCAGGAAGAGACGATTTGGAAGCTGGAAAGCACTTTACTTTGCTTTATGTCACTACATAGCATGGTCCAGCCCTTGCAGGTGGGAGATCCGTGGGAAGCAGAAAGGCAGAAGAGGACCTAGGAATGACACTGACAGGCGAATCAAAAGAAACTTTACACTGCCTAATGCAAATCTAAAAGGCTAATGCTCTTTTGAAAAACAGCCTGGGATTTGAGATTACAACTAGAATATAGATTATCAACTATTACTATCTCAGGACCCACGAATTTGATAATGCATTCAAGGCTATACTGGTGCATCCATTAGAAGCATGGGTTGCTCTTGGTTATATATATATATGTGTGTATGCATCTATGTATACATGTATATATGTATGTATATATATACACACACATATATACACACATATTACATCATATATAAATATATATGAGAATGATACTGACAGAGAGATACATTTTTTTAGTATAAATGCTAGCATTTGTAAAAATGTCTTTCTTCACAGTCGGTTCTATGAAAGCAGTAAGCTTGCTCTGACTTATCTACGTGGGGATTACAAGTGCTCGTCAGGTTGTAGAGGCATCACTTATCCCAGATCTCAAAATTCAATCCTGAGGCTCTTCGGGCAATCGAACCTGGTGTTTCAGAAACGTATGAATATAAAACCTGTTTAGATCTTTCCCTTGCCTCTGTTTTCATGGATGGGGATGGCTGATGGAAAGATATAGGCCACTCCAGAAGAGCCTTCACAGCTGCTCCTGCCTAGCATACATATTTAAAGGCATAAGTTCACCAACAGTCCCTCCCCTTGTGTGTGTGTGTGTGTATGTTATGGGGGAAGATGAAACTAGAGTGCCATGGGCTGAATTATGTCTCCCCCTGTTCATACATGGATCCTCTCATACTAAGTGCTTTAGAATGTGGCTGTGTTGGGACTCAGCCTTTAGAGAGGTGTGTCAAATAACAACGATGTTATACAGGTGGGCCCCAAATCAATGAGATAGGTATCTTGTCAGAAGAGATAAAGACACAGAAACCCAGAAGAAAGAGTACGTGAAGGCAGAAAGGGGAAGAGTATGGTCATCCACAAGTCAAAGAGAGTGATCTCATCAGGAAAAGCCACCTGACACTTAGACCTGAGCTGTGCAGCCCCTGATACTACAAGAGAATACGTGTCTGTTGTTCAAGGGCCCCTTGTGTACCATCCTCTGCAATGGCAATTCTAGCAACTGAATTCAAGGGGTTTCAACAGCCAATACTCTACTTTATATGAGTGTTTACAGCTGGGGAGACAGCTCGTTCAGCAAAGTGCTTGTCATTCAAGCATGAGGAGCAGAGTTTGATCATCACAGCCTACTATTTAAAAAAAAGAAGTCGGATACCCTTGCTTTCGCTTACTCTCCTAACTTAATGATAAGGCCCTGTCACTGAGACACCACATACTTGAGTCAGAGGGCGTTGAGAAATCAGACTCGTTACCAACCTGGAAGCTTCACACCTATCAAATAGTGCTGGGACGTGCTATATATACTACTTTGGGCGGGGGTGACAGACAGTCTTACCCAGTTGTGAGCACTATGATCTATAATACCCACTGGCCTGGCAAGATACACCCACTTATATAATTGTGGGACGCATATTATGGAAGTAACTAAACATTTCCTGATTAGATTTAAAACTCATTCCATAAGATGGGAACTCACACCTGATACTGTTAACTAGAAAAAAAACAAAACAACAAAACAAAATACAATGGCTAGTTAAATCATGGGCCTTACTGTGAAACCTAATACTATCACTCAGCTAAACGGGTATAGTAATAAATTACTCCTTAACTTCTTATGTCTATGCCCATAGATGAGTGCATCTCTCAACCCTCAACAGAGAAGCTTCTTTTTATAGTAGATAACTAATACAGAGACACACTACTGATCAATGTGCAGAGAATGTGACTGCCCAGCTCTAAATGTGACAGCTGTGTCCCTCTGCTCACAAGGCTCAAGGATTAAGGCAGAAGATGCCATGGAAAGATTGGAAGAGCCTATGACAGTGGGGCCCTGAAGCAAATCAGTACGTGCTGGGCATGATCGCAGTGTTGCACACGAACTCATAGCAGCTGCAACTGTATACAGGACCCACACAAGATCAAGCCAGTCAAAATCCCCAGCATTGAGAGAGGAGGTAAGCATGGAGTCCCACCCCAAACTGAGGAGTTTTTGACAGTTGATGGTTGCTGGATGTGGAGAATTGGTATTTTTCAGGGATGTGGTTACCCATACTCCAACAGATGGTCCCACTCTCATGTATACAGAGGTTGCATTAAGTGGACTCAAAGGATTTAACAAACACACGAAACAAAGCCCTGGCACATGAAGTTGGGAGTGAAAGTAGTGGGGAAGAGGTAGAGGGGGAATTGGAGTCGAGGGCAAGGGAGATTTGATCAAAATGCATTGTATTCGTGCACGAATACGCAAACAATAAAAATAAAATAAAAGCCAGGTGTTACACGTAACAATTGTGATCCCAGTGCTGTTGGGAAGCAAAGATGCCATTATCCCTGGGGTTCAGTGGCCAGTCAGTCTAGATGAACTGGTGAGACTTTGTCTCAAAAATAACAAACCAAAATAAATGGAAGGAAAAGGAGGAGGAGGGGGAGGGGGAAACGGGAGGAGGAAGGGGAGGAGGAGTCAGCATTGTGATGTGGTTGGTTTTTGAGAAAGCACACCTGAGGCTGCCGTCTGGATTATGCACATACACACACATACAAGTAAAGTTTAAAAGCAAGTGCTTCAAATGCTGTGTGATGTTCGTTTGTTTCTTTGTTTGTTTTTTGAGACAGGACTTCTCTGTTGTAACTCTGGCTGTCCTCTGGCTGTCCTGGAACTCACTCTGGAGACAAGGCTGGCCTCAAATTCACAGAGATCCTCCTGCCTCTGCCTCCCGAGTGCTTGGATTAAAGGCATGCACCAGCACCACCTGACGCTGTGTGATCTTTTACTAGCATTCCCATACCCAGTCCCTCTGCTACTTCTCCCATCACTCCATTGGTAAAGATACTCCCTATTTTTTCCCTTAGAATACAGCTGTGATGATCAGACATTCTGTTTTGGGAGCACTACGGCCATTTTTAACATCTTTTAATAAGAGTCTGGTACATGCCCATTGTTTTATCTGTATGACTTCTCATTCTTACAACAACTCCATAAAAAGATGCAGTGTTCTCCTGGGATCTGATGTGAGAACAGAAATGAAAGGGAGAACATTGTGTCAGAGTTGAGGTTCTGGTACAGGGCATCGTCCACAGCCTGAATTCTTCTCCTGAGTCAGGTTTCTATTCATTCAGTGTTTCTTCTTCCTTCCTTACAAAAGAATTATAGTTCTTTATCTGCTGATCATCTCCACAGCTCCTTACTTTCAATTTTTTAAGGCACTAGAAAAATAAAGTGATGTCAATCCTAGTAAGTGTTATCTCCTCTATTTTTGCTGTGTAGATGAAATTCTTTCTTTGTAAACATAGAGCAGCCAAGGTCAATTCCCAGAAGTCAAAGCCTTTCATGGTGGCACACACTTGTAATCTCAATGCTGGCAGAGCAGGTATAGACAGCTATAAATGGCAATCCCTGGGGCTTGTGGCTAACCAGCCTAGCATATTTGGTGAGCTTCAAGCTATGAGAGACCCTGTGCCAATAAACAAGGTGGACAGTGGTTGAGGAAGGACACCCGAGGTTGTCTTCTGGTCTCACACTTGTAAGCATCAGAGAGACAGAGAGAGAAAGAGAGGGAGAGAGAGAGAGAACCTGACAATACAAGTTTATTAATAGAGCATTTTTTGAAACTGGGAGAGAAATGAGACGGTAAGAGCCAGGTATGAGGAGTAGATGGGTGGCCCAAGGTGGACATTTTTCAGGGTCACAGGTTCCAATGTTGCAACTTCATTTCCCAGTTAGACAATAAGAGCAATCCTTCCTCATCGGCATCACCTCTTGGCATGAGGTAAAATCCTTTTTTGCCAAAAAACTATTAACAAGTGAAGATTGAATTTTGTATTTATTATTATTATTATTATTTTCGAGACTGGGTTTTTCTGTATAGCTCTGGCTGTCCTGGAACTTGCTCTGCAGACCTGGCTGCCTCCAAAAAAGTTGTGCACCACTACTACCACCTGCTAATTTTTCTTTTTAATAGTTAGCAAAGACTGTTAACTGTGGTGGTGGTAGAAGAATATTAAACACACATGCACATTTTAGGATACTAATTTCTTATATTCTAAAGTGTTAAGTTAACATAATATCCTTAAAATTTAAACATGGCTGAACTGAGAGATTTTCAAGTCATATTTAATAGTGTGTATCAATGCCTTCTAATAATATATCGACTCACGGAGCCTTTGATTCTCCAAGCCAAACACCAAGCATTTTGGGAGTGCAATATATCATGTAAGCAGCAATGTAAATAGAGCCTATATTGAATCAGATAAGAGATGCTGTCTCTCTTTCTAATGAGAAGCCAGAGTACAATTAATGAAAGCTATGTAAATGCGCTTCAGGCTGTTAAGATTACAGAGAGTTCAGGGCTGGGGATAAAGAATTAGGGAAAAGGATCCACAATCAATTACAAAGTAGGTCCTCCTATCTTGGGCAGGCACACACACGTTCTGATATCTCATCAGGGAACCAATTGCATCCAGGCATCCTTTGGAAGAGAGATGTAGGAACATGTTCTTTCCTATTTGGGGAATGATACAAGGGGTCTATTTTTGAATGATTAATTAAAGGGAATCAATCTTCATTGCTTTGCTACTGACGTGAATAGCGCCATGCCTGTGCAATAATCGCATGCAATTATTCAACTACCCCTTTGGCAAGGACAACGTAATTAGTCCTGGTGGTGTCGAGAGATTCTCTTTATTCCCAACAAATTGGCAGTTTTAATCAAGTGTTGCTGAAAATTTATCATAACACAGGGAAAACAATAGGTGAAGGTACAGGGCCCCAAGCTGTGTGACTTCTATCTACAATGGTACAAATTTACAATGCTAACAACATGATAAATACCACCATTCCATGAATGCGTTGATTATAATTTCATATCAGCACCGAGCCTTGGCAGCGCTTATTTGTTTAGACACGTGGCTGTAACCCTTTTTGTTCTGCCTTGCATCTGCTTGCTAGGAAGGTTAGATGAGCCCAGAGCACCATGGCCTGGAACTCAGAAGGTTTAAAAGCACAAAGGGGATGGGCGGGGGGCACCCCTAGTAATACTCCCTTACTCTAACTGCAGGAAGCGGGGAACACTGAAACACAGACGAGGTGCAAATCAAGTTCCCATGGCTTGTTCTGAGCATTGGCGTCAGACAGACTCTCTCCATCCTATCATTCACCTTTGTTTATGGAGTTTCATATGTCCTAAAAAATCTTAGCTTAAAAATAATAGCCAATGTTTACAAGGTAAGTTTTTTTTAGTAATATGCCATGTGTCATGCCAATCAATGTGTGTGTGCTGTCTGCCTTTATCTTCTGTGATGCCTTCTATAAAGGAACGGCTGGTATTATTGTCATTCCCCATTTGATAGACGAGGAAATTTTAACAGAAAAATACACTGAAGCAAGGATCCTAATTCCTGGTGGCCTCACTGAGGACACTCGGTACCACAGTGCTTCTCAGCCTGTGGGTCACAATCCCTTTGGGGTTTGAAGGACCCTTTCACAAGGTCACCTAAGACCATCTGTATATCAGATATTTACATTACGATATATAACAGTAGCAAACCATAGTTATGAGATAGCTTACGACAGTAATTTTATGGTTGGGAGTCAAGTGAAGAACTGTATTAAAGGGTCACGGCATCAGGAAGGTTGAGAACCGCTGATGTACCAAATCTTGCTCCTGATGGAGCTGATGGATGGGCAGGCTCTTCCGCTGACAGTCTAGACCTACTGATACGGTTTGGCTTCACACAGCATTCTACTGCCTGCATTCTCTGCCTTCTTCTCAGAAGAGGGGTACGGCAAAATCTTCCTTAAACACCTTAGCTCAGACTAGACACTATTGTTTATGTTATGAATTATGATGTTTTTACTGTACAGATGAAGTTTTCTGCTCTTAGTAAAAAGTAATAGTCTAATGTTTTCTCAGTATGAAAATATCAAGCAAGTCTATTCTTGGATTGCATTGTATTAGGAAGTCCAACTTTTTTTTAAAAAAATTCAATTTGAATTTCTGGCTTGAGTTTTATATGTAAAAAATGTTAATGAATTTTGCTTTGGGATTTCAAAAGCATTTCCAGCAATGTTTGAAACAGCCCTAAACCCTCTTTTTGCTATTTGGCACTATATATTTATTCGAAGCTGATTTCTCAGCACTACCAAGTGTAAAACCAAAATTTCAATCAACGCTGAAAACTTCTGAAGACGTGCTACATCCTGCAGCACCAGATATTCATCCAACACTGATTTTTATGTTAAAATAAACAAGTGCATCAGTTTAATTAGTATGCAAATTAGCCTTTTTCTTTACTAAACAGCAAAATTAGATGCACACAAAAGGTTGTTGTAAAATAAGTTTATTTTATTTACTTATTTATTTCAATAAATTATTTGTAAACCTATTTTATGTACCTGTATACTTGGGGCCACATTGCTCTGGTATAGTCCATGCTACGCTTTTAATAACTGTTACATGCTTGCATATTTGCATGGGAGTCAGGTGACAGATACTCAGAAAGAACTTCTCAAACTTTTCTCACTAAAAGGATCACTTCAGGACAGTGTCCCCAGAAACTGTGAAGAAAACATTCAGGTGGGTTCTATGTGGCACTCTGAGGAGTTTCCCCAAATGGGTTAGTTATACAGGACATCATTCCTTACATGGCAGAACGGTTCACTCTGTTAAATTATTTAGGAGAATGTGGGTGAAAATATATTTGGCACGCCCCCTCTCTTAATTCTTTGTGAGTTTTAAGTTTCATATAATGTGTTATGGTCATATTTACTACCTCCAACTCTTCCTAGATCGACATCTGCTTCCCTACCGACCCAAATTTGTGTCCTCTTTCAAAACAACAAACCCTTCAAGACCAATTTGTGCTGCCCAAATATTCTTGTGTATGTGATCTTCCGCTGGAGTAGGTTGGAGTATCAACTTGTTGGGGCATACTCTCTTAAAGAAAACTGTCTCTCCTTCTCCCAGAAGCTAACAGTACCATTTATCTCATGACTAGGGGTGGCTGGGACTGGGTGTCTACCTCTTCTTTCCATGCTGGAACTTGGTGAGGCTCGCACCATTCTTTGTGCAAGATGTCACAATTGCTGTGAGTTCGCGTGTAAAACTATCCTGCCGTGTCCAACAGATGTTTCCTTGTAGTCATCCACCACCTCTGGTTCTTAAATCCTTTCAAACCCCTCTCTAGCATTGATCCCTGAACCCTGGGAATGGGTACGGAGTATATATGTTCCCTTTTTGGCTGAGCGGTCTGTAATCTCTTAGTCTGTGCTTTTAATCTCATAATGATAACTTGAAAGTGCACAGAGAAGTTAAGGCAGAACTCGAGTGTACAAGTGTTATGCTAACGTCTTTGGCTATGGAATGCTTTCTTCAAGTTGTATAACAGACTGAAGACGGGCAGAACCCATCCTGGCAGATCCAGTTCCAAAGGATAAGAATCACCATTGAAACCTTAAATGCTAGCTTGAATGATGCAATCCAGCTGTTCTCAACATGTGGGTCGCTACCCCTTTGTGTGTATGAGGAGTCATGGGGGTCCCCTAAGACACATCAGATATTGTCATTATGATTCATAGTGGTAGCAAAATTATAGTTATGAAGTAGCAACAAAAATAATTTTATGATTGGTGTCACCAAAGCATGAGGCTATTAAAGGGTCACAGTATTAAGTTGAAAACTACTGTAATCTTTTAAAGGCCTGATCACCAGAACCTCACCCCCCCACCCCCAAGGGCCTGTATAGTATTTTCTAGAAGAAACTTGTAAAGAAACAGTGTTTGTCTGGCGGTGGTGGCACACACCTTTAATCCCCGCACTCATGAGGCAGAGGCAGGTGGATCTCTGTGAGTCCGAAGCAAGTGTGGGTTCCAGGACAGCCAGAGTTACAACAGAGAAACCCTGTCTTGGAAAAAAAATAAGAAAGGAAGGAAGGAAGGAAGAAACTATGTTTATCTTATCAGGGAATTTGTTTTTACAGTGAATTCACTTACTTCAGATAATCTTGACAATTCATACTTTATCCATGTTGAAAGGGTCCCTTGGAAACAGAAAACGGATCTAATGCTTCTCTTTTTCTTTCTGCCATCATAGTAACAGCCTAGGTGAAGGGATGGAAGTGGCTATTTAAAGACTGTTCTGGGATTCGGAAGGCATCTGCTACCCTAAACTGGGATGTGCTCCTAAGCACATCTCACTCAGCAAAGGCTGCAAGTCCAAATCTCAATGTTTAACAGTGAGCCTTCTTCTAAACAAAACCTACAAGCTCCTAGAAGGCAGGATCATCCCAGTTAGCACCAAAGTGGTCAGCTGTGCAAAAAAAAAAAAAAAAAAAAAAGTAAAATAAAATAAAGTATCATTGTAAAAGCGTCTTCCAGGGAAGAATGCAGCAAGAACCAACTCCGTACCTGGGAGGCTGTAGACAAGACCTCGACATTTGCTGCTCTGGTCTCACTTTCACTCCTTGGTCCTACTTGCTGCCAGAAGGAACATCTGGCTTGGGGCCTTGAAAGCAGACTCCTCAGATTGCACCTGTCCCAGGAGGAGAAGGAGAAAGGCTTTCCTGACAAAAGGTAGGATTTTCAGAGCTGCATTCCCGCCCATTAAAGCAGCTTGTTTGATCCCTTCAAAGCTCGAGATCAAAGAGAGGCTTTTCTGAGCTGCCAATCCATGAAGCTACAGGCCAGGAGAAGAAGGATGGCTTTGTTTTCACACAGCCAGATGGACTCTCTATTCCAGTCCCACACCAGAGGCTGGGTTTGGGTAGGCTGAAGGGTTTTCTCACATCTGGCTGATGTTGTCTAGATGTTGAATCTTCCCAGGAAAGCAGGAGACATATCGACAAGGTTTGGGCAAGTTCATACCATTATTTGGCAAAGGACCCTATTTCCAGCCCCCTCCAGGAAACCCCATTACCAGCACTAATTTAATTTCCCAATGCTATAGCTATCACCACACTTTCAAACCCAGTGAATGCACCCATCACATTTCCATTCCCATCACGTCAGAAAACAATATTGTCCTTGTGGGTATCTTTAAAAATCACATTTTGCGTGGCGCTTGCTGGCACTGCTGTTAATGGAACGGATGGAGCAGGGAGATAGATGTGGCCTTGGTTTCCCGAGAAGTAGCAACGAGGAGGGTTTATTTTCAATAGAACAGCAGCCACCGTGACTTCTAGCAGAGGCTACAAGGAGATATAGAAGGTTTT
This sequence comes from Cricetomys ansorgei, assembly GCA_026225945.1. Classification (NCBI taxonomy): domain Eukaryota; kingdom Metazoa; phylum Chordata; class Mammalia; order Rodentia; family Nesomyidae; genus Cricetomys; species Cricetomys ansorgei. The sequence goes on from JAMJFZ010000242.1 coordinate 7,302,823, forward strand.
AACTTCAGAAATAATGACAGCCTCCTCCCCATATAAACACTGATAAGCATCACCAGCGAAAAACAAACAAGCAAACAAACAAATCTCCTAGTCACCAGAATGGTTGGAGATGCGTAGGCAGTAACTCTGGAGAGCATCCCATGCACGACACATTTTAATCCGAGAAGCTACAGGAGGAGGCATGTGGGAGACGTTCAAAGCAATTTAGAACAAGATGGGAGAGGAGAAAAGAGAAAATGTTCTCCTTAGGTGAGAGACAATAAGGCTAGAAATCAGAGAATACAAAGGCTGAGGGACTGCAAACACCGATTTCTGGAGATAGGACAGGCCAGGGTGTAATACACCATGCTATTGGTCCAGTGGTTCGTTGTGGCTTGGGATAATTGTCTTCCTATGGAAAAGAATCTTCACAAATACTAAACAGGGTACATTTGTCAGACATAAAGCGCAGAAGTCTGCTAAAGCATGGCATTACTTTTAACTGTGTCAGTTTTCAGGCTGCAACTTGGAGGAGGAATGAGTGGCCTGACCTCGAGGCTAAGCTTATTCTCAAAGGGAAGTGCTGGGTTTAACTCAGAAATCCCTGAATGGTTCTACTGGGCAGAAAACAGAAAAGCTACCTTCAACCTAGAGGGTCAGCTGAGGTTGGACACCATGACCTTGGGACAGGGAGAGGAAAGCCTGAACAAGAGACCAGGATAGAGCTGTGAGAACTAAGGCGTCTCTGTAAAAAGGTGGGGGATGGGGAGCCAGGCAGAGGAAGCCTGTGAATTCTAAATGTCTCTGTGGGCAAAGAACCGATCTGTAGAATGGCCAAATGGCATTGCTGAGACACTGCATTTTTGTGGGATCTATTTGGTCTATTTTTTCCATTCCCTTTCTCCCAGATTGACTTTAGGAAAGTCGCTGTTATGGTTTTGATATAAGACATTGTCCACTCCTCACTCCACCCCACCCTCAAATGAAAGCCCATGTATTGAGAGCTTGGTCCTTATGGTGAGTAAGATGAGATACACTCCCCCACAGGCTCAGGTATGTGAATGCTTGTTTCCCAGTTGGTGGTGTTGATTGTGGCCTGTTATGGAAACTTTAATCATGAAAGCCTCACTGGAGGAAGTACATCACTGGGGGTGGGCTGAGAGTAGGCCTTGCCTTACTTCCAGTTTACTCTCTGTGCTTTTTGCTTACCGTTGAACATATGATCTCTCAGTTTCCTGTTCCACTCTCACTGGTTATTACAGACACCCTTTCTGGGACTGTAACACAAATTAAACTTTTATAAGTTGATTTCGGTCATGGTATTTTATTACAGAAACAGAAAAGTAACTGATACAGTCCCCAAAACTCAGCAGTGTTCAGATGAAGGGATTTTGAGAGGTATTTGGACCACATGGGCTCCAGTTAAATTGGTGATGGTGGCACACTCCTTTAAGACCAGCACTTGGAAGGCAGAGGCAGGTGGATCTTTGTGAGTTCGAGGGCAGCCTGGTTGGTCTACAGAGTGAGTTCAGGATAGCCAGAGTTACACCAGAGAAACCCTGCCTCAAAAAACCAAAATAATGAATAGAAGAATAAATAATAAATAAATCCACTGTTAGTGTTGCATGTGTTACTTGTCTGTTGCTGTAATAAAATTCCAGGCTCACAAGCAACTTAAAAGGGAAAGGGGACTCATCTTGGCTTGCGGTTTCAGAGAGGTAGAGTCCATTCTGCCAACAGCCAGGGAAAATGTGACATCAGGAGCAGGAAGCTGGATGGTCACATTTCTATCCACACAGGAAGTAGAAAAAGAGAGCAGGAAAGGAGGTGAGGTTATACAACCTCAAAGCCTACCCGACATGACGCACTTTCTCCTGAGAGGCTCCACCTCCTAAAGGTTCCAGAACCTGGCTAAACAGCACAAACTTCAACCAACCAAGCATTCAAATACTGGAGCCTATGGGGGGCATTTCCAATTCAAGCCCCACAGTGCCATGACTTGATGACATTTGGAGAGATTCTGGGAACTTTGGCTTTTGGAGAAAATATTGAGACATGGGAAGTAACACCTGGTCCCTAGTCCTTTGTCTATGCTTCCTGTTTCCTATGAGTTCCCCTGCCACATGTTTCCACTGTTGTAATGTCTGCCCTCTCACGGGCTCAGAATCAGGGGAGTCAAGGACTATGGATTGGACCTCTGATGCCTTGAACCAAAATAAAGAAATATTCCTTATACACTTATCATGGTGAAGGAAAAGTCTGACAAGCCTAGGCATGGAGAGAACACAATGTCTAGATGTACCACCCAGAGTCTGCAGCTTTTCTGTACTGGTGAGATACAGGGAAAGAAGTAAATACTGGGACACTGGGTTGAAATAAGGTCAACATAGAAAGCTTAAGCTAAAACTTATAGGGGTCAAGTTCTGGGATGGGTTATAAGCCCAAACTCCTGAATTCTTGGCTGTAAAACATTAGAACCTGGTCTCTTGCTTCTCTGCCCTCCCTGGCATCATGAGGTTGCATGAGGAATAGCCCCAATTTAGACGTCCTTGAATTTCTTTTTTTCCCTATGGTTTGTAGTCCTTATTTTTATCAGCTTATTGATGTCAATGTGGAGAGTGGGTTACACATGTGTGGGAAATTCTATATTTCTGAAGGAGACCACAGATTTGGGAGCTGCTCGTCACACCCTATGATTCTTATATTTCCAATTCTGGGAGAGATTCTATGTTCTCTAAAATATTATAGTTATGCTTCACTGAAGATAATGATAAAAGGCCACCCTTTTGTGTTAAATAAATGGATGTAGACTATTGAAACTAAACGGTCCAGTTTGTCTACTCTATTAACATATTATAGAAAATTGAGGCACTATGAAAATAATTGACTTGCTTCAGTAGTAAGAGCTATGATTTGATTGTAAACTGTCCTTTACAGACACATGTATCTGAAGACTCCATTCCCAGCTGGCACTTTTTGGGAGATCGTAAAACTTTTAGAAGGAGTCACTGGGATGTCATAATTTTGTTTGATAAAAGAAACAGATTATTCATATGAAAGTTCAACAGAGAAATCCCATTGCTCTTTTCCTAATTAAATAAGAAAATTGTGATGTGTGTGTCCTGCTTAAAATTACTTTCCACAAAAACTTAGTGTTGAAAAAGATATGGGTGACAGGTCGTCCACTACGACCCTGCTATATTTGTTACACAACCTCTCAGCCTTGGTTTTCGAAAAATAAAATGAAAACAAAACATCTACATTGTCTAATTTGAGTTGCTATGGTAACACATTATTATACATGCAAAAGCACTTGGGAAACCACTTCCCATGTGCAAAGTGTTATTATTTCCTGTGCTACTGTCTTCCCTGGGGAAGTTTCATGCATTTCAAGTAAAGTAATAAAATTCTACTCAAGCACAATGAGTCATCTTAACAAACTGGGTGTCTTGTTAATTTTATAGGCCAGAATAAGGGAGATGACTTCACTGACTGCTAAGCAGTAATTATCAATGCCTACAAGAAGTTTTCTTGACCTACCTGGCTTGGTACAAATCCGGGTGATTTACTTGGCAAAGATAGAACATTGTGAGTAAGGTAGGAGATCCGGAAATATGTGTGGAGCATCCAATAGCTTTATGTTAGGTGCTGAAAAGAAAAATGGGCTATGGAAGACCGTTAGCCTTCTGGCCACAAGCCTGCTCTAATGACATACAGAATCCTAGCATACATCAAATGCACATGCTTTATAGCCCTGTGTAGCTGTGACTGTACCAGCGACGTTCCTGGCACCTGCTCGCCTCCCTCTCACCTGCAGCTGGTCTCACTTTGTATTTTAGACATTAGTAAACCTCAGCCCCAGTGGCTCTGAGAAAATACCAAGAAAATTCTATCTTTATTCAGAGACCCTCCTTTGCTTCAAATGCCTTCTATTTTTCTCTTAATTTTTTTTCTTCGCATTCTGACTGTTTTTTTTTTCCTATTCCCTGCTCCTGCTAAAACGATTTAATCCTTTCAGCCTCTTCCTGGCCGTGCACCTTGGCAGTTCATTCAGGTGGCTTCACTCCATCAATCTTGCACTGGAAGCTGGCGTTCAACGTTGTGCTCAAAATTAAATGCAGCCTTCTTTGGACTCTATGGGCTGAGGCTAGCATCCTTCTGGGTCTTATTTTCCCATCAGGCTTCCCTGTAAAAACTAGTCTTCTTTATGTTCTTCGAACACTTTCCATATGCCCAGTTTAGGGTCTTGGCGGTGGGAGGGGGGGTCTTCTATTTGCTATTTTCTCTGCCTAAACACAGTATTTCTCTGCCTGGACACATTATCTTCTTAAACAATTGTGGAGTGGCTGGTTGCACATTGGGGCCTTCAGTATTTAACAAGGCTAAAAATCAATTAGGCTGGCCTGAGAAGATGTTATCCATAATCTCTGAAAAGCACTGTGGAACAGGCAGAGAAATTGGCAGACCACTGGTGAGGCATAAGTAGTGTCCACACAGCAACACAAATCGAGTTTCTATGTCCATGGGATTTTTGAAAAGCACTTAATTACTTATAGAATCTTAGAACTTTTATCTGTTGGTTTTAGAGGTCAATCCTTTCCCTTCCTTTTGTAAGTGAGAGGAATGAGGCATTCCAGTGACAGAATCAGAAGCCAACGCATCTTCCTGATTTCCCAGCAGATGCCGGGATTCTGAGCTACCAGAAGATGGGATCCTGGGTTTCTAGGTGTGCAGATAAAAGCAGGGAAACAGAAATCCAAGTCTAAGACCAACTTCATAGGTCTTATATTCCTATTCTTCCTCTAAACCCTGTAATACCTGTGAGAAAACTTGAAGACTTATGTTGCTATTCCCTAACTACTGGGACTCTGTCATATAAAGGATGTGAAGGTACCCATTTAGTTTGGATTCTTGATTAGAATTTTGAGAGCCTCAGAGACCTAGTACCATATGCTGCCTCCTTGGAGTGAATGACAAGCTGGGTGTAGGAATATAGGCAGAGGGGAGCTTCCCAAAGTTGGGGTGATTCAGTGATTGACTTCAGTGGTTATATCATGCTACAAAAGTGGAAGCCACGCAGGTGCCTCTCAGGGAATTAAAATGGAAACTCACAGTTTCAGAAGAATATTGTCATGTTGTTTGATCTAGTTTACTTCTCTGTTGCTGTGATAAACACCAAAAGCAACTTGAAGGAGAAAGATTTTATTCCAGCTTACAAGTCTCAGACCACAGTCCATCATTTGTGGGAATTCAAGACAAGAACTCAAGGCTCTAGGCATCTCATGCAGAAACCATGGAAGTAAGAATCTTACTGTCTTACTATGTTGCTTTCTTATACATCCCGGGCCAGCCTGCTTAGAGATAATACTGCACACGGAGAAGTGGGCCTTCGTAAATCATCAATCAGGACAATCTCCCATATACATTGCCACAAGCCAATCTGATGGTGGCAGCTCTTCTATTGAGTTTCCCTCTTCCAAGATGACTTTACTTTGTGTCTAGTTGACAATGAAAACTAGCCACTGTCCAAGGTAAGTTGAGAGTTTTATTCTATGCCTTGCCACTCTAGTGATCTTACTAAAATTTTAATCAGATTTCAACAATAAAATAATCATGAACTTCCAAAACTATCTTCTTCCTTATATTTATAAGACTCTCTGAAAAGTATGACATGAGCCTTGCTTATCCAAGGATTAAAAACAAATCAGATTTAAGCCAAAAGTTACTCTCTATGTTTTTCAAATATGTTAAATAAAACATCCAACAGGTAGGCGAAAGCATTGAAATTTTTGGTTTTCAAGTCCTGCTTAATAAATAATTTCATGATTTGTCTGTTGCATTTGGCTGTCCAAATTATCTCTAAATCTTACTGTTATCAGCATTCTATAAACTTTCACCCGTGCTTTTTTAAGAAAGCTCAAAGATTCATAAACATGGGTGGAATCATTGCATCACTCTGACATTGGGACCCTACATGTGGTCAGTAGAAGTCCGTTCATTTCTCTCTAGGAACCGTTAATGTAACACAAGGAATAAAGAAGGTAGCCACAACTCAGCTGCAGACATAGCTCTAACTTCAAAGGATTAAGAAGGAACCAGAAAGAGAAGTGTATATCTAGTTTCTAGATTTGAATCACCTTGGAAAATAGATTGTGTTTTCAGAGCAGATTTAGGCTCACAGTAAAACTGCATAAGGTTCAGATGGTTCTCGTTCGCCCTCTGCCCTCTCACATGCACAGGCTCCTCTACCCGCATCCCAGCAGCAGCAGCAGCAGCTTGTCTCCTCTTTACTGGGAAACCAAACTAAATAAGAAAGGATAATCCCAGGAAAATATATGTGAGATCATCCTTAGAGTGGGGATCTATTCTTTGTGACCTGTTGATAAAAGGGCACTTGAAAATTTTCCAATATGGAAAACAAGGGAGAAAAGTAGGGCTGGGACATCTTTCTGGCATCAAGAAGACCTTGACAGAAGGTCTTCTCAGAAGACCATGATGTAAGACTCCCACAAGAGCATTCATTTTCCCACCAGGGAAACTGGCTGTCATCCTTGGTCCCTCCCTCATTTCACTCTTCCATCGTATTTTGCCATACTGCATGCTGGCCTCAGAAAGCTGCTTCTCACAGAGACAGCAAAGCGACATGAGAGAAATGGGAGGATACAGCCCTTGCTTCCCACATACTGAGTTTTCTTTTCATAAGGGAAATGAGAGAAATGCTGTGGCCATCGGTTCCTGACAGTCTTGGGCAAATCTGAATCCTCACAAAACTGGAACAGGGTAGTGGAGGGGTTTCTCAAACCCTCATTGTATGTCTAGTCCCATAACCAAAACTGAGGCTGTGAAAGTCCTACAGCCACCAACATTGGTAATTGTGGATACTGAGCTTCATGCAAATTACTGTAATTATGTTTGGAGTTGGATTAATTAATTATATCTGGAGAGAAAACTCTGAACCACTGGGTAGAAACCACAAACGTCTTTCTGTGTCCTGTTACCTAGATAATGCCATAATTTGGCTCATGCAACGTTCTCGCTGTCGGGACTGTTTCTTTGCATGCAAGTCTTGCAGTGTAGCTGTGTTGATTCTTTTTGTGTTCAGGTAGATAGTGGATTTTGAGGTCAACAACTAGAAACATCCTCATTTTAACATATGTTTTTTTATTAGCATGAAAATTCATCAGCAAGTAAATGTTGTCCCTCAAAGAACAATAGATGCTTTTAGAGAACACCGTTCTTGTATTTGTCTCGGAAACACACGCTCTGCACTCCGTCTTCGCCAGTTCTTCCTCTATTGCCGTCACCAGGATCTCTGGAAAGCATCTTTAGCATTCACTGTCTCTAGAATCACCCCAGAATTTGGAATGAGTTTTTTTCTCCCCCAGGCTACATTTTCATGTTGAATGTTTTATAACCCTGCAACTGAAAGTTTTTTGCACTCTGCTAGAAACCTACGTGACTTTCAAAATGTGATTTGCTATACTGAATGACATTTAGTTGAAGATACTAAAAGATGAAGAGAGGGAGGGGGAGAGGGTGGGAGAGAGAGAGAGAGAGAGGGAGAAAGAGAGAACAGAAAAGAGGCTGGTTTGGTCTAAGCTGAGCAACTCCCATCTGTGCTAAGATTTCTTATCTTAATGTCTTCCTAAAGAACTTGTCTTATCAAATCTATTTAAAAGCTACCCCCCAACCAATCATTTGAATAATTTACCAACAAAGGTAATTTGGGACCATCCTGATGAAATTGAAAAAAAAAAAAAACACAAAAACTTGGAGATAAGAAGCAAGCTTGAAAGTGTTGAATGAGAAAAAAAAAAACAAACAAAAACAGAGGGAATAGTTCTCAAAGGTCTTTAGATCTATTCTGGTTTTGAAAAAGGCCTCCAAAAGATACATAATTACAGTAATGGCCCACTTAACACAACAAACTCAAGGACGAAACTCCATGGGATTTCCATTATAATTTAATCTGTATTTAACTCACCTAGTAGAAAATTTTCTTTACATTGTTGTAATTTAGCTAGGGAAGGTCTACTTTTAATGGAGTTACAGAGTTAGTGAACAATTAAAATACACCCTGTGACCCTATTAACCCACTGGGTTGTACGCTAGGAGGAGTAAGGTTGTAATTTTTGTTCATTTTGGTTAGAGCATCATAATCAGAAAATCATTGTCAAGAATGACCCTGGAAACAGACTGTAAGAAATCTAGTTGTATTTTCTTGAGGACTTCAGGTTTGGGGCTAACTCTGAGCTTATGGTCACTCCAAAGCTAAATATACCTCCATCCGGGAAGGAAATGAATATTTGAACACCTATGGTGTGGCTGTCATGTAGCTCAGTGGTAGAGCACTTGCCTAACATGTGTGAGGTCTTGGTTCCAGTCTCTGATATTGAAGGAAAAGATCCAGGAAGGCTGTGGTGAGGCAGTTGTTCAGAAAACGCGCTATCTGAAGATGTTGTACTCGACGAGAAAACGTATGCAGTAATGATGAATGAAGGAATAAACGCAGCTATGAAAACCATATCTTGTTCCCAAGTGGGAACACCAGCAGAGGGGAAATCCAGATCACCTACATAATTCTCATGAGCTTGAGCGCTTGTTGCGAGGGCATAAAAGCCCTGCTCATACGTAATTGTGGCTGTGTAGGGAAGAATAAGTTATGTAGATAATGGGCCAGAAAAGGTTTTGTTTACTGTCGGCTCTTTCAGGGTTTCCATTGGAATCAAAACAAACATTCCATCAAATGAATTAAGCTCCTGGATTAGGATCTGACTGAACATTTGAGGCTTACATGATGAGTAGAAAATGTGTCCTGTGAAACTGGGGCAGAGAGCGTCAGAGAAACGTGCCTGGGGAAAGAGTAGAAGTCACTGTACAGATGTCGGCTTCTGATGGCCTCGACCTCAAGCACATGCAGACTCTCTAGTGAAACAGGGGTGTCTATAGAGAGGTTCCCTCATGAATGGAGAGTGGTCATGGAATGACCAAAGATGCCACAGTTAGCACAGGAGGCTGGAGGCAGAGCAAGGGAAGAACAAAATCAGGGCACTGAGCTCTGTGGAGAATAAAGTAGCTAAGAGACAGAATATGTGTACCTTTGTGTACCTTCAGTAGGTAGTGGTCTTAGATGCTCAACCAGCACTGAGAAGGACCAGGGACTGTCTTGTCTGCCACATGCCGCAGGCCTCAGGACTGATGTGGTAAGCTCTCAGACAGGACTGTTGGCTTACAGTATTATAGGTTTTTACTTACTGCTCTTAGTCTCAAACCTCCAAGACTTTTCAAGTCATATTAAGATTGCAGTTCTGGACTCTTCTAGAACCTGGGGCATTGGAGTTGGAATAACAATGTGGTTTCTACTTGTATCTCTTAAACTTTCTAATTTCTTAGTCTTTGACTGAAGTGAACTCTTACTAGAGAGTGTTTATTGAGTCCTTTGGTTTATTTCAGACAGAATCTCACTGTATAAGGCAGGTCCTTTAATTTACAACCTTCCTTCCTGTGCTGGCTAGTTTTATGTCAACTTGACATAAGCTATATTCACCAGAGAGGAGGGAACCTCAGTTGAAAAAATGCCTCCAGAAGATGAGGCTGTAAGCAGACAAACCTATAGGGCATTTTCTCAATCAGTGATCCGCAGGGGGAGGGTTCAGCCCATTGTGGACCATCAGAAAGAAAGCAGACTGAACAGGCCATGAGAAACAAGCCAGTAAGCAGCAGCCCTCCATGGCCTCTGCATCAGTTCCTTTCTCCAGGTTCCTGCCCTGTTGAGTTTTTGCGTTGACTTCCTTCAGTGATGAACAGTGATGTGAAAGTGTCAGCCAAATAAGCCCTTTCTTTCCCAAGTTGTTTTTGGTTATGGCGTTTGTCAGAACAATAATATCTAAGACAATAATAACTAAGACACTGCCTTAGCATCCCTGGTGCTGGGATTACAGGCATGCACTAAAATGCCTTTTCTTTCTTTCTTTCTTTTTCTTTTTTTTTTTTTTAACCCTCCTATAGGCACTGGAAGAAGAGGGAAGATGAAATGCAGTCTTTGTCCCAAAGTATTCTGTTAGAGAACTATAATTTTTATTTGACTAGGAAAGTAAATGTTTTTTACTTATACTCTTTGGAATGTTTCTTTATTGTTTTCAACCCAGCCAATTATTCTAATTACTGCTGCTAGACTTAGCAAATGATTCATAGGATGCCTGGTAAGATTTCAATTTCAGGTAAATATTGATTTTTTACATATAAATACACCTAAGTGTTGCATGCATGCTTTAAATATTTTTTTATTGTATTTAGAAACACATCGGGACTGGAGCTGCTGCTCAGTTGGTAGAGTGCTTCCTTAGCATGCAGGAAGCAGAAAGCCTGGGTTCTGTCCTAAGCGTCACATCAGCCAGGGATAGCAGCAGTACACACCTGCAATCCCAGCACTCGGGAGGTGGAGACAGGAAGATCAGAAGCTTGAGGTCATCCTTGACTACTTAGTGGGTTTGAGGCTAGCCAAACTGTCAAAAGAGAAAATAAGAGAATCATAGGCTTTTTCTTTTTGTATTTGCCATACATAGCAAATAAAAACACAGGATGCTGTACTAAACTTGAGATAAATAAAATACTTTTATTATTTCACACATGCATAGAAAACTTAGGATGTTTCAGGCTGAAGAGATGACTCAGTAGCTATGAGCACTGGCTGCTCTTACCCAGGACCTGGATTCTGTTCCCAGCATCCACAGGACCACCTACAACCATCTGTAACTCCAGTCTCGGGAAATCTGACACCTTCTGGCTTCCAAGTGCACGTGGCACACATGGTGCAATACGTGCATGCAGACACTCATACACATAAGACAAAAATAAATAAAATACGTTTCAAAAATGAAAATTGTCTCTCTGAGATTAAAATTTAACGGGGATTTTATATCTAACCTCTATTATCAGAATAGAATAACCTCTATCATAAGAATTTCTAAACTGCTAAATTACTGGAGATGGACATTTTAGCAGTAACTAGGCATTTATTAAATACTCAGTCTTTTGTATTTTATTATGGTAGCCTGACTTAAGACACAAGGCTTGGTGTGAATATTGTGAAGGCAATCCTATTGAGAAGAGTAGGTCTGGGAAGCTGGCCTTTCGGGGGAAGATGGAGGCCTGAGCAATAGTTCTCAGTCTCCTTTGCTGGCCAAACCTCATCTCCATTTTCCCTTTCTTCTTACAGACACGTACCCTGTACCAAGATGGGCATCACAGATCTCTGCTAAGCAGTGGTCATACAGTCGTGGGTAGCCTTCTTCTCATGTTCCCAGCTGTCAACTTTCTTGTCAACAGTTCCTCATGGTATTTTCTAAGAATATGATCTGATTAAACTGTTCCATCAGTTTCCCTTTGTTTTCAGCAAAATTGTGTGACTGATACAGCATTGCATTATATCCCAGCCTTGCAGATCCCCTGCCTGCTTACCACTGCTTCCATTTCCCTGAAAACCAGGGTTCAAGCAAGACACTTCATGATTGTGTAAAAGGACACATGCTGGAGTCCTAAGCCCTATCACCTCAGATTGTGAACTGATTGGGACCTGGGCTCTCCACAAGTTAAAGAGGGGCCTTCTGGGCTTGAGAGGCTATAATCCAGTGTGACTAGTATCCTGACAGAAAGAAAGGAAACATGGACACAGAGGTAGACATGCCCAGAGGGTAGAATATGTGGAGAGACTCAGGATGAATGCCCTGTGAAGATATTTGCCTGGAGTGGAGGAACACCAGATGATGTACCAGAACTTAAGAAACAAGGGAGGATTCCTCTGCGCCTTTCTGGGGATCTTCCCTATTGGTATCTTAATTCTGCATGTCTTGGAGCTGTACAAATGGCTCAGTTCCCAACACCCACATGGAGGCTCACAACCTTGTGTAACTCAGAGTTCCAGGAGGATCCACTGTTCTCTTCTGGACTCCATGGGCAGCAGGCACAAATGCAGCCCTCATACATTCATACAAGTAGACACACATACACATAAAGTTAATAAAATCTAAAATATTTTATATATTTAGATACTATAATTATGAGACAGTAAATCTTGTTTTGAGAGACTCTGCTTGTCTCACATTGTTATGACAACCTTAGGAAATCAATATACCAATGACTTGTCTTTTAATTAATACACTGACTTGTCTTTCTCTTGCTGTGACACACCATCCGACCATTTGGTTCTCTCTAATGACTGTGACCCCCTAACTCACTGGAGCAATGACAGCTTGCTAGTGAATGCAGCTTACCTGCAGCTGAAGGAGACAGTCCCTCCACCCAGCCATCCAGCACCCATTAACTTTTAATAGCTACTCAAGGAGGAATGAGGGTAAACCTCCTTCCTCCATGCTGAAGGACTTCAATGCATGTAGGTCTTAGGCAGGTAACCACAGCTGCTCTGAGCTCACAAATATGAAGGTCATCCATCCCATGACCAGAAAACCATTTCATCTCACCTCTTTGCATCCTTTGGGTTTGACATTCTTGCCTCCTCTTCTGGAAAGCTCTCTGAGCCTTGGAGGGAGACACACAGATGTCCCATTTAGGCTGAGCTCCAACAGCTATTTATGCTCAGCACTTTGACCAGTTCTGGGTCTCTGCATATACGGTCAGCAAGGCAGTATTCTTGAAGTAATGATTAATAAAGTTGATATGACTAGCATCCTAATGAAGATGATGTCATCTTTCCCTTGGATATTACTATTTTTGAAACATTGAGTTTTGATACTTTTGAGATCATACTGTTTGTTTTTTTTTCCCCTGTGTCCTCTCAGGGCACAACATAGTGCTGCTGTTATTAGATCCAAGGATGTCTTATAGAAGAGAATGGTGTGTTTAATAGACTATTTTTCAAATTTGGGGTGTTAGTAAATATATAGAGAAAAAGAAAGGATACAGGTGATAACTCAACTAGTATTATTTATTTGCTATAATTGCAAGACAATTCAACATCACTTTGTGTGTATTTGTTGACAACAAAATCTTGTTCTTTTTACTTTCTTAGCAAGAAAGTGTCCCTAGATTCTCTTCTCCTTAGAAAACATTTGAGGAACTGATAGTTTCATGTTACTTTGCCACCACTGTTTTCAGATCAGATGGCCTTGAGTATTCCATGCCTTGGAATGAATGACCTTCATTTTTTTTTAAACTAGCTTATTAGTAATTGATTGTTTACCCACTATATCACTTCATTTTTAAACACTGTCCCAGATGAGCATCCTAAGTGTCTTTTTCCTTGGAAAAAAATGGAGCTAAACATCAAGTTGTTGCCTGCAACAGTACTTCTGTGTCCTTGAACTTAGTCTCAGAATTATCCATTATCATCATGTTACATCAGAATCTTATAAATCGGTTAATGAGAAGATAAATTAAGCAAGAAGCCTATTTTTCATATGGTGGAAATTTAGGAAGATAAAGAAAGTTATGCAATGCCATTAAAAAGTAACTGACTTGACTCTTAATAGGTAAATTTATAAAATTTGAAAAACTGAGAGAGCATAGGGTTGAACTGAATAAGCACATATTCGTTCAGGCCCACTGAGGAATTATAAGCATCTAGATTTCAATGTTAGGGTTATCTGGCTAGCTTACTCATCAGGGCAGAGAAATTAAGGATTCATTGATAGAATTGAAAGAATTCAAATTTGGAATGATGGTTATTCCTGAAGAGTGGTGCTACAAAGCTTTGAGACCAAGTACTGAGATGGCAACTAAGCCTTAAAAGCTTCATCCTTCTTTCAGATCCACATATTGTGCTAAACTAACCATAACAGCTGAGATTTGGCAAAAGAAAAGAACAAAGGCAAGAATGCCTGAGTCTATTTTGCCAACAGAGATTTGTATGCAAAAATCCCATGATACCCACCTGTAGTGACAATGTACTGTCTCGTGAATAATTCATCTCAATGCTCATCTCTTCTTTCTTCTCATCTCTGCTTTCCTGGCTTTCTCATCCATCTGGTCCATTAGAGGCAAAGGCTATTTAGAAATAATGCACAAATATCTGTTGTGGGAAAGTAAGGCACAGAAAAGGAGAACATAGTAGACTTCAGAGCTTGTCATGGAAACTGCCAAGTGTGGAGTAAAGCAAAAGGAGACTTTAGGATTTGGTCAGATGCTCTATCTGCAGCTAATACCTAAAACTCAAGGTTCCATGACTGGTCAAAGGCATTTTCTTAACAGAAACTCTTAAGGAATGAACAAGTCAATGCTTATAAAGTATTTATAATAGCTCATTATAGTCTTTCCATTAACACCCGGAGATTGTATCTCTGTTTTTATAGGCAAGACATTTCATAGACAGAAAGTTATGTGATGGGATGAACTTTGTATCATATTTGGAAGAACAAATTTGAACTTGGATCTTCTGACACGATGTTCTTGATATTTTCATTATTTATTCCATCTTGTCAGCATGCTTTGCTCTCTCTCTCTGAACTTTCATACCACTAAAGCCATTTTTGGGTGTGCTCTAGACAGGAGTGTCAGGCATGGCAGTGAACATCTATAAAACCAGGGCTACAATAGCTGAGTCAGGAAGACCACAAGGTCAAGGCTAGCCTAAGCTCCTCAGTAAGACCCTATAACTCTTTCTTAAAAAATAAAATAATAAAATGGAAGAGCATCTAGATGAACGAAGTAGCCTGGAATGTGTAAGATGTGTCTTTAACATCACTATGTAGATCATCATTGGCCAGTTTGCTGTTGTACATGTCAAATTCGTTTTATTTTTAATGAAATATAGAAGAAGACAGAGAAAGAGAGTGTTACAGGATGTCCGAGTCTATCACAGCAGAGCTCAATGATGCTTCATCGTTGGCTCTCTCTCTCTTCTAAGTATAGTCTACCTTCCTTGGACTTTGAACAACCCAAGGTTTGAGCACAACAATAAACAGTTTTTTCTTTCTCATTTTTGCTTTCCTCTCTCCCCACTTCCCTTCTTCTGCCATTCTTCCTCTTCCTCTCCTTTCCCCTTTACTTCTTCCTATTGTTCCCCTCTTTCCCTTCCTTCCTTTCTGTAGAATACTGGGAATACCTTTTGGCATTCACCCTCCAGCCTCAACTTAAGAAATTCCCCCGTTGGTTGTTAGAGTAGGATAGAAGCCGCCCCCTTGACAGAGATGGATTTTAATTGGTTTAGGCTCTTATTTCCCTTTTCCTAGCTACTGGTACAAAAATATAGTTAATTTTCCCTGTTCAAATGGTGTTTTTCTTTCCCCAGATGGTGATGCTGTACAAATATAGTATCTGAGGCTGATGAAGCCTTTTGCTACCAAGTGAACAGGAAATGCAAGAATAAAGTGACTATCTAGGATGGTAGAGTTAAAAGAAACCCATAGACAGAACAATAGAACTGGCCAATCCTCTGAGTTCTCTAACCCCTCAGGTTTTTATTTGTGTGGTTTGAAAAACCACCTTACTATCTCAGACAATTTAGTGTGGATTTTTAGTTTCCTGCTACAGGAAAACTTCTAAATTATATTTCTCCATTCCTCCTCTCGAAATAATAATTTATTGGATAGCTAATATATTTAAAAGTTCTACATTATGTGCTTTTAAGAAACATAAATAAACTCTTAGTGATATCTACCTCCCATTTTTATGTCTCTTTTACTATAGACAGTCTAGCCCATGTCATAGGTGTTATGATTATCAGTTATCATATCTTATGTATCAGACCTTGAATATTTGAGGAAAGGAGCTATATAGTACATGGATTAAAAGAGCTCTGCGAGACCCAAATACAAGAAGAGTCTAGTGCTTGGTTGATACATTGATCTCTAGGAGAGTCAGAGTGTCCTGTTCTGTCCTGTTGTAATAGAGGGATTGGATGGATAGCATTCTCTCACCAATTTTCTCCTCCCGACACCCCACCCCTCTCCTTCTTATGGCTTTTCAAAACAGGGTTTCTATGTGTAGCTGTCCTGGAACTTGCTCTGTAAACCAGGTTGGCCTCAAGTTCACAGATCCAACTGCCTCTGCCTCTGCCTCTGCCTCTGCCTCTGCCTCTGCCTCTGCCTCTGCCTCTGCCTCCAGAGTGCTAAGGTTAAAAGCATACGCCACCACCACCCAGCCTGCAATTCCCTTTCTTTGTATTAGACGAGGCTCAATTGTAAGAGTGGGAAGCTAGAAGGATGTAACAAAAAGGCAGAACCTTGTTGTTGAAAAAGTTAGAGGGTAGGTTTATTTGAAGTTGATGATGATTCTAAACCCCCAAGAGCAAACTCTTTCTTCTTCTGCCCGTTCCGTGGTTACCAAACTGAGAGATTTCTATCAGGAGTAGAAACTAGGTCAAATAGCTATGCATCTTGTATTGATTATCAATTTATACTTCCATTTATGCTTAGAATATATTTGATAAACTACTATACATATTACACACTAGGGAACCAAAATAAATAGGACCATAATATTAACACTTTAGCACACACAGAAAAGAATATGTAAAACGTTGGATATAAACACAAAATGATGGGCATTGAAGTAAGAGGAAAGGAAACAATCCATTTAAGGTCAGAAAGGATTTGACATTGGAGCCAATTCATGGACTGTGGGTCCAAAAAATTATCTTGAGTATAGTCTTGACAGAAAAGGGAATAAACTTGGACCTTCCAATTCCCAGTGTAAGATCTATCTTAAAAGATAAATTATCCACCCTTTTGCAAAGAGCTTAATGCAATCATATAAAAAAGTATACATAAATGAAAAGGAGCTTTAAGAAATGAAAAACCTCATACTTCAAGAACTAAAGTATCATTATGTGTATTCGCAGACACACACACACACACACACACACACTTCAGTGGGAAATGAAGATGTAGGAAACTGGGTTAAACTTGAAAGAAAGAGTTTCTATTAAAGGTTACCTTTTAAAACCAATCTGCATGGAAATGCTTATCCATAATTGAGACAGCCAAGTACAGGTTTAGGAATGAGAAAACACAAAAAGAATGTGACTGAGAGATTTGCTATGAAGATGAACTACCCATACCTTATGATGACTATCTCTCTGCCTCTGTGGTGGGTTACCGCTGCTGAGTAGTTTAAAAAGACATATTCTCCTTGAACTTTGTATGAATTTTCTAACAAAAAAGAGAATTTTACTTACTATCCAACACATTTATAGTAAGGTTCAACTTTGCAGTAGTCACTATGTTGGGTATGGTTCTTCTGCTCTTTCCCAAACTAGACATTTATGCACCCTCCACAGAAAGAACTGGATCTGTTTACAAAGGTAAGTAAACTAGAAAATAACATTAAGTTATAACTTTTTCTAGCTACTATTACCTTTAACTTTTTCAAAAGGCCTGTTCCTCTTTTAATTGGTTAAGCTGAACAACTTTCTTGTATTTTGACTGCTCAATTGTAGTCGACTGCAGTTGTATCTGGAATCTCCAAGCTCCAACTCCAATCCAAGTTTAACTCCCCAATCTCTAGAGTTCTAGGATAGTTCATAGGAATTTCACAGAATAGAGGGGGGTGGTTTTGGGTGGTATGGCTTTGCCTCGACCCTTCCCTTTACTACCCAGTTCCACTTCTATCAGCTCTTGGAGTAGAAGACCCAAAAAAGAGATGGGAGAGCAATGATTATTTCCAATCACTGGGCTTTTCAAAGGTCGGTGGCAGGAAACAGCCAGGCTTCTGAACCTCTGGTCTGAGGTAGTTGTAGATGCTGCTGGAGACCTCTGCAGATGCCAGGGTCCTGGGTAGGCCTATGCAGTTTCTTTTGTGGCAATGCTCAGCACCAGCCCACCCCCTTTGTTGCGCATGACTCTTCAGAGAGACCTAGCTGAGTTTCAACTCCTGTTCTAGTCCCCTGACACAGCTATGTCTTGGGAAGGCACATTGCTCTTCCACAACTTCTGCTCCCAGGCACCCAACAGTGAGACCACAGAACCATGATATCTGATCCTATGCCTGGTGACCATGTGACATAATGTACCTGTGAGAATTTGATTTTTAGTTAGAAAAGCATTTATTATTTATGTTTCCTGGGAGAAGGGGTATGGCATCTCATATAACACTTGGAGAAGCCCTGGGTTTTTGGTCAATGTGTGTGTGTGTGTGTCTGTGTGTGTGTGTGTGTGTGTGTGTGTGTGTGTGTGTGTGTGTAGTAAGAGAAAGAGAGAAAAGGGGTCTTATGTAGCCCACGCTGGTCTGCAACTCATTATACAGTGGCTGACGACGATCTTCAACTTTTAATCTTCTTGCCTTTACCTCCAAAGTGTCGAGATTACAGACTTGGATCATAGGGCCCAATTTATACAGTTCTGGGCTAAATCCCAGACTTCAAGCATGCTGCTAGATAAGTATTTTACCAACTTAACACCTCACCTCAAGATTAATAATGATTAACTAAGAAACATGCATGCACATACAGATGACACACCATGTGAGGACACAGTGAGAAGCAACTGTCTGCAAGCCACAGAAGCCTCATAACAAAGCCTCCCCTACCAGTCCTCTGATCTTTAGAATTGACAGAAATAACTCGCTATGGTTTAAGCTGTCAACTCTGTCTTACTTTGTTATGGAAGCTGTAGCACACTAATACTTCGAGGAGCACATGCCTGCTGAAAGTCGATGATAACTACTCAAATGCCTCCCTTCTGTTCCGTTCTGTTCTCTGCTCATACTGATTATTGACTTGGATAGTGGTCTGGTCACGATGGTGTCCTCAGCAACTTGGCCACATCTTCATAAAAGCCAGGAAAATGTACTCCAACCGATGTCAAATTGTAGTTCTACCTACAATTGTAAGCTAGATCCCATTCAACATCATGTGGTTTCTGTCCACACAACAATGAGAACAAAAATAGCTTGGTTCAAGTGGGCTTATTTTCTCTCCCGCATATATATTTTATGTCTCCCAATTATTGTAAATTCCTCCACAAGATCATGCCAAAGAGGCTAGCCTTGTGCCTATTGGTTGGAAGAAAGAAGTGCTTTACTTACTTGGAAAGTGGCTTCCCCTGTTAGTGACTCAGCCTGAGGTTTGTCACCCGCTCATATCACCTTGTAGAATTCACAAGCCTTCCCACCCAGGATGATTTAAATAACCCTTTGCAAAAGAGGAGGGATCATTAGTCACACAAAACTTGTTTACAAGGAAATGCTAGGCAAGTTGAAATTATAAGCTTGCCCAATAAGCCAGAATGTGATTACACAAAACACCATTTGAAGAAATGATAATTCGGTTGCATCCACAGCTCCAGTTTTTTTTTTTTTTTGTTTTGTTTGTTTTTTATTTTTATTTTAGTCTCACTTTCTGATGTCCCCATTTCTTTTATAAGCAGACACTGCCTGGAAGCTACAATTGCTATGGAGTGGTAACAAGGGGTCCTCCACAGGCCACAGATTCTCCAATCAAGAACAGGTGCAGTCACACCCCCTCCGCAAACAAAGATATTTTGTTTGAATGGGCACAACGTGGAAGAATGGGATGTATTAATAGCTAAAGAGCGTCTTTATTAACAGTAGAACAGCTGGCAGTTCTATATGGCAGCGCTCATTCCAATCCATTTTATCCAATTGCAGAACTATAAGTACGCTCCACCAGGGAACTAAAGGGACCACACGCAAGCAATCAGCCATTCAACAGCACTCTAATTGCTTCACAGTTGGAAGTGTGTTCTCCTCAGCCACTGTTACTCTTCTGGGGGAGTTGTTGGTGCACTAGCCTATCTAGAATCAAGAGCTGCTAATGCAGATAAACTGCTTGGAGACACTTTCTTTGTTTTACAAGGCCTTTCAAGCAATCCTCCATGTGGTGCTCCCCTGGTCTCAGCTGATCATCAATCCCCAGTGCTGGGTGCCAGGAGGGAAGCAGAGGCAGGGGGGCTTCAGTGTCTTTGTGATCTCCTGGCGAAGCAGTTCCTCTAAAGAAGGAAAAATAAACTCTGAACTCGTAAGGATTCTGTCAGACCCCGCTGGAGAATCTTTCATTAGGGTATCCTGCTGAGCTGAAGGGTAAACTGGGAGTCAGTGCAGATGTCTGCCTGTGCCTCTATACCAAGACTAGGAGCAGTGGGAAGACATTGGGAAGGAATCCATGTCAGGTATAATCAGGTTACACAGGTGAGAGAGGAAAGGAAGGATGGAAGGTATTGAAAAGTGTATAAAAGCACAGCCAAAGGACACAAATTCAAAACAAAACCTGGACGATCCGGGCAGATGGAGGGGGTGGAGCTCATTCCTTCTATGGCTGCATCCATCAAAGAAGTATCTGGCCAACTGGTATTAAAATCACTTGCAACGACACATAAAGGAGGCCGGGTTTCTTTCTTATTTTTCAACAACCATTTTACTTTCTTCATGTGTTTGTTTTAACAGCAGTTCATGCAGCCTAAGAAAACACTGTTTGCAGAGTGTTGTATCTCTGCTTTTTACAGAGTAATTCCTATTTGGTGAGTTTTCCAAGTATCCTTTGGGGAGAATGTTAAAAAGCTCTTGGCTGTATTTAGCCCAGACAAATATAGGCAGATATGAAATTATAAAACTTTCCTTATATGCAGAGCTTTCTTTGTTCTCTCTGATCCTGTGGGGATTAAGCGACTCCCGAGGAATGAGAGTTATTGTTTAGGGTTTTCCAATCAGGCTGCTGATCACTTTGCAGCTCTCTGGCTGTTGTGGGGACTTCCTATTTTGTCCTTGTTAGCATGTAGCTCAAGGTAATAAAATCATAGGTTACTCTCATTTATCTATCCCCGTTTTGCTAAATTGCCCCCAAATGGCTTTCTGACACTTTTTTTTTCCATCCCTACTGATAGCACTCTCTGAATACAGAAGCACATCTCTGGCCACAACAATAGATTCAGAAGAAATGGAAATCATTGTTGAAAATAAAATAGACCCTAGAGAGCTCAGGACAGCGAAAACCACCCGTCCATAAAAAAAAGTGGCTAACGCTTTATTAAAAGGCATCAAAGACATGGGGGGCCAGGCAACAGAGAGAGAAGGAGGCAAAAGGTCGCGCCTTCAATAGACACTCTTTTATGTTGCGTGCACGATGGGTTAAGTTTTCAGAACAGCATAAATTCCCCCATAAGAATCCTTAAATTCTCAGCCCTCCTGCCAAGAAAGTGAAGATGTGTATGCATCTGTTTGGAAAGCTCCCAAATGCATGTGCAAAACAGGCCAGGCAGCAACCATTGCCAAACATTCAGCAGAGCCCATTGCACCCGTGCTGCTGAGGGCTTCATTTGGAGGCTGAAGGCACCTGCAAACAATGCAGGGACGGGACCGGAAGGAGAAGATATTTCTGGCAACAGGATGCCAGGGTATGATCAGAGTGGAGTAAACAAATGGACAGATTCTTCCCAACTCCAAGAGGATATTTAGAGGCATATCCAAGCTAACATTATCTGCATGCAGGATGGAGTCATCTCTCCTCCTACCCTTTTAACAGTATTTCCTCCTTGCATGGTCTGTACTGAGGTCAAAAGTGGCTCCTGTGGCCCCTACGATCCAGTGTTTCTTGGCCAGTTAAAGTAGCATCTTCTGGGTCAGGGAACATGCTGAGTAGTTCAAGGGGACCTAGAACCTTCTCTGCTTATTTGAGCATGCCTAATGGAATCTCTGACTCCTGGATCTGTTATGGAAGTCATACTGTGTGTAATTGTGAGCACTTTACTTCTCATACTAATGTTTTCCTTTGTCTCCTGCCACACTCTTCTTTTCCCTTCCACTAAACTCCAACAGAAGTCATGAAGTCCATGAGTATGGCAGTTCCATTTTCCTTTTCTTTCCCCTGGAACCTAGCCCAATGCCCTAAGTAAGTTGCATGTAATATCATGAATATATGTTACTACCATGATATAGGTGAATACCCTATACATGTATAAATACCATAAAATGCAAGTGCCTACTGTATCTTCTACATGTTTTATCTAGGTATTATGGACATTCATTTTGGCATTTATGAGATAGAAACATAGCTTCAATATTTATTTAAGAATTTCCACTTGAACAACCGAGAGAGAGAGAGAGAGAGAGAGAGAGAGAGAGAGAGAGAGAGAGGGAATTTCAATGTTTTTTGGTGACATTCACTATAGGTTTGTGAAACACAGCTGTAGTTTTGTTGTGTCTGTCTACATGTGGAGGTCTGAACCACTTAAAGGACATCTCTCCAATGTATGATACTAGGAGATGTGACACTAAAGAAGGTTTTCTCTACATCAGGGTACTAATTAATGTCTGTTAGAACCAGAGTTCAAAGGGAAGCATTGAATAAAGTTGCATTCCTACCAGGAGGGTCACAAACTTTGTGGCCCCATCAAGATTTCCTGAAAGCGAGCAGAACATTGTCATCTTCTTGATTCTTACTTATTCTTCCATGTCAGGTCACATATAAACACAATTATACGTCATCTACATTTAAGACCATCTTTCATCGGTTAGCTCATCTAGCCTTACTTTTAGGCTACATGTAGCTATGTATCACAGACTCTCCAGCTGTAAAATTGAGAACCTGAATGGTCCCAGTTTCCTCTTCCACATGTGGGGCACTGATTATTAAAGATGAGAAATCTTCCAACCTTGAGACTGGCCAAACTCTGTGTACCAGATGAAGGATGCTATGAGATTCCTGAGGATGCTGGTGCAGCTGCTTCCCATTTTTGGTGATGTTCGGATGTGATAGTTAATACTGAACTGCAACTTGACAGGCTGTAGTGTAGATGTAGATGTAGATTCACCAGATGTAGATGTAGGTTCAGTGCAAAGATTTTTTATTATTTGATTCAAGCACTGGTTCTAGGCCGGACCCCTAGAGCATTTCAGCCTCTGTACAATCTACTTTTAAGCTTAGAGTTGGAAGGTTTCAGCCTTTGTACAATACAGACTGTTTAAACTGCTAGCCTGGACCTTGAAGGCTTCACCCTTAGCCTCTGAGACCTACTGCTTACTGTCACTCTGACTAGCTCCTTCTAAACTCTGACTCTTCTGGTTCAAACGTAAACTCTTCTTCAAGTTGTCTCAATCAGCCTCTCTGCCTTATCCTCAGTAGTCTCTGTGTCTTCTTCCCCATCTGCCTGCTCCAGACTACTGCCTGTGTAACTGATTTCTCTGTAACTGACTGCTTCTGTAACTGAACTCTGCTCTGAACTGAGAGTCTACTCTTTTCTATCGTGAGAGTTGGGCCTATCCTTACTCTAACTCATTCTGCTAACTCTTCCTCTGATTAGTCACTTTGCCTGCCTGAGTCACTCTGACTCATCTCAGATGTCACTTCCAATCTAAAACTGACTTCTTAGCTCTGCTTCCTGTCTACTTCCACTCTGTTTCAGGGATTAAAGGCATGGACAACCACTACCTTTTGAATACTGAGATTAAAGATGTTTCTACATTCCTTCCAGACCACATAGACCTTGAATGTAGAACCCTGGAGTATAGACCCTAGCTTTCACACAGGGCTATTCCTCTACACTGTAGAACCTCCCATAAGGCAAGCCTCTGAGCACACATAATCTAGATATGCTGGTGAGGGATTTTCTTGCTTGGGTTAATTGAAGTGGAAATACCCATCTTAAATGTAGGAGGCACCTTCTGGTGGGCAGTCAGGATATAATGAGGTTCAAGAGGAAAGACTTTACCATTTGCTTGCTTACTTGAATTTTTTTCTGGTGAATCCATCTATCATGTTCATGTCTTGCTGCTCCCACTACTGCTGTTCTCTGCTGACATTGAAACCTAGCTTCTTCAGCCCTTTCCCATCAGTTTCTTCAGCACTGATGACCAACAGCTTTCTAGGAATCCTTCAGGTGTCAGTACCAGATTGGGACTGCTCAGGCATCCTGGCCTGTAGTCTGAGCATCTATCCTAGTTCTCAGTTTCATTAGTATGAGAAAACCATTGTTGGACTGCCCAGCCAAGCAGACAAATCCCCTTTTAATATATAGTCAGTCTTTCAGTTTTATTCCTCTGGAGAACTCTAATTAATTCATAGTGGGATGGATGGTATCTTGGAACACGTGACCCTATGTGCCATTCTTGTTAGGGCGTGGGAACATGTACCTGATGATGGGTTACCCCGTCATTTGTGTTACTGAGTTGGGCTTCTTTGTTATGTGCTGGCTTGCTTAGTCCTTTTCCCTTTTTGTGGAATAAGAGGGGGCAATTTTCTCAATTTCATTGAGCGTCTTTGTAATTCTTGTAGGCTCCCTCAATTTGGTCTTTAATGTGTGGACTCTGGTGTCTCAGAGCAAGGAACTGTCGGCTTCTTGAAGTGAATGGCTCTTGGGCTAATATTAATGCTGTCTAGTATGAAGACTGCCAGAATACAGACACCACTGAAACAGCACTATATTATGACACTAGGTTTGATCAGTTTCCAATAGTGGATTTCCCCAAATAGCAAATGGGTTGACTATATGGGTTGTGATGCCTCCATTTGATGGGCTACCAGGTCCTCAACAGAATGAATGATGAAGTATTGTAAAGAACCAGAAAGATAATCAGAATAATGATAATATAAAATTAATCTACTTGTATAAAATTACCAGTATCTGTATCCACATATATTTCAATGAGCAGACAGTTATCTGGGAGGTTGTTCATAAACTAGCAATGGCTACCCCTACATAGAATTTGAGAAGATTTAACGTATTTTCCTCACGGTTCTGTACATAATTGAAATTGTTCTTGCCATGACAAAACTTTGTTTCATGGCAGGATGAAGAAAGCTAATTTCATTGAAGAAAACGATGCATGAAATTTTGTTTTCTGTTGAGCCACATTGCAATCCCTCTCCTTCAGCATTGGGAACCATTTGCCAAGTGTTTATTTGTGACTGAGGCATTCCTGGAGATCAGGCACAGTCATTTACGTGTGTTTACCTTGCTTTTCCATGAAGCCAGAGTATCTCAAATAAACCAACAACCCAACAAAAATAAATTTCGTCCATTCCACGAAGGTGACCAATCAGCGCTTCCATTCACTGGCCCCATTCTACATCCAGTGAATCTGGTAATCACAACCAACCCACAAAGACAGTATTTGCATATGAAAATTTTGAGTCGCTCAGACACAATCCCCACGGGAATCTAAGAATTTCAAGGGTACATAAGACCTGCAAGGTCATTTAATTCAACAGTCTCTTCATGCATGCAGCTCACATCTAATGAGAAGTGAGCAAGTTTTGTGAAAATGTACAGCCTGCCAGAACTCCTGGAAGAAAAGAACAGACCTTGCGATCTCCCAGAGGGTATGTTGAGAACACAGTCTGTCTGTGTCCATCTCCACTGCTGTTGACTCAGGGACCTTGGAGGGACAGGGTGAAAAGCAACAGAAGAAGAGCACCCCAGACATTCATTTCAGAGAGAACGCTATAACTACTGAAGAACTAGGAAGAATCAGTGCACTGTGACTTATGAGTAATGATATAATAGGGTTAGAAAGGAAGAAAAAGCCAGAGAGGAAAAGGATGGGAGAGCTCCCGGAGCAAGAAAGAACATCCAGGGGCACATGTTAGCAATTAGAGTGGTGGGCAGAAGAGAGGGAGAAGATACTGGATGTGCAGAAGAGACACTATAGTGACCTTTGAAAGGCCATCTTCTGGACCTTGAGCAGACATACACATTCTCTTCAACAGAGAACATTTAGAGCCCAGGAAACTGGGACTGCATTACTTTCCATGTTTGTGCAACATGTTCAGCTACTACTTGGCTAGTGAGGCGCTGTTCATGTTCATGTTCATCATGTCCAGAAATGGAATATTCCAACTGGGGGAAACCTGGGATGGCAAGCAGATCTGTGCATAGAAAGAATTCCAAGGCATGTGAATTTGGATGGTAGAGACAACTTTATCTTTATTAATGTGTAATTCAGTGTTTCCTGTGACTGTGCACATAGGCAAAATGTCACGTCAGAATCAAAAGCATATGTGATTTTGACTAATAAAATTAATGAGTAGTTTATTACTGTACTAAGCAGTAATAAACAGAATGTTGTTTATTACCACTATTTAGTACAGGTTTATGACACTCAATTCTTTGCCTTTTCTGTTATATCCGAAGTTTTTTTTTCTACGCATATACATTACTGTATCACAAATGTATTTAAACCGTCTAATAAATACATTTCCATGTAATTGATTTCCGCTGTATTTGCCTGTATCTTCTGTATGCATGTAAACACATGATCTAGAGAATAGGTCAACAGCTTTCACCACCCAATGTCTACCACCCCTGGCTCAGAAAGCAGAGTTCTCTATTACAGAAAATACTTGTTTTGAGGGCATAGAATCCCACTTCTGTCTTGAATACTCAAGAGATGCCCTGAATTTCTTCTCTGTGTAACTGACATAAGAATCCTCTGGACAGCCTGGGGGCCTGAGCTCTGGCAGCCACGCTGACATATAGCATGAAACAAACAGTCTTCCTACAAATGGGTTTATACCAAGATTTACTAGTAAATTTGGCAATAATTTGATATCTTTAGAAAATCAGAACAATATATAATTATTTTATTGATAGAAAATATTGCATTTATACTGATATTTACAAATGACCTAAGTATGTCAGAATACCTGCTCTGGGCTAGGATGACTTAAATATCCACAGTTTGACAAATGCTCTTGCAGTACCCATGTTCTGGGGATCCCATCTGTCCCAAAGGTGTGATTGTCTCCTGCCTCAGCATGAAGATGCAAATACCCATTTGCTCTAAGCAATTGTATTTTGCCCACAGTGTCTGCTCCGTCTTGTGCATATAATACACTCATGTGACAGTTCCATCCAAATGGACAGATGGCAACGAAGGAAAAAAACACAACCCAGAAAAGCTTCAGAGCTATGGGTTTTGTGTTTCCAACAAAGGCTGCACCTACCCAACTCAGCCTCCTTCAAGGATCTATGCATTTGGGGCTTCCAGCAGATGGTTCTGCCACGTCAGGCCCACAGCTGTGTGTTCCTGGCACAGGGAAAAATGTTTGAATTCTGCACAGAAATTTTGTGAGATATGTTTCTTGTTGCCTTTTCATGAATTTTATTTGGTATTTTTTTTTAACACCATAAAGAGTCTGGAGACCATATTGAGAAAATGTTGGCAAGGGAGAGCTATTTGTTAGCTAGCCAGATTTATTTAAAGAGGATCAATCAGATATAATTCTGGAAAAGAGGCAGCCCACTGGCACAGATTGCTCATCCTAGCAAATACATAGCTTGAACTGCAGCCACTCTCTATTTCCTCTCTGCTCTTTTAAAATTAGATGTCTTTCTAACGCTCACAGCCAGGCAGGATGAGGGCCGGAACACTTACTTTCTGAGTGTATGTGACACATAGTTTTTAAGACTCAGGGGGTGGAATTGGGGATATAGGTCAGGGATAAAGCACTAACCCAGTGTATACAAAGCTCTGGATTTGACACCCAGCATCAGAAAACCAGACCAAATCAGATCCTAACTATATAAAAGAAGTAGAAAACATGCAGAATCTTTTGTGCTAATAAAGCGTAATGCTGCCTGATTTAAGAGAAGTGGTACCTGGATGTTTCCAATGCCACATTCACGAACTTCTGCCTTCTTCTGGTTCTACTCTGGAGAAAGCATGGGGTAGTTTCTGTGTCTCCAGTATTTCCCCTGATGAGGAAGGAAGCTTTAACCTCCCCCTATCTTTCTGTGTGTGTGTGTGTGTGTGTGTGTGTGTGTGTATGTGTGTGTGTGTCATGTATGTCTGTTTGACAAGACCCTAGGCTCATTTAAGCTCGCTTCTCCAAGATAACCCAGCAAGTCAGAATAAACTTAGAAATAAAACACAGGTCTCTCTAATCTCAACCACATGTGTAACTAACTCATCAGGGTCCACTGATGGATTTAAAGATTCCTGACCCGATCATTTTCTTTCAGGAAGAAATGTAAAAAAGCTTTGTGGGTTTTAAAGGTTTGCATTGTTTTCTAAGAAACTGCATACTGGCCCTCGGGAAGCTCCGTCATTTCCTCCTGGATCTCTTCATCCCTAAATTTAGTATCTGACATAAATGGAGGGTGATTCCCACTATGCTGTTGTAAGACCCCGGGGATTGCTACTGTTATCAGAGAAAGAGGCTCAGAGCCATTCATGGCCGTGTTCAATAGTGTGCAGGGCTGTCTGCAGCTGGCAGCCAGCAGTCACTCCGGGCTGTTCTCAGGAGCAGTTCCTCTGATTGACAGTAGCTTGTGACCAGGGTCAGAGCCCCAGCAGCTGCACGCAGGAGCAGATTCTTCCTGCTCACATTTGATGGCTACAGTAAAAGAACCTGCAGGGAGATCCATATTAATGGCTGTAACCAGCTTTCTCTTTCATGATTTTCTGCCCTTTTCATTTTGTTCGAGATTGGATTTGAAAGTGAACTTTGTTCCACATTGTAGCCCATGGCAGCAGGCAAATGAGATGAAGCACACAGAGGAATAGCGTCCGTGCTGCACACACTGAAAGCACGAGAAGGAAAATGGAAAGGACAAAGGTGTTTGGGGGCTGGATTTGTTTTTGTTTTTCTAATAACAGGAGCTGAACTCCTGCGGGAGTTACTGCAGGAGGGTGAAGGGTTCAGAATTTACTGGGCTTTTAGCAATCCTAATAGACTTTCCTGGAAAGAAATTAAAGCTAGCACCAAAGTACTCAAGTAGATATAAAAATCAAGGAAACGATCATAGCAGCAGCCGAAACTCAACTACTTGCTGGACACCCATCTTCCTGGTGGGATGTGCCTAAGGAATCAAGAATCATTGCAAACTCAGTGACGGAAATGGAATCCATAACGGCCAGCGGTTATCCTCTGAACAAGACAGTACAGAATGAAAGGGCAGCCCACTGCACTGCTATCCTGCCCCCCAACACACACCACCACCACCACACACACACTGTTAGGGAACTGTGGAGTGTGGGTGTGTTTTTAGTTACACTGAAATTCAACACAGAATGGTCCGGTACTTCCCACAATCACTGTTCTTGCTATGTGTCACAGATGTTTGCATCTTGTCTGTGCACATCACCCGCCCCCGCCCCCTCCACACACACACACACTTCCATGTCTTTCTCTCAGCAGTTTGATTTTTTGATTAATTCTATCTTGTCAGTAACCTTGTTCTTAAAATGGGGCTTTGGTGAAAAGTCGTCTCCAGATCTTAGAATGTTTCGAATGTTTTAAAAAAAATATAGAGTTTCTCTCTGTAGTCAAGTAAATGTCTTATTTTGAGCTCACCGTTGTGAAGGTGTGAGGTCTTTGCCTAATTTCTCTCTTCTTTCCTTTTTTGCATGTACGCTGTGTTTTGCCAGGATCATTTGTTCAGAAGATGATCTTTACTCCACTGTTCTGCCTTTGTTCTTTTGTCAAGTGTCAACTGACCTTTGTCTTAGACCACTTTGGGTTGCGCCAACAACTGACTGCAGACTAGGGAGACATGTAATGAGGGCTCATGGTTTCACTGGCTGGCACATCAGGGTGGGTGGGCAGGGATCTTACAAAAGCCTTCTTCTTTTGTTAATTAATTTTGTGTAGCTTTGACAAAAGAGTTTATCTCATTCATAGCTTTGTCAGCTGAGAAATCCAAGCTATGGCTACACATGTAGCTCTATCAAGACATTAGATATCATTAGAGACAAATGGCGTATGAAAGAGATGTCACATTGCAGGTCCAACACCAAGAGCCAGAAGGACCCAACTCTCTCTTTTATGAGAACCAATCTGCTTCTTTGGTATAGAGTCCAGCACTTGTTCACTGTGGCAGTCACAACCCAGTCCCCTCCCAAGGATGTCCCTGTTCATGGCCCAACCACCACTTTTCAACATCACTAGGCTAGAAAATGAGCTAAGCATGAGTTTAGGTAGCAACACATTACATCCAAACTGCAAAGTCAAAAGTTGCGGGTGGGGTCCATATGAGAGGCCCAGATTGTCTTTAAGCACACCACTTCTGTCATAACAAACCCACTCTACAATGATGGCATGGATTTATTCCCGAGGGCAGAGCACACATCTCCAAACACTGTTGCTTTGGGGATGTCTGTTTTCGAGTCATGAACGTCCATGGTATGTTCATGCTGCTCTGCCCTGTATAAATGAACTCCTTTCTGGTAATTGCCCTGTCCTTGCTTTTGCAATAGCATCACTTTGATCACTGTAGCTTTGTGCTAAGACTTGAAGTCAAATCATGTCAGTCCTCTGACGTTGCTCATCTTCAGAATTACAAGGGCTATCCTGGACCATTGGCCTCTCTATATAAACTTTGGAATTAATTTGTTGATTGCTACAAAATAAGTTTCTGTCTTACACTAACTTACTTTAGTCTTGAAGACATCAAATACTTACCCCTCCTTCCAAGGAGCCAACCCTAATTAGTCTGGGAAAGATAGGCTCATTGGTAGTTCAAAGCTTTCTACAGGTTATTCTAATGTATAGAACCAATGTATTGAAATATAGTTGAAGCAAATATCAAATAACGCTGGAAACCATTGCCCTTCCTTGAATCTTTGCCTTTGCACTGTAATACCACTGTATTCTTTGAAAAGGCATAGCTTTGATCTTGTGCTTTCTGGGGGTGAGGATTCTGCCTGTCTGTGTAGTTGCACTTTTCTGAGTTCTCCCAGTTTTTGTGGCCTTCTCTGCAGTGAGAAAGGCTTTCCCATAGCAAAATCTTGTACTACTTTTTTTTCTCCTAATTCCAATTCCATCTCTCTCTCTCTCTCTCTCTCTCTCTCTCTCTCTCTCTCACACACACACACACACACACACACACACACACACACACACACACAGTTTTTTATAAAGAAATATTCTTACTAAAAATTACTTCAACTGTGCCTTAGTCAGTGTTCTATTGCTGTGAGGGGACACCATGACCACGGCGACTCTTATAAAGGAAAACGTTACACTGGGGCTGGCTTACAGTTTCAAGAGATTTAGTTCATTATTGTCACGGTGGGAAGCATGGCAGCACGCAGGCAGTCATGGTGCCGGAGAGGAGCTGAGAGTTCTACAGTCGGATTGGCAGGCAGCAGGAAGAGAGGGAGACACTGGAATGAGCTTGGGCTTTTAATACCCCAAAGCCTGCCCCCAGTGACCCACTTCCTCCAACGAGACCACACCTACTCCAACAACACTACACTCTCTAATGTCACTCCTTAAGCATTCAAGTATATGAGCCTATTGGGGCCATTTTTATTCAGATCCCCTTACTTCACTCCCTGGCTCTCATAGGCTTATAGCCATATCATAATGCAGAAATGCATTCAGTTTAACTTCAAAAAGTCCCGATAGTCTATCACTGCCTCAACACTGTTTAAAAGTCCAAAATTCAAAGTCTCTTTGGAGACTCAAGGCAATCTCTTAATTCTAATCCCCTATATAAATTAGTATAAAAAAGTAGATCACAAACTTCCAATCTATGACTCGGCTTAAAACATTTGAATATTTGCCAGATACAAAATATTATAACACTCAGGCCTGGGCCCTTTTTCTACCTACATTTCCTACCATTCCAGGTCTGTCAACACCTTTCCCTTCCTCTTCCCATTAGCTACTTTTCTGTTTCTGGGACAAAATATCATGACCAGCAGCAACTTCTAGAAGAAAGAGTTTATTTTGGCTTATGGTTCCAGGGGGAAAGTCCATCATGGCGGGGGAGGTATGACAGCAGAGGTTGGAGAAAGAAAGTGAGAGATCACATCTCAAGC
Source organism: Cricetomys ansorgei (assembly GCA_026225945.1). Lineage (NCBI taxonomy): Eukaryota > Metazoa > Chordata > Mammalia > Rodentia > Nesomyidae > Cricetomys > Cricetomys ansorgei. The sequence continues at coordinate 7,334,473 of JAMJFZ010000242.1, forward strand.
ACATGCAGGAAGTAGAGAGCTTAAACTGGATGTGGGGGAGGCTGTAACCCTTAAATCTTACCCCCAGTGATGCACTTCCTCCAGCAAGGCTCCACATGCTAGAATCCATTACCTTCCCCCAAACAGCGCCACCAACTGGGGGCCAAGTGTTTAAATTCATGAGTGCATGGGGGACATTTCACATTCAAACCACCAGACTCCTAGTCATTCTTTCACTCTTTCTCTTTTTTTTTTTTTTTTTTACTCTTTTCATTTCCCAACCATTTCTCCTCCCTATCTTCTTTCAGTATCTCAGATATTGTTCTGTCTCTTCCTACCTGGCACATTTCTACCACCCTCCAACCTGCACGGTTCATCTGGATCTGTTTCCTACCACCCTCCAACCTGCATGCCTTCATCTGAATTTACTTCCTACCATCCTCCAATCTATAGGTCTTTAGCTGAATTTACTTCCTGCCATCTTCCAGCCTGCACATCTTCACCTAGACCCGCGGTCTCAAGGAGAGAAGCTTAGCTAACTAATTTACTCTAATAGGGAAAGAAAGAGGAGACTTGAGTGATAAAACATGGAATAATCAGGAACTAATCTCATCACGAGTGGACCGTAAACACAGCAATGGCCGCCTACTTGTGAGTAATCCTGGAGACCTTCTTCAACCCCTCTGTGCCTCCCATTTGCTTAGTGACAGATCAGGACACTAGTAGTGTCTGCTTCTGTAAGCTTGTTTATATGTAGAATTAGAATAGTTATTCCTCAGCTTCATTGGGCACTCGGTAAGTGTTAATTAAGCGTTGCATGTGATTATGTTTATTAATTTTAAGGAACTCCTGACAGGGAAGGAATATGAGATCTTTAACAAAAGATCCATTCATAATTCTCAAATATAACATTTGTATGTAACTGGCCTTCTCTTGCATCAGCCAGCATTTCCTTTCTTAACACTCTCCATTCCTTTGTAAACTCCTTTGTTCATAACCTAGGTACATTTCCATTTGAATGCTTTTTTTTTAAAGTAAAAATAACACCACTTTCACACCATGGAGTTAAGCAGTTGAAATTTGATCATCATGGTGTAATATAATCTCTGCACCATATCACTCAAACAATGAACAGCTCTATCTGGTTTGCCCTGCTTGCTTGGGAGTTACAGAAGAAATACACATGTGGTTATGTGTTATTTGGTTATTAAGGAGACACTGGAGTCATGGGGGTGGGTGTCAGGTGAATTCTTGATTCTTTATTCTACCTTCAGAAAAATACTCATTCTTTTTTCCAAAAAATTAAAGGATTTTAACCAAACAAAGTATACCATTTATGAACTTATGAGTTGCGATGGAGAGAAGCTGAAGAAGAGAAGAAGGAGAGTTGATGCTGAGCATTGTCCTTCCACACTCAGGCAGGAGGATTTTCTTTCAGGGACTCCGATGTTCTCTTGCTTTGTATTCTTTTGGCAACCATCACCACTGCCCACCTTGTACCCTAATGTTTCATGAGCCCTTCCAAACTAGAGGGTAGCCCTAGTGTTCACTTGCTTCCCTCTACCACACAAATGCTCTCTACATGAAGGGTAAACTCTGGGGGGTGCTTGCAGGTCTGTGATGAGGTGTGCGGTACTGATAATGCCTCTGTTTTCCTTCCTAAACTTATGTTCACACAAGAACCTCTATCTGGGATTCCTTTCTTCCCCTAGAGACTAGCTCACATAAGCTATGAATAACCATCGGATCTGTTGTATGTTAAATAGGGAAGCCACCATTTTCCTGGTCTGGGACTTGAGATTTTTTTTCCATAAAAGAAGAATTTCATTGCTTAAAACAACAATAATCTCAAGCTGATTGGGATGGATCTTAGAAGTAACAATCACATATGAAATAGAATTATCTTATCTAGCTATGAAAGAAAAGATTCACATGTGAATATAATCAAGTATGCACAGATGTTTTGTTAATCTTACTCCAGCCCACGTTCATTTATATTTTCCTATAACTTTGTCAGTCCTGCCCCTGTGCACACAAGTCTCCTGCTTGACAATAAGAACTTCCACCTCTGGACTAAAGAGTACCATATTGGCTACCTTCTGCTGCACGTCACAGATGCCAGTACTTGGTGGCTTATAGATAGTAGCGATGTGTTATTTCATGATTGTGCTTGAGTTTGAAATCTTAATAGAACACAGTGGGCATGGCTTTGGCTTGTTCCATGTGTCACTGGCTTTACTCAAGAGGCTCAGAATCTGGAAGCTAAAATGACCTCCAAGCCGACTAAGGTGGACTGTGTCCCTCCAGGGTAGCTCAGTCCCAGGGTCTCTCCAATGGCTGCTTGGGTGTCACCAGAAGGTGACAGTTGATTTTCCCCCGAGCTACTGGTCCCAAGAGACTGTAGCAGGAGTGAAGATGCCTTATAGGATCTAGTGTTGGATTCACAGCTGTGCATAACTACCACTTCATTCTAATCTTCAGAACTTAATCATGAAGTGCAGCCCATATTTAAGGTGAGACCTGAGTTCTATGCATTAAAAGGCAGAGTGTTGATGAATCTGTAAATGTAAAACTACCAAGCATACTACGGAAAAGTCCTCTGAGCAGGAAAGATGGTTAGCGGTTGTGCCGTTATGCCAATGCCCCAAATTTTCTAAAACACTGGTTTTCATTCTAAAAGTAGCAAAAACACAATGGCCGGCAAGAAAGGAGGACTTTTAGTCCAGACATTGTTCTGAATTCACATGCATCCTCTGCCTTGACATGCACAGAACATTATGGTGTGATACTATTATTAACTCTATAGAGCAGAAGAAAGTGAAGTCACAAAGAGTTAGGTAACTTCCCCTAGTACACAGTACTAGTACTAGTAGTAGCACATAGTACACTTTTCCCCTAGTACACATTTCCCCCAGCACATCGTAAAGAAGGCTAGAACATGGGTTCTAAGCTGAAGCAAGTCAACTTTACCATGCCACCAATTTGCTACATATGGTCATGTTAAACAAAATATATGTATATATGTATACATATGCACATATATATGTTGTTTATATGAATATATACATATATATACATACATATTTAATTTAACTAGCTCTAGATGATTTATAAATTTAATCACTTCTCTCCACTTTCATAGCTTCTATTTTACCTTACATCAGATAACTTGGTCATCCTAAGCATTCTAGTTGGGTTTCTGTTGCTCTGATAAAAACACTGATAACAACTAACTTGAGGAAAAGGGTTTGTTTGGTTTACAGTTTATAGTCTGTCATCAAATAAGTCAAGACAGGAACTACAGTCAGGAACCTGAAGGCAGGAACTGAAGCAGAAGCCATAGAGGAATGCTGCTTACTGGTTTGTTCCCCACAGTTTTGCTGAGCCTGCTTTTATGTGGAACTCAGGAACTCCTGCTCAGGGCCCACCACACAGTGGGTTTGGCCCTCCCACATCAATCATTTTTCAAGAAAATGCCCCTCCCACAAGCCCACAGGCCAATCTGATAGAAGCAACTCCCCAACTGAGGCAACCCTAGCTTGTGTCAAGTTGACAAAAACTACCAGAATGTAAAGATTTCACACTTCAGAATGGACAAGTTAGATGCTTACAAGTCACTGAGTCTTTCTTGGGGTGATAAAGACTGCCTGTCCAATATACACATCCACACACATACAAACACACGTGGGCACACACACACATGCACATACGTACATGTTCACACAACACACACAAACGCATGCATACACATGCACACATACCACACACACATGCACATACAAGCACACACATATGCCCACATACCACACACACACACACACACACACCATGCACACACACACCATACACACACACACACACACACACACATACACACACACATATACACACACATGCACCACATACAAACAATTGTTTGGGGAATAGAAGGAAATAATGAATGAGTGTGTTTTAAAATCTATAAGACCATCAAGCATTAATATAAGCTCCACACACAAGGTGGCTTCTTTATTTTATGTTCTATTTTCTGCCTTACAACCTGGAGCAAAACAAAATGACATTCAAGCAATTTGGAGAGTCACTATTAATTTGGATTCAGCCCATGAAGACTCCCGGGGATTTCTCTGCTGATATTTTGTAAGTAAACACCTCCCACCGTGCTTCCTAGTACTCCGTGAAGTTCCTTCATAAATTGTCAGCCAGCCTGGCAAAGTCCCAGGGTGCTTTGGGGTTGGGAGTCCATAGTTAGCCTCCTCTGGGAGCTGTGATGGCTGTTCATATGTGTCATAGACATCCTGTTGTGATCTGAAAGTTCATGTCTCCCAAACTCATGTCGTTGAGACCCTAAATCCTGAAGGGATAATATGGGATGCTCTCTGAAATCCAAAACAAGCTTTACTCAGATGGAATAGACAAAATTAGGACCCTTCTAAAAGACCCAGGAATGCTTTCTTCCCTGTTGTACCCTGTGGGGTTACAACGTGAAATCAACTGTGTGCAACCAGGAAGGGACCCCTCCCAACTGCAGCTCCCACAAATGTCTGCCTCCAGGACCCTGAGGAGTAGACTTCTGCCTACAAGCCTCTTGGTCTGTGGTACTTTCCTTATAACAATCTGAATGGACTAAGGCAGATGAACGAGGGCTCCAGAGAAAGTTAATTGGGTGCAAACTGCAATGACAATTTGAAGGGAGGAGACAGCAGAACAAGCCGACCGTGGAAACTGCATCTGATTTAACAAACATGTAGTGCTTACCACGGGCCAGGAACTATTCGAATCTTTATTCAGATATTAACTCATTTACCCTCATAACGCGAGGCCACAGCTACTCAGAGGCCCCATTTCAAAGGCAGATTCTGTTCAGATGCATAAGCCACATAGTCACTTGCCCAGGGTCCAGCGGTTAACCAGAACCGGGGGCTGCAGTTCCAGGCTGGGGCCTCTAAGTCCTGGTTTGTAGCCACAGTGCTGAGCTAAAGTGCCTTGGCCTTCGCTCTCAGGAACTGGTCTACCCTAGATCACGCTGTCGCTGATTTCACAATAAAAGCCCAATTTCTTTCTGATTACAAAAGTGGCATTTCCCCCAGACAGAAATGAGGCTGGGTTCCCTTCTCTGCTAACCCAATGTCAGGAGCTGAACGCTCTAGCCCCAGACTGGTCGTGTTGCAGCCTGCAGTCTGATACTTCCCAGATGAGTGAGGATAATGTCGGGAAGTAACAGTCCTTTTGGCATTTAAATATAAGTGACAGGAACTCTTTAAGGCTACATAAACACAGCACGCAGGTGTTGGAAAAGAAAATAACTGTGAATAAAGGCCAGGTCTTTTCAAACACAGAGAGAAATGATACAATAAAAGGGCTGATCCTTCTGTTTTCAGGCTTATGACCTTTGTTTCATTAGGCACACCTTTAACTGTGATAAACATCCACTTAAATGAATATCATTTCCTTACAATTACAGAAGGGTCATACATAATACAATGAGTTCCCCTGGCAGCCTATGTGTCCGTCATGCATATTTCATGAGCAGTTTCATTCCCCAAGTCACTTACGTGCAATGCTCAATCCCATGGCTCTAGTGCCTAGGAAATAAAGGTCTTGTCCGTAAAGAGATCTCAGGGCAATTATTGTCACTCTGCACTTTATCAAGGAGAGCAAAGGAGTGACCTGCTTGTAACATCTGACCAGCACCATAGCAATTTTCCTTTTCATACACATAACACGAGAACTCCTTCTCCCGGATTGTATTTGCGTAATGTAAATTCTATGCCAAGCAATAGAAGGCATGAGGCCCTGAAGAGAGTACTTGTAACAACCTAATGAATGTAAAAAGGAGGGGCGCACCCATGTTCCTATGCCTACAACATGTTCATGTGGGGCTGCAAAAAAAAAATAGATCATGGTCCACGGGAGCGTGGTCAGGCAATTTAAGTTAGTCAACATCTGTTTGTGTGAAGTGATGTCTTTCCCAGCTGCCTCAGCTGGTGGGAAATAAAGTGTTGGAATGATAATAAGCAGAAAGGAAGTTTGCAGTAACAGTGAAATATAAGCCTCTTTATAGTCTCAATAGATTTTGCGGGCAATTTCCCTTTTTCTCCTTTCAAGACTATTGAGTTCGTCAAGACAGCTTCATCTTTTTTGAGATCTCCCACCACTCTGAGAATCCGATTCGATCCAAGGAGCGTGCACCCCGTCTGCCAGCTTTTAAAGGTTGATTTTCAGAATCAGATAAAACTAAAAAACAGTTTACTTAAAAAAAAAATTCTGGCTTTAGAAACAGTATCAACTTAGAAAATAACTCCTGTAGCTTTTACCCTGATCACTGCATCCACCCTGCCATACTTAATTTACTTAAGAGTATGTGGTGCATGCCAAGTTAGGGCCAGGATGTGTACGTGTCTTAGTTTTGATATCTTGCATTCTTCCTGTCCTATTTGCCCAAACAGATTTGAGTCAGAAACGTTTGTTCTGTATGCTCCAAGATGGGGAAGGGGAGAAGCGATTGTGTGGGGGGGGTGTTTTCTTTAAACCAGCTAAATTAATATTTATGTTGCTTAAATATTAGAGAAGCCACAGAAAATTATTAATCCAAAGAGGTTATAATTATCTTTAAAATGGTGGCAGCCATTGAAATGTAAATCGTTACTGGCAAGCAAGGGAAGGGGCTCTGCTCTGGGTGCCTGAGGCCGCCTGCCAGGCCACCACAGCTCCAATGAAGCATCCAAATCAAAGAGGAAGGGAGGCTTCTCTAGTGATGGAACCAGCAAGCAAAGAAGCAAAGGGAGCAGAGGGAGATACTCTGTTCTTTGGAGTATAGGGTACTGAGTAAGAAAGGAGGAGAGGGAACGAGAAAAAAAAGAAAGAGGAAAAGGAGGAAGAAAAGAAAGATGGGAGGGAGAGAGGGAACGAAGAAGGAAGGAAAAAAGGGAGGGACGAAGGAAAGAAGGGAGGGAGGGAACCCACAGCCTCAAAAAGATTCATTGAAAATTTCTCTGAATTAAGCCTGCACCCTCTCTCCCATCTAGACCAGCAGAAGTTAAACCAAATGGTAGTTGAATGATTAAACGTGGAGTATACAGTTTTGTGATGATTCCCATGGATAGCGTTAGTTTTGGCTCATCCTTCTGAGCCAAAACTTGGTTTCATTCATGGAGACAACCAGGGCGAAGGAAGGGGATAAGAGGTGCCGGGCAAGAGAAATAGAACGTTCAGAAAAAAAGGGATGAGACATGTGAACTCCATGTGGCAAAGCAGAGTACCATGCTCAGGAGCTCACCAATAAATGACAAGAGACAACTGGAATCTTCCCGAGCCCCGGAGTGTTACTCACTGTGTAGACATCTCTCAGGCTCCATTAAATTCTATTTGACGTACATTAAAAAAGATTTAATCACAGATGCCAGTCAGCTAACCAACCCATTAATCTAGCTGTTTTTCCTAAGAAAATTGTATTTAAAAAGGTCTTTTTTTTTTCTCAATTTAATTTAGTCATCCTTTTAAATTTCGTGTATTTATCATGTAAATGTGCCTTATTTGCAAAAGAAAAGCACAGGATTCAATGAAATAAATAGTTATTTCATTAAAATGGATACAAAAAACCCTGTGATTAGGGTAATTAATTTGCACACTAAAAGCTATCTTCCTGGTTCAGATCATTAATATTGATGGCCTTCGATTTTGTTCTCAGTAATGTTCCTTGAAATATACTCAGAACTGGCACTGGAGCTGAAGGAGCAGGATGCAAGCAGAGCAGTGGCACGGGGAGCGACTGGGGATGCCTGCCTGCCCCCTCCACCAGCCTAGCAGCTCGCAGATTGTGAACCCAAATCAACTCTGCAGACACAGGCTGCAGGAGCTTCTATGCTGTACCTTATCTCAAGCGTCAGTTATTGATGCCTGGCACTTATTGACGTGTGTCTTCTTTAGGAGAAAGGAAAAAAAAAACATTTAAATTGCAAAATAACATTACAGGAGATTATGTCTAGGTACCACACGCTGTTATGCGCAGCATTCCCAGATAACAAGGCAACGTCTGTCAATATACCTTTCTCATTAGATTTTCATCTGCATATTATGCAAATGGATTTGAGCAGCCTTCCACTTTGATAGCTCTCTGCCACAAGTTTGAGGCAAGGCACATATTTTGTTTCTGTGCTGTTCAGCAGATGTATTCTACCAAAGACCTTGTAGGAAAGGTGTCATATCAACGTGGCACACTATGGAATACAGCTGTGGGCTGCACTCACATGAAAATCAAATCCTGGAACAATTTTAAATTGCCTCACCTAGCTGTGTCTGTCTGTTCAACAATTCCAGGGATGGAAAAATGAACTACTATCTCCACAGAGATATGCATGCAGACAGAATTAAATAATATTTTAACTCCTGTACAGTATTTTAACTCGCATTTCAAGACTTCCTGTCAGGGATGTTGCTAATGCTTTGTAATTACAGATAGAAGCATGATTTTCAAAATCAGTTCCCCCCTCTCTCTGTCTCTCTGTCTCTCTCTCTTTCTCTCTCTATCTCTCTCTTTCTGTCTTTCTGACACATTGCACTGAAATTTCCTTTTCGAGAGATCATAAAGTTAGCCAAAATTATCTGAATTACTCTCTTGCCTCTGCTACTTTGAGACTTGCTTTAGAATACTAAATCTCTTCCCCAAATAAGAAAGCTAGAATGCAGGCTTTTAACAAGCTCCCTTGCTGTTTTCATGCCAGGAGTGCTTGTGTTGAATGTGAACATGGTTTGATAGAGCACCGGTCATGCCCAGGCCTCAGTGTCACTGCTCATCGAAAGGTGTGAATGTCTATTGGTGGTCTTACACTATTGCTGCCATTTAAAATGCTTTCAAGCTTTTAGGTCTATAGTACAAATAGCTAAGAAGTTAAATCTAAGATTTAAAAAATAATACTTTTATTAATAATTTGAGTTTCATACAATGTATCTGGATAACACCCTTTCCTCATTCCTCCCTGTCCACTTTCCCATTCCTGCACCCTAAAAAGAAAAGAAAAGATTAAGTCCAGCTTGCGTGGCAAGAGCATGGATCACTAGCATCACCATGGTCTTTAGATGCAGAAGGCTACCCTTATCCTGGACATTCACCTAACCCATAATAGCCCAAGACATAGCATGACAGATTTTGACCTGAAGTTGAGCCTTGCTGCCCAAAGCCAGACACTGAGCAAGCTCCCTGGTATCCTGTAAGCACTGGGGTATCCACCAAGCCCTCCAACATCCCACAGGGACCAGGGCTTCCCACAGGAAACTGGTCATCCCTCAGGCACCTGAATATCACACAGGCATCTGGTCATTCAGCAGTTACAAGGGCCTCCTGAGGGTACCAGAGAATCCAGCAAACACCTGGATATTACACAGTCACCAAGACCTCCCACAGGTACCTAGATATTCTACAGGAACCCAGATATCCCACAGGCACTCAGACATCCCACAGGCACCAAGGCCTCCCACAGGCACCAGGGAATTCCACAGATGCCCAGGCATTATGCAGGCACCCAGTCAACCCACTGATATCTGGATATCCTAACAGGCACCTAGATCTCCACAGGGACATGAGGACCTCCCATAGGCTCCAGGGCCTTTCACAGGCACCAGGTCTCCTGCTGGAACCAGGGAATTTCGTAGACACCCAGTCATCACACAGGCACTTGAGGGAACTGAAGCCTCCTACAGGTGCCTGGACACCTAGCAGGCACCCAGACCTCCTGCAGGCACCTGGACATCCTTCAGATGCTCAAACACGCAACATCCTGCAGGCACCCAGACCTCCTGCAGGCTCACGGATATCACAGAGGAACCCAGCCATCTCTCAGGTATCCAGACATCAGACAGGCACCTGGCAATCCAACAGTCACGAGGGCCTTCCACAGGTCCCTGGATACACAGGCACCCAGACATCCCACAGACATCAGGATATCCTAAGATTGTTTTTAAATGAAGAAAACTTTGGACATTTTTGGATTTCTGTACCCAAAACACAACACCTATCTAAAATCTAGACCTCTTTAAACACTGGTCACTTCATCTGGCAGAGGAAGGGGTGTCCCAAATAAGAAAAAAACTTCTAGAAAAACAAAATAAAAGTCTTCTACACCCATGTTGTGACACCCATTGGCTTTCTTTGCCTATCTATATTTTTGTGTGTGGCAGCGCTTCAAGTGAGGCTTTCCTGGAGTTCTGTTCTCCAGCAGGAGGAAAACAACACAGATCTGCTTGTTAATATTCATGGCAAATGTGCATCACTACATTGTTTGCTTTTAAAATAAAAGCTCCTTCTTCTGCCCCATCCCCCATCCTTGTATAAAAAGACACACATGGCGTCTAAGATGTTTTTTTCTAAAGAAAGACATTGAAGAGACATTGCTCTGAGGTTTGCTGAAGCAAACGCCTGTTTAATGGCATGCCGCTCCCACTCCCATCCCCGTTCTTTCCTTAAAGCAGCTATTTACCAATTACAATGCTTTCCACAATATGCTTCCTTTAACCAATTCCAGATTAACAAGCAGGTGAGATGAGTTGGGAATATTACTCCAGTTCTCTTTAAGAAAGGAATGGTGATAAGAAAACAGTTTTCTAGAACCCAGATCTCCTAACTGCTGACATCAGGAGGGATGTGAAGCCTGCCTGTTAATGCGTATTCACACTTGGTAAAATGCCGGAAACTCAATGCAGCAGAAATAGAGTGTTTTAGAAACAGCAACCATTCAGCCCTCCCCTTCACAAAAAGTTTAAATTCAAACACAATAAGTGAGCCTCTGAGACCTCTGTGAGGGTAAACAGGGAACATCGGAGTTTGTCACAGTCACGTGTCTGAGGCATATTCATGCCTAAAGGAAGCACTGTAGCTGTTATTCGAGATTCATGGAGTCCTCTTCTTAGAGAGCCATGTAAGAAGTTTATAAATGTGCAGGCCGCCCAATATGCTTTGTCACTGCTCCTGACACTGAGAATCTCCTTTTCCATTTTCCAAATGTGTTGGTGCAAGAATATAAGGACATCCTCCCGCCCCCACACCCCAACACACACACAAACTTAGGCAAAGCAGAGGGATTCAAACATTCATGTAACTACTTATTTTGTAGGACCTGGAGTCTCCAAGGAGCCTTTTGAACATTGCTCTTGTTTTATTTTAGTATCTAATAACACTGCCTAGATGAGGCACTCAAAGTCTTTTCATGATAATTAAGTTTGTGGGATGAATGACCCCTTAGAGCTCCTTGTGCTGCCTCTGACCTCTTAGTTACTTCCTAAATGCTTTTAGGGTTACCCTCATTCTGAGGGCATAACTCTGTTAGAGTAGAAAATACCTGGTCAAGAAGAAAAGAATCTTTGGCCTAAGTAGAAACCTGATAGTCCAGTTAGGGCCCGTGACCAGGAAACCAGGCTCACCTTAAGCAGCACTGAAGAGATGGGAGGAATAATTAGTCCTTTCATGAGATACTGTACTTTTCCTTCCCTACCTGTAATGGAGAAGCTTACTGGCTGCAGGCAAATAAGGGTTAGAAGTCTGCCTACTTTTCTGAATTATTCAGAAAAGCTTAAGCTTTTCTTTCCTTCTTTTCTGTCTCTTTTCTAGAATGTTCTCCCTCATACCTCAGGTTTCCCCAACATTTTGGGCTTTCCTACTCTGTCTGTAAAGCCCCCCTCCCTGCCTTGTGGCTGCTTACTGGCCATGTTTCTTCTAGCTTACAAGGTTGCCTGCCCAGGGATTTTTTTTCCAGTTTTCAATTCTAATAATACTCCTTGTCCTTCCATTTTAGTCTATTTTAAAATTCTTTATTAAAGACTCTAAGAACCCAGAGAGGGAATCTCAGTTTTCCCTGCATCAAAAATCAATCCTCTAGCACTTTGACCTTAGGTTTTTAGATTTCAGAACTTTGAGATAACAATTAGAACATCTATTGTGGTGCATTTCAAATGAATACACCCCTTCAACAATGTATGCTGTTTTTGTTTGCCTCTAGAAAAATCCTTTTTTTTAACCACAACCTTGACAGGGTAGTGAGGAGTCAGTCACAGGGTTGACTGATAAAGACATGGCTGTCACTATTAATCTCAACATGAAAGATAAGAAAAATCACTTTTGGTTGTCAATCTTCAAATGCATCTTTTTTAATTCTATTTTTTATTATTTTAGATTTTATGTTTTATTGCCTAAAATTGTGTTTCCTTTTTCTCCTTAACTTTCTCTTTCAATCAATGGGATTCATAAAACACTTCCATTTTGAAATGTTAGGAGGACATCTGTGCTTAGCCTTGATGGTTCAGAAGAGTGTCTATTGCTCTTACGAGGACCCAAGTTCAATTCTCAGCATATATGTGGCAGGCTCATAATTGTAAATAACTCCAACTCCAGGGATCTGATGCCCTTTTCTGGTCCTCAAGAGAACTCTCTCACATGTACAATTAAATTATTTATAAAGTCAAATTGCTTCTATAATCAATAGAAGCATGAGAGTAGTGATGATTTTGATTCTACTTAGAGATTTGTCTTTTATTTTTGGTTTTTTGAGATGGGGTTTCTCTGTTGTAACTCTGGCTGTCCTGGAACTCACTCTGTAGAACAGGTTGGCCTTGAACTCACAGCCATCCACCTGTCTCTGCCTCCCAAATTCTGATATTAAAGATGTGCGTCACCACAGCCTGGCATGGTCCTTTTATTATTACTATTACTATTATTATTATTATTACTATTATTATTATTATTATTATTATTATAGATTTTGCTGTAAATTTTGACTTTTGAAATATTTCATTAAGATATTATCTTCCCTGATTACTCAGTCTTTGGTTTTCTTTAGTTTGGGGCTTATTTTTCCTGCTTCACCCTGGTCCTAACCCTATCTGTACACAGGACGGTGTTTCTAGTCAGAATAAGACACTCCTTTTCTACAGCACTGAGTTCCTTCCTCCACATCTGACCCCAGAATTTAACCAAAGAATGGCTTCAGTGGATGTCACATATTAACACAGCTGTTAGCTGTCACCACCTAGGAAGTTCCAGGAGTTGTTTCAACTCACTGCACTTTCCGCTTCCTGGAACGAAGCACACTGCTGGTTGTTTGGGGCCGTTTCACGAGTGGAATGAAAGTCCAAAATCAACCATCATCTAAAGGGAAGAGTGAAATCATCAGAGATGAGGGGCAGGTGGCCTGGAAAGAAACACAGTCACAACAAAAGTCTCTACCAGAGAAGAGTCGCTGCGGGTTTGTGTATTGAGCACAAATGATGGCTATGTAACATGAATATGCTACTTTAATTTACTATACCATTCTCTATGTTTGAAACATTTCATTATCATTATCATTATTATTATTATTATTATTATTATTAGAAGAAGAAGAAGAAGAAGAAGAAGAAAGAAAAGAAGAAAGAAAAAAGAAAGAAAAGGAGACAGAGAGGGAAGGAAGGAGGAAGGGAGGGAGGGAGGGAGAGAGAGAAAGAAGGAAATAGCAGAGCCCCAGATATCCCATCTATCGTTTGTATGTGGTAAAAGAGACCCACCTCCAGATAAGATGGATGAAACACCATCATCATGAAACACCAACATCATGAGCCTCGGCAAACTCAAAATCATAGCTTCCCCTTGTCTTTGGTAGTGGAAAATGGAACCTGCTTTCTTGGCTTCCCGGCCTTCCTGGATGAGGAATGAGCCATCCATTCCACGAAGCTCAGTGAAATGGAATGGCCAACCTTTCTCACCCTCACCATGCAGATCCCCCCTTTCAAATGCCATTTTGACTGGATTAATTTTTGTCGATTAGTGTTTCCTTGATGATGGCTTCCTAGAGAGGCTCTGAGCAGTAGCAGCATTTGTTTCAGTGGCAATGTTAAGCTTTAAACACTATTCTGGTACATTACTCATGTAATGTACATGCCTATTATCTGAAGGCCATTTTCATAAAAATTTGGGGAGCCTCCCAAAGGAAGCAGAAGGTAACACAGTGGAAGTGTGCATGCTGCTAATTAATTAAGATTGTTGAGCTTAGTAACCCAATATTAACACAGCACCTAATCGTTGTAGTCTTCAGTTTCGTTGTCTGTAAAATAGGGGCAATAATAGGCCTTACTTCACAACGAACAGCAGCCCACGAATGAAGAATCTGTTGTACTAATGTTGATTCTGCCCACTGAGATATTTGTGTTGAAAGCATGCAATTGTACTAATGTTTACGAAGGGATTTTACCGGGTCCTCCCTCAACTTAAGCACCAGTCAAGGAAGACCTTGCCTGGTGACTTGAATGATTTGTAGAAAGGCATCATGTCAGCCAGATGAAGTTTGGGGTTGGTGCACTATGGAAGTTCTATTCATTAAGCATTAAGGCCTTTGTATCAGTGGGCAGTGCTTCCCCTCAATAAAATATCATGTGCTCCAGGTCGGAGCCATGAGAGGCTGAGGTTAGTCAGTCATTCAGTCATGGAAGGCAAGACCCTTTGCCTAAGCTGTCCAGATTTCACATCTTGGAGATTTGTCTTTGCTTTTTGTTGAAACCCAGCATAGATATTAATATTTTGTTCTATACTATATGGTTCTAGAATTTATTGATTATTCATGGCTCTGACAGCAGTGATAACCTCTTAAAAAAGTTAAGCGGAAGTCCACCAAGTTATTAAACTTGAGCTTATGGGATTTTGTTAACCCTCAGCAGAGGAAGCTGCATTAAAAATTTATTCTGATGCATAGCTATGAATATGTGTGTGATCTGAAACCAGAGGTTTCTAGGGAAGAACCTGACGGATGAGAAGGCAGAAATTCTGGGTTATATTTATCACTGTTTCCCAGGTTACTTTGACCTTGAAAAAGCAACTCTTCCCCGGGCTCTTTTTTTCCCATGAGTTAAATGAAAGCGACAATACCCATTAGCTTTTACATAATTCTACCTTACAAAGGAAGGAATTGCTCTGAAGATGAATGAGACAATGTTTGTAAACAGCTTTGAGCCCTTGGGGAGGCAGATGTTCTATAAATACAAATTATTAATAACGTATTTGTACTGATAATTGCAGGCAACGTTAACAGTGCTGGGGTGAAGAAGCAATTGGTTACATGGTACATGTTGTAGGAGGGACATCTCTGTGAAATAGAGATGCTGGATTCACAGAAGACTTGCAAAATTACAACAGCTCCCACCACAGTGATAGAAAGGAATTGTGCTGAGGTATTTCTGCTTATTAGGACAGGAAAAAAAAACAAAAAACTTAGAATGTCTCAGTATGGATAATGTGTTGTACACGATACATGGAAGACCGGGAATGTGAGACAAATTTGCATCTGAATGTCATAGTTCAAAGAAGTAGAACCTCTCTCCATCCTGTCTGTGGCAAATACAGCTCTTGATGGCTCTGCAGACATCTGCTTGCTCCTTGTTTATTCTCTGCTAATCATTAGTGAGCATCTTCCCTTCTATTAATATAATCACATGGGTTTTTCTATCATTTCCTTTTCTTATAATGATCTCTTTTTCATCCTGGTTCCCTTTGATTTATGACTTCTACAGCCTACTGCTTTTTGCTTTCTGGCTTTGGCCTCTGTGGCTCCTGTGCTCTCTCTCTTCAGTGGCTCTTTCCCTCTCTCCGTCATATCTAGGGTTTTGTAAGGTTGATTCATCTAATAGGAATATTAAGGGCCTACCTAGGAAAATTTTGCTGCTCGTTGAGTCTGCATCCTTCCTGGGCTTTGCTTTAAGATACTGTCACTGCAAGGAGCTGCAGAAGAGATTGCAGAAGACATTACAAAAAGAAAGGAAATGAACAGGATAAATAGCCTTTGAACGTCCAGCTCAGAAGTGGCTGGGGATGGCAGAAGTTCGCAGAGCTGTGCTCATGAATGAAAGGAAAAGAGTTGGGAATAAATTTCATGATACAGGTATTTATTCGTGTAACTCTCCCAGGTTCTTGATATTTTATTTCCTTTGAACAGGTGGAAGCAAAAGCAGATAAGAAGCTTGGCCACCTTGCTTTATTTCTTTTTCAAATGTTTGGTGTATTTAATTTTTTATAACATCTTTTAATAACAAAGTTTAAATACTTTTATCTTTAAATATCCATGTTTAAAACCATCTCTGGACTTCTTTTTCAACTTTGGACACCTTGCTATATAGCACAGGCTGGCCTTGAGCTCAAGATCTTCCTATCTTACCCTCCAGTGTGCTAGGTGTGTGTGCTAGGTCCTGGTATGTGCGATGATGGCCAGCTCATATCTTGATTTTACAGATATTTCTAAACTTTTTTTTCCCCTAAAAATATGTTCCCTAGTTCTGTGTGTTTTACTCCTTTGGTTCTTATTCTTAGGACTTTAGTCACTCTTATTGAAGTGAAAGAAACACAGTAGTACAATGACAATTCAATACTTCACTGAGAGCTTTTGAGATATAGAATAGAGGCTTTAAATCATGTGATTAATGTCATGCTGATTTTTAGACAACAAATAAAGAATAAAATTTTTAATTCAAATCCTCCAGAGCAGTTATAAAAACTGATTGTACTCCATGCTACAAGACGCTCCCATTAGAGGGAGAATCAGTTTTCTTTAAGTGTAGGTCCTGGTAAGTCGACCACACTAGGGTAAAAGGACCCAAATCCAAGAATATACAGGAATATATGGGTATCACCATTGGACTTAATGGGTTTTTGAGAGAGGAGGGATAAAGAACACAATGTTGTGTTTGTAAGGAAGAGTGAGTGAAATTAGGAAGGAGTTGAGGGTAGGGTCTGAATATAATCAAAATACAATGTGTAAAATTCTCAAAGCACTAATAAAAATATTTTAAGACACTCACACTGTATTTTCCAAAACATCAGCCTCTCTCTGCCATTACAAACCAAGTATTTTCTTAAGCAACTTTTAGTTGAAAGGGCCGATGATAATTGAAACAGGGGCTACTTTGAAAAAAATTCAAATGTAAAACAGTGCTTATAGAATTTCTGAGATACAAGAAAATTGTCACCTAGAATCTTTACCTTTACAGTATTTAATTAAACAAGAATAAAAATAATCTAGACATTTTCTTGAGAAATGGGGAAAAGAGCACGTTGCTAAAATTCCTTTCCAGGGGCAGACTAAGCAATACCCGCCCCTTTCAGTCTAAGGTCTCGATGACAAACCAAGGCGTGGTTCTGCCAAAGTTCACTCTTGGGAACTGATGAATTTTTGAGTTTCCTTACAGAGACTAGGTCAGAGGTTACTTACAAGGGGGGACTCCTCCCCTTACCAGCCACACCTGAAAAGCCTTACCTAACAGGGGTGGGGGGCTTCACTACAGTCACATACATGGAGCCCCCCTTCTACTCTTCCCTGGACTCTATATACTCTAGCTTCTCTCCAAGGCCACATGCAGAGTTGCCAGTTGGTAGAGAGCAGCTGGATACTAAAGTGAGACTCTCAAGCCCTATTCTGCTCCTTTATGCAGATGGGGAGCAGAAATGAGGAGATGGGAGTGAGGAGATGTGGGGGTGGAGCTTAAGTCATTAACCAACCCAGCTGGGATGAGTTTTTGCAAATAGGTAAAGCTGAACTCCCCAAGATGGTAGTTGCTTAGCGGGGGGAAAGTCAATCACAACAGAAATACAGCCTAATTAGATCCAAGAGCAATGAAAACAATGAGCAAAACTAGGAGAAACAGTAAAATGGTGATGGTAGATAATAAATGTAAATGTCGTGGTGGTTTGAATTAGGATGACAGCCATAGGCTCACATATTTGAATGCTTGATCTCCTTTTGATAAAGCTGTTTGAGAATGATTGGGAGGTATGGCCTTCTTGGAGGAGATGTGTCACCACTGCTGGTGAGCTTCGAAGTTTCAAAAGTCCATACCATTTCCAGTTAGCACTCTCTCTCCTCTCCCTCTCCCTCTCCCTCTCCCTCTCCCTCTTCCCCCCCCCCTCTGTCTCATAGTTATTGCTTCAAGATGTGAGCTCATAGTGACTGCACCATCACCGTGTCAACCTACTTATCGCAAACCACTATGATGGTCATGGACGCCCCCACTGAAATTGTAAGTTCCCATTACATGTGTTCTTCTATAAATTACCTTGTTCATGGTAATTTATCACAGCATTAGAAAAGTAATTAAAATACATGCTAAAACAGGAAAAGATTAAAACAGTCTTTTATTTAATTGTAAATTTAGAAAGCACATCTAAGAAATTTTCAAAATGGCGTCAAGGAGATGGCTCCAACAGTAAGTGATCACTTCACAAGCATGAGGACCTGAGTTTGGATCCCCAGTGTCCGTGTAAACAGTCAAGTGTGTTACCCTTGCCTGCAATCTCAGTGTTGGGGAAGCCGAGGCAAAGGAAACTCTGAGGCTCACTAGACAACTACTCTTGCTGAATCAGTGAGTTCTAGGTTCATGAGAGACTGTGTTGCAAAAAAACAAAGTGAAACGTAATGGACCCTAGATATTAAACACACACACAAAGACATATACATATACATTTCCATGTGCGACACATGAACACGTACATACATACATATACCTCTCCCAACATGTACACAAAGAACTTAAGATAAACATATTTCCTATTTTTATGTGTATTGTGTATGTGCATGTAAAAGTTTATTTGTGCCATGTGTGCTGGTGCCATTGCAGGCCAGAAGAGGGCACCAGATTCCCTGGAGCTGGAGTAACAGGTAGTTGGGAGCCACCTTGTGGGTGCTGGATATTAAACCTAGGCCCTTGGCATGAGAAGTAAGAACTCTTAACTGCTGAGATATCTTTCCAGCCCCATAGAGAACTTTGAAATGGTAATACATGAAGCCAAACGTTTGGCAAGAATAATTAATAGGAAAGGAAGAAAAATATGAAATGTAAGGGAAACCATGGTCAAAGAGGAAGCATCGTGATTGTGTCTTTCTGGAGGACAAACAAAACTGTGGGATTAGATGAATGGGTTCCTGAAATGTTATGAATGACCAAAACTGATTTAAGGGAAGTTGAAAACCGGAGTGGATGAACCCTTAGGATATGGGGATTGGAAGGGAAGGTGTTAGTACAGAAGCCTCTGAGGTGGATCAAAGGAACAACATTAAATTCCAAACTCAGACCAACACATGTGTGAGATTAGAATAACTAACAAAGAGTGTGTGTGCCCAAAGTATGTTAGGGAGAAGGAGCATTTGGTGAGTATTCAATAGTCAGGAGCACAGTGCCCTTCTGTTCAGCTGTTGTAGTTTCTCTCAGTCATTTTTAACGTTTTCGAGGTCTCTGCCTCACTCTCTTGGCTTTACAGTGCAGAACTAACATGACCCATGAGCACAGCCTGCCCAAACAAAGTCTCTGACCCTGACTGATTCGTTTACATAGAATAATAGGCTAATTTCAAATTCCTTACCCTTCCTATGATTCGAATTAACTTAATGTGAAGTGAATTCATATGATGTGAGGGATTATTAATACAGAACTATCTTTCCTGACAATCTAAGTTATTGATAAGCTACATGTTGATAGGTGGTTGATAGATAGACAGTGGATATTTGCAATCATTTGAGTCTTCCTATGTATTAGCTATGACAAGGAATCTTTCATATTATTTTATTTAACTTTTTAAATAACCTTGAAGGAAGAGCCATATTTTGTTCCACTTATAGAGGAATAAATAGAACGGTTAAGGAATTTTCCAAGGGCCATATGGCTATAGAACTCCTTTTAACCACTGCCCTGAATCCCTCATAGGCTTGGCACTATAATAATTGCTATCCAGACACTCATCAACCCACACACACATGCTAACCTCTTAAATCAAGGCATATGTCAGCTTCTGAATATTCAAGATGGATCTGCTTTATTTTGTGCCTTCACTATATTCTTACTTATTTTAAAACATCTGTTGTTTTTTAATATCATGGAGAAAATACAATTAATTAAAATGATTCAAATAGAGTTTGTTAAAAATATATGTTAGCAGTCACCAGTGTTAATAAACACTAAAAACGACTAAAAACTAGAGCAACAGCTGAACAGAAGGATACTACGCTCCTGGCTGTGGCTCGCCCACCAAATACTCCTTCTCCCTAACGTACTTGAGGCACACACGAAGCCTTTGTTAGCACCCCAAGCTCACATGTGTGTTGGTCTCATGCCCTTTACCCTCCCATCCTCAACACGGCTTATTTAATCTCAACTTTCAATTTCTTTTTTTAAAAACTACCAAATTGAATACATTTTCAGCCATTTTCCCCTTACATCCAGTATATACAAGTAGCTCTGCAGTGCTTTTACGTGAACGGTTTCTCAAAACTGTTTGAAAGGCAAAAATTAACTCCAGCAGTAGGTCCCTCTCGTCAGAGTGGAGATGGGACAGTGAGGGTTCTTCCGAGAACAAGTAGTTATCAGACAGCATGCAATAATGGAATCTGCAAGCGTGATTTGTAGGCATAAATCACTAGCAACTTGTGAACGGCATCTTTGGGCCTCTGTTTGTCACCAGCATCTGGGATGATGGCTATGGGACAATGACTCAAGAGCCTCAAAGGGCCAATTGAGGAATTTCCTCTTCTCTGTTGCTCAGCTTCCTACGTCCATACTTCGGTGGGCTCTAGGAAGGAGGTGGCATATATATCAGTTATTAGCCAAAGATGCTCTGTGTTTGCCTGGTTATGACATTAAAACTTACCTGGCTTACTTTCAAGGAGCTGACAGATTCTCCTCTTGGCTTGTAACCACTGAGCTGAAGACCTAACTACTGGACATCATCAAATGCACACATTGACTATTGCACTGTATTTGTTTCCAGGAGCTACTGTTACACACTACCACCAACCAGGTGACTTGTCATACTTGCTTATTCTCTGACAGTCTGGATGTCACAGTTCAGAAGTCAAAATGCACACAGGACCAATTCTCTCCAGAGAAGAGGACCTTTATTTGTAACCTGGAGCTTCAGTGGCACCCTGTGGACTATCACTCTAATCTGCCTTTATCGCCACATGGCCACTTCCAATGCATGCCTTTTCTTCTGTTTCTTACAAAACACATCATTGGATTTAGGTCCACACAAGCCAGGATGAGAAGGATGCTTCGCCTTTGTAAGGAACTACTACCTCGGAGACTTACCTCTGATAGATTATCCTTTGAGTCTCAGTGGTGTCACATAGGGCCCTTGAGAAATGGCTGGTGTATAGTGAGCATAATGATCTAAGTACAGTAGGTCTGAATCTGCAAATAGCTTCCTCGGGCACAGGGCACACCCAATTTCTCCTCTTTCCCCAGTCTGAATCTGAGTCCAGCAAAAATTTTGACAACGTACTAACAAACTGAGATCTAGTAAATGCTGGGATTCCCTTCTGCTTTGCCTCTGATATGTAGAGACAGCACACCTGTCTTATTGGCACCAGTCCCCGCCACTCTTCAGAAAGACAGTGGCCCTCAAACAGGAGTGTATCATCAGCAACATCATGCAGCTTACAAAGAAACTCTCAAACTCTAGTCCCTCTAAAGTGGCTGCAGCTTTTAAAGGATGGTTTGACTTTACAGTCATGAATTGGGGAGGAGGGGAGAGTCCTGGCTTCTCTGCTCTCATTTTCTTAACATTAGCTGAAGCTTCCAATGAGCGATGGGTGTGATCTCACATTTCCAAGACTATTTTTCAGCAACTCAGATGCTTTCTGTCCTCCCATTTGCTGGGGAAAATGCCACAATTTGTCATCATGAAGTAGTCTCTCGTGGATAGTTACATTTCCTTCTGTTTCTTCCAGCATTTAACTGCTTCTTAGCTCTTAGGAGCTCCGCTTCTTTTCATGTTGCTGTTAAGTTTTTCTGCCTCTGAAGTATTTAAAGATGTGATGGTTTTTCTGCCTTTTAATCTGAAGGGCTAGTCTTATAATTCACCTTCACAATTAGTAACACATTAAAACCAAATTACAAGGTATCACTTTGCAAAATGCCCCACAACCTCAGGGGTTGGGGGCGGGACTAGGAAACTGGTTTTGGCTGTTGTGTGTTTTCATCCATTTGTGGTCACAGAGTGTTGTACTCCCTGACATGTAGAGGCCATACGCCAAGAGTTATGTTCCAGTTTGATTCACCCACTTATTGCTGCCCTTGATAGCCTCACTGAATAGCTCGTGTTCTCTGGCTGTAGACTATAAACTACACTCCTGTCCTCACTGCTTCTACAGTATGGCTGAAACATGGTGTGGAATTAGTTCAGGTGTCAGGTGAAATGGTGAAAAACAATAACCGAAAAACCATAACCACTTTATAAAAAATAACCAAAGCCTGGTAGATTCCTGCTGCGTTTTGTTTTGTTTGATGACAAGCTAGAGAATTTAGCCAAACCAAAACCAAAACCAAAACAAAACAAAATGGAAAAATCCCAAAACTTTGTTTGCCTCCCATTGCCAAGCTTTGGTGCAGGAAACATCAAAATTATATATGCATGTATGCATATACATACACATATATGGTTTCATGGGCAAATGTTAAGTTACTGAATATCAAACGACCTGACTCATGTGTTCTCATTGTCTTTATTTCAATATCTGTGTGAGGGGCTGAAGGGATTGCTCAGCAGTTAAAAGCATGTGACGCTCTTGAAGAACATCCGGGTTTGGTTCTCAGCATCCATATCGGGTGGTTTACACTCACCTGTAACTCTGATTCCAGGGGAAATGACAAGATCTCACCTCACCTGCATACTGCATACCTGCATACTCACCTGCATGCATATGGTACACATACATAAATGCACACAGCACACACACACACACACACACACACACACACACACACACACACTCAATCATTTAAAATAAATATCTTTGCTTTAAAAGACATGCGTTAAGAAGTATCTTAAAGTACTTTGATTTAGATCTAGAAAAGACGACAAAAATAAGATTGAAAGTTCAACTTCCTGAGTTAATTGATGTAAGCAAACTAAGGATTCGATTTACAAAATACAATTGCAGTCCTTTAAATAATGAAACTCTTAAAAAAATAATCTGCCCTTAAGGTCTAGGTATAAAATCACTACTAGAATGTATTAGGAATATCTAATTTCAAAAGTGTCAGCAACTCGTTCTTAATGAAGAACATTTAGACTTAGACTCATTCGTTTCATTTAAAGGTATAATCAAAGAATAAAGAAAGGGAGATGACTGGACCCTTCTCTCATGTGGCCTCACCGGAGAATACATATTAGGAAGAAAAGAAGGACACTCAAAATTTGGAGCAGAGCATTATTAAATCATAATGAAGGATTTAAAATGCACACCAAATGTTTGTTTATGTTTACTCCAAGGGCAGCCTTTGTGTTTTATAAAGGCTCACTGCCCCCAAATGTAGTTATGAGTCCACAACAGATCCTTGTATATTCCTATCCTTCACTGATGCCACATGTGAGCAGGTACACACACATACACATTCAGGCCTACCCACATGCATGCACATACACACACATACATGTATGCCTACAGCACCTAGCACTTGCACTGAAAATTAGGTTAATAGTTCATCTTATTTATCCTCCAAACTTAATGTATTCATGCCAGCAGATGAATGCTTTGCGGGAAATATCAATATCAATATATATATATATATATATATATTTATAGTCACTTCTCTTCAACTTGTCAACTTATCCTGAACTGAACCATTTTAGTTAAAACTCTGTGTTCTTTAAATTTTTTTTTCCCAATTTGTTGTCATCTACTGTCAACTGAATGTGGAAGGTTCTGGTGAAATGTCTACTCCGTTATTCTCTCAACCTAAGAGCAGGATCAAGCACGCAGTAAGCCTCAGATACTGGGAAATGGGTCACCTTACTCTAGCAGTAAGATATCCAGAGCTAAACCAGCCTGAGAGGGTTGAAATGTCATTTAAGGGGATTCTTTTAACTTGTTCCTTGAAAAAAAAAAAAAAAAGCCACCGACAACTATTTGTCCTTCTCAAAGACATTGCTTTCCAATACCTTATCCTGCAAGCTGAAGAATATATTTAATTCCGGAGAAAAGCCTTTCAGCACCCTGAGAAATCCTTTTTGTTCAAAACTAATCAATTTTTGCTTTGTGCACAAAAGTAAAATACTTTGTCAAACTCTCTGCAGAAATCCTCTTAGCTATCTTAAAAAATACATTTGGTGCAGCCCTGGCTGATTTCTGTTATATGGGCAAAAATTTACTTTGTCAAATTATATTCTTTAGAAAGCCTTTCAGCTGACTTAAAAATCCATTTTGTGCAAAACAATGACCATGCATCAGCTCAGAGTGATTGCACGGTAGTTACTTAGCCTGGTAAATGGCAGCAAAATGTCAGCTGAAATGAAAGACACACAGCCCAGGGCTTATCAGGGAAAGTGCAGATGACTCATGTAACATCATAAATAAATAACGCCGACTTTGTGTTTGGGTAGGTGTAGCAGCAGAGGAACCATAGTATGTTTCAAAGCAATCATAGCAGGAGCCTTACCTGGTGACAGTGACATGTACAAAGATAAAGTATGATATCGTTAACACTCATATTTCAAGGCCAACTAAATGCTGCATTTGTGGGTGAATGAGAAAAAAATATATCGCTGCCCGATGATAAGGCAGCACTTTAAATATTATCTGAGTAATGAGAGTCATGAAAGGAGTTCAGTCCTTCAATCCAATGCCAAGGGTAACCACATCCTCATCCTTTTGATGCCTAGCTCAGGTAAGGGTTCCAAAAGGGACTGGAAGTACAGAGAGACAAGGTACAGAAGTGATGGAGATCTGGTCCTTGCTAATTAAATGATACTTGCTTTTTGTTTGTTTTTGGATTTGTTTTGTCTTACTATATAGCCCAAGGCTGACTTTGAGCTCCTGAGTTCTGGAATTACAAGTGTTTGCCACCGTGATTGACAATGAAATGTTAGTTTCTGACAATGTGTCAATGCCATCAGCCAGGGATCAGAGCTAGTCACATATGATAATGTCCTTTGAGGATCCTGTGCACAATCTGATATCTACCACTGCATTGCAGTTCATAACAGTTCAAACGAGGGACCCTGCAAGGAAAATCATGTAGCTGGACATGACTAATCAGGATAACCAAGTCTGACTTGTGGCTTTCATGGATCCTAAGCTCTTTCATCTTCGTGAGAGTTCTTTCTCCATAAGAATGTATTCTAACTGCATTTTACAACTGTACCATAGAAAGGTGAATATATTAACATTCTCTCTGACCTAAATGCTCCTTTTGTTCTTATGTTAAAAAAAAAGTTTGAACATGTGTATGGGCCTTAACACTATTATGTACCCTATTCTTCCTGGGCCTGCCTGATAAAGAAGCTGGTCCAGGGTCATAGTAGACAGATAGCACAGGCTGCTCAATGCCTGCACTGACATTAAACGTGTATGTTGCTTGCTATAAATGTTCCTGGATGACAATTGGGGCCTTACTTGGTATACATGTGTTGCATGTGATCCATGTGATGCTTTCATGGTCCTTGAGGCAACCAATAAGGAAAGAACACAATCCCTCCAGGAAGCTACCAGACTCCACAATCTTTTCCACACTAACTGGTTCTAAAAGTCTCAAATCAGATTTCTTAAAAATGGATTGATTGCTGGATACCAAATCACAAGTGTCAGCCTCATCTCACCATTAATTTCATGTGTGATGGGTAACACAGACCCTAGCAAAATGAGAATTCACCTGCAGGTCCTTGTCTGCTTCTGGATCGGTTATAGCCATTGATTTGGGGGCATTTTTGACCCTACCTTTGGCAGCTCGTGGCTTCTTTTTATTCCTGTAAAAATCCAAGATGTGTTGTCTAGCTCCAAGAAGTTTGTATCTCTGGGGTCAAACACCATGCTGAATGTGTTTCACTCTTCCTCTTGTCCTTATCCCACAAAGCTTTCTGTCTGAGGAACTCTGATATCTGCTTCTGCTCAGCACAGAATTAAGAGTGAGGTTTTGATGGAACTTAAGACTTCTTTCCTGTTTCTGTTTCCTTGGGCTCATATGTACATCAAAGTTACTAGAGAGGAGGAAATAAGGGAGGAGGATCTCAGCCCTGAGCTTACTGAATTCAGCTCTCCAGAACAGGTATGCAGGTATTTGTGCACTTACACCTGAACACACTTCCCACCACTTAGGTGATCCGGAGCTCACCTTCGCAATCTCTCTCGTTTCACTTTATTCTACATTTTGGAGAGGACATAAGATCAAGACAAATGCCAGCACTGATCACAGTTATGAGAGATGACCATATCGTCAAATATAATCATTTGCCTTTGTCTGGGACGTGAAACTAGTGGTTAGATTTTTACTAAATTTCAAAGCTTCATTTGTGATGGTCAGTTAAGGTGTAGGTAATGTGCCATGTACACAATTATTTCAGGAGCCTCTGGAACAGCCACAGATTGGCAGACACATTTTGTCAACTCAGCTACACAAAATGATCTGTATGACTACCTTGGGGGAAGATATGGAATATATGTTAACACACACACACACACACACACACACACACACACACACACACTGAATGAAGTTTGTGTGAGCCTTAGATGAAAAGTCAGGAGAAGTATCTTGGAATTGCATTTATTGCTTTGTAATTTTGATGTTTCTCACAAAGGTGGTGTTAGGTAGTTATGTTTTAGGTACAGAAAAAAAAATTCTTTTGGACATGGTCTCATGGATCCGAGGCTGACCTCAAGTTCACTATGTAGTTGGGATGACTTTGGACTTCTGATCCTCTTGCTTGTTCTTCATGAGTTCTGGGATTACAGCAGGCATTATAATGCCTCGTTTTTAATCGCACCTAGTTTCACATGGTACTGAGGATCAGGCTTGGAGCCTCATGCACACCAGCAAGCACTCTTTCATCTGAGCTATCTATATTCATAGCCAATGTGAACTTCTTGACCTAAGTCAATCACAGTGACATTTTGTGAAATTATCCTCAATTTTGACTTGCTCCCAAAGAGAGATTCTCCAACTTCATTTTTTTAAATTTTGCATGCATCGTTAAAGAATGAATGTTAGGTTTTCTTTTGGAATTTCTTCTGGATGCTTTAAAATGTCTGCATTTTAGAAAGAAGGAGGGAATTTCCCAAAGAAGGGGAAACAGAATATGATGAAATAAATGGATAAAGAAGAACCTAGAATGTGAGGATTAAAATGGGGGTGGCAGCATAAGGAGGGAACAAAGGAAGAGTCAGTCAATACTAAAGCACTTTTGAAAAACCTACTACTGTAACCTAAACCTATACCTATACCTAACCCTAACCCTAAACCTAACACTAACCCTAACTCTAAACTACACACATACACACACACACACACACACACACACACACACACACACACACACACACAGAATTTAAATGGAGTCACCAAATAATGGGGAGACAATACCTCAACTAGCTTCCAGTGCTGGGAATAGATTTCTTGTGGTTGAGTCATTTGATCAAGGAGTCCCATAGACTCCCTCCCCAAACATAGCTATTGCCAAGGCTACTGGTTACCATCCACAACTGTAGCCCTATCGCTGAAGGCGCAGCTTACATATGTCATAGAATGTGGAGAAATTGAGCTAGTGCCCAGTTTGAAGCTCCACCCCTACTGACCAGTCTTTATGGTGCTGGAAGGCACTTTGTACACTATACTATCAGAGAAGAAAATTAATCATCAGTATCACCCGCTACAAACCTAGTGTCCTACAACCTACAAGCAGCCTGCCTTCAAGATATACTGGTGTAATAGTGGCCCAAACGTTATGGGAACAACAAACCACTTTTTGATTGACTTTAACTCCCACCCCATTAAGCAGAACTGATACTTCACACTTCTAAAGAGGCCAGGAGCCTTAGACTAGATAGGTCTATGAACTGTAAAAGAAAACACACTACTTTTATTCTGTAAAATAAGCCTAGCTATAAAATGACTCCTAATGAAATACTGATATTCTCATTGATCAATGCACTGCTCAGCCTTTATCAGAGAAACTTCCTTTTGTGGTAGATGGTAATTAACACAGACACTCACCACTAGACAATGTGCAGAGAGTGAGAGACTTGGGAGCATTCAGCCCTAAATGGGAAGTCTTTACCTAGCCCTTCTCAAGGCTCAGAGATCTGTGTAGAAGAAGAGGTGGAAAGATTGTAAAAGCCAGAAATGGTGGATGACTTCAAGTGTTTAACGTCATCTTGACACAAGATGACTGATAGAAACTCATAGAGACTGATAGCATGCACAGGACTTGCAGAGCCCTCCCCTCCAAAAAAACTTCTCAGCACTGAGAAGGGGAAATGGACACAAAGGCCGATCCCTAACCAGGAAACTATTGAAATTGATACCTCCTGAGAAAGAGAAACTCTATTTTCTACAGTGGAGAAAAAATACTGATATACAGTGATAGAGCAAAGGAGTATCATTGCACATATCAAACACACTCCAGGGCAGGCCTCATGCTCAGGAGTAGATGGTCAGCACACAGTAAACTCCGTGTGTGTGTGTGTGTGTGTGTGTGTGTGTGTGTGTGTGTGTGTGTGTGTGTTGTGTGGGCATTTTTTTTGTCTTATTGGTTTTTAAATTTGTTTTGATTTTTATTTTCTGGGTTTTTGCTATTGGTCAGTTTTGAAAGAGGGAGAGAAAGAACCTTACATTGGGTAGGTAGTGAGGTGGCTATCTGGGAGGAGTTTGTGGGAGGGGAAAGAACATGATCAAAAAATATTGTATGAAAAAAACTTAATAAGAAAATCAAAGGAAAAGTGATAGTTCTGAGAACTTTGATATTACCTAGAATTTAATTCTCAGTCTGGGATCGTCATAGCCATATTCCTTAGCAGTCTCTTGCGTTCAAACATCAAAAGAATTTTCATGGTATTAAGCATTTTAAACACCATTTAAAATATCAAGTCTATTTGCTGAAGTCTTGGTACCCTGAGAGTATCCTTTGTTTTGAGTTGGGACCGCTGACTCCTTCATGAAATAGCTATGTACTGGAGACTGTGTCCCAGGATCTTTGGACTTCATTCTCTTACATGATGCAGAGCCCTGAGCAGGAATCTCAAACCTAATTTATCAAGTTAATACTAGAGTAGCTGGCATTACAACCCTCTGTCTCTTAGGTTAAGGTCTCAGATTCCTAACTCTGTTGTCCAGGATACCCTTGTAAGTGCAAACATCATTTCTGGTGTGGCTATTCTTAATAATTACGATCTCTCTGGAGATCTCAATGACCTCAGTGTGACCCTGGAGTGTTCGCTCCTTACTCTCTGCTGTTCCCTTTTGTATCTCAGTAGCAATGGTCCATTGTATTTTTTCAGTTCTCACTTCAACAATTGCTTTGGTTTTGCAGAGCTCACAAAATAACTGGCTGCAGTCACCAATGTGCCCCAGATTTTCACAATCACTTGCTTATGTATGCAGTTTATTTTTTAAAAAATCATTATTTAGTGCCTTTCGTGCGCAATCTGCTTTCCAGTTTAAAGAACCTAACTCAAGATCTCTATTTGCAGGACATTATAGTTATGACAGGAGAGGCTCATATAACTAATAACACAGAAACTTTACACTGTGTGCAAGTTATATGCTTACTCTTCCCGCAGTCAAAAACAAGGGTTGCACTGGTGAATTTTTCTTAGTCTTTATATGGCCCCACTTTAAAGTTAGCCCAGAAGGAACCTATTTTGGTCAGCGAGAATTTCTAAATGTGTGCTTTACGGAAGGCAGTTTGAAATCTGTATTAAGAATTTCAATTTATCTGGGCTTTTGTCACGGTCTATATCTCTGCAATAGTTATATATATATAAGTATGAGTAGATTTGGTTTATTTTTCCTGTGTCCACTCAAATCATTCCATCCGATTAATATTTATGCCTGCCAGGTTGGTGGGCGTTTTATACCTGGGCCGCCCACTCTTTTCAGATTCCTCTTTTATTGTGGGCCTGTTAAAAGGTCACTTTAACCTCTTGGCAAAGTGGAGCACATAAAGACTGAGCCTTCCTGTCACTTTCTGGCTACAACGTCAGTAAACTTCCAGCTAGGTTTGCACTGTAATAAGTTTGTGAGAGAAATGCTGCCTAGATACAAAGGATGGCATGATGAATACTCAGAACACTCCCGGGTGTCACATCCAATCCTGTGGGAAGCGCTATGATGGAAAGTCCTGGGTTAAAAAAAAAATCACATGATAATTTCTGTATAGAAGACAATTTATGCTGAATTTGCCTCTGTCTCCATGATACCATGCTGAGTAATGTCCTCTAGGTCTGGAGGCCCTCGGGTTACAGCCAAACATTGATTATCTGTCAGATAATGCTATCAGGCTTACAAAGACATCCACTGGGCTTCTGCAAGGAAATAAATGACTCTGGCATCCTTTTAGGGGGAGTAAAAAGGAGAGAGCAAACAGTCAGATGCACTGCAATGAGCGCTCTCAGGGTTTGCAATAGCTTGGATGTGGGCCACACATAAAAATAAAATTCTAAGTCCATTGCCAAGATTATTCAAACGCTTCTTTTCCGCATGATCAGGCAAGGTTTTCATATTACACAAGGCGGGCTGCAGGGACTTGAAATTTGCTGAGTGTGTCCCCTGCCAAGGGCTTTGGTTTTTTAAGGCATTTAATTCTCTCTACAGCTTTGCAATGTCGGTAGTATCCCACCTTGCAGAGAGTGAAAAAAAAAGAGAGCTAGAGAAGTTTAATGACGGTTCAAGGTGAACTATAAGTAAACAAAGCCAGAGGTTGTAAATATTGTAATGTGGTTATATGCTTATATGAAAACGAGGCTGACGTGTGCTGGCAACCCCTGAATGGAATGATAAGTGAGATATACCTATATTTTCACACCCACACCCACATGCCCACACCCACGCGCGCACTCGCGCGCGCGCGCGCGCACACACACACACACACACACACACACCACACCTCATACACACTCACCACACTTATATATGATATGTGGGAGTCAGGGTGGGGGGGTATAGTGACACATAGTGGTTTTTTTTTTTTTTAAGGAGTTGGGTCCTTGTTCCTGTGAAAGATTCCTACAGCCCTAGGCATTTGGTTTGAGGATACTTGGGTCACTTTCGTGTCTGGGATGCTTCCTCTGCTTCCCCCCCCCCCCACCTTATGGATCTGTGTGTGGCATGCACGTGTGTATATGCTCGTTTGGCAGTGTGTGGGCATACTTGTACGTAGAGGCTTGAAGCTAGTATCGAGTGTCTTTCTTCATAGCTCTCCACTTTATTTCTTGAATCAGGGTCTCTCAGTTGAACCCAGGGCTTCCTGATTAGCTAGTCTACTTAGCCAGCCAGCTGCAGTAATTTCCTGTCTCTGTCCACAAAATTATGGGATTATAGACAGTCACCTCTATTCCCTGCTGGCTTTTTAACTTGGGTTCTGGGACCGTGACCTTCCATTTGGGCCACAAACTCCTGTTTTATCTACTGAGTTATCCTCCACAACCCCCACCCCTTTTTTGCGCAGCAAAGCTTGTAGGGTTGCTGCATTCCCTTTATTCAGAAAGATCTATTGCATATAAGCACCTCAGTTGTAAGGATTTTCTCACTAATTGCCACTGGCTGGGGAGGGTTATTCTCTATATTGATGTGGGACAGAGAAAGCTGGAGACACTTTATCCAAACTTAGGTGAAAAGTAAAGATAAAGGCTTTGTAAGCATCAGAATCAAATAGCAAGCAGAGTTGTCTGCTTGTGGCAGACGCCTTTCTTTCTTTAAAAAGCATGGGATGCTCATCAATAGGCCCCAAGGTGAAGAGCTGGCCAGCCTTACTGGGTACTGATGAGGGAGCTGAATGAGGGCACGTCTTTCCCTCCAAGCCTAGCAGGCTGCCTTTTCTGCTGTGCACTTCATGCTCATGCACGTTAACAAGATTTGCATAGTCCTAACTCACTTATTAATGCTTCAAAAGCATTTGAAGGCGAGGATCTTCAAAAGCGAAGCACATGTCTCAGCTGTCAATCTGCAGCTCACTGCATAGAGTTCGCTGATTTTAATACAGCACTGTGCTTTAAAGGAAACCAATCAGTAATTTTTTTTTTCCAGTTCTGGCTTCTGATCTATTGCTTGGGTTCTTTTTGTTTCATCGCCTCCTCAAATTCCATTAAAACGACGACTTTTAAAAGTTCTATTGAATGGAGTTTAAGATGTAGTGGATGTTGGATTTCTCAGTGCGGGATAGGAGATGGGTCAGAGGAGGAAGAGAGGGAGAGAGGGAGAGGATGGGGAAAGAGAGAGATGAGGGAGAGGAAAAACAGAGGATAGGCAGAGATATGACAGTAGAAGAATCTAGGAAGATATGAGTGGAAAGTTGTGCCAACTTAAGAGGATTTAATCTTTCCCCCACCTCTGTAAAACACATCTAATGGCTACAAAGCTTCACTCCTGTGAATAGTGATGTGTAAATAAAAGATTCTGAGTTAGAAAGATAGTGAAGTGAGCAAAATAATCATTCATCAAAAAAAAAATGCCTACTAAGTTCATTTGAACACAGTTATCACAATCAGCTCTTTGGAAACTCCTACACTGAGTTCTTATTGATTTTCTCCCACAGGATCAGAAGGATTTGTGGAAATTAGAGTTTTAGGGAACTGTTATTACATTTATGCAAGTATAGTGTGTGTGCACGCATGTGTGCGTGCATACATCGTGGTGTGTGTACGGAGGTCAGAAGACAACTCGTGAGAGTCAGTTTTCTCCCTCTACCATATGGGTTGCTAAGACCAAACATGGCTTGTTAGATACGACAGCAGGTGCCTTTACCCACTGAGCCATCTTTCCAGCCCCCAAAATTTTTAAGATACTGATTTCATAAAAGAGAATAATAAAAAAAAAAGTGTGCCAAAGAAAAATGGGATTTTTGTTTGTTTGTTTATTTGTTTGTTTCTTAGTAACTCAGACTTCTATATTTCTGAGTCCATTTACTGTTCAAACAAACAAACCCATTTTTCTAACAAAGAAGTATCATGTAGACAGTGGGGAGGGAGGGCCTGGGACATAGACAATTTGAGTACATTTCCCTCTGTAAGCAGTATTGGACAGGAGAAGCAGGGCGCTTCTGCAAGGAGCTGGAAAGGGACTGGCCAGCCCCTTATCTCTTAGCCAAGGACTACGTGATGAACTCTGCAGTGACCCACATACATCACAGAGCAGTGTCATTGCTGCTACACCACAGGCTCTGCTGCAATTACAGCACATTAGGCATGGAACACCCTGGAGGAGGAAGCATTAGTCATTCAACCATGTAGAAAAGTCAGGTGCATAAAAATCAGTGTGAGGCACACCCACACCCTGTCTATACACATACACATGGATGCCTGTCTTAATTTTTGCCAGAGATGCTTTTACTGTACACGGGAGTTCTGAATGTCCAGTGTTCTAAGTCTGTTCTTTTATGAATTCCCAGTTTTCGTGAACTTAGAAACTCAGACAAATTACACAAAGTAAAGGAAGCCTGGAGAAGAATAATTTATTGTATGGTATCTTTGCCTTTCTCATGAATTTGTTTTCATGTTTTCTCATGAAGTACACCTTCATTTTTCTCACCTATATGTTTTGCTTGTCTATTAACATTTTTTGGCAGTCCATCACCTCAATAAAACCAGATGACATCATTCTAGAGATGTGCTCTAGTCTTAGCTGAAAGCAGGAAAGCCCGGGCCACCAGCATGCTAAATCTGATAAGCCCTGATCAATTGTAACTGGCAGGAGAAAAGATTTGATCCCACCAACATATTTGGTAAGAGCAGAAAGTGACTGCTTTACACAATTTTCAGAAATATCTACAAAGGAAGATTTTTAAGTTATTAAGTTAAAACAAGTCTATTAAACTAATGTCATTAAACATAGTTCATCAATATAATAAAACAAGGAAGAAAAATATGAGGGTCAATAAAGAACCTAATGAGGACTTGAAGAAAGTTTTCTCACATGTGTTTCATATACTCTGGGGCTTGCAAGTCATCTAAAATGGTAAATACTCGTATGGGTAATCATAGCCTAACACGGTTCAATTGTTTCCAGGTTATAGCTATGGTGATTATCCTGGTCATAACATTTCATAGATATATAGATACTTTTTCTAAGGGGAAAAAAATCACAAATCCCACAAAGCTATCTAAATAGCTTCTATGGGAAAGATTCATGTCCAGAGAGGGACATGTTAAAAACAGGGATCCAGCTTACCCATCACCAGAAGCAACTCCTGAGGTGAACACTTGTGTTCTTTTTGTTGTGTTTTGCTAACCACTAATTTTCTCTCTTTTCTTTTCTTCTTTTTCTTTCTTTTTCTTTCCTTTTTTCCTTTGAGACAGGGCTTCTCTGTCGTAATTCCGGCTGTCCTGGAACTCACACTGTAGACCAGGCCTGCCTCTGTCTCCCAAGTGCTGACGTTAATTGTGTGTACCACCACCACCTGGCACAACTAATTTTCAAACCTCGTGTGCTTTGTTGTACTCAGCTGTTAAGTATTTGGTTTACACTGTGCCTTCGTGTTTCTCTTCCATCCATGCATTATGCACGGTGTAGACCCTTACAAGGAGGAGGCCCTCAGAGTATTGAAATGTTTCATCCTTTTGAGAATATACTGGTATGTCCTCCAAAATGCCCCTGAGCAGTCAGGACCAAATACTTCCTTGAAATGTCAGTCATATGATTTTAAGCCCTTAAGCATATGCGCCACCAACATTATACCTCTAGCATATGGACTTCTGCTTCCTACTCCCGCAATCAGAGGGAATTTATACCTTCCAATTTGGTCAATTTTTACTGCGTATTGTGCATGTCTGTTTCTGTGAGGGACTAAACAATATATTGACAAATTAGAGCAGTAGAACACCATTTTGGTAGTAGAAAGATTGGTTCTTTCTATAATTTATAAGCTCACCTTTTCCAACCTCTCTCTTTCTGGAGTATTAAATAAAGGCGGAGTGAGGTCCATGGGAGAGCAGTGAGAGAAAATGAGATGTCAGAGAGCTGGACAAGCCAGGGTTGAGGAGAAAACCTGAGAAGTACAATAGATTTTTCAAAGTAAGATCTATGACAGAGTAAGGGAAGGTCTGTAGAGACCGTGAAATTAAATAAGATGGACTAACAGAGACGGAAAGATCTGTGCAAAGGAAGATGCAGACCCAGCAACGGGGAGACATTTTTCTGATACCAGTGGAAGTGAGAAGCAGAGACGGGGCTATTACAGTGGAAGGAGAAAGACAAATGAAGCAATAGAAAAAGACACATATATACAAGTCTCCCTGAATAGTCCCCCAAGAAAGATAGCAAAGCCAAAAAGCATTCACCGATATACACAGGCTGGACGGGATGGCATCATTATTTAGCTTTTACAGACTATTTTCTTTTTTCTTTTTTCTATTTTTTCCTACCTTTTATTTTCTTCAGCTCACTCAAGCATAAACCAGGAGGGAGCAATCAATATTATAATGTATGATAGAGGAGTTTGAGGCGCAGTAAAAGGTGAGTTATCTTAAAGCAAAAATCAGAAGCCAGTGCCATTGCGAGACTGTGAGTACAGTCATCGACTTCATTTGTTTGTTGGTGGAACATGAATGGTTAGTCAGGTGCTAAATTATTTGTTCCCCACCTTCTCATTGAAGGAATTTAGTTTCACTCTACATCAGTGGTTCCCAACCTTCCTAATGCTGGGACCCTTTAATACATTTCCTTATGTTGTGGTGACCTCCAACCATAAAATTATTTTCGTTGCTACTTCATAACTGTAATTTTGTTACTGCTGTGAATCATAATGTAATATCTGATATGCAGATGGTCTTAGACAACCCCTAAGGGTTTATGACCCACAGGTTGAGAACCGCTCCTCTAGAGATTCAACTCCATCATATCTCCACAGATCTGTGGATTCCTCTTGTGTTCTATTTAACCAGTCTTGCTACTTACTGTGTGCTGATTATTTGCTGTTAGACTCAAACTGACTCTAACTTTGTAACTACATACAAAGGTCCCTGTGACCTTCAGGTCTGGTTCTGCTTGGGCTCTGTTGAAACTGGACCCCAGGTGTGTTTGTGACCCAATCATTCCCATAGAATGACTTCAGCAAGGATTCTTTGGGAATTAAGTAGCACTCTCCATTGGTGATAGGAACTGTGTTTGGAATTCTGGCAGTGGGATTTGTGTGGAAAAGTAACCCAAGGAACTCTGCCTGTGAGATGGACCCCAGTGGAAAGGCTTCCAAAGACAGCAGACTCATCTCAGAGAAGCCAAAGCCCTTCTATGCACTGTTGGCAGTGCGCGTTAAGTGTTTTGCTTCTGTTTTACTGTGTCGTTTATGCCTCATTACAAAATGTACACAAAAGGCCTTTTTAGAACTGGGAGGAGATTGGTTATTTTATTCTTCATAGAACATTACAGAATATTGTGTACCTTAAGAAAGGAGTATCTGTTTGCTCAAAATAGAAAATAAAGTTTAATCAAATATTGCAAACACCGATGTGTCAGAACATTAATACTTAGCATAAAGCTTTAATAGCAGTGAAGTTTCTGATCAAATATTAAAACTGTTTCCTTTTTCTTGCTTTACTTTGACCTATTTTTCTCTTCTTTCTCATTTTAGAAGATTGTAAAAACGGACATTTATGATAACTTTTTAGGCATGATTCCTGCAGTTTTCAAAAGCACATTTTATTTCATGGCTGGACAGGGAAATGCATGGATTAAAAACAATCTTGTCTTCCTCCCTCTCTCCCTCCCTCCCTCCCTCCCTTCCTTCCTTTGTGGTTCATTCAAAGTAAAGAGCGGAGAAACATCTCAAAGGTATTTCTAACCCATGTTTAATCATTCACTTGTTCTTGTTATTGTTCTATCAGGTTCTTTACAGGCAAGCACAGCGGGCTGCAATATACAATTGCTCAGAAGTTAGTTATAATTTTTCCTTCATCTCTAGTCTAATTGTAAGGGTTACAAGACAATATTTAATATCATACACTTTAAGTATTTTCAAAAATTATCTTTATACATATTGCTTCTCACCAGTTGGGCAATTTAGGAGTTCCAGGAACATTTTTATGTAGAAAAGTTATTTTTGACCCAATGTGCTTCACAACAGCTACAAAATCTACAGAATATATGTATATAGATGCATAAGATTATTACTAATACTGCTAAGAACAAAATTAGGAAACCAGGCAGGGATTTGTATAAAAAGGAAATGCATCATATCCTGTCAAGCATTTTCTCAGCTAACTTGTCATACATGATAATCTCCCTGCAGCTAAAGCAAGGAACAGCCATTTCTTACATTAACCTTGGAAAGGAATTGAGTATGTAAAGGCAGAGTATGAATGCACAATTAAACAGCATGTTGTGGTGGGTCACAGCAGGTTGTATCTTCAGTTCCAGGGGATCTGATACCCTCTCCTGGCTTCTGTGGGCACCAGGTATTTATATGGTACATGTCTGATACACACGCAAGCAAAACATCCATACACATAAGATACAATAAAAACTGCTTTAACTTAAAAAATTAATGAGTAAATCCTATAATGTGAAAGTGGTCCAGGTCCTCACTCATTTCTGTCTAGTATTTGAGTGCTGCCTTTCAGATACCTCAGGGAATTCTTATCCTATAGAGTCCTGCTGACACGGCTGAGCACTGCCTGCAGAGTGTAGCAACTCTGGTGTCTACGCACCTCATGGAAGGGAGCCATGCCAGCTGAGACAGTCAATTGGATGATTTTTATGCCGAGGTCAAAGCCCAAGCTTAAATGCCATCATCCTCGTTCCTGTTCTCAACAACATTCTTTTCCCCCACGGAGGCAAGCACAGCTTCAGGATCATATATTTTAGCTTGTCATTACCATGTGATCTCACATGATCCCTTTGTTATTCCAAAGCTTACCTAACCTCTAGCTGGATGCATAAAGCCATACGGCCCATGGACTACTCAGCTCCCATCCACCTGATACTCAAAAGAAGAAGTGATCACTTTGAGTATTTTGAATAATATTAAACTTTAGGAAGTTTTCCTAAGGTGAACTCCAATCTGACCATCCGTAAATCTCTCCCATTTTTACTCTCTAGGTGGGAGAAAATTAAACTATATACATATAGTTTATATATATTATACATGTATATTAATAATAAAAGGTCTTTTGATTTCTTTAATATCAAGAATTTTAACTAACAATAATAACAATAGATGATACTTATTAAGCACTTTAATATGACAGACATTGTCAAAAGCACTTGAAAATACTTTATTTAATCCATGTTTAATTTAACTCACATTATTACTATATATCTAACTTTAAAAATATGAAGGCAATGGTAGTGCATACCTTTAATCCCAGCACTCAGGAGGCATAAGGAAGGCGGATCTCTGTGAGTTCAAGGCCAGCCTGCTCTACAGAGTGAGTTCTAGGACAGCCAGGGTTACAACAGAGAAACCCCCTGTCTCAAAAAAACTAAATAAAAAACTAAGTATAAATAAATAAATAAATGAATAAATAAATAAATAAATAAATAAATAAATAAATAAATAAATATGAGAGATACAGAATGGTCTTCTAAAAATTTTTTTCTGTTCTTGGCTCATCATATCTGTCCTGTGAGCTTCATGTCATTGAATTATTGTTGGTTAGACATACTTGTTTCCTGTGCTGGAATGTAACTGTCCATTGGTGTATCTGACATCAATGTCTTAATGCTTAGCATGGTACCCAAGACACACACAAGACTCTCTAAAGATTTGAAATTTAGCTAAAACATACAGAAACAGTTTAGGAAAAGAATTTCAGTTCATTTTAGTTGCAAACACACTGGCTAGTTGAGTTAATTTATTTCCTGGTGACTATGAATCCAGAATAGGAAAAAAATAAAAAATTAAAATTAAAAAAAACAAGCAAATGTGATCTTAGAGCCTAGTTATCTCTGAAAAGTTATATGTAACTGAAAAGGGTTTTGGAATAAAACACACACACACACACAGAGGGGGAGAGAGACAGAAAAAGAAGGAGGGAAAGAAAGAAAGAGAGATAGAGACTGAGTGATGAGACAGAGGGAAACAGAGAGATAGAGAGGGAGAGACTACACAGAGACACAGAGAAAGAAAGAGACAGAGATAGAGAGACAAAAAGAAGGAGGGAGAGAGTAAAATCAACTCACCTAAAATCACCAGAAATAGTTTACATTTTTATGTAACAACAAGGATTGTACCCATCTCAAAAGCAAATGGTGGTGGGTGGGGTGGGTGGTGGAGAGGTGGCACTGTGTGCTGTTCCAGAGAACCTAGGTTCAGTTCCCAGCACACACATAGTGGCTCACAATCACCTGTAACCCCAATTCCAGGGGCTCTGGCATCCTCTTTTGATGCCAGTAGGCACCAGGAACTCATGCTGTACAGTTTCTTATACATCTAGGCAAAACACTCATACACATAAAGTGAAAAGAAATAATTTATATAAAGCCAATACCAATGAACTGAGGTCAATTTATATCAAATTAGAGCTATTTGCTCTTTGAGGGGTAGTCGTGGGAGGCACTATCAGAATAACAAAATAGGAGAGTTGTCTATTTGCAAATGGCATACCTTTACTTTACCTAGTTTGTTTCTAATGATATTTTAAGATAGTGTTGTCAAACAGTAGTGCATTCTATAAAGACTTTACAGTTTTAACCTGAAAAAAGATTGGTTAATGGTGTTTTGGGAACCAGCAAATGTAGCTTAACAAAAAGAAATCGATATTTTTCAGAAGACACAAATTCTGTTAGAAATAGTCTGATCTTAAAAAAAAGCCATGCAACCCTTCTGGTCCTCCCTTTCTACTCTGAGTCAGAGAGCTGTTGCAAGACTAAATGAGAAGTCACTCACTGAATGCTAAGCTCTGTGTCCTGCACACAAGGTCAACCCTGAAGATGGTCTGATCTTCAGAAAACAACAGATCAATGACCCTGGCTTTGTCCTCTACCACATGAAATGTCTACATGTGTCATTTATATACAGTTCTATGTCTTAAATCACATTTTAGGGAAGCCATTTATGATCAACGCCAGTACTTTTAAGTAATCATTACTATTTTCTCTAATTTTTACACAACCTTAACCAACCATTCTCTAAATTCTTTAAAACCTTCTTTTCAATGTGCAAGGAATTTATTATCTGCATAATTCCTACCACTGTGTTCTAGTGCTGCTGTGATAATATTTCCTTTCTGTTGATCATTTCTTTAGAGACTTTGAGAACAGATATATTAAATAACATTGGGATTTTAAAAGAAAATTATTAGAAAAGACATATGTATATAGTAGATGTATATATTTCTGACACTGAAAATTGTTCTAGTTAATAGCAGACATGTAATGGTTCATCAGATGGTGAAGCCCCACTTCTGAGGTTGGTCCAAAGTTTTGTTGTGAGCACTGAATTTAAAAATGCCATTGGCAATCAAGTTAATATCTGAAACAAAGCTCTTGGAAGTACTGGGCATATGAAGAATGGAGACACTGAGTTTGGAGAAAATGAAATGAAATTTGATCTCTCTTTTCTGTAATATTTTCATGGACAAAGTAGATTTTAGATGGGAGATATTAGTAAACCACTAGAAAGGCATTCCACAGGAAATTATGGTAGGTTCTTCTTAAGGACATTGCATAGCCCAGAATGCTCTTATATTCTGGGGTGGATAATTAAAAAGAAGATTGACTAGAATTCGTGGTTGCTTTGTTATCAAGATGACTCGTGAGCTTGCATATAGACAAGGAACTTGAAAACAAGGTGCTTCAAAGACCTTTGTGTCCAGTTCAAACTACTAAGTGGGTTCCCAAATTCCCAACAGCTGAAACTAGATCTTTTCTGGATCCAGAGACCCACGGTCCTGAAAATACTTTCAGTGGTCTCCAAACACTGTCTTTTTTGATTACTGTTTTGATTACTTTTCTATTGATGTGGTAAGACACCATGGATAAGGCAAATTACAGAAGAGAAGAGTTTATTGGGGGCTCACAGTTCTGTTCCAGAGGGTGAGTCTGTGATCATCATATCCGGGAGCACGGCAACAGGCAGGAAGGCATGACACTAGATAAGTAGCTGAGAGCTTACATATTGATCTACAAGCAGGAAACAAAAGAGGTAATTGGGAATAGCTTGGACTTTTGAAACCTCAAAGCACACTCCTAGCAATACATTTCCTCTAAGACCACACCTCCTAATCCTTCCAGTACCACCAGCTGTGGACCAAACATTCCAATATATAAGCCTATGAGGGCCATTCCCATCCAAACTACCAGATTTACCCCAAATATCTTAATAAGAACTTCACTCTGTCACATCAAAGTTTCTCTACTGTCATAATACAAACATATTTGTGAGAGAAAACCATCAAGCTATTACACTACCAAGGTTTTATTTAATCTTCTTTTAACATATCAGTGTTTGAGGACAAAGCACATGAAGGTGTTGGGCCTTAAGACGGAAAGATGGCTGCCTGTTAAGGAGGGGAAATGCACTGACTGGGATCAGAGGGTAGCGTGGACCAAACAACCAAATCTCTTCACCATCGGGCCAAAGAAGAGCCTGTGTACTACTGAACTTACTCTCAGGTTTCTAAAGTGTAGCCCAAAGGACCATTGTCTCTGCGATATTCTACTTAGAAAGGGTTCTGAGATCTAATAAGTAGGAAAACCTGGATTGTAGAAATTTTGTGAACAGGTTTAAATACGTATTTCCTGGACGAATCATGGTAAGAAAAACAAATGGTTGCCTAACAGTAACATTTTGTGGATTCCACATTCCCTGGAACACAGTGTGGGAGGCATAGCTCATTCAGCCTCATGGAAATATGAATCAGCGGGAGGGCTCCGCTAACAGTTACCACACTGTGTCCGTAAAGAACTCAAGAAGAAATTGGATTTCCGTGGAAGATCCTTGTTTGTGGAATTCTTTGTTCAGTATAATTTGGCCCAATCCTTGTCTAATGACCTTCCACAAGCCAAACTGTAAAGAACTGAGAGCCACAGCACTTTATATTGACATCTTATTTATTTTAATACATGCCAGTTGCTGTTCCACTTTGTATGCATTCTGATTGTTATCCCTTTGAACTTTGGCCCCCAGGCAATTTAATCATGATTGGTTCAATTGTGTAAATCCAATAAACAAATCCTGGCCAAGGTCCCCTGGAGGTATTATCCTGACATTTCACTGGATGTGTTTACAAACCCCTTTTACCCATGCTTAGAAGCGCAGCCTTCGGCATGTGTCCTTTTACTCGGTGAAACCTCTTGCTTTACAGAAAAAAAAAAGAAAAACATCTTAGATCGTTTAAAGGTCC
Source organism: Cricetomys ansorgei (assembly GCA_026225945.1). Lineage (NCBI taxonomy): Eukaryota > Metazoa > Chordata > Mammalia > Rodentia > Nesomyidae > Cricetomys > Cricetomys ansorgei. Next base: position 7,376,709 of record JAMJFZ010000242.1, read on the forward strand.
TTCGTTGCTAAAAAGAACACACTATTTAAGCGATCTTAAGTCTCTCATTTCTTTCATACTCATAAACAGTCTCTGCAAAAGCCATCCCAAAGCTCAATGCCTGCACAACCACACCCAGCCTTTATGTGGAAATGTAACTAGAAAACTTCTTTTTGGGTTTTTTTTCTGTTGTTGTTGTTGTTCACCAGTGATGATTTCCAGGGTTTTACAATGTCTGGGTTCAGCCTTGTCGGAAAGGATGTTTTCTCATACCTTTAGACAGTTACTTCAAAGGTTAGAGTATCATTTCTGGGGCAGGTGGAGCTGCCCCAGACCAAATGTGAAATGCAGTTCAGAATTGCTCCTACACAATAAATATGCAAAACAGGTGATGTTGGAATTATTTTGTATCACCCCAGAGTAAAATGAAAGCCCAATGTGGAAGCAAAATCTAAGATATGCCTCTTTCCTCAGAGTTGTGAATATAGGTGGGAGGTTACATATTATTAATTAAGAAACTTCAGGAAACTGTCATTTTAATAGTTACTGCTTTGCTTTTGAAAGGGAGAAAAATGAGCCACTTATGTGAACATAATTTCATTTCTCCAAGCTGTTTAGATGGTTATCTTCATGTGGAATATTTACATCAGCTTGTAAGCTGATAGATAGGAACCGGAGTTAAAATGTTTCCACTCCATATACTAATGTTTAGCTCTGGTATTCATCCAAGAATTTGGCCCCCTCACAATTATAACATCTGTTTTTGTTCAGTTAATTTTATAATCTCAGATGTTTCCATAAATCCTGAATTAAAGAGAAAACTGCTGGGACCAATTTGCGTGGTATGCTGAGCGAAATGGAACGCCATCGCCGTGCAGCACATTTGTTTTTCCCCCTCTCCGTGGCTCTGTTATTACAACGATCACATTTCAGCAAATCCTTACACACACACACACACACACACACACACACACACACACACACACACCCTTTATATATAAAAAGTGAAACTACACAGAAAATGGTCCATTTCATCTTGTTTCAGGTCGATTATGATATTTGGGATTCTACAGACCATTTGCACCATCGAGAAGATTGCAACAAATGAGTTGGCCACTTTTAGCTCGCTCGTAAAAATTTCCTACAGGGCTCCTGTGTTTCTAGCTGCTTGCATTAGTTCAATGTGCAGGGAGTGGCAAATGCTTTCAGGATGAGTGAAAACACAGGGTGGCTGAGCAGGACAGCCAGGGACATAGAAGTACCTTCCTGTAGACTTCTTTCTGGGCACCTCACAGATAAATAGTAAAAGTGAAAATGAGAAAATGGTTAAAGGCTGCAATTTTGTATCTTTTTATATTAGTGGCCGGACTGTGGTAGAGTGGACTGATAACACTTTGTAGATTCCCTAGCAATACTGGGGAACATAGAGGAAGCTCTGTTCATCTGCCTTGTAAAGACTGAGCAGGAAGAGCCTCATGGATAGGCTGGGTCATTCCATCTGAAATCCAGGACCGTCTATAGCACACTGGAGGTACTCTTTGTTAAAAACAATCAGGTTCTCGGTACAAGATGGTACTGTAAAGGACTTAACTACTTATTTGGTTAATGTCAGTATTGTGTCCAAATCTCACTATCTCTGAGGGCTATGGAATCACAAACAGCAAAAAATCATCCTTCACCAGTTACCATTTAGTCTCTAGGAGAAGTCTTCTCCGAGTTCTGTTCCTTTGTGAGCGAATGACTTAGGGATGACCCCAGAGGATTGATATTTTTAATTGAAGGCTAAAAGCCTGCTAGGTCTATCTCTCAGATCATAATAATTTTTCTCAATAATATAAAGTTATTTATATAATTTTCATTTTGAACATAATTGAACTTTTTTTCAAAATGTCTCTAGTTCTTTTATAAAAATTAATTGATGGCATTCATTTAAGCCCAACTTCTGAATTTTTAATTTTAGAAATAATTTTATGTGCTTTTGAGAACATAGTTTCCTCTTTATTGAGGAATGTAATATAATTTAATTTATCACTACAGCTCCAAGGAATGCCCTTAAAGTATAATAAGTTATAGGTTATTAAGCTTTCTTCTGCAAGTTATTTGAATTTTGGTTGTTTTAGATAAGAATTTGCTATTTGACTCAGGAAAAACTTGGCAGTTGGTTTTGCTTATTGAATGTAGTTAAGAAAGATGTAAATCACACTAAAGGAGGAAGTAGCAACTATGACTACTTCACCTATACAAAAGAGGATGACATGATACACACAGTACTCCATCTAGGCCTCAAATATGAACAATAATGGCATAGTCCTCCTAATGGGAGATACTACGAGGACTGGCCAGGGGCATGGAGGGGGATGGGACAGCCAGTCGCCCTGTGTATAACTACGCCTAGCATGCTCTCTGGGAAAAATTCTAAGTGCACAAGCAAGTTGCTACTCTCAGCTCGATCTGAAATAGTCTAGAAACATATAGGTGTATGTTTTTATTTATGCTTATGCATAGGTATACAAATATATATATGTTTGTAGGTAGGTATACAGAAACATATTGTATGTGATACACACATACAATGTACACACAGTATTACACACACATATCTAAAACAAATTATTTTCAAGTATGGCACAAATTATACCAGAAGCTTCCAGGAAATTTGTGTTCTGGTTTCATTTCGGTTGCTGTGATGAAGCTCTGCGACCAAAGGCAGCCAGAGGAAGGAAGGATTTATTTGCCTTATATGTTCAGGTTACAGCCCATCACTAAGGGAAGTCAGGGCGGGAACTCAATCAGGAACTTGAAGGTGGGCCCGCTTGCTACTTCACACAGCTTTACCTCTAACCAGGGAACTCACAGCTAAAAGAGCACAGAGGAATGCTGCCTGAGGGCTAATGGACTGGCTTATACTCAGTTAGCTTCCTTGTATACAGTTGAGGATTGCCTGCCTGGGGGTAGCGCTGCCCACATGGGCTGGGGCTCCCATATCAATCAACAGTCAGAGAAGTCCCCACAGATACACCCAAGACCAGTGTGATCTAGCCGGTTCCTCCCTCGAGACCCTCCTCTCAGAGGACTCTAGGCTGTGCCATATTGATAGTGCCAAGACTTATGTGACTTAGATATGGATAAAAAGGGAAAAAAAAGCCAAATAAATGATATTCTCCACCTTTATATAATAAAACACCCTTTCAAGTCTACCTAGAAATAAATATTTGCTTATTTAAGCAACTATAGGGAAGAAGTTCAAAAATATAAATAGCATTTCAATTATTATTTATTTTCATCTAATATAAAATCCTGGAATATTAAAGCCCTAAGCTAGTGTCAGAAAGTAATTTATTATTCATAACTTAGATGCTTCTAAGGAACCATATTCAAATTTTTTTCCCTCAAGGATACCAATGAAATTTAGTTTTATTTAAATAAACACATATTACTTATTTTATTGAAATAACACAGATTTAAAGAAAAACTGTATAAAACACAAGCTATCATTGGGCTGTAAGTACCTACTTTATCACTCATAAAATATTCTATGATGTTTATCTTAACACACTACACTAAAATAGCTCACCGAGGCTTATGTACTTGTGCCTTAGACATTACTTTTTGAGGACACGTTTCTAGCACCTGGTATGAGATTTGAGGACCATCACTGCTGACGCAGTGTTTGTGGTCTAACCAAAGGTCACACACACGCTGTTTCCACCCAAAGTAGCTGCCGTCAGCACATCTCCTTAGGAAATAATATTCATTAAAAGTAGGATATTCCTTTAGCTAAAGTGACAGCTCGTCACCTTGTCAATTTCCTACAGCGATATACACTTTAGAGTATACTGCTAACAAGACAGAGAGAAGCATTCTAGTCCTCCATAGCGGTGTCTAAATGGAGCGTGGGTGCGGAGGGTTGTTCAGGGGAAACAGGCCAATTACATGGATTCCCTCTGCAGCCGCTGCTCTCGTACCTACAGCAACATGATCTGTAACCTGGTTATCCAATATTAGATGCTGGTGTTCTACCACAGTTACCCCTCTTTCCCTGTTCAATGTAACCCAAAAATATTGTTATGAGTAAGAAAGTTTGTAGGGGGATTACCAGACACACAGAAATGGAGCAACAAAAGCCGGCAGGAAACAGCACGGTATACGGGATGACTATGTTTAGAAACTTTGACGTGAAGCTGAAATCTCTATCAACTGAGTCTGATTTGATGCAAACAATTAACCTTTCCAAACCTCAATTTCCTTTTTGTTAAAAAGAAGATTTAAATTTTACCTCGTTTAGAAGGCATTGGAATACCTGATGCTTGGACAAAGCTTGCCACAGAGTTTCACACATGACAGGGATCTAGTAATACCCACGCATCTCACTTCAGAGGTGTTCTTCTGTTGGTTTCTGGTTCCTGTCACTCCTGTTGAGAAGTCAGCTCAGTTTTGGGTTCCTTTTGCCTTCATTCTCAACAGTTTAATTGCACCGATTTATACTTTCCTCTTACTGATCCTGCCCACCATCGTTGCACTAACTTTGTATGTAGATAAAGCATTGCATCTGCTTTGCAGTAACCCTAGCTATCTTCTTTTTTAAAAGTGCATCTGGAGCTAGGTGTGGTGGTGTGTGCCTGTAGTCCCTGCACTTGGGAGGTGTAGACAAGAGGGTATTGTAAGTTCCAAGCATGTTGGTGTACATAGCTAGTTCTAGGCCAGCCAACTAGGCCATAGTAAGACACACACACACACACACACACACACACACACACACACACACACGGAACTCATCCATGTAGACCATTCTAGCCTTGAACTCAGAAATCTACCTGCATCTGGATCTTGACTGGAACTAAATGTGTGTACCACCATGCCCAGTCCCTTTTCTATACCTTTTATTCTTTTTTCAATTATATACTTTAAGTTGACTAAGCTTCTCGTTAGTCATATCAAATTTGCTTGTAAGTGTCTGTATTGCATGCTTTTATGCTCTTGTATTTTACCATGAAAATACTCCAACTCATTCAAGTGAAAAGTTTTACATGAGCACTCATATTCCTACCTAATATATTCCACTAGTCATTTTATAATATTTATATTTGTGTTATCATATACCCATATGTCTGGTCATTCATCACTCTATGTTATTTTTTAAAATGTATTTCCAATATATTTCTAACATCAAATCACTTCCCCTAAATACTTCAGCATCATTATTGGGAGTTCAGTATTTTACAGAGTTGATTTTTTAGGGGACAATTTACACATACAACGAAATGCATAAATCCTAAGTGTTCCTTTGCAGGATTATGGAAAGGCAAATATGTATACTTATGCATCTTTTTGAGTTAGGGAAATATGGGACCTTTAATAACAGAAGCCTTTGATAGACAATTGCATCATCATCATCACACAGGTTTTCTTAGGCCTTTTCTCAGCCAATCTCAAAACCCATATCCACCATGGCTTCTTGAAATTCTCTCAGCCACAGAAAAGTTTTGTTATTCTTGGCTTCTTATAAAGTAAACCACACATGGCATTCTTCACGGAAGATGGTTTTACTCAACATTATGCTTTTGAAATTTATTCCTGTTCTCAAACACCTAAGTAGCAGCATTGGTTTCTCAGAGTGTTTAAAAAATACTGTCCCAGTATCACAAGCTGGGACAGCCAAGCATCCAAAACAGTAGAAATCAGTCTTCTGGTGCTATAGGCCAGAAGCCTAAATTAAGGGATTTAGTAGAATCTTGCTCCCTCTTCTAGCTTCTGTTGTTTGCCATCACCCTCGGCATTTCTTGGTTTGTACAGTTGCATCATGGGCTGCTTCCTGTTTCCTGGTGTCTATTTACTCTGTCTATCCCTTTATCTACATTTCTGCTTTTTTTTCTTTGTTATCACTGTTGGTGGTGGTGTTTTTGTTTGTTTTTTTGTTTTGGTTTGTACTGGGGTTCAATCTGAGAGCTAATGTCTACTTTTTATAGAGACATCGTTTTAATGGCTTAGCAGCCACTCCACAATTTTAAGCCAATTACCGCTTAACGACTCTACTTCTAACCCAGGCTACATTGTTTTGAAGCATGAGTGGAACCTCCTGCATCTCTGTTTAGAGACATAACTCAGTTCATATTAACAGTTTATTACTGTTGCTATTGAATATTGCATAAATATTTCACAGGCTATTTTTTATCTATGCTGTTGACAGACAATGAAGTCCCTGTTTTAAACCACTGTGAACAAAGTTGCTACAAACACACTTGTACATGTCTTTGTGCAACTTGTATGGGTTTTATTTTTTTCTCTTCATTTCTCTTTGGGAAATACCCAAGACTTGACTCTTAAGAATGAAAAGCCCAGCTCCCCTACTGGGGAAGGCACTGACCTCTCCTAGGTTTAATGTCAAGTACTAGCTTTCCCAGAAATCCTTGTTTCCTCATAACATTTAATGAGCCAATCCAGTACCTGGGTCCTGACCAATCACAGAGATCCCTTGCTCCCTTTAAAAACCCAGGTAGGAGCGCTCTTGGTCGAAGGCCATATTGCGTGATGCCAGACCTCAGCACACTGGTTTGCTTTGCAGAATAAAGGCTCCTTGCTTTTGCATCAGACCTGGTCTCCTGGTGGTACCTGAGGAGGGGGAGTTTGAATACTGAGCACAACAAAGAAAAATGCATATTTGGTTGTCTAAGAAATTGCTGTATCTTCTTCCAAAATAGTTGGACATGTGAGCAACCATTAACTACCCAGGAATGTTTTGCTGCCCCACACAGTTACTGAAACAACCTTGCCATTGTACATAAGGAACTCTAATTTCAACTTCTGGTGGATTTGATGGTAGTCTCTATTGTCTTCTTGAGTTCAGACATTTATTTTAATTTCTATCACTTCTGTGATATTCCTTTGATATAAAGTTCAATTTTTGTGGGTGATATTTTTCCCTTGTCCTCATCCCTTCATGTGTTACTCACTGTGACTATTCAGTCCATCTCTAGATCAGTACGCAGGTCTTCTGTGCATGATTTCTCCTGTCTCTTTCCCCCATGTTTTTAATTGTATACATGTTACCTTTATTTATGGAATTATTAAAAATGTTTGTAAAACTTTCAAGGCTTCAATGACGTTCTTCCTTAGATGTTGACTATAGATTCTGAGAGGAAGTGACCATAAGCAACCCATAAGCATGGGTTATTTGAGCGCAAGGACTGAAGTTAGTCATTGCTGAGTGTCAGTCCTTGCTGAGCTACTGTACTATTTCTGTCTCAAGCAAGTCTTTTGAGGTTCAGCTAAAGGTTTGTGGATTTTATCTGAACCCCATTCATATTTTAATTCCATTTTCGATCTCTTTGGGATCAGGTAACTGACAAAATTCCTCAGATTCTTAATCTCAGAGCAGCTTCTTGCTTTACCTCTCTACCTCCAAGCTTACATTGCTTGCAAGATGGCAAATGCTGGATGGTGTGAGGAGCCCATGCTATTTGTTTGAACTTTTCATTCTAGAATCTGGGTCTTTCAGGCCTTGAGATTTATAGCATATGGATAGTTAAAATATTTCATGAGAATACCGTGAATGGCACATAGTCTAAAAGACATTCTACTGCTATATAACTTGTGGATTGTTCTTGAGTATAATCTTACCACAAATGATGTTGTGGTAAGTATGTATATCTTATGCTTATCACTAAGCCATTCAGGGACAGACAGACATATAAATACATACTGATAAAAAGTCAATGAAGTACATAAAATTGGGTAGTAAATATGTACTATGAAGAAGAAAGGCATGAATAAATACTGGATCAAATAACTGATGGGAAACATAGAGAAAAAATAACAATATAGTAGGATTAAATAGAACTAAATAAAGCCATAATTATGTTTAATATACATAAGTTAAACAGTTTATTTGAAAAAATATATAATTGAATAAAAAGGAAGATGTATCTACATTTTGTTTATAAGAAATGTTCTATAACATCTAAGCACACCAACAAATTAAATATAAAGTAGAAAAGCATTCACCATGCAGATAGCTGGTAATAAAATGAAATATTTATCTAACCTTGGCATTAGCCAAGTTCTAAGTATTAAGCTGGGAGAAACTAAAACATGTATATATAAGAAAACATAGACAATAATGGCCATAGAAAATTTTATTCCTAATAGTAAAATAGGAAAACAATCATAAGGTTTATTAATGGGAAAATGGACAAAAAAATATTCTTCATCTGACAATAAAAAGAATGAAATTTTGAAGATTTTTAAAATTTTACGTTACGTGTTCTAAATATTTTTTTCCTGTATGGATATATGTATACCACAAGAATGCCTGATGTCTGTGAAGTTTGATGCTCTTGGATTGGAATTACAGATGGTGTGAGCCACTATACGGCCATCTCTGCAGCCCCAAAATGATTTTTAAGCACGCTTATTATCAACAGTATTCATCCCTTAGAATTAAACTTTATAACCAAGATAAAAATATTTCCACTAGCTCACCAAATGACACATGATTGAAATCTAGGCATTAACTTAATCACTTAATAGGTATAAGATTTTACATTTCACTTATCCTTAAATATATTTGTTATTTTTGATAATAAATATCAGGTTACATGAAAAAGTGATTATACTTTAAATTTTTATCTGACGTACACAATTCAATATGAAGCTACATACAATTGAACCGTACCTAATCCTGGAATGTGGTTAGCTATTTAATTACAATCAATCTTGTACTTAGTATTAAGCTGTATATACTACCTGAACAGAGGGCATTAACATCAGAGCCCACTAGTGCATGAGCCACTGATTGTAACAGCTACTTTCCCAAGTGTGCTCATGTGTAATACTCGGTCTCGATATCATAAATTTTGGAAGAGCAAAAATGCATAATTTAGTATCTGAGTGCTTTTGATAAATGGTTCCTCAAACCAACAGATCGTCAGTGCTCTTGGCTTGGGCTTGCATTTTTGAGTTTGGATGGTGATCTTCCAATTAAAAGTTCAATAAAGTAACAGCGATGGTACATGTTCACATCTCAGCCTTCCCTTGAGTTCCTGTCCGGGATGCTCTGCAACACCCAGGAAAGAATCAGGAGCTTCAGTGATGAGCTGCCTTCCTGATATTCCAAAACCCAGCACCACTCTCCAGACTGGAAACACCTTCCCAAGATTCCCATCGGTCTTTAGAAAAATGTCAATCTTTTTGACCTATCAGAACCTCTGAAGAGTTGACCCATCCTTGTTTCCTCGATCTTGCTTCTTCTTCTCTGTCCTCTGCTCTTGGCTAGAGAGGAAGTCCAGGCAATTAAGTATGCTTGGAAAGTGCTCTATTATTGAGCTAATCTGAGATCACTATAGCCTTCTTTCTGACACAAAGGAATGCCAAACTCATTCTGGAGCATGGTCTTCACAAGACTGTAAGACTAGATATTTAGTATTCCCACCTCAGCTTAAATGTGACTTCTTTAGCAAAATTTTCATAGAAACCTCCTAAAATATGACCACATTTCTTACTTATAGTTAGTCTTTAAAAAAAAAACTAATGCAACTGGTGAATATTCATTATACATGCTTTCTTGGGCATCTCCAGGGTGCCCTGTATACTATGGGCCATGTGGATAGTACCCTTGGAGCAAGGCGCTGAGGCTCTACACAGCCCCACCACCCAACAGTCTATAACACCATCTCCTGCTTAGTCCCTGGTACAGTGCCTGACACATAGCAGGTGCTCCCAAAAATATTGTTGGAAAACAAAATCTGAGAGTGTGATGAGATCCAAAGAATTTATTTGAACCATAATATTTTCTATTGCCATTGCTTGGGGGATTTCTTAGAAGGACAACTTACATTAGGAACAGAGAAAATAACTGAATTCCTCACACAGATGATGCAGACAAGCATCAATAACTAAACTGAGCTGCTTAAGAAAGCAATTGCTTGAGAAGAACATGCATAGGCTATGAATACTTTAATTTTAATGATTGCAGGCAGAATGTACTTCTTTACCTCTTCCATTAACATTTGGATATGCATTTATGTATTAATTGTAAATAACTAATAATCTACCAACATGGTAGATTACCCATGTTTGTAAATCTTTTGGGATAAGACCACATTCTCAGATGGATCAGGTTTCATTGTAATTTATATGAGTCTCTGAACAGAAAAAAAAAAAAAACCTTCTCATTTTCAAACATTAAATATGCTGATATAATAGTACATTTCATTTAAAACAAAATATGGCATTTCCTTACAAAAACAAAATATAAAAACGTGGATAAGTGATAAAATCTGGATTTGTGAGCTAAATTTTGAAATAGCCAGAATTATAATATCTAGAATAGATTCTGCACTATGTGGCTCATAGTTATCCATATTCAGCACAGCGATCCTGCATAAAATCTTTTCCCTTTCAGTGCTTCTAAGAAGCATTTAAGCATGTGGTGTTACAGTTTTTTCATTCTGACTTCTCGCAGGACTCAGATATGAGTGGACACTAAAGCCTCTGTCAGGTTAGGGGGACATGGTCTATCTGATCACTGATTGAACATGCATCCATCTATCCTGCTCCTTGGAATGAATGAGGACCACAAAAAAAGAGAACCTCTTTGCCTTCCAACACCGTCTCCCAAACACAAATGCTGCAGCTAGTGTGTTTCAAAAAAACAGACATCGCATCACACCACAGTTCCCCCCACCCCCTTCTTTTCTCCATGGTATCATTTGAAGTCTGCTTTTTAAAACAGAAGTTGAACAAATGAATCCTTCTGTCCTCACTTTCAGTTGTCAGCAGTGTTCCAGCGTGAGATGAAATGAATTGCCAAGCCCTTTCATCTTCTATAATCAGCTCTGCACAGCTGAGTACACCCACAGCCCGCTCACCGCCTCTGCCAGCGCTTAGTCTACGCCGAACAGGAAGTCTTTGTTAGTGCCACGTTTCCAACGCCCTACCAGGAACCGGGTTTATTTTGGTTCCCTCCTTCTTTTCTTACTCCTATGCATCTTCCTCCTCCAACACCCTGCTTTGTACATGTAAAATGTTCAATTTTCTGTAGAAAAGAAGTGCTTAAGGAAGAACATTATTAAAGAAGATTTACCTTCTGAGGGGCTTTCCTCACCTGTAGCACAACCATTACTTCAGTCGGATACACATCCGCAAGACCCTTAAGTTGAAAATTGCCCGAAGTCTCTTGTCACTCCCACTTCATGCCAGACCACTTCTGTTTTAAAAGCAGAAAGCAAATCAGGGTATTCTCATTCAAAGAGATTTACTTCAATCCAGATCATATCCCACCTAGTGCTGGGGTCTTTGGGCTCTATTAGAGGATAAAGCAGAGCGTACGTAGCAGGTTGATGTGGAGCAGGAGAGCTTGCTGGTTAGCGCAGAGTTTTATTGTTTCTGTTCTACAGGAACTCTTGAGTTCCTTTCAGACTAGCTCTCGTTTGCTCCGTATGCCCCTCATGTGCACCAATCTCTCCTCTTCCTTATTGTCCTCTTCTGCCTCCTTACACCCATACTCCAATTCCTCTTGACCACCAAGGCTTGCTGAGGAAGCGCTAAATGGTAGACATTGCTCAGTATGCCTTACGTGTACTAAGTCAATAATTTCTTACAACGCGATTATGAAGTGAGTACAATTTATTATTGCTTATATAGGATCTTGCTAGGTAGCCCAGACTGGCCTTGACCGGACAAGCCTCTTGTCTCAACCTTCTGAAGGCTGGTATTATGAGCATGCTTTACCACGCCTGGCTTCAGTTAATCATTACCTCCATTTCTCAGGAATCAAAGCTGATTGGTTAACTTCGTGTCACATGAGTAAGGGGAGAAGGAGGAGCCACGTCTGAGCCGTGTGGCTCCAGGGCTTTTCTGCATATGGTTCACCAGAGTGCTGCTCTCTACGTAGGATTTTCCTCTCATGCAGTCCTCTCCATACAGAAGTTAGTTCAGCCCTGGACTTGTGTCCTGAGAGAAGGAAGTAGGGCCAAGCAGAGAGGCGCACAGCCAGCATAAGACTTCCAGGCTGTCAAGAGGACACTGTACCTATGATTCACAGAAATAGAGGCCTGTTGACATTTATTGAGTTCAGGTAAACCTGCCTTAGAATCCAATTTATCTCAATAGGGTTTTGTTGTTGTTGTTGTTTGGTTGGTTTGGTTTGGTTGTTTGGTTGGTTTGGTTTGGTTGTTTGGTTGGTTGGTGGGTTTTGAGACAGGGTTTCTCTGTTGTAAATCTAACCATCCTGGAACTCACTCGGTAGAACAGGTTGGGCCTCAAACTCACAAAGATCCACCTGCCTCAGCCTCCCAAGGGCTGAGATTAAAGGCGTGCGCCACCACTTCCCAGCCTCAATAGTTTTTAGGGTTATTATTATTTTATTCTATGCGTATGGGTGTTCTTTCTTGTATGTATGTCTGTGCACCACATGCATGCCTGGAGCTTGCCGAGGCCAGCAGAGGATACTAAGTTTACTGAAATTGGAGTTACAGATGATTGTGAGTCACCATGTGGGTGTTGGGAATTAAACCTGGGTCTTATGGAAGAGAAACTAGTACTCTTAACTGCTGAACCGTCTCTCCAGTCTCTCACTGTTTTAAATGTAAGCTGATAATTCTCTTTGCTTACTCAAACCAAATATATTTGGGCTCCTAGCATGGAGTGAGGCAAAATTAGTAAGTATTAGAGGGAAAAAGCAAATTTAAACAATTCCAAAGTCATGCAGAAGCCTCTCTTCAACCTGTGTCTGCTGTAGAGCTGTATCCAGAAGGAATTATCATTATATAACTGATATTGTAATTTAGCAACAGGCTTCCTAAAAATTAAAAAAATAATAGCTGTTTTGAGTTGAAAAGATACGTTGGCTTAGAAATGTGTATGGACCTTTTAAACTTCAACACATCGATTCAAATTGCATCGCAAGCAGGAAGGAGCTAGGAATGGATTATTGTTTTCCAGCCACTTTCTGGTGAGAGGGATCTACAGTACTTGAAAACCAATTACAACCACCACAGACTAGAGAAAGCAATTACCAGAGCGTGCTCTCCTCTGGAGGGCCACTGGACATCAGATGAGAAGTGGTTTTTTGTTTTTTTTTTTTCTTCTCTCAGCCTTTATTCAAATTAATCCCCTTCTTTAAGCCCAAATTCTCCCAATTCAGAAAGTAACAAAAATCACACATCCATGTCACACAAATGGTACAAATCTGAAGTCTCATCATTCTGCTTTAGCAATCAGCCAGCTGGGATTATGGGAAGGATCGATTAGGACTACTTGCCTGATATGCAGAGCCACCTCATTTTAAGGGAGGGGATTGTGCTGTTCTTACCCCAAAATCCTGGAGACCAAAACTCTCTTTCAGTTCACAGTAAATTAACAGTCATTAAGCATTTCTCCATGAAGCCTTTTAAAAGACATTTGTGCAAGTTATTTTCTTTAAGCTTACTTTGTTCTTTCAGATGGAGTAACATTCCCACTTTTCAGATGAGAGCTATGAACTAACTACAGCTGTCACTCAGGTATGAAGTTATGGAAACAAAGGCCCTGAGTACTCTGTTTACCTTTGCCCTGTCTGGTTAATCTTCTGGAGTGTGCCTACTAAATTGTGTGTGCCTGACCTAAAGTTGTATTGTAAGTATTGTATTGTAAAGTTGTATTGTAAAGTTTCTATTGTAAGAAAATAGACCTTCTGTGATAAAGAAGTACACTGAAACTCCAGGTTGTAAGAAGTAGCCACTCAAAAGAACTGAGTCTCTTGAGGCATTGATTATGTCCAGCCGCCTCGAGGCTGAAGAATTACTACTTTGTTAAAAGCATAAATAATAACATTAGGAAAATGAACATGTTTAGATGTGTTTAACATTAAGCTGACCATCTGTAGCTCTGCTCAACAGTACAGACGTCATGTACCAGTCTACAGCTAGAAAACATTCTAACAGCTAATGACATTGTTCCCTAGATCCTGGCAGTTATCAGATTTTGAAATTATAGCCGAAGATACCATTAATCATTTCTAAATTACAAACTGCTCACTGCTGACCTGGCAGTTGTCTAGCTAATATTTACATTTGGGAAAAAAGAATGAATGGCTTACCCTGACATTTGATCTATACCCAGCATGTATGCACTGTACACTTGTATACACATTGAACACAGATTGCTGTATGGTAAAAATTAGTTAAGCCATTATTATATGGTATATTGAAATGGAGGTAAATCTATGTACTTAGATAGTTTGGGAGAAATCTTAAGCAGACCAAAATAACAGCAGGATTCAATCACTTCCCTGAATAGATAGATAATCAACATTTAAAACTATGGGTTATTTCATTTGGCTTAAATATGGTATATTGAGATACAGAGTTTCAATTATACATTAGTAGCAGTTAAATATGCAGCCCTTGGAATAAATCTCTTGAGTACAGAGTTTAAACATCAATTAAGACTAACTTAACTTGGGTTTTCCTATCAAAAAATGGAATAGAATAAAAACAAAGTAGAAAATCTACAAAACTCGAGAGTGATTGTAGAAAGGTATTGTGGTTGCTACAGGGAGACGCTTGGGAAAATACCCTGCGCTCTCGGGATAGAGAGGCTGAGGTCCTTGAACTTTGCCTTCCTGGGATGTTTGACTATGTCTATCCAGTTGAGCAGTAAGTGTTGGCTGGGCCTCAGCTTAGGCAGAAATTTGGTAACTCTGATATCTTCTTCTAAGGTTATTGCTATGATTTTCAAGACTAAATACATGTTGTTTTATCTGGCTAAATTTATGAACTTGGAAAATCTCATGATCATTTTTATGACTCCTTTAAATTCAGTAGACTAAACATCACCAATGCCAGTTCCCTGCAAGTTGCTATGCTTCGTGCTGTGAAGACACAGAGGTGATGTGGATTTTATTGTCACTTGGGACTTTAGCCAAGGACGCAGGCGTGGAATAACTAGTCATGAAATGTGTATATGCTACGAAGGAGGTGAAAAGCTGTCATAAACAAGGCACTGTCATGGCTGCTCATGGATGTGGCTATAACGGGACAGTCTCAAACCTTGGGACTTTAGGTGTGCACAATCCGATCTCTGAAATCCAGGGTTATTCACCCCTGACTCTTCAACTTTTCTCCCCTAACTGACTGATGAAGTAACTCTGAAACTGAAAGAAGGATAAGCAATGGATGTAGTCTTCCTTCTCCATGTGGTAAAGGCGAACTCCGCTTATATGCGACTAGGATATTTTAACTCAACAATATTTTAAGCACAGTCTTTATCTTAGCAACTAGGCTGTTTCTTACTTAACTCAAGAGTACTAAGTTTGCGCTTCATTTAGGATTATCAACCTACAAGTGCTATAAATACCTATTAGATTATTATAAAACCAATTTTATTTCTTAGGCATGAGATAAAAAATGTAAATATAACAGTGAAGTTTGGGCAGATACCTTAGGATTGTTGGTTCTGGTTAATGCCACTGCCTGGCTCTTTGACCTTCACAATCTTAGGTCTTTAAAGACTCAGTAATCTTTGTGAACTTTTCTGTTTATCCTATGAAGTTATGGTTGTCAACTTCTTACATAAAATTAGATTAATACAAAGGACCACTACAAGTTCAAAGCCAGTCTGGTCTATATATCAAGTACTTGCCCAGGCTGGGCTATAGGCTGTATTAAGACCAACCCTGTTTCAAAACACACACATTATTTATTTTATCAACAAAAGTGAATTTTGTTATTTGCACTGAAAAATAATAGTTTAATTCATTGAAGTAAAAGCACATCTGAATGCGTCTTCATTTACACTTACAATCCTTTCTCAGAAGTCTGTTTTCCTGGTCACCTTGGATGTGGCCTTAAAGTTTTACCTGCAGCTTCATTTATCACAGTAGAATATGAGCCAAAAGTACAAGAAGCTGCTGGGAGTAAATCAGTCTACCACCAAACGCAGCAGCAGTGGTACATACTGTATCTTGCTATATGGGTTGGGCCATACCCAGGTAGGAAAGCTACAGTGTTCAAATCTTGATTCTGCATAAACATCATTATTGTTTGTCTTGAGAAATGTAAATTGCTGTCACAGGGAATCCTTTGGGGCTGAGAAGCACAGATGTGTGTCCATAGCCTTTACAATTTCCGCATATAGTTCTGGAGGCCTGCTTAGCACTTAGTGGGAAAAAATTAAACACAGCTCCTTATAATTAAGCAGCCCTTTATTTTCAGGTACTTTCCAATTATGATCAGAGAAAAGCATGATGGTTTTTGTAGTTAATGTAGTTCTAAATATGCAGTTGAGTAAAACATATGCCCGCATTTTCCCAGTCACTTGTCCTTTCCGTGACTTTCTGAACTGACTGGAAGACCTTTATAGGTCTTTATAGGTCCAGGGGACTGTGGGCCACACTTTCAAGACTCACATTTCTTAGCTGTCTTTGAATTATGGCAGCATGCCTAGAAGCTGATACTTCACAACCATGGAAATATATCTGCTTGCAATCTCACAAGTGAAAACATCTCAGGCAGTCAGTTTCCACTTCACTGCCTGGCGCTGGATGAAAGTTCCCATCCACGTTGGAGACCTGCCTTCAAAGACAGGAGGGACTTCAACGCTCGCATTCATTTGACTTACCTAAAAATAACAGCAGAAGAATGTAGGCTGATGTGGGCTCCTGGAAGCATGTCCTTTGTTGACATTCAGTCTTGGTTGTGCCCACCAGCCTGTCTAGAGCCTTTGGACATATTTTGAAGAGCCACTAAAGATTATAATATAATTAGAAAGAAGTCTAAAAGCAAACTGTGCTTTTAAAACAATGCTGAACTGATTTAACTTAACAAATGATATATTTGTTCACAATTAAAGCAACTGAGTAAACAAATAAAGAAGAAATTAGAATATTATCTTAAAGTTATTTTAGTACATTTTACTGTAATGTCCTAAATTTTTTTTTAAAAGTCATCCTGGGGTAACTGATATAAAATCAACTGCACAAATTAATAATTTGATAAACCATGATACAAGTGTACATATGTAACACAACTCTCACAAAGTTATGCACATACCTACCATCTCTGGAAGTCACCTTGGGCATGTTTGTCATTTCTCGCTCTGCTTTCCATCCTCTGTTTCTCTGCTTCTCCAGAAGTCAGGAATCTGTTTTCTCTCTCAACATTGTAGTCCATATTTCCTAAAATGTTGTATAAATGGAATAAAATACATAGTCCTTTTTTTGAGGACAGGCCTTGACAACTTTTTTTTTCAGCACAATTGCTTTGTGATTTATCTCTTGTAATATGTAGAGGAACATTTCATCTTTTAACCCAGCAACATAGGTGCTGTAGCAAAGGATTACATTGGAAAGCCTGTGTAATAGACACCTGTTCTCTGATCTGCCAACATGGTTGCTCTAGGGTAGAAAGAATATTAGTACATGCCTTTAATCCCAGCTCAGAAGGAAGTGATGGTACACAGCTTTAATCCCAACTCTCAGGATATAAAAGGAGACTCTCAGTTTATAGGAGCTAGAGTTAGTTCAGAAAGAAGCAGAGCTCAGAGAGAGAAAGAAGCAAGGTAGAAGCAGAGGTGGAAGCAGTCAAGAAGCAGATGAAGCAGAGAGGAGAGTTAGTTTAGTCATGCAGTTTGAGTACACTCAGCTCACAGACAGTTCAGTGAAGAAGTAGAGAAGAGCAGAGCCAGTCCAGGATAAGCTAAGAAAGCAGAGTCAGAAGCAGACAATTCATGTTTTGCAGTTTCAGAGTTCAGAAGACAGCTAGTCAGAGTGAGCTCAGTCAATAGTAAGTCTCAGAGAATGAAACATTTTAGGTTTAGGCTTGAAGATTAGATTTCATGGAAACAGAAGGCTTCTAGTTGTAGGTTTAAGATTAGATTGTATGGAGACTGAAACCCTTTAGGACTGGGAATTGAATTAGCAAAGACTAAACTGTCCTCTGGCATGAACCCATGAAAATAATTAAATAAATCAATACTTACATCCACATCTACATAATAGGTATCACTGAACACAATAGCAAGCTGATTCTTCTCATCTAAATATTATGATATTCTTAGCATGTATCTTATGTTTACATTGGATATAAGCAAGATATATTAATCTTATTTAAGTAATAATGTGCTACAGGGACTTAAGTGATGAAGGAAAAGTCTATATTTACCGATTTATAGTCTTTTTCACTTGTTTAGCTATACATTTCTATCAGTGCTATTTCCCCTACACCTACCACCACCCCCCTCCCCCTTAACATGTCTAGAATTCAGGTAGGTGTGTATAAAGTCATTCAACTAAACTTTATTTAAAAAGTCTACTTCACCAAAGTTTTTCAATATTGCATGTCTATGTACTTATTTATTTGCACATATTAGTCATTTTTCAGATATGTAGCTTGCAAATATTATCTCCCACTTTGTAGCTTTTTTTCCCTAAAATATCTCTCTGTACTTAGCACTTTTTGTAAACCATTTTAAATTCTAAAGGCGAATTTATCAACTTTTTACTTTATGAATCATACATACTCTTAGGGTTAAGTCTTAAAAACTCTTTGCCTAGCTATAAATATCCAGAAGATTTTCTTAAACTTTTTACAAAAGTTGAATAGCATTTTATGTTATATTTGAGTTGTTGATTTATTTTACTTAATTTTTGAAGGAGGTGTGAGACTTAGGCTGATCACTGCTTATGCTTTGGCTTATGGACACCCACCCCCACCCCCAGCAACACGCTGGAAAGTCCTTCCAGTCATGAATGACAGGAATAAACTCTACTCAATAATTGCTTGCGTTTTCCTCTACGCTGCTGAACTTTAGTACATTTGTCTGTAGTCTTATTGCTCTGACATTATCTACTTTTGATACTTTTGATAATGGATTTAATAGCAGCTTTACAGTTTGAATTGGGAGCTTTTTCTCTTCTATCATTTTCTGGGGTAGATTATATAATGCCCTTAATTCCTCATTAAACATCTACAATCCTCCAATGAAATTACCTGGCCTAAAGATTTCGTTCTTTGGGTTTATGATTGTATATTTGGGGCCTGAGATGGATCATCAGATAAAGGAGCTTGTGTGCAGGGCTGACAACCTAACCACCTATGTCACAAGGTAGAACAAGTCTCAAGAGCTGTCCTGACCACCACACATCCACATATGTGCCATGCATGTCCACACCTGTGCAAACATAAGCATGGAGACATACACACAAATAAGATCACATATTTATTTTCATTCATGACTGTAGATCCAGCGGTGTTAGCTGTTTCACATGGGTGCATTGTGGTTCTTGCCTCTTGGTTTTATGTATTTTCCTTTCATTGCCATCAGTGTCAGTTGGTAATGCTGGTTTTTCATTCCTGACATTGACAATGACTTCTCTTCTTCTTTTCTGCATTAGTCTTGATGGAGATGCCATTTGCTAAGTTTCAGCCATTTTTTTCTTTTGAGCATTTAGATTTGACTTTTTCTCCCATCCTTCTGGGACATGAGTGTCAGGTCTTTGGTTGCAGTCCCTTAGTCACAGAGGGTTTTCCATTCCTAATTTTTAGACTATTTTCCTTTGTTATTATTTGTTTAGATTATATAATTTCTACCTTCTAGTATGCTCATGCTTTTTAAAAATGTTCATCCACTTTTTTCATACAATCTACTAGACTTATTTCAGTACAAAATTTTATTTTTTTAACTCTTCTATTTATTTACTGAAACTTTCTATTTGGGGACTTATGCTTCCTAATATTCACTGGCAATAAGTATGTATGTTCCTTATTTTTTAAAAATGTTTTGGAGCCTGGAGAGATGGGTCAGGGGTGCTCTTCCTGGGGACACAAGCTTGGTTCTCAGCACCCACAATGGCTGTTGACAACAGCATGTAACTTCAGTGCTAGAGGAGCTTATATACTCTTCTGTGGGCACTCACATACGTGTGCAAACACACACACACACACATATAAATGAAAATTAAAATAGATTTATGAATCTATTTACAATTGATACCTAATGGAAAAAAGAAGTAAGTTTCCTTCAATGAAGTACCATTGGGTATATCAACCACAGTCCAGGGCAGGCCACACTTTCCAAGAGTAGTTAACCAATAGTAAAACGGACTCCATGATTTTGTGTGTGTGTTTGTTTGCTTTGGTTTTCTGTTTTTGTTTTTTTTTTCTTTTCTTTATTTTTTTCCTTTCTCTCTCTCTTTCTCTCTCTCTCTCTCTCTCTTTTTAGGAGAAATAGAGAAAGAATACAAAGTTGGGTGGGGAGAAAAGTCTGGAGGATCTGGAAATAGTTGGGGGAAAAGAAAGAATATTATCAAAATTATTGTCTAAAAAAATTTAAGGAAAATATTTTTATCTGGACTGCTTTAAAATCTTATTCAGAGAATTAACGTGTACCGGTGTCTTCTGTTTGCCTTCATTTCATTCAGTTGAAGGTTGCTTTTGATGAGTGATTTTCACTTGAAATTTGGATTTCTCATGTTGTTAAATTTTGATCATTTATTTGACACTTATGCTTTTGAAGCTTTTTTTTTTTTTTTTGACACCAGTCTGGCAGGGACCATACTATATCAGTAAAATAGGAGGTAGGCTATTTGGCTCTTCATTGCCCCAATTGGTAACACGGGAAAATGGAGACTCATTACCAGTTTGCAGTGACAAAGTCCTGGCACCCTTTTGTCCCTCTCTGATGCCACCACACAGCAATCCTGTGCAACAGTAGGGTCCCACAGGAGAGGAAATACAGCTCCCAAATGTTCTTTGCTGAAATGAGTGGGGTGATTCTGTGATATCTGGCTGTGGTGTCAGGGCGCTTACCAAGCATTTTCTGTCTTGCTTTGCTGTTCCTTGCTCTTTAGACAGAGCAGGCTTTTGTTGCAATCATAGATTTTGGCCTGCAGGTGTTGGAATTTTTTTTTTTTTTTGCTTGCCAACTTGTTCAGCTACAAGTCTGGGATATATCAGACAAAGAAAACCCAGGAAATTCACCAATATATTATTCATTGAGTCCTGAGTTCCTTAAGTGGCCTGCCATTTTCTCTGTCTTTTAGTCCCCTTATGGCTGTTCTGTATATAAAGCCCAAGGCTGCTTGTAGTTGTCCACAGCAGGGGAAATGAGGAAAAGCCTGTGTAAGCTTTCATTGGCTGCTTCTTATTACATTTTCGTGCTTCTTGATATGGCTAATGCCTTATGTGCAGATGCCATAGAAATTATTTGGCGATTTCTAACCTTATGGTTTTCAAATACACTGCATTCTTATATTTATTCTCAAACTTTGACCTGGGTCTTACTTAAGTTGCTTGGAAAGAGTTTTTGTCTTTTAGGTATTGATTTCAAAATATTTTTGGCAGGACGAGAGAAGTGCTTAGTCTAAGCTAATTACTCTCCACCAATGAGGAAAGATCTTTCTGTATACTCTGCCCACTGCCCCATAAATCTTGACTTTTTTCCCCCACTCAAGCTCATGAGAACAGGCTCAAGTTTGAGCTTTGTCTAATTCTGTGTACTGTTCTTTCTTATTCTCTTAGGTGCCCTTTTCCCTAGTGTTAGGCAGTTTCTTACTGTGCATGTGTAGATAGTACTCAGCTATGCTTTGGGGCAGCAGTTCTCAACCTGTGGGCCACGAACCCTTTGGGATCAAATGACCCTTTCACAGGGGTCTCCTAAGGCCATCTGCATATCAGAGATTTATATGAGGATTCATAACAGTAGCAAATTACAGTTATGAAGTAGCAACAGAAATAATTTCATGGGTGGGGGTCACCACAACATGAGGAACTTTATTAAAGGGTCACAGCATTCGGAAGTCTGAGAACTACTGCTGGATCCTCCGCTGATCTCCAAAGTCCTATTCACGCTTTCTATCTCATACTCTGACTAGCAAAGCCTTGCTACCTTGAACATCCTGACCTCCCAGTTCTGCACTTACAAGTCAAGTTTTCTGGGCTTTGCGAAGGCTTCCCCTCTCCGCCTGGAACTCTCTTGAGACAGGAAAGCAGAGTAAGCATAGCAAGCACTTTACATGTTTACTATATTTCTAGATCGCTGATTTCTCTAATAGTCTAGTGAAAATTATTGTTTCACATATTTTTAAATTACTTTAGGTGAGAGAGCAAATTTGGGATCCTGTCCCTCTTTTAAGGCTGGAAATTCATTTTATGTTTTTGATATCTACAAAATGCATGACTGGAATAAGCCACCCCTCCAGCTTCTACCTCTAGAAGCAAATTATAGGAAAAAAAAAAAAACTCTGTAATTTGAAGTTCAAGGCTATGGAGTGGATATGGTCATGATTTCACCTTCCTATATATGGAACACTTAGTCACAGGGCAGTCTTTTAAAAGCCAATACTTAAAGAGAATTGCTAACTGCTAGTTAGTGTTCTAAGTCAGTAATCCCTTATCTGAAACCCTGGGGGACAATTTTGTGTTTTCCTGTTTTAGAAAGGTATATTATACCCATTATAACTGTATATCCCAAGCTCAGTCTGCGACAGCACTCTGCAACCAAATACATTTTATATTTCTGTAGGAAAAAAAATGTGAATATTAATCCTTAGTAGGTTAAATAAGGATTCTACACAGCTTTATTTCAGTTCAACTTTTGCTGCCAAATAAATTTGTCAGTTCTTATCTGCAAAAGAGCACAAAACCCTTTTCTATTTTCAACAGTTTTTGTTTGAGAATTTTGCATTAGAGATTATATGAACATATTTATTCAGTCCTCATAATCAAATTGAAATAGGCAGAATAAATTACAACCACTTTTCAAATAAGGAAATGAAGCACAGAAACTTAACTAATGGGCTGGGGCAATGGCTCAGGTGTTAATCATTTGCCTTGAGAGTCTGAGGACCTGAGTTCAATCACCAGAACACATGTAAACATCTTGGGTCTGATGGCACGGGTGTATAATCCCAGCGCTAGGGAGGTAGAGACAGGAGAGTCCCTAGGACTTGCTGCCCAACCAATCTAGCCTAATCAAGCTCCAGGCCAATGAGAGATCTTGTTTAAAAGGATGTGGATAGTTGACCTCAGGTCTCTGCATGCACATATGCCCATACACGTTCCTATACTCATGAACACACAGAAATGTACACACACACACATGCCTAAACATATATATCCATGCACAAAAATGAAAAGAAAGACAACTAACTCATGTGAAAACTTGTGGTCAGTAAGGGGTAGGTCCAGTGTCCTATCGCCACCTTGGCCTTGGATCCTGGATTCTTATCTTTGTGCCATGCTGCCTCTTTGGAAGAGCTTCCAGATAGGATGATCAAGGAAATCTAATCTGACCCTGTATTTTTCATGTCAAATGGCTTCTTTAGGCCTAGGCTGGCTTTCCTTTTAGTCTCTCTGTGCCATCATCATCTGTGTGTATATGGGTATGTATTTGGCTTGATTCTTAGGTAAAATATTGCCTGCAAGATGGAAAGACCCCTGTGTCCTTCAAGTAGTAAGCAGGGTGCTGAAGGTGGTCTACTGTCTGAGTTCTGTGTCTAATACGCCTAATTACCTAGTGGCTATCCAACATGGAAGTAAGATACTGTAAATGGGTTTTCATTGTATCCATCCTTGGAAGTTGGCTTCTGATTATCTGTACTGAGGGTGCTCTGTTTGTCATCAATAATATTCCAGGTTCCTCCTAGATTTTTCAAATATATTCTTGGTTGAACCAATTACACCTTAAGGAGAACTCGTGACTGGTTAAAAGGTTAATTATGAACCAGAATTGATTTCACCCCTGAAATTGCTTGCATGTACTTTCTAATGCTATCACACAGTACTGTAGAGAAGGCAGCACCTTGCTCCAGCACAGACACTGATAGCTCATGAGTGATGTGTGGTTGATCCTAGTCTTATCCATCCCAAACCTGTGCTTTGGATAAAAAGTTATGTGTCTAACCAGAACTCATAGAAATCCCAAGCCCCGAGGTGACTATTTTTAGAGAGTTCAAGGACGTAATAAGATAAGGATGGGGTTCTAATCTGATAGAACTGGTGTCCTTCAAAACAAGAGGAAGAGATAGTTTGTTCTCTTTTATAGGAACCAAAGAGGACTGGGACGGTGAAAGGGCAGTCCTCAGTAACTGGAGCCCTCACCTAAGTCAACTTCGCTGACACCTTAACCACCAACTTCAACCTTCAGAACTGTAAATCTATTTCACAAATACCCAGTTGGCGGTATCCTGTTGCAGCCACTTGAGAAGGTTGATATACACCACTATCACGGAGGCAAGGTAGAATTACCCTGACAGGAATTCCAAAATACCTGCTGTCTGAGCACAATGGATGTGGCAAAGTGAGAAAGCTGTGAAAACGATCCTGTTTCTTTATTAACAATTGTCCTAATTAAGCTTGGTTTGCACCTTCTGTTATTTCTGCTTTTTTTTAACAAAAAAAAAGTCTAAGTAAACATCAAGAAGATTCCTACATGTCTTATTTCTAAATGCCTATTGTATGCATTACATTTGTTGCTGTGATAAAACACCTGACCAAAAGTGACTCCCAGAAGAAGGAATTCACTGTGGCTTATGCTGCGATCACAATGGGAAAGGCATGGCAGTAGGTACGCAGGGCAGGAAGCCGAGAGGTCACATCTTCAACAACAAACTCAGAGTGGAGGGAGTGAACAGGAAATCGGGCACTCTCAGAGTGAAGTGCTTTCTCCAGCAAGGCCACCTTCCCTGGGGGAGGGGGGCAACTCTTCAACTACTAAAACCTGTGAGGGACATTGCACATTCAAACCACCACTCCTATCTTCTCTACGAAGTTTTGGAATTATGGCTAATCTATCAGCATTATACACTATTAGTTACTGAAGAAAGAAGTTCAGAAAATGCAGGAACAGTTAAAATCGGTTTGTCTTTAGTGAGCTATTTTTGCAAGTAACATGTTGGGGAGAAGAGATCCTTCCTTATTCATCTTTCAAAATTTTGAGTCATATCCCAGGGCAGGTCCACCCTTCTCTGCCCATCTGAGCTCAGAAATCTCAACTGGGCACTATTTTTTTACATCAGTGATTTTTACCATAGCCTCATGTTTACAATCGCCTTTCTTTCATCTAATCCCAGTTTTCTGATGTCCAGCAAATATTTGTTTCCCACAGTAGTCCCTTTTAATTTTAACTCCATCTCTTTACCCTTCCTTTCACTGTTTCTCTATGGTGGTACTGGGGGTTGAACCCAGAACCTTGTATATTCTAGGTCAATGTTCTATAGAACTCCACTTGTCTCTTGTTTTCCCAGGCTTTTCACCTTCTCAAGGTAGGGCTGGGTCACTACTTAAAATTCACCTCATTGGGAAATATTAACAATCCTATATGCTGTCCCCAAAGAATACATCATGTTCTCTTTTGAATCCTACATGTCCCCTCTGGATTTGGGCTTGTGCCCTAAGGTTAGACCTGTCAGAACATTCGAAGGATGAGGGAATATTGGGTGTATCACAAAGTGCCAGGGTATGGCATCATTTTCAGATAGAATCGTCTTTTCTTGTTATCATTATTTTAGAACCTTTGTGGGAAGGGTTTGTGGTGATTTGAAGGAGAAATGTCACCGGTAGCCTCAGGGATTTTGACACTTGGTCTATAGTTGGTGGCACTGCTTGAGAAGGTGTAGGAGGTGTGGTCTTGCTGGAGAAAGTTTATCACTGGAGGTGGACGTTGAAAGGTGAAGTCCTTGAGCCACTTCCAGAGTGCTTTCTCTGCTTTGTGTTTAGGAATCAAGAGGTAAGCTCTCAGCTTGTTCTTCCAGCCCTGATGGTTGCTGCCTGCTGTCATAGTTCCTCACCATCATGAACTAACCCTCTGGAATCTGAATAAACTCCTTCTTCCATAAGTTGTCTTGGCCATGGTGCTTTATCACAGCAACAGAAAAGTAGCTAATACAGAAATATACAATTCTTGATAAAATACTGTTTTGATGGTACCTTATTCAGCCATCATCAGAGAGCTTCTTCCTACAGCATACGGGAACAAATACAGAGATCCACAGCTAACATTAGGCAACAAAAGAGACCTTGAAACACACAGGTCTAAATGAGATATCTCCATCGAATCTCTCCCCACACAGAACTCAGGGAATCCTGTGGAAGAGGAGGCAGAAGGAGTGGGAGAGCCAGAGGGGACAGAAGACACCAGGAGAACAAGACTCTGTAAATCAACTGAGCAAAGCTTATATGAACTCAGAGAGACAGTACCAGTAACCACAGGCCTACACAGGTCTGCACCCCATCCTCTAAATATATGCTATAGCTTTCAGTGTGGCACTTTTATGGGACTCCTGAGTATATGAACGAGTGTATCTGTGGTTCCTGTGCCTTCTCTTGGGATTCCTTTATTTTTCTGTTGATTTGTCTTGTCCAACTTTGATACAATGGTTTTTGCTTTATCTTGTTATATTTTATTTTGTCATATTTTGTTATCTCTTAGAAACCTGTTCTTTTCTAATGAGAGATAGAAAGGAAATGGCCTTGGATGGGAGAGGAGGTAGAGGAGGACTTGAGAGGAGTAGTTGGTGGGGGGGATGTATTCAGATTCTATTGTATGAGAAAAGAATCTATGTTTAGTAAAAAGGGGAAAAAATACTGACTTGAGAGGTTGGGGATTTATACAACCAGTAGAGTGGTTGTATAGCAAACCCTTGATTTTAGTCCCCTGCATAAAAACATACAAAAAGAAACAAATAAAAACACAACAGATAGTTTAGCTTCTGTTAAATGCCTACAACTTAAAACTAGCATCCTAGAGTGAATGGCGTCCAGCTAGGAGCACAGTGTCCTTGGATTTACTGTTCCTCATAGCTCCCTGATTAAAGGAACAAGATTACAAATGATTTGTTCCAATTCCCTTCTGATGCACTAATGCACTAGTGTTAAATAACTAGATGATGTGTGACCATTTTTGATGTCTGACTGAACATACTTTTATGGTTTTTTACTTTCTTCAAGCTGAGTTTTAGAGGTCTGTGAACTCCTACCCTGTGTAATTAGAGCTGGAAAGCACCTTTCACACCTTGCCTCTATTGACAGTGACAAAGAAATTTGCTTCTCAGTAATGTGTTAGCATGGTATGTGCAAATGTTTAGAGGGCAGAAACAAACAGTCCTCTCCTCTAGACAACAATCTCTTGCCATAACCTTGACATGATGTACATTAATTTTACATTATGCCCTGTAGTCACAGAGAAAATTAAAGCTCCTGCTATCATCTCTCCTAAAGGGCTGATAACCTTCTGGCACAGGGCTTAGGCATGCCAAGACAGTGCCTCCATCATCCATCTCCAATTGATCTATGAACCAGAGTGCCAGCACTGGAATTACAAATCCCTTGTATATTTATCTCCATTTTGATGCCTTCCATTTTAATGATCAGTTTTTAAGCTTTTCGCTATGGACCATTTCAATAAAATCATGACTGGGAAACCCAGTTCTGGCTTAAACCTTAATGACTTCTTAAATACAGTCTCGCATATGTCTAGATTTAATTATAACTTAAGAAATACACCATAGGAAGAACTTGAGAAATCACAATGACCAAATTTTTATGGTTTAGACTAAATTAATCAACATCGTGAAAAACAAAAGTTGATTAAGCCGTGTTCAATTCACCAGGAACCAAAACATTAAAAACGAAGGCAATCCCTATTTTTGTCACTCAGTCTAAGCCCAGGTGTGTACTGGAAAATATCAACAGACACTTGATAAAGGGAAATGGTTCATACTTTACAAAACCCCCAAATAATCAGCAGTTAGGAACATTATTATGTGATGTAGTTTCTTCCACCCCATTATTCAAATTAGGCTTTCTTTGAGTGCCTGTTAGGCATCAAGTATTTCTGAATGGAACATGACATTTTACACAAAAAAGCTTAGTAATTTCTCTCAATGAAAGAGAAGTTTAAAAATACAGACATTATGCAAACCATGTTTAGCTGACTGACTCCAGTTTCAGGTTATGTTACAACCACATTTCCTTTGTCTAACATGGTGTGTGTATGTGTGTGTGTGTGTGTGTGTGTGTGTGTGTGTGTGTGTGTGTGTGCATGTGTTTTGGAGGTTTGAATTTTAAGTACATACAGGATTGTTATATAATACACCCAGAGGCAATGAGGAACGAGCAAAGTGGAATGAGGAAGGAAGAAAATGTGGGCCAAGTTTTTGTGTTTTTAGCTTGAGAACAAGCCCAATGAGGACATCAAAAGAAACAAAGATGGTCATCACCTCAAAATGCATTCTAGCTTGTGTGAAGTTCAAGGAGACTCTTTATACAGCAGAATTCTGTTTCCCAGGGAAAGGCGTGCTTTTGCCCCTTCTCTCAGTCTGAGGAGGTTGCTTGTGTCTGCACTGGATGCACCAGATGGAAAGGTTTACTCATTAGAGGCAGCTGTTTTAGCAAATTACCTCACTGCAGCATAACGACAGAGCTCCAGAAGACCATTGAAGAAAAAGCCTTTCTCTTCCCAGTGAGATCATGAAAACGAGAAACAATTTCAATGAGATTTTTTATTTACTTTGGAAAACGGTTTAGTTGGACGCGTGGGTGATAAGATGAGGTATTTTCCATATAGATTCATTCAATATTTATATAGAACAACATAAATATAGGCTATAGATTGGCAATTTGATTTCTCTTACAACTAATGGATTCATTATCCTTGGCGGATGATCTCATTAGTTTCCTAACCATGTATGATGCTGCTGGGGAAGATCTTCCCCTCTGTAACATCCCGTTTCAAATATCTGTATGGCTCATACTTGATCACAGAGGTCATGTTGGAACCTCACAGCCACATGCATCCCATGTGCCAAGGGAGCTCTCCCACTCCGCCTGTCCTCTTTAGAAAACATTTTCTCAGCAAGATGCGATCAAGACGCACTTTATACAATCCCTCTGTTACACATGCAGAATTTCAGTATGTATATATGCACATATATGTTTGTATGCACGTATAAATGTATGTTTTATAAAGCATTCAATGCTCATTCAACGTCCATTTTAGACTCACAGTACTCATTTGAAATAATTATTCCCACTTAATAAGTAAACTTTCAAGTTTACGTATATTTGACAATTCGTTAGATTAGGAAGCTATAGGTTGTAAAGTCATCCTGAGGAATCTTTAACAGTTATCAATACTTACAGCAGTGGTTCGCAACTTGCTAACACCACGACCCTTTTTAAGAGTTCCTCGTGTTGTGGTGACCCCAACCATGAAATTATTTTTGTTGCTACTTCATAAGTATATTTTTACTAGTTATGAATTGCAATGTAAATAGATGATATGAAGATGGTCTTAGGTGACCCAAATGGGGTCACAACCCACAGGTTGAGAACCACTGACCTAGAGGCTTTCAATCTGATTGAAATACCTAGACACATCCACCAAACGTTATGACCCCCACCTTAGCAAAGCCAGGTGCACATTGCTCCTGTGAGTATCATGTGCTTATAACTATTCATGCTTATGGTCCCTTTTGTCTTTCCACAATAGCCATTGGGTGTTTGTGAGTAATATTAACAAAGTTTAGAGGAAGAGTTAACACACCTGTCTTCACTGAACGACTATGCCTGCCTTCATCATATGCAACACTGCTTCTACACATGGCTTTATGGCTGAAATCCAGACATGAGCTCATTAGTCCTTTCATAGTTTAATTATTATTGTAATGATTTAGACTCTAATTTTGGTTACGAACTATGTTGACATTTGGATAATGATAAATTTATAAATCATGTTTTATGAAGGAACAACATTTATGTGATAATCTTAGTTAGGGTTTCTATTGCTGTGACAAAACACCATGACCAAAAAAGCAAGTTGGGGAGGAAGGGGTTTATTTGGCTTATGCTTCCACATCACAGTTCATCATCAAAAGAAGTCAGGACAGGAACTGAAGCAGGGGAGGCACCTGGAGACAGGAGCTGTTGCAGAAGCCATGGAGGAGTGCTGCTTATTGGCTTTCTCCCAATGGCCTGCTCAGCCTGCTTTTTTGTAGAGCCCAGGACCACCATCCCAGAAATGGCCCCACCGACAATGGGCTGGGCCCTCCCCTATTAATTACCAATTAAGAAAATGCCCTACAGGCTTGCATACAGTCCAATCTTAGAGAGGCATCTTCTTAATTGAGGTCCCTCCTCTCAGATAGCTTTAGCTTGTGTCAAGTTGACATAAAATTCTCCAGCATAATGATCTTTGTATAGAAATAACCCAGCTAACAAATTTTTCATCTGTGTGGTCTTATCTCCTATAAGACTACATGTATATATGTACATGTATACATATATACCTAAAAAATGCTGGGTGGAACATTTCTGCCTCTATGATATTAACACGGTGGGAACTCTAATCCCTACTGGTATTTGGTGAGGGTGTCTTTGCAAGTATATAGGTAAAAAGAGTGGAGTCCTCCATTGAATTAATGCCTTTATGATAACAAACCAGAGAAAGATTGTGTCCTCTCTCTTTGCGTCATGTGTGGACACCAAGAATAGGCCATTACCGGAAGCCAATCATGCCAGCTTTTCAATTGCAGATCCCTGGATTTCAGAACCATAAGAATCTGATGACTATTGTTTAAGTCAACCAATCTTATAATAGCAGTTTGAACTGACTAAAACTGCATACTACATGCAATGCAGTGTGTGTGTGTGTGTGTGTGTGTGTGTTTGTGAGTATGCATTTGGGTGTGAATGTACATGTGTACACATACATAGGTCTAAAAGACTGGAAGCTTGGATGTTAAAATTCTATTATTCTTTGATTGCTTTATAATTGATCTTAATCATTTGTGCTCATTTGTAAAGAAATAATAGGTGTTCAGAAAGTATGGAGCTCTTTCCATAATAGCCTGTCCAGGCTGTCAATAATTAGAAGAATCGCCGGCTCATTGGACCTAGAGAAGCATGGGGAGCTGGGTCCTAGGTGCTCTGCAAGGCATATTATCATATTATACATGAGCTCATTACTCACTTCTCAATGCTGCCTATGCTGTATCACCTTCTCTCTCTGGCCTTGCACGTTTTCTTAAAACCCAAAATGCTTCCTTACATACCATGTCAAGAGCTCCTGGTGTTGAGGTAGGGGCATCACTGTGCTTCATTAGTGACAGAGTGGAACAAAGAAAGAAAAGTGGCTTGCAGACAGACCTGATGGTGCCCAGGGTTAATAAAGGAGAGGGGAGCTCCTGCCCCTGTTGGCAAATGTTATGGTTTGGGTGTGAAGGAACTTGGACCACGTTATGGTTTAGATATGAAGAGTCCTTAAAGGCTCTGGTGTTGAAGAGGCACTACTGAGAGGTGATTGGATTGTGACTATGACTTCCTGAGTGGATTAGCCTGATGTGAGTTCTTAGTGGGTTAGGATATCAAGAAGCGAGGCCTAGGTGGAGGAAGTATGTCCTTGGGATTTGCCTTTGGAGAGTATTTCTTGTCCCTGCTATACCCTGTCCCCTGCCTGCTGTACGTGAGTATCTCTGCTCTACCATTTGCTCCCACCATGATGTTCTGTCTCACCTCCACTCAAAAGCAACCAAGCCATGGACTGAAACCTCTAAAATCATGAGCCAAAATAAAACACTCTCAGATATTTAGTCCCAGCAGCAGAATGCTAACTAACACTGTCTATAAGCGATTTATACTTCACATTCAGTTACACCTTGAAGTTTTCAGGGAAGTTTTCAGAAATCAAAGCAGTGAAGAAGAAAATCCAATCCCTTGTTTCTAAATCTCCTAGAAATGTTTTGTATGCAAAAGTTTGAATAGGAGCATCCCCTCTGAAGGCTTTTAACCACATCTTGTTCTAGATATCACACATCCAGGCACAAATTAGGGAAGCTGGAAGGATACGTTATGAGTTTGAGAGAGTCCCACGTGGTAAGAAGGCTACAGGAGAGTTGTCAGAGAGTTGAGGAGATGGGCACTGAGACTTGGAATAGTCTGGTCACAGTATTGCTGAAGCTAGCTTATTTTTTTCTATTTCAGATTGAGTACTTATTAATTTAGTACGGACTGATTAACAAAATTACTCACAGCAACGCTCAGATTCCTTAATCAAATTTAGTCTGCTCTTGAATATTCAAAAAAGATTCTTCCTGAATTAATACGGAATCTCTCATTCTCCTTTCTTTCTCTTTCTTCTTTTTAGAATTCAAGATGCTTTAGTGTATCCAAGTTGTGGTTTTTCTTCTTCCTTTTGATTTTTATCTTAGTTTGATACATGGTTTTCTGTGGTTATTTTTCTACAGTAATCCACTGTCTTCCTTGATCTTTCAGTTTTGTCATCGACAAATTCAACTGCTTGTCACCCTATCCATCTTCCAGGTTGTTAATAAATACACCAGACAATAGGAGCCCCTCAGTATTGATTGATCCCAAGGGAGCCTTCTTATAAATCACTTCAATCTGAAGGTTGACCACTTATTCCTTTTCTTTGTGTTCTCCTGACTAACTCATCTATGTGTGGATTTTAAATATCCATACCACAGTAGTTTATTTACAAAATAGTTTAAGGTTTCTTCTGACCCAGGGCACCCACAGTTAATTCTCATCTTGTTGGCCAAAGTTATGCCTGTGTTGAATGAGGATTTGACCTTGATGACCTTATTTTAACATTCTAGAATCTATCTTTGTCTCAGCTAGTTATCAAACAGGTGCCTGTGCCCATCACAGAGAAGACTAATTAGCATCTCCATTAACTTAGGTTCCATTAACACATTTAGTGTTCACTCTAATCACAGGGAGATTCTAACTGAGCTCTGCTCTCTAGAGTGACTGGTAGTAAGTGGTAGCGTAGTTTATTTGACATCCATCATACATACTGAGGGCTACTTTCACAGAAGCATTCAGAAAAAAAGAGCTGAAAGGTCTAAGCTGATTGGTCAAAAATATATACAAACAATAGAGACACAAAGCATGGAATTAAGGCAACTGTTGTTGCTATTTTGATTAAATCCAAGTGTGGACTATCTATGCAATGCTTTGTTTTTAAGAAGTTCTTACTAAAGTGATTTAGTTAGTCCCCCTGTAGGAGGCCAAGTCTCTTTGTAATAGTAACACAGATATTCAGAGTGACCAAATGCACATGCTCATAGAATACAAAGCTGGCTTTCCCATGCTATATCCAGAGGCACCACACACACTTTTGCTCCTGTGTGAAATTATGTGGTTCACAGTATATTTTGTGTCATGGTGATGTTATGATTTGTACTTGTAGAGAGTCTGTTTGCTGAGCCCTGAGATCATAAGTAGCACAAATCAGAATTTCCTGGCCAAGAAACAAGGTGTCTCTTAGATCTAGTAGATACCATTGATATTGCTAGATTCAAAGTCATATTATCCTTTTGAAATGTGGTACCCTGCCTATGTATGCTTGCAGCTCTGACTTGTTCATAATATGAAGATTATTCTAGCCACTAACGATAGCATTTTTGGTACTTAGTAAGAGTCACAAAGTACCTGTCTATTCAGATCTTCTCTAGATGGTAGGGTACTAGCTGCCTCATAGTTACACAGATATAAAGTCAATAATGGGTTTTATTATGTTGATATGGGTAATCATAATCATTAAATATTGAGGCTTTATGGACCAGGCCTCTGGATATGACTTCAACATCACTAGTAACAACTTTACAAGCACAGCATTGGTATTTATTATTTGTACTTGAGTCTAATGAGGAATGGGAAGATTTATTAATTATAAAGTATGAACAGTAGTGCTTCGTGGGGTGGGGTCTGGAACTCTGGTCCCTTTGTTCTTAAATCATTCTAGGCAGAACAGCCACTGAACTACTTTGAACTTTTAGAAAAATAAGAATTGATGAGATATAAGAAACAGTATTGTTTATCTTTTCTTCCTGAATGTATGCTTAGATTGGTGACTGGAAGTTTCTAAAATATATGACCTATTGTCTTGTATCATGGAGCTTCTCAGGGCCATCCCAGACACAGCATCAGGCCTGCTAGAGAAACTTGGCTTTGAGACCAGCAAAAGCTGGGCTTTGAAGCTGAGCTTACTGACTTACCCATTGTGTGACCCTGACCGAGGACTTAACCTCCTGAAATCTCAATTCACTTATCTGTGGAAACTGGAAACAATGCCAACAGCTCTGTGATGCTATTCTGACAAAGAAGGGAGATGATGTATGTCAAGCCCCAAGATGAAAATAACAATTACTCTCCATTATTGTCAATCTGAGCTACAGTGATTATTTCCATTTGCCTTATGGATTCTTTTGTTCTGAGACAGCAATACAAAGAATGTGCTTAAGTGTCTTGTGGCAGAACTGGTCATGCTGAAATAGATGGTTGCTGATTGTTGTGCTGTCTGCTGAATGGGAGCATCACCCAGGAGAAAACAGGCGAGATTGTGTCTGGCATCTCCTGCCCCCTCGGCCTCATGTAGACTGTTTTGCCTAAAGGCAGTAGAAGGATTTCATCCTAAACATTCAGGGCCTTGGGCTCTTCAACCCACAGGTAGTCTATGTACAAACTGCAGGGTCCATGATCCTCTCATAGGGACAGATCTGGTAGACAGAGTGGCAGAGTCTCCATAGCAAGTCGAGCTCAGGTTTGTCATAGGCTGCTGAGTCCACTAGGTCACAAATTACTTCTGCTACCCAGAGAGGGGATAGTGATGGCTGTTCAAGTTGTGTAGCCCCAAAGAGGTACTTGATGAACGGCAGGAGGATCATTCTAAGCATTTCTGTGATCTGTCCATATGGCCTTGGGTAAGAGACCATGCCTCACTTTCTTCTATAAAATGGGCAGAGCTGGACTGTCACTGTGTTGTGAAGAGAAATATGCACAGGAACGTGAAAGCATCTAAAATTCAATCACCCTTCATGTACACCCTTCATTTCTCATGCTCACCTGACCCTGTTAAAGTCACTCACTTATTGCCATGGTAGTCTCCTCAGTGACTTTGTTTTTCAGGATAAGGAATAAGCCAAAAGGATTTCAGTGATTTGCTCAGGGTTGCATGATAGAGAAAGCAGGGTGGTTCAGCTGCAGCCATCTTCTCAATCAGGAGGCTATGCTTGCTCCTGCCAGAGCATGGAGACCCCTGCGAGCCCAACATTGCACATTCTGTCACCTGGCATGCTCCCTGTAGCCCCTCCCAGAGCATTCAGCTCCTTTGTACTGCTAATGGAAGCAATTGCCCACACATCTGTCCCTGTGAATCTCACTGGAGACCTGTGCTATCGCCCTCCCCTGATCTTTCATAAATAGCAATGTGTCTGGATGTAATGGCAAGGCCCTCACCATCTCTTTGACTGCTTTGTCTTCCCAAGTTAGCTTCGCTTTCCCACAGTGTGCACATTAGGAAAACCCAGAGGTGACCTGCATTTGAGGCTACAGATAGCTGCAGTGCAATGGTTTTGTTGCTTAACCCCTCCCCACGACACCCCCAACTCATCTGTCCTTCCTTTGTGTATTGCAAGTTTTCATTTAATTAATAAAAGCTGTATATTGGGGGAGGGGCGATTTTAGGCTCACAGCAACACTGAGCAGAAAGTACAAAGTTACTATCTACATCTGTCCCTTTGCAGCTGCCTTTTTTTTTTTTTTTAAAGTTACGTTAATAAAACTTATCTGCATTTTTTTTTCTATATGAGCTGCTACTTCCCAGCTGAACAGCCCGAGCACAACACAATAAAGGATCTGTGACAATAGCGGCCGCTCTGTACGTCGCTCTTCTAATCCTGTATTTTATTGGATGCAGCATACCTCTCGAAGCCAGCCTTTCATTCGCCTCCCTCTAGAAAAGCCTGCTGCTCTGATGATGGGCAGAAGTAAAGCTAATGGGCTTCTCCAAATTCCTTCTGAGATTCAAAGCAAGAAAGAAGGTGTGAAAGGGAGAGCGAGCGAGAAATCACACAGTCATTTCCAGCCATTTGTGTTAAAACACAAAGAAAACAAGGCACATTCAAAACTGCTGTGCCGGGCAGCCTCCATTAATATTTATTTTGGCATTAATATTGATAAGCGAGTACTTTGTAGCTGGGCTTTGTTGCCTCCCCCCAATGTCCTTCTACTCCCTGTTATTCAAGCTGGTGGCCATTAGCTTGCGTCTCTCTCTGCACCCAGAGCCTCGGAGGGGCTTGGCAGGCCTCCAGCTCACTTATGCTTAAATGGACACTCGAGCGCCAACGGACACACAGCTAAATAGAGGCCAATAATTCAATACAGTACGACTGTACTGGGGCTGCTAGTAAATCCATCAAGCAGTAAATATCATCTGAAGCCAATGCAAGCTTTTATCTTTCCAATTTTTTTAGAATGTCTGAGTGAGGCCCAAGCATTCGGCGGCGAATCATGTAATTTATTCTGCAGTGTGGAGCCTGGGCTGTCTCAGACATCATATTGACTTTTTTTTTTTTCTCCATCTGTCAGGGGCAGTCAGCAGCTCAGCTATTGTGGGAACGCATCATATTACATCTACTTATTTATTTATTTCTGCTGCTTCTTTGTAGCATGATTGGGCAAGAACACATTATCTCAGATCAACGGATACCAAGAAAAGCGTCTGAACATCATTACGACAGCATGTTAAACATTTGTCCTCTCCAGTTTGGTAAATCAGCAAATGCATTCCCAGCACATGCTTGTAATTGTTCTGAAAGGGCTCCCCACTGCAGGCTTTTACCAAGCTGAAAATATGGCCTGTTATTTTCTTCAGCTCTTTAGGTCAGTGCTGATGCCAACATATTGTAAATACTGCTGAACAGCTGCCACGTTGACTTGATGGCTCCGTGCGCGCATCTCTCTGCACTCAGCCACACACCTAGCCGTGCCCGTGAATATTGCACATGCGGTTCGTGCACAGGGCAATCGGGTAGGTTCCTGGCATTCTGTAGATTAACTTTGCAAAGTCGTTAGCTGCTTTATGCTTCGTAATAATTTGCTCCCTAGCCAGTCAAGATGTAGATGGCTGGGAACAGAGCTCTTCCTATTGCTGTTGACTTTTTGAAAACTGAAAAGATATAAATCCTAAGTTTATACCCTATTTGTGAGTCTCTTGTTCTTCCTTCTGTGTGGGCTTTCTGGGGAGGAAGAATTTCCCCGATGTCCTTTGCAATGGGATTTGAGACACACACATTGAGTTTAGAAGACAGCCCCCAAGACATCCTCCAAAGCACAAGCCCGTTCTAAGAAGCAACCTGTTCCTGATATTTAGCATGATCTGAGTTCACAAATCAGAACTCCGTTAGCATCCGTTCTGAGAGTATACATTATGGAGTGTATTTTAGAAGTAAGTTTTCTTCTTTAAGTAAATGTTCAATACAGAAGCATCCATGCACACTGTGCGAACGGGTCTGTGACTCAGAGTCATCCCTGTCATTGGCCTAATTTATTAAAAACTATAGTTAAACATAAGCAACACCTTTCAACATATGGCTCTAAGTAAAGCTGTGAATGGTTCAAGAGGAAAGAGAATCAACATTGTCACAGGATCCTGACTCTTTCATGTGTTGCATCAGTTTTTAAACTAACAAGGCCCTGTTCAGTTGGAAGAATCGAATCTCTTATAAGAGATTACTTGAGTGTTGTATGATGTGGTGTGGAAAGCATCTTCCTGTGGATGGACCGATGACAGTATTTCATATTTCATTATCAGTGATGCATCTGAACACATCAAATGGGGTTCCACAGCCTTGGTCTGACCAGAAGAATATGGGTAAGCATGATTTTCTACCAGGACTGGATGAAAACATGGCTGGCATTCTGGGTATAGAGTGAGATTTGTTCTTCCTTTCCATGTGATGGAGAGCATCAAGGCATATGTTCAATTTCCTTTCATTAACCCCCAGTTAGAAAGTTCTGCACAGCACACGCTGCTTTTAGAATTCCAAAGAGCAGCCACACTGTCTTTCTAAAGAAACACATTAAAAGGCAGCTCACTGAGCCATTTTCTAACACCTGAGAGCAATTAATGTAAGCAGAGACAGGAAACATCATCAATTATTTAAAATAAAATGAATATGTAATGCTGACCTTCTCCAACTGCTGCCGCTTCCGTACTTCTACCCGAATAAACTCACAACACACCCCTGCTCTACACTCTGCAGAAAGGCAGGCACAGACTGGCCACATATAGAACTGGCTGGTGATTTGGCTCAGTCCTGAGTTGGAGAAGTGACAGACCCTGGCTCCTGATGAAAGGAGGTGGGGCCCTGGCTCCAGGAGCACATACCTGTGGCCAGCAGCATCAAGTGTGAGCTCTCCCTCCCTCACCCAAACCTTTCCCAAATATTTTCACTTATTCCCAATTACTTTATTTGTTTTCTATTTTTTTCTATCCTAAGGAAAAAGGCTGACACAACTGTCATCACATTCTTGAATGTGAGTGTATGTATTTTTTAACACCATATTCCATCTACTTATTCATTGGTTTAAATTCATTATCTTTCTTTCTTCTTATTTAGAGTTGTCCTTTGCAGTCCTGGGGGAGGGACGGAGTGGTGAATGTAGGCCATGCTTGTGTGAAAAAGCCCAAAGAGATGTGTTTAGATAGCCATAATTGCTAGTTGCTGGAATTAAATGAGTCATCTGCCTTGTGAATAGAAGGCCTTTCTGAAAATACAAAAGATTGTGCATTAGCTAAGGACAACGTCACCAACTGGAGACTGGGGAAGTGTTTGCCGTCTAATACAACTTCTGTGCAGGGCGCATGGCATGAACAGGAACTGAGGCAGCAATGGTCAAGGGTTCTCAGGGCAGAGCCTAGTGGACACAAAGTACAAAAGTCCTCTGTGACCATTCGAGCCAAGCAAAGCCGAAATGCTGCTGTCTTTTTCTCTGACTTGAGTTAGTGATCCTAAGAAAACTCACAAAGTACCTCATGCAGGCTGTCCTGGCCTGGTGGTTCTCTCAGGATCCTCCCATGGTAATCCAAAGCCTTGGCCAATGAATAGTCTCTGTACGTCTCCATCAAGATTGCAAAAGCAAAGTCATTATTAGATTATAGAATGGGTGTTATCAGACAGATAACCTCAGGCTGTGAATGAGACTCTTCTGGCTCCGCCATAAAGCTAACAAATACCCTTTTTGGGGACATTGTATTTTCAAATTAGCATAGAGTCTAGTCACAAGTTTCGTTTGAAATGCTTTCAAAAAAGACAAAGGAAAAGATTGGTTAATTACAGATAAAAGAGCAATAAGTTCTTCATATCTATTTTTTTTCAGAGATGATACCTTACTAGAGGGCCCAGGATGGTCAAATTCACAATTCCCCTGCCTCAGTCTTCCCAGTGCTTGGATCACAGGCAGGTACCAACACATCCAGCCCCTTTGCTCCTTTAACACAGCGTTATACACCTTCATCTTTAACTTAATAAGCAGTTGGCTTCAGGGGAAAAGCTAATGTGTAGAGTGTTTTCTTTACTCTCTACGTAATGACTACCATCCCACACAAAGGATGTTAGGTTTGAGAAACCCATGCCAAGAAGCAGAGCTAGGAGAGGGTAAACACAGTTCACAGACAGCACAGGACTATCCTTTCCATCAAGAATTCCAGATTAATTAGTCACCTGTGCACCCAAGAAGGCAGGGATGCCACCAGGGCTGTGTGAATCACCACGGTCATGGCAGGAAGCAGAGCTGGAGAGCAAGCAGTGGACCCGTGAATATTATAGATTCAATTATTTCAGTAATAAACAAATGGCAGTGGCCGTATTTGGATGTGAATGGTTGAAAAGAAAAATGAAACTCTAGGCTACTTTGGTTGGAGAACAGAGAACAAATGTGGTGGGGGTATAAATACGTTAGAAACAAAGTATAATAAAATTCACAATTCTGGAAAATTGGGACATTTTATTCGGGATAAACAAACCAGGAAGCTATACTGCTCTCCAAGAGCCAGAGGCTAACGTAAAATTCTCTCATGCATTGTCTGTCACTCCGAGCTGCAGAAGCCAGAAAATATGCCAGTGTATATGTAGAGAGAAAGTCAGACATTTCCAAGGTCACGAGACCTCAACCCAGAATTTCAAGAGCACATTAACTGAAGACTTAGCTTTTTAATTTCTGTCATCATAGAAATCTCTGCAGAAACCATCACTAAGCAAATAGGGTCCCTGAGACCTTGCCCTTGAGTCAACTTAGAGCAACTGCGCAAGAGATGACTGAGAATTATTACTTATGCTCAGTTTCCCAGCATGGGGATGGCATACAGATCTGATCACAAGGAACAAGTGAACAGAAGGAACAAGGAACAGGTGATCAGAAAGACAACACCAGG
Source organism: Cricetomys ansorgei (assembly GCA_026225945.1). Classification (NCBI taxonomy): domain Eukaryota; kingdom Metazoa; phylum Chordata; class Mammalia; order Rodentia; family Nesomyidae; genus Cricetomys; species Cricetomys ansorgei. The sequence continues at coordinate 7,416,897 of JAMJFZ010000242.1, forward strand.
GAGAGATGGCGGTGGTTCCCTTCACCACCTCAGGGAAGGATTTTCCGTAATGAGATGTAGTTGTACATCTACTATGGTGGTTCAGCCAACTATGACACAGAGGCATATTCATAGGTGCAAATCCTGACAGACCTCAGCAAAGGGAACCACTGTACTGGCCAGCACCGTACTGGACGATGGAACCTTGAACATCTCATCTCAGGGGTTTTTATTGATACTTAAGCTCCTCAGGCGTTCCATTGATAGCACATGCAGATCACGAGCAATTAAACATCTTTTACATAAAGCCAACACCTGCAGATAATACAAATGCCAAGGCCTAGGGAGCCCTTTTCCCAACAGTACACAAAACCATTATTTTAAACATAACTAAAAATAAGCTTCTACAACAAGAAGATCTTGCTGAAAATCTCTGGCCAATCAGAGTGGAGGCTTACCTTGGTCTAATTAATGTAGAAGGAATTAAAACTAGGTGGTTGGGATGAGGAACCAGGACTGGAAGATGGCTTAGTGGTCAAGAGGGCTTGCTGCTTTTGCAGAGTTCATTTCTCAGAACTCACATTGGTTGAGTGGCTCACAACTGCCTGTCACATCAGCTCCAGAGGCTCAAGTGCCCTCTTCTGGCCTCCCCAGGTACCAGCACACACGTGGTACATATACACAGAGACATATATGCACACACTTGCACAAAATTAAAATTAAAAATATTTATTTTCAAAAGAGTATTAGGGACCAGGAGCTTGAGAGATGACTTAGTGAAAACACTTATCCCTCTTGTAGAGGGCCTACGTTTACTTCCCAGCACCCACGTGGTGGCTTACAACCACCTGTAACTCCAGGGGATTAAGTACCCTCTTCTGGCCTCCAGGGACACCAGATACAAATTTGGTACATATTCTACATGCAAGCAAATATTCATACCATAAAATTAAAAAAAAAATAAGCCTTAAATGGAGAAGGCTGAAGAGATGGCTCAGTAGTTAAGAGTACTTGTTGCTCATGAGAGTATCCGGGTTCAGTTCCCAGAACCAACATGGCAGCTCACAACAACCATCTATAAAACAGGCAAGTATAAACTCATAAGCATAAAAATAAAATGAGTAAATCTAAGAGAAAAAAGTAGGAAAGGAGCACATTAGGGACTGAAGCCAGAATCCTTGACCGTGATGCACTCCTGACCTGTAATTCAGTTTGGCTCTATGTGGCGTTCTCATCATTGTTTTTGCATCTCATCTATATATTTGTGCTTTGATTTTTGGGAAAAAAATGAACCATACCTTTGGAAAATATATCCAGCCTCCTCAAAAACAGTTCTATTCAAGAATTCACAACCCCTGAACTATTCTAATTTGAGAAATCACCAAGATTTACATCTCTTAAAAGAAGAGTTTTAGGGGAAATACTAAGATATGTAAAGGTCTCAGAAGATACCCTGTTCCAAAATCACCTGACTCTGGAGTACTGTCAGCCTTGTCTTTCCATTGTCCTTCAGTTACTTGGGAGCTGTGGTCTTCTGGACTGTTGCTCTGACAGCTTTCCCACCAATTTTCTATTGTATATTCTAGACCATTTGCATAAGTGTTTGAAAATATGATGATAAATTACACATCTCAGAATTTTAGTACAAAATATAAAGCTACATATCTCAAAACCACAGCTAGCCACACTTTAGGAGATGAACGATTACTGTAGATCCTTGGTAGCTATGGCATATAAAACTGTATTATTCTATTATTTAAGTAAACTTCCTATCAAATTGATTATGGTTGGCTCGCTTTTCTAGGTATAGTCTAGATCTTGTCAATAAATGATGTTGTCTTTATAAAATTCCAAGTGAGAGGCTTCGTCTGCGCACGCAGAACTCTAAGAAGTCCGTGTGTGGACAGATGGTGTGGAAGCAGGAAGCAGCGCATGTTGGTAGAATTCATGTGGGGTAGAGAGCTCAGACAGAGAGACATGTGGACAAGGCAAAGCCGGAGTTTGTGATGTCCACCTCAGAGTCTGCGTTTTCATATTCAGGGCACAGGAAATGTGAAATAATTCCAACTGTACACTGGGAGGAAGGTACGTGCATCCATAGTACAGGCCATGAACTGAGTAGAGGAGATTAAGGAAAGAGAAAAAATTTCAGATATCTGGTTTGATCAGAGAGGTGTGTGGAGTTATCATTCACTGTGAGGGAAACTGAAGGCAAGCCTTGAAGGGAGTTCCTAGCTTTGGCTTTGGATGTGATAGATAACATTGGGGTATCTAAGTAGAGTTGATGAGGTGCCAGTTGGACAGCAATGAAGAATATTAATTTTATAATACACAGCTACATATCATGAGATCTGATAGAAGATGATCTTCAAAAGACAGAAGTTATAACACTTTGACAAATATCGTGGGTTTTCAAATGTCTATCAACTCGCTTCTTACATAGTTCTTTTGAGGTTAGCCAACATTTGGGCCACTGTCCTCTCTCCAGACCCTGCATTTCATTAGATCCTCCTCACAGCTTATTTTAAAGCATTTTTCAGAGTCTTGATTTTAGTGGACAAAGTTTGAGGAAACTGAGGTGAGCCTTTTAACTGGCAAAGGCCCCCTTCATTCCTTTTCAGAATGGAGGTATGCAAAATCTTATAAACTCTAAATCTATCCTTCTCTTTCCATGGGTAAAGAAATGGGGAGAGAGAAGGGGAGGGGAAGAGAGGGGAGACAGGGAGAGGAGTAGGAAAGGAGAGAGGGGGAAGGAAAGAGACGGAGGGAGAACTCTTACAAGAGATAAAAAAAACCCATGGTTGTGAATGAAATTGCCTGGGAAACCAACATTGTAGGGAAGAGTTTTACCTCAAGTTTACTGCTAACAATCTTCAACCCTGATCACTCACACTCCTTGGTCATTGCCTAGGTTAGGCTGAATTCTACCACTTTCTTATAATTGATTATGCCAAGTGCTATAAACTAATTGTTTTGTCTGTATACTTTAAAGATCATCCAGATATGGTGGCATATTTTAGCACTTGGAAGGCAGAGGCAAGAGAATTGCAAATTTGATGCCATCCTGAGTTTAAGGCAACTGGACTACTCAATGAGTCCTTGTTTCTACAAAAAGGAAAGAGGGAGATACCTCCATGTGTAGTGCTTTCTGTGCAGGTACAATGACCTGAGTTCAGATCCTCAGCACCATTATAAAGGCTGGTTGTGGCTACATACACCTATGAGATCAGCACTAGGAGGCAGTCAGGCAAACTTTAGGGGCTGACTGACAGCCTGTCTTGCCAATCAGTAAGCTCCGTGAGTAGTGAAAGACTATCTTTAAAAACAAAGTGCAGAGCAATAGAAGAAGATATCCATCATTTTATTCTGGCTTCCACACGTGTATTCATAGAAACAAACATCTGCACACACATATACATAAGGTACACACACACACACACACACACACACACACACACACACACACAAAATAAAACAGCCTATGAATTTTATCAAGATACTTTTAAAAATACTTTTTCAATTTCAGCGAAGATAAGAAAGCATATAGCTGCTGCTAATATTTTCAACAGAACGCTTTAGATATTGGCACACATAAAAATTCTATTCCATACAATATAACTGTTAACAAATTGAAGAGCCAGCTTCCAAAAAATGTGTCTCTTTTTCTTTCCTCTTTGCTGAAATGGTCCTTTAAAAATAGAGACAGAGAGCATGGGTAATCTGAAAATTAGATAATCCATTACAGTGCAATCAAGAAATGAGTGTATAAGCAAATACTGGGGATTTTATACATCATTACTCATCAAAGCTCTTATTCTTTGAGCTTTTAAGTATATGAGCTCTCTTCTAAACACATACTCCCAGGAAAGCACAGCCTCCCACAAGAAGCTGGTAAATATTTCTCACAGAAGCAAAGAGAGACGGTTACAGGAAACAGATTCCTATGCATGAGAGCTCAGGGCACGGCAGTCACCGCATTTGTAAAGGTCACTTTAGTGGTCGCGGCTACACACAGCAAGCTACTGTGCTGCCTCCAGTTATTATTGAATTTGTGTTTGTAGAACTTGGTCTGTGATGTGGCAGGTACACCATATCTGCACTTGTACTCATCTGTGACAGGATGAGCTTCATCCAAAGACCTTGCCAGACTGGACATTATCTCGTAGTAGTATTCAAATATGGAAGGGCCTCAGACCTTTTAATGGGATCTTAGATATTTTAGACAAACATACCTGCCCTCTTTTATCCTCATGTTGAGTCGTGTTTACCCTCAAATATTTGTGCAGTTGAGTTAACCTCATGTCCCTAATGTGTCCACACGATTCTGGTTGGTGTTGATTTCAATCAGAGAAAACCCACTGTGGGGGCTCGGGAGGTGGCTCAGTTGACAATATGCTTGGCACACTAACAAGATGATGTGAGTTTGATTCCCAGCACACTTGTGAAAAACAGTGGGGAGTATCAGCATGCACTGGTAATTCTAGCACTGGGTGGTGCTAGAATCTAACCCTTGGACTCACTGGCCAACTAGTCTAGTGGCATCAGTGAAACCCAGGTTCAGTGAGAAACTCTGTCTCAAAAAGCAAGATGGAAAGCAATTCAGAAAGATACCTGACATGATAGTGATAGAAAGACAGAGACACATACTGACACAGAGAGAGAGACACAGAGAGAGAGAGAGACACATACACACACACAGAGGTGGGGGGAGGGAGAAGAAGAGAGGAGAGGAGGAGAGGCTAATAGTGATTTCAGGATTTTAGGATGACTAGGTCATAGCCAGAGACATCATTCTTTGCTCCAATTATGCGAGAAAGCCTATATCTTCTTATTTATGTCTAGGCCATTGTTTTTATATCCCTTAAATTTAAAAAATAAGCATTTTATTTGAAAGCATTAAACAATGTTTCAGTGAAAAAAGAGAGACTTTCCCCAGGTCCTTCATTCTTTAAATTTCAAAGTTTCTGGCACCCTTGACTGTGGAAATCCTATGAACAAACATGTTATCCTGAGCTTTTGGAAATTACCAAATCATATCCATTAGGAGGAAATCTATGTCATCAGTACATCAGGGGGAGTGCTGGCTTGTTTATGCCAACTTGACACAAGATTAGTTCTGCAGAACTTTGTAATGTAAGAGTCACCCAGGAAGTACTGGTTCTGAAGGTGTAAAGGTGTCAAGGAGAAAAGTTGAGACCAGGAGAGGCTCTTGGTGAAAGTGCAGCCCAGTTGCAGCAAAAAAAAAAAAAAAAAAAAAAAAAAAAAAAAGCTTCTGTATTTTTGGAGATGTCAGTACCATGCAATGACCACCAAGAACAGCAGCAGCAGTGGAATGGAGCCAACAGGAGCCTAGAAGACAAGCTGTGTGTGCTCACAGGCTGGATTAGGGGAACTGACCCAAGCCCTTTGGAGGAACTCAGAAGATAGTGAGTGGATTCCATACATTGGATACCGAGTTATTTCCAGTTAGAGTTTGGTTTTGCTTTGTTCAGATTGTGACTGTAGCTTGGTGTAGTAGTTATGCTGCTGTGGGACCTCAGGATGGAAGACACCGAGGGGGCATTTCCATACGAATAAACTCTGCTAGATCTCAGCAGAGGGATCCACCATCATGGCAATTGCCATACTTGACAGTGGAACCCTGAGTGTCTCTGCACAGGTTTTTTATTGATTCAGAACTCCTTCGGCGTTCTACTGATATCATGTGCAGATCATAAGCAATTAAACATCCCCTACAAGAATCTAACACCTGCAAGCAATAAGGAACACTAAGACCTAGGCTAGACCCTCACCCAACAGTGTGTAAAACAATTTCAAAAATCAAAAACTAAAAATAAACTTTCCCAACATCCTGGTTCTCCTTTTTTGAAGTAAGAAACTATTTAATATATATATAATAGGAGTCCACAGTTGAGAGACATTGGACTTTAAAAGACTTTGGACTTTTAAAAAGAGACAGGATATTTTAAAGAGACTAAAATTTTAAGTGTTTGGACTTTTAAAGACTGTGGGATTTTTTAAGTTTGTAAACTGTTTTATATTGTAATGTCAATATTAATGTGTGATCCTGGGGATGAACAAGAAAGGAAAGATTATGGCTTAACAATGAGGTATTTGTATGCCAAGTTGGCAAGGAGTGAGTTGTGCTGGCAAGTTTTATGTCAACCGAATGCAAGTCAGAGTCATTTGAAAGAAGGGAGCCTCACTTGTGAAAATGCTTCTATAAAGTTGGGCTGTAGGCAAGCCTGCAGGGCATTTTCTTAATTAGTGATTGATGTGGGAGGGCCCATTGGGGAAAGAGAGGGACTATGAGGGACAGTTAAAACTAAGGGCCATCTGAGAGGTCATTTGAAACCCCACTACAGTAGGAGTTTCTTAATATAGATATACATATATGAAAGTAGTCTAAACAGGATCACAAAATTATGGGGGAGACAGAGCCTACCAGACATCTCTTCCTACCAAATGAAGCTTGGGTTCCATCTAATTGAGTTGTTTGTCAAAAGGGCTCAGTGCTGGCTAGTTTTATGGCAACTTGACATGAGCTAGAGTCATTTGAGACAAGGAAGTCTCAATTGAGAAAATGCCTCTATAAAGTTGGGCTATAGGCAAGCCTGTAGGGCATTTTCTTAATTAGTGACTGATGTGGGAGCACCCAGTCCTTTGTGGGTGGGGCCATCTCTGGGCTTGTGGTCCTAGGTTCTATAAGAAAGCAGATTGAGCAAGTCATGGGGAACAAGCCAGTAAGTAGCACCCCTCCATGAATTCTGTATCAGCTCTTGCCTTCAGGTTTCCGCCCTGTTTGAGTTCCTATCCAAACTTCCTTCAATGATAAGCCAAACAAACCTTTTTCTCCCCAACTTGTTTTTTAATCATGGTGCTTCATCATAGAAATAATAACCCAAACTAAGACAAGGGGCATGCTTTTACTCATTTCTTATGTGAAAAAGAAAAGCATTGCAATGTTCCTATTGCAACATTCACCCCAAAAAATTTACTCCAAACACCATTCTGTCCACAAACCTTTCCTTACATACCTCGCACAGTTAATCTCCCAGTCTGCGGCTAGATTTCACAAGGTCAGCCATTCTTCCCCGTGGTCCATTTCTTAACACAATTTAAGGTATCTTTTAAAAAACATTATTATTATTATTATTATTATTATTATTATTATTATTATTATTATTATGTGTGTGTGGGTCAGAGGATAACTTGTAGGAGTTGGTTTTCTCCTATTAAAGGGTCTCGGGGATCAAACTCATGTTGTCAGGTTTGGCAGCAAGCACCTTTATCCTCTGAGCCACATTGCCAGTCCATGACGTGTCCTATATTTTTTAGCATCACTGTTTCTTCTAGTAAAGCATAAAATGCTACATAGCTAGGAATGCATTCGGCTGTAGTGAACAAAATCCCCTACTCAGAAACCTAAATACGGCAACGTTGTACAGCTAAGACAACATGAAATCTAAGGTAAATAGCTCAAGTGTGAGTTGTGGCTCAGTAGTGAAATCAGGTTATGGAGCTTACAATTTTCTGTTCCATCATCCTGTTCCAATGTCCTCTATGAGGACATTGACTTATGTCCTCACAGAATCAAGATGGCTGCCATACCTCCAAACATTGAGTACTTGTTAGGCAGGAAGAATGAGAAGGAATGAACGAAAAGGACATGGCACCTAGCAAAGGGTTTTCTTCTTTATGTCATAGGGAATGTCTGTCACAGGGCTCCTTCAGGTGTTGGCCAAGACTGGGATTTGTGTCTCCTCCTGGAAGCAGCAGGGAGATGGGAGATGACTATGTTGCTCCTTGAGTCTGCGCAGTTGATGGAAGCAACAGAAAGAGAAACCTTGAATGCCTTTTTCCAGCCAACCAGAGCATGTGCCATAGTAGGAGGCTCAGATAACCCATACATACATGCATCCATACGTACATACATATATACATACATATGTACATACAACTACACTGACTTCCATACTGGCTATATCAGTTTGTACTCCTACCATAAATGAAAAAGTATTCTCCTTTCTCCACATTCTCCCCAGAATGAAGTGACGCTTGTTTTATTGATCTTGGTCATTCTTACTGGAGTAAGGTAAAATCTCAAAAGTATTTTAATTTTCACTTTCTTGATGGTTAAGGATGTTGAATATTTCTTTGAGCATTTCTCAGCCTTTTGTGTTTCCTTGAGATCTCTCTCTTTCATTCTGTACCCTATTTTCAATTGGGTTATTTGTTTTCTTGATGTGCAGGGTTTTTTTTCTTTTTTAGTTCTTTAGCCCTCTGTCAGATGTGTAGTTGGTAAAAGTCTTTTCCCACTCTGTAGCTTGCCACTTTTTCTATTCTTGTAGCTTGCCATTTTCAAAATGATGGTGTCCTATACCACAGAGATGCCTTTCAGTTTCATGAGGTTTTATGTGTTAATTGTTGTTACTAGTACCCGTGCTGAGTTTTCTGTTCCGAAAGTCTTTTCCTGTGCCAGTGAGTTCAAGACTACTCCTCATTTTCTCTTCTGTTGGATTTAGTGTCTCTGTCCTTATGTTGAGGTCCTTAATCCATTTGGAGTTGACTTTTGTACAGGGCGATGAATATGGATGTATTTGCATGCTTCTACATGAAGCAATCCAATTTGACCAGCACCATTTGTTGAAGATCCTGATTATTTCCAGTGTTTATTTCTGGTTTCTTTATATATATATAAAAAAAAAATCAGGTGTTCATAGGTGTGAGGAGTTATGTCTGGGCCTTCAGTTCAATTCCATTGACCTATGTGTCTGTTTTTATGCCAGTACCATGTTGTTTTTATTACTATAGTTCCATGAGCCAAGTTTTCACTGTATGTTTTCTTGCTTTCTAAAATCTCTTCCAGTGACCCCTTTGTGGAGACCTTAGGTGAAGGGCACATCTATCGAAGACATCTTAGAAAGAGGCGGATCCAGAGATAATCCAGCTATAACACTTGCAGGAAACTCATCAGAGCAGAGGTGTTGGAGACAGAGGAGTTAAGCTTTGGAGAAGACACTCGAAGCTGCCCCATCTCCAAGACGAGAATTCTCCAACCACAGAGTCAGTGCCTCATTTAATTAAGGAGAGCAATTTTTAATTTCTTTCTTGCCCCATTTTCAAATGGCTATATCAAAGACTTGCCAGTCACAGGCAAAAGAACTTCTGCTCAGCCCTTTCTGCAGTACTGATCTCTTCTTCAGTATATGAAGACCTACCTAGTCAAGGCTTTGAGATTACATTAATACATGTTTGATTAAATCCCTAGCCAAGGGCACTCCAAGTACTCCATTCCTGTCTGGAGGAAGTATGTTCTACTTCCCCAAATTACATCCCACAGTATATCTCCTCCCTGCTGACTTAGGTTGCTTTATGTAAGAGTTAAGAGGACTCTGACTTATATTAGCGAATTTATGAAGTGCTTTGTGGAGACAGTATGTAATGGTGGCCAGTGTTTCCTTAGCCAGCCTGTGGAGCTCAGTCTTCAACTGTCCTGGCCAGAAAGCACCTGCCGATGTGATGCTTTGGGTGACCCACACTGCTCAGTGTCTCATAGCTACCTCAGCTTCTGCAGACTCTTTCATCCCTCAGAAATCTGGATACCATATCAGAAAGTCTCCTTCCTCAGGAGATAATCAGATCTTGTGAGGTTTGGGTCTTGCTACCAAGAAGCCTGGCTGATCCTTAGGCAAAACCAGGCCTACTTTGTGCGCTGTGCTATATGCCTGCTTTCTCTTGGGCCTAAGCTTCCCCTCAAAGGGGGAAGCAGGAGGTAGATACTCCTAGGAAAGGAGGGAAAGCTATCTTTTGAGTCGGTCACGTGCTTCCTAAAAGAAAGCCACATCTCCTCGTCTCCCTAGCTCCCATTTCTTAGAATTGTGAGCAAGGAGTGACTGTTTCCTCTCTGAAAGTCCCAGAGGTTTTTTGGCAGGATCTAACAAAGACTTCGTTTCCTATCTCCGAAGATACTAGAGTATGTGGTATCTGGTCAGAAAATTGGCCAGATGTCTGCCCCAAACATGGCCATTCAGGTTGAATACTCCTTACCTGAAATGGCTTGGGATCAGGAATGTCTCAGAGTTCTCAAACTAAGTATTTTTGTGCTATAAGCTTAACATTTATTATCACTAATCCTTGCAGTATCTCTTTGGTTTGGTTTCCAGACCCATTTCACAGGTGAGGAAGTCAAGGCTCAGAGATGCTCACTTGACTTACAAGAGTTAATGTTATGCCTAATTGACATGTTAGCCATACAGATCCAGTGCATTTTGAATTACTTCTTTAGCATACATTAACTATGCATAAGAGCAATTTCATTATAATATTTTCATCCGTGTATATATGATGTCACCATTTTCTTCCGTTATCCTTTCTGTCCCTCACCCACGTCCACTGATCCCCCTCCTCTTCCCAACCAGAGCTTTCAAAAACTTTTGGATTATTCTAATCTGCATAATGAGATATCTTCATGATGGGACTCAAGTTTATACATCAAAAAATAATTGTTTCATAAATGCTGTAGAGCCTGAATGTAATTCGTAGGAATTTTTAGTGCATCTGAAGTTTTTCCCTGAGAGTCAGATGTGGCATATTCCTTTTTAAATATCATGTTGCATTCAGAAAACTTCAGATTTTGGATTTTTTGATCAGTTTGTGGTGCCCTGTTTCTTTTGGCATCCAAACAACTGTCATAGCTGAATATGATTTATTATTATTCTATGTCCTCCTCCCTTTGTGACAGAAAGGATGCTCCATACTCCACAAAACATAATTTTCTCACAATCACTTTTAGGATACAGTTAATAGACACGTCTTTAAACCAGTGGTTCTCAACCTTCCTAATACTGTGACCTTTAAAACAGTTTCTCATGTTGTGGAACCTCCAAGATATCCAATAACTACTGATCCTCAATATTGTTGGAGTGTGCCCTGCACTGTGTGTATGTATGTGTGTAAGGTACATACAGGTGTATATGCAGGTACATACCCATGTAGAGGACAGAGTGGATGTAGGGGATCCTCCTTCTTTGTCCTTGCCTTGTTGGCTGGAGACAAGGTTTTATTAAACTGGAAAACTTGCTGTTAGGCTAGACTGGCTGTCCAGTGTGCTCGTAGGATTTCCCTGTCTCCAAGGCCAGGTCCCATTCCTTGGTGTTAGGGCTAAAGGCATATGTAGCTATGCCTGGCTTTTTGGTGGTTGCTAGTTGCTAGGGATTTGAACTAAGTCCCCATGCTTACAGAGTAAATACTATATCCCTGTCCTGTGATCTTTCACTATTTAAACCATTTTAGGATTTATTGATAGTCCCTAGAAATAGCTCTAAAAATCACAAAATAGATTTATCACTCCAATGTCTTTTCACATGACTTGATATTCTGCCTCTCTGGGCCATATTTCTTTGGGATTTTTGAACACCCAATAGATTAATATCTTCCCTCTCTGAATCTATAACATGTTTGTAAATTGTGAGCATTTCAATGATCATGTTCCAAAAGTTGTTCATTAAAAGTCACTTGACAACTGAGAAGCAAAACTTATTTATTTCTCAGAAAGCTGAAAGTCAGCCAAAGCTAACTTCTATATTCAGGCTGAAAACTGTGGTAACGCCTTCTATGTAGAAACTCACACCATTGTCCTGTCCATTAGGAGATGCAACTGCTTGTCTCTCCTGCTTAGGGAGACAGTGCACAGACACCATACAGATCTTGGTGATAAGCAGTTCTATAGACATGTTCCCGTGTGACAGAGCATTTGCTTCTCAGAGCTGAGGCCTCTCTATCCATCCCTGGAGAGCTATGAGGGCTGAGCTGAACAAACAACGTATTTGAAATTAGCACTACAGTAACTCTCAGGCTCAGGGTGGTGTCTCCAGCTGTTCCCCTTTTCTTATTATTCAATGCAAAACAAACTCTACAGTAGCTTCACTGTATACAACAGTGTGGTTTCATTGTGGAGAGGCTTCAGTGTAAAAAACAAAGCAAAACAGAACAAGGGGTTACCAAACAAAATTCCAAACGTCCCCCCTAAGTAGAGTCATCACATCTGTGTTCGATACCATAATTAAGCCTTTCCTTTAAAAATGTAAAGTAGTTACCGCAGTAGAATAAAATATTTACATGAGGAATGAAGAAAAATGTGCGGTTGCTCGAAAACAATGCTGTATTATTCAACTGTTAGTGGTTTTTAAATCCACTGCTTGTCATACTGTGCAGTAGTTTGTGCCACTTTCCCTCTGTCTTCTTGCTCCTTGTCTCCTCCCCTCTCCGCTCCTCTAAACCTCTCCTGCCTCCATTGGTTTTGTTTATATTTTAAGTAGCTGAATGATGGCAGAGGGTTTGAAGAGATTCTGGCAACATTCTTAAGAGGAAAGGTACAATCACAGTGACTATTTGCCTCCACTTCTCTATCTATTGCTGAAGTCTGTGGGAGATCTAACCAGCTGCACACAGGATCACATGGGACCTGGGACAGAACAGTCCTACCTCTAGTGGATCCTACCTGTAGTGGCTCTTATACAGTGCTTTGGGCCTCAGACAGTTTACATTGGCCTTCTTCAGGTGGTCTCCCATGTGCAGCTGGGGTCAGAGCCTCAGTCACAAATGTCTGTGTTTAATTACTGTTTTTTTGTTAGTTTGTTTCTATTTTCTACTTCTGATAACCAAAGGAAAATAGCCCCCAGAAATCTTCCAATACTCACATTCCTCTCAGTGGGACTGGCTTGAGTACCCATTGTTTGCATCCCAGGACTCTGCTCTGGTGTTCACAGCACACATTTTACTTACTATAGGCATTGTCTGTGCTCCTACTCACTCTTCTAATGAGGAAGGTAGGGCAAGATTATGTGTTTCATCATTGTCTTCCTTTCTTTCTCTCTCTCTCTTTCTTTCTTTTTTTCTTTTCTACTCTTCCTCTTCTCTGTTGGGGAAATTTCTCTCCTGTTATACTCATCTAACTTTAAAACAATCGTTTTATACATTGTTGGGGGGAGGGCTACCTAAGTATTGGCAGTTTTGTTTTTTCTGCAGATGTTGGCTTTATGTAAATATGTAATTCAAATGTTTGCTTCCTCATGATATGCACCTGCTCACAGCTCTCTGGCCAAACCACTGTGGTTCAGATAGCTTGCACTCTTGAGATCTCTGTGTGAAAAGTGAAGTTGCTGTGGAGGAATTCTTGTAGTCTCTTTCCCACAGTCTTAGGCAACAAGGAGAGAACACTCCCCTTGGGCTTTGAGTTCTCCCACTATAAAGATGACATAGTTCAGCTGCTAAAGGATTGTGGGATGAGACTAAGTCACAAGTTTCCTTCATTATGCAAAACAGCCTTTGGATAAGGGGGTAGAGTTTTTGTATCAATAAAACACGGAAGGATCTTCTGTAAAAAATAAAAAGGCCTGAGATTAGATCAGATGATCAGGGTTCCACTGTCCAGGATGGCAGTTGCCATGGCATGCCCTCTGCTAAGGTCTGGTAGGTTTTGTATCTATGAAAATGTCTCCTTGTCTTTCTTGCTGAGATCACACAGTAACTGTTGACTATACCTTGTCTTCCTTCCTTTCTTTCTTTTTCTTTCTTTTTTTTCTCCTCCTGCTCCTCCTGCTCCCTTTCCTCCTCCTCCTCCTCCACCTCCTCCTCCTCCTCCTCCTCCTCCTCCTTTTCCTCCTCCTCCTCCTTTTCCTCCTCCTCCTCCTCCTCCTCCTGCCCCACCTCTTCCTCTTTCTTCTTCTGAGACAGGATCTCACTATATAGCCTTAGGTGGCCTAGGATTCACTGTAGACTCAGATAGTATCCAACTTGTGACAATTCTCCTGCCTCTTGATCATTTGTTTACAGGTGTGTACCCTCATGCCTGGCCTCTTTCTCTGCTATCTTCCTAGCATTTAGGAAGATGCTTCCTGTAACATAAATGCTTCTCAAATGGCTCAAAGCATTTTTTTACGTAAAGACTTTCAAAGACTGGATGCCAAAGAGGATAGAAATGAGGGTGCAGATGGGGAGGAGAAAGGAACAGTGGTGGCAGAAACAATGGGAAGAGGCGAAACAAAGGTGAAGGCCACTAAATGAGAGCATCTGGCCTGGATCAATGGAGACTGGGTATGAGTTCTTTATTAACTGGCTGTGCTGGGAACCATGTTTTATCACTTCAGAATGAACCCACCAAGGGTTGTGACATGTTTTCAGTTGGTCCTTATGCTCATAGTGACTCAGGACACAATAAAGCCAGTGAATTTTTCATTACCTACCTGGGTGCCTCTCAATATGTTGATTTAGAACCTTAATTAAATCGGCTCCATTTTACAAAGAAGTCACCAGAGACAGCATACTTTGGCTTACTGGGGACCTTGGTGGTCTATTTGCAAGTCAAAGTATCGGCTTTCTCAGGAAGAGGCTGCATTTTCAATTTCTCAGTTTACCCATTTATAAAATAGTAATATCTGCAGTGAAGTTGTGCAAATCTGACTCACTGTTGGCAGAATACTCATAAAAACTTCTGACAGATTCATTTAAAAAAATGAATAACATTTCACTGATTTGATTGCAATTTAGCAGATACATACTTAACACTTCAATTATATTAATCAAAATGAAGTTTTTTTCATATGACAGCTTCAAGCCAACAGTCTGAGTCTTTGCACCTATTTCACCCTCTTCATTAGAGCACAGAGTGTGACAAATGCTTAGTTGTAAGATGAAGCCAGAGAACTCTGTTGGGGGCGGGGAATTGTTTAAGGCAGCATCTTCCACAATTGGGTGAGCATTTCAGTTTTGTTCATGGAGAAGAGTGTTGTCCATTGCTCATTTGTCCATTCAGAACATTCTTGCTCACTTTGTCAACTCCCTCCCTTGGTGTATACTCACTAAACACGTTTACCTGGTTGACTTACTTAGAAGTTCCTCAGGGCCAAGAACTGTGGCAAGACTTTAGACTCTGCTTCTTTACTTTAATCAAATCTTCAAGCTCTGCTACACTACTCTTGTTCTTCGGTCCCTGTATCCAGCCAGCCACCAATTCTTGTCTCCCCACACATGCCTCTGAACGATGTCGTCATTGGTCCTGCCTTGCATATCAAGTACTTATAACAAAAGCCTTTCTACTTATTAATTTCACTGATATCCAAGGAAATGATGACAGCCTCTTGGCTGGTTTTCCTGGTTTTCTGCTTATTTTACTTAATGGTTTTCTGAATTGTGATGGTGGTGTTGGTGGTGGATGTGTGCATTTAAACAAAGGTTTCTGGGGTGATGGCTTTATCATCCAGCTTCTTAGGCTGGCATACCCCATGGCCCCATGGGCGTGGCTCCAGTGTCTTGTCGAGCTGGCCAAGAGAGCCTCATAATCACAGCAGACTTCTTAACAGCCACACTCAGCACAACCGTTCTCATTGCAACTGCCTGAGAGATCTCGTGCACTTTCTTTCCCTCACAGTTCCTTCCCTCTATCACAATGACTAGATTCTCCAGATGGCTTTTCAGAAGGCTCTTGCCATTTACCACTCATGGAGCCACATGAGGGGATGTACACCAGGTAGTTCCCAACACAGGTGCATGCTGTTGGCTGTACTCACCACATTATGTTGAAGGCAAGTAGTGACAACGTCAGTCTCCACATATTTCCTAAGGAGCCGGACCCCGGAGTTATTCCCTTCTGTTATTCCCTCAGTGCCTAGTATGGAGTTTCTGATTGAATGGGGAAACAAATGGGACTTATTATTCATGAAGGGTAGGGTAATACATAAAGCTATCATTAATAACTATGATATTTTTATGATTCCAGGGTTTTGCATAAGGTAAGAAAGAGCTGTCTTGTAAAGTTGCAAATTATCTCTTTACCATTAATGCAAAATCAGGATCTAGCACCCTTTGTTAGGGACAATGTGGGGATGGATCAGAAAAGTTCACGGTTAATTGGTCTCTTGTATTTCCTACACTATGGTTTTATGGGTCTTGGAGCATCCCACATGAGAGGATTCTATTACCAATTATGTTTCCTATTAAGAACAACTGATAAAGCACCCAGGAAAGAGCACCTGCCAAAGCTGGCCTTCCCTCCCCAGCCCTCCCTGAGCCAACCTTCATCACAGCTCCCCACTGCTCTTCAAGCTTAATGTACCTGTTCCTTTAAGAGATTCTCAGTCCTTCTTCAGTCTTCAAGCAACCCATTGAGCACTTCTCTAATCCATGTCTTAAACCCGAGGAGCCAACAAAGCAGAAGATGACACTACATATGGAAAATCTTGGTCTGGGGATATGTCTCAGGAGTAGAAGGAACCCCTGCTCAGAATGCAGGAGACCCTGGGTTTAATACTCTGAACCATAGCAGAGAAGCATCTCAGACACGGCATAGGCTGATCTGAACTTCAGCTCTGTTGTCCCTGTGTTTTTGAATGGGAGCATCATGTACCTAGTCACCTCAGGCAGAGACCGAGTGTCCCTCCTTTCTCTCATATACTATGCGAAATTCACTGTAAGGCTCTTTGATCCAATCTCCTTAGCACATTATTTCTTTACAGCCAAAGGCTGTAATTGGCAATTTCTAGTTACGTCCAACTTCTGCGTGTGCTAAGTTTCAACAGAGATGTGAATGTGTTTAGGTGGGCATTAGTGGTCCAACTTGCTGCCAGCATTCTCCTCCCAGTGTAGCCATGGGCGACTTTTAAGAGTGAGGTCACCTGGTGCTTTAGGTTTCCTCTGGCTCACACCTACCGTCTCTCTTTTAGAGGACAGATAGTCTGTGCTCACCCAGAATGATTGGATTTGCTCCTGCTTAAAAGCCATCAAAGGCCTCCCATTGTTCCAAGCAGATGGTCTCAATGATACATTCCGCACACCTGGATTGTCTGGGCAGCTTTGAAAAACTATCACTCCATACCAATTCAACCCAAATCTCAAGCGTAGGGCCAACGGCTATATACTTTAAAATGTTTCAACGTCATTCTAATTTTCAGTCAGGCCTAAACCACTGGCTCACAGAATTGAGGCTAAGCTGTTAGTAAGTTACAGTTGCAAACTATTACAGTTTTTTAAATGTTCCCTCAAAGCCTGTATACTAAAGGATTTGGAGCCAGCCCATGACACTGCTAAGAGCCATGGAACCTGTTGAAGATGGGGTCTAGTGGAAAGAAGTTAGATTGTTGGGGTGTGCTTTTGATGGGATTATTTAGACCCTGCCCACTCCTTCTCTGTCTCTTTACTTCTCAGTCACCTGGACGTGAATAGATTTCTCTACCAGATGTACCGAATGATATCCTGTGTGTCACTGCAGGCCCCAAATAATGGAACCAAATGACCATGGACTGAGACCTCTACAATTAAGAGTCAAAATAAACCTTTCAAACTTCTAACTTGTCTGTTTCAGGCATTTTGTCACAGTGACAGGAAAAAGACATGCTGACCTAGTAAGGCTTAGCCAGACTCTTGTCCATAAATGTGCACTGGTTTCAGCTCAGGCTATCCCCATACCCACACTGACTTCCCTGTGGACCGCCCCCCAAAACATGGTTTTGAGATCTTGCTGCTGCTTCTGCGTTTCTCCTCTCTCTAGGCTGCCTTTGATTTTCATTTTCCTGAAAAACACATATGTTTCACAAACCCAACTCAGGCAAGGTGGCCAATGAAACATGTCTAAAGTATCTACTCCCACCGCCAAATAGTACTCACAATGTCTTGGTTTCACAAGATACAAAGCCCTGACGCCACAGTATAGCAGGCTTCTTAGACTTTCCTATGCTCATAAATGCTCATTCGCTAAGCGCAGATTATGATTAGTTAGTGTAAGGGTTGCCATTATGCAGTTTTAACAAGCTCCTAGATAAACCACACATTGGTTACAAGGCTTTAGAGCACTTAACTTGCTTTTCTATCTGTTCTGGGCTTGTATCTATTGTTGTGATATGATCTTGAGGCAGAAACCACAGAGGAAAGCTGCTTACCAGCTTGCTTGCTTTCTCAGATTCGGCTATACCTTTCTTATAAAGCCCAGGCCCATCTGCCTAGGAATGACACCACCCACAGTGGGCTGGCTCTCCTACATCAATGAACAATCCAGAAAATGCCCCACAAATGTGTCCACAGGTAAATCAGATGGAGACAATTCTTCAATTAGGTTCACTCTTCCCAAGTCTGGCAAGTTAACGACCAATATTAGCCACCACAGCATCTATCTTTTTACTTTATACATGCTAAACTCAATCACTACTGGTATTATAGTCATAGTTTTTATCTGAGCTCAATACTTGGCACACAGTAGTCAGCTGAGAGCTAATCACTGCACAAATAAGAAAATGCTTCATGAACAATTGAGTGAACAAAGAAAGGAAGGAAGAAGGAAGAGAAGCTGAAGCAATGAGGAAGAAAGAGAGAGATGAATGAAGACATTACTATGACTGTCTCTCAATTCGAAATTCCGATAAATAAATGTACCTTATCAAAAGGCAAATTCTGCAGACATTTCAGCAATATTTGACAACCATGCCAGAATGATATCTCTTTGAAAACCATTTTCTGCCCTTCAAAGGAGACAGTGGCAGCGTTTCTATAAAGTAGCCCAAATTATGGAAATAAGGGGAGTGTAGCAGGAGGTGCTTCAGGGCTCTGGAGGAGAAGCACACGGTACAGGAAGGCATGAATGGCTAAAAGTGCATGATGTCTGTCAAAGCCAGATGGCTCAGAGCCAGCAGCTCCCAGGCCATGTTCCACTTTCTCCAGAGCAGTTACTCACCTACTTTCTGTTTATATGGTCAGATGGGAGGCAATGAGTGAGGGTCACTGAAGTCAAAATCTTTGGTGCTTCTGTACATTTTTTTTTTTTGATTCAGCAAATTATGGGCTTTCTGTCTCTGAACATTGTTCATCTCCTCTCCAAGGTACAACTTCTTTTGCATGTAAATCAAATAGTGTGCAAAGTCAATATTAAATAATATAGTAAGAACTAAACACAATATTGAATGCAAAATACTGGCATGGTGCTGGACATGATTTTAAATGAGAAAAAAAAAACACAATAAATTAGCAATGGTGACAATTAGGATTTACCACTAAAGACTGTGACAATTTCTTTCTCACATAGACAGTCTGGGAACATACTTCATTCAAAAAACAAGCTTCAGGGTCAGGCAAATCCAACTTTCTCTGATGTATGAATACAAAAATTACTTAAATTTTTATCATATGCAAATAAAGTAAAATAAAGTTTATTTTATTGAATTTCTGTTAAAATTAGCAATATAAAGGTTTGATTCATTTTGGTGCCATATATATGGTATACATGCATGTGTATATGTGTGTTTGCATGTATGGGAATGCACACATGTCCATGTAGGTGTGTATATACATATGGAGCCCAGAGGTTGACATTAGATCTCTTTCTAAATTATTCTCCACTTTTCTTGGGTGGGGTCTTTCACTGCAGTTGGAGCTGTCCAATTAGGTGAGTCTGGCTAGTTAGCATGTCCCAGGGATCCGCTGTCTCTGTCTCCTGAGTGTTGGGATTATAGACAAGCCGTATGCCACATGGCTTTTCTATGTGTTCTGGGTTCTGAACTCTGGCCTTCATGCTTGCATAGCAAGCACTTTAACCACTAAGTCATCTTCCAGCCTTTGATTTAATTGTTTTTAACAGACTTGAAGTTATGTTGGGAAAATTTACATTCATTTTCTTGCTATCCACAAAGAAACAGCCCAAAGACTAAATGTTCTTTAACCTACAGTTACATGCTCTAATGTACTATAATAGAAAATGTGCACACAGTACCTTGTAAGTCTCTTAAACCAGGACTAGCCATTCTGCCAGTTGATAGATTAGCAATACATCCATCAATATCTCTCATCATCAATGCCAGGAGTCAGAAAACTATAACCCAAACACCAAATCTAGTCTTCTACCTATTTTTGTAAATAAAGTATTATTGAAATAAAATTGTAGTTACTCACATCTGTGTTGTCTACACTGTAGATTCTACAGCTACCTCCTAAAAGGAGGAGCCGGGCGTTCTGACAGACACTGCCATAAGAAACAACTCAAAAAAATATATAAGAAAAGATTTTGGTCTTTGACCTAAATTAATAAAGCACCTAGAAATATCTCTTTAGAAAAGAAGTTACTTGTAAACATGTTAAGATTAAAATTCTTACAATTCTTCTCTCCCACAGAGTTGTGGCATCTCTTGTGAGCGGGTGACCGTGGCTGATGTTCCAGAGGGAGAAGCTCTACATTGAAATGGAAGGCATTCAATTGGGGCATTTTAAATCCTGGGGAGTGGGGGGCTACCTTGTTCTTTTATGCATTGTGAGCAAGTATATAAACTGCTGTTCTCAATTTGGAAAATATATTTCCTGTGCAGTAGAATAAGCATTGCTTTTGACCCAGGCATTGCAAGCCTACTTACGCACACTAAAGAAAGCACTTGCATATGTGGAATGAGAGAAGGAAGATATGTGACACCAATATTCACAGTTGGGGGAAATTTAACTAAGCAGTAACTCAACCAGGAGAGGGTAAATGAAAACCATTGTGTATAGAATTATGTAGCTTTCAAAACAAATGAAACGAGGTATTATGCCCCCCAAAAAAAGACACATCAACAACACATTACGTAGCTTGAAAAGCAATATTTAGAAAGAAATAAGGATGAAATAAGTTGACAAAGGAAACATAAAGGGTGCTTATGAAAGTGTTCAAGGTAACATTTACTTCCATTTCAATGACCACAGAAAATGGCGTGAGCCATCATTGCATGGCTGTTTTCAAGATATTGTCAAGACCTTAGCTGTTGATTTGAATAGTAAGAATAGAAATGTTTATTTGTTGAATTGAATAAATCACCAACCAATGAAATAAAATCTACTGCATGACTGGAAACCAAGAGTGTGTTGTTAATCAAAACTTAAAGATTATCCAACTGTGCCAAATAAAACAAGGCAGGAACTGACAAGAATGTTGGTATGTGTTTGAGGACACTAGAATTGAAACTGAAAACTAGAAGTTGTTGGTATGTCTCATAGTGCTTGCCTTATAGTCCACAGACAGCAGCATGCACCCTTCCCAGCAGAAGAGTTCTCCAAATTACAAAGCATCTTATACGTGTATTTGGAAGCATTTCTTATTACCCTTCAATTTCCTTTCCCACCTCTTGGTAAAAGACAACAAAACATAAACAACAGTGATACAATCTCAAGTTCAGGGAATGTAGGCAAAACCTTGTTAACTCTTGGGACTAGGTTTGAAAACATCCCTAAGAACCAAAATTAATGATGACCTAGGGAAAATTTTCTCACATTCCCATCCTCTTTCAGATACATATCTCGAGGCAAAAGTTTGAAATGTTAGTTTAACATCTGTCATCTCGATCAAGTGTAAGTCTAGAACACATCACATGGTTTGGGATCTATCACTGAGTATTGACATTATTGACAAGTCATGTCTGATAATGGTAGTCTATTCACAAGAAAACAATTTAGCTGGAGAGACATCAATAAATGCTTCTTATATTACTTGAATTAAATAGCGTGGCTAGGTGTTTTTTTTTTAAAGTAACAAATAATATTCTAAATGTCCTCAACTTGAGTGGATAATTTAACAACACTCCTCTCATTGGAAATTTTTGGCCCTTGTTTTTGGCAGTATTTTGGGCTTTGCTTTATATCACACCATGTGTTAGTGTCTTACAAAGCAAATGCTGCTCACTGGCTTTTAAAGTAAATTCCAAATGTACTCACTAAAGAAGAAGGTTTAAAAGTTAAGTAGTGAATGATAGATATGAGCAGTGGGTCTACAGCCAGTTTGAACAAGGTCAAATCTGTACCTGCTGATTACCAGCTTTTCACTGGGGCCTGTTGTTTTGTCTACCTGGATTCCTCATCTGTAAAGCTGCATAATAAGAGAGGAATCTTTATTTCATCAGACTGGTGTGAGACTTACACGAAACAAACTGATTTCTCTATATGAACATGTATCTGTATCTATATATGTGTATCTGTATTTTAATCTTGAAGTAGGTTCTGGTGCTCTGGAAATAAAAGTCTATGATGTTATCATTCAATACCTGATTTATTATTAAATTGACTTCTGAAGTACAAAAACAAACAAAACAGAAATGTTAAGTATGAAGAAATACCATTGTTTCAAGACATACTGGGAAAGAAATGACCTTATGGGGCTGAGGAAAGAACTTTATACTCGTTAATAATCTCCCTGCTTGGTTATGCACACCTGATATCCCAGTACTTCAGAAGGTAAGACAGGAGGGTCGTGAGTCAGAACTCCATGATGAATTTGATTACAAAATAAGCCCTTTCTTAACAACAGTAACACGAACAGTCCCAGCTTAGAGAACACTGTAACAGGTCGTTTGCAGCACGTGGCACTGTTTAATTGCCATAACTAACTTGTAAAATTGTATTTCCATTGTATAGATGGAATAAATGGAAGCTAGATAGGTATGGGGATTTCTCTGAGGTCATGCACTCAGTAAATAGTGTCATTAGAATTTTATGACCCTAACAAGCAGACAATTAGATGAAGCATAAATGTTATTATTTATGAATTAGTTCAATCACGTCGTTATTATCACAAGTAAACACAATTGAGTAGCACCTCTGCACATGGTCTTTGATGCCTGGCAGACATGTCTTTGTGTTGCAGAGCTGTGTGAATTTGGGCAAGTGGTCTGTTTTTCTGAACCTACTTCCTGGTTTTTAAACAGGGCTACTAACAGCACCAAATTTATAAGGCTGGTGTATGTATGGAATGCAGTCATGTTTATAAAGCTTTCATTATAGAACTTGAAATGCAAAAAATGTAGAGTATGCAGTAGTATTCATGAGTGTTTTTCCTGTAGCTTCATCATTTAATAGTAATCTGCAACATGATTCACATGTACACACACACACACACACACACACACACACACACACACACACACTAACCCCTTATAACTAGAGGAAGAATTATCATAGGCTATTAAAAAAGAAAACCTTGGGCTTTCATGGGAGACTGAAATCATGACCAACAGAGCTTTGGTGACTACTAAGCAATGGAAACTCTTTTAGTTCTATTTAGTCTAAGAGTTGCTTATATCCAAATCTATACCTAACAACCAAAATTCTTTTTCATTGGGGATTATTTTATATTTATGGAAGAGTAGCAAAGATAATGCAAAGAAGTTCCATGTACATTTTCCCCGGATGCCTTTGTGTTAGAATCTGTATAAGCATGGCACATTTGTCAAAAAAGTTACCACTGATACCACTGATACCATGTCACTAATTTATCCATCTATTTTATTCAGATTTATAGTGTCCTTGTTGCTTGTTCCTAGATCCAATCCAGAATATCTTGCTGAATTTAGTATTAATTGATTTTGAATAAGGCTAGCTCTTCTCCCCCATCAAGTAAACTTCTGACTTCCCCAGAGACTTCCACTATAGAAAGGAAAGCAGTGCACTCAGGTTGAGAGGTCTTCCCCCCGAAAACAAGTCAGTACACATGGCTGAGCACCTTTCCTATAGACTTCTATAATGATCTGCTGGTGAAAAGTCTAGTCTGAGCAAACGAACTACTGTTGAAACATGAGGTAAGTAGAAACACCATACTGAGCAGGGCTCAGTTTTTCTCTATATACTTCACAAGATAGATAGCTTTTAAACTGAGTCAAGCCAGAAAAGCTAACATGTGTGCTACCGACTACTAGAAATATTGAATCAAATGTCAAATTCAAACAGTCCCAACTTGCTGTAACAGATAATAGTATATATTCCCTTACAAAATCCAGGAAAAAAATATGAACTTATTTTATCTTGACCACTGTAGCAGAAAATAGTCTATACTCACAAGAGTAGCTCAGATGGGTCTGTCGGGAGACAGACAGAACCCACTTTAGGAATTACTGAATTGTAGTTGTAGCAAAAGGAAGAACATCTGTAGCACAGAGTATGCAGCTAAGAAAGCACAATGCAAATCTAAAGATTGTGGAGAAATGGAAGCTCTTCATGTTCTCCATGAAAACCATGGTTCCTCATGAGACTAAGACTTCAGAGAAGACCAAATTACAAGTTATCCATAGCCCTCAACTATTAAATTCTGGTGGGAAAGTAAAGTAATTGTGAGAGAGAAAGTAGCCCTGAATATAACCGTGCATAGGTATTTATACTGAAGGGTTTGAATAGTCAATTCTTTTCTCTCCAAGTGAGGAGACTTGCAGTGTGTATGTGCCATGTGTACCAGTTCAGAATTTGCCTACACTTCCATTATCATTGGTCTCCTTGTATGGAGAGCTTGTTATACACACATATCGCGACGAAGGCATAATGAGGCTCACAGTGAGTTTTCAATTTTATCTTCATTTTGGTGGTAGCTACCTGGGTTTTTTTTTCAAATGTATTTTGTTGTATTCACTATTATTATTGCTGCTGTTGCTGCTGGTGGTGGTGGCACCAACATGCCATGGTGTACAGGTGGAAGTCATAGCTTTCGGAGTTTCTTCTGCCTTCCTGCTATGGGCATCCTCCAGAGATGGAGCTCAGGTAGTCAGAATGCACAATACATTCTTTTACTTAGAGTCATCTTGCTGGCTCTCAGGTTCCTGTTACATTTCTCTTTCTTTCTTTCTTTCTTTCTTTCTTTCTTTCTTTCTTTCTTTCTTTCTTTCTTTCTTTCTTTCTTTCTTTCTTTCTCTCTTTCTTTCTTTATTTCTCTTTCTCTCTCTTTTCTTTCTTTCTTTTCTTTTCTTTCTTCCTTCCTTCCTCCCTCTCTCTCTCCTTCTTTCTTTCTTTCTCTTTTCTTTTTTATACCCGAATTCATATCCTGCTAACAGCCAGATCTACTGAGTCTCCATCTTTAAAACGCACAGAAAACTATCTATGATCACCACTAGTCTTCATCAATGTATTCAAAGACCTACCCAAGGAAACAGAAAAAGAATGTAGCTGTACTGCTATTGGAAAGGAAGAGAATAAACTTAGAATTGCAGACAATTATAGGCTTACAATATCTAAAATGTTGGGGGCAGGAAACTATATTTCCAATAAGAGGAGAAGCTAGTAAGTTCCCATTATATAGCAGTTTCTGCCAAGATTAAAACCTTTCATATTGGAGGAAAACTTCTTCATTAAGACATGATGTTTATAGGGAGGTAAAACAACACATGTCCCAAGGGGAGGTGAAATAGTATAGGAAAGCTCATTAAGATAGAAAGTCAACAACTTAAAATAGCTTCAGGAAGATCCTAAAACTGACCAGATTCACTGGGCTCCCCACTCCCTCCCCACAAGACTAAATACTGCCTGGAAGTATAGTAGTAAACATAAAATAGTAAATAGTAAAAACTCCCTGGAAGACGCAGAGATCAGCCAATTTGCCTAGAAGAAACAAAGATAAGCTGAGCTGCCTAGAAGAAGCTCAGACTCACTGAGCCCTTGGGAAAGGATACTCTCTAATTTGTTGAGCTGCCTGCAGGATGTACAATATGTTCCAGGTTTCTAGATTTTCTGAGCTGTCACCTATAGTTTTTCAAGACATATGAACCAGGTGCATGCCTGCAAACTCAGTCTTCAGGAGCAGGCAATGTGATTATAAGAAGTTCAGGCCAGATTATACTACTTAGTGAGACACTGTATCAGAGAGAGAGAGAGAGAGAGAGACAGAGAACAAATGAGAGAGATATAAGAGGGAAGGGAAAAGAAGAAAAATGCATATAGGAAAATTACTGCTTTCCAAAAATAGCCAATTAAAATGTAATGAAAAAAAATCTTCAAAAGCATTTATGAAATATATATATATATATATATATATATATATATATATATATATATATATTTGAATAAATCAACAAGAAATGTCAAACATACTGAAAGAATAATCAGGAAATCTAACACATTGAAGTGTTTACCCTTTTAAATATTCATTTCTACAAAAAAGCTGTATATTTAATGTAATCATAACCAAATTTCTAAAAAGTTTTATATATGTGTTAATAAATTAATAAGTTTACATATTAGAAAAATAAACATTATTAGTCCAAAGATATTTTAAAAAATAAAAAAGGAAGATAAAATACGCTTTGGACTGTCAAAACATATCTTAAAATTGTAGTAATCACAGTATTATGATCTTGGTGCATGGGTAAACATCCAGCTCAGAATCATAATGGACAGCCTGGGAGCAGGCTGTGTATGAGAACAATTTTATGATAAATATAGCATTTTAAATAGCAGAAATATGACAAAGGTTCAAAAAAGTTTTGTGACAAAATGATAAGAAAATTAGACTTTTACTTAACACTTCTAATAAGGTCTGGTGAATAGTAGTACAAATTATGAGAAAATATAAAAATACAAGAATATATTGGATTTTTCTTTAAATCTTAAGATGCTAAAAATCAGAAAATATAAGCTAGGGATACAGCTCACTGGTAGAGTCCTTGCCTAGCATACATTTTGTCTATATTCAGTCTTTAGAACAACACACACACACACACACCACACACACACACACACACACACACACTAGATTTAACCTGATAAAAGTTTTAAATTTGTTTACAACAAGACATCATAGACTTAGAAGACAAAACTTTGAAAGCGAAATAATGCCCAAACATTCAGCAATGTATTAAATTATTGATATCTACAGGATTCCAAAAATATCAAATAGAAAAAGGCAAAATGGTAATTAACAAGGAGTGCAAATTACTTGAAGCATACTTGAGCAAAGAAATACCAATCTGTAAACAATATTTCAACCCTCTGAGTAATCTCTGCAGTGGAGCTGAAGCTATGATGGGCTAATGGCGCAAGGACACTAGGCCAGAGCATCAAGAAGGGTGATAAGAAGCAGTGAGAAGATCTACAACACCCTTGATTCAGAACATTAAGCCACTTGAGGAAGCAGTCTTTGGGAAGCTCTCAGAGGGCACAGGCAGAAAGATCGCTGTGACTTCAAGGTAAGCCTTGTCTTCATAGCAGGAGTTCTATGCCACCAGACATGGGGAGACTCAATCTCAAATAAAGAAGAAATAAAAAGGGAAAAGAAAAAGAAGAAAAGTATCACCAGTATCTAATAGTTGTAGATTGTGACCCTGAAATCTCTTCTACTGAAGACCAGTCACCAACAGATAGACACAAAGATATACAGACATCATTACCTGTATGCTTGGAAACATCACTTGGCTTTCCAAGAATTAGAAAAACTAAAATAGCTACCAATAGGTATTCAATGTAACATCTCATATTATAATATTTTATATTTGAAATAACATTTCCCGTGAAAACAATGAAATGAAAGGAAACTTCTGAGAGGAACAGCAACTGGAGGAAGTGGACTGACTGAAGAGTATATGAAGGACACTTTCAGTTACACAGACACGACAAGAGGATGCTTCTGTAATTAGACTTTAGATAATTTACCAAACACTTTCTAAAATATCTTTTGCTCCAAAACTATTAGTTTGGTAGAAAGGATAAAAAGGGATCTATCCTCATAACCCTTGGGCAAGCCAAAAGACTCCCTAAAAGACGATGGAAGAATGGAAGGAGAAGGCTATCTGTCTGCCTTATGACTCTCGTGTGCAGACATTACGAATTCATGTTAACATTCATCGCTACCTCTTTATTCTAATTAATTGATTTATATTTTTATTGTGCGTATGATGCGCATGATGTGTCTGAGTGTGGCACACTGTACCATGATGCAGGTGTAGAGAGCAGAAGAGGGTTTCTCCTCTTCCACCTTATTGAAGAAGGCCTCTGTTGTTTCTGCTGACACTGTTGATCACTTTTTCCCACTGGTAGCACGGATAGCATCTTCCAGCGCTCTGAACCCTGGTCATTAGAGGTGAAGCCTCCAGTTCCGAATCCATTCGATTTCTCCATGTGCAGTGAGGTAAGTATGTGTTATCTTCATCATTTTAAGGCCATGTTCTCCATGCTTCTTACACCTTGCTAGTCAGATGACTACCTTTATATTTGGGAAATTTTCTTCTATGTTTTAAAAAAAATATTCCTGGTGCCTTTGAGCTGCATTTCTTCTCCTTCCTCTATACCTATGATTCATAGGTCTTTTCATAGTATCTCAAATTTCTTGGGTGCTTTGTGCCTGGATTTTTGACATCTGTTGAGAGCCTAACTTTTAATGGCTGAACTATCTCTCCAGTTTATTGTGCCAGGATTTTTAATGATTTGACATTTTCTTTCACTGAATGGTCCATTTCTTTTTCTTTGTCTCCAAGACTTGAACTTCTGTTTTCTACTTCATTCAGTCTGCTGGTTAGGCTTTCCACTAAGCTTTTCGTCTGACTTCCCAAGTTTTTTTTATTTAAGTTTAGTTTTTCTCTAGTGATTTTATTTCTTTGTTAAATTCTACTTTCATATCCTTAATTGTTTTTACTTTACATTCAAGTGTTTGTGTTTTCATGGACTTCATTCAGGCACTTTTCATATCCTCTTTAAAGTTCTTGAACATATTCATAATTGCTATTTTGAAGTCTTTGTCTTATGCTTCAGCTACATTGCTTTTCTCTAGGAATTTTACAATAGGGGTGCTGGCCTCTGGTGGAGATCATATTGTCTTTGTTGTTCATGTTTGTGTTTTTGCACTGGGATCTTGGTATCTGGGGTGACAATATTTATAATGTTTCTTGGTGTGAATATCTGATCTCCTCTTTCTTGTGTAGGTGTTCATGATTTCAGTGTTACCCTAGTCTGTCAGGTTATGGATCATTTGAATAATGTTTGAATTTTAGTCTTGGCAACTGGGATTCAGGGTTCAGACGCTGATTTATCAAAGATTGGCACATTAATTAGGTGGCTGAAATTCTGATCGGAACTCAGGCTCAAAGTAGAAGCAGGCCCAGATCAGCACAATGAGGAGTGAGCTGGAAGGGGAAGGGGACTAACTGTAGTGGCTTTTTAATGAGGGCTTGATCTCTGGACTCAGTGGTTGGTAGGATGACTGGAAGTGAAGAGGAGGAGGCAGGGGATCCAACTTCAGGTAGAGACCTGAAGTACTGGTTGGAAAGCAGGCTGGGACCAATTTGTTGTGAGTCTCAGGGATCAACCTCAGGTTGTCAGGATTACCCAGCAAATGCTCCTCTCCTAACACAAGCCATCTCAGGAGCCCCTAGTAATAACTTCCTTTTGCTTTATTGGCTAGAAAATTATAATCTTCCCATTAAAGGCCAATTAAGAATTTCTGAGGAGGTTTTTAGGGAGGATTTTTCAGGTCTTTCGAGATTTTCTTTAGTGCAGAATTGCAATGTATTACTTAGTAGATAACAGAACTTTAAACAAATTTACTTATTGGATGTAATTATGTAAATATACAGTAACTATAAATAACCATGTGCATATTAGTTCATTAGGTTAGGTGAATTTATTCCATATTTACTGTCTTTAAAGAAAGCGTATGTTGGGCTGGAGGATGGACTCAGTCCTTAAGAGCACTGGCTGCTCTTCCAGGAGATCTGGGTTCAATTTCTTAGCTCCCACACGATGGCTCACAACTGTCTATAACTCTAGTCCAGGGAATCCAAGACTCACTTCTGTCCTCAGTGGGCCCTCCATTGCATGTGTTATATAGTAATACATGCAGGAATAACACCCATATACATAAAATAAAAGTAAATAAATTTCAAAACGAAAATATACAGTAGAAATCTCAGGTATCTTTAAAGACAGGGCCTGCACCCAGACCCATCAGAAGGACTAAAGATCCTCGGGTACTGTTAAAGATAGCACTTAGATCCATCAAAAGGATAAGCAGAAGATAGGTTGTCATGCCAAGGGTAAAAACTCAGATGCTTAGCATTACTGGCTGTCAGACATTATGCCTCACCACTATGGACATGCTGTGATAAACTCATTCATTGAAGTCTAACCCAGGAGGTGATAGTATTATCAGGTAAGGCTTGTAGGAAGAGTGATGGTTACTTGAAATTTCAACTTGACTCAATTTTGAATCGCCTGGGAAGAAAGTTTTAATTGTAAATTGTCTAGGTCAGATTGGCATGCGGCAGCAAATCTATGAGAGATTGTATTGATTACGCTGACCTAACTCACTATCAATGGTGCCATTTCTTGGAGGGAGGGAGTGTCCTGAACTATATAAGTGTAGAGGGTGCTGAGCTCAGGGGAGCATGTGTGCATTCACTTCCTGTTCTTGACTATGGGTGTGACATTCTTCTTCAAGCTCATGCCTCAGCTTCCCTACAGTAACAGACTACAACCTGGAATGATAAACAGCCAATCCTTTATCCCTCAAAGTTGCTTTATCACAGTGATGGAAACAAGACTATAATGGGAGGTGATTCAATCATGTGGACAAACAACTGACAAATGAGGTTAGTGCCTTCTAAGTGGATGCTCAAGAGAAACCCTCATCCCTTCTTTCAGGCAATGTCTTGGGAAGATAATGGTCTATCTATGAGGAAGAAGGTTCCCCGATAAACACCCAGCTTACCAACACATTGATCTTGGACTTCCCAGGAACCACAACTGAGAGGAATAGATTTCTAATATCTGTGAGCCACGCAGGCAGTGGGATTTTATTACAGTTGCCTGAATGGGCTAATGTACTGACAAAGCATCTCAGATGGTAGAGACAGGACTTTGGTAGATTTCCCATTTTAACATTATGAATGCTATAATGTCAAAGAATTGACAATGTAATTAATAATGTAAAAGAATTTTTACATTCTTGCTTTTTCTTGCTCATTTGAAAACTTTGGATGAGTCAATATTTTCTTTTCACAAATCAACTTTGAAAATGGGAAACACTTGAAAAACATATAAACTTCTCTGCTTTTATTTTTGAAGAGTTGTGTGACCCACTCAAGGAAAAGGGTGAATTTGAATATATATTAAATCCCTTATCATTTTAAGTCTCTGTGTCGCATTGCCTATTTTAATTAATTGAATTAATTGATGTTTATTGCATCATATGTATCAAGTTTCCTTCAATTGTACATCTTTGTCACTAAGCTGTAATTCTAATAGTGTTTTGCACCTAATAGTGAACTAGCATAGGAACATGTGTCTATTTAGGCTCCAATTCAAAAACTCTAGATTGATTTTCCAATGAAGACACATTGTGTATAGCAGACAGACCAACCTCTGTCATTTAGAAAGGTCTAGATTGTAGCTCAAGGTTCATTATTTATGAAGTGAATGGCTTTGGAGGCTCAATTTTCTACCCCACAAAATGAAGATGCTGGTACTAGTCTTGTTGGGTTATTTTGAATATTCACAAGCTTATCATCACCCCCCAAAAGCTTTAAAGATTCCTGGTCTGGGAAGGAGAATGTTATTATTAATTTTTTATGACTAATATTCTCATTCTCAACACTTCTGGAGCTCCAAGAACACACAGTGGTCAAACGTTCTAAAACAACACCCACTACAACCTTTCCCTACCGGAGAATCAAGGAAAGACAGTCAGCAGGAAATGCTTAGATCACTTTATCTTTGGCTGTCATCATCCTAAATAATTCCAGTTTTCTGTTCAATATTGAAGTGTTGCTGAGATCTAACAGCATACTAGCAATAGGTTTTTTCCTCTAGTAATTTAATAAACTATAGCTCAGTGAACAAAGTTAAAAGTGTTAGCGTATGAGAAACTAGGCATTTTCTTATGTTGGTCATTGCTTTTTTTTTTTTCTTTTTGTTTCTATCTCACCCCTGAAGATATCCATCAAGTTCCTTTGTCCATCTAGGTAGATTTAAAAAATATATACTAAGTTGAAGCTTAAGCATTAAGGAAGACATAATCTTTAATTAGGGTTATTTCAGAAATCATGGAGATAGTGCCTAGAAAATTAAAGTCTCAAATGTATGTTTACTTAAGAAATAACAATGGAAGTTATCAGTGTTCAAATTGTTACTGCAACAGTGTTGATTGTTAAGAATATTTATTGAAATTATTGAACTTTAATAAGCATTACATATAGGCAGCTTTTAAATTAAGATTAGGCAAGCAATTCATGTATAATTACATTTCTATTAATTTATGACAACTCAATGATTGAAGGCATTTTACATTTAACAAGATAGAGTCAAATTAAAGTGATACTCCTAATATTGACAATAAATTGATGTTCACTGAGATAAAAGTTATGATTTGGATTACATGTGTTATAATCTTATATATAGTCTTACATTTGTTATACAGTAATGGGACTCATCTATTTTAACTGTACATAACACCAGTGTGATTATATCAACTGGATATTGTCTACAGTTGAGCTACTTTTAACACAATAGGGTAGGAACCTATTCCCCCATTTGAGCCCAAAGGCATAAATACACGACAGCCTTTTTTCTTTAGTAAGCTGGTATAATTCTAATAACTGCTAATCCAGCACTAACAAAGCATTTTAAAACCTACTTATTAAAATGTCATATAAATTTTAATCAATCTTATAAGCATTATGTTCAATGGATACAGCCTAATCCAAGTAAATTCCCCACCTAAATCTATCATGCATAATGTCCTGGTTAGTTTTTGTCAACTTAACACATATCTAGGAAGAGGGACTTTCGATTAAAGAATTGCCTCCAGAAGATTGGCCTGTCAGCAAATCTGAGGGGTATTGTTTGATTAATGACTGATGTGGGAGGGTGCAGTCCACTGTGGGCGGTGCCACCCCTGAACAAGTAGTGCTGGTTTATCTAAGAAAGCGAGTTGAGCAAGTCATTAGAAACAGACAGGAAGCAGTATCTGCTTCGGTTCCTGCCTTCAGATTCCTGTTTGAGTTCCTGCCTTGATTTCCCTCAGAAATGGACTGTGACTAGGAGTTGTGAGCTGAAATCAACCCTTTCCTCCCCAAGTTGGTTTTGGTCAGTATTTCATCACAACAACAGAAACCAGACTATGACACATGGTAGTCCCAAAGTATGTTATGCTGTAATTATGAAGGTTGGTTCTTTTTTATTTATCCATATTTTAATACACATATAATAATACTTATTGTAATATCTATATTTTAACATATTTTAAATTATAAGGTCATTTGGAAATTCAAACTCAGCTTGGCCACTGCATGGTTTCTGGAAAAATATCTTCCAACTAATTGACATTTAACACAGATATACTGAATAAAATTATTCATGGGACTTGAGTGATCAAGCTGCACAGGTGTCACAGCGGAGCTAATCATAGACCACTTTTTAATCAGTACCTATATGCATTTGCCTTTCATAGGTAGATCTTAATTACATCTGAGACAAATCCTAAGACGACCTTCCTAACGGTGCTATGATCCATGTCCAACCACATGTGTGTTCGGGCATGTGAGTGAGTGTGTACATGTGCGTGTGTGGCACATGTGCATGTGTGTGTGTTATGCATGTCTATGAAATTGAGCATCTCTTTTGGTTTTTGCTAATGAGATCTGCAAACATGGAAGAAAAATTCCAGAAGTGGTTTCTTTGGAGCTCACATTACATTTTGATCCTTTTCTCTAATGTCTGAGGGATCACTTCATAGAAGGTCCTGTTTCCTCCCGTGGCTGTCAGATAGTCTCTTGAGACCCAGCTACGTGGTAACTGACAGAGAGAAAAGTATTCAAAAGTAAAGAAATGTGTGGGAAAGAGACATTAAGGAAAGGGAAGGAAAGGAAGAAAGAAGAAGACAGAATATATATAGTGAAAGGGGAGAGAGAGAGAGAGAGAGAGAGAGAGAGAGCTCTATAGATATATATACATATCTATCATTCTGTGATTATAACACAGAATACACATACACATATGTATGCATACACACACATACATCACAGGCAAGTATCCTGGATTAAATAGAAAGTTCTCTGCTTTAAAGTAAAAACACACTTGAGCAAGAACACACAACTAGGTCAATTGCCATGAAGGTTCAGAGTCTTTCTGTTCTGTTTTTGTTTTTATGGTTTTTTATTGTACGAAATGACTAACACTTCCTCATCTACCATTCCGTGCACTCATAGCGTCTGAACATACGCACATTCCCATGCTGTCCACCCGATGGGAAGGCGATTACCATAAAACCAAAGCTGCAGTAGCAAATGGAGTGATTCTAAAATGCATCACGATTTTTACAAGATGAATAATAACACATGGAAAGTCATCCCCAAAGAGAGGATCCTAACGTTAGCATTAGCCGGGGTGGACAGATTAGATTATTTGCTGAAGAGTGAGAATAGCTCTTGAGGCTGCTAATGCGGTATACTCACGGCCTCTTCGAAAACACGTGTTATTAAATATCTACTCACCTTTACTTTGCGAGCCTTTTAGCCCTAGCCATCTTTTTCTCTGAAAACTACAAACCATTTAGCAAAAGGCTTTAAAAAAAAGTAAGCAATCTAAGGCAAGGCACAAAACTGTCAGTGTGTACATTCCCATGGAACAGCACTAAGGCCCCCAGCCCAGGCAGGCTCCTTTAATGCACAAAATAAAGACGTGAAAATCTTTTCCCTTAGAAAAAGCTATGGTTCAGGTACACTTGCTCAGACCAAATAAACAATTGCGAACTGACATTCTGACAGAAATGTGCATAAATTATTCAGAATGAAATGTTCAAGTAATATTAACCTTAAGGTATAGTCATCAATTTTGTCCTGACGGATGGCATTGGGTAGTTAGTAGTCAAGTGTTACTACATAAATAAAATTGATTTATTCTAACTGGGAAGACTGAGAAAAAAAAAATCTTATCAAGATGCCCAAATTCTGTTTCTTCTGACTTGATCAATCACCTCTCTACTGAACTGTGTATCGCTTTCTTGCAAAATTCTTAGCCGAGAAATTGGGCTAAGGCAAAATGAATTATGCATTTGCTGCAGTGAGAGACTAATGACCCTTAAGTGCTTTTAAAAAACGAGCAGCGATAGCTGCTTCCCTTATGAGCAGATTCTCTCTCTCTCTCTCTCTCTCTCTCTCTCTCTCTCTCTCAAAATTAAGTTTGGAATTGGCTGTTTGGGAGCTAGGAGTGATGAGAGGGGAGGAATCGATATAGCTAATCAGGGCCTCCAGGCCACACATGTGGGGTACCCACTGGTTTCCTGCCTTGCTTTTCATCCCTGTCTCATTGTCCGGTGTCTCACTCCCAGAACCTTGCAGTCTCGTTTGAGGCGCAGACTTCTCAACTGTGTTAATCATTTGTGCATTTCCTCTGTTTGTTGTTTTCATAATGCTACTGTGCCATCCTAAAGACATAGCCGATCAAATGGAGACAGGCAAGACAGCAAGCTGCGTGCTTTCTAGAAGCGGGAGGGATCCTTGACAGGGCTGTGTAGTTAAAAGCTGCCTTGGCTGGCTTTTGTGATGGGAGAACAGTTTTTATCTCTTGTTGAGTTGGTCCCTAAAGAGACACAATAGTGGTTTAAATTTCTGCATCCAAATGTCTTTTCAAAAATCTGCATAAGGCAGCCCAGATAAGATAAATGCCTACATGAAAGATGCTTAGAAGGCACTTGCATATGGTTGACTGAAGACAAAGGCAAGACTTCTGAATGAATACTATGGGATGCTTTTGAATTAGCTGACTGAAGCAGCACCTGAGGTAGAAATAAAGAATTTGGAGATTTAGAATGGGAGCAAGATGGAATAACCTTTCTGTGGGTGGAACTGTGCATTGGTGGGGATTACAGTTGGTAGCTAGCTGTAGAAAATGGAGCTGTGTTACAAGAAAGTCGTCATACACAAACTAGTGTCCGGTCAGGTAACCTCATGACTCTCTTTGAAGTTCCTGTTGGGTCAAAGTAGCATCCCATCTAGCATCACTTCTGTCTTAAGAGGCATGACCTAGTTTTGCCCCTTTGGTGTGGAGCTTTTCATTCTAGGAAGATCAGACTCTGTTTAGAGATAGTCAGTCTTACATTGTGTTAGTCATATGTTCCCAAGTAATGTATCTTAAAGAAGCAAAAGTAGAAGAGAAGGAGGAAGAGGAGAAGGAGAAGAACTAGAAGAGATGATTTCCATTGAATAAAGCAGTCCCAGCGCATTGGAATGAACAAAGTAAAAAGAACAAAGAAAGAAAATCTTCATTATTTGTAAAGGGCACATGGTGCTCAAGCAGTCGGATCCAAAGTCTAATGGCAAAGTCACCGATGGATTATTATTTTTAGGCTCCTCTTCTTTCCCTTGACATTGTAAAGGAAATGATTTAGTGCTAAAATGGTATCGCCGGGCAGCTAACTGATAAGTCTGTTACATTCTGATATATATTTCATATATATTCAGGTGTCAGGCCTCATAGTGGGAGCTTCCCAAACTGGAAGAACTCATTCATAAGCAAGCGCGTGCGCGCACGCACACACACACACACACACACACACACACAAACCAACACATACCACACACATGCACTATTGAAATACATGAACACATACTTTCAGATGGGTCCAGTGCCAAAATTTCTGAGGTCCCTTGCAAGACTGAGGGAAACATATTGCTGGTTATTAAACCGGAAACTTGACGTGACCCTCTAGCTACTGAAGCACAGCAGTTGCCTTCCCAAGTTCTGTAGAGCTGACGTGTCTTTCCAGAAGTGTCCTTCGGCTGGTTATGCCATTATGACCTAATAATTTTATCATAAGGATGTCTCTTTATAGCGATTATGATAATTGGAGATACATAAATGATAACATGATAGATATGAGTAGTAGATAGAAGAGGTCGGCCAGAGATGACTACTGTCGGTAAGTGGTTTAGTAAGACTCCCTCCAAAATGGCAATTAAAGGCTGTTTTGCTGAAATGATGGCTGACAAAAACTTTACTCATTTATTCATATGAGCAAATGAGTATAAGTATCATTCCTGTTATGTAATAGATTTCCAGAATTATGTATCAGGAAGAGTCAATTTTGAGTACAGATCATTCTGGCAAAGATGGAATTTTTTTTTTCACTAGATAGCACAGCTCCCAGTTTCTACCTTTGACCAGCAATGGGAAAGCTAGGCTTCATCAGCAGGCAAAGAGACCCAAAGACTTGACAAGTTTCTCTAAAATCCTAAGCATTTAGAGGTTTGTTTTATGATTACAGCCGCCAAGAAGGAGAAATGTTGGCACATCCTCTGGGAATGCAGAAAGCATGGATTGTTTGTTCCAAGGCTTTGCTGGCCAATTAAAAGAGTACATGAATAAATAGAAATACCAAGGGAAAGCTGAAAGCTGTTTCCATTTTATTTTCTTGTTGTTACTTATTTATTATTATTATCATTATCATCATTATGACTATTTTACTTCTAGAGTGTCTGAAGTGAAGATCCCCTTCAGCGGGGACAAGAATAGTTTTTTTGTGTTTACAAGAATGAGGCTTTAGCCCCTGGTTTCCTGAGCCTTATAAGAAAGGGTTGTTGTGTTTCTCCATAAGACCTTGTACGTTTGTCGGGCTTGTTGGAGAAAATAACCCCTGGGAACCTGACTGGGATCTGTTTCAGACGGGACGGGACCCGGCGCTATCACACATGCCCTGCCCCCCCACCCCCCACCGCCACTCCATGCCTGCCGCCTCATTCAGAGACTTTCTACCAGAAAATAGCTCTTGGCAAAAATGTTCTCTGGCTTTGGGTACATCTTACCTTACATCAGCCATATTTTAGTTTAATACTTCCCCAAAGATAATCACTAAGCCATCCAGTGTTTATAAAACTTAGAAGAAACCTCAATCCTAGCCATGAAGCATTTACACATTGTTTTCAGTGACTTGTGCTTAAGTCTTGTCTTCCTTGTTGTTCTTCAATGCTCAGTAGAGTCAATTTTATACTTGTTTTGTAATATTCTCCCCAATTCCAAGGTCACTCGCCATTTTGACTTAATGATTTCCAGTTGACAGACGTGCCAAGACTTGGAAAGTGACATATTAAATGGAGTGAGTGGTCTGTGATCCTTGGGTGCAGAAAGTATAACATCAGAACGTGTTGCTGACCATGATATGGATCAAGATTCAACCCAGTGTTTTTGACCTCTTCTTCGCTTCTCAGTTAAGATAACTGCAGCCTCCCACTGCTCCGTTCTGCATACCCAGTCTTGCTGTTAATGGGCTCCAGCTGAAGCTGGTTTACTGTAGCAGTTTCGTTTTATGCTCTCATCTCTCATTTCTGGAGTAATTGCAAAGACAATGGGACTTGAGACCCTGCTTAAGTGAGTAATAATGATGTTAGTCCCTTGGCTAAGTATCAGGTCACCCTACAACTTCATCTGTTTTTATAAATTGCACAAGAAAGCAGAAAACCCTGAGCGGTAATTCGGCAGCCCCATTCTTTGTACCATCCAAAGGAAAATAGAGTGCAGCTCTTTAGTGTTGCAGATGAATTATATTTATTAATGTTGTTTGCATTATCCTTCTCCATGTGAGTTCTTTAAAAAAAATAAATCACCTTATTCTAATTAACTCAAAGATAAAAATATCACGCAGCTGCTTTAAAGAAGTCACTCAAAAATTCATTCAGTACCAAACTCTATACATCCCAGTGAACATTTGTACAAGTAGAATGACCATTCTGAATCAATGGAACTTCACTTAGGATTTTACTTTCACCTCCAGTTATATTATGTATGTTTGTATATGTATGTATGTATGTATGTGTATGTGTAATGTATTATTTATTGTTCCTGCTACTTTGATACCTATCCAGAAAGTTGAAGTCATTTATCCATAATGACAAAGGAAAAAAAGTATGGAAGAATTGAAACTAGAAAAATAAAATTAGCTTTTCAACCTCTGCTACCAGTCCCTTTGACAGACATAAACTGAAGCTATCCAATGATCTAGTGTGGATACTTACTCCCATTGATGCATAGGTGGTCTCCAATATGACTTCCCACATTTTATGACTGTTGGAAATTGGTTTTTACCAAACTCACTTTCTATTTGTAACTCCGAGAAGGCCAATGTGCTATGAGTTACTTCTGATTGTCAGCCAACCACTCATTAAGGCTATGTTCTATGAAGTAGGGGCTACTATCAATACAGGAATGAACACGTGTCCAGATAACCCTGCTCTAAAGTGACCCACAGTTTAGTGAGAGACACACATGGAGCATCAGAATTACAAGTAAATACAGGGACTGAGAGAGCTTATGTGTTGTGAAAACAATGAAAGATGTTACATTATAGAACATGACTTCAGTGGGTGGGAAGGCAGGCTAAGGAACACTTGGATAATTAGAGAAAGTCACATGAAGGGAGCAAGATGTTTCAAATACAGCTAGAAGGAATTGGCCAAGAAATCAGAAGAAAACATCAAAGAAGTGTAAACATCAACATAGAAAGTGCTTCCAGCAAAGAAAAGTAGAATTGAGGGGCAAAAGAATTAAGGAGCTTGAGATAGGATCCTAGGAGAGTCATAGAAAAGACAGTCAAAGAAGTGGGGGAAGAAGCAACCCACATGGGTCTGTGACATCCTGTTAAGGTGACTTGGCTCTCTGTGATGGAAAGTGGAAGTCCCCGGAGGGTTCTAAGTAGATGTGTGCTATGGAGGCAGTTTTAAGTGGAGAACGTAGTACTGACTCCTGTGACGTTGTCTGAGCAAGCTGGCTGGTAAAGGTGTCTGGGTGAGGGGTGGTGGCTCTTAGGCAGCAAATGGTGATGACATAGACAGAGAAAATGAGTGAATCTGGATGTGTTTTGGAATCAGATGCCAGGCTACTTATGATGGTGTTGCCATTTACTGAGACGGAATACAGCAGAGCAGTAACAGGTTGGAGCATACTTAAGTAGAAAGGCCAAATAAGCAAAGATTTATGCAAACCCTTTTCACTGTGTAGACTCCAGTTCACAGACAGAAGTCTGGAAACAGCTTCTCTACATGGTCTTCAGACCCAGGTGAGTTACCTGTGTTCCCTCCAAGCACTCCCATCACCCCAAATTCCCTGTGTTTGTCAGTGACTGACACCTCCTCCTGGCACCTCTCTCTCCCTTTGAGACTTGCCAGAGCTTGTCAGTAGCTTTACTGTGATCCTCCCCTTGCCCACCACCCCTGAGACCTAGGACCAGTCCACATGGCCAGAGGAAACTTGCTCCAGTCTCCTCTATCAAGCCACTACAGACTTAAACTATAGCTGACAAGCAGACCTCTTGGGACAGAGGCTGAAACCCCAAATGCCAGACAAATAGAGTTAATTGGCATCCCAACCCTGCCGTACATTATCCTCCTCTTGAACATTGTGAGTAACATTTCTGCTGAAAGAAAAAAAGTGACTTGAACAAAAAGGAAGGAAAGAAAAACTCAACTTACAAATTAACTCCAGATGTTCAGATCCCAGCACAGAAATAAAAACACAAAAAGCCAAAATAACGTCTCCTTCAAAAAATAAAAAAAAGCCCAAATCCTAAAGAAATGGTTCTTAATTAAAACGTCATGGAAGAACTTCCAGATAAAGAGTTTGAAAGAATGATTATAGTTATATTCAATAACTCAGCGATGACAAGAACAAAAAGAAGAGTGAACTAGAAAGGCAACCCAAAACATGAAAATAGAGTTCAAATTGCTAAAGAAGACCCAAATTGAAATGATGCTGGATGTAAAAACCTCAGTGGAAAGCCTCAGCAGCAGAATAGATCATCATAAAATAGGTTAGGGATGGAAGGTAAAGTAAAGAACTGAATTAGCCAGTAAAGGTAAATGAGAGAAATATATCAAACATACATATACATATACATATACATATACATATACATATACATATATACATACATCTGCACATGGGAACATGGGAGAGTTTTAGGACACCATGAAAAGACCTAACCTTTTAATTATGGACATAGAAGAAGAAAAAAGAAGGGAAATGGCATAGAAAAAGGAAAAATATATAGCCAAGGAATAATTATCTTCAATAAAGTCATAGAATTTCCCAATCTAGAGAAAGAGGGGCATGCCCAATCAGTTACAAGGGACTACAGAACATCAAGTAGACAGGGCCAGAAAAGAAATTCTCCCCAGAATATTATAGTTAAGGTATTAGGGCTGAATAGATGGCTCCGTGGTTAAAAGCACTGGTTGTTCTTCCAGAAGACCTGGGTTTAATTCCCAACATACACACATGATGGTTGACAATCTTCTGTAACTCCAGTCCTAAGGTATCCAATGCCTTTTGCTGGCCTTTATAGGCACTTCACACACATGGTGCACAGACATACATTCTGGAAACACTCATACATGGAATTAAAACAAATAAGATCTAAACACAAAAACATTAAAAACAGAAAATAAAGGATTGAAAGCTGCAAGTGAGAAAGGTCGTTACTTCTGCAGGTAGGGCCATTAGAATAATGGCTGATTATTTGACAGAAACCTTTAAAGCCAGAAGGGCCAGGAAAAACGTACTCCAAGTTTGGGAAGACCACGACTGTCATCTCAGACAATTATACCCAACAAAACTATCTACTAAAATAAAGAAGAAATAAAACATTTCCCTGGTAAAAGCAGAATAAATACATTTATGACCACTAAGCCAGCTCTCCACACACTCTATTCTTTCTTGTGTATTTAGGTTCCCCTGGAAAGTACATTTTGATAATAAAGCTTATCCTAGCAAAATGGGAAGAAAGATTCCATGTGTGATAACTTCTGCTTAGGGTGTGTGTGTGTGTTGGTGTGTGTGTGTGATGTGTTATATGTGCATGTTATAGGTATGTATCTG
The DNA here is from genome assembly GCA_026225945.1 of Cricetomys ansorgei. Classification (NCBI taxonomy): domain Eukaryota; kingdom Metazoa; phylum Chordata; class Mammalia; order Rodentia; family Nesomyidae; genus Cricetomys; species Cricetomys ansorgei. Next base: position 7,458,480 of record JAMJFZ010000242.1, read on the forward strand.
TCCATGCAAGCGTATGTGAAGGCCAGAGGAGAACACAGGTGTCCTGTGCTATTACTCGTCATCTTATTCCCATGAAAATGGTCCTCACAGCGAACCTGGAGTTAGGCTGGCAGCCAGCAAACCCCAGAGATCCTTCTATCTCTGCCACAGCACTGGAATTGTAGGTGAATGCGTGGGCAAGCCATGTCTGGCTTTTTACGTGAGTGCTGGGGATTTGAACCAAGGGCTTTCTGCTTGCATAGCAAGCATTCTTACTTGTTGAGCTCTCTCCCCAGCCTTCTTTCCTTCCATCTAAAAAATGTTTTTATTATATTCTTCAAATGTATTTTGTGTGTATATGTGTATGTGTATATGTGTGTGTGTATGTGTGTGTGTATATGTGTGTGTGTATATGTGTGTGTGTATATGTGTATGTGTATATGTGTGTGTGTATATGTGTGTGTATATGTGTGTGTATATGTGTGTGTGTATATGTGTATGTGTATATGTGTGTATATATATATGTGTATGTGTGTACGTGTATGTGTATATGTGTATGTGTATATGTGTATGTGTATATGTGTGTGTGTATATGTGTGTGTGTATATGTGTATGTGTATATATGTGTGTGTGTATATGTGTGTGTGTATATGTGTATGTGTGTGTACCTGAGAGGGACAGAGACAGAGGTAACAGAGACAGAAACAGAGAGAAGACATATGCCACAGCATGCAGGTGAAGGCCAGAGAACAACTTGCAGTAGTTTCTCTCCTTCAACCATGTGGGTCTCAGGAACAGAACTCGGGTGTTCAGGCCTGGTAGCAAGGGCCTTTACCTGTTAAGCACCTCACTGTCCCAGGTCTTAATGATAGCATGTTCACTCGTCATCTCCCAGTAAAATCTAAATGTGGGGTAACCAGCAATGAGCCGTGTAAACACATCATAGGGTTTTTCACTGTCGTGTTTAAGTACACCTCCTCTGGGCATATTTTTAAGTATCCGTTCCATTGTGTGATCCTAGGAGACAAAAGTCCATTTTCTTTGCTTTATGGAGACTGATACAGTCTCACATGTGTGAGGAAGTACAATAAATATCTTTAATATAGACAATGACAAATCAATCCTATATAAATGGCTTATATCTCCAAAGAAACCTTCAAACTATTTCTTTTATACAATATGAAGTTCAATTTATTTTCAATATGCTTTTACTTTGAGTTGTTGGTAGATTCTATTAAAATTTTGTAAAGTAAAAAACAGCGTTTTTCATTTCTGCATTGAGCAGAGCAGAATTGCTTTTAGGTTACTTACTAAAGTAGTCACTTATCTATTTTATTGAGTAATGACTTGTGCTAAACTAGCACCAAAGCAGAGAATTATGGAGGCACCTGTGCATTCTGTGAAGCTGCATAAATTGGTAGCTTCATTTTCAATTTCCAATTTATTACCTAGCATCATTTTTCCCCCTTCTGCAGCCCACTTTGTCTTCGATGCATATTTCTGTTCCTCTTTCTAATGAACATCATATTGATTGTAATTTTCTAATTAAAAATTAGCAAAAAAAAACCCCAAACAAACATTTAAGCACCATACAGAACAAACAGCATTTTTAAAGCTATCTCCTAGCCACCTCTTAGTTTATAAGGCCAACCCAACTACAGCATCGTGCAAAATGATCAAGCAGGGCACAGATCAGCGTCAGTTCCTACTGAGTTTGTTGATACGGTAACAATTAGCAACACAAATTCAAACAGATGAAATCTTTGTAGGCAGCAGTGAGCACCACAGATGCACGTATAATGGCATCACCCAGGTGATGGTGCTGATGGGAGAAAAACTGAGTGAAGCCAAATCCTCAGTGAGACCAGCTACTTGCATTACAGGTGAACAGTGTAGCCAGGCTCCCGTGTCTTGGGGACATTATGGAGCTGACAGTAGATAAACACTTCATGTGTATTACACTTTCTACTTGCAGCTCACATAAGAACACTGGGAACATTCTGGCCATAACGGACTTTGGGGCAGGGTAGAGATTCTGAAAGAAAGATTTGGACACCTGTGGTTTGAAGAAAGTGTGGTGTCTGGGCGAAGAGCTGACATTGCTGATTTAAATCTCACTGCCTTCAGTTCACTGGAAAGAGTCATCCTGTGCCCTTCAGAGCTCTGTCGGCTCTGCCACATGCAAGACAAAGTGAATGCCAGCGATTACCTCATAAGGCTGTGGGATGGTTAGAAAGACATGGCAGTAAATGTTGATGGCAGTCGCACATAGTACACATCCATAAATGTTATTTATTATTTATTACAACTATCAGTTGGCTCAACTGGGCAATATAAATAGCAAAACTTTCAAAATGACCTTAAAGCTGCTAAGCTAAAAGAACATAAACTGCAGACAAGAAGAAAAAGGAGAAGAAGAGGAGGAAGAGGAAGAAGGGGGAGTGTATGTTTGATTTTGTTTATTGCCACTTACCCACTTAACTGCTTCCTTCATTGCCACCAGATTCAGGCATTTATTCTATCATCATTTGCCTGCCTACTGTCTCTATTAAGGGAGATAAGGCATGCCCCTGAAAGAGCAGGGCAGACGCTCTATAACTTAGGAGCCCTGACCATCTAGTTCCTTCTACTGACCTACTGGGATTTTGCCAGTGTTCTTATAAGATATCCATATGAAATACATAATAAACACAATGCTTTTTATACACTGCCTGTTCAGAGTCATGGCAAAAAACTATTTGAGTAGTAGTAGGACAGATGCTCTAATTTGACACAAACATTATATTTTGAACCCAGAAAAATAATGAGCATTAAAGAAAACCCTTGACTGAAGGAGTATGTAAACCAAATATTGAGGTTTGTCAAGTCAGCAAGAATAAAGGCAGTGAAATATTGGTAGATGTTTTCTTTGTATTTTATATTTACGTGTATATAGTTATTTCAATTTGTAATATATTATTCACATTGCCTACATCTGTATGTTTTTATAATATGTGTCTAGTAGAAAAGATATCACACAAGAAAGTAAAAGAGAAGGAATGAAGGTCTTGGTGACTTCAGAAGCTGCAACCAGGTTGCTGTAGAGTTGGCAGAAAAGAAAGCAGGCAAAGTGGGAGGTGGCCAAAGGCAGGACTGTGCTGAGCTCAAGAGCTTCAGCTATGTCTTGTGAGCAGTGCAGTGTCACCATTGGATAAAGTACTTCTTGCAAAGAGAAAGTTAAAGAAAGTAAGGAGGACAGAGATAGCCCAAGGCAGAGTTGGTGAGCTTCTAATCTATGGCAAGAAAGATGGAAATAGAGAAGTGTTGGGTTAGTCAGGCTCTACATCACTGTGATGAAAAGCACAAAGTATACCCGACATAAACAATCTAAGGGAGGAAAGATTCATTTTGGCTCACAGATTCAGGAGCTTCAATCCATCATAGCAGCCAGGGCATTGTGGGACAGAGCAGTTCACAATTTGGCTGCCCGGAAGCAGAAAGAGAATGCTATGCTGTGGGCTTTCCCCATTTTCCTTTGATCCCTTTTCATTGTGTTGAGACCCCTAGTCTATGGGATTGCTGCCTGCAGTCAACATGGATCCTCACCCTTTAGTCCTGGGAATGCCCACACAGACTTACAAGAGAAGGGCCTTACTCATCTCCTACATGATTCTCAACCAAAACAACCAGTTCATCAAGATTAACCATAACACGTAGCAATTTAATGTAAATGTATACGTGATAGGCAGGAGTTAGTCAGTCCATAAACTTTATATGTGAGGGAAAATTGAGTTAAGACAGTGGTCCCATAGTTTATATACAGCAGTGCTGTTTGAATATGGGCTATGGGAGAAATACAATTTTCTTCAAAAACCATTAAAGCTTTCTTCTTAAAAATGTAACTTTTGTACTTTATAATGAACATATTATAAAAACAAACACTAGGAATAATGCGTATAAAACACATGCATTGAGACATATCTTCAATTTTCTTCTAATGAAGATTCACAGTTGCAAAGGGTTATGTTTGAACAGAGTGAAATGGGGTATTTTTTTAAGGAAAAAATATCGAATATCAACCTAAAAACTATAGCAATATATTATAAAAGGTGGCTTTAAAAGCCAACAGTCTAAAAATAGATATCTCTTACTATCTAAATAAACAGTAAGGAGGCAAACCCAGTCACTCCTACTCAGCCCACAGCCTGGCTCAACAATGTTACTATAAGTATTAACCTGCCCTGATCAAACTGGACTTTTAAAATTGCGCTGTTCTCTAGCTCATCAGATTTATTAACTCAAAGAGCTTTTGGATATGAACACAGAGAACTAAACCATCACACAGATTAAATGATGAAGCTTTCAATTTACGGGTACATTAGCTGGTGGTATGGAAGACAGAAACAAACCTTGACAATGGCAAGAGAGGGATCCTGGATGGTGGGTAGGTAGCTTAAACCAGGTCAATTTAAATGAAAGGATGGTGATGTCTGTGGCAGACTGAGAGGAACACGAGTCTTTGACAGTCTGCTGAAAGGAGTTTCTGAAGAAAGGAGGAGAAGATTGACTGAAGCTTATAGAAAATAACCCCTAACTTAGGTCTAGTCTTTCTATTCTTGGTCTTAATATTTTTATTTGTTTCAGCATTCTGAGCAGGAATAGCATCTGTCCTGGCTAGTTTTGTCAACTTGACACAAATTAGAGTCATCCTAAAGAAGAAAAACCTCAACTGAGAAAATCTAGCTGAAAGGCACTTTCTTAGTGATTGATAGGGGAGGGCCCAGTTCATTGTAGGCAGTGCCTTTCCTGGGCTGGGGGTCCTGCATTCCATAAGAAAGCAGGCTGAGCAAGGCCCGAGGAGCAAGCCAGTAAGCAGCACCCACCATAGCCTCTGAATCGGCTCCTGCCTTCAGGCTCCTGCCCTTTTTTGAGTTCCTGTCCTGACTATCTTCAGTGATGGTCTATGATGTAGAAGTGTAAGCCAAAGTGTAACCCTTCCTTCTCCAACTTGCTTTTTGGCCGTGTTGTTTCATCACAGGAATAGACATGCTAAGACAGAGTCTTTTGAATCTGAACTTTTCTGACATTCAAGTAATATTTCTTTTCCTTTACTTTTATTAATATTTAATGAAAATATGATTATGTAATTTCCCTCCCTCTCCTCTTCTCCCTCAAATTCCTGCCATTCTCTCTCCTCACTTTGTCCCAAATTTCCAACTTCCTCATCTTCAATTATTATTTTTAAATATGTATGATATATACATGTAACATTTATGTGTATATATGTATCCTGCTGAGCCCATCTAGTGCTGCACATCCATGATCCAGGGCTAACCTCTTGGTATTGGCTAACCAATTAAGGGTCTCCTCCATGGAAGAAGACTACTTTTACTGCTCTCAGCATCCCTTGGCTGCCTGTAGTTCTTTTTCTAGGGATGTGATTTCTCTGATTCGTTAGTGTGTCTACTGATACTGTCATTGCTGAGGTCTTATTTGGACAGCCATGCTACGGAGGCATTATCATAATTATAATAGAGTGAAGCTTCCCTAATATTTCTCAGAGATACAATCTCACAGCAGCTTTCTTGCTCCTCTGGCTTTTACACTGTTTTTGCCCCCTCTTCCAAGATGTCTTATGTGCAAGAGTTGTGTTGTAGATGTATCAGCCAGTGGGCTGGGCACCACATTATAGTTTCGTGTGATGGAACCTTCTCCTGCCTTGTGGCCTGCCACTGCCGCCGGCCTCTTGTCAGGAGTTTCAGGCCACCAGCAGCCTGCTCCAGGCCAAGAGGCTCAGTGGGGTATGGCCGCCACGTGGCTAGGGGTCACAGGGCCGTGGGTTTCACCTCTTTCTGCTGTGACTTTGGCGGGCCTGTGCCTCCATGAATCAACAAGCAGACAAATGACCACCCGGGACAGACTTCGGTGGGCATCTCCTTTATTGGGGCTTTGAGGATGCCTTTTATGTGGCATGGTCGGGGGCATGGTCTGGCTACAAGAGTGGCACTAATTGGTTGAGTCAGGGATTTTGGGTGCCGCCTCAGATGAACACATTTAAGCCTGTGTCCCCAGTCCACGGGGGCAGACAAAGTATCTTTGCTTCAATGAAGTAGGCAGTATTAATATCTACTAATTTAGCTGGGTTTAAGCCAGGACTAAGGTGAGGAGCAGCCGAACATTCTATCTCCTGGGATGATGTGGGGTTCCAAGGCAGCTTCGACCCACTCTTAGCTCTATGACAGTTCCACACCACACGACCAGTTGTCTTCTACATTTTGACAAGTGTGGCTTTCTGAAATGGTCTCTGTTGTACATACAAGCCTCTTCGGTGAGAGTTGGGAGTTATCCTTATCTGTGCCTAAAGATTAAGTATTTAAACCAGTTGGGACTAGTCTAGTAAAGTGGTGGTAGTAACCTCTCTTCTAAGAGCTATGACCTCACTAGCCCAGGCAGTTGCCTAGGTTTCTGGTATAAAGCATAGCTTCTCTCTTGATGAATGACCTTTAACTCCAATTACACATCTGTTGGTTACTGCCAAGATATGAATGCCATTATTGCACTCCTTGGGATGTCCTGCTATGCTGAACATTGATGTGGTTCATAAGCTACGTCAGATCATTGGCTGCTTCCCTTCCCTGTTAGATTGCAGAACACCTTTTGGTACTATGAAAGCTAGTCCCCAGGAAAGAAGCTTTCAGGACAGATCGAGTTCGTATCCTCCAGGTCCTATATCTGAAGTAAGTGGTGTCTACAGAAATAGGGACTTACCTTCAGCCTCTGGGACTCAACCAAGGGCAAGAACTATACCCTGTATTGTTGTGGGAGTTTCTTGGACAACCCCAACTAACAACTCAAAGAAGGTTCCTCATGTAGATAGTCATGGCTTCTGGAGGGGCATAGTTTATTAAGTTTTTCAGAATTTCATTCAATGCCTCTTGATCACATTTACCCCCAAGTTTTTACAGATCCATTCCATGCCCTATCCCAACTTTGTGTCCCCCCTCCTTTTTTTAAAGAAGACACTATCTCGCAGCAAATGTCCTGGTCCTCCAGCTTTTACAAACTTTCATTCTCCTCTTCATCGATGTTCTCTTAGCCCTAAGGATAGGAATTGTGTTACAAACATATTAATTGGAGATGGTTACCCCATGGTCAGGTGATCTCTACATATGGTCTGAACTTTTCCCATATACTATTTTGAGATAGCCCTCATTTTAACCAGAAGAGGTTATATTAGCCACTGGGAATCCCCAGGCTCAACATGTTCATAAAAGTAAAAATACACATAACATAAAAAGCTCTAAGTAGATTTTTAAAAAAGTGAATGTCATTGCCATAAAATCAAGAAGTATGTTCCACCAGACCCAGAGAAAGGGGAAAGGTGGTACCATAGTGATCAAGACAGTTGAAGCCTGGCTAGGGTCATAAGGAGAAGGTAAAGGAGGCAGTCAGTAACCAGCTGAATGCTTCAAGTAGTACAGAATAAAATAACAGAGATAAAGCAAAGGAAGTTTATCTCCTCCGTGAGCACATGTGAAAAATCAGGTATCCAGGAGGACTCACCAAGGTGGTAGAGAAATACAAACTGTGTATACTCATATGACAGGTGCTCCTAAGAGGAAAGAGCCTGAAGAATCCAGTTTTGTCAGCTTTTCTCAATGGCTAACACCCCCAGGAAGAAACTGTCAGAGTGATTGTGTCAAAGAATAAAGTGGGCTGATTGGATTCAGAGGATGTTGAAGCACCTCCTGCCCAGTCAACTAAAGAGAACATCTGAAATAGGTGGGAGTACGTGGCCACATTTGCATAGAAATAGACATTTAAGTTCTTAATGTTCACACAAATGGGGACATTATTAGAGAGGGAAGAGAGAAAAATGATAAATATAAGGAACTGACTGTTTTTCAGAATAATACATAGGTTTCAGAAATCAAAGTTTAAAGACAACAGAACTTGGTAACAGATGTTTAGTACATGGCCTGGTAAGATTAATATCCCACTCAGATCTCACCTGGAGATATTAAAAAATAAGAAAGAAAAGAAAAACATTGTGTTTGAAAGAAGTCATTGGATGCATGGTATTGGAGAGGACGTGTACAGCATAGCTCTTTACCGTCTGGCAAAGACAGTTATAGAGTGTCCTGTGAGAATCTGGAAGCCACACCCACAGGAGACATGGGAAATGCTTTTAAAACTTAGGCAAGTAGAAGAAAAATGCCCAAGAAGTGCTTCTCAGTTTACCTAGCATCACTCTTAAGTACCAACCTCACTGATATACAGCCAAAGTCTGAAGAGTAGCAGAAGCAGGAGCACAAAGTAGGGGAACCCTTTTTTTCAACCTCCAAGATTGAACTATTTTTATCTAAAGAAATAAACAAACCTAGAATCACTTCTGCTGCTTCTAAAGAAAGCCTTTGTGATAGTGTATTGCTTCCGTTCCTTCTCCTCCACTTCCTTTTTTCTTTCCTCCTCTTCCTCCTCCTCCTCCTTCTCCCACTCCTCCTCTTCTTTCTCCTCCTCCTACTTCTCATCTTTCTCTTCTTCTTGGAGGTAAGGCATTGTTGTATATCTGAGATTGGCTTCAAATTTGGAACCATAATGATTCTTTCTCCCGAGTACGGGGATGACAGCTACTCACCACCACGCCCAACTCAGGACAATATGTCTTAAGAAGAAGAGGTGGATGCCTGTCTATCCATGTTCAAGGATGCCAAAAAATGCTTGCTGAGCTCAAAGGGGGATATCTCTAAAGGGAGAACAGGCCTGCTGTGGCAAAAAGACACTTCACAATTTGAGACAGGAATCACCTGATTTTTAGAAAGAAGTTGATCCAACCCCTCCCACACTAGTGACACGAGTCAAGAATTAAATGTCATATTTCCATGCACACAGAAATTGATTTTTAAATTGCTGTCTGTATGAGACATGATTAGCATTTCTGTGCTAACTGAGAGGCACAAATTTAAGTGCAAATTCAACTGGAAAATGCTGTGCCATTACAGTTAAGTGTTGATTCATGTCAGATTAGTGATTACCCTGCCACCCATCCCACCTAATACTAAAGATTATAAATATGAGCTGGGTGAACTGTTACTAGCTTCTGGGTAAGATCTTCAACCTGAAACACACAGGTCAATACCTGACATTCCATTTCAGTGTGAATAACAAGTGTTTTAGGCATTAGACATCAGTGTCTGAAGTAAGGCAGATTCTTTCAGTGCCTCAACTACTCCCTCAGTACCAGTAGACAATGTAGGAAATACTCAGCCCTCCAGTTTACCATGATAACATTGAGCAAGGTTTTCATTTCAGTAAATTATCTTTTTACTGAACTGAATTGTTCCCAGGAGATGGAAAATTGTGGACAGAATTTCTACAACGAATCTAGTTGGTAATTAGACAGTAACCGAGAAATTAAAAGAATCTGGCTGTTCTGTTGAAGAGTCACAAAGACTGTGCAATTGCCATGCTTTCCCCAGCAGTGGGAATAAGAAAGACAGGTCTATTTGTTTATTCATTTGTTCCTTTTCTCTGAATACAGTGCTTAGGCATATATGGTCCTGCGGCTAAACTAGTCTTGCATCCTGCCACCAGTAAGAGACGAAGCAAGTTATTTACCCTAGAAGTGACTCTGTTTCCCCAATCATAAGTCAGAAATAAAATTGTATACCTGAATAAATTCGAGGTATGGCTAAATTAGTTAATACATGTCAGGATTTTGCAGCATAATATTCACAAGCACTATCTGCTTCTGCTCATTAACGAAGACTGATTGTTTACTACTTACACTGACAAATGAAAAATTAGTCTTTATGAGTCACAGTAGGTCTCCTTTCATTGAAGAGAGTGCTAACTTCTTGCACTTTAACTGCTTGACATTTTAAATAGATTTTTAAGATGTACATTAATGAGTTAGCCTGTCTTCATTATTGTTATACCACATAACTCCTGGAAAGGAGAGGAACAAAGATGGAAATTTATAATCAAATAAAAACTTGTCTTGACATTTCATGTTCTTAATTAGTTAAAAGTTCTAGTTAAGAGTCATTGATGGGAAGTTTGTTCTCCTTTTGTTGTTCAAAAATTATGCTAACGGTAAGACAAGCAGTCACAGCAAAGATGAATATGATCCTCTCAAGTGATTGTTCCATATATACATAAGGGAGGAACTATGCATATATATACATGTGTGTGTATATTAAAGAACTATGCCTGTACAGGAATATATATGGAAGGAAATATATATATATATATATATATACACACACATACAAAATTATACATACATATAGTTCCTTCATAATCTATAACCATTGGTCTAACATATCTCTGTCACTATACTATCAATCAGGATTCTCTCTGATGCAAGGACTGAAAACCTCACCCAATGAAAGAACATTCTTAAATATATGTGAATTTCAAGTTCTGGGTGATCTGAGTGCCACTAAAACAACTTCACCATGACTGTGTTCTCCACTTGGCCTTCTTGCTTTCTATAAACTGTGAAGCAAAGATGCCTACTAGAAAATTTAGAACCATGCCACCTGGGTTTAGATTTGGTGAGAAAGAATACACGCCTTCTGACAACACCAGCAATGAACCCGTCATCTTTCTTCAGTAGTTTGGATCACAGGTAAGTTTTGAACCAACCACAGTGCACAGGATGGATAATTCTTTGGGTACAGTGAAATGATCCTCCCCAAAACAGGAGGTCTAGAGAAGGGTGAAGAAAAACACTAAAGAACTAGGGTGTTGCCATCAGCAGATTGTAGAATAGGCTCACTATCCTAACCTTACAGCTCAGAACCTGCTGAGTCCATTCCCACACCACTTTTTGCCCCTAACACAAAGTCTAGAGTTTGTATGTCCCACCCAACACTTTCATATTTCAATTTTCCTTTTCACCATTCCTCCTTTTGTGTTCTGATCCTCAGTCTGTTGCCAGAATGTTCTCAACTTGGTTTGGCATTTGAAATTCTTCTCTGTCTCTCTCACCCATCTTACTGATATCCTGTAGAGCATAAACACCTACTCTTAAAGTTATCTGTGGTGGTTTGAATGAGAATGTTTCTCACAGGCTCAGGTATTTAAACACTCTATCCACAATAGGTAGCACTTGGTGGGGGGATGTTATGGAACACTTAGAATGTGAAACCTTGCTGGAGAAAGTAAGTCACTGAGGGCAGGATTAGAGAGCTCATAGTCTCACCCCACTTCCTGATTGCCCTCTCTTTTTCATGTAGTTGAGATGAGATTGTTCAGCTTCCTGTACCAGCCACTCTCCACAATGCTTCCCCCCATCATTATGGACTCTTCCTCTGCAACCATAAGTCAAAATAAACTCTTCGTTAAGATACCTTAAGTTATAGTGTTTTAGCACAGCAATAGAAAAGTGATTAATGCACCATCTCAGTCAAGGCACATCATCAGGCATCTGGATTATGAGTCTTTCTTCTTCACTGTGTGGTCTCACATGCTGGGAGTTGAAAGGATGCTTCAATGGTATCATATCCAATATCGATGGGACATGAATGAAAGGGTGTACACAAAGAGAAAAGCCATTATGTTTGGGATTTTTTTTATAATGATTTGCTGTACAAGGGCATGAGTATTCTCCATTGCTATAATGTTTTGTCCTGGAGTTTATAAAGCATGAAAATTGAACAGATTATTGAGAACTGCATGTGGTTTTGAAAACATAAGACACAGTGCTCAGAATTTCAAATTTCACCAATTCACAGTGAAAACAAAAAACATTCAACAAGTATTTGTGAACATCTCTCCGTCAAAGGTTAGATATCTAATGAAGAACATCAACAACAAAAAATGATCTACAGTCTCAAACTGCTAGATGTGCAGTTAAAGAAACAGAATTAAACAAATTCAATACTTCTTGCTGTCAGTCTTACAAATTGAAAAAGGTTGCAGCCTTTTTAGGGAGAATCTACCAATCATAACCAATACTTAGAATATTCTTACTGCTGTGGATGAATAGATAATAGTTACAGTGGCATATTTATAATTTACTCATTTTCCATTAAAATATTTATTTAGGCCCTAAGCTATAAAATTGTATAGTGTGGTTATTTCTTCTGATATAAAACATTCTCTCCTGGAGAAAGAAGAAAGGCTAATAATAAAAGCTAGGGAACATTGGAAGACTCTGGAACAATAAAAGTTACAAAAGATTCACAAGTATCCTCCTCAAGATTTGAAAACAGCAAAAAATTCCAAGAAAGGAGACCCTCTTCCTCGGAGCTGTCTATATGGTTTATAGAAAGCTCCCGGTAGAAATGTAGTGTTGTTCGTGAATCATCACCCATGCTGGGTTGGATCTTCAGTGTTTCAGCTGCTTTTGAGTCATCCATACTCCTCCAAGTAACCCTGGTAAACCCACTGACTCATTAAGCTAGACTTGGGTCAAACTGTTTCTTTTTTTTTGGTCTGTCAATCATACCCTATCAGAAGTGAGCATATATTTCTTCAGGTCTTCTCAGGAGAAATCACATAACAACTGAGTACAAAATGGGGTCTTGAAAGACAGTGGGTATTAAACTAGAACTCAGCTAACTATATCCTTGAACATGGTATGAAAGCAGCTATGTAGATGTGAAGCTGAAGACTGTAATAGAACATTAGGGAGATCAAGTATTTGTGGGGGCTATCAGTTCTCTGAGGGATTCCTTTCTAAAACCTGAAAAAATGAGTAAGCTGGAGCCAGGGGATGCTTAGAGGAATAAGCTTCTGGAAGGTGCTGACACAGAACAAAACTTAACATGTCCAAAGGGGACCACAATCTGCACAGCAGCTTCAGTGTTCAGTGAGTGATGGCAAGGTGGAAGTTAGGGAGAGTTCAAACACAAGGCCTTGCAGTCAAGAAAGAAGCACAGACTGTTAGGTAGAGAGGGAAGCCACTGATAATTAGAAGTAGCAATGCCCATTCAGAATTTAGCTGGATAATCTCGGTACAGTGATAGAATCAGTAGGATGGCCATTCAGTAGGCACCTGCCTAGTGGGTGCGTGGAGTTGGGGGAGGAACTAAGCTGGAGAGTGGGCACAGCTGAGCATTACTTGAGAAATGACATCAAGAATAACACCAAATAACATCCAAGTTCTTATTCTTCATCCCTGAGAATTCAGTTTTCTAGAGCAGACCCTTAAGGGTCAAGGGGAATAAGTTAGGCCAAGTAAACTGAAACTTCAGAGAAACATACTCTCTACTGCATTCTTCTGGGTTTGAATAGAAATCTCATTCAGTCCTGTTGATCTATGGCTCAGGGAGTGGAATCTAATCTTTCCCAAACTGATCCTGCCCTAGCGCCACACTGTCTCCTTAGCATTCCAGGCTGAGAAGCAGCTGGAGTAGCAGATGCTCTGTGTTCTGAGAGGTTTCTCTGAAGAGACTTGACACTGTCTGATGTTCTGAATGTCTGAAGGGTCTACAGTGCTCCTATCTTTAGCTTCTCCTCCAGTCAAAACTGTCTCCAAACTTTCCACTCCGTCTATTATCTTCCCCCTGTCTATAACCCCTCTTTCCCTAAGAACCCACATTTCAATGCTAGTCTTGACTTAAAATTAGACACTCTTTTCACAGAGGACTGACAATCTTTTCCCATTCACTGGTTGTAGAGATAAACACTTGAGATTACACAGCTATTTTTTTAAAAGAAATTCTGCTTCATATTGAGGAGTTATGATTGTAGTTCAACTCTTTCGAATGCCATTTACTTCTTTTGTAACTTGATCTATCTTTTTAGGTTCATGTATTCACCACACAGATTTTATAATAATCCCAATATTGTGAGGTTTACAAATCTCACCAATATACATTGTCATAAGATCATCTCAGTAACACTTAGAGGTACACGTTATTATTGCCATTGTTATATTAGACAATTGGGACTTAAGATTACGTTCACAGTCTGATGTTACAGAGCTAGAAAATGGTGATGTGGGTCCCATGATCCCAAGCTTTTATTTTAGTGTTGCTTCATCAATGTATATAAGAGAAGGAGCGGAAGGGTAGTAATTAAAAACAGCCTACTATTTTATAGTCAATATGATTGTTTTCTATTGTACAGCAAATTCCTTGATGGTTTCACAATAAAGCCTTAAAAATATCAGAAAATAATCATGTAAATTCCTTAGTGGATTAGTTTTCTCTGCACCAAAACTTTGTGCCCCACCACCACAATTTTCACTCTTCAGGCAACTTACATATTTCTTTTTTAAGTTACTAGGAGAAACAAATTTTGTTCCCAGAAGTACATAGTCTATGCTAAAGAGAGCATAGACTATGTACTTCTGGGAACAAAATTTGTTGCATAAGCTCTGCGAACAACAGGACCAATAGTTTGATTTCCACTTAGCAAAGGCAGTAATCTCTATACCAAATGTCATGGCCACCTATTTCAACTCTAAGGAGCAGAGGCCCTGTTAAGATGCCTGTGATTCAGAATGCAGAATGTTGCTGCAGGGAAATCTCACTGACCCTCTCCCAGTGGGAGCATAAATCCTGTTTTGCTGTTCCTGTTTTGAAAAACATGTTCTGTGGAATGAAGTAAACTCCTCAAGCTCTTTGGAAATAAAGCAAAAATTTATAGCAGCTGAATACATATATGATATTTCAAGTTTTTGGAAGTTGTTAAAATGTCATGAATTCAAGTAATGGAAATGCAAAGATTAGTGTCTAACTGTGAGATGTTTCCCACGAGGCTCACAGAAATGAAGTAACCTGCCAAAGGAAGATGGCTAGGGTAGAAATTGAATCTGTATGTCCCGAGTTCAGGTCTAGTGGCCAAGAGGTTTAGTTATGTGCCACTGATGAGGACCCACTCCTGGACTCAAAAGTGTCCTTGGGCTCATCAACTACCAAACAAATTAGCACATCTGGGTGATTACTTGCCTCTTTGTGTTTCTTCCTATTCAACATTTCATGAATAATCAAGTTGAGATATCCCCTTGATAAATCTAACTTAGAATTAGATGAAAGAATTCACCTCATGCTGCAGTTAAGATTGAAGTCTAATGAGAGCTACTGATAGGACCTATTGTGATGGTTAGACTACTACCCCAAACGCTCTAGTCTAATTCCAGGTGTTGCTGGAGTGTAATTTGTAGATGTGATTCCACGAACGTATCTCTCTACCTAGTCACAGACTTCTTCCTGTCCCCTCAACCTTGTTTTCTGCTGAGATCCAAGTGTTATTTACAGAGGAAGGAACTCTACTAGAAGGTAGACAAGTGCCTCTACTGAACTGACATTAAGAATTGCCACTAGCCATTTTGAGGTTCTCATGCCTCGGAACATCAAGATCTCAAATAGATCCGTTAACATGCTGGCTAAAGCGTTTGGGCTGACTGACGAGGGAAAGTTGGGTTGATACTATACAATGGAGGGAAGGAAGAGTATGTCTGGAATGCAGTAGACCTCTAATGTTTTGCTGGGAGAGGGTGAAGAGCAAGGGCTAACCCAAAGGAAGCATGTGTGAGAGCTCATATGGAAGCGTACTGTCTCACACACCAATTAAAACATTAATTGGAGAGATAGCAGCATATACATGAAATGACAAAAGGGGGGATTCCAGGGATTAAAGGGTTAAGTAGAGATTTAGGAGGGTTAAGGGAGAGAGTAGTAGATAGGTTAACCAAAACTATGGATGTATTAAAAAAAAACCTTATGGAAATCCATTAGTTAATAAGATAATTTCAAAATAACAACTTTAAAATGAGTTTGCAAAGAATCGCTCTGCATGGATGAACAATGTTGCTCCCAGAAAACATGGGTTACTCCATGAATGTCCGTGGCACAACTCCCTAATGAGTTGTTGATCAGGGCGGCCCCTGTGATCTACAAAACCGCGTGCAGAGGGAGGTCATAGACCCTTGTGCAATACCTGCTGTTGTTGGTTTGCTAACTGGTCATATGACCAATTGTCTTCTCAGTATTTCCGTTCATACTCAGACCTGGGCTGTCAGCAGCCTCGGTCAAAAAAGCTTCTTGTTGACGTAGACAGCAGTTGAAGGAGATACACAAAACTTCTCAGTGTGGTGAGAAAAAGAGTGCTCCACCCTGAATGGGACACCCACATCAGCCCCTGCCTCAGCCAAGGCTCGGGAAACATAAAGAAAGGGATGAAGAAGAAAGGGTATGAGAACTGGGGGATGGGAAAAAACGCTGTGAGATGCTCTCTTCTACACAGGATGTGGCTACCATGCGCGTGAATGCACAGCTGCTGTACAAGATGGAACCAGCCAAAACTGCAGCATAGACGGGATAGATGAGCCCCTCCTATCCCATACTGAAGAGCTGTTGGCCATTGATAGTAGCTAGGAAAGCAAGAATCATGCATTTTTGAGGATGCGCCTACTGGTAGGTTTCTCACGCTCTGCTGGATGGCTCCATACTCACGCATATATTAGCAGTATTAACTGAACTTAGTGAGTCACCAACGAACAAAAAGATACGAATATGGAAGAAAAATGTGTTGGGAGTTATGAGGGTAGTTGAAGAGAGAGAAACAGGGGTTGCACGTGATCTTATGTCATTGTATAGAAGTTCCAAAAAATAAAGAAGAAAAAATGTTTATAGTTTTTTTCTGAGGTTGTCTGCCAATCTAACCTAAAAGCGTTAGATTATTGGGCCCTTGTACTCAGATTATATTACATAACCAATCAGTGCATCTATCTATATTTATTAATCCATTTATTTCTATTAGATTTGTATACATTATATATTACATAAATATATTAATACTAAATCTCTATATGCACAAGCACATATACGCCTGGACACAGTCTACAAGTACTATTTATTTGAAGAACCCTAAATGATAGTCACCTCTAATCTACAGGTTCAAAGTTCAGTTTTCTTTTACTTTCTTTTAGATTTTTTACACTTTCAGTTACAAAGCTAATAACATGCTCATTTTAAGAAGTTCAAGTACAGAGTTGTAGATTGTAGATGTAAATATCAATGCTGTTCACCCTTGTTCATTTTATCCTGCCCTTTGGTGTTTATACCTGCACATATATTTCTTCATAAGGCACATATCGACACACAGAGAACGCATACATATTCAGATGTCTAGAATTTACCCTTAAAAGAGGTTACATTGCACATAATCTTGCACTTTATTATTATTATTAGTAGTAGTAGTATTACTACTATTATTATTATTAGTAGTAGTAGTAGTAGTAGTATCATTATTTTAAAGTAAATGCTAGAGGCGACTATACCATACTAATACCAGATAAAAAGAGCCCATTTCAAATTCTCTGTATACCAGGCACTCTATTTACCATGCAAGCAAGGGTTTTTATCCTGATGAACTTTTACAGGTTTTCAAATGATTTAGAACAGTTCAAATGATAACCATGTTTACGCATTTAATTGTACATATACGTGTAGTTTTTAAATATGTCATAAAATTGAATTTTGAGTCCAAAGGGTATAAATCCTCTTTAACTCCTACCCATAGATTCCTTTTCAAAAGTTATAGAAAGCCTTTGTTCTATCAGCGAACTTCAAGCCCAGATCCTTACCAGAACTGGATGTTAGGAGTCGATATCATGAATAGAAAAGTGTGCTTTTAGAACTCATTGCAAATCTCCTGCCATTGTTCTGATTGACAGTATTCTTACATAGTCAGGCTAGTTGTCATATTTTCCTACTAGCACTTGCTTTTCTTTTGCCTAGTTTTCATTGAATTCCTTAAAAGGAAAAAACTAATCTCCAAGATATTTTCCTTCATCTTTACTGAACATCGTCTTTACATATGTCCATAGCATGAATTCAGGTCAATATTTACATAGATCTTGACAGTTCAACTGAACTGACATCATCTTCCCACACCCTGTGAAACAGAAAAAGCATCCGAAGGGAGGTGATCATCTGGTCGACTTGGAGATGTCTGTCAGAGGCACAGTAAGTAGCTAAGAAAATCCTAAGAAAAATCATCTTGTCAACTTCCTCAAACCAGAAATGTATTTAGACTGCAACACAGTCCTAATGCCCAGCTTGCAGAATTGCAGAATTTTCCAATTTGGTATGGCTCCAGGTTAAAAAACGTACCAGCTGAAAAATGTGGATTGGAATCATTTGCCATCCGTTCTTAATATAATGACTGATTTCCCACTCTGGATGCAGGGAGCTTCAGGCAATGAGTTTGAACTGAGTCCAGGTGGAATACGGCCAGGCATATTAAATT
Source organism: Cricetomys ansorgei (assembly GCA_026225945.1). NCBI lineage: Eukaryota > Metazoa > Chordata > Mammalia > Rodentia > Nesomyidae > Cricetomys > Cricetomys ansorgei. The sequence continues at coordinate 7,476,648 of JAMJFZ010000242.1, forward strand.
CAAGGCTGCTATCACACAACTCCCCACAGAAATTGAGCAAATAACGTAGCTGAAGTGCTTTCTGCATGCTGTGTAACCCAACACTTTTGGCAACCTGATTAATTCCTTGCCCTTTTCTGGAGTATGCACAGTTAGGAAATATATGAAAAGGTGACAGAAACCATAATAGAAGCTGTCAAGTATTACATTCAAAACGTTATCTTCTTCAATTCGGGGTTTCGGGGGAAACAAATGAGGAAATGTCCCCATGAAGGTAGGATACAATAATTACTTATCAGCGCTCTTTTCTGTTGTTAATGCTCCTAACCAATCCCAGAGCTGATAGTTATTCTAAATTCACGATGTTTTCTATAGTGTTAGGCAACAATATGCTACCAGGCTTGTTTTAAAACTAAGTTAATTAATCTCAAGTTTTCATTGTACTTTAACTTAGACCACCATCTCAGTGTGCATTTCACCATTTCATGGAAGTATAGGAACACAATCTTCGGGGGGCTTCCTTTGTGCCCCGCAAGCCCCAATTTGTTTTTTGTTTTTGTATTTTCTCTAAATAATGCCCATGAGACTAACTTTCAAGCACAAATGGAAAGACACACTTAACCCAAGTTTTAGTCTTTCCAGGGACTGGGGTATTGATGTTGTCCAGGTAGGTTCCAGCTAGAACATAATGCCAAAAATGACACGTCGAGTTTTACCAGTGCCATCAAACACTAAGCTCATCAGAAGAAACTAACGTGTTAAGTCAGCGATTTCTTTTTGCTAAATGGAATCCTTTTAGATGTGACTGTGACATTTACGCTATTCATTCTTCCTTGAAAATTCTTTTCTAATTGTACCATAGGAACAATGAGATACTTTGATACTTGGCAAATTAATTCTACAGTGTGATTTGAAAGTCAAATTAGCAAAAACAGTGGGGTCCAGCAACTCGCAGTACTAGTCTGCTGGTGCTTGGGGAATTCAAGTCATGATGACATCACAAATTATGGAAGAAGTTGACGCTGAAAGCTGAGGAAGAGTCAGAAAAGGATTTTGTCAGGCACACAGCACTCTAAGTTGTACGCTTTTCCTTTAGATTTTGATTGCTAAATGTTTCCTTTGAACAAGTAACTTAGTTTAAATGGGATTTGAACAAACTCAGCTCCGGGAATTAGTAACCAATTTGCTTTCAAGGGTCATATTTCGTGTTACACTTAATAGGAATCACATGTGTTTGGTTGCTCTCTTCTCTATTGACGTTGGCTTTCGAGAGAAAGGAATTCCAATAACAAAGCACTGTGATAGAGACTGTACCCATAAATCGTGCGTAGGTCTAACATCAGTATGTGCTTAAGAATGTAAGTGTGCCGAGTACTGTAACCTATTTGCGTGAGTGTATGTGTGTGTATGTCATTCGTGGCTGAAAATATTCTTTGGGGGCAGTAGTCGAGATGCTGAACCGCTGACTGAAGGAAAAAACACCTGGCAATTAGATGGAAAAAATTGTAGGGTTAATTGATAGGGGGAGACTAATAGGATTCTGGCTGTGCTCGGGATCAGGATCTGACCTCTGAGAGCTCATGGATTGGAAACTGGAAAACATTTTAGATCCTGTGCTTGAAAAAATATCTGAAGCGGCACCACATGCCAGAGTTAATCAGTGTCAGACCGTACCTCTCCCTGTCTGCGGGAAATAAACAAAAGGGGAAGGGGAAGGGAGAGGGAACCTTGGCCCCTTTGTTATGAACAGAATCATGTCCTGAGCAAATTAATATGTTGAAGTCCCATTAACCAATGGGACTGAGTTGTAGGTAGAGAATTTCAGGAGGCAATCGAGGTTAAATGAGGTCAGAAGAGTGAGGCTCCGTCCAACGTGACTGGTGTCCCTACAAGAAGAAAACCAGAAGCGGATCTCTTCCTTCTCTGTCCCCATCCTTCTCCTCCTCCTTCTCCTTCTCCCCACTCCCATTCCTCTCCACCTCCATCTCTTTCAATCTCTTCAGGAGCAGAGAGCAAACGCCACATGGAGACACAGTGAGATTACCTCTTAGAAGTAGGAGGAAAAAACTCCTTACCAGAAACTAGACTGGTCAGCACTTTGATCTCTGACTTCCAGTCACCAGTGTTGTTTAAGCTATGTGGTAGTTTGCTGTGGCAAGCTTAGCTGGCTCTCCAGTAGCATTAATTAGGATAAGGTGGTATAGATAAGGGAAATACATGATCATTGTATACGTGGACCCAAAGCAGACATTCGGTGTTTCCGCAAACTCTTGGCAGAAAGGCATGGTTCTATCAGCTGTCTAGAAATGCTCTTGCTTGTAACCAGAAAGTAGAGTGAATGTCTGTTATATTTGTTTGGGCACATTTCTTCTTCCTTTCCATCTAACATCATTAAGGCTTTCCAACGAAGAAAAACCTCTCTTTTATTCTCAGTCTACATAATTTGGTTGATTTTCCTGACCCCATCCTATATCTGGAAGTTGGGTAGATGACTCAGGCCTGTGCTTTGAAAGAATTATATACCCAGTCAGGATGACAAAGGTGGACGTTGGACAATCACAATAGTTTATCACTAGTGTACATACTCCCTGAAACTACTGGGAAAGACACACATGCATTCTATGGGTCTTTACTAAGATAAAAGGAGGCACATCTGGAATAGTCACGGCCATCCTCAGAGAGTTAGGTTGCAACAAGGGAAGCTCAAGGCAAGAGAATGGAGGTCATATTTTTAAATATTTTATTTCATTTTTAATTATGTGTGTATGTATATGGTATGTGAACATGAGTGTGGGTGCCTTCAGAGGCTCAAAGAAGGTTCAGATGCGGTGGTGCTGGAGTTATAGGGAATTGTGAGTTTTCTGGACTTGGTCCTCTGCAAGAACAGCAAGCTCTTGACTACTAGGCCATGTCTTCAGCCCCAGGAATTCATGTTTCTAATGATCCTTTTAGGAAGCAACATCCAGCCATTACTGGGTCTAAACTTGGACTTCTTTGTTACTGTGGCCAATGAGTCAAAATTTTTTTTTCTTAAGCCTTCTTTAGTTGGGTCTGGTTCTTCTAGGTAGGGAAGACATTTTGGTTATTAAGATGGCTAGAGATTTAAAATTCTGACTCAAATGTCTTCGCTCTTCAACTCATCCAACTTTGGGGAAAACTTCTAATAAGACTGGATCTGAATTCTAGTTTCTGTGGGAAATCTCTAAGATCTTATCTTTGGTAGTAATCTAATGTTACTCGTGTTATCTGGATCTGTTCATTTGTATGTGTGTGCAATCCTAAAACCTAGGAAGATGGGCTAACTGGAGAGATTGGAAAATTATCTACGAGACCATGCTTCAAGGTCTAGTGGGCTGATGTCCTGAGGGGCACCATAAGGAAAGAAAATAGAAGGGCTAGCATGAGGGCAAACGGCATGTCAGCCATCACCTGGGTGTGGCTGTGAACAGCAGGGGTACAATGGGCACTTTGGGGGGATAGAGTTGTATTTTTCCAATTGTTGTGAGGTGACCAGTGTCGTCACAGAATTCATTTCCACCCAGATTTTCTTTGGAAGATCTTAGAAGATACACTCAGTAAATAATCTCATTATGAAAGCATCCTAGATTTTAGGGTAGGCGTCATGTTCACTGGCTCACATCCTTCTAAAAGGGAAGATGGCATCAAGATCTAGAGAAAAAAAAAAGACTACAGGAAGCAACTTATGTAACCACTATTCAAAATATATCTTTGACACCATAAATTGTCAGAGACAAGGAAGGCTTTGCCCCATGCCTTTTAGAGCAAACAGGACCTTGTTGACACCTTGATCACAGATGTCTCGCCTCTGGTTCTATCAGGAAAAAAATACCTATGACTTTTAAATGCCAAGATTTTGGTAACCTGCTGTAGCAGCATCTACAGAAAAGAATACTTTGGCATGACTGTACACTATGGTAAAGAGGTATGAAAGTTGAAAAAAAAAAGACATGGACTTGCTACAGAAGGAGGCGTCTGGATCAAAGTTTATTAGAGTTGAAATGAAAATGGCTATTTTCCACCTATAGTCAGTCTTGTCCAATCCTAATCTACGTCCTAATTCATTAGATACTGACCAGGCTGTGTGTACTACCAAAGAGCCATTCTGGGGGAAAGCAAGGTTTGCTGAGTTTCTGTCCTTTTTCTCAGAAGGAGACAGGACTAACGTGACTTTGCTGTGGGTAGTGTGCACTGTGCTCTGGCATTGTGACAGTTGGGCCATCTGCTTCATGGAGGTCGTCCAGCATGATCAAAGACAGTATCCTTTCTGTCATTTCATAGAAAGGCAGCCTTGTAACACAACAGTCATTTATCTGGTTCATTGTGTGGTTCTGTAAATCGTCCATGATTAGGGCTACCGTCTATACCAATTTGCCTCAGACAACACTGCCAGTTGTCCCAGCCCACCCCTTTCAGTTTGACAGGTGTCTCTGAATAGCAAATTATTTAGCTACCTTGCTATGACATAATCCATCCTTTCTGTTAAAAAAAAATTTAAAACTTTACAAATTAATTTACTTTGATTTTTCTTCCCAGCTTCATGAAAAATAAAATCTTAGTTATAGTATTTTAGAAATAAAAATACATTTAAAAACCTTTTGCATCTTATTTATTTATTTGTGCATGGGGCACATATGCTATGGAACATGTATGGAAGTCGGAGGGTGACTTGCAGGAGTTGGTTCTTTCCTTCCACCATATTGGCCCAAGGTACTATACTCAGGTCCTCAAGCCTAGAGGCAGGATCCGTTACTCACTAAGTCATCTTGTGGTCCCCAGGTTCACCTTTTTAAAAATGAGTTTTGCTCAAGATTTAGCAATGAGAATTCAGATTGTATTTGTTTCCTAAAACCTGGGTGTTTTCCTGTGCTGTGAGACACACCCCTCGCTCACTCTCCCCACTCCTACCTGTTTGGGGGTTTGATAGTTCCAGAGGTGCCTCTATCCAGTGAAAGGAATTTGGCTACTTCAGCAGTGTGATAACTGCACACAGTCCTGTCTGCAAGCAGGTGTAAGCTGGCATCCTGCCCAAGCTGGCCAGACAGCTTCATAAATCCTGCCCATACCGTAGCCCAAATTACTTTTCATGACACAAAGCCAAGCTGTGTTATTCACCTAATGCCCCGATTTACAATTCCCAAGACAAAAGAACATACAGACAGAGTTTCAGTGCTGTGTTTGCCTTCACATCTATCTAAAGGTCAGCTTCAGGTCAAGCTCAAGAAACCTGACAAATGGTTAGTGAATATACCTAAGAAGTACGTTAAGTGGGAAACTTAAGCATTCCTTATTTTTGTGCTAGAAGAAAACTCAAACCAATTTACATTCTTTTCATATTTGAGACAAACAGCTGTTCTCCCATTTGTGGCATTCTGGAAAAGTGTTATTCACTCTTTCATTCATGTACATGTGAATTCATGAGCTTACAGATAAGGTACACACATGTATACACATACTGGACTACATAGTTTCCATTTAAGTATTTGTTTCTATGTCTACAAGAACCTGGGTTTCTGGAAGTCTGGGCTAACCTACTGGTCTACCTGGAAAAGTTCCATAGTGGTCCAGCAGTGCCTTAGTATCTATAAGCAAGAAAATCATACCTAGAATGCAGATGTTTGGTGATGTACACTGCTTTCACATAAAACCCATGAGCATGGAGGGCAAGAATAGTACATGAAGACCATTCAAAACTACAAGATAACACCATGAAAGCCTAGCTAACAAATGAGGTTAATTGTCTAGTTGTTTGTGTTTACAGGTATATACACTCCCCGACCACTCAGCTTTTCTCAGTTTAGTCGCCCTCATGTTAATAACCTTACTCCTTGGTGATGGGAAATATTTCCTCTGAGAAACTTTTTCCCTTGGGTAGAGCTAGTAGTTTCATGGGAGTGAATAAAACAAGATCCTAGCGGAGAATGGATATCACAAAATACTCCTCACCAACTGCAAATGCTGTGGTAGATGCCTAAGTACCCAGCTTTATCTATGGCTAAGAAGTTGGCCAAGGCTGGGCTGCTAAAGCATACCTTCTTCCTCAGGCCTCTGAGGGCATCTGCAGAAACCAACAGATGGCAGAGTAAGCCCAGCTTCCTCACCCCAGGAAACCACAGTGGCCCTTGAGATTTGTCTTACAACTGTTGTTTTATTAAGTACCAAATCTCTCCCTTCCTCCTCCCTCCCTCTCCCTCCCTTCCTCCATCTATCCTCCCTCCCTACTTCATTGTCTCCTTTTTTTCAAACATGGTCTCACTATGCAGCCCAAACTTGAGATCTCCCCATCTCAGCTTCTCCATCGCTGGGGTTACAGGTGTATAGCTCCACATCTGCCTTGCAAACTTTCTCTGCTGCATACATGTCCCTTGTGATCACTCTTCTACTCTTCTCAATCCTCCTCTCCTCCCCTCGTTTTTTTTTTTAATTTTTTTTTTTTTTGAGAAACTAGGCTAGAAACTTCACTAAGGGAAGTAAGACATTTTTTCAGAGAACACATTTATCCCCACCAAATTTCAAATTGGATTTGTAGATTCCCCTGTGACAGAATTATAGAACTAGCCCAGGGTGTTTCCCACAGAGCCAAGTAAGACTGTCATTATCATGTTTCAGCATGTAAAGGAGAAATATGACAGATGGATACATTTCAATGAGTTGTTTGACAAACCTGCTGTGTGGACTGCAGACAGTGTCACTTGACCCCTAAGGTAAAAATTTTGTTGAAGAGTTGTCTGGGAGGACGATTTTGCTATGGCAGCATTGGCAGCCACATTTGTGATACCCATACTATTTCAGCTCCCGCTCGTCTCCTGCATGCTGCTTTGCCACTGCAATCCATTTTGGCTATTACTGGAAGCTTCAGTTGATTAACAGGCAGTGAGTTCTGGAAGTGCTGAGACCCCATCCTTCCTGGACCCTGTCACAGATAAATTACTTGTACTTAAGCCCTTGTCTGGGGTCAACTTCTACTAACCTAAGGAAATCTAAAATGAAGACAGTGGTAAAGTTAGGTGAGAGCATGGGGATTATGTGGCTTGGTTCTGAAGAGCCATCCTCACAGGGAATTTAAGAAGAGCACAGAGGATGTAGCAGTATAAGAAGCATGTCACAATGGGGGTCACAGAACGTCAAGTTCCACATGCAACTGTACTAATAAAAAGTATAGTGTGGGCACTGGAGAGATGGCTCAGTGGTTAAGAGCACTGGCTACTCTTCCAGATGTCCTGGGTTCAATTCCCAGGACCCCACATAGCAGCTTAGTACTACCTCTAATTCCAGTTCCAGGGGGATTCGATGTCCTCTTTTGACCTCAGCGGGCTCTCCATGCACATGGACACACATGCTGGCAAAATGCACATACACATAGAATAATAAAATAAAAATAACTTTAAAAAAAGGAAAGGAAAAATGAAAAAACAAGTATAGTGTGTGTGTGTGTGTGTGTGTGTGTGTGTGTGTGTGTGTGTGTTTGGGGAGTGCAGATTGTGGGAAGAGTAGGGGGTGAAGATTTCTCCTCTTCTATTACTAAGATTATGACTGGGAAGACAAAACATGAGTTTGAGATTTGTCTTCATGTTTGAAAAGGCACTTGAATGTTATTAATGTATTCCAGGAAGTGCTGCATACCAACTTGAAGCTTTTATCGGCTTTTCCTTGCTCTAATTTCTAAAGCAAAAATGCCTTCCTCCAAATACTCTATTAAATGAACACATGAAATTAACGAAACATATCATTGCTTTCACAATGGCCAAATTGTAGATTTGTCACAGTACAGAGACGGAAACTCATTAAGCCATTGTGCCTCCACTTCACATTTTATAGCTCACTGAAAGAAAAAGAATTCTCCAGCCCACCAAACCTTCTTTCCCCCCATTGTCTCTCTGAAACATCTTTTATAGTTCTAGCTGCAAATCGCCTGACTTATCTCTTCGTGCCCATAATATCAATGCCACAGAAGTTAAGGAGAGCTGTGGCTAAAAGGGAGACTTTGCTGTGGGGTGGGGAGGGATTTCAGGTTTATTTGGGAACAAAGAGTTGACAAGTTCTTGCAGCCTTTCAGTGCTGAGGAGTATACCAGCCTTCTCTCTTATCAGCCTGTCAAACCCCTTCCCTCAGAGTTCAGCCAACTGTGAAGTATTTATCCCATCGGGTTTGGGCATTTTAGCAAATGTCAGCATGATTTCAGTGGGAATCCAAAGTGATCATTCAGCTGTTCTCCACACAGCACTGAACAACGCTCCGTCTTTTGAGTGGATCCTGTGAATTCAGGAAAGAATGACAGGAAATGGCAAACGTGAGTCAAATTTGAGCTGGCCGATCCTCTTTCCAGACGTGACCCCTGCACTTAATTATAATTAAATGCTACGGAAATAGAAAAAAAAAATTCTCATGCCTACCCAAACAAATGCTGCTTCGTTGTCATCTGTTACTGAAGTTGTTTTGCATTTACAAGTTATTGCAGTGGGGCATTTTGACATGAACTCTAAGTATTCATTAACTCTTGGTTTCAACATTTGAATAAAAGTGAAACAAACAAAACTTCTCACTAAGTTCTTGACCAAAAAAAAAAAAAAAAAACAAAACAAAAAAAAAAAGCATTTTTCTGGGGTTCATCTTGAACTTTGTGTTTCTTCTCTTTCTGGAAAATGACCTGTTGAAGGAGAAAAGAAGTAGATACCATTTGGGCCTTTCCAGATTTCTCTACGATCTCTAGCTCTCTGTCTGATGTATAGGCTTAAATGATTAAGGAACAATTTGAGGTTTAACCTGATGTAGGGCCCGTAGTGGATACCCAGGATCTCAATCCCTCCCAGGTATCTCATCTCTCCCTGGCTATTATTTGCGCCCTCTCCTTGTACCGGCAAAGCTGCTTCAATATTCAGCCTGGCAGGTGAGAGGTCCCTTACCAGCTCTTCAGAGCTATGCCCATTCACAACCCCACTGTACGTTGGGGCATGAAGTTTCATCCAGCCTGAGTACCTCCTTTATTTTATGGTGCTGGAAAAAGAGCCCCATTCAAACATGCACAGAGAGAGTGAAGACTGAATGACTCTTCAATCAGAATTTGGGGGCCTGCTTATGCAGAAAGTGAAAATAGATGCCAGAGAGGCAGAAATACATGTCTACTGCGTAGCGATTGTAGCACCTGACTTACAGGGTGGCCTCCCAGAGATTAGCCTCACCATGTTTTGGTTGCTTTCCCTTAATGTTTAAAATTTATCATTATTGCTATTACTGTTGTTGATGAAGAGGATGATGATGCTGCATCATTGATACTTATATTGTATATGTGTTTGTAGGTATGTACACATAAAAAAAAGCACACGCCTGCCTATGTGTGTTATGGAACTGAGAAGAATACTTTCTGAGGTTGGTTTTCTCTTTGTACCTTGTTGAGGCAGGGTCTTTCTTGTTTCTAATTCCGTGCTTACTCCAGGCTAGCTAATCTGTTAGCTTCCTGGTGATCCTCCTGTCTCCACCTTCGATCCTGCTGTAGAAATACTGGGTTTATAGTTGAAAGCCACCCAACTTACTGTAGGTTCTGAGGGTCAAACTCATATCATCAGGCACTTTTGCCCCCTGAGCCTTCTTGGTGCTCCTGCTCTGATCTTTGGAGACAGAAGGCTGAGTTTTCTCAACCATTTCTCAACGCAGCTCACTGTGTTAGACAGGAATGGATATGTATATACTTTAGGAGAATATTTCAGATGCTAACTTCCTATAGATCATCTTATGGAAAGATGACCAGCCTCATCTTAGTATATCGATTTTGTGTAATCAACCTAACCTCTTTTGAAAAAAAAAAAAAAAAAGAAATAGAACTGATTGGAAGCGAAATTTTAGCATTTTAGAGTTAGAGTACATTTTTTTGTTTGAAATTAAAATGAAGAGACTTCCAAGCATAAATGAGCATAATGGGGATTCTGAGAGATTGTATAATCAGCTTATATGGCACGAAAAGAATTAAAAGCAATTAATGGAATAGAGATCGTCTCCCAGGGTGAACTTTAATTCAGCACCCACTTCCTTCAGCTCTTTCTTTCATTCTTTTAGTAAAATACTCATTTTTAATTTTTTTATATTACACATCTAACTCTGTCAGCACATTTCTTTGCATTTCATTTCCAATGATATATTTGTTTTATATATGGTATCTGAGCTTATTGACTAAACTCAGTTTTCTTCAAGGTGAAATGAAGTATGTGCATGCATGTGTGTGTGTGTGTGTGTGTGTGTGTGTGTATTGTTGTTGATGCTGATGCTGATAACGGTAATGAGATAATACTGGAGATGCTAGACTCAAACATTAAGAAAACAGAAACTATTCTATTTGGCATAAGTCTTCTGAGAATATTGTCAGGGAGGAAGAGATTTTAGGAAAGAATATTCATAAAAACTCACTATTGTGCACAGCACCATTGCTATACACCAAGTATGAATTTAGATGCTAATTAGACCTAACCCTTTGATTGGAACCTTGTTTCATTGTTGAAGTAAAACAGAGAATGTCAATTTTTGCAACTGTATCTAGTTGCCTTTAGGAGAGAAGAAAGAAATTGAGCTAGAGGAAGGGAGTTACTTCCTGTGAGAGATATCTGAACTCTTCATTCACAGGCCCAATTTCAAAACATAAAATGGAAAGTGATAGAGAAAGACACTGAAGTCCTTCTCTAGCTTCCATTCACCACCTCCCACCACACACAAAACTAGATTCAAAGTAGAAATAAAAGAACACATGATGGAATACAAATCAAACAAAAGAAAGTAAGAAAAGCTACTCAAACAAAAAGAACTACTTTGGCACTCCGAGTGGTGTGCACTTTTCTCATCTTCGTCCTGAATTGTAAACAAACAAGACTTAGCCTCAACAATGACATTCCCCTAAAAATGTCAGTCTGCTAGTAATAACTTCTAATATTGTATATTTTTATGAGTGACTCAGCAAGACTTTGGTCATCAATACAGTGACACACTGCAATCCAAATATAAGCCATCTTGGCCTTTGCACCTCTCACTGGAGCAAAACAGAGAAGTGATTTTTACCCATGGCCATAAGTATCATCTAAAATTCATAGAATAGAAAGACAAAGAATATTCCATCTATGTCAACACTGATAATTTCTGTGGACTGCTTGCTAAAGATTATGTAGCTCTTTAAAATAAATTATTCCCAATCGATATTTATGTCTGGACTAAGTATAACTGTATCCACATTCTCGGATGAAGACATTGAGGCTTCAGTAGATAAAAGCAGTCTATCTACCAGTGGAAATTTATCCCAAGAATTTATTCCAAAGCCATTTTGAATCACTTCTTCCATACTTAAGTGCAGATTTTTTAACTAATACTTTATTTTTTAAGCAAATTGACACAGCTATGCCCTGTTGTGGAGATGAAACAAGTACCCATTCACACCCTCCCTAAGCTGTGGCGTAAGCAAATGAAGTGCGTTTTCCAATTCGCCCTGACACCCTGCCAGCCTGCTTCTCGGGTGTTTTCATTACAGCTCACTCCATTTATGCTATATTGACAATTCTTTTGGAAAATGAAATCTTGGTCTTAACTTCCCAGTCATTTTTGGCTTAATATATTCTCAGTTGCGTTTTGAAAACTTGATCATTTTCATCCTATAAAATAAAATGAATTTCTAACTCAATTCCACCCTGATCTTCTCCTAACCTCCCCCCTGTCACCTGGCCCAACTTCTTGCCAACAGTCTCAGCCTTGACCTTGGATTTAGTGATTGGACCTGGTGGGTGTGGGAAGAGCCTGATCCTGTACAGACCCCCTTCCTGGGTGGCTTCCTATCCACTATCAGAGGAAGAGACTCTGTCTAGGGGGTTGTAGTGTGTCATTCATGGTGTCTCTGACTTGCTTTAGGCTTGACCTCACTGTTTGCCACAGGAAACCACCAATGATGCTAACCCTCTTGTGTTAGGGAATAATTTCCCCAGAAGCCTCCTCTGTTGTTAAGGAACTATCCCTCCCTCCAGGAGACCAAGAGCTGCCTCCACTGACTTTGCCAAAGCCAATCAGCATTTGCAACAATCCATTCTTTAGGCTTAGTACTCTGCTGGTAGACTCATGGTCTCATAAATCCTCTAACATAGAAGCCACAGGATCTGAGAGTATATCTGGATATATTCTTTGGGGGCCAACAAAAACTGGGAAGAGACCTCTTTCTGAGATTCTGTCATTTTCTCCCAAACTCTAACACAATGTAATACCCTGGCAGACCCCATACTTAGAAACACCTACAAGGCTCTGATTTGGTTATTCTCAAAAGTGATATGGAACACTCTTCAAGCTCATTTTTTTTTCCTTCTCCATGGGATAGGGTCATCATGGTTACAATAACAAGGTTCTAGAAATGAAGGTTTCCAAATGTTTTCTCAACAATTTTTTCCCACCTTCTGTTATAGCAGAAACATTGTAGTGGGTTTGAGGACTCCACAGCTTAATGATCACTTGTCTCTGGGGTAAGATATCAGGTCCCCCTGTCTCCATAAGTGACTCTCAGGCTGTTCCTCAACTCTTCACACACTTCACTTCATCAAAACAAAGCAGCACTGTCCCCACAATCGCTGAACTAAACATCCTATCAAGCTTTTTTCTTCTACTGCAGATTGAGTGGGGATGGTTCAGCCATCCTGATCTAGGCCTATGGGAAGCCTCCCCCCTCTACTTCTATGACTCTCTAGGAGTCTAGAATACTTCCCAGTAAGTTGCTCTTGAAACCTTTCATGTCAGTCAAGAGATACCTACCAGGCATTTGCCTCATGAGACACATTTTTTAGGGGTATGGTGCTCCTTGAGAGGAAAATACTTTAGGAAGGAATATGAGCCATGAGCCATGGGGCTAAATTCAACTATATTTTAGTTTACTTTGTAATTATGAACAATAACAAGACACTAAATGGAAAGGCACCAGGGAGACATCTCTTTATTTGACTTCTTGACCCTTTAAGACCTAAATTGTGGCTATCTCAAGTAGATTTCAGCCCTGTTTACAAGTGCTATTTTTTATTCAGAAGGTCCACTAATACAGTATCTTGGTAGCACTAAATGTGCTTTGCAAATGAGCTTTTGTTCAGCACTAAGCTTAACACTATCTTAAGTTACTGTTACCCAAGAAAACACATTGAAGGTAGAACTTCCTTCTCTAGGCAGTTCTTCACTGGGTGAAAACTATTTTATCAGCCAAAACCTATCTGCCTTCTAACCGTGAATGTGTTGAAACCTCCACTAATAGGTACAGTGTCTATCCCTTCATTTATCAGACAAAAATAAAATTTAAAAGTGTTTACTTTGAACTTTATGAGCCTACAAAGGGTAGTCTTCCTCACACCTGCCCAATATATCAAACAAAATCTTCCACTAATCAAAACTATTGCTTTAAATTGCTTTTCCCCCCTCTGTCATGAATGTGCTTCTCTTACAAGATTAAGATACAGATGGTAGCACATCTAATATAAAAAATATAGGCAGCAAACAAAAATGATATCGGGCCCAGACAAATGACTCAATACTTATGATGCTCACTGCTCTTCTAGAGGATACAAATTCAATTCCCAGCATTCATTTCAGGAGGTTCACAACTGCCTTTAACTCCAGCAGCAGGAGATCTGGTGCCCTTCTCCGGCCTCTTTGAGCACATAGGCACCTGCTCATAGCATACATACACATCCTCAGAAATAAAAAGTAAGTAAAAAATTAAAAAAGTAAAATATCTTAAATTGGTATTAAAAACTAAAGAACAAGTCAAATTGCTGGGGTGATTTTGATAGAAATTGAAAGATATTTCTTAGTGTCTATAAAAGTCTAAGGCCTTGATCTAAAGAAATTCAGGAATATTCTCACCTAGTGAGTCTAATTTGAAATTTAGGACTATAATGTAATACATTTAAAGAAAATAAGTCTTTAACCTAAGAACATGTCTTACATAGGGTTTCTATTGCTGCAATGAAGCGTCATAATCAAAAAACAAGTTAGGGATAAAAAGGTTTATTTGACTTATAGTTCCACATTGTTTTCATCATTGGAGGAAATCAGGACAGAAACTCAAATAGGGCAGATCCTTGGAGGCAGAAGCTAATGCAGAGGGGTGTGGCTTACTGGCTTGCTTCATTCACATGGCTTGCTCAGCCTACTTTCTTACAGAACCCAGAACCGCCAGTCCAGGATTGGCACTGTCTACAATGAGCCAGGCCCCCTATAACTGGTCAATTACAACTTAATTTCAGTAGAAAATGCCTACAGCTGGATCTTATCGGCCCATTTTCTCAATTGAGGCTCCTTCCTCTCTGATGACTCTAGCTTGTGTCAAGTTGACATAAAACCAGTCAGAACAAAACATTATTGCCAGGTAATGGACAGCAATAAAACAGAATCTTGAGAGCTTCAAGTAGGAACACGTATGCCTGATACTTTACGCAAAGAAACATGAGAAGACAATCACCTATTTAAGGCACAGAATTGTCTTAAAGGACCAGAGAACATTTTCTTTAAATACTTTTTTGTTTTAACCTTAATTTTGCATGTTAAGTACAGAAATCCTAGAAGTAAAACAAAACACATTTTTTCTTTCACTAAAAAATAATGATTCCTGAAACTTTTGCTTCTACCTTGTTCTTCAAACAGTATATTATAATTTGCATATTCTTAAATAGTAAAACTCAGGTGGGACACCTTCTTTCCTGTTGTTTGGGGGTTAGTTTTCACCTTCTATAAAACAAACAGGCAAACAGAAACCATAATTTATGTGCTGTTCTTTATTTCTAAAGGTTAAATTAATCAAAGGCTCAGAACATTTAAATGCCTTTCAGTCTGTCCCTGAGTTTTCTTATGTATTTGCAAAACTCTTAACTTGGTGCCTTATTAAGAAAAGTATACTATGTGTTAAAATTTTTCAAAGCAATTTGGAAAATCTAAGTAATGGAGCTACCTGTGTCATTCGGACTTCAGCACCTTCATTCTTCCAGGTCTCTGTCTCCTGGCTGTGACATTGATGGATTTCCTAAGTTCTTTCCCAGTGTCTATCCATCAGCAAACATTCAATCCTGTGTAGGAATGGCTGGTGAGTTGACTTTTCCTGGCTAAACAATGTATAATACTATCTATTTTGCTGCAGACACCACAGGCTGAAGATACACAACCCTCTCCTCGGAAATACCAAAGCTGACATGGTCCCACAACCCTAAGACTGGTCATTCTTGATTAGATGATCTATAATGAACGCAAGTGCATGTAATGAGAATGAATGAAAAGTGTGGTAATGTGGATTGGAGCTGTCCCCCATAGGCTCACATAATTAATTTCTTGGTCCTGAGTAGGTGGTTCTGTCTAGGGAGATTATGAAACTTTTAGGATGGAAGCCTTGCAGGAAAAAAATGTGTCACAGATAGGAGGAGAGGGGGTTGAGAGTCTATAGCATCTCCTCTCTTCCAGTTTACCCCCTTTGCTTCCTGTGTGCAGGGGAGATGTGATCTCTCAGCTTACTGCTCCCACCACCATGCCTTCCCCTGCCATCATGGCTATCTAACCCTCTGGAACTGTAGGTCAACTTACACTCTTCTATGAATTGCCTTGGGCCATAGTATTTGATCACAACCAAAAAGTAGCTAATACAATATGAAAGTAGGGGTGGTTATCTAGTTCTTTTTATTTTTGTATGAGCCTGTGTGTGAATGCCTGTTCATATTGTGTGGGACTCTGTGTGTGTGTGTGTGTGTGTGTGTGTGTGTGTGCAGGGGTGCATACGTGTGTGTATGGATGTGAAGGCCCAAGGCCTATGCTGGGTATCTTCCCTGAAGTTCTCCTCTTTATTTTTGAGGTAAGGTTGCACGCTGAACTCTGAGCTCACTAACTACAGCTGGTATAGTTAACTGGCTTGCCCCAGAAATCCCTCATCTCTGTCTCCTGAGTATTAGGATTATAGATGGCCACCATGCCTGTCAAGGTTTACGTGGGTTCTGGGGATCTGAACTTCAGTCCACATACTTTAGGGACAACCTTATCTACTGAGCCATCTCCCCAGCCTCTATCTAGTTATGCCAAAGAGAAAGAAATGTTTTGCTATTAAGGAATAAAGGACAAAAAAGAAACACGGGCAGAATAGTTACGAAGCCCATGGACTGCATTACTAACCCCCTACACAGCTGCTTTTCTTAGTTCAGGACTGGGACTGACTCCCCACAAAGCTTCTGTTAGCCAGTGTCGCTCCATGTCCTGCTTTCTGCCCACCCCCCCGCCACTTACTCAGTTTCTGTATCTTGTGCCAAGCCCACTCACACATTCCTTATTTTGTGCAAATGACTTTACAGAAACCTCTTTTGCCTTGCAACAAGATGGAGTGTTTGACGTATCCAAGTGTAACACAACCTTGGACAAAACCTCTCCCATGAATGTTCTATGCTATACTTTTAATTATACAAGCAGTTGATACGATTTCTCAGACTATGAAAATCTAATATGTAAAATAGTAAGGATGTTGACATAGCGAGTTATGCAATGCAAGCTCTGCTAAAACGAAAAGAGCATTCGGCTCTGACCTGCTTGGATTGGAAAAGCTTTAATCTGGCTGGCTGTACCATGCAGCTCTGAGGGCATATTTCATAGAACACTGCATTTTTCATGTACACTATGGGAGAATTCTTTCCAGAAAGCTGGATCAGAAGGTTACCAGTGCTTTTGAGATTCCAAAGGCAGAGCATGCTTTGCCAAACACAGCACTATCTTTTCCAGTGATCAAACACTGAGTATTTGGAAAGCAGAGCTGAAAGTCTGCTAATTGTTTGCCCACGGTCACAGCCGCCAGATACAGCACCATCGTAACCTTTACTTTCTGTGATTTGTTGCTTACATTTCTTCTCTTTGAATACTTAATTCTCTACATATTTGCCTATAAGATTTATTTCATACAAAAATGTGTCGATAACAGCCTTTACAGGCACTATCTAATATTTCTGGTGATTATGATTTTGAGAGCAAACTCCTTAGTGAGGTTATGATTCCCTGTAGAGTATTGTCTAGGAACAGTATTTAGAGGATTTATGCCTGATGGGCAAGCTGTTTCTGCAAGTTTGTTCTTCTTAACTCTCGGTTTTATTTCCGCCATGTCCCACCTTGGGTGCTAAATAGTTAGACAATCATTGCCATATGTAGAAAGTAAGCAATAAAACTATATACAGGTTGCAAATTGGCTAAATTCATTCCCAAAGCATTCAACTTGTGACACAGTTACAATTTCAGATACATTTGCAAATATTCCCAGAAATGTAAGATATATACACATATACCTATGTGCAGAGGAAAGGTTCTATTTGCTGTTATGGTTACCTCTTTAGCCAGTGAAGGCCCCATCCTTACACCAGCCAGGCTGTCCAACAAGGACAAAATCAGACGCTCTTTAGTTCCCTTCATATAGAACACATATTCTGCTGGGGGAGGGGGAGGCTGTCAAGTAGACCAGAACTCCAAAATACATTTATTTCCTTTCACAAAAGCTCATTATTTTTTTGATGAGTTAATAACCCCAACAAACCAGGCAGCATCTACATAGGTCTATTCTCCCGGGGACAGGAGGCATTTCAATACCCATCTTGTCTGTTCATGGACCATTACAGCGTGCCAACTCCTGGAAGAAGCAAGCTGTTGGGTCTGAATCATATGTAGAGTCATAGTGTGAAATCATCATTTTAATGACTTTTAATAATATTTTCCAAAAAGCCTTCAATGTTCTCATCGACACATTAATTTTTCAGCCATTCAAGATATGAAGACAAAATAATACGCCTTGTCAGGAAATCCTCATAAACCCTTGCAAAGCAAAACTGTTTTTATCCAATGTTCGAAGTAAGTATTATGGTCTTTAACTCTCGTAATTCTTATTTGACTACTTGAACCATAAGGTTAGCCTGTGTAGATGTTTAGAAAATGTATCTATTTTTCTCATGGGAGAGTTTTTTTTTTTTTTAATGGAAAAAGGAGAAATATTTCGAAGTAAAAAGAACTGTGAAAATCAAGAAAAGTAACTGATTTTGACTTCTGTTTTTCAGAGCTCACTCAGGAATTTCTTTTCACTCTAAAGGCCTCATTCCAGTGTCTGACCACAGTTCTTAGAAGACACATTTGCTGCTGCCAGAAAGGCAATGCCTTCTTATCCGCACTTCCTGCCAAGCCTCGCTGCTCTTGGCAGGACAAAAAGTCACTTGGATGTGAACTCAGCCTGAAGGGACTGTCCATATTTCCCTGGCCTGCATGCTGAAGAGAAACTGTAGAGGATAATTGTAGAGGAGGACTGAAGCAGTTCTAGTGCGTCCTCTCTGGGCTTCCTGTTGTCAGAACTGACATGATTTTATTCTCTTTTAATTGCTGAATAGTATCTCATTGTACACATGTACCGCTTTTCCAGTATCCGCCAGTCAGTCAATAAATCCTTCGACTATCTCACTTCATATAATTGTGGGACAGTGCTACATTGAATATTAGAATATATGTCTCTCCAACAATTTTTGATTTCATTTCCTTTAGATATATGCACAGCGGTGGGATTGCTGAGTCACAGCAACTGTTAATCTTTTTGCGATTTAAAAAAAATTTTACTTAAAAGATAATCTACACTCTTTTAGAGGTGTTGCAATTATATACCTTCCCCATCTTTATAGTTTCATTTTTCCCAACCTTGTAACATTCTCTGCACCAGATACTGATTTCAAATTGTCTGGGTAATCTCACTTTTCCATCTGCATTTCTGCTTCTCACAAGGTCAGTTTTTGCACAATCCCCAATGCACGTGTTTGGCTTGCTGACACAGCTCTTGCTCCGGCTCATGTTAACTTCCCATTTATGGATCCAGGAACAGACCATGTAGCATCAGTCACAAACCTGCAAATCAGAGCCCCAGGGCCTTAGATGCTCCAGTGGTCATTCACAGCTCCGTGTATGAATATCAACACTCTCAGGGTAGGAGTTGGGGCAATGGTGATAACTGAATGAGAAGGAGCCAGAAGATATGTCCTTTGCTCTCCTTTCCTGATCTGAGTCTTGAGACATAATAGCTGCTATGGTCTCCAAACAGCTCTGTCCTGTTCACATGACAAGCTTTTACCACAGTTGCTTATGGAGGACAGCTCGTCTTCATGCTGTTTCGCCTTTTTTGCTGACTCACTTGTATTTTCCTTCTGCCCTTCTTTTCTGGGATTGTAGTAGGCCATATATGTGTGTGTATATGTATATATGTATATATATGTATATCTACACATATATATATACATATATGTTTATACACATATATATGTTTATATACATATATGTATGTAAATGTATGTATGTGTGTGTATATATGCGTGTGCGTGTATATATATACACGCACACACATTACTATATCTGGTTATGAAGATCTTATCCTCTGTATTCTGTCCCAAAGCAAACTAATTCTTCTTCACCTTCAAGTATTCTTTAGTACTTGTCTCTCCTAAATTACCCTTTTACAAGTTTGGGATGAATCTACTTTTTGGTTTGTTTTTATGTGTTTAACTAGGGTCAGGAACTAGCTGTGGCCCCCAAGTAGAGGTCTATTCTCTAGAGACAACAAGGCACGATAAAGAAGTTCCTTAAGGATGCTTTGTGTAGGTGCAGTGGCTGCTCATCTCAGTGACTCTGCCACTTTTCTACAGTTTCTAATGTCTGCAGACATAAGAGACCCAAGATGAGAAAAAGGCCTATGGATCACTGCGTACGTCTGAAAGGAGCAGAGTCCCAGATGCTGTTCAGGTGTTGATATTGTGGCTGTTCAGATGCTGATATCAGGAACAGTTTGATGCTCCGATTGCCGCCTTCACAATTTTTTTGGTCACACACACAGGAGTTCCGGCTACCATGTATGGTAGGTAGCGATGACACAACAGTGCAGGGCACCAAGCTTACCGAAGGCATGTGGCTTTGGCTATTCTGACTTAGAGGTACCATTTTCATCACTGGCAAAGATATCATTACTTGTATTCAATAGAAAAAAGTAAATAAGGAGACACGATACAAGAGTTATCCCATATCTCATTGCTCTATAGTCATGAAATGTGTGCTTTTCACTTTTCACATTATTTCCAAATGATTAAATTGTTTTAATTTAAAAAAAAGCCACACACACACACACACACACACACACACACACGGGAACAATTCCTCATACGTATTATTTTAAGCACTGTTGAGGTTTTCCTAACCCTAAACTGTGGAACTGTCCAAGGACTAAGAGTGTGTCGAAGCTGGCTTTTGAACCCTGCATCGCCTCTACGGTTTGAAACGAAAAGGTGTTCGGCTGCTCCTCACTTTAGCCCTGGCCAGAACCCAGCTAAATATTAAATATTGCCTGCTTCACAGAAGCAAAGGAATGTGGCTTGGTTGGTGCCTATCTGTGCTGTAGCTGGAAGCCTAGGGATGGGTCCATTCACTGATAAGGTGCCTTCCTCTTTTTCCTTATTCAGAAAGTGTCCTTGCAAGACCTTGATGCTTAGACTTGAGCTCTCCATGCAAATGAGGCTACTCCAGTATCCTTGGCTTATCCAATGGATGCCATTCCTGGGTACCAAAGACCCTCTCCTGCCTGTATCCTATCAATGTAACTACCCTCAGTTTAATAAATGAGAGGTGCTCCTCTGAGAGCCTCTCCTGAGAGTTCATTCATTCTTGTGGACTCTTAGTTTTCCAATCTGGGATCTGGGACCCACTTGGGTGCATTGACCCATGCCCTGCACTTTCCTTGGGTGGGGAGGTGCGGGGGGGAGGCTGAGCTGGCAGCCAATAGCTCAGCATGCGCCAGAGAGGGAAGCAAAAGAGAAGGAAACAACACTAAACCTATTTCTTTTTTATATATATGAAATGTGATAATAGTTACTCAACCCATTTACATTTTTTAACTTGGGATGATATTATTGGTATGATATAACCTTATAAAATTAGAATCGTGTGAACCTAACACAGTCAAAATTTCTCATCAAATATTTCAGAGTTGGTTGAAATTTTTAAACAAGCTTAAGGTCACTTTAGTGGCTTCCAGACTTGTGAAGAATTTGTCTGACAAAGAAAGACATAAAGAAGAAAGTAAAAGAAGTCTTAATAGAAAGTTGAGAAAATTGCTTTGAAATGCTGTGTACCAAGTGTAGCCAAGTGTAGAAAGGCAAAAAGAGGAATGTGGGCAGTGTTTGCTTTTAATTAACCCTGATTCCCTTCCTTGCTGTCTGGTGTATATTTTACACAAGTCACTTAGCTGGGCTTTGTAAATGGTCCTGGGATGTATTGCACAGCTCACTACAAACTTCAAGGTGGTTTTAATATGATTTATATATCTGTTACATTGGAGGTTAACAGTCTCCTAAATTAAATTACCATTGCCGCGAACAGAAAGAAAAAATCTTTTCAGATAAAATTGCATTTCATTTAAGTGAAATAACCCATTTACAGCTTTTTCCTCTAAATAGATCTTTGGTTTTTACATGTTTTCAACACCAAAAGTAAGGAGAGGTGATCAAAGAAATATCTGCTGTGTGATGTCTTCTAACTGCCCTGTAAGAAATGTCTTTACTTTTAGGGTGAGCCTTAGGCCTAGGGGTTTCTGTATTTCATTAATAACAGCTTCTAAAGCAAAAAGAACTAGCTTATTTCTTTAAAAAACTAATTTTCCTAATGGGAAATATTTCCCACTTTGGAAATTTGGGAAACTCTTTGAGCAGGCTTGTGTAGTTTTTTCCTAAAGAGAAATCGCAAATCGCAGTAATTTGGGTAGTTCCATGGGTGGGAAAGGCTATAGGTCTGAGTTTGTTTCTGTGTGACTCCATTACTGATGTTGATGAAGAATCTGGTGCTAAAGGGCTTTTCACTAGCTCTGTGCGTCCAGCACTCTAGAAATAGTCACCAATGTCTAATATGACTAATATGTCTAATATGAATGTCTACAACTGTTCTCTCACTGCTACCTTTTTCTGGGGACCTAGTCTCTGTTTTAGGAAGAACAGAAGAGGAGGAAGACTATGAAGAGAAGGAGCAACTTAGAGGTAATTATAGAGAATATTCCTGCTAAAATAAAGGGAATGGGCATGCTGCTGGCTAGTTGCTCTACGGCCTGAACTAGGATAACCTGTTGCTGTCCCTATCATGGCTGTTTCAATTCTCTATTTTACTAGAAGCTATATGGAGAAATAGAATAGGTGGGCACAACACATGTAATATGGATGGATAATGACCCATCCGTCTGAAAAGTTGCAGTCATAAACTACAAATTAATTTGTCTATCTTAGGAAAATGTACACATTGTTACACTTATCCGAGGGCATCATCGGCTGTGTTTCAAACTTGCATATCTTGTTTCAGATACAGCACACAGGTTATTCCAATTTTGATGTCACGATTTGAGGTTTTGTTTATTTTTCTGTTGTTGTTTTGTTTTTCTTAAATGGGGAATCAAACTGACTTTTGACAAATGGGAAAGGGTTGAAGACAGGGCTGAATTTGGATTATAATTCTTTATAAAAAGACTGTGTGTGTGTGTGTGCATGTGTGTGTGTTGGATTACCTACGTAGATGCGTATGCAGAGATGTATATGTGCAGAGGCATGTGAAGGCCAGAGGGGGTTGTTGGACAGCCTCAACTCTCACTCTCTGTGTTATTCCCTTAAGATATGATCTCTCAGTAAAACTGAAACTCAGTTTGGGTTAGGCTGTCTGGCCATTGAAATTCCCAAATCAGCCCATCTCTAGCTCCCCAGCTGTCATGAGGGCACTTGGCTACATCAGCTTTCCCATGGCTGGTAGGGATCTCAACTCAGGTCCTTATGCTTGCCCAGCAAGGGCTCTTACCCAGGGGCCATCTTCTAGAATTTCGTAAGGGTGTTCTTGTCATTTGAATATCTAGAGGCTTATAATAAAATAAAGACTTGCTAAGTATCTGTTGGGTTAGTTAATACCTTTGCACATGGCAACATTCATCAAAGAAATGACATTGAACCAAGAACAAGCTTCTGCTTGAGCTGAATTTTTCTGGGTATTCATCTTCATAGATGAAATCAATTTGTAATCACTCAGCTTTCCTTTTAATTTTACCTCTGAATAAAAAGGTCAAATGTCATTAGGAATATTATACTGATCTAAATATTTGCTTAAGTAGTTCCACAAAGTAGGTAGTAGAGAATGTTAGTGGGAATATATGGTATTTGACTGAGAAGTAGAAAACTGATTCTGTCACAATGTATTTCCAAAACTATTGACCTAAATCTAATTTTTTGGGAGACCAGCTACATGTCCTGATAGAAAAATGTGAGATTTTTTCAGTGTCATGTTAAAAGGCATTGACAGACTTTCACAGGTCTAGATGTCTGATCACACTGATACATGCTAGGGAAATCAAGTAAATAACATCACAAAGTGATGAAAACAGGAAAAACCCCAGGCTGGGAAGGACACTGAGATAGTGTATTCAGTCCATGCAGGCAACTTGATCACTGATGCAGAATGCAGGCAGCTCAGTGGCCACCTGAACAAACATCACAATCCTAGGCCATCCTGTATCCTAATGTTCTAATGATCTTCCTTTTCAATGGGAACAACTTATGCTCCAGCTTATATATAAAACATCCAGGACAGTTTTAAATGTACTACTTACTGACTATATACTCATAAGATAAATTAGGAATGTAAATTGACTTGTAAATAAGCCCTGGGTGGGAAAATGCAGAATTAACCTTGGTTAATTAATAAGATATTAATAAGATGTTAATAAGATTGTTATCTTATTCCCCAGAAGTAGAGAAAGTCTACTGGTTTCCTTGTGGATCACTGTTGGTATATTCCATGGTTATCATTTCTTTTGTTCGATTTTTATATTTTCAACCACTTATGAGAGGGGAACAATAACCGTAGGTTAGTTTCTCTAACACTATACTTCACATTGTCATCTTGAAATGAAATTAAGATCAATGATTTGATATGAAATGCAGCCTGATGAACAAAGAAGATGGTACTAACACATGATAGGTCTGTTTACAGTATGAACTCAGTAGATGTTTCTGACTGGCCTTATTCCCCATGCTGCCATTCTGAAAGAATAACAGGTCAGATTATAAGAAAGTTAAATTAAAATTAAATTGCTTTAGAACATAAATAAATGTACTACTTAATAGTCATGCTAATTTGCTCTACTCGCAGGTTTTCATAAAGGAATTATTAAACATTGCCCCTAGAGAGTTGTTGCTAAAATCCCCACACTGCAGGATGCATGAATGTCTACCCTGCTTTCTAAGGTCCCAACGTTAAAACAAAGGACAATTCCCTGAAGTTCATCCTGGAACACCAATGATATCAGTCTTACTTAAAGAGCATGGGTAGGTAGTTACTGACAGGATCAAGGGTGATCCCAAAGCAGCCTTACTGGAAAGTCTCCACCCAGAATAGAGAATGGCTTTCCCATAGCCACGCAGAAGCAGCCTTTGAGTCTTAGTCTTCCCTGATCTACACATTCTAGTCCCTTCCCTGTTCCTTGAGGCCAAATTAGGGCAAAATCCCATACAAATGGATGGAGAGTGGCTGGATACTCAGCTGAGGGTCTAATGACCCTCCCCGGCTCCTCCTTTTAAGAGAAGATGTCAACAGTCCACAAGCCAGGTTAATAGGCACAACTGATTTCAGAAGGAAGATGGCAATTTGACTCCGAGGATACTGACTTCCAACAAGAGGGCACCAAAGTTATTATGCATCAAGCAAACTTCTCTGCAAGAATACTAAGCACCATGGACTTGTAAGTAATGACTGATTTTTAATCTGAGGAAGTCTAACAAGAAACGTCACTGTGTTAGTTACTTTCATCACAGTGATTAAAGTGCCTGACAGAAACAAATTAAGGGAGGAGAGGTTCATTTTTGCTTCTGGTTCAGTAGATTTCAGTCTCTCATAGTGGGGAAAGCATGGGAAAGCCATCCAGTCCACAGCAGCAGGAGCGTTTGGTACAGGCTCTTCACATTGTGATGGACCAGGAAGGGAGTGAGGCTGGGACAAGGTGGCTGGGCCAAAATCATCAAAGACCTGCCCCCAGCACTAAAATGCTTGCCATTAAGCAAAACCTGAAAACCTGGGTTCCGAACCATAAGAGCTAAAAAATTAATCTTAAAAAGATGAGCTCATCCTTTTTGAAGTTTTTCTATTAGCGGTTGTTGTGGCAATTGAGTAGGACAACAACAGCAGCAGCAGCAGCGAATCAGAGACATCTAAAACTATGAATCCCAATGTTGTAGCTAGCTTACCATGTTTAACATATGCTACTGTGTCTTTGATCTTCTTTGCATACTGGGTCATGAAATTGCCCGATGAAAATTCAGCTTTCTGAAGGCCAAACCAAAGCTGTCGTTTTATTATTCTATGATGTTTGAGTCTAAGACTGGCACATAGATTCATCAGCATTAGTGCTTCAGGAATTTTCAAGAGATTATTATCTTGGATCTACTGTGCCTGAACACCTTCCTCTCCCCTCACAAGTCATTCAGCCTATTTAATGATAGAATAAGCATAGGCTTACAAGCTCATTCCCTGATCATTCACTGTGATCGAGAGCAACTAATGCTTTGTGTCTCTCTTTTCTCACTTGTTGAAAGGTTAAGAGTAGGGTTTGAATCATAGCTCAGTGGTAGTATTCTTGACTAAACTTCCTGAAGTTCTGGGTTAGATCCTTAGCAGGCATGAGAAAAGGAGACAGAGACAGGGTATTATAAATTAAAATATCAAAAAACAGAATGACAACAGTAAACAACTAAGTAAAGCTACCAAGTAGGCTTTCTTCAACAAGAAAGGACTAAAGCAAAAGGAAAAGCAATGGCTGTTCCCTGAGAGTGTATGGACCAGAGCAGAATGACATCACAAAGAGAAGCAGAGACATTCAGGAACAATGGAGACACACGAGGGCCTTATAAAGAAGAGAACCAAGCACATGGTTCCTACCATCCTAACACTCTCACTGAAATCTATCCTAAGCTAAGGATGTCTTCACTTGATGGAGCAAGTGGAAACAGGAAGCTCAGAAAGTCCCACAAATGCCACAGTCATCCAAAGTATTTGCTTCCTTGAGTACAAACTGGGATGCAGTCAAGAACCCTTAACCCACCGCGCAACACTACATTGCATTGGAACAAAAGCCCAGCCCAGTGCTACATCCCTGTTCCCCACTCAGGCTTCTACTGCACAAAGTCATCTTGAAGCCAAACCCACCTGGCAGCAGGTGAGTGGCTGCCCAAAGCCATCCAGTCAGCCTAGCTGTGAGTACAATCCAGATAGCTCTATCCAACACCAAAAGACCAGTGTATTAAGTATAAATTTGGAGAGCCATCTCAATCGGATTCCTACTTGAGACTTGCATCTCTATAACTCAGAGATTTTAACAACTCTAGGTCAAAGGTTTCCTGTTGAATAGGTAAAATGTTATGCCTATACTCTGGGACGATCTTGATTTCTAAAGCATTTAATTACGGTATTCCTTAGAAGTAGTAATTAAATTTATGTCCTTTTCCCCACACCAATTTTAAAGGCAATGCAACGTAAATGTGACACACGTCACTTTCCTTTCTGAGAACCTTTAAAATGAATTCAGCATCAGTAATAATTTTTGGCAGAATATGAAATGTGATCTTTTGGTTCCACAGAAACAACTTCAAGATCCAAAGCAGCTGTCCTTAGCTCTCACACCTCAGATAATAACGTCCTCCGATTCCTCACGCCAGCCGCAGCCCTTTCCACACCAAGTGAGCTATTACGCTGGAAATCGGCCTGTTTGTGCTTGTACCCTGACTGCTCAAACGCCTGCCAGTCTCCCATTCCACCAGCGTTCAGGGGCTCACCACCGTGAGTCTTGCAATCAGCAAAATATCTGAATTCGAAAATCTACTTAGGAAAAAAAAATCAATTTTTAATGCAACCCAGGAACATTTCACACTAAGATTGAGAAGAATAAAGAGACATCCTTTGGAGTCTCTGCTTTTTCCCAAGTCAGACACGGGAGGAGGCAGCACACCAGCATCTTTTATCTGTGCAGTAGGGAGAGTTCTATAAATTCTGGGCAAGTCTTCCCTTCGTCTTCTATTTTGTTCTATTCTTAATTATTTGAGCCATTCATACTTTTAAAAAGATGAAAACTGTTTTTGAGGCAAAGGCATCACTTAGAGCTTTCAAACAGGTCTAACGCAACCAGCTCATTTTGTAAACTCTGAGAGGCAAAGAAAGATTTGTCTGAAGCGGGCCTCATGAGTTATTTCTATAATACTCGAGGGTGAGACTGCAGAAATGACCCAGCCGTTGAGAGCACACGCTGCTCTGCTAGAGGACCCAAGTTTGACTTCTAGCATCCATTTGCCAGCTCACAATCATCTGTAACACCAGTTCTAGGGGATCGAGCGTCCTCTACAGCCTCTGCGGGTACCAGGAATGCATATGGTGCACAGTCTGCATGCAGGCAAAACACCCACACACAAAATAAAAAACAAATAAATACTTTAACAATCACCCCCCAGGATTCCTTTTAATTTCTTTCTTTGTTTTTTTACTTTTTTAAGTTCCTTGGCAACATGATAGATAGTAATATAAGCTCATAGTGAGAAACGACTAGAAAATGTTATTTTAAATTTCTTGAAATAAACATTAACCTTAGCCAGAAATGCTGACTTAATTATGTATAAAATTGCTACATTTGATGTTTTTCCTGTTGAATGTATATCTCTTTTTCATGAGAAGGCAAAAAAAAAAAAAAAAAAAAGCCCTGGGTTAAGGCCTCAAATTAAAGCAAAGTGTATATATATTTGGTGGTGGTGTGTGTGTGTGTGTGTGCGCACAAGCATCACCAGGACTTTGTGAGGTCACAGAACAATTTGCAGAAGTTAGGCTTCCAGGGATTGAACTCAGATCCTCAGGCTTGGCAGCAGGCACCTTTACTTACCCACTGAGCCATCTCACTGGCCCAGGGGTATAGTTTTAAATTCTGTTTCAGATCTGATTCTTTTTATTTTTTTCTCTTGGAGTACATTAAAGAAATGTCTCACAAGAGTATAACATCTGGAACTGGGGAGATAGCTCTGTCAGTAGACTGCTAGTCACTCAAGCCTGGGACCTGAGTTCAAATCTCCAGCTGAGAGGAGAGTTGGACACCTGACCCCAGCACTGGGAGTATATATAGGAGATCAGAGACGAGATGAGCCACTCTAACTGAATGGGTAAGCTCCAAGTTCAAAAACAAAGAAAAGCAATTGAGGAAGACTCCCAAAATTGACCTCTGTCCTCTACGCGCGCACACACACACACCTGAAGTAAAATAGGTCTCCTACGACTCTCCCTGAGCACCCCCAGCCATTTTTGACACTTCATCATTTGCAGAGCTGGGAATCCTTGTTATGAGAGCCAGCAATAGGAAACTGCTTGCCCGATAGCATGCCTGTTATCTCTTTTAATAAAACTTAATTTCCTTTCTTCTTTCTTATACTGTCAGATATCGGCCCCTTATTTGCTTCATTGACAGCCACCGGTCAACATGCGAGCACCTAAAGCTTGCTACTTTGACTCACATCATTTCTTCCTCCAGCTCTCCAGTCTCGATTTCATTGCAAAGCCATGGGAGAATGAGTTTGAGGTTGTCCGTCAGCAGGGGCCAGCACTTTCCATCCACTTCACTACTTGGCACGAGGAGGATGCTAAAGGAACAGCCACAACATGTACAGCCAAAAGCACTTGTGGGAATCCTAAGAATGAAAGCCCAAAGAATCGCCCCAGGTTCTGAGGTGCTTTTCTCACAAACTCAGCCCACAGTGTGACTGGTCACCCGGCCCTCTCAGCTCTGCTCAGCCTGGGGGTTTGAAGTATGACAGGATGTGGCCATACAGAGTCTGGATAATGTCGTACGATGCAACAGAATGCATCAAATTAGAAAATGGAAACTTCTCCTTCCTTGAACTGTAATTTAGCTGCCACTTGCCTTTAAAGCAGCTGAAAACAATTTCTTGAAAGTGAATGTTTATTTCCTGAAGTTTCATGAATAATTACAAGCCTATTTTCTACACAGTTGACATTCCCCCACCCCCACCTTATCCTGCTGGCATCTCCCATAACCCTGTCAACAGTGAGCTCCTAGCACATGCTGCAAAGTGGTCTTTTGTTTTTGTTTTTTGGGGTTTATTTTGCATTTAAAGACACTGTCACTAAAATGTGTGGCACCTTTGATCTGAGGCATGGGCCATGCTTCACCTATAGTGCTCTCATTAAGCTCCACTTACTGTTAGCTTGTAAGTATGTGCCTGTGTGCTTCCAAGTTCATTTCCTAAATGCCACGAGAAGGATCTCGTGGGAGGGGGAATCCTGGTTTTACATCTGTCTTATCACAAGAAGAGAAGGGCAAAATAATGAATTTTTCATGAGCTGTGTTGCCTACTGTTCAGCTATTGCCTGTCTAGCAATAGTTTCTGACCTCATACAGGGAGGCAGTTGGCCAACATTTGGCCACTGTTGGGATGACTGGAATCAAAGGTTTTTGTGTTGGTATCCCATGCGTGCAGTGAAGTGCATATTTTGAAATTCATATCCCTGTGCCTTAACGAATATATGCTTTGCAAAATTGTGTGCTTGAAGGTCAGTGAACTGGTCACAAAGCAGCTTTTACATTGCCAAAAGGAATGGCTTTGATGTCCAGGTGGGTAAGTATCAAAGCTTAGATCGATAGAATGATTGAGAAGGCTTTTGTCAGACATCCTGACACAGAAATGCAAAGTTTCTATTGCATATTTGTGAATAAAATACTCATTATCAGGAAAAAAAAATCTTCGCAGTTGCGTAGAATTTTAACAAATGTACTTTCATTTTATCTTATTTTATTTGGTATCTCTATGTACAGTGTGTGATATATGTGTGTGGTGCATGTGTTTACAGGGGGGGGGGCACAGGCATACAAAGGCCAGACGAGGACATCAGGTGTCTTGTTCTGTCATATTCTGCTGCATTCCCTTGAGACATAGTCTCTCAGTGAACCTTGCAACATGGCTGGTGCTCAGGAATTCCCAGGGAACCTCCTGTCTCCATCCCCCATAGCCCTTTCTTGTGGGCATGTGTGGCCAAGCCTGACACACAGGGCTGTTAATTCAGCTTTCATGCTTGCGTTTACAAAGCAAGCACTCCTATGCACTGAGCTATCTCCTCAGCCCGGGAAGTGTCCTTCTTAACACATTCCTTAACATAATCTCTGTTCTTCACTCTCCCATCTTCCTGGGCAAGTATTGTTAGCATTTCTATTTTCCAGAAGAAACAAAAGGAAGAGAAAAAACGTGGTTCTTAAGCTGAATACACCTGGGAGGTTTCAATGTGCCCCTCTTAACGGTCTAGCTTCAAAGGCTATAGGACTGCAGGCCACCAGATCCAGGATTCAGTTCCTTCCTTGGCATTAGGTCATCATAAAGTGCTTTGTCCCCCACAACATTTCTTTGGCAGAAAACGTGTATTGCTCTGTTGTGTGTGGTTTATAACATTTTCTGTGTCTCTAATGATTTGATTCTGGATTTCCTGTTCTGTAGAAATGCAATGTAAGAAATTAGCAATGTGAACTTTAAATTAGTGTCTGTTGGTCTATGTTATTCTGTAAAGCTATGGGCACCTACGATTAATAAAACTATACTAGACTAAGCGACAGCACCTTTTTTGATCTGGTACATAGAACATGTACATTGTAGAGAAATCATTGCTGGCCCATCACAGAGTTTTATTCCCAAGACTGTGAATGACAACGATGGTTTGATTATAATAAATTCGTCCTTAAAGCCTTGTCTCCGATGACATGTATTTATCATGTACAGAAGAATAAAATATCTGTAGATTTAAGATGCTAGCATACAAACTCATACAAAGTTCTATTGCTCAGAAACACTGACAGAGGTAAGGTGACAGCTGTTAGTCACCTCTTAAAACCATAGGAACCCAAGTTAGGGTTCTCAGAAAACTATCTATTATGCCTCGTTGTTTGATTGCCACTGATTTGATTGCCACCAAGATAGCCCATCTTCTTTGACTCATGGTAGTCTGTATGGTAAGCTACCAGAGAGCCAGATAACCACTTTGCAGTAGGCAATGTACTGCCACTATGCTTTAAAAGAGGCCACAATTGTACCTATCTTATAGCTACATTTAAAATTTTTTATCAGCTGTCTACTCAATATCTCTTTGATATCTGGTAGCAATTTCAGAGCTACTGTGTCCAGAACTGAGTTACTGAGTTTTCCCTCTGGCATTTCCTCTACCTATTATCTCCATCCTAGCTGAATGTAAGGGTATTCTTGTAAATACTCAAGCCCCTGGAACCGTGGTCCTCTCTGTTTTCTCATAGCCTGTATTAGTCAGCTCATTGTCAGACATTGAAGATAGCCAGACCTAAGTGGCTTAAATAAAGAAATGTATTTTCTTACAGTCCTGGGACCTATAAGTCGAAGGAAGATAAGGGTGTTGGTTCAGGTTCTGGTGAGGGCCCTCGTGCTGGCGGGTGGTGGTCACAATCACCTGGTTTGATCGCAGGGCAGCAAGGCATGGGGAGGAGGGATCTGTCTGGTGTCTATTCTAGGGAGTATTCATTCTGTTATGAGGACCTCACCCTCATGACTTCATCTATTCTGATTTCCTCCCAGAAAGAGGCTCCATAGGGACTCACTGAATGAAAGAAGGAATAGATTAAGTTTGGGTTGGATCAATGTCATTCACTGTTTGGCAATTTCTGACAAATACGTTCTGTCACCATCTTTGTCCCCCCTATTTACACTCTCTCAAAGTCCTCATGTCCACACATCATCATAATAGAGGTTGGGGCTTCAACATATGAAGAGAGAGCACAGTTTGGTCCACAATATACCCATGTCTAATGAGGAAATTCTCTTGGCTATACTTTGCAAATATATCTTGCATATAAGCTATCGATTAGAATGAAATTGTGTTACACTGGTTTATGCTACACCTGACTCTCATCAGTACCATTCTAACTGTCTCTTATCAGTCTTCCTTCCTCAACATTGTCCAAACACCAATCCAGAAGAAATCTTTTAAAATGCCATTAACTCCTATCATTCCTCTGTCCCTGATACACACACCTTATGGCCTCTCTCACTTTTTCCTCTACTCTTCTTCTCCTCGTTGACTCGTTCCCTTATCATAGCATTTCATTATGTGTTATATTTGTTATGCTTATGCTTTCTAGCACACTTTACCGAAGTACAAGCTCCTGAGCTGTAGGAATCTTGCATTATTTTTTTGTGCTGTTGCAACCCAACTTTCTAGAGCTAAGACCACACACCAAAGGGGTCAAGTAATGTATGCTGAATGAAAGAAAAAATAAATTAAGTGTGGCTTGGATATCTCACCAGTTCTATGACAATAATCTCTTAATTAGTTCTCCTTCATCAACACTGACATTAACACCAAGCTGTACTTGGATTAAAGTAAGTATGTTATCAGCAATTTGGAAATTCCCAAGAAATTCTTTGGTCCCTCCTGTCACATACCATGCTCTCTCCCACTTCTTGGACATTGATTGATGAATAGACACAGCGAAAGATGGTAGAGGATTAAATTTAGGGATGTGTTCCCTGGTTCAAAGAGGACAAAGTGGTTCTCAACACAACAACAAAATGCACAGAAAAGATGATCATTTCTGTGAGAGTTTCGAGGCAAGATGAATCAAAAGAGTGTGGATCTAATACTAAGGAAGGCTTTCCTGAGCAGAAAGGAGTTTGAAAACTGAAAAACAATATGAATGATATGAAACATTATGCTGTGTCGTGTATTACATTCATTTACGCTGTTGTTACCTGGATGAATTCCTGTTATAAAATTACTGATATAAGCTCTAAGACCGTCAGATTAGGGCCTTTAACCTAAAGGGGAGGCTAGGCTATTGGCTTTCACATTGTACTAAACACACTAGCACAAGAATAGGCAGGAGGGAAGATGTGGGGAAGTATATCTGCTTTCTGCCTGCTAGTAAATCAGCAAGTCAAACCTGAGGGACATGGCGTGGCGAGGAAAACAGGAACCTCAGACATTTCAAGCTTTCCCAGGAGGCTGGCAGCAGGGCCAGGCAAGCACAAAAGTCACATAATCACTTGTCCATGACTTAGAGTTCATCTCCACTGCAGTCGGTTGGCAAGCAGTTGCAAAGAGAAAACAGTGGATGTCAGTCTTAGAAAGAAGCGTAACTATATTAGCTAGCTAACCGAAAGATTTCAACATACCAGGCTTCAGGCAACCCAGGAACAAAGTTCATTGAATTGATCATAGGTAGAGCTTGAAGGGAGCAAAGATCTAACCCTAACACCTGCACTTGTAATCTTTCAGCTTTAAGTACACATCTTGTTTCTTGTAGTCCTTGCTTAATCTATATGCTTACTAATATTTTTCATGTTGATGGTGCATTAGTAATAAAGAAAATTCTTGTAAGTAAGCATGGGAAAAAATGTATGCCCATGTCATCTTCATTAGAATCCATGAGCTAGTGTTCCATGAAGTTCTATTAATAAAAACCACACACTTGATGTCCGGGTTTGTTACTCAAATTCCTGTAACTGGGTATATTTAATTATAGCCAGTGACATAGTAACATACCAAAGATAAATGGCTACAGTTCGTCAATGGAAGAAAGATAGAAGGTAGCTACGGTTTTGATAGAATAGGGCTTAGAATATTTGTTCATTCGTTCACTGAGTCAGCCAGTCAGTCCCTTGAATTGTAACCAGTGATGATATGATGGGCCAGTATGAGAAGACAAGAGACACTGAAAAGCAAATCCGAGGAATCATAAGTTTTGTCTCATGTTAGGTACGTAGCTCAGTGGTGGGTTATTTGCCTAGCAAGCTCAAAGCCCTGAGTTCAATGTCCAGCATCCACAAATGAAAAACCGGTTCCACCCTCAAGTCCGTGACATTAATATAATCAGCATGAAGGTCATCACTTAAAATGAAGATGCTAGACAGGAGAGGAGTGACGAGTTACAGAAAACGGAAAAGGTAGGCTAAGGTGACAGGCAAGGGTAGAGGGGAGACAATGAGATGGGAGAGAAGAGTCTACTGAGCAGTGGCAGCAACTGGACGCAGGGGGTGGGCGAGTCTGCGTTGAACAGTAATGATCAGAGAAACCTGATTCCAGACAAAGCCAAATAACATAGAGGAGCAGATATAATCTGCTTATCTGAAAGATTGTACGTGAAGTGTGTGTGGGGGGGAATGACAGAGCACTACCTAGAGCGGGAAGCTGAGTTAAGACATTTGCTCTTCTTTTTAAAAAGATTTTATTTGTTTCAGCTATCTATCTATGTGTGTAGGGGGCAAGGAGGAAGAGTGTAGCAACACACCCACTCTGGCAGCTCAGCAAAGAGTCAAGGAGGCATATTCATTGGTGCAAACCCTGAAGATCTCTGCAGAGGGAACCACCCTCACCACCAGAGCCACCCTGGACAGTGGAACCAGGAGCACCTGAGCTCAGGTGTTTTTATTGAACCAGAATTCCTCGGGTATTCTACCAATAGCACATGCAGATCACAAACAATCAAACACCCCCCACATAAATCCAACACCTGCAGACAATACAAAACACCAAGACTGCAGGAGCTCCTCACCCAACAGTGCACAAAACAATTATGTCATACATAACTAAAAATAAGTTTCCACGACAGGAGAGAGAGGGAAAGGGAGGAAGAGAGAGGTTGCAGGTGCCCACGAACTGCTGGAGCCATCTCTGCAGCCCCAGAAGAATGCTTTCTAAGATATCAGAAGTATGCTGGGCTGGGTGGCCGAGGGTGGAGAGAAGCTGAGATCGGGGCTTGATGGTTTTGGAACAGAAGAGTAGGTTACGCGGCTATTGCTCTCAGCTGTAGCGGAGGGAAGAACTTCTTTGCTGAGACAGCGAAGAGGAAGGAACCCAGAGAGTCGTGCCAGTGAATCGGATCTTACTAGTGATGAAGTACCAGGGGCTGTATCTGAGGATACCTTCCTTGGCTTTTATCGGGACCTTATCTGACAACACATCGATAACTAGAATGCTCTCTCCTTCCCCAGTTTGATTCCCACTGAGTGTCCAACTCTGGTTTTTAAACCACATGTCTTCCGTGGAGCAGTCCGGATATTTCCTGCATTTGATTTTACGCACTCCTCAGCCCATCGCTCCACAGCCAGCTGCTAACACACGCAGATAGCTACCTCTCATCATGTCGCTCCTGGCTTCTTTTCTTCTGGGAAAGGAATTGTCTGGTCTCTTTAGATAAAGATCACCAGAAATTAATGTAATTTGATCCTTGCCTGTGTTGTCATTTTTTCCTTGATTTTTCAATTTGATTTTTTACGTGGAACATGATGTATTTGAGAATTAATAATAGCACTTTCCTTTGCTTTAGTCATGTTCTGTTTTTCCATTTTCAAGAATAAATCACTTAGGCCTCTGAGCTCCAGAGGAGAAGAGGCACAGCTCAGTGGGTGAGCAAGTCAGAATACAAAATTAAAGCATTAGAATTTCTCCCTCTTCACACAAAATAGGAAGTGAATTATTTTCTAGTATGTGACATGTGAACGGAATTCAAGCTCTGTGACCCAGTTCGCATGTCACACTGTCCTGTGTGCTGTGGGAGTCTTCTGCCTATTATGGCCTGTGGCAGCACCTAAGGAAGCATGCACACCGTGTTTCCACTTTAAGGATCATTTCTCATTACAGCATCCAAGTGGCTTGAAAAAATTCTGGCAGAAAAAAGCACAGATTTAAGGTTCCATTCTTAATGCAAGCACAAGCAAAGTAATAGAAATTGCTAGAACTGTCACTGCCAATTCTCAGGTGAGCTCAACATTGTCGTTCCCCCCCTCCACTCCCACATCCTGCCCACAGAGAGAGACAGAGAGACAGAGAGAGAAAGAGACAGAAAGAGACAGAGAAAGAGACCACATTCACACCACATACACATAATTTTAAAACTGGCAAGCAATCAGCCTAAAAATTACTCCCAGGAAGAAGATGATTTCAAATATAGGTTTGCACATATTATTATTCTTAGAGGCAGCCATGATCTTAGCTAGAGATTCAGGCTTTTAGATACTAATAAATAGTTATTCTATAAGTAGGTAAATCAACAAGTAAGTTCTCACGTGCATTTTATCTAAATGGTATTTTACTAATGAGCATATAATAATAGCCTAGATACCTTTGACCTTGTACATTTTCAGGAATACTTTTTCACAAAGTAATAGAACATCAAGACTCCCACATCTCAGAGCTTTGAGAATAAGGGCAGGTTGGCATGGCTTTTGAATACATACTTATTTCTCATTAAGCCCCATTTAACATGATACAAAAGAAGCTTATTGGCAAAATTATTATGTTTCTTTAAAAAATTAATATTATTTTATTATATCTTCATATTTACATGCATATATACATATATTATACATATCGTATACATATTATACAAAATTAAAATTATTACAAAATTACAGGCTTATGCCCCACAATGTAGTGCACTACTATGAATCCAAGACTTACTATCAGACTGACATACTCTTTGTCATCTGTATTTTAGAGAGTCTCAAGTAGCCAGTATCACTTTGGGAAATTTCGTCTCACTTCTATCATGGTTTTAAATGGCCCACCAATAAAATAGCTTGTGAAGATGCCTCAAATATTGAATTTGAATTTTGAAGACTTAGAACTTGATTTTTCTACTTGGAATACTCTCTGAAGCATATAGGAAAAAAAAGTGCTCTCAGTGGTCTGGTGCCTGGAAACAAGCACTTTTAATTTTGTCTTCGGAAATAATAAACACCTCATTGCGCATTTTGACCAGAAGTGCATCACATTTTGTCATACTATGAGACATGTCCTCTTTAACTATTGTCAGTGTAGGGACACAATCGTGCTAAACACAAATCCATGTGCTAGTGTTGACTTAAGGGGATCCAGCATGAATTCTACAAATTGCATTTTCCTTCTCAAATAATAACAGTTGTGTGAAGTTCTTATGATTACTGCATTGCAATATTAAAGTAAATTTGCTTTGCATTTTATTAGTGTTTTGTTTGGAGACCAACAAGCTGGCTCTGCAAGTCATCAGCTGGCCCTTACCTGCAAGGTGATGGATGTTATAAAACTGAAAACTCTATTATGTTATTTTGAATTACAAAAATAATATTTAAATGGAAAATGTGTATGGTAATGACTCCTTAGATTTACATAGTACCTGCTAAAAGTTTTCAAGTACTTTAGAGACTTATTAATTCTAACGATTTTCCCTAGAGTGGATAACGAACTGACTGAGAAAACTGAAGTAATGGAGTCACATGACATTCCCAGGCTTCATTAGTAAGCAATGAAGAAGCAAAGATACGATCAAGAGTCACCTTGTGGCATAGTTCCATGAGGCCAAGAAGCTATCTAAGCAATAAAGTTAGAGTGTTTAGTAATGATATTTTAATACATTCTGGTCCACTGCATAAAACTATGTCATTCAAACTATATTTAGTCAAACTGTGCCGATGCATAATTTCCAAAAAGAGGTTGATTCTGAAGTACTGATGTGATGTTATCTCTACAAAGAGGTTCTAAGACCATCTTGTTCAGATAACACTTAGCTAAGCTTCCGAGATAAGCCCCTCAAGGCAATCTAGACTTTTAAATACTTAAGATTTAGAAGTGGCATAAAGCTCCCAGGAATCTCTCCCTGACCAGTAGCTTCAGGCACTTTTCTGTCAGTGACTGGAGATGGACAGGAGACAAAGAGAACCATTTGAAAGCATTAAGCCCTTTCACGAATATATGCCTGTCAGCTTTCTAAGAAATGGAGAAGGGACATGAAAGGTTGAAGCATATCTCCTTAGGTATAGAAAGTAATTAGAGTAAGAGAGGAGAGAGACTGAAGTGAAATGAAAATCTTTTAACTGGGCAATAAATTACAGTGATGTCTACAAAAGTTCTGAGAGCTAGTGGTTTGGCCGGGAGCATCAACAGACTCTGTACTTAGACTCCAGTGCTTGCCAATGGAAAAATGATATTCTCACTCTACAAATATTCTCATTCAGTGGTCAACTGAATAAAATTTAAGCCACAGCATAGGGCAGAGTGCTTGTTTGGCATGTATTATCCCCAGCAGTATACAGACAAACAGTAGATAGAGAGATGATAAATGATAGATAGATAGATAGATAGATAGATAGATAGATAGATAGATAGAAATAAAGAAGGATAGATAGATAGATGATAGACAGATAATTTAAAATGCGCTAAATTTCAGACCCAGCAAACCCATAAAGAAGATTGAGCCATCCTATCTCTAGTACACTGACAGAGGCACTTATCCGAAGATAAATATTATAGAGTACAAAACATAATAAAGCAAGAAAGTGATATCCATGGTCAAGAGATGAAATCATCAATAGTGTATAAAACACAACAAAGCAAGAACGTAGTATCCATGGTCAAGGGATGAAACCATCAGTAGAAGTAGGTATACAGATGGACCAAACATTGGAATTGTTGGTTGCTTAAAAGTACAAGAACACAGTAACAGGCATAGCACAGTGCTACACAACATCCTGAAGAAATGGGATTACTCAAAAAACCAAACTAAATAGAAACACTAAAAATGAAACAGTTGTATCAGATCTGAAGAACTTATTGGTTAAAGTTGAGATCATATTGGCAACAACAGAGAAAGCAATCCAGAACATGAAATATTATACTGAGTTATAAAAAAAAATCATTCTTGGAAGACAAAAAAAGTGATGTAATAATTGTGAAATAATTCCAAATAGTCCCAGAAGGAGAACATAAAGAAAGGGGCAAGAGGAGTCATATTTAACAAGAAAGTTACTATAGATTTTCCAAAACTGATGAAAAAATAAAGTCATTTAGCAATCTAAGCAGGATAAGGGCAAAGGAAAACATACCTAGTGGCTGCAAACCCAAGATAGAGTAGTAGCCAAAAAAAATGACATGTATAGACTAGGGGCCAATAGAATTAAGTTCTCACCAAGCAATGCAAGCCAGAAGACAAAGGGAAGACACGCTAAAAATGCCAAGAAAACCGACATAAGCTTGTCAAATTAGAGTTTTGGATACTATAAAAATCCTTGTAAAATGGAATGCAAAATAATAATTACAGATAACAAAATAGAGAAATAAATTCTAGCCAGAAGACCCCTACAAAGAGAAATTTAAAAAGAAAATGTTCAGGCTGAAGAATATGAGGCCAAGTGGAATCCAAGACCTTTCCTTTTGTGGGCAGATTATATGTTTTTATTATAAATTTTTTTTTCTTAAAGCAAAAACCCAATAGCAATACCTTGTGAAGTTTATACAACACATGACAGCAAATTATATGTCCCAAAGTGCACAAATTATATTTAAAATTTTTATGCTGTTTATTAGTGGATGTCTATTGTTTGATAAGGTTGTTTAGTAACTCAGCTCCATTATTAAAAAGTAAAACTGCAAGTTAAAATCAGAACATGAAACTAACAAATTCTCAAAAATATTATCTCATCCCTAAAAAAAGGAAGAAGAGCAGAGATTTTGAATTTGAATAAATAAAAAACAAATACTAAGTTGGTAAATTTTAATAAAATAAGATTAATTATTATGTTACTTATAAAATAGTAGTCTTCATTTATAAGAATAAGAGATTTCTAGATTAAATTTAAAACCATACCAACTATCATCTATCTATAGGAGACACAGATAACTTGAAAGAAAAAAGTTGTAAAAATTCATACTGTGTTAGCTTCCTATCACATTTCCCAACACTGTAAGTGATATTTGAGAAAAATCACCTTCAGAAGAGGAATTTCCCATTTTGGATGGTGGTTTTTGTCCTAGTTAAGGTTACTCTTACTAGGATGAAACACCATGACCAAAGCAAGTTGGAGAGAAAAGGGTTTATTTGGCTTACATAGCATAATACATTGAGGGAAGCCAAGAAAGAACTCAAACAGGGCAGGATCCTGGAGGCAGGAGGTGGTGCAGAAGCCATGGAGGGGTGCTGCTTACTGGCTTGCTCCACGTGGCTTGCTTAGCCTGCTTTCTCATAGAACTCAGAACCACCAGCCCAGGGGTGGCCCCACCCACAATAGAGTGAGCCCTCCCACCTCAATCAATATTTAAGAAAATGCTTCACTAGCTTACCTACAGATGGATCTATTGAACCATTTTTTTTTTCAGTTGAGGCTCCCTTCTCTGTTATGACTCTAGCTTGTGTCAAGTTGACATAAAACTAGACGGCATAATTTTGGAAGGTTCTATCAGTGACCAGTCAGCCTGGGTAATTCTGAGGCTGTGACATTGGAACACATCACAGCAGGGGATGGTAACTTCTAATCTCTCTTATGGAGATCAGAACGGGAAAAGCCAACCATTAGAAGGGGTCATATACCATCCCTGTTGTACACACAGCCAAAGGTCAAAGGGTCTTCCAGTAGGCTACACTTCTTCAAGGCTCTGCTGCCTCCCAGTTGCTCCACAGGTGGGAGACAAAACGTTTAACATACAGGCTTTTGGGGGAACATATCACAAAACTAGTACCTATAAAAAAATGCTCAATATAATTAGTAGGCAAATAATATCAAGACAACAAGAATTCCTGCAGATTAAAAAGAAGATGGTCCATATTTTTATAAATTACAGTTTACTATGAAGTCATAAATTTTCAGGATAAAGTCAATATGTAAGAATCATGTTTTTAATCAGGATATATTATGTGAGAAAAAAATCTATTTTGAATAAATGAAAAACAAAACAAAACAAAAAGAAGTGTATTTCTACATAACCCTAACCAATTCTAAAATAATTTAATTTACAACACCAAAACTCATATAATTTCTAAAAATTAATCTAATAATATATCAAGAAGATATGGCTGAATGAAACTGAAGAATACTTAAATGAAATATAAAATGCTGGCTTTACAAAATCAATATTGTTCATGCCCTCAAGGATGGCATATAGATTATTGAGCTGTTTATAGATAATCTATCAAAATTTTAGAATAATTTTTTGAAGAAATAAACAAGCTGATTCTAAAATTTGTATGAGGCACTGGGTGACAATGGTGCCCACCTTTAATCCCAGCACTCTGGATGCAGAGGCAGGCAAATCTCTGTGAGTTCAAGGCCAGCCTGGTCTACAGAGTGAGTTCTAGGCCAGGCAGAGCTACACAGAGAAGACCTCTCTCATCAATAATAATAATGACAATGATGATGATGATGACGAGGACCATGATGATGATAATAACAACAACATACGAGAGGCAAAAGATGGGTCAGTAGGTAAAGCGATTGCCATGAAAACAGGGATACCAGAGTTTGAATCCTCCATGCCCATAAAAAAGCTGGGCAAGGGCAAAGTGGCACTCCTCAGCACTAGACAGGAAAAGTCCTGGAGTCTTGCTGACTAGCCTAGACTAGTCTAGGTGAACCATCAAGGCTGGTCAAGTAAAAGATGACCCCTTGAAATGTATGCTGGAAGGGCTAGAAGAGCTGGTGGCTAAGACCACTTGTTGCTCAAGGATGAGGACTCGAGTTCAGATCCCTAACACTCACAGTAAAAGCTGGGTGTATTCATGGGTGGGTGGTAGGCACTGGAGGATGACTGGGATTTGCTGGCTGCCAGCCTTGTTTAAAAAAAACAAAAAACAAACAAACAAACAAAAAAAAGCAAGCTCCAAGTTTAGTTAAAGACTGAGGCTCAAGGGAATAAAGAAGAGTCTGATAGAACAGGATATCCATTGTTCTTCTCTGGCTTCCACATCTGTGTGCATGAGTGTGCACACATGTATACATGTGTCTTACACCACACATAACACAAACACACAAAATTTCAAAAAATGTATGATAATGATAAACAGCACCACTTCTAGTCTCGGCATGTATACACACACACACACACACACACACACACACACACACAGAGGCATACACCATACAAGTTTAAAAAAACAAAAAAT
This sequence comes from Cricetomys ansorgei, assembly GCA_026225945.1. NCBI lineage: Eukaryota > Metazoa > Chordata > Mammalia > Rodentia > Nesomyidae > Cricetomys > Cricetomys ansorgei. The sequence continues at coordinate 7,518,649 of JAMJFZ010000242.1, forward strand.
ATTAAATGAAAAGAATATATAATATCCAAAATGCAATTCAAAATATTTACCTGATATCAAGACCTTTGACAAAGCCATGCCAATCCAGAAAATGTGGTGCTTTCACACAATATTAGATCAAGGGAAAGGGCATGGAATTCTGGAAATACACCTCCCACACAGAGACACACAGAGTTTTGATTAACTGTGAGAAAATTCAACACAGACAGAAACACCCTTTCACTGGCATTGCTGATGGAGACAGGTGAATCCCCACCTACTCAGTCCGCTCATAGACATTAATTTTGAGATAATAATTACAAATGTGAAAACTCAAAAGCATGCCACTCTTTGAAGGAGACTTTAGATGACCTCCTCTAGATAGCATCTTGTCCATTTCTGCTGAGACAACAAAGCACCACATACTAGGTCATCTGGAAAGAACAGAACTTTCGGTCACAGGTCTAGAGGCTGGAAAGTGCAGGATCTGGGTGCTGGTATACTGACTGTCTGGTGAAAGGCAGATCTCCACTCTCAAGACGCCACCTGACCATTGCATTCCAGAGAGGAGGATGCCGTGTCCTGGCATGGATGACGGTGAAACCGCAAACTGACCAAATGCTGCCAGAAACTTGATTCTTAGTAACCTTCCACTTGCGAGGGAGAGTGCTTATGGCTGACTTGCCTCCTAAAGGTCCCACTCTTCTGAAGATCACATTAGCCATTAAATTACAACACCTACATTTGTAGGGGACACGCTAGAATCATGTCATCTCAGAACAGATATTTCTCTTGGGATGCTCACAGTAATCAAGATAGTGATAAATTGATAAAGTACATCCCATCTAAATTAAGGATTTCTGCTCATTCCGGGTGGTGGTGGTGCACACCTTTAATCCCAGTACTTGGGAGGCAGAGGCAGGCAGATCTTTGTGAGTTCAAGGTCAGCCGGGTCTACAGAGTGAGTTCCAGGACAGTCAGAGTTACAACAGAGAAATTCTATCTTGAAAACAAACAAACAAATAAAAACAGAATTTCCACTCATTAAAAAATCCATTAAAAATGGATGGGCAAAACACAGACTAGGCAAAAAAGTTAGTACAATTATACACATATGAAGAGTATATGATATTTAGCAAACTTATGTAAATCAATGATTAACAGTTCAACAGAAAGGAATATAAAAATGGACTGCAAAATTAAGAAAAAGGACTCAACATCATTAGTAATTGAGAAAATGTAAATTAAATACCCCGAAAGATCGCCCATAGTCATAAGAATGGTTATATTGAAAACCAGAGATTGATATCCCTAAACATTGACCATTGCAAGTAAATGAATCTCTGTTTTTATTTTGAGTTTGGTGGTGGTTCGTTTTTGTCAGTTTGACACGAACTAGAGTCATTGGGAAGAGGGACCTCAGTTGAGGAATTGCCTCCACCACATTGGCCTCAGAGAGTGTCTGTGAGCATGTTAGTTAGTTGTTCATTGATATAGAGGGCCCAGTCCACTGTAGGTGGTGCATGCCTAGGCAGATGAGCCTGGACTACAGAAATAAAGTAGCTTGAGCACGGGTGGGGACGGCAAGCCAGTAAGCAGTATGGTCTCTGTCTAAGTTTCTGCCTCCAGGTTCCTGCTTTGAGCTGCCTGGTGTCCTTCAATAATAGACTATAACCTATTACTTAAAGTAAATCCTTTTCTCCCCAAGTTATTTTTGGTCACGCTGTTTATTATAGCAACAGAGAACTAGAACAAGTTTCATTAAAAATAAATCATTATGTAGATGCACAAGTAAACTTTTGACTTTTATTGTTCTCTATCAACCTTGATTTTGTGTCACGAGTCAACAGGCCGCATCAAGGTTGCTGGAAAACACTGTTTGTCATGAGTTTGGAATTGTTCACAGCCGGCACATATGGAAGGAAATTATTTTCATATTAAAGTTGCTTTGCCTAGAATTTATGTGTGTGTATACCTCAAATATAGATTGACTTTTAAAAACTACAAACCAATAAACTAAGAGTTGTTTAGGATTATTTTGTTTACATGACTCCATTACAAATATATATATATCTGAAAGATCTACCTGTGACAGATAAAGAGGATGAACAGAATAAACTGAGAAAGAACAGATGACTCAATATGCAATTTTCTCCTATTACAAATAAAATAAAATAAAACAACAACCAAAAAACTGAAAATCATTAAAAACAATATCCATTTGAAATTAGGTAAGCAAGAATAATAGAAAATAAGGAAGAAGAATAATTTGATTTTTCATTTATTCAGTAATTTTATTTTCTTTGGTGAGCCATCTTCTTTGCCTCTGGGGAAGAATTCCACTGAGTCTCTCAGTGAATAAAAGCAGGGGGCTGGGACTCTCACCCCCTTACTGACAGGATGTGATAAGAAATATGAGGCATTTATTAACACAGATATATTCAGAGTTATTGATGAAAAGGAAAACTCTATCATGTAATTCCCGTGGCACTGAAGGAGTCTCTGCTTTATTGATTTAATGGTTAATAGAATCAGTCATTTTTATGACCTGTTCACAATGGCTTGTGTCTGAATGATGATTTTTATTTGGTCACTTTAAGCTTTTTGGAACAGTGGAGGAAAACATTCTACTACAATAAATATTTTGTCCATTATTTTAAAACTTGGAGTACAATTCACTTGGCATGGATGTGTGAGTAGAAATTAAAGCAGAGTCACGGAAAAGAAAAGGAAAGGCTCTACCAAGTAACCTTCCCTGTTCCAAAGAAAACTGGAAGATCAACCTTGGTGCTTTTGCTCAGTTGCACCTTTCGCTCTTCTCTCTGTTTCCAGTCAGTCAACACAAAATCTCAAGGGAGGACTTCAGTCTCTCAAGTATGTCATCACAATGCTCCCTTGCACAAGTTTCTTTGAAGTAGATCTTGCATACTTGAAGAACAACGGGTGTTCAGGTAAATCCCTTACAATTGTCATATGGGTGATCTAAATGTGGATGATTTGAAACAAGAAATGCCTCAAATATAGTTCACTTGAACTACTCATTGAATGTGGAAGGGAATTAAAATTTTTCCCTAACATTTTTTTTATAGAATATTTCTAATCATCTGAGCTCTTCAGTCTAACCAGTTGTTTGAGAACATCGAGCTGTATTGTGACAGCTTAACCACTACTTTCCTAAACACCATTTAGAAAAATATACCACCATTTTTTAGAAATCATAATATGTACAAGTAATTATCCAATAGCTATAATCTTTGCAGCAACGTGTGAGGGAAAATGAAAACTTAGTCATATCAGATATTTATAATAATTGAAATGCATATGTTTTCGTTCATGAGTTCACAAAATAAATGTGAGTTTTGACCAAGAGTTTTAGATTTCTTACTAAAATGTAAGTGGTTCGGTTTTATACACACACACATATTATATATATATATACACACACATACATACACATACACGTGTGTATGTATACATATAGACATACATATATGTTCATGCACGTATGTATATACATACATGTTCCCGTGTGAGTTTTATCTAAACTTCACTTTACTAATGAGTGTATAATAATAGCCTAGATACCTTTGCCCTAGTAAATTTTTAGGAATAATTTTTCATAAAATAACAGAACATCAAGACTCCCATATCTCAGAACCTTGTTGTTAAAAATATCTTGCCCCTAATTTCTTACATGTTGTGTCAATGATGTTTGTTTATGATATGCTATTGGAGAGTCACTGATTCTCTAGCATCATTATACATTCAGTATTTCTTCTAAGATATGTGGCCATGTTGCTGACTACCACATGAGATCACAAGACACAAAAGAAGTGATACATCAGTCAGAATATAAGCCAGGATTTATGAAGCCCATACAGCAGACACAGCTTGCCAATTGGGAGTACTGAGTCTTCGTATTAAGCCAGTGCTATGAGAGAGAATGAAGAACCTTAAAGGGTTCTTGAAAAAGCAAGAGAGTTGATAAACTTGAAGCTGTTCTACTTCAACACTTTTGGTTAGTATATAATTAGTTTGACTTACATGGCACCCACAAGCTTTATAATTAAGGAAGAAAACAGAGAGAAACATTGAATATAGATTCATAGTCTTTGGACTTTAAATACGTGGTCTCCAATAGACATTAACCATCTGGAACCTTAAGCCAAATAAGCCTTCTTTTATGAGTTGCCCTGATTATAGTGTTTTATCACAGCAATAGAAAAGTAACTGATACAGATACATCTGTAGCAGGATGCTTTGAAGAAGTTTTCTAGTTGTGCACTGCTGTGGTGGCTCACCAAGGAAGACACAGAGGCATATTCGTACATGCAAACCCTGCCAGACCTCAGCAGAGGGAATCTAAGCTCCTCAATTGTTCTATTGATACCACATGCAGACCATGAGCAATTGAACGTCCCCTACATAAATCTAAGAACTGTAGACAGTACAAAATGCCAAATCCTGCCTAGACAGCCCTTTTCCCAAAAGAGCACAAAACAATTAGTTTACACATAACTAAAAACAAACTGCCACAACAGAGTTTTTTGCCATGTTCAGCTTTCTTTATGATTGTGTGCTACTTGGACTTCTGGGAAATTTGCTTAGAATATAAAGGAGAGTGATGGTGGGGTTGCAGTTGACATTTGGTGGGTTGGTTTGTTGGATGCTAGTTCAGCTCTCTATGACATCTCTATGAGCTCTCTCTAAGCTAAAGACAGCCAAAACAGCCTGTGAATATTTCTTCCTTTCTTTCTCTCTTCTTCTCTTTCAAGGCTGAAGTAAATGAAGATTTCTTTTTCTATCTGCCTTTCATCTTCCTTTCTTTCTCTTCCTTTCTTTCTCTTTCTTTTCTTTTTTCTTTCTTTCTTTCTTTCTTCTTTCTTTCTTTCTTCTTTCTATCCTTCCTTTTTCTTTCCTGAGCTAGAGGGTAAAAATTCACAGTAACTACCTGCTATACATAGCTTTGATTTGTAGTGAATAAAGGAACTAGCATATGTTAAACACTTCCTTATTCTTATAAGGTGCCTAGACTTATTCCTCAATTAAATATAGATGCCATTGATATTGTTGTTATCCTTAATAAGGAATCTGAGAAAATGCCAATACCCCTTTGTGTTTGTGGGGAGGACCTAAAAGGAGAAGTGACTGAGTCAGCTCTGATCTCATCATCTCTCGTCCTGCCTGTAGTAGGACTCTGCTGAATATTTTCACCTCCATTCTAGCTGTAAACCTGTTTCAACTGTGTTGGAATATCTTGATTCTTAGTATGTTTTACTCTAGTGGAAGTTTTAGTCTTCCAGCTGATGCATAAATGACTGAAAATCAACCAGTGCTTTTGTCTGTGCATCTGTGTACATCAATGCGCACAAGCTTTTTGTCTTCAAATAATTACAAAGTTATGTCCTCAGTCAAAAAATGCAGACATACTTATGGCATGCACATTCTTGGCTCCTTATATCCAAAAGGATATGTGTTCTAAGCCCTAACAAGTCACTTTATTAAGTACTTGCAGAATAACTACACTGAGACTTTGTTTCTAAATTTCCTGTGCAAACTGGGAAAACCAACATTGACATTTCCTAAAATACAAATGCTGGATATGGTGATTAGAAGGTAGGGACCTTCTGGCTGCAGAAGGAGAATGAGTTGTATCCCTTTGGCTGATTGACAAGGACAAATGACTGAACCCAGGAGTTGCATGAATTGATTATGTTTTTTACTAATGGAGAAGCCACATTCCTAATCAGGAATCTCTCTGTCCCACAAATTTCGCAGAGATCTGAGGTTGGGCCCTGTGACTGAGCTGGCTGTGACAGCAGTGGGCTCAATCGCCTTTTAGAAAATCACCTCAACTTAAACAAAGACCAACTTAACAATAGTCAGTAACAACCACCATCATGGATCTCCCCACCATTCTGAGTGATATGAGCCCTGAAATCCAGGGGCCAAAGGAACCATAATACTAACCCTTTTTTTAACCTTAGAAAGTTCATCTCAGAGCTTGGGTTGACTTGTTTTACAAATGTGGAAACAATTGACCTGTCATACACCTTAAATGGCCAAGGACGTTTCCCATTGCTTCATACAATTTTAGGAGATGCCTTCTTTGATCATCTAATACCATCTTCTGTTCTCTTCTCTGGTGTTTCCAGGTCCAGAACACTTCTACCTAGGCAACTCTGAATACCTTTGATGCATTGGTTTCTCTTCTGTTGTGTAACTGTTCTTGTAACAACTAACTTTGAATACCAAGATTATCAATAGGAAAATCTTGATTCTTTTCTTTATTCTTCTTGCTTTCATTTTTCTTTCACTTTATAAACTAGAATTTAAGGTCAGACACTAAAAAGTCAGTCAGTTGTATGTGTGTTAGAGTATAAAGTAGTCATTACACCATTAGTAATCTCTCTCATTCACAAGCTCACTCCCTGGTAAAAAGCGTTTAAAGAGAAAACACTTAGTAAAAACCTTAAGAACAAAACGCATTTCAACTAAGGTAACGTGGTGTGCCGAGCATCGAGATGAGGAGATAAAAGCATATGTCAACTTTTCTGTCTCACAAAGCTGTCCTACTTGTCATTTTAGGAAACTGGCCTATGAAGTATGTCCTTTGATCATTTGTAATAGATTCTTTTTGATTGACTGTCAATGTGAAAATTAAAACATCTTGTTGAGAAAGTACAACAGCAACTTAGTAAAGAAAGATTAACCATTTGTTCCAAAACTAAAGATAGCACAGCCTAAAAATCAATCAACTAGACTGCCTGTCTGTTTTTTATCAGAACTCATGTGCATCTATCCTTTAAATTATAGTAAACTCTCTTTAATATCATAGTGTTCCTTTATCTATAGATCAGAGATCAGCTGCAACATACCAATATAGTGCATCTGGTCAGAATGTTAAATAACTAAGAAAAATTCCATTTCTGAAGAGCTGTTGTTCACATATTTAAATTAACTATATTATTAGATATTATTATATTCTTAATCGTCTAACAACTTAGAAAAATAAAGGAAATGAGATCAACAAACAGAATAAGACATATATTTAGGAATAGTACCTCACTAACAATAGATTTTAAATGGTCTCAAAAATGAATTAGCCTTGTCCTATTTAGTTAAATCATACAGTTTTAAATGTAAAGAAATGGCCCTATAAAGAGCAAAAAACAATAGTGTAACTCTTAAGTGCCTATTTGTAATAATTAAAAGGTATAATACATGAGAACTAGTTAATATCTATGTCAGGGATGTGTGGAACTTTTCTTATTTCCATAATTATTTAAGAAAGAATATAGGCATATGGTGTATGATTTCTTTTTAAAATCATGAACCAGAAATGGTTATGTATGTCAGCCATCTTAATTTTTATCACAATTTTAATACAGCACAAATGATAGCTTTTAAAGTCCTCGCCTAGCACACAAGTTATAAGAGATGTAGGAAAGATGGCATTCTTAATATAGGATCACAGAGAAAAAGTGGGTATCTATCTGTTCAAACAACAACAAAAAAGATAGAATACGGAAACATTGTGAAAAGCAGCTAGATCTCTCCTTTCTCTTGCCTTCAGCTGGAGAAAGCATCTTACGTTTACGTTTCCACCACATGCTCTGCTGTGTGTCCTGTCAGTTAAAAGAAAATTTCTTTGCATTAATTCAGATTGGGTATCAAACCAAATACTTCTAACATAGCACCCAATGAATACTTTATCTAGAAGAGTAAAGGTTAAAGAGAGTTTGGTTTTTTTTTTGTTTGTTTGTTTGTTTGTTTGTTTTTTCCCTGTGTAGAGTACCATTTTCCAAACCATGATGCTCCAAACCTGAGTTTTTCAGATAGTTGTGTGGCGTATGTTTAAAATAGTGCTGTTTTTACCTGACCTTAAACTGTAACTTTGTTACAGAGCCACTATAACACAGGCAGCTTGATATTGGCACAAAAACAGAAATACAAACCAGGGAACATGACAGAGGCTCTAGAAGTAACCACATACATCTATAGATGCCTAATTTTCATAAAGGTATCAAAAACATGCCCTGGAAAAGGGGCAGCCTGTTCTTTGAATGGTACCAGCAAAGCTGGAAATTCACCTGCAGAAGAACTGAATTGGATTCATAGCTCTTAATGTTCATAGGAGTCAGTTAGAAGTAGATCAAAGACCTTAATTTAAAGCCAGATGTGAAACTGCTAAGGAAAAGTACAAGGAAAACACATCAGGACATAGATCCAGGCAAGAATTTTCGGATAATATCTGATTAGCACAAGAAAGTGCCCCAAGAATTGAAAACTGGGATTTCATGATGTCAAACATTCCAAAGGGAAGAAAAACTCTCAGCAGAGTGAAAAGAAAGCCTACAGAATGGGAGAAAAATCTTCGCAGCTACACTTCAGACAAAGAGACGCTATCTAGAATGTACAAAGAACTAACCCCACACACACACTACCGTCAGGAGATGGTCCAATGAGCTAAACAGAAAACTGTCAAAGGAAGACACACAAATGGCCAATGAATCTTTCGAAAAGTGCTCAACATCGATTATCATTAGGAAAATGCAATCAGACTACTTTAAGATTTCAGATCAGCCCAGTCAGAATGGCTATCACCCAAGAAACAAAGAATAACAGATGCTGATGAGAATGTGGAGAAATAGGAATCTTTAATATTACTGGTGAGAGTACAAGCTTGCTATAGACATTAATGTGGAAATTTATTTAAAAAAAACTAAAACTTATCTATCTATATCTACCTAACTGTATCTGTAAATATATCTATATACATATAAATATATATGTAGTGGAATGCTTGGAAGAAATTTTGTCATTTTGGTTTCTTTAAAAACACAAAATGGCGTTTGGACTATGCTTTCGTTCCCCTCCCAGGTGTAATGGATGATTATGAGTTTGATTTGGAATACTTGTTGCCAGAGGCTACAATTTGGTTATGTGCAGCTGTTTTGCCATGTGTAGTAGTTTGTCCGTATGATTGCCTGCCACTTGGGTTTCTGGGAACTTTTGCTTAGGCTATTTAAAGGATGAAGGCCTGAGAGCTGGGGTGGATTGATGATTGGTGGTTGGTTGGTTCCTCATTGGTTTGTTGGATATTGCTTAGAAGAACATGGGTTGGAAAAACTGGGTTTGCAGATAGTGAGCAATGAGCAATGTCTGGCTCACTATCAGCTCCTGATCTCCAAGCTCAGTACAGCCTAAGAAGGCTGTAAAGACCTCTTCCTTTTCTCTCCTTCTCTTTCTATCAAGGCTGCCTGCAAAATCAATGAAGATTTCTTTCTTTCTATCCTTCCTTTCTCTTTCCCGAAATTGAGGGTAAAAGATTGTAGCGAACCGCTACATATATATCCACCTTAAGATCCAGCCATACCACTTCTGGGCATATATCCAAAGGACTTTACACTCTACCACAAAGATATGTGTATATCCAAGTTCATTTCTGCTCTATTCATGACAGCAAGGAAATGGAATCAGCCTAAATGTCCATCAACAGATGAATGGATAATGCAAATATATTCCACACACATAGTGAAATTTTATTGTCATATCGAAAAATAAAACTATGAAAACTGTAGAAAATAGATGTAACTGGAAATGTTGTATTGTGAGATAAGTGCTACAGGTTTTACCTCTTACGCAAATCTTTCTTTCTAATTTTTATGTATGTGTATTTATGTGGGAGTGAGTGGGAGTGAAGGTCCACGGAAGGGGGAAGGTGAGGGCCTGGGAGGGTTTTACAGAACACATGTGATCAGAGAGTAGAAATGAGACAGGACAGCGGAAGAGTTTAGACAGTGAGGAGAGGTGGGGGAGAAGAGCCAGGGGTGGGGAAGGAACAAAATTCAGCGTGTATGAGAATGCTAAAAGGAAACCTGTCACTTTGTAATGGTAGTTAAAAATTAAAACCATATAAATGGATGCTATGGTCAAATTATTTGAGAAACATTCACAACTGTCTTCAATCATGCAGAAATCCATGTTTTATAATAGACCCAAATAGAGATTTAAATTTTTAGTCAAGCAAAAAATGTACAGGAATGGGTTCACAACTGGTTAGACACTGTAAAATACAAGAAGAGTGAATTTGAAACTTAATAATAACTATTCAACATAAATAGAGGTGGAGGTAAAAAACAAAAGACTAAAGAGAAATAAACACAGCCTCGGGAAACATCACACAATAGCAATATGCTGATGGGTTTGTAAATACAGCCTTGGAAAGGGGTGATACGAAAATATTTAAACGTGTAATTATCTGAATCTGTTGTAAACTATAAACTCGCAGATCTGAAAGATCAATTAGCGCTGAGAAAATGAAATCTAAAGAAAACCCTGCCAAGATACATGAACATCTAATTGCTCGAAATCAGCCTAGAAACCTGAGTAGCCAGAGACAAAAAGAGTTACAAAGAAACAAAGCAAGAATGACAGCAGATCTCTTCTCTGAAACTATATAATTCCAAAGAAAATAAGGACATCACTTTTAGCTTTTATGTGGAGGGAAAAAAAAGATCAAATTTACCTTATCACTTTACACAATAAAACCCAAAAACATAATAGCTTCCAAACACCAGAGGATAGGCAGCACTGGACAGAGGAATACAAGTAAACCCTAGCAGAGTCTCTGCTGCTGCTAGAAGGAATTCTCAAGATAGGGGCAGGGGAGATGGCCGTGGGTCCAGTGCCTACTGTGTGAACATGAGGACCAGAGTTCAAATCCTCATACTGTGCATACAGCCGGACACAGTAGGACAGGACTGAGACCCCAGTGCTCCAATATTGACAAGAAGGTGGGAAGAAGAGAATCCCCCAAAGTTCAAAGGCCAGCTACCCTGATCTATGCAGCAGTGAATAAAAGATCCCGTCTCAAACAAAGTGGGTGAAGACCCAAAGGGTGGTCTCTGGCCAGGGCACACAGCACGCACACACACAAGCAACTAAAAACAATAAAAAAGCCAACTGCATTTTAACACTCACCCGGACACAGAGCTTAGCAAAGCACACAGCTTACTGAGTGTGACTCTGCTTTAATTCCCAGTGCATCCTCTCCCTATTATTTCACAGCTGCAGAAAGGGCATCACCGTTTCCCCAAACATCAATACTTCTTCTGTTTAACGTTTTCTCAGGTTTGTTGGTACTTTTCTTGCCGTTTTTTATGTCCTAACATTTTCTTTACTCTTCTATTTCTACTAATATTTGCTCTCTGGCTGTAGCCGGGTAATATTTGCTGGAGTGTTATGATGTTCTGATTAAAGACTGACTTTTTATCATGCCTGGATATTGGGTGGTTGAGATAGTTGCCTGTAATTTTTTTTTTAACTTTCCCACATGTCCTTCGAAGGAATTTCATCTTTTTGGTAAACTGGTTATATAATTTATTGCCTAGGGCAGGACATTCCTGATAATGAAAGTGGATGGCATTTAATAATTACTCTCAGATGACAGGTGAACAATCAGACCTCCAAGTCAGGGAGAAAAAAAAAAAACACCAATGGAGTTTTCTAATTAAATAAACGTTCTCATATCTTAATATATTTAGATAGTTAATTCTGAAAATTATTCCTGTCTCTGAATATTAAATATGATTTTGTATCTGGTTAAGATTTCCTGTGCATTTAAGGAAAATGGTATATCAACTTAAGCCTGAACATTTCTCCACAGGGTTTTTCATTGCTTACAAGCAAGTCAAGATTTTCTCTTCCTTACACTTTATGTTTCATGATAAGAAAACCCACAGTTGATAATAAGATATTGACAAAAATTAAACTCCGTGAATGTTCGTAAAAAGTATATATGCAATATTTATTATATTAACAAATATATCCGAGAGATTTTACAATTATATCAACCCAGATGTCTTCTACCAGAAAGACAAGAGAAGATGACATGATGCACAATAAAGGCATAACTCAATCTAAGAGTCCTTTTATCCACCAGTGGCTCCAGAATATTGTCATTTCCATGCACACTCACACACATGCACACACGTGCACACACACACTTAAGTCTGAGATTCATCGAGAGACTCAAGAAATTTTTAGAGAGTCGAAGAGAAGGCAAGTATTTTTAGAACGGTCTTCTCCTCCACAGAGGATGATGTTAAAATAAATGATCTCAAAATGGTCTTCTAAACTTAATTTTTCCAAATTGGTACTGTATATATTAGCATACAAAACATACAATTAGGATCAAGTATTATTTTATGTTCTGTACTTCTGTAGATCAGAAATTGGCATTTTGTTTCTATTTTCTACCCCAGAAATGTACAGCAAATCCAGTGTCTGCATGCAAATAAGCCTAGCAATTAAAGCTGTAATTATTTATCTTTTTCCCCCATGAAAGCCTCAATCTTTTCTTTTAGTCGTCAGCACAGAGTTGATGTGGGAGAGGCCTAACGCTGGAAGTGTGGCTGGAAAGGACATCACTGGCAGACAGCGAGCACATGCATGCGCAGACTTGCCTTCAGCAGGCAGCTTTGCAACACTTTCCCGGAGGAGTTTCATTTTCTTGGCTTATTCAGGACTCAGTCTCAGCTTATATAGATTCCTTGCTAAGGTGGAGCTATATCCCTAGAGGTTTAGTTTGTACAAGTTACTGTATTTCTGGCTTTGCTCTTTGCTGCCAACCTGGTCTCAGGGACAGTCTCTAAGGACTTAGGAGTCCTGAATGGATTTGATAAGGGTTTCAACTTAAATTCAGATGTTAACACACAAATCAGGGGCTCTGGTTCCGTGATGAATGTGGGGATGATACTTTACAGGCAGGTTATTGTGTATATAAACCATGAAAATGGCTGTGAGGCCATAAGTCTACAGTCACGTGAATAGCATAGCAGCCTGCATAATGACCACCAACATTCTCTAAGTCTCAATTACGTAGATCCCTTGCCTGGAGTCACCCTGTATTAAGAGTAGCTTAGCATGCCAACTCGTCAGTTACAACCCAGTCATGGAGCAGTGATCCAAGCCCAAGGAAACAACCATATATTCAAAAAAAGTTTTCTCCGCAATTCCTTCCACTACATATCATCTTGTATCAATCAGGAAGTAAGAATGTCAAGGTCATCTAAAAATTATGTAATTCGAACCTCCTTATCGAAGTGATAAAGAGTCCAGAGACTTGACTCATAGTCTAAGAGAACAAAACTCAGAAATTTTCCGCCTCTTTACCACCCTAATATCTAGTATGAAGTTTTAAAATAGAATTTTTTCTTGCACAAGAATTGCTTTCTAAGCTGCTGTATCCTCCACATCAGCCTGAACCTCCAGCAGTTCTAATCCAAGATTAATAGGAAATACAACAAAATGCAATTAAAATCATCACCACTCGCTGTGTGTGCTAGTTAAAATCTGCCCAAGGTTAGGCATATACCAATGGTGATTTCATCTCTGGGATAAATACAGAAAGCATTTTGTTTGTAGGGTGTCAGGCCTAGAAAGGGTCTTAGATTATTAGCCTGGTGCAAATGGCCTGCTGGTGTGGGTGACGAACTGACATCTAAGCGGAGCAATCCCAGCGCCAGGTGACTTAGTATTCCCTTTGCCTTGCTCTTTGGATGCACCCTGCCTTCCTTTCTACCACATTACCTTTCCCTCCTTTATTTAACCTTACTTGTTTTCAATCTCTGCACAGCTAACTCTAGGGGAGAAAAAGAAACAGAATAGAACAATATGATAAACCGAGGGGAAATACAGAAGTGGTTGATATAGGGACAGTAAATCTCAACGCAATATGGTTTCTAACCCTGGCTTCACTTGGTGAAGAATTTACCAGGAGGGAAAAAAGCCATATATTAGAGCAGCTCACTGGACTTGCTTCTACCTTTTTCGACTACTCTTCGTGGTGTCCCAGAAATAGCTGCCGGCTTTAAACACCCAACCTAGTGCTTTCGTTCTCTCAAACTACCAGCCAGAGCTGAGGCGTCTTCTTTCCTAGGTCTTTAAAGCTCCCTTGTGTCATAAAGCAATCAGGAAAAAAACAAAACAAAAAAAAATAAAACATTATTTTAAGAAGGATACCCGCACCTAAACCTTCCAAAGAGCCTTTGTGATTATATCATTGCTGATTTCTCAAACCCCCCCCCACACACACACACACCACCACCATCACTGCACCTTCTAACATCCTGTCTTGGTCAGAAGACATGTCTTTTTTATTTGTTACACTCTTGGTTTCTTTCCTTATCTACACGAAAAGGAATCCTGACCCCCTTGTCTCGCCCACAAGAGGTCTTCATAAACCCTCCTAACAGATGATTCCCAACGAGCTTTGTACATAACAACTTGCATTATTCCACGCATTTTTATTTAATCTTCTCTGCACCAACTGCAGGTGGGTTTTTTTTGTTTTTTTGTTGGTTTGTTTGTTTTGGTTTAGGTTTTTCAGTAGCTAGGTGGGCCTCTTTAAAAGAAAAATTAACATTCACTTCCAATTCTTGGTTTAATGCATTTCTGATTTTTTTTCCTTTTCTTTTTTTTAACTTAACTTTTTTTTTCTTTTTTTTTTTTTTTAGCTTAACGACTTCCATGCCAAAAGGCCTCCTCCTGCCTTGTCAGACCCGGACATTGAAAACTGGTGCTTGTCCCAGAATTCTCTTTCTCTCCCCTGCCATTTTCTCCAGGCTCTTATTATCTGCAATATGAAATGCTGTGTGCCGATAGATATTGGCAGAACCTGGTTAAAATTCATTTCACATAGCTTGCTCTTACTTCAAAGGAACAAAGGTCTTATTTCTTTTTCTTTCTTCCTTTTTTTTTTTTTCCTTTTGGGCCTTTTTTTTTTTTTTTAATCCTAAGAACAGAAAACTGAGTCATCTTTGTGGTGTTAAGCATGAAACTGGGTCTTTGTTTGAAAGGCAACATCTGATGTTTCCTCTCCCTTCAGCTGAAAACAACCGGGCACTTCTGCTAGATGCAGCCGGCAGCCCCACGCGGTGCCATGGGATTCTGTTGTGTCAGGCACTGCTGACAGCTGACAAACTGCTGTGTGAGGGGGATTCTTGGCCTTACAAAATTCCTGAGCCTACCAGGTAAAGAAACGCCCTCTGTTCCTTTCTTTCATCATGAATTCATAGCAGGTACCACGGCTCCACCCCGCCCCAGGCAGAGCCCTTACCGGCTGCCCCAGCCCCTTCTGCCAGTCCTCTGTTCAGCAGCCTTGTGTGCGCCCAGAATCCATAGCAGCTCCTACTGCCAGAACCTCGCTAAATTTCCAGCCAACTCCCCATCACAGGAGTTCAGCCATAAATAATCATTGAAAATGTGATCTGTGAGTAAAACATTAAAAAAAAAAAAACAACCCAACAAACACAACGGCCAAGCCATTGAAAGCAATCAGAATGTTTTGGAGTGATTGAGTGACAGGCACAGGGCTTAAATTAAGCATCCAAAATGAAGACAATAAAATTAATAATTACTTAGGGTAGGAGACTAGGCGCCAAGTTCCGCCACCTTCATTTTGTCAGTGCACTGCATTAATACGGGTCAGTAGTTCCAACACCTCTAATGTCTAGCACATAACCCATCATCTAAGAAGCGTTTGACTTGCTTATCGCCATCTGTCATTTAGAGAGATCGTGTTTGAACTCCACTGCTGTCAGCCTCATAAAAGACTAAATTTTGACTTGGATTCTGGAGAGGCCATGGGGGAAATGCTCCTGCAGCATTTTTTATTTGAGTCCTGTTTTGTTTTGTTTTTTTTCTTCCTTCCTACAGAGAAAAACATGGCATCCTCTTCAAGAGTATTCACACCTTGAATGTTATATCTAAGCCACCCTACACGGGAGGCTGGACAGGTCATTTGGGAAGATGGGCACAGTCCAGGGTTCCTCATTTCCCTTTACATTTTGTTTCTGTTCTGTGTCGCCTGTGAAACCCTTGAAGCCGAATAAACACACAAAAAATAAATAACAGAGTGCACTTAACGTGCTTACAGAATTATAGGGTTTTGAGAGACGACATGGCATCGCGCTAGAAGCCATAAAAATACCCCAGCTGTTTCGTAGTGTGCAGGAAATATATCGGTTTTACATTTTATAATTTCAAACTCTGTTGTCAACAGGCAACTTATGTTACTTTATATTCCACTCGTCACAACCCACCATAATTCCTCATGGCAGGGCAGAGTAAAATATATTCGTCTGTGCTGACACTACTTATTGTTTTTTGTCTCCTATAGATGATTTGTGGCCCTGCTTTGAATTTTGGTAAGAAAGTATGTTTCCGGGAGCTTTTATAAATAGCACCACATTCTGCAGCCTGGGAGATTCAGTCTCTTAGGAAACAGCACTAGGCCATTTGGCTCTTTCTCACAGCCATTTATGTGTTCTCCATTCCTTTCTGCCAGTGTCCTTCAGGCCTCTCTCCGCAGAGAAATTCATCAAACAGCTATTGACTCTGTTAATCCTCTTCCTCTGTGCCCGTCAGTCTGCATCTGCCTCTGGTAATCATTGCAAGCCCTTGGTGCCTCTTCTTAGGGTCCAGGGCAGACTCTCTTCCATTTCCATTTTACTGTTGATTCAGAGACTATCGGGTCATAATTGTCAAGAGCAGAGAAGAATTGACACCATTGTCCAGGATCCTTAAAAAGATTAGGAACTCTGCCCAAGGTTTTGTACTGAGTGGCTTTGAACAACTTACCCAAACATCGACTGTCAAAGTCATAAAAGGGGTCAGATTTTTTTAAAAGATTTGTACACCCACACTGTGATATCCTCATGGAACTTTTCTTTGGAGTCTCAAGACATTGCCTGTTTGACAGGGTTGGTTTTGTAGGAACTGTAGTGTAGGATGGAAGGAGAGAGTTGGGAGTTGAGCTGGGAACTGTGGCTTTCATGGCAGTGGGTAGCTATTCTATTGTGGGGCTCTGAAGGCTCCAAAGATGACAGCATGGTATTTCACTCCGAAGACAAACTGTGTTCTCAATATGGTTCAAGGTCAAGTTAGATCTTATAGCTATCTAGGGAGCTGCCTTAAAAACTTTATGGCAGAGACGGAGCGATAGCTCAGTCTGTGCTTGTTTTTCAAGTATGAGGCCTGAATTACAGCCCATGCAAAAACAACCATACGTAATGGCATAACTTGTAATCCCAGCACTTGACAGGTAGAGACAGGTGGACCCTTGGTACATGCTGGCAGCCAGCCTACTTGATGTGGTGAACATCGGGCCAGTGAGAGATCCTGTCTCAAAAATCAAGACTAGTGCAACCTAAGTGTGACACCTAATGTTGTCCTCTGGCTTCCACACAAACAGGGACATATGCGCATGTCACACACACACACACACACACACACAGTGAGACAGAGAGACAGAGATAGAGAGACAGAGAGAGAAATGATGAAGAGGTACATTAGTTAGGGTATAAAACACTATGACCAAATCCAACATGGAGAGAAAAGGGTTTATTTGAGCTTCTATCCAGTTACAGCCCACTGTGAAGGGAAGTCAGGGAAATAACTCAAGGCAGGAACTTGAAGGCAGGAACTGAAGAAGAGGCCTTAGAGCAGTGCTGACCACTGGCATGCTGTCTGTGGCTTGTTCAGCCTGGTTTCTTATACCACCCAGGAACACACACTCAGGGTGGCACGTCCTTCCCCTTGTGGGATGGGCCCACCCTGTCAATCATTAATTAAGACAATATCTCCCAAGCTTGCCAACTTTTTCCAAATAGTCCTATATGTGTTTATGCCCCACATATTTCCCTGTTCTAAAAACAGGAACATTACAAGATCCACTTTAGACCAGATTCCTGTGCCTGCAGAGCCTGTTTCCCCTACCTCCACCTCCATTGTCTCAAATATATTTAAGTGAGAAATGTCTCACCCTTCCAACCCACAATCTCCTTCAGAATCGTTGCTAGCATCAGTTTGGTTTAAAATTCAACGAAGAAACGTCATGCTAGAGACATTAGGTTTCGGCCTCTGGGGTGGGGGATTATTTAGTCTGCTTCTCCTGGGAACATGTTCTATTTCATTTCATTAATCTGAAGGAAGCAACTCATCTTTCCACACAGCTCATCTCCATTCACTCATCTGCTCTGAAGCAGGTTTCTGCGGTTGGTTTCTTCATCTTCTAGGAGAGAGATTTCATCAACTAATTGAAAGGAACACAGCTCTGTCCTCAGCAGAGTTAAAGGCATATAACAATTTCACCACCAATGCCAGACACATTATCAGTGTCCTGATCTTTGGCCTTTGATACTTTCAAGAGGTGTCCCAGGGGAAATCTCTCCCTGGAATGTTAATCTGTTGCTTCTCTGACCTTCTACACATGTACCACATTATTATTACAACCCACATGCTTCTCTTTTCACGCTGTCGTTTTGACAATAGAACCATCGGGCAATTCATCTTTTGACTGGAAGGCTGGAACAAAGTGCGTGGCAGCGAGTGGGATCAGATTGGCTAATGGTATTGTTTAAAATGCAATAACATTTCTCTTCTGAAATCCGCCCAGATTCCGAATGATATGTCGCGCCTGTGGGATGCTCTGTGACAATTAGCTACTGGTGATTCATCAAAGGGTCTTGGTGTGGGGATTTTCTTTTTAACTCTTCTCTCCACATGCTCTCGGAACATAAATTAGTCCTGGAACTGGATTGGTGTGGATTTATCACTCACATTCCCTGTCTGTACCCTCTTTCTTCTTTCATCTGGCAGATGTTTGTTTCATCTACAGATTTATTGGAAGTGATGTGGGGGTCTGAAAGTGTTCAGCAATACCAAAAAGCCAACTTTTAAAGGCCTCTCAAATGTCAAATGTCACCTCCTCCTCATCTGGGCCTTCTTTTGACCACCCTATATGACACAAACCCTTTCCTGTTAGTACCCACTCCCTTGATCCTGATTTATTTTTCTTTATATCTATCACCCAGTCACATGGCCATATTTATTCCCGGATTGCGAATAGCCTCCTCCTTCCAGAAGTGAGTTTCAACAGATAACTTGGACTGCTCACCGCTGGCTCTGTGGAGAAAAGGACACTGCCTGGTTCAGAGCAGGGGTATACCTTGTGTTCTTTTGGGAGATACTCAGACGGGAAAGGTCACAAAAGGAGTGACAGGACAGACAGAAAATGGAGTTTATTGTAGGGTGTGGGGGATACGCCACACAGAGCCACCTGGCAAAGATACAGTGATAGTCGCCAGCAGAAGACAGGAAGGAAGAGCACAGTAAGCCATTGGGGAAAACAAACCACGGTAAATGAACAGTATAGGAAGTTGGAGTTATTGTAAGGGGCTGTGGACATAGGACTTGGCCTCAGCAGCTGAGCTTTGACCCTGAGATGATTGGAACATATAAACAGAGCCTTCTGGTATGTAGAGATCAGATAGAGGAGGGAAGAGTAGAGCTAATTAGCCTACAATTTGAAGGCAAGATCTGGTTGGGTTCTTGGCTACCCCTGAGCAAGGCATTCTATCCACAGTCAGATTGTTGTTGCTGTTTTCTTAAAAGTCATAATATCAGAGGCTGGAGAGATGGTCGGCAGTCAAGAGCACCAGCTGCTCTTGCAGAGGACTTGGATTCAGTGCCCAGCACTCACACGATGGCCAACGAATATCCATAGGTGCAATTGAGGTGGATTTGATTCTGTCTTTTGACCTCCATAGGCACTGCATGCGCATGCTGTACCTACGTACACACAGGCGAGACACTTCTATGAAGAAAATAACAATTGGATTAATATAAGAAGTCATATTAACCATAGTATCGTACCATACAGAAATATTAGCAGTAGGCCTGGCTTACAGTGGATTCTCAAAAAAATTATTATCTTTTGAGTGATTGAGAATCTCTCATGCAAAACACGGATAGAGTGAGGGTTCTACTAAGGCACACGAGCTGCAAATCCCGGCAAGAGTACGCATGTCTCTGTTTTATCCACATGATAAACGCAGTAGAAAAACTATTAAATACAAACTCCCACTTATAGCCCAAACATACCATATGAAGCATTTGAAAAATGTGCCATTGGAAAGTGTGGTCCATTTTACATATTTCCCGCTTTGTTTCACATCCTACCGTCAGATTCATGAATATAGATAGTAAGTAGCCAATGTTTATTTTGAACTATTCCATGTTAGAGGCCAGGAAGGACTAAAGCTATCACAAACCAGGCTTGCATGTGTGTACTTAAGCCATAGGCTCTCAATATCAGGAGTTTTCTTCAACTCGCAGATGGTATATTGTTCCTGGGCATTCGGGTATCCTGGCATCTTCAATCCCTTCTCAAATTACTATTGTAAAGCTAGCAAAATGATACATATCTCTTCAGCACACTTGCAGAAGCCCTGAGCAAAGCCAACATTATGAGCTTTACTTATCTATGTTCATGGGAGATGATGCATTTTTTGTAGCATACTTAGCACTGTGAAAGAGTTCACTCGACTCCCACAGTTCACAATCACGATAAGTAACTGTTCCTACAGCTGGCAGGGAATGCTTCCAGCTAGAGAGTGGCGTGGGAAGGACATATGACACAGCTGCCTTGGATGCTCCATCGACTCTTATTTTCTTTCTCTTCTGAGAAGATGGCCAATCTTTTCAGATAGGTTTGATAATGACTATATTGATGTAGCAGCAATTTCAGAGAGTTGCTATGGAGCTCAACAATGCAATCTTAACTGGTAGATATCATGGACCAGGGATGGAATCACAAAAAGATGGAGTTTGTGATCCTCTGGTTGTAACATTTAAAATAGTGTTCTATCTCCTAGATATTTTTAAAATTTATTTATTTTTATTTTATGTATATGAATGTTTGTCTACATGCATGTGTGTGTACTATCTGAGGGCCTGGTACTCACAGAGGCCAGAATTGGACACTGAATGCCTTCAAACTGGAGTTATAGATGGTTGTGAGTTGTTATATGAATGTTTGGAACTGAACCTGGGTCTTCTATAAGAGCAGCAAGTGCTATTAACCACTGAACCATCTCTCCAGCCTCCCTCTGCTTTTTTTTTTTTTAATGTCTGCTTTTCATCACCCATAATCTTTTGACACATGCGTAAAATACTTGAGGAAAAAGGTGATCTTCCAAACACTGCTCCTTGGTGATGGGAGCTGTTTCAGACAGAATCTTTTGGTTGGTGAACAGATGACCTGGAGACCACATGGAAATAAGTCACGTCATGAATTCAAATTAAGCATCTCAGCTGGGCGATGGTGGTGCACGCCTTTAATCCCAGCACTTGGGAGGCAAGAAGCAGGCAGATCTGTTTGAGTTCAAGACCAGCCTGGTCTACAGAGTGAGTTCCAGGACAGCCAAAGTTACAACAGAGAAATCCTGTTGAAAGAAAGAGGGGGTGGGGAATGAGAGGAGGGGAGGGAAGGGGAGGGGAGGGGAGGGGAGGGGAGGGAAGGGGAGGGGAGGGGAGGGGAGGGGAGGGGAGGAAGGGAGGGGAGGGGAGGGGAGGGGAGGAAGGGAGGGGAGGGGAGGGGAGGAAGGGAGGGGAGGGGAGGGGAGGGGAGAGGAGAAAAGAGAAGAGAAGAGAAGAGAAGAGAAGAGAAGAGAAGAGAAGAGAAGAGAGGAGAGGAGAGGAGAGGAGAGGAGAGGAGAGGAGAGGAGAGGAGAGGAGAGGAGAGGAGAGGAGAGGAGAGAAGAGAAGAGAAGAGAAGAGAAGAGAAGAGAAGAGAAGAGAAGAGAAGAGAAGAGAAGAGAAGAAAACGAATTAAGCATCTCAAGAAAAGAAATGCAGAGGCTGAAGAAAGACATCATGCCAGTGCCCTCCTCTATTCCTGGGAGGGATTTCACACCCATTTGAATTTATCACAGTGGGCCATAGAGTTAACAGTGCTTTCTTTGAATGTGGAATTAAAGGCAATGGTTGCTGTCTTCAAAGACTGTCAAGAGAAGCAAAGATGGAGTACACAGTAGATACTCAGCCTCAGGGACTTTTTTTCCTGAGCAGGAGCTTGTCGTGTCCTTTCAATTCCACCTCCAATATTCACTTTGCTGAGTTATTGCTTTTATCTTTATTGTTAGCTCTCTCTAAAGAAATCTGCTTTAAAAATGTAATGACACATCCCCAAGTGCCTTAAACCAGCATAGAAAGCTGTGAATTTCTACTTCATCTCAATGCAAATTGAATTGTTCAGACCAACTTTTCATCCAAGAGAGACAGACATGAGGGAAGGGTTGTTTGGACTGTTCTTCCTTCAGGAAACTTCAGTTTCCTGCTTCCCACTCAACAAAATGTGTGAAATGAAAAAAAAAAATCCAGAGGGGAAAAATAGACTTTGAAAGTTGGCTTTTGTATGAGCATTTGGAAAGATTGGTTGGAAGGACGGGTAGTGATATCAACATATAAGAATTTGTTTTTTAAATCCTTATTTCTCTGAATTATTAATTCACCTGGGGCTATGGTTTAAGAGTATATGTTCCTACCAAATTCACATGTTGAAATTCATGCCCCAAGGTGGGAGCATTAAAGGAAATGAGGCCTTGGGGAAATGGTTAGACTGTGAAAGAGAGGTGGTCTACTTTAATGAATAGCATTAAGCTTCACACACATGGCATCTTGTCCTTCCATCTCTTCTATCCTCTGAGACCAAACCAGAAGATACATGCCCTCACCATATACCATATCTGCTTGTACCTTGATCTTAAATTGCTCAGCCTTCAGAACCATGAAAATACTATGCTACTTACACTAATCTAAACTATTCATAAGCTGCCAAGCTTATGATATTTTTTGCAGCAAGAGTAAACTAATACAGTCAGCATATATTATTTGAGCATCATTTACATGCAGGTATATCTTTAGGCTCTCATCACAGCCATGTTGACTGGGCACCTGAAGATCATCTGTGTACCTATTCAACCCTGGGCATACCTGAGTCGCCCATACAAGGCAAGTGTGATCCCTAACCTGGGTTCTGGATTTCACTTACCCCTTTCAATTCAGTTCTCAACTCTTGTGTTACTATTGCAAAATAATTGAAGTGGGTAAACTTTATACAGAAAAAAAAATCATGTTTTAGCTCATTTTTTGAGGGCTAAAAGTCCAAATAGTAAGACACAGGATTTGCCAAGGTCCTCATAGAAGATAGTAGTGGCAGAACAGGAGACACATAGAAAGATCACACATCACCAAGTAGGATGCTAGCCAGCAAGCTAAACAGACAGACAGACAGACAGACAAACAGATCCAAGTCCCATAACCACTTTCTGAGGATACATTCTTACCTGATCTAAGGACTTCCCATTGAGCCTCATCTCTGAGAGAGAGAGACAAATCTCTGGCCATGTCTGAGAGAGGTTTTTAGTTTTCGTTAATTGAGTTGAGAAGACCCACCATGACCTGTGGACTACACCATTCCATGGTGTAGGACTAGGATCCTGGAATGCGTTAAATTTTAATGATTAAAAGAAGGAGCAAACCGAACGTGAGAATTCATGTGCTTCCTGAACACCAACGCAATGTGACTAGCTTAGCTGCAGCTCCCGCTGTAGAAAATTGATACCAGGAAGTGGGGCTGTTTTTGAGATTCATAGACCTTTGGAATTGGGGCAAGGAGAACATGGGGAGTTTGCAGCAGTGTGCTGTCCAGGAGGAACTTAATGGGTCATTCTGATAGGAATTTAAAAAAATAGAATGCAGAGAGAAATGTCAACAGTAAAGGTCTAGATCATGAGATTTTGGAGGGAAGTAAGAATGCCACTGTTTCCTGTTCAAAACCAACCACCTAAGGAAATACTTCTCCAGAGTCAGCCTGAAGGGCCACAGAAGCTGATGTAACTGTGATACAAAGCAAGCAGGCTGTAACTCAGACTGGCAGCAGAACTCAGAAGCAACCATGCTACAGTAGCTTCACAGGCATGATAGTTGCAAGAGTGGGGGAATCATGGAAGCTTATCCCAATGTCCCAGAAAACTCCTGAAGCCAATCAATGTGACTCAGGGTTGGATTCCTTGAAAAGAACGCCTGAGAGGCCACTGCATGAGCTGTGAAGATGAAGCCTAAGTTACACTGGAGATCCCACAGTGTTGGAGAGGCCAGGGCCGTGGGACACCCACCAAGAAGATCTGTCTGCACTCAGTGGAGATGACCCCAGAGAGAGGCTTTTTATGTGGTGCAAGTGGCAGAGCTGCAAGGGGCCGCGCAAACCCCTTGGTTTGATGATTTCATCATAAGCCCCGGGGAAATTTAGGATTGATGTTTTTCCTGCTGGTTTTAGTCTTGCCTTGGTCCAGTATTTCCTTGCTATGCTTCCTTTCTTTTGTTTTGGGGTGAGAATGTTTACTCTATGCTATTGTATCATGGAAGTATATTAAGTCTTTGTTGATGTTGTGGAAGCTCATTGTCAAAAAATTGCCTGACCTTTGTGTTTATAATTTTGAAATCTATTGGAACAGTTAAAGACTATGGGGACTTTCGAAGTTGGACTTATGAAGTTTTACATTATAAGAAGACCAAAAGGAAAAGTGGAGGAGGGTAGGAAATGTTATATCTCAAAATCGTGACATTTCTGATGATCAGTTTGACGGTTTGACTTGTGGTAGCTAATACTGTCAAGTTGTCAAGATCTAGAATCACCTAGGAGAGAGAGAGAAAAAAAAACCCCTCTGGTCATGTCTGTGAGAAAATTTCTAGACTGGCTTAATTGAAAAAGCAAGTATTCTCTAACTGTGGGTGATGCCATTCCACGGGCTGAGGTCCTAGGCTGGATAAAAGGGAAGGCTTGGACTGAGCACCAGAGTTCTTCTGTTTCCTGACTGTAGATTCGTGACCGGCCACCTTGAGCGCCTACTGCCGTGCCTTCCCTGCCAGGATGGACCTCTCATACTCCCAACCAAAGCAAAGCCTTCCTTCCCTGCCTTTGTTAGGTGTTTGACACAGAAGAGAAGAGTAGCTGATACAAGTAATAAACCACATCTATACCACCGCAGAGATGGTATTTATCCCTCATTACTGCTGAGGAAATCTCTTGAACATAGTGCTTGGAAATCAAAACAACCACCACCAAAAAAACCAAACAAACAATTTTTCTTACAGTTATGGAGATCAGAACCCAAAAATGGCTCTTTTCAGGTCAAAATTCAAGTCTTCACACAGTTATACAGAATCTAAGGCAGAATCCATTTATTACCTTTTCAGCATCACAGGCTGCTTGCATCCCTTGGCTGCATTATTTGACCCCTGCTTCTGCTCACATAGCCCATTCTTTAATTGACCCTCCTTTCCCCTTTGTGATCACATTGAACCATCTGAGAACTCCTGGATGGTATCTCCATTCTAA
The DNA here is from genome assembly GCA_026225945.1 of Cricetomys ansorgei. NCBI lineage: Eukaryota > Metazoa > Chordata > Mammalia > Rodentia > Nesomyidae > Cricetomys > Cricetomys ansorgei. The sequence continues at coordinate 7,543,877 of JAMJFZ010000242.1, forward strand.
GATCCTTGATTTAATACTATCTGTAAAATCAGTTTTACCACATAAAATAACTAAGTGTCAGGTTCCCGAGTCTGGCGTTTGGATAAATTTGGGGAGGTCATAGTTTTGGCCTGCCGTAGATGTGAAACCTAATGGTTTGTTTTATTTCTTATTTCATCTTTCATTCACTGTGATGCTCCTGGCCCACTTAGAAACAGCCCTCGGTTCTTCCAACTGCAATTACATCTCCATAGAAACTGCTTTTTGCAAGGTCACCTAGAGGCTCATCATGGCCATAGTAACCTGATGCGTTCTTAGGGCTTATCTGTCTCAATAATGGCAAAATATGATATACCAATGGTCATTCCCACCTTCTTATTAATAACAACAAGGCAGCTCTCTAGGTTTGTGTTAACTGTGCCCCAGACATTGAGCTAAAGTCTCACAAACGCTGTTCCACTTGCCTTCCCATAAACTCCCACACTTCATAAATTATAACACAGGGTATGGAAAGCAAATTCTATGATTGCCTAGTACTTTCTAAGCCTCTGTCTTCAAGCCTTGCTTTTATTCTAAGCCACAAACCTAGACAACAGATTAACCTACCTTTTCAGAATTATAGTGCAAAAAAGAAAATCTAAATTACAAATAGAAAACAGAGGAAGCTACTATTTGTCTATAAAATATGTACATACACATTTTTCGTAAGAAAATAATCAAAGAAATAAGTCACGTAACTATGTTGCAAGACGCTATTCCCAGTGGTAGGATTTGTGGTTCTGGTGTTATTTAAAAATTTTAAATCCTTTTTAGTATGTCCAGGTGGTATTTGGGGAAGGATTATCAAGATTTGTGTTTAATCCCCAGTTCTATTTTCCATTGTCTATGACATCCACGAGCAAAATTCCTAAAATTCTATTTCCTTATGTGTAAACTGGAAAACACATTGGTAAAGTTATGTAATAAGTGTATCAACTTTAAGTTATATAAGTCATATTCAGTTCTTAGAAGTTTTTGACACAGAGTAACCATTAGTTAAAAGAAAGCTATTATTAAAACTTGCAATTATGCAAGTATTATAACCAACTTATAGAGTTAAGTCCTTTTTATAGTTACAAAATAAATAAATTGATAATAAAAATCTAGAGGCTAAAAGTCAGAGAAGAAGGGCTATTTGTGAAGCCTCAATGGAGTCAACATTAAAGTAGAAGTAACAGATATCCAAGCATGATTGTATAGTTTCATCCTAGAAGCAGAGGGTTGTGATACTAAACAATATAGACTTTTTTCTTTATAAGGAAAAAAATAAACCAAATAAGCACCAATTCCAGAAATATGGACTTCAAAACATGCAGAAAACTGTGTTCACCAGGAGATGCAATGAGCAGGAGTCCCAGGACAGCCTGGTCTGAGCAGAGTATATCCTAGCATAATTCTTTGGGACACGTGCTTATCACTGATTGCTGTGTATCAAGTTGCCCCAGGTCTTAGCAGGCTTAGACAGAATACATATTTCATTGTCCCTCAGCAATTCTGTGTGTAAGTTCCCCACCTCAACATCTTGAGAAGGCTACCATCATCTCAAGTCATAACTGGGGAAAACATCATTCTAGCGCACTCACAGATAGGGCTACTGGTAAGACTGGCATCCTTCTTGGTTACTGGACTAAACCCTGGGGCCTTGTAGGCTGATAAGCAGAGATTTCTCTTGGCTCCTTTTTTGGACATGGGCATCTGCATTGAGTTTCTCACAGCATGGCAGTTTATTTCACCCAACCAAGAGATCTAGAAGGACGTAGGAAGGTGTACTAGTAGAAAAAAGGACATAGTGTTTTGGAATTCACTTAGGGAAATAACAGCCCATACAATTATGCCATAGTGTATATGTTATTTCCTGGACCTGGACTACATTCAATGGGAAAGGATCAGAAACTCAAGAGGGGAGGGCTGGAGAATTGAGAGTCAAATTAGAAGCTACCTAGTAGAGTCTCCCCATGTCTCCCAAACATATGTGTCCCTTCAACATCCAAAATACTCCCGCTCCTTACCAAGACCTTCAAAGGTCTCACCTTACCACAGCATCATTTCAAAGCTCAGAGGATTAGATCCTAAAATGTCAGTGCGGCTTCTCTATGGAATTGCTTGAATGTGTTCCTTTTTTGTTCTTTTATCGAAAATAGATTTTTTTCAAACAATATATTCTAATTATAGTTTTGCCTCCCCCACTCTTTCCACATCTTCTCCACCTCCCCTCCCATCCAGATCCACACTGTGGATCCACCAGATCTGTCTCTTCTTAGAAAACAAACATGCATCTAAAGAATTATAATAAGACAAATCAAAAGCAACAAAATCAGAATATAATAAAACAACCAAATTAGAAAAAGTGTCAAAGAACAAGAAACACATATAGATGCAGAGGCACACACTTTGCACACTCAGAAGCCTGATGAAAACCCCAAACTAGAAGTCACAGTATATAAGCAGGGGGAAAAGCAAAATGAAAAAAAAAACAAAAAACAAAAAAAACCCAAAGCTCCTTGACGTATATTATGAGACAAAGAGTCTCCAAAGATTCTGTTGAGTTAGCTTTGTGTTGGCCATCTGTGGCTGGGCATGGGGCCTGCTCTTAGGAGTTGTGCTGGACAGTTTTATGTCAACTTGACACAAGCTAGAGTCGCTAGAGAGGATGGAGTCTCATTAGAGAAAATGCCTGGCTACAGGCAGACCTGTAGAGCATTTTCTTAATTAGTGATTGATGGGGGAGAGCCCAGCTCTGGGTGGGAGCATCCTGGGCTGGTGGTCCTGGATTCTATAAGAAAACAGACTGAGCAAGCATGAGAAGCAAACTAGTAGGCAGTACCTTTCCATTGCCTCTGAATCAGTTCCTGCCTCCAGGTTCCTGCCCCATTTCAGTTCCTAGCTTGGCCTGAGCTCTAAGAGGAGGCTTTAGGGCTTCTTTTTAGGGTTAAGTATTCCAAGATCTCTCACTCTCAGCATATTGTCTGGCTGTGGGTCTCTGTATTTGTTCCCATCAGCTGCCTGAGGACGTTTCTTCGATGGTGCTGAGCAAAATAAAGATGTATGTGTATAGCAGAATATCATCAGGAGTAATTTTATTGTTATGTTCCTTTAGCACAGCAGTAATATTTGGTTTTTCCCTAGGATCCTGGCCTATCTAGTCTTAGGTTCTTAGCCACCCAAGCAACATTAGGTATGAGTTCCATCCCATGGAGTGGCTTGAACACAAATCAGATATTGGTTGGTTACTCCTACCAGCTTTGTGCCACTATTGCACCAGCATATCTTACAAGCATGTCATTGTAGGTCAAAGGGTTTGTAGCTGAATTAGTGTTTATGCTTTTCCTTTGGTAGCATGCAGAATGCCTTCCAGTACCCTGAATACTACTCCATAGGGGTAGCTTTACATAGACACCAACTTTCCTTCTCCATGTTCAATGGGTTGTTTAGGTGTTGTCTTCAACAACAGGGCCTTACAGTTTATGGAGAGCCACCAATGGCCTTGACAATAGCCTGAGTTGTTTAAGAGTTCCCACTGGAGGATCGTTTTGGCCAACAACTCGATTACATGTAACTTCTTACCAGTACTGGAAGCTTTATTTGGTGATGAGACATGCCTTGTTGGGGCTCTAACTCCCCTGATTTTTGTTTGTTTGTCTGTCTGTTTGTTTTGGATTTTTTTGGTTATTTTATTTAGATCACCTTCATATATGTGCATATTATAGAAAGATTCTACTGTATTAGCTTTCCATAAACCCCTCAAATGGCTCTTATTTTTAGCTGTCCCTCCCCATACTTCCTTCCTCATCCACATTTTCCCTCCACTCCTGGTCTAACCCTCCAATTCTAGTCCTCCATCCCCTCATCTACCCTTAAGTATCTATTCTTCTTCACTTTCCAAGGGAGATCTATCCCTCCCCCCACCCCCCACCCCTCTCAGTGGGTAATCTCTATTTGATGTACTGGAAATGTATCTCCTACAAAAGTTTTCTCAAAAATGTTGTGGGTTTCCTGTAGGTTGTATTGTGCCTTATACTCCACTGAAACAAACTCACACTATAAATACTTAAGGCCTTCTCTACTCTTGAGTTCCTGCTGAGATACCTAAGAGGCAGGACTTTTACCAAGCTGCAGCCCACTTGTTGCTTGCTTGAGAAGGCCAGATCTGTGAAATACATTCCTAATCTCATTAAGTTGCTGAATATTAATATTATCAATATTAATATTAATATTAATATTAAGTTGCTGCCTGATCTTTCTGAGGTTTTAGAAATTGTGATTAGTCCCTCAATGCTTTGTTCTAAGCCAGGCTTTCTCTCTGTATCATGTTTGACTGACAATGCTCATTTCTTTTAGAATAGTCTGCTATCTGGAGTAATTGATAATTTTCAAACCATTTAGTTACAGAAATCATATATCACCTATAACACCTAGCAAGTTCTAGCAAGTTCATTAAGTAAATTAAGTAAATATTCTTCCTTACACATAAGTGTGCAGTGGCATTAAATTTCTCATTATTCCATAACAAGGCTTTATCTAGGGTCTCAGAACATGTTCCTCCTTTCTCTTGACCTGACTCTAGTACATACACCATGCACATACGTGCAAAAGCCAGGGTAAGGAGTTGATTGTCTTTCTCTATCACTCTCTACTTTACTGCCTTGAGACATGATCTCTTGTTGAATTAGTTCACCCTTCCAACTAGTCAGGTTGGTTCTTGGATCCACCTGCCTCCACCTCGCCCCGATTCCGAGATTAAAGCACACCCAGGTTTTATGTACTGGGAATTTGAACTTAAGTCTTCAGATCCTCATATTTATAGAGAAGTGTACAACAAAATGAGATGAAAATCAGTATATATAGGCAATCCGAGCTTACGGTAAACAGTCTGAAGAGTAATGACCGCAACTAATTCTCAGATGAGAGAAAGTTTGGTCACTAAGAATCTGGAAGTACTGTAGTCATGTAAGTGTGGCTTTGAATTCCAGCTTAGCCACTCACAGGTTAGGAGACTAGGTATACACAGCTATTTAGCAATTCTGAATTTTGGCCAGCCCACCTGGAAGGCCCAAAAGGTCCAGTGCAGACCACAGTGTGGAGTACTCATGCAGTAAATGACACATGAATGATAGAGCAGGCTCTGGAGCATGTTTCTAACGTCAGACAAATTGACGTCTCTGGAATCGAGGTCTAGTTTCATTACTTATTGTCCGTGAAACTGTAGGCAGACAAGCAATATGTTTTAGCTTCAACTTTATGTCTTGAATTGAGTTAGTATGAGTTAGTACTTATGTCATAAGGTTATCGGGAGCGTTAAGTAAGTGCTATGTGTAAATGCAGGAAGCCATTAGTCCAGGGCCTAATCCACAGAATATTATCAAAAATGCTTAGCCCTCCATGGAAGATGGAGTGAAATCAATTTGATTAGATGCAGAATTCTCAAGGTTTTCCTTGATGGATTACAAATGGCACAGAGACGATTCATAACTGACAATTGGCCAAGAAACAACATTATTGCTAGAGTAAAAGTGAAGAAGTTAATAGTGGGCATTGGGAGATAATGGTGAAATGCTTGGTTCCTACTATGTTTGGTGGTACACACCTGTAATCATTGCATTTGAGAGGCCGAGGCAGGAGGTCATAAGTTCAAGGCTGTATAACATGACCCTGTCTCAACAAAATAAGCAATATGAACTCCTAAAGTTAAAGGAGGCAATTATGTAATCAGAAATATGTAGTAAATGAGTCTTTGGAGGTCAATATTACATCTAAATACCTTTGATTTATAGGTTGCCTCCCACAACAAAAATGGCAAAGAACTGATCAAACAGATTGTGTGTCATTCAGTCAACTGGAGACATGGTTGCTTTACAAAACTAATGATGTGACATCATGATAGCATATTTAAAAAATATACATTCTATTCTTTCTTATTGAAGCGAAAAGAAAGAACCAATGGCTTCATTCACAAGAAATTTCATGCAAGAAGTCATATATTAACTTCATTATGTATAAAAGGATGGACTGACAGATAATACAGGTATTCCAAATATTGCCTGCTTTTTCTTTCTTTCTTTCCTCCTTTCTTTCTTTCTTTCTTTCTTTCTTTCTTTCTTTCTTTCTTTCTTTCTTTCTTTCTTTCATTCTTTTTTCAGTTTGCTCTCTCAATTTCCTTTTGCAATTTTCTAGATGAGAGAATATCTTGGAAAGCAAATTAGGGCTTTAAAATCTAGATGATTAAACGAAGTCACTCATTCTTGGTAAGCGAAACAACATGCATGATTGATTTGGGGACTGAGCTGGTGGCAAGTTGATGTGTGATTCACCCAAGTGCTCCTCACAGACAGGTTGACACCAGGAGGAGTGAAACCAATTTGCATCTTGCCAATTTATTTCAAATGATGTGTTTCAGTTCTCCTTTCGGAACTGCAACCTAGGTGGATACCCAGCTTGCCTTCTCATTAACTTGGCTCTGAATTCTACTCTAAAACCTGTAGGTCGTTGAAACACATGAGGGAAAAAAAAAATCCATAAATGTGACTCTTCTAGGGAAAGCAATTCTAAAGGAAATACTCCTTAGAAAATGCCTGCCATTGGGTTATTAAAAAGTGCTTCAGGTTAACCAGCAGGAAGGCATTAGAGAGGCAGTGGCTTTTATGATAAGCACAGTAATTAGGCTGGGTCAGCTGGCCTTCCATTGAACACTGAGATTGAATCCACTAATTTTATGGTGTTCTTTTTCCCAAAGCATTCCCCTAACTAGGGAGGACAATATTCTCGGAGAGAGAATAAAATCTTCCTCAGACCACAGGCACATTGGTGGGCAATGCTTCATCAGATCATTTGGCATTACTAGGGTATCTTGGGGCAAGAATGAGGATTCTGAAAATAATTTCTGTGTTAAAAGATCACCAGCAATGAATATGCTAGGCTCAGGAGAAAAATATTCCAATAGATTGGCTTTTCTCTTTTCCTCTTTCGAAATATTTAATAAAAATTAAAATTCACCCTCCACCTCCAAGGCTTAAGTCTGCAAGCCATACCTCTCTGAATTAATGTATCCCCCAGTGTCAACTGCAAGTTTATCTGTTGTGAAAAGTTGGATTCAAAAGATGTCACACTTTTCTGCTGCCAAGGGCAGAACATCTTCTAGAAACTGGAAAGGAGAAAGAAATGACAAGAGTTTACAACATGATTTCTAGTTTCCTGTGCCCATTTCTTCTGTTCTGAGGTTAGCTCTATGTGATACATTCTTGCTTCAGGCGACCCCTTACTGGACAAAGGAAGTCATGACCATCCACTGCGGACTAAGACTCAGTATGTTGAAACTATCGTAAATGTGCTGATATTGACATTGACTAAGAATGTGCTGTCTACAAGCATAGAGGTCCCTCTTAGAACACTGGGTTTTCTAGAACAACGGCTGTCTTGTGAGATCAACCAGCAAGGAATGTTGGCAGCAAAGGATAAGCTCAAGTATGTTTCCTGTACCAGCTGGTAGCCAGGAAAGCTGTAGGAAGCAGAGAATGTTGATCAGATAACAAAGGGGAGGAGGTTTTAGGGTTCTTTGTGCATGCAAAGATGGCCATCATACCTCTTTACACACATTCCTAGGGAGTCAGATACATTGTTTTCAAGGGGTTTGGGGATTGAGTCAAAAAGTCATTGATTAGCCATGCCGTTTCCTCTGTGTTCATCCAATCTTGAAAAGCTGCTGCAAATCCTGGCCTTGAGGGAATTCTGGAAGGCTTTCTTAAAGACTATTTAAGAACTTTGATGTTTAAGGAACTTGTGCCTGGGTGTGTCTAGGCTGCAGTACATTATGGTGTTAGAAGGCAGGATCTCTGACTTCTCTGAAGGCTAAAGCAGTCTTGTACTTCTGAGTCTAGAACTGAAAATAAATGTTTTTGCTGTTAACAACTCAGCTAACAAATAGCAGCTTAGAGGGACCAAGGCAGCACTGACAACAAGAATGAACTAGAGGTCATGAAAAACACTTAACTCACATTTTTTATACAATTCTATTAGATCTGCTTTAAAAAATATTCATTTCTTAAAGAATCTCACTCCCATTTGAAAGATATATGTATCAACATCATCTTGATTAATCTTGAGTTCTTAGCCAGCCCTATCACCATTACCCTGAAGACCTGCATTGCAAAAATATTGGCACCAACATCTTCAGTAAATAGTTTAGATGCTTTTTTGTTCTTTGACTATGTATTTGACATGTCCTTCAGCTCCTCTCAGATCTACCTCCACCTCTGTATAAATAACCCACAGAGGCGAATTTCTGTTGCCCAGTTACTCTTGGGTGTAGGGCCTGCCCTGAAGCATGATCAACCTACCAGGAGACACATCATTAAACAAAATGGATTCTCTGTCTCCCAGAAGCTATAAAAAGCCAATAAACTCTTCACATCCACTCCCCAGTTCCACACTTCGATTTGGTTTGGCTTGCACAAGTCTTGTGCATGCTGTCACAATTGCTGTGAGTTCATATGTGCAACTGCCCAACCATGTCTAGAAAACACTGTTTCCTTGATATTATCCACCAACTCTGGCTCCTGCCATCTTTCTGCCCCGTCTTCCACAAAGATCCTTGTGCTTGGGGAGGTAAGGTGACAGATATTCTGTTTAGGGCTCAGCACTCTGCAGTCTCCTGTGCTAATAATTAGCTTTCTTGTTAATATCATCAGTACTTATGAACTAAGAACGATCTGTTAAGGCTGAGTTGTTTTTCGTTTGTTTGTTTGTTTGTTTGTTTATTCTTTTCACACTTTTGACACTATCAAGAATAAGGACAAAACATTGTGAATACTAATTACACCAAATTCATTTTCACTTCTTCTGGGGGGTAAAAGAAGACATTCTTTGTCAAAAAATATGTCCCTCCCTGGAGAGCTTTCCATACTTTTCCCCGAATGTAGAAACAAGTAAAATGTAGCCTTTGGATGACCACATGTGGTTTGTACAATGTGTCCTCCAACGTGAACAGCTGCAGGTCTTTTCTCAGTATGCAAGTACTGTCCGTACTGCCTTTGCTCTGAGTCACTGCTGGAGAATTCGGCCTTTCAATACCTTTGAAGGTGCTTTCACCCAGACATACTCTACACAGGGCACCACTGCCAAGTCTGTGAAGTTCCTCCACCTACCACCTTCTTATATGCCACCATTCCCTCTGACCCCACATTTCTTACTTAGCCAACACCCATACCCCGGTAGTCTATCCTTTTTCTCTGGAAGGGACACTGAGATTGATCTAAGATGCTCGCTGATTATCCATGGGTAAGATCCTCTCCATACAAATGTTATGCTAAGGAATAGAACTCACAGAGTGTGTGTGTGTGTGTGTGTGTGTGTGTGTGTGTGTGTGTACATATATATACGCTAAAAAATCTATAATATCTCCAATATTATACCAGATGGATGATTCCATTACCCGGACTTCTAGACCCTATGCATTCTAGGAAGGACTTAATTAAGAGAGTTAAAGTCATGTTTGGACACATCTTCTGCTACTCTAGATCCCCTAAGGTGGAGTGGTACATAGCTCAGCTCACCCTAATAGATTCATTATGATCTGTCTCTTTTATCTACATTCCATATTTTAACCCCTCCCATGAGAAAGGTTTCTATTTTAGCTTCCTCAAATTACTGTGGGAAAAATCATGGTTTTTTGGACTCAAATATATCTGTGGCAGATGTGTTTTCGAAGATGCTGATGAAAGGGCTTCCATACGACATTATCTTCTAAAATCTTAGCACGTCCTCATAAAAAGACAGCATCTAGTTATTTTCCATTCAAGGTCATCAGACTACAAAGTGCTCATAACTGAAAAAAAAAATTACAGAAGACACTGAATGCTTTCTGAGGCTGATTCACAAAAGCAGCGACACTTCTGCTTTATTGCTGTTCTCGTTCTTGGCATCCTCATTCACCATACGAGCAGATGAATAACCTGGAGTCTGTCATGCTGGTAGGCACTCAGAAGCTTGCACAGAAAGATCTCGTCATATAGCACTGAGCTATATGAAGAAAGTGGGATGCCCAGCTGGGCTCCAGCTGTTCATTTCCAGTCAAATTAGACTGTAACCCCAAGAACAGAAACATCAGAGCTGCCTCTTGAGCTTTTCCAGAGTTAGTTCTTAATCAACAAAACAGATAAAAAAATATTACAGGAGCTGGAGAGATGGCTCAGCAGTGAAGAGCGCTTTTTGTTCTTCCAGTGGTTCATTTTCCAGAACCCACATTAGGTGACTCACAGCAATCTGTAACTCCAGTTTCAGGGGGTCAGGTACCCTCTTCTGGCTTCCACTGGCAGTAGGCATGCATGTAGTGCAGATATACATGCAGCCAAAACATACATACATATAAAATTAAAATTAAAAAAATATTGCATTGTTTTCATACAGAGGGGACCATGGTTTGAATTTTGTGTCAACCACTAATTTATATGGCGAAAGCAAATCACCAACATGATGGATTAGTAGGTGAGACTCTTCTGTGGTTTGGGGGCTATAAAGGGAGATACTTCATGAATGGGATCAGTGCCTTATCAAAGACTTAGTTAGCCCCTTGCACCAAATAAGGATACAAAAATCACAGACTAAGAAGTAGTAAGCCTTCACCAGGTACTCATCTGTTTCATCTTGATCCTGGACTAACCAGCCTTCAGAAACATGAGAAATACTTGTTATTTTATAAATCATCTTATTTCTAATATTTTTGGCAGTCTAAATGGAGTGAACATTCACTAAACAAAATCAGTCTGCTCAGGCTGTGTATTAGTTAGGGTTCTCTAGAGGAATAGAACTTACAGAATGTGTGTGTGCGCATATATATATGCTAATAAATCTACAAATTCTAATAAATCTAATATATATAATACATGTATAATATATTATATATATATGTATATATATATACATATACATATACATGCATTCCAAAAGTCTAATAAATATGATGCTGTTTTCAAAGAACTCACCTGATGGAATAGTGGGACTTGTACACAAATATTTATATTAAAATACCATAAGTAAATAGTTAAAAAGTACAATTAATCTTTACCCACAGTTCAAAAAACCAAAGTTCCGAGTGATTCAGTAGCCTTCTGGTCCCAAACCACTCAATTGACGAACAGTCTGAATTGAATCCGGTCTCATATGATTTATTCACAATCTCAGTGTTTTTGAATTATGTGAAATATCATCTTTCTTGGAGAAGGACCCTCTCTGCCTCGGTATCTAAGGTTAAAATTAATGGGATGCAGCAGTCTGGAGCTGGACCAGGTCCTGCTCCCAAACTAGCTGCCAAACCACAGAATCACCCTGCTCCTGAACAACAACACAAAAGCCCAGTTGAAAAGTACCTCAGCTCCTGGACTGCATATTCACACAAGAGACCTGTCCTCTTGCAACCAACAGACCCTCCTGGCTTCTTCACCACCTGCCAGTCCAATTCTACCACTCCTGTGGATGTGATTGCTACTCATATTGCTCTCCCTGAGAGGGTAGGGGGGGACATGGACTGTGGTACTACCCAAAGGCTCCAAGCACAAAGGCCAATGTGGCAGGATGGAAGGTGATAAGAGTGATAAGGGGTGTGTGCGCAACAACTGGAGCTCAAGCAAGTCCTGACCCTGAACATTCTGCCAAACCTCAGGATCACCCTGATCCTGACCAACAGCAAGATGTCCCATCTGAAGAATATTCCATACTAGGGGCTGAGTCTCCTCATTTGAGAGAGGTCTTAGAAACCTCAAAATGCTCATGTGGGCCAGGACAATTGGAGATCTGTCTGCATTGCTGATACCATCAGAGTTCATCCGGTGCTTGAGCCTGGCTCCATGGGACACTCATTCTGGCAGGCTGTTTGGTGCCTGCCTGAAGTTCAGGGGCCTGCATGAAGTCCAAGTGCCTATGTGACATCTGAATGACTGTGAGATACCCAGGTGCCTGTACTAGGACACAATCCTTGCAGGATAGCCGGGTCCCTGCAGGAGGGCCGGAGCATGTGGGAGACCTGGGTAACTATGGGAGGTCCTGATGACTGTGGGTGTCCTGGTGCCTATGGATATTCAGGTGCACAGGGGAGGTCCTGGTGACTGCCAGATGAATGGGCACCTGCATGATGTCCAGGTGCCTGAGGGTCAGGTGCCTGTGTGAGCTCTGTGTGTATGTTGGATGTTCAGATGCCTGTGGGATACCCAAATGTCTATAGGTTGGCCCAGTGCCTATGTGATGCTAGAGTGCCTGCAGGAAGCCCTGATGCCTGTGGGAGGCCCTGGTGACTACGGGATGATCAGATGCCAGTGGGATGCCTGGGTATGTGAGGGATGGCTGGGTGCCTGCACAATGGCTGGGAGGATAACTATGGGAAGACTGAAAGCCTGTGTGATGTCTGGGTGACTAGAGGGTAGTTGAGTGCCTGCATGAGTCCTGGGCATCTGTGTGATGCTCTGGTGCCCACAGGAAGTCTTGGCACCTGTGTGATGCCTTGGTGCCCGTGGGAGATCCTGGTGCCTACAGGAGGCCCTGGTACTTTCAGGATGTCTGGGTGTCTGTGGGATATCTGGGTGCCTCTGAGATGTTTGGGTATCTGCAGGTTGGCCCAGTGCCTGTATGATGCCCAGGCATCTGTGGAATTCCCTAGAGCCTGGAGGATACCCTAGTGCCTGCAGAAAGTCCTGATACCTGTGGGAAGTTGGGGTTCTGGGAGCTGTGGGATGCACTGGTGCCCATGGGAGGTTCTGGTGCCTGCAGGAGGCCTCGGTGACTGCTAGATGACAAGTTACCTTTGTGATGTCCTGGTACCTGAGGAATGGCTGGGTGCCTGTGTGATGTCCGTGTGCCTAGGCAATGTCTGTGTCTCTTCAGGATTTCCAGGTGCCTGTGAGATGTCTGGGTATCTGGGTTTGCCCAGTGCCTACATGATGCCTGGGTATCTGTGGGATTCTCTGGAACCTGGGAGATGTTCTGGGGCCCACTGGAAGGAATGATATCTATGGAAAGTCCAGACATCTGCGGGATGCCCTGGTGCCTGGTGTAGGTCCTGGAACCTGCTAGAGGTTCAGGTGACTGCCAGATGACTGGGTGGTTATGTGATGTCCATGTGCCTGTGGGATATCTGGGTGCCTGTGTGATATCCAGGTACCTGAGAGATATCTGGGTGTCTGTGAATTGGCCCAGTGCCTGAATGAGGCTCAGGTATTTGTGGGATTTCCTGGAGGCTGTGGGGTTCCCTGGTGCCCACAGGAAGCTCTGGAGCCTGTGGGATACCTGGGTGCTTGTGGTATATCCAGGTGCTTGAGGGAGGCCCTGGTCCCTGTAGGAAGTCCTGGTGCCAGCAGGCTGTCCAGGCATCTGCAGAATGCTCTGTTCACTTCTTTGGATTTAAGCATACATATTGAATAAAACATGCAAATACTAATTTTTGTACATTATGTAAGGAGTTTGCAGTATCTTTTTGTAGCACAATTAAATGCTAGACCTGTAAAAACTCTCATGACACTGCAGATTAGTTTCTCCCTTTGATCGCCATCCTCTATCACCAAGAGAAGGCCAATGCTTCCGAAATCATTTTCTCATTCCATGTATGGAGTCCATCTCTCCACTGGGGTGATTTCCTTCTTCTTACTCTTCCCTTGATTCCCTGATGTGAGAGCCATCAAACAGAGACTCACATGGCCACCTGATGATGTATAAAAACCATGCTACACCATGAAATGGCTGTAATTCATACACACCAGGAAACTATAGACTGGAACAACATAGTGAAGGGAAGTAGCTAGTGTCCAGGCTGTTTACTTACTCCAGTAAAGATCAAGAAGACATAAAACAACTTTGAAATACAACATCCCAGTAGCTGAAGCGAGCAAAATGTTCTAGCACTCCTCAATAAACAAAATATGGCTGATCCACACTCTGATGGTTTGAAAGAAAATGGCCCATATAGACTCATAGAGAGTGGCATTATTGGAGGTGTTATTGGTGTTATTGGTCCTTCTTGGAGTAGGTGTGGCCTTGTTGGAGGAAGAGTGTCACTGGGGGATGAGCTTTAAGGTTCCAAATGTTCAAGCTAAGCCCTGTGTCACCCTCTTCGTGTTGCCTGCCAACCTAGGTGTAGATCAGCTACCTCTCCAGCACCATGTCTGCCTGCCTGCCACTATGTTTTCCACCATGATGACAATGCACTAAACCTCTGAACCTGTAAGCAAGCCCCAATTAAATGTTTTCCTTTTTACAAGTAGCAAAGGTTATAGTATCTCTTCACAGCAATAAAACCCTAAACTAAGACACAGACTTTTATGTGGGTTTAGGTGGAATCATGCAAGTGAGCCCAAGTGGTGAGCTTTCTTTTAGAATGCATGTGCAGCAATGAATTGTTAGTTTTGTTTGTTTGTAAGGATAATTGAAGGACCGAAAAGACACACCATACATACACTAGGAGAAAATATTATCAAAAAGACGTATTTGACAAATGACTTAAAAACTAGCAAAAGATCTGAAAAGACAGTCACTCAGCTGATGAGTGCTTCCCTAGTATGCGTGAAGATCTCAGTTGGATCCACACAGCACATAAGGGAGAACTCAGGATGTAGAAGCAGGAGAATTTAAAGTCCAAGGTCATCCACAGCTGTATAGCATATCCCAAGACAGCCTTGGCTACAGGAGAAAGAAAATGCATACAAATGGCAAATATACACTTGAAAAGATGATCAACATCTAATTATTAGGGAATTATAAATTTAAGCGTTCTCTTTCTACCTGACCCAACAGTAGCCCTCCCTAGGATTTTCTCAAAAAAATTGAAAACTTATATCCATCAACACAAAAATTCTGTACTTAGATGTTTATAAGACCTTTTCACAATTGTCAAAATATGAGAATAGCCAAGAAGTCTTTCAACAGGTGAATAAACTGTGGTACATCTATACATTGAAATATTACTTAGTCTTCAAAAAGAAATAGGCTATCAATTCATGAAGCTATATGGAGAAAACTTAAATTCATATTGTTTTATGAAAGAAACTAATTTGGAGACAGGTATATAATATATGGTCCCAACTTTATAACATCCTGAAAAAAAAATAAACCACACTGACACTATAAAGTGGTTTGGGGATGAATAGATAAAACACAGAATTTTTATGTCAGTGAAACTACTCTGTGTGATAAAATAGTGATAGAGATTCATCACTTTATATTGGTGCAGATCCATGTCATGTATAGAACATAAGTAAACCCTCATGTAAACAGCAGGCTTTGAGCAATAACAATGCATGAACACTGGTCCTTAGATTCAAACATACTTTTTATTATGGTGGGAGATGTTGATACTGAAGAGACCATATCTGTTAGGAAAGGATTAAGTACATGGAAGTTCCCTGAAATTTCTATTCAATGTTGCTGTGCTTCTAACAGAACTTTTAAGAGTAGTTTGTCTTAAAAAGAAAAACAAAAAGAAAAAGCCAGTCCTTGCTATTTTGCTCACTGCCATGGGTAATCTCTTGGAAGCAGACAGAGGATCATTGCTGACAGTGAAGCAAAGTCTTACATCAAAGCAAGAGAAGGAAAGCAGCCTCTCATGGAGATCTCTTGTTAGCCATTTCTTTTCCTCCAAAACAGCTTTATTAGCTTAAATGTTCTCAGCTGTTTCAGGAATTTAACACAACCATTTTTCTAAGTGACATGGTCAACGTTCTGGTCTTTGGCATGGAGATATGGAGCCCTGAGTTGTACTTGTTAAGTCAGAGGGAGATGGGTATAGTGAGGGAAGACAGAGAAGATGAAAGATGACTTCATGGGGAACTAGCAGACTGTCAATCAACGAGGCACCCACTTCAAAACGAGCTGACTGCCAAAAGGCCCTCCACCATAGTGGCACCATTAACCTCAGTGCTGAATTTGAGCCTCTTTATGAAAGAGGATTCTACTTACCATTCTTTGTCTTCAAACACTTCTGTTTTGAGAGTGATGGGAGTGAGAGAGAATGCCGAGAGAAGGGAGCTTTTAAATATGAAAGATCATACATGTGGATCTGTATATGTAGTTAACATGCAGTTGGAAATATTTCATGGCCAGGTGATTTCTTTATGGTTTCATTGTCTTGCTGCCATTTATTTTTACTTATAAAGTATTGAAGAAAATTCTACAGAAAGGAAAAGGCCTACTTACTCCATGGGTTCATGTTTTTGTGATGAATTCTGTATTCTGTACACTTACTGGGAATGCTTGCATCCAAGAATTTAGTCTTGTCCTAGGAAATAATCACGAATTTTTAGCATGCTCTCTGAACAGAAACATGTTGCGGAATAGATCTAAGACAGACCACCTTCAGCCAAATGCTCACCATGTTTCTGTTTACATATGTGAATGTCCTTATCTGGCACAGGGGATGGGTTTCTGTTCACATATGTGTATGTCCTCATCCGGCATAGGGTGTGTGATGTCAGCATTAGCCTTTGCGGTGGTCATCAAGACATCCCCATGTGCTCTCTAGGTAGATTTAGAAATTCTTATATATTTCAAAGGAAGTGGCTCCGTAGGCATCAGTCTCCATTGATTCTGGAAGAGTGCAAAGTGGGTCATTCCCACATCTAAACTCCTATCTCGCATGGCTTGGTAATCATACTGGAATGTGAGCGAAATATCAAGCAGTGCGATGGGTGCATAATTGAATACAAACTGGGTTTCACAAGCCTGTGCCTTTCCTCTCTGCTTCCTGGAGGTAGATATCTCTCAGGTCTGCCCAGAAGGCCCACCCAGCAGATAT
Source organism: Cricetomys ansorgei (assembly GCA_026225945.1). Lineage (NCBI taxonomy): Eukaryota > Metazoa > Chordata > Mammalia > Rodentia > Nesomyidae > Cricetomys > Cricetomys ansorgei. The sequence continues at coordinate 7,560,657 of JAMJFZ010000242.1, forward strand.
GTTAATTTATGGGACCATGCTAGGAACAGCCCCACTCTCACGACTTCTGACTTCCTACTGTCTTTCTCACTGTGTGCTGAGGACAACTCACCATTTCTGTTCAGAATTTAGGAAAACCCCAGGAGACTTTGAACTTCTCGCTCACTGAAAGGTAACTTGCATCACACAAAGCCATAGTGAATCACTACTCTCTCTCCAAAGTGGATATGCACAGCTTCACCAAGTGGCTGCCGTGAGCATTTATATTCTGAAGTCCCATTGCAGGTTTTCCACAGGCATGAATGGAAAAATAATGAGGGAAAAAAATGTAGTCTAATGTGCGGTGGTTTGTATCAGAACAAGGGCAGTAAGAATAAGAGAAGCTGACACTAGCCTCAGAGGGTTTGTCTGTAGGGGGCAGCCAGCATGCTCCCTTTCAAGGGTAAAGATAAGGTGGTGAGCTGTTGAGCAGAGAGAGAGTGACAAGTAGAATTAAAGGTTGTACATTTTAAAAAGACCAATTCAAAAAAGGTCTGATAGGTGATTGGAGAAATGCATAATCCAGGTAGCAGAGGAGAAAAGCCCCCAGCCTCTTTGTTCGCTTTCCAACTTGCTTTTATCGGCAAGAAACCATTTCTTCTCTCCAAACACTTCGGCACTAAAATCACGTTTTCATTCTCATTGGCCATGGGGATGGCAACATCTTTGATCTTCAACTTACTAAAGCAGCTGCCTAGTGTTCTACTTCAAAGTGTGCTTTTCTGACTTAAGGGCATTTTAATAAAGAGTTCTCCAAGACCCAGTTGCCTATCATCTGGAATAGTAAGGAGCTACATGGCTCATTGGGTCATACAATGCTAGAATCACAAGGAAACTTTTATAAGGGATTAAAAAAAATTTTAAAGCCCACCAGAAGAGGTAGAGAATAGCTTTTTCACCATTTCTCTTGGCTTTGTAAAGTGCACCCTGGTAAGCTTTCTTGCTCTACTTATATTCAAGCTGCTGTTTAGAAATCAGTTATGCCATCAGAGCAGGATAAAGAGAAGCCTTCCATTCTAAAGGACACATCAATAGTATGGTGTGGAAAAACTTCCCCTTTTATACCGTATGTGAAACAATCACATGCAGCAAAAGTTATTTAGGTCAAGGATAGCTCTCTCCTATTAGGGAAGATAGTTTCCCAGCTAGTTGCCAGACCTACGCATTGGAGCTATGAGAGAAGTGACAGAGGTTTTCTTTTCCTAAGTAAAGATATTCTGTTAGTAAAGCAAAGTAAAGTAAAGATGGAAGGGGGAACCCACCCTAACAACCCTCTTAGAAAGAGCAAAGCTTCAGAGAATCCTAGAAGGAAGAGAAGCTGTGACTTCACTTTAGTCATGGTAGCCAATGACCAAAACCGAAGTTGTGGAGCATTGAAACCAGCTTTCAAATATTGTCAATAAATAAATATTTAAAATACACGAGGCAAGTCTGTTTGGTTTGTTGGTTGGATTGTTTTTGAGACAGGGTTTCACCATACAGCCTTAGGTGATCTGGAACTCATTATGTAGACCAGGCTGGCCTGCTGAGATGAAAGATGTCACTACATAACTGCTGGCCTAAGGTTGAAATGTAAGCATTCACAGCAATTGGTCAATAGCTGGTTTCAGCAGCAAAAGCAACGGGCTAAACAACACAGACAAAGACTTCAAAAACAGGTGAAACAGAAGTCTGCCTGGCACTCCATTTCCCCATGTGTTAACATACCTTTTCAGGTGCCTTTTTTCTCCCTCTTCCTCTGCAGGCTTTCCCATGCCCATCTTACCCACCCCTCTCTGTCTGCACTATTTGAAAATAAGCTTGAGACACTGTGACATTCCAGAAAAGAACTGTGTCTTCAGAAAAGGGCTATCTTTACCCAGGCCACCATCTCAGAATTGTATGTAGGCATGAATTAATCTATATACGACACAACCCCTACTTAATATTCTGTAGTTCCAAAAATATCATTTTGCTGAATTTCTCCTTAAATGTGGATCTAATCAAGAGCAACTCATTTTGTTTAAATGTCCTACCCCTTTGGTCTTGTTAATTTACAGTCTTGAACTTGATGTTATTTTTTTTCTCTCATGTCATTGAATTCTTTTTAATTTTTAAAAATTTTATTTATTTTACATATATCAATGTTTTGCACACAAGTCTATCTGTATACCTGGTGTCCTTAGATACAAGAAGAGGGCATTGAATCCCTTAGGATTGAGTTACAGATGGTAGTGAACTACCATATGATTGCTGAGAATCAAACCTGAGTCCTCTGGAAAGGTAGCCAGTGCTATTAACTTCTGAGCCAGCTTTCCAGCTCCTATTGAAATTATTGAAAAGTCCAGAACAATTGTCTGAAGAATGTTTCACAACCTGGACTCATTCATTTATTTCCTTAGGTTTACACGGAAATTAATGTTTTTAATAATGGCTTTATGTTGGTAAATTAATGTTCTTGCCACTGCTTCGTATTGTTAATGCAAGAACCACAACATATTATTAAAGGGATAAGATATAGTTTATTCTTGAGCTGTTTTGAGTGATCATGGCCCCAGAAAAACAGATTTAGGTAATCGCTTATTCCATGCTCCAACATGGAGCCATTTCAAGACATTTCATAGTTTTACAAAACAAAGGAATTCACAAATCAAGCAAGTTTAACATACATGGATGGGCTCATCAGAAGGCAGGTACAGCAAGATGAGGGAAGTTTCTCTATAGGCCTGAGGTGCTGTTCTATGACAATTTCTAGTGTTCGGATTGGTGCAAACTACTGGTCTGCTAAGTTAATAGATTTCAAAAGGTTTTCATCTATTAGGCACGAGTGTCAGTTCTGGCACAGAAGTGGGTGAGGAATGGCTGTTCTGGGGGCTAAAGCTAGCCCAAGATAAGATCATTAGCCTTTAGACCTGCAGATTTCTAGCCTTTCCACAGTGCTGCAGTTCCAATCAGTCAATCAGTCTCTGCAGACACAGCTTCTTTCCAGGAGTTCTTGCTCACACTCTCCATAGGCCCGCAATGCCCACTTACCCCATTATCATTATTGAGACTACATCTGCACTCACAGTTAAACCACTGACTGAGACCCCTCCCTTGTAAAGGGGCCGCTGGTCCCTTTGTAGTCATCAAGTAATCTGAGTATAAAACATTGAGAGCATAGACGCTCCCTTCCCTCCTTGCAGTCGAAAGTATAATGCATTCTTCCTAACGTATCAACGTCCAAGTCCCCATATGTTAGGTTATGAGATGGTTTAGTTTAGATTCCCTATGTGACTAAGAAAGAATATTTGAGATATAACATTTTTGCTTGCTTTGAAAATACAGAAAAGGGGCCACAACCATGGAATGAGATGAGCATCTTTAAAACTGAAAAACAAAAGGCAACATTTATCCCTAGTGTATGTATATGTATATGTATATGTATGTGTATGTGTATGTGTATGTGTATGTGTATGTATATGTATACATGTGTATGTATATGTATATGTATATGTATATGTATATGTGTATGTGTATGTGTATGTGTATGTGTATGTGTATGTGTATGTATATGTATATGTATATGTATATGTATATGTATATGTATATATGTGTATGTAGATGTATGCCTATTATCTGTATCTGTATCCTAGTATCTACATCTGCATCTATATCCCTAGCATCTGTAGAAAGGAATGACACCGTGCAGATGCATCATTTTAGTCTCAGAAACCCATCTGACACCTTTAGCCTACACAACTATAACACACTTTCATGTCTCAAAGCACTACACTCTTGTGAATGTTACAATAGCCGTAGGAAACCAGTATACTCTCGAAAATTGCATGTGGCTGATTTAGCGTACACAGGTGTTCCCTGACTCACTGGCTTTTCAGTGGAAATTAGGAGACATTTACTTATTCTACAGATGTGTTCATCATATTCACTGGCATTCTTCTGAAGGAAAAGCTACCTTCCTCTTTTCTGCCTCTTTCTCTCATGAATACCATAATGGATTCATAGACCTTTTTCTCTTTGACTTCAGTATTCACCTACATAACACTCTTTATTCTAAAACTGATCACTAGTTGAACTTCAAGCGTCTCCTGTGCCCATCTGAAATTGTCTTGTCAATCTCAGTGCCCTTTCTTGATATCTGGACCAAAATGCTTAGAGTTAACAACTTGTCAGTCCCAAACCTCGAATTAACCATTGAATACCAATGTTCTCTTGTGTACTTTAGTAGAAAGCGATATTAAGAAACCAGGTGGCAGAAGAACTGAATTTTACTGATAAATTGACATCTCAGTTTAGCTCCCATCTGGGTGGGCATGGCTCTTCATGAGTAACAGGAACTTTATTTCATAAATATCTTTAAACATATAGATTTTAACTTTTTCTGTGAATAATCAGATATTTTGCCCGTTTTTAGCAGACAGATTATTTTTTTCATTTCGCCTCATCAATTAATAGCAAAAATAACCTTCTATCTTAATACATGTCACAATTTTCTCATTTTTTAAAAATTCTTTGACTTGGAGGTTTTTGTATTGCAAGAGGGTTTCTCTGGCATATCAGAACTTATACATCTTTTGTTCACAACTGGATTTTAAATTAGAATTATAAACACTTTCTCTACGTCCAGATTATAAAGAAATTTACCTGTGTTTTATTCTAGTGTTTCTACATTCCCCTTTACGTTGAGAGCTTGTCTATTTGTATAGATGCTATTGTTTGAATATGAAATGTTCTGTGCTGGCTGGTGTGTTTGAACCTTTGGTCCCAGGCTGATGGGGCTGTTGTAGGAGGCATTGGAGCCACCAGGCCAGGAAGCATGGCTGGCACAAGTAGGTCATGGGACAAGACTTTAAATGGTGTAACCCAGCCCATTTCCAGCTGAGCAACCTGCTTCTGTCTCTCCCCGAGATATATGAACACTGCGGGAATGGTCCCAAGTAAACTCAGCCAGGCCTTCCTCCACCATGTCTGCATGGACTAAGCATCCAAAGTTACTGCTGACCCTGTTCCAAGGATGTGTACTGTGCAGTTTCTTCTCATATGTGCTCTTTACATTTGTTACATTTCCACTCATCCTTTGGTCTCCCTCTGTCCTGTGCTCAGTCTTTCTGCCTATCCATTCACCACCACCACCCCTTCTAATCATATGTGTTAGCATATTAAGGCCAGTCAACCTTTACTTCTCTTTCTATCTCTCTCTCTCTCTCAGGCATTTCCTAGTTATTCACATTTCCTTACGTGGAATATTAGAATGAACATTTAATCTCACCCTGGGAAAGTAGTCGGCGTGTTTACAGCACGGCACTCAGCTGACCTGACCTTAACTGAAACATGTGGGAGTCACCTTAAGGAGAGATCACTGTGATTACTAGTGTGTACATGTCGCTCGAACACTTCTTCCGTTTCATCTAGTTGCTTGCTATTATGAATATGAGTTTCCCTTTCTAAAAGAAAAGGAGTATGAGCTGTGGGTGGTGGCTCCACTTGTCTGTGGTCCTAGCACTGGAGAGGCTGAGGCAGTAGCATCACCACGATGCCAGCTGACCTACATAGGAACTCTAAGTTCGCTACCGAATGAGACTGTGTCTCAAAAGAAAAGGAAATTCTAAAATCATTTCCTTTTTACTTTCATGCCCCAGTTCAGTGGTTTTCAGCTTTCTTAGTACATTGGAAACATCTGGGAGACTCTTTTTTTTTTTAAATCATTAAGGCTCCCAGGGGCTAGGGAGATGGCTCAGTTGGTAAAGTGCTAGCCAGGAAAGCATGAGAACCTGAGTTTAGGTCTGTAGCACCCACTTTAAAACCCTGAAGCAGCTGTATTCCTGGCACTAGAGAGACAAGAGACAGGAGACAGACGGATCCCTGGAGCTCACTGTCTAGCCAGTGGAGCTAAAGCAGTGAGCATCAAGTTCAGTGGAAGTCTCTGTCTCAAAAAAGTAAGGTGGAGAGTGACTAAGGAGGACTTCTACTATGAACCTCAGGCCTGCATATGCATACACATGCATGTGCTCCCTCCCACAAACATGTACACACATGTGAACATGTATACAACACACACACATACTTCTTAGGACCCTACTTGTATGCCAACTGATTAAATCAGAATCTGGATCAGAGGCTACGGCAACAGTATTTCTGAGTTCCTTAAGTAAACTCCATGTACAATAGATGTCTGAGAACCACTGGTCGACTTAAAAGGTGGAGGTAGTTTTTCCCAAGACAGGGTTTCTCTGTTGTAACTCTGGCTGTTCTGGAACTCACTCTGTAGACCAGGCAAGCCTAGAACTCACAGGGATCCACCTGCCTCTGTCTCCCAAGTAGTGCTGGGATTAAAGGTATGGGCCATCACCTGCCTAGCTTGATAACTTTTAAAAAAACAATTTTTTTTTTCATGTGCAATGGTGTTTTACCTGCGTGTATGCCTGTGTGACGATGCCAGATCTCCTGAAATTGGAGTTAGAGGCAGTTGTGAGCTGCCATGTGGGTGCTGAGAATTGAACGCTAGTCCTCTAGAAGAGCAGCCTGTGCTCTTAACCGCTAAGCCATCTCTCCAGCCCACTGGTTTGACAGCTTTTAATCCCATCTACAAATGCATGTATTGAAAATACTGAGTCTAGGTTCTAGGTGTGACACCGAGGCTTCCGTCTATTTTATTTTATTGGAGAATTTTTACTTGTTGATGGAAATATTAAAACTCAAATAGGTTCAGTAAGGAACAGAGACAATTCGTGGAGATAGAAACCTGAACAGCCTATGCGAAGGGTCTCGCCTCGAATGGACTGACCCAGATAATTGATTGATTGAAAGATCCGTCCTACTCACAAAGGCTGGTTTACATTAATGAGTAGAACCTCACACCTTATAGCTTCTAAAGCTGACTTGTCACCACAAACGCTGAAGTCAAAGCAGAGGAATCCAAAGTGTTCCCTGGGTTCTGGCTGCAGAAGGCTGCAAAGGTGACAAGGACGCTTCATTTGCAACAGCATAAACAAATGCCTTTAATGTGAAGATTTTACAGGGCTTCGGACATACATTGGGAACCGTGAGCAGGTGCAGGAAGCGAGTCTTACAGGGAGAAGCGGGCTGCAAAAGCCTTTAGGAAGTACCCTTCCCCCAACAGCTCTGAAAGACAAGTCTCCTATAGTTACAGGAGCCCACTGCACAGACAGGGCGTACAATGTCACAATATCTGGAGATAGGTTCAAATATTCCACTACTTTTACCAGCTAGCATCTGAATCTCAGTTTCTCATTTACCATCCTATGTCCATGGCTTTTTGTGGCTCTTGACTGGCAACTTGTGCTGACTTTGAGATGTCATTTGTTTCACAGTCACCGTGGTATTTGAGGGCTGAAGTGAGCAGTATGCTTAGATGACCACAGAACTATTCTATTCGTGATACTTCTCTTTGTAAAACAGTGATGTTTAGAAATATTAATAACACTTGATCTTTGTAGGGAGGGAGGTAATTTGTGTATTCTGACTTGGGGAAATCATTTTGTTTCTGTAGGCCCCTAGTTCCCAAGAGTTGCATTTTCCTTCCTGTGTGCTACCAATCTTCTGACACAGCCCTGCCCCTGCTAGTTATCTCCTGTTCCCCCAAAGTGGTGCCTTTCCCAGGTTTCTGGTCCTCCACATTTCCATGCTAAACAATTCCAGCCCCAGGTCTCAGTACTGCTCTAAGGTGGGATGTGGGAAGGACATCTTTCTTCCTGGAAATGAGATGTGTTTTATCTGTCTTCTGTCATTTGAGATTCTGACCTGTTCTAGCTTTCTACACTTTCTGCATCTTTCCTCCCAGGGGCTGTCTGGATCTTGTTATGCTGCTCTCCTGGTTGATTTCTTATTTATCCATAGTTGACCGTGTACAGTCCTCTCTGGTCTTCACTAATGCTGTAAGTGTGGGTTCTGGGAAGCTTTACCTGCTGCCCTTGTTGGTTTGAAAAATCTTCAAAGAATAAACCAAAATAGTCCAGAACTTTCTTGTGCATGTATATGTATGCATGTGGACATTCATGTGTGGAAGTGCATGTGCACATATGTGCACGTGCAAGACAAAACTCTGCGTCAGCTGCTGTTCCTTCGATGCCCTGTTTCATGCTTTTAGACAGTCTGCCATTGGTCTGGTCCTCATTAAGGAGGATGCACTAGCTAACTAGTGATCTCCAAGGATCTGCCCATCTCTACCTTCCCAGTGCTGGGATTAGGAGTTTGTACCCGCACACCATGCCCAGTTCTCTTCCTTCCCTGTGGGTTCCGTGGGACTGGACTCAGATCCTCATGTCTACAGGACAGACACTTTACAACCGAACCCTCACCCCAGCCCCAGAGCTTTCTTACATTCTCCAAAGTTGTCATTCTAACAATTGTCTTTGTAAGTTTAATGGCTTATATTCACACTGTATTATTACTTTCCTCATAGTGCCGTTACAGACAGCCCTTTATCTGCCCAAGGACCCTTTTAAAAATAAGCATAATTTCAAATGAAAAAAAACTGAGGCTCGGAAAGATTGAGTTAATTCGTCAATGTCACATTCCTCTCTAGAGCATAACAATTCAAATTCAGATCCTAACGTCAAATTTATCATCCTTTCTATAGCTCGCTTTATAGCACACTTCTGTCATTTCCATAGAACAGCAAGTGATGGAATACTTCTTGAAAACGAAGTTTTCCAAAATACTAAAATATCCCCTAAAATAAAATGTTGCTTCCCAGGGAAGGTATTGAAAAGCAAAGCCCCCCTTCTCTCTCTCTCTCCTTCCTTCCATCCGTCCATCCCTCTCACTCCCGGAACTCCTCTCCCTCTCCCACTCCCACTTCCATCTTCTTCCTGAATATGAGCTGGTTCTCACCACACCCAAGAACTATAGTTGTTCCCTGGGAGCAATGCAATGAGACTGAACTCTGAAAGGCAATACTAAGGGGTCAGTGCGATCTCTCACCAATGATCCCTTCTCATCCCACTTAAACTGGTGAGTGGGATTTTTGCAGATACAATAATATACACCACAGAATGCTGCTAAGAACCACTGACCATTGTAGTTGTGTGGGTTCAGCCGGGAAGACAAGGAGATATAGATGCAAATGCTTCCAGACCTCAGTAGTGGAAACCACCATTCACCTGGCTAGCACTGTACTGGACAGTGGAACCTCAAACATCTGAGCTCAGATGTTTTTATTGGTTCAGAACTCCTCAGGTGCAGATCATAAGCAATCAAACAACCCCCACAAAAATCCAACACATGCAAACAATTCAAAATGCCAAGACCTGGATATCCTTTCACCCAACAGTGCATAAAACATTTGATACATAACTAGAAATAAACTTCTACAATTCCCCTTTTCTGTAGGGAAAAAAAAAAAGCTTTACCTTTACAACACAATTTAACACTATACCAGGAAAAAACATTTACAAGACGAATAATTATGAGGCTTCTAATGCACATGACCAAGTGAAACCCAATATCTATCAAGCTTTTCACAATGTCTTTGATCAGCAGAAAAATATTATCAATGTCCAATTATCTGGAATTTACTCACCATCTTCTGGGCTCCTCCAAAGGGCTTGAATCCCTCTGCCCTCTGCAGCACACATAGCTTGTTCTCCAGGTTCTGGCTGATTCCACTCCACTCCTGCTGCTGTTCTTGGTGGTCATCCCATGGTACTGGCATCTTCAGAATGCTGGAGTCCCTTGCTGCAACTGGGCTGCACTTTCAGCAATGGCCTCTCCTGGCCTCTCACAGTGCCAAGCCTCAGCTGATCTCCAAAGACCTCTTCGTGCCTTCAATACCATTGCCACCTGGTAACTCTTACACTACCAAGCTCAGCTGCCAGCATGAGATACAACCTCGGCCAATTCTGGAAAGCAATTTCTGTGTGCTGACCCTTAGAAAACACTTTTCAGATTTTAAGAGAGTCTCGTTTGCAGGCAGAACAACTTGTGATTTTGTCTGCAGGAAGGGTCCCCTCACTGGTGGAGTTCTCATCACCATCACCAATGTCTGGACTGCTTGTCTTTCTCTTAGTCAGGTTTGCAGAAAAAAAACTCTTCAGTTTAACTAAATGGCTTTTTGGCTCTAAGCTGAGGCTTCCACAACAGCAGGGGGTCCTGGGCCAGTGGGAAGAATTGCTGATTGAAATATTCTGGTGGTTTGGCATTCTTTTTCACCACTGCTAAGGGGAAACATACAACACCTTCCATAGATCTCAAACACAACATCTTGAGCATCACACACATACAACACAGCTTTCAGAAAATTCGTTTTGTGAAACAGTAAGCTGCCACCAGTGGCAGGAGGGAGCATCAGCTCCATGATCAGGAAAAGCCATTGAAACCTTGCTTCTTTCCTACTCCCAGCTGAACTCTGTTTTCACCATGAAAATTCATCCCAAACATTTGTCCAAAACATGGTTCTCACCTTGGAGAGAGCTTCTTTCTCATTTATTTATTAATTTCACAGCTTTTTCTCTTCATAGGCTTATTTCCTTTCTCTCTCTCTCTTCTTCCTTCAGGAGACTTCTATTCATTATTTTGTGTGTGTGTGTGTGTGTGTGTGTGTATATACATATATATATATACACACCTCTACCCTCCAGGAGCTGCCCTATCTTACTGGACTCTTTGAGGTCTGGAATTTCTTTTTCTTTCTTGTCTCCATGTTGGATTAGCTGGCCTGATGTCAGTGCCCCGCACTGGTATGTCATCTGTAGTTGCACACCTACTGTGTCAGCTCACTAAACAGGACAGGGAGGCATCTTTCATAGGCTCAAACCCTGCCAGACCTCTACAGAGGGAACCACCATCATGGCCAGCACCAGACTCAACAGTGGGACCTCAAGTTCAGGTGTTTTTATAGATTCAGAACTCCTCAGATGCAGATCATAAATAATCAAACATCTCCCTCAGAAACCCAACACCTGCAAACAATTCAAAATGCCAGGACTTGGTATCCTCTCACCCAACAGTGCACAAAACATTTTGTACATAACTAAAAATAAACTTCTGCAGCAGCAAAGTGAGAGAAGTTTTAAGGTAGTCTGACTCATGAGTTTACTTTTTTTTGTTTTGTCTCAGTTTGGTTTTTTGAAACACGGTGTCTTTGTAACTCTGGCTATCCTGAAACTCTGTACACCAAACTGGCCTTGAACTCACAGAGACCCACCTCCCTCTGCTTCCTGAGTGCTAAGATTTAAAGGCGTGCATGTGCACCTCTACTGCCCAGCCTCATGAGTTTACTTAATGCAAAAAGTCTTATTGACATTTACAAAATAGAACTGATGTTAAATGTTTCAATATTTAAAGAGGAAGAAGGAAGAAAAAATAGATGAAATCATGAAATTAAGATTACAAAATTAAGGTTGCACCTCAGGTGTGCTGTATAGTTTCTTTATCAACTTGATCTGCGAAGATAGAACCTCAACTGGGAAAATGCCTCCATCCAATTAGCCTTGGGACTAAGGCTAGCTTGTGGTAAGCTAAGGTAAGCTTGTGGGACATTTTCCTGATTAATGATTGACATGAGAGGGCCCAGCTCCCTGTAAGCAGCGTCGTCTCTGGGCAAGTGATACTGGTTTGTATTAGAAATCAGGCTGAGCAAGCCATGGGGAACAAGCCAGTAAGTAGCACTCCTCCATGGCTTCTAGATCAGATCTAGCCTCCAGGCTCCTCCTTGAGTTCTTACCCTGACCTTCCTCAATAAAGGACTGTGATATAGATTTATGAGACAAATATGCCCTTTCATTCCTAAGTTGCTTTTGGATAGAATGTCTTATCTAGTTAATTGGACCTTAGAAAATCTAATATTTTGTCATTTTAACACATTAGAAACCACATAAATGCACAGCTTTTAAAATAAGTACCTATAGGATAATTCTGCAATTAATATCAGCTTCCCAAGAGTTCCCAAGCAGTGACCCCACGGAGGTCTTTAGCTCTTATACTTACATTTGTAATATTTATAAAGAGTGTGATCAAAAAATACAGGACAAACATCAAATTTATAGGTAACTCTAAGTTGGTAAAAGTTCTTTGACTTGGAAGAGCAAATTAGAAAACAATATATATACATATATAGTGTATTCTTTGATTTAGAGAAATTTAAATGTATATTATATTAAATTTTTTTCAGGTACCAGTTGACTTGAAGTAGTGCTTCACGGGCTGTACTCATGTTAACAAGTTATCTTTGTAGTTTATAAGTCTGAAGACTGAACTGATCAGAAAAAGTCTAGGACATGATTTGTTCTGAGCACCGACTTTAAGAGACATGTTGGCAAACAGAAATGTGTCTGGAGAAGGTTAGGGTCTGGAAACCGCGCCAATTAAAGACTACTGAAGGATCTGGATTCATTTGATACCTGGAAAACATGAAACACAATATGAATACCTTCAACGTTAGAAGTAATGGGCTCTAGAAACCCACTTAGACCATTTTCTGCTACTTCAGAGAAAAGTGGAGGCCAAAAAAAGTGAGATTTATGTTAGCTCCATTTAATGAAATTTGAAGTAATGACAACTCTTTCCAAATGAAATATAGTCACATGACACCCAAGGGCAAGAACACATTCTTAGAAATATATTGTTGGGTGACCTCATCATTTAGTGACCATCACAGAGTACCTACACAAATTAATATGGTGACATCATCACTAGGTGGTGTGTCATAACAGGACTATTGTTGTATGTGTTCTGTTGTTGACTGAATCCCCAGTATGCAATATAGGACTGTATGTTACTTCTAAAACAGTAGCTTCTTGCTGCCCATCATCCCCGTCTGTACCCCATACACTCTATACTACAATGTCTATGACCCAACCTTGTGCATATCCACACTAAAAACACGGAACTGGAGTTCAAAACTCACATGCTAATCCATAGGTCCAGCTACTGTAAATCGGAAACACAGTTTACAAATATAAAGTTTAAAACTGCTAACCACTCTTCAGCCAATAAACTGTTAGCACCAGGCAAGCTGTCAGAAACTAGGACAGAACCGTAACAACCCAAGTCTTGCCACCATGGAGTTTGTAAGAAAGATAAGTATCAACAAACCACAGGGGTGAATCAAATAACACAATTACACAGCAGAGACGCAATCTGAAGAAGGAATGTAAGAAGTACAGAGGTGGACATGACTTAGGCTAGGAGCTTCCCTGGATGAAGGGCACTTGGCCAAGAATTCACAAGAGTGAATAGCTAAGAACGGGAATGAATCTATAGTTAATCAGAAAGTCTTGGGGTGGAGGGGGATTCTTGGCAGAACCATAGCATGTACAAAGTCCCATGGCAGAAATGAGTCGGAAATGTTGGAAGAACTAAAAGAAAGAAGCATGGCTGAGTCAGCAAAGAGAGTTAAGACACTGAGGGATAGGTTGAGAATGGAGATGTAGGCAGGGGCTGACCGGTGTAGGATCATGAATCACCTGTCAAGGGTTTTGGCATTGAGCCTAAGAGGAAAGGAAAGCCAATTCTGGATGAATATTGTATATTTTTTAATTGAATATGGGTCCTAAGAGTTGTATTTTTAAAATGGCAACTCTAGATGTCTTGAAGAAAATAGTTTGTTGGTTGAGCAGAACAAACACTCGCTGTGGTAGCACCACAGACGAGCACACTGTGGAACTAAAGAGAAAGCAGTGGACTGAGAGATATTTACGAGACACAGCAAACAGGACTTACAGATCCGTTTGACAGGGAGTGTTACTAGACACAATTTGGGGGTTTAGGGGCTATGCAACTGAATGAATGGGAGCATGATTCACTAGGACAAGGCCACTGAGACAGGGTGTGCTGGCTCATTCTTGAACACATTGACATTCAAGCTGATCTTATGATATTAAGATGCACTTATTGGGTAAGTCATTACACGCAGTCCAGAGGGCTAAGGAGAGACAGGCTGTGAGTCCATCCTACTGCAAACATCTTGTTAAGTTAAAATGGCCATAGAAACAATACTTAAGTAGCCTTCGGAGTCAGTTCAGCAATTTCAGAGTGTGTGTGCTGTTAAATACCAGGGCTACTGACATTTGTCTTGCTGACATCCTCTGTTAATTAAATTAACCACAATTTAAAACAGCAAAGATAAAGCCAAAGGCCCATGGAGTCGTCGCTAACATGCCTGGCTATGTCCGCACTGTACAACTCTGGTGCTTTAGGTAATGAGGTAGCGCGTACCCTCTCACGGGAGCTGAAATGACTTCAAAGAAATCCTCTCCCATCTCCCTTCGTTTCTGCAGGAAGAAAAGACTGGACATGCAGAGTGAGTGAACAGTGTGCAGAAGGTGAGAAAGCGGTCCAATTAAACTGCAGGGGGATGGATGGTAGAAGTGAGTGGGAAAGAAAACCTTCACAGTCTTTGATAAACACGTAGGTCTGAAGGGAGTTTAAAAAAAAAATACAAGAAGGATGAAGGCAGGCCCCAATTATACTGGGTTTCCTTTCTGGCCATTTCCCTATATGTTATTTAGCAGTCAGTCCAACATATGGCATGATAAAATGTGTTTCTGCTCACATCATTTCCTAATCAAGGTTTCACTGGGAAATAGACAGACATCGCTAAATTAGGAGCTACATCTCTAGAGAGCCAGAACATTTCTGAAGGAAATCATTCCAGGAGTTTCCTGGGCAATTGACAACAGAAAAGAATGAGGAGAGACTGTCCTCTGGGGTGGCTCATTAATGACTTACAGAGACTGACCAGATGCTAAGCAAAGCTGCAGGAAATTTGAAAACTGCTCGGAATGATTCTTCCTAAGCCTGTGATCTCCTGTACTCGCTTTCTTTTCCTTTTCGTAATTTGGAGTATTTGTTTTCACTAATTTTGTTCCTCATATGCCCTTTGTGGATAAGTATGTCAAGTTAGACTTAGAAAGTGGCTCAGATGAATGAGATGCACACAGGGGGAGATTGGGCCGGTTCGAGTCTCCTACATATACAAGCCGAAGCAGGTGCCGTTTCCGAGACTGCACTGAGCCTTGCTTTTGCGCATGCCTGTGCGTGGCCACGTGCTCTGACCTCCTCTCACTCTGTGGAAAGAATGCTGAGTGGAGCATCTGAAGGCAGTGAGCAGGCAAAGCCACCAGGCGATGTGGACATATGTTCCTCTCGGTCGTCCCAAGCAGGGCAGTTAACCCCATCCGTGTGCCATGACATGTGTCTACGTTTCAGTCGAGACTGGAGTCTCGGACTCTGGGTTTCCTCCATGGTCCATATGTCTGCCCTGCCCCGAGGCAGAAAAGGAGCCCCTGGCAGAGGTCTCACTAATTGTCTCTGATGTGTGATTGGCAACCTTATTTGCGAGGCTCTGTCTATATTCTGTTCTAGGTTGGCCTCTCCTCTTGGGAGATAAGAAAATGTGTGTCTTTGAATCCAAAGATCTGAAAATACAGTCAAGATGTACTTCTGTGATCCCTTAATGTAGTTTAAGCCAGGGCCTCTTTATTGTCTCTCAAACACCATTTCCCAAATGCACCGCAGTGTCAGCCGGTTCTTCAAAGCGCGCGTACAGAGAGCATGGATGTCTCCAGCTGGAAGCGGACATGAAGGACAGACTCGAGCCTGCTGCTCATCGCTCTGCAGAGGAGGCCCTGCTTCTCCATGGAGACTAGGGATGAGAGCAAAGTGTCTGAATTTCAAAGGCTTCTGATGCCTGCTTCCTGATGACCGCAGTGTGTGAGTTTGCTTTTGGCTCACCACCGTTTGCACCAATGACAGCTTTATATGCAAAATTAAGCAAAATTAAACTCACAGGGTGAGCTCTCTTGCTTGAGGGAGGCTTATGGATTTGAGAATTTGTTTCTTTCCTCCTTCTTGTCTTCAGTAACCTCCTTATTCCAACCCTTTAAAAATGTGAAAACAGTCCATCAGTCACTATACAGAAAACAGGGCACCTTAAAAAATAAGTAAATAATCTGTCTTAGATCATTTCGAATGATAACGATAGGGGAACAAGAAAAATGCTAGGGAGTACTGTGTTATTACTTTTCTGTTGCCGGGAAAAATACCAGGACCAAGGTAAGCTATGGAAGGAGTTTATTTTGGCATCCAGTTCCCGAGGGATAAGGGTTCATCATGGCAGACTGGCATGGTAGCAGGCAGTAGGAAGCAGAGAGACTATTTCTCAACCGCAAAGGAAGCAGAGAGAGCAAACTGGAAGTTGGGTGAGACTTCCCCCTGGGACAGCAAGGCCACAGCTTCTAAAGCTCTCCAAGCAGCACCACCCACTGGGAACTAAGTATTCCGATGTCCAAGCCTATGAGGGAAATTTCTCATTCAAACCACCACAGGTACCTTATCCTTCTTCTAATTTTCCTCCATGTGCTGGAAGATCATTGATCTATAACCTGGATTTCACTCTGCTCCCTTTTTCTCTGTGCCTTAGGGGAAGGTGACAGCCAATCTAATGGTCAATTTGGGAAAAACAATCACACCTGGCTCAATGTGGCCCTTCTTTCCTATGAGCAGGAGCTGAACAGCAAATATGGAGTGCTTGTGTATATCCAACACTATTCTAGGCTCTAGAACTATAGCAGTGAATGCATTGTTCTCTTACATCCTAATAGGAGGGGCAAAAATTAAACATAATAACAAATTAAATGTAAGTCATTTTTAAATGACAGGTATTAATGGAAAACTGAATCAGAAGAAACATAAAAAGTTATGAACAAAAGGATGAAATTTTAGATAGAGTGTACAGAAAACACTTCATTGAGAGAAATGAATTATCATCTTGGGAAAGAACATTCTAGATCTGTACTTCTGAAATTTTGCAAAGACCTCCCTATAGTCTGGAACTCTGTCTCCACAGATTTCATACCACCATTAAGTAGCATCAGGAAGTGGATCTCTTGAGAAATGAGGTTGTGTCCCTCATGAGTAGATTACTTCCATTTTGAGAGGGCTTAGAACTCCACCTATTCTAGTCTCCTGTGTGAAGACACGAGAAAAAAAAAAAAAAAGACATGGCACCATCTGTGAACCAGAAACCTGCCAGTGCCTGGGTCCCAGACTTCTCAACTTTCTGGACTGCTCACCTCCCAAAAGATATCTGTTGTTTTTATTCCATTTACAGATTTTTTGTTATGGTGCCCAAACAACTAAGGCAGGGCTTAGTTTGAAGAACAGCAAGCAATTCTAAGTGATTAAAGGAAGAAAGGAACATAATTTGACAGTTTTTTATTCTAAATAAAACTCACTTAATCTGCTTGATGCTGGTGGGGATGGTGAGAAGTAAGAGTTTCAGTGATCTGCCTGGCAGTGGTGGCACATGCCTTTAATCCCAGCACTCAGGAGGCTGAGGCAGGTGCGTCTCTGAGTTTGAAGCCAGCCTGGTCTAAGTTCCAGGACAGCCAGGGCTACACAGAGAAATCCTGCCTCAAAAAACAAACCAACAAACAAATGAGTTTCAGTAATACAACAGTAAAGATGATGAAGACTCAGATTCTGAAGGTATTGCAAGGGAAGCTGATCAAATTTCCTGACAGATTGGATCCAGCATGAAGAAAAGCATCACGGAGTACAAAGGTCTTGACCCAAGCAACGAAAGAATGGAGGTGCGTGACCGGAAGTGGGAAGTACTAAAGAAAGAATTATTTGGGGTAGATCTGAAAGGTTCAGGAGTTCCATTTAAGAAGTGGTAGATTTGAGGGGCTAGAGAGATGGCTCAGCAGTTAAGAGCACTTACTGTTCTTGCAGAAACCTGAGTTCAATTCCTGGCAACTGCTTGGTAGCCCACAACCACCTGTAACTGAGGGTCCAGGGGATCTACTACCCTTGTGGTAGTTCAGAATGAAAATAGCCCCCACAGGCCTATAGGGAAGATATTATTAGGAGGCATGCCCTTGTTGGAATAGATGTGACCTAAGAGGAGGTGTCTGTGGGGGAGGGCTTTGAGGTTTCAGAAACTCAAGCCAAACACTCTGCTTGCTGCCTTCCAATCCAGATGTAGAACTCTCAGCTCCTTCTGCAGCACCCGAGTACCACTATGCTTCCTGCCACGACAATAACAGATGAAACCTCTGAATTACAAAAAGCCCCAATTAAATGTTTTCCTTTATAAGAGTTGCCATGGTCGTAGTGTCTCTTCACAGCAATAAAACTCTAAAAAGACAACCCTCTTCCAACCTCTTCAGTGCCCCTGTTTGTCTTCTAAAATTGCTCAAGAGCTATGCTATATGTCAGACTCTCTTACCAAGGATACTTGGTTTAATCTTGCAGCAGTTCTCAAACATATATATCTATATACACACACACATTTCTGATGGTCTTAGAAACTGAAACACAACTTAGTAGCAAAATTACAGTTATGAAGTAGCAACAAAAATAATTTTACAGTCGGGGGTCACCACAGCATGAGGAACCATATTAAGGGATCACAGAATAAGCGAGGTTGAGAACCGCTGGTTTAGAGAATCAACAAATTCTGTGACTTTTTTTTTTAAACCAAGAATGAACATTTAAATGCACGGTAAAAAGCCATTTATTGTAGAAAATGTCAAGCATCCACAAAAGTAAGTGGAGAGGGTTATCAAGCTCTGTGCTTTCATTGTCTGTTTTCTGTAGCTGCCAGCACCTTCCGTCCATGTGTTTTTGTTCTTCCCTCTTTGGTAGATTTATCCCACTTTTCTTGAAACAATATTTTGAAACACATTCCAAACATCATATAATTTCACTATCAATAATTTCTTATGTATATATATATACACATACATACATATTAAGGGAGATTTATGGATTTTGGTTTTTTTTAATTGAAGCAGATTTACTAACATATGACATATATGAGTGATAGATACAGGAATATTCATAATATTATTCTATATAATTATTCTTTTTATTTAATTAAAATATATCATTTTCCTCCACCTTCTTCTCCCTCTACCCCTCCAAGATCCCACCTCCCAAATTCATGGCCTCCTTTTCTTTAACCATTGTTACATATACATAGAAATCAATAAATATATAAATATAACTAGCTGAGTATGTTCAGTTCAGAGTATATTCTAGGGCTGACCATTTGGCAGTGGATAACCAACCAAGTCGTCATCCCTGGGGAAGATTTTCTTCCTCTCTAGGCAGTTGCTGATTGCTTGTAGTTCTTCATCTAGGGTGGGACTCCATGAGATTACCCCATCTATGCTGGGATGTCAACTGCTATTGAAATTTTTCTGGTCTTGTTTAGGTAGCCATTTTGTTGAGATTTCATCGGTACAGTTTCCCTGTCATAGCTAGAAGGCGCGTCTCACAGTCAACTTCCTGATCCTCTGGCCCTTAGGATCTTGCCATCCCCACTTCTGCTCTGTTCTCTGAGCCCGAGGAGAACAATGGGCATCTGGAAACCCCACACCCAGCAGTTCCATTTCACTAGTTGTAGCTTTTTTTAATAGTCTCCTTCTACTGCAAAAAGAAGCTTCTTTGCTGAGGGGTGAGATCCGCATTTATCAATCAAGGTGCTGTTTATCACAGCAACAGGAAAAGTACCTAATACAGGCATCATAAAAAAACTAATGCCAACTCCTCCCAAGGAGTGTCACACTCATTGGCTAGGTGAGTGACCACTCTACAACTGAGGAAACCGAAAACTGATCTCCCACTGGGGCAAAATATCACCAGGAGTAGAGTGCTAGAGGCTAGAGGCTTCCTTTAGCTGGAAAAGCCAAGAGATAAAAGCAGCTTGACAGTCAGGAAGAATGGGGATGGAGTCTTCCTCCTAAAGGAACAAATGCAGAAGGAGGGGAATAAAAAACTCTTGGCCTTTTAAAACCCAGAAGAGCTCTTCTTTTTAATTCGACTCATTTTCTAGCAGTAAAATGGCAGCAGTGATGAGGGAGAAATCGGCTATGATGAGGGAAGATTGCAAAGGTATAAAAATTCTATTGCAAATTTAAAGAAGTAATTTCTATAGTGAATAGGCGTAAGAGATGGGGCTTACTATAGTGACTAGGTGGATGGTCAGGAGTTTCAGGGCTCTTCCTCCCTTCATCTCCATCCCCACCTACATCCACTAGTGCAGGGGATACAGGTGCACATGGCCATGACAACACTCAAGATTTTATGTGGGTGCTAGGGATCTGAACTTGGGTCCTCATACTTTCATAGCAAGTACTGTTACTCTCTGAGGCATCTCTCAGTCCCTATAGTATATATACATATATATATATATATATACATATATATATATATATATATATATATATAAAAAATACTTGGAGTGACAGAAAAGATGAAATAACTTTCCTTAGACTCTCAGTGTCTATACTAGTCTTTGAGTATTTTTTAAGTTACTTAGGGTGTGTAGGCATGTGTGTGTGTGTGTGTGTGTGTGTGTGTGTGTAGGACAGTAGAGAATAAATGTAGGACCTTAAGCACGCTAGGCAGGCACTCTACTGCTCATCTCCAGCCCCAAGACATTACCTATAAAATGTGACATTTGTTTTTATGTTCAGTAAATATTTAAGGTCACAAATAAATAAGCCCAGTCATAACCGCACACCTTCTCAAGAGACAACTGCCAGTAGCATTGTATTTTGCATGTAGTCCCATATGCCTCCCCTGTAATTAAGATCCCAGAACATATAGTTCATTATGCTTTGCTTTTACCACTTTTACAAGAATGCTCTGACAGCTTCCTAAATTAGCCTCAGCCTAGACCTCCCCATCAGTTTCAAATCCAACTTCCTGCCTGGCATCCCCACAGGGGAATAAAGATGAAAATGCCT
Source organism: Cricetomys ansorgei (assembly GCA_026225945.1). NCBI lineage: Eukaryota > Metazoa > Chordata > Mammalia > Rodentia > Nesomyidae > Cricetomys > Cricetomys ansorgei. The sequence continues at coordinate 7,581,371 of JAMJFZ010000242.1, forward strand.
AAACAAAGTACTTGATCTACATAGACAGCCGTCCTCCTCCCATCTTTCCTGTCTGAAATTAGGATCACACACACACATACACACACACACACACAGACTCTTTTGTGAAGACTCAGTCTGCACATTACTCCTTTTCTCTTGTTCCTGTGCCCATCTAAATGATCAGAAATCTCTAGCTAGTCCAAAATACATCTCAGGTGTTGGCGGTACCAGTTACTCTCACATGGCTGTGAACACACCTGACAGAAACAACTGGAGAGCAAAGATTGGTTTGAGATCACGGTTTCTAGGGGTTCGGCTCATCGAAGTTAGAGAAGGTGTGGCAGAGCAGCTCAGGGTGTGGCAGCAGGAATATATGGCAGAGGCTTTTCACAACAGGGTGGACCAGATTACACACACAATAGCTGGAACTGGGGTTTGGATAGCACCTTCAAAGGCCCACACCCCACAACCTCACCTCCACCAGAGAGGCCCCACTTCTTGGTCACACAGCCTCCCCAAATACACCACCAGCTGGAGAGCAAATGTTGAAACCATGGGTCTGTGGGGCATCTAGCTTCAAATTATGAGTCAGCCGGCATAGAGGCAGACTCAATCTCTAGAACTCACATCTTTTTTTTTTTTTTTTTTTTTTTTTGCTCACCTGTACTGCTAGATAGCTCAGGCTCTGCTCTTTTTACTGTTTTATGCCTGTTTTCCACAGATTTTTCTCCTCAAAAGAAAAATCGCAAGAGCTACATTATTCTTAAAAATCTTTTAATGTGCTTACATGAGAAGTGTGGACAAGAGAAAACAAATCTCAATGCCTTCACATCCAAGCCCTGCAAAAGCATTAATGCTGTGAATCCTGAGGTTTCTGACTACTTACAGATGTCGCAGATCTCCAATGCAATGAAGGTGTTTCAGTCCCGCGAACATCCGCGGATTTGACAGGATTGCAAAGCTCTAGGCTTTCGCACAAGCTGTCACCCGTGCCTACGCAGACCTTCCTCCTTTCATAACACCACACCTCTCTACTGACTTATCTTTTACTGTAGCTATCAGAACCTTTTGTGGACCACTGGGTATTAGTTATCTGCATGCTTTTCATATTCTTCATATTCCATCAAAGTCTGTGGTCATATTTATTGATTTACTCGCTGTTCCTTGAGATTGTAAGCTCAGATTCTAAGGCAGGAACCACATGTATCTTATTTATCACAGTCAGCCCCTGGCACTACGATGTTTGGGGTTGAATGAATGTTCAATAAATATTTCCAGAAAGTATAAAATTCAAACACTTTTCAACTGCATTATGTAGGCCTCGGTGGCATGATTTGTTTTCCTCGTTGCTAAATACTTCAACACAGAAAAGAATTATGATGTACTTAATCATTCGTTATTATCAAATATTTTATTTTTTCCCAATTTTTCACATGCCAAGACGCTATAGAAAACAAATATTTTTAACCATATTTTTAAAGTTTAGGATAAATGGTTAAAAATGGGAACCAAGTTAAATTATACAAACATTTAAATGAAAGTTAGAATATGTTTCAGATATTAAATTCAGACATTTTGAGACACCAATTTTTGACAAAATGATCAAACAGCTTACCTGATGGCTAGATTTGATTGTCTCTGAAATCACCTAAGAGAGATGCCTCTGGCATCTGTGAGAGTATTTCCTGAAGCAATGAACTGAGGCAGGGAGGCCCTCCCCTATACTGAGCAGCATCTTTGAGCAGTGGCCCAGCCATAAGGCAGATCTAGGGAAATTCTCTAGCCTTTCCACCGGCTTGTCTTCTCATCCTGCCAGGGAGTCCATTGACACTGCTGCTGTGATTCTTGTCTGACGTCAGGGCTCAGCTTCTTCCCAAAGTGGACTGAAGACCAGTGGTTCTTCATAAATCCTTGAGGTCTCGAATGCTTAGATTGGAACTACTGAGGCTGCCATGGAATGAGCAGCCATGGAGAGAAAGTAAAACTACTGAGTGAGGCTGAATATCGTGCTATTGAGCCTACTGAGCAGAGATTCCCGGGTGTCACTGCTCAGGAGCTAACCACTTAAAAAAAAAAGAAAAAGATTTGCTTTCCATACAATATATTCTGATTATGGCTCCCTCTCTCCCAGCCCCTCCAAGATTCTCCCCACTTCCCCACGTCTTTTCTTATTCTCTCTCATTAGGAAAAACCAAACAAAAACCAAAAGAGGGCATCTAAAAATAATAAGAAGATAAGATAAAAACAAACAAACCTGAATATTACAAAACAAACAATATGACGGGGGGAAAAGTCAAGGAAAAAGCACAGGAAACACATTCAGATGCAGAGACACACACATTTGCACATACAGAAATCTTCAAAAAGCACAAAACTGGAAACCATAATATAAAAGTAAAATCAAAAGAACTTCAAGGAGAGAAAAAAACATACAAAGTATTATGAGACAAAATAAATAAATAAAACCTCTAAAAATACCATTGAGTTCATTTTGAGAACCCTTGCAAAGGAAAAAAATAGTTTTCTCCAACAGAGTCTCACTGGGTATCCAAACCACGCTTAAGTCCCTATGCCCAGTAAGACTCCACTGGAAAAAACTATTTTTTCCTTTACAAAGTGTTCTCAATTGAAAATAGCTTCTTGGCTAGGGATGGGGGCTTGTATCTACTTGTAGTAGTTCACCTACTGGGCGGGTCACCAGGGAAGACACAGAGGCAAATTCGTAGGTGCAAATCCTGCCAGACCTTAGCAGAGGGAACCACCATCATGGCCAACATCATACTGGACAATGGAACCCTGAGGGTCCCAGAGCAGATGTTTTTATTGATACAGAACTCCTCAGGTGTTCTAGTGATAGCACATGCAGATAGATCATTAGCAATCAAACATCCCCCACATAAACTCAACACCTGCAAACAATACTAAACGTCAAGACCTAGGTATACCCTCACTCAACAGTGCACAAAACAATTATTTTATACATAACTAAAAATAAACTTCCACAATATCCACTTCCTCTCTCAGCTCTGGATCCCATCTGGCTTCAGACCTGTGCAGTCCCTATGCATGCTGCCATAGTCTCTGTGAGTTCATATGTGAGTCAGACCTGTTTAGTCTTGGAGACCTTGATTCCTTTGACTCCTCCATCCCCTCTGACTCTTACAATCTTTCCACTAACCACTTTTTAAAAAAGATTTAATTTTTTAAAATGTGTGTGTGTGTGTGTGTGTGTGTGTGTGTGTGTGTGTGTATATATATATATATCACGTGTAAGGGTCCCTAAAGGGGCCAGAAGATGGCCCTCTGGAGCTGAAGTTAAACACTGTTGAGACCCACCTGACTAAATGCTGGGAACCAAATTCTGGTCCCCTGGGAGAACAGCAAGTAATGCTAACCACACGGCCATCTTTCTAGCCCATCTGCTCAATTTTTTGAGACAAGGTCTCACTGTCCTAGAATTTACCCAATGAGCTAGGGTGACTGGCAGTGAGACCCAGAGATCCACCAGTCTCCATTTCCCCAGTCCTAGGATTACAAGTTCGTGTCATTACATCTGAATTTTTTAAAATACAGCTCTAAACAAGATGTTGCCATCAAATCCCTCCTCTCAGAATTCGAGGAACTCTAGGGGGAAAGACTCAGAAGAAGTGGGGAAGACAGAGAGAATGGAGGACACCAGGAGAACAAGACCCTCTAAAAACAACTGAGTAGAGCTCATATGAACTCACAGAGACTGAAGCAGCAATGACAGAGCCTACACGGTCTGCACCAGATGCCCTGAATACACACTCTAGCTTTTGTCTAAGTACTTTTATGGGACTCTGGAGAGTGTGGATGAGTGGGTCTCGGATTCTTTTTCCTTTTCTTGGGGCTCTTTATTTTTCTATTGGCTTGTCTTTTCCACCTTTTATATGACAGTTTTTGTTTTATCTTATTATATTTTATTTTATTATGTTCTGTTGTTATCTCTTAGAAGCCTGTTCTTTTCTAATGAAAGACAGAAAGGGAGTTGATCTGGATAGGAGAGGCAGGGAGGAACTAGGAGAAGTAGTGGAAGGGGAAACTGCATTCAGATTATATTGTATGAGAAAAGAATCTATCTTTAATAAAAGGGGAACGCGGTAAGTTCTGGTATCAAACTTAGGTCCTCATGCTTATAAGCTAAGTATGAATGTGTGCGCACATACACACTACAGAGAGAGAGAGAAATAGAGAGAGAGAGAGAGAGAAATGAATATGAGACATGAAGGTAAAAGGGTTATTGCGACATGAAAGGTAGGAGGAAGGATCCAAAGGGAGAGAGAGGTATGGCAGAATAAGTAAAAGTAGATACCACATTTTGTCCCAGAATTTAGAAATCCATATGTCTCATCTCGTATATTATATGTATGACATAAAATCATAAAGAAAACTATTTGATGAAGGAAGGGGACTAGTAAGCTATTTGATGAAGGAAGGAGAGAAGGAACAAGGAAGGTTACTGGGGGCTTGAATGTGAGCAATGTACAGTGACATATATGTATAAAAATGCCATTATGAAGCATACTATTTTGTATGCTAACTAAAAACAATTTTAAAAGTTGTGATTCTAGCAACATATGCATAAAATTTGAATATTGAAAAATGTAAAATATCACCATATATTTTTAAGGAGCATCTACATGCACTCATGCACCAAATTATAATGTTTTAGTAAACAACTGACCATATATGCCACATTTGTGCTACAGGATTCTATGGTCTGGTAAATCCTGTCTGTATAAATGTACTTTATGGTCATCTATGACATGTTTCTCAGAACATATCCCCATCATTAAAGGATACATAATTGTAAATAAAAAAAACAACTTTAAAAAAAGACTGGAAATAACTTCCCCAAATTGATCAACAAGTTTAATGTAATGTAAAAATAACTGACATATACTTCTTTGCACATATAAATTGTAGGATTTCTAAAGTTTATAAACAAACATAAAGGATTTAGGATAATACTAAAAAATCTGAAAAAGAAATTTGGGTTTGGAGAATTTATGTCACAGCTTAACTTAAAGCTCAGTAATCGAGTCAACGCTCTGCTGTATAGAAATGCACAGATAATGAAATACAACCAAGACTCCAGAAATGATCCCCATATATTGAAAACTGATGCTATACAACGGAAATCATCCAAGCATTAAATGGCAAATGAATTAAACAGACAGTTCTCAAAGGAAGAGGTACAGATGGCCAATCAATACATGCAAAGATAGCCAACATCCTTACTCATCAGGGAAGTGCAAATCAAATCTACACATTCTTCCATCATCCCTACCCTTACACAGTCAGACCATCCCCCAAACTTGTGGACCTTCCATTTCCCCTCACCAACTCAAGAGGAGGACACAGGAGAATACAAACTCACCAGTATGCTGATCTTCAACTTTTAGCCTCTGTTGTACGTGTTGCCAATGTTGAGGTATTTTATTACAGCAGCTTTAGTAAACTTACATACTACGTACACAAATGACTGCGTCACACCAAATGTCATGGACTAGGCAACATGGAAACAAATCTTTGTCTCTCCATCTTATGCCTATCTCTGCGTCCTTTTGCTCACACATTTGCACATTTGCACTCATAACCGATTTCCCAGTTTTACTTTGGTTGATATGTGTGAATCTCTTCATTGGCTCTTCTCCCCAGGCACCAAGCTGCTGGCCATGAACTCAGCTTCAAGGAAGAAAGCACATAGGGGGTCCATGCTAGGACTAGGCAGGTCTTTGGTTGGAGTCTGAGAGCTGCAGGAAACAGAATTCCCGGGAGGCTGTTGTCAGTGGAACATCTCGGTTTATTGAAACAAGGGTGGTTACATTTATAGGAAAAAAGGCAGGGGAGGGTCCTTGGTATCCAGGGACAGGGTCATTGGTTAAGACAGGGATACTGGACTAGCCCCATTTACATGTTGGGGGTTTCTTGTCTAAGAGTCAAAGTCCTGCAAAAGTACCTTCTGTGTAATGTGTGGTTCCAGGGGAAAAAGAGAAAGACATCAGAAAATGGGCCTTCCAGCTACAGCAGTCATGCAAGCACCAACCAGGCCACATTCCTTTGCCAGTGACCTGCTCTGAAGTGGGTAGCATTTGGAATTTAGCTGGGTTTTGCCAGGGCTAAGAAAATAGGGAGGCAGCCAAACACCTTCTGTTCTCAGGGTGAGAATTCCAGGGTCCAAAGCATGCTTCGACCCACTCTCAACTCTAGGATAGTCCCCAGAGATATGGGTGGCTCGATGGCTGTGTTTAAATTGTTCCATAGTGAACCTATTTTAATAAGCATAAATCAATTAAACATTTAAAATTATTAAGTTCAAATTGCAACTCCTACACATTTGAACATACTCATGGAAAATGAAACATGATCTTGCTAACATAATAGAAGAGAACTTTTGATGACAAAGCGGCATTGACATCATTGTTCCTCAAATATAATTATTTCCATGAAACGACTTTGCTATATCTGAAAAAAAAATTAAGTAGTGAAAGGTGAAATAATTATTGGAAAGAATTAGTAAAGATGAAAAACTGTGAACGCAAGGCTACGGTGCCAAAATAACTATTCTAAACATTTGTGCTTGCTACGGCTTGCAGTTAAAATTTAAAAATAGCACTTAAATATGCGTGTTAATAACATCCAGAAGGCATTTCTTTCAAGCCTGTTTGGGCTGTTGAAGGGTTTAATTTAACCACAGCATTCACTTATGTCTAGCAGTTAAATTTCTTTTTCCTTATAAGCTCAAAGGAACTGTGAGTTGTAACTATGACCTAATTGGTGAGGAATGAAGAAGGTTTTTCATGTTTTATAGAAAACACGAATTCTGATCATTTTACAGCAGTAAATTATGAAATACTCTACTTGCTGCGTCTCCCTGTGGAAGCTGGGACCTAGCTCATTAAACTGTAAAAATAACTTGCTGGGTTCGGCAGCTCCTACAAAGGCTCTCTGACAAGGAGGATTATCTTTATTTCACTAACCCGCATTCACCAGGCAGTCCGGAGCGTGTGAGATTCTTTAGCGTCCTCAACTGAACCAATTTATAACTCCATCTACATGTCAGAGGGGCTGTGCAAAGATCCTAAACTTCTGTAGAGGAAGATAATTTATTATTGATTTTCCCCAACCTTTTTTTTTTTTTTTTAAAGCAGCCACAATTCACTGTTTCTTTAGTTTCTTCCCACAACACAAATGAGATACAGGACATATGTGGTGCACCCAGCCAGGTTTCCGAAGGTTATGCCAGGCTAGAGGGGATGGCTTCCTAGTGGCCTAACGAGAAATAAAGAATATCCTTGTGGCCATTTAAAAGCAAGAAGCAAAAACTCACCAGTCTGCTCTGGTGACTGTGAAGAGCCATAACATTTTTAGTGTCAGTGATCTGCCTTTCAAATATGCAAACTAAATCATTTCTGACTAAAGAAACCACGCTGCTTGTTTAAGTTTATTGGGGCGGGGGAAGAGCAGCATTAATTTCATAGTTTTTCTCATCGCCTAAAAGTGTCAAATATCCAAATTGTAAATAACTTGTAAAACAAGCTCACAGCTTCTGAGCAGAGGAAGCAAGGGGAAAAACACACGACAAAAAAAATCTGTAGTCTGCAGTCTTTGCCACCCAGGCCTGAGACGACTGATTCTGATGGCTTCCCTCTGTCTACAGAAGGTAGCTCTGCAGCAGGAGTTTCGACGTTCTCCAAGGTTAAAACAAGGGTCCCAAACCCAGAACTCCTCCCGGCCCTGAGTTCCCTCACTTCCAGTCTTCACATTTATAACATCAAATATAAACTGTGTCTGTCATCAGAATGATGGCTTGAGTTTACCAGAAAAAATAGCAGATAGTTTGTATTATTACTGCAGACTACCATAAGAACTGTTAGGAAGACTCAGAGAGAAAATAACGGTCCTGTGAACATCTGCGACTTCCCTGGGCAGAAACTTAACTATGCTCCCACTTTCATGGCCATGGCCAACCCACCCTATCCACGGCCACCCTACCCTACCCACAGCCACCCCACCCTACCCACAGCCACCCCACCCTACCCACAGCCACCCCACCTTCCCATACCGCCCCACTCTCCCTTTGGCCACTGCACCCTTCCCACTGCCAAACTAAGGTTTTATTTTGTGCGTTCTTACGAGCTTTGTGAACAGCTCACACTTAACTCTTACAAGTAAAGCATGCTTCCTGGTATTTTTTTCCTCCTGTAATAAATTGTTTCATCCTTTAAAAGTCTTAGTTTTTCTGGTTTTGAAAACTGTATACTTTAATAAACCCGTGTCACCAAATGCATCTTGATTTCTCTCCCAACATTGTAATGGGTGCTGGTTGTGGCTTTTAGTGGGGATTTTTATGTTTTCATTTTGTTTAAATAACTGACTGGGTCCAAATCTCTGAAAACTGTTTCATGTGAAGTATGTAACCACTGATGTCACTGCCCAACTTTTGAAATTATTATTATTATTATTATTATTATTATTAATTTTTAACTGGTCTCTCCACCCTCATTGTCCTGGTGTTTTCATTGTAACGTGTTATCTAATGATTGGGCACTGATTATTCTCATGAGCTTCTAGGGGAGCAGGTTAAAAATTTAGGTTGTTGGAATGTTTTGTTTGTTTGTTTGTTTGTTTTAAGACAGGCTATCAAAAAAAAAAAGCCAGGCAGTGGTGCAACACCTTTAATTTCAGCACTCAGGAGGCAGAGGCAGGTGGATCTCTGTGAGTTCAAGGCCAGCCTGGTCTACAGTATGAGTTCAAGGACAGCCGGAGTTACAACAGAGAAACCCTGTCTCCAACCCCTACCCCGCCCAAAAAATGACAGGCCATCCCTATGTAGACCAGCAGGCTAACCCCAAACTCACAGAGCTCCACCCACCTCTGCCTCCCAAGTGCCAGGATTAAAGATGTTCAACAGACTGTTCCTTTTGCAATTCCCCTGGGCATATATTAACTGTGGAGAAGACGTAAGGGAGACTTACAAATGGGTCCTATCTGTCAAGTGGCCTGAAATTTTCATCTGTATGTCCAGTGACATTATAAAGGGTTTGGGGGAACTGAGGGGGGGGGATGAGGTGGATAGTTCATGATGCAAGAGTAACACCATCTGCCTACAAGTCAACTTACTACATTCAGAGAAGTGCCCTCAGGTCACAACGATTGCCATGCCCTCAGTATCCTCCCACCGTGCATGTGAAAAGCATTCTTCAATGTTAGGAATGGTCAGCAGAAGCAAACCTCTATGCTTGTCATACCACAGTCTCCCACTGGACAGTTTAAAAAGACACCCTTGCATTCCTGTTCTCTCTGTTCCAAGCCACACTGTATATAACTGATTTGCACTCCTGTTTTCAATGAACTTTATTGGGCGCCCTCTAGATAGTGCAAGCGTTTGTTTTCTTTTATAATGCACTTAGTCATGCCTTCTTTAACTCTCAAACAATCCATATGTAGGTCAGCTAAAGCCTATCTGAATAAGATGTTTCTAAAATACGACATTTCATAGGGCTGGTGAGATGGCTAGTGAAAATTGGAGTTACAAGACTGTGAGTCACCATGTGGGTGCTGGGCCTTGAACCCTGATCTCTGGAAGAGCAGGGTTCCTTCTCTTCCTTCTCTCAAGCCTTCTCTTTATGGAGATTAAAAAAAAAAACAAAAACTTAAATTCAGCCATTGGTGTCTTTATTGTATTAGCCCTAAATCTAATCACGTTTTTAAGAGTGTGGCTATAAAATGTTTCATTATGTCCTGTGAATATCACTTTCCATAATGACAGACAATACTTTAAGCTATCTCCAAGGATCATCCCTTTATTTACAACTCTTTTCTCAAATGTGAAAAGGACAGAGAGATTACTTTCTTTCAAATTTTTAAGTTGCGAGGAATCTGATTTACTTTTTGCTTGGCACCACAAGCAATTTGAGTCTCACTGCTCCAGTCCCTAGTGGTACATAAGCAATACAGCTGCCTTTCAAAGTCGTATCAATAACCATCTTCTTGGCCAAGTTTTATTGAACACATCTTTCTTCTGCAGTAAAATGCAATCTGGTTTTGATGAGTGGGACGTGTGGTGGAGAGAAAGGTGAAAGAATCACTCGGTTAAAAAACAAGTATTGGCTAAAAGCAGGCAGAGGTGGAGGAGACCGAAACCACAGCGTGAGTCCTGTAAGATAGATGCCATGCAGGAAACGAGTGGTTCCTGACCACAGAATACAAAGCAATAGATGAGTGTAATTATCCAAAGCACGTGAACACTAACGTGCCTCACAGGGAATGAAGCATAAACTTACAAAATCTTGATTAATACTGGCTCAGTAATATAAAGCATAACCATTAAGTATGAACCAATGTAATTATAGTTTGCAAAACTATAATTTATTCAAATTTGAAAAGGCAGTGCCACTGAATGTCATTAAAAAAAATACAGATGCACCCATTAAAATAACCTTAAACACTTAGGAACTGTTTTATGTTTAATTTTGTGTGTGCCCGTGTATTTGTAATCTATCTGAGATTTCTGTATGTATGAGTCTGAAGTGAGTTCAGTTCGAGCTGAAGGAGATGCCTGCTGAATGTTAATGAGACAGACTGTCTATTTTAATACATGTTTTTGTACAAACTGATTATATTAAAGTATGTTGTAATTGAATTATTTTCTACACTATTATTTAGGAGTGCTTGTTATATTTTTTTTTTGATCTCTGTTTTTTAGCATACTAACAGTGAGCTTGAAATGTTTAAAATGAGACAGTTTGAAAGACAAAGGCAATCATGGGAACCAACAAGGATTACTTGTGTTACAGGTGAAAACAGACTTCTGGAAGGATTTTATACTTCCATTTGAAGCTTGTTTCTCCATACTTTTCCACTGGGGCAAAATTGATTTCTAGTCAGAGTGAGTATTCTACCCTCTTCAAGCCACCAAGAGCCAAACATTCTAAATTACTTAAATCTGTGGTCACATAAAAAGCAATTGTGTCATTAAAATTCTGATTTTATTCACCTACCAAATTCTCCCACATGGGCGATATTCTGAATTATAAAACCATCTGCCTACTTATAATTGAAGCCAGCTTCCCATATTTGGTTCCCTTAATTTGTGAAGGTTCAGTTGTAAGCTAATAAAATTAATTATATTTGCTTCTGAAGAGGCAACTGAGTAGTGGAGTCCTTTTTCATCTCCTTTTTAGAGCCAACGTTATCTAATTTGCACAATTCAAACACATAAACATAACTAATATGAGAAGAAAGTAAATAAACAGAATCAATAAAAATAGGCATCGTTCAATGAATACTCACTATGTTGTGAGCAAAGGCGTAATGTATCATAGTACTGTTCTATGTAGTCTCTTTGGTAACCCTGTTGAACAGCGCTAGTTTCTACTCTGCCTTGATAAAATGGGCTTATAGACATTTGATGATGCATCCAATCAAACAATGTAGACGTGATCTACTTGTGGGGGTTGGGGAGGCTAAAAAGCAACTATATGTTTCTTTTGAATGGTAATTTTTGGTAAATAAGAAAAACCTTTATCCTCAAAATACTCCATGATAAGAACGGTGTTCTGATGGTGATCCACGGTTCCAAATACTTGATTTAAAGCTTTATGTGTGCACATGAAAGATATACATTAACCAAGAGTCTAGACTTTCAAAGTTATTCATTCGTTTTATATTAAGATATGAGTGTATTTATCTGCTTTCTGCCACTTGAAATACTCAGCTTCTAAAGAGAAAATACACATCTTGGCTCATTGGTCCAGAGGTCTTAGTCACTATTCCTTGGCCCTCTTCCTTTGGATCTGGGGTGAAGAAGCACATGACAGGGATTATGTGGTAAGACAGGCTTGTGGTCGACAGAAAGTGACACTAGACAGGAAGGAAATAGACTCTTATCTTCTTCCAAAGCACTCCCCAAAATGGCCTAATTTCCTTCCACTAGCCCTCACTCATTTCCCAAGTCTTTAATACATGGGCCTTTGAGGGGATTCTTCAAATCTAAACTGTAAAATAAGTATACACTTTACTTAGATTTTAACTCAATTTATAATAAAACCTTCATGCTTAGACTTGAAAATATATAATATGTTGGCTCAGGATTAACCTTTTTGAGATTTCAGGACAGTGAATATTTGCACTTATAAAACTAGCTCTTGGATGCCTTCCTCCCATGAAAGTGGCGCTCAAGGGGGTGCGCTGGGAATAAACTCCTCCAACTAGTAACCACCAGAGTCTGTCAATGCCAAGTCATGACATAATCATACTTCTATGTGTCATTTACAGATTGGGAGCTTATATTATATATTGCACGGTATTCACACCTATAAATAACATCTACTGTCTATAAACTCTTAATGTAGTCATTTCACTGATAAGGAAAAAGAAAAATCTATTTGCACAAGGTGACACTCTTAAATCCAAAGGCTGGCATCTGACTACAGGGTGAGGCTGATATCTCACACCTCTCAGGGATGGGGAATGTGAACACTTGATTGTCCTACTGACTCTTCTTTGACAGGAGATGGTCCTAGTGATGCCACTTTATCAACGTCATGAAGATGGTCTTCAGATCACAGGTAAGCTTTTAGGAAGTTTCACCCTCGGGTTCCTACGGAAATCAGAAACTCAACATTTTTATGTTCAGCCTCAAAGTCATTTCACTGTTACCTGTAGCTGATTTTGAGGTCAGTAAATGTAAGTTTAACTCATAAACTATACATTGTTCGCTTTCAAATAGAACTTTCATCTGTATTGGACATCAAGTGCACCAAATTACTTAATTTCAGAAAATGATTCAGAGTTATGAAAGTAAAACTAGTAGATTATATGATTTATATGATGCTAGCAAATCATTTAATTGTCGTGCACTCGAGTTCAGACTGAAAGAAAGGAAGGGGAAGTACAATCATTAAGGGCTTACTTCAGTCCAGGTGCTGTGCTGTACCCTTCAATGGTTTCTTCTTCAGTGAGAGCAATCATATCTACCAGAGGGTTCTTTTAAGGAATAGAGGGGGAAATGCATTTAGAAAGGACCATGCAATGTGATAGCACCTGAGTGAGAGGGATGATAGTTCAATAACCAGGATTTACTGACTCAACAGACAGAACCCTGTGTGGACAGCCTGCAAGGAAGCAAACTGATATCTAAGCATGAGCTTGGCCTGCCAGCAACCTTCTAGTTCATGGAAATCAGGCTAAGGGCCAAGGAAACTCCTCAAGGGACTGGAAGCAACATGCCATGGCATGATATCCTTGGAAGGGAGTCCCAGAGTTGTAAGAAAGAAAGAAAAAAAGATGAGGTAATCCTAGAAAGTCAACAGATGCAGAAAGAAAGGAAGAAAGAAAGAAAGAGAGAGAGAGACGGAGGGAGGGGCGAGCCCTGGCAAACTGACTCCCTAACAATTGCCTCTCTGGGTGGAAAATAAATTCAGTTTATTGGAGCCAGAGAGGCAGAGAAAGTACACGGCTAGAGTATGTTTTTATAGAAAAGAAACAAATAGAAGAAATAAAATCTCTTTAAAACTCTTGAAAAATTATCACACGAAGGAAGAATTAGACATTTTCTATGAATTTCCAAAAATAATAAATATGGGTAAGTGGTTAGACTAGAAACTACTTATAAAAAGGAAGTTTGGGGCTTATAAAAAAATTTTTTAAATATCATTGTCTCATATTCTAAATTCTTTAAGAGTAGATTGGTTTAGAAATAAACTTACCTTTAGTGGAGAAAATCATCTGAACTATCATTCAAATCAAGGGATTATTTTGGTCTACTAAGTGCATCTTTCAGACTGGAAATAGAGGTTGCAGATCCTCAGGAAACCAAATTTTGTCATGGTATTAGTTTAAGATTTAGAGTCAAATAGACTTAAAATCAATTCTTTGTTCTGCCAACACTTTGGTCTCATTAACTTTGAAATAAATAAATGTTCTACCACTCAGAGTCAATTTTCTCATCTTTTAAGAGGAAGCAATACCATACCTACTACTCAGGGTTGGAATAAGGGTCAAACGAGAAAATGTATGTAAAATATTTACTGCAGTATGTGGCACAGGGAAAGCACTAAAAATAATTGAAATTAGCACAGGAGTGAGAAGGAGCAGAGGTCCTTATATTATTCATTTTAGGTGAAAATAGAAGTAGGCAACCTTTCTGATGTGTTTCTGAGTTAGTGTTTTAATTGGGTAAGTGACCTCATCTGAGGCAGATGAGACAAGTGACCTTATCTATCTCAGCCAGGACACAGCGAGTCTAAAATTTCCTTTCTTAGAAATGAAGTTTGTGTAAGGTGGAGTTTTAGCTGTTGCCTAACTAAGGCTGAAGCCATACCATTTTACAATGTATAAATGCGGACATAACTTAAGACATCTTTCATCTCCCTGGAAGAAGTTCAGACTCTTCCACATTTGACACCTGACAGCTTATTTTGCTGCCACAATTTCACAAGAGAAAAAGGAACGAAACCGAATGTCACTGAAACAGGAATACAAAAGAATTACAGCAGTGGTAACAACAAGATATGAATTGTCGGCTTTCATCTACTTCTGACAGTGCCAACGTATTATTTTTACCGCTTCTAAAAAGAATGCATGTGAACCCTGGCAGATGCTTCAAATATCAGTGGTGAGTGACCCCTCCCCAACTGCCAGCAGAGCATAGCACTGTTTTGAAACGATTGTCTGGAGTAGGGCTGGTTTGCATTGATGCTTTGACCCTTCATTCCTGTCCCAGTAGAAGCATGTCCAGTGAAATCTTTGGGATTATTTGAGCATCATCTCTGTTGTGGGACTCAACTCTGCCCCTGTCTATCTACATGGTTTTTTAAGAAGCCTCCTCACTAACTGCAGTACCCATCAATCTGACATTTTTACTCCTGATTTTATCATTAAGGTTAAGTATTTGTCCAGAATTTTGCACTTGTTCATAAGGAATCTTTATTACCAACCCTGTTGAAATAAGCAGGGGTAGCTTGGCAGGCTCCTCTACAGGTTTTGACTTCCTGCCATATTTTCATGCAGCATTTTGTGAAGGGACCATCAGCAAATAAATTTTCACCACTCAGCACATATGAAAATCAAATAGATGACCAGCAACAAATATTTGCAAAAGCAAAAGAAATGGAAAGGCGATATGATAGCTCATGTAGTATAGAAAGCTTCAATGCGAATGCTTAATCCTGTTACACACACACACACACACACACACACACACACACACACATTTTAATTACCCGTATGTGTGTGTGGATGGATGGGGTATGTGTATGTGAGTGTTCCTGTCCTTAGAAGCCACAAGAGGGTGTCAGATCCTCTGGAGTAGATTCACAAGTGGTTGTAAGCCACCTAGCCTAAGATCTGGGAACCAAGCTTATGAAAGAGTAGTATGTACTCTTAAGTGCCAAGCCATTTCTCCAACCCTCAAAGCATTTTGTCCTTCAACAAAGGAATCTTATAATAAAAAAGAATTTAATTGGGGGCTTGATTACAGTTTCAGAGAGTGAGTCTATGACCATCATGGTGCAGAGCATGGCAGGAGGCAAGCATGGCATTGGAGCAGAAGCTGAGAGCTTACTTAGATCTAACCTGCAAGTTGGAGGCAGAGAGAGAGAGAGAGAGAGAGAGAGAGAGAGAGAGAGAGAGAGAGAGAGAGGGAGAGAGGAGTGCAGGTGCTGGTGTAGGCTTTGGAAACTTCAAAGCCCACCCTCAGTGACACAACTCTTCCAACAAGGCCACACCTTCTAATCCTTCCCAAACAGTTCTACCAAGTGGGGACCAAGCATTCAAATATATGAGTTTATGGGGGCCATTATCATTCAGACTACCACAAAGGGGGATAAGGAATGGGTATTCTTAAAATACATTGCATATATATTCTCAAATAATAAATAAAACTTCAAAAAATCACTAGTCACTTCAATCCCAAAATGCTAGATTTGAACTTTCATGATGCGGGTTTTATACATACGGTGTTTTACTCAGCTCATAATGGGTTCCACCCTCTCTACCTGGCCCATCAGTAGATTTCTTTTTATAATCTGTGAACTTGTAGATATGATCCTTCCTGGAAAAGAGATGTACACATTCCTATAAATGTTAATTGTAATAAATTTGCATTTTTCTGTCAAAAAAGGTCTTACCTGCTATTAGTGATTAATAAGCTGAAGATATTTTTTAAGTACACAAATATATATATATGAAAGATAAGCATTCTCACCATTTTGAGAAAAGTGATCCAAAATCTATTTATTGAATAGCTACTGAATACAGAGTACTGTGGGAGTTATAAATGCAAATCCACAAAAGTACAAAACATCTAAGAGACATTTAAATTTTAAAAAATTGAGATTTTGGTAAATGAGAAGACACTTCTCATAAGGGTACACTTTAGAGAGAGGGGGAAAAAAAGTCCTAATTGGAAGAAGTTGTTGCTTTTCCAGTGGCTTTCAAGATGGAGAGCCTAAGAGCCGACACATAAGGAAGTAGAAACATTTTCAACTATAGTGTTAAGAAGGCCCTTTTCACCTCTTGGTCATAGACAGTGTTTAAAAGGGATATTCTAGCAAATTCTTGAGGTCAACACACCAGCTTGATTAAAATAAAAGACCTGAAACATTTGCTGAATTTGTCCCACACCAGTTAAGAAGAAAAGACATTCAGATTCTCAATTCACCCAACGAATATTCATTGAGCACGTTTCAGTGTTTAAATAATTGACAGAGGGGCGGGAGAGATGGCTCACTGGTTAACAGCACTGATTGCTCTTCCAGAGGACCCAGGTTCAATTCTCAGCACCTACATGGCAACTCACAACTGTTTGTAACTCCGTTTCCAGGGGATTTGACACTCTCACACAGACACACATGTACCCAACACACCAATGCACATAAAATAAAATTAATAAATTATAAAAAGAAAAGGTTTTTAAAAATGACAGTCATTCTTTTCTTTTGGGGGAGTTTATCATAAACAGGCACAATTCATTTTATTCTTTTAGAAGTAAAGTTTATTTTTCCTATAATGGGATTATTTTTAAATGGGTTTCCTCACAGTGAAGCCAAATTATAGGTCAGAAAACATTATTTCAAAAGCTCAATAATTGAAATTATGCTAGGATGCAGTTGGGATGAAAACTTTTCTCATCTTCCTAGTTCAGGTGTCTTGTGTGGAGCCCATTCTTTAATAGACAGTCAATTTGAGTCAAGTAGGATCCTTCTCTAGAACAGTGAAATAGGATTTTTTTAATGCAAATTAGATTTTGAGATAGAGGGAGCATAACATAGGAGTATCTGTTACTTGCCAAATGGATTGAAGATGCAGAGAAAGACCTGCAGAGAGACAGAAATCTCAGCTCTTGTCTAGATTAAATCGTGCAAGAGTATGGTGAAGATGACGCGGAAGAAATGAAACTTTAAGGATGGAATTTCACCCTCTGTTAAAGAATGTGATCTGGGCAGTGGTGGTGCACGCTTTTAATCCCAGCACTCGGGAGACAGAGGCAGGCAGTGAGTTCAAGTCCACCCTGGTCTACAGAGTGAGTTCCAGAACAGCCAGAGTTACAATAGGGAAACTCTGTCTTGAAAAACCACTAAAAAAAAAAAAAAAATGTGGCCTGTGATTACCGCTCTTTACTTTGTTGTTCTACCACCTTCTGTTGTCTGAGGATTCATCATGATTGTTCTCACTGCAGGACCATCAACTTCCCTCTAACTCCCAAGACCACGGTGATAACTATGACAACTCTACCCGAATCTACGTTCACATCCTACTTCTGATGCAGGTAGGTGAAGTAGAGTCTGTGCAGTCTTCAAACTGCTTCTTTCTCTCTCTTTCAGTCAACATTTGTGTTCCTGGGTACTCCTCCACTCTTCAAGGTGTGGGGATAAAATGTGAATGAAAGAAGCCCTCCTCAACTCCATTTGGGAGTGACGATAATTGAAACAGAGTATGTCAAGTAAGTTCTCTGGAGAAATGTTATAAGAGATGGGAGAGAGGGGGTACTAGGAATAAAGGATTACAATTTAAATAAAGGTGCTCCAGAAAGCATCTCAGAAAGGAGGCAGCTAAGCAAGGTCCAGTCAGAGGAAAGAGGAGGTGCCATGGAGGAGAGGGGGTGGAATTAAAGCAAAGGCTCTAAGTTGCAGGTGGGCATTCTCTAAGCTTCCATTTCCTCTCATATCATTTTCTAAAATCCATTTCTATCTTCTCTCTGTAATTGCTCAAGTTGCATTCTCTCATGAGAATGCTCAGCTGCATTCTCTCTGAATCTGTCTCTTTTCTGCAAAGAATCAAGTCTTTGTAATTTATGTTTTAGCTAAACAGACATACATACCCATAAAAACTCAGCCGAACATTGCTTTCAGCACAGAATTGCTGTCATTTAGACTGATGCTGATTGGAAAGTAAGAATCACTGAACATTTTCCAAAACAGCATTTGAGAAGCTTGAGCTTCCATGAGGGTTGTGGTCTCTGAGTGTTCCAATAGTTAATGTAATTAATCTATTGTAGGTTGTTTGTTTTTCCTTTTGTTAATGATAAATATCAAAAACATGGTTAAATCAATCTCCATAGAGCATGTGAATACATGCACGTGTAAGATGCAAGTCTGAAACTGTTTCTGGTCCCGAACTCATCTCTGCTTGAGAGGACCTGCTTTTCCACAGACACGGGGTCTTTGAAGCTTTGACTACTTCTGGGTCTCAACAAGCAGGACAAAGATTCTATAGAAGAATCCCTAGCTGACTGGTTGACCTTTCCATTAGGAAGTGGCTGGAAAACCCCTTCCACCACCGCTCCCAGCCACCTCAGACCAACTCAGAGTGCCCTCTGCTTGCTGGCATTTAATTGTCAGCAACACTGCCTTGATAACATTCTGCCCAAGGGCGCCGTGGGGATAATGTATTGCTTGCTGGAATCCCAAATATTTTCTTCCAGTTTTCCTTTTCTATGAAATTAAATTACAAATAAACAATCTTAACAGAATCGGGTGAATATTTTTTTTAGAAGTCCTAATTTCTAAACTTTCTGAGTGACGAATGAATTGGGGACAAATGAAATCTGAAATTCCAGTGACATTTTGTGCTAATTTTATTTTGCCCAATCAAAACTTTTAATTGACCTAATAAAGGAAGGAGCACAGGAGATTTAGGGTAGTGAAATCCAGAAGAGCCAAGCATCCTCCTCTCTCTTAAGCCCACACACCGGTACCCCTCTACTGCAGAGTCTCCCCTGAAGGAGTTCATGTAGAACAGTTCTCACTCTGTTGAGACCAACTTCTTGTTGTTTTAATATTCCTTGATTTCTTCTTCCCCAGATCCACAGTTATAATCCACAACAGCCGTGTGGCACACTAATTGTGTGGTATTAGCGACCAGCTTCTCACATTTAAGTTCCTAGAGGGCAGTGTCTGACTTCGACAGGTTTCAGATTGGTCACCTGATAATATATTGAACAATATTTCTTAAAATGAAAGAGACTCGTCAGTAGTAATGAGCAAACGTTTTCTAAGGGAGGTTATTAGCATCTCTGATAGAACCATTGCTCGACCTATGAGGAGACAGTTCAGAAAGCTCCAGAGGCTAAGTTCTTTCTTATCCATAACAGCTGCGAAAATTCCTTAAGGAACAGTTATGAAAACCACAGTGATGTCATTATTATTATTGTAAGTGTTCTTGAAATAATAAAAAGTAAGTAAAGTGGACAAAATGCCAGGCTAGGAGGATTCTAATGGTTACAGCATGAGGTAGTAATTACGTGACAGGTTTTTCAGTCACAATATGACTTAAAAGGGATAAGAGAATCATAAACTCTATTACCTCATGTCTTTGCCACTAGAAGGGTAACCATCTCTGCATTGTATGTCTTTGATGATGGTTAGTTTTGAATGTCAACTTGACACACCCTAGAATCAGAAGTCTCAGTGAAAGACTGTCTAGATCAGGTTTGGCCTGCAGATGCAGCTATGGGGGATTGTCATGTTTACGTTAATTGATACGGTAAGACCCAGCCTGAAAGTGGGCTCCATCTCTACCCTGGTTTTAGAACCCTGGGCTATATAAGAGTAGAGAAAACTAGAAGGATGAGAACAAGCTTGCATTCTCTGCCCTCTGCTCATGACTGGATGCGACATGACCAGCTACTTTGCGTTCCTGTCATTGTGACTTGCCCAATATCATGGGCTGTTACCTGGAACTATGAGCTATGCTAGGTCCTTTTCTCTCTAAGTTGCTTTTTGTCAGAATAATTTATCATAGCAACATAAATAAAACTAGAAAAAATTATGGTAAAAAAAATTAAGTATTGTGGATAAGGCGTTTTCCTAGGGCAAAGCTACTGAAGCCACTTTTAAAACATATTCCTTGATAGTGAGATGGTCTGTCAGAGACACACTTTATTGCCCCCCAAATTTGCTTTTCCTACACATCCTTTACCAGGCAGGTGGGCAGTGACGACAGTAAGAGTTTCAAGGTGACTGTCACCACGGAAGTATCACTACAGCTTTCTGTCCCATTCGCATCACAGAAACTCAAACCTGATCATCGTAGGTCAAAGTATCTCAAGAACTCGATTCATAGATTTCCTTGAAACATTTCATTTATTGTCAGTGGCACTCCATTTTACATTATAACCCATGCAATTTAATGTAAGTTTCCTTACATCAATCAAGATTCTTATTTGTAACCAACAGACACTGAATCAAAGAACAGAAGGAAACCATGCAGCTGGTACTCCAGCAGCCCTGTATGGCCTTGTGCAGTGAACCTCACATGAACACTTCCAGAATATGGGCCACCAACATCAACTCACAACACCGCAATCTGAAATAAGTGGTGCTCGTGTCTTCATCCCCGTGGCCAAAAATATTGGGATGATCAATCTACCTATTGCTTCTAATGGGAAAACTGCAATCTGAACCATAATTCCATGAAGTCTGCAAAGCAAAATTTGGACTTACTTTTCTCAGGTACCAGCAGGCACTTGAATGGTTGCGGTTTAAACAAAGTTCTATTTTTCTCTCTTTCCGGTGGTATTACCATTTCCATGCCCTATGGAATGACTTTAGAAATATATTCAGAGACACCTGATGACTCAATAATCAAACACATTGGTATACATTTCTGTGACCTTACATTTTAATGAGAGGCTCCTATAAGGAAATCTGAGCAATTAGTATTAAAACCAAATGGTTTTGGTACACACCTGTTGAAAGTATTAACCCGTTTCTAGTTTCTGCTGAAGTATTTCCAAAAACTACACTTTGCAAAGCACAATAATAACCAGCAATTGAAACATACATTTTACCGAGACTTTTCTCTGGTCTCTGGAACAGATATTGGTTTGTATTCTTCTGTTCACAGTTTGTGGGATGGCTGCAACCACCTCTCTAACAAATCCAGTCTTCCCAAGCCATCATCGTCTGTAGGAGCCCTCTACTAGCCGAGTCGCTCTCGTTCATTCTCATTTGTAGGCAGACAGACATTCTTTCCTTCTTGTCTACCATTATCGAGCTCATTTAGTATCGACTCTATTAATGGAAATCCCAGGAATGGGAAAGTTCTTTATTCATCTTCCAAACTATTATTAATTTAACATAAATGTTAATTTAATATCATTTCTTTTTCAAAACTTTTCTTGTTTAATGTCAATTAATAAGTCACTGGTTTGCTACTCAAAACAGCACTTAATGTCAATTATTCCAATCAGCCTTTCCTTTGAAACTAGAATTTTTAAGTGAAATAAATTTTAATATGTCTTTAAATTTGCTCAGTAATGAGTTGAACAGATTTTTAAAAGATAATTCTTTAAACTTTTTACTATTGTCAAGGAGCTGGAAATAGCTACTTCAGCTTTCTAAATGATCAAAACCATACATCAAAATTTAAGTAATGCAAAATTGTTAGAATTTACTCAGGTAGCCTTTTTATAGATTAGGCAAAGATTTGATAATTCTTCCAAAAAAGTCATTTTTCATATTTATATCAAATATCATGTCGAGTGCAACCTTAGTTCTTCTGTCAATTTTTTTCCAAATCTTTATTCTGCTTTATAGGATTGTTGCTGTCATATACAACTTGGTTTTATGGAAAGTTCGAGAAGTACACTTCTGCTTTTAATTGTGTATGTTATTATGGGTGTGTCTTTGTATAGGGACCTCAAACAAAATACAACCTGGACATTAAAATTAGATAATAGAGATAAATACTGTACTCACATCATGGCAAATATGTAAAAACTAGAATAAAATCATAATGTATAATATTATAGCAAGGATAAAGTATTTCATCTATTTTATCTAATTGTGTCACTCATTAGCATAAAAAGAAGTATTATTTTAAAAAGTCGACAGTATGATAAACATAGAACTGATCCTCCTAGATAAATATTTCACATAGAATATCAGTCAACTCTCTGACTTACATTAAATTATGGCCTTTCAATCCAATGATGTTCAGTAATTTATATATTCTCTAATATTATTGTGCCTGTATTTGATTATCATATGTAGATTCAAAATTAAATCTTGATAAAATAGCTATCAGCTCAGCATCATTACCATTACTTATCAGCAACATGAGACATGAATCTAATGGTCACATAGAACCAGAAATTACACACAGTATTTACTGCTTTTGCATTTAAATTATAGCCTATTACATTCTCTTTCTTTCTTCTTTTGAGAGAGAGAGTGTCTCACTATGTAGCTCCTACTGTTCTGGAACTCACTATGGAGACTAGGCTAGTCTTGAACTTACAGAGATTGACCTGCTTCTGCCTCCCAAGTGCTAGGATTAAAGGTACGCACTGCTACACCTGGTTTATAATATTTTTAATCTCTCGCTACTGAATTTTTTGAAAATACCAGTATCTCAAAACTATACACAAATATTATATAACAAAAACAATGAAAAATTGAAATTTTAGTAAAAAGGTCTTGTTGACTGTCATAATATTGACAAAATTGTTGATATTAAGGCATCTATAAGGCTATTGTCACCCACTTAATGCCTTCCAAATGACCCTTGGTGGTCAAAAAAAAAAAAGAATGTCATCAAAGAATATTTTGAGCTTAATATTAAATAGTCTTTGACACCTAAGAAATGTTATGAGCTGCTGAGCCAACCTGAGTCCTCTCTCCCATGCATACACCATTCCTCAGCATTTCCCACACGGAAATGGATCTGGGAAGAAAAGGAAGAAGATGTAGATGCATTGAAAAGTGATGTTGGCAAGGCAAAGGCTTTTAATTACCTCTACCTTCTTGTCCTTTATGGATTAAAAACAACAACAACAATAATAATATCACTTATATCTGATCATTGAGCTCTACACTGTGGTAATTCTCTCAGTCGATATATCCCCATCACCAATGCCAAAATGGAAGCTGCCTGATTTGATAGGTACACATATGACATCATTTTGAAACTATTAGATTATATGTGTGAATAATCTAAACAGTATATCTGTTTATGCATTAAAGATAACCACAGAGAAGGCACCAAAATGTATCAGTATTATATTAAGGGATGGAGATACAGACTTCCTCCTGGATTAGTTTAACCAACAGAGAGCCTAAATTTGATCTGCTTCTCTCCCTGTCTTTCATCTGTCTGGACTGTGTGGCTATCGGCCCATCTGTGGTCGATCTGTTGTGTGGGTCTGATCTCTCTGTCCCTGTTGCTTACCTGATGTGTCTGAATCTGTGCCTGTATTGGTAACTGTCCTTAAAAAAGGACTTTGTTCTGCAGGTATTGAATAGCCCAGAAAATACTGTATAGAAAAGAGATGAGAAATGATTTCTTTACAGAAATCATTAAAAGTCTTACAAGGCAAGAAGTTACTTTACTGACCCCAACTAATCCCAGGATAACACTCACAACTGCAAGCACATGATGCCGACCTATACCCGCACGTGGCTTACAACATTTAATGGGATATTTATTTGTTTTGTTTGAAGTTGCTTTCAACCTGTGGTTTGCTTTCAACAAATGATTGCTTCAGCACACACATACCCACATATATTACTCTGGGTCAGAGGTATAGAAGAGAACATAACTTAAGATTAAATTTATACCTTTATCTTAGGATGTAAAATCTGATTACATGGGAAACCCCAAGCACAATAAGGTTTCTTATATTGTTCTCTTGAAGGCAAGTCAAATTCAGACAGGCTGATTACACAGTAGGACAGCAAGTTAAGGACACAATCTTAAATGATCTCAAGGCATTTTGTTAATTTAGCTGCAAGGTCAAGCAAGATTTCATTCTCTTTGAAGACAAGAATTTTTTTTCAGAAAAAAAAAATGTATCACTACATACCAGAAAATGAACTCTTGGTAGAAGGGAGTTACATTGTGGTACCAGTCCCTCATAATGTCTAACAGAGTAGTGACAGTAAGCACCAGGACTTTAGCAAGTGGCAGGAGACAAGAAGGAGAAGACTAGAGAACAACAGGTTGATGTCTCTTCAATTTGCTCTTGTCTTGACTTTCTTTGGTTCTGGTTTTACTTTAGGAGAAGTTACAATATTTCTGAACTACTAAAATTTTGTTATCTTTTAAAAGGTATTCTTCATCATCCTAATTTCCTTTCTGTGATTAAAAACTATGTGATTAAAAACCATGACCCAGAGCAACTTCTTTAATTGGCTGACAGGTGACCAACTGTCTATCATCAAGGGAAAAGTCTGAAACTTAAGAAAGAAGGTTGGAGCAGAAACTGAAGCAGAGACCATGAAGAAGACCTGCTTCCTGGCTTGCTTCCCCTGGCCTGATCAGTTAGCTTTCTTGTACAGTCCAGATTCACCTGCCTGGGATAGTACTGCCCATTGGCTAGTCCCTCCTACCTCAATTAACAATCAAGAAAATGCCCTACAGATATATTCCCACGAGTCAATAGAGATAATAACTCAATTGAGGTTTCCTCTTCCCAGGTGACTCTAGGTTTGTGTCAAGTTGATAACTGAAGCTAACTATGTCATTGTTTAAATCTCTTATTTCCTAGATTAAAGTAAAGTGTAATGTCTACAATTGCTTACAAATCCTAATTATGAAAGTCAATTCAGGTCTTCTGGTTAAAGTTGGAGAAACAGATGAATGTTACTGTACAATTCTTGCTAGGAAGATTAGATCACCACTAATAAGGTTAAACCACCATTAAATTCTGTATTCAGTAACAAAGAAACTGGTTACAATTCAAACCCTGAGCTAGATGTTAAGCCTCCCAAGGTTTAAAAGCTCTGCGTCGGAAGAAAGGGAAGACAGTGTGCCAAAGTGCACTATCTAGGATCTCAAGCAGGACATGGGCTTCATCTGAGAATACCACAGTTCTAAGAGGTGAACCATGTGACACTAATTAGCGGTACCAAATTAGGGGAGTTGGTTGGACATCTAAGAGTATGGTAGCTACACTGAAGACCTTCCACAGGCAACATACTGTCAGAGGAAGTTGTGCTCCAAGAAAAGCCGAGCTGTTCCTCACACCTACAATTCTCTCAGTGCTACCATAGAAATCAAAGCACATACTTCTGATCTATTTTTAACATTTCTCTGATTATGTTAGAATTTTAGAACATTTTAACTCCATTTACCCTCATCTCATTTTTCTATTTGTGAGACCATAACAATTGTTAATATTTGAACTATATTATCATTGATATTAAGTTTATGTCCATTTTGAGTTCCATAGGACACTACAGTGGTTATTTTTACAAAGTCTGTACTCATTCCCTTTTACCCTCAGGATGTAGCCATGTTTTTCATTCCTTTCTGCTTTGCCATTTTTCTACTGTTCTCGTCTTTAATATATATTTTTTTTAATTCAAGCATGAGGGTGTTAACTTTTTTTGTTTCTATTTGCCCAGAAAAAAAAAAAAAAAACTTCATTTGATCTATAATTTTTAAAGAATGTTTTCTCTGGGTAAACAATTCCATATAATTGATTTTTTTTCCTCTTTGATGCTTAGAAGTGCATTCCACTGTTACTGGACTTGTATCAGTTCTGTTGAGAAGTCAGCTGCAAGCTTTGAAACTAATCCTTTGAAGGTAGTAGCCCTTTGGCTACTTTTATATGTTTTTTTTTTTTTTTTGCCTTTAACATTAAGAAATTTTCCCATTATATTCCCAGGTTGGATTTCTTCATAGTTATTATTCCAGGGGCTTGCAGAAAAGTAGAAAAATAAGAAGTGCTTCAAAATTGTGCTCAAGTGGCAATGCTTCTTCCACAAAATCAGAGCACAGTGATTATCCCCCCAAGAAACTAATTATGCATTTTGGTGGTACCTAGCATGCACAAGGCCCGGGTTTAATCCCTAGCACAGAAGAAACCAAACAAGCAAAGACAACAACAACAAACCTCTTATTTCATCATGTGTAGTGGTATATGCCTGTCAGCCCAGCATTTGAGATGCTGAGGCAGGAGAATCAGGAGGTTAAAAAAAAAAAAAAAGGATGATGTAAGAGGATGTAAATGTTACCTCCAAATTCCAAGGTTCAAAGGAGAAAGAGTGATAAAGGGAGTTTTAATGAGCTCATGTGTCCGGGCGTCTTTCACAGCAGTTCATGGGCAAACGTTCTTTAAAGTGGGAGAATCTGACTCTTAGAATGAACTCTGATCTCATTATTTATCTTCTTCAAGGAAAGCATGTGGTTGTGATTCACTTCTTTTTTCCATCAAAGAAATTAATCTTGTGGTTTGTTCTTTTAAACTGTGAACTGTGGCTTTCCTAAGGGTCTGCTTGCACTTCTCCATATGGCCTTTTATCTGTTTCTGCACACATTCATCAAATCACTCTGCTGGAAAGATCTAGGAGGTTGCATTTGGTTAATTTAAAAAAAATAATTTTGTATAGTTTGTACAATGTCGTAAATAAAGCAATTATTCTTTTGCATAAAAATAAAAGTAATAATCAGCAATAACTGTCTTTTCAAGTACAGCACGGGGTTGGTCAACAAGCTTCGTATTCAAGTAACATACTTCCATAAAACTGATTAGTGGTTGGGTTTTTTATCTGTTTGTTTTTTTTAAATGTATGTATTACACTTTACTAAAGAGTTTATGGGGAAAATATGACTTTGAAAATTAGAGTTGAATCAATAATACAGCACATTATTATTGTAAGAAGAGGCATTATTTCTAATTATCAACGATGAGTTATTCATACTTCTTAGATTAGTATTAAAAAAATTTTATGCTAATCATTTCAAAATTGCCAGTGAGGATTTCAAAACAAAGCCAGACAAATCCTCAAATGATTTGAGAAAAATGTGAGAACCCAATAATCTGAAGATTTTTTTAACAACAGTAAGAGTGTCAATGAATATCAGACAATTGACATTCCTACACTAGTCTCACATGTTAGAATAGAATAAAGAGATCTAAGCAGTCCAAAACTCTAAAATTCAACTACCTCCCTCTCCCTCTCTCTTCCTCTCCCTCTCCCTCTCCCTCTCCCTCTCTCTCTCTCTCTCCAATCTGTCTTGTATGTTTTTTCTATGGCAATCACTCTATTCTGTTTGGTCAATAAAAACATTTATAAGGTATACTCAATCATGAAATAATCTGGTCTCCCAGGGGTATATTACTAAGGGAAACAGTGAAGAATATGCATCATATTCTTGGTTGCTGACTTAATCTTATAAAAAAAATTGTTAAGTTCCGAATAGAGTTGATATAATGCATTAGAAACTGCCTACCACTCCTCAAATCCCACCTACAAACTCTAAATGAAGAAAACTATGTTTTTTCTCAGTGTGACTCTACTTCACCCCTCTTGACTGATGGAACAGAGATTAGGGCCTTGGCATAAATAACTAAATAAAACATTGAATGAATCAAATGTTAATTAACTTTTGAGTGCTTGCAATATACTAAACACTCTGCAAGGAGCTGGGGACAATTCTTAAGCCAAATAAACAAATGTTCTACTTTCATGATTGCTTGTAGTTTAATAGGAGAAACAAACACCCAAGATATTTTCCAAATCTTCCAAAATATGTAGCCATCACAGGAAACTATCGAGGAAACACTCACATGGGAAGAGAAAGAATTGTGGCCAGATATGGCTTTTTGGAGTGGTATTTGAGCTGGTCTCTTAAAGAGGAGAAGCAATTAAGAAGGGGAGATCATATGACCATAGGTATTGGTCAAAGCTGGAACCCCAGAGGGGAAACAGCGCAGAAAATGACAGAGATTGTGACCATGGATCATGGTGCCACACACATAAGAGCCAGGAAGAAAAGTTTTCGATTTAAAAATGACTCCACCAAGAAGCAGCAAATTAAAATGATTAAGCCATAGTCTTGCTTATAAGGAAAATGAATAACTGTTATAAGAGTTTAAGACCAAGTAAAGACCATCCACACAAAAGAAAACAGAATCGGCAAGTTCAGAAAGCCATGCGTAAGCACAAGCTACAAAGAGAGACAAGCAGAGAAGTCTTAGCTAGATGACAGAACAAAAGAGAGATACCTTAGAGCCAGGGCATCAGATGTGTGTTTGAAGCGGAACACTTGGAAGGAGTTTTTGTTATTTTGGTCTCTTTAAAAACACAAAATGGCATTTGGATAGGTTTCAGTTCCCATCCCAGGTGTGGTGGATGATTATGAATTTGATATGGAATGCTTGATTCAGGTGGCTATAATTTGCTTAGGTGCAGTTTTTTTGTTTTTTGTTTTTTGTTTTTTGGCACATGTAGCTTATTCTTGGGATCATGTGCTGCTTGGGTTACGGGAACTTTTACATAGAGTATATAAGGTTTGAAGCCCTGAGAGCCAGGATAGGTGTTGGTTGGTGGTTCGTTGGTTGGTTTGTCCTTCATTCATGTGTTGATTCTTGCATAGAAGAACATCTGTTGGAGAGATTGAGTTTGCAGATAGTGAGCAGTGACACTAGTCTGACTCACTATCAACTAGTTCTCTCCAAGCTTAGGACAGCCTAAAAAGGCTAGGCTGTGAAAATTTCTACCTTTTTTTCTATCAAGGCAACCTGCAAAAGCAGTGAAAAATTCTTTTTATCCTTCCTTTCTCTTTCCCTAAATTAAGGGTAAAAGATTGTAGTTTACTGCTACATGTAAAAAAATAGTGAAAATATATACACCCTGGAGACAGGGTGTATACACACTGTTTCAGGCAGTGGTCTTATTTTGGGGCATCACCATAATTTTCCAACACCAGGAGATACAAATGTCTAAGTTAACCCTGTCTTCTCCACTCTTGTAGAGCCTTCCCTGGAGTTCCTCAGAGCTTGCTCAAGCGTGTCTGTTTCCTACTTCCATGTGTAGAAAGGACAGACATAGCAGAATCACATGCCCCATCGTGTGTGGTTCAGAGACATGAGAATTATACTTGTTCTTAAGTCTAATTGAGCTTTAAAAACAGGACAATTATAAATACTGTGAAATTATGAATGGATTCTTTAAGAATGTTGTGAGTTCTTAAGTCTACATGGGTTAAGAATTGGGACAATTATAAAAACTATGAAAAATATGAGAGTTTTCTTTAAAGAGCTTTACAGGCGTGGACAGGATTGCAGTGTGGATCAAATCCTCAAGGTGTTATCAGGATAACTTTCAAGTAAGGCCACAGGAATGGGCTGTAATTTTAAGTGTTGGTGAGCTGGGTTCTGAGATGGAAGAAGGCATTCCAGATAAAGGGATGATGTTGGCAAAGGCACAGGGATGGCACAGAGACGGGGTCTCACCTGTAGCCCTGGTGAGAGGGTGGCAAGCGCCATACCCCAGACTCTGCTCATTAGGACTCTTGTTGGTGACTTTGGATTGTGTCAGAAACCTCACTGAGAAGTCAAAAAACCACAGTGCTGTGGTGAAGGTGTGGGGAAGCTGGTTTCCAATGTCATCACGCCCTTCCATTCACACTGAACCATCCTTACACAGAGACCGCTGGCCCGAGACACTCCCACATGCCTCCAGCGTGCGAGCGTACCAGCGACCTTTGTTTACTTTGAAATCATTTTTATCCATAGAGAGTATTAAATTTGTCATGCTTTTGGCGTATTCATTTTCCCTTTGCAGAGTGGATGATCCCCTCCTGTTTCAATGAGTGTTTAGATTCATGAACACGGACCCCATGTCAGCTAGCTGAGTGGCAGATTTGGAGTTTTCTAGTCCTATCTTAAGATCTACCTGCATTTACAACCTAGAGAGTGAGATTTGCTAACAAGTTCTGGTCCTCGGCTGGTAGGCGTGTGACTCATTACTCCAATTACAGGTCAATATACAAATGTATCGTAATATTCTAACTTGAAAAGTAACTCTACCGAGACTTCTTTCCAGTTACTGGTTATTTTCCCACACATATTAACAGCCAAGCTCCTGAAACGCATTCGCTATCTCCATTTTACCAGGATTTTACCCTCATCATTTCACTGGTTTCATTCTTGTTAAAGACCACCAGTGACTTTTAAGAAGCTGAGTCCAACAGCCACTCCTCAACACAAACGAAGGTTGCCACCAGGCAGTGGTGATACACTCCTTTAATCCCAGCACTCGGGAGGCAGAGGCAGGCGGATCTCTGTGACTTTGAGGCCAGCCTGGTCTACAGAGTGAGTTTCAGAACAGCCAGAGTTACAACAGAGAAATCCTGTCTCTCCCCCACTCCCAAAACAATTGAGGTTGCCTAGCAGCTACTGACACCTACACAGTTCTGTTCTTTCTAAACACCATGCCAGTATGAGTGAATAAATGATAATTGGATTATGCCAAGTTGACCAATCCTTGGACCATGTCTCTTCCACACTAGAGTCGCTCAAGTACTCTGTGAGTTTTGTCTCCCTCAAAATATATCTGAATTTGTTTCTCACCTTCTCTGTCCTCAGCATCCTGGTCCAAGCCACATTCATTTCTTCACTAGGTGATTGCAGTGGTGTCCTGTCTTTCTCCCTGCTTTTCAACCCAGGCTTCCTAATCGATGCTGCACACAGCAGGCTTAGGTATACTCTAAAAACAAGTGACAGATCACAATACTCCTCTGATCATCATCTTCAGTGTACTCACAATGACCTCAAAGGTACTACATGATCTACCTCAAACATTCCTGTCTTTCCTCATCTCTTCCTACCCTTCTCCTGACCCAGCCACTTGGGATTCCTTATGCTGCTGGCCACTAGTCTAGGGCCTTTGTGCTGGCTCTTTGTTCTGCTTGCAGGATTCTGCTGATCTATACTCAATGCTCAACTCATTAGTAAGACATGAGCATTCTACAAAATAACCCTGCCTACTCTATCATGAGTGATGTTTACAAAATGCACAAATATTACATCTACGTTCATTCTTATCTGTGAGATATACCTTAGCTCATAAAAATACACTTGCACAATTGTCTGTTTTTTTCCCACTAAAATATAAACTCCATGACAACATGTATTTGCCCCATCAATAGTTTATATACCTCCAGTGGCTAGAAGTATGCATGTCATATAATATATGCCCAGTACATATTTATTAAATAAGGTTATAAGTTTCCCACCTTCTTCTACTGTGCCCAGATTCAGAACAAACTATTATCTTCCTTCCTGGGTAGTTCTCCATGATACCTTCCTGCGACCCCTCCCCTCAGAGATTTTATAGTAAATGATTATGAGTCTCCTCTCATGTTGTAAATGGGTCTTGTTTAACTCCTCAACTTCTGGGAATTATTTCTCTGTCACTAGATTTGATAAAGACAAATATTTTTATAATATTTCTCTATAGAGTAATATTTAACTTAATTTAGAATTTAGCTTGAGGATGTAGGGAGGAAAGAACGTATGTGTGCACATTTCATGTTCATTTAATGCTTCTGGTAGAAAATTTAGTTCTTTTTACTTTGCTTAATTCTAATAGCTAAGACAAATCGATTTCTATTGGATGTGTTCTTCTCTATTTCATAGCTGCTAAGAAAGACACCGTAACATAGTACTGTGATACTTCTCTCAAATGAGCACAAAGGATCTCTCTGGGCTATCATGGAAAGATAGACAATGCTTTCCTTACTTTGGGTGGGGGACGGTTAAGCATGAATATAGGACATCCATGTCCCATGTCAGTTTCAGCATCATGGCAATACACTGAAGTGAAAACTATTTATAATTTATAATGAAAGGTAATTGCTGTTTTCTTTTCATTTTCAACTGCCAAGCAGTAATCCCACCACTGACATCAGCGGGAAGCAAAATCAACCCTTCCCTTTGGCCGAATAGGATGCGGATAAGTTGTTTTGAGGATGTAGACAGCTTTCCAGACAATCACTAGAGATAGGACCTTAATTTAACCCCAAACCTGAAGCATTTCCTCTGGGATGTGGATGACTGATAACATGGAAGAGGGCAGAGAAAGTATAGATTTATTGAAAAATGGATGTTACAAGCAGGGGTGCTAAATTTCTTCTCTAAATCAAAGCTCAAATCCTCCTTTAGGATGAAAGCTGTAACTACTGGCAAAGAGGTGTTTTCAAAAATCATAGGTAGCTGGCATTTTAAACATTTGATTTCAGTAGCATAGGCTGTATGTGGCCTTTCAGCTCAACATGGAATAAAATGGCTTGACTACACTTGCTTTAATACCCTCTACCCAGGACACCTCGGTGATTTTTAATTTAAAGAAAATGAGTCCTTCGCTGACAGCTTGATAACCTTTCCCGTGGGAACATCAGAGAAAGGTCTCCTGCTCCTGGCACTAATGAGCATTACATAATAGCCAGCTCTTTAAATGCTGGAGTAAATAGATCTTTATTAACAAACACTGGATTATGTGTTTCCATATCACGATCTTCAGGAATAACCTTTTAACAAAGGGAATAAATAAACCATAATGGGTTTCTTGCCCTTTATTAAACAAAATATCAAGAACTTCTGCAGGGGCAGAGGTTAAGTAACTCTTTTATTTACTAATGATAAAGTTAATTGTGTGAAACCTAACCCTACCGGGTTGGAAAAAGAATTTTTCTTTTAAATAACACTTAGTCCTCATGGTGTGTTTTTTTTTTTAAATAAAAACTCTTTTTTAAACAAACTCTTTTTTAAAGAGTTTGGGGGTGCCTTCAAAGGAGGCACCCCCAAACTCTTCATATAGCTTGAATTAATATATAATTGCAAGCAAAACACCAGGGACATTCTATTTCAAATGACTACCTGAGAACAGTAAATCATTGTCCTTAGCTGGGTACTCAAGGTAGTAGTTTCAAAATGTAAATATTCCTTATTATCCTTTACATCAGTCTGAACTAACCAAGTAGCACAATTTGGTGGCTAATTATAAAATAGCCTGGATTATAGAAGAATTAAAACGGCAAATGAGTCATCTAGTGAACTGCCGTGGTTTTTCTGAAATTCTGTGCACACTGCCTGTGAATTTTAATACATAATTTTAATTATGCAGTTCTTTCCAGCAACTGCTTCTCATTAGTTAGGCCGTGTGTGTGCATGTGTGTGTGTGTGTGTGTGTGTGTGTGTCTTTAACCTTGATTAAAAAGTCAAGCCATTTTAGCTGAAATTGAAAATATCTGTGTATTTATAGAGAAAACAGAGGGCTTTGTTTTGATAAGGTCTCCAGAGGAGCAGGGCAAAACCTAACCCTGGAAGAAAGGCAGGCTGCCTGGGCTTCGTATCAGACAGCGGCTAACGAAATCCTAAGAGGGTTTGTTACATGAGCCAGTGGGCTGAGGCAACCTTTAACATGCAGGAAACTGGAGTTAATTAAACAGTTACAAGAACCCTATCTATCATCCAAGCATGTGCTCTATCCCAAGTCCATTTACATTTTAGAATTGAAAAAATGTTCTCAGGACTGTTGATAAACCGTGTTTACTGTCTCTATTGATTTGCTACTTTTGCATAACCTTTATGTTTTAATTATCTTATAGTCTTTCTCGGAGGCTCTTCTGTAGCACTCGCTATCTGATTAGACTTCACTGGCAATTACTGAACACTAGGAGCACACCTTTTAATGGATTAATCTGTTCCAAAGTTATTGGATGACTGTGAGATTGGAAATGTTAAGAAAAAAAAAATTAATGTTAAACAGCTACATCCACACCACTCTCACGGTGGAGGAGACGAACGTGGGCTCTGTGGCTGCTTTTTATTCATTGGAATGGAGGAAGGATACACTTTAGACACAGTTTGTCAGAGAAAGCATGAAGGAGGCAGCTATCAATTTGATAATTAAGGTACAAATTTAACACCTGGTGAGCTTGGAAGAGCCTGAATAAAGAACTCCTAATATAAATATTTTTATTGAATGAAATTCTTACTTGTTATAATAAATTAAAATTGCACGATGTTTATTTCTTTATTTGTTAAACTTTATTGGATATTTACAGCATATCAACACTGTACAAAGAGCCCATTACATGGCTCATCTCATGAAGTCGGAAATGTTGGTCCCATTTTACAGGTGAAGGGACAGAAACTTACGGAGTAATTTGCCTCAAGTCGTGCACCACAGGTAGACTTAAACTTACAGGTATCTGATTCCAGAGCTCTGTAGCATAACCACAAGGCAGTATGCTGTGAGCTATATACCTTGATAGTGAAGTTCATTTCATGCTTTTATTTATTACTATCCAAATATATGCCTAGAATCTCAACTTGAAGATCCAGTTATGACAACTATTTCAAAAATTCAAAACAGCTTGAGCCCATAGATAATACAAAAGGAAGTGTATGTGAATATTTTCGATATCAAGGGGCTTGACCATTCTGAACAGATTTCTATAAGGAGGCATAATAAGAAACAAAAGAAGGAAGAATCTATTTTGCATTTATTCTTAGGAATTTGCATCTAAATCTATTCTATATACCAAAGAGGAAAAAAATCATTCCAAAAGGGGGATGCACACTCCCTGACAGTTGGGATGGGGACAAAGAGGAGAGCAATCTTAGTGTGCTTTCTGCTCACTTAATGCTTTAAAGGCAACATGGAGAGCCAAAGTTGCCTGTTTTGGGTTATTCTGAATCATAACTGAATACAAAAGCATGACTCAGAGCTGGGTCTTAAGCAACTTGATTCATAATGATTTTGTCAAGAGCTGGACCTGGGTCTCTGCTTGTCAGCTTGGATGAAAGTCACTGGCAGGGAGCCAGGCATCCACAGAGCCTCTCAGTAAGTGGGCACCTCTTGCTTGAAAAAGCTCATTTGGGTTTGAGAAAAGATCATTCCAAAACACTTTTATATTAAGACAAACATCAACACATAGTGGATTTAAAATAAACCATACAAGTATTTTTAAGATAAAATGTCAAATCTGAAAGAATTATTGAGCCGTGAATAAATCTCTTAAGCCAAACGTAACCCTAATTCCCCTAACTGGGCTCATGTCCTTCCTCCCTTCTGTCTTAGAAGGACTTGGGTAATCAGATTCTATCTCTGGTGCTCCTGGCAACCCTCATCTATGTCACTGTCATAAGAATGTAGACTCCTTGAGTCTGTAAAAGTCCTGGGGGCCTTTAGAGATACTCCCAGCTTCTGAAACTATATTGAAAAAGTCTTTCTGGGAGATTTCTATGCATCCTGTGGCAAAGCACACATGTCTTTTCTACCTCAACATGAATTTAATTTGGCTTTGAGTCCTCCAGACTCACTTGTACTTATTTTCATGGAATGAAAGGCCATGCCTCAGAGAAAGAGATTCCTGTCTCCAGCGGGTGGTCGAAGGTCTTGGGACCTGTTTCTATGTGGGTCTTTTTATCAGAATGACCCCATCTCCACTCCCTGGACTCTGGAATATTCTTCTGAAGGGAAGTATGACAACAGGCCTAGATTTGGGATTCTGCCTTGTTTTATCTGGATAATTTAAGATACTTGGCATGTCAAGGTCTCTTCTCTAGCCAGCTCATACTCATCGGTTTGAAGTATATTATAAAATTCTGATTCGTGCTTCAGCACAATTCACTAGATCTTTTTAAGCATTCAAGTTTCACTCCTGGGGAGATGATTAGTATTCTACTGCAGAACCAGGCTAAATGTGGTTTAAAATCTCTTCTTCTCAGCTTAATTCATTATGGGTTCATTCAGGTAGGTAACCATATTAGCCAGTCTGTGTACCAGCATCTTCAACCCCTCATGAAAGCCATTCCTCCTCACTGGAAAAACTAGTATGCCACTCTGCTTATTTTTAACTAGAGCATGCATTGGATGCTTGCCACACACTCATATTTTGGGTTTTTTTGTTTTGCTTTGCTTTGTTTTAACATCTCTGTAATGTAATCTGTCTCAAAGGTCTTCATCTCCATGCCAACTAGAACTTTACTGTTCCATTTGATATAAAAGTTAAAAACAATGATTTCAAGGAAATCACATTTATAATTTTTCCCCATAGCAGTGGGAAACAGGGAAATAGTGAAATAGTTTAGAGGTATGTTATACAGCAAAGGCACACTTCATTATGCATCTGACTGCTGGGTGGGGGGCAGGGGAGCAGTGTGTTGTTGACTTCCTTAGCTCTTTGGGCCCAGGCTCAGGGTCATGTGGCTACTATGGCTCCTACAGAGCACCACTCTTGCTAGGGACAAGATTCATCCTTGCTATCACTATAACGTGTATGTGTGTGTGTGTGTGTGTGTGTGTGTGTGTGTGTGTGTAACTTCTTTTCTTCCACTTTCTCTAGCTCTCTCAATGTCAGACTTCTACCTCCCTTCTACGTGAATCCCTTCTCCTAGTGCCAGTTCCCCATATGCATTGCCCTACCCCCATGCTGAAAGGCTAGTTGCCACCTCTCAGAAGCCCTGCTGACAGAGGAGCCTGCTTCTTCTGTCTTAGGGCTAAGAGTCTGACCCAGAAATGCCTGCAGCTTCCTGGGCTCTGAGTCTCTCCCAGGCACCTTGAGAACAAGGCAATACCATAGCTGTCTGATTTAACACTGACAGGGGCTGAAATAGGGTTTCACAATGCAATGCATTTGCCACCAGCAGGGGAAGCAAGGGACAGGAAGAGGGACAGCAACTCCCTGACCTGTATCCATCACATTCATTTCCTCCAACATTGCAAGACACTGCATCTTCTAACAAAGATGATTCCTGAACACTGGCTTTCTACATACCAATCAGAGAACACAGCAGATAAAATTTATACAGAGCATTTGTGTCTGTAAGTCCCTAAGAAATTTGGGGAATTAAGAAGGCCCACCCCTCCCCCTTTCTTTCACAAAGCATGTGAAAGCATTCTTCTCCCGCTAAATGGATTTAGTCTAACTGCCTGATTCATTATGCTAAAACCATGAAGCAATTTCCTGTTCAAAGCGCAGCTCACAGGCTCTCTGTTGTCAAGTATTTGAATTTCAGATTAGAAATGTGTTCATTTGGATAGCTTGAAAGGAAAGCTTTGTTGTCAGTTTGGCTTTATGTTCTGCCAGAAGCCAAATCCCTCCTCTTGAACAGTCACCAGCAAAATACCAGACCTCAACTCTGGACTCAATATCTTGAAAGAAACACAAACACCTCTGGCCTCTGTGGTCAAAGCAAAGGCTTGTGGTCTGACTTCCCTAATAATAAAACTCTCTCCAGTGATGATTTCTGACAGATAGGAGCAAAGTTTGAGGATCTCCATTGTCCCTCCTACCATCGCACATCACAATTTTTTTTTTTTTAAGGGGAGGAAGGAGTATTTCTGCCAGATCACCCTACAGCCCCGCTTATCTCTATTAGGAATGGAGCCATTTGTTACAGAGCTGTGACCTGGAGTGGAGGCTGTGTTCCCTTGCTGTCAACCCTCAGTCTGTCAGCACTGTCGGCTACACTGTACAGCTCTGTCCCCTCCACTCGCTGTCACCAGTGTTTACCCTGCCCCCACCCCTCGTGGATATTAGGAAAAGCACACACAGCTGCTCAGAAAATCAAAGAAAGAAACTCACAGGAATGGGGTGCCCAGAAACATCTAGGAGAATAAAGGGAACTCACACTTCACTATCTGAAGACCACGGAAATTCTGATACTGCCGAGAAATTGAAGCAACAATTTTTCCACAAAATTTTACATTTTTTTCAAAAGGGGCAAGATTCTACTGCAGTGCCATAGTTTAAATAGTATGATGTCGATGTGACCACTTAATGATTACTGCTCAGGAAGTATTATTGAGGGGGCTGCAAGATGGCTTTGCTTGTAAAGGGTCTTGTTGCCAAGCCTGAGTTCAGTCCCCAGGAATCCACTTGACAGAGTAAAGAAATAATTCCTAGAAGTTGCCCTCTCAGTTCCACATACCAAGCACCTGTTCACAGGCACACACACACAGGCACACACACACACATACACACACACAGGCACACAGGCACACACACACAGGCACACAAGCACATACATACACATACACACACACAAGCACACACACACATGCACACACAGACATACAGACAGGCACACACACACACACGCACACACATACACACACACAGGGGCACACACAAACACACACACGCACACATACACAGGCACACACGCACATACATACACATACACACACACAAGCACACACACACATGCACACACAGACATACGCACACATACACACGCACAGGCACACACACACATACACACACACACACAGGGGCACACACAAACACACACACGCACACATACACACACACAGGTACACACACACACACACAGGCACACACGCACATACATACACATACACACACACAAACACACACACATGCACACACAGACATACGCACACATACACACGCACAGACACACACACACATACACACACACACAGGGGCACACACAAACACACACACACAGGTACACACACACACGCACAGGCACACACGCACATACATACACATACACACACACACAAGCACACACACACATGCACACACAGACATACGCACACATACACACGCACAGGCACACACAAACACACACACATAGGCACACACACACACACACAGGCACACACGCACACTTACACACGCACAGGCACACAGGCACACACGCACATACATACACATACACACACACAAGCACACACACACATGCACACACAGACATACAGACAGGCACACACACACACATAGGCACACAGGCATACACACACATACACATACACACACATACACACACAGGCACACACATACACACACAGACATACAGACAGGCACACACACACACATAAGCACACATACACACACACAAAGACACACACACACACAAACACATAGGCACACAGGCACACATACATATATATATACACACACAGGCATACACACACACAGGCATACACACACACACATACACACACATACATATACACACATACACACACATACACACAGTCACACACAGTGTGTGATCACTTGCAAACACAGTAAATAAATATTTTTATTTTAAGACTTAATTTATTAAGGATTATTGTGTCCATTATCAATATGTTCCTGCCAATGGTTATACAGCATTTTTTCTCATCGCTGATACTAATAGCTGGTATCTATTTGGTGATCCACAGCTTCCAATGTGATTTCTTCATCATTACCCCACTGTATTCTAGAAGAGGGGTCTCAGCACAGTCCAACGGTCACAAGTGAGAAAATGAGGCTAGTGATGGCTTCCCCACAAGGAGAATTAAGGTGTGTGTGTGTGTGTGTGTGTGTGTGTGTGTGTGTGTGTGTGTGTTATGTTTAGGGTCTAACATAGAACTTGGGCTTTAGATTTCTTGAATAATTTTATTAATTTACCCTGATTCTGATATCAATCTTGGCCACTAAATTGGGATAAGGAATCATTAAATATTCCATTTGGTGTTCTTATTTTAGGACCAAATATAATAGGATTTACAGCCTCGTATCTATTTGGCTCACCAGAAAAGACAGAGATTGTCTATATGAACAATGATAATCTTTTTACACATGTTAGCCTGATCTTTGCCTTCAATTTGCAAACGATTATTTCTTTCTCTTTCCTTCTACTACCACTACTACTTCTGTTTTGTTTGTTCTGTTTTTTGTTTATTTGTTTGTTTGGTTTGTTTTGTTTTGAGACAGGGTTTCTCTGTTGTAACTCCAGCTGTCCTGGAACTCACTCTGTACACCAGGCTGGCTTCGAATTCACAGAGATCCAGCTGTGTCTGCCTCCAGAGTGCTGGGATTAAAGGTGTGCACCACAACCCCGTTTGTTTTTTGTTTTTCAAACAAGGTTTCTCGGTTTGGCGCTGGCTGTCCTGGAACTTGCTCTGTAGTCCAGGCTGGCCTCAAACTCAGAGATCTGCCTGCCTCTGCCTTTGGAGTGCTGGAATTAAACACATGTGCCACTACTGCCAGGCAACAAACAATAGTTTCCATAAAGATTTGAACTGCAAACCAAATTCAACTGTGATGCAGAAAAGCTCGTGCAAAGCAAATACAGAAAACACATCCAGCCTTGTATGGAAATGATCCAGGCCCTCTGACAAAGGAAAGCAAAGTTGGTGAGAAATTACAAACCAGAATAAGGGTGGCTTGGCTCCTCAGTGATTCAATGGTGTGATCAAAGCAGGAATTGCAAAATTCTGTGTGTCCACTCTGACCTTCTTTTCCTCTGTCCTCCATCACCCAATACAGATTCTCTGAGTTGAACATGGAGATGCAAAGAAATGAACACAGCACGGAATGCCTGCCCTCAAGGCACTTGGCGGGGGGGGTGTCCAGAACCGGGTTATATAAGCCTGTAAGAAAAACTCAGGGTGCCCTTTGAATAAGGCTCTACAGGAAACTCTGTAAGGGCTCAGTTTCATGGAGCTGGTTGACCCAGAACTACATTGCCCAGAATCTGCCTTTCTGCAGATTGGCCAGTCTGGCCAATTATACGCAGAAAGAAGAGAAGCAGGAGCCATTCTCTCCACAAGTATCAGTAGTGAAATGCGGAGGTCACCTGAAAAGCACTGGTAGAAGCCAGCTTGTCCTCATTGGTTCCAGCTGCACTCAGCCTTTCCCCTGTTTGCCCACAGTGCTGACCAGGAGCACCCCAAGCTCCCTACCCTACAATTAGCTGGCCACCCACAGAATCAGAGGGACCTACAGGGGACAGCTTTCCAAAGGCTCTAGCCCTGCTCGCCCTTGCCCTGACACCCATCCCTCTTACATTCTCCTGCAAGCTCTAGCATGCTTCAGAGAAGCTTCCAGAGACTTCATTGTCTGCCATCTCTCCCTCCTGAATTCTTACACCCCTAACCAACCTCTCAAGTACAGAAGCTCCACTCCCGCACCAAGTCTTCATTCCATAATATATTACTTTAGATTCCCGAACAGCTGATGGACTCAGCCACGCATTAATAAGTACCCATTCTTGACAAGGTGTGGCAGAGAGGTTGTATAGCTCTTGACAGGAGTACGGCAGATGGGACATTATGATTCCTCTCTATTTTCTCAATCTCATGACCAGATGTTTTGATTTGTGAAGGGGTGGGAGGGAAGAGCTAAACAGCTGATAAAGGTCCAGGATATTTGGGTGGACACTAAAACATCTTATAACTTATATGAAACTAAGATAATGGCTGTATCAAAAAAAATCAATGACAACATGTCTGCATGTGGAACAGCATGGAATAATAAAAGGTAAGCCTTCCATAGCAATATGTGCTTATAATATGCACTAATAATATGCACTAATAATAGAACCGAATATACTTCATCTTGAGGCTGTGTGTATTCCCAAACATTTGAGGTACTACTCAATTCTCTAAGGAGAGTTTTCTCATCATTTGCCTAAGTCATTTTTGCTGTTTATCCTCAGCTTTTCTGTGTAATTAGAGGGAGCATCGATAATAAAATGAAAAGCAATTCATAATGAGGCAAAATCAGCAAAGGTCCTGAAAGCGGGAGCTGAGGGATGATGGGTGAGTAAGGAGCCACCGCAGCAAGGACAATCCGTGCTGTGGAACTCTGGGAGTGGGCAGGGCTGTACGTGGGAGGTCAAGCACAGGACCTAAGCCTCAGCTTACTTCATCCCTACAGAAGAACAAAAAGAACAGCTGACGCGCGGGAGTGTGAGCTCTGAGGGCTGTTGAGCAGGAATGTTTCCTTCTGGGTGTGCCCTGCACTGACGATAGTGTCCAATCCAGATGAAAGGACTGGCGACTCCATTTATCTCACGTAAATACCCTCAGCTGTATCTGCCACGGATGCTGGCACATTAGAGATAGTCGATAAATGTTTTCTAAGTGAAGAGATACGTCCTTGGAAGAGATTAAAGGAGGGGTGTGAGGACAGCGAGGCCGAGCTCAGTCTCACTTAAGAGATGCTCAGAAACATTCAAGACCTATTCACGGCGCTGTATGTCACTTACTCTCCTGGCCCTTATTTGTTGACAGCCAGTGATCTTACACAATTTCCAAGGATCAGCAAATGAGCAAACTTTTCTGCCTCTAAGTATTTCCCAAGCTTAATATATTAAATACCTACAACCCTTGACAAGAGGGGATTAATACAGATACATGTCCAATATTTAGTTCCTACAGGTATAGTTGCCAGGCAACCACCACACAACACTCAGGACTGTCATTAAGAATCAATCTCTCTCTTTTAACTCCTTTATTGCCAAAATGAAAAGCAATGTAGACAACAACATCACTTTCAAGGCTCCCTCCCCAAGGTGCTGTTACTGGCTGAAGTCGTCTCTTGCAGAGATTGCAGTATACTCTGGAGCTAACAAAATGATCCCCTGTTATTAGAATATACCATTTCAGCACAGAAGATTGTTTTGTGTTAAGAAAAGCCTGTGACTGGAAAGATATTACAGATTATTAAACTTAGCAATTAGCAATGTAAATTATTTGCCATAAATTAATATAAGACACCAGGGTTCCCACTTAGAGCAGAAAAGGTACTGTCATATTCATTCTCCGGTTACTGTTCAGCTTTTCTCCATGGTAATTTCATCTACACCACTCACAGGATGACAATTTTATATCATAAGTAGTCCCCTGGTAGTGGATATTAATTCATAATGGAGGGAAACAGCAGGGAGAATTTTTTGTGCTCCTTGCCAGTAAAACACATAAACTGCTCCCTTGAGGCACATCCAGTTATATATTAAAACATTAGTGATGGCAGTAGAGTTAATAAGAGATATAATATACAATACAACCATATAGAGTGTATATTAACAGCCCATGAGAAGATACTGTAGATCCTAGAGGATAGGTCCCAGGATAAATTGTGTTACAAGCTTTCCTGTGGGTTTAAAAAAAAAAATCATAGTCTCAGAAAAATATGTATCTTCACTGGGACTCACAATTATCTGAGGTCAGATATTTGAGAATCATTTTGTTGCAATGAAGCATAAAACATAAAACCCTCTATTGTTGTCTGTAAACCATAATAGAACTGCCAGTAACCAAGGGATAAAATAAATGTTTCCAAAGAAATAGAAAGCATTAAGCTAGATTAGTGGTTTCCATAGTTTCTTAAACAATTCCTGTTCCACATGCAAATGTTTTCAATTTTGTTCCCTTAAATGAAAAGGACACAATATGTCTACTTCAGACTATTAAGAAACACTAGTTCAGGGACTATATAACAGAAGGGACCTTTACATTTTGATAAAGATCTGGTGGTAATCTTGTATAAACCTAATGCTTTCAAAATCTAACCCTCATAATTTGAGGACTTTACAATGTTTTCCTGGAATAATTTCTCCTCAGGGAAAATGTCATTTTCTTTAAGAGTTTCAGAAGTATTTGATCCCCAAATAGGAAGTAAATGGTAGACAAGAAGTCACGTGACAAAATTCTAACCCAGCCTAGCATAGACCAGATATACCACACGTGAAGTTGGCAGCTCCATCTATAGTGAGCTAGAATGACTGTCCCAGTCCTGATGAAGGTCATAACAGCTGTGTAGTTGGTTGTGT
The DNA here is from genome assembly GCA_026225945.1 of Cricetomys ansorgei. Lineage (NCBI taxonomy): Eukaryota > Metazoa > Chordata > Mammalia > Rodentia > Nesomyidae > Cricetomys > Cricetomys ansorgei. Next base: position 7,625,184 of record JAMJFZ010000242.1, read on the forward strand.
GTCCTCTACAAGTTTGAGCCAGCTAGAAGGTCACAAGCACCATCTATGGCTAGGCCAATAGCATTAACAAAAATGTCCAAAATTGTCCTGGGTGTTTCTGGAATGTTTCCCCAAACCAGGTCATGTTTCTTCTTCAGTAGCTTCAGAGGAGACCAATGTCTCTATTTTAAAACTCCAGCTTTCACCTTAACTGAAGTACTTCCTCAGATGCCCAGCCCCAGGGGGATCTGTCTCCTTAGTCACCTCTTTTGTTTTCCAGTACTTTACTGGCTACAGCTCATGAGGTGAGTCACTGGTGACTTCAAGTATTTGCCTCAATTCTTGGTATTATATCCACCCAATCATTTTTATTTCTTGTAATTAAAACTGTGATAATAACACCTGCCTCACTGAGTTGCCCTGAAGATTAATGAGAGCTCTAATTTAGTGTTAAATACTAAGTATTTGCTATCTGTTAGCTGCCATTATCAATAACACTAATTATTATTAATTAAGCCTCAAACATGTTTGACCCTTTCCTCTTTCTAATTTTAAAGGTCCCAAATGTCTCCTTCATCTCCTGCTCTCTGGCCTTGGTGCATCCGATTTAGTGGCTCTCTTCTTATCTCTGTCCTAAGCTGCAGCGGTCAGTCCCTGACTTCCATTTTCCTTGACACAGTTCTGCCCCATGGCCACTGTAGCTATTTTGTTTTCTAAAGCACAGATCTGATCATGGAACCCCACTGCTTAATAATCTGTAGGTCCAAAGTCCTTAGCATGACCCACATTGGTAAGTAATACTTTCTTACACTGGACCCCACCTAGCTGTTTAATCTCTTTGACAACACTGTAAGATGCTGTCAAATGCCCATCAACATTTTTTTGACATTTTTTTCCCCCTTGCATGAGCTGTTCCCTTGTAGTAGTTAGTACACTGCTGCTGGGGTGGCTCACCAAGGAAGACAAGGAGTGATATTCATAGGTGAAAACCCTGCCAGACCTCAGCAGAGGGAATCACTGTCATGGTCTGTGCCATCCTGGACAATGGAACCCCAACCATCTGAGCTCAGGAATTTTTATCAATTCAGAACTCCTCAGGTACAGATCATAAGCAATCAAACGTCCCCCATAGAAATCCAACTCCTGCAGACAATACAAAATGCCAAGGCTTATGCATTCCTTTTCCAACAGTGCACAAAAACAATTATTTTAAACACAACTAAAAATAAACTTCCACAACATTCCCTCTCCCTTCTAAACATTTCTCTTGGTGTATCAGCTATCTATCTTAAGTTTTTCTCACCACACTGGGAGTCTGGATGGTGTCTAAGTCATCTGGATGGTGTTGCTTTGCTCTTCCTGTTGAGGATCAGCCAGCAAGCCAGAGATACTGGGGGGTGGGGGCTGGAAGAGGGGATCAGAATTCTCTCCTCCCTCCCACTTCGCAAGCGCTCTGGCTGGGAGCGGCAGCTTTCCTCCAGACGCCCTAGGGAATCTTCTGCCACTACAACTCCTAACCAGAGGCCCAGGGCAGCTCTCCCACCCCCACTGCAGTCCTTCAAGTCTTTGCATGGTGTTGCCTTTTCCTCTTCCTAATGGCTTCATTAGAATGTATCATCAAAAGCCCTGGCTGACCTGCCAAAATGTGTACCTTCACTCTAATCATGAGAACATTTCAAACACGCCTCAGTTTTCTGAAACAGTCTACAAAAGAGCAGCCTGTACTTACTAAAAATTTGAAGGTCATGCTGGGAGGTGGTGGCATACCCCCTTAATCCCAGCTCTATGGAGGCAGAGGCAGGAGGATCTCTGTGAGGTGGAGGCCAGCCTGGTCTACAGAGTGAGTTCCAGGACAGCCAGGGCTACAATAGAGAAACCCTGTCTCGAAAAACAAATAAACAAACAAAATTGAAGGTCTTTCCCTCCAGATCTCTAGTCTGTCATCTACCCCACCACAGTCTAAGGAATTTCCCAAGATTCCAGAAAACTGCAGAGACATGACAACTGAAGGTGGTATACTATGCAATCTTGGTTGAATTCTGGGCCAAATTAAAAAAAAAAAAAAAAGATAATCTATAGGATATATTGTACAATTGGCAAAATTTTAAGATTGACTGCATACCAGAAAATAACATGTTGAACTCTTGAGATTAGCAATTGTACCCTGATTGCTTAAGAAAATATCTTTGTTCTTAGGAAAGACATTCCAACATAATTAGGAAAAATGGAGTTGATATCTACAAATTACTCTTGAATGATTTAAGAAATAAAATTATAGGGAAATAAAGATAATAGAGGAGGTGAAATGTTCATAATTTGAATCGCACTTACTGATAGCGCCTATAAAACTCTATGAGCTTTCTTTTACAAACAATAGTTATCAACTAACAGAGCCTACTTTGTTTCAGACACCTTTTTTTTTTCTTTTCTGGTTTTTCAAGATGGGGTTTGTCTTTGTAGCCCAGGCTGTCCTAGAACTCATTCTATAGACCAGGCTGGCCTCAAACTCAGAGGTTTGCCTTCTTCTGCCTCCTGAGTACTGGGATTCAAGGTGTGTGCTGCTGCCACCGCCAAAAGGCTGTTTCAGAAATCGTATAGCCAGTCTCTGTATTTTGGATTGTATTATATGCACACCCAAATCACAGCAACCCTTTGAGGACTGCTCCTTAGCTCTTCAGAGGGTAGAGTAAGTCTGGGAGCATGGGTCTGCTGAGCTCCAGAATGCAGCCTTTTTCCCATGGCATTCCATCCCTGTCTGGGCAGTGCTAAGATGTTCCCTTCCATATTTCTTGGGCTAGGTTTATGTTAATTTGACACACATTAGAGCCATTCGGAAAAAGGGAACCTTAATTGAGAAAATGCCCTCACCAGATTGGTTAGTGTGTAAGCCTGTGATGCATGTATTTTCTTGATTGACAATTGATGTGGGAGGGCCTAGCTCACTGTGATCAGTACCCCCATTGGGCTTGTATGGTCCTTGGAACCTTAGGACCTTGTGTGGTCCTAAGAAAGGAAGCTGTACAAGCCACTAGGAGCAAGCCAATGAGCAGTGTGCCTCCATGGCCTCAGTTTCAGCCTCTGCCCTGACTTCCTTTGATGATGGTTTGTGAAATCGAAGTGTAATTGAACTACCCCTCCACCCCACCCCCACCCCAACCCTCGCCACACTAGTTGCTTTTGGTCATGATGTTTTATCACAGCAATAAAAACCCTAACAAACACACTTCTGTAACACTTTACACAGACTTCTTCTATTGAATCTATCAAGTGACACTATAAATATTTTCTAAGCTGTACAGTCCTTGCTTTCATTTCCTTCCAATCTAGCACAGAATCTGACACGTAGTAGGTGCTTAGTAGTAAATCAAGGAACTGTTGTGTGCAGTTTCCCATCTTTCACTACTGTGGGACAGACAGACAACCCAAAACACCTGGAGTGGACTTCCGGCAACGTCACCATTTGCAGTTGTTCTGTCAGCATTGCAGTCCTATGTGGCTGGTGAGCTCTTGAAATATGGCTGGACAGAGCTGAGACAGATTGTGAAAAACTAACATTGTAATGAAAATAAGAGTGTGGAATATTTTATTAGTGATTTTTACCATGGTTGCCTCCTAAATAAGAACATTTTAGGTGTATTTGTGTTAGGTAGAATACCTTATCAAAATTAATTATATCCAACAGCTCATGGTATCAACTAGTTTAAGACTAAATATGCAGCTCAAAGTATATATCTTCTGGTTCTTGTTAGTCCACACAAATGAAGTTGTTAATTAAGTCACTTTCCTGTGTCTTGTTATTCTTGCATGAAAAGTACAATAATTCTTGGCTTCTTCCTTCCTTTCTAAAACTAAAAGATGGTTCCACTAAGGCAAGGTTCTTGTGATCTTATATGCATAAAATCACCAGTGGATATCTTGCTATGTGAATGCTGACCCCACTGGTAGGTCTAGACAGAACCTGCAGTGCTCTAGTTCTAACCTGCTCCCAGGTAAGGCTAATGGCTGGACCACACTGTGAGCAGCAATGGGGTCTGGGCTTTAGTTTGATGCTGGTGTTGGCATGCTAGCATTTCATCAATTTAAGGCAAGTCAGTAGTTTAGGAATCTAATTACCATTAATAGCCTCTGCTTTGATTGTGTGGTCAGAAGACTACAGTTTCCTTGGCATCACAAGGTAAGAATGAATGAACTATTACTAATCATTCTTTCTAAAGCAGACAAACATTTAAAGTTAGATAATCTGAAAAGATATTTATTCAAACCCATGCTTTCCTAAAGCCAGAGTATTTCAACACCCAACTGTGCCTTTCTCAGATTGATCTGAAATGGCCACTGAATTCTGGTATCATAGACAGGCAGTGGACATTATAACTGATCAGAAGAAAAGACCACCCTCCTACATGCCTAGAATTTCATATATATTTCTTATAGCATAATGTATTTTTTCAAATGAAAAGAATACCTCCTCTTCTTATCCATTTCTTGGTAATAATATACATGTTAATGTAGGCCAGGAACAATGTCATAAAACATGACAAGTAGCAACTGCAGAAAAGCAATAACAGCAGAGTTCTCTGTGCTGTCAAACACAAAACCAGATATGTCAAAACACTAATAAGAAGGTACAGAGAGAACTTGAGATAAATCCTGGGGACAAGGGATTCTCCATAAGATAACACTGTGCTGGAAAAATATTATTTCCAGGAGAAAACTTTACTAATAGGGAAATATTTTATACATTTATCATTAATAATATTACTTATTACATTTTAACCCAATTGACTGTTTCTATGAAACAAAGATTATTTAAACTTTGTAAAACAGAAACAACAAATCAGCTCAATCAAAACTTGAATCCCAGACATTAAAATGCTAAGGCGGTTCCATATCCAGCACCACCATGTGAACCTTCTATAAGCAGAATAGGAAATGAGTTGGCATGGAGAACCCCACTAGGTCAGGTCTAGTGCCAGTTCTATGTTGAAGTATATCTGGGATTCATTCTTCAGGCTACAATGAATACCTGTATAGCTTGCCTTTACTTTTGCATTTCCCTTAAGGGGATATCTGGCAAACACATTCATAATTAAGTAGAAATGATCAGTAAGTTCATCAAAATATTACTACAGTATCCATATAGCAGCTAAAAGAACCAGAGAAATCTCCAGAGGAATAACTGTAAATTGTAAAGGAATAGGCTTGTGTGAAAGCTAAGAAAGGTCTAGATTCCAGGGTTCTATGTGAAGGGATCCCATTTAGAAGCCTATGTAGTCCATATGGAATGTAGAAGGAATGTTAAGAATGTTGGTTCATACCTTTAATCCCAGTATTCAGAAGGCAGTGGTAGTCTATGCCTTTAATACCTAAGACAGAAACAGAATATGGAAGCAGGCAGGAAGCAGAACTTAGAAGTCAGTGTCAGATTCTACGTGACATCTGAGATGAGTCAGATTGAAGGACAGGCAAAGTAAATAATCAGAGGAAGAGTTAGAATAATGAGTCAAAGTAAGGACATGCCCAACTCTCACGATAGAAAGGCAGGCTGTCAGCTCAGAGCAGAGTCAGTTACAATAGGCAGGATGAGGTGAACGGTCTGAAGCAGGCAGGCTGGAGGAGAGACATAGAGACACAGAGGCAGCTTGGCAAAAAATGTCAGTATCAGATAGGAAGAGTGAGATAGTTTGAAGCCAACAAAGCAGTTCAGCCTGAGGCAGAGTCAGCCAGAGTCCAAAAAGTTAGATCAGAAACAGTCAGCCAGATCAGAAGATCAGTTTAAACCAATCAACGTGGGGAAGAGTTTGAACCAGAACAGCAAGTAAGTTGAAAGAGAAGAGTCAGAGTTCAGAATGAACTAGTTGAACTAATCAGGGTAGCTCAGTCTGAGGTGAGTCTCAGAGGTTTAAACGTTCTAGGTGGTATGGAGGCTGAGACTGAAGCTTTCCAGTTCTAGACTTAAGATCAGATTGTAAAGAGGCCAAAACGCTTCAGGGGTCCAGGCTAGAATCGATGATTTAATTAGAAAAAAGAATAAACTGTCTTTGCCCTGAATCAATTTCTACATCTGGTGAATCTACATCTTAAACCAATCTTTATCCTTTATCACATTCCTTTAGGCAGTATGAGGTAAGTTCTGCCTAGTGACAGACATCCAACATTTTACCATGATCTATCAACAGAGTTCATTGTATAGCAATTTCTTCCTACTTGAAACATTCCTTCTGGAAGGAGATGTTTTAAGACTCAGGAAATCAACAACTCACAAGTCTCAAAAAGTTCCTAAAACTTAAAAGATTCCCAACTCACCCTACCCAGGGTTATATAAGCAGTAAGGACTTCTGGGCTGAAAGATACTCCGATCTGTAGCGCTGATTACAAATTGAAGAGTAGCTTTCTTAGCTCAGCTGGAGTAGCTTTTCAGAGATGCAGCTGTCTTTGAGTCATCCATGCTCTTAGAAAATACCCCTCATCATACTCCTGAAAGTGACCCCAAAAACTCATTGGTTTACCAAGTTGGACTTACATGGAAGCATTGCTTTAATCCCCCACTGGTGCCCTTCCTGGGCAAGAAGTCATTTGTCTCCTTCTCCCCCAGGAAAACATAACAGATGGATAAATTATTTTACAACAGTAATGAAAATAAACTCACAATGGATGGGCTAAAATTGGAGATGAGCCTACACTGACCATCTTTTTTGTTTTTTGTGGCCTGTGTATATTTGTCCTTATTTTGGAGGGGGTGGGGAGAAATGTTTATTAATGAGAAAATCACTTCAAAGACTACTGGGCTAAAGATGCTTATTTGCTCCAAACTGGTGATAGGCAAGAGGCAATATGGCAACTTGATAACTACCTGATGAGAACAGGATGGAGGTGGAACCAGCAAGTAGGTATTAAAGTAGAAAACCAGCAGGCCAAGCAAGTTTCACTTAAGTCCTAGGTTCCTCAAATAAATTATAAACTAAAATAATATTAATTCAAACGATTTGTTTTCCACAACCATTAAAACAATATACCAAACCAGAAAAGATATTATCTGTAATTGTTTAAGATTCTTGTCTGTCAAGTTCAACAAATCTTAAAACATCCTATGTTCAGGTAAAGGTATGAATGCCTGTAATCTCATTACCCAGGAGGTTGAGGTAGAAGTTGAGTGTGGGATCAATTGGGCTACATAGTAAAATCTTGTCTCAAAAAACAAAACAAAAAAAACTTAAGCCAGGTGGTGGTGATGCACACCTTTAATCTTAGCACTTTGGAGGCAGATGTGGGAGGATCTCTGTGAGTTTTGAAGCCAGCCTGGTCTACAGAGTGAATTACAAGACAGCCAGGGCTACAGGAAAGAAATCTTGTCTTTAAAAACAAAACAAACAAACAAGCCACAAAAAAAAATTCAAAAATACGTTAGATGGAAAAAGCAAGGAAAAGAGTGAGATGTGTAACTGTATAACTCAATGCTGTTTGTATAAATTTTACAATTTTATTTATTTTAATACATTTTTATTAAAATAGAATTACATCACTTTCCTCTCCTCCCTTTTCCCCCTCTGACCCCTCTCATGATGCCCCCCCATTGTCAAATTGATAGCCTCTTTTTCTTTAATTATTACTGTTACATGTATATGTATGCAAAAACTTATAAACACAACCAACTGTGTCTGTTTTTGCTGAGTATACGGAACACTACAGACTTTACAAGAATGAAATTCTCAGGACATCTGACAAGCTCCTCAGAAGGACAGCCTATGAGGTGTGTGTGAAACAGATAATAGGAGTGGGAGTTAGAAAGAGACCTTTTTATAATTAATGAACCAAATTATGATAACACATTCTCCTTTTGAAATGAAGCGATTAGGGAGGCCCATACTATATATCAAGTGAATCCTCCTTGCCATTAGCAAAGCTTTGAGAATTTCAATGGCCATGTTGTTCTCTTTCTTCCTGAGAACAGATACAGAACTGGGTTATAGTTAGGGGAAGGCTGTGTTTCTGGCTTCTTGGTCTCTAACTTGGGAAGAGCAAAGTGAAAACTATGTCAACTGGCTCATCACCACTCAACGGCCCGCTAGTCTGCTAGCTGCCTAGAAGGTTTGACCAGGATAGTATATAGTTGTTTACATTTGCCATCAACAATTGCTCAATTTGTATCAATATTCAGCAGAGGACATGAAAAGATGATGGCTATTTAAACTCATTGATGAGGATTCCTGATAGTCAGACCTAGCCCTAACAACTGTGCAGAACAGCACAGAAGTACAAATGGGGGCCTGCATATCAATCATCTAAATATTTAAAAGTTACAAGTTACCTAGCCAACTTAAATAAGTTATGTGCCCTCCTCCTACTTGCAAGGAAAGCCAAGCTTGCACCTGGAATCCCTACACTTTATCCAGTTTGCTTCTGGACTATGTCAGTGCGTGCAGAGACAGCTCTCCTCTTTCTTTTCCTCTCTTCCATCCTATCTGCCATTCTGCCTGTGGCCCCTCAGCACAGCAAGGTCTAGCCATTCTTCCCCTGACTGCAAACTGGCAAGCCTCTGTGAGCAAGGGTGAGCTGACATTCAGGTGGGAGAGTGCAGGTCCAGCAGCAGACAGTGGGCGTGTGGGAGGAAATGCTGTGGTCCAAGGCAGTGTTACCCAGGAGAGCTTGGCCTCTACAGATTCAGAGCAGGTCTCTGAGGGTGGAGCCGGGCCCTTTGTCTGCAAATGAAATCTCACAGAGTGGATGGAGCATGGCGCCCATCCATTCCAGATGCTGAAGCCCTGCCCCTCCGGGGGCCAGGATTTAGAAGTGAAGCCTTCTTAAGTATTTAGGCTTACATGAAGTCAAGAGGGGGGGCCCTGAGAATTGGACAAATACTCTACAATTAGAGGAAATGCCCTCTCCCTCTTCAACTCTCTCCACCAATGAGATTAATACCTCTCCATCCATCAAGCGAGGATACAAATGGCCTACACTGTTTTCTTGAACTGCCAACATCTACAGTGCCTTTCTTGTGGAGAAACGATTGCAAATAGAAGCCTAACCTCACAGCATAGCCTGTAATTTAGAAATAAAACAGGAACAAATGAACCAACTGAGTTCTGAATAAGAAATTCAAAATTTCCAAATATTGTTCATATATTGTCCAAATATTTTTGTCCATCGTGGATTTTATAGCCAATTCCTTTTAAACTATATAAAATTATAAGTTTAGTAGAAAGCAAACATGACACAGCATTATAAATTTGCTTATATACAAATTGCAATTTTTCTTATATTTTTGTTGATAAGCTAAACAATGCATGTTTTGCTAAATGTATAAAGGTTAATCATTTATACATTATAATTTTAGTAAGCATTATAAAATTACATTTAAAATATACACAATATATAAAGTATTTTTCTTGCTACCTGATACCCTTAAAAGAGTCATGAGCAAACTGCCTATCAATTGAGAGTATAGTCTCTAGGTAGAGTGTATTAATTAGAAAAGACTCCACCAATTCTAAGAGGAAGTTGAACTATTGCCCACTGCTTCTGTTGTGAAAGGCATTTTGACCCTGTTCAGCTCTCCTAGGCCGTTTAGGAGCAAATGTGTTAATCTCCAGGAAGTATTTGGTTGGCACGTACTGCTTTTGAGCGATTGTAATAGAAAGAAAAACTTACTTTTGCATCTTCCTAAATGCACCAACAGGCATTAATCCGATCAGATTCTTAATTGTCTGTCTCCTCTTTCTCAGGCCTAGAAATGAATGAACAAGTGCCCCATGGCCTTTCTGGGACAGAAAGGAATATCAGGGACTTTGCACATGGTCACCCATCTACACAACCCTGACAAAGAGCAGTAGAGAAGGTGTTTTCATGGCTTATTTTTTCAGATTGAAACTAAGGTTCTGAGACACAAGTGATGGTTCCCATCTCCCCATCTAGCCGCACCCCAACAGGCCCAGTCATCCTTTTAACTCTCCAACTCTCCATCCCAGTTCAAGCTGGAAATCAGTGCACCCAAGGAGCTCTGCATAAAACCCACCAGGAAACGAAGACGAAATTTAAAAACTGCCTTTTTCGTAAGTATTTTCAATTATAATAAATATTTAATTTTTCATTGAATTAGAAGAACAAACTAGGTTAGATGGTCACCCTTCTCAATTTGCCTGTGAATGCATTTTTCTCTCTCAAAAAGCCATCAGAATTCTAATAAGCTTGAGGCTCCATAAACACTCCATTGCCCTAAACTTACAAACTCTAAACAGATCTTCTGGCAACTTCCGAGGCTCTGCCCTCCTCACTCACCCTTGCTTAGACTTTTAGTTTCCTTCCTGGTAAGCCTTTCCCTTCCAGCTCTCTCCTCTCTGCAGCCTGGATTCTTTGTTCTGTTCTGAACTTGTGACAACCAGGGCCGGGGATGTTTTCCTGGCTGACAGCCACCAAATTGGCAACACTTGAGCAGAATTCTCCCAGTTTCTACTCTTGCTGTTTTCTCGCATCCGTGGCTCATGTGGGAAGAACAAAGCTCAGAACATTTGCTCCTGCCATGAGGCCTACAGCGATGCCTTCCCTTTACCTTCTGCCCATCCCCCAAAGGCTGCTGCTAAAGTGCTGCCATAGCTTGAGCAGCATAGTTTCAGTAGCTCAAGGACTGATTATCTATGCTTTTGAAGCTTTTAACCTGGGCGATTTACCTTGATTCAAAACATTTCTCAAAGAGGAAACCCCACGTATTTTAGATATGCCCTGAGCACTCACTAAGTGTCAGAATCAAAGAGATCGGAGCTGGCTGGAGCCACGGCTCAGCAACAGATAGCAGGGAGACTATGCATGTGGTTCTCTAAACTCTCAGTTTTATTTTGTCAGAATTTCTTACACTCGTACAAAAAGAAGAAAAGATTCACACCTCATGATATCTTAAGACTCAGTCGAGATAGTATTTATGCCTGGCAACCTAATAATTGTTTGAGAAGTATTGTCTGGATAGGGATGCTGATTAATAGTACACATTTCAGTCGACAACTTGGAAGGAGACTCATACTAGAGACACTGTGAAAGAGAGAAGGGGTAACAGCTGTGGGGTATACATTATAAGCCCAGTACCTTCATTATACAGCCAGTTAAAGGAAATAGTTCCTGTCTGTGTCAGGCTCATAATGATGTGCCCACAACTGCAACACTGTCAAAATGGCTCTAGGAACTGCTGTAGTAGTCAAATGGCATTGTGAGGGATGCCACTGAGGTGGTGGCGGAGTAGTAGGGGAGGTTGATGGACCGTACATACTCAGCTCCCACACAAATCACAGTACAGAATCACACTTAAAGTAGACACCCATGTTCTGTCATATAATATCCAGGAAGGCTGTCATCTTGACTGCTTACAAGTCTTCAGCTATCAAAGTAATAGTAACACAGCCTGATTTTTCATTCAACAAGAGAATTATTTTGTTGACAAAACTATGGTGTTGGGAGTAGAGGGCCAGTCTTTGGCACGGCTGGCTCCAGGTGCTGTGAGGAACGGATGCTTGGCTTTTCCTTCCTCTGGGTTAGCTAGATTTGCAGGCAGGCTTTCACCCTGGACTGGGCACTCACAGACCTGCACTGACAGTTTCACAGCTCAGCGGATGTTATTGGAAGACTTTCAGGGGAGAAGGCCAGGACTGAGCCTCAGTGGGCCAGCTCAGGGCAGGCTCTCGCCCTTGAATAGATCACACTGGCTAGGGAGAATGTAATATGCCAAGTGGCTAAGCATTTGCCCACCTTAGGCTAAAGGCAGGCTTACGTTTCCTGTATCTGAATTCTCTGGGTGGAGGATGAAAAGAGGTTCCCCAGAAAGAAAATCAGCCTGCTGGAACCAGAACAGAGGTCTCACATACGACAGAAGTGAGGCAGCAGATGCACATTACATGGGTTTTTGTGGTCTTTGAAAGATTGAGATGAGCAGAGGTGGAGCAGAACCTTGCTCATCTCTACAGGGAGAGCAGTGAGAGAGATTAACATCTGCTTAATTTGGATGCAGCTGTGCGTGAGGGACAGGGCGGCAGAGGATCAGACTAGGAAAGTGGGCCAAATCCGAGAGAAATCGGGAAGGGCCGAAGGAGAAAGCAATTCAGTTGAGAAATGTGAACACTATTCAAATGTTCTGCTGTAGTGTGCTTGATCACACCTACATGAGAAGAGCTGCTTAAAGCATTGACATTCGTTGTATTCCCCAATCTGCTTCCTGGTCTGGGCTTAGAGACAGCTTAGTTCAGCTCCAGTTGCTATCTGCAGGGACACATAAAAGCCTGGAGACTGTGATCACTGGAAGGCTCACTCACTCCAGTTTGCTTATTGATGCCAACTATTGGCTGGACCATAGCTGGATATGGTCAAAGCTCACTCATGTGACCTGCCTTTATGCCTGTGTGGCTTCCTCATGCCATGGTGTGTTGGCACCAAGAGTGAGTATCACGAGGTAGCAGGCAGAACCTCTAGCAGCTTTTATATCTTAGCTTCAAGAGACTTGTTCTCACTGTGGTGGTAAAGGACTAACTTGCGCTGGCCATTGATTTGCAGTCCTTCTGACTTTGCAGTTAGCCTAAACTTTCTGCAGGTTGAAAAACAAACGTGATTCCGCCTGAGAGAACAGTTAAGCACTAAACCCAAAAACCAATGAAGAAGATCTAGGGTGCTTTTAATAAATAATAGCAAAGTCTATGCATGGATAAGATGGATGCCTTGCTAATAGATGAAAACACAAGAAACCCCCCCTCCCTGCCTTTAACACAATATGTAGGAACTTACAATATAACTTGGGACAATGTGCAGGTCACTATTCATACATACTAGTTCACTCAATGAAAGATGGATGCTTCTGTCAAAATAAAAAGATCAAATTGATCTAGTGGTAGATGATATAAAATAAATATAAACAAGATCATAGTCAGCAAATAACAGTTACTAGTAGAGCATTTTTTCTACATAATCGCATACAAATGTGTTGGTATACACTTTTTTTTTTTTTTTGGTTTTGAGACAGGGTTTCCCTGTTGTAAGTCTGGCCATCCTGGAACTCACTCTGTAGACAAGGCTGGCCTCGAACTCACAGAGATCTATCTGCCTCTACCTCTTGAGTACTGGGATTAAAAACGTGTGCTACCACTACCCTGCCTCTATTTTAATTTCTAAAACATAGTTTTAAAAGTAAGAATTCTGTATTAATGAATTTATGAATAGTTTCTTGAATGTTTTGAACTGAATGAAGTAAAATAGGAAATGTTGACACAAGACACAAAGGAAAGACACACACATACACACACACGTACACACACACACACATACACACACACACATACACACACACACACACACACACACACACACACCTTGTTTCCAAAACAAATCATGCCAGCCCGAGCGCATCTCACGTAGCCAGTCTGGTTCTCCTCCGTCACTGCATCCCCTATCTCTGACTCTTTAGCCTCCATCTTCCTTTTAGGACTTCATGTCTATTAATATATAATAATCACTAGATAATTAATATTGTGGCTACGAAGGAGCTACTCAGATAATCTCTCATACTGAGATTCCCTGACTCAGCCACATACAGAAAGTCCCTTTGGCATGAAATATGGCACGCACAGCCTATGAAGATGAAGCCATGGAAACGTGTGGGAGGCATTACTTCACCTGGTTGTGTGCTCAGAGATAATGATGTATCCTTAGTAGGTTAAACCAACTTTAACAATAGTGACTGTCACATACTCAGCCTTCCTGTCCTGATTATTTTTTAAGATATAAAATTGTTTGTTTTCAGAAACGAGAGTACTCTTAACACTTTGACATCAGCCGGGTACCCTCTAGTCTAAATGTCTAACCTGAACGACCCACTGCAAAGAAAAGCATGTAGAGAATGCCAGGGGAAAAAAATCACTCTCAGTTGTGGGAGATAGACCCTGCCACCATTTATACCAAATGAATTTTTAAATAATAGTAAATAAAAGTGGATCTGTAAGCTGCTTGCCAACTTCTTATATAGCTTAGGAGATGTTTCTTCATCATGGCCTATGTTTTTAAATGTACTTTCTGGTCATTTTTAATTTATATACTTTTTCTAACATTTTCCATCCCCGTAACCATGGTAATGAAAATAATCTTAACTCACTGTTATTCTCAACAACCTTTTGGCCTCATTTATTAAAGAATTAAAGAATAGTAGCTCAGAACTGCAAAATAGCCATCACCTAGTTAGTCAGCGTTTAGCTTCCCTGGTAGATATACTGTCCAAGCTTTAGTTTGATTTTAAACTGAAGTCACCTGGCAAATTGCTAAATACACTGGTGTCTGTACCACCCCTCAACTTTCTCCTTGGGTAAGAGTCTCTCAACCGGAGGTGCTTTCGTTCCCCAGTGAGGATATCTAGTGATATCTAAAAATAATTTTGATTGCCACCGTTGGGTGGGGGTGGATGCACCAATTACGGTATCTAGTAGGCAGAGGCAGGAACGCTAGTGAACATCTTACAATAAGACAGGCAGTGGTGGCACATGCCTTTCATCCCAGCACCGGGGAGGGAGACGCAGGTAACCTGGTCTACAGAGTGAGTTCTAGGACAACCAGAGTTATAACAGAGAAACCCTGTCTCAAGAAACCAAAATAAAAAAACAAATCTTACAATGACAGGGCATCTCCATTCACAGAGATCAGCTAACACAGTAATCTTTTGCTCCTGTCACAAAAGAATTGAGAAGAAAGGAAGACAGACACGCTAGCTATTCGGATTTGATCATGGCCCTTCATACATATAGCCAGGCATCATATGTATCCCAGAAGTATGTGCAAATATTAAGTGGCAATTACAATTTTATAAAAGCAGGGCTGGCAAGGTGGTTCCAGACGTGAAAGCATGTTCCATCCAGGCTTAGTGACTTGAGTTTGAATCCTAGACACCACAGTGAAAGCAGAAAACTAACTCCTAAAAGCTACCCTCCGACCTTCACACACAAGCTGTGGACTGTGTACGCCTGCACGCGCGCCTCCCCGGTAGCAGACAGGACAGAAGTTAGCAGGAGGAGAAAGACGTTTGGACTTTCAGCTGCTGCTGGGCCACTGGTGACTGACAAGTAACGGAGATGCCATCTAACCTCATCTCTGTCCTGAAGAAACGATGGTGGCTTTAGGTTTCGCCTGGTCGTGTGAGTACTTACAAACCGCTGTTGAAACTTACGCTAGACATATGTGTTTTCTAGCTGGTATTTTAAAATTTATACAGAAAATGCAGAATAGCACAATCGACGACTGTTAAAACACAATATTCACTTTGGTTTGTGCTATGTGGTCTTTTTTGTGCTTAATTTTAATGGTCGATAGTCCTTTTTAATCTTCCACGTGTATTGACCTATTCTTCTTCTAGCTCTGGAGAACAGGCTCCATTTAATCACTGTTTTCTCTCTGTTTCTGATTTTCAGTAAGTGTAACATTCTGATCTTTCAAGGTCCTAAACTAGACATGCGTATTGTAGATAAGAGTTAATCAACCAGTCTCTCCCTTTCTTTCCTTCCTATCTTTTGCAGTAAAACATTTGCAGCACTGTATCATAAACTCTAAGAAACAATACACTCTGACTTTCCCCTATGATAATTTGATATATTTTCTTTATACCACCTCTTTGACATTTTAGCATATATGCCTCTAGGGTGTCCATAAATCGATAATTAAAAGGCATGCTTGCAATGTAAAAATTTAATCCCAATGGAAGCCCAAAACATACTCTCCAGAACAGAAATACACAAGAAATCCCAATATTAAATAGATTATTCAATAAGAGGTAACATAGCTTCCCTAAAAGAGGCAAATCTAAAGTCTCTACTCTCTGAGAACGGGTTATGAGCAGGGCATGCCCTCTTTGAGGAAACTGGGACAGGTCTGTTCCAGGTCTCTTTCTTCACAGTCATGGTCTCTTGGCTTGTGACAAGGTAGCGTGGATCTTTACAAGGCATTCTATGTGCATGCATGTGGATCCAAATTTTCTTTAAACAGAAAATAATAAAGACACCAATTATATAAGGGTACGAGGCTACACTAAGCCTGTGTGATCTCATCTTAACTAATTAGTTCTGCAACAGCCCTATTTGCAAATGTGGTTTCATTCCAAAGAACTGGAAATTAGTACTTCAAAATTACAAGTTCTGGGGGACACAATTCACAAGGAGAGCCTTGAAACACACAGCCCTCTAAGCTATTCATCGTGCTTTTACAGACGGATGCTGCAGGCTGGTCCCTCCAGGAGTCACATTTGGAAAATGTGTCAGTAATGTGAGAATATTTAGAGGTAGACTTCAGAAGGAAGTTGGATTATGAGGTCCTAGGCCTTATAGAAAGGTTTTTTTCTTCTTTTTTTCTTTCAGCCATTTGAAGTCTAAGGAGATTACCATTTATGAACCAAGACATGACATCTATCAGATCCCTGATTTAAGCTTCCTAGCTTCCAAAACGGAGAGCAATACACTTTCTTTTGTTTAAGCCATCCAGCCTGGGATATTCTGTTGCAGCAGCTTGAATAGGCAAAGATATGGGAAAGCCAGACCTTCCATGTCCATGTGTTACATTCCAGAAACTCTCCCCCAGGGCTCTGGCCCAATCCCATCTGTCACTCTCTGCACTCATGTCCCTATTCACTGAGCGATGGCAGTGGTCAGGAGCACAGTCCCACTCCCATTTGCTTAGCCCCAACGCTTCATTTTCTATAGTCCATTTAGCTATTCCTGCCTATTTACTGATTCTTTAAAGAAAAAAGTGTACAAATGGGGTTTATTTCAGTTAAGTTCAATTTGCTTTCAAGTGACTATTATATAACTCTGACTCTTAATCCGCCTTTATAGACAAAATTTATTTGAAAGCTTCTGGTGATGAGAGATTGCACGGACAGACTATGACCCACATTTGCAGTTCTGGGCCCCTCACAGACATTTTCAGTTCTCTGCACGTGGTTCCCATCGTTCCTGGCTGTTGGGTTCCCTCTGCTTTCTTACTGCTCTACTCCATTGTTCTGACACCAGGTTTCCTTGAGACTATTACACACCCAAATCATTCCGACCTCCCTGGCTCACATGACTATACAACTCAAGAACTCAATTTGTTTCTTACCGTAATTCCCTCTGTCTCCCTTCCCTCCCTCCCTCCCTCCCTCCAGCCTCATATTTAAGACAGCCTCAATTTTTATCCTCCTGTAATTTTAGATTTGAGTAAAGTCAAAGACCTTAGGTATATATTTGCAGTAACTTCTCTACTGGCCTCAGAAGTTCACTTTTGGGTTTTTTACATGCTACTTCATAAGCCATTACTGTATTATATGCAGCTGGCATGGGCTTTCAATTTTTATATGCTGTTTCATAATAAGCCATCACTACAGTAAATGTCTGGAAGTCTGACATTTCAGAGCAAGTGTCACGACACATAGAGAATAGATATACCGTGGTTGTCATAGCCACTGTCTGTCTTTCGTGTTGTTGGATTCTCGTTAGACTCTATGCAGAAATGAATCTGAAAGACAATCCACGCGCTGTCAGCACGGCATGGTGCATCCTGCTGCATCCTACTGTTCTGCCACAAACTTAAAGATGACCACTGCGGCACTTGTAAGCTAAATGACATTGAACAAACTATGAAATATATTTGAATCCTAATTTACTATTCTGTAAGTCTATATATGTCCTATACAACTCCAAGTATTGGTAGTAGGATAAATTTAAATACAACACTGTATTCACAGAGTCTCTGTAATCCAAACATCTGTTAGAGAAGCTTCACTTGGACTATTTGTGGATAATTTCCTACAGAGTCTACCCATTCTATTATCTAGTCCTCTTTATCATTAGCCTAGCTGTTGGGTTCTCTCTCTTTTCTCATTGGAACATCATTATTAACTTTCCTATCTGTCCCCATATTAAGGCAAATTATCAGAAAACTGCATATTTGCATTCTAGCACCCTTCTCTGGCTAATTTGGTGTTGGGTATGATTGTACATGGAAAGATGCCAAGAGGGCCTTACACAGACCATGGCTCTTCTGCACCAAACCTTCAGTTGAGGGCAATAGATACTTAGTGCTCTATTCCTCTTTAAAACCATCCGGAGGATAGGACATTCTTCCTGGGAGGAATAGCTTGGCATTTTCCAAGCAATTGTTTTTGTGTTAGTTTATGGGCATTCTAAGACATGATCCAGTCATGTTTTGCTTGAAGTGCTGGTTTCTGAGGAGCAGATCTGGTGCTCCATCTCCCATGAGCAAACAGAATGTGGACAGGAGCCGTGGCTCACTAATATTCATCATCTGATTGGTTCTTATTGCTTCATTTCACTCTTCTGAATTTGAATGTATTGTAGCTTGCGTTTTGAAAATCTCCTTTAAAACATGTTTTACAGCAGGTGGGGAAGTTAAATGACTGAATGCATAAATGTAGATACTTGAAATAGTCCATGGCTTCCATTAATTCCTATCCCATGTTCCCCTATCCCTTCCAAGTCTGGAACTATTTCATGTGGATTAGCAGAAGACAAGAATAATAGCTGGTATGGCATCTGCCTGTCCCCATCACTGGAGAGCCCCACTGAGTAAGAAACATCGCATAACCTTGACATTTCCCAGTTTATGCCAAGAACACATAGGTTAGTGAAATCAAGGACAAACGTGAAGAGCCCCATTTCTGCAGCTCAGGGGCTTCCAGAAACGCCTCCATGTTGTAATGTCTGTATTCAGAAGCAAATTACATAAAATTCTGCCATAAAAATTCGGGATCCATCAAGTAATTTTGGGTCTTAAGTGAAGTAGCCAGGCTGCTACTTCCACCCCCCAGATGTGGCCATAGACAAGGCTTGTTACCTCATGCATCAATTTAGACACGCAAATTTTTCAACCTTGATTTTTACCTCTCACAAATAAATAACAGGTATATTTTTTTTTCTTTTTATCAATCACCTATCATGTCCTATTATATAAAGACACTGGAATTATTCTGGGTCCTTGTCCTATTTTGCTTTCTGTTGTTATGATATTGACCAAAATACTGACCAGTGTTATGAAACTGACCAAAATCAACTTGGGGAGGAAAGGGCTTATTTGGTTTGCATTTCCTGATCACAGTCCATCATGAAAGGATATCAGGGCAGGAACTCAAATAAGGATCCAGGAGGCAGGAACTTAAGCAGAGGCCATGGAGGAGTGCTGCTTACTGGTTTTCTCTCCAGGCTACCTTTCTTATATCTCCCAAGTCAACCTACTCAGTAATGACACCGCCCACAGTGGGCTGGGCCCTCCCACCTCAATCATTAATCAAGAAAATGCCACCACCATCTTGCCTATGGGTAATCTGATGGAGCCAATCCCTCATTTAAGATGTCTTCATCCCAAATGACCCTAGCATGTGTCAAGTTGACAAAAAACTAAGCCTCACAATCCTGTAAAGTTATTCTAAGAAAGCTAAACAGCTTATTGTCCATGTGTTTTTGTTCCTCATTAAAATAATACTATTATTTTTTCAGTATTTAAACAATAGTTTCAAAACCATGGTCAATAGGTATTAACCATGTAGAGATCAGTACATTCTTTGTGACTAAAATCCTGGAAAAATATTGATCAGCCTCAAATTTCATTTTAACAGACTCTTAAAGAATAATTGGGGCTTTGAGGTTCTTTGAATAGTTTTGAAATTCAGAAAGGATTCCTGCGGAGACAGGCACAAGAAGACCATCTAGCAGCACAGACTCCTGGGCACGAAGGGAAAAGCAGAAGGGCAACACTATTGTTTTGCTCCAACCTTCTCAATCCCGGATAAACAATCTGACAGTTAAAAATGCCCAGGGCACTAAGTTCAGGACGGGGTTATTCTGGAATTTGAGCTATACCCAGAGGAGAAGGGCTGGACTTGGGCCCAGAATTAAATGCTGGGCCTTCGTCTAATAGGATAGATCTCCCTCGGTCACGCTGGGTAAGGTTACTCTGTCAACAAAGTGAGCTCACAGCAAAGTTTAACCAACTCACCAGGAATGAAACACATAACCCAACATGGAAATTTATTATTTCTACCTCCAGAGAATACAGAATGGTGTTGCTTGATTTTGATTTTGAACCTGGTTACATGTAAAGATAGATGCCTTGCCTTTAGTAAAGCACTCCTCTGAATGTATCTCTTGAAGCTTATTTCAGAGACAATTACAATCATGAGGCCTCTGACTTAATGAATAGTTTCATCTGTTGATGGAGTCAGAATTTGAATAAGCTGTTGGGATCTAGTGGAATTGTGGAGGGTGTGACCTGAAAGAGGTCACAGAGGAACGTGTCTTTGGTAGATGTGTATCTTGCCCTTCCTGTTGCCTCATTGCTTAGCTTCCTGTCTGTCATGATATAAGCTACTTTACCACACCTTCCCTGCTATGATGGACCAAAATACCTGAAACCATAAGCGTGTGGGTCACTACCCCTTTTTTGGGGGTCAAACAACACTTTCACAGGGCTTGCCTACATTGCAATTCATATAACAGTAGCAAAATTACAGTTATGAAGTAGCAATGAAAATAATTATATGATTGGGAGTTTCAACACAACATGAGAACATGTATTAAAGGGTCACAGCATTAGGAAGGTTGGGAATCACTGCCATAGCAAAAAAAAATAATTGTTCTTACTTTAAGCCATTCATGTTGGGTATTTATCTCAGCAATGCACAAGTGCCTAACTCAAAAAGCTAATGGTGTTCTGATTTAAAAAAAAAAAAAACCAGTTCCAAGCAAGAACTTTTGAAAAACCAACTCCAATTTACATCATTCACCTATTTCCATAACATCTATACTTCCACCATAACTGATTTTGAGCTTTCAACATGGTATCATTGAAGATAAAGTTAGAATATAAACACGTTCAGCTATCAGCAGCCAGACCAACTCGGCATGTTCCTGCTGGGACCATCCACTCAGACACATTTAAAGATATGAGAGCATGGGATTTTTTTTTTCTCATGATACTGCTTAGTGGAGCCCATCTTCAGCTTTCTGCAAGTCCAAACACTAGTCTGTCTGTCCTGCCTCAGAAATCAATTAACCCATGCCCTCTACAAGAGTACTTTTGTGGGCCCACACTGAATTATGAGACCACCCACTCCTGGGAAGATTCTCCCCTGCCTGTGGCACAGTGAGTCTCTGTCTCAGACAACTGCCCAGAGTGCACAGCTTTAACTCCAAGGTCTCAAGTTTTCAGAGAAGATGTGCCTGATCACCCCCAGGAGAGGTTTGGTACCCACCATACTGGGAGAGCTGAGAAGCCATTAAATCCAATTCCTCAGGTTTTGTAAGCACCAGCCCTCTCTCCTCCTGAATTTCTCAGAGCTCAGGAAGAAGGGAGGGTCTTCTCATCCCTCAGCTATTACTAGTTTTCAAAATTCCACCTGTGTCCCTGTTTATAGCTGTTTCTTGACCTCAACCAAATATAAATTCACACAATTTGCTCTACTAATGGTTGCCACTCAATGTTGTCACATTGCATGTGCTGTCTAGTGACTTTAGATGAAGCCTTATCAAAGTGTATATAATATGCATATGTTTGTGCTTTATACACAGCTACACGTATTTGTTTGTATATTTGCATCTGTGCCTTTTGTTTTGAGACAAGATCTCATGCAGCCCAGGCTGGTCTTTAACTTACTACATGGCTGAGATCATCACGTCTGAACATCCTGCCTCTAAGTCCAAGTGATAGGATTATAGGCAAGCGATGCTTGGCATGTATTCATACTTTGTCTTTCTGCATATTACATCAGTATTTTTACTTTATGTGTGATATACTGTGTACTTCATATTATATTAACACATTGTATTATATGACTATTATGTGAATAGTGTATTGTGTAATAGAAAGAAACCTAAAAATACACCAGAATTTAAAACTTCTGCTTAAAAAGAGTTTATGGTTTGAATTCAACTAATATACAAAGGGCAGGGGTTTCTTTCTCTCAAACTCTTCATGCTTCCCAGCCATATTTATGTGTGTAGCTTGAATGACTTTCCAGAGGCCACAGAAGGAAATAAAAGGTCCAACAACATTCAGAAGTTTCTGTAGTTGTCCCTCAGTTCCCATTTCTTATCAAATATATTCCTAGGCTGGAGCCTGGGGCTGCTGCTGAATATTCTCTCATTACTCAGTTCTCCTCAACGTGGTTGAATTTCTCAGATTCAGTAACATTCCAATTATGTTCCTGTCTCTAATTAATCTTACAGGTCATCATTTTTCTTTTCCCAACAGCAAGTCTATAACCCCTAAAATAACCTTGAGGCTTTAGTACCTGGAAAAGTCCAATATACTCTGCTCCCCTTGCTTCCTCCAAGCTGTCAGCCCTTAAGCCAAGAGTGAGCAAGGAGATAGTTTGGACCTTCCCCGCTCATCTCCCATATGTAAATCCCCATGTTCAGCTGCTATACAGTGTTCTTTAATATCCCATGAGTTATAAATAAGGAACAAAACAGCATATGATTCAAATTGGGACAGAGCTGAAAATGAAAGGCACTGAAAATGAACAAATAAATAAATACATAGCTGCTCCGCAGTAGATATAAATTGGGATGACCCTAGGAGACATACGCCTCCTTAGTTATAACTGTCTTGCCATAGGCTACTTCACTGGTTGTCTCATGAAGAAAATTCCTGCTGAAAGCAGTCTAATGGATTCACACAGTACAGCAGATTCTTGGCTCTCTGGTTGAGACTACTATTTTTTAACTTTATGCTCCCCCGGGGACTGTAATACTGCAATCCTTCTGTCTCTGCACAGTTCCTCTTTTGTTACTTGTTAATGCCATGGTACAACAGTTTTGGAGTCCAGGCATACCATCTGCCTCCACCTTCTCTGTGTCCCTGCCCTCCCCCAGAGTGACAATTCCACCCTAAAGCATTTTGCAAAGGCACAGAAATGTTGGTGAATTGAGTCCTGGGCTCCATTATAGAAGAGCCAACAATTGCTTTTAGAAGGGGCCATGTGATAACAGTTTATATTTACTAAGATGAGAAACATACCAGGAGAAGGTTTTTTGCTAATGGAAATGTCTTCGTTACCGTTTTACTGCCATGACAAAACACCGTGACCAAGGCAACTTTAAGAAGAAAACATTTAATGGGTACTTACAGTTTCAGAGGGTGAGTCCATGACCATCACGGAGGGAAGTATGGCAGTAGGCAGGCAGGCAGGCAGGCAGACATGACACTCAACAGAACAGAGAGTGAGAGCTTACATCTGATCTACAAGCACAGATCTACAAGGCAGAGAAAAAGAGAATTAACTGGAACTGGTGTGGGCTTTTAAAATCTCAAAGCTTATCCCCAGTGGCACACCTCCTCCAACAAGGCCACACCTTCTAATCCTTCCCAGAGAGTTCCACCAACTCTGGCCAAAGCATTCAAATAAGTGAGCATACAGTGGTCGTTCTCATTCAAACACCACACGATATCTAGAGTTCAGAAACTGTTGGCTGATGGCAGGCATGGAGGTTCAAGGTCTAAGCTGGAGACAAATGTTTGGAATTTCCAACTCATAAAAAGCTTTCCAGCCTTCAGAAAATGATATGAAAGGTTGGTTCAATATTCTAATATCAATTAACTTAATGCATCACATCAACAGAAAAGAACATACAATCTTATCAGTAGATGTGGAAAATATTTGACAACACCAAGCATTACCAACAAAAACTGCCATGAAATGAGAAAGAAGAACCCTTAAACTTGATTTAAAAGTACATTTATTTTAAAAGCCCATAAATACCTAGCATGAACAGAGGAGAGGCACCCAGCCCCCACCCCTCACTGAGAAGCTACTGACAGTCGGTGGCATCTGGGGGAAGGTAAGTAGGCTTTCTTTAAAGGTGTGGCCCCTAGTAGGATAACTATGCTTCAATGGATGGTCCCACACCTATGTGCAGCACAAACTGAATTCACTGGATTATGAGAGAGAGAGAGAGAGAGAGAGAGAGAGAGAACATGCAAAGAGGGGAGAAAATGGAGGCGGACCTGGGAGGAGGCTTTGGAAGAGGCATAAGGGGAAAGAATTGAGGTTAATATGGTCAAAATACATGGTATGAAATTCTCAAAAAATTAACAAAAATGCTATATTTTTAAAAGCCCATCACTCAATGGTAAGTAACTGTCTTCTCCTAGGTTTTGAACTGTAATGGCTACTCTTGATGGTCAATTTGACACATTTGTGAAGAGGAGACCTCAGCTGAAGAATTTCCTCCACCAGATTGGCCTGTGTTTGTGATGTTTGTAAGCCATTTCCTTGATTGCAACAGCCCACTGTGGGAAGTTTAATAATGAAATTTTAGGCACAATATCAAAATAATGTTCCATGAAAAAAATACCTGTGAGTTAGACTTTATAAAAATTAAAAGCCACGCTTCAAAATATAGTTAAAAGAATTAGTAGATAATCCAAAAACTGAGAAAAATATTAGCGAACCGTATTAGCAAATCTGAAAAGGGGCTTTTACACAAAATATATAAAGATCTCTTAAAATTCAACAATAAGGAAACAAGAAACACAGAAATAAAATGGATACATAGAGACGACACAAATATGATAATGTGTTTGATTTCATGTGTCATCACGTAATTGTAAATTAAAACAGAAAGGATAATAGAGGGCTAAATTCCTAAAACTGACCAAGCAGAATGCTGACAAGAATATGGTGCTGCTGGGACTTGTTACATTAGCACAAGTGTAGACATTTGACCAATTAAATAGAGATGTTGTATCATACAGAAGCCTGAATACAATTGTTCATGGCAAATTTATTCATAATCACCCCAAAGTGGCAGTGACCAAGATATCTTTTAAAAATAGGTGGGTGGATTAAAAAAGATGTTGCATCTATATAATGAAATACTATTTAACATTAAGAAATGAGTTATCAAACAATGAAAAGACATTTTATTATTATTATTATTGTTATTGTTATTATATATATATATTTTTTTTTTAGGTTTGGAGGATATTGTTTTGCTGTGTTTGGGTTTTATAAGACAGTATCTTGCTCTAGCTCAGGCTGGCCTGGAACTCACTGTGTAGCCCAGCTTAGCCTCTAATATGTGGCAATCCTCCTGTCTCAGTCCCCTAGGCGCTGTTATTAGAGTCATGAGCTACCAACGTGGTGATGTGAAAGAAATTTAAAAGCATATTATTAAGTGAAGGAAGCTAATCTGAAAGGACTCTATCATTCCAATTCTGTGACATTCTAAAAAGAGCAATAATCATAGGAGAATAGACCAGCGCCAAAGGCAAGGACAGTGAACAGGTTGAGGCAGAGAAACTCTTCTATGGAATCCATAGTTTAAGATCTTCATGATGGGTAGGAAGGTCCCATTGGAATGTCAGCCAAAAGAAGGCACATGTACCACACACACACACACACACACACACACACATACACACACACATACACACACACACACACACACATCAGCTGACCATGGTAAAAACCCAGGAAAAATTGGAGTCCACAGCAGCAGCCTGGGCCCCAAAGGCACCAACTCCCAGGTGCAGTGCCTTTGAGAGGAGGGGGAGGAAACGTGAGCCAGGAGCAGAATTGCAAAACCAGGGAAGTTTTTCCTGTCTTTGTCCTACCTTCTCTGCTCCTGTTATAACATCAATGAAGTGGGAAGAGGGGACCCAGCAGCAGTTTGGGTGGGATTTTACTTTTGGGGTTGGGGGGCAAGCTCTCTCTTTATTGGTCCTTATTCTATGCCTCATTTGCATAGAATACTCAGCCAATCAGAGCCGATTTGACTCTGCATAAGCTCTTGGGGGCATAGTCTAATCATCAGTTTGGCTCCTGGCTCTTGGTTTCTGGCTCCTATCTTCTAGCAAAAGATTGAGGACTTCTGAGTCAGCCTCTTTGAACTACCAGAAAGAGAAGACTGCTCCAGTCTTTGAGACCTGTCAGAGACTGGCCCGTTGGAGACCTTCTGAAGCAGGAGAAATTGTTCCTGTCCCCACCTCTGACACCTGCTAGCCCTGCTGTGGGGGCCACTCCTGCCTCTAGCAGGTGTCTGCTTCCTGTCTCAGGACAGACCTACTGTTTCTGCCCTCCAGACTCACTTCTGCTGCCCCTCGGGAACCTGCTCTCTCTTAGTTGACTCCCCATGCTGCCCCTCGGGAACCTGCTCTCTCTTAGTTGACAACTCAAAGCCTGCCAAGCGCTCAGAGCTCTGACCTGGCTAGCAACCTTTCTGTTGGCACCTCAAAGCTCATGGATACTTCAGAGCTATGACACCTGTAACCCCCACTGTCACCAGGAGCTAGGCTTTCTCTTTTCCTGTTGGAATTCTTCCATGTGGAAAATACGAGTCCCTCTCATTCACTCACCCATCGCTGGTTTATTCAGTGATCACTGTCTGTTCACTCCATTCTTAGAAGGAGGGTAAGACAAGACCCCCGACAAGAAAATTGTCTCAGTGTCATTAGGCATTATAAAACCCTTGAGTTAGTATGAGGTAGTTCCTCAGTCTGTTGTGGGACCTCTGGGGCTGAAGAGCAGTTGAAGCAGCAGAAAGGTGCCTTGCCCCCGCCAGGTGGGCTGGCAGGACGCTTTGCAAGTTCCTTCTCTTTTAGCCCTGGAGGGATCCAAGCCGTTCACAGGAGCAAACAGGAAAATAACCTGGCAAGTGCTTGTCCACCCTGTGGCTGATTGGACACCTCCCTCTGTCTTTGTCCCTGCAAAGGCCATGAGACCAGGTGCCCACCCTGCCCCATGTTAATGGGATTTCCCCACCCAGAGTACCGGGACCCCACCTCCTCTGGGAAAATAGATATAAACAGGGTAAAGCCCACCATTAAACGAGATTGTCATCCACCAGATACGTCTCCTGAGGCTTCCTTTTGCATCTCGTCCCCTATTCTCAGGCCGGGGTGAAATTCCCCGAGACTCACGCCTCGGTTTCTGAGCTTTTTCCCTCTGCTCAAACCCGAGCTCCGCCCTCCTGGCCAAGGGGTGGAAACGGGGTCGCCGCACTGCACACCAGCAGTGTGCACAAGGGACCCCAGCCGCTGTGGCAGATGGGTGGTTCAAGTGCGAGATGGGGGAAATCTACATTCTGTGAATGCCAACAAATCATGGTGTTTCTATTTGAAACTGCATCAATATGTCTAACCTCCTGAACGTCACAGGTAACATGCGGCACGCTTATAAAGCATGTGCTCTGGACCCAAGGGGCCAAGTGGATGTCTGGGAACTTCAGCTCACCTATGCTGTCCAACACAGAGAAAGTATGCCATGTCACAGATTGCCGTGCCCCCAGAGGTCTGAAATTCATAGTATCATATTAGGAAACTCATAGAACGTTCACGCTGTTTAAAAATAAAAAATAAAAAAACCCTAAGTGAAACCATCTAAGTTGAGGATAGTTTGTAGACCCTAAAAAGTGGGCACAATTGAAAACTGAGAGCTAAAGTTCATTATGTGTCAGCTTGTTGATGATAAAAGGTGTTCTCCTAATGCAGGATATTAACACGAAAACTGCAGCTGGAGAGCGGTAACAGGTACACAGAACTCTATGTCTTAAGTGCAACTCAGAAAATCTAAAACTGTTCTTTAAAAAATGAAATCTGGCAATATCTAGGTTAAAAAAAAAAAACCACAGCAGGACAAAACCTGCTGAGAGAAAAGAGAGGAATGTCACATAATTTCCTGGGGCACACAAGATAGTCGAAAGTTTGTAGGGATGAAAAGGAACAATGACAAGATCTCCACTGACTACAATGGGCATGACACCTTGGCCTCTTTGTGCTGTTTCCCTATGAATTGGAAGAACCCAGTACAATGTAGCTTTGGAGCCACTGATAAGGGGCCAAATACAGTGAAGACTGGGACTTTCTAGTACATTTAGCTAAGTAAAGGTGCTTATCAGTGACCTTGAATGGTGGGCTCTGAAGGAATTCCAGGAGACAATGCCTTAATCCTGTGGGTTCCAAAGAAATGGGATGAAAGGACTGGAGATGAATAGAGACAAAGAGTTTTTAGAAATTGTAGTGCACAAAGCAGCAAAGAAAGGGACAAAACCTCAAAGTGATCGGAATCAAGGGTTTTTTTTTTTTTAAAGATGAAAATATTTAATATGTATATGCTAATAGAAATAATACCATAGAAAGAGGGGAGAAATGGGGACATGAAGAAAGAGTGGGAGAACTCGGAGATGGTGAATGACAGGTGCAGTTCATAAACGACAAAGCAGGTAAGGAACATCCATGATTGTAGTGTGAAAAGAGGAATCCAGAGGCAGGGGTGCCATGCGCACGATGACATAGTAATGCTCCTGTGTTCTCAGACGAAAAGGGTACACACTTGAGAGCTGAGCCTGGTAATGGAGAGAATTTGTTGGAACCTTGAGGGAAAAGGAGAAGGCACAAACCACCACCTGAGCAATGGCAGGGTGAAAACTGAAACTCAACCTCAGGTCAGGGACACATGCAGTGAGAGTAGGGAACAGAGCGTTGGGGGTTTTGATGTTTGTTTGTTTTCTGGTTTTGTTGTTTTGGAGTTTTGCCATACTGACCAGGCATGAGATGAATTAGTCAGAGTTGGATTTCCCAGAATGAGGCTTTACGAGGTGTATGCATGCACATTAAGAAGATAAAAGGAGTTGAGAACATGCCTTAAATGTCAAGAAGAAAATAGGATTGCTCAGAGCAGATTGGCCTGCTGGCCTGTCTGTGGGGATTATCTTTATTGATAATTGATGTGGGAGGTATCAACCCACTGTGGGCAGCACCATCCCCTGGGCAGATGAGCCTGAGGTGTATAAGGAAGATAGCTGAGCGTGAGCATGAGCAAACCAGCAAGCAGAATTCCCCTATGGTTTCTGCTTCAGGTTCCTGCTTGAGCTCCTGTCCTGAATTCCTTCAATAATGGGCTTTAACCTTTTCCTTCTCTAACTTGCTTTTGGTCAACAACAACAACAACAAAATTAGAACAGTATGAAGAGGAAATTGAGATGGGCAGTGGGGGAAGAGGATAGCAGGAGATGATTGTAGGCCTTAAGGAAGTTAGAAATTATTTTTGGAGTTGTGGTGCTAGACGAAGATGGGTCAAAGTGAAGGCAATAACTGGGGAGAGATCTGAGGATAGAAAATCCATGTAGATAGTGTCACTAACAAGATCTCCACTAACAACCATTGGCATTGTCAGTTAGGTTGATGGCTCGGCCTGTTTGTACTGTTTTAAGGTGATATCACAGGACAAATAGTTTATAAAAAATGAAAAATAATTTTTCATAGTTTGTTAATCTAGAAGTCTACGATTAAGGCACTGGCAAGTTCAGTGAGTGCCCGGACTCTTCACTCCCAACATGGCACCGGATGCTCCATCCTCCAGCAAGAACAAACACCTGGTCCTCACGTATTAGGATGCAGAAGAGCAATGAAGGATGAACTCTGTGTGAAGCATTTCTTTTAAGTACCCTAGTTCCATTCACAAGGGCAGAACCATGGCCCAACAATTTTGCAGCCAGCCCACTTTACTAAACTGTCACATTGGGGTTTGAGTTTGAACATGGGAATTTGGAAGGCATGTGTAAATTCAAACAGCCACAAGTGATCAAGATAATTAGAGAAGAGGTTAACTAATGAACTAAGAGGCCAGCACATCTGAAATGTACCTCAGCTACTTGCAGTAATGTAAGAGCTGCTGTTGCTCCAGTGGCCTATATGGGAGTTTAGACAGGCTTGCCCACATAAAAGCTATTAATGTAGGCACATTATCTGCTTGCAGATGCCACTGCAGTCACACACACACACACACACACACACACAGAGTTTCAGAGACCCTGTGGCTTGCAAATCTATTTTTGCCACAAATGCTGTGCATTTACAGAGCGAATAAAAATGATGACACATTTCACTGGGAAACAAGACCAGGATCAAGGTTATGGAATTCAACAAAATATGAACTGTCAGATGGTAGAAGACTAGCTTAGCAGTAGAGACCTTGGGGTCAAAATACTCAAGTTTCTTTGGAACTACAGATTCCAATCTGAAAATCTTCGACTCAGTCCTTCACCAGTTGAAGGCAGATAAATTGGGTAGCCCAGAATTGATTGGCTAGGGTCCTTCTGATGACATCTTAAGACCATCTTCTTTCCTAGGACATCAGGTAATTTGTGGCTTATTTTAGGAACAAGGATTGACATTACAACACTTGTCCAATACTGAAGTGTAGAGTGAAAGAAATAGAGACATTGATTTTTCCCCCCCTGGAGTGTGTTCACATATAAGACACCACCAAAAAGCAAACAGAAGGAGAGGTACTATAACATTCAAGCAAAGGTGGTCTGTATTGCTGGTTTAACTCAATAACGCAGGCTTAGGTGCTCTCAGTGTACATGTTTAATTCAAACAGAGCAAAACATCAACCCTCAACAACCAGATTGGTTTTTAAAGGTGAGGACCAACACATGGCTTCCATAAACAAAATCACCTGGGATATTTTCATAGCTGGTATTGATGATCCTTCTCAAAAAATCACTATAATGTCTTAGTTCTTTTTCAAACTGGTCTGCACATAATACTAACAAATGAAGTAAATCCATAAACTATAACGATTGCAATTTAGAGTATCGGGAATTCAAGCTAATTGCATAGGCATCATAAATGGCAAATATGAATTTGATCATCTTCCAGAAACCATCACTGTGAATGCTTCAAAGTACTAAAAGAGCTCAGTTCAAAGTAGAGACACACACCACCTGTTTACCTAGTGAATGTTGTACTTACTGCACTGGGCACCGGACATAATTGTCACTTGTGATCTCTGTGCTGTAGCATAAGGGAATATTAGATTGGATATGAGAAACTGTCTTCGGTAATGGGTGATCTTATCCATGGGTTTTTTTTTATTTTGTTTTGTTTTGTTTGTATTTTGAAATATGCTGTGATACAGAAACCAGCACACTGTAAATTCAGACTCTCCTGGTTCCCATCACTCAAGCGAATGAGTTTGTTAAGTTAAAAATAAATAAATAAATAAATAAATAAATAAATGAATAAATAAATAAATAAATAAAAGCCTCAGAGCCCTGACACACTTGGCCAGCTACTAAATATCTTCAAACGGTCAAGCCTCCTTCTAAAATTTCTCCTTTAGAAAAGTTTACAAAGTAGTCATGAAAATCCTCCAGTAAGACCAAACCCTAACAAATAAAGATTAAATGGCATCCCGGATTCAGTGCTGCTGAACAGGGAGAGATGTTCTGCCTTCCTCCTAACTTATATTTGGCAACAGTGACCAAATTCACAGCTTACAGAGTAAATGGCAGCTACTTAACAGTCCACATCTGTCAAAAGGTGGTCATTATCACTGTATTATATTCCATTTATGAGACTAATAAATGCCATTGCTGCGGAAAGCACTCGGGGGTTATTAAAAATGAAAATACAGAACCAGACCAAGAAAGATGAAGGTATGTCTAAATTTACAGTCATACAACTACTGAAGATAATAATCTTGGCCTTTCCTCTGCTGCTTTCATGCTTTCAAAGGAGCCTTAAATTAGCACAAAGGAGAAACTTGGCAATAACTGTGAGACCCTGACCTTCAGGATAAAATAATTTTTGATTCTGCTCAGTATGAGCTGTGTTGTGCTTCACACTCCGTGATGGTAAAACGTGTTTCTCTGGGTTTTTTGTTTGTTTGTTTGTTTGTTTTGGTATGCTCTGCTCACTACCCCCCATCATGACATGCACTCCCTGGAGAATGTCCTTTCCTACCCTGGGATTGGTGGGTCCTGAACATGGAAAGATAAGGGTCTTAACCAAAAAGTTGATTCAATATAGACAATCACAAGAAGGAATTCAGGAGCAGTTTCCAAGGGAGGCTGAGGATTTCATGTTCCCAGTTACATTTCCAGAATGGAGACACAATGAGTGCCCCTGTTTTTACTGCACGGCTCTCCTTTGGTGGCAGACGGGCATGAGGAAATACAAGGGTCTGAAGTCATAGGTTATCTTCAAGTTGAAGTTAAAATTATTATTAAAGGCTAACTTATTTACATTCTTAACTTCCATGAGGTTATAAAATGGCTTTGTTTGTTTGTTTGTTTGTTTTTGAGATAGGGTCTTAAGTAGCTTAGGCTAGCCAGTAACTTGCAATATAGTTGAAGATGGCCTTGAACTCCTTACCTTACCCTCCCCGTCACCAGATGCTGGGTTTATAAGCATTTACCACCACAACTGGCTTCTACAGTACTGGGGTTAAAGCCCAGGACATGCTAGACAAGTACCCTACAAACTGAGCTATATCCCCAGGTATGAAAAGCAATATGAGTCTGATTTTTCATGTGGAAACTTAGAATTATTGAATTATCAGAGTTAAGCCTGTTGAAAACACACTTACCCTTTCTTTCAACTAAACAGTTCTCTAAGCATTCTTTAGCTCTAATTCAAACACTATACTTTTTCTCAGGCAATGGAAGTGAATTATTGGAATTGGCCTTTTAAAAGTATTCATTGATAGAACATTCAGACCAATGCCTATATTCCCTATAACATTCCCCCTGGCTCAGACTTGTTAGTAGGACTCTCAGTTTCTTATTTCTGAGATGGCATCCAACCCATGTCCCTGTCACTACCCAGTGAGTAGCTTTCAGCTGCACATTGACTAAAGGTTCCACTAGAAGATCAGTACTATAAGTACAGGATTATTTTATTACACTTATTTATTGCTTACGGGACACGAGTGCCAGGTCACACTTGTGGAGGTAAGGAGACAATTTACAGAAGTCAGTTTTCTCCTTCTAGCATGTGTGTCCTGGGATAGAACTACAGTCATCCACCACCCTCAGATACTAATTCACTATGACAGCCACACATGTAATTATTAACCATATTCAAGTGATGGTGACGAATGTAAAATTGAAGAAAACACCAGCTGCATTCTCATGAATTTAATCTTGAAGTTCAACATGAGTAGATGATCTATTCAATGACTTTATAAATACATACATGTACCACACATACATATATAATCTCCCATACATACCTCCTGCTCTAAGCTCTATTTTAGGTGGGTCTGGGGATACTGTAATAACAAAATAATGAATACTATTACTTCTCCAAGGAACTTGAGTCTAGTAATAAAGAAACAAAACATTAGTCAAATAATCTGAGGCTAGAGGTAAAGGCAACAAGCTTGGTAAGAGCTCTGGAGGAAATACAAACTATGGGAGACAGAGTGGCTTCTGTCTGTGTAGTTGGAGACAAATTTGAGCTGATTTAATCAGACTTGGAGGTCCTTGAAATGGTGCCAAACAACAGACAGAAGCCATTTGGGATGTTTTAAAATAGTTAAAGATGAGGACCACGAAGATTTGGTTTTCTCGAAATGAACCCAAGGATCTGCTTTTTCAGATGCCGTATTATGGATACATTTAGTGATTAGCACTACTGTAAAAATGTAGTGATTCAATATTGTAAGCCACCATCACTTAAAAGAACCCATTCAGATTGTGGAACTAACCTGAGATACGTTGGCTTTGGCACAAAAGAAAAAGCACTCGACTATACGTTCATAGACTATGCCTCCTGCAAATGATATTTCCTTCCTCCATGAACTGAAGGTATAGGTAACTAAAATAATACAATATTCTCTTACTTATATGCACTGGAAAACAAGTACAAAATGGCTTAAGCAAGAAAGGGAAACATTGGCTCACTCTGGTATCACTTTTTCAGCCTTTTTGTTAGATTCTGTCTTAGACAAGCTCTCCCCACAGTGACTCAAAGACTGCTCAGGGCTCAGAGCCTTCTATCAAACAGTCCATAGAAGTTGAGTTAGAAGTTCAGTGGTTGCTGTTGTTGTTTGGTTTGGTTTTTTTCATATACGCTATCGAGTCTCAGGGAGGTTCTAATCATCTGTTGGGTCCTGTGACTAAACATGGACTAATCACTGTGGTCAGGGGAATGGCAGACTCTACTAGCCAGCTCAGGTAGCATCCATCCAACTCCTAACACAGGATAGGGCTCCACGTTTTTGTAGCTTCTCTGGACACTCAGTGAAAGCAAAAGATGCTGCTTCACAGACAAATCTGTGAACAGGCTCTACCATAAATTGTTTTACATTTTTAAAAAATTAATATCCTGCTATCCCAAACCGACTGAGAAGAGCAGAGGCAATATGTATGCTCTGCGACTCCTTACACAAAGCCTATGTTTTGACTTCCCGAGGAAGTTTTAATGGCCTCTGCCAACACACTGAATGGCAGTTTGCATCGCCTGCTTGCTCTGTCATAAACATAATGTGCTTTGCATCCCTTCTCAGTTTATACATCTTCATTTTTAATTGGCCACTAATGTTTTCTTCTGTCTTCACCTTCTCTCAGAACATGGCAGGAAGGTAGGTGTTGCATACATACACTCTAAGACTTACGAGTCACAGAATGCTTCGTATCAGTTTGCGCTGCTAAAAACATTAGGGGCACAAATGGTCTCGACCAGAATGCAGAGGGGGAAAAGGAGTGTGACCCTCAGCTATAGTCTACCTCTAACCAAACTCGCAGATAAGGAGCATTTGCCTTTGGTATTAGCCCATACTTGGTGCCTACCTCTCAAGGTCCTCAGAGTCTAGGCTGCTACAGAGACCAAAGCTCCCTGGGAAAGAAGAGAATGTACACACAGAGAAAGTACTCCTTGGTTTGTTTTGCATTATAAAGGGGCCTCATATCAATAACAATAAGAGATAATTAATTAAAACCCTGAAAATTGTCCTTGTTCTCTGCTGTTTCACTGAATAATTTATCACCACATCATTAACCAACCCAAACAGAGCCAGGACCTGTAAGTAGCAGAGTGTCTCCCTCCCATTTTAATTTCGTTTTCCCTGCCCACTCCTGCCCCTCAGCCACCCCTACTGCCCATCCTCGGAATCCTTTGGCTGTAAGGACATTTTAGTGTAGCTCTCATGGATTCTTTTCTTTTCTTTTCTTTTTTTTTAATAATTCTTTTTCAAATTCCTAAATCTACCAAGTCAAGCAAAATCTGGTGCCTTCCAACAGTGTTTCATACAACTCCTTTCCCTGCAAAAAAGGAGATAGCACGACTTTGTCCCTTAAGGAAGGCAGATCATACAACATGAGCCCAGGGAATCCACGGAGAAGCCATTCCTGAGCTCTATAGGGCATTAAGTGTCACTCTATGGCCTGGTTATTTTTGGACACTGAAATTACAGCATTGCGCACGCAGCTCATTCTAACAGCAGGCTAAACTGGCAATGTTGGCTGCTGAGTTTCTGACTTAGTGCAACATCTAGTTGTTTAAGGACTAGACTGGGCTCTTCCCAGGACAGTCTCTTATGTATTGTGTCAAAATGGCACAATGCCAATATGATAATAGGGACCCAGATTCCAGCCTAAACGTTCAAGGTAAAAAAGGCTATCACCAACCAAAGACAGGGCACTTCTGATAAGTCTTTGAGAAAAAGAGGAAAAAAAAAATATATATATATATATTTTATATATATATATATATATATATATATATATATATATATATATATATATAAAACACTTTCATTTCTCACACATAGATGATAGCATTTTAATGTAACCAGGGGTGGGGTGGGGATACACATTATGCAAATGCAGTAGCAAATGCAAAATGATAAATTAGCAAACAACTACTTAATTATTACTCTGACTAATTCCTGTAGATTGCGCCACAGCTAATGAACCCGAACTTGTCCTGGTTGACTGCAGTGTTCTGTGGAAACATTTCCATTTGGTCCGTCTGTGGCTTCTGCAGCTCAGTGAAGGAGGTGGCGTCTGCTTAATGAGTTCCCACTTCATTACAGAGCCGCACTCCTTACGCACCCGCTCTCCTTCAGCAAGCAGCCTGTGTACTCCGCTGTTGTTCTAAAGCAAATACTAATTTATGATTACCTGTCACATTAGGACATTGAAAACTGTACTCACACTGGCTCACGTGAGCAGAATGCGAATGAGCCGATTATGAGTTTGTGGCGGTGTCCCTTGCTTATAATCCATGGACATAAATTCAGATCCCAGTACAATATGGGAATTGGAACAATAGATGCTGTTTGAGAGGACAGAGAAGGAAAGGGGGGGGGAGACGACCGACGACACCATCACATGAAAATGCACACAGTCTCTCAAAGGCCAACAGACTCAGCAATGACCTAATTCAATGTGCACGGAGCATCAGAAACACCCGCCACACCGTGTCACGTACAGAGGAAGATGAATGACTCTCCAGCTAGCCACCCCTTGCCATGGTCATTATCTAATTGAAGTCTGAGGGCCAAGCAGGGTAGATCCTACTACTGTGACTGCAAGCCTCTGCTGTGTGGAATAAATCCTGTAGATGTGCCCTAAAATGGTACTTGCAGAGAAAATTCCAATCAATAACCCTTCCAAAACGCAGCTTTTCATCTCCGAGCCTAATATTTACCCGCCGGCTGTAGCACAGCACTCTCTTACTGTGTCTCCCCTTCTCTCCCCCATTATAAGCCTGCCATTTGCACTTTCAAATACAATGTTAAGCAAAATGCCTCATTAAATCCGCTTTTTCTTCAGTTGATCCCCTATAATTTGCCCCCATAAATTAAAACTATGGGAAGATGTGATTTTGCCATTTTCCTGGCTGTACGCTTGGTTTGTTTTTATAGACCTGACTTCATTCTGCCTGGGGACACTGTGGTTTGCTCCGGAGCATGCTGTCCTAGCTGGTTCACGGCGAGCTGCAAGTATCACTGACTCAGAAGTGTGTGACGAAATCATAACCTTTGCTCAAATACTGCTCAGAATATCAAACATGAGAATCTGCCCCTGAGATGCAAGGCCTTGTCTGCTGCCTCCTCCTTCCTGCTCCTCCCCCTCCCCTCCTTACTGCTCTTCCCCTCCCCCTCCTCCTTCTTGCTCCTCCCCCTCCCCTCCTTCCTTCCTGCTCCTCCCTTTCCCCCTCCTTCTTTCTGCTCCTCCCCCTCTCCTTCCTGCTACTCCCCTTCCCCCTTTCTTTCTGCCCCTCCCCACCCTCCTCCTTCCCACTCCTCCCCTCCTCCCCCTTCCTGCCCCTCCCCCTTCCTGCTCCTCCCCGCCTCTTTCCTGCTCCTCCCTCTGTCCCTCCCCCTTCCTGCTCCTCCCCCTGCCCCTCCCCCTTATTCCACTTTTGACCTTTTCTTGTTTTCTTCCTCCTTCCCCTTCCTCTTCTCTCGCTTCTTTTTGTCTGCCTTGTCTTTTATGTTTCCTCTTTAGAAGAACCCCTATTTAGAGATTCTACTCTCACACAGCACTTGTGAATGGTTTCTGTGTTTTTCTCTGCTTCACTACTCAGGGTTTGCATCCTGACTAATAGAAGACAAAAAGAAAAAGAAAAAATGCCAACCTGTGATATCATTGTAAGAAGAAAATAACAGGTGAGAATATGTATGAATTATTCCTACAAATGCTCATTATACATTTTAAACAAACTCGCAGCCATTTTAACCTTAGTCCACAGGGTACCTCAGAGACCTGTGTGGGCAACACCTCTGAAGGAGACAGTTATGCCTCGCCTCTCCTGACACAGTAAGTGAAACAGACCCTACTTGAAGCTGGAGCCAGCATGGGTTCTTACTCTAACCAGCCACTGTGCCCCCCTGTAATGCATCCCTGCAAGCTTGTTCATGTTTCGAATAAAAGAATGGGACAAAAAACACAACTGCGAGGACTCTTTCCAACTCTGCTGTTCTGTGATTCCACACTCTCAGCGATGATTAAAGGAGTTCTAATCAGCACGAGTCTACGACTGCTAAATTGCTTATATTAATTTTAACCACATTTCTGGTTTACTCTCAGGAGACAAAACCAGTTCTTAAAAATTAGCAATTGTCTTCAGTGCACAAATGAAGCAATGCGGCTTCCTACTTCAAACGATGGCCCATTTAACCATGGTAACCTTGAGCCGCTGTTCCCTAAAAGAAACCAAGTCTCCGTGTGTGCTTGTAATGCACTTGTCTGACTCTGTCTAAACACAAATCATGAAGTATTGGTCAAGGTTGCATGTAGTTTTCTTTTTGGTGGATGCTGAAGAATCTAGAACCTAGTAGCTCATATTCTTATCTCAACACAACACAAGACTTCAAATTACTCAACAGAATAGTTTTCATAGTACCTTGTTTAAGCTGTAGAAAATGGAAGCAAATTAGTTAATTACTGTCTCCAGCCATATGGATGCTAGCAAATTCCTTTTTCCTCGCCTATAATGAACTCCCAATGCCAGCCAAGATACGGGAGTTGTGAACAGCAGTGCAGGTTTTTTTTTTTTTCCCCTACATAAGCAAATTGCTTTTCCTGATTTACATGGGAAGAGGGAGAGACTGCCTATTTACACACTGAATAATCCAATTTGCTTATTTTGCAAAACAGCCCCTTTCCCCTTCTTGGCTGTACTAGCAACATGCAGGCTCTCAACTAGAGGGGTAAAAAGGATATGCCTTAGATACAAGGCTACGCAGTGACTGTGCCCAGTCCAATCAATAGAGTTCACTTTTTAAAAAGGTAGACAGGAATGAGAAGTGTTTGGTTGTATGCTTATAAAAATGGGGTACACCAAATGTCCACAGGAAGTCTAATATGTAAGAGAAATTTTAACTGAGGCTGAAAAAATACAAGACTTTCTGATAAACTTTTATTTCACGTATAATAAAACACTTGCCAAATAACATTTTGCACATCTGCCTAATTCTCAAAAACCCATTCTTTTTGAGGTAAGAATAGAGCTATCCACTATTAAATATTCCTTTCATAAGATAAAATATATACCTAGCTGTAGGTGTTGGTTAAGACATAGGTATGTCTGTAATTCAGTAACACACAGCAATTAAAACAGCTGGGTAATGGCAGTTGAGAAAGCAGACTATGAACAAGCTTCAGCAGGTGATTATTTTGACTTGGGAGGTGCATTGTGGGAGCACCTAAAGTGCCCAGGCGCTTTAGCCAGGCTCTGTTTTCCATAGCTCGTCAGAGAGGCCATGTGCAAAGTCCTTTGTAAGTGTTAACTCAGTGGTCTCGCTCAGCAGCAGGCTGGGAAGAGAGAACACACCTATTTACAATGTATTTTTCATGAGCCGGGCAAATTTGAAATTGTGAAGTCGGGTTCACAGAGCAGTGAGCTGCTGTCAGAGCATCTTCATAGCAGGCAAATCAGCCTCAAAGACAAGAGAGGGAAAATGGGATTCGAAAAGACAAAAGTGTCCAGCCTCCCAGCTCCCAGAGGGACCCTGCAAACAGCACTGCGATAGAAACCCCATAACCTTCCCTTACTGCCACAGGATCCTGTGAATAAAGGAAATGACAAGCAAAAATAATTTAATGTGCCAGTTGATGAGCATGTGCCCATGGAAAAGCCACTGCTGAGTGTGTCCCAAGGGTCTTAGAGGGAAACTGGGTCCCACAACAGCCTGCCAGGTAGAGGGACTCTGATTAGAGAGTATGTATATGTGTATTTTCTCACAGACATGGAACTTAGTACTCTCTTAACTTCTGCATATATGTGTGATCTACAACGCATTCTCACATTACATAAAGCCAAGTCCGAGAGCGTCAGCTCAGCTGACCTAGATGACCTAGAGATGAAGCTTTCAGAATGTGACAAATGGGGCAAAGTAATTAAAAAATTAAGTCATATGGAGGTATAGAAATATTTAGCTGTGTATGCATCAGAAGCTTGGAGAAGTAGAGGGGTTTTCTGAAAAATTATCTCATGTTCCTTACCACCCCTCCCTTTGCCATCCCTGCCCAAGGCTCTCAAAACAATTCCTCTGCTACGGGGTAGCATCCCAGTACCTTGGCTGACACTAGAGGCAGAAGGTGACTA
Source organism: Cricetomys ansorgei (assembly GCA_026225945.1). Lineage (NCBI taxonomy): Eukaryota > Metazoa > Chordata > Mammalia > Rodentia > Nesomyidae > Cricetomys > Cricetomys ansorgei. The sequence goes on from JAMJFZ010000242.1 coordinate 7,665,000, forward strand.
TTAGAAGACACATCCCAACTCCCTCTCTGAAGCCCACTGTTCTTCCCTCTGCCCTTCCCCTGCTCCACACCTGGAGGAGGCCACCAGTGCTGTGACCCGACAGTAACCAGCCTTTACGCCATTTTCTCCAAGCAGAACTCCCCTAGGTCAGCAAGCCATGATCCCATCAGAAAGGTGGCCCTCTGGCCACCACCCTTCCTCTTGTCTTCTCCAGGACTGTTTCCTGGAGTCCTAGCATAGGCAGAAAGAGAGAATGAGGCCAGATGAGAAAAGAAATAACCCCAACTGCCAAGGAGAAAGAATAGGGTGGCGGTGGGGAAGGGAGAAGGAGGAGGGGGGAGGCTGCTTTTTTATTTGAAGTGTTCAGACATGCTGAAGTAATGATCCTGGCAACATGTTAGCAAAACATTAGAAACACTTTAGTAAGCAAATCATTTAATTATAGCCTTCTCTCAGGCAGTTTATATTGCTTGACCCCCTGACCCTTTATATCGCTGTACCTAAACTCTGCCTGGGATCCACACTTCCTATTCTTGTCACAGAATCTCTCCATCTTGTACCATTTAATATAGTGTGCTCCAGGTGTTCGGTGGTGAATGAATAGTTATATTACTACCTGTCAGACACAATCACACTCTATTCATCATTCCCGGCTGGCTGCATGAAGCCCAGCTTCCAGCAGGCTCCCTCTCCATTTCCTTGTTCAAACGTCTGCGGTGCTTTCGGCCCATCTGTCAAGGCTGTCATTTAGAGGGAAAACAGTATCAGCGCTTTAAATATATGGAGTTCTCTATTGAAACAGTGCTGTGATTGAACTGTCAGCATTCTCAGTATCACAGACAGTAATTCATGACTGGTCAGGGCTCCACTGAGGTTGCTATTACTACGGTGACCCTGAAGGGTCATGCCGAGGGTTTTTGCTTTACAGTTTGGTCTATAAATAGTACAATTAACCTTTCAAGAGTCACAAAATGCTCTTGGATTCTCTTTACATTTGCTTCGTGCTTCCATGCTTTAAAGCAACAGAAAGGAGAAAGAAAACCCGCTGTGAAATTGCTGAAATGTGTGCCATATGAGTACAGAGGAAACACACACACACACACACACACACACACACACATATATGTTGTTTGGATAGTGCGCATTTGAAATGCATGGGTGTATTTTAAGCCACCGTTTGCTGTTTTGGAGCAAGATAACATATGTTGAGATTTCAGCTGAAATTAAAAGGCTTCTGGATCTGAGATAAAATATGATGGATGTAAATGAAAGGACTTATGTTCATCCTTATGGGGAGGAAGTGGAGCCTTCCAGTTCTCCAAGCCGTGCCTTTCAAAAGCAGAGGGTTTCACACTGTTTCCAGCCTATTTCCAAAGCAAAACACCTGCATTCCCAGGAAAATCGAGAGCAAGCCCACTTGGGAGCCAGATGCCATCTCTAATCTAAGAACATAATCCCCTAAGAAATAGAATTTGGGATGCTGACCAAGCTTTTCATGACACCCTTGCCTCTGAAAGCCTCAAGACCCTGAATGATTTCTCTGGTTTCTTCTTCAAGAAATCATGGGACTGACTCCAGGAAGTCAGTAGCAGAGCCCAGAATATAAACCATAGCCTTTCTCTACAGCCAGGGCTATCGGGCTACTGTCCCAACTTTCCTCCCGGAAAACCTAGCCTGAGAGGTCCTCCGAGGCATCTCTCTGCAGACACTTAACATTCTAAAAGACCCTGAGTCATCACTAGGACTGGGTCCTGAATCCCAGGGGCTTTGATCCCTGTGTCTCTGTGCCCGTGGATGTCTCACAACATGAGAGTGCGAATCACAGCACTGCTTGGTTGCTTCTCAGATGGATGTCTGATATGTTTCTCCTCTGCAGGATCATTTAAAGACCACATTATGCCTGCAATTCCCACAGCTCAGGCAGCACAGAGACTTTTCTCATGAAGCTCCTTCCATAGACAAAGCCAATGAGTGTGTCTAATTTTCGGTGCAGGTTTATGTGGCTGAAAATAACTGTCTACGGGTATTGCTGTATTTCTTTGCTTCGTGGGCAAGCTCCCCAATTTCTTTCCTTCTTTAAGGAGAGTAAAGGGATGTAGGTCTGTGTGGGAGGAGAGCCACAACTTAGCAAATGCTCCTTTATGACAGATACTGGTGTTTAACCATCCTCTGAAAGCAAAATAACATGCCTGTTTTAAAGCATCTTCCTCATCAGGGAACTGGAACTGAGCAGTGTTTTTTCAGCTAGCTTACAGGTCTGCAGGAGACAGGGAGAGAGGGAAAGGTGCTAGGAAGCCTTCCCATTGCATTATAGCTGTTCTCTGGGACTGTTCTCACACCAACTCATGGCTCTACAGAAGTAAAGCCTCTGTTTAGTGTAGCCACTGAATACAGGCAATTATAGAGGTCATTTCTTCCAGTTAGGGTGTATGTTCCTTTTGGAGCCAATCATCAAAGGCAGAGAGCGATGCTGGTGCCCAAGGAGCCCTTGTCATCATTGTTGTCCTTTGTGACTGCTTCCCTCTCTTCCTGCCCCTCGGTTGGAAAGCAGAAAGCCTTTGCTTATTATAGAGGCAGAGTAAGTGCTAGTCTCATCCCATTAACTGTCATATTACCAGGCTCTGTGCCATCCCATTTGAGTTTCACTGAGCATTCAGAATTGCTTAATTATGTACAGTGAAGACAATCTGCTGAGACGTCCCTTCTTGATTAACATGGGAGGGGGAGGGGAGGTGAAGGGTCACCTACAAGGCTCACTCTTGCCTTGCACAGAATTTGGTGTGCAAAAAAAGGCTTCTGGGAGTGGGGGAAAAAATTAATTAAAGAGCATTTGGAAGGAAGGCTGCATACATCTAAAGAGAAGGCTACTTTTGATTCCGCAGGCTAGCAGCAGATACACGCTCCCCCTCTGTGTTGGCGTTCAACTGCATAGTGCATTCCTTATAAATTATACCACCCCATGTTAATTATAGTGTGCTGACAGCGCTTGTCATTACTAAGCCAGCTACAGGCTTTGTGTGCTTGGATTTTAATAGCTGTTTGTTCTGAGGAATGTGGCAGAGAGCTGTGTGAGTGGCTGTGCCCGGCCATAGCTAACCTCTCTTTAGTCCCTCACACTGGCTCCACTTCACAGCCCAGCCACCTCCTCTCCTGGTCCTCTCCCCACAGGAAAGCCATGTGTGGGTTACTGTCAGGAGAGCCCAGTGCATTCAGAAACCAAGGCTTACGTTGTGCTGCACTCATCGTGAACCTTTCAAAGCCTGATGTTGAAATGTTCGCCTCCCTCCTTTACACAATTTCTCTATAGTTCTTTTTAAGTGACTGCTCCAACTGAAGGGGATATTTGGAGATTCCTTCTAAAATTCTAATTTAGAAGTTTTCTATCATGCAGGAGAAGCTCAATCACCAGTCTTACCCCAATCCGTAGCTCTAACCTGTGAGAGAAGAACCTACAATGGTAAAAACTAGCCCAGATCTGATCGAGGAACTTTACATTTCACACGGTTATTGCTGCAATCCTCAAAAAGCAAATAGAAAATCTCTCTTCTACTTTTTAAAAACTACATTTAATGAACATCTACTATGTACTACAGGCAAAGGCTAGACTCTAAAAAACAAAGATGAATAAAATGTGGTCTCCTAGCCTTCAGGGGCTTAGCACACAGCAGGGGAACAGATGTGTCAACAAATAATCACCATTCTGTGTGTAATAATCGAGGTGGAAACAGAATTTTCTCTTGGCCTCGTCATCCTGTGGATACAGATGTGATCCCATTAGTAGTAATAACTCAAATCTCTATGCTTCATGAGCTCACGGTTTCCAGGAGTCTCCAGACAGGACTCACGGGTCATAAACAGTTGTGAGCTGCCTGCTATCTCTGCTGCATCAGGTGTTTGCCTCCTAAGCCTCTGCCCTACTCTGTCCTCTGCGGCTCACACTGTCTCCAGAGTCTCCCTAACAGTTCACCCTGTTCTCCAGCGGTGTCAGAAAAGAGTCCAACAAAGGCTGGGCTGGGGTGCAAAATTCAAAACACTCCTCAGGCTTGTCCTCTCCACCAGCACAGATGGGTCTTCACTCCTGACATGTTTCCTGTGCCAGGCTCCTGTCTCCCCTTCACAGAGGTCCCTCTGCCTTGCTGTGGAGTGGCTTCTGCAGGACCTACTCCTTCAGGACACAGGGAATTCCAGACAAGTTGTTCTTTCCTCAAGGATCCACAGTGGCTTATAGAAGATGTCCTGGCACATTGAGACACTCCAGTGTGTGCACACAAACACACACACACACACACACACACACACACTCCAATGTATCCCACAGATGCAAAATGAACTGTAAGAAGAAACAAATGTGATTTAACTATCTATAAAAACCAGTTTCATGGAAAATGTGGGGAGCCAACTTTATCAGCTTAGAAAGGTGAAATCCATTTTCATTCCCTTTAACAAATCTGTTCTGTGCTCTAATAACAGATTATCTGAGACCGGAGAATTTATAATGGTAAAAATGTTTCAGCTCACAGCCTTGGAGGGAGAGAAGCAAGAAGCTAGTATCCGGCATAGAAATACTTACTCTGTGAGCCCATAGCAAAGGTATCACATGGCAGGAAAAAGAAGGGGCAAAGGAACCAAAGTCTCCATTTCATGATGTAACCAAATACCATGAGACTGCAGGTAAACTCCGTGGCATTCTGCATTACCTTTGGAGACAATCCCCATGAGATGAGATACAACTAATCCATTTAATTCCTTTCACGACAAAAGAAAAGCTAGGAATATTACAGCATTGAATACAGAACCATAACATTACAATGTAATGGTATAAACCTTTTCAAAAAGCAGAAACTTCATTAAAAAAAAAAAAAAGTCATCCACCCACCCACCTCCATCCCAACAGGGACTTGAAAGCTGTTTTTGGTGGCTGCTACCTACGTCAAATGGAATGCTGTAAACACCCAAACATCAGTCTTCTACACATACCTCAACTTAAACCTGTATAAAAGCTACCATGAAAAGACAGGTCCTGGGGTGTCACTGGCCAGCTAGGCTCAATGAGAGACTCTAAAAGCTAAGGTGGAGAAGAAGTTGAAGAAGACAGCCCAGCGACATGCTCCTGCATAGGCAAGCACACATGCACGCAGCACACACACACAACAGACACGCACACACATTTTTTTAAAAATCGTACACACCACTTTTAGAATTGATTTAAAAGCTTTTAAGGGGAGGTTGTTTATGATTCGTGATTTCTGATGTCCTTGTTGTCTTTAGATTCTAGCCCCGACATAAGCTTCCACTCACTGTAAAGACTGTGGCATGTGCAGACACAGCCCTACATTTTAGGACAAAACCGACTCTATGGTGTAGGCCTTCACTAAGAGACAGGAAAAAATCATATATTATTACGCCTGTAATCCCAACAACTATGTGACTGAAACAGGAGGTAGTGGTACCAAGCCAGGCTAGGCTACATAGTGAAACCTGTTTCCCCCACCTCCCCCACAGAAATTACAGTGTTTTATGAAGCCATAAATTATACTAGAATTTCTCTTCTGGCTTTTTGTTGTCAAGTGATTCTTAGCTCTCATCAAATCACTTCCTTAAAAGACTTACTTGGTATCAGCAGCATCTACACGTACCCTATGTCATAGAAAAAGGCATCTTTGCATCAAATAAATAGAAACCCTTCAAATTAAGACCTACAGTCTTGCTTCATGACCATGCCACAGAGATCGCCAGAGTTTTCAGTCTTTGCAGCCACCATCTTACGTAATAATTATTTTGTAATTTTTTCTCAGTTGTATTAAATTCATCTTTTAACCTCAAACAACCAAGACAAATTAGACTCAACTGTCCTCTCATACTATAGAGTTTTTTTCCAAAGATCAAGATTGCTTTGCAAAGACCGACCTTGTGGACAGTCATTTGGAACACTCACGCACAGCTGCGCGTTTTTATGGCACCAGAGGCCTCCCCCTGCCATCTCCGGCACCAATGACAAATGTTCTTTGGGTATATAGATGGCTCACTTGCATCCTCTTTGGGCACAAAGACCTCTAAGCTAGAGCAACGCTTACACGGAGTCTCAGAGCTTTTGCAAAAGAGCTCCAGCAACTGCAGAGCCTGCCTTTCACAGAACACCCACCGCCCCCCAACACAGCTTCAGCAAGCTCCCTGTTCAATTCTTGCTCACCATGAAAAGTGAGTGCCTGCAGGCCTCTCCGCCACCCCACGGGCCACTCATTCCTCTAGTACTGTGCTGTTGTCTCTGTCAGAGATTCTGTAGCACACTGAGAGGGGAAGATCTGACCTCCTAGCAGCAGCAGAGTTATCGCCTGGACTGCTGCAGACACACAGCAGACACAGACAGTCACCTTAGCGTGACAACAGGGCGATCGTGGGCTCTGTGATGTCCTAGATTGTTTCACATGAGTCCGGTTCTTGACTAAGACACCTTATAACAAAAGACAGATTAACAAGAACAAAGCAAGCACGTTTATTCCACAGAGGTTTTCCCATAACACAAGAGCGTGACATAACAACATAACATCACATAGGAGAATGAAGACCCAAAGGAGATCAACATGGAGTTTTATGCTTAGAGGATGAAGACTAAGATGGCCTCAGAGAAGTATGAATGAACGGAGGGGCAAGGGTAGGTAATCTGATGGCAATAAACTAAGACGGATCTTAGCATGCATAGCCTGTGTCTGCATTCTCCCGTATCTTTTGGGATGGGAAGGGATGTAGATCAGTGGCCAGAGAGCTAGCGTAGTATACACAAGGCCTGAGATTCACATCCAGCATTGCCTGGACTGACTGTTGTGGCATGCATCTGAAATCCCAGCTGCCAGAAGGTGGAGGCAGGAGGATCAGAAGTTCAAGGTCATTCTCCGTTACATAGCTAGTTTAAGGCCATCCTGGGCTGCATGAGGTCCTGACTCAAAGATACTTTTCACTGTCACATAGAGATCTCATGCCCTGCTTCAGAAGGAGACAGGAAGGGGGGGATGGGAGTAGCCTTTCTGCTTCTGCGGGATTTTTCAAATGCCAAGGCACCCTATGTAGAATGGCGTGCCCGGGGAGGATAGTAGAGTCAAGGCTCATCCAGGGGCATTTTGTTCTCCGGTGAAAACTGGGAACTGGCATTCGGTGTCTCGGGAAACGACCCCCGCTGTGCCATGCAATGCCACATTTGTAGGTATAGTATCAGCCTCATTGCCGGGCATCAGCCCACCCTCTAAGGAGAAGTCCAGTATAGTGGGCACTCTCGGAAGTACTCTGCTACACGGTCAGCTCAGAGGGACCGGCTTGTCCAGCTCTGTGGCTTCACGGTTCCACAAAAACTGCTTCTCAATAATTCTGTCTCAGTGTATCTGAATCCGAATGACTAACTCCAGGATTTGTAGCACGGCAGCAATTTTAAATATCCCTTTTGTTCTTCCCTGCCCTAAACCCTGCATTCAAATCGTTTTTCCATGACCAACTTGCTTGTCTGACAGGCACGGTAAATTGACATTCTTTTGAACTCCAAATTGCTTTGAATTCAGCTAAGAGTGACTGAATTGTCACATGTGATGAAGGCAGGAACCGTTATACACAATAATCAAGAGTAAATAAAAGACAGTATTCAATAAAAATACATGGTTACATGATTTCAAAGGTTAACTTGTGTTTAAAAGGCTTTTACCTCTTCAATATTAACAAATAATTCCCATTGTGAAAGGAGCAAAAACAGAGACCCTGATTCTTAGAAAACAGCATGTTGTAAGTTTTGGGGGGTTTTGTTGTTGTTGTTGCTATTTGCTTTGTTTTGTTTGATTTGTTTTTCAAATATCTACCCAATGCTAAAATTGCGGTAATCCGCTGACTCTCTGTGGTTATGAACTGGTTAACTGGCACTGTTGGAGCTGTTGTGCCAGTATTCCTTGGCAGATGAGCACTGCTCAGGAACCCACTAGCCTACACTGTGGTAGTCACTCAGCCTCAGATACCATGGCGGGAAGCATCCTGAGATTTGTGGAGCTCTGCCTGCAGGCAAGCATGAGAACGTTGGAACTATGCAGCTAAAACTAACTCCTTAGTCATCAGAACTGTGCATTTGCTGACAGGATTCTTTATGCTCCGTTCTAGAAAAAAAGGTAGGTGGTTAACTTTTCTTGCAGCTGAGACTGAATACTTGACAAAAACAGCTTAAGGAAGGGAAGGCCTGTTTGGCTCACAGTTCCAAAGGATACAGTCTACCATGGAGGAGAAGGCGAGGCTTGAGGAGTAGGAACACAGTGTCTGTAATCAGGAAGCAGAGTCCACAGGAAGTGGGGTTGAGCTTTAAAATCACAAAGCCACTCCCAGTGACCAACTTCTTCCAATGAGGCTGGGGGTCCACAACCTTCCCAGACAGCACCGCCAGCTGGGAACTAACACAACTCATCTTGTATTCACCAACAGCAAACTAGGGATTTCCTACCGGGGGAGCTGGGAGGAAGTGGAGGTACACCTTGGCAGATAAAGAGTCGGTAAGGTCCAAGACTAGACACATCACAAGAATAAAAATGTGAAAGTGTAATAGAGAACAAAGTTTAAAAGATGAATCGTATAATCCAGTCTGAGAAGGAAAGGGGAGATAATGCAATGGTAAGGGGTTATGAATTTAGAAGCTCGGGCAAGGTCAAGTTGATGGGCTTTTGGTAAAACTTGGGAGACAAACTTAACATAATGAGGGTGATCAGTGGATGTGTCTCTACTATGACTTTCTTTCTTTATGACTTTCTGGTGAAGAACAGACATTGTGCCTTACTAGGGAATCTGGTGAAGGCCAGATCTTAGAGAGTAGAGTCAGAATGTGATCTGCCAAAATCCCCCAGGAGAATAGAATAAGAAGTAAAATTGCCAGATAAAATGTAGCTAAATGTTAATTTTAGATTTAAAAATAAATGAGTATTTGGGGGCATTCAACATTTAAGACTTAGTTACATTAGGATCTTTTTAATGAATTCACATTTAAATGGGTCACCTATTCATGTATTTGTTAAACTTGGGTACCTGAGACAAATAAACCTAAATTCTAGCAGCTCATACAAGGCACAAATTGGTGAGATTCCCTGTAACCTCTGTGATTCTAAACTGAAGTTTATGGTACTAAGTAATTTATGGTCCTTTATATGGTTAGTCAAGTTTGTGAGCGACTAATCAAGCTCTCTCTTAAGAAGACTCCAACTCTCAAGACTCCTTTCCACTTTGATGTGGACCATCCTTCTAACATGACGTTCCCTTCAGTTGAAAATAACAGGATGGTAGCTAACGAGGCATCAACAACGAACTGGCTGCTCCCAAGTGTCTGAGAACTTCCGTCCTGTTTGTCATGTTGCTGAAACATGATCTGTCTCCTTTCTCTATAGTCATGACTTGCCACTCTTAAAATTGCTCCCTAATCTACATACATAGTGGAACTCATTACAAGGAAAAATACTAATCCTGAATCAGCTGACAAAAAAAAATGGCACATAGCACTATTTCATGACTTTGTTTACCAAAGTTGTAGAAGTTCATCGAGTCATATGTAAAACAAAAAGCTCTCATGCATACTTTCATCCCTTTGGAATTCATAGGAAAGTCAATCAGATCCTGGGCCCTGATATGAAGGTTACTTCTAGCTCAAAGATATGTGCATGGTTCTCAACTCTTGATACACATTAAACTCACCTGGGGATATTAAGTGAACAATGATGCTCAGACTCTGTGGTGGTTTGAACAGCATCGTAGCATCCATAGCATAGGCTCTGGCATTTATAAGCTTGGTCCCCAGTTGGTGGCACTCTTTGGGGTGACTGAGGAGGTGTGGCGTTGCTGGAGGAAGTCTTGGTGCCATTGGTGCCAAAGTCATGTGCCATTCCTGGTTTGTGCTCTCTGCTTCCTGCTTGTTGTTTAAGATGTTGCCCTCAGCTTCTACTCCAGCCAGCGTGTCTTCTGCTTGCTGCCATGCCTCCCTGTCAGGACAGACTCTTATTCCTCTAGAATGGGAAGCCAAATAAATCACTCCTTCTATAAGCTGCCTCCATCACAGGATTTTATCAGAGAAACAGAAAAGTAACCAATACAGAATGCAGATTCTACAAGAGTTTCCAGTGTTTGCCAGAGATAGTAACAAGCCCAGAAAATGATTTAACAATGTTTAACAAAAACTTGAGTAAGGTGAGCCACCCAACACTGAATACGGCTACCAACCATATCGTTAAAGTTTCTGATTCTCAATTAGTATTTATTTAGAACATATCCATCAGCTGGTTATGGTATCTCAAACCTATAATCCTAATACTTGGAGGCTGAGAAAGAAGAATTGCCATGAGTTCAAGGCCAGTCTGGATACGGGAATTCAAGGCCAGTGTAGGCTATGCTATCCTTCAAAAAATAAAATAAAATATTGCTGAAGATACCATACAATTTGGTTGAAAGACAGAGACCTCAAGTAGAACTGGCCTTGATTTAGAAGCTTTTTGCCTGCTGACTAAGTTTCATAATGTCAGAACAGACTTCTAGGGGAGAATTGTCATCATCAGTCTTACTCAGCTATGAACCTTGCAAACTGTACTGAGGACCAGCCAGGCGAGATGTGTTCACTGGTACAATAGTGACATGACTGTGATGTGGGTAACCAACCACTTCTTATTGAATTTCAGGCTTACTTCGTGGGAAAACATTTCATCTGGTAGTATAAATCTGCGGGCTAGGAAGATAATACGCCTTACTGGGAAAGCTACTGCTGCTGTTTTTCTATATTGACGTGACATTTTCTAAATTGATGTACCTATCAAATTACCTTCTAAGTGTTTATGTGTATCCCTATAGGTTGGTGCTACAGTTAGCTTTAGTTAAAAAACAAAAACAAAAGACAAAACAAAACTTCTTGCCTTAGGCAGTAGTTACTACAGAGACTCATAACTTGATAAAGACTGTGAAGTTCTCAGCCCTAAATGGGACACCTATACCACCACACTCTCTAAGGCTCAGGGAATATTTTTTAAGGGCAGAAAGAACGTAAGAGCTGGAGGAAGGGATGGAGGCAGCATGGAACACTGACTTCTGGATATAGTGTACTCTTGAACCCACAAAAGTTGTACTTGGACTAGATTATCTGTGTTAGAAGGGGGTGGGTCGACGTTCTATTACAAAGGAGGGAGGGGCTCATGAGGCCCTGGACCTCCCTGAGGACTTATGATGGGCAGTTAATTGTTGCTGAAGGAGGATGGTCTTTCTTCAGTGGTGAAGACTCTGGAAAATTGTTCATACTCCAGTAAATAACCTCTCCCCCATGCTGCTGATTAAACTTATTAGTTAATAGAAAGGAAGGAAGAAAGGGAGGAAGGGGGAGAGAGAGTAGAATGGCTTAGCTGAGATAAAGAAGATCAGTGGGAGAGAAGAGAGAAATATGGGAAGTAAATATGATCCAAATCCAAATTGTATACATGCATTAATAGGTCATAATGAAACCTATTATTATGCACAACATATGTATAATTATATATAATTAATAACATAAAAATAGGAAAAAATCCAAACATGCAAATATGATTTTGATAAGGGATATATATAAAATTTAAGGATTTACAAATTAGTCTGTCAGAGTTGTGAATATTCAAATCAGCAGTCGACAAGAAGTCAGACACCTGCAACCCTAGAAAATCAGATACCCCACAGCTGAGGTGGGTCTTCCTTTCATAGTACCCCAAAGGCTTGCATAACAGGGGAGATCTAGATGACTTTCCTTGAGAGCTTCAAAAACGGAAATTAAACCTAAGAAATAACTTGGCCACATTGACCCTGAGGCTTGAGACGCTTAGGCTAATGCTCAGTTTTCTCATCTGGAAAAACAGGATTCTGCTTGTTTGCTTTTTGAGACAGGGTCGCATATAGTCCAGGCTGGCCTTGAACTCTCTATGTAGCCAAGAATGACCTTGAACTCCCTTCTTTTCCTCCTGCCTCTACGTCCCAAGTGCTGGGATTACAAATCTGTGCCATCAGCTGAAGAAAATGGGAGTGAGCCATAAGAAGATAATCTATGCTTTAAAAACAAAACAAAAAACAAACAAAACAGCGGTGTGAGAGGCGGGGCATGCCTATAATCTCAGAACTCGGGGGAGGCAGGAGGATCAGGAGTTCAAAGACAACCTCCGCTCCACAGGGAGTTTGAGTCCAGCTGAGGTTACAACAAGCTTCCTCTCAAGACAAATCTTTGTTTTTGTTTTCTGAGGGCTTTGCTATGTAGACCAGGCTGACCTTGAGCTTGTAGAGCTCCTCCTGTCCAGGTTCGAGGCTACACCTGTCTGTCACTGCACCTGGCTAAAACTGCCTTTTTTTTTTTTTTTTTCCTTAGTTTTTCAAGACAAGGTTTTTCTGTTGTAACTCTGGCTGTCCTGGAACTCTCTGTAGACCATGCTGGACTCTAACTCCCAGAGATCCGCCTGCCTCTGCCTCTCCAGTGCAGGGATTAAAAGGAGTGTGCCCGCTACCACCCAGCTATGCAACAGCCATTTTTAATTGAAGTAATGCATGAAAAGACACAGCAAAGTGCTTATCATGGAAAACACACTTAATGAATGCTAATATTTTAATATTGAAGACCCTCCAAAAGTTATTGTAGCCAATTTTTCTCATTTATCATTACTAAATTCTCATTTTTCTGTTCCAGTCGAGCAAATACATTTGGGCATATATTAACTTCTATGTAAACATCACCCCATCATGAAGCATTTTTTTCTATTTTATCCAAAGAAATAAAAGTTCAAGCAGGGCAGTGATGGCACACCCCTTTAGATCCCAAGTTTCAGGAGGCAGAGGCAGGCAGATCTCTGTGAGTTCTAGGCCAGCCTGTGTACAGAGTGAGTTCCAGGATAGCCAGAGTTACAACAGAAAAAGCCTGTCTCAAAAAACCAACCAAACAAACAAAGAAATAAAAGTTCAAATCAATTACGCTTTAATATTTACTATATATTGTTTTTTGTGAGTGCCTGCACAGACGCACATGCTCCATATCCACACCATGTGCCCTCAGAGACCAGAAGAGAGAGCCAGGTGCCCTGGAACTGGAGCTACAGGCAATTGTGAGCTGCCATGTGGGTGCTGGGAACTGAGCCCAGATCCTCTGCAAGATCAGCAAATGCTCTTAACTGCTGAGACATCTCTGCAGCCCCTCAACTCTTTTTTAAAAGCAACAATGAAGGAACGTTGCCTATCCAGGGAGGAAAATTTAAGTTGGATGATGTTAAGTTGTAAATCTACTTACGTGTTTTTCTTCATAGTGTACATTGTCTTTTCTTTGTATTTTACAAAGAAAAGTTTGAGTTGGAAAGCATCAAAACTTTGACCCGTATTACCTCACAGCTACCCAAACTGCTGGGTTCTTACCGTCAAACCCTGCTTTTCCAATTAAAGAACATAACATTTTTATCAAATCTTTGGATGCTACCATAGAGTTTGATTCTTTTATTGCATTTTGGGTTTGTTTTATTTATTGTTTGCTTGTTTGCTTCCCTAAACCCAACTTCTTCCAACTGATAAGGTAACTTAACTCTTGGACGCAGGTTCTCACAGTCACTAGACACGCAGTTTGATGCGCACCCAGGTAGAGACTTGCACATATTCTCAGCCCATATAGATGGCTATCATTGCTACCGATCAGCCAAGGCTATACCATCTGCATGAAATAAGCCTTTCCCTTATCGGTAGTGCTGCACACGGAAGCCTGAGAGCGCCCACTGTTGTGCATGCACAGGCTGAAGTTTTGTTTCTCTTGGATAGCTCTCTGTTGTTGCCGTCTCTTCCCACCTAGGTATGCTCAGGTCAGCGCTGAGAGCTTTAGCAGGAAGTATATGCACTCAGCCTTTTTCATCACCGAGGGGAACATCACAGGGACACAGCGTCAGGAGGGAACAAGGGCTGGGTAGACTCTTGGGCGAGGGAGGAAGGCAGTGTAGGACGTAGAGCACAGTGCGCCCAGTGGGTGGAGATGTACAGCTCACCTTCATAAAGCAAGTGTCCAGCAAGGGCCCAGTCTGTGGAGAGCTCTGTGGGACCCTTCAACTGCCTTTCACGACGCAGACTAAAACCACCTCCCACGAAACCATCATTACTCTGTTTGCACACACCTTTTCATTTTTCTACTTCATTGCACCCTATTAACCTTCAAGACTCCTTCAACGTTCCCTTTGTTTCTAAAGACTGCTTTCCCAAATCTTTACTCAACCTCTATGAGATAAGGAATTCCTGCTCAGACCCGTACAACCTTTGCCGTCTTTTTTAAATTAAAAACGTCTGCCTCTACCACTAGATGTCTAATTTCTCCAGAGTGAGAACATAATCGTAGCAGTAACTCGGTGTGCCTGATGTCTGAATGAATGAATTACAAGTAAGTGGTTGTTGTGGTTTGAATAAGAAATGCTCCCAATGGGCTCACGTATTTGCATACTTTGTCCCCAGATGGCACTGCTCTTTGGGAAGGTTATGGAACCTTTAGGAGGTGGAAAGCTTGCTGGAGGAGGTGTCACTCAGGTGAGCTTTGAGGCTTTATAGTTTACTCCCACTTCCTGTGTATTCCTTCTCCCTCCCCTGACCCCTCTCTACCTCCTGTGTATGGATGAAATGTGATCAGTCTGCTCTCTGTCAGGCCAGCCTCACACTCCTGTTGCCACGCCTTTCCCACTATGATGAACTATATCCCCTCTAAAACTATAAGCCACCTAGACATTTTCTTCCCTGACTTGCTTTTTGTAGGTGCATTTTCTCACAGCATCAGAAAAGTAACTAGTGAAGAAGTCAATGATACTTCTGTATAACAACCAAATATGTCAATATCGTGAGATATGTTTTTCTTTGACTTAAACAGAAAACACGTTAGATACCAGAAGATAATATTGGATTTTCAATAAACTTAAAATGTGTAATTTAGGGTTTTTTTTTGTTTTGTTTTTGCAAATTTCTTAAAAATGACACTGTCTGTCATCTTAGAAATGGTCAGCTCAGTCCCTGATTAGATCAAAATTACTCCTTTATTTGAGAAACAATAAAATATAGATTTGCACAAATGGAAGGTGGCCCTTTTTAAACAAGACTTAGAAATGCTATCCTTATTTCAGAAATGCTAAAGACAATTTTTAAAGAAAATAGCTCTCAATCATAGATTCAATCAAGTCATGTGAAATCTTTAATTTGCCTCCCCTCCCATAAAATAATGAAGTTTCACAAGTCTGATATACTTCATGCTTAGCGGTGACTACCTTGAAATATATCGGAGTATTTATTTTTTTCACAGAAAAGATCACTATGAAAAACAAAATAGAAAACTGGTTAAAGGAAACATGGATTCTCATTGAGTATGGGGAGGATTGATAAGCGAGCAAGGGCAGGGGGAGCATGGATTATCCCTTCATTTGAGAGGCCTTTAGTGTTAGAATTTCTATTTGACTTTTTTTATTACCATAGCGTCCTGTTTCCTGGTAAAAATTTTCCATCTTGGTATGTTTTTCTGAACAGATCAATCATAGTTTGTTACGTTATGGTCTATGTATGATCACACACACACACACACACACACACACACACACCCCACCGTCCAGGACATCTGAATCTATTTTTACCACTCATTTTCCAGACTATACTTTGTTATGCATATGGCTCTCTTATTAAGCAGTTGCATTACTTATAAAAGAACAGGTGGAAAAGCATAGAAGCTGTGACGCTGCCTGCCGACAGGTACTTTCTCTGGTCACTGGTGAGCGGGTGAACACGACATTCACCTTCATTTGATCTAAGCAGAGACTGGGCTGACCAAGCTCCATTGCAATCTTTGGAAGTTTTTGGTGTCTATCTTCCCTTCATTCCTAGGGTGTGACTTTGTGGGGTTCTTAACTGACGTGCTAGAGTGTTTGCTAGCACCCATCTTCCTTGTTATATCACAAACTAAAATTCATTTCTCTTATCCCCTTTGCATCTTAAGAATTTAACTAAGCACTTTTGAGTGCTGGTTTTACGCAGCTTATTGTTTTCAGGATATTGATCCTTCAAGATTCATTTGGCTGGGTTTCTCTCCGATGTGTAAGCATGTCTGTGGTTCCTCCTGTAACAGCGCCCCAGATCTTAGTAGGCCCTGCAACCTTAGCTCAACTGCCTCCATGTTGGAAGTGGCATTCAGGCTGTAAGACTCAGCACATAGACAGCACCACCTGCCAAAACTAAAACAAAGGCCTAATCCATCAAGGTCCACACAGTTCTAGGAAAGCCTCAAAATATATTAGCCTTGCTTTTTAGCTTCTGTGGCTCTGCTTCTGGCTCTGTTCTCATTAACTAAATTATGTTTATGTTAACAGAATATGTTTTTGTGCTTAAAACACACCCTGAGAAAGGCTCAGGGCTACACTGGGATCCCAAACACCAGTATGGTCACCAGCTGGCTAACAAAAACTTTCTATTGGCTTAAGCCCATGTCTGAGGAGTCTTCTCTGGTGAATACCTGTAACACTCCAAACAAGTGAGTGTGTGTGTGTTTATGTTTTATCCTAGAGATATATATATTTTTTTAAAAAAAAACATATTTGAAACTGTAAAAAACTGAGACTAAGCAATTGTAGAAACTTTGATTATAGAACAGAAAGTGATCTGAGCAATCGAACAACAAAAGCAAGACAAAGTTTGACAGTTGGGTAAAGGAACTTACGAGAAAGCAGAAAATTATTGATTTCTGCACCAGTCATGGTTATCCAGAGCACTAGAATGAAACTATCATGAAGATACAAATACACACACACACACACACTCACATGCACACACCACACACACACACACACATTCACATGCACACCACACACGCACACACACACACTCACATGCACACCACACACACACACACACACACACACACACACACACACACAATGGCTTATTAGATTGGCCACACACAAGTTTGAGGCCAGTCTGGGTCATGTGATCACATCCTAAGAAGATAACTATTTCAGAGTGACAGGTGTTTGGATATTTTCTCCTGTCTTCTTCACATTCTTTCCTAGCTGTCTTTCTTCAAAAGAGCATGTGTTATTGCTATACTTTCTGAAGCAGAAAACCACTGCTTCCTGCCTCAAACACCAGCATTGTGAACAGTAAGCTCCCCCAAGGGATCAAGCATTTCCCTTCAGCTCTGGGAGTTTTGCCTCATTCTTGTTCAACCAACCACAGCACAGGTGTGGCCAACGCACAGCAGGTGAGTACAACGGTAGCCCCCAAATTCCTTGCATATACTTTACATAAGTCAAAACTTACAAGTCTATGAAATGGGACTGAGTGGTATCCCCTATGGCCGGGGAATAGTTAGAGCTCAGAGGTATTAAGAGATTGTAAAGGATGCATTGCAATTCATATCAGAGAAGACCTGCCAGCTCATTGTCCGAAGTCTTCTTACTCTGAACCTATGCCATCCCCGTCCTACCCTTTTATCTTGCCTCAAGAGAACACTGTTCCATGTGGATGGCTTGTTCTTTCCTTGCTGTGGTGGTTGCTGTTATTGTCATGTCTGGTCCTGCCCACCTCCGGCCGGCTTCTCACACATGTGCTTGTGTCCCTTTAGTACCTCATGTCGCTGTCGCTCGGTATCTCCGAAGCACAATCACAGACAACACAAATACAGCTGAAGTCATGAGCCCGGGAGTGGCACCATATGCAGGCACTTCGGCCCTCCTTTGGATGTACAAAACCTTTTCATAATCAGTTGTTTCAAAGTCCTAACTCTGACTTAATTTCAAAGCTCACCTGATTGTGCATTCCAGAGCAGAAGCAGCTTCCGTTACTAGTGAGAACAGCATTGAGCTCATGCACAGAACCACAGAACCAGTACAACGTGACCTAAGAAGCTGACTTTTCTATCAGGATCAACCCAGAGCGTTTAGCTCTATCTCTAGCAACACTTTACTACCATTCAAATGTGTCCTCCCCTTTTTTTAAAAAAAAAAAAAAGGCAGTTCTGTCTCTTGAATTCATTTACTTTATATAAATTTAACCATCTCCCAAACAAGATCTTCTCTCTTAGCTCACTGTGTTTGACATAAAATGTTTCTGTCTACTGCTCCAAGCGCTGTATAGCACATTTTTTTAACTTTTTCCTTTGCCCCTCCCACTGCTGGCTACAACAGACAAGCACATTCCTGTCCATTTCTCAGAACACCAAGACAGGGGAAATACAATGGTCTCTCTTCAACCAACCCATCATCTTTTCCTGGCAGCAACTTAAAAATATAGCTGAGGTAGTACAGGTTTTTAAGAATAAAAGCTGGAAAGTATTACTAAAGAGAAATATAGTTTAATTGTGGACCAGGAATGAGAGATTAATACCTGCATTAATACCTGGATACTCTATATTCTGCAATTTATTAAACAAAGATCAATTTAAAATAAAATAATAGAACACTATCCCATGCAAATAGAAAGCATTAAAGAAACAGTGGGCCAGCATTAATATATTAATATTAACAAGGAAAATGTCAAGACAGGATTACTGGAGATGGACAGGGAATAGTTCATAGTTATAATTAATATCTCATATATATTAATATCAACGTAGCAAGAAAACAAAATCAAGTCATATGATTCCAATAACAGAGGTTCAAACTCCATGAAATAATCATAATATCACAAAACTAAAGTAAGGCACAGAAAAAGATCTACAACAATAGTTGGAAATTTAAAAAGTGCTTTTTTAGTAATTAATATGAAAAGATCTTAGTAACAGTAAGGAGGATATAAAACACTTGAACAATACTATCACAAAGTTAATTGGCATTTACAGAAAATCATATTCAATAACATTCTTTCCAAGTTAACACAAAAGATTAAGTTAACCCAGGCTAAGCATCAATAGTACAATAAAGCCATTTGAAATCTTGTGGAATACTATATCTAATATTAGTATAACAAATTAGAAATTAATAACAATATGATTTCTCAAATATTCAGAAACAAATATATATGTGTGTGCATGCATATGTGCGTGTGTGTGTGTGTGTGTGTATACATGTCTTTCAGTGTGTGGGGGAATGTATAAAAACACATGCATGCATGTTGAAGCCAAAGAAGAATGTTGGGAGAGTCCTCTTCTACTGCTTTCCATCTTATTTCTCATGAATCTGGAGCTCACTATTTCAGTTAGGCTAGCTGGCAAACAAGTTCCCAGGAGCTACCTGCCTCCCTGTGCAACACTGGGGTTGTAGGAATGTTCAGTAATGCCTGGATTTTCATAGGTGATGGAGTTTAGAATTCAAATTACTTATACAACAAATGCTCTTATTTTACAACAAACACCTCCACTGAACTGTCTCTCTACTCCCTAAATTATATATTGCTAACTAAGAACCAATGCAGAAGTAAAAAAAAGAAACTGAGTAATAATGGATAAAAATTTAATCAAATAATAATAAAGATACATATCAATTTGTAGTATGCATCTGAAATAGTGGTTGAAAGGAAATTCATAGTTTTTAAAAGAAGAAAACTATGAAATCATGATCTACCTTAAGAAGACAGAAAAGAGGAATAACAAACTAAATATATTACAAGTAGAACAAAAATAATAAATAGGACAGAAATCAATGAAGTCTAGTTCATTGCTATCTGTTTTCTAAAACAAATAGTATGGGAAGAGGGGATCAACTCTCAGCATTTTGATAAAGACCAAATGCAGATAATAAGAAGGAAAGCCAAAATCTGTTTTCTTGGAATTATTTACAAAGTTGGTTATTGGCTCTGCCCAACTAATGAAGAAGAAAAGAGGAAAACAAACACATATGTTTTTTGGTTGAAAGAGATACCACTTCAGATTCAGCATTTATTGAAAGAAAATATCGTAAATCATGTAAATGTATTCATTCCTTGTTAAAATAAATAAGTTCCAAAACCGACATAGAAGAAGTTGAAAAAATGAGTAGCTATGTTAAAGAAAAATCTTTCTCATATAGGTGTGTGTGTGTGTGTGTGTGTGTGTGTGTGTGTGTGTGTGTGTTGGGTGAGTTGAGGGGTGGGGATGTTCAATCCACCCTAGCTGGGGCCTTGGTAAGAATAGAACTGTTAAGTACTAGAATGTTAATATCATGTTAATTCCTCAATGTGTATATGCTGTTAAATCACAGACCCTCAAACCCCAACCTCTGCTGCTGACAGGCCCCTGTGAAGATTAGAGCACACAGGTCAGATCTCTGTGGGGAGATACAAGCAGTACATCCCTTCCACCACACAGCTGCAAATATATTATTGGTCTCACCCAGTGTGTGGCTCCTGGTCAGATAAGCTGGGCCAAACTATGTCCCACGGCATAGAATTTCCTGCTAGCCTCTAGAAGCCCATAGAATCAGACACTCCCTTCATCTGGGGAGTTTCTCTGAAGACTCTCTCTCTCTGTACTTCGGCCTGCCCTCCTACCTTGCCATCTCATGTGCTTGGCCACTATCTTAGCTCTTCTACTTTAAGCTATTTCTCTTGATAAAGCTTCTTTCTGAGTCTTTGAAGGAAAGCCCCCCCCCCCCCTCTCCCTCTTCAAGGTCCTGGTCATGTTGTCTCTGATGTAATGCTAATGTAATGTAATGAATCCTAATTGCTCTCCTACCTCAAGAGTTGATCATAGCATCCCATGATCATGAGGCTTTCTCCCAATAAAGTTCATTCTAGTGGATAATTTCTCAAACCTGCCGTCCTTTCTCTTTTTATAACATATATACCTTCATCCTTTCCTTTGAATATTTTGAACTGAATGAGTTACTTAACTGCTGTAGCAGTCATTTCCTTTCCCACATCTGATTGGCCTGCCAGCCAAGAAGTGTTTTGGCAAACAATCAGATCGTGTCCAACATATCCTGGGTATCTTAAATCCTCCACTAGTTCAAGGAGCATGTCTCTCCAGCCATAAAGGATATCACAAATGAAACCACAAGTCCTGCTCCAGGAATCCTTATCTCTTATCATGACCATTCCAGACAGCCCGTGCCTGGGGAAACTGCAGGCCCTGCTAACCCCGAAGCTATTTTCACTTAGGCAAGGAGAGGAGACCCTCAGTTTTTAAGTCAGCATAAAGTCTGTGATCTGTACAAGGCTGAGGCCTAGGAATAGTAAGTGCTGTGATTGGTGGAAACTGACCTTGTCTTGTCATCGGTGAACATACAACTCTTCATTTACGTAAAGTACCCATCCTACATCCCTCCTTCTGGCTATATAACCAAGCTTACTTTTGAACCAGTTGGGAGACATCTTCCTGTTCTTCATCTTGGCATTGCAACTATACTTCTAATAGGAAGTTTCCTAGTACTTTTGTAGTATAGTAGTGATCTTTTTCATAGGTAGTGGGGCTTTAGCTCATAATGTAGGTGAGACTGGAGAGGTGACAAAAAGCAGCAGCAATATCAATAGCAGAGACGACAGCAGCAACAGCAAAAAGGTGGCTCAAAGTCCCAGAGAGCAACGAGGGTCAGAAACCGTAGGAAACAAAGGCAGCTGAGAGATAAAGGATGGTGGGAACGGGCAAGAAGAGATAGAAAATGAGGTATTTGGAAAGTGGAAGACTGTGATATCAAAATGACAAACTGCAGTCCATTGTCTCTAGAAAAGCACCAGGAAGCAAGTCTCGTGGGCCTAAGTGCTGTTAGAAACCATGGCCCCAGTACCCAAGGCCTTAGTACTCTGACACTTGGCTAGCACTGACTGCCAATACTACCAGCTGCTGCTAAGAACTGAGCATTGCATTAGCTGCCCAAGCAGTAAGCCTCTTTGCACCTAGATTCACAGATGCTGGCCTTTAAAGCCTGGAGCTACAAGCCTCTAGTTCTCAGAATTTTGAGCTACAAGGCTACAAGCCCTTGCTGCTCAAGCACCCAGGTTTGCCAGCACTAGAAGAGCTAGCTATTCCTTGCTTATTTGTGATGAGAAGTGAATTCAACAGAAAGACCCAATTCAGGTAATTGGGAACATTCTCAGAATAAAAAGATGCAAATACGGTCTTATTAGTAATTTCTATGAAATGTTTAAGGAAAGATTAATGCATGGTCTTTCAGAACACAAATGTCAGCACCATGCATGGCCTGCTTAAATAAATAAGTGATGAAAATAGAAAAACGTATTTGCAGTGATTGATTTTGTACCCCGGTAAGAAACCCTTGGAAGTTTAAAAGAAAATAAACTGAAAAACAAGAATATTCATACTGAATAATTAAGAATACACCAATTTTAATGACCAAGACAATCTTAAAATATTCATTGGTTTTCTTTATTTCACAGATTTCTTTTTTTTTTTTTTTTAATGGGTATTATATATGATTTTATGTGCAACACATGCTTGCAAGAAGCTTCAGAGGCTAAACATTCTCAGATCTTTTGGAATTGGAGTTATGGGTCAGTTGTTACCCACCTATGTGGATGCTGGGAACTGAACCCAGGTCATCTGCAAGAGCAGGAAACACTTTTAACAAGTGAGCCATCTCCCCAGCCCTCACAATATTGTTTTTCGAAACACTATGTTATGCAGACAAAACTGAAATGAAGGCTCAGAAATTCACTGAATGCCTAATAATCCCAGCACTTGGGTTCTGAGGTGGTAGGATCCAGAGTTCAAGGTCAGAATAGGCTACATAGACTCTTTCTTATTAAAAAGAAAGAAAGAAAGAGAGAGAGAGAGAGAGAGAGAGAGAGAGAGAGAGAGAGAAAGAAAGAAAGAAAGAAAGAAAGAAAGAAAGAAAGAAAGAAAGAAAGAAAGAAAGAAAGAAAGGAAGGAAGAAAGGAGATCCAGAAATAATTCAATACATGTAATGCAGAGGAACTGAAATTCAAACCCAGGCTAATTGATTCTAGAACCTCTGATCTTTGTAAGTTTTGTGTGCATATATTCTACCTAAAGATTTAAATATATGCAGTCGCCAACCCAGCCATAGAACAGAGAGATTGTAGCATGCCTGAAAAAGGGAGGTAGCATGCACAGAGATTTTGATTAAGCTCATTAAAGTCTGGAGACGGGCTGGAGAGATGGCCAGTGGTTAACAGCACTGGAAGCACAGGTTGAACTTGAGTGTGTTTGTTTGTTTAGAGAGGGCATGGGGGTGGGAAGGTGGACCTGGGAGGAGTAGGAAGTAGGTGTGGTCAGAATACATTGTATGAGATTCTCAAATAATAAATATTATGTTTAAAAATAATAATAAAATAAAATAGATAAAACCTAGAGATAATTCACATGCCTGTGATAGGGATCAGTTTGATAGATTTGGTTAGTATCTACCTTGCAATGTTACATGATTTAAAAACTTACCGTATATTTATAGAAAATATATCTATAACAGAGTATTTTTTGAAAAAGTGAGTTATAAGGCCTAATTATTCTAATCTTATTTATATGAATCCTGGCCATGATGTTGGAACATGTGCGCATGGTAAGATGTCTAAAATATGTGCAGCAAAATACGAGTGTGATTGTGGGGTTTAATTTTCTTTGAAGTTCTTGGGCTATTTGGCTTTCTAACAAGATACTTTTTAAAGGGTTTATTCTATTTATTTTCTTTTAAAATTAAAATATAGTTATATCATTTCCCCCTTTCCTCTTTTTCCTATCCTTCCCATGTATCTCCACTTGCTTCTTCTCAAAATTATGGTCTCTTTTTCCTTAGTTGTTATATACACACACATACACACTACATACACACACTACATACACATACACAAACACGTGTGTGTGTATGTGTATGTGTACAATTAAATACATAAATACAATCTGCTATCTCCGTACAACGTTACTTTCAGAGCTGACCACTTGGTATTGGCTAACCAATTAGTAGGCTCATTCCTAGGAAAGACTATTTCTATTCACCATTCCTTAGTTGCCTGTGGCTGTTTGTCTATGGATAGGACCTGGTGAGATTCCCCATCTAACAAGATACTTTTAGTTAAAAACTATAGCAACATGAATTTCAGAGATTTCAGTTCCTATCACTGCTTGTATTGGCAAATTTTTTCATCTCTCCAACCTTTAGATACTTCACACATAAAATAAGAACACCCTTAACCTAACACATAGACCTGTTTTGAGAAATGGATTAAATATCCTTAAAGTGCTAACACAATACTCAATAAATGAGTCCAAAAAAAATGACAAATCTATTTGCTTATGAGAAGTTATTCACATATCCTAGTCAAATTTCCAAGTGAAAACTTCAACATCTAAGCTAACAAAGAATTACAGCCTCCTGGTATCCTGCACACAGAGGTCAGGCTAAGGAGACACTGCCCTGGCTATTTCTTCCTCCTCTTTCAGACAAAACATGGAAGCAGAGCTCACTGTACCTGCTCTGAGCAGAGTACTTGGAGCTGGCACAACTCACATCCTTCTTGATGGTCACAGGGTCACCTGTTCTAGCAGGATGTGATCCATTAGAGCAGAGCAGTCCCTGTCCCTTTAAGTCACCCAAATACCCCTATAGCAAGCATGCCAATCAATGAAATGTCCAGAGTATGCAAATGCAGCAATTTTAACAAGCGCTGGTCGAACCTGTTCCTTAGTCATCCAATACAGTGTTAGGAGACAGCACACCCACAAAAGAGAAAACTCAGACAGCGGCTAAATGGATTAAGAGCAGTTGCAGAGCTAAGCTACTCTCTCCCCTTAGTCAAAAACTCTCATTAAAATAAATGAGCCTGCTCATTTGAGGAGGAAAAAAAAAGGTTTGGGGCATCAAGTTGGAAGAGCCATTCAATTTCTGCTCATCAAAAGGGAACAGAAATCCTCACTCTACAACACCCGCAGCTGCGGATCACCAGCCATCTCTGCTTATTAATGTTCTCATTAAATGTCTTCTGTCCATCTGTATTCAAGCTCATCTTTTCTAATCTGAGACAAGGTTTTTTTTTGCATATGAAATAATTAGATTTATTTATCTCTGGCCAATTCCAAACTTGGTTGAAAGTAAAAAATAGAGAATCTGGTAAGTAGTAAATTTGAAATTCTCCTCATACCCTGAACATTCCAGCTGTCTGTGGCTGCTCCTTTCTTTCTGAGCCCAAAGCTTCTGGTACTGTTCACAGTACTTGGTGCACTGCCCAGCACCACATAAGATCTGCCTGCGGTGTAAGAACATGTGGAAAAAGTATGTGTCTTTGTCACACCCTATTAAATGGTATTCAAAACACAATTCCCCAGAAACTAACTTGATTGAGGTTTTATGATGCTTTTCAAGCTGATGGAAACAATTCAAGGCCATGAAAGAAAGCTTAACTAGTACTGCTATGGGAATCTCGGACTGCTTGGCTCACAGTCCTGACCTGGCTTAGGCAAAGTTCAGCTGGATTTCATTCTTCTAGACCTTTGACAGATCATTCCAGATTAATGGCTACAAAGCTTTCCATGTTTCTAATAAAACCTGTGTCTCTTTGGACTGATTCTTAAATGTGTTTGAAGCTGAAAAATGTCAACAGGTATCAAGACTGTTTGAAGAGACTCTGATGGTATTGCGTGTATAATATTTTGTGTGTGCTTTTTATGTACCCAGCCCTACAGTTCTGATCAAAGCTTCCAAACTAGGAAGCGCAGTCAAAGGAGACACTGCTTTAAATTGCACCTACACATCATACCAGTGTGGCTCTTCCAGAGTGGAACTGATTAAGCTGCCAGCCCAGGTCTCAATTGAAATGGAATCTCTGGGCTCTTTTAATGTTTGAAAAATAAAAAGAAATTTGTCCTCTCTCAGGGTTGACCAGCAACCTCAACCTCTGAGCCATGTGGCGAGGCAGTGCCTTGATCCTGTCACCTATCACAAGTGATCACTCAGTCAGTCATTACCTGCCCTGCGTGCTGCTCCATCAGAAAAACATCTGTGAACATTATTTGACAAATTGATCGCTAAATGAGCCATTAGCTGAAGGGGCTTTTGGGTTGCCTCTAGGAAGCCAGAGTGGCTGCAGAAGGAAACCGCTTACAGATGCAAAGCAGGGATTAGAAAAGAGAGCAGACTCGGTGTCAGTTGCCTGGGAGGCTGAAGGGGACCAGTGTGAGGGAAAGGGGGTGGAGGAGACAGCCATGAATCATGTCCTGCAAGGAAACTTACCTTCCCTAAAGGAAGCTGTTTTATTAGCACCAGTAGGAAAACTGTTTAATTCCCTTGGTACCTTTAGGGGGAAATTTAAGCCTTTGTGAAGTCAAAGGAGAAAGAATTGTAGCAGGTGATATGCTCATCAAGGAAAGAAAGCTGGGAAAACAATGTTAGTCATTTTACCATCCCTGATTGCCAAGAGCCGACAGGTGTGCTGCTTACCATTGTTCTGACAGAGAGCAAGTTAGTTTTCAGCCTTGCCTCTCCTCCAGTGTGTGTGGGAGTGGGGTGGGAGGGGGAAGTAGGGGTTGGAAGGGGGGAATGGAGGCTGCCTGCCTGGCTCAGGCTGCAAGGAGTGGGAAGAAAGGGGTGGGGGTGGGGGGAGATTCCTCACATTAGCATCCACTGCACGCCTTTGTTTGAAGCTTCACTAAAAACACATGGTCTTCCCGAGAAATGTACCGCACATGGGCAATTTCCCCACGGTGGCTCCAAAAATAGCCTGTAAACAATATATCGCAACTTCAAGGTAAAGAGATGCAGAGAGGTGCCCAGGTTAAATTATGTCAGATCAGTGAGAAGTAGAGGCTACAAGAGGTCCTTAACGGAAACACTTTTTCTAAAGCCCACAGGTTTCATGTTGCTGACGGATGTTAGTGATTTACAAAGAGATCCTGGAATAAAAGGAAGCAGGTTGTTTTGATCCAGAATAATGTGTTTGCCTGTCTCGTGTGGCATGGAAACTATTTCAGTGCCAGATCCCCGGAGAGGAGAGGAAAAGCCCACAGGACTGAAGCAGTACCAGACACAGTAGCTGCAAGGCTTTGAGACCACAGTACTAAAGTTTCCTTTGGGGCTGGGGTATTAAAAGCTCAGGGTTACTGGCTGCTGCAGCATCACTAGGTAGACTCCCATGACAATGGGAAAGGAACCAGAACCAAACATCTGTGCTAAATCTAGGACACTCTGGATTGCAAATTTGATGGATATCAATAAAATCTTCGCTGGGTGTATTTAGAGCAGAGAAAAGGCATCCATTATTCACAACACAGGAAATTTGAGACGTGCTGGCTCTTTCCCAAACATCCGGACATTTTTCTAATAAAATAAGCAGTTAACTTCAAACAACTCGAAAGTCGTGACATAATGGTACGATCACATCCATAAGGCTCAAGGCTTACACGCTAACCCAATCCCATAATAATAACGAAAGCCAAAGGAATTGAATTACCCACCCAAACAAGCCACTTTCAAGTTAAGAGCAGAGGGCTTTCCATCCAAGGGCCCTTTCTAGAGGCAGCGAAGTTTAATCTACTTACTCCCTTTACTAAACCGAGACATTGCAATTCACATGGCTGATAAACGTGTAAGACTATTCCACACGTCTCCTCCACATTGCACCACGGCACCACGGACAATGCTGTGGCCACACAGACACGGCAAAGGGACACAGTTGTTCCTTTGCATCCTTGTTCTTCGGGTCAGCAAACCATCATGAAAGTTGAGGGGACGGAGGAGGTATGAGGGATAAGGAACAGAAATGACTAAATGGATTCTCTATGGAATGTTTACTTTTCTGTCTCCCTTGAGCTCTGAGGGAGTCTCCATTCCCCCATCCCCCCCCCCCAAAAAAAAAACACTGAAAGAAAAAAAATTTGCGCGTAGTAACTACTCAGACGGGATTATCAGAAGTTTAAGAGAATAAATTATTTAAATGTACAAACTCAATAAGCCACTGGGTCACATAAAATATTGTCTCAGATGGATGCAATTGCATGTTGTTAAACACCAAGTATAGACTTCTGCTTGTGGCCAGGATGGATGTATCCTTCCATCCTGAAACAAAACCTATGTGCCTCATACTCCAGGACTCAAATAACAAAATATAAAAGCTGCAGGGAGAGAGAATAAAGCTGGAAAGAACTGTGCTGAAAAGCCAAGATTTCTTAAACTTAAATGTGCTCCGTTGCCAACAGTGTCTCCATGTAGCAAAAGCTCATCAGGTATCTGTTAGCTGATTCGATTAAGCTGCAAAGCTAAGGGAAGCCAATGGAGAAATCGTGCTCTCCTGATAACCATCAATGGAACTTGATAATAGGCTGCAGAAATCAAGGTGTCTGGAGAATGTTATTAAGGCAGCCGGAAGTTAAATAGGAGATACAGAAGTGAGAGTCCGGGTCAGTGATCTGCAGATAACTGGAAAGGAAGTTCTGGTGGTCCAGGGCAAGGCTGGAGGAACCAGGAAACACAGAGAATGTTCCAGTTGAAGAGGATAGGTCCTCAAGCATACACATTAAATCAGCCGAGAAAAGACAAGGCAAGCGTAGCTAGGAAGGCTTAACCATAATTCTGTTAGGTCTCAAACCCTGGTCAAGCTAACTGAGGTGCCTACTAACGTATCAAAGCAGACTCTGGCCTCTCCCTCAGCCCCTACCTGCTACAGAGTCCAGCTCCTCAGCACTCTTACCTGCCCCCTATCCTAAACTCCTCCAGCCCCTGAGCTTCACTGCCTCTCCCCAAGCTGCTCTACACTACATAACCCAGCCATTTGGGAAACAAGGCCCTTTTGATCTCTTTGCCTCTTGGTCTCTTGACTTGTTCCTGGCCTCTTGGCTTCTGGCTCTTCCCCTCTCCCCTTCCCCTTCTCCTCTGGCTCAGTTCAGTCCGCCTGGCAGACTTGGTCTAGTGTCTTCCAGTTGCCTCTGACTCTGCCTCTGCCTCTACCTGTGCTCCCCTTTATATCTATAATAAAAACCTCAACCCCTTAGGAGCAGTCGTGTTCCTCCTTTATTTCATTTATTCATTCAAATTCCTCACTTACAATGGACAAAAAGCAAGATGATGCTGGGAAAGCAATTCCTACAGTGGTTTTGGTTGAATTTTAGAGAAGTGTGAGCCTAACCTAGGGTGGAAGCACGGAATCCTCTTACAAGTATAAAAAAAGCTAGAAAAAACAAAAACGTTGGCTATCTGACTTAAGCGAGGGATATATAGTAGCACCCTTCTATGGTCCCTCTTGATACGGGGGAAATTGGCCTTCTAAAAACCACCCCTGCACCTATGCTCTGGGATCCCTCCTTGCCAGCTCCACAAGGAGTCTCCCGGTTTCCCCTTTCCTCCAACTTGCATACCCTATCCAAGATGGCTTCCAACGACCGGCATACTGCAACAGCAGTGCCTCCCTTCCTGTCCACCAAACAAAATAATCTTTCTTACCTCCTTTGCCCTGATATTTTTCTACAGGGTGTGTCCTTCTCCCGGGTTTTCTGGTTTCTTCTTATGTACGTATTTTAGATCAAAGGTCACCCGCACAGAGACCACGTGGCATCCACGGTGGCATTTGTTCCTTGACATCCCTAACCACGGTAACCTAATTTCTTAACTTACTGGAATATTGAAATCAGAGGAATATGAATTTGTTTAGACCATGAGTCTCAATTTTGACTGTACGTTGGAATGAATAATGCCTAGGCATTACCTAAACCTAGAAAAAAGTATCTACCCATGAGCAGACTGTGGGATCAGTCTTGATATATGACAGTCCCATGCCGTAGTGAAGTCTAACAGCCAGCCAAGGAATGGCAGAGCAAGGGAGGGGAGAGAGCTTGCTGTGTTTGATGGACAGAAAGGAAGACATTGTGCTTACAGTTTGCAAGTTGAAACTGCTAGCTTAGTATTTCCCTAATTCTGTCCCCTCTAGATCAATTCCACGGTCTTTAGCTTCTGCACATCAAAAATCACTCCCAGAACTCTTTCAAATATCAATTCTCAAGTGACATAGGCAGGTGAGCCAGTATCTCTGAAGACGGCTTCTGGGCCTTGAGAAGCCCACATTAAGTAATTATAAGCAGGGCTGAGACTCACGGGTGTAACAGGAATTAATGAAGATATCGTTCTTTTAATGGCAGTGTGGAGATACTTCATCACTTGTTTGCCAGCTTAGAGTGGAGCGTGCAGCAGCCTGAGCCACGCCAATCAACGGTCCTATGCTCACATTATAGCAAAATTCTGTCTCCCAACTTCATCCTCAAGCAAAACCTGAGCCCAAACATGATCCATTTTTACTATTTGAAAAACACACACACAAAAAAAAAACAACCGTTGCCTTACTGTGTCTTTTCTGACTCAATTAGAAGGTTCCTTGGTATAAACATCACTGTGCTATCACCTCAGTTCAGTTGTATGCCTCAAAGAGGACTGTGAAATAAACAATCATCTCACCAGGCTCAGTTTGTTCAGACTCTGCTCTCAGAGGAAAGTCCTGTATTCTAGAGAACTAGCTCTCTACTGGCTTCTGAGGAATGGCCTCTGAAACTTTAGGACATCTTGCCTGACATACTGTTTTCATATGCCCAAGGCTTTAGGACATGTTCTAGCCATTTGGCCAAATATTTAATGCAAAAATATGGCTTTAGTAACTGAGTTTGTGTGCCTGAGCACTAGGCCACATGAGTGGATAGAAGATAAATGAATTGGAGTCAATCACACAGGCTTTACATGCACCTGTCTATGTGACTGACCCACTGAAACATGTTGCAACAATAGCCTTGGTGAGCTCTCTGGATGGCCAGACTTCATCTGTATTTCCACAGTCATCGTTCTCCCTCCAGAGTTAAGCTTTATGGCTATGTGTGACTCCGCTGAGCAGAAGGAGAGGTGGGACCCTAGGAAGCTTGTGCCTGCTGTCTCCTGTGTAGGATCTGTGAATCACTCCCCCCCGAAAGACCACCAAGACCATGTATGCAAAATGTTAGCGCACACTTATTCTGCAGAACAAACTAGTATGCTGGGGTCAGCCAGTTTTCAAAATGGCGACCCAGATTCAGGTGCATGGGCCCCTTTTAAAGGAAACAGGCAGTATCTAAGGGATCTCTCTAATTGGTAAGGATCTGAATACTGGATTTGTTCCTTATGTCTCGCCAGGAAGCAAGGGTTTCTGGGAAAGTGAGGACTTGACAATAAGCAGAGAGGCAATGTCAGTGCTGCCCACCACTAGGGGGTGCTGGTCCTCTCACCCTGAACTTTGCACAAGTGCATTCCCTTTGCTGCTTTATATGTATCTCCTTCCCATATTATAGCCACATTGGAATAGGAGTCCGTCCACGAGAGTTCTCTCATAATGATGCCTATTCCAAACAGGTGGCACGCCCAACATTTATTTGATTGTTACTCATGCTTAGAAAAGACTCAACTCCAAATAACAATGATATGTGCATGGTTGTTTCTCAGCAGCTCAAAAAAGAAACAAAGAAACAAGCCTGACTTAAATCATCATGAACTAGAACTCAATAATACAAAATGTAAATTATCCTTTTTTCTTTCTTGACTTGAACCACCACCTGCCAATCACTACTTATCCCGCCTTCTGTTATTATACTTGATTCCTTAAAGTATTTTGGCTACAACAGGGATTAACCATCGCTATGTTGGCAAGCATATCTGGTATTTTAAGCTTTTTAAAAATCTGAGATACAATGTGGCTTCATTGAGAATCTGCATTTTATAATCAACCAAAATAAAATAATAGGGTTAAGAACATTTACACCCTCACCTGGGTTCATCTGCAACAAATCCAGTAGCTTTTAGACATCAGATAACCAAGAAAAGAGTGGCCCAGCATCTGGAGGACAGCTGTGGCTGTGCTGGTTAGGTTTTTTGTCACTATGACAACAGCTGAGGTCATCTGGGAAGAAGAAGATCAACCGAGAAAATACCTCCAACAGATTAGCCTGTAGCCAAATCTATGGGGCTTTTTCTTGTTAAATGATTGATGGGGGAGAGCTCAGCCCACTGTGATTGGTGCCACTCCTGGGCAGATGATCCTGGCTGAGAAAGCAGGCTGAGTAAGCCACAAGGAGCAAGACAGTAAGCAGCACCCGTCCATGGACTCTGCTTCAGTTCCTGTGGTTCCTGCCTTGAATTCCTGCCTTGACTTCCTTCACTGGTGTACTATAACCTAAGAGTTGTAAACAAAATAAACCCTTCCTCCCCTAAGTTGGTGTAAGTCTCTCAAGGTACGAGTGGCCAGGCCTTTTCCCCCAGACTATTCTAAAGTACCATAACAGTCCAGTCATTCCCTAGCCCCTTGAGGTAGGAGAATGGCCAGGCCCCACCCTACAGTAAAAAGCCCAAGATCAGGCCACAAAAATCCCACCAGTCTCTGAGCTTGACCCAAGATCAGGCCATAGAATCCCACCAATCCCAGGCCACCCTGGAAAGCTCTCCCCTGCCCTCCTCCCCAAACCCTATATAAGGCCTGTTTCCAATTGTGTTTTTCCCAGTAAGTCTCTTATGTGAGATTTCTGGTTCCTTGGCTCCTGCCTGCTAGGATACCTTTCCATCCAAGCAGGAACATTTACAGTTGGTTTCGGTCACTGTTTCCTCACACTGATAGAGAAGCATAGGTAGGGCAGAAGTTGGTACCACTAGAGCGGACACAGTGGACATGACTGTGAGGGACCAGCCCACTCTGCTTTGTTGGAGGACTGTGCAAGTGTTTGGAGCCGTGAGCTGGAAAGGCCATTGAGTGCTTGTAGCTTCGTGAGCTGCTGTGGGAAATTGAAAGAAATGTCGAGAGGTGTAGGCAGTGGAGGCCCGGCTTGTGAGGTTTCACAGGGGAGTGAAGCCCCATGGAGGCTGTTCCTGTGATATTTTTTTATTAAGAAGCTATGACTTCTGGTCAGCTAGGGCTAAAGAGTCAAAATTAATGAACAAGAAGCCAGAACCACTCAAGTTAAACCTTTACTTTAATCGATACTGATTAGCTGGGGCTGAGAAACCAGCTGTGATCGACCAACAGCAGCATAAGTGAGGAAACACGTTCTGTCAGGCATTGCTGCAGGTCATCACAGCAGCTAAGTGGAGGAGCCCAAGGCTGCCCCTCAGGCCAGAGGCGCGACTTGGTAATGCGTAAAAATCTTCACTTGGGTACCGGTTTGGGCAGCATGGTAGTGGTAAGAACGAAAAGGCTATGGAGAGAAGGAAAACTTGCACCAAATGGCAGGGTCAGAGTCTCTAAAGAGAGGCCAGGAGGTCATTGCTGAAGGTAAAGCCTCAACTGAGTGGAGACATCTGCATATTGGAGATCCCGGGATATGGGACAACGTGCAGGTCAACAGCAGATGAGAGTGGAGCTGGCCTGAGTGTGAGCCAATGAGTATGCACTAAAGATGATGGGGACAGAGACGAGATGACCTTGAGCATTTGGAGCCTAGAGAGGGTGTGAATCCCAGATATCAGACAGTAACACTACTGGGTGTGGAGCACTTTGCAGGGCAGTTACTATGATGGAAGAGCACTGTGATGGAGGAGCACTGCGATGGAGGAGCACTGTGATGGAGGGCACTGTGATGGAGGAGCACTGTGATGGAGGGCACTGTGATGGAGGAGCACTGTGATGGAGGGCACTGTGATGGAGGAGCACTGTGATGGAGGAACACTATGATGGAGGAGCACTGTGATGGAGATCACTGTGATGGAGGAGCACTGTAATGGAGGGGCATTTTGATGGAGGAGCACTGTGATGGAGGAGCACTGTGATGGAGGGGCACTGTGATGGAGGGGCACTGTGATGGAGGAGCATTGTGATGGAGGAGCACTGTGATGGAGGGCACTGTGATGGAGGAGCACTGTGATGGAGGAGCACTGTGATGGAGGGCACTGTGGTGGAGGAGCACTGTGATGGAGGAGCATTGTGATGGAGGGCACTGTGATGGAGGAGCACTATGATGGAGGAGCACTGTGATGGAGGAGCACTGTGATGGAGGAGCACTGTGTAGAGGAGCACTGTGTAGAAGAGCACTATGATGGAGGAGCACTGTGATGGAGGAGCACTATGATGGAGGGCATTGTGATGGAGGAGCACTGTGATGGAGGAGCGCTGTGATGGAGGGCACTATGATAGAGAAGCACTGTGGTGGAGGAGCACTGTGATACCCCAGGATATTTCTGCGCATTCCATCTCAGACATTGTCATCGTGGGACGTGGGTGAGCAGGAACTGGTGCTGCCCTGTACATATCTCTCATCACCCCTCTATGTCACTCTCCTCTCTCCCCAGTTTTTTGGAATCATTGTTTTTCATGGATGTCAATGTTCTGAAACACAGGTTGCCATTGATTCACCTCCCAGGTTAGACTTAATTTACAACATGCCCAGCCTGTAGATCCCTTCACCCTCCTTTCCTTCCAGTTGTGCAGAAAACTGAAGCTGTGCTCCGTTTGGGGCCATGAAAGAGCTGAGAGCCCCAAAAGTTCATTTCTGAATCTTCACACTCATTCCACACACGCACCGACACTTGTGGCCCCCTAAGACTTACATCCTAGATGATTGAAATGCCTTTCACACAGCTGCGTAAGTGGGGCTCATTACTTAATCTTCAGGTGCCCGCTGGTAAAAAGCACGGGTTGTAGTAACTAATCTGAAGATGGAGAAGCGACTTGGAGGAATGAAACCGTCTCAGGAAAAAAAAAAAAACAAAAACGAAACAACAACAAAAAAGAAAACCAGGAAATACCTTCCTTTCACAACCTCCAGAAAGAGCTAGCCTTGCTGACTCCGCAGCGCTAGCCAAGTGACCAGAATGTGGATGTCTAACCTCCAGAACCGTAGGACGAGAATTTACAGTGTAAGTCTGTGGTCATTGTTACAGAGAAATTATAAAGCAAGATACTGAAGGGACCACAAGTTCTTCTGCAGGGAAAGAAGCAAGAAATTCTGTTGAGAGTTCTTTTCCTGATACACAGATAAACTCCTTTCTAAAGCTATTTCAGGAAGGCCTTTCTTCCTTAGGACTTTTATCTTAAATCAGAGGTAAAATATCACAGGAAGGAAAAAAGAGCATTTAGTAAATTTTTAAAATTACAACTTATCCAAAAGATATTTTTCAAGGCTAAAGACAGTCTTGGCGGGGAAAATGGTTTTTAAATAGGGAAAATGATGATCCCAGCTTCAGATTCCTGCATTAGGGTTTATTACATGTGATGTCTGGTTTATATTAAACTCCTGGAAATCAGGTTTCTAATAGAATGGCTGACAGACCCTTAACTTTAATAGCCTTTTCAAGAAGTACGTTAGCGGGCATTACTTTTTAATGTTGTAAAATGATGGTTAAAACACTGCAGAATTTTCTCAAGACAGATAAGCAGGTGTTCAAGAGAGCAGAGCTATTTAAATTTCATTGATTTATGGCCTATCTTATATTGAAGATGAAAAGTTTTATTAAATTCCCACAGTAGATACTCTGGACTTAATTTTCCAAACTAGTAGGACTATTTCTGGGTCCCCCATACCCGTCAACTCCTTCATTTAACATTCATGCTCCTGTATTTTTTTAAGGTTGCTAGGCATAACGAAACAGAAACCACAGTCAAAAGTGTCAGTTGCTCTTTTCCTTTTGTTGGTTGACTTTTGAAGTACTTTGTGGGTAATAAAAATCCAAGCATAGTTACTAAGATAATCTGGGGATACAAGTCTCTTACTAATCATTCCGTATGTGCCGTATCTCTGCAACTCTTTGGCATCAGGAATACGGCATGACTTCCCATTTTAGTGTGAAAGAACATAAAATCTTTATCACCACCCAGTCCCTCTCCAGTTGTTCTTTCAACTCAATCCAAATCCAGCACCTCTAATCATTAGGCTGCCTGACTGAAGGTAGGCATTTGAAAAAAACAAAACAAATCAAAACAACAATAAACTATCAAATATTTTATATGATCTGTTAGCATTTTCTGATTTATTATTTACATAAAAAATACTGTTATGACTCAAGGACACAACTCCAGTGATTCGGTGGAATTGATACTTACTGCAGAAGGAGACACAAATATCATTATCTCTCCAAACCATATGACAGGGAAAAGTAGAAGCAAAATAATTATGATTTTGAGAAATCAGGGAAATGACCCCCTTCACAATAGCCACAAATAAAATACCTTGGGATGACTCTAACCAAGGAAGCGAAAGACTTATATGACAAAAACTTGAAGTCTTTGGAGAGAGAAATTGAAGAAGATCTCAGAAGATGGAAAGATCTCCCATGCTCTTAGATTGGTAGGATCAACATAGTAAAAATGGTGGTGGTGGCGCATACCTTAAATCCCAACACTTGGTGGGCAGAGGCAGACAGACCTCTGTGAGTTCAAAGCCAGCCTGGTCTGTAGAGCAAGTTCCAGGACTGCCAGAGTTATGACAGAGAAACCCTGCCTCAAAACAAAAACAAAAAGAAGGCCATTTCACCAAAAGCAATCTACAGATTCAATGCAATTCCCTATCAAAATCCCAACACAAATCTTTACAGACCTTGAAAGGACAATACTCAACTTCATATGAAAAAACAAAAAACTCAGGATAGCTAAAATAATCCTGAAAAATAAAAGAACAATAAGTATCACTATTCCTGATCTCAAACTCTTCTACAGAGCCATAGTAATAAAAACCATGGTATTGGCATAAAACTGGCCATGTTGATCAATGGAACCGAAGTGAAGATACATAAACCCACACACTTATGGACACCTATCTTCAATAAAGAAGCCAGAAATATACAATGGAAAAAAGAAAGCATCTTTAACAAACAGTGGTGGTCTAACTGGATGTCTACATGTAGAAGAATGCAAATTGATCCATATTTATCACCGTGCACAAAACTCAAGTCCAAATGGATCAAAGATCTCAACATAAAACCAGATACACTGAACCTAATAGAAGAGAAAGAGAAGAAAAAGTGGGGAATAGCCTTGAATGAATTGGCACAGGAGACAACTTCCTGAACAGAACACCAAAAGCTCAGGCACTAAGATCAATGATTAATAAATGAGACCTCATGAAACTGAAAAGCTTCTGTAAGGCAAAGGACACTGTCAATTAGACAAAACAGCAGCCTACAGAATGGGAAGAAGATCTTCACCAACTCCACTTCTAATAGAGGGCTAATATCCAAAATATATAAAGAACTCAGGAAACTAGACATCAGCAGAAATAATCCAATTAAAAAATGGGGTTTAGATCTAAAAGAATTCTCAAAAGTGGAATCTCAAATGGCTGCGAAACACCTAAAGAAATGTTAGACATCTTTAGTCATTAGGGAAGTGCAAATCAAAACCACTCTGAGATTCCATCTTACACCTATTAAAATGACTACGATCAGTTACGCAAAGGACAGCTCATGCTGGTGAGGATGTGGAGCAAGAGGAACAGTCCTTCATTGCTGGTGGGAGTGCAAACTTATACATCCACTATCAAAATGGTGAATCCTTAGTAAATACCCAAAGAACTCTCCATCCTACCAGTAGGACACTCGCTCAACCATGTTCATAGCAGCTTTATTCATAATAGCCAGAAATTGGAAACAACATAGATGTCCCTTAACTGAAGAATGGATGAAAAAATTGAGGTACATTTACACAATGGAGTATTAGCTATTTAAAAAACTGACATCATGAACTTTGCAGGCAAATGGATGATGGGACTAGAAAAAATCATTCTGAGTGAAGTAACCCAGTCACAGAAAGACAAACATGTTATGTACTCACTTGTATGCGAATATTAACTGCTAAGCAAAGGAGACAGCTACTAGTATCCATAGACTTAGAAAACCTTTGCAACAAGAAGGGCCCCGGTTGGAACACAGGGATCTCCCTGGTAGAGTGGAAATAGAACAGAAGTTGCAGGTGTTGGGGGAGGATCGGAATGGGAGTGGAGGGGAACAGAGGGGGAGAATATATGAAGAGACAACCAGAATTGGGGAACAACAAAGGGGTGATCAGGACACTACTGTAGTGCAAATTCACTAGAATCTATGAGGGAGACCCTAACAAGGATCTCTAGTAATCAGGGATAGGGAGCCGGAATAAGCCATCTCCTGTGGCCAGACAAGGCTTCCGGTAGTGAGACTAGGACACCATCCCAGCCACAAAACCTCCAACCTGTGGCCTATCCTCCCTGCAAGATACTGTTTGATAATGGAAGGACAGAACTCCATGCCAAAGTGGGGAACCTCTGCCTGAAACTACAGAGCAGGCCAGGAAATAGAGACTAGATAACCTAGAGACGATTTCTAATGATGTCATGCTCTGCTCACAGACCAATACCTAACCCAGTCCTCACTAAAGATGTCCCCTCTAGTAGCTGATAGCATATGGAGAGGCCCAGGCCCAAACATTGTGCAGAGATTGGGGAACCTCAGGGAACAGGGAGAGGGGGGATGGTAGAGACCAGAGGGGTTGAGGACACTGGGAGAACAAGCCCCACATTGTAAACTGACAAGCATTCTTAGGGGCCCGCAGAGACTGAAGGGGCAGGCATGGAACCTTCAGGATCTCCTAAATACATTTTATGGTTGTCTGGATTGATATTCTAAGAAAACTCTCACAGACTGGAGTGGGGGAAATCTCTGACCCTTTTACCTACCCTTGGGACCCTTTTGCTCCTTCTGGGCTGCCTGGCCCACCCCTGATGTAGAGATTGGTGTCTGGCCTTGTTTTATCTTGCTATGCTATGCCCTGATTAAGCAGTAACCCTGGGGGATAGTTCTTTCCTATGGAGAAGCAGGGGGAGATATTTATGGGTGGTGATAGGGGATCAGATCTGGGGGAAAGGGGAGATGGGGGATTGGGAGGCGGGGCTAGAGATAGGGGAGGAGGGAGGTCAGGATGTATTGTACAAGTTGTATGAGAGAAAATAGATAGATAGATAGATAGATAGATAGATAGATACATACATACATACATACATACATACATACATACATACATAAGATTTTGTTATGCTCCAGGAGATAACTTAATTACGAGAGCAAAAAGGTACAATTAAGGTGGTCACAGAAGGCGTTTTTAAAGAGGTTTGAAGTGGGCTGGTCTATCTAAGATTGCACTCACTTTATACCAAATGAGCAGTACGTGTACTTGAAGATCTTCTCACGTTAGAGGCCTGAGTTAATAGGGTCACATCTCTTATTCTGTAACCATAACCACCACCTTAGGTTAATACGACAGCCTTGTCTAAAAGACGGCATCAAGACCCACTCTATCTTTCTACATCAACCAAAGGGCAGGTTGGCCCCTACACCACATCAGTGAGCGCAAGTTGCATTGTTTTCCTTTAGAAACAATCTAAACGATGTAATAAAGTGCACATATTTATGGGGTACTGTGTGATGTCAAACAACTAGTGTTTACCCACTAGAGAATCTGATATCTGTATTTGTCTTTAGCTCTGACTGTAATAGCAACAGCCTCCTCTTCTGACAGGAGTGTCAGGGATGAGTCATGCAGTTTATATACAAACAGGAGGTTCACAGCGTCTTACTCTCCACATCCCCAGGCTGGGAAACCAAATGAGTCAAACCTAGAAGATGAAAGGACATTAGACCCATAACAGGCTAACCTAGTAACACATGAACAAAATCAGAAAGGAACCTTAGAACTCAGTGGGATTTACACAGCTCTTAAACTTCTACTCAGGAGAACAATTAATTTTGTTAAGACCCAAGAAAATTGTCAGAGACATGTCTCTTATTTTCCCATCTGTTTTGTCAAGTAAACGATGTGCTTATAGCATAGAGGGAGGAGACCAAAGATAAGGGAAAGTGGGGTCCTAACCCTCTGGCTTCTCATTTTCTGTCACTGGAATACTCTGCAAGACGGGAAAATATTCATCCTGACCCACCCCAAATTCTAACAGCATCCCCCACCTAACCTCACCTCCGTATTCTCCAGGAAATTTCTACAGAAAACTTGCCCAAAACTTGCCCTACAAGTTAAGAACTGTACTCATTCATATTTATCAACAAGAGAATTTTCTGACTTAACGGACTTTTTAATATTTTGTTTGTTTGTTTGTTTTCTGGATTGAAAATAGCTAGACTCGGCCATATTGCTTTTTATTTCTTTAAAGTTAGGGTCGGGGCTGAGAGAAGGCCAGCTTCCCCTCTAATGTGAAGATGTTGAAGATGTCAGAGAAAATGGTATGTAGGAAACATTTGAAATTTTCCTGATTCAGAATGGTAAGTATAATCCCGAGGTGCTAGAACGTATGGCTGCATCTGTAGCCTCCAGTTCAATGTCGCCCTGGAAGATCTGTATTGGAAGAAGTACATTTTAATAGAAAAAGAGTGACAAGGGTGTTCTTTTTCTTCTAGTATTTTGGAGTGACATAAAGAGAAATGTTACAAAATGTGGCTGAGTTTTAAATCGGTTGGCTGAGAAGGACTACAGCATTCCTTTAAAACAGTTTTTGTCTGTTAAAGAAAGTAACAGCCTATTGGCGTCTGACATGAGACTCGCTATCCAGATGAAAGAGAAGTAGGAGAGGAAGATAATGTACTTACTAGTCTGTAATGGAGCATCTCGAGCGACCCACCAGTGCCTTGAGGAAGAAGCAAGGCCTCTTGAAAAGGAAATCAGAAGTCAAGGAGAAGGAAGGTCCATGCACCACATGCTAGTCAGTGGGTGTTATGGAGGAGGGTGTTTAGGTACTGTAAATACTTTGGAGCCAGACATGGTGGCCAACGCTGTAATCCCAGCCATTCCGGAGTAAGGGTAGGAGAACCAGGAGTTTGAGGCCACCACTGGCTACATGATAAATTTGAGGCCAGCCTGGGCCACATAAAACTATTTCAAAACAAAGGAAGAAGAACACAAAGAGAAGGAGGAAGAGGAGAAGAGGGGGTGGGGGTTAAAGGACAGGAAGAAAGAAAGAAAGAAAGAAAGAAAGAAAGAAAGAAAGAAAGAAAGAAAGAAAGAAAAAGAAAGAAAGAAAGAAAGAAAGAAAGAAAGAAAGAAAGAAAGAGAGAGAGAGAGAGAGAGAGAGAGGGAGGGAGGGAGGGAGGGAGGGAGGAAGGGAAGAAGGAAGGGTGGGAGGGAGGGAGGAAAGAAGGGAGGGAGGGAAGAAGGGATTGGTTGTTACAACAGGCTTCAGAGTAATGACAGCACTGTCTGTGCAGTAGGCATCTGCTTTATCTGCCTTGCTCCTCCTAGGAGGGAGGCTGGCAGAGTAAACTGATGTTTGAAGATCTGTTGAGTGGGCGTAGAGCAGAGAAAAGGCTCCCTGGCCCCACAGCCTGAGAATACTTAACTGCCCACAGATTTCTTAGTGGCCATGTTTTACCTTCCTGGCATGTAGCCATCATAACTTCAGAAACCCATGTTTTCTACTTCTGGGGCAGCTCTCACATGGCCACCATGGGCCAGAGCCCATTAAATCTCAGTTCATCTTGCTTCCATGCCTGTTTTGAGAGCACAGGATTGCTTTGAGAACTCAGATTGCTGAGCAATAAACTCTACTCCTTCCTCTTAGCCACACTGGGTCTCTGAGTTGCTTTCCCAGCTCCTAAATTGGCTCAGAAGGCATATGAGACATGGTTCCTTAATCCAGGATCAAGTAATCCCTCTGCTTACTCATTTCCTTATTCCCAAGGGCACTGAAAAGCTCAGAAAGAAGGAATCAAGTCACATCCCCATTGCAGCCAGGGTCGCCCACCATGCCCGCCTCTATTCAACAGACAATGCACGGGGACCATCGCAGCAGTCCTGAGCTCTCGCTTTCCCTCTGTGGCTCTTTCTTTTTCCATGTTTTAAGACTTTCTGTTGTCTTGTCTATCAGACCCACTTCTTGACATATTACAGCTAGATAAAGGCATCTGGAAAGTTTCTGTCTTTCCTAATCATCCCTAGATTTTGTCTGCCACTTGGCTTTGACCTCAAGCATCACCTTAAATTCCTCATAGGTGTCAGAGCTGAACATAATCTTAATTTCTCCTCTTTGCATTTTGTGCAGGCATGAATGCATGCATATGTGCTTGTGTGTGTGTGTGTGTGTGTGTGTGTGTGTGTGTGTGTGTGTGCGCGCAAATGCATATGAAAGGGTGTGTATGCCACAATGCACATCAGTCCCATCTTGCACATGGCTTCAGATATGTTTCTGTTGTTTGTCACACATAGGTCAAGCTCACTGGCCTGCAGGCTTACAAGGATTCTCCTGTTTCCACCTCCCATTTTCCTCAGGAACATTGGGAATTCAGATGTGCACACCACACCTGGTTGTCCCTGGGTTCTGGGAATTCAAATGCAAGTCCTCACGGTCACATGGAAGACACTTTACCCATTGAGCCGTCTCCAGAGCCCATCTCTTTCTATTTCTACTACAGAAATTGTGATTCCCAAGCCCTTCGATGTAAATGGCTGCCTCAAGCTAACCAGAGAAGCCATGTTTATGGAGTGGAAAAAGAGGAAAATATATCAGCACTATTTCAAAACAGAGTCCCCTACCTCAATGTACTCAAGAATCTAAAGTTCTTTTTAGAACTTTAATGTCTAATGATGTGTGAAGCATTGAAGGGTCAGAAATTCACAGTTAGCTTCACCTTCATGATGAATTTGGGACTAGCCTGGACTGCAAAAACCCATAAAAAACAAGTAGAATTTTTCTCGTGCTTCAAAGTCAACATTAATGTTTTAACTAAAATTCTTACGCTCTGGGGAACTAGAGGGCTTCCTGTGCCCATAACTTGATAGAAAAAAAAAAGTATTTCTTTTCCTAAAGTGTCTCCTTTTCCATATCCAAAAGATGACAGCACTGGGTGCTAGCATACCCCCTTTATGCCAGGGGCATAGTGACATCACAGGGATACCCTGGGGTAGTGTGAGTGGGCCAGAGGAGAACCAAGGTGCCTTTGCTTGGGCACATTATAAGCAGGAACTTGGTTTCGGAAATAGCTAGGGGATGTGTCTCAGACACATAAATCTGGCCTCAACTTGGGGGCTGGGTTGGAGATTCTACAGTTAGGGTTATAGCCCACAGCTTACAAAGTCCCACACACCCAGTGTCCCTATCTTTATCTAAGACTTTACCGTTCCTTACTTTAGTCCATAGGCTGTTTGATGTGTTATGACTTATCCTCATCTTTATGCGTAGTACCTTCAATAAATGCTTAGTAAGGTAAATAAATAGACAAACAGATGACTACTGATTTTGATTCACTAAGACCTGTTTATGATTCTCCACACTCATGACCCTCCCAGAATTCCAATAAGGGAAAACAATTTCATTATAAAGTATTTTCATATTTGAAACATTTGTTTCCATGTTATCGACTAAAACTTAAGTGATACTATACATATATAATACAATATGAAAAAATGTATTTAATATACACTTTGAATCTTGAAATATTTTCTAGTCATACACATGACATTGCTATGTGCATGAGATTAACTTCATAAACTAGTTCATTCTCCCAAACAATACACTATTCTAATAAGGAGGAAATCCACACACTTTTTTAAAATGTGGAGACAAGTGAAACAGCTGCTTCTCAAAAATTTGCTGGGCTGCCGGCATGTAACTCAGTGGAAGAATTCTCAGGTGCTTACTATGGAGTAACATGCCATAGAAACAGAAAGGAAATACTTAGTGAGATAACTGGAGAAAACAGCCAACATTTTAAATAAAAATGTACTTAGGACACTTCTTAGATATCTCTATTCAACAATAATTACTAATCTCTATAGGTTCTCTCTCTCTCTCTCTCTCTCTCTCTCTCTCTCTCTTTCTCTCTCTCTCTCTCACACACACACACACACACGAGATATATGTCAGCTTTAAAATAGCAACAACCACTAACTCACACCTGAAAGCTGAGAACCTGGTAGTTACTTTGTCCTAGAAATGAATTTCCTCAGTAGTCGGATGCCGGAGACCAGCTCTGGCAAGAGCCAGGTGAATTGAGGGGATGTGAAGTTGGTGGTAAGAACAGGACCAGGCACAAGTCTTCTGGTCAGGTCAAAGCAAGCTCTCTCTCTATTTTGGTCAAGGTTCCATATTTTCTTTTATTCTCTCTATGCCATTTAAGCTTTTCCTCTCTGTACAATTTCTTTCTCTTATTTGAACTTATTCTCTACTGTATTTTTCCCATAAAATCACACACACACACATTCACACACATCTTATAGAAATGAAGCTTCAACAACCTTATTCCTTCCAATCCCCATAAAAGCACACTCATTCACGCATACATTTTGTGGAAGAAGCAAAGTTTCAACACACACTCATCTCACACTCATTTAAATCTTGTAAGCTTTAACAGATGCACACCTTACCCATACCTATCTTGTAAGCTTCTTTTTTGCCTTATCATTTCCCATACACCTATATACCTTTTAAACAATACCCTTTATACAAGAAGAAATCACATCATAATCATGAATCCGATTTTTCCCAATGAATGATTACAAGTTCCACTTTTAAAAAACAGGTTGTTAACAAATCCACATATATGATTACATATGCACACTCAATTATCCATGTACTTTTCCCCCACAATGCATCTATACCCCCAAAACAATAATTTTTCTATTAAAGATTAACAGAATTTAAGCAAACCAAATATTCTCACAGCCAGCTTCTATTGTAGCTGGCAGGTTACTTGCCGTTACTAAGAAACGAGTGCATGTCATAGTATCCTAACA
This sequence comes from Cricetomys ansorgei, assembly GCA_026225945.1. Taxonomy (NCBI): domain Eukaryota; kingdom Metazoa; phylum Chordata; class Mammalia; order Rodentia; family Nesomyidae; genus Cricetomys; species Cricetomys ansorgei. The sequence goes on from JAMJFZ010000242.1 coordinate 7,709,547, forward strand.
TAACACAATTCTTATTTAGTTAATACAGTGAAACAGGTTTGTTATTAACTAGAAAACTTCTAAGTCAGGGGTCTTTTTGCTTTTCATAGATAAAGGAGAATCTGTCCGGTCTGCATGCCACATAGCCCTATGTCCTCAAGGCGCATACAAAAACTCATCAGTAATTTTATAATTGTAAAAACTAGGAAAATATCAAATTAGCTGTGGTTTAGGAAGTTCAAACTTAACACTGGATACTGGAACTCACTTGTTATACTTGATCATTGGCCTGGCTCTCATAAAAGACATTTGTGGGCCCTAGCAACCAGGCTTTCTTTGTTCTTGCTGTCTAACCCTGACCAAAACAAGTCTTTAACTGCTAAGAATGTGTTCTCTTATGTAGTTCCACAGTTTTCTTATTCCAACGCAGCTTGGTGAAGCACCCTAATCTGATGTTATTGATTAGTTATTCTTTCTGGAGTTTCAATAGAATCACCAATTCAACTGAGTGGCACTGCCTTTTAGAAAATCACCACTGTAGTTATGTGTGCCAGTAGCACTGCCCAGTGAGGTGCTAGAGACCCCTTTTGAGATTTCACATCACTCATACCAGGAAAGGGATGTACAAGGATGCCAAGCAGCAGCAGGAGACATTCAGGAGATGTAGTTCTTGGAGCCTTGCCCTCTGTGAGACACCCATCGTGGCTTTACTAACTGGTGGGCCATATTCCTCAGACCCCATTGCTGGCTGCAATTCTGGCATGCCATCAGCAGTCAGAGTAGTCCCACAACAGCTGACTCTCAATGAGGGCAACAACCAAGTGGTAGTTATTCAGTCCAAAGGCAGTGTGCTTCAGTAGTTCTTATCTGGCACCAGAAGCCCAGAAGGTTCCTGGAGAACCACTGGTCTCTATTCCACAATGGAAGCTGGTTCTTAGAAAAGCTGGTTCTATTGTCAATGAAGGAATCAGCAGGGCAAATCAACTCAATAGGAAGAGGGAAGGCCAAGCAAGCAAAGAAGAAAATAAAATTCCTTCTGAAATACTCTTTTAATCTGAGCTGGTACAAAAAGCTTCCATCCACAGTTTAATTGGGCCTTCCCACATCAACCAAGGTGATCAGGATAGTTCTTCAGGTAAGGGTCCCTACTCACATGATTTATGGTAAATTGACATTAAAACTAAGCATAATAATCCACCCTTTGGCAATTTAACTCACAAATACAACACTTAAAAATAAAACACATTGCTATGCAAACACAGAAGCATGCACATTTAATAAATAAATTACTAAGTATTTAAAGTAATTAAAATAAAACTTAAAACCATAATTTTGTCCTCTCTCATGTTTACTTTATACTAGAAGTATAACTCACTAAAAAGTCCTTCAAATCCTTAAAACTCCCAATACTTCTAAATTTCAAATATCGTACTTGTAAGATTATACTAATATAAAAAGCAAGACATATACATCAACAAATGCTAATTTTATGGAGGAATTTACTCAGTTGAGTCTCTCTTCCCAAATGACTCTAGCTTGTGTCAAGTTGACACAAAATTAAACAACACAGAACTCTCCTAGGAACAATATTCTAATACTTTTTGTAAACTCAGAACAACATGTGGCAAAGTGATTTTTTAGCATTTGGATTATTGATTATGTGTTATGTCTAATAGCTAACAATCTAGATAGCTCGTAATGACTCCAAAGTAATTGAAATTCCTTGACACCCCTGACATGTAAAACCATCAGTCCATTCAACTCTGACACCACTAAGGAACTGTTACTATGTGAATGCAAGCTAATCTCAAACTTGTAGTGATCCTCCTGCCTCGATCAAGTGAGATTCTCCTTTTGATCAGTAAAATTATATGGTTCTTTCTAACTTCCTAACTTGTCCATAAAGTATTCTTTTAGAAGAGTAACGAGTTAACAAGGGATATTATAAAAAATAACTTGTAGAGTATGACGCAGGCTCTCATGGACTACACAACATGAACCTAGGCATTACTGACTGAAGTAAGCTATCTTTCCCACCTTCTTTGAATAGCTATAAAAGAGGCTATTTCTTCAGAGAAAAGAATTCAGCCCAGAGGAAAAGGCATTTTCCAGTAAGTTTGTGGGTCAGGCAAAAAAAGAGAAAGAAATGGGGGAGGGGAATGAGAATGATAATATATGAACATGGAGCTCAAACACAAGAATAGAATAAGTCAAATCCTAACATGCAGATATCTGGACGTAAGAACATTAGTTCTTATTAAAATCCACTCTGTTTGAAATCTGAGCTGAACCCGGTGCATTGTTGTAATATTTGACATTTCTTCTGAAAGCTAATTAGACAATCTAGAGCTTGTACTCGATATCCCTAACATATCCTGGAAGACTTGGTGTTGTTTCTTGTCATTCCAACCTCATATTTGAAAGCAACCCAGAGTCCAGCCACCAGACAAGTTTGACTGATGAAGACTCAGATTCCCGAAGTCTGTCTGTCACGGAGGGTGTGGGAACAGTGCCGGTGTAGTGTGGGAGACGAGAAGGAAGAAAAGCCATCCCACAACGACCGTGACGAGGCAGCTTTCTGTCAATAGGACATTCCGCTCTTTGTAAACACAAATGTGCTGTTTCTTTGCTTTCGTAAACAGACATGTCTTTGAACATGCAAGAGAAACCACGCAAAGTAACTGGAAGTCAGTCACGTCAACATTATGTTCTGCTTATTTCTCAACCATGGGCGGGAATGCAGCTAACCTAAACTTTGTTGGATGTTAATATAACAACTGGCACCATGGGTTTTTTTTGTTTGTTTTTGGTTTTTTTTTTTTTTCTTTTTTTAGTTCAAGAGTCATGAAAATGAAAATACAGCACAAGACATTGACAGACATTTTTGGTCAGCATAACACATGAGCTCAGAAATGAAGTTCCAGCCATGTCCATTTCAGAAGAGACTTCCCCTATAAATAAAGTTGTTAGACAAAATGACTAGCATCATCAGACCCTAAGCATCTTGGCCAATAATAAATGGAGCATTAATGGAAACCGACTATTTCTAACGTGTCCCCATGAGCTAATAGACTAAACAGCCAAGGCATCTGGAATTACTTGCTCGGCTAGGGGCTGTCATACACTTTATCATCCTGGAGCCTATCTGACGCGGCTGGTGCTCTGAAAAGCCCCAGTAATTCTGCCGCTGAACTAAATTCCATTTTGAGTGAGCAGTAACATTTGTTGATCACCCGGACAGGAGGGAACAGAAGGGGCTTGAGGAGAGGCGGCTTATCATGCTCACGTAATACGCACAGCGGAGAAGAATGGAACCACTGCATTATTTTTAAATTGTGTCTGGCCAGCATGTCAGTATTGATTGAAGAATCCAGCAGCAAAGAATCATGCCTGCATTCAGGCCTGAAGAGAGGCAGTTATCCACTCTCTTGTCAACCAGTTAGATCAGTCTCTCCCATTTAGGGCAATAATGATAAGGTTCTGGGCACCTTGTAGGACCTCTAAAGAAAAATCTGCTTTCATCTCCCAAACCCACCCTCCAATAAACTTTTTTAAAAAAAGAGTCTCCCTGCCCCTCATGATGTGAAAATATTCGCTCTTAAGTGATAGTATGTGCCTACCCAGCCCCTTGATGCTGAATATCAACCTGCCTGTTTGGGATGAAACTGCTCTGGGGTTGGACAAAGTACACAGCTAGGGAAGCAGGCATGTTAGTCCATGAGAGGAGGCTGCTCTCTCCATCAGAAGACAGACCTTTATCTTCCAACAGAGGGCTTTGATGTTATTCATATGCTAACAATATCACCACTTCCTCGCAGCACTCAAAGCAGGGGGAATAAAAGACATCATTTGCTGACATAGGGCTCAACACTCTCTGTCCAGCATACTGATCACCAATCTGCATTTTGCTTCACAGCTAAGCTTACTATGTAGCCTTTAAATTGTTCCTTTAACACTTCAGGATTCTTGGTCAAAATAATTTACCATTTTATAGGATAAAGCGATGAGACAAAGAACTCTTAACTCTATTTTTCCTTCACTCCTGAAGCACAGCCTCAGTGCCCCAGGGGCTTCTTTCATCTCCTCTAAGTGTCGGCATCTGATGTGATTGTTAACATAGCTGGCCACCAGATGAAGTGAATTATCTAAACTGCCAAGCTTCCCACTTTCTTTCCAATTTAAACATCAGTTTAACACCGAAACTGAAGGGTATTATGAAAACTTTAATATGAACCATTTCAGACACGAGAAAAAATATTGGGAGTCCTTTTTGGTTTTGTTTTTTTCTCACTCAAACAAATAAGCATTTTTTTTTTAACCCAAGAGAGAGTAAGGGACATGAGTATCAGCTGAGCACACACTGCACACTCCACCCCACCCCACAGCAAGAGAGAAGGGCCTCTTTGTCTCCAGTAAGCAGGCCTTTCTGAGCAGTGGAGGATTTTTCTAGAGAAAGTAACCTAGATGAACTGGTTAGGTCATTGACTAAAGACAAATGACCTTCTGCCGAGAGCCGACTTCTGATTCAAAGCATTACAGAGCGCTTGCCACCCGGAGGATGGTCTGGATGAACTGCAGAGTCCTGTCGATATGATGCAGGTCCTTTGCCTCATGTAGCTCATGCTGTTCATGGAAATGTTTTCCCTGTTTGGATCGCTAGCTGTTAGCAGAATGTGCAAGCATATGTCCTGTGTATCTCTTTGAAAATGAGATGCTTCATAGCTGATTCATAACAATAAAAACTGATGCCTTCTTACACAAAGCAGAGCATTTACTAATATATTCCACTTCAATTAGACCACGGAAATTGGAACCAAAAGGCTGTGAATTATTAACAGAAATAAACTTTAATCTTTTTTAAGCCTTCATGATATGGTGGTATCAGTATGAAAAATGGGTATTTACAATTAAAATGTGCCCATACTAAAATTAGAGATTTGAAATTTTAAATATTTGAAATCATACTTTATTGAGTTTAGATAATACAAAAGAATATATATATATATACATATATATATGTATATATATATTCCTGAAAGTTAACAATATTGCAGATTTTCCTCTGGAAAATAATCTTCAAATTCTATTAAGTATTTATAGAAAGCCAGGAGGGAGAGAGACCAAGACAGGCAGAGAGACAGATGAAAGAGAGAAAGAAAGAGAGAGAGAGAGGAAATGATTTAAAAAAACAAAGACTTCTTGCCACATAGAACTGCTCCAAACACTTTTTTGTGGATATAATGCAGGAAAGTACAAGACTATGAAATACATATGCATCAATTGTATAAATCAAAAATGACATTACAGAGAGTAAAAGGAATAGTACCATATAAGGTTGTAACGCTGTTCACATATGGAATGCACAGGGAATGCTACTGACAGAGCCAGAGCAGCCATATGCAATGTTCAATGGCACTTCCAAATATAAAATATAAATACAATATGTAATACACTGCAGCATGCTGCATACCAAATGATCAAGCAATTCACTGAGGATTAGCATTTAAGAAACACATACTATCCCAAATCCCATATGCATCTATCAATGATTACATTTTTACATCCTTGGTTTTTATCGGATTGTTGTTTCATTAAAAACAAGTTTTCAGAGAATTTTCTGTCTCATTTTCTGGAAATTAGAGAACCATCTTGACAAAAGGGACATTAAGGATCATGTAGTCCCACTTTTAAATGGGAGAACTGAAGTCCAAAAATATTTAGTCACTTGCCCAATATTAAGACATTAACAGCAGAGTTCAAACGTCCTGACTCTCAGCCCAGGCTCCCAGTGAAAACTATCCTCATCAGCTCTTTCTCAGAACACATATGCATGTATTTTTAATTCTCACTGGCTCCTCTGTTGCCCAGTACAACAGTCATCTGTAGAAAAACAGCCAGCTCTGGGTCTGACAATACAACAACACCATTCTATTCTCGGTGTGATTTCATGGAGTCTGACTCACACTTCCCTTGAATCCACGGGGGGGGGGGGGGGGGGGACAGAAAGAGATGTTGACCTTGATAGAAAAACAGACATGGCTTCATTAAAGTCATCACAGAGTTGAAAGTGTTTAATCCTGAAATAGACTCCACAGAGAAAGCCTTTGAAGGGGATGTTTTGTTTTGCCTCCAGAGCACGTGAAGAAACACATGAGTGTGTGCAAAGCAACCTCCTCCGCCATAACTGAAAAGCAAGGGGGAAATCATGACAATTAAGGAATATATGGCTTTCAGCCCACATTTCACCATCATGCAGGCCTCCTCAGGCACCTACAAAGAGGTGCCTCTCTCATCCTATCAGCCTGGAAGAGTGGTAAATCATTCAAGGGAATTTCCAGATCTACATCTAAAAATATCAGCTCTAAGAAATCTGGCAAATCACTCAACATGCACTTCTTTCCCCAAAAAAAGAACCCTGGGAGCTTTTGGGATTGAAATGTCAAACATCTAGACAGGTTCTTAGTAAATGAAAGCAGTGTAATAGCTATTTCACCCTGAATATCTTCTTTTTTATTTCCAGAGAGTCAGAGACCCAGCCAAGAACATTCTCTCAGATGCAGTATTACAGGCATTCAGTGGATCCACTTGTTCCAACACTGACGGTCATGCCAAAAGCCTCTAGCTTAGCTTTGGAGACGGGAAAAGTTTTTTGTTTTTTTTTTTTTTTGTTTTGTTTTGTTTTTTAAAATATTACCAAAACAGACAATGTTTATGTCTATCATGGAAATGATTGGTCTTCTGTGGAGTGCTGAATTTGGATATCCTTTAAAAGACTTAGATGGACTTGTTAGTTGAAATTTAAAACTATTCCTCAACCATCTCATTTAATAATTCAACATTCAGCGGTGTCACTAGGGTTTGAGCACTGCCATTAACCAGAGACATAAAAGGAACTCCTCTGGTCCTAGATTGAGCACTCCAGTCTCTCTCCGGCTCAGTAGCCCCCACTTGCCCATTGATCCAATTACAGTGAAAATTGGCCTGTGTTCTTTGAACTGCCAACAAGGTACTTTTCAATAGATTAAATGTAGCACATGGAAATATCTATGAACCAAGCCATTTACCAGCCACCTGGGGGAGGGGCAGTCAGATTCCTAAAACACAGAAATCAATAACTTGCAAGTGTCACACTTACACATGGCTAAAATATGCAGCCATCTTATCACAAATACATTGTGATGGCTCCACAAGCCAAATCTCAATGGTGTTCAGCAGCAGTGAGACACCAGTCACTGTTCTAAGAGTGGAAATGCAAAGGCACTGATACCCAATTTGCACTTTTACTGAACGACAGCTGTCATGCTTCCTGTTGACATGGCACACCCTCAATCACACGTTGGATTCTTTAATCTCAAAGTCCATGAAACAACAGAGAAATTCTGAGTCTAGATTTACCCATTCCCAATACACTGAGTCAGGTTGTCATAGATACTATCAACTGATGGAGTTATGACTTGGTTCCAGATACCCAGGGAATGGGAAGCAGCTATGTGTTCACTGAAAGTCACATACAAATGTCCTTGGGGAGCATTCTCCAGGTCAGGATTGGAATTCCTTCGGATTTATTATACTGAGCTCATCTGCTACAAAGCACTGACTAATAATCATTACTTGATTGACAATTTACAAAAGTTACTCCTCAGAAATTAGGCTCAGAAAGACATATGTTATACTTGAATATTAATTCTGGCTGGTATCAAATTACTCTCTGTCTGTGCTAGAGTTTGATTTGAATGAGCACTAAGACCACTACTTCTAAAGATTGGTATATTAGTCAACTATTTCTGGAGACTATAATGAAATGGAATGTTTAGTTTGAAAAAGCCAATGAATTGTCTGGTAAAAAAGAAGAATCCATTCACTCTAAGTAGCCAGCTAGCACTTCACTATGTGAGGTGAGGCCAAAGGATAGTAGGCACTAAAGGCACTGTCTGGTAGATGTTTGGTAAAACAGAATCATATGAGCCAGTAGACCTCATACAGCAGCGCTCATACCTACTAGATCCACAGGTGATTTGTGTGGATGCTACATGTGAGGAGCACTAATGTAGTTATCTATATGCTATCAGAATCAAATAGAAAAACCAAACCTTCTATAAGATCTATATTACTTCCTATGGCATATATATACTTCCTCTTGACATATATTTAACTAAGTCTCATGGCCAAAGTAAAAGCCATCTTCTAGACACTACTTGGGAAATATGTTTTCTTACATCCCCAAATCTTCAAGTATTTTAGAATAAAATTTCAACAAATGGTGCTTGTCAAGCTGGATGTCTGTGTGTAGAACAATCCAAAAAGATCCATACTCATCACCAAGCACAAAACTCAACTCCAAATGGATCAAGGACCTCAGCATAACACCAGATATATTGAATCTGCTAAAAGAGAAAGTGGGGAATAGCCTTGAACTCATTAGCACAGGGAATGACTTTCTGAAAAGAACACCAATAGTACAGGCGCTAAGAATGACAATCGATAAATGAGACCTCATGAAACTGAAAAGCTTCTATATGTCAAGGATACCGTCTTTCAGACAAAGTGGCAGGCTACACAATGTGAATAGATTTTTACCAACTACACATCTGATAAATGACTAATATCTAAAATATATAAAGAGCTCAATAATGACAACAAAAACTAGACATCAAGAAGACAACCCAATTAAAAACTAGGGTACAGATCTAAACAGAGTCTGCAAAAAGATGAAACTCAAATGGCTGGGAAACACTTAAAGAAATGTTCAACATTCTTAGTTATCAGGAAAATGCAAATCAAAACTACTTTGAGATTTCATCTTATACTAGTCAGAATGGCCAAGATCAATAAAACAAATGACAGCTCATGCAGGTGAGGATATAGATTGGGAAAACAGCCTTTGCTGGTGGGTGTGGAAACTTGTACAATCACTATGGAAATCAGTGTGGTGGTTCCTCGGGAACCTGGAATAGATCTAGGTCAAGATATAGATGTTCCACTCTTGGGAATATAGCCAAAGGACTTTATAGCCTACTATAGAGACACTTGCTCAATTATGTTTATGCCACTCTATTCATAAGAGCCAGAAATTGAAAACAGCCTAGATGTCCACCAATGGATGAATGGATAAGGAAAACCTCTATTTTTTTGCTCTCCACAAACTAATGATAAGACCCTATTGTTGAAGACAACACCTACATGACTAATTGACCATGGAGAAGTCAAGCTGGTGCCTACCTAGAGCTTTCACCCCTACAGATTAGTGTTCGGAAACTGGAAGATCCTCTGCACACTACCAAAAGAGAAAACTAAACACCAAGCCAGCCACCAACCCTTCGATCTACAATGGTGACTTACCTGCAAGATACACTGGTCCAATGATAGGACAAAATGTGTGGGAGTGGCCGACCACTACCTGATTGGATTAAAGGCACTCCAGGAGATGGAACCCGTGCATAGTAGGTAGCTATTGTGCTTTTTTACCCTCTAGCTCAGGAAAGAGAAAGAAAGAAAAAAGGAAGGAAGGAAGGAAGGAAGGAAGGAAGGAAGGAAGGAAGGAAGGAAGGAAGGAAGGAAGGAAGGAAGGAAAGAGGAAGGAAGAAAGGAGGGAGGGAGGGAGAAGGAAGGAAGGAAGGAAGGAAGGAAGGAAGGAAGGAAGGAAGGAAGGAAGGAAAGAAGGAAGGAAGGAAAGAATCTTCATTGCTGCTGTAACAGCCTTGAAAGAGAGAAAGAAATCTTCACTGCCCTTATAGCAGCCTTGAAAGACAGAAAAAGAAAGGAAGAAATATTCATAGCCCTTTTTGGTTGGCTTTAGCTTAGAGAGAGGGAGCTGATAGCTGAACTGCCATTCAACAAACCAATACACCAACTGCCACGTACTCCTCGCCCTCTCTCCAGATTATTTTCTAAGAAAAGTTCCCGGAAGTCCAAGCAGCATGTAATCATAAGGAAGGCTGCATGTGATAAAACAAAAGCAAAAACGTCAAAGCATTCTGCTACACCCATGCCTGACGCTGTCCAGGTAGCCAAGAACCTGAGACTAGAGAGGTAGTGGACACAAGGAAAAACAATTACTAATATTCTGCTAAAGGAACATAGCAATAAAATGACGCCTATCAACATTCCGCTATATTCATAGATCAGTGTCTTGCTCAGTCATCATCACAAGAACAAATACTGAGGCCCATGCTGGATAATATGCAGAGAGTGAGAGACGTCGAAATACGTGGTCCTAAATGGGATATCTTCATCAAATCCCTCCCCTCAGAGATAGTAAGAGCCAGTGGGAATGGACCCAAGGAAAGATGATCTTCTAAACACAACAGAATTGACACACATATGAACTCACAGAGACTGGGGAAGCATGCACAGGGCCTGCACAGATCTAAGTCATCTGGGGTCCCAGTGCCGAGAGGGGAAGAGACATAAGCATCCACCTGCAACCCAGAAACGATCTACTTTTCTCCAGTGGCATCTCACTGATTATATAAACCACTCCTAAGGGCAGGCCCATGCCCAGCAATAGATGGCCGCACAAAACGAACTCAGTGGTATTTCTGGAGATTTTTTGTATCATAATGCTTTGCCTGAGCTTTCTTTCTTCTTGTTTCAGTCTTACAGGTCTTCTGCTTGTATATTATGTTTTCCAATCTTGTGTTTTTAACGGTATTTCTGTGTGTGCGAATGTGTGTGTCTCTGTCTATATGTGTCTCTGTCTATATGGTTCCTGTGCTTTTTCTGTGGCTCTTTTTTTTCTATTTGCTTGTTTTGTCTTATTCTGGTTTGTTCATCTCATTTTATTATTTTTAAGATGCTTGTTTGTTTTCTAATAAGAAAGGGAAAGAAGGGGTGTGGAGCTGGGTGGGTAGGGAGCTGGGGAGAATCTGGGAGGAATTGGGGAGGAGAGACTATAGTCAGAATATATGCTATAAAAGAATCAATTTTCAATAAAAAATAAGAAAGAAAATAGGTTGACAACTAAGAGGTTGAAACTAGCTCTTCCTGTCCAGTATCTTTGTGTCCTTTAATATGCCAGTATACCTCCTCAGGTCCATTCTGTATTTGACACTGTTTGGGCTCCTGGGGATTCAATATAGACATAATCTCTTGATTTTAGCTTCCTATCTGTACATTTAAAGCAAAAAAGTTTTCAGATATCTAAGGAAATACAGATGAAAAGCAAATGCACTCCAGGACAGGAATATGGTGGGTACACAGGGACAGCATCCCAAGGAGAAGACAGCAGGTTATCTACCTTGTGTAGAAGGTCGATCTCTGGCAAAGGGAGCCTTTTCAAGGGTGTGGGAAGGAAGACAACGTAAGAACTGAATTGTAAAACTGTCTCTGACACTGATAAGAATGATAGATATATAAGAGAAGAGGCTGACCGTGGGGTGTCCATAGAAGGTAGGTTCTCAACCTTCCTAACGCTGCCACCCTTTAATACAGTTCTTCATGTAGTGGTGACCACCAACCATAAAATTATTTTCATTGCTACTTCATGACTGTAATTACACTACTGTTATGAACTGTAATGTAACTATATGACGTGCAGATGGTCTTAGGCAACCCCCATTATTCAACCCACCCAAAGGGGTTGAGACCCATAGGATGAGAACCACTGATCTAGGGAGACAGTGAAGTTGTCCGATGGAGAGATGATAAGAACTGAACTGGAGCTGGAGATAGAGCTCAGCAATTAAGAGCATTTGCTGCTCCTGCAGTGAACCAGGTTTGGTTCTCAGCATCCATCCACCTGTAACCCCAGCCCAGGGGATCCAACACACCCTGTTGACCTCTACAGACACCTGTACTCAAGTACACATATCTGTCCACAGAGACGCACAGACACATAGTTTAAAATGGAAAACTAATTTTTTTTAAAGAATCTAAAATAATGCTAATACAATTGGTCAGGTTAAAAAGGTGAGAGAGGGAGAGAGGAAAGAGGGAGAGGGAGAGAGAAAGGAGAGGGAGAGAGGGAGGGGCAAAGTTTCTAGTAGGGCAACTGAGCAGCATGCTTAGCCTGTGATCAGGGAGAAAGCTTGGTGGGAGGAGTCAGTTAGAACAAGAAGTAGGAGATAATGAGTTTTGCTTTGAGCACAGAGTTTGAGCAGCAGAGGGTGGTAAAATGATGACACCGATAGACAAGCCAGAACGAAGATCTGTCCCTCAGATAAGGTGACAGTTGAAGGACACACTAGTAAGCCCGCGAGGCTTAAATGGAATGTGCCCACATCACGAAGGACTCATACATAGCAAGGAAGACGATGGTAGTCTATGTGCACAGACACTTCAGAGAAGACATTACAAGTGCAATGGGCCAGGATTATTTTAACTGGAAGGATGAGACTTTAAGACAAGGTGATGAAATCAAAATACAGAAGTGGCAGTATCAGGGAGGAGCTTCACTACTCTACGGACTGATATAGAGCCATGTTCCGTAGACACACAGGGGCTTGTGGAGAAGTTCTACTGTGTCTAGACTCTGGTTGATAGTGACCTGCGCATCCATCGTCCCATCATGCATCTCATCTCTACAGCTGGGCAAAGTCAAACCGTATCACACTTTCCTCTTTTAAGAATAACAAAGCATGCCTACTGTTCCCAGTGTCCCGGGTCTCAATAAAAGCCCTGCTATGCTTTGCATATGAAATGTCGCCCTAAGAGGCTCATGCATGGGGGCTTGGTCCCCATACGATAGCATTATTTTGAAAGATTATGAAAACTTCAGGATGTGGGGCCTATTATATGAAATGGGTCGTTTGAGCCAGGACCTTGGAAATGTCTCGTCTCAGCCTTCTTATTGCCCTCTCTTTCTGCTTCCTGTCCATCATACAGTAAGGAAGCTACTCTGCCACCCACTCCCAATGCCACGGCATTCTACTAGGGTAGAGCAGCACATGGGCCAACTGACCGTGAGCTGAAACTCTGATATTGAACCCAGCGGCAAAAAGCTAAAATAGTACCCTGTCCATTAGCTTCCCACTATGTTAACACATATACATCCTACTGGACACCAAACACACAAGGACTTCACCAGATAACAGTAAGGAAAAGGGAAAATGAGAAAGAACACTGAAGAGTAAGACAAACATCTGTTGTAATTTCCGACAAAGAAGTAAAATTCTCCTTCACTATGTAGCTGGGACAGAAAGTAAAATTATCAGGTGTATTTGATTTACAGATGCAAATGTCAGTCCAGTTTAGATAATCTAATGGTCTTTCAGATGCTAATCGCCTCTCTATAACAGTTAAGAGAATCACTCGAGATTTGAGCTGATAGGGCATTGAGTGCAGAATTTATTTAAAATGAATACTGTAATAAATTGTTTGATTTTGTCAGTAAACTACCTAACAGGAGCAGCTACCCTCCATGCCTGTCAGAGAATAAGGCACCCTTCTGAGACATCAAATATGGACTTCAAAGATATGGGTGTAAAGGGATTTTATACAGAAAAGAATCTGCCAAAGTTTTCTCTTGTCACCAGAATTCAAGGCTTACTGAGTCCTGGGTCAGAAATGGATGTTTTGGTGCCTATCACAGTATCCTATTGAAGGCATTAAGGACATGCTGGTGGGTGGTCTAAAGAGAGAACTGGGCAGCCTCTGGCTCTTTCAAGCACGGGCAGGTGAACTCACACACACAGAGACTACACAGAGGACTTGGAACACAGGGAATTCTGAGCCCTCTGTGTGAGTCAGAGGGAGGTGGTGACTCTCCCCTTTGTTCCCCGGAAGCAACTGAGACCGCAAAGAAGAAGGGAAGGCAAACACAGTAAGGACAAGAGGGACAAAACAAGGGGAATGTCACAATATCCACAACCTGAACTAGTAACAGATTCAGAATCAAGGCGGCTTTATGGATTGGTGCAAAAAAGGGAATTCATTCAGATAGAACTGGATAAAAGGTGAAACCAAGTGTCAAAGTCAGCAACGGAACTGACAGAAATCAACTGACATAAATCTAGGCAAAGGCTCAAAAGATCCCTTCTCAGGCTGGCAAAGTGGATTTGTGGGTAAAGTGCTTGCCATGCAAGCATAAGGACCCATGACAGCTAGAATTCACACTTGTGATCCTAGTGCTGGTAAGGTGGGGATTCCTGAGGCTTGTTAGCCAGTCAGTCTAGCCAAGTCAGCAAGCTCCAGGTTCAGTGAGAGACTTTGGCTCAAAAACTAAGATGGAGTCCAGAGAGATGGTTTGATGGTCAAGAACAATTGCTCTATAGCCATGAGCATGGGGATTCAGATACCAATGCCAATGTGACAGGCCAGGTGTGGTCCTATGAACACCTTCAGCACTGAAGGAGCAAAGACAGAAGGGTCATCACAGCTTGCTGGCTGCCATCGTAACTCAAAAACACAAGCTCCAGTTCAGAGAGAGATCGTGCCTCAAAGGGATAAGGCAGACAGTGATTGAGGAAAACACCCAACAACCTCCTTTGGCTCCCATGCAAACACATGTACACACCCGCAGATGTGCGTGTGTGCCGCACATACGTACACCAAATAGTCAACTGATTCAGAAATGTAATGTGTTTAAAAAAAATAAGATGGGGTGAGTAACAAATGGAACACACACACACACACACACACACACGAGCACACACACATGCATACTCACACATGCGTACACATAGTGCAAGCACACACACACATGCACACACACGCATCCTCACAAACACACACTCGCATGCACACACACACATGCACGCACATGTGCACACTCTCACACTCATGCACTCATACATTTGCATACTGCAGGATTGGTCTGCTTCCAAAAGAGCCCTCCAGGGAGAGGATGGGGTGAAATTTGCTGTTTGTGCTATGCTGGACTTAGACTCCCATTTAGTTGCTGACCGGTAGCCACACCTTGGGCAAGTATCTTAACACTCAGCCTCATTCTTCACATTTGTAAAATGGAGATGACTATAGTATGCTCATCGTACATTTGCTATTATATTTTTATAATATACAAATCAGACTTAGCCCATTCCTGCCAGTGGCATATTAACAACTCAATAAAAAAAGAGACATTACTGAAGCCAAGGGGAATACAAATCAGCAACTTGTTTGCCGAAATTACCTGGTATGTTATTTTTCAAGTTGCTTCGAGCAAATGTATGACAAGAATCAGCTCAAGGAAAGGTTTATTGGCTTACAGTTTGCGGGATACAGCCCATTGTGTCAGGAAGTTGTCACGGCAAAATAAGGATTATGCAGCTGGCCATATTGCATCCACAATCTGGAAGCCCAAGACAATGGATGCTGGTGCTCAGCTCACTTTCTCCTTTTTGTTCAGCCTGAAACTCCAGCCGGTGGGATGGTTCCCAGCACATTCAAGGTGGTTCTCCCATGCTGTTAAGCCATTCTAGAAACACCTTCGCAGAGACCTGGAGATGCATTTCTAGGTTAGTTCTCAATTCTGTCAGGTTGACAGTAAAGATTAGCCACCACAACTGGGCTGTTGAAATATTTGATAGTTTTAAAATGTCTTTATTTAACCCTCATGATTGCCTTTTCACAGAAGTCCCCTAGGCACAGACAGCTAAAGTAATTTACCAAGGACTTCAACCTCTTGCAGACTTTGTGCACTAAAATCCATGCTATATTACCAGAGGGGTCTTTGGAACAAATCTGTACAAGTTTACATTTTATAGATGAGAAAACTGAGGCTCACAGTGGTGGTATCATTGATCTTGCCCTTGGCCAGGGCAATCATTGCCACTATAGGATTTTGAGAGCCTGTTTCAACAGGAAACACTCTCCAGCCACAAAAAAAAATAGGCCTAAGTCTGTCCCCAAGGCTTAAAACAACTGTCACATTTTATCTAGTCACTTCTAGCTATGGAAAATAAAATGAAACATGTTATCTATTCATATCAGACCCATAGTGGGAACGACATCTTAGTAACAAACCTTGATAAATCTACAACTTGCAATATTTGTTTTTACGATAAATGTTTGAGAATGGAAAGGAGAAACAGCCAGGTTTTTATTAAACAACCACTGTGCTACATACAACAAAAACTGACAAGCAACAGCAGATATAAGATAGGTCCTGTCCCAGGAGGGTCTAATTAGAGCTAATAAAGAATAATGTTCTTCTTTTGGAGGCTGTAAATAAAACATAAGCAACTGTATTGTTCAGTAATATTTAATTGGTCGGGGGAGTTTGGACGTTCATTTATACTGAAGTAGAAATCTGATTATCACAGCTTCTGGAATTCACTCAAAATTTGTTACATATTCATTGATTTGGTAGATGATGAATAGCAAGTACTCTTGGTAGGTGGGCCAATTTCAGACCAAGCAAGCTGCCTCAAGTTACAGACAATGTACCTCAAACAGGCATCTCTTACCAGGGAGCTTTAGCATTAGAATTTGCCTCAGGTCACAGTGTAGGTAGAAGTAGAAGAAAGAAATAGCTCCACCTAAAAAGTTGCTTGTCCCAAAACTACATTTGCACAAACAACTCTAAACAAAAAATTGCCTCTTCCCGCCAGGCTTTTCATCTCCCACTTCAATGAGGATCTAAGCTTCACGTGATACTCATAATGAACTCCCAAACTGTGATTAGCAACATTTTATGGAAGAGACTAAAAACTTCAGACCCTCAAGAAATACTTCCTAAAGCACACATTCCAGTATCCACATTGAATCTTGTATGGGTGTCTTCATGCCGCCTAGTTGAAACCATTCATCAAGGCTTGCCAGTGTTGAACCTCCGTGGTCCTGTTTCCTGCTGTCATGCTGATGGATCCATTCACCTCCAGTGGACACTTTTTCTCCATTGGACTTTCTGCTAGTCACTGGATTCCAGATTCTGAGGATCCTTGAGGGTGTGGCTGAAGCAAAATTGTGACAATGTGACTCACCAGCTCCCTAGGCCTTTACTGATACGGAGGCCACCAGGATAAGCCTTGCAAGGAAGCCTGCCGGGGTGAGAAGACCGAGGACACCCGGCTTCTGCCGCTCCATTGACCTGTATCTCCTGTCCAAGACTGCTCTCATTTCAAGTGCTGACTCTGCTGAAGCTGAGAGAAGCAGTAGGGTGAGCGTTATGGAGAGTGATTGATTGAAATTCAGAGCACTTTGCAGAATGATTTGTTTGACATTCCCAGTAGGAAACTCTTGTTTGTTGAACTTATTATTCATTCATGTATTCATGAAAAAAATACAATAAATGCATAATCTCTGCATAGTGCCTCAATGATCACATTGAAATGAACTCAGAGCTTTGCAGTGCTAAGCAAGGTCTTTAGTCTGCAACAGAACAGTTTTACACTGCAATATCATTAACTGTGTCTAGAGTTTACATTATGCGTATAAATCAGCAAGGGAAATTTAACTTGCATTGTAATTTAAGGTTATACAGAGAATCAGACATTAAAAATGCATATGCATAATAATAACTTCTTGTGGCTTTTTTTTTTTTTTTTGGTTTTCTCCTACTAAGTGTTTTAACAATTACGGTGTTACTGAGTCTGTTCATCTAGTGTTTATGTTTTGACTTTTTGACAACTAGAATACAAGCTAGAGGAAATGCAGGCATTATTCCCAACATCCATGGGGAACATGGGAAAAAGACTCCTTAAATAAGCTATTAGAGTAGGGAGCAACATGCTATATTATTTGACAAACAGCTGCTCTGAAATGCTGTGTTTTAATACAATGGCTATTACTGGACTTTGCTGTGGATCCAACCGTCCTGATGGCACAGCCCCGGTCTAAACTCATGGTGTTTTCAGGGCCGCTGTTGTGATGAACCTCTGGGCTTCCTGGTGAGAGCAAGTACAGAGAATAAGCCAGGACCATCGGCACAATGATCTCTATTCAAAACCAAAGGCTCCTTTCAGTCATGAGAAGACAAAAGGGAGTTGCAGAACCCCATCCTCATTTCCCTAACCCCTGAATTCTTCCTTCCATCACTCTGATCCTCACACATGCCTTAATAAAGGCTTCGAGGTCTCCTAGCATATTTTATTAAAAAAAGAAAAGAAAGGAAAGAAAAGAAAGAAAGAATAGGAAAGAAAGAAAAAGAAACGGTTCTTACTTACCTTTATTCTGCTCACTTAATCAAGTCAAACACCAAGCCTCACTTTTAAGCAAGAAAGATTAATTAGTATTTCTGCAGACATTTATAGAAAACATAAGAGGAAGTAGCATTTCAACTCATCTCCTAATCCAGTAATGTTCTATTACTAAACCCAGAAAATATTAAAAGTCAACTGCAGAGCAACATGAACATAGAAATATATTTAATTAATTATGTTCCATAAATATACAATATATAAAAATATGTGTGTGCATACGTGTGAGTATGTGTGTGTGTGAGTGTGTGTGATGTGTTTTATTTTTAATTGTGTGTGTCCACGTGGGAGTATGTGCCCATGAGTGCAGGTGTCAAGAGGAGCCAGAAGAGGACATTAGATTCCCTGTTGCTGGAGTTGCAGGTGGCTGTGAACTGTGTGACATGGGTGTTGGGAACCAAACTTGGTTTCTCCGAAAGAACCTCCTGAGCTCTTAACCAAGGATCTATCTCTCCAGCCCCCAGGGTTATGTTGACATGTAAAACACTGGCCCTGCAAACACTGAAGCCTGTTTCAGTGGTAGCCAATCTTTCTTATATTCTAGTTTGAATCTTCTTTTAAGATAAAAAAAATTAATTTTTATTGGATATATTCATTTTATGCAAATGAATGTTTTGTCTGAATGTATGTATGTATTTTTATCACATGGGTGCTTTGGTGCTTACAGAGGTCAGAAGAGGTCATTGGATCCCCTGGAACTGGAGTCCTGGAAGGCTGTGAAGTACCATGTGGGTTCTGGGAATTGCATTGCAGCTGGATCCTCTGAAAGAGCAGCTAGTACTTTTATCCTCTGGAGCCTTCCCCCTTACTTTGAATCTTAAACCATTCAAATACACGGTGAACCAAACAGTCTTTTATAATACTGGGAAATACCATAACATGCCATAATAGAATGCTAGAGGATAGAAGTGTGTGAGGAAAATCACAAGACACATAAAGACTAAAACATTTTATGGCAGCACACAAAGTGAAAACTGGAGAGTTAGGTAACTACACCTCCATCTATACAATGGAGTCAACGACTGAGATTAATTATCCCAAGAGGGGAACCGGAAGGATAGCAAGGAGAGAGTGAAGCAGAGAGAGCACAGTGTCTTTTGGAGAGAATATTAAAACTTGACGATGAAGGTTGTTCTTCTGTTCTTCCGATAACACCGCTTAATACTGTTCTGCTCCAAATGGTATCTGCTTTATAAATGGAAAACTATGCTGGCTTTTCTTTGTATTTTTAATATAGCATATGAGTAGCCACTGTGGGGTTTCTCTTATCTACATATCTCCGTACCCATAAAAGAAATTGCCACAGCACTTAACTGGACCAAAGTTATAAAAGTAGTAATGGTCCATTCTGTGGGCTAACTTCACAATGAATTTCCATTTTCCATGTACCAATTTTACTCACTCTAAAATGGAATTCATGTCAATACTGTGAACAAATTTAAATCAACTTTCAAGAAATATGTTACAATTGAATCCAATATAAATAGAAACTTCAGGAAATTTACAAAGAAAAACCTAAACAAAACTTCTGTGGACTTGTTTCTTGGGACAGTATCACAGAATACCAACTTGATACCAAGCTGTAAAAGAAGGAAATACAACACATCCAATCAACTCTGGCATTAGTTTCTATTATCTAGACACTTCTAGAAAATACTGATTAAAGACAAAATAATAACCAGAGCTAAAATTTTAGGTGTATGTACACAACAGTTTAATCTTCCTTTTCTAACTTGTGAACCCAGACACAGGTCAAAGGCTTCTTTGGGATACTGAATTCCCCGGAGAGTTGCTGCAGATGTGGGGTTGAGTGCAGCCATAAAGATTTGGAAAAGACAATGTTCTTGGATGACTTCCCAAAACCCAAGTTCATGAAAGTTTATCCTCAGGCTTCTCTTTAAAGTACCCTGAATCTTTTGCTATGTTCCATTACATTATTAGATTGCATCATAACGCATCTCTTGAAAGTTAACTTAGAGTTGTTTACAGTCTAAAGTGAAGAAAGTAGTTTTACACAGGAGTCTCCAAATATGGAGCCATCCAATAGAAGCCAGATCTTACTGTGACATTACCTTGTGATGCCACACCAAACATGGAAACCAAATCCGTTTACATCTCATTGTCTCCGTGTTTGTGTTCATATGTAGAGTCTGATGCTCTTGTTTACAGTCTGCAAGACTCTTCGGATTCTAAAGTTTGGATTAGAGAATGTGGAAGAATAATATAATTTGAAAAACAAAGTAAGATTTGTTTCTAAGCTAGCGTTGAGAGCTGGGGGGCGGGGGGGTTGTAGCTCAGCAGTATAGTACCCACCGAACACATGCAAGACCCTGAGCTCCGTTCGGAGTAGCACACAATCAATAAATAAAAAGTTAACATCTGAAAGTTATAAATTTTAAAAGCTCGTTTTAACTTCCAGCCAAAACTAATCATCCTTATTTAAGGCCTGCATTAAAAATGAATGTGTTGCAGCTGCCAGCACGGTGAGCTCCACGCATATAGCTCAGAGGGAAAAATAGTCACAGCTCTCTACTTTACATCAGAGTAAACATGCTTCTTACTCTTGCCTTTAAGAAAGAACAAAAAATATCCCTGAGCATCTACCACTTGCTCGCTGCCCTTTGCAAGTCACCAGGCTGCCTCTCAACCATTGTCTGTCTCCTGCCTGAAGGGTCGCTGGAAGCTCATAGGCTAAAGCGACATACAAAAGCTGAAGAGAACAGATGGCATTCAACATGTCATTTAACAGCCGTGACCCAGTTCTACCTGGGACATTCTCCACCCACAGCCACCTCATGTTAATAGGAGATGCTGATAGCCATAGGGGACAGAGGAGTCACACCCAAAACAAGGCCAGGTTAGTTCACTACCAGATTAAAAGGTTGAAATGACCCCACTTGTTATGAATTCTGCCACATGGAGGATATCTAATTATTATAATGCCTGAGGTCTCACTGAGAGTCGCTTCAAGTGTTTTTCTTAACCTAGAAAATTCCAAGTAACAGTAGAGACATCGAAGCTTTCAACTCACCAGAAAAATAATGAATTCAACACATAAATTCATATTTAATATGGCCTAGGAGACATTTCTAAGACTGTCTCAGTCTTTTTTTTTTGGTCCCTACTGAACTCTCAACTTAAATCCTGAGGAATAGGGAGCAGTATCTGTCATGTCACCAGAAACGAATTCAGAAGCTAAGGCAGTGAGCGTTCTGGGCAGCGGAGCTATCTCACTTCAGGGAACTGATCTGGAAAGCTCCTGTTAGCAGAGGATCAGGGCTTTGGTATGAGAAAAGTGTAGTTTGGGGCTGTTTGCTTTTCATCTTCAACCAAGTATTTACCTTTTACCTTTTTTTTTTTTAAGCTTTATTCTCTTATGTCTAAAATGGTAAACTCGTACCTTACTCACAGTATTTGAGAGCAAATGAGATGTCTGCACAGTAAGGGGTACATCCAGTGATGCCAGATGATCCGTCCACTCGGATGCTCATCTTTTTTTCCTATTCTTTTCCTTTTGCACAATTGTATCTTCCCATAGCACGGGTATGTAGGGAGCATGCCAGGCTTGGGAAGTTCCAGCAGTATTAAACTATATCCAAATTACTAAATGCATACACCAGCTCTAACAGTGGACCCATACGGGATGACTCAAAGCATTCTGTAAGTTCAGCTCCAGACACTCCGATGTCTCTGACCTCTGAGGGCAGCTGCACTGAAGTACACAAACCCACACACAGACTCATCATTGGAAATAAAATAAATATTTTAAAAATGAATTAGTATTGAACAAACATGGTTTTTATCAACTAAGCTAAAGTCCCATGGATTTACTATGTTTTATGTGGAGTATATAGCTTAGTCATATCAGTACATTAGTGCTACACTTATTAGCGTACTGTTTCAGAGTTTTTACAGTGTTTACAAACATATATATAAGCTTATTGCTTATATATATTGCTGATATAAGCTTATTGCTTAGAACAAAATATCAAGATGGCAGTTTTACAATGTCAAAACTGTCCATCTTTTGGGAAGATAATAAATACCCCCAATATGTTCGTAAATAATACATCCCAGCATACATTTCTATAAATTTCCTCCTCTCTCTGTGCCCATTGTCAGCTTACTTCCCGGAGGCATTTGAAGGAGTGACCAGAGCTTTAAAAATGATGGTGTAGCAAGGTAAGCAAAAACCGAGAAGCTGCTTGCCTTCGAAAAAGAAAGAGTCAGCACTTAACACAGAGCGCACAGGGATCCTGACTTTTCTAAGGCTCGTGACTCTATAAATTAGGAAGGAAGGAGAGAGAGCATGTGATAAGTGTTCACAACCTGCCTGCAAAGCGAGACAGCTTATGTTAGTTGAACTATTGCCAGAATGATAAATAAATAAATAAATAATAGACAAACAAACAAATCTTGTCAGCCCCAGCCCCTAAAATCCATCTGACACAGTGGGTGGGTGGGGAAGTATGTGGTGAGACCTCTAAGGACTACTGCATTTGGTAATTGTTTGGGACTAGGTCTCTAGGATTGGCTACATAATTTCTCACAGGAATGCTGTATTTTCTGAGGGCCTCCAGTTCTATTCACCTGGAAAATGTAATCTGCAGTGGGGGTTGGGGGGCGTGTATAATAGCTGTGGCCATGATGTCTCTACAAGGCGAAAATGCCTGCAGTAAAGGATAGCACACTGATTTAAGCCCCGCTGTCAACATTTGCTTCCTGTAGGCTCCAAGGACCAATACGCCCTTGCAGGGAAGCAAATGTGCATCTTACAGACAGACGAAGCTCCCAGAACTGATCACTCAGTCAAGTCCCCAGGAGCTCTTAACACATTTCATATTTTTCAAATTGAAAGAACGTGCTACTTATCTCAAAACCTGTTTTCTCCCAGAAATATAATCCATCAAAGAAAATATCACATCAGCAAAGGAAAGAAAAAAAAAAGTAAAATTAAATGTCGTCCTATTTACAGTTCCCTTTTCGGCATCCGATATATTGATGTATGTCAAATAACTGGCTGCCCATCTTTTCAAAAAAAAATCATTACTTAGAGGCAACATCAACCCTCACCGTAAAAGGCTCAATGCAATGTTGTTGAATGGGGTTCTCAAACTGCCCTCCGTCGCACTGCATTCTGATAACCTGGTTGTCAGAACTGAACCTAACTCTCACACTGAGCCTAGTTCAATGTACCAGTTCGGATGCACTGGTAAACTTTCAGACTTCACCTTGTCCTCCGAGTTATCACTTGGAACTTAGCACTTGCTTAATGTTATGAATCGTCCTGACACTCTCAGCCAGTGACTCAGACCAGACAAGTGTGAAGAAGGAGCCTTAAATAAATTGTCATTCTTTAAAAGTGACATTTACGCTTAGTCTACCAGTTTCTATAAACATTTGAAATTCGGAGACAGATAAAAACAAACAGAAATGAAAGAGTCCATGTACGAACTGGAACGAAAGGGAGCCGATTAATCACAGGCTGCTAGTCTGGGTGACAGGAAAGTCGGTGTTGTGCCACCAGCCGTCAGTCTGCCACACCACACTTCTGCCTCTCTCCACTTCACACACACCTCACCCCGCTCACTCCCTTTGGCTCTGGACACTGTTCTCAGCCCACAGTTCTCAGATCAACTGAAACTAGATCCTGACTCTCAAAGACCTTTCGGTTAATTAAATGAGAAAAACATAAAGCTTTATGAAACTCACCGTTAAGTGTGCTTAGATAGGAAGGGCTGAGGAGCTGGGAAAGAATCGACAGTGGGGATGAGGGAAATTTGATTCATCCTTCGTAGGAAGTTAGAAAGGAGTGAAGAATTAAGAAGGTCAAACAGCAGAGGAACCTTTCCCGTCAGTGAAGATTCCTGCCATGGAAAATTGGAGGTGGCATCAAGATGTCATTTTCTTCGATGGGTGGACACACATCTAGCTATTGACCTAAAACCTTGAATGTCGGTTGTTAACACGGTCATTTTGCCTTGGAACAAGGTAGGAGACCCCTTCGACTCTCTTTCCATTCGTGGCCCATCTAACAGGTACATTAGCAGGTGTGACTGCAGCACCAGTTTGACTTGTATTGGGTGGTATCTCATTTTACGCCACAATGCGAATAAGGGAATGTGTGTGCGCCTACTGGGAGCAGAGGGACTTCACTGGACACTCAAAGTTCCATTTATACTATGGCACTGCTGGGATGGACTCCAGCTTATCCCGAGATGATGGTTTCTCTGACATCACGACAATGATGTCAATGGACAGAAAGGTTTTGCTAAAGTAAGACTTTCTAACTGAGATACTAAAATGATTTTTCTAGCTTCTCCTCAATGACACGTGTTATGTAAAACTAACACCGCCAGTTTGTTTCCATTATAGTTTGAATGTGAAATGTCCCCAAACAGACTCACGTGTTGGAACACTTGGTCCTCAGCCACTGGCACTGTTTTGGAAGGTTGTGACACCTTTAGGAGGTAGAGCCTAGCTGGAGAAAATGGGTCACTGTGGGTAGAGGAAGTAGGATCTGAGCCTTGAGATTCATAGCCCAACTCTGCTTAGGCTCAAGCTTCTGCGGTCACAGCCAACAGCACTATCACTGCTGTGCCTTCCCTGCTGTGATGCCCTCCAACTGTGAGCCAAAAGACCCTTCCTCCCTTAAGTCATTTCTATTCGTGTGTTTGGTCACAGCAATGAAAAACAAAACAAAACAAACTAACAAATAAAAACCACTAATAAATATTCCCAGAAGAGCTTTACCCCAATCACAGAGCCTTTTTCAAGTCATATATATATATATATGTAGTATGGCTCCCGTGATGGTCTGTCGCCACTCTGCCCCAGCCCTGGGTCCCCCCCTCCTTGTTCTCTGTACTGGCCAGGCACATGGAACCCATGCTGGGCAAGCAGTGGGGGAGCATGGGAGGGAGTAGATGGGGTTCTGGGACCACAGTGGACCCTAATTCCCTGCGCTGAGAACGAATGAATGGGACACAATGAATCAGTCTCAGGACTCTGTCTGGTGGAAGCAGAGATCACTTTAATGCAGGGTGTAGGTTACATATATAGGGCCACAAGCAGGGGAGGGTCTTTGGTACCCAGAGTTGGGACCCATTGGTTAAGACAAGGATATTGGAGTAGCCTTATTTGCATGTGGGGCTCAAGTCTAAGCGTCAAGGTCTTGCAAGGGCATCTTCTGCATAAGGTATGGTCCCACAGGGAAAGAGGAAGGCACCTTATCAGTGAGTGGACCCATCCCTAGGTTTCCAGCTACAGCGCAGATAGCACCAACCAAGCCACATTCCTTTGCTTCTGTGAAGCAGGCAATATCTAATATTTAGCTGGGTTCTGGCCAGGGCTAAAGTGAGGAACAGCCGAACACCGACCATTCTCATCTCCTGGGATGATGCGGGGTTCCAAGCTTCAACCCACTCTTAGCTCTATGATAGTCCCACAGTATTCAAACTCTTTTACTTCAGAACTGAATGAAGTCATGGAGGACAATATTTCTGGAATGTTCCATAAAGGAATATGGCCACTGCCATGGAACATGATACAGCAGTTCCTCCAACACCACCTGCTGATCACCTCCTTCCACATTAGTCCCTGCAACTATACTCCATAAGGAAACAAAGAGGGCTCAGAAGATGGCTCAGCTGGTAATGTACTTGCCTCACAAGCATGACGACCTAGGTCAGATCCAAGCAACCCACATAAATGCTAGGTCAGTACCTGCATGATAAAAGACCTAGAGAGAGAGGGACTAAAGAGAACATATCTCAACATACTAAAAGCTATATCTGAGAAAATCACAGTCAACATCATTCCAAATGGAGAAAAATTTGAAGTAATCCTAAGAAAATCAGGACTGAAACATAGGTGTCTGCTACAGCCAGTCTTTTCAATGCTGTGTGCAATGTACTAGCTGGAGAAACAAGACAAATAAAATTAGAGGGATACAAATAGGAAAAAGAAGTCAAACTAGCCATATTTGTAGATGATATGATAGTATATGATATTATACATAAGAACCACAAAATAAGTCTACCAGAAAGCCTCTAGAAATGACCAATAATTTCAGCAAAGTAGCAGGAGACAGAATCAACTTACAAAACTCAATAGCTTTCTATATATCAACAAGCACGGAGGGAGGGGGAGAGAAAGAGAGAGGAAGAGAGGGAGAAAGAGAGAGAGAGTTAGTTCATAGATTCATTCCAATCTACAGTAGCCTCAAATATATATATCCAGGAATAAACCTAACCAAGAAAAGAAGGTGAAAGGCCTCTGCAATGAAAACGTTAAACCTCCGAGGAAAGAGATAAAGACACTAGAAAATGGAAAGGCATCCTGTGCTCATGGATTGGTAGAATTAATATTGTGAGAGTGGCCATTCCACCAAAAGCCATTTGCAGACTGAATATGATTCCAATCAAAATCCTAATCTCACATTTCACAGAAATAGAAAAACTATCTGAAAATTGATACGAAGCAACAGTAGACCCCAGAAAGCCAAAACAATCCTGAGCAAAATGAACAATGATGGGTGGATTGTATTTCAAACCTCAAGATAGATTTCAGAGCCATAGTAATAAAAACAATATGGTACTGGCACAAAAACAGACATGTAGACCAATGGAACAAAATGGGAGACCCAGATATGAGTACATATAACTTCAGCCATTTAAAATTTTACAAAGATGCCAAAAACATACACTAGAGGAAATAAAGCATCTTCACCAAATGGACTTGGGAGACTGGTGTCCATATATGCAGAAGAACGAGATTAGTTCTATATCTATCATTTTACACAAAAACTAAATCCAATAGGATCAAAGAACTAAACATGAAACCTGAAACACTGAAATTACTGGAGAAAAACATAGGAAGTACCCTACATACTATAGGAAAATACTTTCTGAATAGGGCTTCATTTGTCCAAGAATTAAGGCCAATGACTGGTAGGAGGGACTTCATAAAACTAAAAAGCTCTGTGTAGCTAAAGAAACAATCAACTGTGTACAGAGGAATCCCATAGAGTGGAAGAGAATCTTTGCCACCTAAATATCTGACAGGAAATTAATATCTAGAATATATAAAGAATTTAAAAAATCAAAGAGTCAAAAAAATCAAAAGACACATTAAAAAATAGTCTGTGGATCTAAACAGAGAGTCCTCAATAGAAGAAATAAAAATGACTAAGAAATACTTCAAAAAGTGTTCATCATCCATAGCACTTAGATAAATACAAATCAAATCAACTTTGGGATTTAATCTTACCCCATTCGGTGGCGAAGATCAACATAGCTGCTGACAACAAGCACTAGAGAAGATGCCAGGGAAAGAACACTCATGCACTATTGGTAAAATTGCAAACTGGTTCAGCCACTCTGGAAATCAGTGTGGAGAACCTTCAAAAAGCTAAAAATAAATCCATCATATCACCCAGCTATACCACTCCTTGCCATATTGCCCAAAGGACTCAACATCCTACTCCACAGGTACTTGCTCAGCCATGTTCATTACTGCTCTATTCACAATAGCTAGGAAATGGGAACAGCCTAAATGTCCTTCAACTGATGAATGGATAATGAAAATGTGGTACGTATAGACTATGGGATACAATTAAACTGTAAAGAAAACGGAAATAATTAACTTTACGGGGAAATAGATGGAACTAGAATAGGTTATATTGAGTAAAGCAACCCATACCCCGGGAAGAAAAATATCATATGTTCTTTCTTATCTGAATCTCCTAACTCCGAATCTTCAGATATGAATACATAAATTAGAGTAGCCACAGAAAGCAGGCAAGTGCAAAGACACATGGAGGATGGGGAAGAGAGAGGGGAATAGCAGGGTACAATAATTTGAAGGGAGAAATGCAAAAAACAAGGAGGAGGCTTTAATTAAGGAGAAAATAGGGAGGTCGATATAGAAAGAGAAGGGGGAGGAGGGTGAAGTAACAGTAAGGATGTCTGAAAAGTCTTAAGGAATCATATTATTATTTATTTACTTAAAATCGCATATAAATGTGTGTATATATATATATATATGGCTCCCCTGAAGAGCCATAGACTATCTACCCAAGCCCCAAATACCAGACATAAGAAACAAAGAAAACCTTTTGAGTTGTTGGTCAGGACAGTCCAAGAAACTCTTAAAACATTGTAGGTAATTGCAAGTCTGTATCTCTGAAGATACCAGTGCTTTGGACACAGAACCTGGAAGATCAAAGTTGGATCTGACCTGAAAGCATCCTTCCTGAGGAATACCTTTCATGGTGCTAGTAGGTGTCATACAAGTTTCCAGGGGGGGAAAGTAAATAGCCCTACCCAGCTATGACAGTTATGAACTATGACAATGACCAGCTTGGCACAGTAATCCTAACTGCAGAAGTGGCACGCATATCCTGACAGTAACCAATCTCTTTAATTGAACTTAAGTCCAACGCAACAAGAGGGAAATCATACCTGGTACTGGAAACCTAGAAGACTCCCCAGGGCTAGTGGGGCCATGGATCTTGGAGGAGAACCTACAAACCAGAATAATTGACCAGAATAATTCCTAATGCCTTATAAATATTCATCCTCATATCCACAGATAAGTGTAGCTCTCACCCATCATCAAAGAAGCTTCTCTTCGCAACAGACAGAAAAACCCCAACTGATCAAACTACAGAGAGCAAGTGATCATGTGGTGCTGAGCCTCAGCTGATACATAGACAGCTCAGTGTCTGCATCTAAGGCTCCAGAGAACACTGCAGAAGGTGGGGGCAGAAAGATGGAAGAGCAAGAGGAACAGAAAGTCTTTTGTGAGATCCAAGCTCCTGTTAATCCCAATCTCCTAGGCATGTCAGGGGAGATACATCCTCGGAGTTTCAACATCATGGATGCCTAAACAAGACCTGAACAATCACAACACTCACTAAACAGGCTAACATAGAAGGGGAAAATCTCACAAAGACTCAACCTTAGACAAAGAATCATAGGCAGCTAATGAATGCTGAGAGCAGGAGAAAGTCTTCCTCAGTGAAGTCTCCCAATTGGTTCTCCAATGCCAAGTGGTCAGTACTGAAACTATATACATGTGTGTGTGTGTGTGTGTGTGTGTGTGTGTGTGTGATATATATGTACAAGCAACATTATATGGACTGAGCAGAGCAGAATGTATTATATATTTAGAAATACATACACACACCCACACACATATGCACACACGCTCACTCACATGCACACACATGAGCATACACATACATACCCATACAATTAAAGAAAAAGAGGCCACAGCTCTGTTCGAGGGTTTGGAGGTAGGAACAGGAAGAGGGAAATGAGGTATTTGTATTTTAACTCAATTTATATGTATATTTTTAAATCTAGGTGTAATGAAGCCCACCTATAACCCCAGACACGGCCAGATGGGAAGTGGAGAAATGCAATTCCCCAGAACCTTGTGGACCAGCTAGCCTGGCCTATGTGACAAAGTTCCAGGACAATTAGAGATTCTACATCATACAAAAGGAGGACAGTGCTTGAAGATGGGTACCCAGAGTTGTCTTCTGATCTTCATATGTACTGTGGCATGTCCATGCACACCTGTGTGTACATACACAGGAACATACACATGCACATTTTTAAAGGAAAACGAAACAGAAAGAAAACTAAAAGGGTAGGGAAAGGGTGAGGTGTACTTGGTGCACTTGACCAATTGAATTTCATCCTTTATCTTCTCTTAGACCTGGATATTACTGCAAAGCCCTATGTAATGAATTCATGATACTATTAATTAAATGGAATAGATTTTCCTTTTCACTATAACAGATGGCATTTCTGTGGCTATTGCTCTCAGATGAAATAGTCTCAGGTACCTGTAATCCTTCAGAGACCCAACCACATCTGAGAATAGAAAAAGAACACCAAATACTTTTAAATGCCCTAGAAGCCATGCTTGCTTATGTTCTATCCAGAGATGTCACCACATTTTCATTAATGTACTAGTAAATGTTAATAGCTCCTGTGCCTGGGCACTGTCTCCGGAGCATGGGATATGTGCGTGAACAAAATACAGCAAGATCCTGTCATTATAGATCTCACCCACCGTCTAGCAAAGTCACACTAGGCTAAAGACAAGAAACATTACAAGAAAGGAAAGGATGAGTCAGTCAATAAATGGATTCAGACATTGTTCATGAATTTGAGATAAGATGAAATGAGATCTTTACCTCACACTAAAAATAAAAATCAGTAACAGGTCGAATAATGAAGCAAAGAAGATTGTCGGTAGGAGGGAAGAGGGAAAGCATTTCTTAAACTGGATACAACCCTAAATCTGTATTGCTATTTTTACTACAGAATAATTAAAAGCTTCTGCAAACACAACTATAATCAAGTTGCAAATTGGGGGACGAAGACACATGTGCAGTTAAGAATTTGTATTCAGGAGAGATAAAGCATTCCTATAAACTAATGGGAAAGAAAAAAGCTGAATTTTTTAATAAGGAGCAAAGAATATTAAAAAAGAGAAAGAGAAAATCTGGTTAACCAACAAAGTAATAAGAAGGGGTTCATCCCCAAGCTAAAAGCAACATACAAATTGAAACAACAGCAAGGCACAGTTTTATAACTGCAAGCATTTTGAAGTCAGACGACCTCAAAGACTGATGATAATGTGGAATAATTAGACTTACACACTGTCTAGAAGGGAAGTTTGGTACCAATGTGTGCTAAAGAAAGCAAGTAATAATTGATATATTCAGCTTTAAAATGTTGGGCTTACATTGTCAAGTCCTCTGCAGATACTTGCTCACAAGCACCAGGAAACCTGCATAAGAATATTCTTAGCAATATTTCTTGTAGGAGTAAAGGTCTGGAAATAAATAAATGCTCATTAACCAAGCACTGAGTTTGACATATTCCACAATGAGAATTAATAAATTGGACCCATATTAGTATAGAAACACTTCAGAACATTAAAGTTGAATGAACCAAGAAGTTCTACACAGTGTAGTAACATACAGTTTCAAAGTCTACAAAATATAGAACACATTTATATAAGAATAAATTTACACTGAAATTATTTTTAAATCATTATAATGAAAGATGTTAATTTGTAATGCTGATTATTCCTGTATTTGAAGCAAATGTATAGAATTACAAAAGAAGCTGCAGCTATTAAAACACAAAATTAAAATAAATTCCACTTAAAAATCCAATTGGCTTTCATTTGCAATTGTAAAATTGAGGAACACCTTATTCTATAAAAATAGAATGGCACTTGGCTCATGCCCTTCTGTCAATCCAGCTCCCACTGCCAATGGGTAAGGACCCATCAGGCCCTAACTACGTTGCCCACACTTCCTGGTTTATCCAGCTCACAGTGTCTACCAGGAAGTTATCTCCAACTATGAAGCCCCTACCACATCTCCACAGTTTCCCTAGCTCCTGGCACCAACACGTAAGTAGTCCCCAGACCATCAGCCTCAGGCACACACTCCCATTCAACCAACGAATTCCAAATGTGCAAACTAGACACAAAATTAGAGTCAATATGATAAGCCAAGACAACACGTCTCACCTAAAATTTACTAACCCCATGGTAATGGACTCCATTGAAAAGGACCTCAAAGAACTTCCTGACAAAGAAATCAAAAGAACAACTGTTCAAACAACTCAAAGAAGACAAAAAGATGAAAGAATTAAGAAAGGCAATACAAGATGTGAAAATAGAATTTAATAAAAAGGATTATTGAAGAAAAGCCTGAAATGATGCTGAAAATTCAAAACTCAATAAGCCAAATAAACCTCAGTAGAAAACTTCACTGATGGAAAGTCTTATGGGGAAAACAGAGTAATCGCTGGAAATAAGGTAGGAAAATTATATCACAAGAGCTTAGGCATAAACTTCAGATTATGGGCATAGAAGGAGGAAAATATCATACCAAAGGCATATAATATATTTTCAGTAAAATCATAGAAGAAAAATTTCCAGAACCTAGAGAAATAGATGCCCATCCAGGTATGAGAAACACACTGAATTCTAAATAGAAAATGCCAGAAAGTAACTCTTCATGACATGCTGTAGTAAAAACATTAAGAGCTCAGAATAAAGAAAGAATATTAAAAGCTGCAAGAAAGAAAGAATATTACCTGACTATCTGACAGAAAAGTTTAAATTCAGAATAGGCTAAAAAGATGTATTTCAAGTTCTGAAAGATCACATTTATCAGACTAGATTATTATATCCAGAAAAATTACCTATTAAAATTGAAGGACAAATGAAAGACTTCCATTATAAAAGCAGAACAAATGAAGTTATGACTAAGTCAGCTTCACAGGGAATATTGGAAGGAATACTGCAGACTATAGGATAAATATAGCCAAGATGTCACAGAAAATAAACAACAGGACAGTCAATCAAAACAGGTAAAAGATGCCACAAAATCAATATGTCAGCAATTAACACACATATTACAATAATAACTTGACTAGTAACAGTTTCAATCTCCCATTCAAAAAGAGGAAGGTTTGTTGTAGAATTTTAAGTTGTGTTTAAAATAATTGTTTTTGTACACTGTTAGAAAAAGGGATGCATAGGCCTTGGCATTTCGTATTACTGCAGGTATTGGATTTTTGTAGGGGACGTTTGACTCCTTATGATCTGCACCTGAGGAGTTCTGAAGAAATAAAAACACCTGAGCTCAGATGCTCAGGATTCCACTGTTCAGTCTGGCACTGGCCAGGATGGTGGAACCTCTGCTGAGGTCTGGCAGAGTTTGCACCTCTGAAAAATGCCTCCTTGTCATACCTGGTGACCTACCCAGTAGGTGTAACAACTACAAGGGTTAAATGGGGTGAGGAGACAGGACAACAGGGTAGAGAAATGACTCTGGGAAGGAGTAACTAATATTAAGTCTTTTGAAAATGCCATATGGAAGTCCACTGCTGTAAAAGCTCCCTAATATACACACACACACACATACACACACACACACACACACACATTCATACACATGTCTTTGAAAAGAGTTTAAATGGAGGTACCCCATAACAGGGGCTAGTGCCTCCTCCAGTTATAATAGTCTGTTAAAAAAAAAAAAAACTCAGCCACAGGTATAGGTCATTTCTTTTTGAATTGTTAGTCAGTGGAGTCTCATTGCCCCCACAAACAACACAGATTATTTCAATTGCTTTTGATTACACTCCAAAACTTGATGGTAAGATCCTATTCCTGAAGACACCACAAATATGGAAAAATCAAGGTGACACTGACCTGGTAGCTTCATCTCTAATGGCAAGCCTTCATAGTGTAGAAGGTACTATGCATGCTACTGATGGAAAAAATAATTAACAATGTGACTACAGTACTGACTGGCTGGCAAGATAAGCCCATTGGTGCAATGATAATACAAATGTTATGACAGTAACCAAATATTTTCTGATTAGATTTAAGGACCACATCACAAGACAGAACTCATCTTTGTACTGTTAACTGGGCCAAGAAAACAAACAAATAAACAAACAAACAAGCATGTCTGGCTAGGTCATAAGCCCTACAGGAGGACATAATACTAATAATGTTATTAAGTAGAAATAATTTAAAAATGATACCTAATGACTTACTGTTACACCCATGGATTAGTACATCTCTCAATTCTCAACAGAGAAACTTCTTTCATGGTAGTTGGGGATTAGCACAAAGACCCACAACAGGTCACAATGCAGAGAACATGAGACAGTTGAATGGTCAGCTATAAATGGGACATCTATGTCATACCCTCTCCCCCAAGGCTCAGGATCCACTGCAGAAGAGGTGGTAGAAAGATTCTAAAAGTCAGAGGTAGTGGACTTCTACAGTAAAACAGTATTTGTTTGACATGACGGCCCTGTTGTATTATTACTAGTAGTAATATCATTACTACTACTATTATTATTACTATTAGTAATATTATTACTAGTAGTAGCAATAGTAGTAGTGTTACACACACAGCACACACAGCACACACACACACAAACATACACATGCCTACAACCCTGACTACCCAATAGACTGAGGGAGAATTTCGATCTTAAGGCCTGCCTGGCCTAGAGAAAATATCCAAGATCAGCTCGGGCAACTTAGCAAGACGAGCTTCCAAAATAGAAAGTTAAAAAGGGAACTGAGAATATAGCTCAGAGACAATGGCTTAGCACACTGGAGGCTCTAGGAGTAGTCCGCAGTACTGAAAAACTTTATCAAAGTCAAATTAATCACTAAATTGTTAAAAGGTCCTAGGGTATAGCTCAGTGTTTTTGACTAGCATGTGTGAGGGCTTGGATTTGATTCTCAGCATGAAAGAGAAGAAAAAAGAAGAGAGAGGAGGAGGAGGAAGAGAAGGGGGATAGGAGAGGGGAAGGAAGAAGGGGGATTGAGAGCAGACTGACAATAATGTCAGCAAATATCAGCAAAGATTAGTAGTTAAGGGGATATAATATAATACTATTATTGACATAAGTAAAATAAAAGCTTCACTAGAGAAGCTCTACTTCAGATTTTGGCAGACAGAAGATAGAACCAGCAAACTTGAAGGTGTTGTTGGGCATGTGCAAGGCTAGGTTCAATGCCCTGCAAAGGAAAAACAAAAAGCGTATGTCAGTTAGATTATAAGAATATCTAGTCTAAGGAGCGGGAAAAAAAGAGAGAAATACTTAATGAATCTTCACACACCTTTGGGAAGCCCATCAAGCAAACAAGTGTATGCCTAATTAGTCACAAACAGGAAAGGCAGAGGGGGACAGAAAGAATATGAGAAGAAGCAATGGCTGGCAACTCCCCAGTTTTTATGAGAAACATTACTATCTAACCCAAGGGGCTCAACAAACTTCAAATGGAATGAAGTCAAGGATATCTACATCTCAATATACCATAGTTAAACTCTTAGACAGAGACCAAGGGAAAATCTTGAAAACAAAACAAAAATGGCTCATGAGACTCGTGATATAGAAGGGATTCTCAGTGAGATTAACAGTAGATTTCTCAGCAGAAACCTGGAGTCCTCAAGCTAATGGGTCAACATAATCAGTAGACTGAAAGAAATGAGGATTACTGGAGGTGTTTTTATTTTTGAGACAGTCTACAGCCTAGAAGTCATCCCTAGAAGTCCTCCAACACGCTATATAGTTGAGTCTACTCTTGAACTCTTGATCCTTCTGCCTCTGCCTCCCACATGCTAGGAATGTAGGGAACCTATAGGAAATAGTGAAAGATATTTTTTAACTAGATGAAAAAAAAATACAGTAGAGAAATTTGAATTCATACAAAGAAAAAAAAAAAGAGCTCTGGCAAAGACGATTACATAGTCAAATCTCTGACAGCAAGAATACATTTTTATAACTTTGTTCTTCCCCTATCTGATTTATATGACAACTGTATAAAGCCATGATTATAAAACTATATTCGTAGAATTGCATTATGGAAAGATATATTTTGTTTTACATTAGTCTTATAAAAAAGTATGCAAAGAATGGACTTACACTTGTACGAATACTACATACCATTAAAACTAGTTTGGCATTAATGCAAATCAGATTAGTTTTGGTTAAGCTGTTAACCACTAGGGAAATCACTATGAAAAAATACAGTGAAAGAAATTATGAGCAAAATCTGTCCCTGGACGGATCATACCCATACTCTCACTATATCTGATTACTATAATTTAGAAGACAGAATTTGGAACTTTGGAGATGATAATGTTTAGATGAGATTTGGGACTTTGAGTTGATATGATAGCACATTGGGAATTCTAGAGTTGTAGGGATGAGGTCAAGCTACTTTAACATCTACAATGTTTCATGAAATTGTGAATCCATAGGAAAATAACAGTGGGTGGAATAATAATCCAAAAATGTTTATGTCTGGGTCTTAATTCTCAGAAACTGTATGTTACCTCACTTGGAAAAATGATTTTTGAAAATGTAAATTAAGGATCTTGAAGTCAAATCAGCCTGATAAGTCTGTTGCTAAGGTCCCTATAGAGGCGGGGGTGGGGGGTGTAATTCGATGTCCACTAGAGATCTAACTGGAGAATGAAATCACATAGTTACTAAACAAGGAATGATGATGGTTCTCAGTTGTGAAAAACAAAGAATGGATTGTCCCCCCCGCCCCCCACGACAGCCAGAGAGAGCAAGGCATGCTAGATTTCTAGGCTTAATATTGTAATAGAATTAATTGTTTTAATTTGATCAACCAACATGTGTAATTTATTATAGAAGCTATCGGAGACTATTAATGCTCTAGCCAAAAAAGTGCATACTGATAGAAAGGAATTCTAAAAACATGAGGGCCGAGGAGATGGTTCAGTAGCTAAAATGCTTGTTGTATAAGCATGAGGACCTGCATTTAGATTCCCAAGGCCCATGAGAAAACATTCTTGGGTACAAGGAGATAGGCAGATCTCAGGACCTTGCTACATAGACAGTCTAGCCAAAAGAGTGAGCATTGGGTTCAGTGAGAGATCCTGTCTCAGACAGTAAGAGAAGAACAATACAGGAAGACATACAGTATCCACCACTGGTCTCCATATGCACTTGCACATGCACACACGAGTATGCACACTTGCATACAACATGTACACATCACAGATATACATATATCATGCATAGATACACACAAACAAAAGAAACATGATCCAACTCTGTGAAATACTTCAGATTAAAAGACTCAAAAGATGTTGAAAAGGATGAGAAATGGTACTGTGCAAACCCAGAAACCAAACGAAAACTAGTATAATTTTTCTGATATCAAACAAAATGTTTCAAGACATTTTTTCATAGAAACAAAGACATTTTATAATGATAAGATGGTTCATACATCATCAAGTCAAAACTATAAAGACATCTCCAGGTTACTACACAAACCCAAAATATATGCTGGAAAACTGACAGAATTGAAGGAAAACATTGAAGAGTAATATCTGGAGACTTCTATGAAACACTTTCAATAATGGATAGGACAACCAGACAGAGCAACCACATAACAAAGCAGCTAGCACTAACAGACATCTACATAACACAGCACCCAACAGCAGAACACAGATCTATGTCAAAAACACACAGATGACTTTGTCATGGATATACCATATTCTTGGGCACACACACACACACACACACACACACACACACAAAAGCCTAAATAAATTTTAAAGGGTAGAAATTAACCACATGTATTCTTTGGCCAAAATGGAACTAAATAGAAATCAGAAATTTCAGAAAATTAGGAAATTTACCATCATGTGGAAATTAAGAAGCATCTTTCTAAACAGCCAAAGAGTGTCAGGAAACAAAAGTCACAAGAAAATAAAAATATTTTGGGATGAACAAAAACAAAAACACAAAACATAGAATACCAGAGCTTTCAGGAAACAACTGAAATTTGGCTTTAAAATATATTGGTAATTGAAAATGCCTATATTGAGAAAGAATAAGCATACTAATAGAATAATTATAATAATTATGAGGTATTTAACTCTTGAGTTTTTCAGAACTTTTACTGGTTTTTTGTTTGTTTGTTTTGTTGTTGTTTTGTTTTTTGTTTTTTTTTACTCTTGAGTTTTCCACCACCCATAAGTCAAAATAACCAGGAAACCACATTCATGACTTCCAATTTATCCAATCGCTTTAGCATCAGAGCACCTCTGAACCATAGTTACTATTATCTCTATTTTCTTTCAGGAACTTAGGGCACACAGAAGTAACTTACACCAGATCAGGGAGCTTATCACGGAAAGATCCAGAACGACAGAGGAAGTCTGCCATCTGGAGACATAATAAATTCAAAGAACGGATACAACTCTTGGCTTCTGAGTTAAAATTTCTTTCTAATTTGTTTGATTTTAATTGTGTGTGTGTGTGTGTCTGTCTGTCTGTGCATCTGTCTGTGACTATGACTATGTCTGTGTGCAGATGTGTGCATGTGAGTGAGGACAGATGCCCACGGAGACCAGAGAAGGGTGTCAGTTCCCCTGAAGCTGGAGTTACAGGCAGTTGTGAACCACCAATGTGGATGCTGGACCAAACTCTGGTTCCCTGTCAGAGCAGTGCGTGTTCTTAGCCACTAGCCATCTTCCCAGCCCCTTGAGCTTCACAATGTTTAAGTTCCTAAGATGCTCTAAGATGCAGAAAACTGTGGCCCACGGTCTGGATAGTTTCGGGATAGCCTGTGAGCTAAGAAAGGTTTTTCAAAGCTAAAAAAAAAAAAAAAGAAACAAACCAACAAACAAATAAACAAAGAAAGAAAACAATTTCGTAATTCATAAAAACTGTATGAATCCCATGAGGATTATATGCCTTTTATCAGTAGAAAGTGAAATCTCTTCTTTCTCACACCACACAGAAATTGCATGAATTAACAGTGGTTAATTTTAGTTAATTTTTTTTGTTGTTGTTCTAAGGTTAAGACTGAAGTACTCGAAACAAGAACTACATTCAATTATAACTATCAAATCCAGAATGCTTTTATCCGTTTTCAGAGAGAGTGGCATCCCAGGCTGGCTCCAAACTCATAACGATGGCCTTGAACTTCCGATCCGCCCTCTTGCTTTCAAGTGGTGGAATTACAAGCATGTACCATGATACCGAGTTTTATGCCATGTTGAACTTTGAACTCAGGGCTTTGTGCAGACGAGGCAAGTACTCTATCAGCTGTGTTATGTCTCTGCCCCTGAATGGCTTTTGAAATTAGTTTCATTTTAAAATGCAATAGTTTCTAGCCTAAAAAACTTTCTTTCAGGGGCTGGAGAGATGGCTCAGCGGTTAAGAGCACTAGCTATTCTTCCAGAAGACTCATGTTCAATTCCCAGCACCCACATGGCAGCTCACAACTGTTTGTAACTCCAATTTCCAGGGGATCTAACACCCTCACACAGACATGCATGCAGGCAAAACACCAATGTACATGATATAAAAATAAATAGGTTATTTTAAAAACTTTCTTTCAGATTTCTAAATCTGGCTATGGCAATGAAGATGGTATTGGATCATTTCTCCTGCTCAGTGTAATTATTGAGGCTGGCCACCATTGAAAACTATCTAGAGGCCCTGTAGAGAGCCAATGACAGGACACTTCAGGAGCTATGTGACAGCAAATAAAGTCTACAGACCCCCACCTAAGAACACTTTCCATGGTGCAGAAATGAAGGATAAATGAAGTCTTCTAAAAAAGCAGTGTTCCTAATAGACAGACACAGCAGAGATCCGAGTCTCAGCAGCCAAAAGGCTGCAATGTAAAGGCAAAATCTCAAAGAGCAGGGACCTTAGCGAAAAGAACCCGAGATCTATAAACAGATCTTTCTTCTAAGTAAGCTGACAGCTGTCTATGCACAGGACGGTACTACAGAAAGCACAGCTGGAAACAACAGCTGGAAGGTAAAAAGATAAGCACCAAGGACCTGAAGTTCAATAACTCAGTCAAGTCAGAGGAGCTGGAATCTCTTCATACCCAGAGTCATGCTGGAGATATGAAGATTGCTATCATAGGACCCAGCAAGAAATGTGAGACCTGAGGGCTGAGGAAACAGTTCAGCTAGTAAAGTACTTAATACACAATCATGAGTTACATAGATTCAATTTCCAGCACCCAAGCAAAACAGCCAGACAATGTGTCATATGCTTGTAATCCGGGCCCTGGAAAGGAAGAAACAAACAGACGCCTAGGGCTTGCCAACCAAGCAACCTAACCAAAATGGCAAGCTCCAGATATAGTGAGAGACTATATATCTTAAAAAAAAAAAGTTGAATAACACCCATGTTGTCCTCTGGCACAGCACATACACTCACACATGCACACGCACACATACACACACTTTACAAAGAAATATGAAACATAACAAATGGCCGATTTACAAGGTCAAAATATTATGCTGTCCTTATCCCCCTGCCAAGAATGTCAACCCCCTTTGGTCCACCTTTTAGCTCATCAGTCTATTTCAGTATGGTCTATTCCAATCATGGGCTGATAAGTGTCACACAACCACTTTCTAGAGGGAA
Organism: Cricetomys ansorgei; assembly: GCA_026225945.1. Taxonomy (NCBI): domain Eukaryota; kingdom Metazoa; phylum Chordata; class Mammalia; order Rodentia; family Nesomyidae; genus Cricetomys; species Cricetomys ansorgei. The sequence goes on from JAMJFZ010000242.1 coordinate 7,749,610, forward strand.
AATTCTTAGTATACGGGCAGCATTTGCTTATGTGTATTGTGTAAATACCCCTGACACAAGCAGCTTCAAATCACTGACAGAGTTGGGAAGAAATGTATAATATGATTTCCACCAATGTTGGAAGCTGATTCCAAGGCACCACTAGATTCATGCAGCCCAAACCACGTATTTCACATCTTCAAACTTAGAGGGAAAGAAAGAATAACCAGGGATGGGAGAGACAGCTCAAGAGTTAGGATCACATACTGCTTTTGCAGGTTACCTAAGTAAAATCCTAGCACATATTTCAGCAGCTCCTAACACCTGAAAGTCTAGCTCCAGGGGATCCAGCAGGCTCTTACCGGCCTTCACACACAGACTTCTGCATGCACATGCACATACCCACCCTCAGACACACATAATTCAAATTTTAAAACACTATGTACGCCAAATATAGACTATGATTTCAATAATTAAAAATTGAAAAAGCTAACTATATAAACCCAAATCTAGACTATGATTCATCTCCTGCTTTAATATTCAGAAGTATTGATTTATTTGAATGAAACCTCTTTTCAGAGATTCCTTTTTAGAAGGTGAGGCTCAATGAATATTGTCACTGTTAAATATAGACTCTTCTTTAGACTACGGCATGCATCACTCTCGTTCAAAGTTAAACAAAAGAAGCGGCTCGGACACCAGTGAATAATGTTTTCTATTTATTTGCCTTAAACAGATGTTGATTAAACATAACTCGATTCAGCAAATATTTATGGAATGTGTACTCTATTTATGGAACTCTGCAAGGTAATGAAGGGTTTTCCACATCTTCAATTATTCTTATCAAAGCAAATATTCAACAACCCAAAAGAAAACTTGTAAGGAAATATTTATTTCTCGAGATTGCTGAGAGGAGGGGAAATACCCAAAGCAAAGACTGGGAATCTGTGAGCTCACAGAATGAGGCTCAAAGAAGTGCCCCGGCTCTCAGACTGTGACTGTCTTCTTGGTGATGTGAACTCTTTGGGATTGCTCCAACAAATGGCCCAAAGACAGAAGGTGAACACATCTTTCAAGGTGATTCATGAATTTGCGTTTTTGCTCTTTTAAAATTTCCTTATAGCTCTCTGTGTCAAGAAAGAGTGAGTTCTCTGAGCTCTTCCTGTGTGATGGATTTTCATCATTCTGACTAAATACCTGACATGAATAATTTAAGAGGAAAAAAAAGACTTATTTGGGCTCAAGGTTCCACAGCTTTCAGTCTCTGGTTACTTGGCCCCGGGTGCTGGTGAGGGACCTTGTGGCGGCCGGTATATGTGTTACACAAAAGTCTTCACTGTGTGCCGGCCAAGAATCAGAGAGAAGGGGGATACAGGGAGAGGCCAAGGCACCTCCTTCCCAGTGACCTACTCCTTCCCTCTAGGGCCCACTTCCTATCTTTCTCCAACACCCACTAATACCACCATATTATTGCTCTGCCAAAGGGTAGATGAATTCATTACACTCACATTACGTCACCTCTGAAGACACTATCACAAACACACCCAGAGGTGTGCTTCGTTTAATCATCTGGGAATTCCTTTTTTAAAAAAAAATTGTGTGTGTGTGTGTGTGTGTGTGTGTGTGTGTGTGTGTGTGTGTCTATATCTGTGGTTGGGTATGTGCAGTCTCCGGAAGAGGCCAAATCCCCTGATGCTGGAGCTACAGGAAGTCATGAGCTGCCCAACATGGGTGTTTGGGAATCAACCCGAGGCCTCCGCATGAGCAGCAAGCACCCTTAGCCGCTGAGCCATTTCTTCAGCACCTACCTGAGCACATCGTAAGTCAATTAAATTGACAATCAAGATTAATCATCACATCAGGTATGTCTAAGTCACCTTTTTCTTAGAACTTAGGACAAACATCCTTTCCTCCCCCTGAAACCTTATAACACATTTACTCCACAGTTCGTTCTCTCTGAGAAGCAAAAGTTCGTATTCTCCAGAAGTGACAGCTTGACTTCCCTTTGCACCTCGATGAGCAAAGACATGCACTCTAATATTGTTTTCTCACCTGCTAGAATCCTCTTGGCTTATGTGACTTCACTTGTGACAACGTTTACTTCGTCTTGTCATACTCAGTGTGTCTGCTCTAGGAAGATGGGAAGTATACTGGGTCCCTACTATTTGGTGTCTGCGCATCTTCATGTGGCGTGTGTACACACGCATGCGTATGGGAGGTCAGAGGTGAGAGTTGCATGTCTTCCTGGATTGCTTGCCACCGTATTTGTTGGTACATGTTATCCCACTGAATGTGGAGCACATCGATTTAGCAGAGCAGGCTAGCAATAAGTTCCAGGGACGCTCCTGTCTTCCATCCTCCAGCACTGGCTTTTTAATGTGCTTGCTTACAGATTCAAACCCTGGTCTTCGTGCTATTTAGAAGGCACTTTACTAACTGAGCCATTCCCTCCTTCCCTCCATCTATTTTTTTAATTCAAGGAATGAAAGCTATAAACAATACTAAATTCTGGTTAATGGTATGTGTGTTGGTGCTTTGGGGGAAGGGTTACACTGTTATCTGTAATTTACCTTGAAATGTATTTTTAAAAACTAAGCTACAGATTGATGTATTAACAGAATGAATAGGTGAAAAAGCATTGAATATGTGTGTTTACCCTCAAAAATGTTCAACTTTCGTAGCATCATCTTATAAAGAGGGGCCAGCCCTGTAGGCTATGAAATTTGGATGTATGAGAAGGAGTAATTTTTGGATGAAGAATTGAAGGAAAAGACTAGAGAATATTTCCTAAAATTGTGTACAGATAGAGTTTCAATCCACACGTAGTTAAAGTCTCGGGGGCAATTTGTTTTGGAACTCCACAAAATTAAGACTAAATTTTGTTGGAAGAGTTACCAGGCAACTAAGAATTAAAGAAAGATGAAGAGTAAAAAGAAGGAATATATTTATTGAATGTTAGAATGAAATAGAAGCATAATTAGAAATAATTTATTCTGGTTGACATACAACTATTCTTTTTTCTGGATATAGATATAGATATAGATTATATTTTAACTTCCTAGACATGCTGGGTAGAGTGTAATTAAGCCCTTCATAAAGCCATGACTGAGATGTGATAGAAGCCTCCAAAAGTCAAAACCTCAGACACCAGCTCAGAAAGAACTCAAAACTAGTCTTCACTTGGAAAGGATACATTTGATTGTGATAGAGTTTGGAACCACAGTCCCCAAAAGCAGAAACCACAATGCAAAACAATTTAACTAAGTGAATGCTACACTAAATATTTAGAAAACAAAGGCAGTTTCATAGGTGGACTAGATAAACAATGTTAACAATGTTTGACAATATGGTTTGTTCAAGCATTGAAATAGTTATTGATCATGATATGTATATGTGTGTGTGTGTGTGTGTGTGTGTGTGTTTATATTTTATACAGGTGTGGAAAGTGCTAAAAAAATTAAATATATTATAAAAGCACAGTTAGAGTCACTTTAAACTAGGACTTTATGTGTGCATCCACATATGTACAAATGTGTATATTTTAATATGGGTTTTTTGCACATTGTCTTACCCACCTTCTTTACCTTAGAAATCTTGCCTATATGAGTGTAAGTAATATGAAGTTCCATACCTGTCTCTACCTTCTGGATAAAGCTACATTTTAGTTCATTTTGGGGGTCTTTTCTTTCTTGTATTGCAGAAAGTGGACAGTACAAAGGCAACTGCTAAGCCAGCCACAGACAGCCTAGTGGGGAAAGAGCAGTGGAGGGTCAGAGTCACCAAGGCCCTGGATAGCGTCGGTTCCTCTCAGGAACATGAAGCCTTCCATAAAGGAAGAATGAATGTGGGAAATATAACTCAACCCAGACTCCCATGCTTCTCCAGGTCATACTTTTGTCCCATTCTTATATCTGTCTCTAACACTGTAAGTTTCTCCCTTTGTGAATCTTCCTGTGTATGGCCAATGCAGCTGAACTCAGGAACCCTACCAACTAGAAATAGGGGAGTCTTAAAGATATTGTTATGAAAACCACAAGGTGTTATTATTATTTATTGAATTGATTTTGGTTACATCTGACTCTTGTCTATAATACATATTGTGAATTAAGGTCAGTAAAACATCACGTAAGGACCAATCCTCAGAATGTAAAAAACCTGGGCATTCTGAATGGATAAACCAAGGATCCAAATGTTAAAGCTGAGTCCGAGAGTTGGCTCTAAGTCTCTACAATTAAGACCACCTCTTCCTCTGCCAGGAGGCCCAGGGTTTAATTCCCAGAACCCCCATGGCAATTCACAGCCATCTGCAACTACGGTTTCAAGGGATCCAATGTCCTCTTCTAACCTCCACAGACACATGTGCGCAATACATACAGGCAAAACGACCATATTAAAAATATAATGAAATAATAAAAATTTAAAATCTAAAAATATATCAATCAAGATAAATAGATATGTTGAAATCTTACCTAGATTCCATTTAAGTGCATTAAGGTACAGAAATCTGGGTTCATATATATGCCAAATGGATCCATTTAGAGACTGATAGCTACATTAGATTCTGGGTTTTTTTTGTTTTTGTTTTTGTCTTTTTTTGAGACAGGATTTTTCTGTTGTAACTCCTGGGTGTCCTGGAACTCACTCTGTTGACCAGGCTGGCCTCGAACTCACAGAGATCCACCTACCTCTGCCTGATGGGATTAACATCATCTACCACCACTGCCGCCGCCACCACCACCACCTGTCTACAGCGGATTCTGATTACATAGGAAACAGTCCGCTGTGCTAGCCCACAGTCTCCAATACCTCATTTCACTCTGTCTCAACATTTTCTTTTATTACATGTTTCTAGGTATATATACAATGCTAGAATAAAATTAGAATGAGTGTAGGTTAGCTCTTGAAATGGAGATTCTTAAGCCATATAGGCAAAAAGCAACACATATAACTAACCACAATAACCATATAACCCAGAACCAAGTCATTAGGAGGGAAAAGAAAGCCCAGGCTGGGCACATGTGGAATCCCAACCACTCAGAAGGCAGAAGCATGAGCAGTCAGCCTGAACAATGTAAATTCAAAGCCATTGACCAACTTAGCAAGCCCTGGTCTCAAAACAAAACAGAAACAAAAGAGCTCTGGATTGTAACTAATGGGCAGAGTTCTTGCCTAGCACATGCAAGTCCATTGGTTGAGTCCCTAGTACTTGGGAGAGGGGATAGGTAAAGCAACCTTTCTGCTGCCTGGATTGCCACAGTAACAATCCAGTTATCCGCTGGTCTTTGCCAGATTTGTTCTAAAACTGTATGGCACTGATGTCAAACAACACAGGACCCAAAGTGAAATTCAAGCTTCAGAAAAACAGCATCCAGCCAGGCATTGGTGGCACACGCCTTTAATCCCAGCACTCAGGAGGTAGAGGGCAATCTATCTCTCTGAGTTCCTGGCCAGCCTGGTCTACAGAGTGAGTTCCAGGACAGTCAGAGTTACAACAGAGAAACCCTTTCTCGAAAAAACAAAACAAACAACAACAAACCAGCATCAGAAGCAACAAGTATGAAGGAGTTTTATTGTTGTTGTTGCTGTTTTAATTATGTCATTTACTCCCACGATTCTAGAATGTATATAAGTAAGAGGTTATTTATAGCCATTCTCTTTATACAGCAGAACTTCGTCCTTTGGGGAATGTCTAGATGCCAAAATAACAAATTTAAAAGATCAGGTTGCAGAGTCATCACATGACAGGCCAGAGAGCACCAGGTGTCACCAGTGTCGTTAAGATGAACAGGATCTTGAGACACAGTTTTCTTTAGCTTTATACTCTGTTCCTAACAAACTGTAAACAAAATATCTTGAACTCTTCGCTGTGAGAACACTGACCTTGATGTCCATAAGCCACCCCTCCTCCCAGGAAAGCAGACTCTTCAGAAGGTATCCGTGTACACAGAGCACGGCCTCAGACACAGGAGAGGGGCTGCTAGCTGAAATTTTTATTGTGCCTCTAAGATCCATGATTTTTTAATAGACTCGTGAGTCTGGTCTGTACAGTCTTTGGTTCTTCACCTACTGAATAGCTCTCCTGCCCACACAGCTGTAATGACTGAAAGGACCTCAGAGTCTGCACACAGCACACTCAGACACCAGATTCTTAGCACAGAGGAGATGTATTTGCCCCAGAGGGACAAAAAGGGGGAAAGGGGAGAAAGTAATAAGAAAGAGTGGATGAAAGGGGACAAATGAGAGGGGCAGGGGATAAGAGATATTTGCCCCTGAGGGGCAAAGGGCTGCCTCTGCATGGGGTAGATAGTCATTAGGCAAATGTGGATTATATAGAATCCTAGGCAGAAGGGAAGATGGGGGGGGGTACTGTTGGAGAAGGGTTGGGGTGGCTGTTTCTGATTGACTGGGATGAGAACAAAGGATAGGACATGTAAACTTTTTGGAGATAGGCAGGGGATGCTGTGGAGGGACTTTGGGAGACAAGCCTATGTATGAGAGGCTGAAGCTTATATATGGCTGTCTCTGTGACCCATTACCACTTTGGGGACACATGGGAGATGTACTATCGATGACCTAGTATACGAAACGCATACTAACCTGAGTGGGATCTGATGGGTCCAGGAAATGCAGCACCCGTGTTATTTCCTATTAGAAATACGTGCTTCTGCTTGCTGTATGACAAAACACAGCACAGAACCAACATATTTTGTTCACTCAATCCAATACATGTCCTCATCCTATGGTGGAGTAAACATGATAGGAAAGGCCAGAGTTTCTGAAGGAAGAAGAGGTCCTTCTCCTGAGTGCTAGAAAACTGTGATTCAGACGTGTATGGGGGAGTCAAACAGATATGGCTGGCTCTCCTGGAGGAGGCGAGTCACAAAGAGGCGATATAATTCCAACTTCGTGAAGTCAGATGCCAGAGAACAGGAAGGGTCTCCCTCTCTGCTGTGGGTCATAGTGCAGATGACTCGAAGAGCTATCACAACAAGCACAGTGATGGTAACTGAAATCCCAGCATCACCTGCTCAGAAACCAGCGAGACCTTCGTGTCAGCTCTTACAAACATGCAGGCCTTGTTTTTATCCTCCTTCCTACAATTTTGGTAAATAAATCATTTTTTTTCCCTGAAGTTTCTTAGGTAGTAAAGAATCGCATGACTTCCTAAGAATAGTGGAATACATATAAGTCCTCTTGATACTAAACAAAACGTCTTACAGCAGCACATATACCCTCAGTGTTCATGCAGCTAAACTGCAATTAGCCAACGTCTGTTTGAGGCAGATACATGGAACAGTTACTCATCAGCGTCCAGGTCACTACAGCCGTTTAACTTCAGTGAGATTCACTCCTGATATCTTTCAGAAAGTTACATTCGTGAATGTTTGTTCAAGCGCCACCTTTCACGGAAGTTAAATCTGAAATGAGACTAAGTGGCAACTGCTTTCAGAAAACACCGTCAACTTCAAACAAGAATTCTGCCTGTCTCCCTTACTACTGACAGAGACATCTGGACCTTCTTCTCATGGTAATGTTATCAGCTCCCCCCCAACTCCAGCCCAACCCTGTAGAAATGCACTTCACAGACTAGTAGTAGAAGCAGTCAGTTAAGGACTCCAGCCTCCAGTACAACATGAGCTCTATTCGCCATCTCTCTAATCTCCACCAAGCTGGAGATACTATATCTACTTTTGTGATTTAGAAAGGATGTGGGTGCTGCGTGACACTTTTCTTGGGGAGATGTGACTGTCTAGTCCCCTCAGATAGGGAACCAACAAGAAACCACAGTAACACCACCACCAAAGTCCAAGTTGGGACTCCAATGAGTTTCTTGGAGTTAATTACCGGAGTGTGGGTGAAGGGATGCTCACAGAAGCATGGATAATCCAAAGTCAACTGCATCACCAAAAGCCCATTCCAGGGCAAATGATGACTCGCAGAGTTGGAGCTCTGGAGCTCTCTGCAGGACTTACAGGTAACTGGACAGAGGAACAGGTCTTGTAAATCTGATGTGGAACTCCCTGAGATATGTGAGTTTTTCACTTCCTGAGTATGAATGAACTTCCCTTCACAACTACTGAGTCCTAGGTGCTTCCCTCTCAGATGGAATGTTTCAGTTCAGAGGACACTGTTGCCCAACAATAGGACACAAAGTCTTGCTTATGTTGCTTCTTTATGAGGCCACTCTCAACTCTGAAACGTTTGTTTCTGCTGTAGAAATGAAGGAAGCCACGTCTGATCTTTAGCATATGAATGCCAAAAAGCAAAGCCCAGCATACACAAGGTTCATGCTATGTATCATGATCATGTTCTACAGAAAATATATATTGGTGTGGGGGTGGGAGGGTCAGGATGGAGATCCCAGTTACCCTGGCACATAATCCCTTTATTGTTCTGACTTATTCCAAAGTACAGCCATTAGCTTAGACCTGACCTTTTGATAATAGCGCTAATTACTCCTCATATAAATGAATTTCTAAAACACATTTCTGCACAGATTTTTTCCTTCTTTCTTTGATTTACAACAGACAGACAAGAGGGAGGATTTTTTGTTTTTTGAGACACTTAAAGCTTTATATATGCTATCTTAGGGTGAACAACTGTCATAGAATTTTTACAGTGAGAGATAGAATAAAAAGTGTGGTGTGACATAAAGAAGCTCCTGCTGCACAGGGCACAATAAGCCTCCCGTCAGGCCAGGGGAAGAGGACTGAACAGAAAGCAAAAGAAAAATGTTCAGACTCAAGGTTCCTGACACACAGCTCAGAAGGAAAAACAAAAGCCTGTGAAATGAAGAAGAAATCTAGACAGTTCAGACTTCCACCAGTAGTCTTCCATCGGTATGTGGCAAGCTCTTCCCGATTCACACAAAGGCAGAAAGCCTCCTACCAAACCACACGTTCAGCATGGTGCTACATGCACCAGGAAATGGAGTCCAAACAGCTGCCAGCAAGTGGTTATGGGAAATGCCACAGAGACTTAGGAAGAACCATAAAGAATCCCTTCCTTCGGTGCTGGTGGGAATGCAAATAGTGCAGTCATTGTGGAAATCAGGGTCAGCTTCATCAGAAAACTAAGAACAGAACTCTCATATGACACAGCTGTATCATTATTGGACATCTGAAGAACTCTAACATATCACAGTGATATTTGCAAATCCATGCATGTAAGTGCTCTATTCACAATAACCAGGAAACCACCCTGGATGTCAATCAACAAATGAATGGATAAAGAAATGGTGCACACACAGTGGGATTCTGTGGTGGTTTGTGCCCCCCCTCAGGCTCATATGCTTAGGCATCCGGGAGTGGCACTACTTGAGAAGGATTAGGAGGTGTGACTTTGTCGGAGTAGGTGTGGCCTTGTTGGAGGAAGTGTGTCACTTGGGGTGGGCTTTCAGATTTCAAAAGCCCATGCCAGTCAAGGCATCTCTCTTTTCCTACTGTGTGGATCTGAACGTAGAACTCTGTGCTCCAGCACCATGTCTGCCTGTGTGCCACTATGCTTCCCACCATGCTGATAACGGACTAACCCTTTGAAACTGTAAGCCAGCCCTAACCAAATGCTTTCTTTTATAAGAGTTGCTGTGGGCATGGTGTCTCTTCACAGCAAGAGAGCACTGACTAAGACAGATTTCAAGCAAGTGGAAAGAAAAATGAAATCAGACATTTGCAGAAAAATGGAACCGGAAGTCACTGTGTGCAACAGAAACAAGCCAGACTCTCAGAAAGACAAACACAGCGTGTTTCCTGTCATATGTGAGCCTGAGTAAAAACTGAGCCTGAGTTAAAAGTGTGCACGTGTGCATGCATATGCGCATGTGTGTGCGCATTTTTGTGTGTGTGTGCAGGAGGGAGATGTTTTTAGAAAAGCGATCACAAGAGGGGCAGATATCTTCAGGAATTGGGCAAATACAGGGCAAGGGAACACAGGCACCAGGGAAACAGAAACCCGAGGGACTAACTGGGGCAGAGAAAGGGAAGGACGGGAGAGGGCCATGGTGGGAAAGGAGAACGACGGATAATGACATACGTATAAAGATGCCAAGTTGACACCCATTACTTGTTCGTGACCCTAAAAGTTCGCTTTTCAAACAAATTCTGCTTCCATGCTTAGCAACCAGAGGAGCAAGATTACCACGACTCACGGGTGGGCAGGAAGAGGAGTCATGTCAGGACTGATGAGATGCACACTTTAGAGCTTTAGCATCTGAATTCAGAGGCAGCTGGACTAGCCACACTCCTCAGTAGGTGACAGACTGAGATCCTGAGGAAGGGGCCAGTGACATCACCTTTTCTGATGACCTGAGCTCAGTACTCAGAATCCATGTGTAGAAAGAACACCAACGTTTTAAGTTTGTCCTCTGACCTCCACATGAGTGCCATGGTATGCACCCACCCCACCCCAAGCAACACACAAAACACACGGAGACAGACAGACAGGCAGAGACAGAGAGAGATAGTGACAAAGAGAAGATTTTTTTAATGTAATTTAAAAGTTTAATGCTGAGAAAGCAGGCTCAAGGAACATCACCATAGATGCCACAATAACAGAAACGGGTGCCTCAGGCTCCAGCAGGTCGAGAAGCCTCAAGTAGAAATCAGCAAAGCCATGTGTTACATTCAGCATGCTAGAATATTACATGCACTCCCTTGGGAAAGGGCAGAAGGACAAACAGGAGAAATTAAAAGGTAAGAGCTCTAAGACAGAGATTGGCCATGTACAGAAAGGTAGCTGAGAGAGAAACTGAGCAGCAACAGCAATAACATTTGCATTTGATTGAAAGGTCACTGAGTGGACTGGAAATGCCAGAGTGATAACTGCCTACTCAGGGAAGATTTTGCCAAGGGCCCTCCCTTGAGAGTTGGCTTGGACACAGCTCTCTGCTTTGAGCAGTAGGGATCCACCATCATCTCTTTTGCCACACACACCAGATGAAACCTCTGCCCCAAGACACTGTCCTCAGACAACACAAGCTCACAGCAGAACAGAATCCACAAGCCCTGGACATACCTTTTCTATCCCTGGCCCACAGACCCTACTTCCTGTTCAACCCCCAGGCCCAGATGAGGAGAGCGATCTGGGTAGCTGCCAGCTCTGAGATAGGGAGCTGGAGCTAGCCCCAGGACTGATTGGGAACCCAGAAAACAGGCTCCCCATCACTCGGCAAGCCTTCTCTTGCCTGCTTACTCCCAGTTCGCGCAGACTATAGTCTCTAAGGGTCTGTGTTGGTTTTCTCTGTGACTTGTGATGCCATTGTCAGGCTGCTGGGCTGGAACTTACCCTAGGAGACCAGAAGCATATTTCACTCCAGCTTTCGGGCTTCCTTCTGTGTCTCTTCATTCAAAATCAGCAACTCCTTAGCCTGTCCTGTTTGCTTTCAATATCCTGTACATTAAACCCTAATACGTGACCATTAACGAATGAATGAGATGGGCTTCTTGCAAATCGCAGACATCCATGTCGCAATAGATTTAGTTTTGAACTAGCTTTTCTTCCCCTGACCTTGCTGTCTGAGTCCCAGGCAATGGTTCTCACTGCTCCTCAGACAGTGTGTATAAGAATCACCCCTGAGGCTCTTGCTAGAATGCAAGCTTCGATTCAGCAGATGACTAGGCCTGAGTGTCTGCCTGCGTTTACAATTTCCAAATGATTCTGTTGGCTGAAGTAACATTGTGAATAGCAAAGTCCTGTTGAGCACTGGCAACTGCTTTCATATTCATTACAGAATCAGTCGCTAGGGATGGACAGACGGCTCCTTGTCAAGAGCACACACGGCTTTGGAGTGGACTCTAGTTCGGTTCCCAGGACTCATGCCCAGCGGCTCCCAACTATAATAATTCCAGCTCCAGGATACTAAACACCCTCGTCTGGCCTCCTCAGGCACCCACACAAACATGTACCTACCCTCACGCAAAGACACAGAATTAAAAGTAAAAATAAACCTTGGGAGAAGAATATTGGTGAACTTCTCAAGTCATCAAAACCTACCTACAGTTAATAAAATCCCACGGGAGTCTTAGCACATGATAAACAACAGGCAAATATTATACTTGCTCTTAGCCGAAAAGCCACAGAGTGACTAAACACACATTAAAAGAAGATGTTCTGCAAGAAGAAAATGAACTTGACTTGCATCATATAAAAGACAGGAAATGTCCTCCAGTAATTTTTTTTTAAAAAAAAGAGTTTCCATAAAAAGCCTCTTTAGTCTAGTCCTATAATATGGGAACGGTCTGAGAAGTGACCGCAGTGTGACTTAAATACACCAACCAAATCCCCAGTTACAAAATACGCTCAGACCATGGCACAATTCTTCCAAACTTTTCTACTAGCTTTACTCCCAACAGAAATGGGGAAAAATTGTTTCAACCCAGTCACTAGGCCATGCAGTAGTAGTTGAGTTTATGTGTTAATTCGTCTGGTGCAGGAGACCCCCAGATGTCTGATTATTTTCTCTGAGTGTGTCTAACAAGTGATTCTAGAGAAGCCCAGCGTTGAATCGGTGGACTGAGGGAAGAAGGCTTGACCCTGTGTGGGTGGGCATTTTCCAGTCTACTAGGTGTGACTCAGACAGATGGTTGGCGACCTACTCTCTCTGCCTGATGCTGACACGGAAGAAGATTTCACCCTGCCCTTGGTACTCTTGGTCCTCAAGTCATCAGGCTGAGGCTCAGTCTATGACACTCACTCTCCATCTTCCTGGGAGTCCAACTGGCAGGTAGTAAGCCCTGAGACTTCTCAGTAGCCATAATCCTGTGAGCTATACCTTTACCATTTTAAAATGTATCTTCTAAGATGGATCGTATTCATCCTACTGTTTCTGCTTCTCTAAGGAAACTCTCAGACAGACCAGAGAAGTTTTTCAAATGTTAACATTTCCTGTTAATAAGGAGTAAAAGAATGAAGAGTAAAGTGAAACCTAAATAAACAGTCAAATCACAAGTGAAGTCGGTTGTAGTTTTCCAGAAATCAAAGTCTTGAAACACAGTACATACAGATAAGCAAGGATTGCTGAGGCAGGAAGCATAGGGAATATCTTATCACTCTGAGACTCCACTTGGTTTGGGCTACACATGCACCTCTCTTCTAACAGTGCACTTGGAAGCTTAAGATCTTACCTGTTCACTATACACAAACACACACACACACACAAACACACACACACACCTTTCCAAACAATGCTCCTAGCAATCTGTTAGCAACCTAGGATGGAACTACTTGTACACCTGCCTTAAAGAATGGAAATAACTTACTTTCCTTAGAAGTCCCTTGAAAACACCCCATTTCTATCCAAATACATCTCAGAGTACATCCAGTAATGACAGGCAACATATCAATCTTGTCTAGACTGGTTTGGGATTCATGCACAATAAAGCAAAATGTGTCCCCAAAATAAACTTTTATGGAGACTCTCCTACTTACTATCTTAATACTATGTACAACTGGATGCATAAAATCAGATACATTATGGGAAAAGCATGCATATAGAGAAATAGTTATATAACATCTCTTGGTCAAATAGAAAACCACCCAAACTGTGTTCCTTGGCAATCAGACTACTCCTCATGAACCCCATAAAAGCAAACCCCAAACAATTATCATGGCTTTTGAGTACCCTCATTCCTGTAGCCCACTGTCAATCCTGACAACATAGATTTTTCTGGTCTGTACTAATTCTTTGCTTTAAATAAAGTATTTTTCTACTTGGCAATAGTATGAGCCTTTATTTTAATTCTTTGTTTAAGAGGCCAAAAACATGAAAACCCGCAACCCAGACTGCAAGCATCAATAACATTCCCACAAATAATTTCAAACTGTGAATTGAGGAAAATTATTCTTCTGTTTCCAGTGGATCTATGGCTGATTATGTAGTGGTTCCTACTAATTAAATAATTATATAAAAGTCTCTCATTTCTTTGACAAGCTAATCATGATTAACTGGGACTGAGCATATTTCTTTTTATAGTATTTTTATTATTATTGTTTATGTTATTTTAAATTTTACTTATTTTAAATTTTATTTTTATAGGACTTGAATGATTAATTTATAGCCTAAAATATAGTCTTGAGTCAGCCATATCCCAGAGTTAACGACCAAGTCTCACTTGTCTGCTGTGCAGCTATTTCCCTCTGAATTGAAACAGTCCATCCTCAAGGAAGGAGAAAGGCACATAAGACTCAGAAAGTAACCCAAAGTTACAAAGCTCTATTCCTTTACGACAGAAAGCTGGGTTATTCTCTCTGCCCAGCTCTACAAATAACACTTAACCAGATATCCTTACGCACACCCCATTAAAAGCCTGAACACAGGTCCACAAGACAGGGATGCACAACTTACCGGACCTTCATGTACTAAATAAAATTAGGATGCTCTCCAGATTGGCTGTTTTGATCCATAACTCTACAGATCTGCTCTCTCCATGTTTCTCTGGCCTCCCTGTGTTTCCTTAGGGGCTCCCTATGTTCTAGACAGTGATCCTTTGTCACATTTTAATTTTCAAATAACTTACCCCAATCTACTCCTTGGTACCTTATTCACTGATTCTGCTTTTCATTGACTAGAACTTAAAATCTCCTGTAATCAGATTTATTATTTTTTATTCTGTCTTATACTTTGGCATCTCAATAACTCCTCAACAATTCAAATCGTAGAGATACTTTATAATACATTTTCATTCTCTTGAAGGTTTTAACTTCTGTAATCAAAGTTGTATGACAGAGAACTAACGTTACTTTTTCTCTATGTACTGGCTTGTTTTCCCAATATTACCGCACATGCAAAAAAATAATACTTTTCTTAGGAGGATTGTGATTAAGCCCATTTCTGTGAAGTGTTGGGTCCCATGCACATGTGGACTTAGTTCTGAGCACTCAATTCTACTCCATTTGTGTGGTTTTGTATTTCAAGCATGGTCCCAATCTTTGACACTTTTCTCAGATAAAGTGTACCATAATATTTGTTGCTGCTGTATTTAGCTTCCTAACATTTAATGTTTTGTTTCTGTATTTGTGACAGTCTTATAGTGACTTCTTAAACTGTTCATAGATTTTATTACTTCTCTAATTTTACCAGCCAACGGAACTCAGATGGTAGCAAGCATGGATTTGGGGGTTTCTGGGGAAAGTGGCCCCCAACTCACACACCTTGAGAGATGAGTCAGGACTAGTCTAATCCTGTCATAGGCATCTACCCTCTTCTGCTGATGCTTCTTCTAGGAATCTGTATGTGACCCAGTTCTGAACAAAGGGGGACAATAGGGCTCATGATCTGAATGTCTCTTTCCGTAGGTTATAAATAATCTCAGAAAGGAAAAAAGGCTGACATCTCTTTCTTCCTTCTCTAGATCAAACTGGGCTTATTCTAGGAATGCAAGGCTGATTTAACATTTGAAAATCAACGTAATTGACTATGCAAAAAGATTAAATTAGAAAAATCATATGATCATTTTAGTAGACTCAAGAAAATTATTTTATTAAATTAAGCATTTACTCATGATAAAAATTACCGTAATACTAGAAACAGATCAGGACAGCTTGTTGTACTTTTAGAAGGTGTCTGTGACTCCTGCAAACATCATGACTGATGGTAAAATACTCAAAGCTTTTATCTTCACAACAGAGGACTCTTACCACTGCTGATCACAGCAAATGTAAAAGTTTTGAAAGAAAAACATACCATAAAATTGTCTATCTGGCAGCAGTAAACAAATAGAATTGAAGTTTTCAAAGCATAAGACATTTTAAAAACTGTCGGAGCTGACGACGTAGGCCGGTTGTACTTGGCTAACACAGGTGAAGTCCGGGCACCACACAAACCGGGCATGATGGCATATACCCATAATCCCAACATTTGGGACGTAAAAACAGGAGAATCAGAACTTCAAGGTCATATTTGGCCACATAGCTAGTTCAGAGCCATGAACCCCTGCCTAAGAAAACATTAATTTTCAAATCTAAAAGTTGGGAGTGAAAAAAAAAAAATCTTATGAAAACAAAAATGTCCAGAAAATGTTACTGAAAGAAAAATGTAAAACTCCAAGACAGTATAGAGCAGTGGTTCTCAAACTTCTTAATGCTGTGATCCAGTAACACAGTTCCTCACGCTGTGCTGTGGTAACCCCACCCACACAATCATTTGGGTTGTTACTTCATAACTGTAATTTTGCTACTGTTATGAATAGTGATGTAAATATCTGATACACAGATGGTCTTGGGCAACCCCCATGAAAAAGTCATTCGACACCCCCTCCACAAGGGGTCACAACCCACAGGCTAAGAACTGCTGGTATAGACATGCAGTAGGTTTCCATGGCAGACCTATAGATTCAATGATATTCCAGACAAGGTCCCAGCACTGGGTGGGGATAGCTCTCTTGGTAATGTGCTTGCTGTGCAAGCATAAAGACCTGAGTGGGAAGCCCTGAAACCCAAAGAAAAGCTGCTCATGGCAGTGTGTATCTACAGCTCTGGAGACAGGCCAGTCACAGAATGCTCATACTGGTCAGCTGATCTAGCCAAAACAACAAGATTCACATTCAGTAAGATATCTGTGCCAAATAAATAAATAAATAAATAAATAAATAAATAAATAAATAAATAAATAATAAATAAATAAATAAATAAATAAATAAATAAATGGTGGCAAGTGATAGAAAGAAACATTCCAATGTCAACCTTGGCCTCCACACACAACCCCACAGGCAAGCACACACATATACACATGCATACCCACATATCACACACACACACACACACACACACACACACACATCCCAGCAAATGTGTAGGTAGAAACCTATTAGCTTAAATATAGAAAAAAAAAATACCAGGAAACCATAACAGTTAAAATCTCTTGAAGAACAACTAATGGAAAAACTCCACAACTGATATAAAAGAATTAATTAAAAAGTGAGACTCTGATGGAAAACCTGACAAACCGATGTAACAGAGTGGGCAGGCCAGAGCAAGATAGATTGACTAGGAAGCTATCGCAACCAAACAGCACAAAAACAAAAGAAACAAGTAGACCAGATAGCCTAAAAGTAAGCCCATGCACCCATAGCCTAGGCACATACCCCCAAAGTGCCAGAAACGCACATAGAAAGAGCACATAGTTTCCTCAACAAACAGAGCTGGGATGCAGGTTTCACAGGAATCAAAGACAACTCTGTCTTTCACCAATCACAAAACTCAATTGAAAACTAAGACTTCAATGAAGGCCATGCATTCTTTTCCCACTCCTCTATGCCTACTATAGACATTTTATAAGACTATAGTACAATATCACTTAGATACAGTATTGACTTAGATACAGGCACTTGAACCACCATAAATATCTCTCGTGTCGCCTTTTACAAAGCATCTGCCTCCACCCTATGACTGACTCTCGGCACAAGTTGTCATTTCAGCGAGGTAATATAAACAGATTCACCTACCCTATCACCTGTTGGCATTCTCCCTCAGCACCATTCTCTGGAGGTTCAGCCGGGCTCTTGTAGAAGATCCTGCTACAGCACACAGTATTTTGTGTCATGGATATACTGAAATGTTGTGTTTTTAAGTCAGTCCCCATGGTTTGTCTCCAGTTTATGACCTTTCAATATAAATATTCACAAGCAAGTTTCTCTGTGAACTTAAATCTTCATTTTTCTGGTTTAAATTTCCAAAAGTGTCATTGCTATGCTGCTTGTACATGTAAATCTTTAAAGAAACTGTCAAAGTATTTTCCAGAAGGGCTCTAACATTTCACATTCTCAGCAGTGGAGAGACTCCATTCTCTGCCTTCCCAGCTGTCAGATTTATTTAAGTCATTCTGATGCCAAGGTAGTGAGCTACCATTGTAGCTTTTGTTTTAATTTTTCTGTTGGCTATTGACAATGACAAATTTTTCACGTGCTTATTTTTCATCTACCTTTGGTAACATCTATTTATGGTTTTTCCCCATGGCATGAAATGAATTGTGTGCTTTTCCACTAGTGAGTTTTGAGAATTCTTCATATATGCTAGATACTACTCCTTTGTGTACATGAGTCTTACGAGTCCTGTGTTAGATATATGTGCTTTTCCCGCTCTGTAGTCTGCTGTCTCTGAATCCTTCACAGAGCAAAGGTGTTTCATAGTGATAAATCCCAATCTATCCACTCTTCCTTTTAGGCAGTATGCTTTGGTTAAAAACTCTAAAAAGGTTTGCTAGTCCAAGGTCCTAAACATTCGTTCAGATTTTCTGCTCAAAGTTTTATGGTTTTATGTTTTACATTTAACTGTGAGATTCATTTTATTTTTTATGAGGTGTGAGAGTCTGGCTGAGTGGTTTCGTGTTTTTATTTCAACCTCTAGATGTGCAATTGTTACTGAATCATTTATCCAAAACTCTGCGTTCGTTAATTGCTTCAGAATTTTTGTCAAAACTCCACTGAGCATTTCTACGTCAGTGTATTTCTGAGTTCTCTACTTTGTTCCAGTGTTTCTTCTTCTATGAATAAATGACACACTGTGTGAGCTACTAGGAGAATATCACTCTTGAATTTGGAAAATTACTCCTACTTTGCTATTGTCTTTCCAAAATTGTTATAGCTATCATAGATCCTTCTCTTTTTCACATAAATTTTAGAATTATCTCATCTGTATCTGCAAAAGCATATTCCTGGATTTGTATAGCATTTGCACTGAAGCTGTTGCTCAAGTCAAAGAGAACCAACACTTTCATAAAGCTTTTGAGACTTAGGATCCAGGCACACACATCTCCACTTACGAAGACCTTTCATTCTGACAATCACCACTGTGTACTTGTCAGCATACAACCTTGGTACAAGACATCTTAGATCATTATAAATCGTATTGTAATATAAGCAAGCAAGCTCATTGATGGTATAGAAAATAGAATTTTTGTTTGAGAGTGTATTTATCTTGCATCATACGGCCTTGCTGAACTCAGTTATGAAGTCCAAGCTTGTTCTGTATTTTGGCCTATTTTGTTTTTGTAAATTCATAGAAAGTTTCTGCATAAAAAATTATGTTCCCAGACACTAGGAACAGCCTAGTGTCTTCTGTTCTGATGTGCACACTTTTTGTTTTCCTACTTCAGGGGCAGAAACTCCAGTACCCTTGCATGACTATGAGAGCAGGGACCCTTTTCTTATTTCTGATTTTGAGAGGACGAAACTAAGTATTTCAGCACCAAGTATAGTTGAGAATGCTCTGTTTCATTTCTATTTTTCTGAGTTTTAATCATAAAAAAATTTTACCTTATGTTTTCTGCAGATTGATATTATCCTGTGGGGTCTTTTTAAATCTGGTACAATGTTACATTGCAGACTGTGCTTCCAAATACCGAGCCAGCCTTATTCCTAAAATACAGTCAAAGTGTTAGGAGGCACAATGCCTTTTATACATTGCTGTATTCCAATTGCTAATATTTTCTTGAGTGTTTTCACATTTATATTTATGAGGGGTATTGTCATGTGGTTTTGCTTTTTTATTGCCTGTTTTTGTAGCTTTCATAAGATGAACTTGTTTCCACTTCTGCTGTCTCCTGTAGCAGATTACGTAGAATTCGTTTTAATTATTTTTTAAATGTTTGGTAAAGTCACCAGTGAAAACATCTGGCCTTAGCGATTGTTGGAGGAGTATGATTATGATCGCAATTTCCTTAATAGTTACAGGACTGCTGAAATCATTTGTCTCACATTGAGAGTCATGGTCACCAAAGAAGTACTTCATGTCATCAATTTTGTCCAGTTTGCACCGAGTTCTTCCTAAGATCCTCTTTGCCATGAACTCTCAAAGCCTGGGGAAGTCTGCAAGTGGGAGCCTCTCACACTTGAACTACAGGGCCGACTGTCCCCCTCCCCCAGACTCCAGCCGGCCAGCCTACTCTGCAGATTTTGCAGCCATCATTTTCTGTAATCGTGTAAGCCAATCCTTTTAAAACATTTACTTAATTTCCCTTCCTTAATATACATTGCAGTGGTTTTTGTTTCTCTGGAGAACCCTCACTAAAACGGTAAGCCATGATAAAAGTGGGTCATTTTACTGAGCTTTCCGAAGAAGTAAGTCTTCGTTTCATTGATTTTTCTCTATTATTTTCCTGTCTGCAGTATCATTGATTTCTAGTCACGGTTGCATCCTTCCTTCTTACTTGGGGTTGAGTTCTCTCTTGTTTTTCTTGCTTCCATATAAGACTTAGGTGACTAATGTGACAGTTGGATTAGTGTGGTCAGTTTCTCAGGGATTTAGCTGTGAACCCCAATTTTGATACGATGTTAAGACACATCCGTGCCCAGCTCCAGGGACTTGGACCTGACAGTGAGGGGATGAAGAAAAGACAGACAGACACACAGACAGAAAGCTGGGGTTGGGTGGTCTGGGCATTTAGATGGAAAAACCACAGCACACTGGAAGCCTAGCATGTTTATTATATACAGTTAAACTGAGACACAGGGTTCCTGCATGGAGCTGAACAAGGAAGTAGGGTTATTACATACAGATAAACAAAAAGGCAGGGTTTATGGTATCCAGCTGGTCCAAGGAGAGAAGTTTAGCCAATCTCAGTAGAAGCAATCTCCGTAAGGGAGCAGTCTCAGGGGAGACTGTAAATAAAGGGGGAGAAAGCTATTGTGGACATTTTCTACACACATCGTCAACATCCACAGTTAGACCAGAAGGGAATGTTTTGCCATTTCTTTCTAAGCTCCATTCCTTGGTAGAAGGCTTTGCCATTCCTTCATGGGTCCGAGGCGCTGAGATCCTTGACATGTCATGCTCATGTCCACAGCAAGCTCCGATGCATTTAGTTCCTAAGTGTTTAGAAGTTTTTTTTTTTTTTTTTTTGTGACAAACTTATCTACACTTTGATTCCATTGGGAAAACTCCATTTGGAAATTTTTAATTCTTTAAATGTACTGAAATGCGTGTTTTATAGCCCAGGGTATGGTACATGCTGATGTATGTTCTATCAGCACTTGAAGAGCTAATACATTCTGCCAATGTTAGGCAAATCTCTATATATTGACCAAAAGGTGTTATTTGATAGTCTTGTTTTAGGTCTTGTATAACCTTGGAGAAAGAGAGCTAGAAACAGACAAAGACAGACAGAGACAGAGAATTTCACCAGTTCAAGTGATATATAGCTCACTTTACCTTTCTCCACATGCGCAATGGTTGCCCTTCTTGGGAACTTCCTATGCTGTGTTATAATTTGTCCTCCACCCACCATCAAGTACACCTGAGAAAACAAGAGAGGCAGCCTCTTATGCTCACCCGTATTCTCTCTTTCTTCCTGATGTTCCAGAGTTCCTGGCGTTACTGTTCGCTTCCGTGTCTTATTTCAGGCCTCCAGTGACATGAATACTAGATCTTCTATCTGAGTCCTACAAATTGCTCTCATTTTCCAAGGTTGCTTTGGAGATTCAGAGCTACCTCCAGTTGTGTACAAATATTAGTAGCAGCTAGTCCTCCTCTGCCCTCACTCCCCCCAACCCGTGCCCCAAAGCCAACAGAAACATTGGCAGATTTTGGATCCCTTCTGTAGATCCATTTGGGGGACTGTGCATCCCTACATAGAGGGCATAATCACAGGCTGTTACTCCATTATATATATTTTCAAAAGTCATCACAGCTTTAGCAGGTATATCATACATGATCATCTATTGAGCACACAGATGATTCACACTTCATTTATAGACTCTATATGCTAAACTATAAGTATCAGCAATTATGGATAAATCCTATTGGATAATTATCTTTCCTGTTACTTCTTCTCACTTTCCCCTCCAACTTTTGCTATTTGTATCATTCGAATATCATTAAGGTAAAGTGTGTGTGTGTGTGTGTGTGTGTGTGTGTGTGTGTGTGTGTGTGTGTGTGTTGCTCTTTTAGTCTATTGAATTTGTTTCTGTAACTAAATGTATGTAATATTCATGGCAGCTATATCTCAATTGGATAAAATATTTTCTTTCGAAACTCCCTAAGCATGTGAATGTTCCAAACTATTTATACACTAATAGTCTGTAGACCAGCTTCTGTTCCTGTCTCATTTCTGTTGCTGAGATAAAATAGCCTGGAAAGAATAACTTAAGGGAGAGAGGGTTTATTTTAGCTCACAATTCCATGCTATAGTCTGTCACTACAAAGGCATCAGTGCAGGAACCTGAAGCAGTTAGACACATCCACAGTCAAGGGCACAAAGGGATGATGTGTACAGGCATACACATGGCTTCCTGTACTCATATGCAGTCCAGAACCACACACAGGGGAATGATGCTGCTGCTTTCTGGCTGGGTCTTCCCACATCAGTTAAGGCAATCAAGACAACCTCCAGACATGCCCATAGAGCAACCTTATCTAAGCAATCCCCTGTAGGGACTCTTCTCTTCCCACTTGATTCCAGGTTCTACCAAGTTGACAACTTACAATTAACCAGCACAACTTCTCCAAAAAAAGATCTGTTTCTTACTTCTCTGCCATGAAAAGTTGATATTTTCAATGGTACATGGGATGGATTTCCCACATGCAGATTCAATTATGCTTATTTTAGAAAAAGAAACACAAATTATAACTTTTTAATCTAAATATTGGTTATGTTGATATTGTTTATCAAAGTTTAATTGGTTTTATACATTAGGCCACTTTCTATTTTTTACTTTATAATGTATATGTTGTATAAAGAGTTGACACATACTTACAGTTTTGTGTTTATCCTTATTAAAATTACAATATTTGAGGCCACAAAATGTTTATTTTATCTTTTTAGATCTCACTGAAATCTCTAGTTATGTTTATTTTGTATCTCTTTCTTGCTTTCTAAGTTACTTTAGGTTCTCTTTGTTTATTGCATTGTGTTGGGCTTTTTTATTTCTAATTTTCATATCCCTTGCAAGTCCCTTTCATTGTTTTACCATTTTGCACTCTTCCCAGCTATGTCATAATTTTAAACTATATTCTTAATTTACCATGTAGTTTTCTTAATCACTTACTTTTCTTCCCATTTTTCAGATATTTATGACCTTAAGAATCTAAAATGTGGGACTAGAGAGATGGCTCCGTGGTTAAGAGCACTGGCTGCTCTTCCAGAGGACCCAGGTTCAATTCCTAGCACTTAGTTGGCAGCTCATAACTGTCTGTAACTCCAGCTCCAGGGAATCTGACACCCTCACACAGACATACATGCAGGCAAAACAGCAACACACATAAAATTAAAAAAATAAATAATTTTCTAACGAATCTAAAATATACTGCTTTAGAGGCTATATTTTATATTTTAAAATCTCTTTAAAAGCCATATCTGAAATTTTTAAGGGCTTTAATTTCAGTGATCACTAAGTCTTACCTGTGGCTAACTACTTCTGTGCATGTTTCTGCTTTGGAAGTTATAATCTCCTCTTTCAGAGACACTGTAGTAGCTAAGACTCAATGTGTTTGGTCTGTGTGCTTTTTGTGCTTTCCCATTGAGCACTGCAGTGACATATTACGGCTGATGTTTTTATGTCAACTACAAATATCCGTAGGTAGTCTGGCATATTGCAGTTACAAATTATTTGAGAAATTTTTCTTTTAATGAAAAAATGTAACTTTGTCCCTCTGTGCCAGTGAACCCAGAGTATGACACTTGAAGATTTGCTTTCTCCATCTCTGCCCTCGAGTTTTGCATCTCACGTCGTTTATCTTGTGTGGCTACCGGGACCATACAGTCTAGACAGTGAGAGCAGCACCCAACTCTAGGGCAGCGACACACCTACCAATGCTTGTTTCTCCGTTTTTCAACTTCCTATACACTTCCAATCCAGGTCTGTACTGATTTCCTTTCACTTTTTTTCTTTTTTCTTTTCTCTTTTTTCCTTTCTTTTCTTTTTTATTTTCCGAGACAGGATTTCTCTGTTTTAACTCTGGCTGTCCTGGAACTCACTCTGTAGACCAGGCTGACCTCAAACTCAAAGATTCACCTGCCTCTGCCTCCTGAGTGCTGGGATTAAAAGTGTGTGCTACCTCCATCCAGCTTCCTTTCACTTTTTAAAGCTGACTTATGTATGAAATTTGATACATTACTCATTTTTCAACATATTTTGTAGTAGGTTGGTTTTACCACATTTAGATAGATGAAATCACAGCAGTTACTGTTTTTATTAGGTTGCCAAATTCTCCCTTAAATTACTTTATTTAGAATTTATCATCTTCATCATAGTTCATAAATAAAACAGGCTCATGATATTTCTTATACTTTCTATTTGGCTTTGTAATGAGGGTAATGAATTGGGTGGCTCCCGTAGTTTTCTATTTTCTAAAACAAGCTACATAATACAGAGATATTTCATTGCTCATTTTTTTTTGTAAAATCCTAATATCAAATATTCTGGGTCTGGGGAGGGGAAGAGGGTCTTTGATCTTCACTGATGATATCTTAAGGATTTTTCTCTCTTAACACCAATTTTGACATTTTCAAATATCAACTATTTCATCTGTGTTTCTGATTACATCCATGCATTTCTTTATAATGGCATTATTGTTTGGAATATTTTTTAATTGTGTGTGTCTAAATGTGTGGGTCAGTGCACCAGAGTGTAATATCTGCTAAAGTTGGCTCTGCTGGAGCTGAAGTTACATGTGATGGTGATTCACTCTATGACATTGGGGATGCTGGGAATCCAACCCAGCTTCTCTGTAAGAATAGTATATACACTTACTCAGGGAGGCATCTCTCCAAACCCATTTATTACTGTTTTAAATCGTACAAAGCTTGTAATTACTTGTTTTCTTTCCCCTTTCCTCTCACTTCTAGTCAGCCTCTATGAGTCTTCTACAGGTTTTATCTCTCTGGAATGTTTCCAAATCTACTCTTGCATTTGTTCTCTATTTTAGGGCTCTAGACATCAAATAATAAGATCAATGCCCCCCGGACATTTTGTGTAGAAAGATGTCTTCAGTAGTTATAAAATTCAAAATATAATAAAGCAAAGCAAGGAAGCATTTTCACTGAAAGCACTGAAGATTAATGGTATCACTTTCCTATTATGATCAGTGTTTTCATTTCTCTAAAACCTCACAAGCCTACTTTGCTCCCTAGATATCATCTTTATCATCCCATGTTATCATAAAGCACTTGCTACACTTTGGACATGGCTTAAGGCTTGGTCCCCACTGTAACAATGATGGTGAAAACTTTAATAAGCAGGGCCTCGTGGGACAACTAAATCCTTAGGGGCATCCCATTCAAAAGAAATTAATATAGTTCCCATGAAACTCCAGCTAGTTAGGACAGATCATTGTAAAAAGGTGGGGTTGGCAGGAATGTCTCTGGCATTCTGTCTCACTGTGTGGTCTGCTCTGCTCAGACACACTCCCACCACAATGCTATCTATTGAGTTGCATTGTATTTAAGGGGCCCCTTCCTAGAGGTTAAAAGTATAAGGTCACTTGATTTTGGACATTCAGCCTCCAAAACTATCAGCTAAGCAAATTCCTTTGTTCACATTTTGCCTAGCCTCAGGCATTTTGTCATAGCAATAGAAAGCAAACTATTATACTACTAGAGCACTTGAGTATCAGAGTCACCAATGCAGTGTGCATACTCCAGAAGTTACCACATCATGGCAAAGAGCACTCTTTCTATTATGTCATGTTCCCATGTTGTAGTTGTTCACCTGCTGTGTGGACTCACCAAGAGAGACAAGGAGGTATTTTTATAGGTGCATACTCTGCCAGACCTCAGCAAAGGGAACCCTTATCATGGCAAGCGCCATGCTGGACAGTGAAACCCCAAGCATCTGAGCTCAGGTGTTTTTATTGATATGGAACTCCTCAGGTGTTCTACTGATAGCACATGCAGATCATGAGTGATCAAACATCCCCCACAGAAATCCAACACCTGCAGACAATACAAAATGCCAAGGCCTAGGCAGCCCTTTTCTCAACAGTTGCACAAAACAATTATTTTATACATAACAAAAAATAAACTTCCACAACACCATATTCCCTAAGGAAACAAAAACATCATTTCTGTGTTCATTGGTAAAACACATTCTATGGCGGAAATATCTCTGTGTGTAAATATGGTTTTTCTTACCATATTTTGAGAGAGAGGGAGAAAGATAGAAATGATGAGGGAGGCAGAGGGAGAGGGACAGGGAGGGAGGGAGGGGGCAATCACTGAGCAAACTTTGTGAAGTATTTTCTTGATAGAGATAATGAAAACTAAGCTCAAAAAATCACAAGATTTAGTGTTAAAGTCACCGCAGAAGTCAAATAACTCAATTACTCTAATGTCACAATTGAGGAATCTGTGGTCTGGAGGTTCGGTGTGTGGGAGTGCTAGAGCTCTCTCAGATGCGCCAAATGCCCTGATTCTGCTTGTCCTGTGGAAACCTTACATAGAAAGAAAAACCCAAACATTTCAAACTTTATAGGGGTGACAGAAGAGATGTGGAGAATGGGGAAAGCAAGAGAGGAACAGAACTGAGAGGCAAATCTCACAACACAAGCTGGATGAGAAAAACAAGAATTTGAGAACACTGTGTAAACTGCCACATGATGATGTAAGCCATTCTGTGCCATTTTTGCAAACCAGAGCCAACCATGGTTCCCATTTGCCATTAACACTCAGGTCAGTGATTACGGCATTGCTGTTCTCACCGATCACACAATGCTAATCTTGGCAATTCTGGATGACGGGGTACAGAAAGGGAAGCAAACAAAAATGGACACTGGCATTTGTGTTACTAATTAATGCTAACCCCGTGTCAGTGTTTCCTGTCTGCCACACCATCACATTTGCGGTCTTGCGAGGAGAGATAGAATGTAGCACAATTTCATTGAAACCCAGGGCCTAATCATCAGTGGCCTTTACACTCCGAAGCCAGCACTGCTCCCCATGTGTGAAATGCAATTATGGAATTTGATTTCCTATATGTTGTAGGCAATGCAACTGTTTTAATTGACACTGATAAATATTTGTAATAACTCCTGTATAAATTAAAAATCAATGTCAATTTCAGCTTTCTAGGTGATTTTTTTTTTTTTATTGAGCAAATAAAAATGTGACAGGGGATGGACCTGCACAAACAGTAAAATGACAGATGGAACAGACAGACACAACGCAGGATCTGCCGACGCCTTTGCTTGTTCCCAGCCTAGGGAGGCTCTTCAGAATTTAAGGATAGTTCCAAAATATTACGGTAGGTAGGGAACCCCATAATCATTTCAACATTTTTCTCTTCGCCTAACACCAGATCAAACCACTGACAAATCTTTGCTTCCTTCTCTTTTCTGAGACTTTTTTTGTTCTGCCTTAAATGAGAGCCAGGTGAGTGTAATGGAGCCGGTAAGATGAGGCACCCTACATCAGGAGGCCCAGTACACAGAGTCAAGTTCCCGGAGCCAGGCTCTGATTGGACTATGCTAATCAGAGACTCCAGGATTCAAGAATGCACACGTGTGTGCACACACATGCAGTCACCCCCCCCCAACTCCTGAATACTTGGTGAAAGGGCTGCGTTGACTCTTCTGCTTTGCTTCTATTTCACAGTGGGCATTTGTATAAATTCTTAGCTTCTTTCGTCACCAGTGAATAGGACTTGGCTGCAGACACTTGATATTTCAGAGCACCGGGGAAACTAGAAACAAAGACTTCCCCAAAGCCACAGCCCCTGTTTAGTGCTCACTTAAGCTTTTCATTCCTACACTGTTGACTAAATTTAACAGGACTTCACAGACAGCTACTGCCCCAGCTTGGAGGATCCGTCAAGGCTGTTATTTCCTTTTTCTTTTCCATTATCTGAGACTGAATATATCAACAATTATGCCTGTCAAATCAAGATTTAAACTCCCTGTACAAGTTTGAAAAAATATACCTTGCTGTCACCAGGCCGTCTGGAGTTGAGTCTCCTGTGTGAATTCCTGTATATATACAATCAGGCCCTGTGGAACATCATTTTAAGGTTTGTTTTCTAAGGGATCATCTAGGTAATATCTAGGCAATAGTTCACATAATAAAGAGATACAACAGTGTGCTGTGTTAGAAAAGAAAAATAAGTAGATTTTGTAGCAATAGTAATTCTGTTCACATGGATTGAGAACACTTATACAAAACCAATATATGATCGAATGAATATACATTTGTATTCATGTATATCTATTCACACACTCATGTAACTGGAAGCCTATAACATCCAAGTAACAACACAATCACATAGTATACTCTGGCATTTTCTTATCACATATTCATGTTCTCCAAGCTTTCTACAGTAATCTTGAATCACTTTTGTTATAAAGACATTTTTTAAGCTAGCATGAGATGAGCTATAGGAAGAATATGTATGGAACATAAGTCTCCCTCACGCAGGCCCAGAATACCCAAGTATATATAAACAGAAGGAAATGTACAATTGTGTGTAAGTAAATATATACAAAGCTCAGGAAAAACAGAGTCGAGCCTGCAAAAACAGCAGCACTGTAATCTCCTCTCCCGGAATATTTATATATAGCCTGGAAGGTATTTATATAAGCTTGCTGTCTGAGGCTTCCCATGTTACTTCCTTGCCATTTATGCAGCTCTGGTGGCCCCAGCAGCACTTCCTTTACAACCCCCACTGTTGAGTATCTTCACGTTGCTCCTACATATAAATTCAAATGGCAATGAATTATAATTATAGGGACCTTCTTCCCTAACAGCTCAAAAAACAAAAAGCCACCAAAGTTTTCCAAATGCCATTATTTTTTAAGACAAATGGGGGCCAGGAGAGAAGAGAGGCTGGTTAAAAAACAAACAAAACCCTATCCCTTTCTTTCAAGCCAAAAGCACTAAATGGTAACTGCCTTGTAAATCTCTCCCAATTTGCTCCATGTAAATCTCAACTGGGAGTTCTAGTGAACCCTCCTTTAGAACAGGGGTTGCCAGCATGTTTATGGAATCCTTACTGGCAGGTTTTTCTCTGCAGGAAATGTGTCAGCTTAGGTTCCATTCTTTTAGGGCTACAAAAGGGTATTTCAAAAGGCAGAAGCTTTTTTATATTTAAAAAATAAAAAGACTTTCGTTCAGATCATAATTATATTCTCACAAAGAAGTTGAAAAATGAGATTTTCTTTCTTTTTTTTCTTCTTTTGGTAGATCAATGGCTTTATGCAAGCAACAGCTCATGAATAAATCTCTTTTTAAAGATCTAAAATATGTCACAAGCTCATTATTAAAAATATATTCAAATAACTGAGTGTGTGGCTTTAAGGGGGAAACACTGTGGTGTAGAAGTCTGAACTAGAGCAGCATTCTCAATGATGGATCTCTTTATTTTTTTAATTATTGGGAAAGTACGTTTTGGTTAGATTAAAGTGAGATCTGTGAGATCACTTTTCCTGCAGATATTTCCACTGTAACGAAATAATGCAACACTAATCTGTAAGACTTTTTCAGTAATAGATGTTTTTCCTCAGTAAATCAATGCAAAGGCTAATTGGGGTGGAAGGTGACTATCTCTCGTGGTTATAAATACATTTGCATTGCTATCAATCTTTTCCACCACCAATGTTAAACGAGGCTGAACAACATAAAGGAAAGAGAAAGTAAAAAAAAAAAAAAAAAAAAGTTCAGTGCTAGCACATAGTACATGCTGCCATCAAGTGGTCAGCCAGAGAGTTGTCTTAACAAAATTAAAGTTAGCAACTAAATTGCTAACACATTGAAAATCTAGAGTGAATCTTATTTGTAGTTTGACAAGTATTTTTTTTAAATCACAAATGGGGGTTAAATACATCCCATGGTCTTTTTTGTATGGTCTGCATGTTACAATGTGACCCACAAAGACTACAAAAAACAATAATAGAATAACAATAACAGGACTCTGCAAGCTGCTTATTAATAGATGCTATCTGCATCTAAAGCTTTCTATTACATTGTCATATGTTGATGACATTCACCATGAATTTTTTAATAGTAAATCGTTGAACTCTATTTTCTGATATTAAAAAAATAAATTTCTGTGATAGTCTCAGCACTGAATTTATACAAGTTTGATCTTTATAATTTCCACTGTTCCTTGCTTAGACATCTGAACTAGATGGGTGAGAAATGTTTCCCAAGAGGATATTAGACTGTAGAAGGTTCAGGTTTCCAGCTTACTAAACAAAGGACTGTGTAACAGATTGCTAGCCGAAAGAAAGGCACAGTTCCTTTTGTCACTAGATGAACATCTTCTCATAAATGTCTACCATTTTTTAAAACTGAACTGGTCATCAACTTTCTCTGAACAGCAAAATGCTGATGCTCTGTGCTTACCTAGTGTTCGGGAAGTTTATTTTTAGTTATGTTTAAAATGTTTTTATGCACTGTTGAGTGGAGTCTTGGCCTTTTGTATTGTTTGCAGGTGTTGGATTTCTGAGGGGGATGTTTAATTGCTAATGATCTGCATGTGCTATCAGTAAAATACCCGAGGAGTTCTGAAAGAATATATACACCTGAGCTCAGAGGCTCAAGATTCCACTGTTAATTGAGTATGGCGCTGGCCAGGATGGTGGTTCCCTCTGCTGAGGTCTGGCAGAGTTTACACCTATGAAATATGCCTCCTTGTCTTCCTTGGTGAGCTCTACCCAGCAGCAGTCTACAACTACAATCTAGCCTCAGCCAACAGAGGCCTTGTGACTTTTCACCCTCTCAGAATGCTGAGAGTATTGCTCCATGAAGACACCCAGGATGAATGGCAATGTAAACAAAGATGCCAGGATACACCTCTTTCAGCCTTCCCAACAGACCACAGCCATGCAACAACCCAGGGAGACCAGCAGAATTGGAGTAGTAAGCTATGCTTAACTCAGCAGGTTGGGGAGTGTTTTTGTTTGTTTTTTGTTTTACTTAACAATTGATAATTAATAATGCTACAAAACAACCACAACCCTAAACCACAACACATGAAGAAACAACCACAACACTAAACCACAAATGCTGACAAGTGCATGCAAAATAGTCCAAGAACAGGAGCGTTCTATGAGAGATACAGCCTCTGCAGGACCCAAGCAGAGCGAGACATGCATCTTTGTAGGTGGGATATACTATGACAAAAATATTGACCCTTCCCTTGAGTGCCTAACTCAGCCTTAACACAGAAGCTGCAGAGCCTTCAGTCAGCCACGTGTACATGTTATGGTAGATGTTACCAAGCTATATAGGACATACACATGTCATATTTAGGACAAGAAAGAAGATATGGGTGAATCGGGGTGGTAGTGATACTGTCAGTGTACCAGCAATAAGTAAGTTTGCCGAGAGGGAAGGAAAAAGTCTACCAGAAAAAAAAGAGAGAAAAGGATGGAAAGATGGGGAGAAGGGAGGGAGGGAAGGAGAAGGACATAGATTACTGTGGCTTCCTATGAGCCAGAGAGATATCCTAACTCAGTGTTTGTTTCTTTCCCTTCCATAGAATTTTAGTGCCAATGTGTTCAAAAGCAATAGTGGGAAGTTCAAGCTGTCGGTTATACTCCTGTTAGCCCTCCTCTGTATTATCTATCAAATGACCAATTCTCATGTGCATTAAAGGTAAATCGTAGAAAAAAATAATCAGCTTGAGGCATAAACAAAAATAGTTACAAAATCTGGGGCTACAGGATCTCTCCTTTCAAATTCTTTCCTTTTATATTTATAAAACTGCTCCTGGAAACCTCAGTCAGGGTGGAATATCTTCTAATGACTATTTGGTCGAGGAAGCCTCCAAAGCCTCCAAACAGTACAAGCACCTGTCATTCTTCTCGGTTGTCCATCAGAACTATAGAAGACCCTATTCCTTAAGACACTACACATCACATCCTGGTTATACAGTATTAAGAAATCAAGTTGGAACTGAGCTGCAAGCTTCTTTTCTGCAAGACATTTTTCATAATTCCAAAAGGAGACATAAAGTCTGCTGGGAAAGAAAAGACATCCAAGGCTTTACAGAGCTGTGAACAATGAGAACCTAGGAACCCCGGTAACTGCCTGCCAACTGCCTGCCGGGTAAGAAGTGCTGACCTGTGCAGCAGTGGCACCCTGCTATGGGTGTAACCAAATACCCTCTGCTTGGATTTGAGGCCCACTCCACAGGAGGGGATCCACACTATGAACCAGGGTTTTAATCCATGGTAAGTTGGGCAGTGGTGGCGCACGCCTTTGATCCCAGCATTTGGGAGGCACAGGCAGTGAATCTCTGAGTTCGAGACCAGCCTGGTCTACAGAGTGAGATCTGGGACAGCCAGAATTACCACAGAGAAACCCTGTCTTGAAAACAAACAAACAAAACAAACAACAACAACATGATAAAGGACAACAAAGGGAACTGAATACTACTGTTAAGCTAAATTGACATGGTATCAACCCATTTTCTAAATATTTATGTTTATACTCATAAAAAAATGCTACTCTCAACCTTTATCATCCTCTCTTCCCAGTGAGCAATGGTAGGTGGCAGATAAGTCCTGAGCCCTAAACACAAGAAACACAAACTGACTATTCTTTTCCTCAGAATTCATCAAGTGCCCACAGCTCATCAGTCATGGGAGGGGGTTTGAGAACTCCTTCCCACTCCATGCTAGCTGTTTCTTGCCTTGATCCTGTGAAGGCAACCACAGCTGCTTTGAGTTCATGAGTGCAGCAGTCTTGTCATACTCAGAAGACATTGTTTTACTTCTGTCCTTTCTGACCTCTGGTTCTTACAACCTCTCTGTCCCTTCTTCCATGATGGCCTCCAAGCCTTAGGAGAGGATGTAATGCCCCAAATATCCCATTTAAGTATGAGTTTGTATTTCCTGGTAGGTCAATCATACCCAGAAAGCCTTCACACGTGGGTGTGGAGGTGTATGGAGGGGTGGATCTGGGAGAAGTTGGGGGAAACAGTGAGTAATGGATATGATCAAATACATTGTATGACATTCTCAAAGCATTAATTAAAAAAACAACCTGGAATTGGTCCTTGGGCTCCTAGCCCAGTGGTACTTCTCTGCAGGAAACAGTCTCCCCCATGTTCTGGACACTTGAAAGGTATCCAAAACAAAAGCATCTAAAGACACTAAGATTTCTGCAGATCGGCACCTTCCAGAGGACAAGAAGATGGATTTAGATGGTGCACAGAAACCAGCAGAAAGGCACTTGATAACTCAAAAACGGTAAGAGGAGTGTCCTTATTAGTGCTCCTATTGCTGCAGTTCAACACCATGAGCAAAAAGCAATTCGGAAAGTATAGGGCTTATTTGGCTTACACTTCCACACCACTGTTCATTGTCAAAGGAAACCAGCAGAGAACTAAAACAAGGCAGGAACATGGAGGCAGGGGCTGATGCAGAGGTCATAGATGAATGCTTCTTACTGGCTTGCTCCTTATAGCTTGCTCACCTTGCTTTCTTGTAGAACTCAGGGCCACCAGTCCAGGGATGGACCTACCCACAATGGGCTAGGCCCTTCTTCATTGGTGATGAATTAAAAATATGCCCTATAGGCTTGTATAGGCTTGCATACAGCAGAATCTTAAGGAGGCATCTTCTTAATTGAGGTCCCTCCTCGAAGATGACATTAGCTTGTGTCAAGCTGACATAAAACTGTCCAACACAAGGCTCCTGGCCTGCCAAAACAGAACCTTGTAATAAAGGGATGGGGAAAATGATGGAAAAAGAAAAGCCACTAGCAGCAAATAAAGTCAATAATGTTAGAGAAAGCAACACAAGCCTAGAGAGTCAAAGAAAAAAAGTCCTATTGAATATCCAAGAGAAACAGAAAAAACAAACAGAAAGGCGACTCCATCAAACAAGACTGGCCAAGGAACTTAGAAGCAGAACTGAGGACAACTACAATCCCCAGTGAAACACACTATCAAAGACGATGCCGGAAGAGTGCAGGGAGGAAAGCAGGTAAACGGGAACAGCAGGAACAAAGTAAAGGTCATCCGGAACACGTGAGTCCAGAGAAACGCATGGAGCCAAGACCCAAGGAAAGACGCTGGCAAGCCCAAGCCAGCCACCTCTACAGAAGTGCGAGAGAATAAAAACAGGTGAAGGAGTTCGAAAGCATTGCTACCTCTCATGATTCCAGCCATGACATCTGAGTCAGGTTAAAGTGAACATTCATAGACTAACGGGAAAGTCTCAGAACAGAGAGGAAGTAAACATAGTAATAAAACCTTATTAAAAAAAAATAAAAAACATGGCAATTCAGCTGAGAAACAACTGAAATGCACTTTTATAAAACAACAAAAAAGAACCTATTAAACCCTAAAGAAAAGAGTATGTCACATAGGAGGAAGAACCCCCCTAAAAAGAAAAATACAGGAGACTACAACACAGATGACAGGGAGGGGGACAGAACACAAATCCTTCCCCCATAAAATAATATTTCTTCAGTAAAATGAACTTTCCAAATTATAACTCCTCTGAAACAAGTTTCAGTAAGACACAATGGGACTCAGGGAAAGATCAGAAAATACAGGTAATCAAAGTGCTGTCAGAATCACAGTGTAGCTTAAACACAGCAAGGTTATATTAGAGGCATTCAAAGGAAACAAATCCATGTCTGAAAACACAAGAATAGGATATCAGAAATATCAGAAAAAAAATTCTGTTATGCGGTCAAAGCAGCATGTGTAACGTGTATAATCAATATTCCTAAATAAGAAACAGAAACAATATGTTCTGTAAGTGCTCAAAGAGGTAAATGAGTTCAGTTGATTTATAACAATGAGAATTTAAAATTAAATACATGAATAAGTAAATAAAATTTGGTAAACCTATTCATGAGCTCCCAAAATTACCTATAATTAAGCTATAACACTCTTGAAAGTAAATCCTATAACCTATCCACTAGAGTGGACCTATCAGGCTTGGGGCAAGAATTTGAGACAGATTTTAAAATGATATACAACTAAGGAAAGCTGCTCTCTTGGCTTCTTCTAATAAAAATGCAGTCATTGACACTGCTGTGAAGATGTCATTATCATGTCTAGAAGGTACCATCAAATAAGCCATGTATTCATTTTACAGAGTATTTGGAGGAAATCCACTTTTAAATCCACATGGGTTCAAACACTGAGCATCAGCATCGTCTGGTGAATGTACTTAGTGAAGACCAAAGTCCTTCCCAGGTCTCTGGCCTGATTTATTTTTCAAGGATTTGTTAACTCTGGGGCCAGTAAAAGCTTCTAGTCCATGGCTTATATCGGGTATCTTGTTAACCTGTATGAACATAGACTCAGAGTTTTTTAGAAACAAAGCAATATGACATAGCTTGCACTTAACTGTCATCTCTGCCCAATTTGTTTCTCCTTCTGATCCTAGTCTGTTCAAGCAGTCCCTTAGCACAAATGCACTGTGTTCAGTATTACTACAAATCAACTCAAAGCAGCTGTGGTTATCTGTGCATGACCTTCACATGCTCAAACTACTCAAACTCTTGGTGCAGTTGAGGAAGAAGCTTCCAAGGCCCCACCCCTAGTGGAAGGCCTACTGGGAAGTTGATGGATGCTAAGGGAAGGAGAGTCACTATCCTAGGGATGTGGCCACCTGTAGGTCGCTCATATCTCAGTGAATGGCACACACCCATTTGCATGTGGGCAGCACTAACTGGACTCAGGTGCTTTTACTAACAAAAATAAAACACAATAAAAAGAAGACATGAAGCTTGGAGGGAAATGGGGTGGGGGACCACTTGGGGCGTTGGAGGGATATGGTAGATGAATGTGATCGATTTAAGTATGAATGTGATCATATAAGTGTATGAACTTTTGAAGAATAAAAAAAAATTCTTATAAAAATCTCAATCTTCCCAAGTTGTGTCCTTATTCTGCACAGGCTTTGCCACAACAGGCTGCTGTTCACATTTAAGAGAAGTTGAGAGACATTAATTGGGGTTAATAGATAAACCCTATGAGAGAACAGAATTCTAAATTCAAAACCGACTTAAGAGTTTCTGTCAACATACTAACAAGAATAGCAGTATAGTTCTGTTGTGTATCAATGTCCTCTTAGAGAAAGAAAGAGGCACATAAGACTCAGGAAGTAAACAAAACTTACAAGTCTCTCAAGGTTCCTGAAATTTACAAGATCCATAACACAACAGAACTGTATTGCTATTACTGTCAATAAAAGACTCTGACCAGCCAAGTGGCCTCCAGTTCCGCGAGGAACTCCAGGGATGCAGCTTCCATGGCTCCTCACTTACACTTTATGATGATGCAGCTGCCTCTGAGTCATCAATGCTCCCATAAGCAACCCCTCACACACACTATAAGTATGATCAATAAACTCATTGTTTGCCAAGTTGCACCTTTGTGGAATCATTACTCTGTTGATGCTACCCTATCTGGAATGAGTTGGCATTTGTTCATGTCTCCAGGAAGTCACAGAAATTCCAACAGCTCAACATTCCCAGTAGACCTCTCTCTTTACTAAGCAGCTCCATTTATGTGCAGTGGACAAACAGGTTAGGGGCAATTTGAAATCAAGGACAAGTCAGGCAGTAGTGGCATATGCCTTTAAACCCAGCACTCAGGAGACAAAGGCAGGAGGATCTCTGTGAGTTTGAGGCTAGCCTGGCCTACAGAGTGAGTTCCAGGACAGCCAATTACCATGGAGAAACCCTGTCTCAAAAAACAAAAGAAAGAGAAAGAAAGAGAGAAATCAATCAATCAATCAAGAACAAAACACAACAGCACAACAAATAATGCTGCCCTCCTCTGTCTTTACATCTGGCAATTGGGAGGATAATGGCCCAAACATCACATAGTAATCTCTGGAAGCTCTCAACTTTAATTTATATGATTAGAGGAACTTATAGATATGATTACATTAAAATAACATGGTCTATAATTAATTGGAATGTTACCCAGGTAGGACCTGTTGTGCTAGCTAGCTTTTTGTCAACTTGATACAGGCCAATAAGCACACTCAGTTCCTGCCTCTAGGTTCCTGCTTTAGGTTCCTGTCCTGACTTCCCTCAGTGATGGAGTGTGACCTAAGAATTGTATTCTGAAATAAACCTTTTCCTCCCTTAGTTGCTTTTGATCATGGTGTTTTACTATAGCAATAGAAAAGTAACTAAGGTACCTGTGGTCCTAAACATGCTTTAAAAGAACAAGTTAAGAGTTCAGAAGGAGGAAAAGCTAACATGACCATCGAAGCACTAGCCATAATGCAGTGACAAGCTCAAAAATGTCATCTTCTAGATGCTGACGAAAGGAAAAGGCATATTCTCCCCTAAGGCCTCCTACAGAAACTAGTCCCCCACCTCCAGGACTGTGGACTTGCAAAATAGAATTCAGACTTCTGACTCCCGGTAATCAGAAATTATAAATCCATGCCATTGACTACAAATCTTGTAAATGTTACAGTAACAATTGAAAAACTAACACATCTGTCTCAGTGTCCAGAATAATAACATCATTGAGCTTTTCCTACAGCTAGTCATAGAGTTAAACTGATCTAATACTTGTTTACCTTTACCTTTCCTACTCAGATTTTAGAATCCAATGCTTTTCAAGGCCAGAAAATGAAGAGAAAACAACAACAAACCATGTGCAATAACCATTCCACATATCATTGTTCTAAACACTCACACACATGACCCAGTAAAATTATGAGCCTGAGTAACAGTTTACTAATATTTTGTAAAATTAAAAAAAAAAAAGCCCAAAGATTGGCAAGCTTCCCTCCTCAAACTGAAGGTCCTCCTAAAAGCTTCCTTCATTTCTCCCTTGTGCTATGGCTGGATGGTATCAGCTAGATTCTCTCATAATCTCGCATTCTGACAATAGGGCCATGCAAACAGATAACTAAGGATCTTGAAAGTTGCACCCCTTTTCCCTGACCTCCCCCAAGGCTGTGAAGGCGAGAACTAGGTTTACTTCTCTACATATCTTTAGAAGAGTGTCTAGCATAGATCTTGGGCTCAATGTGTTTGAGAACTGTATGCATTTGGTGAGGACAAAATTAATATAAAATGTGTAAGCTGAGGAAGTCCAAAGAATGTGGGCCACCAGATAAGACATTAGGGATCTTCTGGTCTTGCTACAAGTTCTGATACAAGAAAAAGCCCTTTTGTAGCATCAATTCAAGGTCTGCAGTGACAGATTTAAAAATGAGCATTTTTTATTCTTTTCTATTTTAAGTCAATCTGCAATTAAATTCAAAATTACATATAATCTCTTCTCTTAAAGCAGTGGTTCTCAACCTTCCTAATGCTGCAACCCTTTTAGTAAGAGTTCCTCCTGTGATGGTGACCCCAACCATAAAAGTATTTTTGTTGCTACTTCATAACTGTAATTTTGCTACTGTTATAAATCGTAATGTAAATATCTGATACACACATGGTCTTACGTGACCCCTATGAAAGGGTCAATTGACCTCAAAAGAGTCGCAACCCACAGGATGAAAATCGCTGACTTAAAGTATCATACAATATCCTCAGTGTTTAAGAAAAAACACACCATTACTAGAAAGTACCTACACTATTTGACAGCCTATCTTGTTGATGATGTTTTTAGTCATTCATTTCAGCTCGGGAAGAGGGAAGACAGCCATTTATCATGGTCCAACATTAAGTCATCCACACTTCTGCTGAGTCAAGCAAGAAATAATGCTGCATGCTGCACTCAACCAAAACGCACCACCTAGGCTTCTATACGTCTCTAACTATTAAGGCAAAACAAGAATTGGTTTTTCAACCCAACAGTCTACCTGAAAGTCTCTCTTAGGCAGGTTTGACCTTTGTGTTATGAATTCAATTTTTCTATAAGCGCTTACATTTGTGTTACTGCTTAACAGGCATTCTTCCTGGAGACCTCCCTAACAATTTCTATCTATATTTATTCATGCTGAGTACTTGCTTAACTGCTAGTCAAAAATTCAGTAGCGTTAACTGGGGCAATAACATGTCCTGTTATGTCAGAACTGTGAAGGTCAGACCAGTTTCATGCAAAGGGAAATGAGATGTTATGTGTCTTTAGGTCATACAAGGTAATTTAAACATGCTCCTGGCTGCTTGTGGTGATGCCTTCCCCTATCCGTCATCTTGCTAGCTTTCAACATTGTTCTCCCTTCCCTCTCACTTGTGCCTTTTAAACTAAGTAATGTTATTTCTCATGCTCTACAACTTATAGAATTGTGTAACATGTATAGTCATTGAAATTTCAAGTCAAAACTAGCCTTTTAAAAACCAGCAAGAAAGTCACATT
The DNA here is from genome assembly GCA_026225945.1 of Cricetomys ansorgei. Taxonomy (NCBI): domain Eukaryota; kingdom Metazoa; phylum Chordata; class Mammalia; order Rodentia; family Nesomyidae; genus Cricetomys; species Cricetomys ansorgei. Next base: position 7,788,750 of record JAMJFZ010000242.1, read on the forward strand.
AATAAAATGGTTATGGATGCTTCCATAATCAAGAAATTAACCTCTTGGGTAAAATAATTTATTTGATTCCCTATGCTATTTTGAAAAGTCATATGATCCTGCAAGGATTGTTCATTGGGCTCCTATTAAGCTTTGATAACCCTATAAATTCAATTAGTACTGCCCACGTGTGCATGGGTGCAGGCCATCAACTGGACCACAGGAATCCTACTAGTGAGAACACTGTCAAAAACAAAAGAAAACAACACAACCATTCTCTCCCTCAAGCAGCTATCAGGTGCCAATAAATCCTCATTAAGAGATGGGGCCTTGAGAGGCACTCTGCTTCCTAAATGCTAGAATTAAAGGCTTATGCCATCATTTGCTTGCAATTCGTGCAGTAAGTCTGTATAATATATATACATATATCCATATATGTATATACATAATGTGATAAAATATCTTTTGAAGCAGTGTACAGAGGTATATTAGTCAACAATGATTTTTGGGGGGAAAACTAGCAGCCATCCGAATGGAAATGGATCAACTTAGATTCTGACCTCAGTTTTGGCAAAATTAATCCTAAACAGAATAACAGTTTTCAAAAGTTGTAAATACATATTTTCTTTAATCCAGTAATTCTAATTTTAGAAATTTTCTCCATTTATGTGCTAGCTAGTAAGTAATGTACATGTGAATACAGAACAATATACAGAATATGTTTTAATTAAAAGGCAAAGCACTTAACAGTAAATCCACTATATTTGCATTCATATGGGGATTCAAGGCACATGTATATGTGTGTATACGAATACAGTTTACACAGAATAATGCATTTCCAGGGAGAAGTCTAGCAATGGTTACCTCCAGCAAGGAAGAACTATTATTTAATGTATATCTAAAACAAAGAAACTCCCTTCCATTGCATAGTTGTCTATACCACTTAGATTTCTCTGTTGGCATATATTGCTCTTTGAATTAATAAAAAAGATACCCCAAAGCCCCAAATAGCCATAATGGCCAGAGAAAGTAGGCACTAAATTGTACTTCCTGCGGCCCTAGGATCCCAGTAGCACAGACTTATTGCACAAATTACAAGCAATTTTGATGCAAGTTATAAAATATTTTATTGGTCAGGGATGGTGGCATGAACCTTTAATCCTAGCACCCAGGAGGCAGAGTGAAGTGGATCTCTGTGTTTGCAGTCACCCTGGTTTACAGCATGAATTCCAGGCCAGCAGAGCTACATGGTTAAGACTCTGTCTCCCAGAAGTACATAAAATACATAGTTAACTGAAACCTCAATTTTCAAGGTGCATGATCAGAGCATTAGTCATTGTTGTCATACATCACCTATTCATCATGGTTCACTCGCAGTCACTGATCTAGCAATCCTCATATTGGGCTGTAAATTAGAAGGATTATATTCTTTATTTACATTCTAAAATATATGATATGTCTTAGGAAAATTATAGAACTTGATGTCATTAACAATTTTTGGTCTCCTTTACTTGAGGGCAGGTGCTTGGATTTCAAGGCACAATTAAAACAGTGGAAAATACCTAGTGTTGTCTGATGGTCCTAAATACAGAATTCCATAATAGGAATAATTCTTTAGTGACCAAGTTTTTAAATAAAAATTTTCCCATTTAGTTTATACATATTGCATGGAAATAAGTGCCCACTTATAAAACAACATTCTTTGTATATTCTTTGTGCTGAGTCTTTTAAGTTTCAACATTACAAAAATGAATCTGGAGTTATAATTTCACATATGCCTTACTTAAGCCAAAAAAGTTAAATCACCATATAGTCCACATGAGAACAGCATAACCATTCAGGCATGCATGCCTGTGAGCCAAATATTATGGAGCCTGGAGGCATTTTATAGCTGAAGTCACATTTTTAGGGCAGATGATGATGATTCATTTCACTTGGTGAAATGTAAAGAGAGAAGTTCTGAGTATTGTTGCAATGTAGATGAGGTTTATTTATCAAAAGAGCTCTCAAAGGCTAACAACCTGTCCTTCCTAGCTGGACTATAGGCTTCCTTAAGATCTCTACAAAACAGAAAGAGGACTTGTGAGTTTCAGAGACATGGGTCCAGTGATAGGTGGCAGAAAAATCAAGAGAAAATCTGCACATATTTCACTAAGCAGTGCCAGATCTGCTATCTATAAATATTACTTAAATATTTCCAATTCATATTTTCAAATATAGATTAAATATGTGTAATTATAAGGAAACAGACTATTGTAATATATTAAAGTCTAATAGCTATCTACATTTTATTAGCCATCTTGCGCTCAGTAGTGATACAAAATCATATATCCAGTTTAACAAAGTCTGTCAATCTTTTTTCTCCTCCCCTTTTTTTTAAACAATCCAATTCTTTCTACTCCCTATATAAAGTGAAAAACATTCCTTTTCATTAGATTTCTACAATAAAGCAAATCAACAAACAAATCAATAAACAATTGCTTATTCATCTCAGCCCTATACTAGGCTTTGAGATGACAACATACTTTTGGATTTTTTTCTGTTAAATTTTAGTAGCATACATAAAAAAGTCTTTAATTTATAACATTTGCCTGACATATCCTTCTGTTACTCCTTCCTTCCTCCTTAAACCTTTCTGTCCTCTCTTAAAGACCCTTTTCTATCTTCCTGTCTCAGAGAGAGGGAGAGGGAGAAGGAGAGGGAGAGGGGGAGAAAAAGAGAGAGAGTTTCATATATGTGAAAAAACATTTTATGTTTGTCTTTCTGAACCTGGATTCTTTTGTTTTACATAATTATCTTTACAAATGATAAAAACTCCATTGTGTATATATTTTATATACATTTCACATTTTCTTTATCCATTCATCTGCTGATAGACACACACACACCTAGGCGGGTTCCATTTCTTAGGTTTTGTAAGAGGTGAAGCAATACATAAATGTGCAAGTACTTCTGTGGCATATTGCCTTAAGAGTTCCTCGGATGTGTACCCAGGAGTGGCTTAATATCACGTGCTTCTATTTTCTGTTTTATGTGTGGTTTTTGTTTTGTGTTTTATTTCTGAGGATCTTCTACACTAACTCCCATAGTGGATGCAAGAGTTTACATTCCAATGGTAGTGTATATGGGTTCCTCTCCCCCCACATCCTTACCAGTGTTGTGTTCATTATTTTTTACTCATTTTTAATTATGTGAGGGTGGGACGGGTATCTCCATGTGAAGGCAGGTGCATATGGAGGCCAGAGGTATCAGTTCTCCCTGAAACTAGAGTCATGGATAGTTGGCGAGCTTTCAGATATGGATGCTAGGAATCAAACTCAGGTCCTTTGCAAAAGCAGCAGAAACTCTTAACTACTGAGCGGTCTCTACAGTCCTGTCATTGGTTATCTTGATGACATCCATTCTGAATCAGATGACATGTCAAATCAATTGATTTTTCTTAAAAAATATTTAAAATTTTATGTGTATGACTGTTTTGCCTACATGTATGTCTGTATACTACATGAATGCCTGCTGCCCTCAGAGGCCAGAAGAGGACATCAGATCACTTAAACTGGAGTAACAGTTGTGTGCCCATATGTGGGTACCGGGAGTGGAACCTGGGTCGTCTGGAGAGCAGCAGCACTCTTAAGCATTGAGCCAGCTCTCCAGTCTCTCAAAGCACTTTTAATGTACTGAGTGCTAAGGATGTTAAATACTGTTTCAACTTTCATGGGTGCATTTCTCTTCCTCTGAGAACTATCTATTCAGTTTATTAGCCTATTTATTAAGCAAATTATTAGGGTTTTATATGTAATGATTAGAGTTCTTTATAGATTCTAGATACTAATCTCCTGCTTGCTGTATAGTTGGCAGAGATTTTCTCCTATTGTTTAGGCAGCTTCATTTGTTTCCTTTGCTGTTCAAAAGCTTCTTAGTGTAATGAGTGTAATCTCATCTGTCAATTCCTGGGTCTATTTCCTGTGCTGTTTGAGTCTTTTTCAGAAAGTCTTTGATTGTGCCTATATATTGGAATGTTTTACCTATGGTTTTTTCTGTCGATGTGAGTAACAAGATTTCCCAACACTGCTGAAGAGGCTTTTGTACCAATGTGTTTCTGACATCTTTGTCAAAGAATAGATAGATATAGGTGTATAGATTTCTTTCAGAAACAGGCCAGTTTTTGTATAGTCCTATACTGTTCTTGTTACTATGGCTCTATAGTAAAATTTGAGATTGTGTGTTGTGATGCTACCACCATTGTTCTTTCTGTTTAGGAATACTTTAGTTACCTGGGGTCTTCTGTGTTCCCACATGAAGGTCTGGAGAGAATTTCACTGGACGTTTGGTAAGAATTACACCGGTTTTCTAGATTGTTTTCTGTAATACAGTCAATTTCATAGTATTAGTTCTATTGCTACATGGATATGGAGGGTATTTCTATTCTCTAGAGTCTTATTGAATTATCTTTGTTCAGTATTTTAACACTTTCATCCGTAAGAGGTCCCCTCCCCTCCTCTTTGGCTAGGTTTCTTTCAAGGCATTTTTAAAAATTGTGAGTAGAACTTTTCCTTGATTTCTTTCTCAGCAAGCTTGCTATTTATGTACATAAAAGACACTGATTTTTCATAGTGTTGTGCTACTCTCAACCCTGGTCAGAGAGCCTGCTGAGGAGCAGTTGATGGCTCCTGAGGGGAAGGAAAAGTCATTTTCTTTGGGAATGTAGTCACTGCTAAGTTACCCATGCTCCAGGAGATGATCCATGCTCGTGCACATACGGGCAGCTTAACTGGACTCTGTAGATTACTAGAATAAGAGGGGGGGTGGAAGGAAGTTAGAAGGAGGATATGCTAGGGGAGTGCCAGGTTGGGGGGAGGAGTTGGAGGGAGGGGATAAATATGATCCAAATGTGTGTGTGTGTGTGTGTGTGTGTGTGTGTGTGTGAGAGAGAGAGAGAGAGAGAGAGAGAGAGAGAGAGAGAGAGAGAGAGAGAGAGAGAAAGAGAGAGAGAGAGAGACTGAGATTTTCAAAGAATTAAAAATATTTTTAAGGCACTGATTTTTAGGGTTCCCCACCATCCTGAAGCACTTATATTATTTGTTGCATATGCATATGTTGCACAAAGGAGGTGTCATCTTTCCAGAGAAGTCTGTCTCAGCAAGACCCACAACTAGATGTGAGGCCTGAGAGGTATGGGTTTGTCCCATGAATATGACTCCAGTTTGTCACCATAGTAACCTGGTTTTCCTTTTGTTTGAGGCTTCTGTATGCCCTTACCAAGTTGTTTCTTTTTGCTGCTGTTGTTGTTTTTAATGGCTTGTTCTTCTGTTTCTCTGTACTTTCCAGCTGTCTTATCACTCCTTTTTGGGTTTCTGAAGCTCTTCCCTTCTCTCATAGGGACAGAGATTTATTGTTGTTGATTGTTTTCTTTCTTTCTTTTCTTATCCTGACACTTCCTCACCAGGTCGTGGGGAAACCGTTTCTGGCCCTGAAGCATATGAAGAAATCAACAGTTCTGAGTAGCCTCAGGACCTCTGATGGGAAGACACTAGAGAAACTATCTCCCACTTAGCTTGCTCAGTAAGTCCTTCTCATCTAAGCACTTCAGGCTCAAAGAAGATTCTAGATGGAATAGGTAAGAAAGAGTCATCATAAAAGGAACACAAGAATATAAGAAATTTTTCTTAAGTAAATTTTGATACAAAATTTGGCTACCTTACAATGTCTTTCTGTGTTTATCTATACTTCATTGCCAGGGTTTATTCAGTCATATAAAAAACAGAACTCAAGAATTCCACTTCAAATTAAACAGTTGAAATTAAATATCAAAGAACCACAATGATTCCCCTTAATAATCTTACAGAACTTACTCACTATATGAGTACCCTGTAGCACCAAAGTAAAAAGTGTCATATCTTGTTATCATACAATTTTGTTAGAAACATTTCTATAAAAACTCCACTTTTTACTTAATTAGATACATTTGGTAAAAATAAAATGAATGTTAAAATTTTGTTACATTTAAGAAGACCCATCAAACATATAAAGCCTTTGTGTGTGTATGTGTGTGTGTGTGTGTGTGTGTGTGGTGTGCATGTATGGGGGAGTTCAAATGTACATGTACACATATGGAGACTAGGTTGACTGACAGACTGACATTGGGTGTCATCTTCAATGGTTCTCTACCTTATATTTTGAGACAGAGTCTCTCTATTGGACCATTTGATTGCCATTTGAGCCAGTGTAGCTAACAAGCATACCTCAGTGGTGCCCTGTCATCTCCTCCTGAGCTTCAGGAACACACATGGGTTTTTGGATATTTGGGTACTTGGGATTTGAACTAAGATTGTCACATTTGAATAACAAGAGCATTACTCACTGAGCAATCTTTCTGATCCCTCTCTGAAGCTTTTTAAAAGTTATTATTTATGCAGATAAAGAGTCATTGTATTCTTGGATCTGCCTGATATATCCAAGCATCACCTCTATGAAGGTAAATGGAAATTATTTAGAACCATACTATTTCAGACTTCTGGTACTTTTCTGTGTACAAGTTTGGATAGCTAGAGAGAGAATTAGAATTTATTAAATTCTCAGCTCTACTGAAATTCTGGCATCACAAAATACTTCTCCTAGTTACATGGTAGTGAAAATATATCTGCATGGTGAAGAGGAGATGTCACAATAAAACAAAATTTAAATAATTTATATCCACCAATTCAATTCTACAGAGGACACTAGAAGGAAAACTTCAGCCTAAAAAAATACACCCAAGAGAATAAAAGGAATAAATAATCCCAGAACACTTAACCAAAGAGGTCTAAAACAAACAAACAAAAACACTACTACAGCAAAATAGCAAGAATTAATGAACACTGTTCAGTAATATTTCTCAATGTTAACATCTCAATTCCTCCAATAAAGACAGAGACTAACAGAGTGAGTGAACTAGAAAACAGGATTTCTGGGTTTTTTTTAGTCCCCAAAACAAACATTTCAATGTCACAGGCAGATATCACCTTAAGGTACAATGACGGAAACAGGTGTTCCAGGCAAACAGAAGCAAGAAGCAAGCAGGCATAGCCATTTTCATAAGTGACAAAATAGACTTCTAATCAAAACTAATCTGAAGAATAGGAAAGGATACTGCATATCCATTAAAGACAAAAATCTTCTGAAAGGATATTACAATCCTAAACAATTTATGAACCAAAAAGGGCACTCAATTTCATAAAAGAAACACAACTACAGCGAAAATCACATATTGACCCTCCTATAGTAGTAGAGGGTGATTTCAATATCCTACTCTTACCAGTAGACAGCCCATCAGATAAAAACAAATCAGAGAAACTCTGAAGTTAAATAAGATCATAAATCCAATGGACCTAACAGATATCCACAGAACATTCCAATCAAACACTAAAAAAATAAACTAATTTCTCAGCAGAACTTTCTTCCAAGTTGACCATGTATTAGGACAGAAAGTCAGTCTAACAACTACAGGAAAATTAAAATAACATCCTGCATCCTATATGACCACCAGGGATCAACATTAGGCATCGATAACAATAAGACATGGCAAAAACTATACAAACGCAGAAACTAAACAACTCACTCTTGAATGAAAATTGGGTCAAAAGAGAAATTAGATTAGGACTGAATGAAAATGAAAACATAACATGCCAAAAATCTATGGACAACAAAGGCAGTTCTAAGAGGATGTTCAAAAGTGCCTACAAAACCAGAAACAAACAAAAACCCTGGAGAGAAGTCATATTAATAACTTAATGATACACAAGAAAACTTTAGAAAAACAAAAAGAAACAATACCCAAAAAAAGTAGCCCTGAAGAAATAATTGATCTCAGGACTGAAATTGATTGAATAGAAATTTAAAAATACAAAAAATAAAATGAAAAACTGAACAAGATACACAAAACCTTATCAGTGTTAACTTATTTGACACTATAAATGCATTTAATGCTATTGATCTGTATAATTTAAAATAGTTTAAAAGATAAATACTTGTTAGGTAATTGTGGTCTTAAAAGATAGTGTCTTAGAGGTTTATCTTTATTGCTGTGATAAACAAAACAAAACAAAAACAAAAAACTGACCAAAGCAACTTATGGGAGAAAGGGCTTATGGTTCACAGTATGAGGGTACAGGCTACAACAGTAAGGAAATCAAGATAATCAAGACCAAGGCAGCTGATCATGTTGTCTTCACATCCAGGAAGCCAGGGGAGTTAATGTTAGTGCTAAGCTCATTTCCTCCTTTTTATTTAGTCCATGATTCCCATCTAAGAAATGGTGCTTTCCACAGTTAAATATTCAACCTCATTTAGCCTAAATAATCTAGTTAAGTAATCTAGATAAACCCTGAGGCTAACTTAATTTAAATAACACTTCATAGGTGTGCCCAGAGGTTTGTCTGCTAGGTGATTCTAGATATTGTCAAGTTGGTAATCACTATTAATTTAACTGTCACAGATAGCTAGATAATAATAATGCAGTTGGTAATATATCTGTTCAAAGGAAGAGAAAGCATGTATAAATCTTCCTATTCCAATCGTTCTTAGAGAAGAGTATCTTCTAATGTAAAATGGCTGAAGGGAGAAAACTCTTCAGATTACCAAGGGAGAGATGTTACTGATCTGCCCTCACTCTTATCTTTTGGCCTTAACTATCATTTCTAGTTAGCATTACACATTTATTTCACTATAAACATACTATAGAGGTAGGAAGAAAACAGTACATAAAATCAGATTCTCCCCAACCCCCAGAGAAGCTTTCCTATGGGTATTACCATATAGACACACACATATAGAAACTTTTGTGTCTAAACTAGCAAATATGATCAGCCCTTAGGTAGCTAAGACTTAAAATTTATTTTGCTATGATATAAAATTTAAAATTCATACTTTTAAGCCATGACAGATCAACAAGAATTTCAATTATTTTCTTATTCTGTTTATTATTAATTTTTCCACTAGAAAAAAATCAGGCCAGTAAGATGGCACAGTGGGTAAAGGCACTTAACATCATGTCTGGAAACCTGAGCTCAGTCCCTAGACTCCACAAGGTAAGTGGAGAGAACCGACTTCCACAGCTGTCCTCTACCTCCACACAGGTATGGAAGCACGAGCATGCACTCAGTGAGCGCACGCACACCCACACACAGTGATCTGTAGTATACACGCCTGGAAATAAAATGCAGAGTTTCATTATCACTGAACTTGGGCTGGTTAGATCACCACACTGACACTGGAAAGAACAAAGAATGATTAATACAAAACATCATGCAATGCCAGTGGGATGCATAACGCATCCTGTAATGCTGAGCATTCCTCAAAGAATAGCTGGCTTATGAAACATTTCTCATATAAGAAGACATTTTATAAGTAGATTCTAAGAATTGAAGGAGAAAGATTTCTTCTCTTTAAACACAAGTTTATAACCCAATCATCTTTCTGTTGATAATTTAATATATTGCCTAGAGGAAAAATGAAGGCTAAAGATGGCAAATATTAAAACAAACCATTTGGAGTAATTACATGTGTGCTTTGACATTTTAAAGCACACATCCCACGCTCCTGATGGCTCCCTCTGTCCCAGATAAACAACACTGTGGACAGCCTTCCCTAGAGTTTGCTCACATTTCAGTCCCCAGACACTGAAGCACCTTCTCATCCCCTTCAAAGACCCCAGAGACTAAGCAGCCTTTCTCCTCTGCACTTTCACCTGAATGGAGACCCAGACCAGCCACCTACCCTGATCCCAGACCTTCTTTCTTCCACATCACTCTTAGTGGTGGTGTGTTCACACCCACTGATCCTCTCCTTGGTAACACACCACTGGCTCCACAATCCTAAAAACAAAGCACCCTCCTGGAACCTGTCCCCATGGGACTTTTCTTGGTCAAGGTCTTGTGAAAGAAACTGCACTGAGGCCTTGCCACTCCCTTCTTACTCAGTGCATTGGTTTTGTTTTTATTTGAAATGTGCTGAAAGCCATGAAAACAAATGCAAGCATAACACACTACCCTTTTAGGAAATACTACATTGGAGGACTGGAGGAGGGGTGACATGGGTGTGTGGTGGTCATCCAAACCATGGGAGTAGGATGGTTAAGTCAAGTGCTTCTGCCCTTGATATAGATGATCCAGAGGCATTCCCAGATCTGGTCTAACTGGATGCCATAATACAATACTGATTCTTTTGCAGACCCTCCTGTTCAGAGCTTTTGCATACTTACAGATTCCAAACAATTAAGACTTAAAAATTAAAAAAAAAAAAAAAACCCTGTCATTCATACCATTTAGACTTAAAAGACTGAATTTTGTACTTTGAAAATTAACTTCTCTAGCACCACAGAAGTAGCCAATAATGTCAGTCAATTTTGTAGTTATGTATGTAAGTTATGTATGTATGTATGGAAGCAGGGGGGTTCTCATTATTTTCAGGAATTATGCATTCTTCATGAATACTTTTGTATTGATGCTTGCAAATATGCATTTCCAAACTTGAAATATAGGTGTGAACACTGAAAAAAAGGAACTATTTTGTATTAATATGAAAGTGTCTACACACACACACACAGCATGTGGTCCAATGTCATGTGGCTAGACTGAATGTGGTCTCATGAGGTCTGGCAAGAGTGTAATGAACATTTAAAGCGATTTCTACAACAAATGCAAATGAAGGTGAAAATACTAGCTAAAAATACCACAGTAGTTACTATGGCACTACTATGCTGGAGAGGACCAAGAGTTTCACCCAAGTAAACTAAGCAAGAAGTCCTCACAATAGTTAAAAACAAAAAACAAAAAAACTGTGAAGACAGGGGTAAGGTGGCCCAGAAAAAGAGGGGACAGAGTTGCTGACATGGGGCCCAGTGAAGCTTCTGACTGGGAATGGGCACTGAGAAGGGAAGACAGCAGGTACACTAGGAGCATGCCTTCCCTAAAAGGAATGTGTTGCACTCAAGGTGCAACACACTACCGTAGGAAGCATCTGAGCAAAAAAAAGGTAACTGGAACAGGATGATAAAAATATATTCCAAAATCTTAGCCCCCAGAAAATCAAATTTAAGTGTACAAGCCATTATTATCTAGCACAAAGTATATAAAAAAAACATGAATTACCAAGTGTAAATGTTACAGAAACTGCAATGATCCGGACATTTCCAGCCTTTAACTTCCCAGAGCCAGGGAATCTGACAGTGCTAAAAATCCAACCTCCCAGAAAACACAGAAAGGAAAAGCTGAGGTTACTGGCCTGGAATACATATGTATACTCATGCACACATACACACACACACACACTCATATGTGCTTTCAAATGTGCACACAGTGAGAGGGGACTGGTAAGTTTTCCAGACAATGTCAGCACCTCATCTCAGAATCTATGATTCTGAGCAAGAAACACGACTCTAGTTCCAATCCTACAATTCAGGAATGATCCCAAAAGGTGGGGGGGAGGAGTAAGCTTGAAAAAAGAAAAGTATTCCTTTTCTCCAAGAAGCTCAGATTTTAAAATATATATGAAAATGAAAAATATTAGTCTACATGGTAAATTAGTAAGAAGTGGTTGTTAGTTTCTCAACTAAACTATGCATAGCACCAGATGTAAGGAAAAGGTTTAAGACCGAGAGAGAAAAATGTAACACTTGGCCTTTTGTTTTCTTCTGTGGATTTCATTTAAATCATGAACAAGTCCATTAAAAGGTGGGGGTGGGGCAAAAAGAAAAGACTTTTCATAGGTACCAAACTTCAAAAGAAAATGAATTCCTAAGCCCCACCTCAACAAGTTCACTCTGAGACCTTCAGGTGGCAACCAGAACACAGGAAAAAGACTAGAAACAAGATGTAAAACTATCTCTTCAGAAGGGAGATCATCACAGACACAAACTAGCAAATGAGACGAGTCTGTGGGAGACCAGACACAATCAACAGTTTATCAATGTCCAAAATAGAAATGGTAATCTTTGGGAATACATATGGATCAAGAAAGTTGTCATGAAATCTTTTTTTTTCTTCCTGGAGTAATTAGAACAGTAGGGCAAGGAAATCACCCGTTTACTTAGAATCACAGCATATATTGGTAATCAAGGGGTGAAGGGTCACTACTGTTTCAAAAGAATACTGACACAGTGCACTTGTGGTTTAGTGGGTAAACAGTGTCTTTAACATAAGATTCCTGTGGCCTGATACAGGGCTTTGCCCTGGGTCTTTTCTGTTTGCCATTTAAGCAAAAACTATATAAAACTAATCATTCTTAAGTACCACTAATTGAGAAGTATGACTCAACAATGAGCAACAGAATAAGCAGACAGCCATGATGACTTTAATCCAGGACTGCATTTAACAAATACCAAACCTCATTCTTATCCCAAAGAGAAAAGCACTATGTGCTCAGCTTAGAAATGTACTTTTCCAGGAAGATAGAGGGACCTGGCATTAAGAACATGACAAGCATTGCTGATCCTCAGAACCATGCTACAGAGTAGCTGCCATCTCCTTAAGCTGAGAAAACTAAAGCTAAGAAGAAATAAATTGGCAGTTTTCAAAAGTTTAAAGAAGAAATTTGGATCCAAATTACATTTAATTGTGGCTGGGAATGAGGCTTACAAGCATTTGTCTGACACAAGAAAGGCCACCTGCTTGATTTCTAATGCCATAAATTGCATTTGTCTAACCCCAAGTCCATTCTCTTTTCAAGATCACACACTGCCTCTTCATCTAAGTTCACATAGGAGTCTAGCTTATCATGTCTACTTTTTTCCTAGCTCCCACATAGGCTATTCTTTACATTGCAATTCTTGGTACTACTTCAAAACACTCTTTTCTTTTGTGAAGAACAGGGTCATCTTTGGGTATGTAATGTCTTTTAATCAGATAAAGTATAAATTTCTTCAAACATCTAAATCCTTTCATGTGGTCTGCAAGCCCACCAACCTTTTGGTTAGCGTATGAGCTAAGAATGGTATTTACATTTTTAAATGGTTGAAAAACATCACAAGTGTATCTCATAACACATAAAAATTATATGAAATTCAAATTGCAGTGTCCATAAATAAAATTTTATTGGAACACAGCCATGCTCATTCATTTACATATTGTATATGGCTGCTTTCATGCCACAAAAGCAGAGCTGAGTAGTTGTGACAGAGACCATATGTGGCATTTTCATTGCTTCGCACTGCTGCTCAAAACACTATAAATCTCAGTAATGACTATAATTCAAAGTACTTCAAGTGCCACACATATTGTCAGCCAGACATTCATTTTTTATCACCAGTGCATATTCATCATGTTTTTTTAAAAAGGTAATCTTTAAGTATTGCACTTTCAAGGCACAGTGGAATATGGACTGTAATACAATTACATGGCAAAGCACTGTGTTCATTATGCAATGATACTTTAGCTGTACTAAAAGAATGTATTTCCATATTACCAGAATAAATACTTTTTACAGTATTTTCAAAGAAAGTAATAAGATCAGGATAATTAGAACACTAGAGCATAGTATTTCATCACAGCAGAATTTATTCACCCATGCAAGTGTGTGCGTGTGCACATGCACATGGACACACACACACACACACACACACACACACACACAGGAGGGGCAAAGAACTTCCTGAAAGGCTCATTTGTTAGCTAAACATAGAAAGTCATTTACTAGTGATGGGATGGAGTTAATTGTATCTGAACGCAACAGCCAAAAAGGAACCCGTTTGTGCCTACTAAGCTTTGCAGCAGTAAGTTGTGAAGACAGCATGGCTACTGATAATTGATTCAAAAACAAGTCAATTGATTCTGAGTAGTTTTCCTTGGCTTCTTATAGTCAAGAGGTGTTCAGAATACTGCCTGGTTCTTTACCTAAGATACTAAGATTGAAGTAGCTCAATAAACCATTTTTGTGAATACACTGAATAGAACTACAAGAAAAAGCATATTTATTCAAAGAAGTTGAGAAAGCACCAATTCAGTACAACCTGAAGTACACTGATTGATGTGTAGCAGCGGACAATGCAGAAGTACGTGTGACAGGGAAAGCGAATGGAAAAATTTGCAAAGCTCAAAATGTCAAATGATTAAAGTTGATGGTTACTTTACACTGAGTTTTGGGGAAGGGTTGGAGTTTGAGTTAATTACTAGATCTGTTCATTCTGTCAGGAAGGGAAATTGAGCATGGTGACTTTCCCAACTTCACAGTTGTTTGATGGCAGTACTTGGAGTTTCCAAACTCAACCAGTTGCAGCCAAGTGTCTGAATTTCAATGTAAGTACAGAGGCACATTCCATAACTATAAACCAGCATCACAGTACAATCGAGAGGAACACACCTGACAGGTGTATTAGGACTCATCCATAGAATAATATTTGTTTAAAAGCAAATATCAAGAGTGAATCTACCTGAATTCTATAAACTTATTCTAGAAACTCTTACTGATCACTAAAATTGATAAAAAGTATTTTGATAGCACCTATTTGTGAAGACAATTTCAAGTAATAAGAAACATCAAAGATTATCAATGAACAGATATTTATGATCAATTTTAAACTTCAAGTAACTGAAATGGCATCTCCTCAAAAATTTGCAGACCTGTATTACACAAAAAACATTGTATTCAAGTGTTAACATATTTCGAATTCATCAAAAAATAAGTATAGTTTTTTTAATTGCATAAGTATATAAAAGCCTCAAATTTTCCTCTTGGTTCACAAAGCCTAAACTTTATCCTCCCCCAAAAGTTTGCCAACACGTAAGTCTAGAGAAGTAGAATGGTTTCCAATTAAGAAAACCTACAACCTAGCAAATAGTGTCCAAACAATTGTTCTAACAAAACTGTTTCATGCTTAGCATGGCAACACACTCCTATAATCCCAGTACTCAGGAAATAGAAGCAAGAAGATCATGAGTTCAAGGCCAACTCAAGCTATAAACTGAGAACATGGCTCAAAAAAATCATATTCCAGAAATATTACCTGATGATTTCACAGTCCTTTTCTTTGGTTATGATCTATATATTATTATAAAGAAGTTAATTTATTAATTTGTGGATCTGATAAAAGCTAGGCAGAGACAAACTAGCTACCTATTTTCAACATTAACAAAGCTCTATAACCATGCTCGTTTGTACTCATGAAAACAAGCTTTTAACTCTTCTAACCCTTCACCAAAGTCCTCAAAGGCTGAACAAGAACATGCCAGATAAGGTATTTTGATAGTTTCTTTTTACCTGAAACTAAACATTTTTCAAGTGCAAACATGCACTGTTGGCAACATAAGTTATATTTATACATTTTCTGAAAATCAATATTTCACTGAGGTACAAAATTTGTAACAAAATAGTAAAGAATTCAAGGAAGTATTTCAACCCATAATAGTTAAATAAAGCAAATATTACAGGTTCAAAGGTTAGTGTCTTTGACACATTATTAGCATTCCATGATCATCTAGCTAGAAAACAAAAAACAACAAAGCAAATGCCTAACATTGGAGGCCAAATGGTAGGTTAAATACTAGCAATTGTATGCATCTTTTTTCTATGTTCAGCCAATCGTTACCTCTTTCCCAAACTACACTGTTTTCTAATTATTCCCCTTTAAAACTAACAAATACTTTCAAATTCCAAATGTCTTATCTAAACATGACAATACAGACACGTGTAAGCTACTGGAATCTTGACCAAAATGATGTCACACAAATAATGAGAACACATGTGTTGAATTGCATTATTTATCAAGATGTAAATGTTTCATAGGAGACACTAACTTAGCTTACTTTCTTCTAAATCAGGTGATCTCATTACAATCATGCTGTCAATAACCACCTCTATGTAGGTAACTTTTCCATTTATCTCTTCTGAGTTTTAGATTCACACCCTGTACTTTTTATATGTATTTTACATATAAATATACTAAATGCACTATATATATTACATTTTATATATATATAAAATACACTAAATGCACCTAAAATTTGTCATATCCCACGCCAAATTTGGGGACTCTCTCATCTATCCCCGTCTCATGTCCACATGTTCGTGTTTAAACATAATATGCCACCATCTTTTAAATACCCAACTGAGTTACTTGTAGCTAATTATCTATGATTTCTACACATTCATTTCCATGTGTAGTAAGTAATACAATATAACTAAAGAATCTACTTGCTAATTACTTTTCTTTTCCCTCCTGGCAAACACCCTAGTCCAAACCATCAGCATTTCTTTTAAGCTTCTCTTAAGCATTCCTAGCATCCATTCATACCTATTTTAAATCTATTCACTTAAATACAGTGTTTTGTTTTGTTCTAAAAACATTAGATCTGACCATGCTTAAGCATCTTAATGTCCTTTCACGTGTCATTTCTCAATAGTTTTCTAAACATGGACCCACAACTCAGGCCTAACTGCTGGGAGAACAGAAGAGATTTCACCACAAGTATTGGCCCCATTGGACATGGAAAGTTGCTGAACCTGCTGAGAAACTGTGCTGTGTTTTCACTTGGTTACCAAGACAGTAGCATCAAAGTCTCCTGTTGCTGAACAGTCACATGACCCTCACACTGAAAGTAAAAAACAGTAAGATGAAAGTAGAGCCAAGAGATGGCACAGAAGAAGAGCAGAGGCCTGCTTTAACACCAAGATTACTATCAGAAGCCAGTTTCAGCACTGGGCTTTACCACTGAGTGAAATATTGCTTTTTGTTGCTTAAGTCAGGTTATCATTTGCAGTTGAAAAGATTCTTACTAATGCAAATACAGTCATGGAAACTAGAAGCCACTCTAATCAGATTGCTTTTCCTAGATAAAGCTGATAAAGATTATGCGTCATCTTCAGATCATTCTTCTGCCTCTGTATGTATTTTGTGCATACATGTGAGTGTGGGTCCACACACTCTAGTACACTGTGCTGGATAGTTTTGTTAACTTGACACATGCTAAGTCATCTGAGAGGAGGGAATCTCACCAAGAAAATGCCTCCATAAGATCTGGTTTGTAGGCAAGCCTCTAAGACATTTTCTTAATTAGTGATTGATGGGGGAGGACCCAGTCCACAGTGGGTATGATCTCTCAGCTGGTGGTCCTGGTTTCTATAAGAAAGCAGACTGAGCAAGCCATGAGGAGCAAGCCAGTAAGCAGTATTCCTCCATGTCCTCTGCATTAGTTCCTGCCTCCAGGTTCATGTCCTGGAGTTCCTATCTGAGTTCCTTCTGTGATGAACAGTGCCGTGCAAGTGTACACCAAATAAACCCGTTCGTCCCCAAGTTGCTTCAGTCATGGTGTTTTGTCGCAGCAATAGAAACCTTAACTAGGACACACACAGAACCCAGAGAAGGACATTCCCTGGACCTAGACTGGTAGCCAACAAGCCCCAGTGATCCTCCAGACACAATGTTGTTGCAGTAACAGGTGCATGCTTAATTACACTGGCTTTTTACAGTGGTTCTGGAGATTTGAACTTACACTCTCACACTTGTATTGCAAGCACTCTTACCTGATGAGTCATCTCCTTAGTCCACCTTCTTCCATTCTCCTGTTTCATAAAGTCTATGGTGTCAATGCACACACTAGTCACAGGCTGAATGGTTCTACATGCCTCATCCTGCCTATAGCATCCTTCAGTAGCCAAGAGTCCATTAAAACCATCTGGTAAGACTGCTTAACAGATCTACCATAATGAAAGTCAAACTACTGTTGCAAATGTGTGCTCGCCATCTCAATGACTTTATTCACTTAAAATTAACAATGAACTTCCATCTAAGTAGTATGACTTCATTTTAAAAAACGGAATAAAATCATTGTTTATTCCCCTAAGTTATTAGATGACAGCGTTAAGTAACTGCTCTATTAAGTAACTCAGAAAAAAAAATACATAAAAAAATTGAAAGCAAAGTAAGCTTAGATCCCTCTTGTTATGTGTCCCTTACAACTGTGCTCCAATAAAGAAAAACACAAACAAATGGACAAAAGCAGGTTCCGTTTCCTCTCTCTTACAGTAGTAAACTAACGAAGTTAATTTTTAAATCACTGTGCAGCAGTGAATAGCATTAATTTACTCATGGTTAGAGGAAAGGGGAAAGAGCGAGTTTAAAAAAACTACCTTTATTTATTTCTTTTTCAGTTACATACTTTTAAACAGGGCTGTGTTTCAGTATTCAGACATTCAGGCAATGTTGACTTCATTAGTGTTGACAGAAAAGCATAAAAATGCAAAACATTGTTGGCTTAACCTGAACATACCTGCATTACCTATTACTGACCAGTCTGTGTGCCAAAGTCTCTGGCACTAAAATGGAGCACTTAAAAATATTGCTAAAAAGCAAATGTCTACACACTGGCCTTTGCAGCAAATAAGGGTATTCATACTTTTAAAATATTTAAGTCCATAATTGGATTAATATACACACCTTCTTATATATAAGGAGTTCAGATCATATAAACACTGTACAGTCCAAAAAACCCTACTGAGAATAAAACTAAATAGGCTTATGATAAGAAATACAGATATCGCATGTATTTACAAATATCATAGACACACAAATTTGGTCAAATACTGTAAAGAAGTGGTTTCACATTATAAATGGCCAAAACATCCATCTACCTTGTTCAAAGCAAACAAAACCAAAAACTCAGTATTTAACTCCTGCAGCTTAGACATCATGACAGTATACAAATAGAATGGAAACTGTTGACCAAATTATACAGCTATCGTTTTCTAGGCTGAGTCTTCAAAATCAAGAAAAAAGATCGCTCATAGGATTAAAAGAAACAATGATAAATAATGTCCTGATTTGTGATGTTCATATGGGTGCCCAGTTTATCAAAAGCAACACATTGAACTTTTGCCTAAAAGAAAATAAATTACAAAATACAATACCTGCAAATTCAATAATGAAGTAAAAAAAAAAAAAGGAAAAAAACTTGAATTCACTTTCTTTAATACATATTTTAAATGTTACCTTGAGACAAAAAAATAAATAAGCATACCTGAAGGTTCACACTTAGGACAGAGAAGAGACTGCATGAAAGGAGTAACAATTTCATAAGTGAAAGATGAATGTACAATATGATCAACGATATCTTTCTAGCTACTCTTGAAAATCTGGCTAACAGAATGTGACAAGAGTATGCCTGTGGCCTTATGGCTTAAAACAAAGCACACTTACAAAGTGGAATGCACTTGGCTAATAACAGAACTACTGTGTTGTTCATATGCAGGCACTGTGAAAGCTATGGAGGCAAAGCACCTGGCCCACCCTCTATATAACATTCTCCCACCATCGACATTATGCTCAAGAGCAGGAAATTTCAGAACACTAGCGAAGCGGAATACAAGAGACTAACATGCACAGAGGGCAATAGAGTGACCCAGTGTTTATTGCTGGGAGTATGTTTCTTTTCTTTAACCAATGAGCAACATAACAAACAGCCACCACTGTCTGGCACACCCTCAGGTTTCTGCTTCTGGGAGAATGTGGCCACTCAGCAGTAGGCTTCAGGGGGCTCCGGCCTTACACATTGCAACAAATTTCACATTTATTTCTTTTCCTTAGTGTATTTTTAAACTCCAACATACATTACTTCTCCAGAACTTACTTCTTGCTATCTAGCACACATCATCATCTGGAAGCACAGAGTGACATTACACAGATATTAATGCTCTGCCACTCCTGCAGCTGCACTTCACACAGTGGAGCAACAGAAGCAGAGCTCGTATTTCCCACACTTCTGATTGATTTACCACCACCGCTTGCCATCCCATAGTGCTTTTTTCCCCAGTACCTCTGGGCAGTGACTGTACCATGATTTCACAGAGAATGCCATTATGATTCATGAATAACAGTACCATCAGTCATACTGAAATCAATGCAGATGTCACAAAATAGGAACTTTTCAAGGACATTGTTTTTTAATATTTGGGCAATTGTTTTCTCTGCTGCACTACCCAGTGGAGAGAAAATTCCTGTTTGATTATGCTTTTATAGAAGACATTTTTTAAAAAGTCAAATAAGGTACAATTAATTGACACGTGGACACCTGTATTGTTTCCTATAACAGAAGAGCTTCTGAAAAATGTCCTATGGGACTGTGTTCATCAACACCACTTCATTGGTCCATTTCATTCAATGGTGGGCAAAGCACTCACGTTTTGACAAAATTTTAAAGCTTCCATAAAGTTAAATTAGGGGAGAAAATGAATGAAGACAACCACAAAATGAAATATGAAAGTATGACAATTTTGTTTCAAGAGTGAGTCCTTGAAAATATATGTGGTCACTATAGAGATGATTTTAATCACGAGACAGCATATGAACATGTAAGCAACTCCCCAGGATCTGTCTGTGTCCAGTCATTTGTGACGTTGTATGGTTTTCCTTTTCCTTCGTTTGAAAAAACAGCAGCACCTGAAATAAAGGAAGAAAACATTCCTTTATTATAAAAATACTGAAGTTATCAGAGATTGAATTTATCATAGTAATTTAGATGGTCAAAACAGCAACAGGCTCGTGCAGGATAGAGAGTGAACATATCAGCAAAGCATCGGCATTAGTGACCCTATAGCAGTTATTAACCATGTGCTATCAGCATGCCTTTTAGGTACAGTAGGACATTCTGTGCAACATAAAAAGAAACCAATCAAGTCCAAAAGGCTTTGCTCCAAAAACCGAAAAATCACAGTGTTCTGACTCTCAACTGATCTGCCACATTTTACTCAGGATATTCAAGAGTCTCTGTGTCATGCTTTTATGAAGTTCATCTATATAGTTTTCACCTTTTTTTCTGATAGTTTTGATTCCTGAAGCTACAGTTACAAAGGCAATAATTACCATAATACTAGAGATTTGGTTTTAGTAAAAATCAGTTTAGATTCTAAAACAAAACAAAAAAATAACATTGATCAGTAAGTAGTTCCTACCATATTTATCAAACAAAAAGAGAATAGGTTGAGTACAACATGACGACTGGCACTATTTTAAGTTTTTTGGAGATAAACATTGAAATGGCCCAGGCTGGCCTCAGACTCACTATATAGCTGAGGATGACTCTGAACTCTTGATCCACTTGCCTCTACCGTTTTTTGCACTTTAAGAGTCAAAGTCCAAATCTACGTATTCAGTCCTTGTCTTTTTCCTCTAGGTAAAAACATCTAGATATGAACTTTACCCCACTGAGGTAACTATTCAGAAAAATACCCGAAATGATGTGCGTATGATGAAAAACTGAGCTACTGACATAAAACAAGAACTAAGTATAATAGATTGTTTCAGGAATTAGAAAAACATGCCACATTTACTTTAAATTATATGTACCTAATACTTTCCCAAATCTCAGATATATAAATTTCCAAAAATAGAAATGCAAAAGGGACATTGCTCAGTGGGCAGAGCCCTGGATCCAATCTTAGTGCCACATAAATTAGGCAGGAGGTAGAGACAGAAGGATCAGGAATTCAAGGTCATCTTCAGATTCTCAGAGTTTGAGTTCAGCCTGTCATCCATGAGACCCTGTCTCAAATGGAGGGGGTAAAATATTATTCAAGATTATTTAAGTAAATCTTTCAATTACTAGAAACTAAGGCAAAATGCAAAATAAAAGTTATGTAAAAGAAATAGACCAAATATTCAATATTAAATTTAAGAATCTAGTGGTATTTCAATGAAAATTTAGTATTATTTAATATAAAGTTCCTACTCATGATATTAAATGTTGATGTATATTTTCATTTGCCATTTCAAGCTCCAAAGTATATTCCCTCAAAAATGATTTAACTAATTTTAAGTTCTATAAGCCTTTTATGATGGGAAGTGTAATGCAATATAAGTTTTGATACAAAAGCTATTAACTGCAAGTTTCCATGCTATTAACTGCAAATCTCCAAGTTTCACTGCTTCACTGACTTCTTTGGTTTTGCTTTTAGTTATGAAAGTGAAGTTCTTTCCATTTGTTAAATAACTTTTCTTTCTAATTTAAGTATTATTGGGTAAATAAACTATGCCCAAGCATCTACTTAATACTAAATACATTCTTAAGATGAATTCTAATGATACAAGTCCTTTAAGTTCAAAAGCAAACTTAGGAAGGTTATACACTTAACTTTTAGAATAAATCCCTCTAACTAGGATGTCATTCTATTAAAGTAACTACCACCAGAGGGCAGCATTGACAAATGTTCTACAAATGCATCCACCCACAAAGCATTAAAGGAGTAAACTGAAATTTTAACCCAATGTTTTTTAAGATAAAAGTCATTTCAAAACCATTTGATTCACACTCTCAGTGATTAGGAAATCACCAGCCCACTTATTTCCTATCTCCAAGCACTCAATCTGTTGAAACAGTGCTATTCTCAAACACTATCTTTCTGCATGTTACTTTGAAATTATTTTGGCTGACTGACTACCTTCCTTCACATTAGAATGAAGCTGTGCAATGGCTAGCTTACAGAAACAGCCCATCAAATGAGCACAAAAAGTTGCCACTCTTTTAGTATATGTTGAATAACTTGCCTCATTTACAGTAAGACCTAGTTAAATTATAGTTATTTTTTAAATCTAGACTTTTCACCCATCCACAAACTCTACTAAAGCCTACAAAATGAATTATTTCACCACCACTCAGGTTTTTCTGGAGAAAACTGACCTGGAACACATTGTTAAAATGCTGAGTCTGGATCTCAAGGTTAAGACACTTGGCATAGTTTCTGTACCCAATAATGCTTACATTAGAAAGAAGAATTTTTAACAAATGGGAAAAAATTAGCTTTCAGAACTGAAAGCAAAACCAGAGAAATAAGCGAGGCAATATGAATACAGCACCAGTGTGGACAAGTTTAACAGCCTGTTACTGGAGTTCATCTCCAAACTGCAATGAGCCTCAGCTTGGCTGTCTAAATCACACCTCCATTCCACCTCACACACTGTCCTCTTCATCTAGAATCTGCTGTTTTCCTGGACTTATATTAACAACTTGTTTCTCTCAATCAAACTGAAGAATGTTTTTCCTTCTGGATCTGAGGTTCTTCTTTATTCCTTCTACAATGACTCATCATCAGCATTACCTTCGTAGGAGCCTATTCCTGCATCCAGCCCACATCCAATCACTCAGGACTTCAGAAGCCAGGCTCTCCAGTCCTGGCTTAATGAGCATAGAGAAAAACACCTTTTATGACAACTAATACTTACTTTTGACAAATAAGTACTTTACCTTAAAATGAATAACTGAAGTCTAATTCCTTATCTTTGGATTTGTTGGTTTTAAAATGGAGCAAGTGTTCAGCTAACAAGAGGTCAGATAAACAGCAAGATTATGTCCTTCAAGGAGACACATATAGTCCCATCTCCTATGGTTTCCCTTCAGGAACAGCAGCCCCAACACTTTCTTCATTCTTGTCCTCCAATGCCTCCAGATAGAAAAGCCAAGCCATTTGCATACATTCCCAGGGCATCACAACTAGGTGAACCATACGTATTGTCATTCTTGAAAGCCATGTTTACAAAGTATTCTCTGACATTTGGTCAGGAAGTGATCCTTTCCTTTACAAATTCAAAGCTTCATCATGTACTAATATCTACTAATGCAACTGCAATCCCTCCTGCTAGTCTGTGACCTGAGTGCAAGAGCAGTATCAGATATTTCTGCACTCTCAACAGTGTAACCACTGACTGAACATATGGAGAATGGATAGACTGGATGGAAAGTAAGTCCCTAAGAGGGTGTGAACACAGACAGCCAGGTTTAACAGTGACTGTTGAACAGTAATGGAAGCATACTCTGTGAAGAGGACAGATGAAGTCACTGGCAGCTAGCAATGAAGAAATAATAGGTGTCATAATAGCTAGAGACCCTGTATGTGACAACAGACAAAATAACTGAAACTTATCTACTACTTTTCTTAACTCCCTATGAGGTGGATATTATTAGCAGTACTTTACGAAAAATGAATAAAAAAAATCCTTCCACAGCAGAAGCAGAACTATATAACTATATCAACAATCAATTGCCATGATACATGCATTCAGACTTGCCACACTGCCACCCTAAGTCCTAACTGTCCTTAGCACTGTACCTAAACTTCACAACCACAAGCCATTATGGCCATTTTTGATAAATAACAAACAAGTATCTCTTGAAATAGTCACACCACAAATAAATTATAGAATGAAAACTGACTGAAATGGATTATTGTTTGTTAAAAGGAAATATCCACAACATTTTCTCAGTTTATAGCTAGCAAATGAGTTTTGTTTCCTTTTAAAGGATGTAAGCAAAATGACTGACAAGCTTAAAACTGACACATCTAAGGCTTTATACACTGCAAAGCTGACTCAAAATTTGTCTTGCAATTGAGAGAAGCATTTAAACACAGAATTGCAACTGACAAGGAATACCAGAAAATAACTATCTTCAGTATCATTTCTCCCAGGAAGAATATTAAGCTCTATTAAAGGATTTTTAAAAGTTTGGGTTAGTAAGTGAAACAGGATTTTAGTGATAGTGTAGGGGAAAAGAATACATATTCAAAAATTGAAACACAGGAAATATATAGTTTAACTAAAAAACTTAGCTTTCTATTTAAAATAACAAATAAAAACTTCCATGTTACAAAACAAATGCGCAAGCACAAGCAGGTTGGCATACCATCTATGCAGTTAAAAAATGCCCCAAAACTATGTCACTTAAAGCAAAAAAAGCTGCAGCAGGCAAAACAGCTCCTCAACAATTATTTCTTGCTTTTCAGAGCTAATGTTGTCATCAATTAATTTTCAGTTTTACCAATTGTAATTTCTAGGTTAAAAAAGATTTTTGTTTGTTTGTTTATATTAAATGGTGCTAAATCTTTTAAATTAGTCAATGGAGCTATTTCTGCCTGCCTACACTTGAGAACTCACCACATATTCAATACTTTCTGGCAGCTAAACACAGAAAAACAAAAAGAAAAGGAAAAGAGAGAGAGGAAGAGAGATCATCAAAAATAGCCAATAAAATGATCACACTGTTTCTCATGATTAATTTTTCCAAGCAGCATTACTATAATTTACATCTTAAAAATTAATCTTAAAGTAACATTAAGCATGTAGCATCCTACAATACTTACACTTGTAGAAAAGTAATCATTAACACAGCAATAATATCTATGCAATGTTCCTAAATATGAAAAGCTAAAAGTGTGCTATTAATTTTAAGTGAAAACTTGAGCACAGTTCCTAAATAGCAATTTTTGAATTAAGAAAGTGTTTACTAAAGTAGTTCTACTTTAAACAGTGATTAAAGCAATCAATTATATCACTTGTGTGTTCTTTATTCCCTGTGGGAAAAAATGTGGAATAATTGTATATGACTATAAAGTTCAAACATGCGAAGTTATAAACCAAATATTATTAAAATAAGCAAATCAAAAACATACTTGGTTTCATCCATCACTTCTACTTCTGTAGGGGCTGTGATGGGTGCGTTTGAACGTCCTGCCGTGGGGTCATCTGTGTTTAACTCTCCATTTGTAGAACTTACAACCTGTTTTATAAAGGGAGAGAAAGGATATTTATATGTACCAAACACACATACATAATCAAATATACTAAGTGAAGATTAAGGCATTTAAATTAGAAAGTTAATATGAGGAAAACAAAATAATTAGTAGATCAAAACTATCCAACATGTGCTTTTGACTTACTTCCTTTCCATCTTAAAACTTCTATTTTATTTTCTGCTTTTTTCTAGAAACTAATTTCTACACTTCCTTTCCATCTTAAAACTTCTATTTTATTTTCTGCTTTTTCTAGAAACTAATTTCTACACTGAGATTTCCATTGGTTTCCTCTTGTGTGTCCACCTTCTTTGACACATTACATATGATTTACTTCTGTCCTCCAATTTGTAATCATTGAGACTTCCGTCTCACACTGCCCATTTTAAGGAACAGTACCATTCATTCACCTCGCTGTTATAATCCACACAGCAACCAGAGTGCTCCTTTCAAGTTATAAATCAGACTGGGATAATTCCCTTCTGAAAAGTCTCAACTCTTGGTTTCTCATTTGACTTAGAATAAAAAGCTATATTCCTAGCTATATTCCTAGATGGTGCACGCCTTTAATCACAGTACTCGGAAGGCAGAAGCAGGTGGATCTCTGTAAGTTTGAAGCCAGCCTGGTCTACAGAGAGAGTTCCAGGACAGCCAGAGTAACAACAGAGAAACTCTGTTGGCGCGGAGGGGGAGGGGGCTATATTTCTTACCACACATGCCAAAGTCCCACATAACCAAATGTCTGCCTACGTCACCTCACTAATCTCTTATTACTACCCCCTTAGCTCACCAACTCCTATCTAACACACCAAGCTTCAGGCCTATCATTATCCACTGTCACTAGCTGGTATTCTACTCTTACTTATAGGCTGCCTTCTTACTTTTCAGATTCCCAGAGAGCACCTCTATGACAGGATTTTTCTATCACATGCCTAATATTACCACGCAAAAAGTGTTTTATGCTGTACTCTATTTTTTGATTCTTTGTATAAATTGTGTTGCTTTATATTTATTTGTTTATTTATCTTTATTTTTGAGACATGGTATCTCTATGTAGCTCTGGCTCTCCTGGAACTTGAACTCTGTCTGCCTCTGCTTCCAAGTGCTAGCACTAAAGGTGCACAACTACACCTGGCTTCTTGTTATATTTATTTTTGGTTTTGTCTTGATGTTATTTTCTTATTTATCTATTGTGTTCCTTAATATTCTGACTCCATTAAAACTGCTTCATAAGAGCAGGACTATCATCCTGCTCTCTGATATACCTGACACAGAACGGGCACTCTATTTATCTGAATAAATAAATATAACAATGCATGAATGAAATTCTAAAATTTTTAAGATAAAAATAACGAAATTCCTAAATTATTGAAGGTCATACAAATTCATTTAATTACCCTATTCTTTTCTTTTCTCTTAATCCTAAACTCATAAAGATACATCTCACCTTTACCATATTCCTATTTCTTCCATTCATTTATTCTTTATCATAACTCCACCTATTCTGTCTTTACTTTCAAACTGAAGATTCCCTTGAAAACAGCTAGTGTATCTGAAAAATGTATTAGCTTTGCTCAATTTTCTACACAATTTCTGGCATCAGCTGATCACTCTATATTAAGATGGATTCATACCCAAAACTAGTTATACCATTACCAGCAAAGCAAACATGACAAAGATATCCTGATCTTGCTATAAATCTCAATGTCCTCAACTATGAAATGGAAAATGGCAGTGTCTATTTAACTATCAGGTTGAAATGGCTCACTATATATAAATTGGCTCAATATATATACATCTATATGTATGTGTGTGTGTGTGTGTATGTATGTATGTATGTGTATATATACATATATATATCCAAAGATCAAGCAGTGGTAGCTATTGCCACCATCAGCCGGCCTTTGGCAGAGGTACTTTACAAAGGAGAAATGAAGGGATGACGCTATGGAGAAGCCCAAATCAATCAACTAACAAACAAGTCAAATTTTAAAGAATGGGTCAATTTAGCTGGTATTTCTAGAATTGTAACTGAACTAGAAGACGGAAATATCAGTGTTCTTCAGGCTGACTTGTTTTGAGGAAAGTTTACAAAAATGGCAGATAATCCGAAGTTTGGCACTTCAGAACATAATCAGATGCCTTACAGTTTACTGTTATAATGTTTAAAGACATTTGCTCTGACATTACAACTTATGGGCAAAAAACTAAAAAAAAAAATCTTATTATAGCTAATATTTTAAGAATTAAATGGACTGTAGTTTCACTACCAAGTTTCAGAGGACAAGAGGAGAAAGCCACAAGACAACTTCCACAAGAAGCCATTCCTATAGATCAGGTAAGACAGAGAAGTCCTCAGACAAAGCAGCAGCATCTTTGTCTCCAAGGATTTGTGGGGAAGAGAGTTGAGACAGGAGTCTGCCATACCGTCCAGGCTGTCTCTGCCTCACAAGTGGGGGCATCACTATGCTCAGCTCAGTTTCTAAATATAACAAGTTCATAAAAAACTACTTATTTTATTTCTATTTTATTTCTCATATGCATGGCTACCGAGCATACAGCACAGGCTCACAATATTAATGATAAATATATCAGAAATACTAAAACACTTATATTTCAGCTTTCTCTAAGACATTCATTTCAAAGCACATTGATATATGAGAGAGTTAAAAGAATATTTTTCAGAGTTTATTGAAATTATTATTATTATTATTATAATTACAAGCTAGTAAACACATAAATTACTACATACTCTAAAAACTGTAACTAGAGAGTAATTGATAGTCGTCATTCTAAATGATGACCCTACAGTAAAATGGTATTCTTAGGGACTACAGGTATGATTTACCACAACCAGTTTTCATTGTCTTACAATCAAGAAAAAGTAGATTTTCAATTTAACTTTCACTAATAGAGACATTAATTGTACTATATTTTCTCTGAGTATTCAAGTCTTTAGAGAGGTTACTGTAAAATGTTATTAAAACAAAATGCCACAATAAATGAATCGTACTGATTCATACCAATGTAACTCACCAGGAAACTTCCTAATCTAATGTGGGTTGAATTATTTACATAATAGAAACAGTAACTATATCCTTCTACAAACACTCCTTTGAAGATATCAGCACCCCAGAAAACTATGGAGAGAAGATAAAATTATAATAATCACTTAATTTTGTTCCTCATTATTAACAATGCATTGTTAAAGATGTGGCACAGGGGCTAGAGAGTTGACTCAGTGGTTAAGTGTATTTGTTCTTGCGAAAGACCTGGGTTCAATTCCCCGCACCCACATGAAAGCTCAAAGGGCACCAAGCACACATATGGTGCACAGATGCAGACACATAAAATAAGAATAAATCTAAAAAATTTTCTTAAAAATATGTATGAAAAGAGCTGATACAGAAGACTGAGACTAGTTTTAGAAATGTTTTTAGAGCCAGGTAGCACACACCTTTAATCCCAGCACTCAGGATGCAGAGGCTAGTGGATCTCTGTGAGTAAGAGGCCAACCTGGTCTACAGAGTGAGTTCCAGGACAGCTAGAATTACAGCAGAGAAACCCTGTCTCAAAAAAAAAAAAAAAAAATGTTTTAGAACTGTCTACAAAGTGAAAATTATTCTTTTCCCATTTAACCATGTACATCTGCTACCTCTACAGGATACTTCTGTTTACATGCTTTTTTTCCTGTCAGTACTATCTTATATTTGAATCTGATACTATACATGAAAGACATCATACCACTTATTACAGCAATTTATATTAGTCTTTCATTTTCCTTAAAAGTACTTGGCTGCACATGTCTTTTGCATGATTTGTGATTCTATATCTGTCTTGGCCCAAGTTCTCAATATCACATCATTCCTGAGGTTCAAACAAAAACACTTCCTAACCATGAAAGATTCCTAAGCAATCAGGTCATTCTTCTTCCTTTTGCTTACAGTTGCCAACTATCATTGTAGAATCAATTTCCAATGGTGGTGAGCTCAATGAAGTTGTACTACAATGAAATTGGGGATTATTACTATCTGTTAAGACTGTTATATTTTAAAACATAGCTTTAGAGATCTGATTGGCCATGAAGACACATCAAGCTAGGATGGCAACTGAGTTCTGCCTTTCCTAGCCACTAGATCTAACCAAACTCTACTTTCTAGATATAGTTCAAATCACTTCATTTTTCTCATCTCTATTATTCATCGATGCTACTCAGCTATCGATTACCAAAAAAAAACAAAGGATGCTTGTAGCCTAGACTATAAGCCTTGAAGTTGGGGCAATCCTCCTTCAGCCTCCTAAGAGCTGGGATTGCAGACATGAGCTAACACACCCAGCTTCAGCTATAGACTTTTCATAGTTCTGTCTCTGACTCATACTTCTCTCCCTGTAATCAAGTCTTCATCAAAGCAATCTTTAGGCTTCCAGGGTAAAATGACAGACTGAAGCTGCTTCTTTGTAACACCATAAAAAAGAAGGGTCAAGATAATGAAATTTAGACTCTATTCCAAAGAGATACAGTGGAAGAACACTGAAATCACAAAGTGAAGGGACCAATGGCAAATATAGATGCAGGGGGAGGAGGGGGGTTTCTGCATAGTTGAGGGTTGGGGGGCAATAGTTCCTACACAGCTCTCCAGGGGAAGTGGGGGGGGACGGGACATAGCTTCTGCACAGCTCTCCAGGGGATGAGAGGCATAGAAGTGCCATCTGAAGTTAAACAAGGGAACTTTGGTGAGAAGAAGCCAGCAATCCTGCACAAAGAACAAACACACAGTTTACACAAGCCCCGAAAGTAGTTCACAGTTTTAGTCAGATAGTGATTCCTCTGGTGTAACAAGTTATCAGTGTAGAAGAGATCCTTCCTACCACTCCCCATGCCTCAGAGTGCTGAGGCCAGCTATCAGCTTGAGAGGGAACCTAGTGTTTAAGACTAAATTACTCTGGGAGTCTGATAACAAGGAACAATCATAGGTCTAGAAGTCTGGAACCAATCCAACACAACTTTAAGTGAGAGATAATTATAGCAGGCAGTCATAAAGAGAGAAAGTGTCAACAGCCTCAGCTTGGGAAGCAAAGGGTATGTGGCTAATGGCCCCAAACTCAATCACCAAGAACTTGGCTTATCACCTAAAATTACTGAGGATTCCAAGAAGCCCGAGCCAATCATCAGCTGATAAGTTAGCTTCTGAAACCACATATATGCTACAAGGTTCACTGCCACAAGAACTGAGAATTCTGAAGTGCCAGTGGACTAACTGCATGCATGACATATGCAGCCACCACCAGAATTCAATGCTGGGCAGGTTTTCAAAGTGTAGAAACTGCCACGTATGGTGGTGCCTGCCTTTAATCCCAGCACACAGGGGCAGTGGCAGGCTGGTTCTCTGTAGATTTGAGGACAGCCTACTCCATGTATCCGGGTCAGGACACCCAGGACTACATGGATCATGTCTCAACAGACAAACAAAACAGTGAGAGACTGGTCTGGCTATATAGGTCTGAATGCTGTGCTTGCTTCTCCAACTCCCCAATAAACTAAGGCGACATCTCTGGCTAGAACATTAGACAACTTAAGGTGTACAAAATAGATGGGACCAGGAAAGCACCTGCTTGGTCCACAAACTGCAAAGCGATAGATGACTAAGAGTCTCCTGCTACATAAAGAATAGAAGCTACTAAAGGACAGTTCTGTCAGGTCCCTCACACTTGTCCAGTCCAGGTTCAGCACAAGCCTGGAATAAAAATAAATATGACTCTCCAGCTTCAACAGATGACCATCTACCAGCATGCCTCTAGCTAAAGACTCGAATTCTATTATTTTTAAGTGGGATAACATCTCATTGAAAGGCCACTTCTACAAGCAGGTATTTTGCAATAACCTTCTCAATTCTTGACACTTCCATTCTTCCAACAGCCAAACAATTCCTTTTTATCCTTCCGAATTATGTCTAGGTTTCTGGTAATGTTCTTTTAATTTATATTTTTCAAGTTTTTATTAGCATATATTAATTAGGCATAAAATAAGTTTCACCATGCCATTTTCACATAGGTATATATTTAATTATGCTCACCCTCATTACTCTTTTGTCCCCTCCCACTCCTGCTGAACTTCCTCTTCCCAGCTAGTCCTCCTTCTACGTTCATGTCTTTTTTTGCATGGGGCAGGGGGACTAGAATACTATGGGAGCATGAGATACGGGTTATTCACAAGAGTATGGGTCACTTACAAGAAGCTGTATCACTAAACTTAAGACTCCAACTTTAGGATCCACAAAGAAGATGCTTCTCCATTTTCATCTTATGCTTTTAGCAATATCTGATTTTATTTTCCGTGTTTTTTTTTTAAAAAGGACTTCATGTTTTTATTTTCATAACAGTTCTCACATTTGTCTAATTTCTTTACACGTTTTCTCATTATTAAGCAATCAGATTTCTTAGCTCTTATCTTTTTTCATAATATCCTTCCCCATTTTTTTTCTCCTCTCTTTTATTTAACCTTGCTTCTCCTTTGTTTTTCCTCTTTCCCTCTTTCCTTCCTTTAATTTTACAGAACGTTACATTATTTTTGCCATTTTCTGTTCTACGGTCACAGGTAGTGCATTAATAGTGGGATATAACTGATGTTAAATACATTGCTGTATCACGTATGTTTTTAATTGCTTCTGTGACATCAGCGTGTTTTGTACTCCCCGGATGGTACTGGGGCTGAGCTCAAAGTAGGTTGCTTAAGAACAACCTGAAATACAAAAGATGAGATAACCAGCAGACACACAACTACAAGACAGAAAAAAGACAAGGCAGAACAGTATATCCAAGAGACTATAAGCCACTGAAACTGTAGAAATGTCAGACAAAAAAATCCAAAAGTATACTTTTAAGGACAAGTCCACAATAAGAAAATTAATTCAGGATATTAGATACAAAACTCAGCAACAAAAGACAAAGTTGGTAAGAATACAGAGAGAGACCTTGTGTGTGTCTGTGTGTGGAAGGGAGACTTTGAGAATGAAAAACTCAATTAAATGGTGCAAAATATCACCAATAGACCAGGTTAAGCAGAGGAAAGGTTATCAGGGATTGAAGAAAGGTTGAAGAAATACTATATTCAAACATAAACAAAGAAAAAAAAAAGCAAACATGATCACACATAAAGGAACTTTGGAACATGTTCAATAAAACAAACTAAAAATCCATGGGGTAGAAGAAGCAGCTGAGATGAGAAATAGTAAGGATCAGGTAGAAATGAATAAAATAAGGGACTAAAAATGATGCAAAGTATTAATGAAACAAAGGAGTTTGTTCTCTGAAAACATACACAAGATTGACAAACTTTTAGCCAAATTAACCAAAACAAAAGACAGAAGACCAAAAATGTAAAATTAGAGATGAAAAGGTGGACATTACAATAGGTAACAATGGAATCCTGAGGATCCTAGGGAATGCTCTAAAAACCTGTATTTTTAAATGAAGGAAAATCTAGAAATGACTAAATTATATTTATATAGTACCATCAATATATATTATAATACATCATTGTATATAGTACAAAAATTAAACCAAGAGTATTTAAACAACATAAATAAGTAACAAGATCAAAGCAGTAATAGTATCCTAACAAAGAAAAGCCCAGGACTGTCGAATTCTTCCAGAACTTTAAGAACAAATGAATACTAATGTTTTTCAAATACTTTTTTTAAAGAGAAAGAGAAGGGATAAAATAGAAAATTTGGTCTTTAAAGAAAATGGCATCAATACCAAAACCAGATAAGGAAACAACAGAAAGAGAAAAATGTCAAATCAATTTCCTTCATGAACATACATGTGAAAATTCTTAATAAAATACTTCCAAGCTGACTTGAAAAACATTTAAGAGAATCATACTCCATGATTATTTACAGGGAACGCACAAATAATTTACTATGCAATACAATATGTAAATATACTTGGAAAAAGAAATTATGTGAATATCTCACTAGATATAGAAAAAGCCTTTAACAAAGTTCTGCATCTCTTTCTAATAAAACCTCTGAAGAAACGAGGACTACTCCAACATCATAAAAGCTATAAATAACAAACATCAAACTGTACAGGAAAAATGGAACATATTTCCTCTAAAATCATGAATGGTCTGCTCACTCTTCCTCTACTCAATAAAGGGCTTAAAGTTCTGGCTAGATCAATAGAAAAAATAAAGTGCATTAAACAGGAAAGGAAGACATCATTTGCAGACAACAGGGCATACTGTACTTCTAAAGACCTTAAGGATTCTAGTAGAAATCGCTTACATCTATGAAACAATTTCAGCAAAGTAACAGGGCACATAATCCACACTCAAAAATCAGTAGCTCTTTCATACCAACAACAAACTTGCTGAGAAAGAAATCAGAGGAAAAATTTCATTCACGAGAACTTCAAAGCCAAAATGTCAATAAAACTAAGCAAAGAGATGAAAGACTACAATGAAAAATTTTAAACTTTAAAAAGAGAAATTTAAGATATACATAATGGAAAGAATTCCTATAGTCATAAATTCACAGAAGCAGCATTATGAAAATAGCTATATGACCAAATAGCTACAAGTTCAATGTAATCCCTATCAAAATTCTAATGACTTCCTGCACAGAACTAGAAAACAATTTTAAAACTTATAAGGAAGAACAAAGGCCTCAAATGGGCAGAACAATTGTAAGCATTAAGAGCAGTGGTGGAGTACAGATGTAAAATTATACTACAAACTTTAATGAGAAGAACAGCAGTGAACTGACACAAAAATAGAAACACAAACCAATGGAAGAGAAAAAAGGGCTCAGAAATAAACCCACATAGTTACAGCCTCAACCTACACTGGAGTAAAGACAGCCTCTTCAAACAAATGGTGGTTGGAAAGTTGGATATATGAATGTAGAAAAATAAAACTAGATCTCTATCAACTATGCTGCACAAAAAGCAATTAAAAGGGATTAAAAGCTCTAATGTAAAATCTGAAGCCCTGAAACTCACAAGGAAAGAAAGGAAAAATAGTTCAAGATATATAAACATCAACAAGAATATTCTGGAAAAACCTCCAAGAACTGACAGCTGTGACTGCAAGAAATTAGAAAGCTTCTGCATAGAAAAGGAAATTGGCAGAGTAAACAAGCAGCCTATGGGAGAAAATGTTTTTCAACTATGCATTTGGATGAAGGTTAATATTGAAAATCTATAAACTAAAAAATTAAACGCCAAAAGTTCAAATCATCCTATCAATAAATTGGCAAATTAACACATTCCTGAAAATAAGAAATACAAATTACTAGTAAATGCATGCAAAGTATTCAAAACCCTTAGCTATCAAGGAATAATGAATGAAAACCACACCAACACTCCATCTCATCTTAAGTCGAACTAGCTAGTATCAAGTAAACAAACAAGGCCAAGCATGGTGGGGCATCCCCTCATCCCTGCACTGGGAGGCAAAAGCAGGCAGATCTCTGTGAATTTGAGGCTGCTAGCCTGGTTCTACATACTAATACCCTGTCTTAAAAAAAGAAAACAAAAACCCAACAACGAACCCTTATACCTTTATACCCTTCTAATGAGCAAGAAAAGCAGTAAACTACTGTAAAAATCGAGATGAATGAATGATCTTCAAAACACAAAAATAGAATTGCCACATGACCCAACTGTACCACTCCTACGTATACACCCAAAGAAATCTAAGCCAGAATATTATAGATAACTGAGCATCCATATTAACTGGCAAAGTAGTCACAGAAGCTAACATATGGAACCATCACAAATGCATATCAACAGAAGAACAAACAAGGAAAATGAGATAGACACAAACAATGGATTTGTGCATGTGTGGTGTCTATGTGTGCAGATAGTGTGCATGCTTGTCTATGTGTTTTTGCATATGTATGGAGGCCAGAAGTTAACACCAGGTATATCTCTTCTTTTATTGCCCTCCAATTTCTTTGTTGAGGAAGGGGTCTCTTGTTGAATCCAGAGCTCATTGATTCCAGCTAGTCTAGCTGGCAAGCTTTCCTGGGGGATTCTGTCTCTGCCTCCTAGTGATGGGGTTACAAGCATGCACCACCATAACTAGTTTTACATAATCCTCTTTATGTTTCCACAACATCTTCAGAAAAAAATTCAAATTTAATAACAAGGAATATTATGTCCTTCACAATTAACAACCTACATACATCTCTGTTTCATTTTGACTGAATTCAATTCCTCGGTGTATCCCTTGACTCAACAAGCTTATGCATGCCATCTTCTCTGCCTGCGACACTCCTTTTTCCCTTATTGCCTTCTTCAGTTAACCATTGACTCTTTTTTATTCATAGCACTTTTTACACGAAAATTTGAGTCATTAATCTAGGCAATTTTTAGGTACTGTGGTACTTCTACCTATCACAGCCTTCTGTTTCTCAGTTCTTTCCATTCCAAGAGCCCAGAACAGTGCCTAGCACATAAAAATCTTAAATATTTCTAAATAACAAATAGCCAAAATATGAATGGGTAGGCTCTTTCCCAGCCATATTCAGTGCAATGAGGCTAACAGAGATGGGCACACTAAACTCTGACAGGGGTTATCCAAAACATATACAGGCAAGAATAGACTCAAAATAACATCTTCAGATATACTAATTTATTCATTTTTTAAGCATAAAGAGTTTACTGGATGAATAGCTAACATATTTCCATATTTCCACTAAATAACAAGAAGAAAATTTGATTTTGACAATGTCTTCTCTTGGCTATATCTTTATACTTCACTTTCAGGAAATGAGTAAAATATAGTTGCTGGCTGATTTGCAAAAGCAATTGATTCTGCTTAGCTAGCACTTTGGAAACCTCAGTCTCTATGCAAAATACTTTTTACAAAAATTTCAGAACAAAACCAATAGGTAAAAATAGTATTAATATCCTCCCTTTACTCATAAATAATCCAAGATACAAAACCTCAACCAAATCTATTGTACTTTTAACTACAACATCATCAATTTGGTAGTATGTCCATCTGGTCTGTTAAATTATTGTTATTCAGGAGGGGCAGAGAGTTCAAGTTAGGCTCTGCTATTTTGCTTCTATTAAAAGCTCATTGGTTCAGTCAAAGTGGCTACTATGCAAGCAAGGGACCCATGTTTGGATTCCCCAATACCCAATAAAAACCTAGGTACAGACAGTAAACAGCTGTGACTCTAGCATTGGTGAAGTGGAGACAAGTGGATCCCTAGAGCTCATCGGACAGCAAGCCCAGCCAATCAGGTAAGCAACAGATATTGGAGAAACCCAGTCTCAAAAAAAAAAAAAAAATGGTGGGAAGCAAGTGAAGATTTCTGTCATAGATCTCCAACTTCTATACACAGCATACTGAAATGAGAGCTATCTTATGTGTCTTTCTGTAAGTCAAAAAACTCTAAGAAATTCCATTAAGGTCAACTGTAAACAGCCTAGAATTTAAACAATGTTTCACTGTTCCATAGGAAACACCACAACCATGGGGGCAGGGGTACACTGACTAGGAAGAGACTACAGAAGAAACCTGCTGAGGCTGGGGGTGCAGCTTCATGTTAGAGCTCTTCCTAATGTGTTGTCTCTCACACACACACACACACACACACACACACACACACACACACACACACACGCACACATGACTTCATCTCCCAGAAAGGTCAAAATTAAAACAAGTTTTTAAAAATTCTTCCCTTTATAAGACCATGAGACTAACAGAACACACTGTTACCTTTTCTTCCTTTATCTAGGATCAAATGTAGTATTCAATTACAATAATCACAGTAGTTAGCTTTCAGGTACTTTCCTTTCACCATTATTGGTTTTAATTTACACTTTCATTAGTCTAAGTATACATAATCATAACAATCCAAGTAATTTTGAAATGCATAAGATAATTTGCAAATGAATTAAATAAATCTGTCCTTATTTTGCAATGGGATAAGATTCTGGCATTGCCGTACTTGAGATGTTAGTAAATTACTCATTAAAGTTTCTTAAATGTTCACTAGAAATTCACAAAAATCAATAGAATAAGCATAATTTATTATTTTACCTATGTATTCATTCTATTACTAGAATTCTACTAGGTAAACTGATCACATACTGAATGTTAGAATGAAGTTGGATGCAGTCTCAAAAGACAGAAAAGTTTTAGAGAAAGAGAAAAAAATATAAGTTCTCTATGGGAAAAAAATAAATAGAGCATGAACTGCTGAAGTGATGCAAAACATCAAATTAATTCATATGTGAAACATGTAAGAGGAATAACAGGCTAGCCAAACAGATTTGAAGTGATGCTATGAATGACAGGACAGATCTATATTAGAAAGAGCCTTAGTTGCTGCAGAACTCCTGAGTACTAGCAAAACACATGGCACAACACAAATAAGAGAACTAAGAAGCAAGTAAAAATATATACAAACACTTTAATATAAATTAAACATACTTTGTGCACTTAGGTTTTCCAATGATATGAATCAGTCACCCTTGCCTCTGAGTCTATCATTCCAGATTTATATAACTATTCAAATATTTCTACTACATATTACTAAAAATCTATAAATTTTATATATAAAAATGGATGGTTACATAACTTATCTCTAAAATGAAATGGTGAGAAAAACAAGAGAGCGCATATACTTAATTTTGAACTGATTTTTAGAATTTAAATAAAAATGATTCAATAAAGTTTCAGCTGCTTAATAACATATTAAGAATACAAAACTGATAAAAAATATAATAGAAAATTATTCAAGTGGAAATACGCAGAGGACCAAAATCAAGACTTAAGAATATCAAAATGAAACTGGTTGAGATAATGTTTGTTAGTTACTTTAAGCAAGCATTTAGAGTGACTTAAAGAGCCACTTTAAAGACCTACAAAGCTTCAGTAATCACTGTCTCTACAATCACACCTACATAGTTATACTCTGAGGCCAGGAGAGTGGAGAGCAGTAGTTAGCTGTTCCAGCAAGGAAGTGATAGGAAGAGGAAGCAACTTGTAAGGACCTGCTCTAAATGTGTGTAGGAACTACAGCTTACTAAGTATCTATAATATATAGCACAACAGCTATTTTTGCTAAGTACAAACAGGGTCATATTTCCAAGGTACAGATGAAAAAGTTTAGATATCAATGAATGAA
Organism: Cricetomys ansorgei; assembly: GCA_026225945.1. NCBI lineage: Eukaryota > Metazoa > Chordata > Mammalia > Rodentia > Nesomyidae > Cricetomys > Cricetomys ansorgei. Next base: position 7,827,401 of record JAMJFZ010000242.1, read on the forward strand.
ATTTGAAGGAATCAAAGTCAGTAAAAGGGAAAAAAAGTTTTGTAAATGTTCTATTATTTAAAGCATTAATAAAGATAATTTAGTTTAATATTTAAAAATCAAGCTCAACTCATACTTACTCCAGTTCACTTTTTCTAACTTGCTGCAAGAATGACTTAAGTACTGTTGCATGTACTTGCAAAAATAAACAAGGCAAAGTTGTACTATCCCTGGTGGTCTTTATAGACCATGTTAACTTTGGTTTTTTGTTAAGTAACAAAGGAATAGAATTATAGACAGAATTCGGCAACAAGCTTTCATAAGGATAGAGTATCATGCCATGAGCTCAAAAAAAGGTTAGTTGTATAAATCTGGGGAATAATCACTCATGCAAAAATCAGAAAATACCTGTACCGAGCCACCATGTCTGTCTGCTGCAAGGTGAGCTCTCAAATGGTGGGGATTTGCCTGCTGGGAGTCCCAAGCTGCCCTGTGGTCTGCCGACTGCCATTTATTTAATGCATGTGGCATGCATGGAAGAAGAAAAACCCAATATGTTAAACATCTCATCCTTATAATATACAAACAAATGTTTAAAAGGAAATTTAAAATACCCTTACTATTCTGAATTATGCATACAGTTATTTATCTCCGAAGACGAAAGATAAAATTTTTATTGTTAAATCGAGTAATGATCAGCAATAAAAGTACGTTAGAACCATAAAATTTTAGAAGGAGAGGATTTGGGAATTCATAGATTCCACCAAGTTCATAAATGAAGGTAACCAGGAACCAAGGAAGTAAATTAACACGAGTATACTGAAAAGCTGTCACTGAGTTTTTTACAGAGGTCCTCAATGGTTCTTCCACGAGGAGCTACTTTTAGCAATGTGAAAAAAAAAATAATCCTGAAAATGTTGAGATCCTAGGAAATGTTTCTCTCCTTTGAAGTATTCTGTTTCTACTGCAAGTGTAACAAGAGAAAGCAGAAAAGGCCTTTGAAGTGAAAAGCACTAAGCACAATACTATGAGAATATAACAGAACAATCATTTTCAAAAGTGACAATCCCACAATTATGAATCTTTGCTGCTTTAATTTCTTTTTAATTTGGTTCTAATTAAAGAGTCTTCTTTTATGAAGCAGACTGAAAATTGTGGATATTTTTAGATCCCTTGGTAAATCTGTATGGTAATAAGTACACGCTACTGGTATTTAGTAGAATTTAGAATGGCTTCTTAATTGTAATCAATGTCTCTATTTCAGGAGCATACAGAAAGCACTAACAGAAGGGAGTGTTCTTAAAGCTTGGTTCTGAATTAGCTTTTAGACAGAACCACCCTCATTTCATGGATAAAGACACTAGCGTTCAATACTTTCCTAAGGTCACCAACCTGGCAAACAGCATAGTGGAGATTCCAACCAGAGCCAGCTTCAATAATGCTACTGACCTCCTGACATTAACTACAAATATTCTAAAGTCTCCTGTGCTATTTTCTTTTTCAGCCAAATTCCACAAAATCTTGCCACCAAGTGTCAAGTATACTGAGCTAGAGGGGGCCTAAGTATACTGGAGGCCAGAGTAACCCTTTGTGGAACAGATGTTAAATGTAAGTAGGACATGAAGAAAAAAAAAAAACATTTTGAGAGTAAGTTTCCTAAATTAAACTGTGTAAGTGCAAAATGACATAGTCTACAGCATGAAGTTTGCCATCAAAACCACTGTGAAAGCTGTCTTTTCATCACTCTCTAACTGCATAGGCAGAATTAGTATATTTGTAGCTGACATTGAAATAAATTACAGGAAATCAAATCTAAAAATGAAAAAGATGCTAAAATTGAGACACGTATTTATGGAAACTAGCAACTGGTGACAGACCTCTATAGAAAGTAATAAAAACTATATGCCCTGTTTCTGTATAAACACTAATATATACCTAACATTCTATACGTAACTGTAGCTCTCCTGAACTTCAACCACTCTGCTCTCTGTCTGCAGTCATTACAGTATTCAGCCCTTTTAAGAAATACATGTTTTTCCCTTTTGGACTGTGAAGCATGGGGGTCTGTCATAAAAAACTGTTCACAGATGCATGGATATTAAGAACATTTTTTAGGCACACAACTTTTCTTTAATGAGAAGACTGTATATTCAGGTCTCAAATCCCTTATGTTGCCCTATCCCAAAGGATTTATTGAAACATTACACACACATACGAAATCTTACCTGCATTACAAAAAAAAAAAAACAAAACAAAACTACAAATAAATCAGAGACCCTACACTTAGAAAGTTTACAATCAAATAGCTATGTCTGAATTAAGTAGAAGTTTAATTAAGCTTAAGTTATAAGTATTTAAGTTGTGATTCAATTCAGCACTAAAGGTTTTTCCCTTACTATAAATATCTAACAGTTTGAGCAGAGAACTTAATCACTGACATTCTTCCAAGACATCCAAGAAATTATCTCTAATTTAGAAAACATCAACATCAAATCTCAACTTCTGAGTCCTATACTTACATAGTTCTCTTGTCAGATCATTCAAGTTATTAACTAATTATATTTTATAGTTGAATTAATTCACGAGACTTTTCACTGTGACAATATTTGTGTCAAATTTTAAAAGCAAATCTTTCTAAATTAGCTATACTATACGTACTGTTAATATGCCCTAAAGTGTAGCATTTTGTTTGGCTATATGCTTCCATTAAATGGTGTTTTAGTTTTTATCTTGTTTTAACCATCACTTTAATGTGATAAAAGAAGAGAAAATAAAAAGAGGCAAGACGGAATCTAAACTGGGCTAAAAACAAGAATTTCTAGACATTTCCTGATTCAAGGAGATAGTAAAATTCTTTAAAAAAAAAAAATGCAAACATCACTAAAGTTTTCAATAGCTGTCCATTCCCTGCCCCAGGAAACATGAACTCTTACCCTCAATCAGTACTACATGACTTGTCTCCAACTTACACTCTGTTCCAAGCCAACTAGATAGACTGATAATCTAAATAGTCTATGATTTTTTTTTTTGGCTTCTGCTTTTCTGTTTTCTTTCTTCTCTCTCCCCATCCCTTCTCTTTTTTCTCTCTTCCCTGTCTCTTGCTCATTATTCTTAAAATGCCTTTTTAATCTGCAGGCTCATCACAAAACAACCTTTTCTGTATTACATATATAGCTGTATGGAACCTTATTAATATATTCTAAGTAGTACATTTTATTCTATTTCAAAATGCAGTTACTTGTACATTTATTGCAAAAATCATAAGACCAACACCATCCATGAGTTCAGTTTACTGGGAGTGTATTATATTCTAGAAGCTAGCATGAATTTGTAGGTGAGAAAATAGGCCTTGGGAAATTAACTTATGCAGGGTGTAAACCACATTCATGTAAGTCTGCTTCCAGGGTCAAGTGAGCTTTTAACACCACATAGTCAACTCAGTTTAAATCACTTCTTATATATACTGTCTTCTTTGCTTCTGCATTTCTTTAAACAGCAGAAATTCAATACATAGCCTATTGAATTAAACTATAGTGAGAAGAGCAAACATTGTTATAATTCTAACACTTCCATTCTAACAGCACCAAATATTGCTTGGCTTTGACTAAATCATACCATGAATTAGGAACTGATAATTATTTTGAAACTAATGGTGAAAACTGAAAGTTCTTGGAAACACAATTACTTTTGATCCTTTCATATGTGTGTATAATGTATTATCCACTGAAGAAAAATGCACATCTCAATGAGGAAAGAAACTGACAAATTCATTATCCAAAAGGGCATCAAACCTGGTTTTTAGACTGCTGCATCTTATCTCTGTGTTGGTGTGCTTCTCTGTTCGATGACAGAGCAGGGTCTTGCTGAACTGCACCCACTGGAGTAGGCTGCAAGAGAGCAACAGTTAGTGCTGGTATGCCTGCTTCAGATGCACATCTAACATAGCTTCATTAGCAGCTTAAAAGAATCAATGAATCAATAAATGGTATTGCTAAGTATATTAAGTCTTTAAGAAGCAACACTATTCTTAAGCACATTGATAAAAGTTATTAGGGTAAAGAGAACACAGTTTTTAAGACATTTTTAAGACATTTAAACACTTTTCAGGGTATTAACTTTTATGTGTATAAAGGATCTTCTAATGTTATTAATTTTAAGTTACTGCTTACATAAAATAAAAATGTGGACACGGGCAGTGGTGGCGCACACCTTTAATCCCAGCACTTGGGAGGCAGAGGCAGGTGGATCTCTGTGAGTTTGAGGCCAGCCTGGTCTACAGAGTGAGTTCCAGAATAGCCAGAGTTACAACAGAGAAACCCTATCTCAAAAATATAAATAAATAAAAAATAATAAAATAAAAATGTGGGGCTAGAGAGATGGTTCAGTGGTTAAGAGAGATGGTTCAGTGGTTAAGAGCACTGACTACTCTTTCAGAGGTCGTGAGTTCCCAGCAATCACATGGTAGCTTACGACCATTATGAACATGGGATCAGACCCCCTCTTCTGGCATGCAAGTGTACATGCAGATAAAGCAATGATATAAATAAAATAAAATAAACCTTTAAAAAAATAAATGAATAAAAATGTATTTATGAATCTCAGATCCAAAGCTAATATATAAAAAAACATTTTTATAAAATTAAAAAAATATTTCTGAAATAACAAAATTATGTATTTAATATCTTGACTCAGATAAAAAGCTTTTAAAATTCTTAATTCTGATCAAAGCAGAACATAAGTTACTACAGACAAATATCAGTACTATAATAGCATAAAGATACTAAATAGAAATATCATATATGATATTAAGAAGCAAATTAGTATAAAAAGTTCAAAATAACTCATTACCCTTTTATAAAAAGCAGGAAACCTAGTCATAGAACTTGTATAAAATTCCAAGTATTGTAACCTTTTAAGAAATGTCCACAACAGGAAATAAAAGAGCTGTTATAAATACAGACTTATTAATCTTCAATGGAAGGATTCTGCACTATTAAAAATACTGTTAATAATCTTTACTACAACAGCATAAAGTACTCACCAACTGTTTACCAATCCAGTCATATTCATAATCAAACATATATCCTTTGCGATCAAACAAGTCAGTAAAAAGTTTTCTTAGGTAATCATAGTCTGGTTTTTCAAAAAAATCTAGCCTTCGTACATAACGAAGATATGTTGCCATTTCTTCTAGAAAGGAAATAAAAGTTATTCTGACTATATATTTCTATAATAGTCAATTAATAAAAGATTAACAAAATTCCATTTATAGAAGTCATACCAAGAAAGAAAATAAAATTTACTGACAATGAGTAAGGAGATTATGCTATTTCAGATCACTGATTTTAGTTATTATGAGACCTTCACACAGAAGAGACAATAAATACAAAGAAATATAAAAATTCATTATTTTATTATTTTTTTGGTGATGGTGGGGGGGATTCAAGACAGAGTTTCCCCTTGTGGCTCCAGCTGTCCTGGAACTCACTCTGTAGACCAGGCGGGCCTCGAACTTAAGAGATTCACCTGCCTCAGCTTCCCAAGTGCTGAGATTCAAAGAGTTCGCCAACAACCTCCCAGCTAAAACCTCAATCTTGAATGAAATCTATCTTCTTTACATTTCATGTTGCTGTGCACATGTCCACAACAGGACAACAGGTATTTAGTAAGTATCAACAGCTAAGCATGGTAATACAATCCACTCAGGAGGTTGAAGCAGGAAGACAACAACCCCAGGCCCACCTGGGTAAGGCTACAGACAGGACTGGGTATCTTAACAAGCAACTAACTCAACATAAAATTTTAATTAACAAATCATTACCATTTCTTAAAGAACCTTATTTAAGCAAATTTTTGCTTGTGAGTTGCCATAAATGCTTAAAAATTATTTTCAAAATATATACAGCTCTCTAATATAAAATTTCCCTAAAATTAGTAAAGTCAATAAGATTTTTAAAATACTTTGAAAACAAAAATAAGTAATATTTTAGCAATTTGTTAAACCTAACATTGAGACTCATAACAGTGCACACTGAGTGATATAATTTATATTCTTTGGCATGCATTTCAACTTATTAAAAATTAATCATTGAAGAGAACATTACATTACCTAGTAGTTTTAACATTATTAAAGATGACATTTTCTTCATGAAATGCCATCTTGAGGAGCAAATAAACTGTTTCTGTCATCTATGCAGTGATTGTTGACAACTTCTAAATCATATTTTTAAAGTGCTCATGTTTTTCAAAGGACACAAAAAAGTATTTATAAACTTAAGCAATAAAAATTAACCTTTTTTCTGTGCATAAATACATGTTTCAATTTATGAAATTTACCACTGTCCATTACCTGGGAAGTTTTCACACAGCACTTCTATTGGTGTGGCTCGTTTCGTGTCTCCAATCTTCTGATACCTCTCTTTTAATGTGTCAGCCTAAAGAAGGAAAGAGGCATACAAAGTGTGGCATTTTAAAAACTATTTAGTTGTAACAGAAGGCCTTAACACATATTAGGATTTTATGAAGTCCAATAAAGAAACACAAAAAACAATTACCTTTAAGCCTTGCCAAGGAAGACTGCCTCTCAGAAAGTACATGAACATATGGCCTAAAGCTTCTAAATCATCTCTTCTACTCTGTTCTGAAACAGAAAATAGGAAATTTCACTTTTACCTATCAGTAAAAGACGCAAAAACGGAGAATACTTCTAAGTACACTACATAAATGTAAAATATGGGTCTAGTTTCTCTAAATAAGCAAAATCATATATAAATTCTTTTTTTTTTTTTTTTACAGATTGTCATCTTCAAAATATGTCATACGATATCTTCAGAGCTATTGAATATTTATTTACCTGCTTAGATATCTATTCATGGAAATAGAGGCCAATGGCATAGAGGTTCAATGGTCAAACTGTATCCTATAGCTCTATCTAAAAGAATTGGCACAGAACATGTTAAAGGTTCTGAGAAAGCCTAGAGTTGAAAATGCTTTGCATTAACTCTGAATTTCCTAAACACACATGAGCACAAAATTTCCTTCCCAAATACTCTCTATTAACAACAAACAAAATTAGTCCTGAAGTCACTCAATACATAATCATGTCAGACACATTATCAACATTAATAACTCCTCCACTATTATTTGACCCCCCCCCCCACCACACACACACACACAATAGTACTAGAACAACTGTTTTTCGATGGTTTGGTTTTTTTTTTGTTTTGTTTTTTGTTTTTTTAAGACAGGGTTTCTTTGTTGTAACTCTGGCTGTCCTGAAACTCACTCTGTAGACCAGGCTAGCCTCAAAGTCACAGAGATCCACATGTGTCTGACTCTTAAGTGCTGGGATTAAAGGTGTGAGGCACCACTGACTGGTGTAAACTGTCTTTTATTTTTTTAATTTCATGTGCATTGGTGTTTTTGCCTACATGTATGTCTATGTGAAAGTGTCAGATCCCCTGGAACTGGAGTTACAGACAGTTGTGAGCTGCCATGTGGGTGGGTGCTGGTAACTGAACACAGGTCCATGGAAGAGCAGCCAAAGCTCTTAACAACTAAGTCATCTCTCCAGCCCACCTGTCATTTTTAAGGTGTTTTTTGGTTTTCTTTCTTCTTTTTTTTGGGGGGGAGAGGGTGTTAACAAATTTGTAGTATACAAATGATCGATAATAACAGACCAAGACTATGAGAGATACTTATAAAAATTTCAATATTTTGTCACTGAAGTTAAATTGATATTTCTTGATTTTAAAAATAACAACAAATGAGACAAAAATACTTTTAAAAAGTTAAGCATGCAAGATGTGTTTCCCAAAGGAACCATCTACCTTTCTATTATTCTAAACAATATTCACTGCTTTCAGAAAAGCAAACTTTACAGAGTATTGATCTGAAATAAGGTGAAAGGTCAGGAAACCTTTGTCTACACTGTGGTCCCACAGCACATACATACTTTGGTTTACAGATAATGCTTACACTGTTACTCAGTACCCATCTTTCTCCTAGACTGCATGTTTTAGGACAGCTCATTCTCCACAAAACCCAGTAAAACAGTCATCAGGGAACAAGCTTTGGATGCTTAGGTTCTGGGATTCTTAAAAAGGAAAAGTAATATAAAAAATTATTTACAAACTCCAGGTGGGAACTGGAAGCATTTTGGAAACTGTTAAAAGCTCATAGAAATAGGTTTCCTGCTGGTAACTGACTCCTTGTATATGGTGGAGCAGGGGCGTGTGCATTTTAAAAGCTTAGTAGAGAATACTGAAGTACAGTCAGGTTTGATAATTACTAGGAAAAGCTTTGCTGACTATAATAAAATAACCCTTGACACCACACCTGCATAACTATCAGAAACTTTTCAGAGACTCCAAACAGCTCTGCTATTTATGTCCCTTTCCATCTCCAACCTTTAGCCTCAGGATCCTACTTATCTGCTCAGTCATTATAGAATAGATTTCATTTTTCATTTTATATGAACGATGTATGTCATGTCTGGATTCTTTCACTCAGTGTGTTTTGATGATTCACCCATACGGCTCCATACAACAAGAGCTCATTGCTTTTCATGAGAACAATCACAATAAATCTACCTGTTCACCTAAGTAGGCTCCAGTTTGAGGCTACTGAGAAAGGGAAATATCATGAAGATTCTGAGTTTCTGTGCAACCACCATTTCCATTCATCTTGAGTACGTATTTAGGAGTCTATCACAACACTGTACGGCACTGTATACTCAGCTTCATAAGACACTTCTAAAGTGTGTTGTAGAGAGGCTGTGCCATTTCAGAACTCCACCAGCAATCTGAGACTGCCAGTTATTTCAAAATGTAGTATTGTCAGTCTTACACTTTATCCAGGCCAACAGCTATGGTATGTAACCTTAATAATCGTAATATCTTACCAATGACTAATGCTCTTGAACTTCAAGTGTTACTACTGATCATTCATGAATCATGTGTGTATGTTTTGCATTTTCATGAAGTTCAATTTATTACCAATTTTTCCCTTACTATTCATAATGGCTTACATCCAATCCAAAAATCTCTGACTACTCCTATTTTTCTAACTACAGAGCTTACAATTTTAGTTCTATATCTAAATCTACTGTATACTTTGAGGAAATTTTATTTTTGTCTTAGGTATGGAGTAAAAATAGATCCATTTTTGTCAATAGTGATATCTGGCTATAGTATTTTTGACAAGACTTTCCTTATCCCTAATACTGTTTTTGCATTATTCTCAAAACTAATTCTGGACTCTTATTCTGACCACTTACTTGTTTCATATCAACACTGCCTGAAATAAATTTAGGGGAAGGAATAACTGATACATAAAGAGGCCAATAACCAGAAAACAGAAATTCAACAGAAAAAACTAACAAAAAAAAAAAAAACTTGACTATTTGAAAACATTAATAAAATCATTAATCCTCTTATTAGACTAAAAGGATCACAAATTACCAATAACAGAAGTAACAGATCATCAGAACAGATCTTACAGACTTGAAAGAATGATTTAGAAAATTATGAACCAACATCATGCCAATTCAAAAACTAAGATAAAATAGACAAATGCTTTGTAAGATTTACTAATTATCAAGCTGCCTCAAGACAATGTGAATAGCTCTACGCCAATAAAAGAAATATAATTTAAAATTTAAACCATGAACTGGGGAAATGGCTCAGTGGATAAAGCACTTGCCATGCAAGCATAAAAACCACAGTTCAGATCCTGTAAGCAACACAGCCTAAGGGACAGGACCCAAACATAAAAATACCTATTATTTTCACTCTATCCATTTAGTATCATATAGAAAAATTCTTGCCAGTAAAACAAAGCACAGAAAACACCTTTTAAAGTATTGAAATGCACACAGGGGCCAGCAACAGCTCAATGGAGCAATCCTGATGACTCTAGTACTCACATAATAAGATGAGAATATGAACTTCACAAAGCTGTCCTCTGATCACCACATGCAAGCCAAGGCAAGTGCAATCCTCCACACACATAAATAAAATGTGTACATGTATAAAATAATGAGAATTAAAACAAAATTTTCTGAAGAGATACAGATTGGAAAAGGTTGTTTTTCTTTATGGACTACATAAATATGCAAATTGCAAAATATGAAAATTCTAAGTAATCTGAAAAAATAGTCAAAGTAGTAGTTTATAAAGGATTCAGTAATTTTTAGTTCGTTTTTTTCGAGACAGGATTTCTCTGTTGTAACTCTGGCCATCCTGGAACTCACTTTGTAGACCAGGCTGGCCTCCAACTCACAGAGATTCGCCTGCCTCTGCCTCCGAAGAGCTGGGATTAAAGGCATAAGCCTCCACCATTCAGATATCAAGGATTCAGGATACAAGATTAATAATCAAATCAAACAGATTTCTATATAAGCAATGAGCAATCAGAAATTAAATTAAAAAACCAACATCTTTACAACAGTATCAAAACACAGAAAATATATAAAGACAAACTTACCAATATATAAAATTTACTGTGTATATGTGTATGCGTGTGTGTGTGTGTGTGTGTGTGTGTGTGTGTGTGTGTGTAAAATAGCATATGCTTACAAAGACTTGAAAGAACTGACTCCCTCAAGTTATACTCTGGCCTTCCAAATAAATATGATGTGATACACATACAACACTATATATATATATATATATATATATATATATATATATATATATACACACACACACACACACACATATACATACACATATATTTATTTTATATATTAATATTACATATTTATTATATATATATGCATAAAATTTTGGCCTTACAACAGAATTCTTTATTAAGGAGAGAAGTAGCACAAAAAGCTACTTCTAATCTATCAAAGCAGTACTTTAGTTACCACACTGTCAACAAAAAATGATTATCAAGTGATCTCACCTATATCACTCCATCAAAGGACAGTATTAGATTCATAATCTACAAGGCATTATAAATCCAAGCCATAAATAGGAGCTAGTAAAGTAAGCCTACTACTAAAATTCAATCCCAAATCCTTTTTATCCTCATAATTACTTTCTTTGTGTTCTTTTACCAAATGACACCTGGAACTAAATGTCACCAAGTGGGAAGTAATATAAGTCACAAGAAAACTTTCTCTTTGAAATACAGTAACTAAGGAATACCCTTCAAGGCTGTAAGAGTTCTGTTACATGAAAAAGATCTCTCATAGATTACCAGGCCCTTATTAAAACCTGTTCCTATTTTTTTTTCTAAAGCATTTAAGTGAATAGACCTGTTTGAAAATGGGTATTTCCCTCAAAGCCAAGATTTATTATGTAACTTTAAAAAAAAAAACTGGAAATGGAGATTTAAGGATAATTAAAAATTCTTTTAAAAAATTATTCATAGCAATTAATTATATAATTATACTTCTCATTAAAAATACATATAACATAAACATAACATGTTTTATGAACCTCATATATATCCATGTGTCATCTATCAGAATTTTTAAAGTTATAACTTCACTGAAAGTAGAAATTATTGTCTCAAATCTGGAGTGTAGGCTCAGATAGATTAAATGATTACCACATATTTAACAGGGAAGGATTCTACCCCTTTTATGCATCCTATTCATGTGGGAAAAACTTAATAATGAAATCAAGTGTTTACTGCAAGCTTTCTGCAGTGCTTTCCTATTAAAAATTCAATATTGCTTTTCCTCATATAGATATGACAGTACTACAATTATCTGTAATTGTCCATATCAATTAAAATTTAATTTTACTAGAAAAACATTCCTTTTTTTTTTCATGAACTCAAACTTAACTCTTTCAAAACAGAATAGGCCAAATGTTTCACTCAGAAGCAGGAAACTCTCTACTATCATGTATGTGTATATTATCAAAAATAAATTTATTATTTCATTTCCTACCAAAATAAAAAACAACAAAAGCAAAAGACAAGTACAGACTGGTCAAAGAAATCAAAGAGTAAAAACTCTCCAAGGATATAAGTCATTCTTTGTAAATAAAAAACTAAAAATCATCTACTTGATATAAGTAAATGCTATATTTAGAGGCTGGAGAGAGATCAGTGCTTAAGAAAGCTTGCTGTATGTCTAAAGGACCTGAGTTCAAGTCCCAGCACCCATATTAGGCGACTGAGATGTAATCAGAAAAAAAATGTTTCCAGTATAATGGTGTAAAATCATATTGCACTGCTTTTCATTTTTAGTCTTATAAAATCTATTGATCTTAACATAGCCTAAGGCCATTTATGGTTATAGGACAAATGCAGTGATTTAGTTACATCTTTGCATACCTCCTTATGTCACTGGAAACATCTTTTTCTGATTAAATCTGATGCTTTGTTAATCTTCAAAAGGAAAAATATTTATATAATGGTCCAGTGACCAATTTTCTATTTTGAATTTTCATGTAAATAAAGAAATGCAAATAAATGAATGAATTAATTACCAATGCCTTAAAAGTAATCAAAAGATTGGGGATGTAGTTCACCAGTTCAGTGCTAGCCTAGCAGATGCAATGCCCAAAGTTTAAGCCCAGAGCACTGCAAAAACAAGGAAAAAAAAGAAAAGAGCCAGGTGGTGGTGGTGCACCTTTAATCCCAGCACCTGGGATGCAGAGGCAGAGGGGATCCCTTGAGTTCAAGACCAGCTTGGTCTACAGTATGAGTTCCAGGACAGCCAGAGTTACAACAGAGACACCTTGTCTAGAAAAAAAAAAAAAAAAAGATGGTAGGAAGGAAAGAAAGGAGTGAAAAGGAAGTAAAGGAAAAGGGATAAGGACAGAAGGGGGATTGTTGCAGACAAACCTATGAAGGCTTCAGTCAGGTACATATAAAATAAAAATCACATTCAAGTGTCACATTTTCTCCGTTCCTTTTTCTTTTTTATGGGTTCCTGACTTCACCAAGTCATATACTTTAAGATAACATGAAATGTTCATAACCTCAGCATCACAAACTCACAGAATGTACAGAATACACCCAAACACATACTGCTTTAGTTCACTTTTATTATTTCAAATTAGGAATTCATGTGGTCTGGCAAACAAACACTTCCTTTATAAATATTACCCATCTCCATTAGACTTGGTAAGAAGATCTTTGAAAAGTAAATCTTAAAGGCTTTTGTTGTTTGTAGATTTCTACAACAGTTAAACGCCACTTCCCTGAGCTCTGAAGGCCTTTACCAACAATGACACATAACTCCCTTTGCTTTTTTCTACAAATAGAATGCTGCTACATGTACCATTGTTCTCACACACACACACACACACACACACACACTAAGAAAAACATCAGCCCATAAGGAAGTTTGGGCTTTACGTCTTACAATAAAATAGTTCAAAACTTTGTTAGTTATTTTAAAACAGTCTGCATCAACTCCCATAAAAATGAAATTTTCTCAAACAATGCACATCCACATATGGGTGTGACTGGTTTCAAAAAACACTGTCTACCCAACTGTGTTTTAAATTTGTCAGAAGCGTCTGCTATTGAAAGGACGCACCAAAAATGTTATCTGAATAAAACTTGTCTTCTATCATTTATGTCTGAAACTGACCTTAAAGGCAGACTCTCACAGTTTTTCATGCATTTCAGATGTATAAAAGAGAAAACGCCATGAGCCTAATATCAGGAAGGCTATCAGCAGCAATGCCAATGCTACTTAATTCAGAACTGAGCAGCAGAGCGGAGACAAGCAGTCTGTAATAGGTAAGTCTGAGGAAAGCTGTTGGAAATGAAGCAAAGACCAGAAGCTACAAGTTGGATTAGACAGCTCTCAGGGTCTTGTCCACATCTTATACTTTAAGGCAGTGTTTCTCAACCTGTGGGTCATGCTCCCTTTTGGGGGCAGGGTGTTGAATGACCCTTTCACAGGGATGTCATCTCAGACCATCCTGCATATCAGATATTTACATTATGAATCATAATAGTGGCAAAATTACAGTTATAAAGTAGCAACAAAAATAATTTTATGGTTGGGAGTCACCAGAGCATGAAAACTGTATTAAAGGGTCGTCGCAGTGTTAGGAAGGTTGAGAACCATTGACTTAAGGCATCTGGCCAATGGTGATGGACAGATGATTGGTTTACATTCCTGCCTATTCCTTGTGATTAAGTTGGGAGGAGCAGAATCTAAAAGCAGAAAATCAACTCTGTGCTTCCTCTAATATAAGCACAAAGCATGGTTTAAGAAAAACCTATTGCAAATACAATATAAAAATGATTTTTAAAAGACAAAGGCAATTCAGTATGAATGAATATACCATGAGTAAAACCTCAACACCTATCTCGAATCATACAAAAAAACTAATTCTAGGTAAGTCGCAGACATAAGGTAAGGCTTCTAGAAGAAACGTAAAATAGGGATGAAAGTTATGTAGTGTGGATATTTGTTGACACATAATATATCAAAATAGCTGTGCTTTACCTAACATAAATTTTGTTTCAATTTTAAGAAGAACTGATAAATGATTAAAATATGTCTAGTAAGCTTGCTTCACGAAAGGGTATCATTTAGCAATTCTATCATTCTGAAGCTATTTTCTGAGTGTCCTAGCTTTCAAAAACTGAGTAAATGAGTAATGATTGGCAGACTTCTCACTGCTAGCAAAGGAAGATAAAAAACACAAAAGGGAAACAAATCACAAATAGATAGGAGAGTGCTACTTTGTAGTAAACAGACTCAAAACTCAGAAGTATCAGTATAATTCTGAAGCTTTACTAGGAATGAGTTATTATGTGTATACAATATGTGTATACCTGAATAGGCTATCTCTGTCTGTGTATATTTACACATACACTTACACATTTCCCAGACCCTAGTGGAATTCTAAAGCATAGCAAGAAGCATAACCACTGGCCAGATCTTAGTCTTTAAATACTTTAATTATCAAATAAAGAGACCAAGGACATCTTACAGAATCACTGGCCATTCACCTGGAATAGAGAAACTACAAAATCAGAAAGTGTTCAAAGAATGTTATAAACATGTTAAGAGGAAGGAGCCAGCTTTGAAGGAGCAATTAGTAGCCAAATGTGAGACCCTTGGCCATCAAAATAAGTAACAGTAGCAATGCAATTATCAAATAATTCAATAAATATAAACTTATAGTCTATACAGATGTAAGTCAATAACAGGGGAAAAGGCAGTTTGTGATGTTGGCTTATCACCTAATAAATATGTAAGGAACAACAAAGAGAGATGATCATCAATAAGATGTTAAATGTAGTAGGTAAAAATTCATTAAAGAGTCTTTCAAAGTTTCAAAGTGGCACATGCCTATAAACCCAGAATATGAGTGGTCAAGGAAAGAGGGTTTCAAGTTCAAGGGCAGCCTAAGCTATGAAGCAAGGCTCTATCTCAAAAGAAATTTAAAGAATAACGCGTTAACATAATTTCAAAATTCTACCTACAACTTACTTTTTCATTATCAAGAGAAAATAAAATAAGACTTTACTGGAGAAACTCAGCAGACATCATCTAAGTAAACAGATCCAGGTGGAACTAATTACACCAACTCACCTCTGACAGAATACAAGAACACAAGACTTCTCATACATGTGTATTAAACATGCATACTAATATCTAATTGTGAAAAAAAATGAGACTTAAACTGAGAGCATTCTAAAAAATTGCCTTTGCTCCTAAAAATTATTCAGATTAAGACATATAAAGAAAGGATAGGATGTGATCCTGGTTTAAAAACAAAAAAAAAAACACTAAAGCTATGCAACAAATATACATTGTCCCAATTAGATCCTGAACCAGGGGTGTGGGGAAAGGCATAAAAATGCTGTCTAGTTGATATCTTTACTCTTTATACACATAGGAAATATATTTTTAAAGTTAACAATTTTTACAAAGTCATACTACTAGGAAAATACTCTAGACAGCATTAGAAGAAAATTCTGCCTGCCTTTATACTCAAGTATTTTTACCATTATACCCAAGCAGTTGGTATGAATGTGGTTAGGTGGATAGGAAAGCTATAATCTCAATAAAAAGTCTTCACATGCACTGAATTCAGTTAAAATTGAGCATTACCGCATATTATTTGAAGAACTACTCAAACGGATCCCCTAATTATATCATGGTTGGACATTCCGAGTTGTAGGAAACATTTACCCTATATAGAACCTTATTTTTACATTATTATCACAATATAAATGAAAGAAAACTGTAGGTATATGGCAAATGAAAATTATAATATGAACTGTTTTAATTTGCAAACACTGAACCCTAGTAGCAAAAAAACTTACACTGTCGACACAGCTGCAAAATTCAAGCTTCCACTCTTACAACACACTCACATACCTTTTCCTAGATGTGTGTTTATGCTCATGTATCTAGCTGTTCCTGTAAGGCTTTTGTGTTCTCTGTATGGTATATGTTTCTTTGTCTCTGGATCAATATATTCCTTTGCCAAACCAAAATCTATGATATGAATCACTTGCTGGGTTTTGTTTCCTGGCCGTCCTATTAAGAAGTTCTCAGGTTTCACATCTCTGTATATCAAGTTCTTAGAGTGGACATATTCCATGCGAGAAATCTTGGTGGAAAAAGAAAAAAGAATTTTTATTTTAGATTTTTATTAGCAAACAAAATCACGATAAAACTAAAATAGAACTTTCACAATAAAAATAACATAATAAAGAAAACAATCAGAAATTGTATCAACCTTTTAAAGTTAACATGATGGCAGTCCTCAGTTCCTCAAAGAACATATATCCATTTATGACACAAAATGTTTGTCTTTGCTGTGACAGACACAGATAAATGAAAGTGTCTGAATTTTAGGAATGCATTTCCTTATCACCATTTGCAGAGGATGCTAAGTTATAAAGTTGAAAAACTTTAATAATTAAAAATAAAAATCTCAAATTCAAAACTAGACACACTCAAATTAACATTACTCTTCCTCAGTTTAAATTGGGAAATTTTTATAATAAAAAAAAAAAACTTAAGAATTTCATTTTATCTGTTAAAAAATTAACATTAAAATTTAACATCTTTCATTTTTTTTTTCATAATGGATTTTATTTTTTTCCTAGGCATTAAACACTTTAGAATCTTGAAGCTGGAAAATTTTGAATGCTAACCAAAAAAATAACATAGTATATATCAACCATTTTTCAGATTCTCAAATAATGTTTATCATAACAAAGCACAACATTACATAAAAGGTAACTTCCATTTGTGGCAATCCCGGTTAACAATGTCATGTCAACATACAGTCACAGTGGCCAATCTAGTCTGTTTACTAACAAACTATGGCTCACATTCCTGAGACTCGTATCTTAATTAATGATATCTTTTAATATAATGATATCTTACACAAAGAAGGGTGTTAGAAAAATCTTAACCCTTAAAATGACCATTCTGTCCTTAAGGCAATTAAAATATTAATTTAGATACAACTAAAACATACTGTACTCAGTTTTACATTCTATGCATCCTAGAAAGACAAGTGAAAAAAAAAGCAAAACCTGTTTCTATTGTATGGGTCAAATGTTCCATATAAGGTAAAAATAACTTTAAAGGAACGTTTAACTTCAATGTATAAAAACCAGGAATGACAGTGCATATCTGTAACAGGAACACTCAGGAGGCAGAGGCAGGAGAATCAGTAGTCTAAGACTAGAATACACTACATAGGGAGTTAGAGACCAACCTTGGTTACATGAGACTCTGTCTCAAAAATATCAAGATATATAGATAGAGAGACTGAGAAATAGAGCAAGAGAGAGAAAGAAAGAGACGGAGCTTATGACCAAAGGACTGTTATTCACGCTTCCCACATCCTGCTCTACTTACCAGTTGTATAGCTATCATGAGAACTGTTTTAAGAGAAAATGTTCTATCACACAGGTCAAACAAATCTTCCAAACTAGGTCCCAGCAATTCCAGCACCATAGCATTGTATTTACCACAAGGGCCAAAATAGTAAACCTGAGGTATACCATCTAGGGAAAAAGAAAAGGTTATTTAATAATTTCATCATTTTAAATATTAATTTAAGTCTTTTTCCTGAAAAACCAATCAAGAATATTTTAATTTTTCTAGTTTTAAACAGTAAATTTTTTTTCTAGAAATACAATAAACTTTTCTGATTAAACCTCCTTCTTCTCTAAACCCACTCGCTGATGTTCACATGGTAGTCCAGTTACATCTGTAGTTGTGTCGCTGAGTATTATATAGAGTACTTTATTATCTTTCTACAACCTCATCTACCAAGCTTTAGCTTTATATAGAATGGCTTAGATAATAGGAAAGACCCTACTCCTATTGAACAAGGTCACTGCTTTAGGAACTCCATGCTTGACATTCTGCTAAGATCAACCCAAATATGTTCCCTGAAGTGTGGGCAAATTCCTAAGATTTCACCCTTATAGTTAGGGGTATGTATGGGTATGTATGTATAATACACACACACGTGCATGTGCGTGTGACTGTATATGTATGTACAGTCTCTATCAGCAGATCGTAAGTCAAACAAAAGGCAGAATGCCTGTCTTGATGGGTTTAGCCTAATCTTCTTTAAAAAGCAGTACTAGAAATCAAAACAATTAGGAGTGAGAGCTTGTCCAGATAGCCTTAAAGAAACAAGCTCCATGTTATGAAGAGATCCACATGCCAGGTGGAAAGCCTATAGGAGCTAAAGGCCTCAATCCTATAGCCATTAGGAACTGAATTCTGACAAAACAAAACAAAACAGAAAAAAAGTGAATATAGAGAGGATGCTAAGCTTCAGCTCAGACCAGTCCATAGCCCAGACTCACACCTTGAATTTAACATTGAGACACTCAACAGCAGAACGGCTAGGCCATGCTGGGTTTTCTAAACCACAGAAAGTGTGAAATAATGAATGCTATATTTTAAGACACTAATAATTCATTATGAAGTCATATAAAAACAATAAACTCAAAGTCTAACATTTTTAGAAATTATAAAGTATAGATTAAGTCATCTCTTTACCTTAATACTACACTCACAAATGTTTCGTATGAGGAAATCAGCCTCTTCTACCACAAATACTTGTTTTCCTTTTAAATGATTTGGGGAAGCTTTTTTTTTTTTTTTTAAATCTTTCCATACACAATTTCAAACAAAATCCTCTCCATTCTTTTTTAATGAAGAACTTTGGAAATAAACTCATTCTGGTTAGCACTATAAACCTGAGTGCCAATTATTGCAGGGGCAAAAGAGAAAACATTGAACTAGAAGCTAGCACAATCACTTTCTCAGTGTGCCGCCCTAACATTCACTGGTGTTGCTGTGTGGCTGGGTTGTCAGTCAGCAGTTTGAGTAAGAGCACCATTTTTCAAGTGTGAGGATGAGCACTGCAGCAGGACTTAGGGGACAGAGTATAGCGCCTGTAGCCGGTACAGGAAATGGAAACAAGTGCCAGCGGCCTGACCTCCTGAATAGCAACTGCCGTCCTGTGTCTGCCAGCACTGCACACACTACACCTCCTACAAGTCACTCAGCACATGAGCTTATTAAAACTCACTGCAACTAAAATCCTGTTCTGACTGAAATAAACCACACCCAGTAAGAGCTTAGAACTACAGTCGAGACACAGAACTGCTACTGGGACTTTTCAATAGCTCTCAGCTATTTAGTTTTTAAAAGTTCTTCCCACAATAATATTTTTTTCTTTCCAGCACTGAAGGTTGCTAACTCTACGTTCTCAATTTAACAATCTCTAATAAAACATTTCCACCCTTTAGTTTGTATAAGGAAATTAGATCATCAAAGTGTATCAGAACTATACACGATATAAAAATGAACAGATTGTAAAGTTCCTTAATGACAGTAGGCTTCTCTACTTCATTCTGTCTCAATATCCACATTCTAATAGTTAAAGTGGTAGAGAAGTGATATCTGAATAAAATATCAAAATTTTTGGATTATTATATGACTAGTATTTTGTTGTCAATTTTTTTTCAATGTTTTCAAATGTTACCCAAAATGGAGAAACACTCAAGGAACATCACTGTCTTTATTCACTAAATATTTACTGAGCATTGATGACATCTCAATGGGACTGACTCAGACATTATGAATATAAAAGCAAGTAAGATACTAAAACTGAAGAGTTTGCCCAGAAATGCAAGATTGGTATGTTTTTAAAGTCTAACAATATAACTCACTATAATAACAGAATGGGGGAAAAGTCATTCAATAATGAAAAGAAAATATTTAATACAAGTCTCAGGTACATTTGGAATATACGCTGTTTAAGTTCGATAAAGTACATCTATGATCAACTATAAGCTAACACTATACTTAATGGTATGGTGTTTTGAACCTTTTGAACTCTTCTATTCAGGTTTTAGGGTGGTATCAATTTCTGGTCTGTTTCCTCTGTAATGAGGAAAATAACTAACACGATATCAAAAGGGTATACATAATTTAAAAGCTAAATAAGCAATCAAAGCTATCTCAATATGAAGTCTGAAAACAACAATGGCCTGGAAACAACAGTGGTCTGTGAGACCATATGAGGGGACAATCAGTATTAAAATTATTTAATAAAATCTTGAGGATGTTATTTACCTTTTTCACTCTCATTTTCTAGCAAGAGAATAGTAAGTTTTCCTAAGACCTCAGGACGTGTGCTATCATTATCATGATTGACTGAAGAGCTGACACTGTTTTCTATTAAACTAGAAATTTAAAAATTTGCAAAACACTTATTAGAGCAGTGACACTCTTTTCATCCAGTAATATTGAAAAGTAAAGTTCGATTTTATTTTTAAAATGTTCGGATTGTTATTTTAAATGACAATTGGGGAACTTTTTTATATTTGCTTGAATTTCTGTTACAGGATACATCTGTATCAAAAACCTTAAAGACATAAAAGGACCCTCACCCCAAAATACATGGGATGTGCCACCAAACAAATTTGGTACTAAAAAGGGCCCTTAGCGGCAGATGTGTGGAATGTGCAGCCTGAAAAGACTTGGTCCTAAGTCCTCAGTTACAACAGCACCTTGTGTAAGAGGGACAGGAGAAAGTAGATTTTCTTAAATTTCTTTTTGTTGTTGTTTTGTGAGCAGGTCTCATATGTTATCTAGGATGAGTTCAAATCCATGATCCTCTGATCATGAGGGGTGGGGGTTCATAGACATGTAAATATACCTGGATAATTTCTTAAGTTTCTTATAACATGATTTTGAAAAGCATGATCAGATAACTGTGAAAAAGATGAATTTTAGATATCACTGGTGTTTACAGGGCTTATACAATAACCAAAATTCTTCTAAAAAATATAATTAAAATTTCCACTCATTATAGAATCCTCCACATTCATTTTACAGCAGACAGAACTAAAGAGTTTAGAAGTGTGGATAAACAGATGGAAACACATAAAGAATATTTAAGTCCTGACTTGTTCACAAGATACAGATCAAGAGGGCAAGGGGGGGGAGGGCAGCAGGAAGAAGGAAGGGAGGTTTTTCTAACTTCTTAGAAGACAATACTATGAAGTTACAATTTTAGTAACAGCCACTGTTGCTATCACCAAATTATTGTTTAGATCTACATGTTCAAAGAACCTCAAAAAGTCAAGTCACTCTCTTGAGAAACAATGTTTCCCATGTGAATACTGAAAATATTAAAATTTATAGATTAACAACATGATAGAACATAGAAGCTTCTCATCTACAGAGGATTCAAGTGGTGGCAGCTGGAGCTTCCCTAGGGATTCACTGAGCAAGACGGAACATGTACAAGAATACAGACGTGAAAATAAATAGCTTCGTTCAAATAATAGTAAGCTTGAAACATCTAGAAAGTGGCCAGGAGAAAGGATATGCTCAAGGACATTAAAGAAGATATGAATAGGTTCCATAATGAAGACCACAAAAACACAAAGAATTGAATAGAATAACGAAAACAATAGAAGACGTAACAGTAGAACTTGAAAAAGAAATCCAAAGTGAAATGAAATTGGAAACGAAAAATCAGGATGTCAAACAAGAACCTCAGTGGTAAGCCTCACCAACAGATTAAGAGACATGGAAGAAAGAATTTCAGAACCTAACACTAAGTAGAAAAAATGGACAGCTCAAAGAAAATATTAAATCTGAAAAAACCCAGGCACAAAACATCCAGGAAATCTGGAATATTATGAAAAAATAAACTTATGAGTAACTGGTATAGAGAAAGGAGAAATAACCCAGGTCAAAGGTACAGAAAATATTTTTAACAAAATCATAGAAGAAAATTCCTTCAATCTAAATAAAGAGACACCTAAGTTACAAAAAACATACCAAACACCAAATAGACATGAACAGAAAACAAACTCCCCACAACACATAATAATTAAAATGATAAATGCATAAGAACAAAGAAAGGATATTAAAAGCTACAAGGGATCAAGTCACATATAAAGGCAGGCCCATGAGAATAATACATGACTTTTCAATGTAGACCCAGAAAGTCAGAGGAGCCTGAACTGATGTTCTACAAGTCCTGAAAGACCACATATGCCAGCCCAGACTACTATACCTAGCAAAATTATCAATCACAATCAACAGAAAAAAAAAAGCATTTCACAATAAAAACAAATTTAAGCAATTTCTGCCCACCAATGCAGCTCTACAGAAGGCACTTCAGTCTGAAGAGGTTAACTACACCCAAGAGGAAAAAGAACACATAATTCCAGAACAGTATCAAAAGAGGGATAGAAAAACACACACTGCCACAACAAAGAACAGGAATTAATAAATACTACTCATTAATTAACTCTCGATTCTCCAAGGAAAAGACACAGACTAACAGACTGGGTTCAAAAACAGGATTTATTTTTCTGCTGCCTCCAAGAAACACACCTTAACATCAAGGATACACATCAGTTCAGGATAAAAGGATAGGAAAAGGTATTCTAGGCAAATGGTTCAAAGAAGTAATCCATTTCTGACCAAGCAGTTTATCTGACAAACTTTAAACCAAAACTAGTCAGAAGAAATGGGGAAGGACACTACATAAAAATCTATAATAAATTTATTAATACAAATTTTCAAGTTTACTAACACTGCAAGGACTACTCATTTGCATATGTTCTTAGTGGGGGGAAAAAACCACAAACTCCATTGTTTAAAGAAATGGATAGCTCTACCAACTAGTACAGAAATACACATCAAGAAATCCTATTTTATTAAATCTGGGGAAACAATATACCCTACTACAGAAACACTGTACAATTAGATTACAAGTAGGGGAATAGGAATACACAAAAGCAGTACTTTGAAAAGTTTCAATGAAAAAATAATGTAACACATAGTCGAAATTTTACCGTATTTTGCCAATGACAAAATCTCTATTCTCACTGAGACTTAGAAACTCCATACAAAAATATACTTGCATTATCTAGTTTAAGAAGTTACCACAAATTTGATGGATTAAAATAACAAAAAGTGATTTATTACACCTTAGTATCTCAAATCAGTTTCATGGGGCTGAATCAAGGCAGGGCCACACTCCCTTTACAGGCTTTAGGAGAGAACCCAGGAGCCTCCTTCAGAACCTTATAGCTGCAGACATTCTTTAGTTCATTCACATCACTCCAATCAACGCCCCATTGGCACACCTGTCTCCCCCTTTTCTGTGTATGTCAAGTTTCTCTGCTTTTCTAGTAAAGAAACTTGCATTTAGGGCTTACCCAGACAACATCCAGGATAATCTTTCCATCTCACTTGTCTGCCTATGCTAATTATGGGCTCAAGGAATCACCATGTGGATACATTTAAGAACCATTTTTACACACATCATAATAGTAACATTGTAAAAGTGCTAACAATATGAATGCTATGTGCATGATTAATTTTGTCACAACGCTCTCTACTCATATTACCATTACATTCTTTTTTAAAAGACTATTAAATAAGACAGTGTCCAGGAAGCACAGTTACAAAATGATTCTTCCTGGGACACTGAGGTAGGTCAGCAGTAAAGCATTTGCCACCAAGCCTACAACCTGCACTTAGTTCCCAGGACACACAAGGTGGAGAGACACCAGCTCCCACAAGTCATCCCCTACCCTCCACATGTACACCACAATGCACACCATCTTATGGAGCTGGAGTTGCAGGTAGATGCTTGCCTCCCGACATATGTGCTAGGAACCCGAATCCTCTGAAAGAGCAGAAAGCATTCTTAACCACTGAAGTATCTCTTCAGCCTCAATTTATGGAAAAAAATGCTTTAAAGAAATGACTCTCTGTTATCAAATTTAAAATATATTATTTCTTGAAACTAAATAATTATTGTTATAGCAATGTGTTATTACAATTCATATAACTTACCTCCAGATCCTAACTGTTTGTAGAATCTGTATTCCAAATGCAGCTGTGGTGCTCTGGATTTCATGGGCTCCTAGGCAAACAAATGAATAAACAAAAGACATTTCAGTAATAATACACTCACTAGATTTTAATTCCAAATACTTTAAACTATAGTATCAAGTCATATATACTATAATACTCTACTGAGTATCTATTTCTCTAGACCTCTATAAAAATCAGCATTGTGCTCAATGTTCAATAAATTGATACCATCTATAAACATATATAAGGTAAGAATTTGACCAGCTATCAGAAGAACCAACAGATTTTTTAAAAATTAAATTAAAAACAAATTTTCTGCAACAAAAGATAAACACAACAAAAGAACAAGAGAGTAAATGAAGTACAAGGCTAACAGAAAAATTCTGCAATGCATCATGAGGGGAAAGCAGAAGCTATACATCTTTAGAGATCTGGACAATACACTGAGAAGGTCTAACATGCACTTCATGGGGAGGAGGGCAGTGATGATCGCAAGCAAAAATCTCAAGAATCATCACTATGAGGATTCAGCTGATGAGAATGACCAGATTCAAGAACAAGAAGCCCATGCAGACATATGTATAAACATATATATGAAACTTACTGGAAATTTAGAATCATTAAGATTAGAGAAAACAGTAACCTTGAGTCTTGAGGGGCAAGACAGAGCAGTAGTTAAAAGCACAGAGATTGAAATCAAATTATATTAGGTTTAAACCTTCAAATTCTCACTTTACTAGCTGTGTGATATTTGGAAAGTTAATTAATCTTTCTACATACTACAGTTCCTCATCTGTAAAATAGGGCTCAAACTTTTTATCACTCTCTCTCTCCCTCCCTCTCTGTCGGCGTGGAATTATATGTGTATGCATGTATGTATGTATATTATATATACACATATATAATATTTATAAAGTAATTAAAATAATGCCTTCCACATAGCATTACATTATCCACAAATTTTGGTTAACTATCTAAAAACACACCATCTTAAGATGTGAAACAATATCCACTTACACCATCACAAGTGAAATTAAATACACACTTTAATCACCAATATCCTCCAGGTAAAAAGTTAGGGAACTAGTCCTGACTTAGTAATTTCAACTTGTCCCCAGTACTTCAACAGCAATAACATAATGTTACCATACTGTTGGGGCCCGGGTTACCCAGGCAGTGAATTCGCTTCAGGAACCTTGTCAAGCTAAAGTGTTTCATAGCCTGGGTAACCCGGTCCCCAACAGGCTTTATTGCAATTTACTTTTGGATAGCATGGCTGTGTTTCATTACAGCCCACAGTAGCCAGCTCAGAGATTGATTTTGCTATTACTATTGGCTTATACAGATCTTATTATTGATGAGAGAACATATGCCACCGTACAGTGAAGACAAAAAAGGGGCAAGGCAGTTAGGGAGTTCCAGTTCCCGGCAGTGAATTCGCTTCAGGAACCTTGTCAAGCTAAAGCGTTTCATAGCCTGGGTAACCCGGGCCCCAACACTATACCACCATGTAGCAAAAGTCATATCACCAAAAGATGACATTTTCAGTAGTCACGGGTAACCCGCTATTACGTGAGTGGAAACACCTAGAGAAGCTACCAATCTGAAGTAGGATAATAACAGACAAATGCGAACATCTTGTAAGCTTTGAGAGAACTGCAAGTAGCCACTAAGATCTGCTCTAAAATCAGTGCCTTTATTTAACCAAAATAAGAAATGAGCCAAGTCTAAAAGTAAACAAACATAATTATTTTCAAGTGATTATCTTTATGGCTGGCTCTATACCTCATCTACTGTACTCAGATACAATAAACAAAGCAAACCACACACATGGGTAAACTAACGACTGAAATATAAACATTTTTTGACCTTCCGATAAATTGAGAGAATATGACTTACAGGCCATATTTACTTCAAAATACAAAAGTAGAAATGTTCCCAGTTGCGCTAAATTATGAGTAATAATAATTTTTGTACATAATGCTGATCACTGCACTTAAAAAGAAAAGGCTGGCTGTGGAGATGTACATTTATAATCCTAGTACTTGAAAAGCAGCGGCAAGAAGAGGATCCAGAGTTCAAGGTCATTCTCAGCTGCACAGCAAACTCAAGGCCACCTGGGCTATGAGAACCCCTGCCTAAAAAGACAGTCAGAGTAAGGAAGGATGCCCTGCCCAACATCTCCCCAGAAACCTGCAAAAAGAGAAATATAAAAAATAAACTGAAATAAAAGTGCTGTATATACATGTATATAAAAAGGTTGAAAGATATGATATATATTTACTAAGGCACCAATGATAGGGACAGGACAAACAAGTTCCACACCGGATGAATTAACTAGACCAGGAGCAGCTCCTGTCTATTACAGGATACACCCTCTGCACACAGAGCTGCTCATTATGGCCAACTCAACACTAGCACTGAACACCACACATTTCTATCCTGGCACACCGCTTCCAACTCAAATAGCATACAATGGGCTAGAACGTGGGAAAAAAAATCCAAACAAATTCATAAGTGCCATTCAAGTACTATGCAGTTCCTGTATGCTGAGTCTCTCTCTTATGACTCCAATATACTAACTTCCCTTGTCTGCTTTAAATAGTCTTTCTATGTAGCCTTTTAAAATTATTTAGTGCAGTGATTCGTAACTGGTCAAAGTGCTGATAACAAATGAGTACTGAGTGTTCAGCCCTAAATGGGACATTTATGTCAGTCTCCTCTACCTCCCTCCATCCTTGTAACCTTAAGGAATATACCCTTCCTGGAGAAGGGACAGACAGAATTTAAGAGTCAGATGAGGGAAGGAAGGAGTGCTGTAAAATGCTGACTTCTGGACATAACATGGCCACTGCATTCATGAACTCTGAACAGCTATGGTTGTCTTCACAAGACTAAGCCCATCAACATTCCAGAACAGATAAAGGAGAAGGATACATAAAGCATTCTCCCTAGCTGATGAGCTATTGGCAGTTGATGGCTGCTGGAGAAGGGAACTGGGGGAATGGGGTATGACAGGTTGACCATGCTGCACTGGCTAGCCAACACCCACAAGAATGTAGGCAGCACTAACTGGACTCTGAGTTTTTTTGTTGTTACTGTTTTATTTTGTGTTTTAAGGGACATGAGGTGGGAGGGAGACATATTGGAGAAAGCAGAGAGAGGGGAGGAGAGAAAATGGATATAATCAAGATATATTGTCTACGTTTATGACATAGATAAAGAAAAAACTTTTGGGGGGGAGGGGGAGGAGTTCAAGACAGGGTTTCTCTGTGTAGCCTTGGCTGTCCTGGAACTCACTTCTCACTCAGACCAGGCTGTCCTCAAACTCAGAAATCCACCTGTCTTTGCTGCCCAAGTACTGAGATTAAAGGCATGTTATGACCACCGCCCAACTAAATATTTTAAAAAAATAAAACAATATTTATACTAATTTGGGTACTTGAGACCTTACTAGTAAAAAATATTGCCTCAAAAATTAGAAATTAGTTTCTCAAATTTCACAGCCCTGAGATCTTGATTATATTAACTGACTCTCATGACTGATTACCACAAATCCAACTAAAAACAACAGTGACAATCTTGACATAACCTAACCAGAGTTTGTATTATAAATTCAAGGACTAGACCTTCAACCAGGGAGAACTCATCTGGATAAGCCAAGTGTTGGTCCCATGTATCCCAGTGGTACCACAGTCTGACTGCATTATCTTCATTTTGGTGAAAGGAAGGGAAACAGGCCTACATTCACAAAGACACTTCAAGCAGTAGGTACTTTCCACTGCAGTTCAAACGCTTTCTTTAAAAAAAAAAAAAAATATATATATATATATATATATATATATTTATATTTATATTTATATATTCTTCCCATTGTCTCTTTGTCTAGCAGTCTGACTTACACTGCCCTAGTAACACAGGTCATACTGTCAGATACAAGGACAAATAGGGTAAGGAGAACGAGAACCCAAGCCAACCTAGACCTCAGGGAAACCTGACAGACAACCAGAAAAAGAAAATATGCCTTATAAAAATGGTCCCCAGCATCATGTCGGGGCATACACCTTTAATCCCAGCAGAAGCAAGTGGATCTCTGTGAGTTCAAGGCCAGCCTGGTCTGCACAGTGAGTTCTAGAACAGCCCAATTTAAAAAGAGACCCCCTGTCTCAAAAAAATAAATAAATGAAAATAATAAAATCAATGAATAAAAATAGTTCCTGGGTACAAAATCTTCCAGAAGAGATCTACTTTGTACCTTCGCACTGAGCACATGAAACTTTGGAATACTCTCATGACAGTCAGCTCTCCTTGCTACAACCTACACTCATAGATTTTTGAATCCCTGAAAGTCATGCAACAACCAGCTTTACCATATTTATGAACACCAGTAGAAAAAACTTCAAAAGATAATGGTGAGTGTGTACTCAAATACAATCCTGAAGGCTAAAGACATGTTTATTTTTTATCTAAATGCTCGAATCAGAAAGAGAAATTTTGCTTTTATCCACTTAAAAATACCTTTCTAAATTAAAGATATTGCCAAACTACAAAAGTCAAAATTTGACTTCCATGATGCTGTCAAGGTAAAGAGTTTTCATGGCAGACTAAACACTGACATCCTACATGTCATCACATGGTATTGAAGCCTTTGTAACCAAAGGCCAGTCATCCAAGCATTTTTCCTTTCTGAATTAGTATCCATGTTACAAACGTGAAGATGAAAAATTAATAAGCCAATAATTAAAGGAAATAATTGTAGAATAATAATCAGTATGAACTTACCAGTTTAATCGCCACATATTCATTTGTGTACAAATTTTTCCCTTGAAAAAGGAAGAAATAAGTCAGATTCTGCTGATACTTTTAAATTTAACTTACATAACTTGTACTCTGTACTCTGTTAAAAAAAAAGTAAAACATTTAAATAAAGCAAAAGTTTTTACTTCCATCTCTTAAGAGAAGGAAATTGTTAAATTTACTATCAATTCAACAATGCACTTAATATTTCATTTAGGTTCCAAGTAGAAACTGATACTAATAAACATGTTATCCAATTACAATAAGAAAAATATTCTGACTTTATTATAATATTACATGCAACTTAGAAAATAATCAATATTCTAGTTATTAGCGAATATATTTTAAGTCAAAACACCTATATAAAAAATTATAAAACTCCTCACCCATCCACTATTTTCTTTTAAATCATTACAGAATATAGTCTTATTGGGCCACATATTTAATCTGATGTATGTATAAGATACATAATAATTCTGGAATATGTTTAAAATACAATTAAAATATAATTTATTAAATAAAACTAATCAAAAATTGGCTAAAAAAAAACTCACCAATTACTTTGAGAAAAGAGCTATTAATATCCATCTCAACTTACAACACAATTAATTCCAACTATTTAAAGAGTTAAATGTAAGAAATGAAACAACAACAAAAAAGATCATCTCAATATATGGAGATCTTTCAGGGGAAAACATGAAGGTTTTATACATATCTGGTTACATGAAATACTTTAAACTTCTAAATACTGAAAATTACATTAAGTACAAAGGCATGTAAATGACAAATCAGAACACAGGTTTAACATCACTGACATGCAAGGAGTTTAAGTAAACTATAATCATCTTTGTGTTAACCGTTAAGTCAAGAAAATTCTAATGGTCAGAATCTGCAGCCCCAGGAGAATACTATGGAGAATTTGAGAGTTAATAAGGATAGAAGGACAATTTGAAATATAAATTAACATGTATTTTCAAACGTACAACAACAAGAATAGCACATGCTGTTTCTTAATTTCCAAGATTTCTTCAATTAGCATGAATATTTTATGAAAACACAATGACTTGTTTGTTTTTAAACTAGAAGGTAGCTCTGGTTACAAGGACTACTAAAAACAAAACAGGCAGTTTATCAATTTTCGTGCATGGCATTTTCCTGCACAGCACCCTCTAACCTTTCACACAGCTCCTAATTTTAGCTTCAGATGTGCTACCATCTTTACAGAGCAGATAGTCACAGAAATACTCTGAACATTGCCCTTATTGGATAAGAATGAAAAAAAGAGGAAAAACATTCATATTAATGCTGAGTAGCATAGATCTCATAACTCAACATATTTGAAAGATTTAACCCAATAGAAATACTAAAATTCTTATAAATCAACCTCTATTCTGGAACTCATTAAACAACCTACATATTTTTCAAATTTTAGAGAATATTTTTAAGCAATTAGTTTAGCATTTAGAAATGTTTCCGTGCACATTTTTAAGAACTCATTATACATGAAAATGTAGGTGTCCTCTAATAAATGTAAGTGATGAGTATCACTAACAATGAGGTACTTAACTTTAAGAGACTGGTATCTAATTCACAAGTGAGTTCAAAGATGAAAAATGTGTTATTTCCTCAGAGCATTATAATCTCTTCATAGTTACCTTTATATTATTTTTATTCTGAACTATATGCAGGAAAAGACAAGTAAATAAATATAGATTCCACAGAACTAAAATATACCAACATTTTTGTTGGCTTTCATATAGTCTAATATTTTATGTCACGGAAAATGGAAGAAAAATAAGAAAACAAAAACAAAAAAGTTGAATCCCAAAAAGTATTATCTTTTATTAATATTAAAGTTTTAGCTGGACTGTGAGAATTGCAGTCATAAATATGAACTAAGATTAAACAATACAGTCTTGTCCCTGAGTACAGTCATAGTCCTACAGTTAGGTTTTAATCAATATGTGTTAACACGCAAGAGCAAATGATGCACAGTGTATCTGTATTGTCTGAATGAGATGGAGGGAATATAGAGAATCCCATTAAGGCTCCAGGTGGACTGGGGTTAGTTCACTGATATCTTAATCTATTTCAAGTGACACTTCCAACAGTTTTCTGCTGTATTGAACCTGAAGAGGTTTTATCAATACTGTGGAATTTGAGTTATAAGAGAAAACTATGTCCTTCAGTAGATAGATAGATAGACAGATAGATAGATAGACAGATAGATAGATAGATAGATAGATAGATAGATAGATAGATAGATAGATAGCAAGCAGGGACTACTAGTATCCATCAATATTAACTCTGCACTTCCCATAATATGTCCAAATGTAAAAATGGCTACCCAGCTACAGCCTACATTTCCCAGGTTCTTTTTCAGCTTAGTGTGGCACAGTGGACATGAAGTATGATACCTCCAATTTCCAGGAATGGAATATGCTTCTTCCTTCTTCTGGTTGGCTGACTGGAAAGGAGTAACAGCTAGAGAGATCACCCTACAAACACTAAGGTACCCTGATACTCTGAGTGCTCTCCCTCTATTCTATGTTATGTGGAAGAAAATGAAATAATTTGACTAAAATTACTTTGCTTTGGGGAATTTTTTATCTGTTGTCATTTGTTTACATTTATTTATTTATTTGGGGAGTAGCAGGGCATGCACGTGCCATGGAAGACATGCAGTGGTTAGAGGATAACTTGAAGAAATCAGTCTCATTTGTCATCACGTGGGTACCAAGGATTAAACTTAGGTCATCAGGCTTGGCAGCAAGTGCCTTCGTGTACAAAGCCATATTGCCAGCCCCAACATCTATGCTTTATCTTTACATTTTCAGGTGTTTTAGGATGCTTCTTCAGAAGGAAAATCAATAAACACTAAAATGATGAATTTACCCAAATCTTTATGACATGGAGATATAAAGCCTATGGAACTTTCAACACAGTAATTTTTAAGCACAAATATTAAAATAAGGAGTTATGAGCAAAACAAGAATAAGAGGAGAAAACCAAAAATAAGAAAAGTTATAGGAACTACTGTGGAAAACTTAATTATGTCAAAATACATAAAAGTATCTTATTTCAGATATGGTAATTTAAAAGCAATATATAATACCCTTGTTCTGAATTGCTTTTTGTTTTGTTTTGATTGCCTATATTTGTCTTAATGTAATGTCAATTCAGGCACAGCTACAAGAAAACAGAGAAGCTCAGGAAAATAAATCTT
Organism: Cricetomys ansorgei; assembly: GCA_026225945.1. NCBI lineage: Eukaryota > Metazoa > Chordata > Mammalia > Rodentia > Nesomyidae > Cricetomys > Cricetomys ansorgei. The sequence goes on from JAMJFZ010000242.1 coordinate 7,859,740, forward strand.
ATTATATTCACAAGTCTGAAGGGGGTCATACAGAATGCCATAGGGGGTCACAGAAGCACCCTATCTGGGTTAGGTGGCAGAAGACAAGCACATAAGGAAAGCTTAAGCAAGGGCCTTTGATAGACAGGAAATAATGGGGGGAAAGGCAGGACAAGGTAAACAGATTAGGACTGGTATGTCTCCATAGCTCCAATGACCTTTGTTTGGGTAGAGGGCTGGTCTCTAATAGCATGGCACAGAAGACTGCCCCGAGTAGATAGTTGGATAAAGACAGTAAGGATGAGCATTAGATAATTCACATACCCAAGGCAGGCCCCCACTTAAGTCTCTAGTAATTGTTCTTTTTCTAAGAACTGACTAACTCAAGGAGACACAGGTTCTCCCCGAACAAAATAGTTTTTAAAAGATGTCCAAAGAAGACTTCTGGGTACTTCAGAGGACCCGGGTCCAATTCCCAGCACCTACACGGCAGCTCACAACCATCTGTAACTTCAATCCAGGGAATCTAACACCCTCGTCTAGCCTCCATGGACACTGTACATACATGGTACATGATGCACAACGTATGTACAGGCAAAATACCCATTCAAAATAAAGGGGAGAGGAGAAGCCTCATCACTGAAGCTTGGTAAAGAAAAGTCAAGATAATGCACCATAAGCTCTTTTCCTGAAAGAGACAAACAACCTCGCCAGATATTGAGGCTGTAGAGACCCTTGGCTAATTGAGAGACACAGGGTTCTCACCTGCCCCTCCCACACACAGTACCAAGTAGAGACTAATAGAGCCAGAAGGATCTGAGGTACTTCATCTTTCAATTTAGCCCAATTCATTTCATAAATTAGTGCTGATATCAACCTTAGCCAGAGAAGCTTCATTTTGCAATGAGCTATAGTTAATGCCAGTTGTCTGAAGTGTAAGAATTAAATAAATTTTGAGTACAACTCCCCTGACCCTCAGGGCTCAGGGAACATGGAGGAAGAGGGGACAGAAAGAATATAAGATCTGAAGAACGGGGAAGAGTGCTATGAAATGCTGTCATCTGGATATGTCATGACTACCACACTCATGAGCTCACAGCAACTGAGGTTGTCTTCACAAGACCTGCACAAGATTGAGCCCATCAACATTACAGCATGGGTGGGAGCCCTCCAGGCTGAGGAACTGTTGGCAGTTGCTAGGGTAAGGGAGAGCATTTTCTTCAATGAGATGTATCTACTAGTAAGTTGCCCATACTCCCGTAAATAACTCCACACCCAGGCACAGGCAGGCAGCCCTAATTAAATTCAGTGGGGGCATTTTCTAAAAGACATGAAAGTTGGAAGAATACATTACATATACTCATGAAATTGTTGAAGAATTAAGAATATTTTTAAAAGATGTCCAAACACTGTAACATACAAGAAAATGTTCTAAGCGTACAATATAATCCTATTATTTTGGGTAACTATGTTTGAAGTTATTCAGTATGTGTCAAAATAGTTCTAGGGATTCTGAATTCTTGTTTAAACTTGAAATACATCTATCAATAAGCAGAAATGCAAGCTTCTCACATAGAGAGAAGAAAATCATAAATAAATCAACCTATCTTTTAAAATAAAAATTTTTAACATGTTGATTTAGATAAAATTTAAATTTAATGTTTGTTAGTTTGTTTTGTTTTTAATCTCAGTCTTTTGTTTTTGTTTTTAAAAAACTAATAACCTGTAAGAACAGTTTCCAGCAGTGGACAGCATATTCTCTCCTTGGGGCAACTAAGAATGGGAGAGTTATATCTCTGAGTTGTATATAGGGTTACAATAGCAAGGTATCAAAGAGGTCTGAAGTATTTAATGCGCCCAACAATATGAGAGATAGCTTTCTACAAAAACAAGAACTGTCCAGCCTAAAACTGGGCATCTTTGTTGAAAATAAGCACCTTTGTTGAAAAAACTTATCTATAAAAAGAAAACTTCTTTTTATTAAACTTCTTTCTTACTCAAATACCACACACACACATTAAAAAAATAGTATAGAAAATTGAATGTTCAGGATGTTTCTGTTAATGTAACTTTAATAAAAGTACTTTAAGGATCTAAACAAGGACTGAAGAAATAGCTCAGCCATTAAGAAAACTGGTTGCTCTTCCAGAGCACCTGGGTTTCATTCCCAGCACTGATGTGTCGGTTCACAACCATCTGTAACTCCAGTCCTAGAAGCTCAGATGCCCTCTTCTAGCCTCTGTAAGCACTGCAAGTACTGTACACAAATGGTATTCACATACACATGCAGGAAAAACACCCATGCACATAAGATAAAAAAGGCTAATTTAAAAAAATTTAGAAGAATCCAAACCGTCTAAAAAAATAATGCTTATAATAATTTTTTCTAAATGGTGTAAATGGTTTTCTAAATGGTCTAAACAAAGAAGCCATGGGGGGCTTTGAAAAGAAAATAATGAAATGTCCCTTTACTGGTTGGTCTATTAATAAGGAAACTTAAAATGACTAATTTAGCTCTGTATGTTTATGGATATGGGGATGTATATGTAAAATAATTAAATATCCATAAAACAATAACATATATAGAAAGAGAAGATATATTTATTTGCTGTGTATGAAAATAACTCCTCCTAGAGAGGGTAAGGAAGCTTGAAGCTCAAGAAGTAAATGGTCTTCTAAATCCTGGAGAGCTGAAACTACTCCAAGGTTCTCTTTATGGAAGCAATAAACAGCTGCCTGGAGAAAAGACTCTCCCGCCTACCAGGCTACAAGGGGTACACTCTCCCAACCTGTAGTGCTGCTTGTAAGTCAGCAGAGATCTCCAGAAATGTACTTTCCTGAGCTTGCACCCAGGTAGGATGGGCTTTTCAGTGATGCAACTGCCTTTAAGTCATGTCTGAATTTGTGTAACCCCTCACCTAGAATACTGAATTAACTCCAATAAACTCATTGGTTCACCAAGCTCAATTTTTGTAGAACTGTATCTTTGCAGGAAAAGTCTTATATATTATCATAGTATATTAACTTGACTTTCCAAGATACACATATGTAGATAATATATTTAAATAAATATGTAAGTTCCACACACATATATACAACACACTTAGATTCTATAGGATCATTTGATTGGATACGATTAGAGATACTAAACAGGCATATTATTTTATTTTTGCTCATTCACAGACTATAAGGAAAAGAATGTTCCATAATATATATATAGTATTTAGTATAATTTCAGCATACGGTTCATATGAAACACCATGTCATGTGCTGTTCTGGTTAAATTGGCCCACTAGAATTGTTCTGTGTGAATACATATACACATAAGCATAATTATTTCTAAATTATGTGAAAAATTATAATAAAAACAAAGTCTATATAGATACTGTGTTGGTCTTTTATATTATTCTCTAAATTTAATATTTACAATAACCTAGAAAAGTGATTCATAAGCATCTTTCAGTACATGATCAATGTTAAGAATTGAATGGTCTCACAATTTAACAGAAATTGTTAAATTTAAATTAAATGGTTAACATTGAATTAAATTTAATGTTAAATTAAATAACCTAATTTCTCTAACTCCCAAGTAAGAAACAGCTTAGAAAATTCAAATTAATTCACTATCTTTCAAAAAAAAAAAAAGCCATAAAATATTTGTCCTTTCAAATATTTGAGTCCTACTAAATGGAAAAGAATCTGCCAACTATATCATGATTATAGCTATGTGCAAAGAATGCCAGCGGCTTTTATTAGCTTGCTTCTTCATTCATTCATATTTAATGTGCATTAGCACACAAAACAAATGAAACAGAAGAGACACTACAAATTTAGACTCTTTTAGAGTCTTTTACAAGATGATAAGAAATGGCTCAATAGAAACATACAAATTGTTTTATTTTCAACAGCAGGTGGGACCCAGTGAAAACTGTGAAGCCAATTTTTTTTCCCTCAAGTTAATAGTCGTGGAGGTCCAATGAGGAGAGCACTCAATGTACCTAATTACCTAAGTACTGATTCCTGTGTCACCATGCCACCTGTCTTGTTTCTCTTCAATGGACTGCACTAGGAGTAAGAAGATTGACATCTCACTTCTTCAATCTGTCACTGAACTGCTCTGTGGTGTCTGGCAAGTGTCTTTCCTAGGGAGCTTCAGGTTCCTGAAGTGGACAGGTAGGAGTTTCAGTCAGCCCAGAATTTCCCAAACTATTACAACATGAGTAGATGCTCTGAGACCCTTATTAAAGAAATTATCCTGATCCATACCCACAACATAGTAAGCTAAAAGAAAGGCGAAAATGGTACAGAGAAACAATGTAAATGTCATTAATTTTATATAGTCAGTATCTTAACTTGACTTTAAGCCACATATAAGATTCTAAAGTTATCAATTACTAAATGTTTTAAAATATGAAAATGGAACCTAAATACCCCCTAAAACATACTATACAACTAGAGACTTACTTGAAGATATGCCCTTTTTAAAATTTTATTTACTCATTTTTTAATGTGTATGGATGTTTTACCTGCTGCATGTATGTATGTATACATTATGTATATGTGTATACACACATATATCCATGTATACATACACACACACACACACACACACACACACGCCTTCTGTTAAAGAAAGTCAGAAAGTGACACAGGATCCCTTGAACTGAAGTTACAAATGGTTGTGACCTGCCATGTGGGTGCTGAGAATCAAACCTACATGCTCTGGAAGACTAGCCACACTAAGCTACTTCTCCAGGTCCTGCTTGGCCTTTTAGGTTTACCTTTTCCTGTTTCCTCATATTCCTTAGAAATGAGAATGGTTAATCTCAAACAAATAGACATTCAGATACTAGAGAATTCCTTACAAAGGAAAATATAAATAAAAAATTTCCAACATTCTTTATAACTAGCATTTTGGGCAACAATGGTCAACTAAAGTCCGTAACTATATACTTAGACAACTTAACATCTAAAACAAGAAAGTATTTTTACAAGTATATTTGGTTAAAAAATGTTTTTCATAGAATGGAATAAACAAAACAGTCTTACCTAATCGTAATTCTCCAAAATTGCCACATCCAATTTTTTTCCCAACCCTAAAGTTAGGTCCAACCATTAAAACTCCAGATGAAGAAGACCCAGTTCCTCGAGTGCTGTGCCCTGATCGACCACTGGGTCGTGCCATTCTATCATCTGATTTGTCCTTGTCTTTCTTTTTATTATCCATATCAAGTTTGCGGTACTCCACTTTGAATTCTTTAATCAAGACAAGCACGATGAAAAGGGTACTGTAAAAGTAGGTGCATCACTAGGTAACAGTACCCAATGAGCAATGTTAGCATTCAAACTTCAGTGAATAGGCAGTCAACTGACGCGTGTTCATCCCATTCGTACAACTGTTCTCATTTGTCTTCTCAGCAAAGTATGTCTTCAAAAATTATCTTCTCAGTAATATATGCTGGTGTTGATAGAGATCTATAACATTAAGAAAAGAAAACTGTCAACAAAGATAACATATATTTATGAAATTGAATGACAAAAGCTTCCGTTACTTGTTGAGGTCACTGAAATCAAAGCACAGTAGACTCTTAAATCAACCATTACTTTTTATGTCTATACTTTAATATCAGACATCACAAAAACAAAATTTAATCTTAAAAATTAGGCATTTGTGTGGACACATGTGATACATGTGTGCAGATATTTATATGCTCATGAGCATGTGAGTGCACATATGTGCATTATGTATATAAAAGCCAGAGGTAGAAATCAGGTGTTTTATCAATTTTGTTGCTATGATAAAATATCATAATCAAAATCAGCTTATAGTTGTGAGGAAGGCAAAACAGCAGGCTGCCCAAGCAGGAGGTTGGAAGATCACATCTCAATCACACATAGAAAGCAAAGAAAGTAAACTATAAGTGTGATAAGACTATAAGCCTACTCCCCATGACGCACTTCCTCCAGCAAGACTACACCTCCAAAAGATTCTGTAATTTCCCCTAATACCTCCACCAACTGGGGAACAAATGTTCAAACACATGTGCCTCTGTGGGACATTCTCATTTAAATCACTACAGGTGTCTTCCTCAATCACTCACCACTTTTCTGTTCATTTATTTGTTTTGTTTTGTTTTTGAGATGGTGTCTCTTTAAACCCAGTGCTTGCGGATTAGTGAGGCTGGCTGGAGAGCACGCTCCAAGGATCCCCTTGCCTGTGCCCCTTCCCAGTGACAGACTTACAGATGCACACACCATGTCCAGCTTTTACATGAGTGCTAGAGATCCACACTGGGGTCCTCATATTTGTGCAGGAGGTACTTTGCCACCTGAGGCATCTCCCTATTTTTCACAAACATGTACTTAAATATCAGGGATGTGGTTGTTTTAAAATAACAAAGGAGAAAAACATACTGAGTGTTTCATAAAACAATATATATTGACTAGCCTAAACATTATAATTTAAAAGTTATCACAATTAGAAAAAATAGTACTCAAAAGTCTAAGAAATCAATATAAATATTCTATTTAAAAGCAGAAAAACAGAACACATTTTGAAAAAAATTTTAAATCTTAAAGTATTTCCTCTACTCCTATACATTTTAATCTTCAGACTTTTCAAAACACATACCCTTTATCCTCATTTACTCAAATATTATCTTTTTTTATACAGAAAAGTCACAGAACTGATAATAAAAAAAAAAACATAGTCTTCCTATCTCTCAAGGAAAGCAATCTTTAAATAATACTCTAAGTCTTTTTTAAAAAGTAATTTCACAATGCTAAGAAATGTTGGAGAAGACAGATGTGAACGTTTCTTTTAAAGACAGGGTCTTGTTATGTATCACAGGCTGGTCTCAAACTTGCAATCTTCCTAACTCAGATTCCAATGTTCTAAGATTACAGGCATGTATCACCATGTCTACCTACATGTACTGAATTTTCTAATACACAGGTGAAAACACTAAAGTATAAACAAACACAATCACACATTTCTCTTAGAAATGTCAGCTAACAAATATACGTGAACTCTGGTTAGTCTGGCACCTGCATTACTTTCCATCTGAACAATCCACGTGGGCTTCCACTCCTTGCAATAACAGTTTCAACCTAGGTTGTGGTGACACAGCCTGCAATGCCCTGACTGGACTACATAATAAAATAAGGAAGAACAGAATACCTCAAAATGTGACTTTTAAAAACATCTATAGAATCAACACAGTCCTGAGCAACAGGAGAGTGAGTTTGTTTCTAAACTGCTAAAACTGTTCCAAAAGTTGATGTAGAAATGCAGAATCTAGAATAAACAATCTCAAACCACAAGAACAAATTTAAATACACAGTACCTAATTTCAAAGTTAACTCAAGAGCTACAGTAATCAAGACAGTGTGAAGCTACGACAGAACAGGTAAATGAAACAGCAGAGTTCAAAACAGCCACACAGATGATCCACTGACACCAAGTCGACTCAACAGTGACACAGGTCACAACAACCATACACCTGTAAGAGAAAAAGTTAACCCTGTTTCAATGCATGAAAGAATGATACGTAATGAATCATAAGTCTAAACAAAAATATTAGAACCATAAAGGAAAATAGCTTTGTAAGCTTGGAGTATATAAAAGATAAGATAAAAATTTAATAGAACTGAAGAGAAACACCAAAAATGGGGAAAATGATTTAATGTTTATGAATATGCATTAAAATGCTACAATAATGTAAAAAATTTTAAATATTTTTCATACAGAATATAGGTAAATAGCTAATAAATATAGGAAGTCTTGCTTAATATCATACCCACTATGAAAATAAAAGTATTATTTCAAAATCATAAGTTTGGCAAACTTTTTTTTTTTGAGATGGGGTTTCTCTGTGTAGCAGCCCTAGCTGTCCTAGAACTCATTCTGTAAACCAGGCCGGCCCCAACCTCACAAAGATCCACCTGCCTCTGCCTCCTGAGTGCTGGAATTAAAAGCATGCACCACCACTGTCTAGCAAGTATGGAAAAACTTTAAAAGACTACAACAGCAATGCTAACAGAAATTAAGAACAACTAGACCTGTCAATAATTGTGGTGCAAGTACGAAATTGTATGACAATGGAACTAAGTATGACAGTTTCTTATAAAGTAAAATGTGTACTTATCCTATGACCTATCAATAAAACAATGTATCCAAAAAGATTTGCAACCAATTATTATTGTCGGCTTATTTATAATAACTAAAAACTGAACATAATCCAAGTGTCCTCAACAGAAGAATAAGCAAATTGGCATATTCATATAACAGGATACTATTTGAACATGAGTAGGTCAAAAGACATCGGGCACAAATGAGTTCTAGTCATTGAAATCTTAGAATCAGCAGAATTAAGCTACAGGCATAGAAGTCAGAGCAGTAGTTTACTAGGGTGGAAGATAGTTCACTGGAAAATGGCACAGAGCAATTTCCTGGTAGAAACGTATTTCCTGTACCTTTATTAGTAGGAGTTATAGACAGTATATATTTGTCAATGCAATAACTACATTTAAAACCTGAATACTGTGTTACATATACATTACACCTCAAAATGTGACTTTTAAAAAAATAGCTAGACTGATCAGATGACTCAGAGGGTAAAGGCACAGTGGAAAGAGATCCAGCTCCCACAGACTGTCCTCAGACCACCACACATGAATTCATGTACACACACAAGTATATATAAATATAATTTAAAATAAATAGTAAAAACAACACCCACACAACAAAAATTTAGCATAATATATCAAAGTATATTATAGCCCACGATTTTACATAAAGCTTCCCTAAAAAATGCAGCTCTTTTAAATAATTAATGAACACAACAATATTTTTTTGACTTTTAAAATAAAATTCCTTTTCTGTTTTTTTCCATTTAGAAGAAAATTATTTTCTTTTGGAGGCTTTTCATATTTCTAATATGTAGCTTTCATTTATGCTTAAATAGTGAGATATCTAAAAGCTTCGCCTACATATAAGAATTCAAGTAATCCACAAATGAAGTAAAAATGTTCCACAGAAGTTTATACACTTCTCACGCCTCAATCTATTTGCCCTTCCCAGAGGTAACTGCTACTCTCAGTTACTGAATGTACTTCTGTTTGGTAAAGCCTGTGTGTGTATATTTGTTTATAGAAATACTCATAAACTGCTCTGTCTGTGTAAGAGATGGATAGGAAGTCTTCCAAGAATGCAAATTGTTTCCCAATAGAAAGTAAAAGAATATCATTGCATTGAAGAGCTTTTACCCTCTCCCTTTCATACCCTTCCTCTGCACATGAACCCTAGAACGGGGAGAGCACAACAGCATGCTGAATGAGGAGAGCAGGGCCAAGAAACAGCCCTAAATTCCATCCCTAGTAGAGGGCCCAGAACAAGGCCCACGCCTGGAACTGAGGAGGCAGGAGAGAGGCAGGAAGAAACAGTGAATAAGCTTAAAACAGAGCTTTAAAAAAATGAAGAGGCCTTTTTAATAGCTGAAAATGACTCAATTCTCCAAACTGGACTTTCTGGCAGATACAAATAAAGCAATGGAAACTTACTAGGAAGTCATTCCTAGCAGGTAAGGGAGACGAGTCAAAATACATATATGACAACAACAATCACTAAGAAACTATTTCCTATTTTCCTCACTCAGTTCAAAACATTCAAGAAACTATTCATAAATTTATAATATAGAATTCTTATTTTTAAAACTAATTTTAGAAATTAAAATAGTTTAAAATTAAGACCCTTGGGTATAGGGGCTGAAGAGATAGCTCAGAAGTTGTTCCATATGCCATATCACCTGAGTTTGGATTCCCCAGAACTATGTAAAAGCCAGACACCGTATCTGTAGGCCCAGATATAAGCCCTAATGGGGAGAAGGGAAGCAGAGACCGAAATCTCCAGAAGCTCCAGGGCCAACTAGCCTGGTATATGCCACAGTAAACAGACCCTGTCTTAAACAAGATGAAATGGCAAGGACCAACACTGGAAGATAAACCTCTCAGCTCCACACAGGCACCACAGCTACACACAGAGACGCATCATACATATATACACACACATATATAAAAACTCCGGTAGAAGCAGACATGGTGGCGCATGCCTGTAATCCCAGCACTTGGGAGACTAAGGAAAACTGCTGAGTTTTAGGTCAGACCTAAACAGTGATAGAACTCTATAATAGCACCCATGAAGCAGTATTAGCATTTGATGATACCATTTCTTATAGCTAACTTTATGATCCTTGAACTTAACACCACGCTTGGAGCTAGGACAGTTATACATTTCATTGATATGTACATATCATTGATATGTATAACTTCATTGATAAATGAAGTCTTTCTACCACTAAACACCTCTTAGTAGATAAGCTTTATTTGTATACAGGACTCTAAAAGCTTTATGAGGAAAACATAATCATTTACTATGAAATACATATCCTAATTTCTTACTCACAAATATGAACTAAGGATCACTAGACAGCTAAGAAAATCTAATATAAAAAATGTTCTCCCTACGAAAGAAAGAGAAAAAGAGGGAAAGAAGGAAAGAGAGAGAAAGAGACAGACAGACAGACAGACAGACACCTTCCTGGTTATGAAATTACTTAACCAAAAAAGAGAACTTTAGAAATAACAAAACTTAAAAAACAATTACCTTCTCAGATACTCCTAATACAGAGTATCAAAGTAATACTAGAGTAAATAGGATTTTAAAAGACAAAGTAGGGAAACAACCCTAATATGTAAAGCAAAACTACATTTTTTTAAAGGAATAAAAAACCAAAAACTAAAAACAACAACAACAACAAAAAAGTTCAATGTCTCCAGCCTCTAGCTAGTAATGGCTACTAATAGGAAGGGCAGCTAAAACAAAGAAAAAGAAAGAAGCACTGGGTGGGGCTCCCATCTATAACCCAAGTACTCAGAAAACTGAGATGGAGGAATCACCATGAGTTCCAGGCCAACCTAGGCTATAAAGTAACTTCTGAGGCAGCCTGGGTTACAGAGTGTCTGTATCTTTCAGGAAAAGAAAAAGAAAAAGAAAAGGAAAAGGAAAAGGAAAAGGAAAAGGAAAAGGAAAAGGAAAAGGAAAAGGAAAAGGAAAAGGAAAAGGAAAAGAAAGAAAGAGAGAGAGAGAGAAAGAAAGAAAGAAAGAAAAAGGATGGGGGGGAAGAAATCATAAAAAAAAAAAAAAAACTCTCCTTAGCTAGAGTTATAGGAAGAACACTAAGCAAAAGAAAGGTAAACCTAGCAAACTGCATAGGTCCAAAATTGTCTTAAAGAGTACAAACCAAGGTCACGGATTTTAACCTGCAGAATTAATTTTACTTTAAAATAAAATAAAAAATGCATGGACCCTAACCGTCTTAAAGTTATAACACAATTAGTAAATGTTTGGTTGCTAATGAGGTACAAATAAAGTAAAAGAAAGTACAAGGGCAAGAATTTCTGTTTCTTGCATTGAGAAAAGGTAAGGTAAACATTTACTAGGAAAAGAAGTAAGGGATCAATTACTATTTAAAGTATCAGAGGAAAGAAACAGATGAGGATGAAGTAAGACTAATTTAAAGAGTAATAGGAAGCCAGAATAGATGTGCTAAACCTTATTATTCTTTGTGGATATTTAAGAGATAACACAAAATTTGACAGTGGAAAGAGCTGGGGGCTTCTTAATCGGAAAGCCATCACTCCTCCAGCAATTTTCTGATGAAAGAATCATAGTGTTCAAATGATGACATGATCTTTAAAAAGTAAATTACGACTAAAAAGGTATACTTTCATTTTCTCACTGAACTGTTACATAAACACATTCTGAGAGACAGGGCTAGGGGTGTAGCTCTTTCATTAAGTTCTTGCCTAACACATGCAAAGGTCCTGAGCTTCAACCCTAGCACCTGAAAAATAGATTAGAAAATAAATCTCAGGGAAAAAAAAATCTATTCTAAAAACTAAGCAACATCTATGGTTTAAAATACAACTATGTTTTTTAAGTATCTAAAACAATTTCAACAGACGCACTATAAAAGGCCTAAAAAATATTTAAGTAAGAAAATGAGGGAGGAATGTTGCATACTGTTTAGTTTGGCACCCACACAAAACTAATTTATTTCTGCATTTTCTAGTACTCAAACAAAAAGCGCAAATATGACTAGATGTGATTCAGTGTGTCTAATTAAATTCCTGTTTCTTTAAAAAAAAAAAAAGCTAAGAAAAGAACTGTACTACTGTACTGTACCTATAGATGCAATCAAGAGTGAAACTAAAATCTGATCAGAAAAACAGTCCATTCAAGAGATACAAGAAAGATAACTACAAAGTAGGTCTTAAAGATTAGGCACCATAATCAGGTGTCACAGAAATACACCTTGTTCACAATTTTTCATAACACAAAATATTTATAATGCTTGAGGATATTGTAATTTTTATAACAGATGTTTCCTCTTTAACTGAAATCTTAATCCTTCTACTAGCTAAAAACACTAAGCATAGTTCGATATGTGAGAGTGTATATAAATGGTAACAAAATATATGTTAAAATTTAGACAGGGAATTGGCTAAAAGGATGCTTTTCCAAATTGTTTTTGGAAGGAACAAATATGAATATTCAATTGCCTTATTTTCATAAACAGCTTTAATTTTTATATAGTGTCATCCACTAATAAAAGAACTTCTAGGTTTGGAGAATAACTGGCATAACCTGACTGTGCATAGACTACAGGGACTGGTATACTCGAACAATCACTGATAAATCTTCAAAACAGAAAATCAGATTTCCTAATCTGCATGGTTCAGTCATTTAAGACCTTACACAGAGGGCTGACCTCTTTAAGGACACAACTAGATAAAACAGAGATACAGTCTCAGAATGTATCTGCGCAGTGATGTTCTGCCTCATATGCCAACGAAATAAACACCAATGACAAGTTCTAGATTTTAAAAATAATTTTATATCAACTTTCTAAATACTGTTGTTGTAAAAAAGAATTATTCCATGCATCTTTAATAAATATAATTCTTTGCAAGTACAAAATTGTATCATTTAAGGTTAATATCAAATTTTGTATTCAAATCTTACTTGTGACAATGTTATTTCCCCACAAGTTACATGAAATAAAAAATATGTGTATTTAACAAGCAACACTAAATGACTCAGTAGGTTGTATATATGTGTGTGTGTATGTATGTGTATGAATGCAATAATAAAGAAGAGGCCTTGAGTTTGAAAGAGTAGAGGGGACATGGGAGGAGTTGAAGGGGGAGAGAAAAGTAGAAATTATGTAAATTCATGTATGAAATTTTCAAAAAATAGAAAATTAAAACCATTATTACAAAAAGGCTCATTTTGGATATCAAACGCTTTATTCGGTCTCTATAAAAAATCGTATTAGAATGTGACTTCAAGCCTCTCGGAAATTTAAATGAGTGTGGACATTTGCAATGTGATGGCTAGCCACTAAATCACAGGCTTCTATTAGCAGCAAGTGTCCCAGTTACTGGTTTCTGGCATTATTCCAATTGCAATTGTCTAAGAAAAAAGTAAACACTTATTTTTAAAAGCTAAATTATTAACTGTAATGTCAAAAATATGGACATCAATTTTTTTAATTACATACTATAAAAAATTTTTGTCTCAAAAGATTTAGAACCTATCATCTAAACTTACTTAGTTTCTGAAACTTGATTTCAATGATGTTCCTGTACATTCCTACAAAATAAGACCCAGAACTGTCTAACCTTCAAAACTTACCACCTAAAAGAAGGCAAAAAGAATACAAAAAGGAAAAAGTAAAGAGGTAAGGAAGAAAAACAAATTTAAAAAAAAAGAGATTACTAACTAGTTTCTCTAAACTGTGGGTTGAAGCCTATTAGTTACTCATGAAACTAATTTAATGGGTCTTAAAAAGCAGTTATTTAAGATGGCATTATCTAACAGAAAAGAAAACGGAATGCACATATGTAATAAGAAAAAAAATCATAGTCTTTTTTTTGTTGTTTGTTTTGTTTTGAAACAGAGTCTATCTACACAGCCCTGACTATCCTGAAACTCACTGTAGACCAGGCTGGCTTTGAACTCATAGAGACTCACTAGTCTCTGCCTCCCAAGTACTGGGATTAAAAGCATGTGGCATCATGACTGGTAAAACAAAAAAAATTGTGTTTAATGAAACTTTCAGGTCTATAAATAAATGCATGTAGAGGAATATTTAACCATTTAATCCAGCAAGATGTCTGCTCTGGTAAATGATCACATTGAAAGGCCTGTGTGATAGCTAGGAAGGGATCAAATCCAAGGGTCTATATGAAGAGATCATATCCAAGGGTCTATATGAAGGGATCACATTCAGATGCCTGTGTGGTCTGGATGGAATGTGAAAGAATGCATAGTAGAATACATTTATACATAGTACATACATTTAATCCCAGTATTCAGAAGGCAGTGGTAGCACATGCCTTTAATTCGCAAGACGGAAGCAAGTGGAAGTAGACAGGAAGCAGAGTTCAGAAGAGGTCAGCATCAGACAGGAAGTGAAGTGTGAGATGAGTTGGCGTCAAGGTCAGAGGAAGTGATAAATCAGAGGAAATGTTGGCAGGGTGAGTCAGAGTGCGGACTCCTCAACTCTCATAGTAGAAGAGCTGGCTCTCAGCTCAGAGACAGGGAGGGAATAAGACACAGAAGCAGTCTGAAGCAAGCAGTCAGAAGCAATCTGAGGAGTTTGAGGCAGAGACACAGGGGCAGTTCAGCAGAAAAAGTCAGTATCAGATGGGAAGAATGAGTCAGTTTGAAGCCTAGCAGAGCAGTTCAGTCAGAGAAGTTGTGGAAGTCAGCCAGAGTCAGAAGAGTTCAGTCAGAAACAGTCTCAAAAGGTCAGTTTAAACCAGTAGCTTGGAGAAGAGTTTGAGTTCAGTACAGCTCTGAGTTCAGAAAGAGCTAGTCAGAGGAACTCTGTTAACAGTAAGTCTTGGAGGCTTGAATATTCTAGACGGTACAGAAGGTGAGGCTGAAGCCTTCTAGGTCTGAGCTATCTGAGATAGCATCTTGAAGATTATATTGTATGGAGGCCAAAATACTCCAGGGCTCCAAGACTAAGGACTGAGGATTGAATTAGCCAAAGAATTAACTGCTTTTTGCCCTGAATCTTGATCTACAAACATGTCTCTGCTGTGTGTGTGTGTGTGTGTGTGTGTGTGTGTGTGTGTGTGTGTGTTACACTGATCCTAAGTAAAATACTTTTCTATAATAGGTTATGGTCAAAAATATTTCTACAGTTAAAGCTACTATACAATAACAGGAATATCAAATCATAGAACATTATAATCAGGTACAATTAAGGCAATTTCTTAATGAGAAACTTTATTAAATTCTAAAATTCCTCAGCAGAGGAAAATACTATTTGTAAGCTTAATTAAATGAATTTTCTAGTAATCCAGGTCTGACTATCCTCAAGTAAGTAGATACTATGATGCATACAGTTCAAACATGTCCTCAAGGACTCACATATTGAAAACTGGGTCCCCAATGTGCTATTAAAAGATGGTGTGATTTTTTAAGAAGTCCTAGAAAATCATTAGGTCACTGTGAATAAACCCTTGGAAGTGATTAAGTTCTCAAAAGAGTTATAAAAGAGCCTCCCCTGCCCTCTGGTTTCCTGTCTCACCATGTGACTTTTTCATCTACAGTCATAAGGACACCAAAAATGAATTCCTCACCAGAGGCAAGCCAATATCATCAGCATGCCTTTGAATCTCTAGAACAATGGTCCTCAACCTTCCTAACATTGAGACCCTTTAAAATAGTTCCCCATGTTGTGGTGACCCCCAACAATGAAATTATTTTTATTGCTACTTCATAACTGTAAGTTTGTTACTGTTATGAACTGTAATGTAAATGTCTGATAGGCAGATGGTCTTACGCGACTCCTATAAAAGAGTTGTTCGATCCCCCAAAGGGATCGTGACCCACAGGTTGAGAACTGCTACTCTAGAACTATGAGCTAAATCAAATTTTTTCATTGGGGGGAGCAAAGTATAAACGTGGGCAAGTAGTGTCTGTGTGTTTACACATGTGTGTATGCACATACGTGCACATGAATGAGAAGGCCAGAGGTGTGACTGTCTTCTTGATTGCTCTCCACCTATTTTTAAGATGGGTTCTCTCTTTGAAACTAGTGCACACTGATTGACTAGACAATCTGGCCACAAGTTCCAGAAATCCAACTACCTCCACTGTTTCCCAGCACTAGGGTTATGGATGTATACAATAACCACACCCAGTTCTTTTACAAGAATATGGGGAATATGAACTCATGTTCTTATGGTTGCTCAGCAGACACTTTGTCAAGTGAATTATTTCATCAGCCCCAACTTCTTTTTCTTTATAAAAGCACCCAGCTTCAAGTTTTCAGAATGCTAACAGAAAGTAGACTAATAGGACTGGAGAGATGGCTTAGCAGTTAAGAGCACTGACTGCTCTTCCAGAGGTCCTGAGTTCAATTCCCAGCAACCACATGGTGGCTCACAACCATCTATAATGTGATAAGATGCCCCCTTCTGGCAAGTAGGTATACATACAGATAGGGCACTCATACAAATAAAATAAATAAATCTTAAAAAAAAAAAGCAGACCAATATACTAGTGTCAAAGAGTACAGCTCCACAGTGTCTTATGTCTCTTTTATTTTCAATTTCACAAGTGAATTTGTTTTTTATATTTATTTATGTATATGTTTATGTGTGTATGCTACATAGGTACAGATGTCTGCAGAGGCTGTGTTGGAGGTGCTGGATTTCCTGGAGCTGGAGTTACAGGCACCTTGTGAGCCTCCTGACATGGGTGCTGGAACCAAATGTGGGTCCTCTGAAAAAGCAGCAAGTGCTCTTAACTTCCTAACTACTGAGCCATCTCTCCAGGCATGATAAGTGAATATGAACTTATTATTAATACATCTTTCCTGAAGACCACATCTAAAGAGTTATTAGTAGAACTTACAAATACTCAGTCTCCTACACATGTACTGTATGTACATACAGACAACTGCAGATCAGACTCATTATCCTGACCTATTAAGAATTACTTTTCCAGTTCAGATGGTGAGCTAGAAGCCATCAGAACCACTGGCTAATTACAGTTTGGAAATGAAACAAGAATACTTTATAAGCTCATCAGCTACTTCTCCAGTCCCAGAATTGACCTGATCACACTCCAACAAACCTTCTACCATGGAACCTTCTGCATTACAGTAACAACTGGTCTGCCAAGATATGCCCAGTGGTGCAATAGCAGCAACAATGTTATGAGGTAACAAACTGCTTTCTAATTGGTTTTAGGGGCTGATCCAGAAGAGAAAACTCATACCTAGTACTATAAATCTGGCTACGAACCCATAGCTGCAGAGCTCACAGGCGCTAGTGATGAATGTATTACTATTATTCCCCTAAACAGACATAGTATCAAACTGTCCCTTGAATTCATCTTTCTGCCCATGGATTAGTGCATCTCTCAAACCCTGTCAGGGAAGTTTTTTTTGTGTAGTGGACAGTAGTAAACACAAAGCTTACAACTGATCAGAGTATAGAGAATAAGTGTCAGTAGAGCACTCAATTACAAATGGGAAATGCATATATTACATTCCTAGTCATGCCCCAAAGGCTCAGGGACCATCAAGGAGGAGTCCGTGGAAAGACTCTAAGAACCAGAGGTTGGGGAGGGTAGGGGTGAAACTGTCTTTGGGACAGGGCAAGGACCATTGTACTATGAACTCACCACAGCTGTGGTTCCTGCATAAGACTACCAGATCAAGTCAGTCAATATACTAGCACAGAGAGAGCAGGCGTTCACAAACCTCCACTCCAGAGGAGCTACCACCAATTGATGGCTGCTAGGGGAAGGAGTCAGTTTTCTTTAAGGGTGTGGTCCCTGGTGGGTAGACCACACTCTGGGAGATGGCCCTACACCCTGAGTATGTGAGCAGCATGTATTAGACTTGATGAGTTATTTAAAAGAAAAAAAGAGGACATGAAATTGGAAGGGGATGAGGAAGTAGATTTGGGGGAGTCAAGCAGAAGGGTTGGGGTAAATATGATATATACTTCCATGACTTAAAATTTTTCAAACGTACCTTTATAGTCATTAAAAATTATTTCCTACTGTTCATCTGGGAAGTAAAAAAATCTGATTCACAATAGTTAAGTTTTATCAGGTTAGTGCAAATACAGAATAATCAAACACTGACCCACTGTTCCTAAGAAAAATACATGTAAGGTTTTTGTCCACACTCCTTGGTCACAAGAGTTTAATCAACCAATCAATATACAAACTTATGTTTCTGTTTTAAAACACTTTACAGCATTATATCTACACCTGTACTTGAACTAAGCTTACTTAAATGCATTTCCTCCACAACATGTCAGGTTTGTTGTTGTTGTTGCTGCTGCTGCTGTTTTTATGCTTAGGAACATTCAGCACTTCAGCAGTAGGTGTGGGGTCATTTTAAACAAAATCATGAAAGGAAAAAGGAAAAGAAAGGACTCACTATGAAAAGAAAAACCAGGAGATTGAGTCACCTTATTTAACCTCAACTAGGAACACACACTGACTAAATCAAATTTTTTTTTTCCTTACTTTTTGTATGGTCCTATTTGTGAATCAGTGGAACAGCACCAAGAGTATTAATTTTGAGGTTACAAATAAATATTAGCAAACAGGAAAATTTGAAAATACAGAATCCACAAATAGTAAAAATCTCTAACTGGTGAAAATTTTCTCACTGAAAGTATTCCACCTCCTGCTGGGGAGATGGTTCAGGCACATAATCAAGAGGAGCTGAGTTCAGATCTCCAGCACAAAAATAAAAAGCTAAACACTGCAGTATGCATCTGTAATCCTAGGCTGAGGTAGATCTTATATTGGAGACCAACCTGGACATCAGTGAGAGAAAACTTTACTTTAAAAAAAAAAAAACAGAAAAAAACTGTATTCCAAGGCTAGAGAGACAGTTCAGTGGGTAAAGTGCTTGCTATGAAAGCACAAGCACCTAAGTATAAATCCCAAGTACCCTCTTTGAAAAACCAGGAACAACGGCATGCACCTGTACTCCCAGCACTGGGGAGGCAGAGACAGGAAGATTCCCCGGGCTTGCTGGCCATCCATTCTAGCCAAATCCTGGGCCTCAGGTTCAGTGAGAGAATCTCTCTCAAAAAACAAAATCGAGAACACTAAGGAAGACATTAGATGTCAATCTCTGGCCTAAGAGTGCACGCACACACACGCACTTACTTTCATCTAATAAATCAATAAGGAATAAAAATTTAAAGTCACCATTATGTGACTCCTGGTGAGAAGAATGAAACTAAACAAGGGTGAAGGATTTGCTAATATCAAAAAAAAGATGTCCAAATCTTTCCAATGGAAGCAAAACATGTGAAACAGAATCCAATCAAACCTCTGCATCTCACTGTCAATGTTGCAAGAGCATAGAGAAAGATATTTTATTCTTTTATTTAGTATTAGATACTCCAATTTGTTAATCTGATGTCCTCAAAGGCAGAAGTCACGCTACTCAGCTTTTCTTCCCAATCACAGAACACACTAAAAACTGTTTAAAATTTTTAAAAGAGTAATCACTAATCAATGAAAATGTTCTCAGAAACTTGGGAGTATTAATTCATATGGCTTATAAAAGTAAAAACTAAAGAGCTGGAGGGATGGCTCAGTAAGGAAGAGTGCCTGCCGCACAAGCATGAACACCTGAGGAGTTTGAACCCCCAACACCCAATTGAAAGCTGGTGTGACTACTTGAGTTTGTAATCCCAATCAGTGCTGTGGGAAGTACAGACAGGACAGTTCCAGGTTCAGAGAAACCTTGCCCTAAGAGAATAAGTGACAGGACCTACCCACCCACATGTGCATAGGTGCCCCCATGCGTGTGTGTGTGCGTACACACACACACACACACACACACACACAGTACTTAAAAAAAAACCAATTGTCTCAATAAAAAAGATAAACAACTAATTCACCCAACAAATGCACAGCCATTATAGGCCTACTATGGGCTAAACATAGAAACATACAAAAAAGACACATACAGTTTTTGTTAGGATACGTTTAAACAGGCAGTAGTATAAAGTATACTATGTACTATAACGAAAGTACAGAACATATGCCATGTGCACAGAACCACACCATAAGTTCTAGGTCTTGTCATTTAAGTAGAGAAGCTGGCTATCTATGAGGTTCCACTTGCTCACTCTAGGATACGCACTTTCAAATACCTGGTGTCTTGGGACACTCAGAAACACAGGTAACAAAGCATATGATAGCAGTGCTCACTGATCCATTTCCTTAAGGATGAAAAGAGCAAGAAGAACATATACACAGGACACCATACCCCACAAATCGGATCGGAGTCATGCCCCTACAGCAAGCTCCTACTAGACTACTAAGTGCAGATTAGTTTCTGCCACCTTTATAGCAAGCAAGTAAATTTTCTGATACAGAATGCCACAATTTTGAGTTTCTTGAGGTAATGAGGAAAGTACAAAATGAAGAGACAAAAAAAAAAAAAGCCAACACAGAAGATAAGGATTAAAAAGCAAAGGGGAAGGGGAGCCAAAACAGGTAAAGATGTTTAGAGTGAAGTCTTAAAAACAAATTAAGGAAGTTCAAAGAAACTAAAACAGAGACATTACAACCACACCCTGGACTCAGTCATTTGGTGGGGGGAAGAGGAGGGAGAATAAAAATGTATAAAATGAAGTCTGCCTGCAGGTGCTCTGACATGAGGTTACTGTGTGCAAGGGTAAAATTATGTAATTCTGGAGACAAAAGAGAACACCTGGCATATGACTTCTAGTCCCAACATGAGTGACATTTCCTGCAAACAAACGGGATGGCTATCTGGAACGGCCCAAATATTTCATGGTAGTGGCCCTTTTATCTGCACAGAGAAGCAAGGATCCAACTTCCCAGGTAAATCAGTTTTATAGGAGAATGTTCAGATACTTGCAGAGATGTACACAAAGAGCAGGTTAGGAAAATGGATACCTGGAGACTTAAAAAATGCAGCATAGATAGCTGGGCCGTGGTGGTGCACACCTTCAATCCCAGCACTCAGAGGCAGAGGCAGGTGGATCTCTGTGCATTTGAGGCCAGCCTGGTCTACAGAGTAAGTTCCAGGACAGCCAGAATTACAAGAATGAAACCCTGTCTCAAAAAACAAAAAAAAAGTAATAAATGTCTTCTCGATGTGCATAAACTTGAAAGAAAGAAAGCAAAAAATATTAACTAGCATCTACTGAAAGTATCCAGAGAAATAATATACAAAAGCTCCTATTAAGTAGTTTCTGTTAAGGAGCAGATACAAATCCATCCAAATCCCATAGCTCCTTCTTGCAGTCACCCTTTTCAGTTTTCAGAAAGTCTCAGGATTTTTGACAGGCTGTACAGAGTCTGCACACACCCGAGGAAAGACCAGGATGATGCAGAGAAGTCTGAGACTGCATATTTAAAAAAAAAAAAAAATCAAGCATTTGTCAAATCTATAATGAAGCCTACAAATACATAAATAAGGGTAACAGTTTAGGAACTAGGGATATACTTCAGCTGGTAGATTGCTCATCTAGTAATCACAAGACCGTGGGTTATCTTCCCAAGACTGCAAATAAAATAAAATAAAATAAAAAATAAAAATAAAAATACACCTAATGGGCCAGCAAGAAAGCTCAGCTTATAACGGACTTTGTCTTGTAGAAATGGCAACCTGAACTGGATCTCCAGAACCCACACAAAAGCTAGAAAGAGAGAACTAACTCCAGAATTGTCCTCTGACCTCCAAAAACATGCCTCAGCATATGAACACGTTAACACACACACCCCACAATACACACCACACACACACAAACCCACACACTACACACATACATACATGCCACAGTGCAGGCACACACACACCCCATATGTATACTAGAATACTAGCAATAACACCTCAGAACAGATATTGTATCCTCCAAAAATTTTAAAAAGGAGTATTTTAGAACATTTTGTATAGTAAAATCATTAATTGCAAACTGCAGTGCTCATTATTCTTTATTGCATGTTGATTTTACTATGATACTGTGGTATTTTGCTTAACTAAAAATAATCCCTGAAAGTCATTCATAACGTTCACAAATAACATGTTCTCCAAATCCTATGCATGCAA
Organism: Cricetomys ansorgei; assembly: GCA_026225945.1. Classification (NCBI taxonomy): domain Eukaryota; kingdom Metazoa; phylum Chordata; class Mammalia; order Rodentia; family Nesomyidae; genus Cricetomys; species Cricetomys ansorgei. Next base: position 7,881,927 of record JAMJFZ010000242.1, read on the forward strand.
TGTTAAAGCTCTTTACCACAAATTCTCAAAGTCTCAGGGTAGTTTTTAGAAACCTAATCCTTATGATTTATAGGATAATGTCAAAATCCAAACTTGCCACCATGCATTGTGAGTGTGTTGAGTGTGTGTGTGTGTACTGGATCTAAATTGAACTCATTATAAAAATGGTTTGCTCTCATTCTGTCAGACCAAATATGCTAAAGCCAGTGAGGCTATTCCTGAACCAAAACTTAGCATCAAATGAGACACAAAAAAAGGACCTCAGGTAGTCAATGACAAACGGACCTAATACACACCTATTAAAACACTCCTATACATACATATTATCATAGTGAATTAATATGTATATATTTCCTAACCATACTCTTTATAAACAATACACTACAAATATTCTATTACAGAGATTAAAAAATATTTCTACTGAAGAAAAAAGCAGAGGTACTTCTCAGCCATGATACAAAAGAGATACCAGAAGTCTAGTCTACTATGTGACCACTGACGTCTTCTGTCCCAGAGGAAACTCCTGTCCTTTTGACACTTTCCAGCTAAGAAAGGAAAATCAAGGGTTTGAAGTCAGTCTGGATTGTGCACTAAGACCCCCGTATCAAAAAAAAAAAAAAAAAAATGATTTTGTAAATATGATCGATATAACATAAAATGAGTAACTTTTAATTAGTAAGCTTCCTTAAGGTTAACTTTAGAGATACTTTTGTTTTTATTTAGTTTTCAATATTTCCAAGTCCTCCCTAGTTGATGATATAATTTCTTCTTCATAAATTTCCTTTAGCAAGCTTTATAAGATATCTTAATGCTCTAGCTTTGATGCTATGCTTACCAAAAATTACTAACGTGAAATGAACAAGGCCTCACCAAGGAAGCTAGGTCCGAGGCTATGAGAAGTCACTTCTTTAACCTTATCCTCTGGATAACAGCTGGGTGTATATGTTGTGTTTACTTGTTTTGGGTCTCATTCTGTAGACCATTAGCACAAAATCATAGCAATCCACTTGTATCAGCCTCCTGAGTGCTGGGATTATAGGTCCATGAACCATCATGCCTTTCTATTCATCTATTAACAACATGTTGGCACTCTCAGCTCTCTAGCCAGGTCTACAAAGAAAATCTTATATGTTTCTTCTACTTTTTACCACAAGGGTGAAAAATATATGGACTAATTTTTAGTTGAACTTTGTTAAATAGCTATATATAAAATAAAACTCATTTTCACTTATTTGACTTTTCTCATCCCACTCATAAATTATTTTCCAGTCTTCAAAAAATAACTTTTGTAAGTACAGTATTAAGCTAACTAGCAGAGCATACAATACACATTCCAATTAATCAACTAATTTTCAACAGATCAGAAAATATACAAAAGAATTCTTTTTTAAATTAGTGACATTCTAATACCTTATTAACACATAAGCATTTATAGAATATCAATAAAATAAAGATATTTTAGCTACAATGTACCTTGATATTCACATACTAGAAAAGAACTCAGAAAACAATCTACCTTTTGCTTGAATGAAAATTGTTATCACAAGAATCCATTTCTTGAAAGATTTAGATTGAGGAAGTATTACAGCTAATACTGCTTTCAGATCACAGGGATGAATATAAATATAAACATAAAATAATGCTTTATAAAAATTGCACCTAGAAATGCCACCTACCCAACAACTAATGCCTAGTAGTTATACTTGCAAATTGGTGCTAGGCAGTCCGCGATTACAATTTCATTGTAAGGACTCATGGTCGTATGTTTGCACAGCATAAAGCATGCATATGCATAAGACTAGTGTGACAGAATGAATGTTCTCTCTTCTCCATTACATTACCAAATTTTCCTGCCATATTAAAGTGCAGTATTCCTTGTTAGAATAACTATTTCACAGAAATAGAAAATAAACATGACACAGACTGGGTGTGAGGGAAAAAAGCATTTTCACTTCCCTTTTCACAAAGGAAATTCTGAACATAATTTTAACTCTAAATATATCACATTCTAATGCACTGTCTAGTACTCTTGCAAAAACAAATCTAAAAAAAAAATATAACACAATCATTTCAAAATATTGAGAAGCCTATTACTTCTATAAAGTACATACCAAAAGGTATCACATGGTCAACTTAAAACTTTCAACTTAAAATTTCAGAGGTCTACAGAGATGGCTCAGGAAATATAGTCTTTGCTGCATGAGCATGATGGCCTGAGATCAGATTCCCAGCACCCACAAAAAACTGCTGGGCATGGCAGCAGCACATGCCTGTCATCTCAGCATGGGGTGAGGGTGGAAGGAACATCACATAGACAGATCCCAAGGGCTCCTTGGCTAGCCATTCTCTCTGAAATAGCAAGTCCCAGCTCCATTGAGAGATACTACCTCAAAAAATATGGTGAAGAGAGAGGAAGATACCTGAAGTTGAACTCTGGCCTCTACAAGTACACTCAAAGGCAAATGCACGTGCATGCATGCACACACACACACACACACACACATAAATACATACATACACACTTACATACATACACACACAAACATATATATATAAATACATTCATATACACACACTCATACAGAATCAACTCAAAATTTTAAGATAATCTCAATGTATTCAATTTTAAAAATAAAAAAAAATATGTAACAATACATTTAAGAAATATTTATTTCAAGGTATTACATGATGGTAGTAAAATTATGTGTAAAAAACTTAAGTTGGCAGAAGCATCCCTCACTAGAAATCTATTTTCTTTACTCAAAAAAAAGTAGAAAAGACTAAATTCTAAAGAATGTCACTTACAATAACTTCCATTAACATATTCTTTTGGAAGATAAATAGCAAATATATTTATATGTACACGTATATATATCTATGCCTTTCCTTTATATATAATGAAGATAGGAAATGTCTAATACAACTTTCTTGAAAATGAAAATACATAACTGGTTTTATACTCATTCTGCTTTGCATTTTCACTGAAGCAGGTCAAGCTTGAGATTATTCTGTGAGTTATGACACACAGGTATGCACTTCAGTGTTTTGTTACTGCTGCTATCTGAAGGGAGATGAAAAATCTGTTACTTAAAAAAAAAAAAAATCTGGCTGAGTGCCTCCAAAGACTAAGGGCACGGTACCTGTCCCAGAAATGGTTGGCTGACTTAACGACAGTCACAGCCCCCAGTCCTAAACAAATCTGTAATGTCGACAAGACTACTTTTATGGCCTCCCACCTGTTGGTCGGAAGGGTATGATACTAGTAATTTGGATATGAGAACTCTAATAATCAAGAGCATGACATCAGTATTTCATTCAACCTTCCCATGACTCATTCAATTTTAAAAATCATGTGATTTTCCCACACCTCCGCATCCCACCGTTTCTGCTGTTCTCAAATTTGATTTAAAAAAAAAAAAAAAAAAAAAAAAAAACCTTTCCTCCTGTCATTGAGACGCCAGAATTCCAAATTTACCTGACAAGTTTTTATTTCCTCACAATGTTTACTCTCCACTTAGATTGAGGAACAATGTAGTCTACTGAGATCAAAGGTGTAAGCAGCATTTGGGACAAGGACTAGAGGCAGCAATTCAGTAAATAATTGCGTAAGTTTATTCATGCAAATTGTTTGTTTGAAATTAGAATAGAGTTCTATGTAAAAACACATAATCTTACTACTTAGATAATTCATTTTAGTAAATCAAAAGCAATTTTAAAACCAGCAATATTTTTAGTGCTAAAAAATATTCAGACCCGAGCATATTTAAGACAAACAACATTGGAAGCTTTCTAACCTTTCATCCACTGCATCTGCATAACACCATGGAGTTCAAAGTGCATTTACATGCATTATTTATTTAATTCTCAAAACAAGTAGACACAGTGGTCATTATTGATTACCTCTCTAAAATCCATTTCTTCCATTCCTTCCTTCTCATACTGTTTTCAAAATATCCTGTCTCCACTGTGCAGCTGCAGGGCAGGACATCTATCCTGACTAGTACATACAAACATAACTCTATTTCCCTTCTCCTAACTGGATAAAACAGGTATTCCAGCCAATTGTGATCAATAAAATATGAAGGGAAAAGTATGCTGGTAGGCCAATGCTAAGATTTCTTTGATTTGGGGGGCAGGGGGGACAAAATGAGGGAGGATAAGAAGCAAGCTCCACTCCTTCCTCAGCCAATACAAGCCTACAATGTGGTCCGATAGCAGCCTAAGGATGAACTGAGAGCACAAACAACAGAGCCAGTAAAGTCACAGAAAAGCAAAGGACAACTCAAGATTCAGTTCTGGGCCTTCCTAATTCAGTGCTGCACCTCAGTACATTGTATTTCAGCCTTCTGAAGCAGCAGAACCCACATAAGCAGCACATCCCCGTATCTTTCCCAACCAGGACCTTGTTATTTTTTCAACTGCAAGTTCTCCTTTCCAACTTAAACTAAGTTAGGCAGGTTAGAATAGCAATCTCAAGGCATCAGACCAACATGCTTTGCATCATGTTCAAATGTTCATGATACACATCAAGGGTGTGGTATTTTTACTTTCTAAGAACAACCTCACCTACCAATTCACCCCAGTAGTCCCTACTTAACTTGAGAAGCTACTGAAATGATAAAGCTCTACCCCTAAAGTTGATGCTGTATAAAAGCTGAAAAACAGCATATGAAATGAGGTCAAGGGCTGCATTGGAAATTATGTGAGACTAACATTAATCACTTGACTAGATATTTAAACAATTTACTCTAAGAAATGGCCTTCTGGTAGGTCAGGAATACCAGCATTCCCTTTTTGTTTAAAAAAAAAAACTATACACGCTAGCAGAGTAACTCAAGCCCATAATCCTAACACTTGGGAAAGTGACAGGGAGATTTAAAGTTCAAGATCAGCCTGAGTTACACAGTGAATTCCAGACTAACCTGCACTACAGAGTGGAAATGCCTCAAAAAACCAAAACAATCAGCCATTAAGAAATGCTAATAAGTCTCAAAGGGGGTGTAACTAGATTAGATTTTAGTAGGTCCCTTTTTATTTATCAACAGTTGTAAACTAGCTTTTAGAGAAATTATAATTTTTAAATCTGCAGAACAACAACAAAAAAAAATAACAAACAAACAAAACCCTACAGCTAAAACAAAACAAGGTTCATTTACAGGGTGATCTTGCCCTGCAGGGCCAAGGTCCTGTCTTCCAGCAGGAACTCACTGGTTAGAGTTCCATATTCTTTTTCTTGCAAAAGCTACAGCTATAATACATCAACTGTGACTGCCAGCTCCTGTGTTGTTTCTTTCTTTCTTTTTTTCTTTCTTTTTTTCAAGACAGGGTTTCTCTGTTGTAACTCTTGCTGCCTGGAACTCACTCTGTAGACCAGGCTGGCCTTGAACTCACAGAGACCTCCTGCCTCTTCCTCCCAAGTGCTGGGATCAAAGGCATGCGCCCCCACTGCCCAGCGCTCCTGTGTTTCTTAAATGTGAAAAAACATCTCACACTTAACCAGCCTTACTATGGGGTCTTTACAGATTGTCCTGGATTAAAATCATTTCATTCTTCTCCATATTTCAATAGTAATTGTTTTTGCTACACTCTTGTTTCCAAAGCAGCCAAACAGTTCAAACACGTTTCTGACCTCAGAATTTGCTGAACAAGGTTTTATTGCACTGTGTGATTACAAAATCAAGTGTTAACTGCCACTGACAGTTTGTGGAGCACAAGCACAAATGATTCTTGGGAGGAATGAAAGTTCACGATGAAACTAGAGAGTAGTTTAATGCCATCCCGTGCAGCATGGGCTTTGCTCTGTTAATTCTACAGGGAGAAGAAAGAGTACCATTTAAGCTCTTGAGTGGGTTTAAGCAGAAGTCACATAAGAGGCATTCTCCTATAATGAGTCTTCCCAGGAGTCTTTGGTTATTCCACACACCATTCAGCCCTCTAACAATTGATACATATCAGCAACTTCTGAAATGAAGATCTATATGGCATCATACCTAGCCACTTTTATATCAATTTGCTGAATCTTGATGAAGAAACGTAATGGCAAAACCTTAACCCTTTATCTCCTCTCCTCTCCTCTTCCCCTACCACACATATATATGCACACACACCAAATGTGTAAGAGCTCAAGAAAGGACTTCTAGGCAATCCAGAAGTGGCTAAATACATTTAAAAAAAAAAACTTGAACACAACTTAGGTAGACTAACATTACTAGAGGGAAAAAGCATTAAGTAGTTAAAGGAAAAAAACAACTAGCATAACTGATGTAGGTTTTGAGTCTTAAATCACTGAAAGCTATAAAAATAAAAATTGACATGATTCAGCCACAAATTTATTATACTCAATTATAACTAGATTATACATCACTCGTAAAGAAAATGGCAAAAAAAAAAACATTTCTTTCTACCCAAAACACATTAATGTTAAAGGTGCAAAAAAAAAAGGTAAAAAGTTGGGCAGTGGTAGCGCACACCTTGATCCTAGCAGGTGGATCTCTGTGAGTTTGAGGCCAGCCTGGTCTACAGAGTAAGTTCCAGGACAGCCAGAGGTACAACAGAGAAATCCTGTGTTGAAAAACAAAAACAAAAAACAGCAAAAACAAAAAAGAAAGAAAGAAAAGAAAAAAAAGAATGCTAAGATGATAAACAGGAAATAGATGGAGAAAATATAAACCACCTACATAAGAATATAATCAGTACATACTAAGCCCAGGTACCATAATATAAGGGAACTTCAAGCACATAGTTTCTAAATTCCAACTTTGAGAAGGGAGTTAGGAAAACATGCCTAAAAATAATCTCCACATATACCTCTCTCCATCAGTAATTTGTAGGCAAGCACTCTACCACTGAGCTACATTCCCAGGCCTTACTACGTATTTTCTAAGTAGTTCCCAGGCCCTCCAGACTGATTTCAGACTAAAAAATAATGCATTCTTGATTCAAAAAATAAAGCCCCAAGTAGATTCTGTCTTGTGGTGGATCAACACAAAGGGAATACTCATCACTAAATCCCTATTTTCTGTATCTTTAGATACCCTGCAACTGAAAAAAGACACATATCCCCATTACCACTTTCAAAGAAAGTACCAGCTTTCTTCTTAAAAAGCCAACACTAGAACACACTAACAGTAACAAATAATATCACTGAATGTCAATTGCTTGAATAAAGACAAAAACAATATCAAAGTTGAAGAAAAAAGCAATACTGGTGACTATAAAGTCAGAATAAAAAGGATTCATTATATTTGTTAATCTCAAGATATATTTTCAACAGCTTACTTAAAATCACTTAAGACCTCTCTCCTCTCAAATGGGAGTCCCCTCATTTAACTGAATCCCCTAAAAGAGTTCAAAGAAGTCTTATACAAAGTAGACTTAAAAGTAAATTACAGCTAGTTTTTTTTTTTTTTGAGGGTGGGGGAATCAAGATATTACAAATTCAGTTACAATCTTAGTCTTTTTTATTATTAAGAGGGATTGTGAAAGACAGGGAAAAAACACCTTCACTGTAACATGATTCAGGATTTTACAAGCACTCAGAAACTGAAGGTACGGGGGTGATATTTTTCTAAGCACTATTTTGATAGTGATTTATTGAGGGTTAAATTATTTTAGAGTCAATTAACACTTAAGATGACTAAAAACTTCATTCATATATGTTTACCCATAACTGTGGTTATTCTTATTTTACCATCTTACTATTACAGTTAATTTTCTTCATGTGTTGATTATTTTACATTACACTTTATCCATAGCAATTCTCACCCTCAAATATATTCACAGTAACAGATCATGCAATGGCCTGCATTTTGTCCTGTTTAATGTTTCAGCATTCCCTTTATAACGATATATATATATATATATATATATATATATATATATATATATATATATATATATATATATATCTTGGGGGTGCCCTTTGTAATTAAACCATTACGGTGCCCTTTGTAATTAAACCATTACTTGTTCTATTATGGGGGGAGGAACTGAACCAAAAATTATACCATAGTAATGATCTGTTCTGTTCCCAACAGGGAAAAGATTACAGGATGGATCTGAGGGAACACAGAAATAATTGGAGAACTTCCTATTTTTCCCTGAGTCATTTTTACAATCCTGATTTATTTCATGTAAAACCAATTACCAGATTACCAGACACACCCATAATCAAATGTAAATAAAGAAAAATTGTAAAGCCATGTATAAACTGCTTTCCACTGTACACATCTGTTTTCTCCCATTAGCATAGTTTGCCAGCTAACTAATTTGCTTCCTTAAACATACCATTCTTATTTGTCTACCTCTCGTCACCGCAGAAGAGATACATTTGAAAAACCTTCACACCTCAAACTGACTCATTTTTAAATACAAGGCATTCTGAACCTCCATGGCCTGCTCCCACCTCCTTTCACAGCTTCCTCTTCCACAGCAGCCTTGTGTCAGCTCAACAGGTGCTCTAACATCCAGCCATATGACAGTGCTCAGCCCACTCCCTTCACTTAGAAACTACTGTCCGCAGCCCTCGGTGCCTATGAAAATATTTAAGGCCCAAACAGTGTCACAGCTCCACGCTCATTCATAACTCCCTTCAAATTAGTATCTTTCACTGACACACCATGCTTCCATCCACCTCTAATAAAACCTACAAGGAAGTTTGTGTTGCAATTACTTATGAGCATGCCTGCTTCTCCCTTGAAGGTAGCTACAGAGCCTCACTCACCTTCATAATTCTACCCAGTTTTTAAATAATATCAAGTGGTAAAGGTACAGAGCTCATTAAATTATCCCTTGACTCTCTTCCCAGTACTTTATTTTGAAAGAAGTAACTAATGACTTTCCTGTTTACAAGATTTGTGTTATACATTATTAACATTTGCAAATCTAATAATGAAAATGTCAAGAATTACATAATTCGTTACTTTTTTAGGCTGACAAATGGTGGGGGTGGTGGAGCACAATAAATCATCAATAATCATTCCTCAATATTCCCCCAACCTAAAAAAAAAAAAAAAAAAAGTCTCATCTATATCAACATTAAAAGCAAGGTGACACACTAACTGGTTATCCTAACGCTCAAGAAGCTGAGGCAGGAGGATAAAGAATTCAAGTCCAACCCAAGCTATGTAGTCAGACTCAGTCTCAAAATTCCAAAATGAAGAAGTAAACAAAACAAAATAAACCTTTCTGTCCCCAAGTCCTACATGAATTTCTTCTACCTAATGCATACATACCCAGAAACGCAAGCTCACTTAAAGCAAAACTATGTATACATTCTATTAAGAATGTATGTAAAAGGCAAAAACCCTTTTCTTCCAATGCCTATAAATATAATATTCATCTTTGTGCAGCTAGAAAAGCTAATATACAAAATAATGAACAGTTTATCTTGGGTCAAAATCACAGTATAAAGTTAGGTAATCATTATAAGCTGTAAGCATCTGATTTTTGTCACCGAATCTATTTTCTTAAACCAGTCTCACGTCTAATTTTAATTGTTCTTATACAACTCTGTAACTTTTTCTTTCACATCGTGTTTACAGGGAAAGCCAATATTCAAAAGAAACACACGTTTTAAATTTCGATTATCTCTACATGTGGTCAATTGTCAAGTATATTCACAAGAAGCCATTGCATGAATAAAAATAGTTTCTTTTTCGCAAATGTATTTTTTAAAGCTGTTTCATCTTCTAGTATTAGGCACACGTCAAACAATGTTCAAAGGGGGCACCGATCTAAGCCGGGGTACTCATCACAACAGTTAAAACTCCTTCCCAGCCTGCAGCAACAGTAGCTTGCTGCCACTCAGACTTCTCCCTCACCCTTTAACTTTTCCTCCTGAAACAGGAGGTGCGAGAGCGGGAGCAACCGTGGCTGGCACAGGCCTAACCCTCCCGACCCAGGAGCACACTGGATCTCCACCGCCACCCCGCACCCACCAACTGCGGTGCCGCCTCCCCCGCGAGCGGGGGTAAACACAGCAGCCCGGCCCCGGAGCCCCGCGGCAGGCACGCCGCCGCCCTCCCCGAGCGGCTCGGCCAAGTTCCGAGTCGGCGGAGGGCTCGGCACGCCGGTGCATCCCCGCAGCCTCGGCTGAGGGAAGTTGCTCCGCGCCGTGCCGCCTCCTCCCCGCCGGCCCGGAGCTCGAGCGGCCGCGCGGCCGCCGGGCCCCTCCCCAGCCCGGCCCGCAGCCCCCGCGTCGCCTGCCCCGGGCCTCGCCCGCCGCCCGCGCCCCCGGCCTGCCCGCCGGCCCCGCGGGCCTCCGCCGACCAGAATTTACCTCAGAGGCGCGGCCGCGGGCAGCGGGCTCGGCCCGGCGCGCGCGTCCGCCCGTCAGCGCCGGCACATCCCCGCCGCCGGCGGCCGCGGGAGATGAGCGAGGCCCGGGAAGGAAAGCGCGAGCGAGGGAGGGACGGGCCCGCGTCCGCTGGCTCTGCGCGCCGCCGCCGGCGCCTCCTACTGCCGCCGCTGAGCGCCGAGTCGCCGTCCGGGCCGCGGCTGTGGCCACCGATGCAACCGGGAATGAATGCACGGCGGCGCCTCGCTTATCCGGAGGTCAAACATCCTTCGGCCTCGGGCATCCGGAGCGGCACCGGACCCGGAAGTGAACACATGAGGAAAAAAAAAAAAAAAAAAAGAAAGAAAGAAAGAAAAGAGAGGAAAATAAAAAAGCGTCTCGTCTCTCCAGTGGCTGAGGCCCCCAAGCTTCCCGCATCAGCGAAAAGAGCCGAGTGGAGCCGAAGATGACACCGGCCGACTCGGATTGGTCGGCTCGTCGGCCGAAAAGGAAGCCACACGCTCACTGACTGGCAGGGCCTAGAAAGTCTAAGTCCCGCCCCGTCCCGCCTTCGCAGGAGCAGCGCGCGGTGGGGAGCGGTTGTAGGTCCGCGGTGGCCTCTCTCTAGCTGAGGTCGTGGGAGGCAGGCTGAGCCAGGTCTGCAGAGAACTGGGGAACCACACTCCAGGGCTTTAGAAATGCTGCTAAGAATCTAGGGGACAGCGTTCAGGGGATCGTTGCTCAGCCAGAGTGACGAGGCCTTGGACATGTCCGGAGGGCCATCCAGATGCCAACAAATCAGGACCAGGTTGACAGGTTCTCACTCCACCTCCTTCTGACCCCAAATGCCATACCATAAATTCGGTATGCTTAGAAAAAAAATGGCTTATGTTTCACATTCGTGAGCTCAGGTCATCATCCCCTGAGCGAGCTAAAAATTGTGTCATAGATAATAGTGCAATTTTTCAAATGAAGCTCTAGGAGTTCGAACACTAAACATGACTCAAGTCATTAAACTAAAGCTCAAACTGGAGTCAGTGGTTTCCGGATCCACGTCCCAGGCTACCCTGCTCACTTTGAAAGAGCAGAAGATTATATTCTTCGTTAAGCCCTGATTCATGAGTAACACCATCATTGTGTTAAGATCTGTAATTCCAGCTATTAAGAGAGGCTGAGACAGACAGCAAGCTGGAGCTAAGGGAGCTGGGGCTGGCTTGAAACTTAGTAATAGAATACTAACCTAGCATCCAAGAGTTAAGTTCAGTTCACGGTACAGGGGGCCAGTGTGTGTTGGTGAGGCAGGTTAAGATTTATACATGTCCAGACTTAGGTAATCATGTATCTACTCGAACAACATATTCCAAAGTCTCTGTTCTAAAAAGCTTATCTTCCAAGGACCCAGAACTGGAGCATAAATGAAGTTAAACCTATCTTTCTAAATGGAAGAGAAATGTCCACAAAATGCATTGTCTTTCTCTCCCAACCAACCATTGTACACTATCTACCCCAGATGAATACACTTTGTATTTATTGTTAAGCAAATGCTCTTATGAATGAGACATCTACAGGATTTTTTTGTTGTTGTTGTTTTAAGACAGTATCACTAAATTGCCCAGGCTAGCACTGAGCTCACTTTGTAACCAAGGCAGACATTGATTTTGTAATCCTCCTACCTCAAGGTTGGACATGGTGGAATTACAGGTCTCTACCATCAGGCCAGACCCAAGTTTTGATAAAGAACACTAACCCTTTTAAACCGCACATATATAAATGGATTAGATATATTTCAATTAGGTGTGGGTCAGAATGTTTATATTTCTAACATTTAGTAAATATTTTTCATTGATATTTGACTGGAAACTCATAAATTGAAACTAGCAAGAAATCTAGATAGGAATTAAATCTTCAGCCTCTTCAATAACTTGTAAGAAAATAAAAACAAAATCAATATGAAAATAATTTATATCAATGGAGGAAAAGCCAAATCAACAAAACTCTTCATAGCCTAATGTCACAGAGTGTGCATTCCAGTCCGCTATACGGCAAAACAGTGCAGTTTGTGTCAGTCGTGTCCTAACCCAGCTGTTCTTCGGGCACATACACTGCACTGATATTTTTTGTCACTCCTATAGTGTCAGTTTGTGTGCCCAGGTGGTCACAGTCTTTTATAACACACTGAAAACATTCATTTGTCAACTTTCTCTTCTGTGAAAAACTTCATTTCTTACCAATTCTTCACTATGTTGGAAATAGAGAATGGAATACAACAGAAGGCAAAAGCTGGTCATTTTCCCTCTTCTCTAAGAAATGAGGTTTCAAACAGAAGAAAGAAGAAACTTGGTTAGTTACAAGCAGGAAGTCACGGGATTAGGATGTTTATTAAAACCTTTCAAAACAAACTCAGATGGCACCTTCATTTTTTCTTTCCACACATTTTACCTGTAACCAAAAGCCTGCTATGGCCATCAAAAGCCTGAGGCATTACCAAACTAAATTCATTTGTTTCTTTTTCAAGATTATCCTTAAGGTCAAGTACCTGTGGCAGAGATGTAATTAAGAAAAAGCAAATAGTCAAATGGAAAGAGAAAGGCGACAGAATGAGACACTATAACCATAGCCAGGGGCTGGAAGCAGAGCAAGACATCTTAGTCACTTCGTCTCAAGAAAAATCCAGAACAAGGGGTGCAAAAGGAATGGTTCCATGAGAATGCCAATCACATACAGCAGCTACCTCCACTTATAGGAAAGCGTTGCACAGCAACCTTTCTTTGCAATGGTTGTAGAACGCTATCCTCTAAGCATAGCAGACCTTATACTATCTTCATCAAAGCAGCTGTGACTGTATAAAAGCAATCCACAAGATTGAGGCAGTTCGTGTGATACCTTACTATAAGTGTTGATCCAAGAGACCCCAGAGAACCCCCAAAACAATATAGTCTATTTCCATTGCTGTGGATTGCCCACCAGGACGGTGAGGTAAGATCTTATTGCTGAGGATACCACATACCTTGGTTGCAGGACATAGAGAAATCGAGCTAGAAGTGAACTAGAAGCTTCCTTCCTTCTAGCTACCTTTCCTAGAGCCAGAGGATGCTATGCAGTCTGTTGAAAAAGAAAAATCATCGCCAGTCATACCCAGTGGTGGACTCTGCATAGTACAATACTGACCTTCCAGCCAAGATGTGCCCAGTGTTGCAGTAGTGGCATGGTTGTAAAGGAAGTAAGTATTGACTCCCTTATTAGATTCAAGGCCTCTTCCACAGGAGGGAATTCACACTGCGTACCATAAACTTGATCAACCTCATTGGTTGGTAACATCATGGCTCTAAGAGGGACCCACCTACCACTGTCATTTTGCTAAATGGAAACAGTGTCAAACTGCCCTCTAAATATTTGTTTATACCCATAGGTTAGCATTACTTTCAGTCTTGGTAAGAGAAGCTTCTTTTTCAGTAACACAGACTCATAATTGGTGAACATTGCTGAGAATAAGTGGTTGTCAACTGCTTGGCTCTAAATGGAACACCTATATCACACACACACACATACACACACACTCCAACACCATGCCAAAGGCTTAGAAAACATCACACAAGGAGCATAAGCGATGTGAGAGCTGGAGGATGGGGAAGAATGCTGTGAAACACTGTGTTCTGGTCATAGCGTGGTCAATGCACTCATGAACTCAGAGCACTCAAGTTATTTGTACAGTACCTTTCCTGTGATGATCAAGCCTGTGAACATCCCATCACAGATGGGGGATGGTCTCCTGAGACCCCATCCCTTGCAGAGGAGTTATCTGTAGTGAATAACTACTGAGAGAAAGGGAGTCTTTTTTTTTTTTTACTCCCCTCGAGTGGTATAGCCAATGGTCAGCTACGCCTGTTCCAATAAATGTCCCTCCCATCCCATACTCACTGCAGAAAAACCATAATTAAATCCAGTGGGTCATGAAAAAAACAAGCAGATAAACATGGAAATGGAAAGGGACTTTTTGAGAAGACGAAGGGGTCCAGAGGGAAATGGCAGAGCGATAAGAGAGAGTAGGTAAAAGGGAAGGAAGATGATCACAGCACACAGACGGAATTCTCAAATAATACATTTTTTAAATGATCGGCTCTGGTGTTCCATCACAGAAGAAAGAAGTCGGGAGCTCATTAGACATTCATCGGAGACACCAGCCTACCGTATGTAATTCGGCCCGAGCTGCACATGCTCTTGTGATCTCAGTAGGTATCAGAATATATAGAGTGTGGTAAGTTAAATGGAGGGGTCAGGGGGGCAGAGAAATTGTAGTCTATGCTGGAGTGAGACTTCGTGGTGGTGCGGCTGTTTGGGGAGTGGTTAATCACACACCTGTAAGTAATCCCTCAACCATCCTTTCTATAAGGAAGCCCAGTAAGCTCATTGGCTCACTAAGTTGGAACTTTTGGTCTGTCTTTCTCCTTAGTGCCAGTCTGGGCTGAGTAAACATTGCTTCAAGTGTCCCAAAGGTTCAGGAAACATCAGCTGTTACATGACTGTTGCTAGAAAGCCAACACGCTGGTTTATACCACCATTTGTGGGGATTTTTAATTGCTTTTTAGATGGAAAAATATATATATACAACAATCACAAAACTTGCATGAGAACTTATTATAACCTATAGCAATGTTCTTCAGAAATGTTTAATAAAAATCTCAGTGTTAGGGCTTCTCTTAATTCCAGCTGCACCACGGTCTGGGTGGGTCCCCAAAAGGTCAAGGATTGGAACTTCAGTTCCTCACTGCAGAAGCATCAGAAGTGGAACCTGGTGGGAGGCATTTGAGTTATGGGAGCAGAGCTCCCAAGGGTGAATTAGTGCCTTTTGGACATGAGTGAATCCCCTCTCACACGACTGGATGAGTTACTTTAAAAGAAAATTGTTATAAATCAAGTCCATTCCTCCCACCGACTTCACGTGCCCCTTGGCCCTCCCACCTTCTGCCATTCAGGAGGCTGCTCTTGGACTCTCCAGCCTCCAGAACTATGAACCCAAATGACCTGGCTAGTTTTATGTCAACTTGACCCAAGCTAGAATCATCAGAGAAGAGGGATCCTCAATTGAGACAGTGCCTCCATAAGATCCCTCTGTAAGTCGTTTTCTTAATTAGTGATCAGTGCAGAGAGGCCCGGTCCATTGTGGGTGGTGCAATCCCTGGCCTGGTGGTCCTGGGATCTATAAGAAAGTAGGCTGAGCAAGCCATGAGGTAATCCAGTAAACAGCACCCCCTCCATGGCCTCTGCATCAGCTTCTGCTTCGGGTTTCTGGCCTGTTTGAGTTCCTACCCTCAGTGATTTTGACCAATGATATGGAACTGTCAGTGAAATAAACCCTTCCTGCTCCAAGTTGGTTTTGGTCATGGTGTTTTATCACAGCAATAGTAACCTTGATTAAAACACCAAATAATTCGCTTGTCTTTATAAATTACCCAGACTGTGTGCTATGTTACTCAATGGGAATTGGACTAAGGCAGGCTGTGGCAACAAAATATAATAGGTTGAATATTTTTAAATTATAAATTTATTTTCACATTTTTGGAATGTGGGAAATCCAATGTCAAACTGTTGGGGAGGTGAAGTTTTGGAGAGAGCTTTCTGTCTAGGCTTTCAGGTTAGCGCTGTCCTCTCGTGTCCTCAAATGCCCTCGCCTCTGTGAGCAGACAGGGACAGACAGTGATCTCTCTCATCTTCATCCTAATCCCATCTTCAAGGCCCCATTCCTGGACTTTGACTGGACTTGGTCACCTCCCAAAGGCTCCACCTTCAAATACCATCGTGTTAGAATTTAAAGTTTGGGCACATAAATTTGGGGAAGACAAAATTCAGTCCCAGGCACTCCTCAAAATAATACATTTCATGTAGGAAGTAGTTTAGAATAAAGGGTGGACACATTGTAAATAAAAAACGAGTGTGGTTAAGAGAAACACGACATAAAACAAAAACACAGAAGTTTTTTTTAAAAAAATAGTTTTGCCAAAAAGAGTGGCTAAGTCTCCTGGTAGGCAATTTAATTTGTTTTTTATTCTTTGTTTCCATGAGAAGACCTGATTTTGGCAGCTTTTAAGCAAGACTGTCTATTTAGAGAATGTCGCTTGTGATAAAAGGAAGAGTTAGCTAAAGCTGTCTTTATTATTATTATTATTATTATTATTATTATTATTATTAATATTATTATTATTATTATTAATGGTTTCCAGGATAGCTTGAATTCTGGGTAATACGTGAATCCTAATTTCTCTAGATGGTCTTAATAATTTATCCCTGCTCTGTTTCTCCCCGTCTTGTCTTCTACGATTCCGGAATCATATCTCCCTACATTCATCTCAGGAGCCCGTAACAGCTCATGAGCCAAATCTGAGCAAGATTAGATGTCTCATCAGTTCCCATCAGTAAGAATCAGGCAGTGCTCTGGCTGATGACTCTGAGCCGAGCTCTGGCGACAGTGGATTTTGAGCTCTGCCACTCACCCATCTGCCTAATGCCTGCTGTGTGTGAAACATTAGACTTCTTTGGCTTCCTTTCCTAAATAAAATTGTAACCTTTCCTAAACTCCCGATCAACACCCAGCAGGTATGCTTGTGGATGGAAATTTTTTCATGAGCTCAGTTCGGACTAGAACATAGGTCACTGGACAAGGCTGCTTCAGTCTATTAAGCGAATCATCATGCACCATCACTAAATCATTCTGCTGGGTAGGACTATATTGGTGCCAAAGGCAGAGCGAACTTCATGTGCCCTTTGAACAGTAAACAAGGAAGCCAACCTCTTTGTCTAATTCTCTTTCTTTAATCTGTCATACTTGGGCATTACTGGTGTTTACTTCATCCCTCTCTTCAACTCGCACTGCTAACTTTTCAGCTTGTCTTCACTCTCCCACCTACTTAGGGTATTGTTTTCATGTCCGACTGAACAAATACAAGTACAACAAAAGTTAAAATTGATACAAGAAGATACTTAGAACCCTCACTTCCATGTACTTCCTTTCTGCAACTATAATTAGTTAAACTTCTTTTAAGAAGTAGCTTTAGCCTTAGTTCATCTAGTAATACCTATATCATACCAACACCAGAAAGAGTCAATGGAGTGATACATCTGTGATATACTTACCACACTGCCCGGCATACAGTAAGCACTAAATAAGTGGTTATTATTAGATACCGCAAAGCCCCTAGGAATTTGTATTTTCCAATCCAACATGAGCAGTAAATAATTGGAAGTTGAAAATATTAAGTCCCAATATATTCCCTACTGCGAAATTCCAAGACTTAGAATAGGATATATGGTCTTAAACCATTAGAATCCATAGTAAGACATCATTTGAATTTGCTTCAGTCTCTATTTTTTTTTTAATTTCCATACACGTATATGAGCATTTATGGGATATTGTCTGACCTTCATCTGCTTACCATTTCTTGAAGGCACTCTGATTTCCTGTGAATTTTTTTTTCCATTTCTCTTTGCTCCGCAGCAAGGCCCTTGCCTCCTGTAGGCACACCAAAGGGGAGGGGAGGAGAGTGTGCATTGGCTTCCCTTTGCCTTCTCTGACTCTTTACCCTGTGAACTTTTGAATTCAGCCTTGCTTCACTCTAATTGCCAACCGTCCCTGGGACAATCTCTGGACTCAGGCTTGTGTTCTGCTATTTGACAAAGCTGATCACACCCTGCCAAAGCTTTGTGTTCCAATGCAGCTGCATCCTGTCGCCAGGCAGCTCTACCTCGGCTGCTTACTGAAACCCTGCCAGTTACAGGCCTAACCCTTTGGACTATGACTTAAAGCTTTGTGTTCTGCCAGCTTGAGTAACCTGATCAAACAGACAACGCATTTCAATGCACTGCCAATGCATGCTGTTTTCTAGAACTTTTACTTTTATAGATATCAATTATACTTATAAATTTGTGTTTATAATATTTATCTTTTGATAAATTTTATCGATAAATATATTTGTCAATATATTTTTATTTGTCAATTACCTTTATAATAATGAAAGTCAGTACAATATCCCATTCCCTGTGTTACCTATGGTATTCTGTTCTAACTTAAGATCTAGCTGATCAAGAAATACCAACTGGAGCTGGAGAGACAGCCCAGTAGTTAAGAGAATATGCTGTTGTTACACAAGACCTGAGTTTGGATCCCATCACCCACATCAGGGCTATCCCAGTCACCTGTAACTCCAGCTTCTGGGGCTCCAACCCCCACTTGTAGATTACTCAATCATCTGCATTCACACACACACACACACACACACACACACACACACACAAACATATCTTTAAAAAAGAAAACAGAAAAAGAAAAATCAATTGGTCCCTTTACAGTGGACTAAGTTCTGCGTTGTAAATTTTTTGTTACTATCTGGGCACTTGGTGTCGGGGTAGCAAGTTGTTTGTTTGGATTTAGGTTTTGCAAACTCCGTAATAAAATCAGTTCTTGACAATCCAGTTGTAGAGTATTTAAGCTACGAACAGACAGACAGTCCTGGGCTTCCTTCTCTTTTGTCTTTTTATTACACAGTGGTTTTTTCACTAGAAGTCTATCAGTGATGTGACGAGACTGCTCTGCAGCACCCTAGTGCTGGTCAAGGTTACAGTAAGAGTCTGGCTTTATAATCCTTTTCCAGATATCAGGAAACCCACTTGCATGTCATTAAATGTTAATAGTGGTTTATTATTACTAAATTCAACACAATAAAACACTGAGAAACTTAATAAAATTTGTAATGAATACTAGGATTACAATTAATATATAAAAGGAAATGATAATAATTTGATCTTGCCAATGCAAAATGACTTGTTCAATTTTTAAATTTTACTGTATTAGGTGACATAAGGTCATTTTCCCGCCGGTATATACTGTACATTCAGCATAGCTCCTACCCACCACCAACTCCCATCTAACCTTCTACCTCCCATTAATCCCATTGTTCCCCTAGGTAGTTTTGCTTCTACTTCATGCCACACGTATATATGTAATTTTGCTTGGTTTGGTTTGGGGGCAATTATGAAAGGGATTGTTTTTCTGATTTCTTTCTCAACATATTTGACATCGATATATAGAAAGGCTGCTAATTCTTTGCATGCAAATTTTATATCCTTCCATTTTGTTGAAATTGTTTATCAAATCTAAGCTTTCTGGTAAAGTCTTTAGGGTATCTTATGCATAAAAATCATATCATCTGCAAATAAGGATAATTTGACTTCTTTCTTTCATATTCGTACCCCTTTTATGTCCTTCTCTTGTTACATTGATCTGGCTAAGGCTCCCAGCACTGTATTGAATAAGAGTTTAATAAGTGGTCATATTTGTCTTGTTCCTCATTTTATTGAGTATGCTTTGAGGTTTCCTGGCCAGGTATTGGTATAGGTTTGTCACATATAGCTTTTATTACATTGAGATATGTTCTTTCTCTTCTTAGTCTCTTCAAGAATTTTTATATAAAAGGATATTGGATTTTATCAATAGCCTTGGCTACATATACTAAGATGATCATGTGATATCATTCTTGAATCGATTTACGTGGTGTATGACATTTATTGATTTGCATCTGTTGAACCATTCTTGTATCTCTGGAATGGAGCCAATTCTATTATAGTAAATGATCTTTTTGAAGTATTCTTAAATCAATTTGCTACTATCTTATTGACAATTTTTGCATCTATGTTTATCAGGAAGGTTGGCTTATAATTTTCTTTTATTCTTACTGCCTATCACTATCTTGTTGTTACATGTGGGTGATACTGTTTCCATAAAAAAGCATTTGGTAGCATTTCTTCTTTTTTTATTTTATGGTATAGTTCAAGGAACATTGGTGTTTGTTCCTTAATTAATTGTCTGATATAATTCAGCAGTGGGTTCATCAGGCCCTGGAAATTCTTAGCTAGAAAATTGTTTTTTTATTACTGCTTCTATTTCATTCCATTCCATTCATTTCCCTGGTGCGGCTGTATTTATCACATCTTGATTTAATTTAGGTAGATCATTTGCCTCAAGAAATTTAGTTTAACCTTGAACTCTTGATCTTCTAGCCTCCACCTTCTAAATATATGGATTGGCAGGATTACTATAGGAAGCCTGGCTTTCTCTGATATTCTTTTCTTTTCTTTTTCTTTCTTTCTTTTTTCTTTCCTTTTTTTTTTGTTTTTTTGTTTTTTTGTTTTTGTTTCTCTGTTGTAACTCTGACTGTCCTGGAACTCACTCTTTAGACCAGGCTGGGCTCAAACTCACAGAGATCTGCCTGCCTCTGCCTCCTGAGTGCTTGAATTAAAGGTGTCGGCCACCACTGCCTGGCTCTCTGATTTTTTTTTTTGTTAAATTAACCACTTGTAACTGAATTTACTTCTTAGTTCTATTTCATTGTAGGCTTTGGTATGCTGTGTTCTCATCTTCGCTCCTAGGAAGTTTTTAATTTCCATCCTTATTCTTTCTATATCCACTTATTTTTCAACACTGTGTTACTCGGTCTCATGAACTTGTGTGTGTGCTCGGTACTCTCTCTTGCTATTGATTTCTATCTTTATCCCAGTGCAGCCAAACAGAATATAAGAACTTATCTAAGTTTTCCAATATGTGTTAAGATTTGCTCTGTACCCTATTATGTGATCAACTTTAGAGAAAATTTTATGACTGCTGAGAAGGATGCGTATGTAGATGGCTGTTAGGCTCAATTGATCTATGACGTCATTTGATTGAAATGTTGCTCTGCTTAGTTTTTGTCAGGATTACATATTGGTAAGAGGGGATTATTGAAAATCATCCGTTATTATTGTATTAGGTTTATCTGTCCCTTTACTTCCAGTACTGTTTATTTTGTAAAATTGGTTACATAAATGTTCAGCATGAATACATTCAAAATTGCAATATTCTCGGAATAAAGTGACCTTCATCTCCGCTGCCTAATTTTGGTTTGAAAGTCTATTTTATCAGGTATTTGAACAGCAATCTCTGTTTGCATTCTAGTTCCACTTCCTTGGAACACTTTTTTTTTTATCCCTTCACCCTAAGCTTGTATTTGTCTTTTGTGATGATGTATATTTTTAGAGTCAACAAATAGATGGATCCTGATTTTTAATCCAATCTGCTAATATTTTGATTGGAGAATTTAGTCCATTAATATTCAAAGTTATCTGAGTGGCATGCTAATTCCTGTCACTTTGTTGATGTAATGTTTGATGTCTTCCTATTCCTCCTTCGCTTATTGCTCTTCTTGCCTGCTTTAGTCTTTCCTATAGCTTCATGGATGTGTTTATTTTTCTCTTTAGTATTAAAGAGTCCATCAAATATCTTCTGTAGTACTGATAAGCAGTCATGAATTCCTTTATTTTGTTTTTGTCATGGAAAGTTCTCCTCTTTCCAATTACAATAGAGGATGCTGCTAGATATAGTAACACAGCTTGGCAACTATTATATTTTAGTGCCTGAAATACATTGTGTCACGCTTTCCGAGCTTTTAAGGTTTCTGTTGAAAAATGTGTTGTGGTTGTGAAGAATTTACTTCTCTGTGATTTAGTACTTCTCTCTTGTAGTTTTCAACCTATTTTTTTCTTCTAGATTTAGTGTTTAATGCTTTTAGTGTTACAATGTGATCTTAGAATGTTTCTTTCTAGCTTTGTCTGTTTGGTGATCTAATGCCTCATGAGTCTGAACTGCAATCTTGTTAGATTTGGGGATTCTTCTGCTGTGATTTTATTGAATGTTGCTTATGTGTTTAGCATTAAATTTCTCTCCTCTTTCCACCCCAGGACGTATACATTTGGTCTTTTGATGATATCTCATAGATCTCATATGTTCATACTTTTGTAGTTTATCTTTGTCAGTGTTGAATGTTCTAATTCATCTACTTTGTCTCCCATTCCTGACCTTCTGACTTCTACTTGATCCATTCTGTAGGTGGTGAGTCTTCTACTGAGTTTTTAATCTGACTGAGCTTTTCATTTCTAAACTTCAATTTGCTTGTTTCAGTAAAACTTCCTCTTTGCTGAATTACTGTTTCAAGTCCTTGTATTGACTTCCTTCTTCACTCAGTTGTTTATTTGTATTCTCTTATAATTCATTTTTAAGATTATGTATATCTTCTTTGATTTCATGAAGTATTTTTAGGAATATTCTTTTGAATTCTTTGTGATTTCATCTACTTCACTTACATCCTATGGAATTCATATTTTTCATTTTCATGTTTGCCATGTTTAAAGATATTTAAACTATGGAAAGTTCTAGTACAGACTACAAAATAGAATGGGAGGAGAGACATTCATAACATTCTAAAACTTACGAAGCAATATACAAACTAAAGCAAGACCATTATAGAAAACTCTAGTTTGTGTCAAGTTCACAAAAACTAATTAGCACAGAGACTTTCACTTTAAAACTATTGCATTGGTCAATATTTCTTCCTTGATAATATGGGCTTTAAAATTTTTCCCTCCCTGTGATGTTTCACTGTACTGGAATATTTGGACTTGTTCTCAAATATTTTATGCTACATGCATTTTTTGTGCAGTAAAATTAACTTTAAAACATCTGCTACACCTGGCAGCAGGATCTGCTGCCAAAAGATCACATTCCTTAGCAATTAGAACCAGCTTTCCGGGTGTGGGTGGGCTGCAGCTTTCTTGAATGCTGAAAGAATGCAAATTTGGGGAACTGGTAACTATCTGCTCAATACTCTTAAAAGAAGTAATTAATGTTCATATTTACCTTGCCCACTGCAATCTTAATGTTAAAGGCATTTTATTGTTTTGTTGCTATGGAACTTTTTATGGTCTTCTCTCTCAGCTTAAGCACCAGACAAGGAATACCTCATCCTGGGCCTTGACTGACTTGCCCATGTGACATCAAGTTGGCCAACTAAAGGTTGGGATTTGTTTTACTATGGAGGTTCTGTTCATTATGCAAATAAGGCCTTGTATGGGTAGGACAGAGCTTTCAATTAATAAAACTCCTGAGAGACCATGCAGTCCAGGTTCAGTCCATAAGAAAGACTGTCCCCTCAGTTCTGGGTGTTCAGGCTTTCATCTTAGAGAAGTGTCTTTTTGTTCTAATTGAACCTGCTTGAGAAATAATTACATCTATATTTCATGTAGCAAATTGCACTGATAGGGGAGGCACAATTCTCAATTCTAGTTTAAGCATATAAAGCCAGATTTGGTGGATACATTTTTTCTAAGTTAGTTTTTACATATAAGTGAAGAGAAACCAACTAAATTTGAATTGGAAGTGGGACTGTCGTTATGATCTCACAAGTGTTTCGTAACTTGGTTCACTGAAAAGACTCAGAAGCAAGCCCATATTTCAGACTCGAAATAGAGTACAGCACTATATTACTTTCCTATAGCTACAAATCGCCCCAAACCTTGCAGCATCATATAATGCAAATTTATTATTTTATAGGTTTTGGAGGTTCTCATTCATCTAAAGCTCTGGCATTAGCAGGGCTGTGTTCCTTCAAGAAGGCTGCAGGGAGGAATTCATTTGCTAGCAGTTTCCAGCTTCCAGAAGCTCCCAGCATCCCTTGCTTCTATGTTGAAAGCCAGTACCACACCACTCCAAATTCTGCATCCACCATCACATCTCCTCACACTGCCACTTTCCCGACTCCATTTATTTATGGGAATGATTGTCATTACGCTGAGCCCACTAAGATTTTGATCCTTTGGTCTCAAAAACGTTGATTTTATCTTTTTAAATTTATTTTTCATTTTAATTGTGTGTACGTATGTGCGTCTGTGTGGAGATAAGTGCACATGAAAGCAGTTGTTTGTGAGACGGAAGAGGGTGTCAGATCCCCTGGAGCTGGAGTTACAGGCAGTTGAAAGCTACCCAATATGAGTTCAGGGAAGTGAACTTGTGTCCTCTGCTAGACAAATACATGTTCTTAGCCACAGAGCCACGTCTCCAGACACTTTGGTTTCATCTTAGTACAAACTCTCATTTGTGTGTAAGACATATATTCACAATCTCTAGGGACCAAGGGTGTGGCCATCTGGAGTGTGGCATAATTCTACATACCACAAACACCAAGTCAAATGAAAGAGTTTAAGGTTTTTAAAAGGAGACAGAGTCTAACCTTAGTTGCTGATAAAGCTCTACTGCCCCATCTAGACCTTAGAATATTTTATTGACAATTACCTAGAGGCTTTGTACAGTCATAAATGGGGTGGAATACAACAAAAACTACTGAAGAATGTCCATTATTTTCCCAATAATATCTGTTCTAGTTCATATATCATTTTCCCTTCTCATAGAAGAGAAGGCTCACAGTTGGAGCTGAAGAAACAGCTCAGTGGTGAAGAGTGTTCTCGAGAAGGGCTTAAGTTCAGTACCTATGGCCCATGTCGGATTGCCCATAGCTACCTGTAATTCTAGCTACAGGGTATCTGATGTCTTCTATAGGCCTCAGCAGGTACCTGCACTCATTTTCACAGACCCACACACAGAAACAGGCATATACACATAATTAAAAATAAAATAAATCTTGTGACATACAAATGTGACTGACTCTAATATTGACACGTTGACACACACAAACAATGTACACATGCACACATGCATGCACGCACCGAGTCTCAAATGTATGCTTAGACTTATATAGGTTTATGTTTGTGTAATGATGTAGTGCATTTTGTGACAATTGTTAGTTATATTTCACAACTTGAAGAGTGCTTAGATTAGTCTGACTTAACTGTAGCACCACTGGATTCTACAGCAGGTCTTCCCGAGGGACACCTCAAAGAGAGATGCACTTTTCTTCTAGAGCAGCTACACTATGTCCAAGGAGGGTGACTCCAAATGGGGAGAAACGCCCTGCCACTTAGAGGTCTTCCAGTCAGAGAAAACAAACACCTATCAGGTCAAACCAGTGGTTCACAACCTTCCTAATGCTGTGCCCCTTTAATAGGGCTCCTCCTGTTGTGATGACTCTCAACCATAAAATTATTTTTGTTGCTACTTCATAACTGTAATTCTACTGTTATGAATCATAATGTAAATATGATATATGGATGGTTTTAGGGAGCTCCTGTGAAAGGGTCATTTGACCCTCAAAGGGTTGTGACCCACAGGTTGAGAAACACTGGCTTAAACTATGAAGAAACAAGTGTGGGCAACCATTTGCAGATGAGGCTGTTTTTTGCCTTACATTTCTCTTTATTACTCCAAAATGTATGATGGCCACAGGGACATTTTTGTTGGGGGATGGTGATGATTCTCCCAAACAATACCTCTGCACCAGCACTAACAAGTAAAGGGAATGAAAAGTATAAAATAACTCTAAACTTACCAAATAATGGCAATGCTAAACCTAAACATTAATTAGGTTCCCACTGTATGCAGTCACTTATGAAATACTCCATGTGTACTTCTCAATTCTTTTTAAGATTCCCAACAAGTGGGTACTTTTTTGAGTCTATCTCACAAATGGAAAGAGTAAAAGAAAGCTACTGGACAGTATAAGGAGGGCCTCGATATTATCTGATTTACACTGAAGAACATCTGGCCAGCTGCTGGGATGAAATCACACTACAAAGGAGCCAGTGAGAAGGCTTGTCATATGTGGATGGAAAATACTACAACATGTTAATACAACCAGGGAGGTACTACAGAGATTTGATTCAGAGAAGAGAGAGATTTGATTCAGAATATATATCTCAATTAATATGAATGTATGTCATGTATATGAGACAGAGAATTATGAAACCATTTTTTCTTTCTCAAAACCAATAACCTCTTAGTAGACCAAATGAAGGTAACCAAATGTAAAAAGCAGTTCCCCAGGCACTGCAGTCTATATGGAAGATGAAGTTAGAAAGGTTTTTTGGGTGTTTGTTTGTTTTTTACCCGAGAACTTGGTGCCACCCATCAAGGCTGCTCCATAAAGAAAGGTTGTGATTTTGCCACGGAGAGGGAGAAAGCTGCCTCCCACCTTCCTTGTTCTGTTCTGCTAGCTTTGGCAAGTGCCACGTCAGCTTTCAAGTGAGGAGACTCGATGTCACACACAGTGCATGGGAAACACTGAGGGACAGAGGACAGGAAGCTATATACTTGGAAGGGTGTTGAGATTCCAAGGCTTCCTAGTGATTCCTCGACTATCCCCTCCAGAAACTTTCCCTATTTAACATAGAAACTTCATATGTAAATAAGAGCAATGGGGATTCTAACAGCTGGGAAATGAAAATATGAGAACCAATTTAAATCTCTGCCAGGTCTCCTGCCTCAGGAATCTGATGAAAATGAATTCACTGTGGGTTACTCAGTCCATGCTCCTAAACACAGAGGGTGTTTCAAAATGGTGTGGCAAGCTATAGACATTCCTGACTCAACAAAGCTCTCAATTTTGCTCTCTTCTTGCCTCAAATGTTTGTCTCCTTTATGTGATCACCTCATTGTGGTCTCAGTGGTGCTGTTCTCATATGTGTCTCTACTGTCTCCAAGTAGATTATATGTTCCAAGGAATCTTTAATGCGGTGTAAGGCAACCACCATATTGCAAAGTTAGCATGAACCAAGATTCATTTAGGGTGAGGTAGTCACAAAGGGAATCACTAAAGATTTATAGCCTCCTACATTCTAAGTGCATATATGTATAAAGCACATTGAAAGAATATATAGTTTGTATAATGTAAAATGTATAATTATTGCATATATAGTCTATGCACATAAAATACCTTATATTGTATACTACGTAGAGAAATAGTTGGTTAGTGTAACATTTGTTTTGTATGCTATTCATCCGCCATCACCCAACACATGCACTTGCCACATGCCCACAAACCCACATGTTGCCCCATAGGCAAGACAGGCAACCACATTAACCTTCAAAATTCTCCTGGACCCCACATCATTTCCAGAGTAAAATTTTGTTGATCTCATGAAATACATAGATTTCTTTTAACCTCTAATTTCAAGGCTTTTTGCAAAACACAGATTCCTAGATCACTTTGGAGATCAGCCTGAAGAGCTTCATATACTCTCAGATTGGATTACAGTGAATGGCTGGATAGCATTGCTGGAAGCCATTGGAGTCCCTACCTTGGCAACTATGTCAGAGCAAAGTGTTGAAGATTAACTTGAGTTTAATCCCACATTAAGAACCTGAGTTAATTCCCAGGTCACCCTGGGGTTCAAATCCTCCATCAAGAATCTCCAGAACTTCTCTCACTGGAACTAAGTGCAGAGGATACTTTCTTCCTTGTCTCTTCACTCAGTTGTACTGCCCAGAAGACCACACCCAGGCATCTAGCAGGATGTGAATGCTAAGGTGATCTTTGAACCAAGCATTCTGTAAGTCATCAAACTTAGAAAAAAACTGCAGCTTCTTTCAGCTATGTATAGTCTGTTACTGGTGGCTACCATGCTGGTTTTTAACCCTCTATTTCAGGAAAGAGAAAGGAAGGATAGAAAGGAAGAATGAAATATTCACCATCCTTGTAGGCAGCCTTGATAGAGAGAAATAGAGAAAGAAAGAACTATTCACAGCCCCTTTTTGGCTATCCAAGCTTGGAGAGCAGGAGCTGATAGCTGGAAGAGTGTCTCAGTTCAATATCTTCAAACCCAATTTCTGCAACTGATGTTCCTCTAAGCAATAACCAACCAACAAACCAACAAACCAACCCACCAACGATGGACCAACCCATTCTGGGTCTCGGGACCTCAACCCTTAAATATTCTAAGCAAAGTTCCCCGAAGTTCAAGCGGCATGCAATCCCAAGGAGAAGCTACTCAATGGCAAAACAGCTGCGCGTAACCAAATTATAGCCACCAGCAACGAACAATCTAAATCAAACTCATTATCATCCACCACACCTGGGATAGGAACAAAACCCTGTCCAAATGCCATTTTGCGTTTTGAAAGGAGCCAAAATAACAAAATTCCTCTCAAGAATCCTGCTATGACAGTCATTAACTTCTATGTCCACTTTCCCCCTTCATCAACCAAATTTTATATTTTTTACATAAAAAATTCTCTTCATAAAATTAGTGACTTGAAACACTTAGAGTAGCAATTCCTGATTGAGCACTAGTTCACAGAAGATTTGCTTGAGATAAATTCTATTCTCTGGAGTTGAATTCAAATATATTCAAATATATATTCTCAAATATATATATTCTCTCTCTCCTCTCTCTCTCTTTCCTTAAAGTGCTTTTGCTTTTGGCTTGACACAGTTCTTTTTTGTTTTAAAATTCATTTTTATTAGTTTATCTTAGTTTATGTATATGGATGCTTTGCCTGCTTGTATCTCTGTGCACCCCGTGTGGCGCCTGATGCCTGAGAATGCCAGTTGAGGGCATCGGGATCCCCTAGAACTGGAGTGACAAGTGGTTATGAGCTGCCATGAGAGTGCTGGGAACTGTACCCAGGTTCTCTGCAAGAGCAACCAACTGTTCCTAACTCCCACCCCCATTTCTTAGTTTTTCCGTTGATATTACTGTTTTCCCACACTTAAGCACACAGCTGGATCTACTAGCTCCCTCCTTGCTTATGGCCGCATTGCCCATTGTTGGAGTAGCCATTCTTGTTCTGCACTCTTCTTAAACCAGTCTGCTGCGGTTTATGCTGCAATGTATTCCACACACAAGGCGGTGGGGAGGTACTTAGAGCCTGAGACTTCCGAACTCATGGAGGAATTGATGCTATTGCTGAAGGAGTGGATTAATTGTCCTTGGCTGGGCTCCTGCTAAAAGGACAAGTTCTGTCCTCTCCCTTTCTCTCGTGTGTTCGCGGTCTTTCACCTCCCACCGTGGGATGACACAGAAGCGAAAACCCTCATCAGACCCGAGCCCCTCAGCCTAAGACTTTTCAACTTCCAGGCCATAAGAAACAAATTTCCGGCCTTTATAAATTACACAGTTCTGGGCTGTGGGTTTTTCGTGGGTGCAGAGTTCCCGAGGGAGTGAGCGGCACAGAGTCACTAACCCAAAAAACAGACTCTGGGGAAAACCTCCATGGTGCGAGTGCATGGTGTGGGTCCGTTTATTGCAGAGGGAAATGGGTTTTTATGGAGAAAGTAGGGCAGTGCACAAAGGAGAAGTCCAATAGCATTGGTCTAGGTTTACCAGACACTTCAATTAGCCTATCTAAAGTTTGATAATCAGAGAGGGATGGGTACAGGTCAGTTAAGGCCCAATAACCAATGTTGGTTAACAAGGTTTCCATAAAGACAGAGGAAGTAGATATTGCTCTGGAGGGCTTTTCCACTAGTATGCCCGGACCCGCCATTTAAAGGGCCACACACACATGTGCTATGGGCCAAGGTACTGGCCTAGAGCAGGGGATGAAGCCTGCTTCTCTCTGCTGCCATCGTGATCCAGTAGCTACCAACACTGGGCTTTCTGTTATAACATCACAAAACATCCACAGGACCCATCTGAACCATCTAAGACTGTATGCCAGTCTTAGTGCACACTCTTCTCTCTAAACACTAAGTGTCTTTATCAGTTCCAATATTGGTATATGATTCGGACAAGATAACAAAACCATTTACAATGAAAACTGAGAATAATAATAAAATCCACATTGTCAGGTTGTAGTAAAGTGCAAATGAAGCAACTGACTTCTGTAGTCTTATTAAGTCTCAAAGAAACTGGGAAAAATGGCTAACTAAACTACCTATTAACATCTCAAAGTAGATGCTGGCCAGCGTTTCCAGCATCGCTCAGTCAGTACCTATGGCTCCTCCCAGCACTTCTCACCCCACCCTCTACCCTAAACCTCTCTCTCCCAGGGACTGGTTTTCTACTTTCCTTCCCCCAGCTTCTCTTCTCTATATAACTCAGCCATTTTGGCTACCTGCTCTGCTCTCTTGGTTCTTTTGGCTCCTTGCTTGTTTGTACTTTGCCTCCTTGCCCTTCTCTCTTTGTAGTAGTTTGCTTGCAGGGCAGCTCACCCAGGAAGACAGGGAGGCGCTTTCATATGTGCGAACCCAGCCAGACCTCAGCAGAGGGAACCTCTGACGTGGTCCACACCATACCCAACAGTGAAACCCTAAGTGTCTGAGCTCAGGTGTTTTTATTGATTCAGAACTCCTCAGGTGCAGATAATAAGCAATCAAACAGACCCGCACACACATAAATCCAACACCTGCAAACAATACAAAATGCCAAGACCTAGGGTAGCCCCTCACCCAACAGTGCACAAAACAATAATTTTATATATAACTAAAAATAAAATTCTATAACTCTCTCTCTTCTCTTCTCTTCTCTTCTCTTCTCTTCTCTTCTCTTCTCTCTGTCATTCTCTCCCTCTCTCTCCTCTCATGGCCTAATTCAGTCTGGACCCTTCTAGATGCTTTTGGCTAATACACTCAAGTTTATCAAACCTTTCTAAGTCACAGCTGCCACAGAGACTTTCTCATCGCCAGCTGTGTAAGAAATTGTTTTAAGATAAGCAAAGCTTCCCTCCACTTTCTCCCCTCAAAACTACAACTTCAGGAAGTCATTTACTCCATTACGTAGTAAGTACCCAGGGTTTATGGTTTGCATATGAAGCTCGCTGTTGAAGGCTTGAACCCCAGTGCAGCCTGGCAGGTGGGACCTTCAGAAGAAACTGGGTCATGAGGGCTCTGATCCCGGCAATGGGTTAATCCACTGATGGATTCACAGTTGAATGGACTATTGATAAGTGGAAGAAACTGCAGAAGGTGGAACCTGATTGGAGGAAGAGAGCCACTGGGACTGTCCTTATATCCTCTCAACAGCCTTGTTCTGGCTCTTTCCATGCTTCCTGACTACACAGTGACCAGTCTCCCAACCAGATGCTCCTGCTGCCATGATATTCTGTTTCACCTTAGGCCCGAAGCAAACAGGTTCAGCCTGCTGGACTGAAATCTATGAAATTAGGAGCCCATTTAAATCCCAGCCCCTTTGGATCTGTGGTTGGTATTCTGCCACAATGACAAGAGGCTGACCAGCACATGAGGGGATGACGTGTTAACAACTAACCCTAAGGTGGGAGAAGGCACCGAGATGTGATCTGTAGAATGCTTATTTTTATGATGTTATATTCCTACCATGGCTGATATTAAGTTACTAATGAGATGACATTAAATCATCTTGTAGAATTCTTCATTTTTTTAACACTAGCTCCATAACACATCTTTAATCTGCCTCAGAACCACACAAGATTATTTCTGGGTGTTAACAAAAGTTCCAGGAAAAAAAAAAAAAAAACCTCAAAATTGCTGCTCATCAAGATGAACTTTCTTCCCTCTATTTTATTAAGGGATAAGAAAATGTCCCTATCATGTCCTTTGTCAGAGCAGAAATCCTGAAAATAGGGTCCTTTTATTTTTCTTATTAGTCAAATTGTTCTCTGATAATGGTTTGACTATTTCTTTCTAATCTAATTAACTCAAGAGTTCAAAAACTGTGGAGTGTGCTTTGAAAGGATCCGTAAAAAGAGTGCTAAAGGTCAAATAGAAATGGAATTTGTAATGCCTATGAAATTGTACCAAGTGCAGAACCTCCAATATTCACACATTCTTTCCAAATGTGAATTAATTGAGGTCTCTCACCATGTTGGACCAGGAGGGACATTTGCTTTGCCTTCTGTGGGCTGACAATCCCACGGCTGGTGCTATAACTAGCTGCTGACAGTGGAGATCGTATTGGCTTCACGCCCACTGCTCATGTAAGTTTCTGAGGACAAAGATGTTGTCCACTGACTCGAGGGTAGGGATGTGAGACAGTGCTGGCTGGCCCAAAGCCATTTCTAAATGGTAGGTCCTTAGGTGTGTAATTTCTGGTCTCCAGGGCGCTCTCAGATATTACTTAATTGTTGCTGGTTTAGGATCTTTCTACCACCCCAGCCAGAAATTTATTTAATTATTAGTTAATTAATTTATTTATTTATATATTATTTTATTTTATAAATATTTATTTATAAAATATTTTATATGTTTTATATAAAATATAAAATGTTTCTAAAATATTTATGAGTATGTATTATTTATTTTAAAATAATATATATTATTTTATTTATTACTTATTTATTATTAAAATTATTTAATCCTTAAATAAATGTCTATAGACCATCAATGAGTAAAATCTCATTGGAACTCATTCCCAATGTGGATCTCATTACATCATGGCAAAAACTCAAATTAATCTACCACTTGACACACAATTGAGGCAAATTTTTTTGTACCAGCGCTACTTTTAATCTACTAGGGAAAAAAAAAAAAGAGTGTTAACCAAATTGATATTTTACACTGCCCTCTCTTGACTATCTTCCAATTCATGGTAAAGGGAAATAGAAGACAAGGTGTCTGTCTTAATTACTTATCTGCTGCTGCGGTAAAACACTGCCACAAATGTAATTGAGGAAGGAAAGGTTAATTTGAAGGAGAGCAGGGATTGGTATATGTATGGGAGGGTTTGGGAGGAGGATGGGGAAAGAAAAAGATGTAATCAGGTTATAATCCCAAATGAAAAAGAAAGGAAGGAAGGAATGCTTGGGCCTATGAGATAGCTCAGCAGATAAGAATGCCTGCTACCCAGTGGAGCCAGCCCAACTTATGTTTGATCCTTAGGACAGGTTAAAGGTGGAAGGAAAGACAGACTCCACAGAATCGTCCTCTGTCCTCTCATGCATGCTCTGGCATGGGGTGGTGAGTGGGGAAGAAGAGAGAGAAAGGTACTCAGACACTAAGAATAATACTAACGAGACCCTGTCTTTTAAAAAAAAAAAAAAAAGGAAGGAAGGAAGGGAGGGAGGGAGGGAGGATGGAAGGATTTATTCTGTCTCACATTTTCAGGGTACTCTATCTTGGTGGGGAAAGTGTGGTGGCAGGAGCTTTAAGAGACAGCTGGTCATGTTACATCCACAGTCAAGAAGCTGGGGTGAACAATGCTTGTGCTCAGGTAATTTTCTCCGTTTTATACAAGCCTTGATCCCAAACCCAGGGATTGTTTACACCCATAGTGGGTGGGTCTTCTTGCCTCAATTTCAGATAATCCCTTGTAGTCACACCCAGAGACTCGTGGCTTATGTGATCCTAGACATCTTCCAGTTGACAACTGAGGTTAACAATCACGGTGTTTTATAAAGTATATTTATAAAGTATCAAAAAGTCATGTTTCAGTGCCAGGCATAGTGGTGCATGCCTTTAATCCCAGCACTTAGAAGGCAGAGGCCAGTCAGCTCTCTGTGAGTTCAAGGTCCACATAGTAAGTTCTGGAACAGCCAGGACTATGTAGAGAAACCCTATCTAAAAAACAAACCAAAACAAACAACAAAAAAGTCATATTTGAGTCTAGTTGACAGTGAAACTTCTGAAGGACCTACGGAGAGGCGACTGTCTTACACCTTGGACTATTCCTTACTATTCCTTAGTTAGTATCTAAAAAGGGTAAATGTGGCACTGAGGACCTCGTGTTCCAGTTATCTACATCACAAGGTTCAATACCAAAGGAGAAAAGAGCTGTGCTTTTAAAATAAGTTATACTTTTATTTAAAACGATCCTTTCTCCTTGAATATAACAAGTCTTTGTTATAAGTATAAAATATTCAGATTATCTTGAATTTATATACCTCCCCCAAAAAAAGCCCTAAAAATGCCACTCATAGATAATAGAACTATTATGTCCTTCCGTTTCTAAATACTGTGCTAAATTACTTTAAAATTTAAATTTAAAACGTAATATGTTATGATAATTACATATTTACATGCAACTATAACAGCGCAGAAAGATCCCATGTATATCATTCCTCTCTAAACCTATCTCAGTTTGGCTCTGCCCCTGATCTTTACTTATAAAATATGAGTATAAATGAAATCCCACAATGTTTAGCCATCAGAGATTGGCTTTTTGCTTCTCAGCATAATTTCTTGGCACTTCAACCAAGTTGTTGCATGCATTAATAATTCCTTCTCATTGCTGAGTAGTATCCCATGCTATGTACGTAGTCACCATTTTAACCATTTACCCATTGAAAAATACCTGGACTGATTCCGAGTTTTAGCTATCCTGACTACAGCTGCTGTGAACATTTTTGCATAGATTTTATGTGCATGCCAGTTTTCATTTTTCTGACATTAATGCCTAGAAGTGTAATTCTGATTCATATGGTAGTTAAATGTCTCATTTCCTAAGAGATGTTTCCCAGTGTGGATGAGCCAGTTATATTCTCATCGGAAATAGAAGATTGACTTAGTTTCTCCACATCCTTGCCAGCATTTAATGTTATCACTAGTTTTTTAATTTAGTCATTCTTGCAGACATGTAATGCTATCTTGCATTTTAATTTGCATTTCTCTGAAGCTAATACATTTGAATATGTGTATATACTTTTATTGTTCTCGCTTTATCCTTTTAAGGGAAACTACATCTTCATTACCTTTTGGTTACTGTCTAATCAGATTATTGGCTTCTAGCTATTGAGATTTAGGTTTGGAGATGTAGTCTCATTTTATGCTATATAAATTCACTCAAATCACTATATACCCCTGTCTGGTCTTCAACTTGTGGTAATCTACCTGCTTTTGCCTCCCAAGTGCTGGTATTACAAGCATGTGTGATCACACTCAGCTACTCTGAAATTTAAGAGTTATTTATATAGTCTTGTTTGGGTGATAGGTACTAGATACCACTGACCTACATACATCTCCAGGGCCAGACATCATCTGTGTTGTTACTCCCAGTCTTGTGTCATAGATATGTTTGCAATGTTTCCTTCCTATCTCTAAACTATCTTCCCACTTTTGTGACAGAGTCTTTTGCCGAGGAAAAAAATTTTTAATTGTAATGGAATCCAGTTGGTCAACTTTTTCTTCTTTAGATCAAGTTTTAGGATCAATCCAGGAACTAGCTCGGGATTCCAATGATTTTTCTCCTGTTACTTATTCTAAAGTTTCATGATTTTACATTTAAGAAGTTGATGATGAATTTCAGGTCAATAGTTAACACATGAAAATCAGGTAGCATTCCTATACACAAAGGGCAAACAGACTAAGAAAGAAATCATGGAAGCAATACCTTTCACAATAGCCTCAAAATGTGTGTGTGTGTGTGTGTGTGTGTGTGTGTGTACATATGTGTCCAGACAGTATCTAGATATTTGGAGACATAGTCTCACTTTATTTATATATATATATATATATATATATATATATATATATATATATATATATATCTTACAGGAGTATAAGTGAGGGGTGACTTATAGTAGCAAAAATGACTCTGAGCCGGCTGTTTCCCCAAAACCCACCCCAGCAGGGTGACAGCTCACAAAGCTGGGAACCTGGAGCACACTACACAGCCTGCAGGCAGCTCAACAAGTTTCAGAGCGTCCTTTGTTCCTCAGTTAATCTAAACCTCCTCTAGAGCTCCTTCCAGGGTCTGGTCTGGTCTCAGACTCTTCTTGGCAGCTTTTCTCTTCTTAAGAGTCGTCTTTGCAGCTCAGCTTCCTTCTGTCTGATGGTACTCTTGCTTTTATTGTTTACTCTGGCACCGAGGGGCCTAGTGAACCTGGTCAGTTTCAGGAACTCCCTGAAGCTATTTTGAGTTGTTTATCTTCTCTTTAGAAGCTTTCCTGCAGGATGAATGTTTAAATCTGAGGTTACAAAACTCCACAAGAGGAAAATTTATACAATAAAAACTCTAAGACATTGAGGAAAGAAGTTGAATAAGACATCAGAAGATGGAAAGATCTCTCATGCTCATGGATTCATAGGATTCCTATAGTGAAAATGCCCATCCTACTAAAAGCAATCTACAGCTTCAATGAAATCCACATCCAAATTCCAAAACAATTATTCAAAGAACTTAAAAAAAAATCTTAAACTTAGCACAGAAACACACACCCAAAAAACCAGGATAGGACTCTATCAGGCCAGAGCCTGGAAGACTGGCATCAGCCCCCTAAGAACAAAGGGCTCAAAGGAGTCCAAATATGGTACTGGCAGGTCCTGCCCTTCCTTCTCGTCCCCTCTCTTAGTAAGCCATTAGATCACGCTCCTAAGGCTAACCACCAAGGCCAGTTCCCTTATTTGGCCATTAGCTCAGTTCTGAGACTGATCACCAAGGCCCCTCCCAGCCTACCAAAGTGACAGCAATAAAAAAATCTGCCCTTGGATACCCTAGTTAACATGTCCAGTCATAACCCACCACTTTATCCTGACCTGTCCTCCCTTTTTATCTTGTTAAAAATACACCTGAAAAGTTTTTCTCTGCTGTTTTTTTTTTTTTTGTTGTTGTTGTTGTTTTTATAACTCAGAAGCAGACACTTTCGATTTTCCTGCTTAATAAAAGATCTCTTTGTGCTGAAAATTGGTGTTTGGGTGGGGTCTGTGCATAATCCCAGGTCTGGGAGGGAGCACCTCAAAGTGTGCTCTGGGATCCCTCCAAGCTAAAACATCCCTGAATAATAAAAGAACTGCTGAAGGTATCACTATCCCAGATTTCAAGCTGTGTTACAGAACTGTAGTAATAAAAACAGCATGGTATTGGCATAAAAACAGACATGTTGATGAATAGAATAGAATTGAAGACCCAAATATAACTCCATACACATATAGACACCTAATTTTTTTTTTTTTATTACAAAGAAACCAAAAATACACATTGGAGAAAAGACAGCATCTTCAACAAATGGTGCTAGTCAAACTGAATAGCTAGCTGCATGTAGAAGAACATAAATAGATCCATATCCATTACCCTGCACAAAACTCAACTCCAAATGGACCGAAGTCCTCAACATAAACCTCAATACCCTGAATCCGATAGAAGAGAAAAATAAAGTATAGGCTTGAATTCACCGACATACCAGTAATACAGACATTAAGACAAATAATTAATAAATAGGACTTAATGAAGATTTTTCAAAGCTTCTGTACAGTAAAGACACCATCATTCAAGCAAAGGGATTTTTCTTTTATTAGCTTGTTGATGAGGTCGATAAAACTGACATCTTAAAGATTTGTTTACTTTTTGTGAGCGTTTTGTCTATATGTATATTTGTCTACAATGTGAATGCCTGATACCTTTGAAGTTCAGAAAAGGGCACGAGGTTACCCCGGAGCTGGAGTTATAGATGGTTGAGAGATACCATGGGTGTGTTGGGAGCTGAACTCATGTCCCCTGCAAGAGCAGCAAGTGCTCCTAACCACTGAGCCATCTCTCCAGCCACTGATAAAATTAAAAATTTTTTTGGGGGGGAGTGGGATATTCAATCAACCTTACTTACCTATATAATAAATGCCACCTGGTCACAGTGTACATTTTAGATGCATTGTTTTGGGAATTTGTCTGCTTATCTATTTCTCAATATTTCTGCATCTATCTATAATTTTTGTCCTGTTTAGTTGCTGTTGTTTCTTTATGGCACTGCCCTTGCTGTTAGGATCAATGCTGGCCTTCATAAAATAAATTAGGAAGTTACTTCTTCTAGATGAAGAGATTGTGTAGAATCAGTTTTAATTCAGTTTAAAAGAAGAGCCCTTTGGTCTCTTCCTATTGCCCCTTCTGCTTATCATTCTAGTGTCTCTGGGTGAATAAGGAGAGTCTCTAGCC
Organism: Cricetomys ansorgei; assembly: GCA_026225945.1. Classification (NCBI taxonomy): domain Eukaryota; kingdom Metazoa; phylum Chordata; class Mammalia; order Rodentia; family Nesomyidae; genus Cricetomys; species Cricetomys ansorgei. The sequence continues at coordinate 7,919,725 of JAMJFZ010000242.1, forward strand.
AGTAAAAACAAATGAACTTTCCTGACCAGGTCTCAGGCTCTCCTGATAGCTCTGCCTGGCCATCTGGATATTTCTAATAGACTAGTAGTTACAGAAGCAGAATGGAGCTTTGAGAGCTCAGGAAAAGACACAGAGACACAGCAGAGCTCGGCAGAAGAAGTCCAGAACAGAGAGTGAATTGAACCCGAAGAGTAAGAGTTCAGAAGGAGCTAGCCAGAGTGGCTCAGTCAGCAGTAGGCCTTGGAAGGCTAAGGCTGGAGCTTTCTAGCTCCATGTTAACAGTTTCAATGTTCTAGATTGTATGAAGATGGAACCCTTCCAGTTTAAGGATTAAGACTAGATTGTAAAGAGGCTGAAATGCTCTAGGGTTCCAGGGCTCCAGGCAAGAACCAGTGATTTAATTATGCAAAAGAATAAACTGTCCTCTGCCAGGAACCAACAGCTACATCTGGTTAATCTACATCAATATCAACATTCATATCTACAACTACACTGGTGGTTGTCAGGCCCATATAGAGCTGTCGGAAAGACTCCTGTGTGATCCAGGGAAAGAAATGAAGCCACTTGGGCTGCTTTCTGTTACTAGACTGAAGGTCAGCTTAGGCCTAGGTGGCATTCCACTGTTGTGCAGGAACATACAAAACATCTGTCATGGCCCTTTCTTTGAAGAGAATTCATTATTGGTACATACTCTATGGTCAGCTTTCTATAGCCTCAGGGTTCCAAACTACCATGTCTTCTTCTCATCACATTTGGTAGTTCTCCTTTAATTGTCTTTCACATCATTTTAAGGAATCATAGCTCTGTTTAGTGAAACAAGAAAAAATAGATCTATACCATCTTTTCAGATTGGGAGTGACCTTCACTCTGAATCATAGAAGCCTGAGGATCCAGTCAATCCTCAGACGTCTTAAATTACTTGAATTTAGCATAGATGAACAAGAACTTAATATGAAGATGAGGAAGAAGACAGAATCATACATCATTGGAATTGCCCTCAAGCTGACACAGCATAAACAGGCCAAGAGAAAAAACAAAAACAAAAACAAAACAACAACAACAAAAACGAAGTAATGACAAGACAAGTTCTTTTCTCTGTAACAGCTGCTAGCCAACTCATCAAAATTCAGCTTTATATAACATTTCGTTATGGGGATCTTGGAAATTTTGTAGAAATTAGGACACCAGGACACTATTCGAACCAATTGACTTAAAAAGACGTCAGTGTGAATTATTTGACATACATGAGTAATTTTATTATTCATCATCCATAAATCATCCATAAATCATCATCTCATTTATTTTTTAATATTTATGTATGTATGTACATATGTATGTATTTATTTAGTGTGTTGAGGGGTGCATGAGTATATGTATACCACATGTGTGCAGGAGCCCCACAGAAGTCAGAAGAAGGTATCAGATCCCCTGGAACTGGAGTTACAGATGGTTTCAAGCCACCATGTGGGTGGTAGGAGTCAAGCCTAAATACTCTGCAAGAACACAAGGGTTCTTAACCACTGAGCCATCTTTCCAACCCTAGACACCTTCATTTGAATGAGCTATAAAGTAAAAGAAGGCAGTAGTGGCATTAGTGTTTGTTGCTGTGGTAACAGGCCCCCCCTTTCCTTTTTAATCAGCATGTACAGAAAGGATGTTTTAGTTCCTTGAGTCATGGATTTTTTTACCATCCATATAGTCATTATTGACCAGTTTCTGCCTGTGATGGTCAAACTATGTGTTATTTATCGAAACTCCCTCATTGAAATTCCATTTAAATGGGCAAACATTTATCAGTTGAGATTCTTGGATCCTTTAGCTAAGATAGATCCATTAGAATAATAGAGGGCATGAATTTGCATCCTGGGCTTGGTATTTTTGAAAGCATCCCAGACATACATCATTGGCAAGTTTTAGAATCCTTGCTGGTACCCTCATCTTTTACTTTCAGGACTGCAAGGGATGGCACAAGCACAGGGAAATGACTGATCAGTTTGCCAGTCTGTACTGAAACAATAACTGTTACAATTCCCAATTCGGTGTAACGCCAGTTAAAGGGTGACACTGTGAAGACCTCTCTACCTTTTAACAGAATCACAGCAGTATTGGCTAGTGGTATTGGACCCATTAAGCAACAGACCCAAGTTGATACAAAAGCCAACAGAATTGCAAGTAATATTTACTATGAGTGTTACTATCCTTAAGAAAATGCTTGAACAGCAACTATGCTTTACGTTTTAAAAATAGCATTCTCCAGCTCAGAAAAATACTAGTTGCAGCAGGCATTCAACCGGAAATCTTGAAAAAACAAAATAAAACAACAACAACAAAAAACACCTTCTTGGTTATGAAAGATTGGCAGGTTTTATTGATCATATTAAATTTACTTAAATAGAAATTGTGTAGTACTTTTAGACTATTTTTTGACTCTCGGGAGAATATTTATATTTTTATATTAAGAGAAAACCCATCAGTTGTTGCAGTTGTATGAAAAAGTGAAAAGCATGGCTAAAATCCATGTAGCGCTGACTACATTGTCAGCTTACAAAGAAATTATTCCATTGTCCTATTCATTATAGCCAATATCAACATAACCTAGGTATGGTAACCTAGTAGTGTGAATGATATTGATATATTTAGAGATTTCAAGTTCTAGGCAACCTACATTTTCTTTCTTATCTGGAAGATATACATAAGCTTAACATACTAATTTTCAAGAAATTATCAGAAGCAAAGTAGTCAGTGGTTTCTAAACTCCTTAGGAACAGGGATGCAGCCTATGTATCCCCATGACCCCCAAATTTTGTGCTTCATTTTCTATATAAATGTGCAACAGGTGTTCACTAACTATTTGTTTTACTGCTCACAACTGCCTCTGGCTCCAGCTCCAGGGGATCCATAACCTCCTTCTGGACTCCAGATGCATCCTCAGTCGCTCATTCACATTTCAAGGCATGAAGATACATACACATGCACATTTAAAAAAATCTAAAGAATGATAAAGTTGGACATTTATTTATCATAATGTCAATTAGCTGCTGCTTCATCACTTAAGGCTACATCCAGTTGAGTTCTAAATTTTCCCAGCTTGCAGTGTAAATGATGGAATTGGATGATAATAGTGTTGGGTATACCCCAAGTGCACAGGGAAAAAGGAAATTTAAAATGCAATGCCAGTCTGTGTTTGGCCAGATCTAGCTCTGGCGGGTAAGAGTGGGCTAGAGGCTTGAACTATTAAAGCTGAATTAGACAGTGAGCTCTACACTACAGACTCTTGTCTAAATGTATGCACAGTCTGTGTGTGATTGTTTTATGCTAGTCGCTTTACAAATGTCATCACTGCTTTGGGACCACACGTGTGTTTGTCACTTAGCTCTTTGCATACAAGCCACTCAGTTCCCTCCCACCGCCCACAGAGAGAGATGCTGTTCTGATGCAGCCACTATAGAATCAGCTCCCACACGGGGAATGTAAAAGCACTTATTGTGCCCTCCTTAGAATCTGTTGTGTTAAATTCTGTCATTTTTTTCCTTATTGAAAGCAACTTTCTGCGTATTATAGATTTTGTTCTAAATTGGATTTAAAAAGACTTGGCGATCTTTGCAAGACAGTGTCACAATTGTTGAAATTCTGAGTAATTTTTATTGGCAACCAAGTGGGATTTCTTTTAAGAAAAAAAAAAACAATACTATTAAAACCAGAGAATTTCGGATGTGGGTGGCGATCCCTGTGGACACGCCCATTTAAGATGAAATGGGTTAACTTATGAATGTGAATCCATCTGCTAACATTCATAGAGCATTCCTCACACATATCAGGCAGCACACTGGGGGTTGAGGTGTGGGGTGAGAGTAGGCGTGCAGATGTAAGGGCCCTGTTAAGAGGTCCTGCTTAGTATGTCAGGCTGAATATGAAGCATTGTCCCAGCCCACTTGCCAATAGACAAGGCCAGCCTAGAATAGTGTCAAATTCAGAAACCAGAAAATCACAGAATACCATGTTAGACAAGAATTCAAGCATGGGCTAAGGAATTTAAATTTTATACAGAAAAACAATCTGACACCATTTGATCTTTTCACGCATCATGTGTTCAAGTTTGATTATTGGTTTATGTTTGTTTGTTTGTTTTTTAAATATCAGTTCAGTAATCTGTTAGACAAGTCCTCCTTAAATGCTATTTTTATATCAGAGTTTGTTAAGAAGTCCTAGGTAGGCTAAATCTTGCCTCTATCCCTTCTATAAAGTAAACATTTATTAAGAACCTACTATGTGCTGGTCATAGTGCTGTGGACAGAATGATAAGAAAGAGCATTACATTTAAGGAGCTCTGTAAAGGAAGATATTTTGAACAAGTACTAAAAATCTAACATAGTAAATTGTTTGACCGAGGTATGTGCTTTGGGGAATATTGATCCAAAAATATGATGATTTGGTTTGGCAGGATTGAACATGTGGAGACTGGAGGGAAGATTAATAGTGTTGAGAAGCCACAGAGAGACTACGAGGAGCCCACTCTGGGTCTTCTTTATCAGGTGAGACCCTGAGAGAGACACTGAGGCATGAATCGTTGCAAGAACATGAGGTTTATTATACCAATGCGTCCTTCCTATGCATCAGGGTGGACCTCCATAGGGTCCTCACGCAGAGGGCAGAAGGCCACCCTGAGGGGATTTTCAAACTTGCTTATATACACTTTCTTAGCAACCACATAATCTTTAAGCTGATTGGTTGGATACAATGATACCACATAACCTTTAAGCTGATTGGTTGGGTGCAATGCCATAGATTGGTACATTCCAGGTGTATTGTTCTGTAGCTAGGGAGTGATGAGCTGAAACTTATTCATATGTGAATAATACTAGAACTTTTCCTTGTCTGGGTGCCAAGATTTTTGGAAAGTTCAGGCAAAGTTCAGGCCTACTTGTACATTCTCAAGCCTTACTAAAGTTTGGTCAAGTCTAACCTTGGCCTTACATCTCAAGCCTTACTAAAGTTTGGTCAAGTCCAGCCTTGGCCTTACAGTGTCAGCATTTAAATAGTCAAAGTATAGATGACTAATGTACTGCTGTGATTCCTTTGGCTCCATATGTGACCATGCAATTTTGGAGGTGGATAAATTGTATTACCATTCTTATTTATGGTCAGGACCCCTAGATATCCACTGGACTCTGCTTTTAAGACCAACTTTGGAGCTGGGCAGGGTATGTATACCTGTATTCCCTGGGAGGTCAGAGGTAAAAGGGTTAGGAGTTACATAGTAAGTTGAAGACCAGCCTAGGCTACATAAGAACCTGTCTCAAAAATAAATAAATACGTACATAAAATAATTTTTAAAACTAAAAGAAGGGCTAGCAAGTTGACACAGCAGATAAGGTACCTGTCACCGAGACTTACAACCTGAGTTTGAGCCCTAGGGCCCACTTGCTTGTGGGACCACTGTCTTGTCATATGACCTTAACTTGCCAGCTGTGGCATGTTTATTATAGTACATGTGTGTGCTTGCATGTACACACACACACACACACACACACACACACACACTAAATTGAAATGTAATTAAAAAAATTTTTCAAAAAAATGAAAGACCAACTTAAGAGGGTTTAAGGACATTTAATTTAAGTACATTCGTGTACTATAGACATTTTACCGTTTAATGGAGTGAGCAGAACCTGACCATGACGGTCAGGGTGCTAGGGACCCTGGCTAACAGTCACCACATAAAGGAATACACTTATCTCAGCAGTGTAACAGTGACATCAGCTAGCTTAAACCTAAGTGATTTTAATTGATATGCAAAGAAGAACAGTTACCTATCCAAGATCACATAGAAAGTGTTAGAGTTGAGATTCCAATATAGTTTTTCTGGAACCATTCTGACCAATCAGGCAAAGTGGTGCTTTAAGAAAAGAATGATGAAGCTGGAGGGATGAGTTGTTGGCCAGTCTGCCAAAACATTACAGGCTATTGCTGTTGCCTTTTGTTGCCTCCAGAGATGGGTGGTTAAGTCTTTATTGCTGAAGACACCATGTACTTCAGACTCAAGGTCACAGGTCCCTGATCTGGAGCTGATATGAAAGCCTCCTCCCTGAGAACTAGCTTTTGTGACACCAGAAGGGACTATGTAAGCACCTAAAGGAGGAAGCAATCAACAGTTCTACCTGGTTATGACCCCTATGAACCATAACAACAGCCAGCATGGCATGATAACCCCAAGGGTGCAGTAGTGGCACACATACCTTGCCAGTAACCAACAGTTTTCCTATCAGAACTAAGATGCATTCAACAAGAGGGAAATCATTCTTGATACAAATGGGCTAGAAACCTAGCCAATTACCCAGAGCTATTAAAAGCATGTATCTTGGAGGAGAACCTACAACTTCCAATTTACTAAACCAGCATGATTCATAAGAATATTCTAAATATTTGTCATTATACCTACCTTTAAGTATAGTCTTCACCCCCATCAAGGAAACTTCCTTTTGCAATATACAGAGACCATTACAGAAAACCACAGCCAATCAAAATGCAGAATTGTAAAGCCCATTCCTAATGGATACAACTACAAAACAGCTCAGAGAACATTGCAGAAGCAGGAGTAAAAAGATTGTAAAAACCAGAGGATCAAGGAGTTTGCTGTGAGATTGTGTCTCCTGGTACTGTCAGAAGCTACACCCATAAAGTCTCACCAACATGACTGCATAAACATGAACTGAACAAGGTCAACAACAACAGATAGCTAACACGGACAGGGGAAAGCCCAAGAGGCCTCAACCCTACACAAAGAACTACGGGCAACTTAGGAATGCTGAAAGCCAGAGAAACAGTCTTCTCCAGGGAAGAGTACACAGATTGGTTATCCAATGCCAAATGGTCAGCCCAGAAAACATACATACAAGTAATGTTATACAGACTGAGCAGGTTGCTATATGAACTTAGGAATGTGTAAGTATATACATATATGTATGTAACAACAATTGATTGAAAAAACAGACAACTTTGAAAGAAAGCAAGGAGGGTTATTTGGGAAGGTTTGGAGGGAAGAAAGGGAAGGGGAGATGATGTAATTATATTATAATCTCAAAAAGTAAAAATAATTAAAATAAAAAGCTGGACTCCATAATGACAGCATATTATCCCAACAGGGCTGGCTGTATGGGCAGACACATCGCTGAAGCTCACTGGCTGGCTGGCTTGTCAAATGAATGAGCTCAAGGTTCATCCCAAAGCCCATGCTTCAAAAACATCATACAGACAGGCTAGGGAGAGGGTTCAGTGCATAAGAGTAATTGTAAAGCAAGCAGGAGGGCCTAAGTTCAAATCCCCAAGACACATGTAAAAAGCCAGGCCTGGCTGTGCATGCCTATAACCCCAGTACTGGGTAGCACCTTTGATTATTTCACAGTTGCTTAAATTCATAGGAAATAGTTTACATATTTCTTAAATCTTATGTATGTTGTCATTAGGATTTTTAGTGACTCAGTATTGGCTAAAACAAAATTTAAAAGATAAATTAAACAGATTAAACAGAAGTAATAATGAGTGAGCCAGAACTGCTAAAAGAGTTGAATTTACAAGACAGAAAGAGAGAGAGGGGAAGAGAGAGAGAGAGAAAGAGAGAAGAGGGAGAGACTTGGCATACAACCAGTTGCCATTAGATGGACTCACTAGTAAAATCAAAATATTCTCATAGATGAAGCATAGTGCTGAGAAATAGTTACGTGATTGTGCAGATTAGCTCAGGGAAGTTCCATAGAAGGAAAGAGTGTCAGACAAACACTGGGTGTTCAGGAAAGCATCAGAGCCTCTTGTTAGGTCTAGGGACTAGCGGGAACAGTTCGGGGTTTCTGGTTACTAGAAAAGAAGGAAGAAGCAAGCTGTGTCTTTAAAACATTTGTGCTTGAACTAGACCATAAGGCATTAGCCAAACCAAAGCTAAGGGTTTCTGAATGCACAGTTCGATCAAAGTTCTCTGTGACACATCCCATCCACTTTGATCATACATCATGATCAACAGATCAGAGTGTCTTGCCCACACAAGGCCCAGGACCTTGGCAGGCTGGGTTGCACTTAACCCAGAATTTGAATACCAACAACAAAAGGAAGAAATGGTAACTAACTGATGCCTGCTCACTGCTAAGTGTAGGCTTCTAGGAACACTTCAGTTGCCATCACTGTTTTAGCTCATGTCCTTTCCGAAGTCTGGGTCTCCGGAGTTTCCTGTCTTCTGAGATTATTCCCATTTCTCTAGTGTGTATTCCTTTCATTTGAATTAGCTGAGGTCATTCTTATTGCTTGCAAGCAAATGATTCAGTTTCAAAAATGACAGCAAGATTCTGGTGCATTCCAGAATCTGCCTTCCTAAAGCTATAGCCAGAATTAATGTTCCCGAATCTGCACATTGTTGCACCCCAAAGAGCTGTCCCTTAGCTGCAGAATCTTATTTCTCCAGGAACCTATTGAGCACATCAGGCTGACTTTCCTAATCTAACCCTCTATTCCAATAACTAATGAATACATTTCCTTCTGCCCCGAAATGCTTAAAGCATGACATAGCACTCTGTGATTTCTCTGAAGTCTAAAGCTTTATATGTGAATAGTCAGCTAAATGCTACCTTTCATGTTCAGTATCTGAGGGAAACATTAAGTCTAAAGTAAATACATTATAAATACATTATTACATGGACATATAATATTACATGGTCTTTGATATACTGAAATGGAATGAAAATGTTGTGCAAGTAAATTAGATCAGAGCAAGCATGGCTGCTGTGTTAGTGATGTGACAAAGAAAATGACATTTTTCTTGTTTAAAAATATATATATATAAGGGTAGAGGGGCAGCTGGAGAGATGTTTGGAGATTAAGAGTACTTCATGCCCTTCCACAGGACTTGAGTTCAGTTCCCAGCACACACACACACACACACACACACACACACACACACACACATACACACTTAAAAATAATAAAAATCACTCTTAAAAATATAAAGAGGAAACTAAAACTACTTAGGTCAATGTTGAAGGATATTATTGAAGCACGCTGTTTAGGTATTTACAAACTTAAATAGACATTATTTTTCCTAGGGTCCTTGACTCAGTCTTAACATTTTAATTATAAAAACTCAGAGATTCATAAATGGGGAAGACAGAACAATGGTCCTTAAACTATGAAGAAATAACTGAAGTTATTCATAGCCATTTTCACAGGCAATCAATACAGCATTGATTTTCTATTCTTGCTTCTCTTGCAGTAATGTACTTGGCTTGAAACTTAACCTAAGCCAGGACATATTAGCAAATAAAACAATTCCAGCCTAAAGATGTGGGAAAAGAAAATAAGACAGTAAAAGTCTAAGTATACTTCAGAGATGAAAAAAATCCCTACTATCTGTGAAATCTAGTGGTCATGAATCACAGCACGGAGGCCCAGGATGTGCGGGCCCTGTGGGAGGTGCCAGAGATCGCTCTGTTCTAGGCCAGAATCTAGGTCAGACTCTCTGCTAGTCAGGAGCACCTTCAGTCGTGTGGAGATCTGGGTTGGGGTGTCTGGGTTGGATTGATTCACCTTACTGAGACTTCAGAATCCACTCAAAATGCAGGACCCATGATTAGCATTATCTGAGTTTGTAAGGAAGAGCAGAAACTCATTCAATTTTAAAAGGAATTGATCAAATTGAAAAGAATTTAAAGCTATCATGCATTAAAATACAGGCCATTAAAAGAAGCCTTGGGGAAATTCATTCCAAGATCCAACACCCCATCATTCCTTATAAACTCAAACATGTTGAGGCCTGTGTTGAATGGTTCATAGGTAAAGATCAAAGTCCAGATTTTTCCACCAGGGAACGTGGATTCCAAATGAAAGAACACTACATTATAGATTTATTTGATAAGTATTATTTAAAGTACCTTTGAGAGATTCAATAAAAATATCTTTCAAAGGACAAACCTAGGCCTTCTTGATTTTTTTTTTTTTTAGATTTACTAGTGTATGTGTATGTGTATGAGTGTTTGCCTTCATGTATTTCTGCATACCCCGTGCATACCTGCTGGTGAGAAGAGGGTACTGGATCCTCTGGAACTAGAGTTATAGATGGTTGTAAGCTGCCATGTGGGAACCAAACTCAGGCCCTCTACAAGAGCAACAAGTGATATGATGGCACTACTTTTCATTGTCATTAACTAAGCCCAAGAGTCATATGCCCCCCACTAAGCAAACACAAAAGGTGAGCTGTGCCTATCTCTAAGTCACACGGTGGTAGAAGGAATCTGCTTTTAAAGATCCCCTCCCAACACACATTCTCTTGTGAAAAGTATATTTTCTGGGGGATATTTGCTGTCTTAAAGCCTCCATTATTTCAAATCAAAGACACTAAGATGGTTCATTTAAGCAGTGGTCAAGGACACTTCAATGAAGTAATATGAAAATATTTCTTAATTTTCCAGGTCATAACATTTGGGGCAAGCGTCATATCCATTCTTCACAAAGCAAAACCTCTTGCAGTCACACAGAAAATGTGCAGCTTGTTGCAAACTGTAAAGATTTCTATAGTTGGCATGGTGGCCTAAGATTCAACTTGGGATATTACAGGTTGAGTTCTTATCAAGAATGAGGGAGTGGGCCAGCCAGATGGCTCAGTGGGTAAAGACATTCAGCTCTAAGCCTGATGACCTGAGCTCCACCCTCAGAATCCATGGTGGAAGGAGAGCACCAATTTATATGTATTCATGGGACCCCACTAAATCAATCAATCATTTAAAAAATGAATGAGCCACCAGCACCTGTGCTGAAATTTACAAGGCCCACATGAATGGTTCTGTGTCCCAACGTACTTCATCAAGTTTAGTCTGCGTGGTATAGGCACTTATACCTGTGACCCCAGCACTCAGAAGGCTGAAGCAGGAGGACTGACAAGTTTGGAGCCAGCCTGGGCAACACAATGAGTTCCAGGCCAGTCTGGGATACAGAGTAAAACACTGTCTCAAAACAAAACAAAAATGTCTCCAAGATATAACAGAATGATTTCTTAACTATACCTTCGTGAGTTCTTGCAAAGGTATGGAATAAGCAAGTCCCAAATAGCTCTTCTGCCTCTAAATCACTCTCTCTAACAGGAAAATAAAAACAAAAGCAAACTCCCCTTAGACTTTATAAGCATATGGATTTCAATGAACTACCCTTTTGTGGGGGAGGAGGGCTTGAGACAGAGATGGAAGTAGCCCAGGCTAGCTTCAATCTCAGTATGTAGCAAAGAATGACTTGAACGTTTGACCTTTCTGACTCCACCTCCCAAGAGCTGGGAGGTTAGGCAAGTGTCACTAAACTCACTCTATGGGGTTCTAGGGATTGAACCCAGCACTTCCTGCATGCCAAGGGAGACTGTACCAAATTAAACTGCATACCCAGCTAACTCCTTTTGTAACACTGGGTTAGATGTAATTATTTAGATATTTACATGCTGGTATTCTGCAGACTCACAGAATTACAGATCTGAACTACATTTTATATTTCGCCTAAAGTAATTCTTCACTTATTGATGTGATGAAATTCTATCCTAGTGCTAGTGAATTAGTCCTGGTTCCCCTTTCCCTCCAAAGCATGAATCATCGTTCTTTCCACACTTGACATTTTGTTAGCCCTGTTAGATCTTTTCACACACACCAGAATTGTTCTTAGTATCTAAAAAAAGGCTTATCTCTAAATTACACAGTCAACACTGCAAATTACGTGGATACTTTGCCTTGACCAAAATACCTATTTAAATGACTGAGTTCTGTGTAGTCACAGAAAGTCAATGCCTAGTCTAATCTTATAGCCTAGAGCCCATTTGAACATATAATAATAATAATAATAATAATAGTAATAATAACAACAACAACAGTAGTAATAGTAATAATAATAATAATGTCAAAATATGACTTAAGAATCTGTTGGATCGTCTTCCTGTTTGATCTTTATTGTATTAAACATCACTAAACTAGGTGATTCCACATCGTATTTTCTTGACATTCTAGAAAACACCATCCTGTGCAGTCAACAGATTGTGAACTCAGGTGGCCCAAATATGTCATCAAAAATGAGCCAACTCAAAGAGCCATGACTCCTAAAACATCACCAAGATGAATAAGTAATGAAAATTTTTGGAAACAGACTTTTAGAGTAATGTCAGAAAAACAAAATTACTCTATTGTTAAGGTTTGCGACTTTGTCACCTGCAATGGATACTACTGAAGAAAGGACACTGGAAGCCCACAAGTAATGTCAGAAGGCAGTAGAAAGAGCTGTACAATGATTATATGCGCAATTTTCTGATGTTTTATGTTTCTTGTCCCAGCATAATTTTCACAAGTACCTTCTCATGTACTGTAGTGCCCTGGTATGGACAATAGACTCCAGGAAGGAAAGATTAAGAAAAGCATAGGCAATACTGCTTCATTTGTGTTAGACATCTTAAACATAGTGAATGAAACTGACTTGCTTTAAAACAAGTAAACAAAAACAGAATATTTCATCTCTTAAGTAACTTAGCTAAAATAACCAAAAGTAAAGCCAAGAACTTGATGCAGCGGGTTAAACAATAGTGTCAACTAAATTCTTAGCTCTCTGGGGTCTCCAGTGTGAAAGATAAAAGGCATCTCCTTCCCGTTACTATGGATGGAACTTCTCCATTGCCATGCCTTTCCCACAGGGATGGACTGAAATCCCTCCGAGATCGTGGGCCTAAATAAACCTTTCTTTGCTTAAGTTGTTTCTATGGAGCATTTTGTCACAGCATAGCAGAGAGTCAATAATATATCATCTACTGAGGAGGAGACTGAGAGGTAAGGAACAGAGGCAAAGATAATGCCACTGTGGGAGATTAAAAGGTACAGAAAAACCTTGTGCAGATTTCAGAGTACTCAGAAACTGCTCCATAGACATTCCTGTTGAGTTGGTTATCATAAAGTTAATCTGTTCCCAAATCACCATGGCCAATCTAGATCCAATTTCTTTGTTGGAGCAAGTTAGAACAGTTTTGGGTTTATATTTTCTGACCTGAAAAAAATGCTATTTCAAAATATAGAGAATCAGGGCTGGAGAGGTCATTCAGGGCTTGAGACCACGTATGGTTCTTGCAGAGGACAAAGGTTGGTTGTCAGCATAACCACCTTAACTCCAGATCCAGGGACTTGACACCCTCTGCTGGCTTCTTTAGGCATGTGCACTCATGTAGGCACATGTTCACACACACATACACACACATTTAAAAAAATTTTTAAAGGAGAAAAATCTCAGAAGCAGTCTCCTTGCACTTGATGGGAGCAGCAAGATAGTTATTGGTCCCGTGATTACATCGCTTTAGCTTTGTGCCACAGCTTAGTCCACAGGGTACTCAATCATCTTTCTATAGGGGTTCCTACCAGTCAACTACATGATTCTATCAAGCTGGTAAAAATCCAGAAATAGAAACAAGCAGTGACCTTGTATGGGCCTTGTGTCTCTCTGAAGCAGATTAACTTCTTAATACGAAGGACAGACATCTGAACCTTGCACACAAAACCATCAAAGAAAGACACACAGTACTTGATAAATCTCATTGGATTTTGAAATCCACAGATAACATGTGTATTTCTTTGATCCGTTTCCAAGGCAATGTGAATGGCCTCAAACTCTGAATGGTGCCCAGGGTCTATAAAAAAAAGTAGTTGGCCATGTTTGCTTGCTTTCTGTTGGTGACCAAAACCAACTTAGGGAAGAAAAGGGTTAATTGACTTTTAGCTTACAGTCCATCATCCAGGAAAGCCAGGGCAGGAACTAAAGGAGGCAGGAAGTGAACAGAGATCATGGGAAAATGCTGCTTACTGGCTTTCTCTCTCTGTCTCTGTCTCTGTCTCTCTCTCTCTTTCTGTCTCCCTCTTTCTCTCTCCCCTCTCTCTCTGCTGCCTTTCTTGTCCAGTTCAGACCCACCCACCTAGGGATGGTACCATCCAAGTGTGTCGAGACCTCCTACATCAATTAGAAATCAAGAAAATGTCCCCACAGGTGCCCACAGGACAGTCTGATGGAGGCAGTTCTTCAGTTGCGGTTCCCTCTTGGGTGTGTCGAGTTATAAATGAGATTAGCTATCATAGTGTATAACCTTTACTGCAGGCAGCCTCTGCCACTTGGCATCCAGTAGGACCCAACATTTCTGTAGCCTATTGGAATGTATTTTAAGCCCCGTGAAAATCCCAATACATGAATTATAGCAGAGGCCGGGAGGGTATTTGAGCATAAACACATCCTCTTAGCCAAGTACTAATTCTCCCGACAATTAGCTTTTAGTTACTGTTGGTCCCTGGTAAAGAGTGAGTGAGAGCAACCTGCACAAAAAAAAATATTCTTGGAGACACTCTTGTGCCTGCTCGATAAGCTCATGAAAACAATGGCCACACTGAAGTGAATATAGCTCTGCATGGGCTCCAAATGTGGACATTCCCTGACCAAAGCTGGCCTGGTAGCCGCTGATGAGTATCAAATTGACATCTGCAATAATTAGACCTGAAATTCCAATGTGGTTCCCAACATGAGTGGGAACAAAAAGTACTTAGGATCACTGTGATTACAAGTCATCGAGAATGGGCAGCTTTTGTCATTACTGGAACAGACGCTTCATTTGGATTTGAATTTACTTGCCCTATCATATAGCTGCAGGCATCACCATCTGTGTGGACTTAATGAACGTTTTATTCACTGGCAATCTCTTTAAAATATCTTTTGATCCATTTTTTTTTTAGTAAAATTAGGCCACATGTTAATGTAACCACAGACATCACATTGGCCTCATCACTTGAAAGCTATTTGCCTTCAAGAAATGGTAGAACACCAACTGAACGTTGCTTTGTTACTTTTCCTGGGATATATGAACAAACATCTATTCATCTCAGATAGAGCACTGAAAGAGCAAAGAAACAATTCTGCCCAAGAGTAGTTAGTGAATCATTTCCTTTGCTTTCTGGGGATACTCGCTTACAGGAACACAGATGAGTCAAAGACAGCTACATCACAAAAGCTTGCCCCAGTATGGGTGGTGATCTACAAAGCTACATCCCTGGAGCTCCCTACACAGCCTGCAGACACCTAGGCAGATTAGAGAGTCTCCTCTCCAAAGTGATTGTGACTGCTTCTTGGAGAAGGATCTTGTGACTCTTGTGAGTTTTACAAGTCTTCTGAGACTGGTGAGGGTTGTTTACATACGGAGTTTCCCTAAAAGAGGTAATGCTTTATTCTGGAGGAAATAGCTATGCAAGTATTCAGTTCTATAGCTTAGGGAACACTATCTGGACTATTTGGGGTGTTATTCCATAGATGTAGTTTTGGCCACCTGGGATGCAGTTCTATAGACACGGTGTGTATTTTTAAATCATTTTCCTTTGCCATTGTAACAAAATACCTCAGACAAGTTAACCTCATAAGGAAGTTTATTATTAAAGTAAAAATACCAATATTAGTTTGATTCTGGTGGGGAGAAGAACATTGCTGATTAATTACAATGGTGCATCTCAGGTAGGAGGAAGAAATCATATTACAAAGCATAAAACCATAACAAGTTTCACTACGTCCCACCTACTAAAGGTCCCACTTCCCAAAATTTTCACACAGAAAATTGGCTTAGACCATGGCCAAAAAAAAAAAAAAAAAAAAAAAAAAAATCGTAATATTCTACCCCCAGGCTCCAAAGTTCATGCACCCCTCATAATGAAAAATCATCTCCCTAGTAGTCCAGATGTCTTAATCTGTTCTAGTGTTTCTCAAACGTTCAAGGTGAAAGTCTCCTCTGAGTCTGATTAAGAACTCTTTCAGTTTCTAGCCTTCCCTGTAAAATAAAAAAAATAACACAGTAAATCATTTCAAGACACAGTGGGGTATGAATGGGAGAAGCATTCTATTTCAAAAGAGAGAGATCAGGAAGCAGATGAGCAAGCAGCCCAAAACCAAGCCAAAATACAGAGGAGAGATATTAAATTCTTGTTTCATCAGCTTCCTGTTAGTATCACAAAACACCTAAAGTAGTTAAGTTCTACAGAGAAAGGATTTACTTTGGCTGACAGCTTTGCAAGTTCTCATCTATGATCAATTTGTGTTGTTAGCTTAGCCTCACCACCGTGGCATAGCATTATGGCAGAGAAAAATGCCTCACCTCCTGATCAGGGAGGAACAAGAGTAAGGGACCAGGGTTCCACGATACTCTCCAGGGCTGTCTTAGTTTCTTTTCCTGTTGCTGTGACAAAATACCATGACAAGCGTGACTAGGGGGAAAAGAGTTTATTTGACTGACAGTTTCAGGTGAAAGTCCATCATCGTTGTAGGAAAGCTGAGGTGGCCAGAGCTTGAGGCTGCAGTCACACCACACCCACAGTCAGACAGTAATGAGTTAATGTTGGCACACAGGTGTTCGGGATTGCTTTCTCCACTCGTACAGTCCGGGACCCACTGATATGAAATACTGCCACGGAGGTGGGAGTGGAGGAACCTTTACTTCAGTTGACATTGTAGTAGTATGCACTCTGTGATGGCTCACCAAGAGAGACAAGGAGGCATTTTCATACATGGAAGCCCTGCCAGACTTCAGCAGATGGAACCAGCATCCTGGCCAGCACCATACTGATTCAGAACTCCTCAGGTGCAGATCATTAGCAATGAAACAACCCCCATAGAAATCCAACATCTTGAAACAATACAAAACGTCCTAGATAGCCCTTCACCTAACAGTGCATAAAACACTTATTTTATATAGAACTAAAAATAAACTTCTGCAACAGACAATCAACATAATTCTTCAGAGTCATTCTCAGAAGCCCCTTTTCATGTGATTCTATCTTGAGTCAAGGTGACAACACTAACCATCACAGGGGCATATCCCCAATGGACCAATGGCCCCACGAGGCTCTTACTGGATGGACTACCATACTGAAGAACCAGCTCTAACACCAAATCTCTGGAGCACAAATTTACACTATAACCAAAGAAACTGGCAGTTTGAACCAGAAACAAATATTTTTTTGTTCTTCCACTCAAAATGTCTTAGTTCAGACAACTGTATAGCAAAATACTTTAAAATTAGTAACCCATAAACAGCACAAGGTTTTTCTTTCTCTCCAAGTTCTAGAGGCTGGAACAGTGCAAGGTCAGGGTGCTAGCAGATTCAGTGTCCAGTGGTGCCTTCTTTCTATGTCTCCACGGAGGACTAGGTGTCCTTTCAGTATCCTTTTGAAGAGTATCCAGTAGCTTCCCAAAGGCCCCATCTCTTCTTAATAATGTCATTCCAGCAGCTAGGTTTATCATGTGAGTTAGGGAGAGATGCAACACTGGGACAATTTAATATCGAGTCTAAGGGCCAAATGTTTAGAATTTGGAGCAGCCCCTCTTATTACCAATCTTTGTTTGTTTGTTTTGCTTTGTTTTGCTTTGAGACAAGTTTCTCTATTTATCCCTTCTTTCCTGAAACTCGCTCTGTAAACCAGGCTGGCCTCAAACTCAGAATTCTGCTTGCCTCTGCCTCAGATGTGCTAGGCTCTTACTGTTAATCTTAATGATCCAATTGTTTGATTGCGGATGCCTATAATCTCGCCACTTAGGAGGCAGAGGTAAGGTTTCTGCAAGTTCAAGGCTAACCAGGTCTACATAATGAGATACAAGCCAGTTAAGGCTTACGCAGTGAGACCCAGCCTTAAAAGAAATAAAGGGGGGTGGGGTGGCAGGAGGAAGGAAGGAAGGAAGGAAGGAAGGAAGGAAGGAAGGAAGGAAGGAAGGAAGGAAGGAAGGAAGGAAGGAAGGAAGAAGGGAAAATAAACCTAATGATTCTTTTGTCCTTTTTTCCAAAGATTTTAAAACTTACAGTGTGTGTGTGTGTGTGCGTGTGTGTGTGCGTGTGTGCGTGTGTGTGCGTGTGTGTGTGTGTGTGATGTGTATATGCATGTGTAAGCATAAATCCATACATGGAGGTCAGAGGACAAATTAGATCTCTCCTTCCACCATGGGGATTCCAGGAGTCGAACTCAGGACATCAGGCTTGGCAGCACGTGCCTTTACTCACTGAGCCATCTCACTGGCCTTGCTTCTCCATCTTTGCTTCTGCTCTGCTACATTAGAATTCTTGATATTCTAAGGTTTCCTCCATCCAATTAAATAACTGTGGTTCTACTGAATTGGAAGCAGCAACCTCGATCTAGCAGTTCATTGCTCAAGGCTTTGGGAGAACAGGCTAAGAAGAGGGTTAGGATCGTATCTGGCACACTAAGATATGTTACTTACTTTATGTACTCTTAATTCAACATCTTGTGGTAAGTTTTTTGGCTTAAGGCAGTGGCGTGGCTTGTGATCAGTATATTACAGCAATTTTCTGACAGATATCTGCAGAGCACCTTGAGAGAAGAGTCGTCTGATTTACATAAAGACGTAGACTGGAGGAGTCCTTGGCAACATTGATTCTTGAAAGATGAATCTGGCTATGCAAGAGCATGTGGTTTCTGCCCTGGCAGGCAGTGAGTCAGAACGTAGGTGTGACGCCAGGATTGCAAATCATTGGAGATACAAGATGTCCCCTTACATCTCCCCCGTAGCGTTCTTGGATGCAACTCTCCAGACAGTCTAGAGGAATGACTTTTAATGTGGATGAAGCCTGAGGGAATTTTCTTCTTTGAACTTTAATCTCTAAAGTAAAGCACCAGGGTGATTCTTCTCCATTTCTTAAGGGCAATTCTGATGAATGGAGTCTTGATCACACATCTGAGTGAAAGTCTCTATGAGTGTGAGATGGGACAGTCTGCCCCTGTGGCTCCTGTTACAGGATGGATTACATAGTTGAGAGTTCTACTCCATTCTCTGACTGACATACCGGAAGCCTTCTTCTACCTTACAACACAGCGAAGTGAAGCGAAGCAAAGCAAAACAAAAATGACAACTAAAAAAGAAAAAAAAAGAAAGAAAAAAGAAAAGCAACTCTCCAATGTCAGTAAAAACAGCCCGCAGTCTATTTTATAAAATTGTCAATCAAAATGTAAAATGAAGAATCTTCTTAAAATATCTATGACCTTGAAAGCAATGTATACCTAAAGCAACTTTGTTTCAACACAACAGAGTTACAGTATTATGGAAAAAAAATGACAATCCTTCACAATCTATTGAAATGAGATTTAACTTGCCAGCCTTTGTCCACCCCGTCTCTGTCTCTGTCTCTCTGTCTCTGCCTCTGTCTGCCTCTCTTCCTCCTACCCTCCTTCTCTGAGGCAAACTCTCATGTAGCTAGGCCTTGTAACACTAACCTTTGCCTCTGCCTCCTGAGTGCTGCGATTACAGGTGGGTGTGACTCTCTTATCCACTTCTCCTGCTACTCACTGCGGTAAAGCACCCCTACAAAAGCAACTTAAGAGAAAAAAGATCTATTTTGCCTTTCAGTTGAAGATGGACATAGTCCATCGTGGCAGGGGAGACATGGTGGCAGGAGAAGGGAACTGCCTGGTCTCATTGTCCCACATTTGGGAAACAATGTGTGAACAGGGTGTGGGGTCTGACTATAAAGCCTCAAGGCCTGCCCCCAGTGACTCACTCCTCCACAAGGCTCCATCTTCCAAATGGTGCACTACCTTCCTAAATAGGGTCGCCAGCTGAGCATCTAATGTTAAACAAATGAACCTGCCGAGGACACTTTACATTCAAACCACAACATTCCTGGTTTTGAACATAGGTGCTGAGGATCAAACTCAGCTGCTCGTATTTGCCAGCAAGCACCTCACTGACTGGACCATTCTCCTGACTTCAAAATTTGAATTTTGAGGAAAGAATTTCGTATAATACAGGTAAATTCAATGATGAATTGTCATCCTTCCTTCCCATATGGGTGACGACTAATTCCATCACTTCCTGGGTAGCTCGGTCTCTCGAAATGACCCCTTTATTTCCTTTTCTAGATTCCATCCAAGGATGGGATGCTCTGCAAGACGTTCCTGTGGAATCCTGGTAGGAAATGGGGGCTGAGAACAGATGAGATGTTTTTGCTATGCGGTCAGAAGTACTATAACCAAGGGATGAGTATCAGTTACGATAGGAGGTGAACAGCGAAAGCGAAGAACAAATTATGAAGGATGTCATATACTGGGAAAGCAGGACTAAATGTGTAAGTGAAAGTTCTGGAGAAAAACATTTTCGCATAAAGTCTAGAAAAGATGACAATGTTCACAGTCCAGAAAATGGTAAGAGTATACAGAAGCAGGAATCAGTCAGTAGTTCTCTGGACTGGAGGGGGAAGGTTGAGTTACAGTCCACAGCTTGGAGTGGTAAAGTCTTTTGACTTTGCTATAGACAAACTTAATCATCTGCAAAGTCAGTTATGCTTTGCCTGTACCTATGCCTAGTACAGCTACCGGGAGGTGGAGCTCTGGTACTGGAGGATACCTCCTATATCCCTTTCTGGGTCACTGGGCTACTTTTGCCTGTGAAAAAGTAAGGTGAGTCCCTCTATCTCATCAAGTTACTTGTGTACTCTCCACACCTCTTCAGCTTTCATTTAGAGGTAGAATTGAGCTCGTTTTATATACATGTATGCTGCAATTCAGCATACATCCTAACTATTCCTATCATGAAGATTATGGACTAACCCTCTGAAGCTGTAAGCAAGCCCCCAATAAAGTGTCTTCTTCTATAAGTTGCCTTAGTCATGATGTCTCATCATAATAATAGAACAGCAATGAAGACATGAACATAATCCTATAAACAAAATTCAAGATATGTCATGACATGATGTCATGACAATGCCAAAATTATTTCCTGTAGTTGTACCCTACTAGGTGGATCAGCATGGAAGACACAGAGGCATTTTTACAGACGTAACCCCTGCCAGACCTCAGCAAAGGAAACCACCATCATGGCAAGTACCATACTGGATAATGGAACCCTGAAAGTCTGAGCTCAGGTGTTTTATTGATCCAGAACTCCTCAGGTGTTCTACTGATAGAATGTGCAGATCATGGGCAATCCAAACATTCCCCACATAAATCCAACACCTGCAAACAATAGAAAATGCCAAGGCCTAGGTAGTACTTCCACCAACAGTGCAAAAAGCAATTATTTTATACATAACTAAAAATAAACTTTTACAACAATTCTCCTTTTCTGTATAAGCCAATCCAAAAAAATTGTTTTATCTCTACAACACAATTTAACACCACATCAGCAAAACTATTTACAAGAGGAACAATCATGAGGGTTGCTAATACACAGGACCAAATGAAACCAAACACCTATCAAACTTTTCACAATGACTTTGGACAGCATAAAAAACATTTTCAATGTCCCATTATCTTACATTCACTCATGATCTTCTGGGCTCATCCCAAGGGCTTGGGTCACTTCTCTGGCTCTGACCTCTGCAGCACACGCAGCTTCTCCTCCAGGTTCCAGCTGGCTTCACTCTACTGCTGCTGCTGTTCTTGGTGGTCATCCCATGGTACTGGTAGCTACAGTCTTCTGCTGTAATTGGGCTGCACCTTCACCAATAGCCTCTCCTGGGCTTTCTTCATGGTGCCAAGCCTCAACTTCTCTGCATGACCCCTTCAGTCTGGGCCTTCAACTGCTCCTGAGGCTCCACTTTTACCAATGGTCTCTCCTGGCCTCTCACAGTGTCACACCTCGGCTGCCCTCCATGACCCCTTTATGCCTTCAAAACAAGTACCCCCTGGGTGACTCTTACAATACCAAGTATGGCTGACAGCATGAGATACAACCTCGGCCAGTTTTGGAAGACAACTTCTGTGTGCTGCTGAGGAAACACATTCCAGATTTTAAGATAAGAGTCCTGTTTGCAGGAAAAACAACTGGTCACCTTGTCTACAAGAAGTGTTCTCTTGTGAGGTAGAGATCTTATCACATAGCACATGTGTCTTGTCAGGACCACCTCATCTCACCAAGTTTGCAGAAAACAAAACAACAAAACAAAATGAACTCTCTGAGGTCTGGAATTTCTTTTTCTTCTTCCCTGTCTCCACATTGGATTAGCTGTCGTGATGTCATGGCCCGAGTTGGTACGCCATTTGTAGTTGTAAACTACAATCTTTTACCCTCAATTTATGGAAAGAGAAAGAAAGGAGAGAAAGAAATGTTCACTGCTTTTACAGGAGGCCTTGATAGAGAAAGAAAGAAAGTAAGAAAGTAAGTAAGTAAGAAAGAAAGAAAGAAAGAAAGAAAGAAAGAAAGAAAGAAAGAAAGAAAGAAAGAAAGAAAGGAAGGAAGGAAGGAGGTAGAAATCTTCACAGCCTTTTTAGGCTGTCATAAGCTTGGAGCAGACTAGCTGACAGTGAGTCAGACTAGCGTTTCAGCTCACTATCTGAAAACCCAATCTCTCCAACTGATGTTCTTCTATGCAAGAATCAACACCCTAACAACAGACAAACCAACCAATAAACCAACAACCAACAACCACCCAGCTCCCAGGGGCTTCAAAAATTTTATACTCTAAGCAAAACTTCCCATAAACCTAAGCAGCATACAATCCCAAGAACAAGCTACATGTGACAAAACTACAACTAACCATATTTTAGCCACTGGCATGAAGCATTAAATCAAACTGATAATTATCCACCACACCTGGGATGGGAACTAAATCTAGTCCAAATGCCATTTTGTGTTTTTAAAGAAACCAAAATAACAAAAGCTTCTTCCAAGTGTCCCACTACAATTTCCTATAAAGTTATTTTTAAAGACATTTATCATCATGTGTATGTGAGTGTTCGCGTGGATTGGATGCAGCCATGCTGTAGCACATGCGTGGAAGTCAGAGGACAACTTCGTGGAGTGGCTTCTCTCCTTCGAGTTTTTCATGGGATTGAACGTGCATCACGAGGCTTGAACAACAGGTGCCTTTAGCCTCTGAGCCACCTTACCTGCCCAGACCGCATCTTTCTATTAATACAAAAAGACGTTTAATTCCCAATCAGTTATTCCTGGTAGACTCCAAATCATTAGGTTTCATGCTGTATTTTCACGATCTGATTTCATCTGTAAAAAAACCCAAAAAACAGAAAAACAAAAACAAAACAATAGCATGTTTCATTATTGCTTTTAATAGAGGAGAGAATATTTTGAAAATCTAACCTTCAACTCATGAGCCCTTGCCTTCCAGCAGCTGGGAATACAGGCAAGTACCACCATACCAGGCTTTCGTTATAGTTTTTAAATTTAATTTATGTATTCATTCATTCATTTCCAGATAGCTCATGCACATAGTTGGGGGGAGAAAACAGTGGGAAATGCCTCAGACTCACATGTTTCATAGCTCCAGAAACAGTCACTCCTACCAGGGTCCTGAGCACCTGGACACATATTCAATGAATGTGTGTTTAATTGTATTTTATACAAATGATAACACACTATATATCTTATTCTTTACCTTACTCTTTGGAGGATTTTTCTAAATCAGCCTCATTAATTTTAATAAAAGTATGTTTAATGAATATGTATCAACCAACAATTTACTTAAACATTTCACTATTATGTTATCAGGGATAGGCTAGATTATATTGCAGAAACAACTCCACAGATCTTAGTTGTTCACTTCTTGCTTCACATTTGTTGCAAAATACCCGCCAAACTTCTGGGCATCTCTCCAGGGCAAATGCCTTCCATGTGTCTGCTCAGTGATTATTTGTTTGCAGTTCAGTCCTACATCCTACACCCTACAGCTGTGCATCTGGAGCAAGGGGCCTCCTTAGTGGGTGCACAGAAGAGAGAGCGGAAATAAACTAATCACTTCAGCCTAAAAGAGGTGCACACACATGTGCTTTCTTGGAAACAGCCCACCAGAACTAGCCTCCTAGGCTCTTCTAATTGCAAGGACTGTAGGAAAGTAAAATTCTATTATGTGTGTGAAGGGAGGCAGGGCTTAAAATTCCTCCAGAATTTGTTATCTAAGGGCCTCAGGAGCTGGCTCATTGGGTAAGGTGCATGCTGTGCAGGCATGAGAACCTGAGTTCAATTTTCCAAATCCTTAAATAGCTAGATGATAGATAGATGATAAATAGATAGAGAGATAGATGGTAGATAGATAGATAGATAGATAGACAGACAGACAGAGAGGCCCTAGCACAGTTGCACGTTTGTATTACTAGCTCTGGAGAGACAGAGATAGGTAGATCCCTGGAGCTCACTCCAGGTTTAGTGTGACAGCTTATCTAAGAAAATAAGATGGTGAGTGACTGAGGAAGATCCTTGTCCTGGCTGGTTTTTATGTCAACTTGACACAAGCTAAAGTCATCTGGGAGGGGGGAACCCCAATTTCAAAAATGCCTTCCTAAGATTGAGCTGTAGGCAAGCCTGTAAGACATTTTCTTATTTAGTGGTTGATGGGAAAGGGCCTAGCCCATTGTGAGTGGTGCCATCCCTGGGCTGATGGTCCTGAACTCTATAAGAAAGCAGGTTGAGCAAGCCGTGATGAGTAAGAAGCACCCTTTCATGGCCTCTGCATCAGCTCCTGCCTTCGGGTTCATGCCCTATGTGAGTTTCTGTCTTGATTTCCTCGATGATAAACAGTGATGTGGAAGTATACCATGAATAAAGCCTTTCCTCCCTCGCTTGTTTCTGGTCATGGTGTTTCAACATAACAGTAGTAACCCTAACAAAGACCATGTTCAATGACAACTTCTGGTCTTAACCTGTGCGCACTTGTGCACACACACACACACACACACACACACACACACAGACACATACACACACACACTATTTAAAAGCCACATTTAGTCTGGATCTTGTTTAGGTACTACATCACACATCTTTGGAAGTTCAGTGAAATTGGGTTAGTTAGGCTATAATAAAGTACTTATACCCATGGGAAGTATACTGGATCAGCAAACATTATAACTATAAAATAATTTGGTTAAAAAAAAACTGGGGATGAGAATATTGTTCTCTTGGTAGAGTGTGTATCTATCTCACACAAAAACCTAGGTTCAATTCCCAGAACTACGTTGAATTAGCGTAGTGGTACATGCTTACAATTCCAATGTCAGGGAGGTGGAGACAGAAGGATCCAAAACTAAAGGTTATCTTTCAAGTTTGAGGACAACCTGACATACAGGAGACTTTGGCTCAAAATAGATAGATAGATAAGCAAATAAATAAATAAATAAATGAGTAAAGGTAAATGAGTACACCCATATTCATAGCAGCTTGTCCACAATAACCAAAAGGAAAAAATGCCCTCTGGTGGTTTGAACGAGACTGGCCCCCATAGGCTCATGTATTTGAATATCTGATCCCCAGTTGATGGAACTGTTTGGGAAGGATTAGGAGGTGTGGCTTTGTTGGAGAAGGTGTGTCACCAAGGCAGGCTCTAAAGCTCCCAAAGCCTCCCATTTTCCCCATGCATTCTTTCTCCTTCCTATTTGTGAATCAAGATGTGAGCTGTTAGTAGGTCCTTTGTTCTGCCATCATGGACTCTAACTGTCTGAAACTACAAACCAGTTAAATGTCTTATTTTGTAAGTTTCCTTGGTCATGGTGTTTTGTCACAGCAACAGAAAGGTAACTAAAACATTCCAAATATTCATCAAGAGATATGAAAATTATACACAAAATATGGCATCTACATGTAGAGGAATATTATTATTAAGACGTAAAAATCATGGAAATACTGACACATGGTACAACATGGATAAACCTTGATGGGGAATTGTGCTAAATAAAATTAGCAAAAGGACAGATACTATGTTGTTCCACTTACGTGAGGTACCTAGAGTATTCAAGTTCACAAAAACGTAAAGGAGAGTGTGGTTGCCAGGAGATATGGAGAGGAAGAAAACAGAGTTCTTATTTAATGTTGTTACGGGCATGGAGCTTCTGTTCTTTTCATAAAGAAAAGTCTGGAAATAGATGGTTGCACATTGTGAATACACTAAATGCTACCGAGAAATAGCACTTTATGTTTTGAAAATAGTGGAGACTAGAGAAATGGTTCAGTGGTAAAGAGCACTTTCTGTTCTTTCCCAGAACCGGGATTTGATTCTTAGCACCCACATCAGGAAGTCTACTAATGCCTGAAACTCTGGTTCTAGGAATCTGATGCTTTCTTCTAGCCTCCGTGGGGCACCACATACATGTGGTGTACATAGAGACAAGTAGGCACACATGCAGGAATGCACACACACACACACACACACACACACACACACACATACACACATAAATAGGATTTTCATTATGATATGAAGACAGCAAATATTGTATTAGGTACATTTTACCACAAAGAGAACAATAAACAGGTGAAAAGTCTTCAGAAAATGACATTTAAAATCAATGAAAAAACCCTGTATTGTTCTGCTTCCTTAAACTTATGAGGCAATTTGACATGCAAGAAATGAGCTAGCCCTAGAAAGGGACAGGTTGTACTCAGAGGAGGTAACTAAGGTAATGATTTGCAGGGTCAAACAGTTCTAGATGGTAACAGTGTGCAAGATATGATCACAGAAGCGGGGAGCTAAGGAGAAGTGAAGGAAAGGCCAATAGAATTGGCCTTGTCAGAGATCCAAGAGGCTAGAATGCACGGTAGGGCAGACACCCGAATGTTTAAATCACTGGTGGGATGTCAGAGTTAGGGACGAAGCATACGAATATGGAGAAAGGAGTGAAATTCTGTGAATGAGTAAAAAAGAAAATTCTACTCTCTTTGATTAGCATTCCTAGACTAGAGTTAGCTTCTGGATATTCAGCATACACCAGACAAGCTCAAGAGAGATGGCTTATATAAATGGAGATGACAGATCCAGATCGCTAGCCTAAGAAAAGAATTGCAGTGATCTCGTGGACTGTCCAAGCTGCAAGAACAGCACATTCCTTCCCTGTGGGAAATGTGCGTGGGAAAGCAAATCACAATCGGAATCTATTGAGTCAAGAATGTAGAATGAGAGGAAGGGAGGCAATGGCTTACAGGCGGAGGAAGAAGGGGAAAATGCCGAGTTTGAATATCTGATGACACCATCCTATAATAATTTGATGCTTCAGCCTTCAAAGCAAGGTATTGTGCTACAGGGGCCCAAAGTGCAGTCTTGGGGTTCAAGCATCTCTCATTCATTGAACACTGAATAGGTGTTGTCAGATTTTCTTCCCTCTACCTCTCATATTCTCTCTCTTCCTCCCTCCCTCCCTCCTTCCCTTCCCCTCCTCCTCTCCTCCCTCCCTCTCTCCATTCCTCTGCCTCCTGTCCCAGTCTCTCAGATAGGTCTTGACTTTGAGATGTCCTGCCTCAGCCTCCCAAGTAACTGGGATTACAAGTGTGCACTGCCATGCCTTTCTGGTGTCTCTTTCTCAACACTCACGATTACAAACCTGTCATAATTGTCCCATTTATATCTTTTATGAAAACAACGACATTACCTAGTCATGATCCTTTACAACATACCGAAGGAGTCTCTGACTTTGTAAGTTATGTAAATATGCCTTGTTTCCCTTTGCCCAAATTCCCACTGAAGCTCTAGTTCCCAGAAAGATGCCATTCTCAGACGAGCCTTTGGGAAGTAGTTACATTTAGATAAAGTCAAAAAAATAGAACCCCTGAGATGAGATTAACATCTTCACAGAAGAAGAGATACAAGATCTCTCTGAAGACACACATCAAGAAAACCCTTGGAGGACATAATCAGGAAGATATGCTCCTCTCCAGGAACCTAACCGCCTTAGCATCGTGACTTTTAGACTCAGAAACTTGGAAAAATGTCTTTGGTCTTTCAGTTCCCTACTCAACAGCATGTGTGATAGCAGCCCTCACTAAGACAGTACTTTTATTTTTGCTTTCATTAACAAGCCTGGGTTTCAAGTAACCCAGGCTACCCCTTGAACTTCCTGTCTTCACCTCTGAAAAGTCCAGTATTTTTTTTTTTGATATTATTTCTCATGTCAATTTTAGTAGCTTATAAAGAGCTATGTATTTGATTTACACTGGAACAACTGTTATTTTTCTTTTCCAACTGTTTTTGTTACTGTTGGTATCTCATCATATCCGGCTTCTGAATAAGTCTTTATTAGTTGCTGTAACAAAATACCAGAGGAAAACAACTTCTAGGGGGAAAGGTTTATTTTGGCTCATGGTTTCAGTTCAGGGTTGATTGGCTCTGTTGAGGCTGTGATGAGGCAGATCAGCATGGTGGGAGCACTTGGTTGAGCAAGACTTTCAATTCCTGCTGACTTGGGAGCCGAGAGTTGGAGGGAGGAGGATGGGAGGGAAAGAAAGAGAGAAGCTTCTAAGAAAATCCACAGTTACCTACTTCCTCCGGGTAGATGCAAAGTCCTAAAGTTTCTACCACTCCAAATAATGCCATCAAATTATGGGTGAACATTAGAACCTTCATGATCCAATCAACTTCCAAAGGCCAAGCCTTGGGCTCTGATGCGCTGTGGTACTTGTGACTTGGTGGTGGGGTGGGGGTGGTAGTGTATTCGAGGTCCAGATCATAACGATGTCTGCTGTCCAGACTGCTCTCTCGACGGTCTCACCGTTTATTTGTATTTTCATCATCCATTATCTTCTAAGCAGAAGGTGCTTTACTATGTCTGGACGTCCCAAGAGCCCTAAGCTAAGCTGAGTCCATTGGAGAGACCTGAGTGTGTAAAAGGCCGATTGACTTGGATAGAGTCCCACTGCAAAGAAATAGGTTCTTGTTCTGAACTCTTGAGGAGGCAGAACTGATTGGATCTTGCTCAGGCTGCTATTCATTTTTGAAGGGCCATTTTTAACATACTGTATCTGATTTTATGATGGGTATTTAGAGAGGTACATTAACATTTTCAAGTCTCTAGAGAGACTTGTAGAATAGTATTGGATTGAAAAGGATAAATCTTGTGGCGTCCTAAGCATGACATGCTATTTGTTTGTGAAACCTCTTCCAGCTCCAAAATGCCAAGCTACTCTTCCCTTTGTGATGGACAGTCCATTATGTATGTAGTTAAATATGAACATTGGTATATATATGCAGGAAAAGGCACTGGGGAGATGGCTCAATACTTAAAGTGTGAATATTGGAGTTCAGATCCTCAAGAACCCAGTAACTGCCAGGTGGGCATGGTGGCCTGCCTATAATTCTAGCCCTCAGAAATTGGAGGCAGGGGATCACTGCAGCAAGCTGGCTAGCTAAACTAGCTATATTGGAAAACTCTGAGTTCAATTAAGAGACCCTGCCTCAAAGAACATGGTGAAGAGTTATTGAGGGGTCCTAATGTCAATCTCAGTCCTCCATGTCTCTACCCTCACACAAATGTCCACCCACATACGTGAACACACACAAGCACACACCGCACACACACACACAAGCATGCATAACATACACATACACACATAAAAAATAAATAATAAGAAAAATAGGAGAATAATATAAACCAGACAAGATGGAACATGCCTGTAATCCAAACAGAAATTAAGTCCAAGGCCAGCTCAAACTATATACAAAGTTCCAGGCTAGTCAGGGCTACATAGCAAGACACTGAAGGAGTGAAGGGGGAGAGGCGAGTAAAAGAGAGAATATGTGCCAGTGATCAACTAAGTAGAAAATACAAACAAGCACAAAGAAACCAGATGGCAGCCATAATCAATCACATTTAACATTTGACTAATCATGTTCTTAATCACATTTAAGATTAGATTACATCTCCTTCTAATGTGTTGTTTTGGTTGTGGGTCTCTGGGGGATGGTATCATTGTCATATCCCTTTTCAGACTTTGCTATAAAATAAATTTTAATTAAAATCATATGTAATATACATATACCATTTGGTAACAAATTTGCATGCATTGTGTGTGTCTTCTATGTTGATACACACACATTGTTTTCTTATTTAATAAAACTACATGAAATTTTCTTGGTACAAATACAAAATACTTTGGGGCTAGAAAGATGGCTCAGTGGTTGAGAGCACTGGCTGCTCTTTCAGGGGACCCCATTTTGATTCTCAGAATCCACATGGTGGCTAACAACCATCTGTATCTCTGGTTCCAGGGGATCCGATGCCCTCTTTTGACCTCATTAGACTCCAGGGATGTACACAGTGAACAGAAACACATGCGGGCAAAACACATACACAGAAAAATTTTTTTTAAAAAGCAAAAAAACAAAACCCTTACTTTAATCATTACTTAAATAGCAGACATTGTGTTTTTTTCCAAATATTTTACTATAATTGATCCTGTCATGAAAATCTTCATACTGACACTTTTTCCAATGTATTCTTTGGGACAAATTTCTGATATTGGACTTAAGTTTTCATATCCTTTGCCAGGGAGCATGTCTGGGTTGCAGTGTAGATTTCCCTGCACCTTCTTCAGCACTGGGCATTATTATTCTCTTGCATTTCTGCAAACTAAGACAGAAATGGGAAACTCTGGATTTACATTTCAAAGTGCATGTGTTTGATATTCTGAGTAGCTCTATGAAAAGTAGGTCACAGAATGGAGAAGATAGCTTCAGGAGATAGCGTCCAGGCTAGCCAAGGCTGTGTAGCAAGAAGATATATATATATATACACACACATATATATGACAAGGTCTTACTTTGTAGCCCTGGTGCTGTGTAACAATTTCCTCTGAGATGGAACTCACCATTTTAGAGCAAAACTGAATGTTCTAAATGAAGACGGAAACATTCCATCCTGCAGGGAAGTGCCTTAAATTCAGGAAGTAAAGAACACAAAGGTTTCGGGAAATCCCGACCAGGTACTGTAAACCCCTCCCTCCGCAAACATTCATAAATGGTAAGGACTACTAAGAGACACTCTCAGACAAGCTGAGTTGCCTCGAAGCAGCTCAAACTAACTTTGCTGCACGGAAAAGACCCTGTTCAACCATTTGAGCTTCTCGCAGGCGGTGCAGTGTGCTCCAGCTTCTCGGTTTTTATGATCCATCACCCGTGTTGGGGTGGACTTTGATGATACAGCTGTCTTTGAGTCATTTCTCTTCCGTTACGTAACCCCTCACCCATATTCCTGTAAAAGTAACCCCAAGAAAACCCATTGGTTTACCAAGCTGGACTTCAGTGGTACCCTTATTTTGGTCTGTCACTGGCTCTCTGGAGTGAACAGATGCTTGCTCGCATCTCTCCAGGTGTCACAGAACACCCGGATGTGTCTGGAATTCACTATGTACACCAGGCCAGCCTTGAATTCACAGGCAATTGTTCTGCCTCTGCTGAGTGCCATGGTTACAGCGATGTGCCACCATACCTGGCTTAAAATCGTCTCAGGAAGTGACTCTTGAGTCTAGGCTCCTATCATCACAGTTGAGGACATCGTCACTCTACTCTGTTGTTAAGTTTATAAACTACCTTCTCCCTATCCTCCCTCAGGTAAACTCTGTAACTTATGTATCACTCTCGTAACACATATCCCCACTGGTACGGGTGGGGGGGAATCTTTCATCGGTTTCCTTAATAACATGACAAGTACATTCTTCATGCTCTCTCTCTCGTAGTTTACTTATTTTTGTCTTTTTTAATGTTTTATAAACTTTATTATTTAAAAAAAAAACTTGCAATAAAAATATCACACACTGAAATCAGACTAAAAGTCTATATACAGTTAGACTAGCCGTTCTGGAGCAGTGGAGGTTCACACTGGATTTTACACTTCCACTAGCAAATATATTTTTATGCCACCACCAAAAATGAAAACTCTGTGACAGAGTTGGAACTAGAAAAACAATTAGCTTTATATCCTCACTCACAACTCATGTCCACCGCCTACATTTAGTCCTTCCTCATTCCCTAGTGTTTACCCTTCCCTGTTCCATACGGTGTGTGTATGCGTTTGTTTATATGTCTGCATATATTATTGGCTAGGTTTGGCATATGAGAGAGAATATGCAGTTTTCTCTTTCTGATCTTGTGTGACTTTACTTAATGTCACACATTCTAAACCCATCGATTTCTGCAAGTTTCTGAGTGGTATTGCATTTTATAGTACTAAACTTTCATTATTCATTCATCTGTTGATGGACAATTGGATTTTCCCAATTTCTTGATATAGTGCTAGGAATGGACTTTTGTTTTGCATTGGGCTTTCTTCAAAGCAACGCAAACCATACCATATACCCTACGACTTCAAATGCATTTGTTAGAAAAGCAGCGCCGGTCTTCAGCACGCATAACAAAGATTAGGTGTTCGCTGGACCACAGTTCATACTTGTGTTTCTCTTCTCTTACACTCATCTGATTTTCATAGATATTTCATGTACTTACCCATGCCTTTGACTAAAACTCCTACTTCCGTGCATCTTTCTAGAACACCGGTTCGTCTTACTCATTTAAAGTCTTGCTTTTAGGTCAAGTCACTCTGTTAATTGTTTTTATTGAACTTCATCTTCATGATGTTGCTTCTCACAAGAATAATTAGTTGAGCTATTAGTACAGCTATTTAGGGGCTCTCTTTTCTACCAGCTCTAGGGGGTAAGGGACTGTATTTGTTGTTTACTTCATATTCCTAGTTGCTAGGGAGGGCTGGCACAGGAAGGGCTAGGTGTTTAAGTGGACTGTAGTGAGAGCGAAGGAGGAAATGGAAGGTGCAGGCCGAAGTGACTGGGTCTTCAGATGATAAATTGAGGAAGTTGCCTTTTGTGGCTATTCCTTTCAGTAACCTGAGAGACAAGAAGATATTCTGGAAACGTCTACAACTTTAAAAATGAAACAGAGAGTCATGATGGTTAATCTCGATTGCGGAGTTGGGTAAGGTGACTCACCCATAATCCCTGCGATCTGTAGGCTGAGATGGGAGAAACTACAAGTTCAAAGCCTACCTGGGATATATGATGAGACCCTGTCTCAGGTAAAATAAAACAAATCAAATCAAAAGAAAAAAAAACAAAAACAATTGCTTATGGACTTTTCTGGATTGTAAGGCACCTAAAAATTAGCAAATTTTGTTTCTGTATGTGTCTATAAATATATTTCCAGAAAAGGTTGGCATATGCGTAAGAAAACTCAGTGGGAAAGCCCCACCCTGACTACAGACGACACGATCCAACAGGCTAGGGCCTGAAGGGAAGGAAAGGAGGAAGAAGGGGAAGCTTATGTGTGTGTGACCCTTCCTGAACAGGTGCATCTTTTGTAACTATTGTTAGCATGGGCGTAGGACTCTAGATTCTTTCTCCTTTGGACACAGAATTGTGCTGGCAACTCTCCCAAGGACTTCCAGGTCTTAGACTGGGGCTCTCTCATTGGTCTCTCTGGCTCTGAGACTTCCAGCTGTTCTGGGCAGAGCTGCTATTTATCCCTAGCTCTCCAGCCTCCAGGCAGACATTGTAGGTATTCAGCCTCTGAAAGTGTCAGCCAATGTAATCACCCTCCTCTGGTACTTAAATTTATTCTGTTGGTTCCAGCCGTCAGAAAATGCTGACTAATATCAGTTACATCAGATTTGAGGGACAAGGGGAAACATTTTGCAATCACCACTGAAAGGAATTATAGTAGGTCATGTGAGGGTTAAGGCTCATAGTCTCAAATATATAGCAATATTAATCTATATAATGTAGTATTTTCATCAGTAGGATGACAGCTACTGTGTGAACAAATAGATTCATTTAGAGTTGTTAACATTCCAGAAGGTAAGACAGAATAGCAATGGGGCAAAGATTTTAGATACTGGAAAAGGAATATTGCAATTTAGCTTTATAAGAAATGAAATAAAGCCAAAAAGTCACCAGGAGATAGATATGAGGCCCACAGTCTAGAAATCTATGAGGCTTTAGACAACTGTGGCTTATTACACTTAACATAATGATCTCTAGTCTCACAATTCTGTAAAAAACACAATTATGCATGCCTCATAATAGGAACTATGAGTGTATAAATCGGCCTCAGGAAAGCTCATAGCCTGAGAAAATTAAACAATACCATAAATACAGCAAAGGAAGAAAACTCAGGACTTAAAATGATAGAAAAACCTGGTCAGAGAAAACCAGCACAAAGTATCAAAACTGAAGAAGTAACAATGCCGTTGATACATTTTAATTGAGAAAAAGAAGCCAATGAAAAAGAACGTTAAAAAACAGACCACGATGTGCTGTTCTGAGAACTCCAGCCACTACCACCATGTAATCATTCCTGTAAGACTGTTTGTTGAATGATGAGCAATGTCTGGTCATTTAAGCCAGTAAATATTGGTTAGTGGTAGCAGAACCATCTGCTGACCAGAAGTTGCCAACACTATGTGGCTGAGTCTGTTTAAGACCAGAAGAGCCACTCAGCCACACTGACTTCAAATAGCTAAAATATAGCAGTATATGAAAGTCATGGCTATTTTTTTAATCACTTTAAATTTGAGAGTGGTTTGTTTCATGGTGCCTCAAAATAAATAAATAACAGAAATTCAAAGGTTGAAAAAGGAAAGAAATGGTAATTAGATTTGGTGACATGTGAATTCTTGATGACTTTGTGAGATATTGTAGAACTGTAGAATGAACACAAATTGTAGAAATTGTAGAATGAATACAAGACATAAAATGTAATCTTTTACTGAGCTCTTGTGGCACAGAGTGTAAGAGGAGGCAATGAGAGGGTCAGAAAGTTCAAGGCAATCCTCTTCTACATAGGAACTCCGAGGCCAGCCAGCCTGAGCTACACAAGACCCTATTCAAAGCAAAAAACAAAACCAACAAAGGTATTGTTTTAGTTACCCTTCTTCAGATCTTCTGGGAAATATGCAACTATCAAGCATAAGAGTTCTTAATTTTTCCACATGAAAGCACCTAGGTCTCTTATAATTATGAGTTGATTTTAATTTTTCTTAGGAGACTCCTCATCTGGATAGACTAGTGATTTGTTTTGTCCTAGTTCCTAAACTCCTTTAAAAATGAATATGAAGAGAACAGAGCATGAGGAGGGGGAGGAGAAAGGAGGCCGGGATGAGGGGGACAGGAAAGAGGTTGTGGGATATGAGGGAAGAGGATGGAAAGGAGAGGGAGGAGGGAGAGGGAAGGAGGAGGAGCAGTATTCTCTGTTCTTGTTAGAAGCATTGCAGTTCTACTGTGCACCTCGTGAGAAACTGTTACACATTAAAAAAAGATGTATTACTCCATAGGGAAATACATTTCTTCCTATTCATTCGATTTCCTGAAACGAATGTCTCTGAAACGATGTCTCCAAACACAAAAATTCCATCTAAATGAGAAAGAAGTGAATGCTCAGAGTAGAATGACAGCTCTGCGCACAGGTTATTCTGTAAAGGAAAAGGCTGACGACAATGAACAGCTGCCATGGAGCTCCGAACAGCAGCATGGCACAGGCACTGCATTTCGAAAAGCTTAACAGTCATGGTTGTCAGTCTACGTGGACTAGAGTAACGTGAATAGTATTTAGCAATGTAGAATATTATTGTTGCAATCTTCAGGACTTTGTGGGCTCCTCAAGTCTATCATCAAGAGTATCATTCACTATAGATACTTGGAGCTGTCAGAGAATAAAATACTGGGCACTATGCTTTTGCCACACATACACTCTAAGCATAGGTACAAATTACAGAGTGACCTTTCATTTTCCAAGGGACAGTGAGTTATCCCTAAAGCCTGGAAAATTCTACGTTATGTAAACTAGTTTATTTTTAAAGCTCTGAAAGGAATACTTAAAGCTACATGTATGAAAATACAGATTTGAGATTCCTTGAAGCCAAGCTTCGGGCTTTAAATGTGCTGAGTCAAAGTGCCACTGTGAATAGAGAAGTGGACGGCTCTGCATTCATGTGCTCTTTAGAAGATCCATGATGAATGGTGGGCCAAATAGCAAGTGTCTAAATGGAAAGCAGCCTGACCGGGATTATGGCAAGGTTACAGCATTGGCAATTAGCTAATGTCAATGATACACTTAAGAAACCCTGTGCACGACAGATAATAAATCACAGGCAGCCATCATTAATAATCCATGACAGAAAGGAAAAGGAGAGAGCAGTCAGTAACAAGATCCACAGTGAAGCAGAAGCATCCTATAATTAGAAAGATTTCTAATACCAGAGGACCTGGGAAAAGCTTTGTAGTGAACAACACAACAAATGGCTATGGGATAGGTAGGCATATTGCCAGGTTGCAAGTTTCTCATTTACTCTACTTTACTCTAATCATATATAGGGGTGCGGGGTGCTCTTGTAGGCATATGGTGACATATTGGGTCACTATAGTGAGGTTATATGTTCCTAAGTACATTGTAGTTACAAATGAAAAATGTGTTGCCAGTCTAGCCTCTGTTGAAAGTTTTAACTAGACAATTCCCCCCACAACAGCAGGTAACGCTAGTCACCATGTTCAGCTCTCTATATACAGAGAACTGAAGACTCTTCCAGTAGCCAGTTGATGTTTCTGTCTAATTTATTATCCTTATCTTATCGATGATGCATATATATATATATATATATATATATACACACATACATACACATGCATTATTGCTCCTAAGAAATATATAAGAGTCTAATATTGTTTTGAACTCTTCCAGTTAACCCCAAAATATCTTACCAAGGTTCACAGTTAATGCTCGGCTGTTTAATCTATAGAAATGAGAGATTTCTAAATAGTGGAAAAAAGTAATAGAATGATTTAATCTGAGACAAAAGTGTTGCAGATAATTTAATATTCAGCAGGCAATGTTGAGAAAGCATGCTTTTTTTCTGATTGAAAATGCCTTCTTTCTCTTTAGCCAATTAGTTCCGTCAGCAGTGACACTATAATTTATGAGTCTTAGGTCAAGGGCCCACTCTCCACATGGGTCCCTCTCAGTCTTTGGAGGATAATCTCTGTTAGTGTGACCAGAAAGTGTGCTCCATGCCCTGGGTAAGAAATAACTCTTCATCTGGAGCGATGTCTTCATAACCAAAGTGGCCCTCACATAAGCTCATACATACATCATGACTCTTTCCTTCTTTTCTTTCTTTTTCTTTCTTTCTTTCTTTCTTTCTTTCTTTCTTTCTTTCTTTCTTTCTTTCTTTCTTTCTTTCTTTCTTTCTTTCTTTCTTTCTTTTCTCTCTCTCTCTCTCTCTCTCACTTTCTCTCTCTCTTTCTTTCTTCCTTTCTTTTTTTGGAGACAGGGTCTCACTATGTAGTCCTAGCTAGCCTGGAACTTGCTATGTAGATCGAGCTGGCCTCAGACTCACAGAGATCTGTCTCCAGCTGCCTCCTGAGTACGAGGATTAAAGGCATGTACCATCACACCTGGAATGGTGTGATTTTTGTGGGGTGGTCCCAAGAAGTCTTTGGCTGGTGACAAAGAATAATCGGAGAGAAATACCAAAGGTGGGTGGACAAACCATCAAATCATCAAAGCACAAAGAATATTGAGTACAAATATCTGAACTTTCACTCAAAGGGGTGCTAATATTTTATCTTTTTAAAATTTATTTACTTAATTATTTATTTATTTGGTCAGGATTTCATGTAGCTGAGTCTGGCCTCAAACTTATTACCTAACTGAAGCTAGCCTTGAACTCCTGACTCTTCTGCTTCAGGCTCTCAAGTGTCGGGCTTTGTGGAGTACAGCGTGCTGGCCAGCCATCTGCCCTCGTTCTCCATCCTTTCACTCTCTTTTCTCCCTCCTTCTCTGCACATACACAAAGGGCATGTAGTTTGGGTTTTGTTACTGTAACAGAATATGAAAAGCTAAGTGCTTATAAAGAAAGGGCATGGCAAGAGGGCTTAGGGGGTGTGTTGGTTAGGGTTTCTATTGCTGTGAAGAGACATCATAACCATGGCAACTCTTATAAAGAAAAACACTTAATTGGGGTTGGCTTACAGTTTGGAGGTTTAGTCCATTATTGCTATGGCAGAAAGCCTGGCAGCAAGTAGGCAGACATGATGCTGGAGAGGAAGAAGAGTTCTACATCTGGATCTGCAGGCAGCAGGAAGAGAGAGTGTGACACTGGGCCTGGCTTGAGCAACTGAAACCTCAAAGTTCTACTACCCCCTCCCTCATCCCACTGACACACTTCCTCTAACAAGGTCACACCTCCTAATAGTGCCATTCCCTAAGAGCCTATGAGGGATATCTTCTTTTCCTTACTTACTTCCTCCCTCCCTCCCTCCCTGCCTCCCTTCCTTCCTCTTTCTTTCTTTCTCCCTTCCTTTCTTTCTTTTCTTTTTTTTCTGATTTTCTTACATCCTGACACCCCTTCTCCCCTCCCTCCACTCCTCCCAGTTCCCCCCATCTCACTTCCCCAACTCACCCCTCCCCTGAAAAAAAAAAACAGTCCTCCCAGGTTACTGTTCAAACAGGGCACAACAAGATGGAACAAGACAAGGAACACTAATCCTTACAACAAGAGTGGACTAAAAAACCTAGCGGGAAGAAAAGAGTCCTAAAGGCAGGAAATAGCACCAGAGACCCCTACCCACTCACCGCACTCTTTAGCCTGTAGGATCTCAAACCACTGCAGGGAGTAAAGGTGCTTGCCACCAAGCCTGCTGTCCTCAGTTTAATCTTTGGGTCCCACAAGGTGAAGGAAAGAACTGACTCCTAAATGCTGTCCTTTACCTCCACATAAGCACTTTGGCATATGCATAACCCCTCCCCAACACACACACACACACACACACACACACACACACACACACACACACACACACGATAAATAAATAAAATGTAAAAACAAACCAAAAGAGGCTTGTTTAGTTCTCAGTCTCAGAGGCTGGAAATCCCAGCAATATGATATCAACTCTGGTGAGGACCCTTTTAGCTACATCACCCATGGTGGGAAGTTGTTGGGGAGGGTGTGATTACAGGGTGAGGGAGGAAGCAGAGGAAGAGGGGTGGGTGGGCTCATCTAGAGACGGTCCTCAAGGCCTGACCTATCCTTTAAAGGTCCCACTGCTTCCTATACCATCTTCCCCTATATTGTCACTGGGAGCCAACACTTATGATACTTGGGAGACAAAATGCAGCCAAACCATAACAATTGAGAGTTCCTGCTTTCTTCTTCCTTTAAAAATTGATGTATAATAGCTACCTTCCTCTACTATACAGCCTGCTTTTATGTGACATAGGTATACTGATTTTTCCACGCAAAATTTCTTTTTACAAGAAATGCTTTATGGAGACCAGTATGATTGCGTGCTCACAGTGGTTACGAGGTTCGGGTACAAACCATCGTCCTATCTGCCTGTACGTGCCCTAGGAGGTTTTTTTTGTTTTTTTTGGTTTTGTTTTTTGTTTGTTTTGTTTTTTGTTATTTTTTAGTTCAGGGACTGCTTCTTTTCTGTGTGGAGCCTGACCTTGACCACGAGCTCTTTTCTCTCGAAAGGTCTCTACTCAGCCTTTATTTTAAGCAGCTAGCCTGTTTTCTATTGTGTGACAAGCTGTGCAATCTCTTTTCTGACAATACGTGGTCTTGAGGCTGAGGCTGCTGTCCTGCAAATCTAGGGAATCCCTATTTAAAGCTTTCTATCCATGCTGCTTGCTCATGCAGCGAAATAAATGTATGCATTGTTGAATTGCAGAGATAGGGCATTCCAGAACCAAGTTGTTACTGACGCTTTCGAGTGCTGTCCTTTTCTGTTAACACCGACTCAGAGGTAAAGCTCACAATGGGACACGAGGGGAATCGGGTTATGATTTAGGAAATATTAGTAACTCCAATCACAAATAGTATAGCTGTCTACTCGTTGTAGAAAAGCTTAGTGAACAGGGATTCCCAGTCACAGTCATAAGGTAAATTAATAGGAAATTTAGAGAAAGATTCACAGCTAGCCTTCAGATTATTGTGCATAGACACAGCCAACTGTACTTCTTTTATTTATTTATTTTTAGTCTTTTACTTTTTTATTTTTGGTTTTTTTTTTTGAGGCAGTGTTTCTCTGTTATAACTAACTCTGGCTGTTCTGGAACTCACTCCGTCATAGGCCAAGCTGGCCTCGAACTCATAGAGATCCACCTGCCGGACTGCAGGGATTAAAGGTGTGCGCCGCCACAGCTGGCTAACTATTCTTCTGATGAGACTGTGGTGAAGCAGATATGCAGTGATGCAGGTATGCCGGCCTGTGTATACTCATCGGGAAAGCCCTGCAGAAATCGCTTTGCACGGCCCCTCACCCCAGTATTTGAAAAGCTCTCCAAATAGCCTTGTACTATTCATTTTCCTTTCTGCTTGTCATGGTGGATCTCAAAGAAAAAAGGCTTCTAGGTAATATTAAATCAGTCCATTGCCTGAGCTGATATAACTGTGAATTAAACATTTTATTTTTAAAAATTAATAATAAACTTTGCTAATGGGTGCTATCATGGAAAAAAAAGTATGATGGAAACTGGTCTCAAGGAAGTATACGCACCTGGGGCTATTTAACAGCACAGCACACACTTCAGGCTTTTCCTGTGCTCACTTGGTGGCACGCCAAAAATATCACAAAAGCATATGGAAGGCTCTACTTTGTTTAGAAAATACATACATGGAAAATAGTACAGGAATGTTCCACAGCCCAAGAGGGAATACTACACTGACATTCACAACTCTGCTTGCACAAATGTGGGTTCAGGATTTCCTGACATCTTTGTGCAGCCAAGTAAGAGAACATCAGAGCCTGGGTCATCCAAGACCCCAAGGAACTTCTGCTCAGGATTTTCTTGAGCCCGTCTGCAGAGACGACAAGTGAATCTCTGCTTCATGTGTTGTTGGCAAGCCAGAGTCCCAAGGGTGGAGCTTCAAGAGGAAGAGGCAGTAGGGGTGGGACTTAAAAGTGGATGTTCCTAAGATAAGATACTAGGACATGATACCCAGAAGGGAGAG
This sequence comes from Cricetomys ansorgei, assembly GCA_026225945.1. Classification (NCBI taxonomy): domain Eukaryota; kingdom Metazoa; phylum Chordata; class Mammalia; order Rodentia; family Nesomyidae; genus Cricetomys; species Cricetomys ansorgei. Next base: position 7,960,464 of record JAMJFZ010000242.1, read on the forward strand.
GGATATTTCTCGCCCATCTGGGTGAAAATGTCCATGGCTGTGGTGCAGCGAGACTCCTGGCAGTCCAATTTTGGAAGCATCTGGATATCATAGGGCCAGCAGCAGGGCAGTCAAAAGTACCCTGAGGTAGCATAGACCCAAAGTGAGAGAATACGGGGGCCGGGGAGGGGGGCTGGTGATAACTTATGAAAACCATAGCTGGAATCCCAGAAACAAACTGCTGAGATTTTAATTGGAGCTAGAACCCCCGCAATAGGCATCGGGGGATGAGCCCGTGTTCTGCTGTGAATATTACCCCTCACGCAATAATGTTAGACTGTAAATAACAAGCCGGATCATCTTAATGTCCTGTGTCATCAGCCTTGTGCGATAGATGCTATCATTCATTTTTCTATGAGAAAACTGAGGCAGAGGGGAAACAAAATGGTTTGCCTGAAGTCGTGGAGTAAGTGAATGTAGAGCCCCAAATCCTACATCCCCCCGCCTCCCGTGCTCTGAGTCCAGACCCCACCCTTCCTCCTTGACTGCACTGTCTTGCAGTGTGATACCAATACACCTGCCTGAAATTCTCTATTTGACTTTAGTAACATCGTCTAACCCCTGAAAATCTCAGAGAAAAGCGATAGTCCCATAAATTATCATCCTTGAAAGATTTTTAGATATAGTTTGAATTGTAGGATATATAATTTTTATGTGGTAATATATGTCACACACGTATATAAATATAATATATATAATACATTTTATATATTTGTTTTGTGTGCGTATGCGCATGCCACAGCATGAACGTGGAGGTCAGAAGATGACTCGTGGGAGTCATTTCTTTCCTTCTGCCATGTGAGACCCAAGCATCAAACTCAGGTCATCAGGCTTGGCAGCAAGCCCCTTTACCCACTGAGCCACCTCGCTGGCTCAGCAAATTGTATGTGTTTACTGTGGCTTTGCACTAATAGCCATGATTACCTTGTACACTCGGATTCAAGGCAAGTTGCAGCAGACGTAATTTCATAATATATTTCCAAAAGATCTCTCCAGGCTTTGTTCTCTTTGTTGCTATTCCAGCCAAATGGCTTTCTGTTCCTATTTTATTCTTTCCTAGATTTTGAGTAACTTGAGTTCAAGGAGTATTGGAGTTATCTTATTTATTCTTTCATTCACTTATTTAGGTACTGCGCTTTGAACCCAGGACCTCTTGCATGCTAAACAAGCACTCCACCATGGGTGTATCACCAATCCTTTAAATTATCTTTATTTTTATTTTAAAACAGTCTTATTAAGTTGTGCATACTTGAACTCACTCTGCAGCCCAGGCAGGACTTCATCTTTCCATTCTCTTCCCTCAGCTTCCCTGGTAATTGGGATTTCAGGCCTATGATAGCAGGTAGGGCTGGATTCTTTATTCTTACGCTTCTGCCACTGGATAAAAGTATGGGTTACAGAAGAATAAATATTCAGCCAATCTGTGATTCATTAATAGTCACCAAGGTGAATATATGAAGAAAATATGAATTTTCAACAAGTGAAATGTAGGTTCTTAAATAATTCTTGAATGGAAAACAAAGTTGTAGATTTTTAATACGACATCATAAGTTCTCAGTTCTGGTTTAAATTTACTTATTTATTTGTGTGTGTGTGTGTGTGTGTGTGTGTGTATTTGTGAGTTTTCAAATTCACGATGTCAGGTTTGGCAGCAAGTATCCTCCTCATGAGCCATTTCACTGGTACCTCAGGCCTAGTTAACATGCTTAAAGACACACAAACTCCTTTGGGCTACTAGAGTCCCTTGAAATTAAAATAAAAACTCTCACTAAATGGTACCCTAGTGACCTTTAAACATTAATAAAAACGGTTTGACATATTCCTGAGGCTAGCTTGTTTTTTCCAGTGAAGTTCCACCCAGACTACAGACATAAATAGAAACAGGGTTTAAGTCATTCCAGGGGAAATGAAGCCTCTGCTCAGTCTGCCAGGGGGGAAGATGCTGAAGAATGCGGCTTGGTGAAGAGGTGTGCCCCGGAACCTTGAGTACTGCCACCTAGTTCTGTCACTTTAGCCAATTCGTGCTGAAGCTGGCAGTGACCCTCAACCACTGTTCACCATGAGCACAGGTGTAGCACAGATGGCATGCTAGGGTCTTCTGAACAAATTCTAAGACATCGTTATGGAAGGAAGCATAAAACTCAGAGAAAACTGTGTGTTTGGTGTTTTACTGATATTGTTGTTGTCTATTGGTTTTCTTGTTATGGGGAACCTAGGGATCAATACCACTCAAGAGATTTTAAATCAGTGGAATGCTAGAAATGTGGCTCAGTTGTTGTATTAGTTTTTGTTGCTGTGATAAAATACCGTGGCCAAGACTACATACAGTAGAAAGGGTTTATTTGGCTTACAGTTTCAGAAGGGAGTGTCCATCATGGCAGATGTAGCATGGCAATACTAGCACTAGCAGGAAATTGAGAATCACATTTTCAATTGCAAGCATGAAGCAGAGAGAGAATTAGGAGTAGGGAAAGGCTGAGCTCTCAAAGCCCACCCCTAGTGACATAATTCCTCCAGCAAGGCTCTGCCTCCTAAAGGTTCCATAATCTCCATACACAATGCTACCAAGTGGAGATGACCAAGTGTTCAAATGCATTTACCCATGGCCAACACTGCTCATTCAAACCACCTGATAAAGTGCTTGCTCAGTATCCATGAAGTCCTAGGATTGGTTCCCAGTATCACATAAAATGAGAGTTGTGATTCATACCTAGAATACCAGCATTTTGAGGTAGAGATAGGAGCATCAAGAGTTCAAGGTCATCCTCTATACAACTTGGAGAGAGACAGAGACAGATGGAGAGACAGAGAGAGATAGTGAAAGATGGAGAGACAGAGAGAGACAGAGACAGATACCCAGAAACAGAAACACACGGTGGGGGGGGAGTTGGAGAAACAGAGACACAGAGACACAGAGAGAGATAGGGATACACATTGAGAGACAGTGACAGCCAATGAAACTAGATGATCCCTAACATACCTTCTATACTGAAGCTGTGGCCCTCCTCAGTCATTAAATATCTGTGTGGAAGGAGACAAAGCAGTGCACGAGCCAGAATTTGTTCTAGCTATCAAGCCAAAGCCAACTCCTCAAAATAATAAGCTTCTGAAGAGGCTAACCAGTTTTTATATCTACAGTGAGCTGTCTGCCTATAATAAAATGATAGCTGACTCCAAGAAGTGTGTTCCAGTCTCTTCAAATCTAATGTTCACATCAAATGAATCTGCCGTAAACAATCACAGCTGCAAAAATTAGAAATGATTTTATATATGTATATATTTTTCCCTTAGAGTTTAACTAGATGAGACATGGATTTTTTTTTCAATATTACTGGCTATATTTTTAAAAGACAACTGTTTTCTTATTCTGTATAAAATGCCAAGTCCTTTTTAAAAAATTAAACACAATAAAATTATCATGTCTGGATCTCATTGACCAAGGAGAGCAACACAGAATGTTCCGATTAGCATAAACAGACAATAGAGATTCCCTTCACCCACTGTTGTCTAAGATCCCATAGGAGACATTGTGTCTGGTACACGTTATCAAGATAGGATCAAAAGTATTTTGTAGCATGACATAAACAAAGTTACAGAAAACAGAAGGGACACAGAAGCTGTAACCACTGGACTGATAATGAAACAACAGCGTTTTACTGCTCCTTCAAAATGCCCAAGTTTCAAGAATGAGTCTAGATTGGTAATTGGCTGTTTTGCGGAAATAAAATCAGAATCAGGATGTGTCTAACAATCCTGAAGAAGAGAAAAACAGAAAGTAAATGATCATTATGAAATTTGACAATGGAAAAAATATAGAATTATAAGGAGGAACAAGAGTCGATATTTGCAAGGGCATGAATGTACATGTGCATACATAATATATATTATTACACATGTAATATATATAATATGTTATATTATGTACATCCATAATATATGTATGTATACATTCATTTTTATGGGACAGATAGGGTCTCATGCAGGCCAGACTGGCCTTGAACTCCATATGCAGCTGATGTTGTCCTTGAAATTCTGGTCCTCCTGCCTCCAATTTGGGAGTGCTGAGAGTACAGACTTGTAACACAATCTCTGGTTTATGTGGCAGTAGGGGTGGAACCCAGGACTTAGGGTTGGGCTGTGCCTAGGTTGTAGAGCACTTGCCTGGCATGCATGAGGCTCTAGGTTCAATCACCAGAGCTGCCAGGAATGAAAACAAAACAAAAACCAGGAACCCGGGGCTTCCCACATGCTAGGCAAGCGCTGTACCAACTGAGCTCCAGCTCCATCTCCTAGTCCATATATATATATACGTTGTCATAACAAATTTGACTTTAACCTCAAAGAACACAGGGCTGGGCTTTTATATAGCTCTAATTTATATGCACGGGATCATAAAGGAAGATGATTTCTAGATGCAAGCTTCTAATCGATTACTGATTTTTATGACTGTGAACTGTTGCAACAGAGAAACACTTCCTTTTTGCTTCTTTCACATTTTCGACACCTGTTGCAACTTCTCTGTGGTCTGTACCTTTTCAGAGACATTTGTGTAGGAAACAGTTTGGCTTTTTGCCTTAGAAGCTACAATATCAGCTTCTGGAGCAATGAGCAGACATTCACACAGCACAACAAAGATAGAACCATTCTCCAGGGCAAAGGGCAGGCATGTTTACTGTACATTATAAAATATTCTGGCTTGTTAAGTTTTGGCTCTTTTCTAATAACAGATCAACAGCATGCTACAGCTATCTTCTGACTGAACTTGTGTTGTCCTGGGATGGTCAGTGCTGGGAAAGCCAAAGCAAGAGTCCATGTTATGGCTACAGCTACTGGTGGCCTTCGTCTCTGAGTCCTGAGTTTTATCTTTCCTTCCAGCATCCATTGACATTGTGAAGCTTTATTTCTGAACTAGCAAAATCTCAGAAGCTCAAAAGTTTTTGAGACTGGTGGAAAACGTGTTGTCTTCTCTGAAGTTCTGGAAAATAATGAAAAACTCCATACCTCATCTGGAGAAGAGACATGGATTGTCTGTTTGACCACAAGGATAAACCTCCTGAAGCACTACTGCCTGCAGACCCATGGAAGCTGCATCTTCTGGGTCCTTAGTGTTGACACAGCTCAGAGGACTAACCAAACTCATATGAAACTGGTACAGAGTCTGTAATGCTGACTGTATTCTTTTGTGTAAACCATGAAATTTCCAAGTCAATGAGACGTTTGCCTAGAAAGACAGGTAGGAACCATGCCATCTATACAAAGCAACTAGAAGAACCGAAGAGACAGTTGTGTGACTGATGTCATCAAGCCTGACACATATGCTATGGTTTGGATGTAAAATGCCCCTCTTAGGCTTTTATGTCTGAACAACTGGCCCACAGCTGGTGGGAAGGTTGTAGAAATTTTAGGATGTTGAGCTTCACCAAAGGAAGTGGGTCAGTGAGGGGCGGGCCTTGAACTTTTGTAGTCTAGCCCCATCCCTGCTTACTTGACGCTTCTTGACAGCAGATCCACAGTGTACCAAATGTCTCCCACGCCTGCTGCCATGCTTTCCCCCTGATGGACTACATTTCCTCGAACTGTTCTGTGATCCAGAATAAGCTTTTCCCTCTTCAGTTGCTTTTTGTATTTCATTGTTGTGATAAGAAAGGTAAGTAAGCCAAAGTGCATAGCAGAACGCCTTATGCTGTCTTCCAGCTTGGCTGTTCACGTCAATCAGTGAAGAAGTTCTTCTAGATAATGATGAATAACCTCAAATTCCACAGGGGAGGGTTTCTTTTTTTCCCAGAATGTCCACAGACCTACATAGAGTGGCTTTTATTTTCAGACAGCGTGCCATTCATCCGATTAGGTTTTACCTTTCTCAGTCTTAACTGCTTTCTAGTAATTTAACTTCATTCTACACATAATCTGTTTTTGCCTTGGATGGAGTTGACTGTTCGCAGGCCTTTCCTGTCACACAGTTAGAGATAATAAAATGATTAGTTTCACCAGCTGTGTTTCTGATTTCAAATGAGTTCAGAGTTACTTTGCCTTGCATGCTAAACATATGAAATGAGCCACAGGCTATGTGATTTTCGTCCTTTGGTTCTTAAGGTGTGTCTCCAGGCCCCACAGTTACCATCACTCAGTGGCTCCTAAGGCTCCGACTAAGTCTATTAAGTCTGAAATTCAAGGCATGAAATCTAGTAAGTGTTTTGCCACGTCTTGCATCCTAAAGACATCACATGGGGTAAATCTCATTAGATGAATAAAGCAAATTCCAAAGAGCCATTAAAGTATTAGAAAATACCTGACTTGCTTAACTGGGACTACAACCTTCATGCATATAATATAAGGGCCTATGTAAGTCATGAGTCCATCCCTCAGGTTTTATATATTGTAAGACAAAAAAGAAAAAGAAAAAAAAAAGCCCCACAGGTCTGGCAGTGCTTTTTAAAAATGTTTTTGTGAACATATATTAATTACACGTGGGGTTCGTTATGGCAATTTTATACTTGTATATAATTCATTTACCAATCCGGTTAACCTCTCAATTTCCCCTCCCCCCCCAGATACTCCCAGTAACCCTCTTCCTCCTCTCAACTAATGGTGCTTCTGTTTTCATGTGTCTTTTTAATGTGGCCCAAAGGACTTTCATTAGGGTTGCTTACAAGAGCATGGGCACCTTGCCACTGGCTATGCCACTGAAGAAAATGTCTCTCCCTCCTCCGCCAACCCTTAACTGTATGTGAATCTTCAGGGAGGAGGGGCCCATGAGCTTCATCTTTTCTTTGGCAGGATGATGATAGGCCCAGTCGTCTGCTGGTCTTGTCTTGTATAGGAAATCACGGCTGCTACATGGGCAAGGGCAAGGCTGTAGATCTCATCAGAGCACTGTAGGGACCTACACACACATTTAGCAGCTGATATATGTGACTTTTTAATATATGACTTTTTGTTTGTTTTTAATTGCTAGACTTGGGACTGGAGAGATGTCTTTGAGGTTGAAAGCACTGACTGCACTTCCAGAAGAACTGGGTTTGATTCCCGGTACCCACACGATGACTCACAACTGTGGCCCCAGTTCCAGAGGATCAGACACCCACTTGTGGTCTCCTTGTGTACTAGGCATGCGTGTAGTGTGCAGACATACACACAGGCAAGACGCCCATATACATAAAATAAAATTAAAAATAAAAATAAAATAATTGATCAGCTTCAAAGTCTAGGGTAGCTTTTGGGTTTATAGAAAATCTGAGTTAAAAATTTTTCATGTACTTCCTTACTCCAGCTCCTTTCTTTCAGCTCCTGGAGTTTCTCCTGTTTTTAATGTCTGGTGTAGCCTGCTGTGCTTGATGAGTCAGTTCCAATGCATTGTTAACTAAAACTAGGAGTCTCTATTCAGAAATGGAATTCGTGTGGTACATTCTATGGGTTTGACAGCTTTCTAATAACATGTGCCCACGCAGAAGAGTCTCACACAGAACAGTTTCATTGCCCTAACTATTTGGTGTGCTAATGTGTGCTTCCTCCTTTATCCACCTGTTATTTTTCTCATTGCCATGATTAAATACCCAATAAAAACAGCTTAGGGAAGGATAGGTTTATTTAAGTTCTGCTTCAGAAGGGATGCTCTCCATCACAGCAGGGAAGGCATGCCATGGAATGGGAGACAGATGGTCACATTGGGTGTCCAATCAGGAAGCAGAGAGAGAGGCAAAGTCAGGCACTCATCTTCCTTCCTACTTTTTATTGGGTCAGGAGTTCCCAGCCATAAGATGGTGCTACTCACATTCAGGGTAGGTCTTTCCTTCATCTAAATCAAACCTTTCTAAAAATATCCTTATAGGTATACCCAGGGGTGTAGTTCCACAGAGATTCTAGATCCAGTGAAGCTGACAGTGAAGATTAACCATCACCCCACATCAGACCTTGGTAGCCATGGACTGTTTTTTGTTTGTTTGTTTTTGTTTTTTGTTGTTGTTTTTTTGCTGCAGTTTTTGCCTTCTCTAGAATATCATGCAATTGATATTGTCCAGTCTGTAGCTTTCGCCATTTAAGGTTTCCTCGAGTCTTTCAAGCTTGACGTCTCATTTTTTGATCTTACGGGATGGGTATATCACAGTAGGTTTATGCATTCACCTGTTGAAGGACTTCTTGGTGTCTCAAAGATTTAGCAATTCTGGATAAAACTGCTATGTCATTCATATGAAAGTTTTTATTTGGATGTAAGTTTTCAATACATAATTTTTAAATCCATAGTTTTAGACTCCAGCATCATGTACTAACTTTACTCAGCTTTGTAAGCAGGAATTCAAGGTCAGCCTTGGCAACAGGAGACCCTATTGCAAACAAACAGATAAAACAGGGAGGACCAGAAGGGCTTCTTCAACTCAAAAGAGCCATAAAACTTTCTTTTACAAAACAAAGCTAAAATCAAAGTCAGAATTTCTGAGCAGAATGTTTACAGCTGTTTCCACCTTAACCTCAGGTACTAATTAACTTCCTCTGTAAAGGGACACTTCACACTTTGAAACTAGCCTGAGTCATAGCATGGAATTCCAAGGCTTTGTGCACAGTTGTTGGCAGTTTCTAAGGAGTCCACTGAAAATAACAAGAGAAGGCGGTGCTAGATTGTAGGAAGGTATTAATTTTCTTCTCCTGCTTTTCAGTCAGTGAGGATAGGATTCTTAAGTCCTTTTCCCGTGCCTTAAAAAACAGCTCCAGGAAGAGAAGCAGATGGTCTGCCCCGCCCTGCACACCTGTTCAACTGGTGACTCTCCAGCAAAGCTTCAAACACAAACACTCACGCCAATTTACTAAAAATACTGTGCAATTCTAATACATACGTTTTCTTTAGACTGTCATGAATCTCAAGGTGTTTCCCAGTTTTTAAAGAGTTCCATTGTCAGGAAGAAAAGATTTTACTTTTAAAACTGAAAGCCGATCAACAACCTTTCATTCTTACTGTAAAACACATCCATTATCATTCTAAATAAGTCAAAAGAATATTACAAATATTATCTCTAAGTCACTCTCGAATTTTACCATAAAGAGGTAGTTATAAATAATTTGGTAACATGCTTTCAGTCATCTCTTAATTCATGAGTTCAGAAAATTATAATGTTATATGTTTTAGCATAATTTGTGTTTTAAGAAAATCTGTGTTATATTCTATACAAGTTTCTATGTCAAAAACAGCTTTTAAGGGCAGCATGGTATTCTATTTCATGATTCTACCATAAGCTACTTGTAAATCATATAATGAGCAACAATTTGATTATTCTAATTTCTTGGTTTGATAAGCAAAGTCTATATGCCCGTAAGATATTCTAGAGTATTTATTTTGCCAAATTGTCCTCCAAAATATTTGTATTAATCTACACTTTCTCCAGTGTTACAAGATTTATAGGAAAACACAATAGCAAACATGCTCAGCTATGTAGGCCATGGAAGCTGCATGCCTGTAACTCCAGCATGTGGAAGGTGGAGGGGATGGAAGGATGGGGTGGGGGTAGGGTGCTGAGGAAAGAAGATCACTGTGAGTTCAAGGTCAGTCGAAGCCACATAGTGAGACTCTCCATCACTCCAAACAAACAAGCAAAAAATGGGCAAAAATTGTATATGAGTTTTCTGTCTTTGTACTTCTTTAAGAATTAAATGTATTTTCATTCGCTCGTTAGCCATTTTGTCCACATTTCTATTAGATAACATTTTTCTTTACTTTCTTCTATGTTTGTTTGGTTTTTGTTTTGATTTTTTAAAACAGGGTCTCACTATGTAGCTCTAGCTGATCTGAAACCTGATTATGTAGACCTTGCTGGCCTTGAGCTAACAGAGGTAGACCTGCCTCTGCCTCAAGAGTGCTGAGATCAAAGGCATACAACACCACACCCAGCTTTTTTTTTTTTTTTTTTTTTTTTTTTTTTTTTTTTTGAGACAGAGTCTTCCGTAGATCGTGCTGGCCTTGAACTTACTATGTAATTGATGATCTCCTTGAACTCCAGATCTTTATGCCTCTACCACCCAAGTCCTGACCTGCCTGGTCTAGATACTGTTTTTCTTCTTTATTTCCAATAAAAGATGGAAGCATTTATTTGGTTCAGGGTTTTAGTTTTCTGCCCATGGTTACTTGGTCCCATGAGCTCGGGCAGAACACTGTGGAGGTGGGTGCATGTGAGGCAAACTCTTTTATGTTGTGCAGGAAACAGAGCGGGTGGACCATTTTTGTTACTGGGCCCTATTTAGGAATAATTTCTAACAGCTACTATCTGATAGATGTGGCTATTACTGGCAGTGAGGATGAAGGCCGAAGCACACGGAACTGGGGAATATGTGCGCACAGGTCATAGTCCTTGTAAACTTTTCTTCCCACGTTCTTTTCTACTGTAAGATGGTACAAAACAGCCTGTCGTTTGTTTCCCTTACAGAAAAAACTGGGAACTCAGAAGCAAATCAGCACAGCTGTACGGGTCTTAGTGGAAACTGCGGCGCCACCTGCATCCCAGTTACACTTTAATCAGGTTCTCCCTGTGGGGCTGGGAGAGCCAGCCTCCCTAAATGAATGCTTTCCCATTGTTTCCCGCAGAACTTGGTGGATTCAGACAGAAATCATCAGGTTTTGCTTTATTACACCTGCTCTAAAGGATTTGGCAGACAGGCAGAGGAAAGCTTTACCAGTTGGCTTAGAGCCTGGAAAATAAGTGGGTTCCTTTCTCCCTATTTGGCTGAGAAGAATAAAATCATAGAAGATGAAACTCTTGGACAGATGTAGTTTAATCACCATTGTGTGTGTGTATATGTGTATGTGTGTCATATATATAATATATATGTATATTTGATATATATGTGATATGTATATTTCTGGTTAACTTGTCAGTTGATTTATTTCTGATACATAGAATTTGCTTTGTTCACTGAAAATTAACTAAATTTGATTTTGACCCAGAGTCTCATTTGTAAAAGGCAAATTCTTTACCATTCAGCTACAGCCATAAATGCACATTTCTTGTTAATAGAAACAGTCATCAGAGACTTAGGCTTCAATTCTGAATCACCAGAAATAGACCTGAAGCAGACACTCTCAATCTTTACGAAACTGCAAAAAGGAGACAGGCACCATATTATTTATTCTGGCTTCCTCTAACTTCCTTTTTGGTTTGAGTGTATGTTGGTGAGATAGCACTGTGCTTCGTTTGTTTTGCAGCACTGGGAATTGAACCCAGGGCCCTGCACATGCTAGGCAAGTGCTGAGCTACAGTCTCAATAATGCTCTATTCCTGAAAGGCACAGGGTCATTAACCCAGGTCAAGCTACGAGGAATGCATAATGAAAAAGAAAATTATTGATTTTTTTGTTCTTTTAACTCTTACACTGAGGGTGGAGGGTATGAAACCTTTGTATCAGAACAGAATCAAAATGTCATTTTTTTTTTAAGTGTATAAAATCTGCCGGGCGGTAGGCATATGCCTTTAATCCCAGCACTTGGAGGCAGAGGCAAGTGTTCAAGGCCAGCTTGTTCTACAGAGTGAGTTCCAGGGCAGCCAGAGTTACAACAGAGAAACCCTGTCTTGGAAAACAAAACAACAACAACAAAAAGTCCTATGTTGCTCATACATTTACTACTTGTTTGTGAAGATGTTTAATTTCCTAATTATAGTCAACTCCTTTGGGACAGGGTCTTTGCTGACTGTTTTTCATTCCCTTAATGAATGAACACTTATTGCAAGCCTTCAGAAGAATGAACTAACAATTTCTACACACATGTGATACATTTTGTTAATAATAAAAGAGATAGTGCCTCGAAAAAATTGTATAAACTCTCTTAAATTCTGAAAGACATTACCCAGTTGAAAACAAAGGCTCATTTTCACAGAGCATGGAGAATCTGTAGTCAACAGAGTCCAGTTTACATGGACAGAGTACACAGACGTATATGCATGTATCCCCTGTGTGACTGAATATAACTTTTCGTCCTAAACCTTGTAAGTAACCAAGACGAGCAGCCATATATGGGACACATGCCTATAGCAATCAGGAGGCTGAGGTAGACGTATCACAGGTTCGAGGTCAGTTGGACTACAGTGTTAAAGTCTGCCTCAAGAATTAAAATTGAGCATTTTGTGATGACTTGGTTCTTAGCTAACAGTGCATTATTAAAAACAAAACAAAACAACAAAACTTGGTCCAATAGAAATAGCACTCATCATAGAAGCATGGCTGTTATTACATATATACAGAGCTGAACCCAAGCTTCAGGTTTCATCAGTCTTTGATTTTAATCACAACCTTGGACATGATTAAAAGGCACCTATGTTCCTATATACTTGCACAGACACTCACTTCCAAGTGACCAGTGACTAAAAGATTTACAACATGGCAGGCATCGTGACCTAAGCCTTTAAATCCAGCACATGGGAGGTAGAGGCTATGAGTTTGAGGCCAGCCTGGTTTATACAGGGAGTTCCAGGTCAGCTAAGGCTGTATCGTGAGATCCTGTCTAAAACAACAACAACAAAAGATTCACAATATACACTTTCTTAATAATTTATTTTTATTATTTAAGTTGTGGATATGTGCATGTGAAGGAAGGGGCCACAGAGGCTGGAGGTGTTGAATCCTGAGAGACTGGAGTTGTAGATACTTGTGAGTCCTTCAAACTATGTGCTTGGATCCTCTTTAAGAACAGTACGAACTCATAAACATGGAACAATCTCTCTAGCCTCACAACGTACACTTTTAGTCACGAAAGCATCTCATTTAGATGCTTAGATATCAGTCATCACTTGATGTGTTTATAATAATCTGTATTAATGTCATTGTTATCCTGTTACTTTGAATACCATCTGTTCAATGATAATCTATATTTAGAAATATTTTGAATGCTGTAGTAACTATTTGTGAGTGCCTGGATTGGCCTGCTATTTATAATTACTCATAAAATAGTTTGACTGAATTTGAACATTGAAATTCTAAAATTAAAAAACAAGCAGTGGATATTATAGAAACTGTAGTGGAACCTAATCCTAAGTATTTCCAAATGTAATCTGGTGTTGATTCTATTTTAAATGGCAATATAAGGTGACTCTGTGTCCTGCACAGCTTGGTCCTGGAAACCTGAGCCCATTGTGGTTAGGCATTATGTATTTGACTTCATTTCTCTCAGCATCTAATTGGGTGTGCGGCATGTAAAATCAGCTCAATAAGCACATGGGGAGCAATGGATATAAGCTAAGGGTTTAAGATTATTTGAAATTCTATGTCTCATTTTTCATCTGTAAAGTAACTTTAGTATCAAGCACCCTGTGGGTTTCAATCTGTGGGTCATGACCCCTTTGGTGGTCGAACCACCCTTTTACAGGAGTCACCTAAGACCATCTGCATATCAGATATTTACATTACAATTTATAGTAGTAACAAAATTACAGTTATGAAGTAGCAATGAAAATAGTTTTATGGTTGAGGGTCACCACAACCAATGAACTATATTAACCTGTTGCAACATTAAGAAGGTTGAGAACCACTGTTATAAAGCTTCATGGGCTGGAGAAATAAATGTTCAGTGGGTAAAATATTTTCTGTGTTATCCTGAGGACCTAAATTTGGATCCACAGTACCAACGAAAGAGCTCCAGTTCATGCAGTAACGGCTCTGATGATCTACCCTGTACTGTCTCATTTTCAAGGGATTCAGGTAACAGAAGCAGGAAGATATTTGTGCACTGGGACAGATGGCTAGCAATATAGTTGATTCTATGGTTTTACATTTTATATGTATGAACGCTTTATTTGCGTATATCTATACCAGGTGTACACTTGGTGCCTGTGGTGGTCAGAAGAGGGCATCGGATTCCCCAGATCTGGAGTTACAGAAGATTGTGAGCCACCATGTGGATGCTGGAAACTGAACCCAGGTTAAAAAACAAAAAACAAAACAAACAAAAAATACCCTAGTTTATATTATATTTTATATGTATAACTGTTTTACCTGTATGTATGCCTGCTCACCAAGTGTGTGCCTGGTACCCATGAAGGCAAAAAGAGGGTATTAGATCCCCTGGAACTGGAGTTACAGATGGTTGTGAGCTGCCATGTGGATGCTGAGAACTTAATCCAGGTCCTCTCCAAGAGCAGCCAGAGCTCTTAACCACTGAGCCATCTCTCCAGTCCTGGGTCATTTTTGAATAAGTTCTAATTTCCTGTTGTGGACAAGAGCCCCACTTCTGACAACACTGTGAGATCTGTGGTTCCATTTTTAACCTAGGGCTATTTCTCAGTGAGGAGCGCAACATTATGACACCAGTGACACGGAGGATAGCTTGTGTCACTGGACTTAAGCACCTGTCTTTAATGTATCCAGAGCATGTCTGTTCATACTAATCTCCACTAGGAGCCTGACAAATGTCCATTGCCATGGAACTACACAAGAATGATGTCTGCATGGGCTCTGGTCTTCAGTTTCTCTGTCATATTTCAAGAAGCAAGCTGAATTGATGAGAAAAAAAAAAAACAAAAACAAAAACAAAAACAAAAAACAAACCCATGTCTTCTGAATTTGTTTCATTCAGGAAATATGTTAATTTTGCCAAAGAGGCACAGACTGAGCAGCTTAAACTGAAGTGTATTTTCTCATGGGTCTTGAGGCTCCAAACTAAGGTGGAGCTGTGAGCTGGGCTGGTTTCTTCTGGTCTCTTCTTAGTCTATAGACTGTATTTGTCTTCCTGCAACCTGTGTCTGTAGCCTGATTTCAGGACACCGGTCACACTGAGTTAGGACTCACCCTAACAAGCGTACCTCTTTTCCAGAGTCCCTTTCAACAGTTACCATCTTTGCTACTAGAGGTTAGGACTTCAGTATAAGCATTTTGTCTGGGCATGGTGACTCGGGTTTGAAATCCCAGCACATGGGAAGTTGAGGCAGGAGGATCAAGTTCAATTCAAATTCATCCTCAGCCTCATAAAAAGACAAGACTACTCAAGAGCCTGTCTCAATACCCTGTCACTCCTTTTCAGAAAACAAAACAAAACAAAACAAAAGCAGTTTTGTGCTACATGATCCAGTCCATAACAGGAGAGTTCATAAGCACGGGAGCATACCCACCAACATGGTACAGTTATAGCAAGGGTAAGCCAGGCTGCCTTAGGGTTGCACCACAGGCAACTCTCCTTTTACCTAGGACAGCTTCTTCTAGCACAGTGTTTGCTGGAGAGGGTGTGGGTCTCAGAGCAGGACATTAGGTGATATAAATAACATTGACTCACACAGCGAAAGTGACTTAATTTCCTTGCAGTCCTGGGGAAGTCCTTGGACTGACAGTCTGGATTTGTCAGTAATGTTTTTTAATCCTGATTAATTTCTCCCTACCCAGTCCAGGACCGTTCTTCCTCTTTCTTAAACAAACAAAAATCCAGCCTCAGGCTCAGGAGCCTTTGGCAAGCAACAACGTGTCACCTTGATTAAATTTTTTTAAATATATTTTTATTGTGTTATATGTATGATTGCTTCGCCTGCATTTATGTCTGTGTACCACGTGCATGCAGTGCCCACAGGAGCCAGAAGAGGACATTGGATCCTTAGGAACTGGAGCTACAGGGGGCTGAGAGCTGCCTTGTGGCTGCTGGGAATTGAACCCAGTTCCTCTGCAGGTGCAGCTGGAGCTCTTAACCCCTTCAGCCCCAAGTGTTTTTTGTTGTTTTGTTTTGTTTTGTTTTTTCCTGTTGCGTACTGACTCTCATTGCATTCACAAAGCTCCCTTGCATTTCCATTTGTAGCAAGAGATACTGTTTTCCAACTGAAACGGTATAACAAAGTACTAATGATTAAAAATAAAATTGGTAGGGCGATAGGGCAAAATCATAAAGGTGGCCCGTGAGGATCTGAACTCTTGGAAAGCTGCCCTACTGTGTGGCGTAAACAGGCAAACCCATCTTACCTCTATGAGGCTCTCTCTAAGGGACACTCCTTGAGGTGATTTCACCAGTTCCTCCCCTTTTAGTATCCGTGTCTATCACTCATCTCCAGGGCTATAGTAACTCTCTCACAGTAATTTAATTGCTGTCTCTACTGGGGCCATGTGGAGCAGAGTAGGGAGGGGCTGCTTTCCGCTTGAATGCTTCCAAACACTCATGTTCGGGAGTTCACGGTGCACCTCCATTTCTGATTTCAGTGCCAACCCTAACCTTAGTAATGCCTGAACTCCGTTTGATGCGAACTTCTCCAGACAAGCACCATTTTTTACTTGAATCCAAAAACCCCAGAAAATCCCCTCTCTCATCCGTAATTCTTTCCCATGCCTGTTTTCTTTTGTTTTACAGTTGGATGTCTCATTCCTTCCTTCTCTGGATTTCTGATCTGATGCTCTGTGTAGAGCTCAGGCAGCCCTGTTAGGACACTAGGATTTGTTTGTGTTGGGGAGTTTGGCTCACTCTCAAAACTGGTTAAATAACCTACTTGTGTAACTGTGAAAGTTTTAGAAGAATTATTAGTGTTTGAAAAACTGCTCATGGAAATTTTGATAAAGAAAATAGCATTTCTGGAAAGAGCACTAATTTTTAAAGACATGCACGGAGTGGATTCATACATGGTTTGGAAACTATGCTAATGGTATTAAATATTAGTTAACAGAGGTTTTACAGTGGAAGAATGAGAGAGTTACTTTTATATTCTTTCTTAAAGAGTTTTTAAATGCAAAGCAGTATTATCACATTGAGTATGCAATTGCATTTTGTTACATATTTAGATGAACACCATAGTAAAAAAAAAAGAAAAGAAAAGAAAAAATTATAGCTGTGGATGACCTTGAACTCCTGATCTTTCTGCCTTCACCTTTCAGGTGCTGGGATTACAGCATTGCACCATCAGATGTACTTTGTAAGGTCTGGGGATGGAACCCACAACCTCAGTTGTGCTAGATAAGCACTCTACCAACTAAGCCATATCCCCAACCACAAACGCTTAGTACAACCCAAAATGCATAGTGCTAGTCAGTCTGTATTTCTGCTTCTCCCTTCCTAATTATACCCTGATTTCTTCATTCTAGATGTTTCCATTAAAAACAGCCTACTACTGTTAGATGAAGAGACAAGACATTACGAAGTGTAATGACCTTAAAGCAAATCTCAGGGAGAGGATTTGTGCCTAGACTGTTTACCTGTAATGTCCTTGGCACTGCTCTTAAAATATCAGTGCTGATAAGAAGTGATTAAAATACGTCTCTTGGTGAATAATTCATGCATTACGTCATCAAGTTGAAGAATTACATGGAAGAGAAATTGTAAGAGTTCCTCAGAGGAGAACCAGAAAATAATCCTTGCGTTAACATCATAAAAAAATATGAGCATAGAAAGAGAACTATGAAATTAAAGATGACACAATGGACTGCACCTGGCTCCTACTCAAACAGCCCCTGCTCCCTGCAAAGAAAGCAACTAGAAATGAAGAAGAATTTCTTTTGAAGAAGGTGTGAAAATATCCCTTTTTGAAGGGAAATTAGTTCATTATCTGTTTTGTGTCTAGAAGATCACTGCTTTAGAGTAAATATTGGGGGGGGGTGATAACAAAAAAAAGAAAGAAAGAAAGAAAACTTACATCTAAACTGCTTAGTGCCAAAATAACTGTGAAACACCCGAGCTACAGTTTGTTAGAAAAATCTTGTGACTTTCACACACACTTGGGTAGAGTTCATGCTTATTTTTCATAAACAGGACAGTGTTTCCTTTGTACCCTGTAAAGCAGCAGCTCTCAGCTTGTGGATCTCAACCCTTTTGGACGACTGTCTCACAGGGGTCGCCTAAGACCGTCTGCCTATCAGATATTTACATTATTTTTCAAAACAGTAGCAAAATTACAGTTATGAAGTAGCAATGAAAATAATTTTATGGTTGGGGGTCACCGCAACATGAGGAACTGAATTAAAGGGTCACAGCATTAAGAAGGTTGAGAGCCACTGCTGTAAAGCCTTACACACACACACACACACACACACACACACACACACACACACATCTTCTATCACTTACATTCTATTTGCCAGGCTAATTCATTTTAACATATTATGATAGTGTATAAAAGCAGAGCACAAGGCATATTCAAGCTAGCTGAGTGTCCAACATCGAGGCTTAAATTGATTGCTATTTTGTTGGCACAGAAAGTGGAAAAAATAGCTCCACCAAAAGAGAAAGCTCTTGAGTTAAGGAAAAATTCATTAAGTTAACCCCATCCTTTAAATGCAGATGTTCACCTTGAAGAATGGAAGGAAGTATCTCAAAAAGTCTAAACAAACCGTACGAGCTGATTTGCAGTTTCTGCTTTCAAAACGCAAATCCATGGAAGACAAAAATGTGCATTAAAAAAAATCTCAGTGAGTGAAATTTAGACTGAAATGAGCAATGCATCTGGGTGTTATTATCTTTAGAGATAGCCGTGGTTGACTTGTTTAAGGAGCTGGTGGGAGGAAAAACACTGTGCTGAATCATGTTGCCTCGTTACCAGCTATCAAATTAAAGCATGCTCGTCTCTAATGGATTGGAAGTTAATGAAAACAGATTTCTCTGCTGTTCTACCGTTTCATATCAAAACGATAGCGTTAGGGACTCATACTCCTGAGAAAAGGCTGGATGGGGGAGAGTCAATTGATCCACACAGAAACACTTCAAGGGAAAGGGCAAGAAAAGAAACTCGACTACATGTGTAAAATGAGTGTCCCCTAAGCACTACTCCCAGAAGTGGTAAGCTACCGGATGAGGTGACACTGGGGTCCGCTGAGATGCATTTGTTAAAGCACTTAATACTCTTAGATGGGAGCAGACTCAAGCCCTGAAAAATCTGCCTGGCTTTCTTAAAACTGAGAAGCCTACTTTAATTAAAAACAATACCAAAAAAAAAAAAATTACCAGCGAACACTACTGGAAATAGATATATGGCAAATTGATCCAATTTCCTTATGTCGGTTCAGATGTCAACTTATCAAGATAGACAAGTATGTGGATTTTAGTATTTGAAATTTGAAGAAACCCTTGAGAATGTTATGTTGCCTGGTGGCTCTATGTTGGTTCAGTGAAGAGGGAGGACAAAGTTCAGAAAAACTCCTCTTTCTAAATTGAAAACATTGAAGTGAAAAAAAGCTAACAATAATACTAGTAGTAGTAGTAATAATAATAATAAAAACCTACTATTCACGTGTAACTAAGTGGTATCTTGAAGAAATGAATAGGCTAAGATATGGTTTAGAATTTTGATGACTGTACAATAGAAGATAGTACTCAGATGTATCATGTCAGGTCGGATTAGAATTTGTTTGTAGTCTCATGTATGTTATTTTGATTTATTAATAAATATAATAAACATCTATTGCAGTCCAAGAACTCTAGAGAGCAAAGCAAGCAGGATCACCATCTCACAGAGTCTTTTCATGTTACATCCATTGCCACTTGTGCTGGAAACAAAATGACGTTTTACTTTTCAACAAAGATTTGGAATACAGTATATGTAAACAGTATTAAAATGTCTACAGCAATAAGTCATAAAATACCCTTTTAACTTGGAGCTGTTGAAGAGATCCCATTTTGTTGTGTTCATATTTCATCAAGCCAGTTTGCTACTAAACACTGCCTGTGTAATGGAGAAACACCTCCCTATTTAAAGATACAACTTTCAAAATAATTTTGATGTCTGTATTTGTTTCTTGAGAATTTCATACAATATATTTTGATCATATTCTTCTCCTCCAATTCCTCCCAGATCCTCCTCTTTCCCTATCCACTCAACTTTGTTGTTTTTCTTTCTTTAAAAATACCCAAAACAAAACAAGACAAGAAAAAGAAAAAGAAAAGCAAGTGCGTGCGCGCGCGCGCATACACACACACACACACACACACACACACACACACACACACACACACACATCAAAAACCCATGGAGTCAGATTTGTGTTGACCAAGGACTCTTGGGCATGAGACCTATTCTGGAATTCTGAAAGTGGTTACCAAACTCAGTGTCACTCCATTGGGGGAAAAAAATTGATTTTCCCTTTCCCAGCAGGTGTCATTTCCAGATAGCTTCTTGGTTAGGCGTGGGAGTTTGGGTCAACATCCCCATCTCTGTGCTGGGATTTTATCTGGTTTGAATCTGTGCAAGTCTCGTGCATGCTGTCAGTCTCTGTGAATTCATATGTGCATCAGTCCTGTTGTGTCTGGAAGATGCTCTTTCCTTGGCATCATCCACCTCCTTTGGCTTTTACAAACTTTCCTCTTCCTCTTCCACGTCTGAGTCTTGAGCGGAGGGGTTTGATAAAGATGTTCCAAAGTCTCTCACTCTCTGTACACTGTCCAGTTGTAGTTCCCTATGTTAATTTCCAATCTACCCCCTTCCGGTTTTTTAACTTTTGGTTTGAGGTCAGAGTCTTACTACATTGCTTAGTCTGGCTTTGAATGTGCTCTGTAGCCTAGGCAATCCTTAAACTCCTGACTCTCCTATCCTACCTCCCAGTTACAACCGTGCCCAGTATATGTTGTTTCAATTCAGGCCTGGGTTGCTTGCTTCTGTTCTTCTAGCCTCTCAATGGAGTCATCCTCATTGGTGGTCAGCGTCTGGTGACACTAGCGCCGAGGATACTGACTCAGCAGGAATTTAATGGTAACTCCCTTCTTCAGTTTGTGTTTCTCAGCATTTATAAAACAGACACAATACTGTCTGAGGTCAGTTGTTTTCTCTCACATTTGACATCCCTGAAAATCGTATAGTTAGCTTTTTATCGTTTTTAATCTTTATAGTCAACTTTTTCGGGTTTTTAATTTACTGCAATCTCGTACTCATATATAGTATACCTTGATCATATTCTCCTTGTTATCTTTTCCCCCTTCCCCTCCTCCAAAGTTTCCTTTTCCCAAAAAGTCTCCTACTTTCCTGTCTCTTTTGTGCATATACATATGTATATATGTGTATATATATACATATACCTTACTGCATTTGAATGTGTATATATATATACACATATATATGTATGTGTTCATACATATATATGTGTGTGTGTGTATATATATGTGTGTGTGTGTGCATATATATATGTATGTGTGTGTATATGTGTGTGTGTGTGTGTTTATACTGCATTTAGTTAGGCTTGCTGCATGAGTATGGTGGGGGTGTTTACTTGAGCAAAGGCAACTGGCTTCTAGCTATACAACTGAGACTCCCTTCTCCCAGCAACCACTAACTGACTATAGTTCCTCAGGGAATGATGGGTCCCTATCTGTGATGGAAAGCTGTTGGGCCCAGTCATGTGCAGGTAGGCCTTTTGCAGGTAACTGCCACCGCTGTGAGTTCATGGGTCCAACATCCTTACCACGGCCAACAAACAGTGCTTCGAAGCACTCCTCCACCGCTGGCTCTTATATTATTTCTCTCCCCCTCCCCCTCTTCTCCATTCTCTGAGTCTTGAAGGAGTTGATATAGATGCCCCATTTAGGTCTGAGCACTCAACAATTATTTATTCTCAGCATTCGACCAGCTATGAGTCTCCCCGTTAGGGAGAGGAGCTTGCCCACTGCAAACAGAAGCTTCTCTGACCAAGGCTGTGGGCGCCACTAATTGACAGGTATAAGCCTAAATACTTAGCGATAGTGTGACGCCATGTTGGTGTAGCAGGCCAGCAGTAGTAATAGGCTCCCCGCCATGGCCTATGTCCTCCCTAGCAGTGAGCTTTCCACCAGGTTTTCAGTGACTCAACTTACCTTTTAAGCACTATCTAAAGTACCATCTCAGGCTACTCTTTTCTAGTCCAGTAAATGACTTATTTTCACATTATTGATAACAGTTCTGGAATCAAATAGATTATAATGTTTTCCTCAGTGTATCAGAGATTGGATAGTAATTTTCTTATGTGCAGATAATTTTACCACAACATTTCTTAATGCATTCCTTTACACATGTACCAATTATGTGGCTAGCTGGTCATAGTGGTGTATACATGTGATCCTGATACTTGGGAGACTGAGGCAGGAGGATTACTAGGAGTTCCCAGACTGAGCTACATAGCAATGGTATAGCTAGAAGCCAGTTGCCACTGTTCAAGTAAATACCCCCACCATGCTCATGCAGCAAGCCTAACTAAATGCAGTAAGGTATATATATGTATATATATATATCCATATATATATACACACACACACACACACACACACACATATATATACATATACCTGTATGCATATATACACGTATTTGGCAGGAGTGCCAATGACCTTAGAGCAGCCACACTGGAATGTCTTCACCCAGCATGAACAATGATTCCTCATGGCTGTGTAGATGTTACTCCCTTTTCCTGATCTTTTCTTACTTAGGTCTTCTTGCCCTTCCCAGAGACCCTGAAGCCATGTGAAATTAGGGCAGAATTTTATACAACTAGTTGGGGTGGGGTGGATACTCAGAATCCCATAAGCCTCCTCATCCCTCCTTTCAAGAGGAAGGTAAACAGTCAACAAGCCCATCTGGGATGATCTTTGGTGAGCCCGGCTTACTGCTGAAGATGGTAGTAGTTTGGCTTGGACGATAGTCGTATGCAACAACATCCAATTTAGTACATCTGGAAAAACTATAACACCCAAGTGAACCCTCTTCAGAACTTCACTTACACTATGCATAAACAATGATTTCATTATATAATTAGTACAATAATTTTAATCTTAACTAGCCTCATGAGCATTATGCAGAAGTAGGATATTACTTCCCCTTAGATAAAATACTTTCCCCTTTCACTATTGCAGACAGCTTTTAGTTAGACCTTGGTTCAATTATGGAGGTAGTGAGCTTCTCAAAGGTCCACCACATGGTTAATGTGGACAGGATTTGAGTAGAATGAAGACTAAAGGTGAGGTCCTAAACAAATTTTCTTAGGATAGTTTGTTGTCTTTAAAGCCATGCAAATGTTTATTGTATCCATGTAGCATTGTGTTTAAGACAGCGTTTTAACTTCTCCAACAGCATAGTGTGCTGTATTTCTACTCCAGTGTCCTAGCCCAGCTCTGCGCTCTCAATGGCATATGTTGACTCCAGACCCAGAATCGGTAGGGTAGTTCAAAGCAAATGCTCAGAATCCCTACATGCTGATTGTTATCAGGTGACTCAAGTCATCCAACTTTAGGCTTTCTCATTTGTGTTCAAAGGTGGAGAAGTCCCTCCTCATTGCCTGTAGCGTGGCTGGAAAGATCAGAAGCGAATCAATGTGTGCACTGGGATTATTCAATCATCTGATAGTGTGTCAGGTTCAGATGTGAAATGGCTTTCTTCTTCTCTACTCCTGCTTTCCAGTGTGCACCTCTGTTTCTTCCTCCCTCATCTCTGAAGGACAGTTGGTGAGATACCTGAGCTTTCTGACCACTTTCTGCTATTAAAATGGCAGCCCTATGTAGGGTTATTTCAAATTCTACCTTACAATTTGGAATATCGTCTCCTCCCATCCCCAGTGCTGGCAAAATTTCCAGCTAAGGGTTCAGACTTGGGAGGGAATGGAATCCAGTTCCTCTTCTTTCTATATCTCCCTCTCTCTCTCTCTCTCTCTTTCTCTCTCTCTCTCTCTCTTTTGATAGCCTCTTCTTCTGAAGAATCAGGCTCAGATACAGAGAAAGACTGAATTAACACCCCCCCCAAGCCCTCTGTTACTGTTTCTCTGTGTGACTCCCAGCTAAATGCAATCTCCCCTAGGACTCCTGAGTGAGTTATTCTAGGAATGACTTTAGGGGAGGGGCTTCCTAAGTATTCTGCCCTGGGAGACACTTCTCACTCCCTGCAGACTCCTCCCACTGAAAGGCTTTGGAAACCCCATCAGTTTCCCTCTTGCAGTTCACTCCTCAGCATCTAATTGCTGCAATCTTTCTACACATCCCCCCCCCCACCGCCCCCCCTGGGCCCATCCTCTTGGACACCAAGATGGCTCAGTCAAGTGTCAAGGTGGCCAGCCACTGTATTCTTTCACTCAGGATTTTTTTTCCCCTAAAATAAAATGTAGATGAAAGCTGTGAATCAATCCACTAGTTCTCTCTCTCCCTCTGTCTCTCCTTCCCGCCCTCCTCTGTCCTCCTTCCTTCTCTCTCTTCCTCTCCCTTCTTTCTCCTCTCCCCCATATTTCCATCTCTCTCTCTCTTTCTCTCTGTCTCTCCACATACACATACACACACACATTTCTTTTTCTTTTCTTTCTACTCAAGCTTGCATATGATGGTCACCAAACTATCTCTATGAAATAGCCCCTTAAATCCATCTCTTTTGTTTGGTTTAGGGTAAGGAGGAGAACTCTGCCATCTTATTGATTCAATATCTTTAGAACATGGGAGTTTGGCATCCTTTGGGTTATATGTGACAACACCAGCAAGGCCAGAGCTCGTGTTTCTATTCCACATCCCATGAGCTCTTAGAACTTGCTAAAATCTGTTTTGGAAATGTACACTCTTCTGACAACACAGAGTGTTGTGTTGACAATAAGACCATCATTGATTAAGGATAATGTTGTAGTTTGTGGCTTCACCAAGGGGTAACAGGTTTTAGATCCTTTATGAAATGATGCTGGCCAGGGGAATCCTGTGCTGTTGTTTAGGGGTATAGGTAAGAAACTGAGGGAGACTCCTCCTCCTTACTCTTTTTTAGGGTAAAAGGGACTGAACACAGAGCCTCATGCATTCTAGGCAAGAGCTCTACCATTGAGCTAATCTGTAGCTTTTGAAGGAGGCTTTCCTTATCTCTGTTCCTGGCCAATAATATGTTCAGAGCATTCCCTGAATTGAAAGCGTTAGTTTCCCTTTGTTGTTTAGTTGCTGTATTCATTATAGCACAGAGAAGCAGAGGATAGCTTCATACCCTCTGAGTGTATTTATAATGTCTGCATTAAACAGAACTCCTGTACCAGACACTGTCTTGGTAGAGCAGAAGATCAATTCAGCAGAGACAAACTCCTAATTGCAAAATCGTTCTTAACCAGGCTGGCCTTGAAGCTTCGGATCTTCCTGCCTCTATCTATCTCCTGAGTGCTGCGATCACAGGTGTAAACCACCATGCCCATTTTGATACACTGCTAGGGGTAGAACCCAGAACTTCCTGTGGTAGCGTTCTAGGCAAGCATCCTACCAACCAAGCTGCATCCGTAACCCCCGTAGCTGCATGTTCTAGCCCTTTCCACAATTGCAGAAGTTTCCCTGGCTCTGTCTTCCTCTACAGAGTAAGAGATCTTCTCTTACATTCCACTCTACACCTGCCCTTGAAAGAGCTATGGTAACAAACAAGATAGGATAGCTCAGAGCCCATTCACACCCAACATGACCCACAAAGCTGGCACTGCAAGGACAACATATGGAAATGTTGCTTTGGTTTATGCCCTTAGGTTCAACCCAAGGGGAAACTTGGTCCCCGACATCGCTGGCGTTTCTGCCCTGGAAAAGGTGCATTGCTGCTTTCTTATCCAGAGCAAGTGCTTGGGGAAGTCTTGCCAGGCTTTGCCTTACTGGTCACTAACAAGAAGGGAAACATCAGAACCTGCTTGGTTCCTGGAAGTCTGGTGAGTTCTTTGAGTCTGTCTCAATCCAGAGGCTTGGGAAACTGAGGCAAAGATAATAAATCTGGGTCTAAGTCCTCTTTTCTGCGCTACTCTCAAGGGTTCCACCAGGGAGTAGAATGCTAATCCCCACATTCACTCAGCCCTTTCCTTCCCAGCTACTGGCAATCTCTTCCTGATTACACTTTTCTTTGCCTACCGGAGACACTAATTATAATAAGCACTTAGGCAGATTTGGGCTAGAGGCAACTAGCCTGCATGCAGTACATTTGTTGTTGTTGTTGCTGTTTTACACTGAAATTCATCCCCAGCGTTTGAAAATTGGATGATTTCACAGAAGAATCTATAACTCCAGCTCCTTATGAAAACGGGAAGATCTTGGTAAACAACTATGTGCCAACAATCAGCTGGAGAAGAGCCAACTCCTACACAGCTGTGGCGTTCTGCCCACGCTCAGGCCCTGCCTGGCCACCACTCATTTCCAGTGTTGACCTACCTAGACGTTCTGGCTTCATAAAAGCCAGAGAGAAACATAGTTTTGGGGGAGCATTACCCCGGGAACATAGGTCTAGACCACGGTGAGAGAATGTAAAGAATTTGGTTATCTTTGCAGAAAATAGAAAGAGGGATAAATCTGAAAATAACACTGTAACAAATTATCTTTTAATATTGAAACAAACACCCACCACATTCGGAGACTTTAATTATGCCTAGGCTCCTCCCAGAAGGGATATTGCTTAATCCTCATAAAAATCTTGTGAAGATTAAGAAGATGGCTCTGTGGATAAAGCACTTGCTTCTAAAGTAAAAGGACTGATATTCGGATCCCCAGAACACACATAAAAAACAGCAGGCTAGACTAGCTAGGATTGGGGAGTTCAGGTTCACTAAGAGACCTGGCTCAGTATGTAAAGTAGTCAGCAACTGAGCATGGTGCCTAGTCACAGAGCCCATTTGAAGTCTAATGTAAGCCACACATGCTTGGATTTGCACCTGTATACATGCACCCACACACATGTGAATATGCGTATGGTGACATACACCACACACCCATACATAGGTTAAAAAAAGGTGAGATGAGAACAGTTAACCTTACCTTACTGATGGAAGAATTGAGGATCAGACCCAAATTACCTGGCAGAACCACGAAGATAGTAAGTCGTGGGACTTGGAACTCAGATATTCCCGACTTTCTGAGATTGAGCTATCCAGCTTCAAATAGGTATCAGTGACCCTTTCTCAAGGGATTAAAGACACTCTAATCGATTGTCCAATTTAATTATGTAGGATGCTGGTTTAAAAGACCATTTGCCTTGGAACTAAATTAGGTATGCTTTCTTCCTTCCCCCGGTCTTCCTTTCTCTCTCTTTGTTTCTTGAATATCATTTATTTATTCTTTGACAATTTCATAATGTGAATGAGATATTTGATTGAACTCTGAACTCTTCTCTCTCACTCCCCCAACACCCTCCCACACATCTGTCTCACAGCCTCCATGTTCTCTCTCTCTGCCTCTATCTCTGTCTCCCTTTCCCTCTAAATCTCCACCCCCCCACCTCCCCCTGCCCCTTCCCTGTGACCACTGGGTCCAGTTACATTGCCTGCTGGAATGCTGGCTGATCTTGTTGCCTTGGCTATGTGCAGGCCTGCTGCAGGTAATTATTATAACTGTAGGAAGCTCACAGGTGCAGTGGCCACGTCACACACCGTCTACCTTATTCTCTGGCTCTCACCTTGGTCCTGTCCTCTCTTCGGTGATATCCCCTGAGCTTGGAGAGATTGTCTTTTTGTTTTTGAGTCAGGGTCTCACTCTGTAGCCCACATTGGCCTAGAAATTACAGGAATCCTCCTGCCTAAGCTTCGTGAGTACTGGGATTTAAAAGGCATATGCCTTTACACCCAGCTCATTCCATCTTTCAAATGGACACTGTTTTTCTAGGCAGTTCTTGAAGGTCGGGTTTTGGTACCATGTTTTTACAATTAGCAGCTATTCAATAAGTGTGCTAATTTTATTAGTCCTGGGAGTTTGTTTCAATTTTATTAAATATATATCTGGGCCTGTTTACACACAGGGGAATGGACTGAAGAAGGGAAATAGTAATATAATTTACAATCTCTTCTGTAATGGGCCACAGAAGTTGTTGAAAACAAAACATGGAAATACTACAAAGTAGGCTTTATCCAAAATTTGAAAATTTTTGATATAGAAAAATTTAGACATAGAAAATTTAGATATATTTAGATACAGAAAAATTTAGATATAGAAAAGAAGGCTTGATATGGACCAAGATGCCCCTTATTTGCATAAATTTATAGAAATAGAAAGCTGCCTAATATGATTAGCTAGTAGGTTGACAAGCTAATGAGCTCAGTACCTGTCAGTTCGAATTTGCATATGTATATGCTTGTGGTGTGACTCATCTTCCATTGTCTAATAGATACAATTTACATATGCTACCAACGTTTTTCATGTATTTGGAAACAGTAATTGGTACTTCATAAACATATAATAAAATTCCCTCTCATGAATTTAAACTAGCACGTGATGCTTTATGCTAGGCCCGAAGCTGCTGCAGTTTAATAGAGCACAAGAAGGGAATTAGATTATGGAGCCATGGATTTAGATGACGATGGAATTACAGTCCATTTCTAGATGGCAACTTTCATATCGTTAATTTTGTACCGTCTGTGGGCATAACGGCACATGCAGACGAGGTTGATGACTTTCCAGCAACTCCAGTGAGGTGATTTTACGAGTAATAATGTTGTTTAGGGAAGAAATCAGATGTGGGGAGATGAAACAGGAACGTGGGTGGCTCAGCAAGTAAAGACTCCTGCTCCCAAGCCTGATGACTCAAGTTTGATCCCTAAGACTCCCATAGTAGAAAGAGCTGACTTTCAGAAGCTGTCCTCTGACTTCTAAGTGTGCCTCACACACACACACACACACACACACACACACACACACACACAGACCCATGCCTATGAGCACATGTGTGTGCACATGTACATGTGTGTGTGCGTGTGTGTGTGTATTCCACATGTGTTCAGGTGCCCAAGGAGGTCAGAAGAGGTGATTGAGTCCCCACAGAGCTGGAATTACAGATAGTTGTGAGTTGCTTGCGTGGGTGCCAGGAGCTAAACCCAACTTCCCTGGAAGAACAGCAAGTGCCATCAACTGCTGAGCTATTGCTCACCCCTCATTTTAATTCATTTAATTAATTTTACAGATTTTTTTTTTTAATGATGAGACTATTTTCTGGCATGTAGTGAAAATCAAAAACCTAATCTGGGTTTTCCCTTTTTTGGATATCCTAAAGGAAAAGAAATGTGTGTGTGTGTGTATATATATGTGTGTGTGTGTGTGTGTGTGTGTGTGTGTATACATACATACATACACACATATATAAATGTATACATACATATTTATATTAGAGACAGTCAGTTTTGTATAGCTATTAAGTTATAAGATTGTTCGCGTAAAAAATAACTATATAGCATTTAACATAACACCTTTGATAGAAAAAAGCTTCATCTCACATGGCCACCATATAATTCTGTCTACTTTTAACACTAGTTTTTGATCCTCCACGGAAGAATACAGTGCTTAGCAACGCACACAAAATTGATGGTCATTTAGTTGTATAGAAATACCACATTTCAGAAAAACCTCTCAGGAGCCGTAAAGAGGCTTTACAGGTAATCTAACCCAGTCTCCACATCCTTTTCTTTTGGGGACAAAGAAGAGAAAGACAAAACAGTTATAGCAACAGGGCTCAGACATTCTATTATAACTGTTCTCAAGACACCTCCTGGGTTTACAGAGCAGGAGGAAAGCAGCAAGAGTCAGGCCAGCTACTTCCAGAGATCTCACTTCAGCTCTTTTATTTTTTTGCCCTATTATTTGTTGTTGTGTTTTGATTTGTGTTGTACTTTTGATTTTCCAAGCGGAATTCTTACAGATTTTAACGCTAAAAGTGTCCACGAAGGCTCCAACCAACCGATTCCGTTTTCTAGGTTTTTAACTAGATAATCTTCAAAATACGTCTAATCTTTCCCAAAAACAAAGTTTGAAATTGGAAGGGAAAATGCGGGTTCCAGGCTTTTCCACACCTTAACTTCTGGCCTTATTTTGCTAATTCTTTACTACGTCCGGGGTAGAACCTACGCCTTTAAATACTCTCGCCCACGTGACAATGTTTTTGTTTTTTGGGTTTGTTTTTTTTTTAAGAGGCATTTCTAAGGTGCAGCCTATTCTGGGAGAGATTACGTCAGCACAGCAGTTACAGTAACTACCGTATTGACTCTACTGTTTTCATTGGTCAAATATTTGAAGTGATGCACGGGAACAGTTCTCATTCAGATCTTTATTCTTCTGTGACTTAATACATCCAGTTCTGTTGATGGAAAGTGTCTGAGAAAAAATAAGCATTAAAAAACCCGACTGTTTTATTTCTCAGATTAAATCCGAGCATCACGCTTAAAATATGCTGCCCTCCTACTCCTTAAAGACAGCCAGGCTACGCAAGACCAGGAAGCGTTTAGAGCAGTAGTGCGGCTGCGCGACCTGCGGGGGTTCAACTCTCCTGCCTTTCCGCAGACAACCAGCAGGCGGCGCTGCGGGCTAGTGCCGTCTTGTCTCCCCAGGGCTCTGGGAAAGAGCGTCAAAGGGCGGGAGGTGAAGCTGGCCGATAGACGTTCTATCCTCGACTGCCCTGGTCTCTATCACCCTTTGTCCTCCAGCCTCCCCCGGGCTCTGGGCCTGCGGGCCTGGTTGCTAGGCGGAAGCGGGGCGCGGCGGCGTCCGCTGCGGCTGCCCGGGCGTTTGAAAAGCGGCTTTGCAGGCGGCAAAAGGTGTCGGGGTGGCGGGCTTGTGGAGTGGCCCGGCCGGGCAGCGGAGTGGCGTTCGCCGAGCAGGGGCAGGGTTAGGGCCTGGGCGACGGTCCGGGGAGCGGGGCCGGGCACTGCGGAGCCTGCCAGGCCTGCGGAGTCCAGCCTGCGCGCCTCACCCGGCCTCTTCCCTGCAGACCCCGCCGCCGCGACCATGGTCCCCAAGTCCGACCAGCTGCTCATCGTCGTATCCATCCTCGAAGGTGAGCGGCCTCGGTTCTCTCTCTCTTTCTCCCCCTCTCTCCTTCCCTCCCGCTGCTGCTGTCCGACCCTCAGCAGAGTAATGTGTGACCGAGTCTTTGTTAACCTTACGAACCCTGTCATCTCTGCTTTTGTGGTCCCCAAAGACTCGTTCAGCTGCACGGAGCGAGGTCTGTTAGGCAATTGATTTAAACATCCCTCAGGGGAACGGGAGTGCTATTAGGGATAAGTGATATTTAGCGTGACTAGCCGTAGCCCCGGAGAATGTTGAAAAAAATGATTTCCATCAGAAGCAGCCTGTCGATGGCTTTTATATATGAGCTAAAAGTGCCTGCAAAGCACGTTCTGTTCAGCAGTCCCGCTAATGCCATTTGTAAGAACTTTGCCGTTGACTTTAATATAAGCTTCGTACCATTTCAGGTGCATGTCCCCTTTCCATGTCTTAATGTGTACCTAGGGGACCAGCGTTGTTACTGTGTATTAAACGATCCTTGCATGTTTGTTGATTGAGTGACTTTTGTTTATTGGGAACTTACTGGATGTCATGTGCTGTGCTGGCAATGCTTGTGGCTCGTTTATGTCAAGCTGGCATGACCACCCCTTCATGGGAAGGCGGAAAGTTTTCCAGAGGAGATGACATCTATTTGGGTCTTAAAGGTAATCAGGAATGTGTCAGATGACAAAAGGCTGGACGGATGGCCTGGCTGCAAAGAGAACTTAAGGTGTGGGAAAAGGAGGCTTGCTTTGCTCTCAAATTCATTCAAAAGATGTTGCTTGGATTAGGTGTGGTTCGTTGATTGCAGCAACGTGGAGGACATAGGAGTTGTTTGGTAAATTGGAACAGGTTATCATGAGGAGTCAGTCGTCTTGAGAGTTTAACCACAGGTGTTGGTTTGGACCCCTCTCTCCTTTCAGAGAGGTCTATTTGAGGAGAGGGAAGAAAAACCAATGTAAAAACATTTTCCTAGTTTTGGAATAAGAAATTGACCAGAAGCTATTAAAGAATAGGGACAATATCAATTGTTGTTCCTTTACTGCTTAAAAGCACAAGACTGAGCAGGGAGTGGAATTGAGACTGGGTTGATCTCTGTGAGATCAAGGCCAGCCTGGTTTACTAGTGAGTTTCTATCTCAAAAATCAACGAAACCAAACAAAAGCAAAGCAATAAATAAATGAATAAATAACTAAATAAATGAACAAAAACCAAACAACCCCCCCCACCCCAAGACTGAAATGATATTCTGTTTGACAGAAGCTTTTAAATTTAGAACTGGGCCCTTCCCTGCCTTCCATGATATAGTAGGGGTCTGTTTACTTGAGATGGACAAATTAATGTTCAAGATGCCGTATGTTGGGATGCACTATAATAAAAACTTGACGCAGACCATAAATGTGGGTTTGGCAATAGAACAGGAGTAGTGATTGGAGTACCTTCCACCCTAAGCATTAGACCGTCAAGGATAGGGGAAAGTAATTTCAGGTGACCAGATAAGCCAAGGCAACAGGGATGAACCTTTAGCATGGAACGAGGCTGAAGATGACTGTGGTAGAGGAAGCTGGATATTTAAGAATATTGTACTTGCTCAGAAAGAACTAGGATGAATCTGCTTTGGAGGACCTTCAAAGCCGAGGAGGGGTTGGTGGCTATGTCTTAACCAGAGGAATGAACTTTACTCATGTTCGGTTTAGGAGCTGTGTTCAAGAAAGAGAACCTGGAGCCAGGGATGTCAGTTAGGTTGTTATCACAAACATACTTAAAACTGGCATGTGGTCCTCCCCCCAGCTCTGGTAGTGTTTACATTCAAGCTGGGAACCTGGGATTAATCACCATCCTCAATTCCCACCCCCATCTTCCAAATGATCAGCAAGTGTTGGTGATTTTATTAAAAGTACTGCATGCACTCTCTTGAGACCAGTCTCCACCGTGTGCCTGGGCTTCAAACCCAGTAATCACCTAAGCTGTAGTAATGATCTGTTTTTTTTCTAACATTCTCTTCCTTTTCAGAAACAACTACTGTCCTAAACTAGCTAGCAGTAATGTTTCTGTTCTGCAGATCTGGTCTTAAAAATCAGAGTTCTAAGGAATAATGTCTACACTCTTAGAGTAGCAAACATGGCCCTTTGTGGTAAAGACCCCTTCTTACCTTTTAGGTGTCATAGGTCCCCAGGACTCCAGTTATATTGAGCTACTTATTCCTTAGCAACAATTCTAGAAATGCCCCTTATTAAAAGGAACTGAATTTCTAGTCAGGTGAGATCACTGTGTGCTCTGTCCCAGGATAAAAAGACAAAGCTTCTGTTGTCTCTTCCTCCTCTTACTGTGATAAAGACTGTGGCCAAAGGCAAGTTGGGGAAGGAGAGGGTTTATCTCATCTCTTATGTCTCAATTAATTGAGGATAGCCAGGGCAGGAACTGAAGCAGAGTCCAGGAAGGAATGATGCTTACTGATCATGGCTTCCTCAGCCTGATTTCTTTTATACCATAGAGGTCCACCTGCCTAGGGGTGGCACAGCCCACATCATATCAGTCATTAATCAAGAAAATGCCCCACAGACTTACCTACAGGCCAATGTGATGGAGGCGTTTTCTCAACTGAGGGTCCCTCTTCCCAGATAATTCCAGTTTATGTCAGGTTGGCAAAAAACTAACCAGCACAGAGTTTAAGAGCCTCAACTGACATTTTTAAAGGACATTTTCAGACTGATTTATTTACTTTTGCATCTGTGTGTGTGAGTGCGTACATATGTGTGCACACCTGCCTATGCCTTTAGGAACCAGAAACCAGCTTTGGGTCACCTCCCCAACCAGTCTACCCATTCTCCCTGAAGCTGGGAGCCAGCGAGCCCCAGTGATCCTGTTGTCTCGAAGATGATGTTACAGGAGCTGAGATTACAGGACGCCTGGCTCATAACTCCCAACTCCAGGCCTTATGATTGAGCGGCAAGCATGTTCTTAATCAAGTCTCCAGTCTCTCAGCTGACATTCTTAGACTGCAATCAGGTCTTTTTCTCTTTTTAAAACCAGAGCTTTTATTTTGTGACTGTTGAAATTCTCAAGATGAACTGGATGCTGCAACAAATGCCCTTCTTGGTTTGGGTGGTGATCTTCATGGAGTCCACCCCTTTTAGGTACCTCATTGGTGCAGTCCTGGGGTAGTATTTTGTCTCTTTGCCTTGGTCCTCTGGTTTTATGTTCTCTTCCGTGGTAGCCCTTGTTTGTCAGATGTTGACTTGGGAAGGTGGCGGGCCTTTGGGTCACAGCAGCGGTGCAGTTGTGCCTTACTGTAGTGCTTTCCAGGTAATTCAGTTCTTTTTCAGCAAGCTTCTGCTGAGACCAGAGAGGCCTTGCTTTTGGCTTTGGTTTGTTTTGTGGTCTCACATCATCAGGACCCTTTGCCTCCAGCTCTCTAGTGTTGGAGTTATCTATGTTTGCCACCATCTCATTAAATTTGGGTCTTTCCTGCTCATTTAATTCCCAAGAAAGTAGTTTTAATCAGGATGAATAGCAGGGGTTGTTTATTTAATGTGGTTAAAATCCCCCTTCCTATGATTCCCCTCCCCACAATCCCCCTCACCAGACCAGAAATCCAAAGGATTGCCTCAGTTCAAGATTGTTTAGGATTCTTATTTGCTATTTGCTTCCAGTTTTGAAAATTTTCTTTCCACTAGACCCTTGGTTTTTTGGTTTTTTTTTTTTTAAGGACTGTTTTATTCTTTTTGAAGCTATTTTATCATTTGTTTATCTTCATCCTTTTTTTGTTTTGTTTCTGTTTTTTTCAAGACAGGGTTTCTCTGTTGTAACTTTGGCTGTCCTGGAACCCACTCTGTAGACCAGACTGGCCTTGAACTCACAGAGATCCACCTGCCTCTGCCTCCCCGAGTGCTGGGATTAAAGGCGTGCACTACCACCTCCCTGCTATCTTCTTAATGTCCTCACTAAAGAGTGAGTGGGTGAGTGTACACATGCTGCGGGACCCGATGGCCGGGGAGAAATGCAGGCTTTCAGGCCCACCTAGACGTACTGAGTTGGAATCTACATTTGAACTAGATCCCCAGGTGATTCATATCCACATTAATGTTGGCCAAGCAAGAATTGCTGAATTACAGCTTTCAGTTTATGAAAGTGAGTGAAGATGCATTTCTGAGGTTATACAATGTGCAAGCCAACCTGGAACACATCAATATCTAAAACACGTGCTACATGATCCTATTTGACTTTTGTGTGCATGTGTTTTCTTTCTTCAGGTCGCCATTTCCCCAAACGTCCAAAGCATATGCTTGTGGTAGAAGCAAAGTTTGATGGAGAGCAGTTGGCTACTGATCCTGTCAACCACACTGACCAGCCCGAATTTGCTACTGAGTTAGCCTGGGAAATCGACAGGAAAGTTCTTCATCAGCACAGGTGAGGCCACTCTCAGTTTGTGCCAGCATCCTGTTCTTTAAAAATATCTTCATAAGTATGTTTAATAACTTACTGATTATGGTGATAATCATTTGTTGAGTGTTGCACAGGCACATCTGAGTTTCATTTCTTGTTGCTGTGATAGAGCATCCCAATGAAAGCAACTTAAGGGAGAAGGGTAACTGAGCCCACAGGGCCAGGTTGCAGATGTCATTGTAGGGAAGTGAAGGTTGCAGGACTGGAAGCAGCTGGTCCCAGTGCATGTACAGGCAAGAGCAGACCGCAGTCACTAATGCATGCATGCTTGTGCTCACCTCCCCCTCTCCTCTCTTAAGCAGTTCAGGACGCCCTGCCGGAGTAATGGCACTACCCAAAATGGGCAAGTCTCCCACCTCAGATGGACTTAAAGTGTAACATTTTATTTTTTTCCTGAACCTTATGACTAGAAACAGTCAAGAACAGCAATACTTTTATTTATCAAATGATTAAAAATATATTTCTTAAAAGCTGGGGCATACTGCAGTTCGCCTCTAATCTAATCTAATCTGGAGATGTGGGCAAGAGGATCAGTTTAAGGCTAGCCTAGACTACATAGAACTCTGTCTCAAAGGGGGAAAAAGGGAAAAGAAAAAGAAAGAAAGAAAAAGGAACCCATCACCATCAAAACTCTCACACAATCACTTCGGTACTGAATCAAATCAGAACAGAAAATTAACAAAATACAGAATTCTTACTGCTTTTATTGCTGGATTAGACCATAAACTTATGTGACGGGCCACTAAATTCTAAATAAATGTTAAAATTTTGTCTTTTCATTGGGATTCAGAATATTTGTTTAAACTGACTTATACCATGAGATATAATTACCTTGTAGTTGTTTTAGTACCATGTGATCTACTACTTGGATTGTTTAGGCTAAGAATTCCTAAGTGGATTTTGTGCTATGTGGAGTTAAATAGTAATTCTGTTAAATAAGTGTTGGCAACATCTGTTCAGCTCTGTGCATGTTCTGGATAGGGCTTCCCAGATTTACAAGAGCCCCCACTGAGTTCTGTCATTCTCCAGAAGAACCTTGTCAAGCGTTATATTACTAAGTTCTAGTAGTTAGATTTTATGGCATTTAATTCTTAAGTTTACTTTTTTTAGGTACAAAGAAAACTGTAAGCAAATATGTATCCTTTATATGTGATTGTATTGTATAGAAAAGGTAATTTTTTGTCATTCTTAAACATTCATGATCATTTCTGACATGCAGAGAGCAGAATACATCAGGTGTGCAGGAAGAATTAACCTAGTTGGTATACAGATGAATAGATAATAGTTCTTTCCAGTTAAAGAATCATTTAAAAAGTACAGACCAGATGTAGTTGACCCAACAAACATGTAATCTGGATATAAAGTTTTCTTATGGCTTCTAGAAATCTAGCTTAATATAAGACACTCTTATTTCTCACGTGCATTACTGTGTAGGTTACAGCGTACTCCTATCAAACTCCAGTGCTTTGCCTTGGATCCTCTATCTTCTGCCAAGGAAACCATAGGCTACATTGTTCTGGACTTAAGAACCGCTCAAGAAACAAAGCAGGTATTGCCTTTTTGGTTTTGTTGATTATTAGGATAGATAGTTGGTTAAATATCAGATGAATGCAAAGAACAGAATACTGGACCAGTTGCAGATCATGGCATGGGGTGAAATGTAGATCTAATGCTTTAGCTTTAGAGTTGAATTTGAAAATTCCAGTCTTTTACTTGTTCTTGTAGCCATCTTTCTCAAAGAAACTTTTTCCGGAGCTCAAGCCTGTGTAAAAGTTACTGCCACCTGCTGCATAAGCCAGGCTTTTCTCTTAGAGGCTGTCCTCCTCCAGTTTCCTTGGTTCAGTGAACCTTCATAACCTTCTCTCAGTTTTTCCAAGTTGTAATCTGGAGGTCTCCTGGACACTTTCCCACTCTTTCCTTCACAGCTGTCCAGTCCAGTTGATTTTTGTCTTTTGTGGTCTATTCTGCATTTGTCAGAGCTGCTACCTGACCATGGCTGCCGTTGGTTCTTACCTTGACTATTAGAACTTCCTGCTTGGCCTCTTAGTTCTGTACCCTTAGAGTCATGTTACTCTGTGTCTAGGAAATCGCAGACTCAGGACTGCTTTTCCTATCCTTCCTCATGAAACTTAATACTTTTGAGTACTTTGGAGACTGAGGCAGGAGAATTACAAGTTTGAAGTCAGCCTGGACTACCTAATAAGACCTTGCCTTAATGCCTCCCTTCCTCCAAAATAGCCCCTAAAATCTGATGCTAAAAAGTTTGGGTCAAGCTGAAATAACCTTTTTTTAGAGAAAGTTTCAAGTATCCCTGGCCTGATCCTGGTGCTCTCACTTGTACCTTTGAGTACTCAGATGCCAGCCTGGGATCACATTCCCAACTACATCTTAACTCCTCAGAACAACAAAAATTGTACCAAAATGGACAATTTTTTCTAATAAAAACATTGTGTATATTTCAATTGATGTTACTTCTGGCTCTGCTTCAGGTCTCAGGGTTAAACATAGAGTCTCATTCATTCTAAACACATATCCTGAGCTCTTATTTTGAGTCAGAGTCACACTTAGCTACTCTGCTGACTGTGGTTCCTGCACCTGTTGTGGATTTTGTCCTGGCTTGAGCCAGGTGTTCTGGCTAGTCTGGGCACTGGGATTTCTAAGGGTGCTGTCTTAGGGGTGGTGAGATAGTTTAGCCTATCACATCCACTGAGAAGGCCTTTGTTTTCAGTATCTGCCAAGTAAATGGCTCATGATACCTAACTCATTGGGTCTTTTCCTTATGCTATTTATTAGTAGTGTCTTAGTCACTGTCTTATTGCTGTGAAGAAACACTGTGACAACGCTTTGTCTTTTGGTTCTTTGTTTTGTTTTTTGAGACAAGGTTTCTCTGTTGTAACTCTGGCTGTCCTGGAACTCACAGAGATCTACCTGTGTCTGCCTCCCGAGTGCTGGGATTAAAGGCATGCACCACCGTGGCCTGGCTGTGACAACTCTTATAAAGGAACACATTTAATTGGGAGCTTGCTTATAGTTTTAGAGACTTAGTCTGTTATCAACACGAGGTGGGACTGGAGAAGCAGTTGAGAGTTCTACATCTGGATCAGCAGGTTGAGAGAGAACTGGGCCTGGCCCACCCCCAGTTACACACTTCCTCTAACAAGGCTAAACCTACCCCAACAAGGCCACCTCTCCTAATCTTTATAATCCTTTCAAAGAGTTCCACTCTGTGGTGACTAGCGTTTACATATATGAGCCTATGGGGCCATTTATATTTGAAGCCCCACACGTAGTAACATTTATTTTCCTTAGTTTATATGAACAAGACAGCAGGAAGAAAAGATTGAATAAGAGCACTAAGCAAAGGAGTTTAGGGAACAGATGATTGATTAGGCTTTTGTCACTGAAAGGGGTCCTGAGATTGGAGATAGAAACCTGAAGATGTGTGTTGGTTTTTTTCCCCTGTGACATTTACCTGACTAAGCATTGGAATGGGAGTGAAGACAATCTGAATGCTTTAGTATGTTTCTCAGCAGGAAATTTAGTTGATGGCTTCCTAATCAGGAAGATTAGGGTCTGAGTCAGGGTCTCACTATGCACCCTTGGCTAGCCTGGAACTCATAGTGTAGACCAGGTTGACATGGAACTCAGAGATCTGCCTGCCTCCGCCACATGAGTGTTGGGACTAAAGACTGCACCACATGCCTGGCTTATATTCTTTTTTAAGAGGTGAAAAGAAAAGTACTGAAAACCTATAGGAGAAATGTGAAATCCTTAAAGAACATTCTGAGCACTTGTCTCTGTAAATTTCATGGTGCTTTCTGTTTTATTATCTAGGCACCCAAGTGGTACCAGTTGCTGAGTAACAAGTACACCAAATTCAAGTCTGAGATACAGATAAGTATCACTTTGGAAACAGATACAAAGGCACAGGTGGATAGTTTTAAAGCAAAAGGAGCCCCGCCTCGAGATGGAAAAGGTTTGTGCATCTGCTTTTTCTGGTGTTTTGTCTTTTTTTTTTTTGTTTTGAGACAGGATCTCAAGTAGACCAGACTGGTCTGGACCTC
Source organism: Cricetomys ansorgei (assembly GCA_026225945.1). Lineage (NCBI taxonomy): Eukaryota > Metazoa > Chordata > Mammalia > Rodentia > Nesomyidae > Cricetomys > Cricetomys ansorgei. The sequence goes on from JAMJFZ010000242.1 coordinate 7,999,608, forward strand.
ACTATGTACCTGATGCTGGCCTTGTAGGCCTAATTCTCCTGCCTCTGTCTCTTGTCTGTTTGGGTTATAGGTGTGAACTGGCACGTGTAGTTTTGTGCATCTTCTCTTAAAGACCTTTTTACACAATTTTTCTGTGCATTAGCACTTTAGGAAGGGTGATGTCTCAGGAGCTGTGTGCAGGAATATAAGCTGATTCCACCCAGTGCATCAGGCAAACATAATATTGTGAACACATGTATGTGACATGTGTTCTTGTCATGTGTTCTTGTGACATGTGCAACACTTGCTAACAGAGGTTAGCTCTTATTTACAAATCTTAGAACCAGGGAAAACTGTTTTCCTAACTTGATAGATACTAGAACAGAGAATTTTGTATTTTGAAAATTACTTAGAAAAAATTTCTTTCTAGGATGAACCCTGGTCCTCTGCAAGAGCAGCCAATGTTTTTCTTTCTAGGATGAACATAAAGCCCTCAAATATAATATGTTTATTATTAGACTATAGTTTAACAAAGTCTAAGTGCATTTTTTAAAAATTAAACTTATTTGACTGTCTGTCTATCTGTCTGTCTATCTATCTATCTATCTATCTATCTATCTATCTATCTGAGTCTCACTGTGTAGCCCTGCCGGCTGGAACTTTTTATACAGACCGCTGGCCTCAGACTCACTGAGATCTACCTGCCTCTGCCTCTTGAGGGCTGGGATTGGAGACATGCACCAGCATCCTTTACACACTTACAGAGCACTTTTAGTGTCATAGCAAAATTGGAGAGTACAGAATGTTCCCTATACCCTCTGTGTGTACTCACGAGGACAGCTCATCTACTACAACTCAGCACCCTGATGTTGGTGCAGTTGATGAAATGTCATTGATATATTCTCACTATAAGTCAAGTTTGCCTTATATTTCACTATATATATGCACACACACATATATATAATACATACATATATGTGTATATAACATTATAGATACACATGTATGTGTATTCCTATGTGTGTATCTATAATATATAATATGTACATAAATGTGTATTTTATGTGTGTGTTTTCTGCATGTATCCCTGTGTAATCTGTATGTGCATGGTGCTGGTGGACTTTAGAGGGTGTTAGATGCCCTGGAAGTGGAGTTAGACAGTTATGAGCAGCCATGTGAGTACTGACAACTGAACCCTGGTCCTTTGCAAGAGCAGCCAATGTTTTAACTGCTGAGCTATGTCTCTAGTCTGAATTTCACTTTTGGTATTGTCTATTCTTTGGGCTTTAGTACTGTTTAATACTGCATGCTAATTAGTGGGTTTTGATTGGGATGATGCCATGTACCCCTTATGGTTGCACTCAGAAGCAGTTCACTGTTACAGGTATCCTATGTGCTCCACCTGTTCAACCTTCCCTTCCCACAGGTCCCTGGTTGTAGTTTAGGTACATCCAAAGAATTCATGTGATGGTGACTTAATTTCCAAAGTCCTGATGGAATTTGGAGTTGGGACCTTTGAGAACTGACTCAGATGTGGAGCTTTGCCTTTATCAACAGACTAATTCTGTTCATGGATTAATGGATTCTTGTGTTACCAGGGGACTAGGTTAGTGATCATTGGAGCAGGGCTGTCTTTGAATTCCACTTTTGCTGTCTGTCATGGACTCCTTCCATTACTGGGCCCTTCATGACCTCAGGACCTTGAAGAATCCCCAGTAATAAGGGTCTTAATAAAAAAAAAGGGCCCCTCATGACTTCCCTGACATGAGAACTGTAAAAAGTTTCCTTTGTAACTTATTTAGTCTCAAGTATTGTGATACAATAACAGAAGATGTACTAAGACAGCTTCTGATCTTTCTTCTGTCTCTATGGCTTTCCCTCTTAGCTGTCTGTCATTCCATCGGAATCATATTTCCTGGCACAGGAAGATGCTCTGGTTTTATCGTGATTGCTTGTTTTAGCTCTCAGTTCAGTCATGTCTCTAAGGATCTCCACTTGCTTTTACTAAAAAATGTTTAGAAGTAAATGCCCAGATGTTAGTATGCCAACTAAACTGCTATTTCATTATTGCTCAGTTCCATTTTGTGGGCAGTTATATAATGTGTGTATGTATACTTACATACACATACATGCATATGTTTGAATACATAGTTAAGACAATGTATTTGTGCTGCTATAACAGAACTAGATATTTATTTATTTTTAAAGATTTATTTATGAGTGCTCTATCTGGATGTACACCTGGGTGCCAGAAGAGGGTATCTGATCCCATTATAGATGGTTGTGAACCACCATGTGGATTCTGGAAACTGAACTCAGGACCTCTGGAAGAGCAGTCAGTGCTCTTAACTGCTTAGCCATCTCTCCAGCCCCCAGGATAATTTATAAAGAACAGAAATGTCTCACAGTTCTGGAGGCTTGGAAGTCTGAGAAGGTCTTATGAAGGTCTTATTGATGTTCTGCCGCAGAACATCAATGACAGAAGGCCACAGGCAAGAAAGGCACTCACTCTGTCAAGCCCCTTTGAGAGCATAGCTAGTTCCATTCTTGAAATGGAATGTCTTGACTTTACCACATGATAAAGACTTTGCTGCCTCATTTTTTTCCAAATTTGTTTATTTGTATGTGTATGAGTGTTTGCCTGCCTGTATGTGTATGCAGTGTCCTCAGTTTTCAGAAGAGGGAGGCAGAACCCCTGGAAGTGGAGTTACAGAGGGTTGTAATGTGGCAGCTGGGAACTGAGTGCAGGTCCTCTGCAAGAACAGACAGTGCTTTTAACCTGTAAGCTGTCTCTTCAACTGAAGACTCTGTTTCTTAATGACTGTCTGGAACTCACTCTGTGGACCAGGCTGGTCTTGAATTCACAAAGATCAGCCTGCTTCTGCTCCCTGAGTGCTGGGATAAAAGGAGTGCATCACCACTGCCTGGCTATCCATATGTTTTTAATATTGTAGAATATATATTCAAATTGATACCTTTAATTCCTTTCTATATATCACAGGGTTTATTCTTATTTTTTCTTTATTTCCGTACTTAACAGCTTGTTTCCTTGGCCATGAGAAATCTGGTGTTATTTTTCTTTTGCTGTTGTTTTGCAATGTAGTACTCACTGTGAAATCCAGGTTGGTTACAAATTCATAGCAATTCTGCCTCAGTGTCCCAGGGCTAAGAATTTTATAGCATGAGCTACCATGCTCAGTTGGGAAAACCTATTATTGCTAGTGTTTTTAACTCCTGAGTTCTATTGGCCTTAATGGCTACCTGTGTTAAAGTGCTTAATGTGTCCAATATCATGCTAAGTGCTTTGCTTTCAGAATTTAATTTGATTTTCAACAACCACATAAAAGCTTTGTAGAAGAAAAAATGGAGACTGATGAACATACAGTTTTCTTATAAAACTATTAAACCCTGGGATTGGGATTTCAGCATCTGGCTGAAGTATCTGTGCTCCATAGGCTGTTCTCAGCCAATGCTACAGTAATGCATTCCTTTGGGGTGAAGCCCTAGAGGAGAAGGACTGCTTGCTGATGGTATGAATACATAGATTTTCATAAGCGACGAGACATTCCTTACTCTTGTTTTAACTAGTTGTAGCCACTGCAAATGCCCGCTTTCCTGATTCCCAGCACTATTTCAGTTTTGTATATGTACTTTACTTTTTCCTTCTTTAATCAGTTTGAAAAACTTCCAACCCTATCTAGTCTTTTCATACTGATGCCAATTTGACTGTATTGGTGTCTTGTCAAATTTTTTTCATGATTTCCCCTTTTTCTTAAAAAACAAAACTCAGTGTCCTAAGGGCTGTCCTTGTCTCTCCACCTCTTTCTGTAGTCAGTCCTCGTTCAGTGATTTGCCACTCCTGTGTCAGTCTTGTTTTTGTATTTTAATGGTAGGCACTGAACGCAGGGCCTCAGGCCTGCTAGGCAGGTGTCCTTCTGGTGAGCTCTGTCATCAGCCCCCCCCCTTTTTTTTTGCTTTGAAACAGTATCTTAGTTGCCCAGGTTAGACTAAAACTGTAGCTCTGGCGGTCTTCGGACATGGAATCCTTTTGCTCCCTATCTGGGATTATAAGACTGCTCCACGGAACTTCAGCCTTCATTTCTCTGGGTTTGTTAACTTGCCCTTACTCCTGGGTCTGTCATATCCTGTTCTCTGTCTGGAACATGCCTTATGATGCCCTGGTCTCTGTTCATTCGCCTTTCTCTCTCAGCCAAGTCTAGCATATTCTTCACTCCAGAGCTCATAGGTTCACAAAGAAACCTGCATTACATTCCTTCTCTATGTGGTCTCTTATATGATTTAAAAAATATTTTACTTCAGAATATTGTTTTTATGTACAGAAAAATAAAGTTTCCTAGAAGAAATTAAAGGAAACCTTTTAAGATACTGTGTCCATGAAAATGACAAACTTCATTAAAGGAATACAACACCAGAAATATAATGGCAGGCATTGTGCCAGGGGCCTGAAATCCTGGCACACAGAAGATTGGGATAGGATTATTGTGAGCTCAGAGTCAGCTTAGGCTTCATGATAAGTTCCAGGCCAGATTGGGTAACATAGTAAATTCTGGACCAAACGGGGCTATGTAACAAGGTCCTATCCACAAATAATAAAATAAAATAAAATAAAATAGTTTATAGGAAATTACAGTCTAATCTAATTGTGTTTTGTCTGTAAAGTTCCTGCTAGCCTGTCTGGAGTTGACCCCAAGGACATTGTTGCAGTGTTGAATGAGGAGGGAGGCTACCATCAGATTGGACCAGCAGAGTACTGTACCGACCCCTTCATTTTGTCAGTGACCATAGCATTTGCCACCCAGTTGGAACAGGTAAGACCTTCCTTAGATTAAAGGATTTTACTTACCGTCAGCAAGCTGTCTGATAGGTGCTGTCACAGAGTGTCATCTCTCTGTCCTCTCAACAGTGCTAAAACAGAAGGAGGTCAAATAACTAAGTCATTTTCTCAAGGTTTCATAGCTAGCCTGAGAAGTGGGGATTGGACTCTGACTCCATAATTGGTGTTCTTTACAATTGCATTTCTCAGTCCATTGGACTAAAATCTGCTAATTAAGCATAAATACATTAAAATATAGATTAAAATAATCAAAATGTACATCTGCTAAGTGTTAGGTATGCAGTGCTGTGCTGTTATTACAAGTGCTTATCATTTTTAGATTTTCTTAAAGTATGAACTATATTATAACCTTGAAAAAAAATTTTAGATTTATTTATTTTATATGAATGTTTTACCTGCATGCATGTCTGTGCACCATTTGTGTGCTTGCTACCCGCTGAGGCCAGAAGAGGGAATCCTACTCCCTGGAATTGGAGTTACGGATGATGCTTGTAGGTGCTGGGAATTGAACCTGGGTCCTCTGCAATAGGTGCTCTAAACCACCGAGCCTTCTCTCCATCCCTATATTATAACTTTTTTTAGCCTAACAATACATTTTACTTAAGTTTCATTTCATGACTGTGTGTCATTATTCACCATGATCTATGATGCCTTACCGTATTTAAGCCATTTCTTATTAAGACATAAAATGTTCATAGCTTAATGCTTAGCAGTGTTTTGGTGAACTTCAGAGTCTGTAAGAAAATGTTTATATCTTGCCCGATGTGCTGGCTCATGCCTGTAATTCCAGCACTTGTAAGGCTGAGGCAGAAGGATCCATTTGAGGATAGCCTTGGCTATAGCAAAGTTGAGACCAGCCTGGGCTGGTCTCTGAGACAGACTCTGACTCAGAGAACTAAAACAAATAAAACACAAAAAAGATGTTTTCTATCTTAAGAACAAAAATACTGTCTTTAGTCATATATTGCCATGAAGCTAGCAGCTGAGAAAGTGACATTCCTGGTGTTTTGTGCAGCTATTAATATTTCAAAAGTCTTAAAGTTTGTTTTTTTTTTTTTTTTTTTTGCTTGTTTTTGCTTTTAAATAAAAGGCATAAACCAAGATGTTTTCTATTAAGTAGCTTGGATTAAGACTTCTATTTTAACATTTTCTCATTTATAAAGTGGAGCCTTTTGCCTGTATAAATATCAGATATAATATATATGTTAATAAGAAAAGCTTAACTTAAAATACTCAGTTCCTTCCAAAGAGAACTTCACACATTCATGTTGAATGAGAGAGCCTAAAACCAACAAAGTCTTCAGTCTTTTTGCACTTCTCTTTGGTTAAATGAACTAACTGGTTATTTAGTGTCTCTTGTAGCCCAGGATGTCCTCAAACTCACTGTGTACTAAGGATGCCCTTGAACTCTTGACCCTCTTGCCTTCACCTCCTAACTACTGGAATCACAAGCTTGCATCACGACTTCTGTGTGCGTTTTAAAAAATTAATCAAATTAGGTAGCTGGGCAGCGGTGACACGTCTTTAATCCTAGTATTAGGAGGCAGAGGCAGGCAGATCTCTGAGTTCTAAACCAGCCTGGTCTACATAGCAAGTTCCAGATCAGCCAGCACTACATAGACTACCTTCCCCACATCCAAAAGTATTAGGGGCTGGAGAAATGGGTCAGTTGTTAAGTATACCTGCCCTTCTTGCATAGGATCCAGTTTTGGTTTCCAGTACCCGAATGCAGGCTTACACCTGCCTATAATTCCAATCCAGGGAATCCATTGCCCTCTTCTGACCTCCATGAGCATTGAATACAAATGGTGTATTTACATACAAGCAGGTAAAACACTCACATTCATGAAATGAATACAAATAAATCACTTAAAAATTAACTAAATTATTTATTTGGGAGGATTTGGAGAAGTAAACTGTGTGGTACATGCCTAAAACCTACCACTCAGGAGGCTAAGACAGGAGGGTTGTGAGTTTTATACCAACTTATGCTACATAATGATACCATATCTCACAAAATATCAAAAACCAGGAATGTGGCTCAATTGTAAAGCACTTGCCTGGCATTTGTAAGACTCTGTTTGGCTCTCAGCTGCACTACCAAAAAAGAAGGAAAAATGGTAACTTGGCAGATTTTAAAAATTCTGTTTTTTTTTTTTTTTTTTTTATCCTTTTTTAAAAAAAAAGATTTATTTGAGTGCTCTTATCTGCATGTATACCTGCATACCAGAAGAGGGCACTGATCCCATTATAGATGGTTGTGAGCCACCTTGTGGTTGCTGGGAACTGAATTCAGGATCTTTGGAAGAGCAGTCAGTGCTCTTAATCACTGGGCCATCTCTCCAGCCCCTGTGGGTAATTTTAAAACTTGAAATTAATGAGCATTCTAGGAAGATTTTCAGTGTGCGGCGACACATGCGCAGTGCCTTAGGTTCTAACACTCTCCTTTTTATTCACATTTAGCTAATTCCATGTACCATGAAGCTTCCAGAAAGGCAGCCTGAGTTTTTCTTTTACTATTCCTTACTGGGAAATGATGTTACAAATGAGCCTTTCAATGATCTGATCAACCCAAATTTTGAGCCTGAGCGAGCATCTGTCCGCATACGTAGCAGTTTGGAGGTTCTTCGTGTGTACCTGGCTCTTCATTCCAAGCTGCAGGTAAGTGCCTCAGCAAATTGTTTTCTGCTAGAGATATTTTTAAAGCACTGAGCATAAAGTTGAGGTTAGCTCTAACCTGTATTGTATTTCAGTTGCAGAGATGGTCTTGCCCTTGTAGTTTTTTAAGTATTTAAGTCATGAAGTCATTGGAATCTCAGTTGCTTCAGAATTTTTGGGGTTAACACATTACCACTCAGTTACTAAGAAAAGAGATATATCAGTTATCGACATTATATACTAAGAAGTAGTGCTTAAAGTTAGTTGAACCTGTGTGTGCATGCAGGGTGTCTTTATTATTAGTGGAGGTGGTGGCTATCAAAACAGATTGTTGCATTCTAGATGACAGAATTTACATTATTATAAAGTCAGAGATTTATAAGACCTGCCAACAAGTGCTTTCTGTATACTTTTCATTTGATTTATGTTTAAATATAGACCTTGAGTCTAGTAGAAGTTAGTGTGCTGTCTTTATGATAGTTGACCTTTGATTGCACGGATAAGTAGGACAATGAGATACACACATAGTTCCATAGCTATTTATAAAGTAATCTCAGTCACTAGACTGCATTTTGGGTGGTTCATGAGAAGAGGCAGTAAATGTTAGTGATACTAAACTTTAAAAATGGTTCTGCTAAACCCAAAATATTTAGAAAACAAGAGATTATATACAATATTAAAATTTGAGAAAAAGCACTTTTAATTTTATTCTGTATCATATTCTTATCAAGAATATTGACTTAACTTGCTTCCAGTGCACATTAAAGTTATGAAGATACTTTGTTGGGGAGCTGGAGAGATGGTTCAGTGGTTAAGAATGTATACTGCTTTTACAGAGGACCAGAGTTCATTTCTCAGCACTGATGTCAGGTGGATGACAGCTGCCTCTGTCTCCTGCTCCAGGAGATCCCGGGATTTCTTCTGGACTCTGGGCACCTGCTCTCACATATGCGCATACTCACACAGAGACACACTCATATATACATAGTTTAGAATATAAAAGCAAATTTAAAAATGAATAAATAAGCTTGGGGGGTGGTGGTACATGCCTTTTATCCCAGCACTTGGGAGGCAGAGGCAGGCAGATCTCTGTGAGATCAAGGCTAGCCTGGTCTACAGAATGAGTTCCAGGACAATGAGAATTACTACAGAGAAACCCTGTCTCATAAACAAACAAACAAACAAACAAACTTTGTTTCTAGCATATGAAAAATATTATACCTATGGGCTGGTGAGATTGCTCAGTAGGTAAAAGTCGTTCACCTCAGAAGTCTGGGAACCTGATCCCTGGAACCCACATAAAGGTGGAAGGATAGAACTAACTCCACAAAATTGTACTTTGACCTCAACACTCATGCCCACATATACATCATCAGTCACACACACTCACATGCACAATATAAATCAAAAATTTATTATGCTTAGTAATATTAAGGCTCCATAATAGGCCAGTAGTGACTTTATTAATAGTCTTCTGAAATTACTAACCTAGAACTGGAGGGATGGCTTGTGGCTAGAAGCATTTGCATTGCTATACAACCATGAAGACCCAAGTTTGGACATCCCATGTAGTTGGTTTGGCTCCCATGTAGTTAGTTAGCAGTTTCACACCCTGTAAACTTGCACTGTTGGGAGTTGAGACAAGATGATCACCAGGACCTGCTAGCTGCTCGCCTTGCCAAAAAACATGAGCTCTAGTTTCAAGGAGAGACCCTGCCTCAAAAGAATATGGTGGAAAGCAATGAAGGTGGACACCTGATGCTCTCCTCTGGCTGTTTCACTTGTGTACCCACATAGACATGTGCATATACCACACACACACACACACACACACACACACACACACAACTAGAGAAAGTTTCACAAAAGAAGTGACACCCAGAAGCATTAAGGCTGAGCTATAGGCCAGTTACGGTTGCATATATCTGTAGTAGCAGCACTCAGGAGACAGAAGCAAGGCCACCTAGTATATATAGTGAGACACTGCCTCAAAAGGTTATTATACATCTCTGTTTCTCTTAATTCTGTCACTGCTAATATGAGAGGAAAATGATACAGTGATTTCTTATTGCTCTCTAGTATGCAGTCTCCTAAGGCTTCAACATAATAAAGGAAACAAATAGTTATATATGTGTGTCTGGTGTCTTTAAGAGGTGGTAATGTTGAGCTCTCGCCGTGTTGTTCTTGCCTAACAGAGCCTTCATTCCCAGTGGTTTTCTTTTACCTTTTTTTGATTAATACTCTGTTTTAGAAACAAAACCTGAAAGCAAGATGAGAAGAAAAAGGAAGACTCAGGATGTTTGATGAGTTAATAAAACAAAAAGTATTTGAGGTTTTTAAAGTTCTGAATCTAGCTGACAACACTGACATGGTTTTTCTTAGAACTATGTTTATTTAATTAGAACTATGACAATGGGAGAAAAATGCTTGAGGTTTTGATGTATGTTTAAATTTACACTCATTTTATTACACAATTTGCATATTCAAAGTAAGCACAGTTCACTAATGAGATTAAACATGGCTGATAATGTCTAAGTATCCTTGGCGACTGAAGAAGTGAAAAAGCTAATAACTATGACTGAATCACTAGTAAACTGATTTCTCATCGGTGTTAACAGTCACGGGTGAGAAGTCACTTTGTGAAGGTTGGTGAGTTAGCCTGCTTCATACTTTCATTCTGTGAACTATTTTATAACTTTTTAAAGTTTATGATATTTAGGAAAAGGGGATATGTAAAGATGTTTTTCCTTCATATTAGATCCATCTCTGCTGTGGAGACCAGTCACTTGGCAGTACAGAAATACCTTTAAATGGACTACTGAAGAAGGGCAGTACAGAAATCAACCAGCATCCAGTCACAGTTGAGGGTGCTTTTACCCTGGACCCCCCAAATCGAGCCAAACAGAAGCTTGCGCCTGTTCCTCTGGAGTTGGCCCCGACCGTGGGGGTGTCAGTGGCTCTGCAGAGAGAAGGCATCGATTCCCAGGCAGGTGGTGACTCTGCTTTCCTTTGTCAGTTTGTCCAATGTCACTCATGATTACAAAAGTTGACCCTTGATAGAATTCTTCCTCATTCACTGGTGCCCTGTATTTTACCATACCTCATTTCTGAATAAACTTCAGAAAAGCACAGTGACTCTGTTTTGCAGTTTGTCACTCTATGTAGGCCCTTGGCCTTTGGGAGAATCTTCTTTTGGTAGAAACTATGTCTTCCCGCACACAACTTATAGCCATTTACTGTGCCAAAAGGCAGCCGGTGAGAGAGAATCTGTGGTTTGGCATCTGTAGTAATGCTATCTTTTTTGCTGGACACGACCTCAGCTAAAGCGTGATTCCTGGGACATTGGTGTTGTCTTCTCCCCCTGACTTTTTAAGATTTTACCTACCTGGATGTACTTTATTGTGTCTATCTGTATAAACAGCTGTCTAATTCTTTCAAGCAATTTATATGTAGGTTAAATATAAAGATAGGAAAACTGAAATGAGAGTGTAAAATAAGTGTGCGTATGTAAAGAGCAGAATGGGTGGAGAGGGAGTGGGACAGAGATGTGGAAAGAGCATCACACTGATGTCTGGGTTTGCTACCATCGCACTGTCTTGTAGGAATAACTGCTCCTAGGGTCACGTGCCAGGCCTCTTTTCTCAAATACCCCTTCTTAGCCATTAGGATGCATTTTGGTACTCAGCTCTGGATATATTTCCTTCCTGTTCATCTTCCTTTTTCTGGTCCTAGATGCTTTAAGGAAATTTGCAAATTATGAAGAAAAATAGTCTAGGAATATCCAGACTGGGAAAGGAAGCATGTACTTTCTAAAAAGCAACGCCAAGTTTTTTGCTTAATTATGAAGGAGAGTATTTTGCAAATTATACTTTATTTTTAAAAATTGTTTTTAGTCTTTAATTGAATTAAAGACCCAGAATGGACATGAGCCTGAGCATTCAAAGAAGAAAGTTTTAACCCCTATAAAGGAGAAGACACTCACTGGGCCAAAGTCACCAAACGTGTCCCCTGTCCCGCCTCAAAACCAGACACCTCCAACTAAAGATGATGCAACAGAAAGTGAAGTGGAGAGCCTGCAGTATGATAAAGATCCCAAACACAGTACAAAGGGTAAGATACTCTTTTCACACATACTATGGTATTGGGATCTACAGTCATTTAGTTAATGTCTGAGAATGTTCCTGGGTGGCTTATTGAAAATTGCAGAAGTTTTTTGGGGAATCAAAAGTGTATGGGATATAAAAACTTTGAATATAATGTTATATCAGCCCTATAAACTTTTCAATAGTGGTTTGCTAAGAGAAATCCCCATTTTACTTTTATATTGTAAATAGTCTGTTCAAAAGAAATGAAGCAATACATATCTTTCAAATAGATTTTTTAACACTGAAATTTTAGAGGGTAAAGTATTAACTGGTTCCTTTGTAAATTTTGTAATAAGAGAGTATGAGAATAAATGTATCTAGTCTTTTTAAATGATTTATTTTTAGCTATATGAAGCTGTACATGTATGTGTCTATACATGAGTGCTGGTGCCTATGGAGGTCAGAGGCAGCACATCCCCCTGGAATTACAGACTTGTTACTTGTGAGTGGGTACTAGGAATGGACTTTGGTCTTCTGCAAAAGCAGTATGTTCTCTTAACTATCACTGAGCTATCTCTCCAGCCCCATATGTATCTACTTTCACAGAAATGTTCCCCATTGCTAAAGGCCTACAATCATAACCAGTGGTGTAAGTAGACACTGTGGACTAGGAGTTAGATGTCTGGAATATGAGTTTACCTCCATCACTGAGTAACTGTATGACTTAGTAATTTATTAAACATCTCTGGTCTATAATAGAATTGTCTTTTTAAGATATAACTTTGGTTGACCTATTTTATATGTGCAAATAACTCCAATTAGTTAATAAAAGGTGTTAAAATATATTTACAGGTGACTGGAGAGATGACTCAGTTGTTAAGAGCTCTCTTAACAAGCTCTTAAGTTCTGACTGCTCTTCCAGAGGAGTTCAATTCCCAGCACCCACATGGCAGCTCACAACTGTCTCTAACTCCTATTACAGGGGATCTGACAATCTCACACAGATATATAGGCATGCAAATCACCAATGTACATAAAAATAAATAAAAATTTAAAAAATTTATATATATATATGTGTGTGTGTACACACACACACACACACACACACACACACACACACATACATACATATATTTACAGTGGATCTTAAGTGTAGCCCTTCCAATGATCAGGCATGCACAGGACCTCATTGAATGAAGTTACTGCCTGCCAGGCTTTGGCCAGACGTTATTGCCTCAGTATTATTTGTTTAGAGGTTTTGTGTTGTTTGTGTTGAGACTAATTTTGATCCTGTTGTGTGACCAAGGTTGACCTTAAACCTGAGATCCTCCTGCATCAGCCCTTGTCTGGAATTTCAGAATTGTCCTCTCATGTCCTGCATTAACCACCACCACCACCCCCCCCTTTTTTTTTTTTTTACATAGTTCTTGAATGGGAATTAGGCAGATTAGAACAAATGACTTTAAAAATGCTTATGATAGACTCAGTTCATAAGTTCACAAAGCAGACCTGTCAAATTCTGTATGTGAAGGTAGATGAGAGCTTTAATTTTTTTGTCTGTTTGCTTACTTTAGGCATTAATTTTGTACCTGCTTCACTGGCCTTACCAGGCGCAGCCTCCAATGCATCAGAGATGGTGACGTCAGGACAGAAGATTGCTGTTCCAGCAACATCACATCACTTCTGCTTTTCAATAGACTTAAGAAGCATCCACAGCTTGGAAATTAGTTTTCCGGTCAACTGCATATTGAGGTGTGGTTGATTTTGTTCTGGGAAAAAAGTCTTTCCTGTTCAGGGCAGTGCGGAGAACTGTTGCCAAAGAAAATGTAGCTTTTGTGAAACCAGTGGCCTTAAAGGCAGTGAAGTGTCCTGTTGACTAGATTTGAACCAGAGAGGCTCTGGGAGCGGGGGAATAACTGGCTTACCCGTCCTGGTGTAATAGTAGTAGGCATTTATAATCTATCGATGCTGCCTGCCATTTAAATGTAATTTTAGTTGTTTGTTTTCTGGAGAGGCACTACAGGTCAAAATCGTGGTTCTGTGTCTGATTTTTCTGTAAGACTATTACAGCGGATGCTGTATTCTTAATACCTACATTTTATGGTTGTGAGTATAAAATCATGCTTAATGAACTTGAAATGAAATGTGTCCTGTTCAATAGAAAGAATTACTATGTGTAATCAGTTAAATGGTTTTATACAATAGTTATTTTAATACTGCATGTTCGTAGACATTGCAGGCTGTGGTAAAGTAAATGTAGCACAATGCTGTAACTGGAGGTATATCTGAGGTCAGCTGCAGAAACCAAGTTATCCTTTAGTGTGATTTTTCATTTGGCTCTTTCATGCTGTTTTACTTGGGTACAAATGATGCACAGAAGCAGAGACCTGGCACTGGGTGTGGTCATGAACTCGTTAATGAAAGTCTTCCCACCTCTGCTCAGTTCTGCAGTTGGCATACAAAACGCTTGGGATTATTACTAATATGCTCCTGTTGAGACACAGAAGACTGGCCAAAGATTTTCTCATGAATATAGCTTTTCTCAAAGGGTTTCTTTTCTCTATTTTAGAAATAGAGTTATTACTTAGAGGTTTTTTTTTCTTTTCTTTTTTTTTTTTTAACCCTGTTTGCTACCTTAAGATCTTATTACTACTGTTGCAGCAAAGTACGGTCCTAGTACACCCGAAGAAGATGTTGCTTAGGGACATGGAAATAGGTACAGCCTCAGATTAGATGCTATGAGAGGGAGCCTTTAACAGTCCCATTTTAAAAGCATTAATATTAATTTCTCTGTTTTACTCTTTGCTATCAGGACTATTTATTTAATGGTCTAGTGCCCACATAATGCCAATGATCTATCTGGTGTTAGAGTACTTAAGGTAAATGAACCAAACAGTTTGGTAGGGTGACAGATTTAGAAATGAGCCAATATATGAAGGACTATAGTAATTCACTTGGTAAAGAAAGAGAAAAATAATATTCTAAACAGTAAACACATGGTCATGACCTATTGGGCACTACGCATGGAATTACTAGATGCTGAATAGGTGCTTGATTCTTTGAAGGCACTTTTTAAAGTGTTTTTAGACTATTTGTTCTGTTTGACCAAGCTTATATCATTATGCTCTACATATGCAGCTGTGTAATGGAATTTGTGAGTTAATACTGGTATTTGAAAATCAGTGTAACGTGCAGGTCAGTTTGGATATTTTTCTTTTAATTGCTAAATGCTATAGTGGGATGGTAGGAGTTGAAATCAGGGCATGAACTTTGAGATAACTTGCTTCACAGGGTGAGTAATTATAGAGGATGTATAGGATATATTTTTTGTAAGAAAAGCAGTTTTTTACTAGAGTTTAAATTTGATTATAGTTTCATATATGAATAACAAAATATTGGATGAAATTTAAGCAAGCATCACAATATCTATACATTTGTGTTTAAATTGAAAGTAAGTTCAGAAGCAGTTAGGCTTCTTACATTTAACCTAGTGTGGTTTTTATGATGAAAAGAAATTGTGTGTGCCACTTATTTGGTGTATACAAAATAGATTTGTATCGGTTTTATCTTTATTCTCTGTTCAAAGACAGAGTTGCTAAAATAGCCCATAAATATCAGGACATTACTGTATAAAGGAAAGTAGGTGTATAATTCAATATATCAAGCATTTCTTGAATGCCTACTAGATGGCAGAAATTGCTTGTTCCTGGGAATGCCAAGATAAAAAAGATGTGCTCTGAACAGCCTTTTAAACAAGTCACACAGTCTAGTATTCCTATTTTATCTTAAAAATTGTATTTGCTCCTAATGTATTAGACATTTTAAAAACATCTGGCCTTTTGTGTCATCTATAGACTATACCGTAAGACTTTGTGTTTCCTACTTCTAGGTACTCCTACCCATTCTTTGGCAGTGCAGCTCCTATAATGACTAACCCTCCTGTAGAAGTTCGGAAAAACATGGAAGTTTTTCTTCCCCAGTCTTATTGTGCATTTGATTTTGCAACTATGCCTCACCAGTTGCAAGACACCTTCTTACGGTAATGTCTAGACCCTTCCTTACAAATGAGATGCCTTCACAGCATGGATTTGTACAGACGTAAACCACAGTAACTTCTGCACTTGAGAATCAAGAAATTAATTTACAGATGTCAGCAACATGTGTCCTGTTGCAGAGCTTTACATGATTTATTTTAAGTCCCAGCTCAGGTGTTGGAAACATGTTAAGATAGTCTGAGGAATGAGAGAGCTTTGAAGAAAATAAAAATATTTAGTTTGAATCGTTGAGCCATTGAGTTTATTTTTTTCATTTTCGTTTTAATCTAGTTATGGGAAATAGCTTTTTTTAAGGAAAATTAGGCCTGTGAAATCTGCCTTTCTCAGAGTATCATAGCACAAATCTATATGTTCTTAAAGGAAGAATGAAAGTTAGCTCCAGATTCGGTAAGGACTTTTTGAGAGCAACAGTGTTCAAAAGAGTTTTCTATGTTTCTTAGAGATGCAGAAGACAAATAGTGCCTCATATTTGTTCCCTGGGGAGCTGAACCTTTAACTGTTGTGTTACACACCTTCCCAGGTAGCAAAACGTCTAATCGTATGAGGGAATTGAGACTGTCATTTGGAAAAGACTGGTTCAGAGCTGATGACTGTGGACATGGTTTCTCTCCTTAGGATTCCACTGCTGGTTGAATTATGGCACAAGGATAAAATGAGTAAGGACTTACTCCTTGGGATTGCAAGAATCCAGCTTTCTAACATCTTGTCTTCAGAAAAGACCCGGTTTTTAGGCGCTAATGGAGAACAGTGTTGGCGGCAGACTTACAGTGAGAGTGTGCCTATCATAGCAGCACAGGGGTAAGCCTCGCACAGCACTGGGTTCACTTTGTCCCTCATTCCTGTGATGAGTCTGGCTAAGAAGCCACAACCTTAGTCTCTCATGTCTTCTTGCTGGCCATTTGTCTTTGAACTGGGGGTGGATTTATTGTGGTTTGTTAGCTTTTTGATACCTAGTTACTTTGAAAAATACAAGACTTTTTGTGTCTATGATATCATGATTTTTAATTCAAACTGCTAATTATCATTTCCGCCCTTAGCCTGATAATTATAATTTTATTTATTTATTTATATTTTGTGTGTGTGTGTGGACATGAAAGAGTGAGTGTGTGTGTAGAGGTCAGAGGACAACTCTTGAAGAGTCAGTTCTCTCCTGCTACCTATGGGATACAGGGAATGAATTCAGGTTGACAGCCCCTGTGTAAGCACCTCTCCGAACCATCTCACTGCCCCAGCCTGCCAATTATTTTTAGTGTATGTGTGTGGGTCTGATCATATATGTATGTGCACCACATATGGAGACCAGAGGAGAGCATCAAATTCCTTGGATCAGCAGCCCTTGTGAGCTACCTGTTCTGGGTACTGGGAAACAAATTTGGTTCTTGGGAGAACAGCAAGTTCTCTTGACAGTTGACCCTTCTTTCTAGCCCTCATTTAATGACTTGAAAATTAAGGAGCTATTATTTGCTTTTGGTTTATTTGTAGTGCTGGGGGTCTTGTCCAGGGCTTGTACACATTGAACAGGTGCTCTGCTGCTTAGCTCTAACCCAGCCATTAGGATCTGCTGTTTGATTTTATTAAGTGTATAATGTATTTTGTATTACTTTCATTAAAAATATTGTGATTTTTTTTTTCACTTGAAAACTATTTTAAAATTTGCCTGAAATTTAAAGACTGAGAATGTTATAAAAGCCAGCTTCTGGTGATAGTTTTTAAATTATATTATTATTAAGGGCTTAGGATATTGTTTTGGTAAAATGCTTGTCTAGCATGGTACAGTCACCAGCACCTACAAAAGAATAACAATAATGCCCTGTTTAGTTTTTGTCAGCTTAACATAGTCTAGAGTTATCTGGGAAGGACTCTCAAATGAAGAATTGCCTTGATTAGATAGGCTTGCTTGGCATTGTCATTGCTAATTGATGTAAGAGAGCCTAGCCCACGGTGGGTGGTACCATCCTTAGGCTGATGAGCCTAAGTATAGTATACAAGAAAGCTAGCTGAGCATGAGCCAGAAAGATCCAGTAAGCAGCATTCTTCCATGGCATTTTCTTCAGTTCCTGCTTGAGTTCCTGTCCTGACTTTTCTCAATGACGGGCTGTAGTCTGTTAGCCAAATAAACCCTTTATTCTGAGTTGTTTTGGGTAATTGTTTTTATCATAGAAGCAGAAAGCAAACTAGAATAAATAATATTGTTTCTTTTGCTTCAACTTTATTGCTACAGTGAAAACATGCTTTCATATTTTATCATTTGAATTTGTCAAATTACCTTTTTGTAAATTAACAATAAAAGTTTAGGCTCAAATTAATATTATATACCATTTATCCTTTTAAACAAACAACACAAAAAACCTAGTGAGAATGTAGAAAGAAGTAAGATTTAGCAAAAATCTGAAATCTGAAAGTACCACTGAAAATTTGCCCCTTACTCTTATCTACCTGTAGACACATCCAGAGACTGGAAGGCTTGAGGAGATCTTTCTTCCATTTGTGGATGTGGAACAGTTCTTGGAGAATCAGTTATTTGATTAACAGAGAGTTCATTTTACTTTCATTTTTTGCTACAGAAAAAAACTCTCAAAGCTTAGCGTCTTTTTCTGTTGTCATAAGCAGGTCAAGTCAGTAGTTGAAGCTGTTTTAGTGCTTCCTTAGTTATTTTTATTGCTCTGCTCTGTAAAGAGAGAAGTTTTAGCTTTACCTAAGTGAGAACTTCAGATGTGCTCAAGAATTCTTCTCCAACATAATAGTTCATTTAAAAACATTGTGTGTGTGCGTGTGCGCACACACGTGCCATGGCACCCATATGGAGGTCAGAAGACACTTTGTGGAGTTGGCTTTCTTCTGGATTCCAGGGATCCAATTCAGGTTATCAGGCTTGGTAGCAAGAACTACCCACTAGGTCATCTTGCTGGCCCAAGTGCTTCATTTTACTTCATTTTTTTTTTTCTTCTAAAATTTGTGAAACTGGAAGAAAAATTAAAGAGCCATTAAGTATATGAGATTTATTAAAGTTTTTTAAAGAGATAGTTGGTTTTGACAAAAGTTTTTAGTTGCTTAAATTTTATTTTACTTGAATGTTTTGTTTTTTGTTATTTAATAAGTAATGCAGTTCTGTGATACAGAAGATGCTAATTATAAACCAAATAGAATAGAATTATCTTACTTTCATGGATTATCTTGAGGTACTGCTTATATCCAGGAAAAGATTAACATGGCATACATTCATATCAGGAAAGCAGGCAAATTTTGAATAACTTCCCCAACCAAGAGTAGGGTGGCTGCTGCGTATATTTCACTGTAAATTCTTTAGTGTATTTTAGAGGCAGTAAAATCCACAGTGCGCTAGGGGTACCTTAGTAGAAGAACTATTGCCTAGCATGCATAAATCCCTAGCTCCCCCAACAAAACAAAGAAAAACCCTTGCATTTAAAAATTAGTGTGTATGACAGGAAAACACACTCGTGATTCAAATAAGAAAAAGGCAAAACTGTCAAATGTGCATACTTGTATAGTTACAGAGGAATAGGGAATAAGGAAAAAAGTCCAGCATGGCTGCTCATGCCTTTAATCCCAGCACTCAGGAGGCAGAGGTGGGCAGATCTCGAGTTTGAGGCTGGCCTGCTCTACATAACAAGTATCCAACCAGCAAGGGCTACTAAATATCCATTAGCAATGATTACATGTGGGCTGTATGACTTTTTATTTCACCTCTCCATTTTTCAGAATAAGCATTCAGCTCTTTAAGTTTTAGTGAGTATAAGTAGTAAGGTGTTGAGCACACATTGAACACAAGTAAGAGCACATATTTGAGGGGTCCTGAAGCCTGTGGGGGCTGGCCCCGTTTGAACATCAAGAGTGAGGTATGAGAAATGTTCCTTACCTTCCATACTGCAGACTAGGCAGGTGGAAGGAAAAAGAAGTTTCTGTGAACTTTAACATAATTCTCATTTCATTTGTAGGTCAAATAACAGGATAGTAGATCTTTCTTACACAATGACTCTGGAAGACTATGGGCTAGTGAAAATGCGCGAGATCCTTGTATCTGATTCATCTCAGGTAAACATGTTACTGCCAAATTCCCTAACAGGACATAAGGTGTCTATGGATGTGTTGCATTCACTTTTCTTTGCCATTGTAGGGTTTATCTGCTGTGCAGCAGAAACCATTGTCTCCTCCTCCTGTTCCTTGTCCTTCTGAGATCCAGATGGAGCCTCGTGAAACCTTGGAGTACAAGGCTGCACTTGAGCTAGAGATGTGGAAAGAGATGCAGGAAGACATATTTGAAAATCAGGTAGATTAAAATTGTATTCTAAAAGTTCTATTTCATCTACTTAGTTTTGTTCTTTATCTCAATAAATAATTTAAAAAATAAAAGTACTCAAGGTACGGCAGTTTGGCAGGTATCATTCAGAAGGATTTCCCTGAATTTGTCTTATTGTTGGGAAAAATTAATAATCAGGTAGGTTTTGGTTTGGTTTTGAGATAAACTCTGTACCCCTGGCTGGCCTGGAACTCGTTGTGTAGACCTGGCTAGCCTCCAACTCAGAGATCTGCCTGTCTCTGTCTCCCAGGTGCTGGAATTTGTGGGAGTTGAGTCCAGCTCTAGTCCACACAGGGTTCCTCAGTCTCCACGAAGGAGAATAAACAGTTATGACAAGTGAACGCAATACTTTACTCTTCTATGGGACTTGATATGTTATGCCTTTCGCACCTTAAATGACATGCATAAACACACTTTTGTATATTGATGCACTTCTTTTAATAATAAAAATAAAGAAATTAGAAGTTAGAAAAATTAAGAGAGTAAAATTAACAATGTGCACATTGGGGAAAAATTACAACACTCCCCTCCTGTCCTGACTGAAATAGCAAGACTACTAACTTCTTATCTAACGGAATGCAGGTGTTCAGGCATACATCAATGCAACAGTGTTCATCCTCTCCAAGCTTCAGTTCTCCAATCTTCAAGGTTAATTTTAGTGGGTAGTCTTAACATAGTAGTCTATTAATGAATAGCTGATTTTAGGACTGTATACTTGCTACAATACAGGCAGGGAGGCATACAGGGGTGAATTATCTATTTACTTTTTTAAGCTTGCTGACATCCTGTCTAGACTTTGTTTCTGTTCTTGACTATGGCTTTGTCTCTATGGGAAGGTCAGTTTTACCAAGAATAGTTTTTTATATATCTACAGAAAGCATGAATAGTATTCACACATGCCAAAAACTTGAAGGCCAGTAAGACTGTTACAATTACTTAGAGTTGAGACGGCAGTGTTCCTCTCCCAGCCAGCCCAGGAATTGCTTTGAGTTTTCACTATTTGGCCAAATAGACAATATTATTGATGAGAGGCTTTTGTTACCATACAGTAAAGATGAGAAAGGGGCAAAGCAGTTGGTGGACTTCAGACTCCTAGCAAAGGGAAAAACCAGGATCTTTGTCAAGCTGGTTACGTCCACAGCCTGGGTATCATCGGCCCTCAATGGGAATTAAAGGTGTGCACAGCCATCCTGGATCCTAATGTTTCTAATCTCAGGCCCTTGTTCTCCTTGTCTCCTGGAATGATCATTTTGAGTCCTCAGATAGGAAAGTTAGAGACCAGAACTCACCAGCTCTGACGTTTCCAGAATAATACTCAAAAAGGGTTGCTTCCCTCATGAAAGTTCCATTTATATCTTTATTTTTTTAAATTACATATTATATGTGTGTTTGCACGTGTATCCAAATAAAGGCCGTCCTAGTTAGGGTTACTTATTGCTGTGTTGAAACACCATGACCAAAAGAAACTTGGGAAGGAAAGGGTATTTTTCGCTTATACTTCACATTACTTTCATCACCAAAGGAAGTCAGGACAGGAACTCAAACAGGGTAGGCATCTGGAGGAAGGAACAGTTGTAGAGGCCACGCAAGGGTGCTGCTTACTGGCTTGTTCCACATGGCTTGCTCAACCTGCTTCTTACAGAAACCAGGACCACCAGCCCAGAGGTAGCATCTCCCACAATGGCCTTGGCCCTTCCACATCAATTACTGATTAAGAAAATGCCCTACAGGCTTGTGTACAGTCCAATCTTACAGAGACAAATATGCAGACACAGAAAGTAAAAATAAAACAGAATGCTTTAAATGACATTGGTAATCAGTATTGGTCCCTAAGCTGAAAATTTCTTTTGCTTTTTTTGAAACATTTGTCATTTTTTAAGTGACCAATTTTGAATTTTACAGCTGAAGCAGAAAGAACTGGCTCACATGCAAGCTCTTGCAGAAGAATGGAAAAAAAGGGACCGGGAAAGAGAGTCACTAGTGAAGAAAAAGGTAAAGAGAAATCTTATTTTAAAACTGTGGGAGAAAAGGGAGAGTATTTGTGATAGTAGCTTCTAGCTGCGTTACAGAGCCTTGGAAGGGATAAACTTTTCAGTTCCCAGTCCAAGACAGTCAGACTTGAGTAACTAATGAGCCTTGAATGAAGTCAAAAGAAAGAGACTTTTAAGTCTTCTCTATTCCTAATAAATGTTCATTTAAATGGGCCTGTACATGTCTTAAATGTTGTCCTCATTTACTATTTAGCTTTACATAATAAGCAGTGTGGATTGAACTCACATATTGCATATTAGTGAATGCAAGAGAGCTGGACAGTAGGTTAATGTTTTGAGGTTTTTACCTTAAGACAAGCTAAGTTCCTCCTTGGATCATTTCTTTTTATGCTATTGAATTTTTTAAATATTAAAGTTTGCAAAAATTAAAATGATGAACTAATTGAGAAATTAATAAAATTGCTGCAGTGGGACAGATCTAGCTTGTACCCTTGCCTTTCCAAAAGAAGTTGGTGTCAATATCATGAGGTTAAAATAAAAAACCAACCATACCAACTAGGGCGTAGCGCACTGGTTGGCACACTTGCCCAGCGTGCACTCGGCCTCATGCTTAATCCTCAGCACTGTAAAACACAGGACATAAAGCATTACCAAGTGAGTTTTGGTTTGCTCTCTGTTGGTGATAAAGATTTTTTCAGTTGAAGTTTTTATTTTTACTACCATGTTTACTACCACTTCTAGCATCTGAGCTTGAGTTCATGAGCCCATGGGTCCTGAGTAACTCCTCAGAAAACACACTCTGAGGCTGGAGATGTGGCTGTGCTCATGCACCTTGTTAGCAGGGACATGCATCCTGGGCTCCATCTCTAACACTGCAAATAAAGAGATGAAATTGGGAATAAAAGCAAGTAGATTTCAATGCTGCCTCATATTTACTCCTCACATTTGAAAGGCAGATGTGGAGTTGTCGTTCCTTTCATCCTAAGTGCATTTTTTGAAACTAAAAATTTCATTGTCTTAAAGTGCTCTTAAAGCATTTCATGATCTAGGATGTGCTAAGATACATGATTGGTCTTTAAAAACAAACAAAAAACCTTACAAGCCACTGTAAAAACATGTCAGCAGGGAGAAACAAGCAATGCTACTTCAGTGTGACTAAGGAAGCTCAGTTCCTTGTAGCTAAGTTCTTTGAGAATTTCACTATAGTAATTTTTCCTTTATTTGTTCCTCTTGGTTCCCATGTAAATAAATGGCATTACCTTTTCCTTAGTTATTCAGACTATAAGCAAGAGAGACTTAGTTCTCTTTTGTGCCTGGTCCATTAGCACGTTCTTTAGCTTCACATTCAGAAAATGTTCACTTCAGTCACTATTTCCTTATTTAAGCTTGTATGATCTTGCTTTTAATTCAGGTTATATTTTACTTAGTGTCTCTCTTTCCTTCCTGGCCTTGTTACCCTGTGCCCTTGTGAGCCCAAGATCATACCTTTAAACTGTAAGACAGAATTAAGTACTCCTATTGAAAGCTCAACATAGGATAAAGCAGAGTTCCTAGCAGAACATAGAGGGTCTTACATGATCTGTGCCCTGGCTTCCTCTTCTACCTCTGGGGAACACTTTCCTCTTGAGATACTTTGGTGGTCTGCTTAGGATCTTTGATAGTCTCCTCAGAATACTCTCAATGAAGCCTTCTCTGACCACTATATCCAGAGGAGTATCTCCCTTTCCTGCTATAGGACCAAGTCTCCCCTAAGTACTATATTTTCTAACTAACACTGACTAACGTTAGATTTCCAAACAAACTTTTGGAAATGTTTTTTTGCCACCAGTTTTGTGACTAGGATTTTTAAGTAGCAAGGGAGATTATAGACTGAGCCTGTAGACAAGGCTTGCCTAGACTTTGGCAGTACAGTTACTGGTGTCTGAACTAGTAGGATTGCATCTAGATACCATATTTTGAAAGATTTAGTCTAGAACCTGGATGAGTGTCTCCTAGATTAAAATTCAAGGCATTAAAGAATGTAGAAATCATAGTATGTGAAGTAGTTGCAATGTGTGTTGATCTTGGAGCTAAACAGCTAAGAAGAGATGAGAAGGCTGTTGTAGCCTTGGATATGTGAAGATAGATTATTCTTTTCTCTAAGTGTAGAAATAGGATTAAAGAGTAGGTTTCTGAGAAGTATCAAACCTGGCATTCATTAGTCTTAGGAAAGAGGAGATCTGGGTAGGGCCTGGTCCTAGAGACTGGGTGGTGACAAAGGCAGAAAAGTGTCTTTGGAAAGTCCCAGTGACAGATGAGTTAACTCAGAGAATAGAGTCTTCCACTGTGAGTAAGCTGAGCTGATAACCTCTTATCATGAAGAGAGCTCCCCTACCCCTTCTGTTTTTTTTAGATAGAGTTTCCCTGTATATCTCCGGCTGTCCTAGAGCTTGCTCTGTAGACCAGGCTGGCCTTGAACTTACAGAGATCCATCTGCCTCTGCCTCCCGAGTGCTGGGATTAAAGGGGTGCACTGCTACTATGATGACCACCACCAAGAGCAGTCCTTTCGTGCCTTTAATACCAGCACTTGGGAGGCAGATAGATCTCTAGGAGTTCATGGCCAGCCTGGTCTACATATTGAGTTCCAGGACAGTCAGAGCTGCCTTGAGAGACTCTGTCTCAACAAAACAAAAACAAAAATACAGGTCTTGGGTCTAAAGAAATTGGTTACTAGGGTAGGTGCACAGGATTTTGCCAACACTTTTGACATTTCAGTAGGAGAATGGGCTTCCTTGGGAGACCCCAGTGCAAATGTCCTTTCAGAAGAATTCTTATCTTCTTTTCTTAGAAGATGGAAAGAATTTCTGCTTTGAATTGGTACATGCAATCTGTGTCTCATTCTCATATCCTGTTTCAGTGAAAGGACATGAAAGGTATTATCTTGAACATGAAGATCATTTTTCTCTTCCTATGTTTTAGGTAGCTGAATACAGTATTCTAGAAGGCAAACTTCAGAAAGCCCTAACCGAATTAGAGAACCGTGAGCAGCAGCTTGCCAGTGCGGAAGTGGAGGTATGCACGTCGTCTGTGACCGGGGTTCCCTGGGTTGTGGAGTCCTACCCCTGTCGCACTTGCTCTCTGTGTGATATGGCATGCATTGCCTGCAGATTGCTTTAGACATGGCGACAACTGCTGTTGAGCCTAGGTAAAGCATGTTAGGATGCCGGGGTTCAACAGAGGAGCCACTTTGGCTCACCTCTGCAGTGGTGGGTTAGGGTTTGGGTTAACTTTCCCATTCAATATTTTCACTACCTGGAGAACAGCAAGGGGGCATGTTCAGGAGCATATACCTGATTGGGTCTCAGAGGGAAAAAAAAATACCCTTCTTAAAGGTTTGAGCCCACATACCTCTAATCCTAATACTCAGGCAGAGGCAGAAGAATCATGAGTCTGGAGCCAGCCTGGGCTACATAACAAGTTCCAGAGCAGCTGGGCTACATAGAAGAAAAAATATAGATTGGATCCCAAGACACATGAAAATGTATTGTAGCATTATACATAGTTAACAGTACATTAGGTCTTAACTAAATTGTACCCTAGACTTTTCTATAAAATAAATATATCATATACATGAACTATATTAACTTTATAAATATCTAAAATATAAAAGTACATTTTTCCCATATTAAGTTTATATATTCCTTCTCTAAGTGTAATGTTTAAGATTTCATCAGCAAATACTCTGATCTTATCATTATACATTTATGGAGTTTTAAAAAGAGGTGTATTGGCCTAATTAAAGCTATCTTCTAAATCAGTTGTTCTCAACTTGTGGGTCGTGTCCCCTTTGGAGGCCAAATGACCTTTTCACAGGGGTCGCCTAAGACCATCTGCATTTTAGAAAATTACATTACAGTTCTTAAAGTAGCAAAATTATAGTTATGAAGTAGTAATTAAAATAATTTTATGGTTGGGGGTCACTACAATATGAGGTGCTTGTGCCTAACAGGTTGCAGTGGTAGGAAGGTTGAGAACCGCTGTTCTAAATGGCTAGGCAGAAATTAGAAACTTCAGTTGAAGAAAGAAACTCAGTCATATTTTTATATAATAAAAATGGGAGTTTTAAGTGGGTAGGACCTTTTCAACTAAATTAATACAAGTTGTATGTGGATTTTTCTGTATGTTTGTATATTACTATCAGAGTGATTGAAAATCAATATATATAAACATTTAAGTCTAATAACTAAAGAGGACACTGAGTAAAGTTTGTAGGCATTCTTTGTTGTGTATGCATGTGTGCATGTGTACATGTATGTGCTTGCTGGCGGAGGCCAGGGGACAGCTTTGAGTTGTTCTTAGGAATACCCTCGGCTATTTGAGACAAGCTCTCGCTAGCCTGGAGCTCACTAGGCAGGCTGGGCTTGCTGTAGAGCTCCAGGATTTGCCTTTCCCCTCCCTCACAGCACTGGGAACACAGTGTGCACCACCGTGCTTTCATATGTGGGTTCTGAGGGTCACGCTCAGGTCACTGTGCTGGTAAGGCAACTACTTTGTTGACTGAGCCATCTCCCCAACCTGGTTTATAAGTATTTTGAACACTGACAAACCCTAAGGCTAGCAGACTAACAACATCATATGGCCAGTGATAAGCCAGCCTCCTAAAGGGGTTCTTCTTTTCAGCTTCAAAGAGAGAGAAAGGAGCTGCAGTCAGAACGGGAACGGAACCTTCAAGAACTTCAGGACTCTGTACGCAGGGCCAAAGACGACTGTGTTCACCAAGTGGAGCTGGAGAGGCTGAAGCTGAAGCAGCTGGACGAGGACAAGCTCCGGCTTCAGCAGCAGGTGGTGGAGCTACTTGGTTCTAGAATGCGTCACTACAAAGTTGTGAAACTCACTGTGCTTTGGGCTGTTTGAAGTCTCTGCACAGAGATTCCAGTTGAAGTTAAAGCTAAGAACTATATTAGTATAATTTTCTTACCTTTACAGCCGTTTGTGTAAAACTGTAGGATTCAAGGTAACTTACAATGTAGAAGCTTTTTCTGTAATTCTCCTTTTAGCAACTTTAGACATTCTTTAGGACATTAATGCTAGAAGTTAAACTAAGCAATCGGTGCTTTCTAGAACCTGTTCTTGGTTTTGCAGATCCTCTACTCAACTGTTGGTCCGCTACCCTCGGGCCACCTTCTGTGCTGTCCTGCAGCCTTCTCTTCCCCTGTCCAGCCATTCAGCTACCAACTTGCTCCAAGCTCAAGGCTTACTTCTACTGTTCTTCACATTACGTTCAAAGCCTTTTCTCCACACTCTAGCCCTCCACTTCAGATTGCTTTTCTGATATTCTTACTTGGACATCTTAAAGGCTTTAAACCATTTTACTGACCTTGCTTCTCTAAGTGTCACTATGTCAGTGAGGTGCCATCTGATCTTATGTGGCAGCCATAAAAGTCATGAAGCATGGCACTTGGGAAACCTTCCATTGCCTTCTCACCACACACCGGGTCGACATCACTAGCCCCACAGCCTGGGCATAGTTTCTACCCGTCTGGCCGTCTGATATCACTCCCCACTTGGCACCTCTGCTGTGTTCTTTCTAACCACACTGGTCTCCTGTCAGCACACCCTGCTTGCTTCCCCCACAAGACCTTGTTGTGTTCTGTTTTCTGTGGGCTCTGACGTCTATGTGTCCTTCCTTTACTTTCAGCAAAATGTCACTTACCCCAGACACTTCCAAGTTCTGGTCAAGCTTATGTTAAATGCACTCCTGGAATATCACTTTCTTGCTCTTTTTCTTTACGATGTACCAGTTGTTATTTTCATTTAATGATCATTTAATCAGTTTCAGATTGTTGCTCCATAAAAACTGCTTGGTTTATAGTTCTGTCCTGGAGCCCAGCCTGGGTGTCTGCAGTGATAGGGACTCCATAAATATTTGTAGAAAAGGGAGGGAAAAGATCATGCTGTTAAAATTCAGCTTATCTTTCTTGAAAAATTTCAGTGTAGATTAGATGTGAATGATGAATGCTTCAGGGTCTTCTGTCATGAATAGTTTCCATAGTAGCTCAAGGCTGTCTCACTCACATTGTTTACATGGTGGTAAATGTGAATTTGGTTGTTACTGTGGGTCTCATTTAGTATAGAAAAGTGGGTATTTGTCATGGGATTCACCAGTAGTGCTCCTCTTCTTCCAGCCTAAGAGGGTTTAGTCATGTAGAGCGAAGGCATCACAAACAGGAGAGCCCAGGGAGTGCAAGCATCTCCATCCCCCATCACACCCAGCCCCTGTCATGTTCACACATCCCAAGATGGTGTCACTGACTCACAGTTCTGGAGCAAGAGCATAGGCAAGAATTGGATTTTGGAAAAATTATCCAAGGAACATCTTCATTCTTGAAGCACAGTTTTTAATCAGGGAAAAAACAGGTGAATTTTTCAGTTTTCCCAAAGAGCTAAGTCCTCGACATGTTCGTGTCTTGTCTCATGTCTCATAAGGGAAATTTGGGGCCATTACACTGCATATTTTTAATCTCATATCTGAAAAGATCTTTTAAAATTATTATATACGTTTGTTTGCTTGCCTTTTAAGATATCCAGTAGCTCAGCATAGTCTGGAACTCATTGTGTAGCTCAAGCTGACAAACATCTGAAGGCTGTCTTCCTACCTTACCCTCTCAAGCATTCAGATTACAAGTGTTAGCCACCATGCTCAGCCAAAATGAACATCTTTCTGCCCTCAGCCGGGTCTTAATTAAGGCCACCCCACCAGGTATTGGGGGCTTTCATCACTCAGTTCTGCAGGATGAGGAGCCTCTGTCCTTATTAGTCTCTGTCATTTCTTCAGGTATTTAGCCCTTTGATCCTTAATTTTTTACCTAGTTTAAGAAAAAAAAATCTTTTCTGTTAATTAATTTGCCTAATTAAGTACTAAATGGTTTCCTTTTCCTCCTTTTATGTGTTTTCCAAATGTTCTACCATATCATGTTTTAGAATAATGACAACATTGTTAAATCAGGCTGCACAGTAGCGAGCTTTGCTTATGATTGTTTTCAAGCAGCTACATATAACGGCTGTCATATACTTTCCTCTTTAAATACAGCTTAATGATGCTGAAAATAAGTATAAGATTTTGGAAAAAGAGTTTCAACAGTTCAAGGATCAACAAAGCAACAAACCGGAAGTACGGCTGCAGTCAGAAATAAATCTCCTCACTTTGGAAAAGGTACCTATGTCAGCATCTGTTGGTGTAACTAGCTCCAGTGGCCAACTTAATGTAGTCACTAGTAATACGTGTTTATACACTGCCCTGCTGCACTCTATTCTAATATTAAGAACACACCGGAGAATGCACGACATTGGTTGCATTTGAATTTGTTGTGCTCATTATCAGTTATAGCTTGCATGAGTAGAATGACGAGTTCTGGACAGAATTGACAAGAATTGGCTATAGTAGGAATAAAGGAATTAAAAAACTCATACAGGGAAATAACCAGAATCAGAATGTGAGTAGGAATTTGTAGAAGCCAGTGTCCTGTCTCAGTCTACTTAGGGTGTCCCTGCTAGCACTATATCTGGGATCTCAGATCCTCTCATTGTAGTGCTAAATTTTCAGTTTTGTGGTGGTCATTGTGACTGTTGTTTCTCTATAGGAACAGAGACCCACAACTTCCTAGCCTTTAGTTTAGAGGAAAGAATATTTGCTCTGTGTTTTACCACCTTTGTTTTCTGTGGCTCAAATGCAGTCATGCCTGCCATTTATGTTGGAATTTCCCGATAAACAGAATGTGTAGTGGTTAGGCATTGCCAAATATGAATGCACAATACCAAATGACACAGTGGGAAAAGTGCCTGCTACTCATCCTGATGACCTGAGTTCAATTTCTAGAAGGAGAGAAATGACTACTGCATGTTTCCCTTTGGCTTACACATGTGCGCCCTGGTGCTCACACGCACACACACACACTATCTCCTTTATAAGATTAGCTTTACTATTTTAATTTATGTGTATGCATGAGTGTATGCCATGAATGTTCAGATACCTGCAGAAGTCAGAGACAATATCTGATCCCTTAGAGCTAAGTTACAGGTGCTGGAAACTGAACTCAGGTCCTCTGAAGTAAAATTGACAAGTTTAAAATTGATGAGGAATGGAATGCAGGCAAAAGGATGCATGGGCCATGAGAAAGCTAAATTTTTCTTCTAGTTTCAATTCCATCATAGTTCTCCTTATGGTGGGGCGTTGATAGTGAATAAAAATTTAATTTATGGTAAAGAGTGAAACCCTGAAGCTCTTAAGGCTGGGTGGTGATGACGCATGCCTTTAATCGCAGTACTCTGGAGGCAGAGGCAGGCCTGGTCTACAGAGTGAGTTCCAGGATAGCCAGAGTTACAACAGAGAAACTGTCTCGAAAAACAAACAAAAAAGAAAGACTCTTTAACCATTAAGTATTAAGAACACCAGGAATATCTTGAGAAAAATGGTGACGTGAACTGTCTCTGTATTAGAATGAATCATTCTTCCAGCACATTTTAAATGTACAGTAAAACAACTTTTTAGTCTTTCTGGAAATTCCTTGTAAGTCTTTTTGGAACCAGAAGAGGGCAGAATCTTATTCTGAAATAGTAACAGAGATAAAAACATTGAAATGTGAGCCAGGGAAACTGAACTGGCTTGCCAGTCCTTACCAGTATCTGAGGAAGAGCTTTCTTTCTTTTTTCTTTTGCTTTTCTTTTTCTCGTTCTCTCTTTTTTAAAAACAGAATCACTATCATAGCCATGGCTATCTTTGAGTTCATGGAGATCTGCCTGCCTTTGCCCTCTGAGTGCTGGGATTACAGCTGTGTGATACCATGCCTGCCCACCTATTCTTAATGTAACATATTATTTGTTTTATTACTACAAAAGTAAATACTTTTTAAAATTTGTTTAATTATACTGGTGTGTGTGGCATTTGAATGCCATGATGCATGTGTGGATGTCAGAGGACACTCTTGGGAGTCGGTTCTTTCCTTCCCCTGGGTTTCAAGGTATGGGTCTCAACTTCATTGGGTTGTGCTGCAAGTACTTCTACCCTCAGAGTCATCTCACAGCACCCCACCCTGGCCCCTGTTCTCATTTTTTTTGAAACCAGGTTTCTTACTGTACCTCAAGATGGTCTAGCACTCTTTGTAGCCTAGACTGGCCCCAAACTTGGCGCTGGTTGCTGAAAATATAGGTGTGAGCCGTTGCACCTGGCTTTGTAAGTTTTCTTTCACCTAGAAAATATTCTTTATATAGTATGTAAATTACTGGGACTTTAAAAACTTAAAATATGGAAAGCATATATTTTAGTAGGGCATATAGTTTGAAAAATTAATATATTAAAAGAATGTCAACATTTTTAATCATGCCAAAATTTGTGTGGTATTTAAGAATATTTTGGTATCTAATGTGTCACTACTCTTAGAACAAATAGGAAAGATAGGAAAAGAGAAAGTGAAAGTGTATTATCCTTTGGGTACTCTTAAACACTATTGCATGAGTCAGAGCTGACTCCAAGTAGTAAATGACCATAACTAATCTAATCCAAAGAGAACCATTTGGTGTTCCATATGTAATAGATTCAAGACTGCCTCATATAGCGGTAAAATCTCAGGTGAAATTTAAGATTTAAGCAAGCAGAAGAAAAAAAAAGGAAAGAATTGGTAGGCTCAGGAAGTTGAGTGAGAAGGGTTGCAGGGCACAGGAGATGCAAACATGGCTAGCAGTAGGGTTTCCTGTTGAGGAATCCTGAAGACATGGGCTGCACAAGAATTACAGAAATTATATTTTTGATCCTAGGCAAATAGCTGTAGTAAATTTTTTCAGTAGAGAGTGAATTGATAGCAGTTTGCAGGACTTACAGACATTTTTAAAACTGGGATGATGAGACAGAGAAACATCTGTAGTAGAAGTAAGAAGAGGGGAGCTTGGGCTGCACAAGTGATGATAGATATGGAAAAGGAAAATCTGAGAATATTTCTAGGAACAGGCTATGCCAGGCTAGACTCAGCAGTGGACTAAAGACAGAAAAGAATGCCATGCCTTTGATAAAGGAATTAGAAAATTTGTCTTCTGCTGTCTGGGTTGACTTAGATTGTAAGCTATCTTCTTGCAGGGGTATTTAACTTAACTTATGGTGTCACTTCAGTCATGGAGCAATGAAACCCTAAATAAAATTACATGTAAAAGCCAGGGATGGTGGTGCACACCTGTGATGCCAGCACTGTTGATCAAGAGGGTTGAGAATTTAAGGTCAGTTAATGCCACATGGCAAGACCCTGCCTCAAAAGGGGTAGGGGGCGGGGAGCTTCCAGACACCACTAACAATAAGGGCTTTTAAGTTGGCTTTTGAATGCCCTTAAATTAACATTCTGGAAATTGTCCTAGAAATGAGAGGGAAGTTCTTCCCAGATACCTCAACAATATGGCTGCCTAAATAAGATCTGAACAAAGGCAGCATGAATAGACACACTAACGTGGGTGGGGGGGAATCTCACTGGGTCTAACCTAACCCTAACCCCTAGACTAAGAACTACAGGGACCTAAGGACTGCTAAGAAAGGGAGAGATAGATAGCTTTTCCCAGGGATGGTCCCCAAAGTGGTTATCCAATACAAAGTGATGGTCAGCCCTGGAACTGTATGCATATATGCAACACTAAATGAATTCAACTGGTTGTTTTATATATTTATGCATATATATGTATGTATGTGCATATGTGTATGTGTATATGTATATAAACAATAATAAAGAAAAAGAGGTCATGAATTTGAGAAGGTGTAGGAAGGACATAGGAGCAGTTGGAGGGAGGAAAGGGAAGAGGAAGTGTTGTAATTATATTTTAATTTTTTTAAGTTTTAGTAAGTAATAATAATAAAACCCAAAAATTTTTGGTTACATGTATCATTCTGGGAATTGGGTTCATATACTTCTTTAGAATCACAAGCACTATATCCTTAAAACAAAAAGTTAGGGATTATTGATAGGAATGAATTTGTGCCTCAGATTTGCTTGTAAGTTTTTTAGAATAAAAGTGTTATATCAAAATGACACATGTGTTTTAAATTAGTGTGTGTAACTATGAAAGTATGAATTATTATATTTATGCAAAACTGGTAGAACTGCCCAGTTCTCAGGCCTGTTAGGCCTCATCCTTGGTCAGGTCCAGGATGCAGACTTTGTCCAGGACCCATACGCATGCTCTCAAAGACTGTTTCTACTCTCCTGAGGTACGGCTTGTTGTTAAACTACCAGATGATGTATATGAATCACTGGGCATAAGTGGAGGGGATTATCTCCAGTAATCTCAGCAGTATCATTCAACTTAAGATGCTTGAGTCTAGTTGTGAAATGTCAACACATCTGAATCCAAGCACTAGGGATTTGTAAAGCAGAAAGACCTCGACTCCAAGTAGTCATATATAACTGCAGAGAATGTCCTGGTCTTTTGTGACAGGGACTTGGCAGTCTGCTTTTCCTGTCATTTTATTTTGCTCTGAGTTTTCTAACATTGGAATTTTTATAGTGTCTTCGTTTTTGTTTTTCTGTAAAACATTAGGAGTTGTATGCATGGGAAAAACTAAACTTGAAATTAAAAAAAAAAACAGCTAGTTCAGAGTAACAGTGTTTTACTGTAACTCAAGCAGATTATTACATTATCACTTAATAGTAAAACTGTCTGCTGGCTGCATGAATTTGTTTGGTACATGGTTTGAAGCACTGGGTGAGTACATTCCAGAACATAGCCAAGTTGGCTTTAGTTCATGTACAACAGATTGCCTGCTGCAAGCATAAATAACCAGATTTTTAATTGAATCACTTTAGTGTTTTTCTTTATATATTTCAGGAAAGATAGAAAATAAAAGTGAGATGTGTGTTATTAAGGAACATTATTTTTCTTCCTCTTGGGTTTGTTTTAACATTCTTAAAATATTTTTATATTTTTGACTTCGCATCTCTTAGTAAATTGCTTTCTGATAAAACACTGCACTGTTTCCAATGTCCTTAGTTTTGCCAAAAGTTGTGAAAGTATCTCCCCAGTTCTCCTCATTACAAGACAGAATCCCACGTAATGATATGCCTTCCCAAGGAAAGTCTGCCTGCTGAGATTAGAGTGCCAGCTGACACAGAACATTAACAGTTAGAGCTGTGTTTTGTTAAAAATGGATGTATTTTTCACTCTGTATAGTATACACGTTTAAATACATTTATAGTAACTGTCTAGAGGTTAAGACTAATTCAGTTCTTTTTAGTCTAGCCTGCAAGGCAATAAAAATAATACTATATTTTAAACAAGAAAATGTTCATGTGCCATAATATTTATAGTAAATTATATAACAGCTTTAGCCGATGTCATATGTCACGCTGTGTAAACTCTTTTCTTAAGCCCGACTCTTTGTATATATTATCTTTCAGTGATTGCACACAGTGGTATAGTGTTTCACTTGATATGATTTTAATCACTGTTAGGTCGAACTTGAAAGAAAGTTGGAATCTGCAACCAAGTCAAAACTGCACTACAAGCAGCAGTGGGGACGGGCTTTGAAAGAACTTGCCAGGCTCAAGCAGGTATGTGGCTGGGAGCACGCTCTGTCTTCTCGCTGCTTTGTAAGTTTTGGGTTTGACACTGCCTGTGTTAGAAGTCTGCATTAGCATCTCCAGTGCTGCAGTCTCCAGAGCAGAGGCTGTTTGGGCTGGTTTTTTAATGTGTTGTATGCAGATTCTTCTGTTTTCATAATTAACTTTATTTTCATTTATAAACAACTGATTTCTTCTTTAGAATTCATTTTTTAATTAGGACTGCTCTGAAGGGGACAATTTAGGGGACACTAAACTAGATTTAGCATTTCTTAAAATTTAAGAGCATATTTTAAAATAATTTTCCTAGGGTGATACAGTAATTCAATTATGAAAGCTGTCATGAGGAAGTTTTGCAATTTTATATTTAAAAGACTTGATAGTTTTCTGAAAACCCTTGTTGACATTTTCCTTTCCTAGACGAGAAAGTTATTTTCATGAAAAATTAATCTTAATTTGGCCATAATTTTTTCAAATGACTAAGATCCAAGAGAATGTGAATGAGACTTTACTTTGGATATAATTTATTGGGCCTATTTAAAGATCATGAATGGTTAATTTACTTTAACTTTTTAAAAATCTATCTACTCTATTCTGAATGAAATCTGATATATAGTGTCTTTCCAATTTGTATTTTTTTAGTATGTTTCCATAATATTTCACTAAATACTATTCAATATGTTTGTGGTATTACGCTAATGCTTACCATCTTTTTAGAGTACTTCCAGACTGGGTAGGAATTAAAGAGTAGTAGACTATATTCTAGTGTAACTTGTAGTGATTTGAGACTGTATGCATGACAGGTAGATATCAGTAAGTATTAGATAATGCACAGAGTGGATATACTCAAGTGTATATCCTTATTTTGAAATTGTTTGGACCAGAAAATTTTGGGTCTCAGAATTTTTTTTCATATTTTATAATGTTTGCATATATGTAAATGAGATATTGTGAGTGTGATAGTCAAATGTAAACTCAAAATTCACTTGTGTTTCAAGTGTACATTAATTATAGAGCTAGAAGATAACTTTCTTTTTAACTGTGTTTTTAATTATGTCTGTCTCCTGACCATGATGACCATAGCTAGTTCCCATCATGCTAGAACTCAAAGAGTTTTAGACTTTAGAGCATTTAATGTTCAAAATGTATTATTTTAATTCTGGCAGGACTAGCGTGAACATTTTGTATAATAATAATAATAAAGTTCTCCTAAACTCAAGATGTTTTGCTCGGTGTATGTACATAAGTAGAACATGGGCCTTGCCCTCAGGGAGCTGAGACTTCAGTAATAAGGAGGAAACAGTTGCCAGAGCACCCACACAGAAGAGAAAGCATGTTTGTTCAGTATGACTTAGGGATGGAGTCTGCTGTCAGATAGGGCAGTGTTTCACATGGACCTCTGCAAATGAGTCAGTAGAATACCAATAGCAAAACTGGTTGTGATATAGCAAAGTAGTAGAGAAAGTACAGTGATTACAGTGGTTATTACAAAGAATCATGAAGTGAGAAAGTAGAGCCTCTTCTTATAAAGTAGAGGAGGGCCCATTTTAAAGATTCTTTCCAGTAACCAAGCTGGAAGATTCTTGTGAAAGATTATGCGGAGGGCTCATTGATTCTGGAAAGGTTTTCCAGTTTGGGAAGTACAATTTAAGAAGATAATTGAAGTGAAGTTCGCAGTGCATACCAATAATTCCAGAATTCTAGGGGTTAAGGCAGGATTTCCGAGTTTGAGGCCAGTCTGGATTACATAGTGAGTTCCAGGCCAGCCAAAAGTTCATAGCAAGACTGTCTCTTAAGATGTGCAAACTTGAGGGGCATTTTAATTTTTAGATTTAGAAGTATGCATCTTGTTGCTGTCTGGTTGAACTCAAGCGATGGAGTCCCTGGCAAGGGAATGATCTGAAGCTGTGTAGGAAAGAATTCTTATGCTTAAGGGTGAGGTACAAATCGAGAAGAATTGTAATGATGATGGTACAGTGGTGTTTTCTGAGGGCTTAGCATGTGCCCTGTGCTAAATAAATCTTAGATATTTTTCACTTATAATTTTAAATTCTTATCCCTGGATAGCAGATTTCACAGATGAAACTTGAGACTTAGTGTTGTCACATATGCGCATATAGATACTAAGTAGTAAAACTAAGACTGAAGTCCTTTGGCCAGAATCCCAGCTCTTTCCTGTAACAGTTTCAGTGTGTAGATGACAAGAATTTCCCACAAAAGTACTGCAGCAGAAGTCACATCTTAGTAGAAAAAGTGGTGTCATCATCTGTTAGCGAGAGCAGCTCTTATGAGAACTGTCTTTGAGGAAGAAGAAGCTAGACTTTCTAAAGTCATGATGTCAAGATACTTAGGTTGCATATAGAAGCGTAGGGAGGAGGCCTTGTGGACAGGGAAGACGAGGAGTGACGAGAGAACTAGTTAAAGAAACATGCTACTTCTGGCAGGGCCTCTAAGTTGCCCGGCGTTGAATTTACAGTGTTCTGCTTCAGCCTCCCAAGTAGTTGGGATTACAGGCATGAGCCACCACATCTGTCTGAAGTAGTTTTTAGAAATATAAGTAAATCTTGCTTTTAACATCCAAATTCCTGTTCTTTGTTCCTTTTACACTGGATATTGAGATAGCTTCTTTTAAAGGGCTGTTGAGTATGTGAGTAGAGTGGTGGCACATGCCTAGAATCCCAACACTAGAGAGGTAAGAGCAGAAGGATGAAGAATTCGAGGCTTTTCCTTGACTCTATAGCTAGTACAAGGTCACTGTGAACTAGAGAGACCCTGCCTCAAAATGAAAGGGTGCGTGTGGGGTTAGGACCGGTGCTTGAGTACCAGCACCCATCTGAAAAGGCCAAGCGCTGCAGGGTGTTCTTGTCCTGGCACTAGAGAAGCTCATACAGGAGGGTCCTGGACACTTAGTCCAGCCAGACTGGCAAGCTCCAGGTTCATTTTGAGAGACTCAGTCCTAAAGAAAGAAGGAGAATGAGTGAGGAAGACACTAATGTCAGCCTCTGGCCTCCACAGGCATGCATGCAGGAAAACCTCTAAAAAAGAGTAAAAATAGAAGCCAAAGGATTATGAAATCTTCCTACCTCCCAAATTCCTCTTTGCTAATTCTACATCCTCACATTTTGGTATCCTCTGGATCATCTCATTTATTCTATTTTCTATTTATTCTTTCTTCCTGTGCATTTTTCTCCCTCTGGCTCAAAAAAAAAAAAAATTAACACATTTTTTTTTTATTTGTTCCTAATAAGAGAAGATATCACATTCACATTTCTTTATTTTCTTGAGTTGCTGTAAATTTATTAAGGAAAGAAAATTGTGTTGAATTAATATTTCTCCAAAACTTATGGTCCATTAAGGAAACTAAAAGCAACAGTCTTAGGACTGGGGAGATGGCACAGTGGGTAAGCAGTCACTCTGCGCGTGAGGACTGAGTTCACATCCTCACATGTGAGAAGCTGGGTGTGGCTGTTGTGCCAGGAACCCCAGCTTTGGTGAGAGGAGGGAGACGAGTCCATCCTGGGAGCTTGCTGGCTAGCAAGCCTAGCCAAACAGCGAAGTCTACTGGTTCAGCAAGGTACCCTGTCTCAAGGTAGTAAGACAAAGAGTACCAGAGGACACCTAGTGGCTTGCTCTGTCCTCCACATGTGCATGTATGCATAGGCATGGGTGTCTACATACATATATGCAAGACGTGCTAAATATGTACACAATAAATATTTATTTAAAAATAGCAGCCTGTGAGTGAGTGCAGTGTGTTTTATTGCTTTCTCATTTTAGATTAGTTTTATCCCATATCCTGTGAACTTTTTGCTTTAGAAACAATATTATAAACAGATTTTGAAGTCACTGGGAAACTCTGATGTTTTGCAGACCATAGTGAGATGCAAAAATTAAGAAAAGCAATAGCCCTGGGGTCTTCATAGTGAATTATGCTATGCCACTAACAGTTTTTGGAATATTAAAATTGATAACTTCATTAAATTGGCACATTTCATATGTGTGAAAATTACTTTTAATTTTTTCTCCCTAAAACTCTTTATTAAAAACACATTTATTTTGTGTTTGAATATAAAATTTTGGAAGTGTCTCTC
The DNA here is from genome assembly GCA_026225945.1 of Cricetomys ansorgei. Lineage (NCBI taxonomy): Eukaryota > Metazoa > Chordata > Mammalia > Rodentia > Nesomyidae > Cricetomys > Cricetomys ansorgei. Next base: position 8,038,208 of record JAMJFZ010000242.1, read on the forward strand.
TGCTTTTGTTCAGAGAATTGTTTGTGCAACTTTTTGTTTAAATTGGATTAGTACCATGTTAATTTTACCTTGCCTCTGGTGAATAGCCACGAGGCTATAATCTCTGCCAGTAATTTGTCACATCAAATCCCTCTGGAGGGCCATAGAAAACATTTCTGTAGTACGGATTAGATGGTGAAAGTCATATCTTAGATTGTTAATAAATGTTAATGACAAAACCCAGCTGGTAAGGCTTGGAAATAAGATCTAATGCTTGGTGCCCATTGCCAGAACAATGTTTAAGGAGGGATTTCCATTACTCAGAGGCAACCTAGTGTAGTCAATTTGTGAATTAAAAAATTGCAACCTTCTAATTGTTTAGAAAAAACTTCTCATTCTCAGCCTCAATCCAAGTTGTAAGTTTTCTAAAGTTTTTTTTTTTTTTAAAATAATTGATGGCAACGGTGGTAATAAATAAATATGTCATGAAGTGAGTCCTGATTTAGAAAACAGGAAAATGATACTCATAGATTCTGGGTTTGGTATCTTGGGACATTAAAAGTACTTGTTTGACATGCAGGGGAAATTTAGTTTCCTTTTTCCTTTTTGTGAAAATATGCTGTAGAAGTATTTTTAAACTAGTACCTAACTAAGTGAGTAGTAACAAACACCTAAGATTGTCTGCATTGGTCTTCAAGTTCTAAGTAACATGTTTACCAGAACCACTTCTAGAATATATACCATTGTTTAAAAATAAATTAGTCATTGTTATGAAATATGAATTAGTCATAAGAATTTAACATTTTCACTAAGTTATGCAGTTTTAAACTATGTATTTTTGTTCCCAGGACAGGAAACAGAACTAAGACTTTTTTTAGTAGCACGTGGGGCCCTTACCATATTTGTGCACAGTAGATGTGTTTAAAACTAAGCCAGTATATTTAGTTAAAGCAACACAGACTTCATCGGCTGACATCAGCACTATCTTGTCCAGCCTTCTGCTTATCCACTCAGAGTAATTAATTTGATTAATTTATAAGTAATTTAGCCAAGGATGGGGATGTAAATCTTTGTTTAAGAAAACAGTTGGAGGTCCAAGTCTTGGTTAAAAACTGTGTCTTGAAACCATCCAGGCCCTCCTACTGACTTGTCAGCTCTGGGTTATTTTCAGAAAACTTGACTTGAGCTCCTTAGTTTAGTTCTGCGTTTTTCCCACAGACTTGGATGGTATGTATGAGTGGGAGAGTAAGTAGTGGCCACTTTGTAGCCGCTGTTTAGTCTAGTGTATGCATGTTTACATCTCCTTTCTGGATTTATAGACAGCCAAGGCAAAATAAAGATTATACTCACTTGATTGAGGAGTCTTTAACCCAGAGCACCTGGCAATGGAAAGTGTTTGCCCTGGCTTTTGGGGTTTTTTTTCCTTTGCATCATATGTAATTATTAATATGGCATATGTGCTTTAAAATTAAAAAGATTTTTTTGGTATGTTTTAGAATAAAAATTTTACAAATGGGATGGGGTAAGTTTATTTTATAAAGTAGCCTAAAGGTAAATAATCAACTGACGTTTTTTTTTTTCTCCTTGTAGTCATACTTTCTCATTATTTAAAAACAATCTGAATTTTGCCAGTTGTGGTGGTACACTTTTGTAATCTCAGCATTCAGTAGGCAAAAGGATCAATCCCCACAAGTGCCAGGCTAGACAGGACTACAGAGGGAGATCACTGGCTCCAACAACTGTAGCTTAGCACTGTGTAGCATGGAAGTAAAAATCAACAATATTCTTACCTCCTCCTCAACTGGAGGTAATCACTTACTGTATTTTCACTCAAATATTTTTTTTCTTTCTTAAAAATAATTTCTCTAAGGAATATATTTATGGGTGGGTATGCACACCCATGTGTGCACCTATGAAGGCCCACACCTCTTCCTCGATTGTTCTTCATTTCTATTGACCAGGGTCTCTCAATGAACTTGAGCTCACCATCTTGCTAGCCCAACTGTCAGTGAACCCTTGGGACCCTTCTGTCTCCAGCTTCCCAGCATGTGACACAGATATAAACCGCCATGCCTGCTCTTAATGTAGAGGGTGGGAATGCCATTGCACATCCTTAGGCTTATCAGTAAGCATATTTCATACCGAGCTTCTCCTACCCTCATCTTAAACTGCTCCTTTCTCAGCTGTACCTTTTTGCTTTTCAGTGAGTACCATTATCCCAATTTTAACATTTATCATTAATCTGCTTCTCTTGAGCTGTAATCTCAGCTCCTCATGGGGATGAGGCAGGAGAATGATGAATGTAAGGCCGGCCTCAGCAAGGTGCTGAGACCTTGTCTCAGTGAGTGACCATAAGATGGAGAGCGATAGGTCAGAGGTCACCGTTGCCTTCATCTCTGCATGGGCAGTCACACACAGAATAAGTAAAAAGAGGGCTGGGAATACGCTGGTAAAGTGATTGCCTAGCATGTTTGAGCTCCATGTCCAGTGCCTAGCACTGGGCAATTTTGAAATTCTAAAAACCTCTGTAAATAGCATTATTTATTGTATGTGTTTTAATCTCTAGATTATGGAGTAGTATTCCATGAATGCACCATAGTCATATAGGTTTTGTACTTAATTTATAGTGAAGCTGCTTTTTACAGGTTTCCGTATAGTAAGGTGGTGCTGAACAGTAGCACACGATTAACTTCTCTTCATGCTTTGCCAATATGTACCTACTATCTAGACATCTTAAAATTTTCAGCTTGATATGGTTGAAATAGTATTATTTTGTGACTTAAATTTTCACTCTCCTAATCACTAATGACTCTTACTATCCTTTTTACATGCTTGTTGGCCACAGTATTTCTCATCAGTGGAAAATCTGATTGTCATTTGTTTGGTAGAAATGTATCAAGAAGTAATCTAGATTTTGGAGTCATCAGACAAGAAGTCCAAAATACTGTAATTACTATGCTGTAGAAAATAGATGACATAATGGAAAATTGTTATAGAAGCAGAATATTCTGAATCTTAGAAATTCTGGAAAGAAAGTATTGCAAATGGAATTAAGAACTAAACAGATGAATTAACAGCAGATTATAAGCATAACAGAAACAGGACATGGTTACTAGAACAAAGGTCAATAAAAATATTCAGGATGAAATAGAGAAATTAAAGATAGTAATTACATCAAAGAAAGAGCATAAAGTACAGATGAAGGGCTATAGAGATGGCTTCATGTGCAACCATGAAGACCTAAGTTTGGTTCCCTAGCAGCTATGAAATGTTAGGTGTGTCCAGATGCGTCTGTAAGCCCTGCTCTGGGGAATGATGGAGAGAGGATCACTAATCCCAACCTAGCTGAATGGTGCTCCAGGTTCAGGGAGAGACCTCTTCTTAAGTGAATAAGGTAGAAAGTGATGGAGGAACACGCACGCACACACACGCACACACACACACTCAGACAAGCACTCACGCACGCACGCACACATAGTATAAAGTCTGAGACTACATATGTAATTGAAGAGACCTTCAAGAAAATAGAATCAGAAGAAAGCAGTACTTGAGAATACTGGTTGAAAATGTTTCAGAAGTTAAAAATAAATTTAAAAAACCACAGAATGAATGCCTAGGAACCATGCCTAAATGCGTCATAGTAAAACTGACCCAGAGCAAAGTAGCTTACTAAAGGCTGTTCTATGAGGTGGGTTAGGTAGGAGCAGGCTGCCATCCACTGAGAAAGGAAAGCAGTAGGTGACTTTTTAACAAAAGTAAGATAAAAAAATAAAGTACTGAAAGAAAGTAGTTGCAAACCTAAAATTCTGTAAAAATGTTCTTCATAAAGCGACAGATTTGTCTAAAAAAAAAAAAGTCAGGAGATTGTCATAGCAATCATGAAGTAAGTGGGGTTTCTTGGAAAGAAGGAAGATGGCCCCAAAGGAAAGCAATGCCTCGCAGGAGAGTGAAGAGTAGGGGAGACTGGACCCTTGGCTAACGCAAGGGCCTGCTTGGACAACAACAGACTGTCAGCTGAGTGTGAAGTGCACATAAAGTAAAATCAACAACAACACAGATAATGTATGAAGTAACAAAGTTCAAATGTATGAAATATGTTTTGCTCTCTGTAAAATTGTAACAGTCCTAATTCATAGTAGCTTCTGTGAAAAAGTCATCCTGTGTCTTTAAAAAGAGTCAAAACAGGTAGCCTGAGAGGAAATGTGACATTAAAGGATAGAAACAAAACAGATGAAAGGAATAGAAAATGGTGTAGGGGGAAGACAGAAATCTACACTCTCCAGATTGCTTTAAAACTTAACGGACTGACTGCAGAAAATTGCAAGTGAGATCCCGCATCCAAGCAGCATGATAGTACCATGGGCTTTCACTACAGTGCTGTCACTCGACTGTGAGAGAGAAAAGTATAGACTGTATTCATGTTAAAAGAGATCTGGTATAGCAGAAACATTGGGCGGGAGACTTTATTCAAGGAACATCCTGGAGGCAGCTTTCAGTTATAAGAGGGGAAAGTAATTGACTGAGGGAGAACATACTCATCACCCAATATATGTGTGTACAAAAGCTCGAAAAAACCAAAACAGTTGTATACATGTTTGGACCTGATGAATAACCACAAATTGAGATTCAAACAATGCAACTAAGCACTGTCATATATAGAACACTTCATTGAAAAGTTCCCCGAATAGACACCTTCTGGTACACATGGAACATTTAGTCAACTTTTGTGTAAGCTACATTGAATCACAACTCAACACATTTCAAAACATTGTTTTAGAATGTGCCCTGCTTACCCACAAACTAATAAAATTCAATAATGTGGGACATTTCTTAAGTATTATACTTCAAATAACCCATTGTAAATTCAAGGCCACAGTGAGATTAGAAAATATTTAAACTAAAAAGCAATAAAAATGCAATATATCAGGGAATTTGGACAGGAAAATGTGCTTAGAGAGAAGTTTAACCATAGCTGGAATAAAATGCCTACCGTACCTGAGGACCTGAGTTCAAACTGCATCACTTATATAAAACCCTGCCATGGTAGCATGTACTTGTAATCCCAGCACCGGGGTAGCAGAGACAGGCAGATCCTTGGCCTATACTGACCAGATAGACCTACCCATTGGTGAGCACCAAGTCTCAGTATCAGCTCAAAAAGCCTAAGGTTTATCTCTGGCCTCCGCATGCTAGCATACATGCACATCCACACATAAAGCCAGAAGTTGAGAGGAAGTCTTTAGAAAAGATGGACTCCCTATCAATATCAGAAATGTTCGAAGAGAGGACTCCAGATCCTACCAACATGTGAAGAGATTAGGATCTATAAATAAGTGTAAGTGAATTTGATAAACAACTTACAAAGTGACTTGAGAATTAAAAAAATGATAGTACAGATGTTAGACAAATTGTAATGGCAAATATATACAGGAAAACACTTGACTCACATGGTTTTACATTTGAACTTAAGTGAACAGTGTAGGAAGAAATAACCCTAATCCCACAGACTTTAAAAAAAATGTTATAAGACAGCAGCATAATAACCATGACACTACCTCTTAAATTTAATGTATAGATTCAGTAATAAGGAAATTACAAGAGCAAAACTAGACAGTCTCAAACAGGTACAAAATCTGGAAGGACACGCCTGGGTTGCTCGCTACACTGGGTGGTTGGTTATTTACTTCCGTAAAACAATACAGGAGGGCAGAGCATGGTGACACACGCCTTTAATCCTAGCGCTCACAGGCAGATCTTTGTAAATTCAAGACCTCCAGGTCTATATAGGGAGTTTTAGGACAGCCAGGACTATGTAGAGAGACGCTGCGTTTAAAACAAAATAAAGCAAAACAATACAGGAGGCAAAGTCAGTTGATCATTTGAGTAGATGTAGAAAGATTCTACAGGTATTCGTGATAATCTGTAGTAAACTAGAATAAAGGCACATTTCTTAATAATCCATGTTCACATTAAACCTGCAAAAAAGCTTTCTTAAAAATTTGAAGTTTCCCCCGAGAACTCCATTTCCTACCAACAGTATGCTAGAAGTGTTGCAGTGTCATAAGGTAAAAGAACTGAGGGATGGTGCATGCCTAACTTAGCATGCACTGAGGAAAGAGAGATCTACTAACTGGAAAGGGAAAATAGATTGTTGTTCTTCATAGAGGACATTGATGTACAAATGCTGTCACTGGACAAACTCATTGTAAGCTGAAAAGATTGTGGGTCAATGTGTTATGTTCCTCACCTGCTCACATCATAGCTATGTAACAGTGCACTATGAAGTACTGGTCATTTACCCTCGCGATCCCAAGACCCAGGGAACTAGCTGCCCCCGATAATCACTAGTACTGAATGGATCTCCTACAGAATTGTAAAATCAAAAAACTAATCCAGGAGTCACTTGTACTTAGAAAACCAAAAGGTATGCAGAGACCATATCAGAAGTAGGTAAGATTACCAGGTGTTCTGGGACTGTCAGTATAAAAAAGCAGTTTCTCTACCATGGAGCATTAGACAGTGAAAGAAATGTAAAACCACTGGCTTCGGAAGCATCTGTCATCAAACAGTGCAGTCTAAAGTCATTATTCTTAGCATATAGAGCACCGTAGAGCATTACCAACAGAAGTGAAGAACACCCAGGCTTAGGTGTAAACCATTGCCACTGGCTGTCAGTGCTGTGAGGACACAGTGAGGCAAAGTGACCTTAGGTCCAGTGTAACCATAAATCCAGCAGGCTTCGGTTCTTGTTGAGCTCTAAAAACGGAGATTCGTGTGAAATTCAGAAAGAGCTAAATTTTGAAGACAGCCAAAGGTAGATTACTTAGACTGACTCTTGTTGGTCACTGTGGTCAAAGCAGTACAGTGCTAATGCAGAGGTAGGAAACAGTTCAGTGCATCCACAAGCACAGCCGTACACGCATGGGCGGAGATGATCCTGCCAACACTTAGAGTTCTGTTTGGAGGGAAAAGGCAAGTCTTGATCTCACACTTTACACAAAGCCGGTTGTATACATACTGATCTAAACGAAGTCTCCAGAAGGTACTATAAAAGAATATCTCCAGGCTGGAGAGATAGCTCAGTGGTTAAGAATACTTGCTGCTACTCCAGAAGACCAAGTTTGGTTCCTAGCACCTGCATCAGGTGCCTCACAACAACCTGTAACTCTAGCTCCAGGAGATCTAACAGGATGGCTTGGCCTCTGTGGACACACACACATAAGTAAATACATTTAAAAATTATATCTTTAAGACTGACACAGATTAAAAAAAAAAAGACAGAGGACCAGCTAGAATAGCTGGAGCCATATGGGCTCCTAAACACTGTTGAAGGGGTGAAAAGACAAAGAGTAATGGGAAATCCTTACAATGAAACACCAATAAGAAAAGATAAACAGCTATGGTGAGAAAAATCCCAGAAGTTTTAGTAGGCACTTTATAGATAAGCATATCTACATGCTCTTTAAATGTGTTGAAACTTGTTTTAAAAAATGCACAATGAAGTAGGGACAAACCACTGTGTGATCAGTCAGAACCATTAAAAACAAAAAAAGTCACCAAGTGTTGTCCAAAAATGCAGGGCCCAGGAACTCTCCCAGTGACTGTTCCTTGCACACAGTTGGGCAGTGTTTCCTAATCCTGCAGTTGTGCTTTCTGACCCAGCAGCTTGAGTCTCAGGTAAGAGCCAGGTGAAATGTGTACAAAGGTGTTCAGAGGACAAGCACAGTCATGTTAACATCGGCAGTATTTACAGTTTGAGATTGGAAGCTGCCCAAATCGCCCTCAGCAGTGCATGTTGAGTGGAAAGTCGTGCATTACTGTGTGTACTGCACAGGGCAGTACAGTGACTCTCAAGTCTGTGTTAGTTAGAGTCCAGTAATCTGGACGGGGCAATTCTACCCAGAACTCAAACAGTGGTGTTAGTATGAGTGTTAGTGACCAGGGGTGGGGATGCTAGGGGCACAGACTCGGGAGTTGTGGTAACATTTTCTTTACCCGGGTGGAAGTTATGTGAGTAGTTTACATTGTAACAATTTAGCAAAATACCCCTTGTGTTTGGCCAATTTTCCATTCATTATAATCAGAAAATAATTTGCTTAGGAAAAAAATACAAGAGCTAGACATAGCAGCACAGCTTTAATCACAGCATTCAGGAGGCAGAGGCAGGTGTATCTCTTTGAGTTCCAGGCCAGCCAGGGCTACATAGTGATATCCTTTCCAAAATAACAATGAGACAACACACTCACAGAGGGCACCTCCTGTTGACCCTGCTGTTCCTTTGAAGTTCTGTCCTAAGGAAAGAATAGTACTCATTTATAGAGATATATGGGTGGACTCTGAGCCCCACCTAATACACAGTAGAGGATCTTGTTGCAATGCTGTTTGTCATGACAAATAAGCCCTGGAATATCTTCATCCTAGGGCATGTCACTTTATTTTAAAATCTTTTATCTACTTACGTGGAGAAATTATGAATTTTTTAAATGCAAATTATATTTGTTTTAAAAAAGGAAAAGGATATGTGCTTAGATTTTGTGTGAGTCTGGAGAAAAGAAAACTGTACTAACTAAACTGTGGTTAGGCTTAGTGATCAGACTGTTACTAAGTTTTGTAGACACACCAATGCATAGATGTGGCTCCTAGCCCTGGTCTTTCTGCAATTCATTGCTCTGACAGCAGCTGCTTTCCTGCCTTCACATTCTTACACACATTCTTATAATTGCTCAACAAACCTCAGTCCTAGTTGGCCATGCGTTATGACATCAAAAAGAGAGAGAGATAAGAAAGATTATTAGGAGAAAAGTTGGGCATTTCAGAATTTCATTTGGTCCAGAATTGGCAGCATATAGTTCTGTCCAGAGTACTGTCCTAGACAGTCTTAAGTCCAAGTCATATGAGATGGGCGTATTACTGGTGTTACATGTCAACTTCTTTGTTTCTTTTAAGAGGGAGCAAGAAAGTCAAATAGCTCGCCTTAAAAAACAGCAAGAGGAGTTGGAGCAGATGCGGCTGCGTTACCTGGCTGCCGAGGAGAAAGACACAGTGAAAACTGAGCAACAGGAACTGCTGGATATAAGGAACGAATTGAACAGGTACCGTCACTAAAAAATGATTCCTTTTCCTACTAATACAGGTCTAATATGACAGCCTTTTAATTTGGTCTTCTTTGAACTAAGGGTACTGTGTCAGATTGTTCAAAGATAAGGTTGAAAAACACACATGCACATTTTTATATTGATATGATAGAAAGCATGTTAAAAGAGTTAAGATTCATTTTTGCGTGATCTACAAATTTGATAGGCAAAAAATAATCCTCGTTTACCAAAACAGTGTTTAACACATAGCATAGTGCTTTTTAATTTGTTTTATGTTTTATGTTACTACCTTTGTATATGTGTGTCTGTGCATGTTTCTGCCATGTGTGTGGGTGCCTGTGGAAGCCAGAAATGGATGCTGGGTTCCTGGGAGCTGGAGTTGTGAGTTATCCAACATGGGTGCTGGGAATTGAACCCGGGTCCTCTTGAAGAGCAGCAAGTGTACTTAACCACTGAACATCTCTCCAGCTCCTTTAAAATGTTTGAGATGTTGGCTCATTTTTAATGTAGGGATTATTTCACAAATGGACAGTGCCATCCAAACGTACAACACTGGAATTGCCAAATATTTATTTGTTAAAGAGAATAATAGTACATATTTAGCATGGCCTAGAGATGACCTTTCCAATTAACGTTATTCCGTGAATGTCTAAGTTCTCTTAATCTGATTAAGCTCTCAGTCCACATTATGTTATCACTGCCCATTTTCATACACAGAGCTACCATAGAACATCAACTAGTTACATATGTGCATAAACTGGACTACGCTCCCCTAGAAGCCACCTGCTGAAGCCCAGACCTCCAATATGATAGTGTTTGGAGATGGTGCCTTCAGCAGACAGGTGTAGATGAGGGATGGAGGTGGAGCCCTCACAAGGGGATTAGTACTCATGTAAGACACCAGAAAGCACGCTCACCTTCTTCCCCTCTTCTGTGAGGACGGAGTGAAAGGTGGACCATGCTAGCACCCTGATCTTGGGCACACTAGAAGCATGAGTGAATCATTTTTGGAGCTACCCAGTCTGTTTTTCTCTGTGCTATGCCTTTAATAAAAATGTGCAGCCCAGACTGGCCTGGAATTTGTGTCTTCCTGCCTCTATTTCTCATGTGCGGGGCTTATGGGTGTGTTACACTGTGACTGTGCCTTACAATTTCCATGCATTCTCTAAGTACAAACACAACTTGTGCTTTTATAAATATATCACTTCTGACTAGTCAAGTGGTAACTGTTTTTTTTTTTTCCCTTCCTGAGAACACCAGTAAAACTTCTGAATTATTGTATTTTTAAATAGTGCTATATAAGAAAATCAAGATAGTTTATTGCCTGCTAGAGTGGCATTTGTTCTTGATTTCTCAGGTTAAGGCAACAAGGACAGTCCCAGGACTGCAAAGAGACTGCGAGTGGGAGACTGGGCAGCCCCCGGGGCCCCGCTCTGGAGGAGGGCCTGGATGACTACCTGACACGGCTGATAGAAGAGAGGGACACTCTGATGAGAACGGGTGTGTATAACCATGAAGACCGAATAATAAGTGAACTTGACCGGCAGATCAGAGAGGTTTTGGCAAAAAACAATGCCAGTAATTAATAACTTTTGGGAAATCTTTGCAGGGACTCTAGATCTGGATTTTAATTTTTTGTAAAATCCTCAAAAGCAAGGAAAAGGCTATTTTGGAATGTTCCTTTTAATTTTTTATAAGCTGAATTTTATATATTATTGTATATAGTATTTATTCGATTTTATTTACACTACCTCTCCTATGCTGGTTTCATTTGTAATTGTATTTCATATGCTCATTTAAAATGATCTTTTAGTGTTCTTCAGTTTAAAATTTGCTGTCTGACTTTAAAAACAGCTTTTCACAACTTGTTCTAGGAGAACTAGCCGCAGTAATTTCCAGCTCTATAATTTTTCATATTGAGCCAAAAGAATATGTGTTGCACTTTAAAAATGCTGTGTCCTGTTCCCTTTGATTGTAGGTATCTTCAAGTTGAAGCCAATTATAAGTGTAGCCATTTTTTAAAAATCATTTTATATGATCAGATATTTTTCCTTAACTTGTGGTATTTGCAGATGACAACTTTGAAAATAAAGCCGTCTCCGACAGAGAACCTGCATGACATTGAGTGACAAGTTAGTCATTTGTTTAAATATAGTTCATGCAGATTAAATTTAAGAACAATTAAATTACAAATTTCATTGTACTCCACTTTAAAGAATATGGGATAATAACTCGATCTGGTTTTCTCTTACAGTTTCTTGCATGAGGTTTGTTATTACAATTATAGATTGCCTCTATTTCTCCATGATGGCAAAACTAAGCTATTACAGCTTCAGAAATAGAACGTGGAAACAGACACCTAAGGGCATTAGCAGAAAACCAAGTGAAGCTGAACCATTCACTCCCTCTACACACAAGAGTAAGTGGTGTGCGTGTGCAGCGCTGTGGGTATACAGCTCCAGAGTTCCTTTCACCATGCTCTCCGGAGCACACCTGTCCTCACGGCAGTGCTTACAACTATCTCCGCATGACACTGAGCAGGTGTATCAGCAAACCCCCAGTTCAGGTGGGGTCTTAAAATACAGAAAGTTCAAAAACTCTGATTCCAAAATAAAACAAATTTAAGTGTATACTTAAGGGAGTAGGTACTAATTACCAGTAACTTCAACAAAACAAAGTAGGTTATATGGTAATGTTCATTAAGTATATTTCTTGTTTGTGAAATTAAAACCCCTATAGGCATCATATGCTTCTTTAATTAACAAAGTATTAATCTTCTAAAAGCAACCAAGCAGTAAATAACAGAGAAAAGTTGCTGGATGCGAGGGTGATGAGACAGATAATCATAGCAGGAATTTGAATATGAATTATGGTTACATGTTCCTGATTTTCTTGGTGACACATGAATGGAGCAAAAGTATTGTTTTGAAGGTCCTGGCCCAACCCTGGTTCCTCCACCAGCATCCTGTGAGGCCTGGAGTTTTTCAAACACTAGAGGGGGCCTTAGAGTAAACAGAAAGGACTTCGCTAAAATGTATGTGTGTGTGCTTTGCCTTCTAGAAAGCCATTTTGGAGCTACTACTATAATTTGACAAATAAAATCCTAACTGTGTGCATACTTGCGTTCCTCTGTGGTCTCTTTGTTTCCAGAGTGGGTAAGATAGATGCTGGCCTCTTCCTGTAGTTTTCTCTTTCCCAGGTGCTTCCACTGCATGTCTTATGTGTCTTGAAGTGTAAAGAAGCTGAAATGTTAACTTTCACTTCATCAGCAGTATCCATCGCATTGTAAGTGGTGCTTCACACTCTCACACCAATCATTCTGTTAGGTAGTTGTCAGTGCGTGCGTGTTATGGCAGTAGCTAATGAGTATGTCTCTGTAAAGTCTGTAGTTTTCACTTCTATACACGAGAGGGGTGCATCGTTTCTGCGAGGTGGAACTAACTGTCTGTACACACCTTGAGAATTCATTTACAGGGCTCCTAGTGAAGGGGGTGTGGGTGTGTAGGGGTGGTTTAAGGATGCACTGGACTCTGTGAAAATGGGGAGGTGACAGTCATCTGAACATACAGTTTTCTCTATTCACTGTCCTGGTCAGGTACTGAGGAGGAGTTCACAGGTGTTCCAGTATTTATTGTGTTATCTGGAGACACTTGAGAGCAGACTGACCTGGTTATTACAGCTTACAGGAAGGACTCCCTGATCGCTTTATATGGCCTTTTAAAGTGTGGTCTCACTACCATTGCATCTGGCTTACCTCATATGATTTTTTAAAAAAAGTTTTAAATGTAAAAGCATGTGTATGTGCATGATGTGTGTGGGCGCAGCACACTGCATATGCTGTGAAGCATGTGTGGCGCCAGAGGACAGCTGTATGGGGACTAGGGCTTGAACTCAGGTTGCCAGGCTCATACAGAAAGCACCTTTATCCTCTGAGCTATCTTGCCAGTCCCCCTAACATGATATTTACTTGATAAAATTCATACTCCACATAAAATCATGTTAGAGTATATAATTCCCTGGCTTTGTATGTGTGCAAGGTTATGCCACCATCATCACTATTTAAAATATTTTTGTTACTCCCAAAGAAAACCCTATACAATGCAGTCGTTCATTTTCCTGTGCTGAGCCCCAGGTAATCATTAATCTGCCTTTTGCCTCTATGAATTTGCCTCAAGTAGACATTTCACATAAGAGAATCCCAAACTTTATATTTAAAATTCAAAGATATTAGTAAGCTTGAAGTATAAATTTTCCATAAGTAGTTTCCTTTACTGCAGTTCTAAACCTATGGGTCTTGTCTCCAGTAAGAGTCAAATGAGCCTTTCACAGGGGTCACCTGAGACCATCTGCGTACATTGCGATTCATATCAGTAGCAAAATTAGCTGTATGAAGTAGCAATGAAAATAATTTTTTATGGTTGGAGGTCACTGCAACATGAGGAACTGTATTAAAGAGTCACAGCATTATGACGGTTGAGAACCACTGGAATAGAACATTATCGATATTGATAGAAGCATCCAGAAAGCTGGCATGAGGGTAGGCTCAACTCTTCTTTTATCCGTCATCTAAATATTGACTGTAACTAGTACAAAGTAGACAATGTCTTCATAGCATTGTTGAGCATCCTACTGCCAGAGCTAGACTGTGGGTGCAAAGTGTGTTGGCCATTGCTGTCCACCAGAACTGCACACTTGCCATGTTTTGTACAGTCTGCAGGTTATGTTAAGCACAGACTGCCAAGAATGTAAGTCCCATGAGGGCAGGAACCAAGTTAACCTTATTTTCTCCCATATTCCAGAACTAATGTTGTGCTTGCCATGTGTAGGTTCTCAGAGACACGATACACTTAATTTCTCTTGTCCATGGGAGATTGGTTCCGGGAACCACATTGATACCAGAATCTTTGAAGACTCAAGTTCCATGTGTAAAGTGATATAATGCTCACATACAATTGTCACATAGCCATATACTTCAGCTCACCTGTAGAAGCCATATTCCCTAGTACAGATAAATGCTATGTAATTATTTTGTTATGCTGCACCATGAAGTGAACAACAAAAGAAAAATCCACACATGTTCCGTTCAGATGTTTCTCAGTGTTTTTTCTCCACAAATTAGATATATGCAGGTAATCTTTGGATACAGAAGTTAATTGCATTTGCTAAGTCCATAAATGGGTGAATAAGATAGGATTGTGCATGTTGTGCCTTTTAAAACTTGGGCTCCCCTGGCCTAACTGGTAGGCTTTTGAATTTGTGGCATGTCTGGCTGCCACTTTGTTGAAGTTAAGGGATTCTGTTTGCCAGATTGATTAAAAAGGCAAAACCAAAGTTTTGCTTTAAAGTCATAGATACAGAAAATGGAAGAGAGGTTTCAGAGGGTTGGGGGCTGCTGCTAAACAGTGGCAGAATCACTGCTCTTGGTGAGGCAAAGTTTGAGGACACAGTATTCATAAGCTACAGTATGACACAATAAAACACTGGAAAGCCAAGCTCAAGTATATTTTACACCAGTTGAAAAATATCGGCTTCAAGTTATGCCTACCTACCATCATATATCCTGTTCAAGACTGAGTGATCGCTGCCCAAATGTCACCTGTCAAGCCAGCCCTTCATACGTGTTTATAGCACCTCTGTGAACAAAATCCCGAGCTCTAAGGATAAATTCAAGAGATTTTGAAACTGAGAATTATAACCTTCCTGTTATAGAACATTAAAGACATTTTCTCCTTAAGAAAAGTAAAGTAATGATAAAAAGATTAAAAGATAAGGGAAAAAGAAACCATTGTTTTTTAAATTTAGCAGACGGTCCAGACCTTAGACGTAAATTTGAGAGAGAAATTTCCTATAACATTATAACAGTAGATAGATCACTTGTTGGTTGATGGTTTTCTTAACTGAGAGCAATTTGGATGGGAATGTCAAAATCTGCCACTTACTCTTACTTAGGATTTAAAACCTCCGCCCTATATAGTTACCCTTGGCAACTATAGGCTCGGAGCTATACTTTACCGCATGTACTTCGTCAGCCACTCTCTTTAGAACAGCCATGACTTAACTGATGGGCTATCTGCACTCAGGACTTGGGAGACAAAGATGGAACTCATCCATCTTGAGGTAAGTGGGAAACAGAGACTTGCTTAAGGACCCGATTTTTACTGGAACCCAAAGAGCAAGCTTAACCCTCTTACATAACCTTTGGCATGGAGGTGGAATCCATGAGTGTCAGGAATGTAGCGGTGGAAAGGCCACCCTAAACTTAACACCTCTTTCTATTTGCTTCTCTGGGGGTTGTCTTGGTGTTTTCGTTAGAAATGTTTGTACAGATGTAGGCCTTTCAGATACAATGTTGCTGAAGTGGAGACTTAGAAGTGTAGCTTTCAAACTGAAAGGGCTGGAGATCTGCTTAGAGAGATTAATGCGTAGATAAATAATTTACTGACTCATTCGTAAATGTACAATAGTCTCTAGAGGCTTCTAAAGATGTAGTTAGTCATTATAGTCTCAAGATTGTAAGAATGTCGTTTAACCTGTCATTCATAATGGGGACCTAAAATGAGACCCATTTGTCACTTTTTCTTGGAAGCACTTCACCCACAAATTCAAATAACTTATATGAAAATTGGGCAGCACACCTCTTTTCCCGAGTAACTTGTTAGCTAGTCAGAAGCAGATTCAAAGCTGGCTAGAACAAAGAAAATACTCCTGCAGAATCATGGTTTGCCATGGCTGCCAGTGTTGCAGTGAGCATTGGCACGGTAGGGACGCGCTGTGCGTGCTCGGCTGCTGTCCACTGTCCAGCACTCCAGCCTGTTCCCGTCCTCGAGGACCGAGTAGGATCGAAGGCATTTCCAGAACAATCTTAATGAGATGAAAATGGGTCGGTTGCTAAAATCTCCATCTGTTTTCTTGAGAGAAAATCTGACCCTCTAGCTAGATTATTTTTACATGACCTGAGTTCAGGTTGCACAAGATGGAGCGCCCTGGATGTGTCGCGTCAGATCAAGACCCTGAGGCATTGATATTCAGCACATAGCTGTCCTCTCCTAGTTTAGATTGGAGGAGATAGTTGAGGGGACCACTGGCTCTCTCCACCTGATTGTTGCTTCAAGGGAGGACATTTCAATTCCTAATTTAGATTCCTTGTTGGCAGATGAGATTAATGGCCTTTTCTTGGCTTCTGGCAGAAGTTTGTTTAGGTAACTAACTGAAATTTATAAAGTTTGTACGAAGAAAATAAAAGTACCAGTAAGAGATGGGTATGTAAAACACTTTTTAGAAGCATTTTAGCTCATGGAATTTTCTTTTTGCCAATAAAAATTGCATTTGCTGCCACAATCAAATCTAATACCTGGTATGGTAACTTAAAATTTAATGCAACAGAAAAAATTGCACTTGTAAGCCTGCATTTAGTCTGCCATATTTCTCTTCTGCCATCAACCCTCACTTCCTTCTCTGCCTCCTCGTGAATGTGTGATTACCTAATAAGCAATAAGCTGCCTTTGAGGGTGCTTAGGAGATGGCTCGGTTGGTAAAGTACTGCTTTATAAGCATGAAGATCTGAGCTTGGAGCCCAGGACTTATCCACATACAAGCCTGGCCTGACCAAGTAGGTGAGCTCCAGGTTCAGTGAGCGATCTTGTCACAAAAAATAAAGGTAACAAGGGACATGGTGGCACACGCCTTTAATCCCAGCACTCAAACGTCAGAGGCAGTTGGATCTCTGTGCGTTCCAGGTCAGTCAGAGCTACACAGTGAGACCCTGTCTCAAAATAAGCAAGTGAATGAATAAAGGTGAGGGGCGGTGTGATGGCTCAGCTGGCCACGGCACTCGCTGTGAAAGCATGGCAGCTTGAGTTCTCTACCCCTGAAACCCATGCGTCCAAGTTAGGGTTTCTGTTGCTGTGATGAAGCACCATGACGTAAGCAACTTGAGGAAGTGGTCTATGTAGCCTACACTTCCACATCACTGTTCATCATCAGAGGAAGCCAGGACAAGAAATCAAGCTGAGCAGGAACCTGGAGATAGAAGCTGATGCAGAGGCCATGGAGGGGTGCTACTCACTGGCTTGCTCAGCCTGCTTTCCTACAGAACCCAGGACTACCAGCCCAGGGATAGCACTACCCCAAGGGTTAGGCCCTCCATCAATCACTAATTAAGAAAATACCTTACAAGCTTGCCAACAGCCTGATCTTATGGATGCATTTTCTTAATTGAGGGCCCTCCTCTCAGATGACTTTAGCTCATGTCAAGTTGACATAGAACTGTCTGGCACACTATTTAGAGATAGGAGGAGAGAATGGAATCCCCTGACTTCTGCAGGCGTGCTATGCTTCATGTGCTCCCTCAACATCACACACACTTTTAAATTTGTTATATTTGAAAAATAAAATTGAAATTGGAAAAAAGAATGAAGCTAGGCCTAGTGGAGGCTGAGGCAGGAGGATCACAAGTTCAAGGGCAGCCTGAGTAACTTAGTGAAGCCCTGTCTCAAAATGAAATGTTAAAAGAGGTCTGGGCTAGAACTCAGGTAGGGTATGGGTCTAGTATATGTGAGCCCTAGATTCGATTCCTATTAGCAAAATCAAGCAAAAACAAAAGAAGTAAAAAATTAATAAAATTGCATATTCACACTTTCCTCCTCACACTGGCTGTCGGGCTGTATTAGAAGACAGACAAAAAGTTCCTGATTGCAGCATTTTTCTTTAAAGCTCTAGTTATACATGTTACTATGAGAAAAGAGACTTTTGTAAATTTAGTGCAAGTATTTGGATACTGAGTTGAACAGCTACAGGGTTATCAAAGCTGTTTGAACCAGAGAAGCAATTTGTGTCATAAACATCAGATAGGCTTGTTAGTCATGGGGAATGTCAGAGGTAGGCTGTGAGATGTTTATTGGCTTGTGCTTTTTGAAAAGGGTCCAGTGAGGGAGGGGTGTGGGAATAGGCAAACCCTACTGTAATCTGAGGTGCCCTTCAAGTCTGTAGGATACAGTGTGATTCATAGAACATGACAGTAGCCATTTGCTGTCGTCCGAATGTATCTTCAGGGTTCCTACCGTGAAATCTAGTCACCAGATATGAGAGTGGGAGACAACCTTTAGGACAGGTATACATCATGAAGGTAAAGCCCTTGGGATTGGGACTCGTGGCCTTTTGAGGGAGACTCGTCATATTTCTCTGAGGTCGTAGCCACAAGGTACCATGTATGAGCAGAGTTGTCCCTTAAAATACCGGAAGCAACTTTGCTTCCAGTATTTTATCATAGTCCAAACAGATTAAGACAAGTGGTACTATTTGTCAAGTGAATAAAAGCTTTGGACAAAAAAAAAATCCAACACCCATTCTTTATAAAAATTTCTTAGCAAAGTAAGGGTAGGAGAGAGATTACTCCTACCTTAGGCTGTTTATGTGGAAACCTACAGCTATCCATGGCATTATTGGTAAACAAGAGCTTTTCTCAGCCCTCAGGAACCAGAACGAGAGTGTCTGCTTGCTTTCTATTCAATATTTTATTGAAGTTCACACCACTGAAATAAGACACAAGGGGAAATTAAATGCATTTAGATTGCAGAGGTCAAAATTAAATTCTTTTTGCACAGAAAATATGCTCAAATGTCTAAATCAAATATCCAATGCCACCTACAAAGTTACCAGAACCAGTAAGGAAATTCAGCAAGGTTGCAGAACACAAGATCAATATGAGAAACACAGGAATCAGTTCCATTCCCATACACTGGCATCAACCATCTCAACACAAAAATATGCAGGACTTTAAAATAAATGGAACAAAAAAAGTGAAACACACACTTAAAATGCTCCTGGGGGGAAGGAAAGGACAGCTAAGTAACTCGAGGCCTGTCACGTGTATTGTCAGAAGAGTCAGTGTTTTGCTGGGATTAAAGGTCTGTGCCATCACCCCCAGTTCCAATGACATTGTTTACAGTATCAGGGGAAAAAAAATCACAAGATTCACATGGAACTATGAAAGACCCCTGACAACCAAAGCGAACTTGAGTAAAATGAACAGAGCTTGAAGGCATCGAATACCTCATTTCAAACTACACAACAAATCCATAGTAAACAAACAACATGGTACTGTCATAAGAACCAACACGCAGACCAACGGAATAGTGAATCCACAAGTCAATATATAAATGGATACCATGTTGTTTCGTCTTTGTTGCCACGTTAATGAGATTTAAGATCACCACGGAAACAAGTCCCTGGGTTAACTGAGGTGGGAAGACTTGCCAAAACTGGGTGCCCCATCTGATAGGCTGGAATCCCAGACTGAGTAAGAGAGAATGCAAGCTGACAGCATTCCTTGGTCTCTGTTTCATGACCACAGATACGCTCCTACCGCCATGCCGTCCCCGTGATGGACTGCACCCTTGTCTTAGTTAACTTTTCGGTTACCGTGACAAAACACTGATCAAAGCAAGTTGTAAAAGAAAGCATTTAACTTGGAGGCTCACAGTTCTAGAGGGTTAGGGTCCGTGATCACCATGGTGGCGAGCATGGCAGCAGACAGGCAGGCATGGTGTCGGAGCCATAGCTGAGGAAGAAAGTAAGAGAGCGCTAACTGGGAATGGTGTAAAACCTCAAAACCCACCCCCAGTGACACCTCCTCCTCCAAGACCACACCTCCTAATCCTTCCTGAATAGTTCCACCAACTGGGGACCAAGTATTCAAACATGAGCCTATGGGCCCATTCTCATTCAAACCACAACCCTGGGAGCCAAAATAAAAACCTCCCTTCCTGAGTCGCTTTCGTCAGATATCTTGTCACAGCAATGAGTCAAGTAACGGATACAAGCAGCAAAACATGCACTGGATAAAAACAGTCTCTTCCTGGGGCGGTGGTGGCATACACCTTTAATCCCAGTGCTCAGGAGGCAGAGGCAGGCCCATCTCTGTGAGTTTGAGGCCTGGTCTACAGAGTGAGTTCCAGAACAGCCAGAGTTGCAACAGAGAAATGCTGTCTCCAAAACAAAACAAAACACCCAAACAAAAAAACAAAAAAAAAAGTCTCTTCAATAAATGGTGCTGGGGAATCAGAGTACCAGTGTACAGGAGACTAAAACTAGATTGCTATCCCAGCACGTGCAAAAACCAACTCAAACTTAAGGCAGGAAGAGACTTCCTGAACAGGACTCCAAAAGCATTGGCAGCAAATGTGAGGACCAGCAAATGAGGGGCCACATCAAACTGAGAAACTAATGCACAGCAAATACAGTCTGTTAGATGTTATTGGACATTATTTATAGGGTTACACCTATAAATTACACCCATAAAATGAGGAAATTGAGTCTGTTTGTGAAACTATACTTAATTTAAAAGGAAATAAAACTGTTTAAGGAAGTCAAGAAGAGAAAAATACACCTGGCAAACACTAATCATTGGGAAGCACCCATGAGCAGGATTAACATGCTAACTGCAACTGTGACAAATCCAGCTTGAAGCTGCTGGGATGTAACATCAAGCTACAGAGTAGTGAGGTGGTAGACGGTTGGCCTAGCATGGGCAAGACCCTGAGTTTCATCCATAGCACAGCCAAAAGACAAAACTAATCAAACCCCAAACACCTATGGCAAGGATGAAGACTAGCTAAAGTGGCCTTCTATACCCAAAGACACATGGCAAATCTTCAAAATATATCTGAAGTGTTTGGAAAACTTGAGCGTATATCAGGCCAGGTAAAGTGTGAAATACTCAAAACAAAGAAAGCACAGACTTTGACAAAGAACTTAAGGATCTCAGGAGGCAAAAGATGCTACAACATGGAAATTACCTAAATGAGACAGGTGAGCTGGCTTGTCTGATAAAGGTATTTGCCACCAAGCCCGACGATCTGAATTCAAACTCAGGAACCCACATGGTGGAAGAAAAGAACTCAACTTCCAAGCTGTCCTCTGACATCCACATGTGTGCCATGATGCACACACAGGTGTGCACATGAGTGCATGCACACATAAATGATTAAATTAACTAATGTAATAAATAAAAGTTACCCAAAGGCTCTCATCACATGCAAAGAGAAAACTAGAAGTCAAACAAATTATAAGATTGCTACAAAAAGAAATATTTTTACAACAGTGTCAAACTTTGTTATAGCGCCATTGGCAAGATAGTGAACCAGGAGGTTCAAGACCCTCAAACTTCCATGAAAACATCAAGTAAACAGACAACTGAAATTGTTCTGTGGTTGTTCTAGCAACTCGTCAAGAATCTGAAGCAACCAAGTGAACACGCAACCAGGAAAACTGCAACCCAAAATCTTTAGAAAATCTGTGATAATTTGCCTATTTGTGTTCACTCCACTCCTAGTACAGAGTGGGGCAGGCAAGAAGGAACAATTCAATTTCTTTTGCCTAAGGATGGAAGGGAAAGAGCAGAGTTTGCTTGTCTGAGAAAACCAGAGGGACTGATTTCTTTCTCTCTTGACTCAGATCTGGCTCAGCTATGATGGCATAGCTGCTACTAGGACGGAGGCTGCTTAAGTTACAAGCGTGTTACTGCAGGGGACTGCATCAGTAGGTGACTGGGAAATGAAGTTATGGGCATGAGTATACAAGAGAACATCTCAAGAAGTGGGAAAGGATTCTATGAACTGTTGATCCACTTGAACACAGCCACGCTTACAAGCTGTGCTTCTAAGGCACAACTAGGAAGGGTGCGGGCATTCACATACCAGGGGAAAAACGCATGACTGATGATGATGATGGTGATGATAGAAATGGATAACTTTTTAAAAGCCATCAGCGTTCTTTTTAAGTCTTTATGCCAGGTTCATTATCAAAAGTTGTCAACCTTTATGATGGAGCCACATTGCAAAAATTAAGAGAAACGGTTCTTCCTTCAAATGCCAAATTTTCAACTGAGGGCCACAGATGTGAAAATAAACAGGTAAGCATAGCCCACTAAAAGGAAAAATTGAAAACAACATTCCAAGAACCAATTCTATAGAAACACAGGCTTCAGACTTACTAGACAAAGATGTTAATGGCTATCTTAAATACGCTTAAAGAGATAAAGAATGGCAGGAGCAAAGAACTAAAGGAAAGCATTAAAAACTAGAATGACAATATCAGCAAAGAGATACATATTTAAAAGACCTAGACAGAAATTCTGGAGCCAGAAAGTATAATTAATTGAAGTACACTAGCAGTTGGTCAGTAGATTCAAACAGGCAGAAGAAAGAACTTACACACTCGAAAAAGAAGACAACTGCAATTATCAAGCCTTAGAAAAGAGAAGAAATGTGCCTCTTAACTTATGGGACACCACTATGCAGACCAATACAGTTTCACTATGAAAGTCCCAGAAAGGGAAGAAACAGGCAGAAGCAGAGCGTTTATTTGCGCAATGATCAAATACTTCCAAAGAGAAACACGTAGACATACAAATTTACAAAGTTAAATGACCTCTATGATAGTTAATTTTGATTATCAACTTGATGCACTTTGGCATCATCATAAAAACAGCCTTGTCTGTGAGGGACTCATAGGTTGGGTTAATTGGGGTAGGAAGACACACCCTTAATATGGGCTGCGGCACCCACAGGCTGGGCTCTAGTGTTGAATACCAAGGAGAAAGAGAGTTGAACACTAGAGTTTATCACTCTCTGCTTCCTGAATGTGGATGCCGTGTGACCAGCCACCTCAAGCTCCTGCCTTCCCCACATGGTGGACCATACCCTCAACTGTGAATGAGAATAAACTCCATCTGAGAGTTGCGTTTGATGCAGCAAAGAGAAGAGTAACTAGTCTAAATGCTAAGAAAGATTAACTCGTTAAAATCAGACTCTCAAAAGTCAGAGGCAAAGGGAAACTTTGAGGCGATGATGTCATGCATAGTGGGGGGATGCTGACAGCTCTGAGAGGAAATGCTAACCTAGCACTCTACCTCAGAAATTCTTCAAAAATGAGGACAGACATAAGACACTCCCAGGCAAATGGAAGCCAAAGGAGCTGCTTTCCATAAAGCCACAAAAAAATGCTAAGGGGGGGGCTCTTCAAACTAAAATGAAAATGCATTGGGCAATAACTTAAAGCCATGAAAATATAAAATTGTCTTGTAAAGATAAATACATGAACAAATGTAAGAGTCTATGCCATTGTAATTTGGGTTGTTCGCCTACTTTTTGTCCTTTATACGATTGAAGAGACAAACACACAAACACACACACACACACACACACACACAGCTATGGCAATGGATAACAGTATATATGGATATAATTTGTGACATCAGTAATAGAAATCAAGGTTGGAAGAGCTATATGGGTAGAGTTTTGTATGTAATTGAAGTTAAGTCATTATCAGTTTAAAATGGATGATTTGAGGGCTGGAAAGATAACTCTGTGATTGGAAGCACTTGCAGCTTGTCCAGAGGACCTGAGTTCTGCTCCCAATAACCATATCAGGGGACCCAGTGCCCTCTTCTGACCTCCATAGACACCTCTACACACATACACACACACACACACACACATACACACATACTGTTGGACCCCCAAAGGCCCAAACCAGGATGCCACACCCCCACAGAGACTCACAGACGGGATATCGATGCAAATAGCAAGAGGATTTATTCCAGTGCACTGGGACCGTTCTAACATGCAGGATAGAAGCGGCCCCGAGGAGCAAATGGTGAAGCTTTTTATACAGCTATTGGGCACAAACCAAGTTGGTACAAGTTGATTGGTCTCTAAAATTGTTTTCCCATTTTGATAGGTAGGGGCCAGTTAAACTTTAAACTGATTGGTGCTGGCATATTGCAAGGTTGTGGGCTCCTAGAAAATGTAAACTTTAGGGTCTTAGTCTATGTGGGTGGGGGGAAGACCCTTAGCCCGAGGCCATGGGCTGTCTACGTGGGGAAACTCTTTTAGCCCAAGGCCGTCTTGTTTGTCTTAGAAAGTGTTTTTCTTACAGAAATTGTTTTTCTTTAACTCTGGGAACTGTTCTGGGTCACACTGCCCCTGACTTGGGCCTATACAATTTTGGTGCTCTTAGAAGCCTGACTAAAGTTGGCTGCTTTGGTCTTTTTCTATACTAGGGACCTGAATCTTAGGCCCAGGGCGAGGGTCCCGACCCCCACAATACACACACACACATACACACACACATACACATACACACACACATACACACACACACACACACATAAATGAAACAAAATTAAAAAGATGTACATTGGCAGAAGGACCAAGAACACATTTATAAACATATGCACCAAACACTAGGGTCCCTAAATACATGAAGAAACTTTGACAGAATTAAAGGGAGAAGTAAAAAAACAGTAATAATCATAGCAGACTTCAGTACTCCCACTTTTGATAGTGAATGGATGAACCAGAAAGGAGATCAATAAGAAAATAACTGATCTGAAAGGCATTGTAGACAACTAGACCTAATGGATAATTAAAAAATGTTCCATTTAAGCTGGGCGATGGTGGCGCACACATTTAGTCCTAGTGCTTGGGAGGCAGAGGCAGGTGGATCTCTGTGAGTTCGAGGCCAACCTGATCTACAGAGTGAGTTCCAGGACAGCCGGAGTTACAACAGAGAAACCCTGTCTCAACGCCACCCCCCCAACCCCGCAAGAAAAACAAACTCAAATGCCACTGTTCTAAATAATAATCATAAATAATAATAATAATTACAAAGTAGCAACAAAATGACTCCTAATGACATACTACTATACCCATATCAATGCCTTGCTCAGCCATCGTCAGAGAAGTTTCCTCCTGCAGCAGATGGGAACAGATACAGAGACCCACAGCCAGACATTACATAGAGAGTGAGAGACCTTGGAACGTTCAACCCCAAATGGGACGTCTTTACCAAACCCTTCCCCTCAAGACCCAGGGAACCCTGTAGACGAGGAGGAAGAAAGAGTGTAAGAGCCAGAGGGTATGGAAGACAGCAATAAAAATAATGCCCCTTAAACCAACAATATCAATACAGATATGAACTCACAGAAACTGAGGCAGCATACACAGGGCTGATAGAGCTCTGCACCAGTTGGGGTCCTAGAGCTGCAAGGAGGAGTGGATGCACACCTCCATTCCTAACCCAGAGCTGTCTCCATTTGATAGACACTTGCAAATTAAATATTAGTTTTCTCCAAGGGAGTCTCGTTGGGGAAACAAACTACTCTTAAGGGTAGGCTGCATGCCCAGCAGTAGACAGAAAACGGAAACAACGGAAAACAAACTCAACAGCGTCTTTGGATCCCTTGTCTCATAACGGTGTGCCGGGGCCTTTTTAAAAGAATCTTATTTTTTATTATTTTATTTACATTTTTTTCTATATTTTTACTCTACAGGTCCTCTGCACATATATTATGGCTTCCAGTTTTGTGTTTTTTAATGGGATTCCTGAGTGTGCAAACAAGTATATCTTCGCATCTATATCTGTATTTTGTGCCTTTTCTTGGGCCCTTTTCCTTCTGTCTGTTATATTATTATATTATACTGTTATAATTATATTATATTACATTACAATTTCTTAGAGGCCTGTTTGTTTTCTAATGAGATATAGAAAGGGGGTAGATATGAGTGGGAGGGTAGGTGTGGGGGGGGGAACTGGGAAGAGTAGGAGAGGGGAAACCATAACAAGACATATTACATTAGGAAAAAAAAGCTATTTTCAATAAAAGAGGGGGAAAAGAATAGCAACTTTCTACATTCTGAGTTCCACGATAGAGCTCTGCACCAGGAAAACATAGAATAGCAAGCTTGCAGCGCGACACGGTGCTGTGGGCCTATTGTGCCAGGACTAGAGAGGAGCCCGTGTTTCAGGCCTGCTTGGGCGACATAGCAAGTCTGTTCTGAAAGTTAAGGAGAGTTAGGGAGACAGCTCAGGGGGCAGAGGGTACGTGACACAGAGCAGAAGGACTTGAGTTCGGATCACCAGGCCCCCAGGCAAAAAAGTTAAACACAATCATGTGCATCTATAATCCTATAGTGGGGGGCTGGGGGGGGGGTGAACACAGAGTCGGGATAGCCAGCATACCCAACTGGTGAGAGGCAGCTTCAGTGAGAGGTCCTGTCTCAAAAGCTAAAGTAGAGAGCCATACAGAAGGATCCTCTATGTTGACCTCTGAACTCCACATACATACGAACCTATAAGTCTGAGTACAAGTGCAAGCTCACACACATACACATGCATTTTCTTAAAAATTATGCTTGTGTTTATTTTGTGTGTGGAGGAGGTGGCGGACATATCATACCATCGTGTGGCGGGGGCAGGGGTGGGGGTGGGGTCAGAGGACAACTTACAGGAGTCAGTTCTCTCCTCCATCAAATGGATGCCAGGGATGAATTCTGGCTTGGTAGCAAGTGTCTTTATCCTCTAAGCCTTCTTCCTGCATCCCATTTTCTAAATTTTTGCTTTGTTTCGTTTTTGAACACAGTTTCTCTGACTGTCCTGGAACTCACTCTGTAGACCAGGTTGACCTTGAACTCACAGAGATTCACCTGGCTCTGCTTCCCAACCTGCTGGGATTAAAGATGTGTGCCACCCCCATCCAGTCTATTTCCTAATTTAAAAAAAAATATAATAATAAATTGAGCTTACGGAATTGTACCATTTTTCTAGGAGATGGTGAGCACCGAATAGAATGACATATGTGTCTTGTACTCATTGTCCACTGAGTCAAACTCCTGTCTCATTCTCCATTCTTCCCAAGCAATGAACACTCGTTAGTCCAATACCAATCCTAACTGGGAGACCGATTCTCTGAAGTTTGTACTTCTGGTTTATCCAACTCTTAGGGAGCTCCTGAAACCATTGAACAGACGCTGTTGGACTGAAGGCTCCAAGTCTTGGGTTCCTGGGAAGCAAATGAAACCCTGTCTTGACTCATGCTCTAAGCTGCTAATCAAAAAGAACATGAAACTCAGATGGCCCAACACGAAGCCAACCAAGCAGAAGACCGCCTTGGAGTTCCCACCATCCTAGTACAAATAAGAGAATAGCTCGGCGTTTAACGGATCAATCGCTTTGCTTCCCTCTGCACAATAAGCCTCCCCTGTTTCCACAGACGCAGACCTCAGACTGCCGTGTTTGATAATTCTAGACACGCTGATTCACTGTTGCCAACATTTCCTTAAGTTTTTTTTTTTTTTTTTTGACTCAAGGTCTCACTATGTAGACCTGACTGGCCTTGAACTCACAGAGATCCATCTGCCCCTGCTTCTGAAGTTCTAGGATTATAGGTGTGTGCCACCATTCCTGGCTGATATTCAAATTTTTAATGTGCCTTTTAACAGAGATGTGAAAGGTCTTTCAATATTCAAGACTGGTCTTTATCTTCTCCTTTCTGTCTGTCTTTCCCTACGTAGACAAAGTCTCTGTATCCCAGGCTGGCCTTGAACTCACTAAGTAACTTGGCATGACCTTGAACTTGTGATCCTTCTGCATTGATCTCCCAAATGCTAAGGTCATAGGTGCACCATTATGCCCAATCCAGGTTATATATTATTTATGTATTTATTTGTAATTATTATGCATTTAGGATTTTTTTCCCTGCCACACATTATTAAAATTCTAAAATTATATCTTCATTTCTCCTCCTTAAAACAGTTATTTTGTCAGTCTCTCTTCTTCCTGATAGATGAGGCATAGTTCTCTGTGCCCGTGAAGGCAACGGCCACAGAAAGCCTTCTATCTCTGTTACCTATGGTTTTGAGGAACAATCAGATCATTTCTGGGCTGACAGTAACAGAGGAAAGAGAGGTCTATTGAAGCTTAGCCAAGAAAGAACTTTTCCCAAAGAAATAAGGTTAGCCCACCAAATGTCATCTCATAGGCGAAAATCGATCTCACTAGAGAAACAGTTTTAAAAAGTGAAAGAAAAGTACTCAGGGTGTTAAGGGTATTTTGGAACATGGCAAGATGGCTCAGCAGGTGAAGTGCTGGCTACATAAACCTGGAGACCCAAATTCAAACCCTATAACACTCCCAAATTGTCCTCTGACCTCCAGACACAAGCTGTAAAACACATATGGCCCCATATAAATAAATAAATACATTAGTAAATAAATAAAAACAAAAAGGTAAAGAAATATTCCCTAAGGGAAAGGATAGGTTTAATTTCTTGAAGTTAAAAAAAAAAAAAAAAAAAGTAAAGCTAAAAGGATGACAAGAAACTAAAAAAAGTATTTGCAGCGCATGTGACAGACTTATGTCTCTATCCTGGTGTGCAAGGATGTATACAAAAGGATTTTATAGTAGTAGTAAGTCAGGTGATTCAGTTACAAAGTGGGATGTAGCTTAAGGAACTCACCCCAGAAGGAACGGTAGACATTTGTTACAAATGAGGTGATAAAATATACATACTTTATAAGTGGGTATATTTGCAGACAACATAATTTTAAAAGCTGAATACTTGGAAAACGTTCACATCTAATAAAATGAAAATTATGTCATGGTAAGGATGTTTGATATCATGCAATTTTAAGTAAGTGTATATTCTGAAAAAATGGCCCAGATTATGATTTCCTCTCAGAGATGTGATTATTGGTATCTTAATTTTTCTTTTGCCTTTTTTGTGTTTTTCAAAATTTTGGCAATGAACATACAGATTTTAATCAAAACACTATTATTTTACCTTAGAATACACCATAAGCAGATTAAAAACAAATGAGTAGGTGACACATTCCAACATTCTTAACAAAAGGAATTCATGTTTAAAAGGATGTCCTGATCAAAGTAAATTGAGCAGTCTGTTAAAAATCTACCCAACGTACATGTCTATGAAAATAGCACGTTTTCAGTTTCCCAGGACTCTTTAAAATCACAACCCCACTCTGTCTCAGAACTACTCCAACCGCCAACCTCAACTTGCACTGTGTGCCCCCCTAGCATGGTCCATTATATTACATAATTTTATTTTTATTATGATTTTTATTATCTGTTTCCCATAGAATGCTGCCAGAATTCTAATGAGAATTCGTAGACTCTCTGGATGACTATGGGTAGATACAACAAATATTTTTAGAAATACACTCAATTACTAAATGTGATGTTTTTAGACTGTGCAGTTATGATTAGTGATTATTATTTTCTTTAGGTTTACTTAGATTGTACTTTTCTTCATCGCAGAAAACATAAGTACACGTACATATGTGTACAGGTGTGCGTATGGGGGGTTGGTGGGTGCATGCGCACGCACTTAAAAGATATTTAACCAGATCTTTAGATAGATCTTTATCCTCAGAGTCTTTCTAGATACTCCCATTTTCAAATACCTGGTGAGAAAATGCTTTTACCTGCCTCCCTGTCAACCTGTGTTGGGGCTTAATATCCCTGAGATTAACATCCTTTTTCTGTCTGAATTTATACTATTGCCCTTGGCAAGTTAACTCTTTCAAGGCAGAGAGGAGTGAGTGTTTCTCACCATGGAGTGATGACGAAAAGGACCTGGTAAACATGAGTGTGCTGTGCTTCTCTCTGTTCTGGCAGCCTGAGGTGAGGGCTGAAGCCCATGTGTAACGGAGCCCCAGTCCTCAGGGGCTTTTTAATTCCACAGAGAGCCTGGAGCCTGGAGCCTGGAGCCTGGGGTCCAGTGTTTACTCTTTGTCTCCCCCTGGAACCTGAGCCAGCGTTTACTCTGCAAGCATCTGCTGATTGGTAGCTTCATTTAGTGGCTCCCTGCTGAGGGTGAAAGTTGACACATTTGTGTATCAACACTGTGTCACAGGGAGGAAGGACTCCTTTCCAGTTTTCTGCAGCAGATTATCCTCCACGGCCATTATCTGTAGCTTTATTTCTTTGGAAGCTGTCTTTTTATTTCATTTTGATTTGTAGCTGGCTTTTCCTTGGCACAGGCATAAAACATGCTTAGGAGGTTCTAGAACGACTTTGAGACTCCCCTAGGGCCTGGGAAAGGGTTCGGCAGTGAAGGTGCTTGCTGTCAAACTCGGAGTCCTGAGTTCGATGCCCGGGACCCACATGGTTGAAAGAAATAACTGACTCTGTAAGTTCTCTCTCCGAGACATACACACACACACACACACACACACACACACACACGAAAATAAATGTAATAAAAATTAAAGAAAATACTGGCCTACGTGAGACACGTAAACCTGGAAGCCAGAGCCAGTGTAAAGGACCAGTGCTCTGCTGTTACAGGCCTTTGGTCTGACAACCAAGACACAGGAAAATGGCTGCTTTCAGGGTTCCATAAATCCTGCTTTCTCCTTCCAGGACCCCAAGGAGGCTAAACTGGTCGTTTCTCTCATAGAATGTTTTTGATAAGCAAACTTTGATGGTTTTCTTCAAAAGAACCCGAATTCCTTTGCCTTTTCCTCACGAGCCTTTATTTTCTAACCATATCATTTCTTGTGGAAAGGTTTTCTCATTCTCCACAGCATCCTGAAGCTGTGGGGCCCTGTCTAACACCAGTACCTCAGCTGGTGTTTGAACTCTGTCAGCTCTCGGGGTAATTCGGCCTTGGCTCTGATTCTGAATTGTGTTTCCATTTTTACATCCAGAGAAAACATACTTCCTTAGGCACCCGCGGTCCTGGAATTCCTGCTGACTCGTCTATATGTTCAAGTCACTTGTGCCCTGCCCTTTCTGCCAACCGGCTGCTGGGTCCTTGTGGTTTGACGGTGTGGGCATGAGGAATTGGAGTCAGGACACCTGGCCTCAAGTTCCCACTTTGCCCTTCCTTGGAGGCTTTGGATAAATCTAATTTAAATCTCCTAGCCTGTACTTGGTGGCTGTGGATATTAACTATAAGAGTTAACATGCAAATGTTTTCCAAACTGGGCTCCAGAATATATTCTCTTCTGGGTCTGTTTTCCTGTTTGTGTGCCATGCCTTCCCATCCCGAGGAGCTGCTCACCTTAGTGTTGCCCTCGCTGTCAGACACCACCCTCAAAGCTCCCACCAGCGAGCCTCCCGTCTCCATCCACCCTGACCTTTTAAATAGGGGTATCCCCTTCAAATATGCTCAATAGCACCATGTATCTCTTCTTCTCAGTTCTTAGAAGAGCCAGAATTTTCTGTGCATGCTTTAATTCCAGCACTTGGTGTACAGGTAGGAAGATGGGAAGCTCAAGGTCATCCTTGGCTACATAGAGAGGTTGAGGCCAGCCGGAATGTCCTGGTGTGCTTTCTACTGTTCTGACCAAACATTCATGAAAATGAACTAGGGGGAAAAGGGTGGAAAGGGTTTATCCAGCTCAAAGTCTATCCCTGAGGGAATCCAAGGCAGGAACTTGAGGCAGGAACTTGGAGGCAGGAACAGAAGCAGAGCAGAGGCCATGGAGGAGCTACTTCCTGGCTTGCTTCTAGGCTCATGTTTGGCCACTTTCTTATACTTCCCAGAACCACCTGCCCGGGGGCACTGACACAGTGCTGGGCGCTCCCGCATTAGTCGTTAATCAAGATAATGCTTCCACTGACCTGCCTATAGGCCGATCTGAAGGAGGCATTTTCTAGATAGAGGTTCCCTCTTTCCAGATGACCATAATTTGGGTCAGATTGACTATATATATATATATATGGTCATTTGCTGGGTGTGTGTATATGCATGTGTGCATATGTGTATATGTGTTTGTGTGTGTGTGTGTGTGTGTGTGTGTTTGTGTATCCATCATATTGGACTATATAAAATCCTGTCTCAAAAACAAAACCAACAAATGAAACAAAAATAAAAAATCATAATTTAAAAAAATGGACAAATAAATAAATAAATAATTTCTTAAAGTTAGTGTGATTCAGGAAGTCTGCTTCTGGCTGAATCTAACAAATGTGCCTTTTGGGATACCAGAAGAGATTTGTCTGTTCCCCAGCTTTTGAACATATAAACTAGAGATGACTGCAGTGCCCATTCTCATGACTGTTCGAACATTTATAAGAGTCAGAGCATATAAGCCATTTATATTGTCTCGGGTGCATGGGCGTCTCTTGGTGAAGGCTGTCTGGCATTGTGGGAAGGGGGATAACTGATTGTATCTGTATCTTCCACCAGTCTGGAAACTCCAGACGGACCAAGAAAACACCAACTTAGAATAACTGTTCAACAAATATTCATTGATTATAACATAGGATGTATTCATAGACAGAAAGCTTAAACTTCAAGTTTCATATCACACTATATGGCATCAAGAAAGTGTCAAAAGAAGAAGGGACTAAGGATATAGCTCAATGGAAGTACACTTGTCTAATATGATCAAGAGCCTGGGTTTGATCCCCAGCACAGGAAGCAAGGCTATGAAGCAGAGGGCTTAAAAAAACCTTAAGAAAAATTTCTCCCAAGTCTCAGCTAAGACATTGATAACAATTTGTACACACCACAAACTTCCTCCAATGGACATTGTTTTGCTATTTGTTGCTCATTAAATAACTATCAGCCATTTATCAAAGTACAAATGACTCTGCTAGGCATTTTGAATAATATAATGAATTGATTCAAGATACCTATTAGAAAGTAATAATGCAATGTCAGCATAATGTCTGTGAGAAGTACTGAAGAGGTAAGTTCTCTTTGCTGGTGGTAGAGGGTAGAGAACTTTCAGCCAGGGATCAGGCAAATGGAAAAATGCAAAATTAACTCAGTTTGCCCTTCCCTCCCCCACGACCATCATTTTGTTAAGAGAGAAAATCTCTCTGGATTTACTTTTCTTATGCTTCTGTCCTATATTTCTGTTTTCTCCCTCAGCAATTTTTACAGCTTTGTTTTTAGAGATAACTTGAATCATTTTCATAGTGTCAAGTTTTTAGTCTTAAGAAAAAAACCAAGATATCTTGATTGTAAATGTAAAACAAAACACACCTATTAAGTCAACAAAAAGTGTTATTTCAGTCAGTTCATGTAAAACACATCCTGTCCAAAAAGAAATCAATACGTCTAAGAAGAAGCACAATAACCAACGTGTGGGATAGACCTAGATGTCCATCATCAGATTTGTAACAATCTAAGGGAACCTAGTGGGCGCTGTGTTGAGTGTAATGAGCCAGGCATAGAAAAATATTGTATCATCTCACTTACATGTGAAATCTAAAAACTTGAATCTCACAGAATTAGAGAGCAGAAGTTGCCAGGACGTGAGGAAAAGAGAGAAATGTGTTGAAATGTAAAAACGTCATGACACAGGATGAGAAAGTTCTGGAGTTAATAGTATATAGTTGTTAGAAGCAAAGAATAAACTTGATGTCTCACAAATGAATACACAAAGTGAAAGTGGCTCAGCAAAGTATCTTTCTGTAAAGAGGGGTGTGCCAAGCCCAGCTAGCAGGGACATGGGAGCTAAGATAGATCCTGCCTTTCATCCCTAACACAGGTGGCACTTTTTCCTAATCCTATGGGTGGGACTGTG
Source organism: Cricetomys ansorgei (assembly GCA_026225945.1). Classification (NCBI taxonomy): domain Eukaryota; kingdom Metazoa; phylum Chordata; class Mammalia; order Rodentia; family Nesomyidae; genus Cricetomys; species Cricetomys ansorgei. Next base: position 8,071,626 of record JAMJFZ010000242.1, read on the forward strand.
ACTTTACAGTCTAATGAGACTTATTAAAGCAATGGTTCTCAATGTCCCTAATGCTGTGACCTGTTAATAGAGTTCCTCATATTGTAGTGACCCCCCCCACCATAAAATTATTCCTGTTGCTACTTCATAATTTTAATTTCGCTACTGTTATGAATTATAATGTAACGATCTGATATGCAGATGGTCTTAGGCAACCCCTGGGAAAGGGTTGTTTGACCCACAGGTTGAGAACCTCTGGACTAATGTCTGCAAAGGGAAAGGTTCAGGAAATATGAGTCCTTGATGGGCTAACTACCTTTGACTGAAAAAGAAAAAAAAAGAAGGACAAGGGTAAGCATTTTTTGCACAATCAATAACACTGACCAATAATACTTGAATTGTAAAATTTGCTCCTCCACCTCCCCCCCCTCTCTCTCTCTCACACACACACACACACACACACACACACACACACACACACACAGAGCAGTTATGGGAACATATATGTTAAGTACATTGGTTGTAGTAATCACTTCATAGTAAGTGAATTTAGCATGCTTATGGCAAAGTATCACATTGTACACCTTAAAAACACATAGTTTTTATTTGCCAACAATACCTAAAGCTGGAAAAACTGCACATACATTCACTTTAAATTAACTAGGTATGTTTCAGTGAAGTGAGAAACGTTGGCAGTTTGAGTACAGACAGCGTCATCTGGCATGGGAAGCCTCCTAGGCGAGAAACTGCCTTTTGTGTGGTTTTGTCTGTTTTGAGATAGGGTCTGAATCATGGTCCTCCTGCTTCAGTCTGACAATGGGATTACAGAGGTGTGTACCCCCACACCAGAGGACCTACCTTGAAAGTCCTGATTAGTCCTGGCTGTTTGGGGCAATAAGTAACTTTCTTGGTTAAGCAAGTAATGTCAAAGAGTGAAGCGTAGATCCGATGTGGGAATCATTGAGACACTCAGGCTTCCATAGGAGTAGGGCTTAACTCTAAGAGAGGCCTACCCCGAGCCAAGCTCTTAACTGAGCTCTCTCTCCTGTCCCCAAATGTGTCTCTAACTTTGAAGGTTCTCACTGATTAGAACATTTAATACCAACAATGAACAGTTTCCTCCTCCTCCTGGGTTTGGTCCAGTGGCTTCTCAGGAGTCCTAGAGAGAGGCTGTCGTTAGAAGGCAGGGCACTGAGCGATGTGGCCCTGGTCTTCAGTGTAAGAGCACAGACCCTTAGCAGGCAGTGGGAGACTGTGAAGCATGGCTTGGAAAAGGAAGATTTTGTAGTTCCCAAGGTCAGTAGATCCAGGTTTTAAAATAGTGTTTGTTTTTGCTATGTCCTCATTTTTCAAAAATTCTCCACATAATGACCCTGTCCGATCATGTTCACTTCTAAACAACCATGTCTAGTGACACTTCTTATGAAATGGAAGGTCTCAGCTCTATTTCCATAAAAGGGATCCTAGACCCTAGGATCACTAAGCAAATGAAAAATTTCATCCCTCTAAAAAAGTAAAATGGGAGGGTCTGGGAGTAGAACCTGGTACGTGTGAGGCCCTAGGCTCAATCCTGTGCAGATGCTGGGACCTGCCCTTTACACTGTTTTCTAGGTAGGCATTGGCTCGAACCAAGGCCCCTTCTCTCCCTTGTGAGAAGCCTGACTACAAAGCTAGGCAAACTTTAATAAAAAGTTTCCTTATTCCTTTCCTTCCTTCTGTTCCGACACAGGGTCTGATGTAGCCCAGGCAGGCTTTCAACTTAAGCAGAAAGTCAAAGATAACTTTGACTTCTGTTCCTCCTCTTGGGCGGTGGGATCATAGGGTTGTATATACCCAGCTTCATTCAGTGTAAGGATTCAGACGCAGGGCTCGGTGCATGAAAGCAAATAGTCTGCCAATTGAGCCACATCTCCTAGGCTATGTTTTAAAATTCTTTTTAAAGAAAATGATATATTTGTCTTTATTTTCTGTGTATGAATATTTGCCTGCACATACGTATGTGCGTCACATGTGTGCCTGGTACTTGTGGAGGCCAAAAGGGGGTGTCAGATCCCTTGGAACTGGAGACGCATACAGGTGCTGGGAACTGAAGCCAGGTCCTCTGCAAGAGCTGTCAGTGCTCTTAGCCTCCAAGCCATCATTCAGACCCTGCTTTTTTATTTATTAAGTCATTGTGGAGAACCAAGAGGCTAGAGACGGGATTTGTGCAGCATGCAAGGGTAGAGAGCTAGAGCTTGCAGTTCCTGTCCTTAAAGGAACAGGCTCACTTTGCAGGAAAAGCCAGGCATTCATGGTGACCCAACACAAATGGTTACTTGGGGTACAGAAGGAAGCTGATGTAACTCTTAAAGATAAAAATCATACTCGTGCTGTCCGAGATGTAGGTATTGCTCAAGCAACCCCATGAGTTGTTCAAATAACTAATTCAAATTTAGAATTCAAAAGCCGTATAAGAGTATACGTGCGGGCTAAATGCCAACTGTTACGGTGCTACAAAGGAACTTATTAAACAGGTATTTCAAGATCACAAAGCGGAATGTAGTTTTAATACATTTCTAAGGTTTAGTATCACTGACACTGGGCGAAGTCTTGGGAAATTATTTGCTTCAAAAAAAATAATGACGTGGAGAGTCAATGATGGCGCACGTCTATAATCCCAGCACTTGGGAGCTGAGGCGAGAGAATCGCCATGAGTTCAAGGCCAGCTCCTGGATTAGAGGAGCAGACAATTAAACTAGCCTGGGTTATAGTGTAACACTCTGGTCCAAAAGCAAGCAAACAAAACATATAAAATAAAGCAATACATCAAAACTGAACTTTGCCTAGATCATGAGTTAAAGTTTTACGTTTGAAAATCGATTGCCTAGATGTATCATAGTAATAAAGAAAACAGGGTTATCTCAATAATGTAAACTTGTCTGACAAAGCTGAACACACAGTCATGGAAAGTTCCTACTAAAGCAGGAACGGGACTTCCTGGACCTGACAGAGGGCATCTGCTGCAAACCTCACACGCAATCCAACATCAAGAGCTTTCCTCGTAAAAACAGTGACCAGACATTAATTCTACCCAGCCTCATGGAAGCATCCTTCTCCAGTGCAGTTAAGGTAAAATAAGAAAATAAAATTTCAGAATGTTTAAGGATTGGCTAAAAACAAGCAAACAAACAAAACAAAAAAAAAAAACTGTCTTTTTTTTCCCTAGAGAAAAATCAAAAATTGACAAGTTGTTGAAAGTCAAAATCAATGTATAAAAACTCCATTGCACTTCTTCCTGAGGCCGGGAAGTGTGAGCTTGCTGATAGAGCGCTTGCTTAGCTCAGATGAGACACTGGTTTGGATTCTAGAGATGCAAAAGGGAATGAATAAATAAACGAAATGTTGATACATCATAAAATATAAAGGCTCTATGAATAAATTTAAGAAAATATGTATAAAACTATGAAGATTTACTTAAGTACATTAGCAAAGTCTTAAATCATATACTCTGCTGTTGGATTAGAAGGTTCGATGTCATTAAGAGTTCTCCAAGTCAGTATTTAGATGTAACATGATTCTCATAAAAATTCCTGTTTGATTTTGTGTAAAGCGATGAAGCAGTTCTAACAAGTCTGTAGCGAATCACAGGACCAAAGAGAATTGATTTAACAGGTATGGCTATTTATAATGTATAACAATTGAGATTAAGGATAGGCCAATTGTACAATGGAATAGAAAGCCCAGAAAAGATACGCCAATGCTCATCTGTTTGAGATGTTATAATAAAATGCTACAGACTGTGAGGCTTGACCAGCATTCATTCTCATAGTTCTGGAGGCAAGGAGGTCCAAGATCAAGGTGGCAACTAACTTGGTTTTGCGTGAGGATCCCTTCCTGGTATAGGGGTGTCCACTTTCCCGCTGAGTCTTTTTGTAACAGACAACAATTCCCCTTCCTCTTGTTATGAAGCCCTATCCTCATGACCCTCATATAACCGTAATTACTTCCCGGGAGATTATAGCTTCAGCACAGGGACTGGGGAGAGCTTACTCAGTAAACTGCGCATGCTTATGGATACTTAGTTTATGACGGAAGCTACTGCATTTCATGGACTCTCAAAAATGATATCGAGGAAACTGAATATTCACATCACCCACCAAATAGGGTCTCTTTCTTCTGTGACACATAGAAATGAATTCCAATGATTAAAAACAAATGTGCAAGGAAATGATAAACCTTTGGCAAAAATACAAGACTCTCCATAGACTGGCATTAGGAGAGTCTTTCTTTCTTTCTGTTTTGTTTTGTTGACATAGGCTTTCTCTATGTAGCCCTGGCTGTCCTGGAACTCACTGTAGACCTGGCTGGCTTCGAAGTCACAGAAATCAGCCTGCCTCCACCTCTTCCCACCTCCCAAGCAGGAGAGTGTTTCTAAATAAGACAATACATAAACTATATAGACAAAGATTGAAAAACTAAACCATGTTAAAACTAAAAACCCTTGTTCATCAAAATTCACCATATAGTGAAGGACAAGAGTAGATATTTGCAATACCTGTGGAAATGGGCAGCTCAGCTATACAACTAGTGCTGTAACAGCACTGAAAGCTAAAATTAGAAGAAGGGTCTAATGATGCTAAATTTAAAAAAAAATCTGTCAATATGAAACACTGGTGAAGATGAGGGAAGTTTCTACATTTTTTTAAAATTATGCAATTATGTTTTAATTATATAAAAATACATCTTTTAAATATGGCTAGGAGGAGAGCTAATCTCCTACATGTATGGACATGTATGGAAACAGTGACGATGTACTCTCATGATCTAGGAAGTCCGCTCCTGGGGGTGGGGGCTCGGCTAGAAAATTTCTAGAGTGTTATTCCAGGAGGAAAAGATAAAACCATTTGTAGTACTCCAATAGGTAAAATGGGAAAGAATCCAATTATGAACCAAGAGAGAACGGAGAGTACAGTGGTGAACATGAATGAATTATAGCTACCTTTAGCAGAACAGAGGACGCTCAGAAGCATGGTGCTGGGGAAAGCCACAACAATATACAGATTCCATGCATAGACCACATGAATAGTCACATCTATTTTTAAATTGTCAATTCAAGTTCACAAATGCGAGCATGTGGTATGATTAGCTACCAATAAGGTCAAGCTCCAGACTGGATCAAGGAATTCATGGTTATAAAACAAAATAGCTATAGTCCTGTATGCTACATGTTTGCCGTTATTACTGTTCAAATGTTACAACTATTTTCAGTATTCTTTTGCATCAATTTAGTGGCTGGGAGTTTGTTTTTTTCTTTTAGGGGAACACAGACCTGGAGCAATCTTTTCTTTGATTACATCTAATCTGATTTTTATGAGAATATTTTCCTATAGAAATCGTTTCCAGATATTAATATTGGAATAGAAGTAAAAAAAAAAAATCCTCACTATCTCAAATAACATGACAGGAAATCTTCAAAGAGGAACTTCAGGCAGAGGCAGGGAGAAAATAAAATAACCACCCGCCTTAAACGAAGCCAAGTCTCGCTTGCTTGGAAAAGGCGCAAAGAAGACTCACATCCCCCTGGCTGACACTGCCTTTAATTCCAGTGATAAGGCTGTAAATTCTCTTCCAAGGCCTGGAGTTTAGTGTAAACACAGCAAGAGTCTGCAGGACCACAGAGAGAGAAAGAAATGGCTTGGCTCTGGCTGCCTTTCCTCTGGGGGGTGGGGGTGGGTGATGTTCAGTATCAACTGTTAAATCACAAATCTGAACTCTGGGCATCTGTAAAGAGTAAGAGGTGTGTCCGTCTGGCACTAGAAGAGAGATTGCCTTGCAGGGGCCAAGTGTCCTGGGGTCGGATCCAGAGCCCACCCGGGGCTAGGGATCTGTTGCAGTTGCTAGACCTGGCTCCTCAGGCATCCCAGGTCCTCCATCGCTCTGCCTTTTAGGGGCTGTTGAAACTCACTTTCCTGCTCCTGCATCTACCCAGCCTCCAGGAATGGACAAGTGTAATATGCCAGAGCCAGCACTTGGAGAATACAAAACTTAAAACCGCGCAGGGGTATGGGGTTGTATTCCCACGTTCCCTTGGGAGAATAAGGCACATCTTGCAATTAAGCAACCTTGATATCCACCACTGAGAATGAACAGCCGCAGATACAGGAGGACTGTACAGCCTGGGGGAGAGCTGATAGCCTGCCTGCTGCTCTGCCCGCCCAATCCTGAAACTTCTCAGATAGTAGTTGGCAGTAACAGCCTAGCCTGTCAGCCACAGCACTTAAAGCTGATGGATATTTATTGTGTTTGTTTGGAAGGAAACATATCCCATTCTACTCTTAATGATTCACAGAATATTAGCTTAACTGTTTTCTTTTATATTAAAATAAAAGATTTAGAAAGGGTTCCTGCAGCATCTTGGGACTATAAACTGATAAAAGTTAAAAATCAATTTTATCAAAATGTAATTTACATATAATAAAATGCACTTGCTTCTAGCGTATGAGCTAGTCTTGAATTTTTCTACCTATTGTGTCCCTGCTCTGTTTCCCTCTGCTGTCACCCTTCCTCTTTGTCTCCCTCACCCCAGATACTCTCCAATCTGTTTTCTATCTATTGATTGGTTTTGTTCTTACTAGAATTTCAGAAAAAAAAAAAAAAAACAGAGTTTGCTAATATATATACATGTCCCTATATTTTACAGATTTTTCATTATGTGTATTTTTAAATTATGTGTATTTTAAATTATTTTGCATATGGGTGTGTTTGTATAGGTGAGTGCAGGTACTTACAGAGCTGTCAGGGGTATGGGGTCCTCTGGAGGCATTGTGAGTCACTTGTGGGTTCTGGGCACTGAACTGCGAGTCCTCTAAAGAGCTGTATGTGCTCTTAACCACTGAGCCATCTCTCCAGGCCCTGTATTTGTAATTCAGGATTTCCCCCTATTCTGGACAACTTCCATTGGTCAAAAATTCATTTTGTTTTGCTCCCCTTTCCTCAATCTGGCTTAGAACCAAAACCAGAAACGTAAGACTGTTAAATTGTTCAACTCACACAGTGCTGTACAAAAGCCATTTCTATCACATCAGTGCCACACACATTGGACAAGTTAACTTGTGAACTGCAAGTGTCAGCTCCTGGGGGAGGGTGACAAGATTCGTTTACACCATTCATGAGAGGAACGAAAAAGAAAACGCTGACAGATCAGCCAATTATGAAAGAGCGAAAAGTGGAACGCTGTCAACTGGAATCACCTGTGACCACTTCCTCTGGCCCAGTTACTTGGTTGGGGCGACAGCGTAAGGGGGTGGCTCTAAGCGGCTTTCAGAGAGGCATGGGGTATGGCTGACATGGTGGTGCTGCTCAGAATCAAGATCTTGTCGGTTCAGATAGAGCTGAAGATACTTTACTGTGGACAACCGGTGTTCCCACTCTTCAGGACAATGTCCCCGAGGCACAAGGCAGCTTGTGCTTGAGAAACCCAAGGACTGACTTGTTCCCTGGCACAATATTGGTCTATTTCCTACATCTTCCAGACCAGCTTTGGAAGCTTTCCAAGAGGCTACAGGTCACATGGTCACAGGACCCCACCCACCGAACGGCAGAAAATGAGAATACAGACTGTTTTTGTGCCTTCTATTTTTGTTACCTACCATATCTATTTTCACGGCGATTAAACCCCCTGCCCTCCTTTATCTCTGCTGGCTAATGTATTTAATTCCACCACCCCCAGAGGGAATAATCCCCACTCTAAAGCCTGTCCAATATTAAAGACCCATGAACGCTTAATCAGAGCAAACAGAGGATTTGGTTTGTATAAACTGCAAAAAGCTCATGTCTTTTATGTCCAGAGAGCAGGACTGAAAGAAGACGATGATAAATCACTTCAAGAAACAGCATAATGTAAATATTGTATGTTTATTTAAAACTTCATACAATCATTTGTCTAAGCGCTAGGGGCCAGCTTCAGAAAGTGACTTGCCGTAATGAGGTTTCGAAGGTGAGCAGCCCTGCAGGCTGACACGACATAATGCCTCCTCTCCTCCTCCAGCTGCTCATGGTAGAAAGGTATAAGGTTCCAAGTGGCCCAAAAGCATGCAAGAGGATAATAAAACAGCAGCACATGAGATATACAACATTAGCATTGTTTTAAAGTGTGTGTGTGTGTGTGTGTGTGTGTGTGTGTGTGTGTTCTTGTGGGTGAGTGTGGGCATGTATGTGTAAGACCATTCATGTGGCCCACTGACAACCTTGGGTGTTGGTTCTCACCTTCTACCTTGAGACAGGATCTCTTATCTATGGTTATGTTCACCAGGCTACCTGATTTACCAGTTTTGGAGGCTCCTGTTGCTGCCTCCATACTGCTGTAAGAGAGCGAGGCTTACAGATGCCCACTACTGAGTCTGCCTCTAAGTCGTGGATGTCAACCTTCTAAATGTTGTGACTCTCACGCTGTGGTTCCCATCCCCCATAAAATTATTTTTGTTGCTGCTTCATAACCGTAATTTTGCTACTGTTGTGAATCGTAATGTAAATATCTGCTACCTGAGGCGACTCCTGTAAAAGGGTCATTTGCGACCCCAAGTGGGTCGCGACCCACAGGTTGAGAACAGCTGCTTTAAGTGGATTCTGAGGATCTAAATACAAACACAATTCACTGGGCCATCTTCCCAGCTCAGAAAGGCTTTAAGGAGAGTAAAAGGATATGATTCATTGATTTTTTTTTTATAGAGTTGAAATAAAAAATCAAAGTCCATATTATTTCAGTTCGTTTCTGATAAAAAGTAATACAGGTGCCAAGGTTGTAGCTCAGTTGGTAACGTTTGGAGTTCCAGGGCCACATAAAAAGAAATCAGACATGGTAGTGCTTGCCTAGCACGGGTGAAGTAGAGGCAGGGGACCCTAAGTTCAAGGTCATCTTGGCTACATAGTTTGAGGTCAGCAGTCTGGGCTATTTGAGACTGGAAGGAAGGAAGGGAGGGAGGGAGAAGGAGTGAGGCGGGAGGGAAGGAGGAAGGAAGGAAGGAAAGAAGGAAGGAAGGAGAGAGGGAGAGAAGGTGTCTGAGGTAGGGAGCGGGCTTGGTTGCTGGATAGGTGGCCTGTAAGGATTTAGAGCCGGGTGAGTTCTGGCTTTAGGGTGCTGGGGTGAATCACCTGTATAAAAGAGGTAAGATGTTTCTTCCTCTTAGTTTCTCATCTGTCTAGTAGGGCAGTAAGAAAAGTGCCAGCATCAGCTGCATGGAGTAGCTAACAGTTCCTGGCACCTACTGAGCAAGAGCAGTTCTGAAGGAAGAGGTCTCCTATGAGAAGTGAAAACCTTGGTAGTGGTTTCACTAGAAGGCACTGATGGGAAGGGATGAACAAGAGTGTTGCTCTGATCTTAAGTCAGGAGACCAGGTTTCCGGGAAAGAATGAGCTCAGTTATTCTCAGGAGCTTTTGGTGGGAAAGATACATGAAATTCTTTTCCTCGTATTGCCTTAAAAAATGAGATACAGAAAGCCAGAGGAATTCCTTATTCTAGAAACTTGAATTGCCTTTGAGGAGGCATGCCATTCTCTCTTTTGTTTAGAACATCAGGGAGCTGGGGCAGCCACTATTTACTTTCTTCATATGCATGAGTTGTCATGAACACAGCCTACCAGGCTGCATATTAAACCCAACTGCCCAAAGAGACAGCGTTGGTAACAACAGAGTTTGACCTGCAGTTATAGTTCACAAACTGTGTTAATCTGTTCACAACATCCTAACACCCACTGACATGCTGGTGATTTTTTTTTTTTTTTTTTTTTTTTTTTTTTTTTTTTTTTTTTGTCCTTGTTGCTGTATTTGATTGGAAGCAGGAGAAGAAACCTGACAGACTTTCCGCCCCATCATAGCCCAGTACAGAAGATGGCAGGAAGTTAATTTTGCTATGGAGATGTCATACAATATTTGCTGTATATATGCTCACACCTTCCAGAGAAAGAAAAAAAGAAACATCCTTAGAAAACAGAGTATCTTAGCAGTTAGGAGAGCTGATCCATGAGAAGAAAAGAGACACAAAAAATACATAATACAGCATCAACATAGAATCTCACACTTGGTAAACAGTTCAACATAGCCCGCTGATGCTGTGCTCAGTGAGCTGGTCTGCTATCAAATGGTCTGTATAAAGCAGAGAAGGTGGGGGACATTTTACAGCTATCCAATGGCATTCTGTTTGCCAACCCTACATTTGAGTCTTTTGCGTGGCTGCTTTCTTCCTTGCCCCTTAATTTCCCCAGTGATGGTATAAAATGCAGATGCTTCTATGTATTTCCTTGGAACTTTTGGAGGGCTGACGAGACAGAATCTTGAATGAGCTTCGAGGAACAAACACCAACGCTACACTGCGGCGTTGGCCCCTGCGCTAGGAGGAAGAGGATGTTCACATAAGACTGCCCCATAATCACCTCTGAACTAGCACAATCACCGGTGTGCAGTTGCCACTGACCTTGGGCCTCTGTATCTCAATAACGACGATCTATTCAGAGCCTGGACCAGGAGAACCCTGTGTCGGTTTGACCCCTAACAGGCTGTAGAAAAACAGGTATTCTGAGTTTGAAGGTACCTCAGAACAAGTTTGGGTTCAACTGGTTTTTCTGCTAGAAAGAATTGATTTCCTTGATTCAAATCAAAACATTCCATCACTCCACGTGGCAAAAATCTTTGATAGCAGCCTTATCAGTGATCCGTGATGCTCAGAATGGCTTACAAGAAAACATTCATTTCTCTGAATTATAAATGCGTTGAAATTAGCATCTGCATTAGGCATGATGCCAAGTGCAAGCAATTTGTCCATAGGAAGATGGAGATTTTCTTAGCCAGAAATATTCAATCCTGCCATCATCCAGGGAGGTCCTCCAGTGTACCACAACTCCTGTTATATACCTAGGCTTGGAAGGAAATTAAATAGAAAGAACCTTCTAGTCACACAGCCTAATCAGCAGAAAGTAGGTGACACTTGAGATAGCTGGGAATGGGAACAGGATATCTAGAGTAACAGAAGAGGCACACGACCCCCTCTGTACACAGCGGCTCTGTCCTCAACCGTTTCCACCGTATAAACTGTCTACATCAACCGTCCCTACTCTTTCAAGAGATAGGTGGAGAAGAAAGGTCTCCTGGAAGAGTGCTGAAGACTGTCTGCCCTGCTCCCGGTACATGCGTAGTCAGCCCCGGATAGGAGAAATGTATAGTGCACATCTTAGCCCCATGGAGTTACTCGAGAGCCTCTAAAATTTCAAACTTACAACGCACTCCTGTAAACCTAGCATGCAAGGAGGAGGGGAAGGGAGGATGCTGGCAGATTCGAGTCCAGTTTGAGCTTCCCAGCAAAGACCCTGTCTGAACAAGCAGAACCTCCTGCAGATGAGGGATGAGTCACTATCTCACTGTGCAGAGCCTAGGCCCATTCTATCAGCTCCCAACTGCTGAGTCTTCCTTTGTCCACAGTGGCTGTCTCTTAACAACCACCTAGCAACTTAGTTTCAAGACTCTGCTTAGAATATTTCCTCTCTTGAGCCCCTATCCTGGCTGAAAGTCCACCTACCTTCCCAACAAGAAGACCCCAAGATGACTAAGCCCACAGTTCCTCCCAGCTGGGCTGGGTAGGGGGTGGGATGTTGGGAGAGGGTTTTTCAGAAGGGAAGGGCTCTGGGGTCAGTGAATTACTTCACAGTTTTCACCAACCTCTGGAGTAGGTCTTGTAGTGATCAGGTGGTAGAGCTGAGACTCAAACAGAGCCCACATGGATCCTCTAAGCACTTGTTAGCCTTTTGCCACTGTGACAAATGCCTCCCCCCACCCCCCCCAAATAACTTATTGTTAATGTTTCAAAGGGCTTAGCACACGGTCTCTTGGCTCTGTTGTTTCTGAGTCTTTGATAAAGCAGAATTGTCATGGCAGAAGCATGTGGAGCCAAGCTGTTGCCCTTACAGAAGCCAGGAAGAAGGGAGGGGAGCCAGAAACTAGATATAGCCTTCCAGGGCCTGCCCACTACCAGGGACCCACTTCCTCTAAATAGGCCCACCCACTAGGAATTCTACCACTTCCCAGTGACGGCCCTTGATGCAATCAGAACCCACACGATCCAACCATCTTCCAAGGACTTACATACTTGAACAATGTTTCATTGGCATCCACACCTCCAACACCCAAGCTTTGGGAATATTTCAGACCCAAAACTTAACTGTATTTTCACCACAATAACATTTTAGCACATCTACCCTTTAGCCCAAAAGAATAAATGAGAAGATTGATCAATTAATAGGACAAAGAATTGCAAGAAGGTTTCTGGTCTCATCATCCCAATGATCACATACTTAGGCTAGATTTGAACAGGCCCAGCTGTTAGAATAAAGGCCCCAACCAGGAGGAACTAGTTGCCCCACAGTAACTTCGAACCATGGCACCTAACAGCATAGATTCCACAAGCCTAGATGCTGAAAACTGCTCCAGTGGTAGTTTTCTGTCCACGTCACCTGGATAAGGCTTTGGACTCTGGTTAAACCTGTGATAATTCTGTGTTGCATTTCCCTCTGATCTACATGGTTCATGCTTCCCAAAAGTTGCCTTCTACGAGCTTCATTTTTACTTTGTTTGAAAATGTCTTTCCACACACAGTATAATGGGATGGGAGGACCTACACAAATAAGTAGTCCTGCTGGCAGGTGTTTTAATGGCTCTGCAGTTACAGAGCCAAGGGCTCATTCTCATATCTTTAAAAATGTCCAGGCTCTTGTGGGCTTGTTATTGTTTCCCCAGTTCTATTAATGGACTTCCTCCCCAGTCCCTGCGATGTATAGTACAGCACGCCATGTCGTATGGAAACACTAACAGACTCTATTTTGGAAATTTCTCTTTTCTTCCAGACTTGACACTGCATGTTTGATCAGAAGTAATCATAATTTATACATTTTTCGGCCCAAGCTACTTGTTTTAGTTTCTCAAAGTGGGCGATGTCAGTCTAGAGAAAGGTCTACTTGTGAGTTAAAATCCTTTGAAACACAGAACACATTTGATTCCTGAAAATGGCTCCAAAAGTCTGTTTGCTTTGCCTCTTCAAAGTGGTCAAATGCAAGCTGAAAAGTGTTTCAAAGGAAACCCCACAGCTGTCTGTCATCCCTGGGCTTGATGAACACAGGCAGGGACCCACAACTCCTGGCTCAGCACTGAACGTCACTGACAGCCCATGCGGGACATCCGGATTTCCAAAGCCTTAGTTAACTTCATTGCTCTTTTGAAGGAGTAATTTCTAACCATAGTTAAAACTTTAAGTATCACAAAGAGTCTACAAATCAAAGCAAATCTATCTTCTATACCAGCTGCCTACCCTCTGCTTTCCCTTGTTTTGGCCATATTCTTGCAATGATATCCCAGAGCAATAATGAACATGGGCGTTACATGGCTGGTAGCATTATGTGCCTTCTTCACTCCACACCATCTTGGAGATGGTATCAATCATATCGACATATATAGTTCTACAGAATTTTTGTAAACTGCTTACTATTCCATTACAGACTTAAAAACCCCCATTTGATTTGAGTGTGTATGTTGTTTCAGTTTTCTACTGTATAAACAATGCTTCAGTAAAATCCCTGTTCCCAGGGAGGGCTTAGTGAGTGCTAACGGGGCACTAGCAGAGAAACTAACACAGCAAAAGAAAGCTTCTGGAAGGGTCAGGGTACGGTGACCCGGGCACACTTTTGTTTGGAGGCCTGGTGGCTACCACACCAACGCGATTTTAAAACAAAGCAACCCACCTTTCTTCTCTAAACCCCAGAAGCATGTAATAATTTTTCTTGCAGTCAGAATGTTCCATTCTCGGATAGATTTTTACAGGAAAGGGGAACCTTGGCAAATTTCTTATTTCTCTCTTTGTTTTCTCTGAGTGTCATGCGAAAAAGCAGAATGTCTCTACTAGTTACCCAAAACCATATTAGGCATATTTCCAATAGAAAAATAAATAAATTTGGGAGTTACTCTAACATTTAAAAAATTCAAATCTCAATGAAATATTCTTGCCTAAAACACGATTTAGACAGGCCTCTAAATCTTGGATTACTAAATACAGAAAATATAAGGCAGAGGGGAATAAATTAAGCTACACCAGGAAGAATCAGCCAAATCAGGAGATGGGTGCTCTCCAAAACAAGCTGCCTCACATTTTCCAATAAATAACACCCGTGCACAGGGCAAAGAGACAGCAGTTCAAGATACAATAAAAGAAACGTACAGTCAATAATAACTCAATAAAAACTGAATTTTGATTTCAATACAAAGTATCTGTAAGCAAACACTACTTCTCTGAAACACGGGGAGAATGTAAATACGGCCCAAGAGTTTCCAATTAGTTTTGTCAAGTAAGATAACGACCTGGTGGATATAGTTTGTTTTTAAGCCTTAAACAGAGATTCAGTGTTTATCAGCAAATGATATGATGTGTGGCATTTAGAATATTATTTTAAAAATTAGCATGCTTAGTAAATTATTAAAGGTAAGTGGTGGGGACAGAGGGTTCAGCACACTGTTTTCATTTAGGGAATCTTACATTAATTTGCTATGTCTGTCCTAACAAAGTAGCACAGGCTGTGTATATTAAGCAGAAGAAACTAACCTCACAGTCCTTGTACTGAAGTCCAAGATCAAGGTGTCAGCCTCTGGTTTCTTGCTGAGCCTCTCTGGTTTGAGGGCCCAATCCTCTGTCTCCACGTCTTCCTCTGAGAATGCAGGGGCCCTAATCTCCTTTGATAAACAGACCGGTCACATGGATTAGAAGCCACCCCAGCAACTTCATTTAACCTTAATTGCCTTCTTAAAGCCCATGTCTAAATACACTTACCTTCCGAGGTTCTGAAGATTAATAAGACTTCAACATGAACTTTAGCGGGACACAGTTTAGCCATGACAGTACCCGTGAATGTTTCCATACCGAAGGAGGTCACCAGTAAGAGATGTTAGCTTGTGTAGGACACGGTTTCTTATAGGCAGCTCATGTGCTAATGCAGCAATCGACTTCAGGTGAGCGGATCCCCCACCCACAACAGATTCTGCGAGCCACTGACCCCAACCGGAAAAAGCTGATTTATTTGTCTCAGTTATTTGATAAGCCCGACAACCTGAAACTCTAAGGACCCACTTCAGAAGGATTATACATTTTATGATGTGAAAAGATCACTCCAACCTTGGAAAATGTTTACATTCCTGGAGAGGAGAGAGCTAAGCTGTTCCCTGGAAAATGAGTTTGCAGGGGGATGGGCCTGCTGATGGAAGCAGATAGGCTCTGGCTGGTTAGCTCCTGTTTTCCCTAAACTTGAATAGATTTCTTTAGCCACCCCACCTGATCTTGATTTTCCCTACTGCCCGCACGCCCCCTCCCCATTTGTATATATTTTATCCTGAAAAACAATGATGCCAGCTCTCCAGGAGCTAGTACGGGAAGGTGGTTTTCCTGGGATTCTCAGAATTTGCTGATGTTTGTTTGAGGAAATTTTTTTTTCCACAATATTTTATTAAGAGCCGCGATCAAGCCAGGTGTGGTGGGGCACAGGCCTTTAATTCCAGCACTTGGGAGGCAGAGGTAGGTGGAGCTCTATGAATACAAGGCCAGCCAGGACTACACAGTAAGACCCTGCCTCAAACCAAACCAACCAACCCACTAGACAAACAAAGCCGTGATTCAGGACTCCCATTTCAAAAACATAGTATTGTCTAAAATATGAAAAAAATTATATATATATATATAAAATTGTTCATCGCACCAATATTTACATTCTCTAAAAACTGAAAGCAACAAATACAGTTTATAATAAATTATAGTAGCTCTAACTGCTAAAAATTCTTTGACTATTAAGGGAGGGAATGAGGGAAAACCATGAAGTGTTATCTTACATGAATGTTTTAAATTCTGGCAAAAGCAAGAAAAGATAAAATCAGAATACAGAAATATTCAGACAAAGTTTTGCGGCACAAATACAGAGTTAATTTCCTGAATACACAGAAAATGATTATAAGTCAACAACAACAACAACATTAAAAATCTAATACATTCTTCCAGAGCAGGGAAGAAGCAGTGAGGACAGGAGATTGACAGCGAAATCCTGCATGCACAGGAACCAGTGCTAAGAGCACACAGCTCTGAGCTAGAGAAGTACCTGCCACAAAGACTGAGGAGAGGGTTTGAATGTAACCTTGGTGTGGGGGCCCATGACTTAGTCCCAGCACTCAAGAGGAGACTGAAGAAATCCCAAGTTCTAGCCCCACCCAAGTCATGTAGCGAGACCGTGAATATAAAACAACAGCAAACAAAAATGGAGAAGCTGTTGGTAAGCATACGAATGGGCATGACAATGCACAATATAACAGTATCTATGAAATTCAAATTCCATTTCCCTCTGGGTCCTACTGCTAGCAACTCTAGAAAGAAACGTGCCCGGCTGGAAAAGGATGTGAGTGCCTGGCCCATCTTGTAGCCATCACGCAAACAGTATTGTTAGAGTCTAGAACAGTGGTTCTAAACCTGTGGGTCTCGATCCTTTTGAGGGCTGAACAACCAACCCTATCACAGGGGTCGCCTAAGGCCATCTGCATATCAGATATTTATATTACAATTTGTAACAGTGGCAAAATTATCGTTATGAGGAAGCAACAAAAATAATTTTATGGTTGGAGGGTCACCACAAGATGAGGAACTGTGTTAAAGGGTCACAGCACTAGGAAGGTTGAGAATCACTGACGCTCATTGGAGAAATCGTGACATTTCTGTATAATGGAATACTACTGAGACTTTAACGAAAATGAGACAGCTCTACGTTTGCTAGCATGAGCAACAAGGTAAGTAAGGGGGAAGTTAAGATTTCTTGTGTAACAGGAACCTATGTGCAGAAAACAATCGTGCTTGCCAGTTCCATACAGAAGTTCACAGGCTGGCACTGGATGTCTGGGGATGAAACTGGTGAGGGAGCGTCAGACGGGCATAAGCTTTGGCTCTGTGCTTTTCTATACGCCGACACAGTCAAACAAGCACGTTCTACTTTTGCTGTCTAAAATCTCAAAGGGAGCATTATGAGAATTTTAAAACCATGGGAAATGTTCAAAATGCTAAAAGGAGACAAAATTGGATTTGAAAAATAGTAAAAATTCATACAACAAAAACAGGAACACCATGTACCCAGATTATGATAGTTTGTGATGTGGTGATGGATTACAGGGATTTTTTTTCTTTCTATTACAAAGTTTCTGCAACATGCTTCCACGGATTTTTGCCATTTTAATACAGTTAGAGTTGGACACAGCGGTACCTGATTGTAATCCTAGCACTCGGTTGGCTGAAATGGCAAGGGTCACAAGCTCCCAGCTAGCCTGGCTATACACCAAGAACCTATTATACTAGAAAGAAATTCAAAGCAAAATAAACTAATATACAAACCTTCTTAGTTGACCTCACTAAAAATAAAAATTCCACCTGTTCATCAAGAGATGAATTCATAGCTAACCTAAAACCTCAGCCCTGGATCTATGGTGATCCCAGAGTCAGGGAAGTTTTCAAAGGCAGACACCCTGGTTGAGACGCCAAGAACCATCCCAACAGAACATCCAGGGAGCCAGCTCTTTTCTGTGATAGTTTTGAAAACCACCCACTTTCTCCTTACCTCAAGCATCTGCTGCACTTGATGATTTCTCAGGGGCGCCCCAGAAGGCATACACCCCTTGATTTGCCACAGTCCAACCAGGTCTTGACATGTGCTATTTGAAGTATTCTGCTTTGGCTGCCACTTCTCCCTCATAAGAGGAGAAATAGAGGGGTGTTTTGGCACCTGAACATTGCTGAGGTTGAGATTAATAGCCTGGTAGAGAGTGAGTCGGAAGGGCACGAAGATGCACGGGGTTTATAGTCCCACAGTCACAGCCAGGGAAGAAGATAAAGTTTTGCTGCGAGGACAGGGGAGCCATTATTATTCCCCAGCCTTTCGCAGGCTCTTTCACTTCTCTGAATGATTTAACACCATTCTACCCCATGGCTACCCAGACATGGTGTTTCCTCTGTGTAGAAAGCTCTTTTTTTCTTTTTCTTTCTTTCTTTTTGTTTTTTACTCCTGCATCTGGCCAGTGCCAATGCAACCTTTATTTCTCAGCTGAAACACCTCTGGAAATGAAGGTGGCCATGTCTCGTGTCCTATCAGATGCTTTTAAATCTCCTTCTGCTTTTCCTTGGTGGCATTTACCACGGCAGAGATCAGTTGATGGCATGCCTGCTACCACTCCACCTTCAGGACTCTGTAGAGCCTGGATATTTCAAAGGATTTCAAAGTAAAAGAATAAGTGTGAAAATTTAAATCAAGCAAGCTTAGAGTTTCTTTGATCAAGGTTAATGAAGGCCATAGAAACTTTCAAGTTGAAGGCAATTTGGCATCCATATAAGCTAAGCCTTTGTTTACTAGTGGAGGATGGGTCCCGGGAGAAGCCACACCCCCAGCTTCACCGCACTGCACCCAAAGGACCTGTTCTGGACCTGCAGATAGACTCATGCATCTTTCTCATTGAACTCTAGGACTTGAAGAGGGTCCTACGGGAAATGAATTCCTTGAGACGAGCTTTTTCTGGCTGCTAATCACTGACTGGGAAAGGAAAAACAACACGAGCAGCATTCGTATTTCACTGATGGATTTAGTTACAGAGATTAAAGTGTCAGCTTGGTATGGGTCCAGCACGTCTCTGGTTTGACAGTAGTTCTGGAGTGAAGGTAAAGACATCCAGAGCTGGCTCTTTTGACATGTTGGGTAGCAGTCCCGTGGGTCTTTCTCTCAAAACTTTGGTTCAGTTTTTCGTGGTGGGTCAGGTTGGCTCCAGGGAGGCCCACAGCTAGAAAGAATAACAGGGGCGCGCAGTTCAGGCTTGAGACCCGCTGGCACCAAAGTGTGGGAAAAGTTCTCACAAGGCCTGCCCACAGTCAGCCTAGTCCAGACTAAGGTTATTAATCTTTCACGTCCCCAAACACTCAAGTCACACAGATTTGAAAAGGGAAAATAAAGTGCGATGGCAGGAGGCGATATGGTAGCGCAGAAAGGACAGCACGGCTAGACCTCGGAGACTGGCCTCACGTTCAACCAAAGCTGAGCAGCTCACACCAGGTGATGTCCCCCTGCCTACCAAAGGTCTAAGCATAGGAGTCTTGTGGTCAGTTGGCGGCGTTGACAGACCTGAACTCACCTGGACAGTGGGAGTAATGCTTACGATTGATCTGAAGATTCCAGTCTTGACGTTCCTGGGTCTCAGCTGCAGGCTCTTACCCTCGGTTTTCTCATCCGCAAAATACACACAGGGTTGTACTGAAGATAGTAAGAGATGCTTGAGGCTGAGCGGATAAGTGGATGAAGAACTGTTTACAGCACAAGCATGAGGACTAGAGTTAGTATTCCCAGCAGCCATGGGAAAACCTCTCAGATGTGGCGCCAGCCTCAGGAAGGGGAGGCAGGGAAGGCTGGCTATCTAGACTACCTGAATCAGAGAGCTCTGAGTTCAAGAGACCCTGCCTAGTAAATAAAGCAGAAGGATGGAAGAAGACACCTGACATCAACCTCTGGCCATATGCACCTGCACGCACATGCATGAACCCATACACACACATACACACATAACACACACACAGCACACATAACACACACATGACACATACACATAATCCACACATGCCACACACATACACACATAACACATATACACACATAACACACATATACACACATATAACATACACATACACACAATAACACACACATATACATATACCACACACATACACACTCATAACAGTCGCACACAAACATAGCACATACATACACATATACACAATACACAAACACCACACATATACACACCTATAAGACACATATAACACACACACATAATACATACACACACATATAGCACACACATACACACACATCACACATACATACATAGCATATATAACACACACACATACACACACACCACACACATACACTTAACACATATACACATATAGCACACATATATACATACACATAAGACACACATAATACACATACATACATAACACATGCATACAATACACATACATAACACACATGCATACACACATACATTCGTACCACACACACATACACATACATACACACATATACACACATACTACACACACACACCTAACACACACACACACACACACAAAGTCCCAGATCTTTAACAGCTTGTAGATACAAATGGGGTTACATTAACGGCAATAATTTAAATATTCCATTGACACTTGTACTTGTTTGCGTTGCACAGAATCCCCTGAAAGTTAGGGTGTAATAGCTCTTGAGAAAGCAGAGTTACACATAGAAGGGAAATTATAGCTTGTGTCTTTAAACTATTTTTTCATCAGTTAATTTCTAACAGGGTGAGCTTCTTAAACATCTGCCGAGATGTCCTTTTAGCTGTGCCATTGCCCACCTGCTTGTCTGTAGTTAAAGGGCCATGGTGTACGTGCATTTAGCTTGTGTTCCTAGCCAGGCTCTTTGTGGAAGTGAATACATGATCTGGAGCATTTTCCATCTCCAAAGCCCTGGACAGCACTGGGCACATGGTATGAGCTCCAGGAACAGTCACTCTTTGATTGAAAAAAAAAAAAAAAAAACCTCAAAGTCCCCTTTCCTTTGGCCCTGGGAGTTTTCTTAGGGTCTCCAAAACCATATATTCATTTCAGGACAAGGCTTGGCTTTTCTGGCTCCTCCAGCCAAGTTTTGCTTTCTCTGCACCAAATACGTATTAACTAGAATGGAATCAGCTAGAAACCCCATGGGCACACACAAAACTGTTCTCTCTTGGGTCCTCCACCCCAAGAACCAATGGACCACATTGAATTAAAAACTTCACATATAATAGAAAATAACCAGGGAAGTGCTCCTTTCCAGTCTCTCTTGGCTTCTGAACCCTCTCAGATGAAAAGGTGCTGCCAAGCTGACAGCGCTCTCAGCTTTCCGGGCCTTATCCCAGGTATTCTATTCAGATTCTGCTTCAAATCAAGGAAACCTAGAAACCAGCTGAGATATTTGTTTGGAAATGGACTCCTTCTAGCCCTCTGACCCTCCAGTGCCTACATCCCTCTGCTCATCCCTGAGAGAGACCTGTTTTGGTCCATTAATGAAACCACTAATGTCTACCTATACACACCCTAACACCGCTGCTCCGAGAAATGACATTTATATTATACTCTGCCTCCTGTATCTTACATGAGGGAGTTTTTATGTGCCACTAAAAAATACTGGATAGCCCTCTTTATTAGCCCCATGATACCCCAGGCCATCAATACTCATCCAGGCCTGATGAGGTCATGCAATAGCTCTTAATCAGAGTGAAAGGGAGCAAGAAATACCTTTATTAAAAAATCAATTAAAAACCAGTTGCCCCAGGTTTAAAAAACAAAACAAAACAAAAAACAGCATCATGGGGCAGAGAAGAGGAAAATCAGGAAATGGAGTGTCAGGAGGTACTGTCGAGGGAAGACTGGTGCCACTGGTCACCTTTGTGCACGACAGTTTCCTCTGGGTTCTAAGATCAAACCCTTCCCCCCAGCATACGAATTCGACCTCCTGCCATTCTCGTGTGTCTTGCATAATTTTTCCAGTGTGAGAAGCAACGTATTATATGAATATCCCTGCTTACCACACGCTGCTTCGGGAGACTCACTGAGTAGTGAAACAAGATTCCTTCAGAGTTTGGGGCAGGGCATCGATGAGAGCGCAGCCCTGCGTAGGTTTCAACATTAGAAAGCTGAGCACGGTTCTATGTCTTTCCTGTCATTCCTCCATACGCATACTCACAGCATTTAGAAGGCAATCATTTAGGAAAACAGGTAGACTGTGGCAGGACACAAATATTGTTCATGTTCAGTTTTGGTTCCCTTGGGGGTTCTCTCTTTTTGCACATTTATGCGCATGTTGTGCTTCTGTGCATACGTGTTAACCTGTGCATGTGGAGGCCACAGGTGGACAATGGGTGTCTCTGACACGTAGAGCAGAGTCTCACTGTTGCATATTCGGCTAGTCTATCCAGCCAGCTTGCCCCAAGGAATCCCCTGTGTCTGTCTCTCAGGTGCTGGGGTTACAGGCAGCTTGCCATGCCCACTCAATTGGGAATCTTTATATGGGAATTACATAGCAGAGAAACTAGTGTTAGATTTATTTATTTTTAATATTTGTGTACTTGTTTTTGTCAAGAAGGCTCCAACCTACTGTCCCTCCAGAGCAGACTTCAAGTCTTTCCAGGAAAATTAAATTTGGGCCTAAAAACAATATTGCCTTAAACTGTATTTAGTAAGGTAAATTCCCGTGGTAGAAACCCAATGTTAGATATTAGTCTTTGCTTGGAAAAAATAACATTCACATCAAATAGTTTGTTTTTGGAAGAAAACAAAGAAAACAAAGAAGCAAACAAGAAAAGCAGACGTCCCGATGAGAGCGACTTCTTAGCGGGGTGTTCATGGTGGCAAAAGAAAGCACCTCGTGGGAAAGGTATACAATTTCATTCCACGATGACCAAGGTGTCAGACAGTGATGGAACAGAGCGAGAGGGAGGAGTCAGAAACCCTCCCGTGAGCACTTGGACCACGCTTAAGCCCTGGCAGCCTGGTTCACTTTGGGCTCCGCGGGAAGCATCGCGAAGCTTTTGTTAAGGAACTGGGGACAGTCCTATTCTTTCCTTTGTTCAGTAAATTCAGGGCTGTGCAAACTTCCAGCTCATTCTAGCCCTATCTCTTTTCAGACTTTGACATTTTATTTATGTTATGTATTACTAGTTTATGTATTTTTATTGTGTTTGTAGGAGGTAGAACACTTACAAGTGCTCTTGTAAGTGGATAGATTGGGGCGCGTGGAGGTTAGGAAGCAGTTCCAACAAGTGGGATCTCTCCTTTCACCATAGGTTCCAGTGTGAGGACCTGCGCCCCCTAGTGGTGGCAGCATTGACCTCGGCTCCCGGCTTACCCATAAAGTCCTTGCTTTCCCAGAAGCCCTTTGTATCCTGTCCCCCTCTCCAATCTGCCTGTTTGGTTTAAAAGGTCTGCTTGGCCACATTTCTCCACTGCCATGTTTTTGTTTATTTTTTATTGGTTAGCCCTGACATGTCAGAATGTAACCCATGGAAATAAACTGCTTTAAAATGGGCACATGTTTCTCTCAGTGTCTACTTGAGCTATATTGTGGGCTCAACCCTAGAATCAAATTCAAGTTACCAAGCTGATGGAGCAAGAGCCTTTATCTGCTGAACCATCTTACAGCCCAACTACTTCTGACACTAAAGTTATTATTATTAAAATTTTCTTTAGATTTACTTTATCTTATGTGTATGAGTGATATAGCTGTCCATTATGTACACATCTAGTACCCTCAGATTTCAGAAGAGGGAATTAGATCCCCTGGAACTGGAGTTACAAATGGTCGTAAGCTTCCATATGGGTGCTGAGAATTGAACCTGGGTTCTCTGAACAAACAGCCAGTGCTCTTAACCACTGAGCCATCTCTCCAGGCCCATTATTTTTACTTTTAATTGTATATGTATGTGTATGTGCATATGTGTGTGTGGGGAGGTGATGTCTGTGGAGGCCAGAAGAGGGCATCAAAAGCTCTGGAGCTGAGTTATAAGTAATTGTGAGTCTGATATGGGTGTTGAGAACTAAACTCATGTCCTCTGCAAGATCCGTAAGTGCTCTGAACTGCTGGGCCATCTCTACAGTCTCTCTGCCATAATCTTAAAAACAAAACAGTGCACGAGGTGGGTGTATGTGGGAATTGGAGAGAGGTGGCGGCAGGGTCTACAGAGAGAGATCCAAGACAGCCAGAGTTATAACAGAGAAACCCTGACTTGAACAACACCACCACCAACAGAATCTTCCTTTCACATGGAATGGTATTCATGCTCCTTCCTGAAGATTTTGTCTCGGCTACCTGCATGGGATTATTACTTGTTTCAAACAGATAAACTATATCTTTGATTTGTGTCTAGTTCCTACATGGCTTTCTCCATGATCTGTTCTGTGCATTTTATTAGGTATTGTCTCCCTGGCAACCGGGACTTCCTGGCTTCCTTGTCAGAATTAGCATGAGACCCAGAAATTACTCAAAACAATCATGAAAGGATAAATGAACAAGAACAGAGTAGCTTTTCTAACTTACCTCATAAAAGTATTTCTGAAATAAGCACTTAATAGAAGGTAATTTAATTAGAGATCACCTGGAGAGCAGATTTTAATGGCTTCTTCTCTAGGAGTCCTTTGGAAATCCTAATTAGGTCTGGAGTGAGTCTCTGGAATGCAGGTGTTTAATAAGCTCCCAAGTGATCCTCTCAAAAACTCTGCTATATACAGCCATAGGAGATAAATTGGAAAACAAGAAAAGATATTTTAGCTGGAGACTTTTTGTAGGTACAATAAGCATTGGCATCTAACATACATTAAAAAAAAATAAGCTAAGGCTACGGTCACTCAAAAGATATTCTATTTGGATCTGGTCACCTCTGTATAAAAGCATGTGTTTGCTAAGTAAATTTTTTGTGTGTTATTTATTTATTTATTTATTTATTTATTTTTAATGCTGCTGAAGAGTGGAGAAGCATGACACATGCTTCTGAAATGGCTGGACTAGAGCAGTCCAATTGCTCCCAGCTCCACTACTCTGTCTCACTTCCTGATGCAAATGAAGGGTGTTCAGAGGCTGTCTATGAGGAAATTTACTGCTCATTTACTTTCACAAATCCTGTGGGTCCTGTGAGATCTTCTTAAATGAGTATCAGCTATAGGAACAAAACTGGAGAATTGAATGGGAAATGCCATCACTCAAAGAGAGACATCAAATGGTCATCTATTCTGAAAATAGCAGCCCAGTGTGGTTGGGCAGAAGCCTGGACTGGCGTTGGTTAACATATTTTAAGGAAAAAGCCTCAGACATGCCCCAATTATTGTATAGACTTTCATCTTAGAGCAGGACAAATGGCTGGCAGTTCTAATTGGCTCCGTGGACAAATTCAAACTTTGAATAGGCCGGAAAAAGGATGAAAATGTTGTAGAGTCATTTAGTGGAAGCTTCCTGATAAAACATTACTTAGTTGAGATCTTAAAACATAATGTGGCCCCTCGTAGAAAAAAATCACGAAGTGTCACCTGCAACCTTACAGAGCCACGGTGATATGCAATGATGCAGTTTATGGTGAACGGCTGGCAATGTGAGTCAGGCACCCCTTTCTCCTTCCCAGCCTCACGCGCAACAGGCTTTCATGTAAAACTGCCTATTTGCATCATAGTATGGTCGAATATGTGGCATATGTCTATTCTGTTAGCATCACCTCTGCCAGATATTAGAAGGATCGAGTGAAATGAACCATAGCACCTGACCATGAAAGCTTTATCATCAGATGGAAGAGTTGCCTCAAAATAAATAACATCATAAGGGTAGAATGTGCTCAGTCCTCAGTTGTGGTATAGACAGAGCTTCTCAAACTTTAATGTGCCTGCGAATCTGGGGATCTCGTTACACAGCAGCTTCTGATTTGGTACATCTAAGACAGAGCTTAAGACTCTGCATTTCTAACCAGCTCCCAAGTAATGCAGATCTGAGGATCACCTTTTTGAATAACGAGTTTGAGACATCCACAGGGAGTCTGCGGGATATGCTTTGGAATTCAGGAAAGCGTGTAGGTGTCATCTGTGGCGTTTCAGACACGTAGATGGCATGTAAAGCTACAGACTGAAGTCACCAAAAAGAGAACTGAGGAGTGAGAAAGCCAAAGAGAGGGAACGCCAGGGCTGCCGCTCACGCAAGCGAATTTGGCTGACTACAGGCTCCCCTTGAAAGCACTGAAAATCAGGAAGGCGAGCTTGCAGCGGTAATCCAACGATGTTCACATACAGCTTCACAGAATTTGGACTTGAATAAATAATCCTTGATCTTGATGGTCTTGGGGGAATCTAGCTCATACAGTGGACTGCAAAAAATGACATCAGCCCTGCAAAGTCACGTCACCTGGCCCTTCTACAAATACGGTCGTGTGAAACGTGCTAGACTAATATGCGACTCCAGGGTTCTGATAATTCCACAGAACATTTAAGAAAGCAATTTGGAATGACTTTCCCAGTGCTGCAAGCATGTTATTCCTGTAACAGAGAGCAGGCTATGAACACAACACATCTCCGTTTGATAATTGCTTTATTTCGGATTAAGACTGGCAATTTTCTTGTCAGAGACAGGCAAGAAGTAGAGAGGGAGCACGGAAATGTGCACGCTGTGGACAGTTTTTGTAACTTGCCAACCCAGTTACACTTATTATTATTATTATTTTTTACATTAACAGGGCAGGTTCAGCATCGGTGCCAAAGTCTTCTCTTGTGGTCTTTTTTTTTTTGGTTAAAAAAACCTCTAGAGGTTAGAGCGTTATTAACCCTGTTAGGTGTAGACTTGTAATTCCCCTCTAAACTGAACTGAGGCTATTACAAGAGTTCTTGGGGAAAGTGGCTGAGGAAGTGGGGAAAGCTGGTAATGGATGGCCAGGATTTCTAAACCCATTTATCCGAGTCATTAACACAAATGTGCAAATCCCCAGGATTGCACAGGCTTTGTGGAACCGGCTAGTGACCACATGTTAACGTGTCTTTTAAGTGTTAGCATGTGTGTACTGACCCTACCTTCCCACGGGCACCCAGGGTGGGAGCCATACCCAGCGAGTGTATGACCCGTGTTACTAACACCCTTCATTCATTCACCGAAGAGCATGTTCACAAACCGTTCCCAACTTTTCTGCCTCGTTTATTTAGTTATTTACCTTTAATTGTTTTTGCAGTCTCAGGATGTACCAGGAGACAAAGCATTCTATTTATTTACATATAAAAATTAATACAACCAGATGCACATGCATGGACATGCCTATACACTTACATGCATGCAACACACACAGAAGGACAGCAATTGATACAAAAACAATGACATGTTGATATTAGTTGACACTCAGTAGTGATATCCTAGTGTTTGTCAACTTCTTGGTTTTCCATGCGTTTAAATTTATTTTTGCAGCATTTGGATCCAAACCCAGGGCCTTGTGCTCTACCGCGGAGCCAGATTCTTACCTCCTTACTTTTAAAAATCTTACCTTTTTCTAAAGTGATAATAAATATAAAGTGCTGCTAAAAACTCAGGGCTAACAAAGTCCGAGGGGCCCACGACATCAAGTCCAAATCTCCTGAAATGGATTTCTAATTTGCTAGTGTTTTTCTACAAGTGGCTTTCAGGTGCTTGGCCCAGAACTAAATGCAGCTCACACGGGACGTTAGCATCCCACGAGCAGGTTCTGTCAGCATCCCTGGGAAGGGCACAGGACTAACTGACAAAGAACAACAACGCAGAACTGATTTCAGCCTAAGGGTGACACAGCGCTTCCTTTCTGGTTTCCATTTTGTGTCAGAGCCCACAGAAAGCTGATCTGACACGGAGGTGATGGCGTTTCTTTCCTTCTTCTGTCCCATTTAATTACTTCAAACACAGACATAAAGAAGTTTTAAATGTGCTTTCAACACCCTCTTTTCAAATACTACATTCCAAGTTTCAGTTCAAACTCGGGCGTCATGAGACCGTTATCAACACCTGACAGAAAGGAGCAGGACGAATGGATTGACCCAAACGCCTGCTTGACAAGACTGCCTGTATCCTTTCTTGGGAAAGCGCAGTAGAGATAATTTCTGTCTACTCTTTTTATGCATATAGTTTTTGTAATTGATCTCGGTGTTGTAGTAGTCATCGGCATTTATGAGAAAATCAGCTTTGTCTACAGACATTGGAAGGAAGAAAAAGTGAAATGAGAAGTGAAAACAGCCACGTCACCTCTGTGCCAGCTTCAGGCTCTCTGACTACAAGATACATTTGTATTTGGGAAATACACAGGAAGTACATACACTCGATCTGGGAAGTCAGGATCATTTTCTTTCTTAGCTAAGAAAAATGATTAATAGACTACATTAGGAAAAACAAACCAAAAAACTCAGAAATTTAAAGGTGTTAGGAATGGCAGATATATAAACAGACATATGTCTCTGTATGGACCCTTCATAATTTTTAACAAGCGTTATTTTAGAGTTATTACTATATATGCACATAATAACTTTAATTTACTAGAATGATTTTATGATATCAAACGAACAGAAACTATTTACTTTAATGAGTGATAAGCCTAATACATAGGCATAAAAATTAATTGTACAGTGTGAAATGCCAGACACAAATCCAGAGCGTTGTAGACCATCTTTTAATTTAATACATACAGCTTTACCCAACTGTTAAAGAGCTGTATTTATATGTTTTCTTCAGATAAAGCAAGGAGCTGTTTAACATATTTGAGAATCCAGCAGCCAAAATAATCAGCTGCTAATCTACATGTCCATTATAACACTTTGGACATTTTAAAATAGACACATATGGCCTATTTGAATATACAAGCAAGTATGCCCCCACAAAGAAAAGACAAACATTTCTGTGCAAATGAATAGTGTTTTAGCGAACAAGCACTCAGACCTGAGGGCTGATGTTTTATGACTTGACTCTTAGCCTCCATAAAACACGCTCACAAGGCAGCATTTTCTTCAGGGATAAGTCATAACTTTGCCATGGAGGGCTATTAGGGGACCATTTGCTGACACGAGACTGAACCTACAA
Organism: Cricetomys ansorgei; assembly: GCA_026225945.1. Classification (NCBI taxonomy): domain Eukaryota; kingdom Metazoa; phylum Chordata; class Mammalia; order Rodentia; family Nesomyidae; genus Cricetomys; species Cricetomys ansorgei. The sequence goes on from JAMJFZ010000242.1 coordinate 8,100,312, forward strand.
TTCCCACAGAGAAATGTTATTTCAAAAGGAAGGCTGACATAGGGGATTTTCGGGAAAATCCCGCAGGAGATGTGACCGGGGTACCAGGCATGTCATGCAATTTCCCACAGGGAACAAAGAATATATGTTGGGGGAAACTGAAAGCGATTCCCAATCGAGCTGTAACATGAGTCTATCACCTCTCTATTCAAAGCAGCTGTGGGTTTGGATCTGCGGGAAACCAACTGGATGAATATACGGGTTGTTCTTAGGGCTCTGTTGGCTTGCACAAGAGTATGTTTTCCAATCCTGGTGTGGGAGTGAGCTCCTGAGGCGCCCCAGATAAGACAGGCTATATATCATTTGAGTATAGGACATAGAATGATTATAGGACATAGAGTAAGCGGAAACTAAGCTGGAGGCTTTCTTTCTGTTGGCTAGCCTTCCTCGTTCCAGGAGGTGCTCTTTAGACTGCCAGAGGAGAAGAGTCACCAACAGTTTTGCTCAGCTGTGGATGCAGCACGTTACACGGCTGACCTGCCAGCGAAGCGGTGCCCACACTGATGCACTAGTGGCATGGTTGTTATGCAGACAACCAGTTGCTTTCTGGTTGGATCTGAGTCCCGCTACACAGAAGAAAATGTATGCCTAGTACTGTAAACCTTGTTCAAAGCCTATGGCTGGAGGGATCCTAGGTCCTAGTGGAAGAGCTAGTACTATTGATTTGCTAAGTGGACGTGGTATAAAACGACTTTATAAATAGTTATGCTTATGGATCTGTGCTGCTGTTGGCTTTGGTCAGAGATTCTTTTTGCAGTGGGTGGCAGTTACTGCAGAGATTTGTAACTAGCCAAAGAACTGAGAATAAGTGACTGTTCTGTCCTAGATGGAACACAGACACAGACACACAGACACACAGACACATAGACACACAGACACACACACGCAGAGAGAGAGAGAGAGAGAGAGAGAGAGAGAGAGAGAGAGAGAGAGAGAGAGAGAAACAGATTTGCTCCAGCATGGCAGGGAAACATTGTAGAAGAGGAATCACAAAGAATGTAAGAGCTAGAGGAAGGGGTGAAGTGTTGTTAAATATTGGCTTCTGGGCACGCCATGGCAATTTCACCTATAAAGTCATAGCAGGTGTGATTCCCCACATAAGACCCACAGTGACTGGGCCTATCAACATTTTGCCACAAAGTGAAAGAGGCTCATGGAACCCCACCCTTCCCTGAGGATCTATAAGTAGTTAATGGTTGTTGGGGAAGGAAGAAATGTTTTCTTCAGTGGTGTAGCCCCTGGTTAAGTGCCCATACTCCTATAAATAACCCTCACCTATGTTCCTGTCAGTAACCCTGATTAAACTCATTGGAATACACACACACACACACACACACACACACACAGAGTCATTAAAGTAGAAGGGAAGATTATTTGGGAAGAGGAAAGGGGTTGATGGGCGTGGGAAAGTGTCAAGAGAGGGTAATGGGTGTGAATGATCAAAATAAATCTTCATATTTGGTCTGTGGCTGGCTTGGAGTTCCACTTTTAATGATGATGATGATGATGATGTTCCCACCTCTTCCAATATCTTCGTGTGTGTATTAGGGGGAAGTTGTGGGAGACTCCACTAGTCAAATGCTGCTGTAAACGAGAAGCCTGGTCCAGTATTGTCTTGCTAATCCAACCCAACACTGATTCTGAATTCTGATTGACACAGAGCAAATGCTGCCTAAAATACATGCTGAGTTTATTTTAAGAACTTTTCATCTGCAAGAAGATGGTTTTCCTTCTTTAGGGACTTTTACTATTTAAGCAAAACAACAAACACTCTGCACAAGTATTAGACTATGTACTAAAATAAAATTTTATGTTTTTTCTTTTCCTTCTTTTTGGCAGGCGGGAAATTATTTTCATGTAGTCATTTGTTGAACCTTGGGGTAAAATTATATTTCATAGTTCCCCTGTTCCCAGGCTAGAGAGGGAGAAGGAAAGAGAGAGGGGGAGGATTTCATGTATATTTGTCTTACAAATTTCCTTAATACTCTTGGGAATAATTATGTGTTGTGTCACTGAAGGTTAGTAATTCCTTAGGAATGAACTAACTTTCTGTTGTAATTAGTAATTTACATACAGCTAGGAAAATTGAAAATTAATGAACAGTTTCTGATACTACTATTATTTATTAAACTAGTTCTTTGAAACACAGAGCAAAGATCGTAGAGACTGCTAAATAGAGTATATATGCTTCCTTTCCCTTTCTGAGGACAGATAATGTATAAGTACACAGTAAAACAGTGTCATTCAAAGCTCAGTAAGAAAAGCTGCATTGTATGACACTAAATCTATGCATGTAAGGTAGACCCAATGGCTGTTGGGAAGAGCTTTCAATGAGCTTTCCAAGTTTGCTACCAGTCGCTTAGTCAGAGTCAGACATTAGGCTCAGGACACCAGTAGAGCAAACAGGAGGAAATGAACAATGGGAGGAAAGAAGAAATAAAAACAGAAACATTCATCTTATAAATCCTACTACCTTCAGTAAGAAACCAAAGCAAAGTGGGACTCCACTCAGCAGGGAGAAGCTCCATTGAGGGTTGCTAGATTCCATCACAGTAGTTAGGGTTACCTCTTCAAGCAGGAGTGGATAGAAAGGGTAGAAAATAGAAGTGGTCAGGCAATGTAGGGACAATAGCCTCAATTCACGTCTCCGGAGAGAAGCTGGGAAGATCCTTAGTTCTGCCCTGGCCAGAGGCCAGGAAGGTCAGAAGAGAGCTCCAATTTCTTATTCCCTTTCTCCAAATGAGCACTCCTACCTGGAGGCTGCACAGGACCAGGCTGAAGTTCCAGTTTGGACACTAATCACTCTGGTCAATAGCTTTAGAACTGGGTTTCTAGATTTTCATGGTAGGAATGGGTTGTGTCTATTCCCCAACTTCAGCAATCTTTTAAAGGATTTAAATGATTTCAGGGTCTCAGCTTTTGAAAGGACAATGTAACAGTGGTCTTGGAGATCACTGAGAATAGCAGGGCTCTGCTGAGGTCCATTAAGAGAAAGATATTAGGTAAAAAAAAAAAAAAAAAAAAAAAAAAGGAACATACCTCTGTCCCTGGGTGGGAACTTTGACATTATAATTTGCTCCAAAGATTGGAACATTAAAGAGCTATAATCTTCTCCCTTAAGAATTAATCCCAGTGGGACTGCAATCAGCTGGCCAGGAGACCACCCCACAGGATAACAAACTCACCTAAAGCCAGGTTAGGGAGAGGGAAAGAATAATTATACTCTTAAAGGGATGTACTTTTTCTCCTTAGACACCTTACCCCCAGGCAGTTACTCAGAAAAGCACAACTTTTTTCCTTTCTTCTTTCTTTTTTTCAAAGCTTTCCCTGACTCTCTGAAACTCCTCACCCACTTCTACCACGCCTCTGCCTGTGTCCCTCCATTACAAAAGGTGTGGCTTTCTCGCCTCCTTTCCAGAGCTCTCTCCCTAGCATCTGCCAGGATTTACAGCTTGCTTGATCTGTTTTCCCCTAAAACTATATGAAAATTGCCCTTTATCTTTCTTCTGAGTCACTTAAAATTCTTTCATCAATAAGACTTAGAGCCCCAAGAGGAAACCCTGATTTTCTGGAAACAACACTAAGCCATTAGTCTTCATTTAGATGATACAGTTTGGAATTGAATTTCATTAGACCCAACTTCCTGAGAAGAGTGAAGACTTTTCTGTGATATTCAGAACTTCCATGTACTATGTCCAAGGACATCTGCCTTTTGACCTTAGAGCTGTGGTTTGCGTTGTAGAACTATCTGTATCAGATTATTTGACAATTATGTCCTCTACTTTCAAATGTACACTATGTCATAAGAAGTTAAGGCTATACAGCTCCAGTGATCTCAAAATTCCCTGCTGGCTTGTTAAGTTAGAGGGATATGGTTCTCCCAAAATAAAACAAAACAATCCAATTATTGTAAAAATTATTTCAAATTACAAGAAGAATATTTCATTCTTCTACAGCTAACATAGCAAAAGGTTGAGAAGTTTTCTGAAATGGAGGAAAGACATGAGTCCTCAAAAAAGGAATAAAATGAGCTTGATGGGATATATAAAAATGTATAACTGAGACCCTATAGAAAAATACAAGTAATGCAAAGGAAGCCTGACATATAACCAGAACAAAAAGTTAGAATACCTAGGATGGAATAAGAATTGGAGTGGCAACATCAGGAACATGACAAAGCTGTCCACTCTCTCCACACCTATTCAATATAGTGCTGGATATCTTAGCTAGAGCAATAAGACAACTGAAGAAGATCAAGGAGATACAAATAGGGAAGGAAGAAGTTAAAGTATCCTCATTTGCAGATTTTTCTTTTTTGCGTAAAAGACCCCAAAAACTCCACCAAGAAACTTCTATAGCTGATAAACATTTTCAGCAAAGTAGCAGGATACAAAAGTAACATATAAAAACCAGTAGCCTTTCTATATATGAATGACACACTGAGAAAGAAACCAGGGAAACAACACCTTTCATGATAGTACCTCCCACAATATCTTGTGATAACTCTAACCAAGCGATTGAAAGACTTGTATAATAAAACTTCAAGTCATTGGATAAAGAAATTGAAAATGACACCATAAGATGGAAAGATCTCGTGCTCATGGATCAGTAAGATTAATATTGTGAAAAATGACCATCCTACAAAAAGTAATCTACAGATTCAGTGCAATCCACATCCAAACCATAACACAATTCTTGACAGATCTTGAAAGAACAACTTTCAGCTTCATATGGAAACAGAAAAACCCCAAAGTAGTTAAAGCAATCCTGAATAATAAAAGACCTGCTGGAGGTATCACTATCCTAGATTTCAAGTTATATTACAGAGCTATATTAATAAAGCAGCATGGTATTGGCATAAAAAACACGTTGACCAATGGAATTGAACTGAAGACCCAGATGTAAGTCCACACACCTACAGACACCTGACTTTTCACATAAATACACACTGGGGAAAAGAGTGCATTTTCATCAAATGATGCTGGTCAACCTGGATGGTTAGATGTAGAAGAAAGAAAATGTATCCATATCTATCTCCTTGCATAAAACTTGATTCAAAATGGATCAAGGACTTCAACATAAGACTAGAAACCTGAATCTGAAAGAAGAGAAAGTGGAGAATAGGCTTGAACTCATCAGCACAGAAAAGAACTTTCTGAACAGGATACCAATGACCAGTGATTAATAAATGGGACCTCATGAAGCTGAAAAGCGTTTATATAACAAATGACACCATCATTTGGACAAAACAGCAGCCTAGAGAATGGGAAAAGTTCTTTACCAAGTATATATCTGATACAGGGTGTGGCGGCGTCTTTTTGGTGAGTTGGCCCCTTCTAAAATCTCTTTTGGTTACTCGAGGCCTTAAAGTTAAATCAAAAGATATTGTGGCCTTATGGAATGAGGCCGCTATCCTGGCCCATGGATCTCACCTGAGAGCATGTGGAAAGTTGACTTATGGATGAGGGTCCTTTTTTTTAGCACGGAAAGGAGAAGTGCAGTCTGGCATTACTCCGCTCATCTCTTTTGTCCCTATTCCCTTGGGCATCATCGATAGTTTAAAATACTCCTCTCCCCGCCCTTGAGGCCATGAAGGAGGCAGACAAGGAAGGTGGCATAGAGGAAAGCCGTGCTTCTGCTCCCACCCCTGCTAAACCACCCGCTGCCGGGGACCTCCGCCCATATTTCCCGGACTTCTAGTCCGCCCTTCTTGTGCCCTGGCTGCCACCTCCCCATTGCTTCCTCCTATCACCCATTTCTCCCCAAGGGCCTATGGGACCCGAGCTGAGGCATTTCCTGCTAATGTTGGCACAGATGCAGCTAATTGGCCATGTGTCCCCACCCCTTTAGCTGACCTAGCATGTACCAGAAAGGCTGCCAATGAATCGGGACCTGATTCTCCATATTTTGAATAGGTTTTACGCCAATAATCCATCCACCCACTGTGACTGGTACACTCTCCTCAAAACAGTCCTAGAGCCTACTATCTTTTTAAACTGGCGGTCCGCTTAGGATGACCAAGCGGAAACACAAGCCCGCTTCAATATTCAATATGGCCTTAATATCACCCTGGAGATGCTGACCGGCATGGCAAATACATTGACCGTGTCTCTCAACCCACTATCGGACTTCATGCTTACTTTCAACAGATTCCACCCTGGCCTTTAGCGCCCTTAAGGTATGTACTCCTCATGACCCATCCACCTATTTCTGTAGTCTAGTTCAACAATCAGGGGAGTCCTTTACTAACTTCCTCTCCAGAGTTACGGAGGAGATGCAATGTAGTGTGGACCCAGGCCGCACCCGAGATATGATGATTAAAAACTCATGTCTCTAGTAAATGGTCTGATTAAAAAGAAAGTTTAAAGGTCTAAGGAAAAAAGTATGAAGGTTTAAGAGAATGTTCCGAGGTTTAAAATGTGAAGGTTTAAAGGTCTGAGGATGTGAACGTCTAAGTAAGTGGTGAGGGTCTGAAGAAGTGATTTATTGTATAGATAATAGTTAAAAACTATAAGAAAATACTTTAAAGATTTCAAAGGTTCAGAGTTATAACATTAATGGAATTCTGGATACATGTTTTTGTAAAGTTCTGATAAGCTGGTCTTGCTATTAACAGGTACTAGCTCAAGATTTTAAATTTCCTTTGGTTATTGTCTAAATATAGATTTTAGGTGCTTCTCATCGGCAAAAATCATTTCCATTCAATCTATATATCTGATTTTCTAGGTAAAAGAAAGTGCCTCTAGTTTCACTTCCAATACAATTGTTAAAAACTAAAACTTCTATACCTACCTTTAAAGGTTGGAATTTATTGACGTTGGTCCCCAGCAGAGGGAATGTTTATTGTCTTTTCATAGGGTACTGGCTTCCCACCCCGGGGTCCAGATCACCGGATACAATCGTGTGGAGAGCTCCTAGTATGTCTCCATTCTTTTTTCTCGGGCCTGATTAATTTTTGTCTTGGTGTTATGTCTTGGTTTTTTCAGTTACTGTCTATTATACAGAAAGATTTGTGCCTGTTTTGTGAAAAGGCTTTGTCTGTATATGGATGCTGTTTTGCATGGATGTGTGGGGAGCTACCAAGTGCTGGTTTGTGTGACTGAATTTCCCCTAAATGAATGTGCTCTTTGTTCTATGGATATGGATAAAACCTATAAAACCAGCAAAAAAACTGTATAATGATTATTAATTTTTCTATGTCTCCAAACACATTTATTGTTAAATAACTTCCTTACATTTTATTGTCAATAATGTTGCTTAATCTTGGTATGATGACCTTATTATGTATACATTGATAAAAGTTACTAATGCCCTCTTTCAGTCAAAATAGTTTGTTACAATATTTTCTTAGAAATTTGCCCCTTTAATTGTTTGTTTGCCAATATTTCTGCTTTTGTTCAATAGATACATACAGTTTATTATATAATTTCCTATTTTGGAATGCTTATTTGACAGTAATCAGTAATGGATATGTTCTTATTTTGGACTCATTCAGTTATCTCAGTACTTATCCTAGGTTTTTGTGTTATGATAGACCTATGTCTGCTTCCTCCTTTATGGAAATACTTCCTCAGCTCTTTTTTTTTTTACAGATTTGAGCAGAAGTGCATGACCTCAGGCTCCAGGCCCAGCTTTGAGCCAATTGAAGTTTGACCTCCCTTTGGCAGAGGCTGGTTAGCCAATGACAGGTAAGAATTCTCCAGGGTTGAGTCAACCTAAGACAGGGCATGAATGTAAGAAATTCATGTACTGATGATGGGTAAGGCTCATGCCTAGTGGGGGTCACCTAAGACAGGCACAGTCTTTCTGTGCCATGGCTAAGAAAGCTTTGGCATTTAATTCCTCCCCACCTGAGGCTGGTGGGTAAGAGGAATCACCTTTTAGCCAACCTAAGACAGAGCTTTGATCTTTGCTATCAATGTCTCAAAGATGGGTAAGGTTAAGAAGGAGAGATCCTCACCTAAGACGGGCACAATCACCTGGTCCCTTTTATACTAATAAAGGGAGAATTTATGGAGAGCCATTAGCTAGACCATAGCCATGTTTGCCTTTAGAAGACATATTAGCAATGACCTGGCAGTTTCTAAAGAACTTGCTTGTGCAGGTTAAGTTACTGGGTTCCAAGTATATGTGATGTTTTTCTGTAAATAAGACCTCTTACCTACAGACTATTGTGCTTGTTTGTATCAGAGGAAGTATTCATTTGGTTACCCTGGTTCCTTGCTCACATGTCTTGATTTTATCTAGTTCTGTATATGCCCATCAACCATAAGGAAGCATACTGGTGACTATTATTTAGGGGGTGCTAGAAAAATACAACTTCAGTGTGGCTTCACAGCCCACTCAACTTGGTTGCCATTGAGTTGCAGAAAAATAAAATAAAAAACAGAAAGGTGGATATGTGGCAGGAACAATGCCTGCCGCTAAATGGCATGTATGTGCTGCTTGTCAAACAGCATGCACACATGGCACACATGCATGGCTGGGCTTCCACTTAGGGCTGGCCTGGGACATGCCCAGGGATAAGCCCATTGTTGACATATGCGCAGTTAAGCCTCCCTGTTCAAGCTAACCTGAAAACCTGCCGAGGGGCCCAGAGATAGATGATGTGGCAAGATGCAAGCCAATGTGAAAGAGCCACAATAGCAGCCTGCAATCCGGGGGCCAATGGGATGCTGGGAGAGGGTTTTAAAGGGGTCCTCTTCCTGGAATAAACAAGTCTGCTTTTGTTGCTTACCTGACTCCAGGAGTCTGTGTCATTGACTCTACGCCAGCTCACACCCCGTCCCCAAGGGTCCCAGGACTGGGTTCAGCAACAATAGGGTTAGTATCCAAAATATATAGAGCTAAAACAGTTAAACATCAAAAAATAATAATAATAACCCAATTATGGGGTTATAATAACTCAAAAATGAGACATGGAACTAAGGAGAAAGTTATGAAAAGACACAACACAAATGGCTGAGAATCACATAAAGAAATGCTCAGCCTTCAGCCACCAGGGAAATAAAAATGAAAACCATTAAGAGATTTTATCTTACCTTAGTCAGAATAGCCAGGATCAAAAAACAAATGATAGCTCATGCTGGCAAGGATGAAAAGAAAAGGAACACTTTTTCATTGCTGGTGGGAGTGTAAACTTGTACAGCCATTGTGGAAATCAGTGTGGTGTCTCCTTAGGAGTTGGGGCTACATCTACATATCTACAAAGATTCTACATATCTACAAAGATATTTGCTTATCCATGTTCATTGCTGATCTATTTATAATAGCTAGAAATTGGAAACAGCCTAGACATCCATCAACTGATGAACAGATAATGAACATACGGCACACTCAATGAAATTCACAGAGAAGTTGATGGAGTTAGGAAAAAATTACCCTGAGAGAGGTAACCCAGATTTAAAAAAATGAATATTGTATTTTTTCTTTTATTTATGATGTGGATATTAGCTTTTAAGCTTTTGGTATGTGTGCTATGATCTGAATAACTATAGAGTTTAGGTACCTAGTAAGGGATTAGGAGGGAGGAGAAAGTCCCCCAAGGAAGGAGACATAGAATAGATAGAATTATGGAGAGACTAAGGGGAAACTAGAATAGGAGGATTAAATAGGGAGGGGGTGGGAGAGAAGGGTAATGGGAATAATATAGGGAGGGACAGCTAACACTTAAGGCCATTTGAAAAAATATGAAAAACTACTACTGTATAACATTTCTAAAAGATATTCATATATGAAAACAGTAGAGTCACCAAATAATAGGGTGACAATGCCCCACCTAGACATATTATGCTGGCAAGTAAAACCTCCAGCTCCAGGAATGGGTTATATTTGTTGTTATTGGTGAGAGGGGTCCCATAGAAAACCCCAAACATTCACAGGTTATTGCCAAGGCTATTGGTTAATCTTCTCACCTTGATGACAAGGCCTACTGCTGAAGAGAACACTTACTTATGTCCTTGAACACAGAGGAGTTGGTCTGGTGTCTATCTAGAAGCTTCACCCTACTGACTAGTGTTCATGGTATTGGAAGGTTCTCTTCACACTACCAGGTGAAAGGTAATCATCAATATCACCTAGCTACAAAACCTGGAACCTACAACAGGGACCTTCTTCAAAGACACACTGTGTAATAGTGGCACAGATATTATGAGAGTAACCAACCGCTTCCTGGCTGGATTAATGCTCACTCCATGAGATGGAATCCATGCCTGACACTGATAAAGTAAATAAGAACATAGGACTAGATAGGTCATGGGCCTTGTGGGGGAAACCTAATAGTATTTTTCTGCTAAAGGAACATAGCAATAAAATGACTACTAAACACATATTTTTATATCTATAGATCAGTCCCTTTTTCAACCCACATTGGAGAAGCTTCTTCTTGTAGTAGATAAGAATTAACACAAAGACCCATAACTGGGCAGTATGCAGAGGTGGAGCACTCAGTACTAAATGGGATGTTTACATAAAACCCCTCCTCTCAAGGCTCAGGGATTCATGAGAAAGAAGAGGCAGAAAGACCATAAGAGCCAGAAGCAATGGATGACTCTGAGGAAATAGTGTCTTTCAGACACTATTCCAGATACTACAGAACCAATTTCCATATGAACTCATAAAGACTGTGACAACACATATAAAACCTGCACAGGGTCAAGCCAGATGTTGCTCTCAGCACTGGGGGGTGTGTGTTGTGAACACAGGTTTCCACCCCTAATCTGATGTCTGATTGCAATGGGAAAATTGGTTTTCTCCAGTGGAATCTCACTGGGTGTATTAATCACACTTCAGGGCAGAATCCCTGCCCAAGAGTATTTGACCAACACAAAATGAACTCTATGGTATTCTTGTGAACTTTTTGTTTCATTTTGCTTGTGTTGGGCATTTTTTTTTTGTCTTTTTGGTCTTTTGCTTGTTTATTTTGATTTTTGTTTTTGTGTTTTTGTGAAGATTTTTATGTTTCCTGATTTTTTTGCCTTTATTTCTTGTTTTCTTTTTGTGTGTGTGTAAAAGAGAGAGAAAGAGAATAAGAACATAAAGGTGGGTGGGTAGAGAAGTGAGGAGGACCTGGGAGAAATTGGGGGAGGAGAAAAATATGATCAAAGTAATGAATGAATTTTTGATAAAAATAATTAGAGTGATATAAACTTATTCAGTCAACTCATTTCACATGTATTTTTTAATACTTATTTTATTATTTTATTTGTATGAGTGTTTTGCCTGCATGTACATTCCTAACACCCATGGATTTCAGAAGATGGCATCAGATCCCATGAAACTGGAGTCACAGAAGGGTGTCTGAGTCTCTCCATGGCTGTGCGGGTTGTACCGGGGTCCTCCGCAAGAGTAACTGACACTCTTAGCCACTGAGCCAGCTCTCTAGCCACACAAGTATTTTTCAAGCTTCTGTTTGATGTTAGGCCTTATTCTAGATGTTTAGGGTAATTACATAAATGGAACAGATTTAAAGAGAAAGCAAGCCAGGCGTCATAATTCACACCTGCAACCCCAGCACTCAGGAGGCTGAGGCAGAAGGATTGCTGCAAATTTGAAGTAAACCTGGGTATATATCAAGACCTTGTCTCAAATTAAAATGAATAAAATCCAAAACCAGTCTCACCAGGATAAGGCAAGAAATGTGACAGCTGGCTGCTTCCTATTGGCCGTTCAAAGGGGGTGAATCTGTTCTCCAGCCTTTTCTAGCATCTAAAGATTGGCTGCTTGCCAGTGGCCTAAGACACGCCCCCTCCTATCCTCCAAGATAGCAGTGTGGGCCTCATTCCCTCCTCAGTTGCCCTTTCTTCCCCCACAGTCTTCCTCCCTCCTCCCCTCTCACTCTCAGTCCCTTCCCTTCTTCTCTCTTGTTCAGACACATGCCCCCTTCTATCAGCACGCCCCTCCAGTGTGTCCCCTTTCCAGACTCCCTCTGACAAGGACTTCGGGGATTACATTCAGTCTACCCGGATAATTTCTCCATCTCCATTTAACACAGCTACAAAGTCCTTTTACCATGAAAAATGGCATCTATGTATTCTGGGATTAGGCTGGACACGGTCACTTGGGGAAGCATTATTTTATCTCCCAGAGCAACTATGGCAGCTTTACTTTTGAATAGTAGTCACCATAAAACTCTGTGTCTAGCAAGCATGGAGGGAAAACAAAGTTTTGGACAAAAGACTGATGGTTTGCCGGAGTTTGCTGAGAGGACACGAAAGAAAGGATCGAAAGATGTAAAAATAAAATAAACAAAATGTGAGTATGCATAGTTATGCATTCACTGTTTAAAATGATGATAGAAAGCATAGTTCTAAATGTAAAGAGGAAGAGGAGGAGGAAGAGGAGGAGGAGGGGGAGGAGGAGGAGGAGGCGGAGAGGAAACGGCCGCAGCATAGCAGTGTCTCTTGCCTGTACTCCGCAAGTTAAGATTGGTCTGGGCAACAGCAAGATCATGGCAAAACAAACAACAACAAACTCCAAACAACCAAAAAGTGTGTGAAAATACCATAAAACAAGGTTATGGAGATGAGGGACAGCCCTGATGAGGTAAGAGGTACAGCAACCTAAGGTTCCAATGAGGTGTATGGAGAAGACAGAGGTCACACGTAAGCATTTTGGCTAACCCCTAAAAGGATACAGAAATGTGGAGGGAAAAACCATCACTCCAAATGGACAGTGATTCAAACCTACCATATAGAATGTAGGGATGTCAGTAGTTAAGAACACTTGCTACTCTCAGAGAGGACAGGGGTGGGGTGGGGTGGGGTTGTTTCACAGCACCTACATGGCCGCTCCTAACTTCCCCCATATCCCCAGTTCCCTCTTCAGACCTCCATGGATACCAGGCACACATGAAGGTCACATACATACATGCAGGCAAAACACTCACACACATAAAATATATAAGTCTTTAAAACACATTAAAAAGAAAGAAAGCTCTACCATATTCCAACATAGCCTGCCCGTCTCCCTCTCTCCCTTCCTCCTTCTGTCCTTTCCTCTGTTCCTGGGGAAGGAATTGAATTCATGGGTGAGAAGACACTTTTTCTGATGCTCTCATTAACTAGGACTCACTGGGCACTGGCATTTCACTATCCATCCTTCAGGTCCTTTCTCACACTAGGAGCCTGCCAACAGGAGGCTTGCAGACTCTCAAGAGACTAGTCATGTGGATCTGTGCAGCTTTTATTCACCAATATTCCTGCCTAAATGAGCTTGTTAACTCCGCCCTTGTTTCCTGTAATCCTGGGACTAAGCTTTGCATTCGACTTGAAGCAGGTTTGAGGGAGAACTAAGGTCTGCTTCCTGAAGGTTTCTCACAAAGCTGGTACAGAGTGGCACCACTCAGATGGGAAAGTCAGCAAGTATTATGCTCCACAGGCAATCCCTGAGCTGTATCTGGTGATGTGGCCAGCATACTGGCTCCCGGGGGCTTCTTGAACCCTCCACACATACTCATCAGGGGAGTAAGCATCACTGAACAACATTTATGAAAGAGCCCTAAGGCGTGTGGCATATGGTGCTAGGCTGCATAAGAAGAGCAGTCGCAGCCCATGTCTTTGGGGAGCTTATAATACCAAATGTTTTTTTCATAGCCTGAAGTTGTCTGGGTAAGGCACGGCACTAAAAGACTTCATTCACACCCGCAAGAGCCAGTTTTTCTCAGCCGGTGTCTTGCTCTGTCTCTCCTTCCAGGCTCTAGGCTCAAGCTCAGCTCAGTTAAAAGGGTTCATTATTAGGAGAACACACTAAAACTCTCCGTACTGAAACAGAACTCATGCCAGAACCTACACAAGTCTGGTTGCCTCCCTTCCCCAGGATCTCCTGAGTTCACACAGGCAATAAAGGTGAATAATAAGAATAAGAAGCCTTTGGTGTCATATCAGCAGATATAATAGACCCTTGGTGACACATGCTGACCCTCAGGAAGGACCTGTAAGTGAGCTCCTGGAGGTTCTCTCCGGTTATTGTGATATGCAGGGATGGGAGGACCTCGAGGAGAAGGTCACCTTGAGTTAGTTCTAAATGGAATTCTGATAGAGAAAAAAGTAGTCACAGGCCTGCCAAACTTCTGGAGGGTCCCAGAAGAGTTGGGGGACGTGAGTTGACCTGCCAAGATTTGTGAATAAAACGGTCTATTTCTCTCACTGTGCGGTCTATTTCCTCGCTGCATCCCAGCTCATCCTCATTGGGGGAGATGCTCCTGTTCTGAACCCAAGAGCGACAAGGTGAATGAATGGCTGAAACCTGACTTCACAGAGTCCGATGAAGTGTTAAACAGTGCAGCCACCCCTGAAGTCTAGGTCTTAATCAGATGGAAGCAAGACAGTCTAGAACACTAAGATCCCTTTCTCTTATCCTGGGAGCTGAAGAAAAGGGCTCTGGGGACATTGACCGACAGAAAAGCCCATGTCAACCTCACAGGAGTTAGAGGTCAGAGTGAGCACCGCAGGTCATGTGGTCTATTCGTGTCCGAATCTGGAAAACACACAGCCACAAAGCTGAGGTAGTCTCTTCTCCCGCAGAGAGGAGTTGGTTTTTTTTGTTTGTTTGTTTTTGTGAGGAAACCTCTGAAACCGACGTCTGGCCTGATGCTGAAGCCTTCACTCTGGAACTTCCCTTCCCAGAGCCGTGTCTTCATTCTTCCCGATGACTGGAGGCTGCACTTTCAAGAGGTCTTGCCTGAGTGACCACAGCCAAGGATGGCCTTAGGCAAGGGTCATGGCTCTTTAAGAGGAAGCACCCATCCTTCACCAAATTCTTAGGTCTTTTTTTTTTTTTTTCAATCTTACCATTTCCTCTGCCCATGGAGACTTCTCATGACACTGCACGATCACACAGATTTCTCTGTCAAAGTAAGTGATTCTTACCTGTTTTGTTTTTCTGAAACAAAAAGTAAAGGGTGCTCCTTTTCTAAGGATTTCATAGTCACAGACAAAGCCAGTCAACATTTCAGACCCCTGATACATGATGGTCAAGTTTGGAAGGGACTCATTCTTTATGTGGATGAGTAATTCAAAATTCTGTCCGATTCCAGAGGGTGTTTGCAATACATCTTAATCTCACTCAGAATTCTTTTTTTCATATTGGTCTTGACTGAAGCCAAATACACTCTGCACTGTGCCACAGTAACAGCAAATGTACACATTGTATCTGCACATCTTATTTAAAAGACTGATGTCTTTTGTAAATGGAACTTTCTGAAGCCAGATGATTATATCTTTCTATGGAGAAAATGGGAACACTTTTAAGTATTTTTTAATATTGAGTAGTTTAGAAGTTACTTAGAAATTTTCTGATTAATAAGAAGCATTGGGAGTTCTGTTGATATTTTTCTCATTTTAAGGTCTTTGTCATAATTATTCCAGCTGAACCTGTTTCTTCATTCTCTGAGCCATTAAACAAAGTAGCCTAGATAGATTTTCTACCAGTGAATATGTGATTCATACCTCCCACTCCAGATTTAAACTACCAATGAGATCTCTTCTCCTTTTGAAAAATAAATGGGCATGCATTATTCACCCAGGATAGGGATAGAAGGAGGTTCCTCATTATTTTTATATTGTTAATATTTTATTATTTAACTTTATAACTAAGTAACAATTATAGCCCACAAGTAGTCCAACTCATTTATCTAATTTGCCTTCATTGTCAAGTACTCATAATGGATGGGCAGAAGAGTAGACTATGGTAATACTTCATTGATAAAGACTTTAACCATCGTGGAAAACCTGTACACTTTAATGCGGTATTTCTTAACCTGTGGGTCATGACCCCATTGAGGATTGAATGACTCTTTCACAGGGGTCGCCTAAGACCATCTGCATATCAAATATTTACATTATAATTCATAACAGCAGCAAAGTTACAATTATGAACTAGCAACAAAAATATTTTTTTGGTTAGAGGTCACTACAACACGAGGAACTGTATTAAAGGGTCTCAGCATTAGGAAAGGTGAGAACCATTGCTCTAATGCAAAGCAGAGAGGAAGCCAATCACAGTCCAGACACCCAGAGGAGCAGTTTCCATTCTGGGGAGACTGTGCGTGTTCTTTTCTGAATCTCTGTTACTGGCTTTTGAAAGTTTGTGGGCATATTGTATTTAATATCAATGACAACTTCCCCCCCATGCCTTTGTTAGCTCTTTGGAGGCCTTACTTAAGTGGTTACATAAAATCACATCAAGCGAATGACATACTTAAAGGCATTAGATTGTTTTGCTCTTTTAAACATAATTGCACTAGATGCTTTGAATGAAAGTTTTCCCATCTTCAGGATTAATCTTCACCAAATACATTTCTGAATGAGAGTAACATGTTGGCATGTTATTCCTATTATTTATAAGACTATTTAAAGGCCATAATTGTTTTTAAGTAGACTCTTTACCCCTGCCCTGGGGAGTACTCACTTGGCTGCTGAAAGAAAGAAATACTTCCAGGAAGAGGATGGATAATTCTAGCCTTTCAGAGGATTTCTTCTTTGAACTGTCACTACTTGTAGGTAATTCACATTATATTATTGCCCTGTTCTTTCCCAAGTTCAAGATTTCCATGTTCTGCTTTCAGAATACTGGTGCCTGATCTAGTGTTTAGTGTGGAGAGAGGAACTCATTAAAGACCCAAAGAGAAAAAAAGACAGAGAAAACTCCAGGGTGGGGGTAGTTAGCATTCTTTATGTGGCTGGAGCTGAGTGATTTCACTTTGTTTTTGCATCCTTATATTATATAGTTCCTGGAAGAGTACGACATCAGGCTGTGGGAATGTCAGTGCACACATATTTCACATCTGCCTGGCCATGTGAACGTGACTGTGCCTTGATGTCATTGTCCCTCACGGAAGTCATGATGAAGAGAATTAGCGCCTTGGTAACTATAGGGAAGGTTCCGGAGGGACATGTTCAAGAATGACTTAGAAATTATAGACCAGATCACCCAACTATCATAAAGCTATCAGCAGTTAATAAAATGAGGTTTTCTTTTCATTGAAAAATAGTTGGCGTTTTCCCCCTGGAAAAAAAATACTGATGTTGGAGGCCTTTGGAACTGTCTCTGAGTTTCTCTCTGCAGACTTTTTCATTTCCTCTTTTTCTTTCTTTTACACATAGTGAGGTTTTAGAGACAAGTTCCAAATATGCTCAGAACAAATGTACATTCCCTAAGAGTAGTGTAACTTCAATGTCACTGCTTCTAGAGCCCTGCTATTACAGGTCCACTGCAGTCTCACATGCCCTACCCCAGGGTCACAGGGAACTTAGGGTGTGGAGACATTTGTAGGAAGAGTTCCAAGAACAAGCACGAGAATGTTCTGAATGAACAGAGTTTCTAGCAAGGGGGAATCAAATGGTGTCTGTAGGGTTTATAACTATGCTTGGCTTAAATGTCAACCTTCTTCATGCTGCCACAGGGAAGAAGTTGGGCATTAGAAAACCCAGAAAGTCTCAATCTCCCCCGTCCTCCCTCTCTCTCTCTCTCTCTCTCTCTCTCACACACACACACACACACACACACACACATGTATCTCAAGTTACTCAGCAGTAAGATGATACACTAGAATTTTATCTGAGGCCTCAAGAAAGCTCTTATGAAGCAACCAGAATTCATGCTAACTGCCTGCAACAGATCAGCAAAGAAGACAGACATTACCACTCCTCTGTGGAACTTACAACTGTTACACAGCACTTAAGTAGTTTTGAATAAAAACCTGAGGGTGGGGAGGGAAGGTACAGCGTGAGTTCACAGAACAGGGGATCCAACTGGCCAGAGATGTGTTTGAACTCAAGCAGGAGCAGATGGAGCAGGGAGGCAGGTGGATGGGAGGAGCTTTCCAAGACCCACAGAAGACTCTAACACTGCCTACTGTGCCATCAGCAGAGGAAAGAGTGGATTAAGAGAGTGAGCAGAGATCATACCAGAGCTCCCAGGATGACAAGAGACATTTAAACTTGATCGTAAAAGCATTAAGAAGTTGGGGGTGGGCAGGTGAGCCAGCAAATGTGTACCTGGGGGTTATGAGTGTTTTGAAATGTTTTGGCCTCTCCCCCTGACCCTCTGCATTTTTCCTTCATCATCTTGCTTTGCAAGCAGATATGTGACTTTAGCTTTTATTACTTCAGAAGCAGTATGTGTCAGGAAAGAAGGCATATAGTAGAAAGATGTACATTGTAGGAAAAATGGGCCTTTATATTCAAAGTTTTAAAGGAAACATGGAAATTTACAAAACAAGTAGAAAGGGGATGTGAGGAGGAGAAGAGAGGGCCTTGTTAGAAAAATAAATTCCTTTGGAACTAGGACTGTAGTTGTATGCTGCTGTGGTGGCTCATCAAGGAAGGGGGGCATTTTTCATAGGTGCAAACCCTGTCAGACCTCAGCAGAGGGAACTACCCTCATGGCCAAAGCTATACTGGACAGTGGAACCCTGAGCATCCCAGCTCAGGTGTTTTTATTGATACAGAACTCATCAGATGTTCTACTGACAGCACATGCAGATCATTAGTAATCAAACATCCTCCACATAAATCTAACACCTGCAGACAATACAAAATGCCAAGGCCTAGGTAGCCCCTTACCTAACAGTGCACAAAACAATTATTTTATACATAACTAAAATTAAACTTCTACAACACGGGGCAGAGTAGGGCATGATGGTCCATCTTTGTAAAAGAGTTTTACATCTCTTCATGAGACAAAAGACAAAAGTAAGTGAATTAAACAAATTTGGGAACCCATGGTTCCATGAAGAGAAAGAAGAAATCACACAGACACACACCATGAAGACGTCCATGTTGACTGCCCATAACGAAAGAGTTAAGCCTCATCATAAAGAAGACATGATAATTATATATAGGTTTAGAAGCCTTGCCTTGAAACCTAGTATAAGTATCTGGCTCTAACACAGTGGTGGGTGTTGGCCTTCTTACATAAACACGGAAAGATCCATTGGTGTGGACTGATTTAAACATTACATATAATGGTAGCTAGGCCCAGCCACAGATGTGGGCTCTCCATAGTTTCCAGTGAAATAGACAATAAAGGATGCATGCCAAACAGGAGGTGAGCTCTGACAGATTCTGCTGAGTAGCTGGCATTTGGCCTTGGGAGAGTCCCTGAGG
Source organism: Cricetomys ansorgei (assembly GCA_026225945.1). Lineage (NCBI taxonomy): Eukaryota > Metazoa > Chordata > Mammalia > Rodentia > Nesomyidae > Cricetomys > Cricetomys ansorgei. The sequence goes on from JAMJFZ010000242.1 coordinate 8,119,457, forward strand.
TTTACCACTGCCTAAGTCCTTTCTTATTCCTCTTCCAGCCTCTTCTACCTCTCTTCCACCGCTGTTTCCTTCTTTTTGAGTCTATGTCTCTCCTTTGACTATTTCCCTCTCTCTCTTTGTCCCCCCAACACTTTTCTTGTTCCTTTCTTTTCTTCTGTATTCCTTTAAAAAAAAAACAAAAAACAACTTCACTAAGTTGTGTGTGTGTGTGTGTGTGTGTGTGTGTGAGACTTAGCATGTGCCTAGGGAAGTCAGAGGAAGTCAGTACTCTCCTTCTATCATGTGGGTCTCAGGGATCTTCTGTTTTGGTCTATTTTCTCTTTTCTGTTACACTGTGATCTATAGGACTCTCTCTAGAGGACAGTGGAATTTGGAAACCCTAAAGAGGAGTTAAGCACTTCCTGGCTGGTCCTAGCTTTAGAAGCTGACATTAGAGCTGGCAGGAAATAGATTGTGATTGTAGCAGCAGCCATTCACAGGCTGCATCCCACTTCCTGCTCACAAGCCTACCAGCCATGCTATTCACATGCTGTCATTTCAAGCAGGATTGTTTATCCATCACATAATGCTAGTCTATGTTGTGTCTGTTAGAGCTTTGGCGAGGACGCTGGCTTGGATTGGACAGTTGGACCCAGGCACATGGTCAACACAAAATACGAGAGATCCATATTTAGGCATGAGCAAGCCTTAAACATGAATAGAGGTTGGAACAACTGTGGCTCTGGAAATCCAGCCCACAAATCAGGTCACACATCAGGGAAAATCAAAACAGAATTAAGTTGGCCACTTTTTCTCTGCAGAAACATGAGAGGCGTTTTGAGTTAAGTTTATCAGTGCCCTATTTTATACAACCTTTTCTCATGCACCAATGAAGGAGTTCCAGAAACTCACCCAAAGCATGGATTCAGAGGCAGCACATGATCAAATAAAAATTTTCTCCTAAAGAGCTGAGAGAACATTGGATAAACCTCTGTCTGGGACAATGTGCATGCATTGCTTCTCAGTGGATGGCCAAGAACTACCATTGCATTTTTAAAAGACCTCCAAGGCCGACCTTCCCCTGAAATTTAGAATCGTCTCAGATTTACCCTTTCTGTGTCTCCTTGTCCGCTCAGAACCTCACTGTAGTCAGCTATTTGTTTGCTTGTCTTAGTTTCCGGGTACCAGCTAGCCTGATCTTTCTAGTTTCACATCATCCTTCTAGCTGTAATCATCCTGCAAGTCCCAGGGCATAATGTCTAGCATCTAAATGGAGCTCCCTCTCAATCATGCTGTCCTTTTTGTCTCTTTAAAGTCACTGTCCTCTGTGCATTCCAGTTGTGACCCGGGAGGGGAGGATTCTGGTGTCACCAGAAGATGTTTCTTGGTGCTTCCAAACCTCCCCCACACCTTCTGCTCCACACCACCTTTTCTTAAAACACAAACTTTGTTTTTCTATTATTAGTTTAGGAGGAGAGAAAATATCCAGTTGAACCAGAAGAAGGAAAATACAGCAGCGGTCCAGAAGCCTAAACAAGAGCTCTCATCCAACCACACGCACAGGCTTGCATGCCTAATAGCCAGTTTAGGGAATTAAACTGTCCATGCTGTCAAGAGACAAGTGCAGACTCAGAGGAGACCATCACAGAGGCTCTAGACACTTAAGGCAATCTGGAAAAATTGGGAGGCTTGCAGATCTAAATTCAATCATCTGGGTCTTAAATATAAACTGTGGACAGAAAGACTCCCCACCCAGTAGATGATGAATAAAGCTGATAATTAAATTTTGAGACTTCTGACTCCCCTTGTAGTCCAAAGACACAGAGTCAACCCAGATCCACACACATGTTCTGTTAATGCAACACTGACTGAAAGGTGAAAGGTAGGTATAATGGTATGTAGGGAATGGACAGGCCTTCGCCTTCTATACCTAGGAGTGACCTCTATATGCTTGGAATTCATTGAGGGATAGGAGTTGTTGTTTTTTGTTTTTGTTTTTTTAATACATGGTCAAAGTCCAGTAAAATCTCTGGGCATCGAAGTTGCAGCACACGGGTCTACTCGGTATTATTCTGCATTCGTCACACGCTAATCTGATGGGAAGGTGATATCCAATATCCAAATATCCAAATATCCAATATCCAAAAATTTTGCATTTGGGATCCTCTCATATCTTTCCTTGTGCATGCATTGTTTTGGCCGATTCTATGTTTTCATCTCTTTGCTATCTAAAATTGTAATTGGAGTTGGGACAATAACTCAGTGATAACAGAGAGCTTGCTTAGCATAATTAAGGTCTTAAGCTCAATTCCCATCCCCTCCCTCTCAAAAAAACAAACAAACAAAAAAACCAAAACAAAACCAAAAACCCTCCAAATCTTTAAAATTAGAGACATATGAACAGCATTTTCCTGAGTGGTGAGTAATTTGATTTTGGAAAATTACCAACTATGAGGGGATATTGGGAACCTGTAGGTTTAAAGCCAGTTGATCGTAAATATGAGAGTTCTGGGAACCCTGGGCTTGCAGCTCCTGCCTGAAGTGAGAGCAGTCTTGTGGAGGATTGTGCCCATGGGGTCAGGTGCCATCACAGCAGAACAACAGGTATCCACAGGACCAGATTTGCTACTCAGAGGCACTGTTTCTGATTGCAGTCACCCAGGTTTCCAGAGAAAGAACCAGGACCCAGTGAGAGCTCCAGGCTTGCATATGCCAGCGGAAGGGCTGTGCCTTCCACAACCGCATGGCTCCGTGTGCGGTTAGTATGAAATTTTAATTTGTGTTTGTCAAGAGAAGAAATTCCATGACTAACTCTATTTAATAATTTAAAAAACCCACCAGTTTTCACACAGTTTTGTGCCAAGTTGTATCTGTACCACGCCAAAGTTAAACGGAAGTAAGAAAGAAATAAGCACATCCTCTGAAACATCAGCAGTAATTTTTTTTTCTGTTCAAATTGATGATATATTCCAAAGTATATATTATTTTTTGTTTGCTCGTGTGTTGGTTTATGTTATGCTTTGGTTTTATAATCTAAGAAAATGAGTTAAAGGGGAAATCCAGCAAGCTTGTAGGAAGAAGATTTGTTTGCCAAAGGCTGGAGAAGGCTCTTCCTAGACCTGCTTATGCATAACTTAATAACACTATTTTTTTTCCCCAGGGGGTATCATTTTGGCTCAGTGGTCTTGGAAATGTCATTTCACCATTTGTTAAATTGAGGCTTAAACGAGATGACCTAATATTCCATTCCATTTAAAAACTGTGAGTGTACCTCTAAAAACTTATGTTTATTTATCCATATTCTAAAAAAAAAAAAAAAAAAAAAAAATCCACAGATGTTGGAGGTGAGGGAGAGGGGTTCTGGAATAGGTGAGCCCTGCCATGGGAAGATTTGCATAAAGCTGATTTAGCAAGTGAAAAATGGACTGTGACAGATTAGTGCTGGGAGGCTTCATCTGCTCAGTATCTGGCCCAGGAAGCCTGGTCTGATCGGATCTTCAAAGTCATATGGTCCCTATTTGGTTTTACAATAAATAACCCAGACTTATGAGTTAGACACCAATTAATGAAATCATCTAGCCCAGAGGAGAGCACTCCTCCTTGGCAGACATTTGGAAGCATAGCCCATCCATTAGGTTTGCCAAGTGTGCCCCTGATGGAAAGGATAGGATCCTGCCCAATGCCATAGGACCTTTGCTCTGAAATCTACCAATTGCTTGCTGGGGAGGTCAGGGCAGGCTGAGCTGACACAGATTCACTAATGACATGAGGAGCTCTCATTTTAGGGTAGACTCGATATTGGGAAGTACTCAGGGTCCATTGGACAAGGAACTTCTGATAAATTACAATTACTTACTTTGTGTATACACATCTTGAAAGGATATAGGATTGATTTCAGGGAAGAAGCATTTTATAAAGTACTTTGGGCAGCATCTTGAAGCACCATGTTTCTGGTTGGGGGAAGAAAGTATTGATGTAGTCATGAATATTGAGAACTAAACCCACCATGGGTGCTCAATATATATCAAGCAATCAATCAATTCTCCAGCCACAGAGATGTTTCCTGTGCCAAATATGTAGTCATGGAAGGGAGCCTGGCCCAAGACCTACCTCCCTTTTCCAAATGACGTGACTCCAAACTCCAGGAAAAGTTCTGGGTGTTTTTCCCCCTCCTTCATCCCACAGCACCTGATGGCACAGTTCCTGACAGTGCTGGAAACAGCAGTTTCCAAATCAGACATGGAAGCCATGGGATCCGGCTACATGTTGGTCAACCATCTACAAATGCATGGAAGTAGAATCTCACATTGTATCCAGGCAGCTGACTGGAAGTTGCTGTACCTTCTTTCCATTAAGAGAAATGCGATTTTGGAAAATGCAGACCTTTTGTATGGAAGTGTTTAGCATTGAAAACACCTGCTGGAAGACAGCCACAGACTGCATTTATTTGGGTCAATTTTGCATCAATCAATATGCCTCGAAGATGACATTCTGCATTTCTTTACATTTAGTAATCCTTATAAATTTATACTCTAAGTGTTGTGGAAGAATATTAAAAATGCACTTTCAGGGCTGACAAGCAGCTAACAATGTTTTAAACAGAGTTACCATGAATAATTACCATTGTGGTCCGGTCATGTGGGGTTACCTTCCTTCAAACTCTTACTACCTATGCTTCCACAAATGTGCAATGTAATTCAGGGGTTCAAGCCTACTCTGCCCTTTAACATGCAATGTGTTTTAATGGTTCCTTGGAGACAAATGATTTGCAAAACTGTTTCAGTCATAACTTTACAGATCTTTTGATGGGCCACCGCCTCTGGCTTTAAGAGAACTAAAGTACAGAACATTTATGTTTTCTATTTAATAGCCATGTGTCAAATATCTACACAGTTATTTGAAATATGGGATAATAATTTGGATATTACTTGTGTGGGGTTTTTTCTCTTGCCTTATGAGTCTACATTTCTCCCCTTAGGACTGTCAGACATATGGCCTCCATGCAAAGTCAGTTTCAGAGAGAATAGGTGAACAAAACGGCGCATTAAGAATTTTCAAATTCAAAGTCTGACTTTCCTGGAGTCTGATAGAAGACTGAGGAATTGGAGACAATTGGTCTCCTCTGGGTTCCATCCCTAAATGACTCGACTGATCCTCAGAGCTGGCAAAGGAAAGATTACTGAGGATTCACAAAAGGCAAAAAAAACAAAGCAAAACAAAACAAAACAACAACAACAACAACAAAATAAAACAATAGATAAGGTAGGTACTTTGCCCAGGTTGGGATGAAGCGTGTTTTCCTTTAAGGATTCTGAGAGATGACCAGTCCCCACAGGATTCCTTTTGCTACTGAACCTCAGGAAAGCAAGCTAAATGGGGTATAGCCATCAGGGAAAATGAAAGAGGAAGGAAAAAGAAAGTCCCAGGATGTCTTAAGTCAGTGGTTCTCAACCTTCTTAACTCTGCAACCCTTTAATACTGCTTCTCATGCTGTGCTGACCCCCCCAACGATTGCTGGGAGCAGTGCAGGGGAACAGCAGGCAGTATTGGAGCTTCAGGGGTTCAGCCTACTGTTTAGCAAGGTGACAGTAGGTTTGTACCTTGGCCTTGAGGGGATTGTCTCCTGAATACCCTTTGCTATTGCTGGGCCTTATCGTGCTTGTTGCTACCACGGTCTCCCTGTCTCTTTTGTGGTATGAAAGTTCTATGGGGATCTCTAACCCCTCAGTGGACAGTGTTACTGGCACACATAACAGTGATGATGATTTTCCCTCAAGCAATGCCACTTGGGCAAGGCAATGCCACTCAGTTAAACCAGTGGTTCAATTGAAACTCTAGAAACATGTATAGTTAGGAACAATAGGTGTTTTTCACATATAGTTACAGAAGAAAACATATTTTGCTAGGGACTTGTTCCGTCAGGGTTAGGGAAGCTAGAACAAAGAAAGCTTAATTGCTAGGGACCATGAGTTTCACCTATGAAAAACAGACCCATGATCAAGAAATAACAAATGAGTCTCAGTGCCCATAGTTAGGCTTGAATTCCTCGACCACAAATAAAATTGATTCTTTCCTGGTTTCTATAATCAAAAGTTTACTGATGAGATTTTTGCACCTTGAGGACATAGAGCTATGCAGCAGATTCTCCTTTTACCTAAGAAAAGCAAAAGGGCCCCTGACTTTTTCATTTTCTAGTTATAATAAACTTGCTTCACTGTGTTAACTACATAAGAATTGTGTTAGGTCAGGACACTATGATGTGCACTCATTCCCTAGCAACCTGCCAGCTACAATACAAGCTGGCTGTGAAAATATTTGTCTTGCTTAAACTCTGTTAACCTATAATAGAAAAATTATTGTTTCTGGGATATAGATGTATTGTGGAGGTAAAGTACGTGGAAAACTGGGTGTTCATGAGTACTCATGTGTGGGTATTGAAAACGACCTGCTTAAGTATGTTACTTGTAATCATTCACTGGGAAAAATAGGACTCATGATTATGATGTGATTTCTTCTTACATAGAGGGTATTGTTTAAAAGGTGTATAGGCGTAATGGAAATAATAAAGAAACAGACAAGAGAGGAAAGAAGGGAAGAAGGGAACTTGTAAGATGTGTGGGTAAGATTGATATGTGTTGGAGCTTTGCTTCCATAAGGAAGAAGCTTACAGAAGGAAGCTTATAAGATGTATGAGTGAGATGTGTATATGTTGAAGCTTTTCTTCTTCTACAAGAACAAGAGGAAGTGTATAAGATGCATGGGTAAAGTGTGTGTGTGTGTGTGTGTGTGTGTGTGTATTATTTTGTGGAAAAATATAGAGAAAATAAGTTTTAAAAAGAGAAATTGCACAGAGAGGAAAAGCTTGAATATAGACAAAGGAAAAGAAAAAAAGGTAAAATAAAGAAATAGCTTGCTTTGACCTATCCGGAAGACTTATTCCTGCTTCCCCTGTTGACGTTACACCTCCTTGTCATCGCCTGGCCCACTTTGCTGGTCCTCAGTAAATGATAAAATTATTTTCATTCCTACTTCATGACTGTAATTCTGCTACTGTAATGAATCATAATGTAAATATCTATTATACAGATGGTCTTAGGCCATCCCTAAGGGGTTATGACCTACAGGCTGAGAACCTCTGTCTTAAGGCAAGAGTAACTAGTCACTGAAGAAAGAGGTGTGGTTTAAGGTGTCTAGCCAGGGGTCTAACATGGTAACTCTTCCTCACAGTACATGCCAAGTCTTGGGGTTGGAGACTTCCCAAGATCCAAATACATGGACCATCTCACAGAAGTCAACAGATACAGACAGAGAGAGGCCAAGGTGCTTCCTAACCCCCAAGTCATCTGCCTTCAATACTCATAACAGATGCTTCATTGATAAAGACGGTACCTAGGAGTATCCCATATACTCTGTCAGTAAGGGTATCCAGCTGAAATCCAGAAGCCTTCACAAAGGAAAGAAAACAGAAACGCTCAGGTGAGTACATTTAACAATCAGATTATGGACAACGTGTTGTGAGATGGCTCAGTGGGAGCAGGTGTTTTATGGCCAAGCATTAGGACCTGAGTTCAATTCTCAAATGGTAGAAGGAAAGAACTGGCTCCTACAAGTTCTCTGGCACACATGAGTTTGCAGTACATGAGCAGGCGTGCAGGTGTGCATGCGCCCACACACACACCAATTAATACATTTAAAAATGTTTAATAGAGGATAAAACTTTAGAATTAATCAGATCATGTTTGGTGAAGAGAGAAATTTAATCTATGGATGAAGCCATGATTCTTTTCAGTTTGTGGCTTGGTGAATGATCATTCTTAGTGTGGGGTAAAGTGCTCTCTCCTTATTGTCACCCAAACATAAATAATATACCCTACAGCCAGATTGTAAAATAAGCATTGATTTAGTAAGATCACTAGCCAAAGTCTGCTTAGAACATAAAGAGTCACCAGAAGGCCAGGCCACTCAGTACCCTAGTGAGCAAATTTAGGTAAATCATTGCTCTTTCTGAGGCTTGTTTTCTTACGTGGAAAATGGGGATAGTATTGCTCTACTCGACTCACACAAGGTCAGGGTAAAAACCAAGTAAGCAGAGAGTATGTGGACATGCTTCTTAGATGGCAAAGCGCTGCACACATGCGAAGTATCCTGACTGTTTCTGGCAACAGAAACAGAGAGGTCAGCTCTAAGGAACAACAAACAAACACCAGCAATTGCCTTCAAGACCCAATATATGAAAAGAATTCTTCCTGATGGGAATATAAGGGAATGTCTGGAAGAGTATGCTTCAGACCCATTTGACAAATAATTTTAACCACACTGGGATCCAGGAAGGGCAGCAGGCACAGGACCTTCTCAGTCTACCTCCACCCAACGTGTCGGGAAAGAAACAACGAGGAACTGATACACACTGACTTGCTTTTCATCCAAACTTTATATTCACTTTTATTTTACAAGGCCTATTCTTGGGTCTATAATACTAATCCTTCACTTCAAAATACATGACGACGACTCTAAATCAAAACCATCGATTCTCTTAGGTTTCATCTCAAAGAAAGTAAATCAGAAGCCAAGAAGCTACAAGATACTGCAAAGCAATGGGAACATTAAGAACAGGCCCCAGTGGTGGATAAACAAACTCTGGGGATAAAGGTATGTGAATACAAAGGAATTATTCAGTCCTGGCCCAGTGCCTGTGTGGCTTCCAGAGCCTCTCCTATGAGAGGAGACCATACACGTATATACTTAACTTACAGCAACAGCTTAGATACACATATTCAGATGAAGCCTATGCATCATTACATGCAATTAGAAATAATATCAGTTGTTTCTTGCTTATGTAACATCTATTATCCATTGCTTTTTCGATATAATTGAGGTTTTTATACATATATTTTTCTGTACTGTTTGCTTATGAGGGTTCTCCAAAACACACATTTATTGTCATAAATACTGATGCTGAAATAGGATCTCTACATACATTAAAACTGCATCACATATCTTAATGATCATTTCCCAAATAAGTTGAACAGACTTTTTGATATGAAAGGACCATGTAGGCTGCAGAGATGGCTCAAGGGTTAAGAGCACTGGCTCCTCTTCTAGAGGACCCAGGTTCAATTCCCATTTCCCACATGGCAGTTCACAACTGTTTCTAACTCCTGTTACAGAGGGTCCGACACCCTCATACAGATATATATGCATGCAAATCACCAATGTACATAAAAATAAATAAAATACTCTTTAAAACGAAAGAATCATGCATAGCTCTAAGGCAGTCATTCCATCCGTAGCTATCTACCTCTGGTGATAGATGCCAGTAAATAAATTTCATTCCAAATTGATTTAGAACTAAACATCCACACTAGATGTATAAACCTTAAGATAAGATTTGTATCCCTTTGGCTAATCTGTTTATTTTACCTACAGCTAACCAATTCCAAGAGTAACTACCACTGTATTTCTAAACTCCATAGGAACTTGGCTTTAGGAGGAACTGGCTTCACATGGAGAACAGAAGGTGAAGTGACTAATCCATCACACACTCAACCAAGACCTGACAAGGGGCAGAAGTATCTGACTTGAAAGTGAATCTATTTTAATCACATCCAAAATTATGAATCTAGACATTCAAGCCTCAGGAACAGGCATGCAAGGGATGAGAAAATTGTCTTTCAATGTCTTCTGCTTTTGCTAATAATCTCTGGAGACCCAGTCGAATCTTTATTCAGAATAATTCCATAAATGCAATGTTATCAAATTATGGTTGACATCTTCAGTATCCCAAATTGTGATAAAGTCCTTTTTTCCTATTCCTTTCAGACCAGGTACTTCAAAACATCAGCAAATCCAGAAATTGGAGAGAAAAGAGGAGGTACTCCAACACAGGAGACACCCTAAGTGAGTGAGTGTCCCATAGTCATCAGACCCTTTGTGACAGACAGTGTTATTTAAAGTAACCATGAGCTAACAGGGAAGAGAGTGGGAAATGATGGTAGCCATGGTGTTACTCTTGTTGGTAATATAATTCCCAGCAAAGCCAGGCCTTGAGTCTCCATCTCTAAAGCACCTACAGCTCCGTCAGCTTCTTGCCAATGCTTTCTGTGGGTGCCTGGTCCAGTGTTTCTGCCACGATGAGCTTTAAGAATAATTTCCTAGAACACATATTCCCACCCTCTGATCTCTGGAGCCATGGTTGCTTCATGGGGTGAATGGATTTGGGGTGGGGGAAAGCCCCATGACCAAAGCATTTCTACTTGAAACTGTTTTGTGTACTGAATCTTGTGATTCGTTTTCACCATTAGAAGAAACTTTAAAATTTCCTGATTTAAACAAACTTTTAATTAGGTGAGGTAGTGGACACTTTAAATCCCAGTACTTGAGAGGCTGAGGCAGGAGGCTCATTGCAAGTTTGAGGAGAGCTTGGACAATATAGTTGAGATGTTGTTACAATGAATTAAAAACACAAACTACAGTCAATATAATTCTTTCTTTTTACATTTGGAGCTAAATAATATTTCCAGGCAATGAGATAAATGGCTCATGAATAGTAATAGATGTGAACCAATGTTCAGTGGATGCTTTTCGATTTCGTTGTTCACTGTTTGGACTTGCATCATGAAAATAAATCAGAAGCACCTGCATGACTGTGTGTCTTTATGTGCCTGCCACTCCTCTGATACGTTTTATTTTATTAAATTCTATGCATCAATGTCCTCTCATCCAACTTCTGTGTCCTTTTTCTACCTATATTATTTAGTTTCTCTCCTCTTTTTGCTGGTTGGCTTTGCTGTCCAGAACCTTCTCTTTATCCATTCTGGATGGAGAATCAGAGCAAGAAGAGGAACGTGAAGTTTTGTGTGCACATCGTTGTTCTGGTGCTTGGCACTGACGCTGCTCAGTTGTGGGCCAAGGTCTACCCCACTATTAGTCTTCAGCTTACACACGCACTTTGCCAGTGATGAGTCATGTTCATTGAGTCTCATTGTTCTGCTGAGTGACCCAAGGAAAGGCAGAGAATTTGCCTTGAGGGGAGAGCAACATCTCAGGGATCCAGAATCTTATAAAGGAAATGCCGTCTAGTTTTTGTGAGGGGCATTTGGACTCTTGTTGGAGCTAAGTTACTTAGAAGAGCCATACCTGAGTCCTCTTCAAGATGCTTTCATGCCAACTACCATGCACCTGGGAAGATAAGACTATATAATGTCTGCAGCAGGTCTTTGGAAGCAAACAAACAAACAAAAATGTGGTTGGGCAGCTAAGGAAAGATACCTTTTTTTTTTTAAGTCACAAAGGCTCTTTGGATGCAATCAAACAAGGCACATTTGCCTTGTTGATAAACCCCAGGCCTTTCAGGGCTAAACCCAGCACAAACCAGGTCTGATTTAACTATCTAAGAGGGACTGGTCAGAGATAGCTCATGAACCCAGAGATGTAACACATCCCTGTAGACACTCCTCAGGGCCCTGCCACTACCATGTTGTTTAGAGCCTCGAGCTCTGCAAGGAGCACAGAAGATGAGTTTTAGATATGACAGAAGCACTGGGAGGTGGCAGACCCACAGTTGATCTGGTCAACTCAGAGATGGAGTCACCCAAGCTCTTTGTACCCACCAGTCCTAGCTCAGAAAAAGTGTTTGGCTGGACATGGTGTTGAGTTTTCCTATTGTCTTCCCATATTGATCCACTGACCAGATACGATACGCGCACAGCTTGGGATTTTTGCAAGTTTATAATCCACATAGAAGAAACATTGTTGTATAAACCTTGCCAAGACTATAGGCCTCTTAAATTCCCAACTAAGAAGCTGAAGAAATTTATGGCAGTGTTGCTAGAGGGGGAGGCCAAGTGAACTCACAATGTTGATCTTAGGTCTGTTTAAGTTTCTCTTGCCTCTTGGCACTTTAAGCAAGAGTGGAAAGAAATCATTTACTCCTAGGAGCATTAAGCATTTAGAAACGCAGGGTACCAGGGAAGGGCATTAGGGACATGGCTGATGTGTCACGTGAGGTCCTGGCCTGCGGAGGGCAAGCTCCGCTCCAGTGCTGTAGCCATTTGCGCCCGTGGCGACACAAGAACCTCAGGCTACCTTTGTGTAATAAACAGTGAGTTATACGGAGGTTCAGTTTTCCTACTGGCAAAGGCTTGATCATTAACCCATGTAAAAGGTCACGCTGCTCAGAGAGGGAGGACGATGTGAGGACGATCCAGTTGGCTCCCAAACATAAGAAAGTGGGTTTTTTTTTTCCGTGCAGGTCTCCTTTGCTCCTCTGTAATTATTTCTGGTTCCTCTCATGCTTTTTCTGTCTCTAAGGACTGCAGGATTTGCAACAGGAATCATACACATTCTGGCCATTTTAGGACTGTAGCTGGAGGAGAATGAGTTGAACTCTAAAGAGAAAAAAAAAATCAGCATTTAGCATGAGGTCCATACTTCGTTTACCAATCATGTGTGTGCGGGAGACTGTGGGATTTAATCAATGATGACACCACATTCTGCAAAGTGCTAGGATTCTGTGGAGCTTACAGAGGCGTGTGAGGCAGAATGCTATGGGATTCTCCCTTCCTGGGGAGAGCTGCTAGGGAAAAGAGGGAGCCGAGTTTTACTTGCCAGATCACTTTGATTTAATATAAGATGAAATGCAATCTGATACATGCACTGGTAATGGACTAACAGATGACTCAAGTAAAAAGTCATTTTAATGTGCAGTCCTGGACATGATGGATAACCTTCCTGGGAATCGCTAAAGCTGCCCCTATGGTTCGAGTGGCGATAGGAATTTTTGGGAGGTGATGCCTATGGTTACCTACCCCCTTCCCACCATCCCCACTTTAATGCTTGTGTGTGTGTGTGTGTGTGTGTGTGTGTGTGTGTGTGTGTATGTGTGTGTGTGTGTGTGTGTGTGTGTAATCTGAGTATTTTGTATAGGAGAATCTGGCTGGAGTTGAAACTAGAGAGAAACGTGGTTTAATACACTTTATAATTAAAAAATCCAATAAATCAGACTAAATTTTTTTTTTTTGGAATAACATCTCTTAAGAACCTCCCATATCCCAGCTTTCACAATTGGCAACTAAGATCTTCAAAAGAAAGACTGTTGGACATGGTTCTCAAGCTGAAGGAATTGAACCTATTTAAAGTCTATAGGGTTCTTTATAGACACTGCAAATGATGAAGGAGAAGAGAAGAAAGGGAAGGAGGGAGAAAGGGAGGGAGGGAGGGAAGGGTGAGAAGAAAAGAAAGGTCCTGGTTCCCACTTTCCCTGCAGCAGGAATGACTGTTTTTGCCCCTGCTAGGCTCCACCCTTCTCCCATTAAGTTCTGGGATTTGTGTATCTTTCGATACAGACACTCAAATGCTTTCTTTACTCAGGAAGTTATTCTCCTCACGCCTTGTGAGGTCTTGGAACCAAAATTAGTTGAGAAAGAAACAACTGCTCCTCCTCTGTCCAGAAAAAAAAATCACATTGTATCCTGTAGCTCAAAAAAGCTGGGGTGTTTGTGGGGGAGATAGTGTGTGGGGTGGATCTTATTCCCACATGTGTCATTTTTTCTCCTTAAGGGAACAGATGAGCCAAGAGGCACTGTCTGTTAATGTGGTTTATAGGAGAACAGAACAGATACAAATAGAGAGCGTTTGACTGGGGGACAACCTCTTAAGCTAGAATGTATAGTGTTGATCCCATGAGGATTTTGCTCAACTCTCTCTCTCTCTCTCTCTCCCTCTCTCTCATTTCTGCAGGCCATTCCTGGTTCTCACTTTGACCCCCTAATGTTAATGCTTAAGAGAAAAAAGCAGAGATATTTAATGAAAAGTATGTTTTACACCCAATGAAAGAACTGATAATTCACTCCTGTGAATAAGAGAAACGCTGGTTTGGAAAGGCTCTGTTTATTGATCTATAAATCAAAGTGGTCATGTCTGACCCAGCTGCTGGGGTGGTTGGGGTCAAGGAACCCTTTCAGTGTTAAGAAGCCTAAAGCTTCTCTCTTTGCAAGGCTCTCAATCAACCCTCCAAAGGCAAAAAAAAAAAAACAAAAAACAAAAAAACATCAAACAACCAAGATTTCCCCCCCAAAGGAAGGATGGTACAAATGAGTCTGCTTCTACAGGCTAAGAATGTCTTTGAGATTCGGTCACTGTGAGTGATTTTTCTCAATTATTTGGAGCCAAGTGAGAGACTGACGGGCGACAGCAGAGATCACTGCAATTAACACAAATGACTTCAAGATCAAAGACAGCGACTATCATCCATCTCACCCAGTCCCTTCTTTACAGGAGAGATAACTACTTCCTCATATCCATGAAAGGACCCAGGGTACAGATGCCCAGCATAGCATGGATTGTCTCGCGACTTAGTCTGCCTCAGTGAGATCCCAGATCGTTCAGCCTCCATTTCATTTGCAATAAAATGATTAACAGTTGTAGTGCCTACTTTATAGTGCCATTATGAGAATTTAATGATGGAAGGCACACAATGATCTTGTAGAATATAGTGTGTTATCTGGCATATACTCAAATTGTAACGATTGTCAATCCCTAACATATCTAGACCCACCATAAAAGCTTGTTTCCCTATTTGCAATTGTAAATTAGATAGCACGTTCAAAATGAAGCAGTAATGAAATACCCATAGCAACATGACATTTTACTTCATTAGATTTGGGTTCAAATACTTGCTTATCATTGGCTATGTGACTTCAGACAGTTTCTCTAAGCCTTGGTTTTCTCTTCTCTAGCGAGGCCTATCTCACATAACAGCTATGAGGACAACATCAGAGACCTACATAGAAAAACGCCTCGTTTAGATCAGAAGCTGGATGAGAAGCTGGCAAAAACCAAGCTGCTGGCTGAGCATTCACAGGGTCTGATAACAAAAGCATCTGCTACACTCTCATTATGCAGAGCTAGACCCCAAAGATACATAGGTTAAAATCAGAGAATCTTGCTCTCCATGGAGTGCAGGTAGGAAAAGACAGAAAACACTTCATTTTTTTTCTGTGTGGTGCCTCTAACTGTCAAAGCATACTAATAGGACTAAGGAAGACTTGATGAATGCTATCACCAGCCCAATGCATCTTCCTCCAACTGGTCATGGAATCCAGTCCTATTCACCCTTCAGCTTTCAGAAGACACTTGCCAAGGCAGCTTCTTTGAACCTCAGGGTGTTATACATATATGGTGGCTTGGTCACCACATTGCTTCCTACCTCAGCCTGCTAGCGTTTTCAGAGTTGCATGACCCCGTCCTCTTAGAATATGCAGTTCACACACTTAATATAGGAAGAGTAGATGTGCCCCTAAAGTTTCTCATGAACTAATGAACTTATTCCAGGAGGTAGGTTAAGTATTGTAGGATGCTCTGGAGACCTCTGTGTCTAAACTGTGGTTGGCAGGAGTTGGAGGCAATTGCATGGTCATTAACACAACTCAGTGAGTTAAAGAAATAAGTCGAGAGGTATAATATGATGTTAAAGTACACATTTAGCATGCACGAAACCATGAATTCAATCCCCTAAACACACACACACACACACACAAAACCATGAGTTCAATCCCCTAAACACACACACACACACACACACACACACACACACACACACACACACACACACACACACACGAGAAGGGGGAGAAAAGAGAAGGAGGGAGAGAGGGGGAGAATATTCTAGAGTATACAGTTCAATAATTTTCAGCAAAGATTCCAAACCCATTTAAGAGAGAAAGGGTAGTCATTCAAACCAATGTTGTAGGGAAATCTGGAGACCCACATATATAAGACTGATATTAAACTTGACCTTACATTATATACAAAAATTACCTCAAACTGGATCAAAGACACACATAAGAAGAAAATCTATATATATAAAGCCCTTACCAACACATATGGGAAAACTCTCATGATATTGGATTTGGCAAAAATTCCTTGGATCTGACACCAAAGGCAATGGCAACAAAAGAAAATAGATAAATCAAATGGCATCGAAATTAAAAACTTTTGCACATCAAAGAACAGTGTTAGTAGAGTGAAAAGGCAAACCATGGAATGAGACAAAAAAAAACCATAAATTGTATAACTAATATGAAATTAATGCCCATGAAATATAAAGAAGTATAATTCAACAACAACCAAACTGAAAGAACCCAACTTTAAAATGAGCTAAGAACTAGGGCAGACAGTTCTCTGTAGAAGCCTTGACAAATGTCCAAAGGATTCATGAGAAGATTAGGGAAATAAACAAAAATGAAAGCCACAGTAAGATAGCACTTCACACTGCTGTGTTGGCTGGACTGGCAAGTTTTATGTCAACCTGACACAAGCTACAGTCATTCGAAAGAGGGAACCTCAGTTGAGAAAATACCTCTGTATGACCTTGCTGGAGGCTCAGCCCATTGTGCGAGGTGCCATCTCTGGGCTGGTGGTCCTGGGTTCTGTAAGAAAGCAGGCTGGGCAAGCTAGTAAGCAGCACCCCTCCATGGGTTCTGCATCAGCTCCTGCCTCCCACATTCCTGCCCTGTTTGAGTTTCTGCCCTGACTTCCATTGATGATGAACAATGATCTGGAAGTGTGAGTCAAATAAACTCTTTCCTCTCCAACTTGCTTTTTGGTCATGGTGTTTCACTGCAACAATAGAAACCCTAAGACAGGGGCTATCATCAAAAAAGTAGATGACAGGGAATAAGTCCATAGAAAAAAAATGGGATTCTTATGTAGTGCTGGTAGTAATATAAAAGTGAATACTATGGGAAACAATATAAATATCCTTCAAAGAATTAAAATTAGCATTATCTTCTGATGTAGGAAGACCACTCATGAGAACTACCCAAAGACTTCAAAGTAGAATCCTTCAAGAGATATTTATGTACCTGTGTTCATGCCAGGCTCATTTACAATATCCAACAGAAGGAAGCTACCTTTGACCACGAGGGGATGAGTGGATAAAAAACATATAGCAGACTCATTCAATAGGATGTCAGTAGCTTTCAAAAAAGGAGAAAATTCTAATATGTTTGCGTCATGTATTATGTTGCATAACTTAAATACATTATGATGAGTGACAAAAGGAAAATATTACATTATTTCATATACTAGGGTCCCCGAAGAAGTAAAACCAGTGAAGGCAAGAAGTCAAATGTTGGTTACTGGGACTGATGGGAGTGGGAATGGGAGTCACTGCACCACGTTCCAGTTAGGGAAGACTAAAAAGAATCTTCTAGGGGTGGGTGGGTGGATGGCTGCACAACAGTTTAGTACCACTGAACTGTACATTTGAGATGGCTAAGGTGGTAATTTTATATTATTCTTATTTTTTTCCACAATTACAAAAAGGAGAGACTCGTTCTTCACAGAAAGCAATTGTTAATGAACAGGATCCCACCTGAGGACTGAAGTCTGAAGTTTTTTCTCCCAGTTTATTGGGGTTCTCTGCAAGGCTAGAGGGCAGCAACACTACCAGTAGAGGGAACAGGAGAGAAGGCAGGATGCTGGGTAGTGTTTGGATCTGGGGAAACACGCAGACTCTGGTCTGCTCGACTACATGTATTTAACTTAAAGTCCTTTCAAGCAGAACTTTACTTCCTCTCTTTTGGCCACTGTCTCTTTGGGGGAAATGACCTCCATCTGGACTGAGTCATTAGCACATTTAGAAATGCTGCTTTGAAGAGTCTTTTTCCATCCCCTTGTTTTCAGTCAAAAGGGCTTCAAGTCCGGCCAAAAGCTCACATGGCCAGTGGGACTAGCCTTCATATCTAAGGCTCTGGTCTGTGGAGCTGAAGCTCTTCCAAAACGTGGCTCAGAGGAAAAGGGCTGAAAGGAATGCTCCAGAATGAACTCTACACAATGCCAGGTACATAAAACGTGAGCTGTGACGAACTCTGACTCCTTGGGGATCCTTCCACAAAAGGCAGGAGGAGGCAGGAAGGTTGAAATCTGGGAAAGGCCTTATGGCGGTGTGTCTCCTGTTCACAGAGACACGGCTTGTAGAAGAGTGACGTGTCTCGCCAGGTCCCCAGGTGCGTGTGAACACGCTTTCCAGGAAAGCTGACTCAGATGGAGAAAGTAGTTACAAATTAGAGGAAGACCAGGATGCAAGAAGATGCTCTTAGCTATGGGAGACAAGGTTTGAGTGGAAGCCAAGCCAAGTCTGTTCCTGGTTCTTCTAACCTTATTCTGAGAGATTCAAAGCATCTCTACCCCAGATGCAGTCCTATGGCTTCATCTGAGAGTTTTAGCAACCTTCGCTTCTTATTTGGCCCAAAGCAGAGTCATCAAAGGTGACCCTGCTCAGTAGCAATGAGAGATACCAAATGTACTTTCCTCATGGATGGTGTCAACTTTTAGAAAGCAAATGGTTTGCAAACCTGGAAACAGATCTCCTCCAGCTGTGGATTCTGGCCCATTTCCATATGGATTCATTTAAGAACAATTTCTGTAAGAGTAGTAGCTTGTGGCCTGTTTTCTGCGGGTGGTGCCCTCACACAGAACTCCTTCCCTACTGATAACAAAGGAAGGCCCAGGCAGGGATGCTCCCAGTGCCGAGCTAGGGGAAGTCTGGCATGAGAGGTGCTTGAAGGGGACTGGGAGGAAGATAGAGTGAACAGGAAAGTTTTATTTTTTTTCAGATTCATGTACTAAGTTTTCTCAAATAAGTAGCGAGGCTGAAAAATAGCAATTAATTTTCTAAGCCTAAGGAAATGCTGAGTGGAGCTGAGGTAGCCACTGGGAGAGGAGCTACTCAAACGCTCTGTGGCTGCACTGCGGGGAGAGCATGGTCTTAAGAGAACAACACTGCTGTCCTTAGCTTTCAACAGACTTCAACCAGTTCTCTGCTTTCCTTAGGCTGACTAGTGAGCTCTCCTTGCTCTGACACTGGGTGTTTCTCTTACGAAAGGCTTAAGATAAGCATCCACGGATGGCTCAAAGATTAGCCATTAGCTCAAAGATCTGTAAGAAAACATTAAAGAAACTAGGGTAGCATGATTTCAGTATGTACACTACCGAGGAATGTGTTTGCAGACCTCTGGTGGTTTCTGGAATTTGACTGAGTGATCTATGATAATTTAAATGTATATAGCCCAGAATTCTTTGCCATTCTTCTGCTCTAGATGGGGTTATCGTGGCTTCAACAAGGAAGGTATGGTGGGAGTGTTGTTATATAGTTGCTAGGATTGCCACGCCGGAGCAGCCTTGGCTAAGCATTCTGGTCAATGACCCCAGCTTAGGACCTAGCTGAAAGTGACTCAAATGTCAGCCACACAAGAGGGCTATTTATTGTAGTTGTTGTTAATAAAGAGGGGATGGGAGGGAGGGGTAAGGGAGGGAGAGAGGATCTTCATTATATTGAATGTAAAATATATATCAATGTTTCGAAATTGGTTTCTAATTATGCCTTCTAGCAGCTACTGAACAATCTCTGGCCCACTTTTTTTCCTTCCTTCGACAGTTGGTCTTAAGGTCTGCTGACCCTCTTGTGTTTTATGCTGTTTTTTCCTTCTGCAGGAATATTGCAATAGACATGTCCTTGCGGAGGACTGAGGCAGGGGTGGGGGTGGTGGTTAGTTTGGACACCCAGCCCCACTGAGCTTTCAGATGGTCTGGCCCTAATCAACCTCAAGCTTCTGTACTTGATTGAGAGATCCCAAAGAGGAACCATCCGGATAAGCTCTTTCCAAGTACCTTACCTTCAAATTTTGAACAAAAACCAAAGATTGTTTTAAGCGTTAATTTTTGGAGTAATTGGTTATACAGCAATAGCAGCCTATATGTGGTCTGTTGCTAGGCAGGCTTGGCTATGGTTTTTTTTTTTAATTCCCATTTTGTCTTTGATAGTTATTATATTCTTTAAAAATATTTTAAAAGATTTGGTTTAAAAAAATTACATATAGTGGTGCATGTAAGTCCCTGTGAAGGCCAGAGAGGGTGTATCAGAACCCAAGGAAATAGAGTTAGAGATAGCTGTAGGCCACTATGTGCATTCTGGGATTTGAACCTGGGTCCTCTGGAAGAGCAGCCAATGCTCTTAACTGAGGAGTCATCTCTTCAGCCCCACTATTATGTTCTTAAAAGTTACTCATGCCCTGTTAGAATTCCAGGTAGTCAGTGGTCATGGTTAATCATCAGACAGCAGTTCTTTATTATATTTGAATGTTATTATTTACAACAGTTAAATTTCATTTCTCTATATATATTTTCAAATTTTAGGTGGAAAATATTGACTAAATACCTATTCTATGCTATTATTTTAAGTGAATAGATTTAATCTTTACATTGATTATACAGGATAGGTATTATCATTGCTAATCTCATTTTATAGATACTGAGTGAGAAATTTAAGTATAAGTTGAAATGTCAATGAATATGTATATAATACATGTTCATATACATGCCATCATAATTGTAGGTGTTGGATTTGGGATTGACTACAGACAATGTGATGCAGATCCATAAGCTCTGACCCTCTGCTTCCTCTCTACTTTGTGTCATTTTATCCAATTTCTCTCTTCTTCTTTCACACACACAAGTGGTAAGCTGCAACATAAAAGAAGGAAAAATAATGATGATAATAATATATATATATGTGTATATGTGTGTGTATGTGTGTGTGTGTGTGTGTGTGTGTGTGTATAATGTAAGTATTCACCAGAAATCACATGTAAATACAAAACATGTATTTGCATGGGCTAGAATAAGCAACTCAGAATATAATATTTGAAAATCAGATGTGACAAGATTATTTATCCATCACCCCACCTCATATATTATGTTATGAAGCTGTCATATTAGGTCAAAAAGCAACTTAAGGCTTCTTATTTTTAAACACAGCATAACTACTCTCCTGATGTCTAGACCAAGTACAAAATAATATTTTCCAATAAAAGCACTTACAAGTCGTGTTGCTAAGACATAGGCAAGACCAAGAGTATAGAGGTGTGAGTTAAATTGTTGCTCTCTACAGTAAACCAGTTGCCAGTTGGCTTTTGAAGCCAGTTATATGTTTGCTTATTGGCAAGAAAGCACTTGAAGCCATTTGAGAAGTCCCTTTTCCAAATGGCCCTGTGGGTGTCGCCTATCAACAATGACATGAAGTGCAGATGAGTAATTACTATCCTGTGTCATGATTAAGAACATGGACCCTAGAGCCAAAATACCAAAATCCACATCCCTACTCTGTCACTCGCTATCAAGGTGACCTTCAGCAAGGTACTCAGCCTCTCTGGGCCTCAGTTTCCCCATGTATAAAATAAGGACACCACCTGAACTCGCCATCCAGCTGTGAAAGGAACCCAGTAAATCAATGTTACACAGCACTTAGGGCTGTGCCTGGCACAAGGCACCTGCAGTATAAATGTTTGTCAAATAAGTAAATGAAATGTGTTGCCAACAGATATTTCATCCTGTAGTCAGACACAACCACTGATGGATAGTTCGCAAATGTAGAATGTGAGTAATGTATACATGAAGGGGAAACATGGAAGGATTTTTGTGCTGAAGTTGAGAGCTAATACTACAGATGAGAGATATTTTTAGGCTATTTTGTGAGCTATGATATGAATGGAAAAAGTGAGTTCAGTTGAACTTTACTGGAGGTGCTAGCTGTGTGTACAGCAAGGCTAAGAGAAACGTAATTGTTTTTAAGAGTTAATCCATATACTATATGACTTTTTGCACTGAGCTCTGTTGGGTGTGGTATTGATTGCCTATGGTCATAGTTACTCCTTGTAACAAAGAGTCACAAAGTCCCTGTGGCATGCCTCAATGCCTGTATGGCTTCCGCAGCTGCAATCACTGCAGGGTTAGGCGGCTTCTCATGGCTGTGAAGAAGGGGCAGGCGAGAGAAAGCAGAGACACACAGAACTCCTTGCAGTTAAGTCTGAGAAGAAGTGCACTGTCACCTCCAGCACAATTAACCACACAAGACAAAGGCCAGCTGATATTTAAGGTGAGGAGAAATGGATTTTACAGTCTAATGGCCCAAACCTTAAAGCCACATGGCAAAGGGAAGAGGCAAAATCAACAATCTGATCCAAAGTACAAAATCCAAGATTTGCTGTTACAGATATGCACTTAAAAACATCTAAGGGGCCCGAGAGATGGCTCAGCAAATAAGAGCACTTGCTGCTCTTCCAGAGGACCCAAGTTCAGCTTCCAGAACCCATATCAGGTGCCTTACAATCTATAACTCTAGTTCCGGATCTAACGCCCTCTTCTGACGTCTATGGGTGCCTGCACTCATGTTCGCACAGCGTACCCCAACACACGCGCATGCGTGCATGCGTGCGTGCGTGACACACAATTAAAATAATAAATAAATAAATAAATAAATAAATAAATAAATAAATAAAGCACCTAAATTGAGTTGCATTTATATGAATCACTCATAATGGGTTCTGTACTTGCTTAAAGCTTTGAGAATGCTAATTTTATAATCAGCACTGAGGAGAACATGGTTTTTTAGATAAAGTAATATTTTAAAATTTATTATTATTGTTGCTATTGGGATGGGTCACACATATCAGGCTCACACAGCTAGTGCTTTTACCCACTGAGCCATCTCACTGGTCCATGAAACAATATATTTGTTTGTAAGATCCAATTGGAATGAAGATAATTACCTACTAGGCTTTTCTGATACTTGAATATTCTTTTATTGTTTGCCTGAGAATAAAAGCAATGACGAACTGTCAAATATATTTTGAAAGTATAAAAAAAAAAAAAGAAAAACTATGCTGGAACTTGAAGGAATGCCTTCCACAGCCATGTACAACCAGAGTGGATTGGAAAATGCTGTGCTCTTAGCTCCCAGGATAAAAGGGCAAACTCTCAACTTGGAAATGCTGTGTGCTCTTTGGGCTAGTATCTGACAGAATGCTAAAAAGTCTCCCCTGTAGCTTCTGGGATGACAGCTAATCTGAACCTTGATGACTCACACAGAACTATTAAACACCAACTCCCATTATCAACAACTTAAAATTAGAAATGGAGAGCTGGAAAGATGGCTCATGGTTAATAGCACCTGTTGCTCTTGCAGAGGATCCCAGGTTGATTCCCAGCACCTACAAGGTGGCTCACAACTGTGGTTCCACTCCCAGGAGAGTCAAAGCCTTCTTCTGATCTTCAAGGGCAGCAGGCATGCTCATGGCATACGTATATACACTCAGAGAAAACACACATATATGCAAAATAATAAATAAATCTTTTTTAAAAATTATAAATGGAATTTAAAAAGCGATAAGGAAAACAGAAGGAACTCGAGGAGATGAGGACACAGATTCATAGCCCATGATGTCAGTCATGGAGCCAGGTGACTAGATGACCCTTTGGAGATAGCTCAGAAGAGGCTGCAGATGCTCTTATACCTCTAGTTTTTATGAACAAATAGGATTAGGGTTAAAATATACTACTTCCTATTTATAAACTTATGATGACTCTTCTATGTACCTATGACTACCAGGCTACATGCATGTTCTTTGCTGTCATATACTCTATAGACAATGACAATTTTCAGAAGACATAATTATCAGCATTTGGGCTGGGCAGTATGTTGTCCCCAGAGTCATATGCTGAAGTCTTTTTTTTTTTTTTCTTAAAGGGTCCTGACATTTTTTTAAAGATTTATTTATTTATTTGTTTGCTTGTTTGTTTATTTATTCATATGGGAGCTCTATCTGCATGTACACCCAAATGCCAGAAGAGGGCATCTGATCCCATTATAGATGGTTGTGAGCCACCACGAGGTTGCTGGGGATTGAACTCAGGACCTCTGGAAGAGAAGTCAGTGCTTTAAACTGCTGAGACATCTCTCCAGCCTTAAATCTTAAGATTAAGTTTTGAAGCAGGGACATTTGGAAGTAACTAGGTTTAGATGAGATCCTGAAGTTCGAACCACCTCGGTGGGTACCTTGATCTTGGACTTGTTAGCTTTCAGAACTGTGAGAAACCAAGACACACTTTTTAATCCTCGAGGCTGACACTTTGTTAGATCAGCTCAAGAAAACTGAAGGAGTCTCAAGTGTATGAAGAAGATCCTGTGCATGTGGTTTGTCCCGAGAGTCAGAAGGTCACATTCATCCAGTAGACAAGGCCCTTGTCGGTCACATTTAAGACCAGATTTCTCACTAGGGAAAGTTGTCATTCAGCATTGGAAAAGCAGGATGGCCACCCTTACTGATCAAGCAGAGTAAGCCAGTGGTGAAATTATCTTGATGGGAAGAATTCTCATAAAAGGGAAAATACTTAAATGAACCATTGCCCTCCTGCTGATTGCAAGTTGTTGGCTTATAAACTTCAACAGTGCATTGGTTTTCCAGGACGCTGGAACAAATGATCACAGGTTGGTCTTACAACAACAGAAATTATTCTCATACTTGTGGAGGCTCTGGGGGTCTGAAGTCCAGGTGTCAGCAAGCCATGCTTCCTCAAAGGCACTCGGGGAGAATCCACCATTGCCTGCTTGTCTCTGGTGGTTCCAGATGGCCCTTGGCATGTGAATGTGATAACCAGCTTCTCCCTCTATCTCCGCATGGAGTCTGCCCCACCCCCACCCGTGTGCCTTTTCTCCTGTCTCCTTTGTGGACCTTCTGAACTGGATTTAGAACCCTCCTGCACAATCCAGAAGGCTCTTAAGATCACTAACTTTCTTCTGTTTGTAAAGACCCCTTTTCAAACATGGTCACATTTACAGATTTGAGTAAACATCTTTTGTATTTTTGAGAGGGCAGGGACCATTCAGCCTACTGAAACTGAAAAACAAACAAACAAACAAAAAAGGTAAAAACTCAGAAGAGAATACGAATAATGGAAGCTTCAGATCTTTGTGGTAAGGATGTGAAACGTAAACGATGTCATTATCTTTTCTAAAGTGCACATGTGTGCACTCATGCATAAGTGTGTTTGTCTCTGTGTACATGCACTGGCTTCCTGTCAGCAGGGAAAACTGGCAGAAAGGCCCCATATTTTGTTATATTGTAAGTTTGGGACTACAAATTCTGTTTGATCTGGTAGATACCAAACGGTCTATTTTGGTTGTGCCTGGGATCCCAAATAGTTAGTATTCTCTTACAGCTGGGTAGAGCCATGCATAATTTCCATACATAGATTTTTTTTTTTTTATACTAGGGAATGGGAAAGAGGGATGATGACAAATAGGGAGGGAGGGTCTCCATTTGCCATCAGCTACCTGGTTGTGAGACGCACCTTTAAATGATGAATAAACGTTCTAATGTACTGATCTTGCCTGGCTCTCTTTCCGAGTCTCTCTAGGCCTCCTAAATATCATGAAAGGAAGTAAAGCTCCTGTTCCCCAGCCCCCTGTCCCTCTTGCTACATTAGTGAGAGTCCATTAATCCTCTTGGTTTTTCCCCACTACTTAGAATCATCTTACAAGACGGTAAATAAATATATCTGATTTTATTATCCACGGGGACCTTGTTATTCTCATCTGCACTCAATCTCCCTAAGATAGAATCGGCATTAAAAGGTGATATTCCAGGTGCAAGATCTAAGAATCGGGGATCCTTACTGTGGAGACCAGGTCTCTTTCCTATAACTCAATGTGAATTCTACTGTGTTTGAGAATTTGTCTATAGAATAGATCTTTTTTTTTTTTTTTTTTTCAGCACAATCCCCAAAAAAATCTCATTACCCACAAGAGGTAAGAATACCTTGAGGGTGGCTCACTGCCATGAGACTGATGTTTACCTTTGAGAAAGTCTTTAACTTTTATCTACAAAACTGCTATTGACACAGGAGATAATGGCAATGAGAAAAATTAATAACAGGGAAAAAATCAATTCAAATATAAGACAAATGTCCCAGAGAAGGGCTCTCTGGGTACCGCCAGTGCAGGGGCCAATCTTCATGGAGCCCCAGTGGGTAGCTCCTGGTGGAGGTTTAGTAGGGAATCCCAACATGTGCTTGTCATTTAACTCACATCTCAGAAGGCAGCTCCACGACTTGCCTGGGCTTCCCTGTGGAAGACAGAGTACCCGACCCCTGAAATCTGTCCCTCGTGGGTCCAGTATGGGTCCCTATAGCCCCTATATTTTAATTGACTACATGTTGTTCTTTGCTTTCCATTTCGTTTTTCTCTCACGTCCCATTCATTTTTGTAGAAGCAAGTATGAAGGAACTGATGAAGGACAGGCACTGCTGGTCTGTGGACTTAAAGCCTCACTGGATGTCTTCAGGATTATCCCTACGAGAAGGCTGATAGCTACCCACCAGACCCTGTTTTGCCAGCCTTGGCCATTTCAATAGGCACAAACTGAATCTATAGCTCGATAAAGAAACAAGCCACACAAGAGACCATGCCGAGCCTCAGAGCCTTCTTTCCCTAAAGGATATCCAGAATGAGACTCTGGCACCCCACTTCTTCAGAGAATGCCACTATTAAAAATAAATATTCATTTCCAGTGTAATCTTTTTCTCAAGAAATATTTGCCTGTTGTTCCTGGGCAGTGGGCTTATTTACATGCTATACCAGAAGAAGCAGGCACCAATGTAGTGATCATCAACCAAGAGATAGAAATACATTTGATTAATATAACATTTCTATGGTAAATTGATTGCCCTTCGATTCTGTTTCCCCAGTCCCATAGTGTTCTTGTTTTTGTTGTTGTTTTTCCTTTGTTAGGGATTGAACCCAGGATTC
The DNA here is from genome assembly GCA_026225945.1 of Cricetomys ansorgei. Classification (NCBI taxonomy): domain Eukaryota; kingdom Metazoa; phylum Chordata; class Mammalia; order Rodentia; family Nesomyidae; genus Cricetomys; species Cricetomys ansorgei. Next base: position 8,146,080 of record JAMJFZ010000242.1, read on the forward strand.
TGCACAAGCTGGGTAAGTGCTGTATCCCCAATCCCAGGCTGGTTGTTTTCCAGAGTAACCTGGTTCTAGTGTGGGTGGTAGACAGTCAACTGATATTGGGGGTGCTTTAGCTGAAAACAGGACTAACCAGCAGGAATGTTGAAATCTAGCCTTGTGGTTACTTAAGATATATTTGAGATTTTGTTGGGCTTAATTTTCAGGTGCTGTTATGCTAATTTGCTTGGCCGAGTCACATCTACTCCCAGCAAATTCAGACACAGAGGACCAGCCATAAGTTGTCTGACCCTGACAACTCTTTGAGTAAAGCAGAATCCTTTGCTCTGGGAGTGGGACTGGGTCTGGGACCCTTCATAATGTGTAAGAACTAGGGGCTACCAGTCAGAAAGGCAGAGTCAGCTGTGTGATTTATATCTCATTGCTTTGGAGAGTAAAGTTCTTTTTAACTGAGTCTCCCAGAAGAGCAAGGAGAACGCTGAGCATAGAGTAGATTGTGGGAGGTGAAACAGGGTGGTCGTGTGGAACCTGTGAAAAGCATTGTGACAAAGTGAGCAAGGTGGGGAAGGCTGGTTTTGCGCAGAAGCAGGGCACATTCTGATTGAAAGCAATCATCCGGCTGCATTGCTGAAAACATACATACAAGCAACCTTATATGAATTCAGTGGGTTATACTTAGGAATACAGATTATCTATATGCACACAGTAATAATTAGTGAAAAAACAGTAATGAAGTTGTAGGAGAGTGGGAAGGTCTGGAGGAAAGGGAAGGGAGAAATGTAGTAATCAAATTTCAATCTCAAAAATAAATCACAAGTAAAAATAATAAAAAGAGAGAGAGAGAGAGAGACTAGACTGTGGGAGAACATATGCTGGAGACAGGAGATGACACCAGGGGGTGATCTTTGTGCAGGCAAGAGATGATGGTACTCCTATGGCATAGTGGCAAAGGTAACAGGAAGTGACTGGATTCTGTCTGAATTTTGACAGACGGAGAATTTGCTGGTGCAGTTTTCTGTTTGTTTCACTTTAAGATTTGAGCATAATAAAATCTTGTGGGCTTTTTAAGGGAAGCAATCTGTTTGCCATCCTAATTTCAGCACAGTCATTCCCTCTTACCATGGGCTGCTGCTGCAAACCGGTCTCACAATCCGCAGCGCAAATCTCCTTCTCTGGATGGGCTTGTATAACGCTGCAAACTTTCGGCAGCAGAACTCCAACTGAGTCCTTGCAGAAGCTATTGTACGCACGGGAGGTTGAAGACAGTCATATTTCTACTCCATTCTAAACACTAGCAGTAAGTTTAAAACAACTGCAGTGTCCTGACAGCATCCGAACACCCACTTTGCACCAGCACACTGCAAAGCTGAATGCTTTCCCTTGATGTGGCAACTCCAGTTGACTTGGGACCTCAGACTTCCAGGATTTTTCTGTTGAGCTGAGTCAGTTTTCCTCATACGCTCACAGTTGATCCAGGGGATTCTTCCTCATACCAGAACTGAAACTTCCAAGATGAATTTGCATCAGATTTTCCCCTGTTTCATTCTAAGTTGGGATAAATCAGAGAATGTATACCAGATTGTTCAAGGAAAGTAGGGTGCTGATTTTGTTAGCATTTGACTGTGCTCACATGTGGACCAGCCAGACTTTAGTTTGGACATTTAGTCTGGAATGGCTGCTCTCACCAACATGTGGCAATCACCTGCTGTGGTGGGATTTCTTTTCTAATTTTTAAAAGCAAAGAGTTCTGCTGTGGAAATGTATCTCCAACTTGCTAAGTTTATATCAAGATTGTTATTGGTTGGGAGTGACATGCCAAGCTCTGGGGAAAGGAAGGCAGTAACAGAGATGTTTTGCAAGGCAGAAAACAGGAAATACCAGCTAGGAGCCTGCCATGTTCAACTGGCTCAGAGACACGTTTGTTGCTCTTAACAAATGTCCCTGTTAGAATCAGAATGTAGGGTAACATGACACACATTGATTTCAGTGGAGAACTGCCTGGTAACAAAGCCAGCTTGTGAAGAATCTTGTAAACTTGCTTTTGGAACAAACTTCACAAACAGCTTCATCTAGATGATACCAAGAATTTGAACTGGGCACTGGAGAGCCTTGTGCATGTAACTACCGTGTTGGTACCTCTGACAAACCTAACCTGTAATGACAGGTCTTCCTACTTCGGTGCCCTGCATTCCCCACGTAGACCAGGCTGTCCTTGAACTCACAGAGATCCACCTGCCTCTGCATCCCAAGTACCAGGACTAAAGGCATGTGCTACCACACCTGACTTTTTTTTTTCTTTTTTTGTGGAATCTCAGTTGCATGTTTAGAAAAGTAAGTGTCTGCCAACCATGAAGTGTTTGGAGAGCACAATTACCACCCGCTACAAAGATCCACATTCAAAGAATATTTTAGCATTATTTTCAAAAACATGTTTTATCAACAAAGAATATTTATATTTAATTTAAAACAGTTCTTGTTCTCAAAAGAAGCTTAGCCTGTGGAAGCACACGCCCCTTTTAAAAATCGCATGGTTTTTGGAGGGGAAGATGGTGAAGCTTCTGAGCTAACATTGTTAGGTATATACGAGAGAAGCAGGATGAACATTTTGTCAAAGAGTGAGGACTATGTTGTACAATCCAAGCTCAGCCCTCAGAACCGTGCCTGGCAGCGATTATATAATGTAACCATCATCATTATCATCTTCCGCAACATCTGCGAGCAGCAGCTCAGAACTGCTTTATTTTCCCATTAAACTGCACTCAAGAGACTCTTAAGGATAGTGAAAGCAGCTTTAGCACTCAGAGAAGACTGTACAATCGTTTCACCTCTTTGCTTTATTTTCTAACCGATTTTGGGGGTCTCTCCATTTTGTATATTAATCTGATGAACCATTTGACTTGTTATTTAAATGAAGAAAGCCCTTTGTGGGCCAGGGATATGGCTCAGTGGTAGAGGACTTGTCTAGCCTGTGCAAGACCCCAAGTTCAAGCCCCTGTACCGCCCGAACAAACAAACAAATGGAAGGATACGGGCAAAGTAGGGAAATTTCTAGAACCCACTTTTATCACTTAAAGATGCAGATCTCTTAGAATCTTTCAGAATTTAATGTCAGGGATTAGAGATGACTGTGGGAAATCAAATGAAATTCATATCAAAGAGTTTATTTGTTATTCCTGGCCTGGTTTCTGTAGGCCTGTGCAGTCCTAATGGGACAGCAAAGAAGCTGTTACTAAACACAAGGCTGTTGGAAGGGCAGAGTGGCCCCTGCACTCTAGAACTAGTCTGTACTGTGAGGTGTGCCATGTTCCCAATTATGCAATCAACAACTACTTACATTTGATTCACTATACATTCGTGCAATCATTTAAAGTAAGCAAAGATGCTACTTCATGAAAAACAATCGAATATTAGCTTCTTGCATGAGCCATAATAACCAGTCATTAGTAATTAGTTTCACAGTGATACACCAGAGAGTTGAGGGTCGAAATACGGAGTCACTGAAGAAAAACAACTCCCAGTTTTAAGAAGTTTAACAGCAAGATTAAAATACTAAAGTCACGGTTAGGTTTAAGACATGGATGAATATCTACTCTAGCCAGCCACTTAGGAGGACAATATTGTTTTCTCACCAACAGTTAATTAAATAACTTTGCTTACCGTGAACACCTACAATGAGGTCTTGACAGGAGTTCAGTGTTTGTTGAAGGAGTGAAGGAGACAATGAACCTACCAACCCATGAAAATGCTCATGAATTGGTAAATGAATGATGTTTTCTGAGGTCCAGGGTAACACACTGTGACCCCTGTGAGGACAGAGGAGGAATCATAATCTTTTTCTGTTGTGTGAAGTTTTCCAACAAAACTGTATTTGATGGACATTTAATAAGACGCTACTAATGAACTAAATCAAGCAAATTATGCAAGATTAAGCTTTATAACTGTAATTACCTATATATTCATATTATGAAACATATCTCCCCTGCAAAAAGTTAATATTTTTAAAGATAAGGGCAAAACAAAATGAAGTCTGGCAAAAAGTTAATACCTATTTCCTGAAGAAAATACTTAGCTTTCCTTTAGGCTACTGAGATTTTCTCATTGAGATGTGCCGGTCTGTGTTCCCATTCCTTACCTTTCTGCTCTCTGACCTTCACAGGCTTTGTCCTTTGGCTCAGACACTTAGGTAAAGACATGAGCGCATGGTACATCTTTTTTTTAATGTATGTATTTGTTATTATTGTGAGTGCAGATGCATGCATGCCCCGGTATATGTATGGAGGTCAGAGGACAACAAGGAGCCAGTTCTCCCCTTCCACCATATGGCTCAAGCAAGCGCCTTTACCACTGTGCCTTCATGCTGGCCTGGAACATCTTACGGTGAAAGAATGGTCATTCTTAACAGAGAATACGGAAGACCTGACTCAGTTCTGACCATCCACCTTTTGATCTCAGATAGCATCTTCCCTCACACCATTACTAGTTAGGATGATAGTTTCCACCAACCATTCATTGTGTTCCAAAGGACTATGTGTACACTTTGAAATGTTGAAATTTTCCAAAGCCTTCCCGCTGGGAGGTTTCACGGAGCCCCTTCTCTGTACACACATTGACTAGAAGCTTTAGAGACCCACACGGCTGCAGTGCTTACCGAGTTGACCAGCAGGAACAAGCCTGTCCGTGGACCAATGGCCCGGGGTGCCCTGCAGGAAGCTGAGAATGGCTCTATAATGTGAAATTTGTGAATCCCAAGATTTAGAGTATCCAATTTTCTATTTATTTAAGCAGAAATTTTCTGACCAAATTCAGTTGAAGATACATGAAAAATCCATAATGACAAAAGTCATGATGGACTTGGCACAACTCGCTGTCACATGCAGTGGGAGCTGGGGACCAGCTGGCACAGCCATCAGAGGGGCAGAGAGCATTGTTCCAGAAGGTCCCCCATGCCAGACCTCAAGGGAGGAGCTTCCACCAAAACCTGGTGTGCTGCATGGTGTTCAACTGGGAAATGAGGCGAATGGCTAAGCTGATTTTTTTCTCACTTAGAAAAGAAAAAAGGTAAGAAATGTACAGATTAATCCATCATTATGCAGAAAGCTCAGCAAACTAGTTCAGCTTGGGTACACGAACACTTGCCCCTTTGTGGAGCCGATCTGTCATGTTCCCGCAGGTGTCGGGTCTGTAGGGCTACTCACTCTTTTCACCTTCCCCACAGACATACACTGGCAAATGCCTTCCTCACTTACAGGAGGGAATTGTGAAACCAGAAGGCAGTTCCACCCACCCGAGAGAACACTGACTGCCATGTCAGGGAGGCAACAGAAACTGGAAGAAGATTCCAGGTGAATGACTTGAACTGGGCACCGAGCCCAAAATTAACCCAGTTTATCTTTGTGGCCACAATCCTAGCCATTATTATAACTACAAGCACAATAAAACGAGACTCTATCTTCTATACTAAATGAAGCAGTTGAGTGCTAAGGTATAGAGAAAAGGCAAAATTAAAAAGAGAAGAAAGAGGCCTAGAGAGATGGCCCAGGGGCTAAGAACACTTGCTGCTCTTGTACAGAACCCAGGTTCAAGTCCCGGCATCCACATGGTGGCTCACCAGATACCCTCCTCTGGCTTCTGCAGGCACTCTGCTCTCATGGTACACAGACATACTTGTAGGCGAACACACGTAAGATAAAATAAAATTTTTTTAAAAAGAGAAAGAGCTTTATGAAGGACCAAATATCTTATGATATATTAAACTGAATCACATTATTCCTTTCTGAAGTTAGTTCTCTTGTTTGCCTGCGTATGTACTCTGTTTCCAGATGACAATGAGCGAGCTCAAAAATGAGGCACTCCTTCAAAGGCTATGCTTAGCTCCCAGATGACCAAGAAGCCTGCCCCAGAACTCCTATTAAGCACTCTATTGGGCTGTTTATGAAAACTGGCTGTGGAGGAAGACTGGCTCTGAGGTTCCCCAGGCAGCTAATGGACCAGAAGCCACCGACACCGTCACTTCTTCCCAATCTTCCCAACTCCAGGTCGGTTCACGGACCTTGATCCGATTATGTTGAACGCCATCACTGAACCACCACAAGGCCAGTTAAACTCTATTCCAAGAGCTCCAAAAATCAAAGAACAGCCCAAGTGTGGACACGGTTCCTTTTCTTGCCATTAATCAGTCTTGAGAGGAAAGGTATCCCCGTTGATAACAGCAGTTGCTCCTGGCAGTCTAGGCCCTGGCCTGGGCTGTGCTGTCCTCACAGTGTTTTCCTGTCTGGCTGATTCTCCTCCCTGCTTCTGCCGCAGTGATTTTTACCACACTCGGCAGGGAGTGAAGGAGCCTCCAGGGCCTCCCTGTGTGAGAAAGATGCCATCGCTTGAACCGCATCTGCCAGCGGGGCTGGGCGTCACTCACACATCCAACGCTTACCCAGAAATAATGACGACAAAACCACTTGAAGCCTAACACCTTAGATTCAGCCTCAGACCAAAGAACTTTATTTCTGTTTTCATTTTCTTAAGCTAAAATGTTACTGGAAACAACATTTTCTCAACTAGCTGCTTCAGAACAATATATCGTATTACGAAGCTCCGTACACTTTAAATACTTTTGAAATCCGGACAGGACAAAGCGAGCCCTCTACTTTCGTCCTCTGAATTTGCATCCGACACCATTTTCTTCCTTTTCCAGCATCAGTTCCAGGCTGTTGGGTGGAAGGAGCCGCATGAAAGTGCATGAGAAGTGTAACTATGGAAACGGGGCCGCCTCCGAGGCTGCAGGTGGCACCGCTCCAGCCAGGTTCTTGTTTCTGCCTCAGCCTTCCTTGCTGGGGTAACCAACATGGGGAGGGCCAGGCCGAGACAGAAGGAGGAAGGCCGTACAACGGGTCCCCCGTAACATGCGACTACAGAACAAAAAAAGGTGCGAGGAGAACCAAGTCCCTGCGCGTTCTTACTCACGGCTGCGGGCAGAGGAATCCTCCCTTTGGTATTAAATAACAGCTTTTTTGTTTGTTTGTTTTTGTTTTGTTTTTTTTAAAAAAAAGCTTTTTAGAAATAAAGCAAACACATGGTTGGGACTGGAAAGGCTAGCCATCCCAGGTGAGTTGTCCACAGAAATCAGTCTCATCCCTAGTCATAAATAAATAATCTCTTTCCTGGTCTGACTTCCACGCCAGGATCAATATCTCTTAACATCTTACTTATTTTATTACTGCTTTTGGTTTTCTGGGACTGATTGAAAGTTGCTCAGAGGAAATCTTTGGTTTTGCTTAAGTGTCCGTGACATTTAATCATGACTTTCCTTGCAGTTTAATTCCAGCCAGTCAATCAGTTAATCCACTTCGATTGATTCTGGGCTCTCGGTTATTGGCTTGCACTCATTGGGCATCCGCTGGTGTCGACTCAGCTGCGTGGCCTGCGTGAAGCTCCTCTCACACCTCTCGCACCTGGTGGAGGCAAGAGAGAAAATTGAGAGCAGGGTGCGGGGCCTTCGGGGTGATGGGCTTCCTCTCATCCTGACTAATCAGAACAGACACTCCAAAGTGGCTTCAGATTTTACTGGCTCAAGAGGTTTAATTGGTGGCTCCTTCCAAGGCCTGGATGCCTGGGATGGGACAAAGCCCGGCTGATGCAGAACAGAGGGACCTGTCAATAGGCAGGGGGAAGGTGATTTCTCCAGAGAGCCCCGTCCTGCTGCAGCTCTGATCACTGTCAGTTCAAATAGATAAAGAACAAAAAGAGATTTTAAGGAGTGAGCCATCAAAGCAGCAGCTTGTCTGCAGTTTTCTGCTCTGTAACCCCAAGGAGAAATTGATGACAAATAGAATTTCACCTGCTGCTAATTTAAAACCCAGAATTCTACTCCCCTCGGCAGCAGCCAGAAGGCCAATCATCTCAGAATCTGGAAGCTCTGAATCTGGAAGTGACACCTCAGTTTGCAGGGACTATAGGGATGGAGGTAGGGGGTAGGAGTAGGGGGATTAGAATGTGGTAAAGGGGCGGGCAGGGTGAGAGGACTAGCTAATTACAATTTTATAGCTCAAGCAAATTTAGGGTTAAGATAATTTCTAAAAGCGGTGTTTGCTGCAGTGAAATGGGGATGATTCAGAAAACCAGGAATCAGGTTTAAAAGGCTCAGCCCTACAGGGAGTACAGTAGATAACGTACATATGGGGCATCTGAGAGGAGAAAGCAGGCATCGCACTTCAGTGTCTCTCCTTCGTTTAAAAGAAAGACTAATCTAGAGAACCTTGGCCAGTCACTATCTCCCACAGAACCCACAACACTAGCTTCACGGCTACTTAATCTACTTAAAATGTTAACACAAACACATACACACACACACACACACACACACACACACACACACGCACGTGCGCGCGCGCCATGAGTGTGGAGGCTCCAGTTTTTCTGTGGCTGTCATTCCTATGTGCACAAGCATACATAGACACACACACACACATATGGCAGCAACCTAAATCACAGAGCAACTCTCCCATCATCGCCTGGCTCACCCGGGCTACCTCAAGCACAATGAGACTGGGCAGCCACACTGGCCATCCCTTTACTATCGTGTTCTCAGACCTCTGAAGGAAGAGGCACTCAAGAAGAGCTATGACTACCTTCTTTTAGAATCACCAGCTCTCAGGACCTTCCACTATGAGAACAGTGGCACGTGTAATCTGGAGAAAAGCCTGCTGGCCAGACCACCGACAGGAAGCCACACCTCCCATTATCTGGTGACCATTCCTCTTTCTCTCCTCTTTAGTAAATTGGGTCTGAATTAGCTAGAGAAGTAGAGCGCCTCCACACAGTTTGGTGATTCTCAAACGCCCGGGAATGCCGGGAACCTGGAGTTTGACTCCTATGCCAGCTGAGTGTGTCAGGATGAAGAAGTTGTGTTTCTTTGATTGTCTTTCACAGAATATTTTTAGCAGCCTGTTCCACTGTTAAAAACTGCACGGTGATCTTGACAAATGTATAATGTCAGCTTTAATGTATCAGACCTATCAGCTCAATGAAAATAACTCAGAAGTATTGATCACCTAATGATTTTTGGTGTATTCATTAACGTCCACGGGCAGCTCATCCCCTCTCCTGAGCTCCCGGAGTGCTGATGGCATGTTAGCGAACTGCTGATTGTTTATTAGAAAACTGATTAGTTACTGGATTAGTGTGTTAAAATATACTACCTTTCACTACTTGACAAACTTTCAAATTATTATATTTCTCTTTTTAATTTTGAAGCTGTAGGATCAATTTCAAAGAGAGCAAAAATGGCTTGAACAATTGTGAGGGATGACAATTTACCTGGCTGTGCCTTCCCCTTCTCATCCTGTGCATTAAAATGTGAAGAATTCTCACGCAGGAAGCCTGGTGCTTTACATAAGGCTAAAGTCTATATCTCTGTGTGATACTCAAATGTCCACGCTGGATGAAGACAGCAAGAGAAGAGTCACAGTCTTCTCATGTGTTTGCTTAAATGTCTAAGTGAGATTTACATGCACAGAGCAATCTGTTAAAATCATCAGGAAAGTCTCCCCATCACAGGGTCCATGAGAAGACCACTCCTGCAAAGATCTAAGCCTGTCAATCTCACCAAATAGAAGAAAGATAACATACAGATGTGGAGAAACTAGTTAAATTTAGATCCTACCCCCAGGAATTTCTTCTTCTTGGGAAACATGGCTTATTAAACATAATTTCTATGTGGTTTGGGAATGATAAGGATTTGTATATTGGGGGAAGGACGGACATGTAGATATAAGAATATCTTTTAAAAAATAAGACTAGGTTTTCAGCTTTATATCTATCATCTTAACCTCTAGATGAGAAATGTCTACAACATATTTTCACAAATTTATGGAACTCATCAGAAAGACCTACTCCATTCAAGTACCTTGGTTCTGGGAGGTCAGAGCAGGGCTTCAGCTGAGCTGGCATTTAACCCTGAATTACAATCTTGTGCCTTCCCTTGGCACAGGCAATGATGTCACAGCCTTGAAGGGAACATCACGGATACATGCATGTGGAAAGTCTTCCAAACGTTTCAGCAAACAGAAAGTCCCCAACTTCCTACAGGTACGAGAGTCTGAATTAGCCTTGATTTTCCCTTTTCAGTTTGACGTTCTTCTGTTGTAACTGTAGTGGTTTATTGGACAATATGAACTGAAACTTTCACAAAATGATGTAAAATTCTGCTACGCAGAAAACCTGCAAGAATCTTTCTCTGTGCGTCTGCCACGTGCCATAAAAAAAAAAAAAAAAAAAACTTGAACTGGACCGAATTGCCCAGGGCTTTGTACATGGTAAACGCTTCATCTGTATTTTCAGATTTGCTTTGATTTTGTTTATGCCTTGCTAAGATATTGGACATACTTTGCAATTTTCTTTTCTTTCTTTATTCTGAGCCAAATTGCCTTTACTGAAGACAAAAACTTCATGGTGAATATTTTCCCTTGCTTTTGAAAAATGTGGACATGGTCTCCTAGGGCAAGCCCTGGCCTGCCATGTGCAACTTTCCATGTCTAATAGATCCTCTACCCCAAACCTTGTGAGACCTCATTTGGCAGGAGCCAAGGAGAGATGGTTCCTCATTTCTAGCCCTCCAATATCTCCACCAACTACCCCTGCTGCACCACAGTGCCTCGCCACTGCTGTTAAGTGAAATGATCTCTTGCAAGTGTTCCTTATTCCCCATGACTTAAGTCTCACGTAGCAAACCAAAACTAAAGTCTTTGATGCAGGCCTCTGTGTTCGTTTTCTTATGGGTGGCTGGCTTTACCTTAGACACTCCAAGTCTTTAGCCTAGGTTAGCTGTCGACAGGCTTGGAGTCTACCTAGAGCTTAGGAATAGGTTCTTTCAGGGAGGTTCCAGTCAAGCAGATGTGTGGTAAAGCCTGTAGGAATTCTACAACACCACTGCTTGTCTGGCCACCTCGGGAGGCCAGCAGACTCCATGTCCTTCCAACCAAGCTCTGAACAGTGGAAGTCAGAATGACGAGGGGCTTCCCCTGACACAGCGGGCTTGGTCTCCGCGTACCCTGGAGATTCTGAGAAGTCCTCCTGGATCAAGGGGCCAATATGGGGACGGAGCCACTTGGGTCATCTACTTGGAAGTTGCCTTGGGCGTACAGTTTAGGTTTATGCATCTTTACAAGATTCTTTTCAGTCTCCACAACATTGTTTAAGCCAATGCCCATTAGTTGAAGTAATAAAATTAACTGTGGTGGTGAAACCATTTTTATTGACTAATCTGCAACAAAAAGGTTTTTTTTTAAATGTTTGTTTTATAAGCTTGTAAAAGGATATCTTCATAATATTTACAAACGTCCATGGGTTGGATATCCATGGGCTGTGGTTCGAAAAGTCTCAAACTCCCTTGGAATGGTACGGTCCTGAAAGACCTTGTATACACTAAAGGATTTAGCTTTCCATTTCCTAGAAGATGTTTAAATCTGCACTTTCAAAATAAGCATACACTCAGCTCTCCTTGGACATATATATTTGATAATTTTAAATGCCCGAAAATACAATAACATATAGCTGTTTTGCTAAGAGCAAGAAGAAAACCGACTAACAACCAGACAAAATGTTATCCAACAACCTGGCTGCTTCATGATCTTTTGTTCAGTTGTTTGTTTGTTTGTTTGTTTTTCAGATGAAAGCAGGCATGAACAAAAGAACCATACAGTTGGAAAGGAAGGAAAATACAATCACTAAAACACTTCAAATATTAATCTGATGAATTAAAATTAAGTTAAGATGGCAACCCTATTGGAAACATGACAAAAACAGGATGTTAAAGAAAAAAATTGAGTGGAGTCAACGAGGTTACACATAAGTAACACCTTAACGTTAATAGAAATCTATTTCCCATCTTGACCTGAAACCGCTTCAATTAATTACTAAAATCTATTTACACTGCAACAAGATAAAAATCAATCCGATCCCTGGCACTGAATCCATTTGGCTGCCCTCTCTCATATAAGGGACCAACAGGATCCTCAGTCCTCCCAAACCCTCTCAAAGCAGCAGTTACCTTGTATCTCCAGAACAGTGGTGAGCCTGACTCTGTTTGCCCTTGGGGATCAGGCCCGAGTGTGATGACAACATCCATCAGGCAGGTCACAAACACCCAAGACAGGGAATTTTTAAGATAGGGACAAACCAACTGGCCCCTCTCTAGATTAGAGAAAGGTGGCCTCTTCGGACCATTGCAGCCTCCAGGGTCACAGCATGGTTGGTATGTCATAAGCTTGATTTTAGGCACCATCCTGTCCCACATAGCCAGAAGATTTTGTATAGTAAACAAGCACACAGACAAAGATCATCACCGTTTTTATTATTACTATAACCAATTGAACCATCAAGAACATAGTTAACCGTGATGGAGTGGCTGGAAAAATGGCTCGAACAGGTAAAGGCGCTTGCCACCAAGCCTGACAACCTGAGTTGGATCCTCAGGACCCACAAGGTTGGAAGGAGTGACCCAACTTGTGCAAGTTGTCTTCTGGTCTCTACACATACTCCATGACACATATATGCCCACATATACACAGACACACAAATTAATTAATTAGCCAATTAATTAATATTTTTTAAAAAGAATGGTAGATAGAGGGAACTAATTCTTGGTGGGGTGAAAAGATGACAGCCTCTTATGAGACCCTGCCTTGGTTGACAGACCAATGAGGCAGGACCCAGACCAACAGGATACTTCCCATGCAGTGCACCTGGCCTCAGGGTGGGCACAGAGTGGGAAACTTCTTGGCAGAGACTGAGCAAGGTTAGTCTCCTACTGCCAGAACCACTTCCTGTCCCGTTTGAGCTTGTCCTACAGAAGATGAATATGACTGGATATCTCTGGTTTTTTTCTTTGTTTGTTTGTTTTTTTAATTTTCTTTCACCAGTAGGGAAAGCTAGTATGACAATAAGTAGAAATATAAAAGCACTAAGGGAAAAGAGTTCATCAATCCAACTTCTCTGAGACCACCAGCCTGATGTATGTAGGTTCTAAGCCTTTCCCTGCTGTTTGAACTACTGGAACTACTTGATTACTGGAAATAGCCTCTTCTCTCATGCATGTCTGGCAAATTCCTGCTGATACTTTAAAAGACATGTTGAACATAGTATTCCACACAGATTTGATGATTCCATTTCTCTGATATTCTTCAACATTGTACATACATGTCCTGTTATGCTTTTCGTCCTATGTTATGATATTGGTTGATTGATTTGGCTTCCCCTTAGAGTGTGAGGATTTTAAATTCAAGATGGAAAGGGGCTGAGTCTCATTCACCTTTCTGTCTCTTGCGCCTAGAGAATGACCAGTGTAAAAGTAGGCATTTATGTTTATTGAATGCACACATATGAATGGATGAATGGATAGGTGGATGGATGGATGGACCAATGGATGAAGAGACCACTTTGCATAATGCAAATGTCTGCTGCTTTGATAAATGGACTGTATGTTGAAACACAATCTTACTCAAATGCCCTGACCCACATTCTCTGTATACTGAAAAAACCAATATGCCCTTTGTTTTTGTTTCAATTTTCACCAACATGATGATTTTAAGCTCCAAAGTTTATGGTAAACAGCTACAAGTTGTCTGCTATAATAGGTTCAAACTCTAATAAATGAGAAGAAACACTCATCAGAATTGAAGCGTTCATATTTTCCAAGAGGATTATCCAAGCTTCCTACACTGTGACTATCCTTCTTATGGTTATGGGAGCTTGCTGATAGTTATGAGATCTTGGCATGAGTCCTGCACAGAATTCAGATATACAGATCCACAGGAACTGGAAAGATTGCTAAGGTTAGTTACTTGTGGGGATGTCCACGGGGTGGCCAGAGGATTCCACTCGAAACTACAGTTATTTATATCTTCTAACTTTACTGATGAGAAAACAGGCCCCAGAAGGTCACCTTATGCCTAAGATCACAAACCTTGAGAATGTAGCTTTTCAGGCTTCATTTTCCAACTGTCAGCCACGAAACCCAAGAGAGCTCCTTACAGCCCAGATACCAACCTTGCAAGTAGCCTTCTCCACCAGCTAGGCTGAGCTAGACAAGGTGTGCTCATATATCTGCCAGCTCTCAAGAAAGATAAGAAGAAGAGGGCATACAGCTAGCCAGTACTTACTTGAAGGGCTTTTCTCCAGTGTGGGTCCGGATGTGGTTGTTGAGGGTGGTGGCCCCGGCAAAGGCACGACCACAGTAGCCGCACTTGAAAGGCCGATCACTGGAATGAGTAACCACGTGGTTCCTCAGTTCTGACGGCTGGGAAAAAGACTGGGAGCAGTGGCCACACTGGTAGGGTCTGAAACAGATAGAGAGTGACTGGTCATGGTTTCCTGTGTCGGCCAGCAGTGTGGGGAGAGGGGCTGTGACTTTGGTGACATTTCAACACTTTTTAAAGACAGAGCTCACAGTGTTGGCCGCTGAGTTCCACTACTTGTTGCCACAGGAACAAAATTCACCGAACTGCTGAGACACATCAACCGACAGATGAGCATTCCCTTCCTGTGTTAATCATACTGCTTCAAGAACAGCTATTTGCTTGTCTTTATCTCCCCACCGGCACATACCGGCATATATCTGTAAGCTTTACAGACATAAGCACGGGATTAATTAAGCCAAACAGTACAGAAGAAAATACATAATTGTCTTTTATGGTTCCATAGTATCCTTTACTTTCCAAAGTGCTTTAAAATCAATTATCTAGTTTAATCTTTACAATAATCCTCTAAATGGGACAGGGAAAACAGCTGCTATTATCACGGTTTGGCACAGACAACTGAGGACAAACTGTCCTCGAAGGATAGAAGCTGCTGATGCCAAGGTCATCATAGGGTGTTTGAACCTTATTCCAAGTGTCAGGGAAATGTGTGGGCAAGTGGCCAAGTTGCATGCACACTTTAATAAATACCAAATTGCCTTGGGGTCTACCCAAGATGAACCCAGACCTGTACCAGATGTGTCTCTTTGGAAAAGAACGCCTTACTTCTCACCTACCCTGAGTATTTACCCACTGAGTCCTGCTCTTTTTTTTTTTTTTACATATGTATGTTGAGTGTTTGTATGTATGTAAGTGCACCACATGTGTACCTGGTTCCCATTGAGGCCAGAAGACGGTGTCAGATCTCCTGGAACTGGAATTACATGTGATTGTAAGCCACCATGAAGGTGCTGGGAACCAAACCCAGGTCCTCTACAAGAGCAGCCAGTGATCTTAATCTCTCTGGCCCCACGAGTCTTGTTCTTGACTCTCACCTCCTCTGATGAATCTGGTTGCAAGGAATGATTTATGACAGCAAGAAATGAGAAATGTCACCACGTTTGCAGGGAGAGGTAACTGTGATGCAAAAGCCAAGAGGAGGAAGTCGTGACAGATACCTGATAATTAGCAAGATTATCAGAGCACATTCTTCCCAGCTCATGAGAAGTAAATCAATTTTGGGTTTTCATAAAACAGATTATAACTCTGTCTTCTCTCCAGAAGTTCGTCTGCTTACTTAAGCAGACTCCAGTGAGAGGAAACCTGGGACTCGTCCCTCGTCAAAGCTATTTCAAATCATCCCTTGACAGGGCTCTAATTCGTTTATCAAAATTTCTGTTCAGGAAATTAATAATCTGCCTTGAAGGACGTTCACTACACTCACTAAGTCCTGGTTTGCAGCCCAGGCATTGCTGGCAGCATTAGAAAGCCAATGGCAAAGGCAGACTTAATTGCTCTGCCTTTAACAAATACAAAAGCTCTGGTGGCTGGACACCAAACTGAAGGGCTGGGAGACAATGGTGACCGAGCATGTACAACAATTCAATTAAGTGCAAAATAAAGTGTACCCTCTCATTTGTCAAATGAAGTGCTTAATTGTGGCCACTTGCCTCACTGAACACAAATACTATTATTTTACCAGGCTTCAGCACACTGAGCACTGATTGTAGAATTTTTTAGCTTGATTAATAGTCCAGCATTGGTCAATAACTCAATACTATACAATTTTAATTACTTACATTTAGAAATCTATCTAACTGCTCTCAAACAGGTTTCAAAGAAATACATAAGAGTCCTTGGAAAGGAGTTTATCAATCTTGACAAATTACACATGCATTTTATTATAATTATAAAATAATGCTTGGAAGGCCATTAAAATTGCCTACAGAGGAAAATATTCTCCTGGCAAATCTATTCTTGGCAGTAAATGTTGACCTTAAGAAGAGTTCTCAAAAAATAGTTCTCTGGGGATGAAATTTTTTACATGCTATCGAGGATCATAAACAAAATAATATATTAATATATGCTATATTCACTGACAATTGATTTTTCTAATAGTGAAGGGACCATTAACATTTATTAGCCTCTGGTTATCTATTTTTAATAGCTATCACTATAAACAATAAGCCACTAAATAAAACCAATTAATCTTTTCCTTTTTTTTCTCACTCTTCTGTCAAAAGTTGGGTGACTTATTTCCTGCAGTCAGAAGTCAATCCATCCTTTTTATGCTAATAGTCACAGTGGTGAAGATTCACAGAGCAGGTGTGAGAGGCTGATGTAGAATTCTGTCATCAAAGAGGAGTAAAATCTTAGAGCATCACTTCTGCCTGGGACCAGCCAGAGAACACTTGCTAGGGATTCAGTGACCTGTGTCATGGACAGTCTTTAAAAGTTATTAAGATTGTGTGTGTGTGTGTGTGTGTGTGTGTGTGTGTGTGTGCAAGAATATGGATGGATACCTGTGGCTGCCATCAAATCCCCTAGAGCTAGAGTTACAGTCAGTTGTGTAACTGACTGTAACAGTGTGTAACAGTGGGCTCTTCAATATGGGTCCTGGGAACCAAACTTGGGGTCCTCTGGAAGAGCAAGTGCTCTCAACCCCTGAGTCATTTTGCTAGCCATTATGACACGGTTTTTAAAACCACGTGGAACACAGCTTGGCCATGCAAAAGTGCCTGAATAGGAGAGGTGGGTTCACTTCAGCCTCTGGTTCTAGTCAACTATAGGATGTAGCCAAGTCACCCTCCCTTCACACAGGTCCTACCCAAACCCCAGCGTCTCCATTAATTTTCCAAAGTCTGGCAAGAAGATAACGTTAAAGTTATCTAGCTTTTGGATAGAATCTATCTTAACTCTAAAATTGCATCTCCGTTTGATGTGTCATACCAGAGGTGCATATATGGACAGGCATCCGTGGGTGTTGTGCTCCCAGGATCTTACATCATTGCGTTTGGGAAGCATATCTCAAAAGCACTTGGTTCTCCCGACTCATCATGCACATAGAGCCTCCCATCGTTTCAAAGCAAACCCAGAAGACTAGCAACTCTTTGGGGCTGGGTGGCTCCATGAGACCTAAAGCCAGGAAGCCAACTGTGGAGACTGTCCGAAGCCATGTGAGCGGGTACAGGGCCACTGACTAGAAAGAGCAGCTGAGCATTTGAAAAAGAGAAACTGAGAAACTGCAGTGTTTCTTTGCTTAATTTTCATTAACCAGGATTGAAATAGCTTGGCGTGGCTAGTTCCAGTACTAGATTTGTGAAAATCTAGAAAGTGCTATACTCACATTTACAAAATAACTGAGAAGCAGACGAAGTGTGGGTGGATTTACTAAGCATAAATCAACGCTGGTAGATTGCTAAGCAGAAAGAAAGCGGCAAGGCCATTTCGCTCGTTTTGACATTCCCTGTCACTGGTAGCGCCTCTGCCAAAGATTACGCCAGTAAAATGTGCAATTCATTTGCTTTGAGTCTGTAATTGGTTTGGTGTACATAGGAAAAGGATGAAACATTTAACAAAATTAAGTGTGGTTTGGTTTAAAATTATTAATCCTCCTTTGATTTTTCTTTGATAGCATGAAAAACCTGCAGGATAAAAGTTGTTCACGTGGGGCTACATGCTCTCCTTGTTCCACAACAGGTAGCCCAAACCTCGCAAGACTTCAGAGGGGGCCTCCTTAAGTCGCTGCTGGGGTACGGAAGAAGAGGCTACCTCAGCATAAGGAGAAGAGTCAGGAGAGAAGTTTACAACCAAAAAGCCCACAGCACACTGAAAAGGAGAGAGAAGATAACCTTTTGCTCTTACATGACAGGGGCATAATGCAAGAACATGACACCTTCTGAGACACTATGATAGTGACCTCCAGGCTCCTCCCACCAGACAGAGCCTTTGCAACTCATTTTCCCAACTAGCTCCATCCCTTTTGATTATAATCAATGCTATTTAAACACAGTTGTGAACAGCCAGCTAATGGAGTGCCCGGAAGGCAGACACTCCCCTGTGTGGCACAGTCAAAGGGATGGAGAGAGCTGTGGGGGGAAAGAGAGACATGAAAAGAAAAAGTGGCATAAAATAAATATTCATATTATATATTTTCTATAAAAAGTGAGAACACGTTCAGAAAATAATCAACTGTGATCAAAAGCGTTGCTCACCCATTCCTGGAGTCACCTCCTTCCCAGCCCTATTAGAGCTTCTGCAGCAGAGAAAGGGGAGATCTACCTCCTATCCTAGCAAAAGGAAGTCAAGTTGCGTGGCACAGTCAATAAGCTTATATAGAAATCCAAATGTACAGATCCAAATATACAAACTCTGGGAATAGAATCTTGGTGGTCAACAATCCAACAACTTCTTCCCTTTGGATCACCAAGGGGTGCAGGGGAGGAGTTGGTAGCCTGAGAAAAGGAATTTGGTGTTCTGTTGGCTTAATATCAACAGAATGAAATGGAGAGAGGGCAATCCATGGCTCTTGGACCTTTGTGATCTGTTTCGGCTTTTATTCCGATTTTGCCAGATCACACTCATTTTCTCCTGCACTCATTGTGAGAACGTTACTGATGAAAAATGCCACTGGGTGTCCACAGATCTCTCGTTTATACTTTTGGATGGCTCCCCACACAAAAAGAGTCACAGATACAGAACATACATTCTCCTTTATGAAGATTCAAATGTCTGATGTTTCACAGCCAAATACTCTAGACTGAAAATTCTTTTGGACCTTAGACTCAGGGGCCTATTCCAAATTTGGACCTGTTTACCTTCTGACTTTGTCCTCTGGTCTCTCTTTCTAGTGATGTTTTCCTAAGAGTTTCCAAAAAGAGGGGAAGTGGTTTCTGTAACTATCTTACTGAGCAGTGGCCCTCCATGTATGTGGGTCTCCTACCAACAGATTCAACCAATTAAAGACAGAAAACTTCTCAAAAAGTAATGAGCCTGCATGGAATATATGCACTTTTCTTGTCAGTAGTCACAAACAATAAAGAATAAAAATTATTTACATGGTGTTTAAAACTGTTTAGGGTATTACTATAAGTAATTTAAAGTATACAGGAGCATCTGCATAGGTTATCAGCAAATTCCACGCCATTTTATGTAAGAAACTTGAGCATAGATTTTCATATTTGCAGGGGTTCTACACAGGCATGAGGGCCATCTGACTATGTGGGCAAAAACTGCCAGGGACAAAAGCCTAGATGAACTGAGAGGCTAGTCACTAAAGAATACGTGTGTGCTCGGCAGTGGTATGCTTCCACACACGTAACAGGTAACTTTCCAAATTTAACAACTAGTGTGAATAAATGTGACATCCAATATCACATGTGTGGAGTTCTGGATATTTCTCCTATTTAGCTTTTCTTTCTGTGGTTAGGAATATTGGAGAGTATCTCCCCATCTCCAAACTTTCTGCTACAAAGAGGCTATCTCATGTTTTCAGACAGAAAAGAGCTGTTCAAGTCCTCTAGGGTAAAAATAAACTATGAATGAAATTCATAGATCAAAGTGACTAGGTATCTCCCTCTATTTCCTCTTCAAAAATCACCTCAGATTGCTGAAGGAATTCATCATTATCTCCCCATTGTTACTAAAAAACATTGCGCCTTATTACTTTGCCTCTAAAGAGTTTCTTTCAAGCCATGACTCTTAACTTTAACTTATTAATGAATGAGGTCAACTACTTCTCGTGTTCACCAACAAAGCTCAGGGAAGAATCAGGAACCCACTTCCTACCTAATAAGGTCTTGCTCTAATCATTATCCTTGATCATAAACACCTCATCTGAGAAGGCTTCGCCTACCACACCTGGGTGCTGAGTCGCCAGAAGCTGTCTTGATCTAGCACAGAAGAGGGCTCACAGCACCTGGGGATTTACCAATCACACTAAATCTTGCAATCATCACTGACCTTAACAGTCTCCCATAAAGCTATTTTGTGCATGGAAGCAAATTGGTTAGTTTTCAAAGATGTATTAAAAAAATTGTGGTGCTAGTATTTTACAGGACAAACTTTAGAGATACTCAAACCATCACACACGATTTTCTGGGTATAACTCGGGTCAGACAAAACAGGCTGTTTCTGTCTCTACCATAAAATGACGTCATTGCTTTTGGGGCATTGAGCATGCAATCATACCATACTCAAAGATTCAGAAACTTTGACCTATTTGTAATTTTACCGTGCATGAATTGTTATTGTGATTACAATAGTCCTTTGCAAATAATACACCCATACACCCGAACTCACTTTTTATAAGATTTTAAAATGCATCTTTTGTGCCTTAAAATGATGCGTAAGCTAAGAAAGACACATCAAGAGGCTATATGTACACCTGCAAACTTTTAAGAAAAGCCTTTCTGCATTTAAAAAAAAAAAAAAAAAAAAACCACGTTTCAACATTTATATCTCACCTCCACAGCACAACTCTGAGCTGCCCTAGCCCCAGCGTAAATGTTTCCATATTGATTGGTTACAGTAATGCTTGAGGCTAAGCAAGCAGTTTCTAGAATGACACAAATAAAAACGTGTACCAACGTAAATGTGTATAAATGTCCTGAAACTAAGGTTAGAATAAACCCACCCCTTCCTCCACACTCCTACCCCTTGGATCTACTTGGATTTCAGGCACACTGCTGTACGCTGCAGAACTGGGAGCAAAGAGCTGAGTATCTGTATTATGAGGCAAAGAGTCCTATGCATGTATCGCTTCATTAATGTTAATCACTGGCGAAATTAAGAAAACTATTCAGGAATCCTGCTTCCAAATGTCTAATCCTAGCTCCAAAAATTGTTTTCAACTTCTATATTTAAAGTTGAATTTTTTTTTCCCTAGGCTATTCTTGGATACTTTGGTTTTAATCAAGTTCTCGTAGGATGTGAAGGAAAGATAAAACACAAGCAGCCTCCGTATTGAATTAATACGATCTTTGTCTTTTGCGCTCCCAGCTATCAAGACTGTCGAATAAACCAGTTTTGATTCATAAATAATAGTTCCATTATATCTACTGGGCCACTCGTCAGAGTACCTGAAATTTTAATTCACTTGTTCAGCTAAATTTCATCCTCAGTTCATGGCCATAAAATTCCGTATTGACAAACTTTCAAACCAACTTTGACTCTGAGGTATCTAGTCAACATTTTTCTTCTGTGTGGATATTAGTTTATTGAATAAGTGGCATCTGTTTTCCTTCACATCACTGGCCGAGTGGGTATTTCCTTTTGACAGGTTTGCAGGATTTATGGGTTTGCATGCTCCGAAGAAAAATAGTACTAAGCAAAAAATTCCAATTCATTACCTCTTAGTACTTAATTAAGTTCATGCTCACGGCACACTGGAGGTGAACTCTGAAATGGCTGTGACAGCCGCCCGGCAGCCAGCTATATTATCTTTGGAAGACAGAGGGGATTCTGATTATCCTGACCTCATTTTTCCACCCCTGATATTCATAAATGTTCCTTCTCTCTTGCTCCCTTTTTAAACTCGGACCGTAACTTTTTTTTTTCCGGATTGCGAGAGCAGATACTTCTCGGCAGCCACCAACCTGTCTGGGTAATCGTCACAAACAATGGAGGCACAGCTGAGGCCTAACACAGCTCTGGGACCTTCCAGCCTTGCAGCGGGTATCTCTGGGCAGCGGTTTCCCCTGCGGTGCTGCAAAAAGGCAAGCCCTGGGGCCTCACCTGTCCGGGTTCTGCGTGCACACATGCATCTGCAGGAGGATGCGCTGCGTGAAAGTCTTAAAGCACTGGCCGCACTTCCAAAGGTGCCAGTCGCTGAACTCCGAGTGCAGCTGGCTGGTGGAAGTTGGGCTGGCCAGGACTCGCTGATTCTTCACGTTGATTTGGTTAAATCCTGCCTCGATGGGCCCAGACTTATCCAAGAGGGAGAAATTCCTGCTGCAGGGAGTCTGTGGGAAAACCACGGAGCGCTGCTGGCCAGAGGGAGAAAGCTTGCTGCTTTTGCTGAAGGGCTGCAGGGCATCTTGTCGGCACATGGCTTCCATTACCGTGGAAGGGACGTTCACTAGAACAGAGAGTTCGAGAAGGTCATTTTCGCTAGCCCTGAAATAAACACAATTAACACACACTTCAAAACAGCCCTATAAACAAACAAGTGAAATTGTGTTTTTTCCGGCCCCCAAATTAGCATAATAAGATCATTTGAGGGGAAAATCAGGCTAATCGCAAATTAATAATTCATCTAACACTGATTTATTAAGCAACTAGCATATGCTCAGGACTGTTCTTGTACAGCCTTTGCCTTCAACATGCATACGATTATGGCTTGAGACATATGGGGCTCCACACTGCACCCTGCTTAAGAGACCTTCAGAGGTGAGAGGCCAGAGGGTGGGCAGGGTGTGCCCAGAAATGGTGGGTACCACTGCCTTAGGTAGGGAATGCCAAGACCTCCCACCAGACCTTTGCAGCACAGGGCAGGTATTCACTGAGGAGCTGACTGAAGTAGAGGAGGAGAGCTAACCGCAGGCAGGAGAAGCCTGGCAGGTTAGTGGCTGGCAAGGGAGAAAGGCTGCCCCAGCAGGTGTGGGATTCTGGCCACTGTAGGAATAGTGTTGGGGACGAGAGAAACGACAGACCTCGGAGTGCCTTAAAATTGCCTTTAAAATTATTTAAGGCTCAGGTAACAAGCACAGGCTGGTTTGGAGCAGAGGAGGGTGAAACCACTCAGATTTCAGGCAGGCTTTGAGAGACGCATGACAGACAGACAGATGGCAGATAGAGGTGTTGGGGGGGGGGCAGATAACAGCTATGGTGCTTGAAGCTGAAGCTTTGAAATCAGGAAAGCCTGGGATTGAGTCTTGACTCTGGTTTTCATCAAAGATGGTGATCTTAGGCAACTTATTCAACCCTTTGTGCCCTGTTAGGACTTGGTGACTGGGATGGTGTAGATTCTAACTGTTTGCTAGCATTGTGTCTGTGGGAAAGGTTGCAACATGCAAACCCATGACCCAGTCCTTGGGAAAACATGAAGGTGGTCACCCAGAAACTGAGTGAGATAATGTGTCAGCGGCTGTTAGGAAAGAGGTCAACACCCAATAGCTATGGAGCTATGGGGGCCTGGGCTCCTCATCTTCCAGCCTCCTTTTAGGAAGCTAAGAATTCGTCGCGGCACCCCATGTCAACAGCAGTCACGGTTCTTTCTTTTGTAGGAAGAGACAAGGCTGGAATGAGGGAGACGGTCCTTGCTGGGTGGCAGAAGTGGAAAAGGAAGACCTCTAAATACGTAAGGTTTACGGGAGAACTCTAAATACTTGAAGTTTATTGCTCTATTTTATTTTATTTTTGTCTTTTTTTTATTTGTGTTTTGTTTTATTTGGACAGGGTATCACTCAGTAGCCAAGACTGGCCTTAAACTCGAGGTGATATGTCTGCTCTGGCCTCTCAGGTACTAGGACTTCAGGTGCGAGCCACCACTTGACTGCTTTTTTAAATTCTGTGCTGTGTTAACAATATTTATCAAGTGTTAACTAGTCACTCCATGGGTGATTAGAATCTATGAAAAAGGCTTAAACTTCTTAAAAGTAACTACTATGTCCAAAAAAAAATATAACTATAGTGTCATTTCGGGAGTCAAAGAGATTAACGATTGTACCGTAGTCAAGAGACCCAGCTGAGTGCTAGTGTACGCCTTTGATCCCAGCACTCAGATGGCAGAGGAAGAAGCAGAGGCAATGGATTCCGGTGAGTTCTGGGAGAGCCTGATCTGCATAGTAAGTTCCCAGCCAGCCAGGAAAACACAGCGAAAGACTATGTCAAAAAAGATGCAAAATTTTGAAGGTGATTGGCAAAAAGATGATTGGCGACAGCAAGAGACAAAGCCATGCATGCTCTACCTGTTGATACAGTCATTGACCAGCGGCTCAGACCTGTGGTGGGAAACAAGCTGGGGACTCTCTCCTGCCTCACCACAAACATGGCTAAAATTCCTTCGCAACAGAAGCTTCCTCAACTCTAACAGAGAGCAGTAGCGGTATGGAAACCAGGGGCCCTGTGAGGAGACGGGTGGTCCACACAGGTGGGTACAGGGTTGCTGGTGTGTTGTCTTAGGCTCTTCTGCAGAATCACAGGATCAACAAATCTAACACAAAGAGCAGTCCTGGCTACAGTAACTGAAGCGTAGCTCATCTCATCCCAGGGAGGAAAGACAAGACACTGGTAGCCCTGGAAAGACCCTGGGGTGTCCTTCACAGCAGCTTTGTAGAGGAGAATTTTTAAAAATCAAGTGAGTCTCTCAGGAGGGCCTGACTATATTTTTTTAAAGTCCCCCAAGTGTTTCTGAAGTGAAATCAAGGCTGAGAATCACTGACCTGAGTTGACCCTCTCTCATTACAAGTGGCAAAAAAATAGCCCAACAAGACCCAGCAACTTGCTTGGCATGATACATTAGTTATGGACAGACCTAGGCTGCAAGCTGTAGCTTTCTGAGTTCCAGCAAATTTCATTTCGATTGCACATCTCTGCATCTCTGCTCACTAGCTGTGTTTCAAACAGAGAACGGCCTCTTATAGGTACTTGAGTGCTTTGTGTATATGCCATTTACATCACATCATACATGTTACATGTATGTGTATGCTTGTATTCAAATTATGCATTTTTATGTATAGTCTGTATTTCATATATAAAAGTGACACATCATTTGACTTCTGAAGCCAAGATGCATAATCAATATGGAGTTCGTAAACAGTTTTTAGACTTAAAAAAAGTCATTTCTTGAACACAGTATTATTTTCCAAGCACGCTCTAAAAGACAAGGGAAAATGCTTTGCCATTTTTAATAAAAAGCAAAACAGCAGCGTTGTCAGAGGTCGTGGTGAAGGCCCATTTGTTTGGCGTTTTCATCACTAATCCAGGAAGGGCAAAGCACAGAGAAACCACAAGTCTCCAGGCAACAGTGAGCTCTTGTTGGTCAGGATATTCCGAAGGAATGCAAAGTGAGAAGACGGTAGAATGAAGAGGTTGTCAACACGCAGGAGAGCGGCGGACCTGGCAGGGGGAGGAGGGACAAATCCTAGACACTATCTCACGGAAACCCGAAAGAGGCAATTCAGATGCGGCCTGAACACAACTAAATAACCTAACCTGGAACACAAGCGGCTTTTGCGTTCAGCAATACTGAGCTAGAGAGTCTCCTCAGTCTGTGAAGACAAGGATCAAGAGAAAGGGGGTGCAGCCTAAAGCCTGGAAGAATGGAGTCAAGGGAAAACATTAACTCATCACACCTGGGTAGTTAAAACGCTGGAGGGAGGAATTCAGGATCCATAAAATGAAGTCTTACTTCATGCCACCTGCAAAATACCTACTGAGCATCTACTACATACTGACTGGGGGACATGGTAGGTGGACAAGAAAGCTCACTGCCCCTCCTGCTGTGACATTTTGACATATATGAAACTAGTACTTTTATAGGCATTTACTCAGCTTCAATCCTTTCGTTCCATTCATAGAATCATTATAATTCTGAGGCACTGACATCCATTGGCAAGATACCTGCCAGTTTCAGAGAGTTCGAATACGAAAATTCGAACTTGAAAATGTTCATTTTAGAAGTGAAAAAGGACAGGACTGCCAGAAAGAAAGGATGCCAGGAAGTTGGGCATTTGAGCCCTGGAGGGACACCTGAGAGAGTACGGAGGGGAGGAAGAGGCAGCCGAGGGAGCTGGTGCAGCAGCAGCTTCACCATCACCTTGACACCAGCAAGCCGGTGTCAGGGAAGGAGCTGAGGACAAAACGAACTGAAAATCGGTCAACGTGGCAAGAGAGGGGACAGGTGTCAGCCTGCACCTGAAGCTGGAGAGAAAGCCAGCTATTGCCAGCTATTGCTCACAGGGACTAGAAATGGACTGGGGTACTGGGAGGCTGGTTAACATACTCACAGCCAGGGGTCTGCAGCCCACTAAGTACAGCTTAGCAAGGCTACAGATCACTCTGGGAGTCTACTTTCTCTGTTTAGGTTGACTTGGGGTTTGAGGCTGGGTCTCATTAGACAGTCCTGGTTGGCCTGGAAGCTGTAATCATCCTGCCTCTGCCTCCTGAGTGCTAGGACTACAGACATATGCTACCATACCCAACTGGATTCTAAAACGCAAGGTCTGAGAATGTAGCTCAGTTGGTAGATGCCTGCCTAGCATAAGCAAATCCCTCGGTTCAATCCCCAACACCCCTATAAAACTAGGTATGGTAGCACACGTCTATAATTCCCAGCACTGGGAGGTGAATACAGGAGGATCAGAAGTTCAAGGTCAGCCTCAGCTACATAGCAAGTTTGGACAGCTGGGACTACATGAAACCCTGTCTAAAAATAATCAGTATATGAGTCAGAGACTATGTGTGGCTCATAGCAGTCCATATTAAAGAGCTGGTTATTTAACAGAAGAGTCACTGTAAGTCAAAAAAGCATTTTGAACCAGAGCTTGAGGAGACCAGATGTCTGCTTTCAAGGTATCATGGATCCACGTTGACCAGTTGTATTTGTGCAGGAAGTTGATGAGAGAGCCAAACATGGTGGTGTACACTTATAATCCCACTCACCCAGGAAGCTGAGGCAAGAAGATCAGTAGTTTAAGGCCATCAAAGGCTTTCTTGAAAAGGGGGGACAGATGAAAACCAGAGAAAGAACGGGAGAGTGTACTTAGACACCCGAAGAGACAAAAATAAATCTCTGGAAGAATAGCTAAGAATTGTCAACCTCCCTCATTATCCTTTGGCTGAAGACAAGTCCATCTGAGAGATGTCTGCCTCCCACAGGTCCAAGAAATAGGAGAGTGAGTGATGAAGTCATAGAGCAAGATGTGCTAGAGAGGCACCGACACTCCTCAGTGCCAATAAAGCAGTGTCTCTCCAGTCTGTCCCCTCCTCCTCTGTCATTCTCTTCCAGTGTCATACACTTCCAGTGGGCCGCTACCTTTGTTAGAGATACAAAGATATCCCTATGAGCGTTTCTTCTTTGCTTCTTCTAGAACTGTACAGGTTCCTCAACTTCTAGGATGTGTGTGTGAACACGTGTGTATGTGTGTGTACATGGAAGTGAGGCAAAGCTATTATTCCTAAGGTTCCATCAACCTTATGTTTTTTTCCAGACAGGGTCATTGCCCTGGAGCTTGCCAATTCAGCTAGGCTGGCTGGCCAGCAGAGCCCATGGGCCCAGCTGTTCTCTGCCTCTCCAGGTCTGGGGTGACAGGTATGTACCACCATGCACAGCTTTTTATGTGGGGTCTAGACACCTAGCTCAGGTCCTCATGCTTTCCAGGTACTGAACCATCTCTGTAGCCCTAGATTTTATATTAGGTTCTTGACCCTGCGCTTTTATTTCTGGTAGGTAGTATGAAAATCAAGGCTTTCATCATTCTGCAGCTATAACAAGGCTAGAGTGTGACTGTCTTCACATTACCCTGAGATGGACAGTTCCTTGGCCTCTCGGCTTAGAGTCAACATTATTCTAGTCTCCATTCAGAGACAACATATACTTTCCTAGACTTGGACTTGTATAAGGAGTCCAGTCCTGGCGTCTATGTGGGTACCCTGAATCCTGATCATACTCAACCCAACACCCCTCAGCTCAAGGTCTCTGCTGTAGCTACCCCAAGAGGTGCCTTCATTGAGTTTTATGCTCATGTTGTATACTAACGAGCCGTCCCCTGTCCTCTGAAGCTCAGGTTGGGGTCTGGGTTTTTGCACACCATCACAATGCTTCTTTTCAGGCTGTGCACACATAGATGCTCCCATTGGATTGCATGGCATCATGGTACCCTAAAGGTCATATGGATAAAGGATTGAACAAGGTGATCCTTAGTCTGGATCTTGTTTTCCATTGTTGGTAGAACGATGTGGATGAGAGGCCCTGTGCAGAGGTGGCCCTTTCTGTTTGCTGACCTTTGAAAATCAAAAGGAGTAGGCCTCCTCAAAGCAGGGTCTAATCCAGTGCGGCTCCCGCATCGCCACCAAGTCTCACATTCCACCACCTCAGCTTCATATGCCGAGACAGAACAAGCAGTGGGAAGACTTGTTTAACATTTATTCCCTGGCTGTTTTTTTTTTTTTTTAATTTCCTCTGAAAAGAATATGAACACACTCTGGTCTTTACACTCTGCAGGAGCTAATCCCCCACTGGAAGCTTGGGGCAACCCCACTCCTTCTTGCGGATGTGATCTGTCGACACAAGTGTTCCTCCAGGCTCTTTGAGAGTCCCATGGTGGATGGAGGGGCTCTCTCCTTTGGAGCGCTCTTACATTTTTAACTATAGTTCTCTAAAAAGAAAACAGCACAGGAATTGCTTCCAGAGCCCAGATGCCTGTGTGGAGCTCCGCCTCCTCTTTGACTGCAGGCGGCTTTGGCCGGCATGTCGGAGCAGTGCGTGTACCCAGTGGTCCCAGTGTTACATGCAGCTGACAGAGGGAGGCACTTACTAAGCCCCAGGTC
Source organism: Cricetomys ansorgei (assembly GCA_026225945.1). Lineage (NCBI taxonomy): Eukaryota > Metazoa > Chordata > Mammalia > Rodentia > Nesomyidae > Cricetomys > Cricetomys ansorgei. The sequence goes on from JAMJFZ010000242.1 coordinate 8,174,789, forward strand.
CCACCACACACGATCAGTGGGAAGTGTGTATGCTGCACGTTGAAAGAACCATGGGAAGAAAATGATACTTTATAACTTAAAGTGCTTAATAAGTACTATTCACTAACCAAAATCACATTTTCCTTGAATATCTTGGTCCAGTATCAATTTCATTAACAAAGGAAAATCTGTCTGAAATAACATTTAATCTCTTCTCATAACTGTGGGAGGTTTCACCTTTATCCAGTGTGCCTTTACTTTGTGTTTGTCTGTGTGTTTGTATCTGCATGTTTGTATGTGTGTATGTCTGGTGTGTGTGTGTGTGTGTGTATGTCTGGTGTGTGTGTGTGTGTGTGTGTCTGCAAGAGTTAGAGGACAACTCTCAAGAGTCAGCTTCTCTCCTTGCACCATGTTGGTCCTGGGATGGAATGGAGAGATCCATCAGGCTTGGTGGCAAGTGTCTTTACCTGCTGAGGCATCTCCCCGCCCCGACCCAGCTCATATAATAAAAGCTTCATGATTTGTGCACAGCGCTAGAAGGAAGTACTTTTGATTAGTGAGTCTTTGATCTCAAGAAGATCCTTTTTGAAACCTAATTTATTTTGTGACCAGCAAAGTGGAATAAAAATCATCTTAGAATTGCTGATCCGTTGAGATGATTTAAGTTACTCAGGGTGGGGAAGGCTATGGGTTAAATCCCCTGCCACGCCCCATCACACATGAATATTTTCTTAGCACAGAATAAGGAATCCTCATCGCAAAGCACCAGAGGCTCCTCTGTGATTAAATGGGATGAGACTCTTATCTCAGAGTTATAATCGAAGTCATATTTCTCCCCTCACTATCTGATACGGCCTTCTGCTGGTTTCTTGGGTGGCCAATCACATGACAGATACATGACTTTGAGACAGGAAGTGAAAGAAAATTCCCATAACACTCTCAGGGGGACGAGGCCTTGTCACCGTTAAGCCTTGGAGCAGCTGACTTAATTCCCTTTAAACTTCCCTCAGTCCTTACTGAGAACTCTGAACTGAACCTACTAGGGGCAACTTAGCTTTCCTACTGAAGCCACGAATTGCATACTGCCGCCGATTTCAGGAGTGAAACGGCATGGCGTGCCCTGTCAGAGTTCCCTCAGTACTCTAGCCAGCATCCTCGAGAATGTTTCATGCGGGTGGAACTGCGGGAGAAAGGGCACACAAATGGTGTGCTGTTCCAGAAAGCACATTTCTGATGGCAGTACGGCCCTGAATCTGAACACCACTTTGTACACTCAGACCCCCTGCGAGGTGGCTGTAAAAGGCACACAGACAGTAAAATGACCTCCCTCCAACTCCCCGTCACCTCCATACATGTAACAAGGTAAAAGCAACGTATGACGTCTCCTCATACATGACGTCTACATGACATCTACTCCAGAGATTCAAGAAGGCATGACAGTTCCCACGTGGTCATCCCACACTTTCCCTTTCTGCTTCTAAACTCAGGAAACAGCCACTCCGAATAAAAGACTCAGAGTCATCCTGCACACCTTTTACTCCTCAAGTGTCAGAAAATGCTGCTGGCCTCACTTACAAAACATGCCGAGTACCCACTCCTCACCGCCTCCACCACTTTCTTGTTGGTCCAAACCACCATCATTTCTCCCCTGGTTGCTCCGAGAGCCTCTGAGTTCTACCTCACTGTTCATGTTGGAATTTGCACTAAAAAAGTCAGAGTAATCCTAATACAACTTCAGTTGGACCATCTCACTACTGCTCAAAACTCCATGCCAGGCCCATCACCAGGCTCACGGAGTAAAAGCCCGGGTCCTCACAGGGGACCAGATACATGCCCCCATCTACCCATTCCTGACTGATCTTTTTCCCTGTTGCTCATTCCACCATACTCAGGCCAACTTCTGGGATGCTCTTCCACATACAGGAAGCATTTCCATCATGAAGGTTTTAGATGTTTAGTTCCACTACCTGTAGTATTCTTCTCCAGAGTACCATGTGACTCATTCCCTCTCCTCCTAAGTCTTTGATCAAAGGCCAAAGTGGGGACTTCTCCAAACCATTCCCCAAACCTGCCATCCCGAGCACCAAGCACAATTGCCCTTTTTCTGCGTTATTAAGTCCACAGCACATCACTGCTGATCAACATTTAATTCCAGAGTTCCACATTCACAGTACCCTGTCCCTGGACGTAAGGCCCACGAGGGTAGGGTTTCCTGTTTAATTCCTTCTGAATTTGCAGCACCTACTGAAGACTCTGGCCCGCAGTAGGTGATCAAGAAGTAAGAAGGAATGACTGTTTGAACTACGAGCTGTACATTAGAACTCTAGACCTCATGTGCTCACACCTACAACACATTCCTCAAACAGAACACAGCGATTTCAGAGTCTGGAGCAGGTTGTGTCCACTGCGGAAATAAGGAAGCTCACAGGATTTCCAAAATCCTTTTGGCTCAAACTGCACACGTTAGATGACTTTGGGTCAGGGTTCCAGCACACGGAAACCCCGTGACACTAGCCCAGATGCCCTTCTAGTTCTTGCTGTGAGGGAGGGGGACATGGTATCCTCCTGTGGGAGGGAACATGGTGGCCTCCATGCTTTTGCTCTAACACCAGCTGCACAACCGTGTCCAACACAGAGACAGGGGGCACTGAAAGCAGACACTCCCTCTAACAAGGCCATCATAGCAGAAAAGACCCTTTCCAGGAGCAACTCTGCAAGTAAGGAGAATGCCCGAAGACTCATGTCTTCCTTTGGGCGTGGTTTGAATTGGGGTAAAACAGAAACGTTTGTAGTAGTGTGCTCATCTAAGACAACAAGGGAAAGATCAGCCCTGAAGGGCTGTAGAGAGATGAGTGTGTGAGGGACAGAGTGAAGAAAGTAGGAGAAGACCACTTCTTCCGAGACGAAACGAATCCATCTACCGTCTCCGTTCCTTTCTTGAAGCATATCCAACAGTCACTTCGCGGGTGAGTCAGTTCAGTGACCAGAAAATATAGCATCATCGAAGCTGATGCTCTCCCTCAAGCACACTGGGATTGCCTAAATCTGTCCCAAATATGGATATCACACTAACAGTTTCCAAAGCATCTATAACAACTTGAAATAAGTTCAAGTAGAAGTTGCTGCAAGTTCATACCGGCCTAAATATTCTATTATTGTTTTAAGGATACAGGATAACAATGACAACAACAACAACAAAAAAAAAACTTTGTGGTTCTAGACATGATTTTAAACAAGAAAATTTAGAAATATATAAATTCGATGGTCATATACCCATAGTTTTTACTCCTATTATTGTAATGACTTTTCTAATATAAAATTCTACATAATTCTAATTAACACTCAGTTGACTGCAGAGGTGATAGTCTTACTTGAGTAACGCTGTTTATTTGTTATTTTTGTTTAGAGTATGGCTCCAACAAGACTGCCTCCCTTCAGAGCAGAAACTCTGGCGTGCTCCCTCTTAAAGTGGCAAGCACTGAAGCACACACACATTGGGTACTCAGTGGAGACCAGCTGACTTCACATTTTTTTGTCAGCAATTCTTTAAAACTCTGGCAAAGGCTTTGAAACTATGAACAGGCAAAGAGCTGTCTGGGAAAGGAAACAGTGATAGAATGGCCAGGCATGTTTGCATTATGTATCACAGTGAACCACATTCCAGAAGTTTCAAAAAGCATTCTTAAAAAAGTTATCTTCGAAACAGGTACGTTTTAGGTGTGAATTCAGAGCTAAAGTAGATTCTTACAGTTTTCATCCTGGGCAATGCATTGTAAGGGGATCCCAAAGAAAGACGTATAGCTGTCATTGTACCACACCAGAAGCTCGGTGCCCCTGGGAATATCTATACAGGCTCGGTAGAATATATTCGACCTATTTAAAACAAAAGAAAACCCAACTTAGTAAGATGTAATACTTATATGTCCCACCACATTTTTATTGCCCCCAAAAACATGCTGCCCAGCTCCACCTAAACAGTTTATAATAAATCTGCACCCACCTTATTATCCCCAGCAATAGAGGAGGGCCTGCAACTCAGTATGATAAACAACGTATAGTTTATTTCCACAGGGCTCCTCCATAGAGACAGATATCTGTCCCAGGAGACAGCAGGAAAGGAAAAGTTCATTAAAAAAATTCTATCTCACACTAATGAGAAAATTCTTCCTGGTGGCAAACCACAAACGGAGGCGTGAGTTCTGCCCTGACTTCATACGTAAATTAATACTATTGACTTCTTACCTGAAGAAAAGAATTAAGTGTATTCTGGCAACTTGGCATTGAAAGTTTCCAAATTCATAATAAAGTGAAGCAGCTTGGTGATATGAGGAGAGAGAGAGAGAGAGAGAGAGGGAGAGAGAGAGAGAGAGAGAGAGAGAGAGAGAGAGAGAGAAACAGTCCTATCTGTTCCCTTTCCCCCCTAAAGTTTGATGTAGGAGAAGAGAAAAGCCTTCTTGTGTGAAATGGATGGAAATTCAATAAATACAAGAGGAGCGCTTTACTTGGGCTGAAAGATTACACCCTGGATGATGGAGTGAGCGTACCAAGAAATAAACATCTTTTATAACAGCAGCTTTGTACCATTAAGAAAAATCTACAGACTTTTAAAAGAATGAGGGTACCGAGACTGGTCTCCCCAATGAAAGATTGTTACAAATATTAGCCTCAAGTTCCAGATAAAAGTGTTTAGGGTTGGTGGGCCTTAAATTTTGCCTTTCTGTAAGGAATCGGCTGCAACAGCGTAATTTGTTCCTTGTAGAACACTGCAGACATAAGGAGAATCTTTCTCCACATTTTTCATGGCAGTGAGATATGCACTTGTCAACATATTTTGTCACCACAAAGTGGCTCTTGGCAATAGGATCATAAAGATCAATAAAAAAGTGCAGATCCTCAATATTTTACTTACAGCTGCAAAAATTTCATTTATCTTGTTATTTTCCTTACTTACTGCCATTCTGTCTCACGAGGGCACTGCTAGCTAAGCAGAACGTTTTTCCCCCAACATTCTATGAATATCTGACAAAAACTCCAGCCACTTGTCCAGCCCTCGTTGCCCTTCCTGCCTTGGCATCTCTCAGAGCTGTGCATTTTATTCATTCTTTTCACTGCTGCATTAAAAAAAAAAATCAAAATTGGAACTGAGTTATAAATCACTGACATCTCCTAACTTGAGAAAAATTGAGTCTACTTTGTACTTCACCCTTGTAACATTTCATCCCTGGGTTTGCCTTCCCTTAATATAAACACAGCGCCCGGCAAATGAATGTGCTAAAACCAAATGACACACTTTGCCGCTGAAAGACCAGAACTGTTTTCGAGCAATGGGTGGTCTTCTGAGGCACGAGTAGGCCGAAAGGCGGGGGAGATGTGTAAGCGTACACCGTTCCTTACAAGCACCCAGAGCGTCCAAAGCTTGCAGAAATCCCTGCATGTTGAAGCACATCAAAGGGATTTTTTCCTTTTCAGATAATATTTCCTTTGCTGACATGTATTTAGTATTGTGGTTGGATGACTCATAAAGATAGCCTCATGGCGTCCCAATGCAGTTGAAGCAGAACACATGCCAACAAACATTATTGTCAGCCTCAAAATAAAAACAAAACGTTCAGCTAAGGGTCAATCAATCAAGGGCGCTTTGAAGAAAATTCCATTTAGATATTACAAATCATAACAGAATGAATTTAAACCAGCTGACTTTTTGTGAAGAGGACATTCATGTACAATAAAAATTAGGCTGGTTCTTTGGGGTCCAACTTTTCTATTTTCTTACTTTTGGACGTGGTCACTGGTGATGGATGCCAGTTTTTTAAATTGTGTTTTTGTAGCTCGTTGTATAAAGATCTGCAGTAATCCAAAACAGAGGGGCCGAGAGAGCTCATAGCTTCAGCGCCCTCATGAAAGGAGAGTTGTAAAATCCACTTAATATTGACAGATAGGTAATGACTTACTCATGCCGATTTCCCCTAAGGGATTTCTTGTCCCAAATTTAGAATTTGCCTCAAGAGCTCCCTTGATATTTATTACAGAAGTGGCCAAACTATCTCTTGCTGACTGGACAAGCACAATCTTTGCTAACTGTAAACCTCGGAGTTGCCTGGAAACTTCCAGATAGCAAAGGTGCATTGCAGTGTCTGCAATGGTATAACCAAATAGCCTCCTGCACTATTTCATGTAAACCATTACTTAATAAAACTGCATGGGAAACCCAGGCAATGAGTCAGACACTGCCCAAGTATGTTCTTTTTAGAATTGGAAACCTTCAGAGAGCAAGCCAGATTTGCACACTCTTTAAGCTATAAAGAAAATTTTAAAAGAAAAAAAAAAGACTTAATTTAAAAAAAAAGAAAGAAAAAGGAAAATAAATAGCCCCAGGCAGAACTCCAAGTTGCCGAGCACAAGGCCTGCAGCTTTGATGTGTCTGTGGTGCCCAATAAAGCTAAACAGTTGCTTCTGACTCTGAAGGGAACACAGCTGTTTATAACTGAGCTCATATATTTATAAGGCACATGTTTTCGAGGGATTCTGTGAGAAGAAGGTTTAGTGGAGGAGTTTTTTTTTTCTGTTGGATTTGTTTCTGCTTTCTCATCTTGATTCCAGCCTTCTTTGGGAACTGTGTGTGTGTGTGTGTGTGTGTGTGTGTGTGTGTGTGTGTGTGTGTGTGTGTAAGGGGCAGCAGGTGCATTGAGAAGTGGTGGCCTAGTCTCCCGAGGCTCCATTTTGATTCTCAGCTCCCAGGAAGCTTCCCTGTGTGACTCTGGGAAGTGAGGATGCCACTCCTTGGATCTGTCACTCTTTGGGCCCTGCCCATTCATCTTAGGAGACAGTAGTGGGGGTGGAAGCTTCTTTTCTCTAATTTGAAACAACCACATCACCTGGGACACAGATGAACTCATCAAAGGGCCAGACCCAGATGCCCTGGAACCTTTTGAGAGAGCAGGAGAGGCAGGCACGGCTCAGTCCCACTGGTGAGCATGCTGGTTTGGGAAGACTGGGTTCTTGGTTTTCCAGACCTTTGTGTAAATGAAACTTATTCTCTCTGAGAGACAAACTGATGGAGCCTGAAAGGAACAGACTTGGAAATGAGCTCCCATTTGTGTGTGTGTGTGTGTGTGTGTGTGTGTGTGTGTGTGTGTGTGTGTGTTCACATCTGCTGGGGGATTAACTCCAACTCATTGGAGCTGCTGACCTCATTCAGGTCCTTATGGATATTCAAGTGATGACACAGAGTGACTTCAGCCTGTATATAGAGTCAAAGATGGCTTCCGCTAGCATCTTTATTTCTGAATGCCCATAAAATACCCACCCCCACCCCCCCGGAACTAAAGCAGTTTCAGAAACCCAGCAAAGAAAAATAGATCTATACAGAGTCCTGCAAGATATTTTCAACCACTTGCAGCAAGCCTGAGTCTGTGTGTGCAAGCCGAAAGGCTCCAGTGGTAAATCAAGGCATACTTTACCTGTACTGAACTACTGTTAGATTCTGTTCGCCACAGTGCCTTGCACATCGGATATACCTCATCCAGCTCGACTTACTAGGCTCCCCACCATCAATAAAGTGCTGTAGTGTCCCATCTTGGTCATATATCTAGAGAAGAGGTCAGAAGGTCAAGTAGTTAGAACGGATCATCAGCAATCATTTTCCCTGTTTCCTTTGGTGTCTTTCCATGTCAGCTGCAGAGATTTATGGTCCTCGGGTTTGCTGGTGTCTATTGATGGCTGTGGAAACTCAGCTAGCATAACGGGAAAATATTTTTTGGTGAGGCCAAGTCGATCACGTTTTTTCTTATCAAGCCAATCTTCCCTGTATTAAACATAGCTGTGGTATCTCAAGGATGTGACCATATTTCCCAAAGAATATTTAACCTATTTTGACAGGCTAGTCTTAAATAATGAGCTGCTGGGTAAACAAAGCAAGCTGAAAGAAGAGGCCACACTGACATGATTGGAGCAAGCACATAAAGGTCCCCGGTCTCCAGCATGCAACTGTTCCAAAGCATCCAAGGAGGGCTCTCGCTGTCCATCCATTGAGCTGGCAACCCCAGAAGAAGGCAGCTGGGAAGCTGTGGAACTGTAGAAGACTGGTAACAACAGACTCTGGGGAAGAAATAAAGGGACTGTCTTCTCCCAAGAGATGCAGGCCTCTGAAGCCCTTAAGGGAGGAGTCATCCCAAAACTTCTCCAGAAAGGGAAAGAGGAAAACAGTTGTCTCCTATGGAGCTGACGTTTCTCAACTAAGGTCACTCTCATCATTATAGGTCAACCCTAGCAGATTCCTCAAGTTAGGAAAAAGAAAAGAAAATCCACTTCAAACCGGGCAGTAAGCACAGGAAAAAAAAGAAAGTCCTTATGCAAGCAATGCGAGCAAATTGCAACTTGCTAGACACAGAGCAAGTGTTCAAAATGAAAACACTAGTGCCCCTCCAGTAACTACTTGGGTTCCAGAAGCTTTGTGTGACATGGTGTCCAGGAGCAGGAGATGAGGCAGTTACATATCCCACAGTAATCCTCTAAGGTCCCTCAGATGTGGAGGCAGCCAGGAAACACAGAGCAGTTCAATAGTTCTCGGAGGTCTGGGTAGATAGTTGAGTTGGTAGCGTGCTTACTGCATGAGCACCTGAGTTCAATCCCAAGTAGAGGTTGGGCATAGCAGGGTGCACACTTGTATCTCACCACTGGAGAGGCAGAGACATGCAGATCCCTGGGCTTGATGGCCAGTCCACCTGCCCTAATGATGAGTTCCAGGTTCCAGCGAGAGACCCTGTACCACCAATCATGGTAGATGGCTCCTAAGAACCAACAGCTGAGGTTAACCCCGGGCTTCCACACCCACATGTACTCACAGACGTGAACACACACCCACAGCTGAACATATACATACATACACATGCACACACACACAAATATTTCTTAGGAGCACAAACCTTAAAAGGACGATGGTAGAACTAATTATATTTTGAATAGAGTCAGTACAGCTTCCTCAGGGCTGCTGAGAGTTCTTAACACCCCTCTGTTTTCTTTGAGCTCTCCCAGTTTTCCTCTCCAAATAAGCACACAGGATAAATCTTTCAGAGAGAGCCTCACTGTATGACCATTCATATTAATTCAGATCAGTGTTTCTATTCTGGGGGCCCCTAGGCTTAGTGTAAGAGCTTCTGATTATTATCTTCTCGATTTCACCCCTTATTTTAAAGCAGCTGAATACTCTTTCTGCTCTTCTTGATGTTCTGTCTCATACCCTAACCCTTCCACTACTCTCCCTAAATAAAAAGAGAAATATATATAAAGACAATCATCTGTGAATTTAGGACTTGATAACCATACCAGGACAATCACAGCTGATAATCAACTCAGCCTGAAAGGAAAGAAAAGGGCCCTGGATTACGTCACAGTTGAGGCTAAGTACTTCTTTCAGTTCTTGCTTTGGGATTAACAGCAGGAAACTGAAACAACTTATATAGCAAATCCATCTCCTGCGCAGCAAGCCAAAGACACACCCCAGTTAGATTAGATGACACAAATTGCTTTGTTGTTGTATTATTTTTTGTTGTCGTTGGTTTGCTTTTTTCAGTCAAGCAACATTCAAAAATCTCAGCCTTGAGACTGCTGTTGACAGCCAGAGAGATTGAACAGAACTATCCCACCGCCGCACCCCCCTGCACCCCCAGTGCCACTGTTGATAATTAATCGAATCAAAGTTTTGGATGAAATAGTTTTGCCCTTTCCCTACAAAGACATCTTGCATAAGGGCTGCTGGTAATGATTACCAAAGAGCATCATAAGAAGTGTGCACAGCAGTCCTCCTCGTGCTCCCAGAGGGTCCTCAGCAGCTAGCGACCCTCCAACACTGTAGGTGGACGGGCCTAGCCTGCATGTGAGCTCCAGCTGAACACCGTCCACACACAAGTCTATACTGAGATGGGTGGAAACGAATTTCCTGCTATAGATGTGTTTCAGCATCAATCTCCCCTAAATAAATATGTCCACAAAGTAACCCGCAATTTCTGCCTTTCACTTGCCTTGAAGAAGAAGTAGATCATCGTGTGTCAGGAAGTATATTCTAAAGCAGCGTGTGGCATGAGGCCAGGCTTTCCAGGCTTTGGCTAATACTGACTATAATATTTCACATAAAACTGTGACGATCCTGCACACGGTCTTTAATCTCACAACTGCGGGCCTAGGGTTGGAGAAACTCATTCGACCCTGACGCTGCTCTGTCTTCAGAGCGCAGCCACCAACAGGCAAATCTCTTTCCTAAAGACTATTAGGTACATTCAACTCTCCCTTTCCACTATTAACAGCCCAGATCAAATGACCTTCCCTTTTTACTGGAAATGGGCCCCTTGATCCATCTTTTTACAGGCTCACTAAGATATCTAAACCAGTAGTTCTCAACCTGTGGGTCTTGACCCTTTGAGGGTTCAAGGACCCTTTCACAGGGCCAGCTAAGACCATCTGCATATCAGATATTTACATTACAACAACTCATAACAGTAAGAAAATCAGAGTTTTGAAGTAGCAATGAAAATATTTTTTATGGTTGGGGGTCACCACAACATGAGGAGCTGTATTAAAGGATTGTAGCATTAGGAAGGTTGAGAAACACTGATCTAAACTGTAGCCAGTGTGATCCTTAAAGCACAGATCTAACTATATCTGTTGGCACATGTCAGGGGGAGGGGACCTTCACAAACGTTACGCATTACAGGTCATACAATGCATGTGGGACTTCCCTATAGGGTTTGCTACATTGATATGACCAACATCTCCTGCCATGGTTATTGAAAGAGCCCAAAAACTCAGGGCTTTTGCACTTGCCTCAAGTCAGTTCTGAGCTCTTTGTGGTCTGCACTGTTAAGAGTCAACGTTTAAATGCAGCCTTTCTTGCAAGAGCCAAAATGAGTCAGAAAATTTTGATGTCTATGTTCTTTCCTTAGTACAAAGAGCAGAAAACGGGAGGAGGGAAGTGCAAATGTTGAGAGCTAAACAGAGACTAAAGACATCTCCAAAAAGCCGTAGCTACAGACCTGCACTATGTTATTCACCACAGAGTTAGCTCTGTTAACATTTAAGATCTTGGTTAAGAAACAAAATCAGCATGTAGCTGATTCTGCAGACAGCAGCTATCCTGGTCTAGGCAGAAAGAAGCTAGAAGGAACTGCAAAGGAGATGTATCAACAGTGTCAGCCCAGAGGAGCTGACAAGTCCAGGAAGTTGTTCTTGGAGGTTGAACTGACATCCATATTTGTGGGACATTAACGTGAAATTTTAAGCCGGATACCTGATAGCCGCCACCCCAAACTCAAGGAATGCAGGAGACAAACTGTGCCAAGACCTAGAATTACTGGTTTTTATTGTCTATCTTTCAAAAGATTTTTAAATAAGCAGAAAAATATTTTTAAAATTAAAAAAAAAAACAGCACAAAGTATTTAGACAACTCCCCCAGGACCTGTGAAAATGTTGGAAAGGTCAGAGGTCGTTCACTCATGAGTGGTGAGCATAAAGAAAAGATGATTCATTTTAGATTAAGGGAAAGATTCATTCTGTGAAAACACCAAACACAGCACTATTTTGCCAGAAATGTTGCCCTTTATTCTGAATGAAAATGAGCAGTGTTTTTAATCTTTTCTCTATTCTTTTCTAAAGTGAAGCAAACAGCTTTCGAGGTAGGAGAACTGCATGAGAAGAAACATGCAGAACACCTGGCCAGAGGTGGGTGGGGGTCAATTCTGCAATGGAGACTTGGAACTATAGAATGGATCGTTTAATATTTGTTGGGTGAAAGCTAGATCCTCTACTGCCAAAGTGGAGCATGACATGGCACAGCCGCATTGAAGGACACTTGGATGGTGATCCTATGGTTTAGCAGTTTCACATCTAGGGAATTATCCCAATGAAACTCCGTCAAATTCAGGAGATGGCTTCAAAGACAGTTGCTGCAGAATTGCTTGGATTGCCAAAGATTTAGAAATAATGGAAATATCTTATTATTGGAAGAATGAGTTATCATATCCACTCAAAAAAATTTGTGTAAGACATTTAAAATTTATGAATTAGACCTGTTTTATTAGGAGATAAATATTAAAAATATGTTGACTAAGAAAAAACAAGTTACAAGCCATTTTGCTACCATTTGTAAAAATATACAAAATCACACTCTAAGTAGTGTATATTCTGGGAGTACATATTGTAATATAGTAAGTATATGTAAATATACACAGCAAAACTCTAAATTGTTACAGGAGAGGGGCTCCTGAGACCCTTCTCAGACAGGCCGCCCTCAGAAGTAAAGAGAGAAGCAATGGGATTATACTTTGCCTTAAATGCTTCATTTCTTGGAAGAAAAAAAATCGGACGCAAATACGTCAAAGCATTGATACTTGGTCAGTGGTTTGGGTCTGTAAATGGATCTCTGTGACTCTTTCCTCCTTTCCTTTCCTTTTCTTTTCTTTTTCTTTTTTTATGCTAGTGATTAAACCCAAGGACTCCCATTTGCTAAGCTCTCACTCTACCACTCAGCTCCAACCCTAGATCGACTTTGCTTTCTGATCAAAGAAAGAAAAATATAAATAGAACATAGAAGCCTGTGCCTTTATTTCTTAGTGCTTTCGTGTGTGTGTGTGTGTGTGTGTGTGTGTGTGTGTGTGTATGTATGTGTGTGTGTTGTTAAGACAAAGAGACTGTTACTGGAGGTCAGGAGCTCATCTGGGAAGATATCCTGGGAAGATGCTTGTAACATGGATCTCTACCTTATCGGCCTCTGATTCTCTTTGTAATTGCAGCTGCTATTTTAAAACTGTTGCTTCCAGTCTGTGCATCTCTTTCATCTTGTATCAATGGGAGTAGCAAGGTAAGGAATGGGAGAGCTAATTCTTATTTTTAAAGGGATTTTAGGTTTTCCATTCCACAATAACAGCTGTAATACCATACATGTGGTATTACATACATGTGGTATCACACAATTTCTCTCACTTCAAACCATGTTGTGGCATTGACTAAAAACTTCCATGAGAGAAGCATTGAGACGCTTTCCTGGTATCTGAAGTGCCACTCTCTCCCATGGTTGTATTTTCCTAGAACAAAACTCCAGATGAGAGAGACGGAGTAAGATGTGTACCGGTGGAGGCTTCTAATGATTTCTGGCACATGGCTTGACTGTGGCATTTGCGAATGCTGCCAGCTGGTATTAACCACAATGATGAGCGTCAGGGCAGTCAAGCCAGCGACAGATCTATTTTATCATTAATAGGAAGACACCACTTTCTGAATGAACAGAGCAAAGCAAGATTCGCAAATGAGCCACTAACAACTTAGTTTTGTTTGCCTAGTGTTTTAAAATTTGTAAATGTGACCTAATTCGATTTTCAACTCCTCTTGAAATCAAAAAGTGAGCCCCCAATCTTGTTGAGGAAAGGTGGCCCCCTCCAGTCTTTCTAACCCCCAGCATCTCTTAATGTCTCACAGACACCTACTTACCTGTTTGGCCTCCTTGAGCATTCTCTGGCAACCACAGCTACAGGGGAATCCGTGCTATCAGTTAAGCAGTGTTATCAGTAGCTGGAGCACTTTGAAAGAACGTTGAAGTAACAGCCTAAAAACACTGCAAACATCAGTCATTCCTGTACTGCTCAGAAGCCTTCCTTTTTCCAGAGTAAGGGAGAATATCCACATATACACACACACATACACACACTCACCACACCAGTTTTATCAGCACAGGTTTTAAGTATCTTTTTAAGTGAAGAATCCCTTGTAATTGATTCAAGACTTCAAAAAAGTCTTGAGCTGAGCAGAACAGAGCATAGAGGTGCCTGTAATCACAGCACCTTGGAGGTTGAGGCAGAAGCACTGAGGTACACAGTGAGACCTTGTCTTTAAAAAGCAGGAAGGAAGGAAGGAAGGAAGGAGGGAGGGAGGGAGGAAGTTAGTTTCAATAAGTCTTAATTGTAACTCCACTGTAAAAGCAGTAGTGTTGCCCTGGCTGAAGGGGGCTTAGTGGGAGCCACAGCATTGTTCCCTGAGACCGTTGCTGGGACATCTCTAGGAGTCCCTCACTGACTGGCCCTGTATGGAAAACCAAAGGGAGAACATTTTCTATGGAGGACAAGGCCTCTGGGAAGATTACACAATTCTGCTAGATGCTGAGGACCATGGCTAAATCCAGAGCACAGGAAGCTCAGCAGCTGACCAGGGCTAGGCAGAGACAGGCGGTCCGGCCCCTCTCTGCCTCTCCACCTCTCCAGTGGGGTATGCTACGACTACATCATCTCTTCAGTTCTTGAGTGCCCTAAAGAGGCCCAATGGCCTCGAACAAAATGAGACTGAATTACAACTTAGACTTCGTGAGTTTGTTCCTCTCAGTACTCAGTGCCTATGTTTTGTTCTTATGAGGAATAAAGGTAGTCTTTGAGGGTGTACCATGGGATCAACCAGTTTTCATAGAGTAGAGAGACATTCTAGATTTTATCTCCTTGTCCTATCCCCTCACCAAGGCCCTGGACTGTGGCATTTGGCTGTTGTGTTGAACTGGAACTCTTTCATCAAGCAGCTGAGGCAAGGGAACATATGTTACACCCAACTATCCAACACTGGCCAACAGCTGATGGAGAATCCAGAAAATAAAAGGGGCACGTGCTTTTGCAGGGGGAGGTGGGAGAGGGTGCGTTCTAAGATTTCCTCTGTCCATTCTTACACTGTGCTTTTACATTTATCTTTTTATAAAGTTAAAAAAAAATATCCTGGCAACCTGAGAAACTCAGTTGAAAAGCATTCCAGTTTGCCAAACTATAAAAAAAAATGTGTGCTCTGAGATTCCACTGTGTATCAAAAGAACAAGACACTTGATTATTTTAACCGTGAAGTTAGTCGTCATAACACCTTTACTGAAAAGTAGAGCTCTTACGTATTACAGGTAAAAATATATAAGATGACATGGTCTAGTCAGGGGTGATCACAGGGGTGTGCCTAGGGGTGTCGGTCCCAGTAAGTATGAGTTACAGACATGGCTCCATTGTGCGTGATGATGTGACATTGGGCAGTTGTTCAGCTTCAGCGAAGCTCAGAACTGGGGTGGGGGTGATGCTACCCCAAGGACCGAGATGAAAATGAAATGACCAAGCGTGTGTGTAAAGGGTCAGCACCCAGGGACTACTCAGAGAGCATCAGTTATCCTTAAGTGAACACTATAATTAGATGGGAAATGTCTACCCAGGAAAAATTTAGCAGTCTGCTCGTGAGTGGCAGTCATAATATATGTGTAGTGGGCTGATATCTCACTCAGTGGTAGAGTACTCACCTAGCATGTGTGAGGACTTGGGTTAAATAAAATTAAGACAATATCTACATTGCATATACAATGCATTACTCCTAATACGACCAGACCACACACTCATAGAAGGCAGAAATGTATTTTATCATTTTAAAATTTTAACCAAACACATTTTTCATTGGACTTTCTATACACTGAAGAGAATGAGGAAATGATTTAGGGTGTCAAAGGGGTATAAAAGTCGAACACTTGTTTATATTTTATCTTTAAAATGAGACTATTTAAAAAAAATAAAAGTATAGGAGGCTGGAGAGATGGCTCAGCAGTTAAGAGCACCACTGCTCTTGCAGAGGACATGGGCTCCGTTTCAAGCACCCACCTGACCACTCACAACTGTCTATAACTCTATTCCCAGGGAATCTTATGCCCTCTTCTGGCCTCTGGGGGCATTGCACACACATGGTGCACAGATCTACTTGTAGACATCTATTCACATAAAATAATTTTAATGTAAAAAATAAAAGTACACAGGAAAGAGGAAAAGGCTGCACTGCACTAACATAGCTACTGCCTAGAAAACAGTACACAAACTTGTCTTCAGGCCTGTACTTTTATTTTACTTTTATTTAGGAATACTTTGTATTCCTAAATTTAATTATTTTAAGCTTGACGGTACCCCTCGCCATTCACACAGACACCTGCATCTTTAAGAACATTCCTGGGATATACTTGAAACTAACAGGTATTGATCACAAATGTTTTAATTAGTGGTGGCTTTGGGAGTCCAATATCACCCTCCCTGTACATCAGCTACAAGCCAGGATAACTGATCACTGATATATTGATTACAGGAAGCCCCAGAGCAGTATTTTATATCTCCATGAACTCACCCTATTCAAGGTAAGCAGCAGTCTACGATCAAATGTACTTAGAAGCAGGGTCACGTGCAAGTTTCAGCTCAGAGCCTCAAATACATGAAGATTTGGCATAGTTCCCCACTCTAAAGAAGACATCAAGAACACCACACGTGCTTTTCCTAATCTCCTGTGTGCTTGTTCACGCTCTTTCCCTCCCTGACCCCTCTTATTTGTGTGTGTGTGGGGGGGGTAATATGTACACAAGTATGGGGAGAGTGTATACATTGGAGCCCAAAGGAAGTTGTCAGTTACCAGCCTTATTCCTTTAAGGAAGAGTCTCTCCCTGAACCTGTAACTCATACTGTTTTGGCTAGACAGGAAGTTAGAAAGTCCTAGTGGGTCTGGTCTCTGCCTCCACTAATTCTGGGGTAACAGGTAACCTCAGAATCATGCTCAGCTTGTAACATGGATGCTGGGATCCAAACTCTGGTCCTCATGTTTGTGCATCAAGCAGTCATAACTATTGAACTAGCTCTCCAACCCACCACATGGTTTTTAAACTATTTAGATCTACCTATCCAATCAAGCTAGATCAGAGCATAAGAAGAGACGTTAAAAAGCCATACAAATTGAGCACCCGTAACCTGAAAATCATAAATCTGAAACCACTCCAAAATTTGAAACTTTTTTAGCATTTTGTGAACATCCCAAAAGGTTTCGGGCTTCATGGGATTTAAAATTTTGGATGTTGGATTAGGGATGCTCCACTACGAAACCTGTGTGAACATTCCCAAGTCCAAAAAAAAAAAGTCTGAACAACTTCCAGTTCCACACATTTCGAAGAAGGAAAGTCAATCCACTCCTTTGAATGAAGACACCTTCACCTCCACGCGGAAGAAGAGGAATAGTCAGTCACCAATACACATACATTGGTATGGCATGTTAGTCTCTAAATGCTCTACCAGGCTAACTCGATCCTTACACTTTTACTCATGGGTGGGGGGGTGCTGGGGATATTATTCAGTTTTACAGATAATAAATCTTGGAAGTTGTCCTCTGACCTTCCTGTGCTCTGTGACATGTACACACCAACATACACGTATTTTGAATGTGCACACATGCACACAAACACACCAATGCAAATAATTACGTTCTTTAAAAGTTAAACAATCCTGTGCTAAGAAAGGTACATGACTCGCCCACGGCCTTATGGTTGATGGAAGGCCACTGTGTTATAGCTTTTTTTTTTTTTTAATTCATATCCCACTTGCCCTATCAAGGAAAACAGCAGGGGCTTTTTCTTTAAAAGCTTCTAAAGTTTCCCAAATGAGGGCCATAACTATGTTCACAATGATTAATAATGTCATTTATCAAACAAATCCCTATTTTCAGAGCAAATGTCAATTTAGTGAAAATTACTTAATCTGTTAGTAAAATTTACACAACCAGAAACCATGCAATAGATGAAGACATAAATCCCCAGTCCCGTGTAAAGGCACTCTTCCTTCCATTGGCAGGGTGCCAGAATGGCCAGTGACATTAGGAGGTGGAAAGAAGGAAGAAGAATGAAGTCGCCTATTCCACAATACAAGCTTCTACCTTAAGCACCAGCTAGTGTGCTCAGATTTTTTGTGTTCAGTATTTGTAATTCTATACGTGTTTTTATTTTGATCATTTCTCTCCAGTTCCTCCATTACAATTAACTTTTATTGTTATTTTTAATGTGCAAACACACACACACACACACACACACACACACACACATTTCGGTTTGGAATATTCTGGAATGTCTGGAATGCCAAGATTTTAAGACAAGACTTCAAAGGTCAAGTAATAAATGCCCTCATAAAGTAAATGAGTAATGATTATACACACGGAGGCTGTATTTTCAGTAATGCTGGGAGAAAGCTATATACTGTACTTTGTCAATCCACATTCATCACGTCCCAGAAATATTAGAAAATCATTACAGGTTTATGTTGAGTTTGCAGATAATACTAACATATAAGTCAGGACTGAAATACGGTAATCAGAAAAACAGTTGAAAAGTGTCGATGAACTGTAAAACACCGCTGGTGACGCCGGCAGAGCCTTCATCAGAGAGCCGGCTGTGTGAGGAGATGACCGTGAGTATTTTGGTCACAATATGGGTCAGTGGCTGCTAAGTGTCCCTTAGCAGAGGAGATGATGACTCAGGATTAGACGGGGAGACCAGGGATCGCCTGAGAACCTCCAGCATTTGGTGACTCCCTCTTATCTCTGAGGACAGTAGTAGCCTGCCACCCATCAATCTGCAGTCTTCCTCAGACATCCCCTGTCTGCTGAGCAGAGCAGGACTTGGGGGAATCAGGCTTCCATTATCAGGACTTTGTGATGTGAACAAGCAAGCCACTGAACCTTTCACTTCTCGCTTGGCAGAAGCACACACACTGGAAAAGTCCTGACAGTTCATTCATTTTGCTCCATCCTGGAGCCAGCTGATGTCTGACTGGGAGACCCACCCTCTTTGATGTTGTACTCTTTCGAGAGTGCCCTGCTGTGAAAAAAATTTTTATCCATCCAAATTAAAGAGAAATATTTCTGCATCCAGCTGTTAGCTGTGACATGCTCGCCATTTTTCAGGGCACTGGCTTGGTGCCACCCTCAAACTCCACTGAAAACCTATCTTTTCTGCTCCTTGCTACAGCAGTAATGCCCACAGTACACAGCGGTCTCCAGTGTCCACACAGCGCCAGCACCAAGAAAGGAGAAGACTGGTAATCACACGCTGCTAAGAACAACCTTGGAAATATTTGCATGCAGCAACTTCCCTTCCCTTCCCTCTAACCTCTCC
Source organism: Cricetomys ansorgei (assembly GCA_026225945.1). Taxonomy (NCBI): domain Eukaryota; kingdom Metazoa; phylum Chordata; class Mammalia; order Rodentia; family Nesomyidae; genus Cricetomys; species Cricetomys ansorgei. The sequence goes on from JAMJFZ010000242.1 coordinate 8,193,727, forward strand.
TCTCCTTTCCCTTCTCCTCTCTTCTCTCCCCTCCCCTCCCTTCTCCTCTCCTCTCCCTCGTATTATCAGCATTAAATATAAAATCACAAATGTAAAATTCTTTGCAATGTCACACCCATCTAAAACTTGCTTACATCCAGGATTTCTTTTTAAACCCAGTTTTAATCAAAACAGCCAACCAGACCCGCTCTCTGCTAAACATATTTGCAAATGAAATGAACTTAGATCCTGTAAGAACCTGGATCCGTAGACTGAGTCCACGATTTTAAGTGGCGCCCGTTCAACAGTGAGAGCTCTGTGTGGGTGAACATTTAGCTGTAAGCCACCAAGGAAATCTTCCTCTTCAGTCTGCTGAGTAGCATCCAGGAGCTCATCACCCACCGCTCCCACGAACCGTGTTCACTGTGAGCGAAGGGCACTTCTCATCATGGTCCTCTCCTGTTCAGAAAGCATCCCAGCTCCCCAGTTCCCACCCTCTCACCATTCCAGATTGGCTGTCTCCTGTCTCTCTTTTTGGCTGAGATGGAAAAGGATCTGGTAAACATCATCACAGCACAGGGTACCAGCGAATCCCGTCTCACAGCTGATCTTGGACTGTGACTGGCAGGCAGGGACAGCTACTTGCCGTGTGTGGGGGGAGAGCATATTTTGAAAACAATAAATAAATTAACAACAACAAAAAAAAAATGTTATATGTGAAGGTATGAAATTTGGAAACTAAACCAGGAAGGAAACTTGGTTCTACATTCTCCTGGATTTGGCAAAATACAAAGCCCAGGGCTCCACCAAACAGGAAAGGGATTATTATTTTGTTAAAGTAATCTCACAGCTGATACCAGTGTGAACTGACAGGATTTTTGCATTACCCCTAACAGTGTACCAAATATTTCTGCCTATAAGACGATAAGGCAACATGCTGAAGTTAATGCCATGATCACAAAGTGCTGTGTCTGATGGAGTACTACTTAACCCTTCAACGTAGCAAAAACATTTGACTTAAATGTTCTAGTATGAAAACACCATATTGAGCTTGGTGAAAACTGTTACTGAATTTACACCTTAGCACAGTGGCTACTAAGGCATAAGATTTCCAAGAAGTATCTTGGACAAAAGTATAGTGCAAATGGCTTTGTTTGGTGGGAATCATCCTAAGTACATATAAAGGACTATGGAGGGAGGTTTTTAAAAGGACTCTCTGTCAAAAGTCATTTGAAGGCCAGGCATGGAGGTGTACACCTTTAATCCCAGCACTTGGGAGGCAGAGGCAGGTGGATCTCTATGAGTTCTAGGCCAGCTGGGTCTACACAGCAGTTTCAAGACATCCAGGAATACAGAGACACTGTCTTAAACAAAACAAAAAATTAAAAAATTAAAAAGTCAGAGGGACTGCCTTTCTATCTGCACATACACACACACACAGGGGGGACGGACCCGTTGGCCTACAGCTCAACCCTTTTTTTTAGTAAGAATTCTATGAAGACTGAGTGTTTGTCCCAGACAAAAAAAAACAGTTTCCTATGGTTTTATAATTCTTTCCTAAGCATTCCATTGCTTTATGTCTTTCCTGAAATGTGTCATACTTTAAATTATTTTGTTTTTCTAAGTCTACAACATCCTTTTCATAAGCACACCAATAAAGTGTAATTGTCAGATATACTTTATTAAGGGGAAGGTGACTGTCTACGGAGGGAAAAAAAAAAAACCTATTTCCAGACCTTAAGTAATTGAAGAGAAATTCCTTACATCAAGTTGGGCCAGTGCCAAGCATGCCCTCAGTTCCCACTGGACACCATCCTGCTCTGCACCACAGGACAATGGCAGACATTAAGCTTTTGGATTCAGTGCACTCAAGAAAGTTAATAGAGGCCTGGGCTGCTCTAAGTTAGCCATGGTCCCCAAGGAGTGAACCTTGAGGTTGCTTCTGTCCTGAGATAACTGCTTTGAAGTAACACTTAATGGAATTCCAAGTTAGTCCTAGAGGAGGATAGGAAAAGACCTGTGAGTAGAATGGAGTGGGCTTTGGTGTGTAGGAGCCCTCATCCTTGAAGAAGTTGTATTGCTGAACAGAGGATATGAACAAACGCATCACAGGCCATCAGTCTCTGACTTAGGAGGTCAGTGCTGTAGAAAGGGCTGATGCCACTCATCTTGCCCTATCGAGATCCAGGAGACCAGATACCGAGGACAGCAGGCTATGGTGCTAACCGTGGGTTCCAGATCTAGACCTTCCCCCTTCCAACTACCATTCTTTGGATGGACATTTGGTAAGCAGCCCCCATATGCCAGTTGCTATGCTTGAGGTAAAACATTAAAAACAAAGGTTCAAATTCTACCCTCAGATCACCTGCAGTACAATAGCAGAGAGATGCGCACAATGCAAATCAAAACATTGCTTCTGGTACCCAAATCTGTAGACTTTCCCATCTAGTCTTTCTTTCCATCCTAATTAGAGTGGGTTCATAGGTAATTTTGCGAAAGGACAACAGTACTTAAAGAGAGAGAGAGAGAGGATGCTAGTTATTTAAACCCACCTAAACTGTGATGGTAGCGTTAAACAAACACTTGATCAAAATTTGCCAGAATATCACATCAATGAAGACAAAAATAAAGTCTGCTTGTGACTTGTAGTGTTGAGCACGATGGAATGTCTGGTGCTCAGAAAACTGGTTGGCTGGTCGGTCAGTCAGTTGATTGATTCAGTATATATACACACACACACACACACACACACACATATACATATGATGAATGGATGATTTGATGGGTAGCTGTGTAGACAGACAGATGGGTGCAAATGAAAGAATATAATGCCCTGTAATGACTCAAGTGATAGCACCATACCAGTTCTTTCTGTTCTTTGAGTGAACCAATACATTTAAGATGAATATCCAACCAGAAAAATGTCAAAGGATATAATAATTGGTCTTTAAAATGTGCCTTGCCTCACTGGCTAAAATTAACGTGTCCTTTAAAAGCCTCCGGTGTTTTTACAAAGTTGAGCTGAGCAGAACATCTGGACTGCTGACTTCAACTCACAGAGTCCAAAGACTGCTTAGAACAAAGCAGAGGACACCTGCCCCTCCCCCAGTGTCTGTTCTTCCTTCCCCTCCAGGCCTCAAACTATTTCTTGCTAAGGATTGCTGTTACCATCACTAATCTTCCCTTTTGGTGGCTTTTCATCCTCTGTCTCCCTTTTCCACCCCATGCTCCCACTCATTAGGACCCTGGTAGGTATGATTTACTCCAACCTCGAATGTACATCAAAGCACTACTCCTGAAACAAAATTTCTCTTTTGGAACTGTAAGTGAACTTGAGAGGGAACAATGAATTTTTAGGAGCATTCAAAGTGCTGATATCACTCATCACTGAGAGAAGACAATGACCATCCTTGCACCCTTCCTTTTAAACGGTGCTGGGTAGATCTTTGCGGAGGTCCAGGGGCCAAGCACTAGCTGTGCTGTTGAAGCTCCAGAAGAAGAGCACAGACTCTCTCGAAAGGAAGGAGCAAAGGGAGAAGGCAGGGGCTTCTGGAGAAGGAACAATCCCAGCTCCTCCTCCAACAGGCTTTCTACAGCAACTCTAGTGGGAGGCATTGGGGCCTTTCAACTCCACTTTCATAAAGAGTCTCAAATTGAGAGCTTTGAAGCTATTTCCAAATGAGGTTACACACACATACAATCACAGAAGAGAGGATTCAAAGAAGGAGGCTCACTTTGCACAACTCTGAACTTGGGTTCCATGACTGGACCACACTGCCTGCAGTGAACCATAAATTAACATTTTTATAAATCCTGTAATTAACTTATGAATGGCACAATTATATGTTTCTGGTATTAAAGGCATTAAGTTGTTAAAGGTAAACATTTAAAGTATACCACTGTTTTTGTAACCCTGTTTTGGCATCTTTTCATCTTTCAATATATCAAGAGCCTTGAAAAATGGAAGTGGCCCAGGCCTCTAAACAGCCTTGGTTTGGGCTTGTTAATAAAGCTCCTTTCACTGAGTCAAGCCAGAGGGCTGGCAAGTGTACTGCCAGCCCTGGGGCGCAGTGCTTTCTACAGAGAGTCTGCCCTGTGTTTCTGGACAGGCATTTGGGTCCACATAGTGTGATTCCCTGGGAACTGAACCAGAAGATCCTATAAACCTCAATATTTAAGGCTCAAGGTTTCCCAGTCATTTGGATAGCAGAGGTTATGACTAATGTCGACCCCAAAGAAAAGCGACCACCTAATTAGCATGTGTCTATAAAATCAGCTTCCTAATCTTTGGCCTGACTTAGGACTCCCTCTTTCCACAGGAAGCATCTGTGGGCTGAAGGGAAAGAATGGAATGGAATCTCTTACACTGGGTCCATGGAGAGACTCTGGGCAAGGCTGCAAACACCTTGAAATCCTAAGAAAATGATGAATGTTCATGAGTAATCTGGGGAAAAGGTTCATAGTTTTTATTAGATTCTCAAAGGGAGTGTGTGCATACATACACAGAGCAGTCAAAACGGACTGCCAAACCCCACACTTCCAAACAGAATGAGAGCACTGAACAGAGAAATAGAAAAGAGAACATCTGTAGATGAACTAGAACTCTTAGGTTATTTTTGAGGACATTCTTTTCAAACGTTGAAGGGTCCTTTGATCATTCTTTTCAAATGTTGAAGGGTCCTTTGATCACTGAAATCAATCTCTGTCTCTCTGTATGTGTCTCTGTCTCTCTGTTTCTCTGTCTCTCGGTGTCTCCTGATTCTGTGTCTCTGTCTCTGTCTCCTGACTCTGACTCTATGTTTCTGTCTGCCTGTCCCCCCTCTATCTATCTATCTATCTATCTATCTATCTATCTATCTATCTATCTATCTATCTATGTATCTATGTATCTACCTATCTATCTATGTATCTATCTATCTATCTATCTTAGAGATCTTGGGCTTTCTGTGGCTTTTTTCCACCTGGACTTTGATACTTTGATTTCATATTTGGCTGCAATCATGTTTTCATGTATTGTTCTTGCCTAAATCTCTGACTACATATTCAGGACCACTGAAGATGAAAACTGGAATAGAATCTTCAAGTTGGTCATTTTATAAGACAGGTATTCTAGGGTAGAAATCATGTGAGCCCAGATTACACTGGGTGGCTCAAGGTGTGAGCTTTGTGAACATTTAGCACCATCTATTGCTGAGTTTAGTGAGTCAATGGTTATTAATACACCCCAGCAGTCCCTTTCAGCTTTGAGCAAATCCCTGGTGCCACCATTTCTCCAACTGAAATGCAAACATATAATTTAAACAATTCGTCAATGCAATAGAATTGCTTTTAGTAATTTTTAAAATCATTTGTTATTGGGGGCTGGAGAGATGACTCAGCAGTTAAGAGCACTTATTGTTCCTGTAGAAGAGTTGGGTCCAGTTTCCAGCATCCACATGTTAGTTCACAACTGCCTGTAACTCCAGTTCCAGGGGATCTGGTGCCCTCTTCCAACCTTGGGATTCTTCATGAACATGGTGCATGAACACACACACACACACACACAAGCATTTTTGAATAAAATAATTTGTTATTTATAAATTATCATCTCTAGCTTATGTCCTTATATTTCATACTAAATTAGTTAGATGACCTAAAGATTAGTAATTATATGCATTACATAAATAAAGACTTTAAATGCAGTTAATCTACAACAGGGCAACAGTGCTCCTATGGGGCACCATAGCATAACAAGTAAAAAGCCCAGTGCCAGGAATGGCTTATCTCTTTTGGAGTTGTTGGCAAGTGATATTCCATAGACCCACCAAACATTGCAGGCTATTGGCAATGCTCTTGGTTACTCTCCGTAACTTCGCAGTAAGAATCTACTGGTAAAGATACCTTATGTCTGAGTCACAGAACAAGGAGAAGCAGGTACTCAGGTGGAGGCTTCGTCCCTACTGGCTAGTTTCCATAGTAATGGAAAGTGCTATGCACACTGCTGGAGGAGAAAAAGACCTACCCAGCTGTGAGCCCTGGCCTGGCAAGACATGCTCACTGGTGCAATAATAGCACGAACATCATAAGAGTAACCAACCACTTTGTGCTAGGATTTCAGGCCCACTTCATACCCACAGCCTGTGGTAATGACCTGTGGCTAGACAGGTCATAGGCCCTGGAGAAAAACATATTATTATTACTCTGCTAAATGGATATAGTATTAAACTGACTTCTAAGGACTTATTGTTATATCCATACGTTAATGCTTCCCCCAACCCTCATCAGAGAAGCTTCTTTTTGCAGTAGATAGAAACTAACACAGAGACCCTCAACTCATCAAGGTACAGATAATAAGACACTGCAGAATGGTCAGCACTAAGCAGGACACATATATCATCCCCTTCCTTCCAAGGCTCAGGAATCGCCACAGAGGAGGTGATAGAAAAAGTGTAGGAGCCACAGGCAGTGGATGACTATAATGAAACTGTTTTCTGGTCATAGCAGAATAGTTGTACATATAAATGAAGTTGAGACTGCATTTCATAAGTCCTGCAAAGGCTCAGGACACTCGTAGTTCAGGAGCTATTGCTGATAGATAGCTGCTGGGGGAGAGAGAGTCAGTCTTTTTAAGATGCAGGTTTTGTGAGCTGGCAATCCCCCCTTCCCCCAGTGAAGACCATACATTTAAGGGTATATAGGAGTATAAACTGTACTTGATGACCAAAAGGGGGGGCATAAAGTTATAAAGTTAGGTGGGTAGTGAAGAAGGGGTACATCCAGGAAGAATGGAGGGGGGTGAACATGATTAAAACTCATTATGTGAAATTCTCAAAGAACTAATAAAAATGAAAAAAATTAAAGGTCTGAGTCTAAAATGAGAAAGGACCTTGAATCTGGGCATGATGGGTAAAACCTATAACCCTTGCACTTAGAAGGCTGAAGCAGGAGGACTGCCATGAGTTTGAGACAAGCCTGGGCTAAAATGAGACCCTCTCCACATCCTCACCCCCCTCTCACCTCCCCACAATAACTGAGCACTAAGCTGACTCTGGCAGCACTGACTTGGGGATTTACCAAGCTGCTTCACCTGAGTCTCCATGTCTGCAGGGATCTGCATCCTCCATGGCCCTATGACTGGCTGACTGTACAAGTGCATATGAAATGTAAGTACTTAACTGCTGGACCCCAGAAGGATAAAGGTACATGGATAAATTATAAAGAAAATGGTAAAGAAGGATAAATGTTGCAACCATTTTAAGAACATAAAATTTCAGTGCCCATTAGGGGAGTGGTAACACGACATAATCAAAGCAATTTATTAGATATGCAAGTAGACCTTCCAATCTGCAGAGTACGCGTAGTTCAAGAATAAACTCTTTTAAAAGTGTATTTTAGTCAGCTGGTGGTGGCAGAGGCAGGCAGATCTCTGAGTTCAAGACCAACATGGTCTACAGAGCAAGCTGCAGGACAGCCAGAGTTACAACAGAGAAAAAACCCTGTCTCAGAAAAAAAATTTTTTTAATTCCATGTAATTGAAAGTGAATTTAGCTATACATACCTGTGATGTCTACAGTGTCATTTAAATTCAAAGAATAGTAAAGTGGATCAGTCAGCATGTGTCTAAGCAGTTATAAGTGGTATCATCCTCAGCCAAACCCTTAACTAACTTGTAAGATGAGGCCACTCTTCTGCCAACTTCAAAGGCTGCTGAGGGTAAAATGAGGTCATCCATGTAAGTGCCTAACACAGAACCAGTGTTCAGTAAACAGCACCCTGCTTATGACTGGAGGATTCTGATTTCCCTTTCTCAATTTGCCTTCTACCTCAGTGTTTCTGAAAAACAAGATAAAACTATGTACAGAGGAAAATGGCAAGGAAGTTTGGACCCTCAAGTCTCTTGTGTGAAGCAGAACTGAGTAGAAGAACAGTCGAATCTCAGCTGACATCAGACAGGTGATTTGATTTCTCCGAAAAGGGAACAGCAGCAGCCCCGGGTTGTGAGGATGGAGAGAAACAGGGTGTGCAAAGGCTGCGAGAAGGGTGACACACAACCACGAGATGGGATTCCTAAAGCTATCGTTTCTGTAGTTCCATGGCCTTGTTGCTATAAATCCTAAAGGGAACTTTCACAAATCACAACTAACTCTGAAAACCTCTATACAATTGTTTCATTGCATAATGAGTTAGAATATAAATGCCTAGGGGGAGACATTTTCTTCAGTGGTGTAGCCACTGGCAAGCTCTGCACGGTCCAGTAAATAACCCCCGACTTATGCTTAGGCAAACGACTCCTATTCAGCTCCGCGTATCTCACACAGAAAGAAGACATGAAAGTGGGAGGGGACTTGTTGGAAAGGAGGAAGAATTCAGCGGGAGGGAAAGGGAGACAGAAGCAATGGGCTGAATATGTTAAAGATGTACTATATACATGCACGAAACTGCATATATATATATAATATATATACATATATGTATACATATGTACACATATGTATACAAATATATATACATATATATACTTGAGAGCATGTATCTCCTTGATTTCCTTTTAAGTTTAAAATAACGCTTTAGAAGAGTAAATCATATTGCTGCTACACAGTCATAACAACCAGAACTTGATATATCCATCTTAATGGACAATTCTAAGATTTGGGATTATGACTACTCGAAATTTATTTATTGAAAAATAGAGTCATGATAAACTTTGCAGAAATTATATTTTCAATTTATTTTTATAATCACCACTGCAACAACTGCCAGTCTCCACTCTGAAATAATAGCTGACTTCATCTAAGAACCTTTAACTTACAATCGTGGAGTTTCGGTTTAAATGTGGAATGCCTGATGAAAAATATTCCCATATACAAAGTTAGAAATGAAAAGTGCCTACAATTTATTCAAGAATTAACAGCTTGCCTTCTCCTGAGAAGTAAGCCATTTTGGAGAGTCATGTCACTGAATGCAAAGATTTTATTCTCACCCATAATCACTGTTCAGACTTCTGTAAAAACCTCATCAGGAAGCAAGATAAGTGCCCTTAATGTTGAAGAGGCAAGAATTTTTTTCTACGATTGATCTCTGCATTTCTTCTGTAATAAATATACATCAAGATATAGATGACACAATTAAAACTCAACAAACAACTTTTTTTCCCTTTAAAATGGAATAATTTCACCCTGCTGAGACACTGCATAAATCTTGGCTAGTTTGAACATTTTTGCTTTCAAGGATGTAATGCAACCATCAGAGATGTTACATCATGTAAATAAATTTCAAAGATGGTATTAATATAAAAAGTATATCATATAACCCTAAAAATTTAATATACTGTTATGGCAATAACCAGATCATTTTCCCAAACAAATATATATTCCATCATGTCATTTTGAACTTTTTCTGACCTCCTTTTTTTTTTGTAGAAAGAAAACTACAATTGAGACCAAATGTTTTATGAAAGAAAATATAGGCAAGCTGATTTGGTCAAGTACATTCACTTTCAGATTAAAAGTGTTATTATAACTTAAAACCTAGCCCATTTTTCCACAGCCACAGTAACCATGACATCACTTAGTCTACAGGCTTGCAAGAGTGCTTATGATGTTTCTTAATGGTTTAGTATAAACTATGGCTACCAACTACAGTTTCTTTTTAAAAAAAAAAAATTAAATTAAAAGTTGACTACAACTTGAAATAAGGGATACAATTGTATTGCCATAATTTCACAAATAAATTGTGAAAAGAATTCTTGGCCCATGTTCCAAGACTTTGAGTGAACAAACACCTCAAACCACACACAGTTCTGAACCATATGTACATTATGTTTTTTCTATATATACATACCTATAATAAAGTCTATAAACTAGTCACAGGAAGGGATAAATGAGAAAGAGGTAAATAATAAAATAGAGCAATTACAATAGTATAACAATACAAAGCTATATGACCATAGTGTCCTCTATCTCTCTCTCTCTCTCTCTCTCTTCCTGTCTATGTCTCTCTCTGTCACTGTCTGTCTCTGTCTGTCTCTCTCCAGATCTCCATCTCTCTCTCCATTTCTCTCTCTCCCTGTCTTTGTCTCTGTCCATCTCTGTCTATCTCTCTCTGCCTCCCTCCCCCCCCTCCCCCCACCTCCTTCCCTCGGCTCAGAAACATCTACGTTTGCCTACAGGTAACAAGAGTGTGGACCACATAGTTTAATGCGTATCAAGAAGTCACTATGCAGCCTCCTCCTGTCGCTCTTCTGCAAACACCCCACACCCTGCCCATCCTGCGTGTTCCTCTTTCTTATTCCATTCCACTTCATCTTAGTTCCAGGACCTCTGATTTCTTTCAGTTTTAGCCTGTTCTCAAAGTTCTCTCTTCAGGCAATGGTTAAAGCAGTCAATGAAATCAAAACAGCAGGCACAGTGACCTTCGGAAACAGCCACCCGGTAGAGCAGCCTGTACACAGCAAGTGAAGCCTGCATCCCCAAGGGCTGACTCTCCAGAGTCACTGTCAGGAATGGCTGGAGACTCTGAATCACAGTACATAGCTTCCTTTCTGGAATATAACATTCCAAACTATAAGCAAACATACATGCAAAAATATGAAAATTGAATACAAAAACCATATATAAATTATGAGATGCATCCTTCTAAATGTACTCATATGATCAAATCATAGACTACATAATAAAAAAATAAAAAATAATAAAATTAAATCCAGGCAGGGCAGTGCATGCCTTTTATCCCAGCCTTTGGGAGATAGAGGAAGATGGATCTCTCTCTGGGAGTTTGAAGTAAGCCTGGTGAGTTTTGGGCTAGCCACGGCAATATAGTGAGATGCTGGGGGGTGGGGGATCATATTCCTTACATAGTTCTCACTAAATAATTCCATATTATACTTTAACTTAGAGCTTCCTTTCGCCACCGTAGATCTGCTTTGAAGTCTGATACACTTCTATTCTCACTTATGAAAAAAACTACGAATTTAGCATTGGACTTTTTGTTTATTTAAAATAATGATTTAGTGTATTTTTAAGGGAAAATGGGGGAACAGGGTGATGAGCAAGGGTTAAGAGCGGCCATATTACTTCCCTCCTCCAGACTAGCTGACATTTCCAGTGGCTTCCTTTCATGCCTTCTGAAGCAAGCAGAACAAACAACTACAATGCAACCAAAGGTTGTTATCTACTTCACATAAACAGTGACCGTTCTCTGGTGATATGATGCACTAAGAATGCGACGTGTGAAAATCCAAATTTATGAAAGGAAAACAGTTCTGCTTGACAAGAGACTTCACTGGTTTTTCTTTAGAGAAAACACACACACACACACACACACACACACACACACACACACACACACACACACACACACACCCTTCTCTAATGTAGGACTCAAAGAACAGAAAAGAAAATCCTTTTTTAAAATACTGCTGTGTGAAAGAGGGTTTACCTGTGTGCTCCCCCAGATAAGGAGGAGAAGTGATAGGCACTTAATCTCAGCTGAAAGCAAATGGCTGACTGCTCGCACGCATGTGATAAGATAGCCCGCTATCAGAACTACTCCTGACATTTTGGTTTCCATATCTCCTTTTCTCTTCCAAAGTACCTCTCACACTTCCCTCAGCACAATTGCCAACAGCTACTGCTTCCCTTTGCACTTAGGATGCCAGCACAGTATGTCACAGGGTCACCAATACCCATGCCAGCCCTCCTTGTTTTTAAAGGAGTAAGTCTTCAGGCCTAAGTCCTTTTTAAACTTTAGGTCACAAAGCCATGACTGAAAAACATCTTACACCATAGAAATCAAGTGGACTGTTTCATAACCCTGGCCTCTGTCAGTATCTGAAAGGCAATGGGTAAAGTCACAGCGTCTGAAAGGCAGTGGGTAAAGTCGCAGTGTACAGGATTTCCCATATCTCGGCATCAGAATTTGTGGGTTTTGCTCTTTATGATACCAGACCATTGTATGCTTAGTATCATCCTTTTCATGACTTTAAATAGATCTATTCATGTTACCTAGACCCAACAAAGTCAACAGTATCTGCAGAACCAGATGCACTTAGAAACCATTTTTCTTCATACCCCTGAAAACTGATAAGAACACAACAACATGCCACACTTTGGGAAATGCTGGCCAAGGATGGGAGAGGAACAGGTTGGTTCCTGAGCCAGCTCTGCTCTGCCGTGCCCCGGAATGAGTCACTTTAAGTTCTAGAGACCTCTTGCTTTGTCTGTTCCTAGACAAAATGTTTATATAACCTCAGAAGTCTCTAAGCCCTTAAAAATCAATGATTCTAGGACTCCAAAAACTGCACCCTCACCCACTAAATCAGAGCAGAATCAGACCTAGAGCCTAGAGTTCTGAACTCCCCAGTTTGGTACTTCAGCTTCATATTCCGCAACCTTTTGTGCTCCCAGGCTTGGCATTGGGCACGCGACAGCAGAAATGACAACAACACATTGCTGGTGAATATTACCCTCTTGCTGGGAGGATGCACCACCTTCCACAGAGGGGAAACTAAGGCACGATGAGAAGAAGTACCTTGTAAAAGATTATGGGGATGGGAAATGATGTGTCAGGAAGTAAACGTCTCAGGGGCTTGCCAGCAGAGGGTGAGCTTCTGCCACCAAAACACACTGCAAATTTGAAGGGAGTCTCTGTTCCTGAGTTTCTATAGTGCATACCTGAAGCTGCCAGTAGGGAGCAGTAGGAGTGAGGAAGAAAGAAAGAAAACAAACATAAAAACAAAACAAAGAACACAGAAAATGGTGATGGGGAAGGAGAATACCAGTTGGAAAACAGTAAGGAAAATGAAGCAAAAGGTGCTTCTAGGTATTCAGCATCACTAAAGTCAGCATTAAATCTCTTCCTAACGCTAAGGGCAGATAACATACAATCCAAATAATATTCCCAGATTCTGCCCTCAAAGTGTGTGTGTGTGTGTGTGTGTGTGTGTGTGTGTGTGTGTGTGTGTGTGTGTGTAGGGGGTAACATTATCAAGAGAACTGTGGCCAAAAGGTTTCAATATGAAATCAAACATGTTAAAATAATACGTGTGATCTCTTAGACTGACCAGTTGTTTTCATTCTCTCTACAAAAGAAAAGGAAATAATAACAGCAGGGACCACTTCTGCTGGCCTCTTGGGTATCTATTGTAAAAGAGTCTACTGGGTGGATAATACTGTATATCTCCCCAGGGGTCTAAGTCAATATGAACTCTATAAACACATTAAATGGCCGGGGCAGAAATAAAATCACAGTGGTATGGGTCATCGTGGAACATGCCAAAGAACACATCCCACACTGTGGCCTTAGGATCCTTGTCTTAAAACTCACAAATAGAATGATTTCCAAATGGAGATAAAAGCCTGACTCCAGAGTGCGATAGGGACGAACTATAATCTTGTAATTGAAATCTTCCTTCCGAACCCTCACGCGAAATGCATTCCCTCCCACTTCACCGAGGCCCCTGGGAAGCCGTGCGTGCCCAGCACAGCAGTGAGAGTTGGCCTAACAAGAAAGTTTCATTTTTTATGGTAAGATCTTAGAGTCTGAGACCATCTGCAAACATAATTTTAATACTTTAATTTCCTTTACTTTAGTAAGAGTGAAAAAACTAATAATTTTTTTAAAAAAAATAGCCCAAGGCAATGTGACAGTTAACAAAACAAACTAATGAAATGTTAGAACAATTATGTTGATCTTTGCTGTCCAAGGGGCTTGGTCTGGTTATTTTAATATTTGTGTATCGTGGATAAATATGTGTGTGAGGGGTGTCTATGAATAGATTCTTAGGAATTTAGAAATTCATCCAAAATTCAGCAGTTTTAGATGACTTAATGAGTTTGATAATGGGATACAGAAACTTTAATTCTTAAATCATTTGTTTTATTTCAAAGCAGTCAGGGTTGATTAATCAGCTTTAGTAATAGTGGAAAGGTTTGGATGCAGTTCCTGGAGCTCTGGGCCAGGGAGCTGGCAGGAGGGGGAGGGGAGCATGTTCCCTTACCAGCATCCCAACCCTCCTCCCTAGAGATTTCTGAGGAGCATGCCCTAATGTTTCATTTAACCAGAGTGTCTTTGGCTGGGCTGCAGCCCTTCAGAGTGGAGCCATGCTGGGGCGGACTCCTCCGTTCACTCTTGCAGCCTGTGATGCTCTTCTGCTTCTTGTTTGTGTTTGTGGGAAGAGCCGTGGGTTTTGCAGCAGGACACAATTCATGAGCTGCTTGATGCCTGAGAGATTTTCCACTACCTCTTGTCTGAATTGCCAGTTTCCCAGCATTCATCTGAGAGGACATGAAAATGTTTTCAGAGCACATGGGCAAAAGCAGCTTTGCTCATGCTCAGAAGATAGCACTTGGTATTTGTGTAAGATTTTTGCTGTTTTCAAAATACTATGCTTTCTAGTTCCATGCCAGCCTTCTAAGAATTGCCAGCTCTGAGACAGCCATGGTATTTAAAAGACAGGAAAACAATGAGATAATATGGCTTCAGTCAAGGATGTTAACTAGTTAAGGAGTGCAGGGATCAGTCGGTTTTCTTTAAAGAATTATCTTATTTGTTTCATGTTTTATTTTGATAAGATCTGGATATCCCGAAAGCCTGTGGAGGCTAACTGTGTCCACTCTCGTAGGGTAAGCGTCTCTGCATCACGATGTGATTGGCTGCCTAAACCCAATGTCTTACAGGACATCCACCTCTGCCTGTGGAGCAGTAACTTGAGATGATCCATTGATTGAAATGTACTCTGAACTAAACCACAAACAGCTCAGCAGGAAATCCTACCAGAAAATCGCGGGTGGCTGTGTGGAGTTAGTTATTTTCTCTGTTTACAGTTACTCCTGCTTAATTTCCTTCGATTAATCCAGTATATGACAGACATATGAAAAGCTCAGTTCTTTCCAAAAGTATATTCAAATGTACTCATAAGCTGCATTTGCCTCTGTAATTTAATATATATGAAAGTCTAAACGCTCTCTGAAGAGATCCTAACTTCCATCCAACTCCATCTGCTCATGGCAACTCACGATTGACAGGCTGTACAATCACTCTTCTTCACGTTTCACTTATATCTTGAAATTACATGTTCCCACCTGGCTTGATGTCCTCTACTGCACACTTCTAAGCGCTGACGTAAAGCTCTCTACTGAGAGCCTTAGCAAGAACTGTACCTACCTTTGTTTTAGTGAAACAGATAACCATGTAAATGTAGCAGTTCTCAACCTGTGGGTCGCGACCCCTTTTGGGAGGTGGGAAGACCCTTTCACAGGTCACCTAAGACCATCTACAGATCAGATACTTACATTACGATCCATAACAGTAGCAAAATTATAGTTATGAAGTAACCACAAAAATAATTGTGCGGTCGGGGGTCACCGCACCACGAGGAACTGTACGGAAGGGTCACAGCTTTAGGAAGGTTGAGAACCGCCGATTTAAAGTCTTCAACAATTAGAACTAATACCACAAAGAAAAGAGAACACTGGCTAGTGACAGAGTTCAATTCCAGAGCACAGGCCTGGCAAGCACAAGGCTCTGAGTTCGATCCCTAGCACCACCAAAAGTAGAAGAAAATACAATTTGTAAAAAATAGCACATTAAATAGGTATCAATTTTAAAAAGAAAAAAAAAAAAAAAAGAACTCAAATGGAATGGTAAAACCATGCCAGGAAGAATAATATGTGAATCCCGCATTGTATTTCGGATACAATTTGAGTTTTTACAAGGGGAAAAAAGTACAACTTGGCTAACAATTAGAGGAAGATATTTAGGAAAAGGACAAAGTGATTTGGAGTTGGTTGGAACTATTTACACAGAAGTAACCCAAAGGTTTGTAAACTGATTCTTAACTGGTTTGATTAAAAGAGGGTAATTAATAAATGACAAGACAGAATGAAAAGTTCATTGTGCCATTTGATAAACCACCCAAGAAGTTAAATCAATGCTTTTCTGTTTAATTTCACTATTTGTTTTTCCATTTGAGCTGCCAATTTTCTAACAAGTTGCAGAAGGAAGAGCTTGCTCACTCTCTCCCTCCTCTCTCTCTCTCTTTCCTCTCTCTCTCCATCTCTCTCCATCTCTCTGCATCTCTCTCCACCTCTCTCCTCCCCGCTCTGATTGACAAATATCTCAGATTTTTGTTTTGAATCAATTGAACTTTCCCCAGGTGATCCCTGCATTTGTCACGACATTGTGGTATAGCCATTATTTCATCAACGCCCCGTAACTAGCCCCCCTTTTTTAGCTTCTTTGACAAGAACACCATAACAATTCACATCACCCTTGACCTTCAGGGTGTATATCATCTTGTCAACATATAAACAAACACACTATTGGTTGTATTTTAATAGATTCTGTAAATATCAAGATCCAATTTATCAAAAGGTTTACCCTGAGTGACAGCTCTGAATTTCTGCCTTGAATTTGCAATGCTAATTCTGACTTTTGATTTGAAAAGGATATTTGGATTGTGACATGTTCTTCTGTCTCTATTCTCCCCCACTCCAGGAAAGGATAGAAAGTTACTAGAACTGTATTTTCCTCTATGTGATAGAAGTTTTGACTGTGATTTTATTTCAGAGTAAGAATACTAGAACTATCACAAAAGTAACCATGCCCAGCTAGAGGACTTTACTTTCTCCCCCACCCCATCCTCTCCTTTCTTCTCTATTTTCTCACACACACCCCCACCTCCCGTCTATCTTTTTCTTTTTCTGACATGCTGGGATCACTCTTGGGGCTTCACACATGCTAGGAAAGCATTCCATCCTGCTCAATTACACCACCAACCCTGTAAGAAAAATGTATAGGCTGGGTGGTGGTAGTGGCACACACCTTTAATCCCAGCGCTTGGGAGGCAGAGACAGACAGATCTCTGAGTTCAAGGCCAGCCTGGTCTACACAGTGAGTGCCACGACATCCAGGACTACACAGAGAAATCCTGTCTCCAAAAAACAAACAAACAAACATCTACAGGACAACCCTATTACTGTCTCCTTGCTTGGAAAAATGGGCCAACCACTAAGCAAAAAAAAAAAAAAAAAAAAGTCATATTTAGTAGCATTCAAAACTTCCTGAATTGTCAACACACTTGAGAGTCCTTCTTCACCTGAGATGGAGGCTCTATACTTGCCCTTGTAAAAGGATTAAAAGGTACTTACAAAAACTCCAAGATGTAGAAACTTCTCTTGGACAACTTATGAACAGGAAACAAATACAGAGAGAAACAACTCACAGGATTTTCTGTTACCCAAACAGAGGAAATTTGTTTATTCTCCTTATGTTAAATTTGAACCAGCAAAATTTCTAACTTTTGAAGTTTCAGGATGTTTCGTCATATTCATGCACACTATGCACTGACAGATGGAGTTTTAACTCTGAAAAGACCACAGTGTACAAATTCATCTCCATGAAGTACGTCATTAAGAAGAGAAATGTTATTAAAAAAGGACATAATTCAGACTAAGATACACCCAGGTTGGGAATAATGATAAAAGTTAATACATTACTCACTTGCTGTTACATACACTGGATCAGACACAGCATTGAGTGATTTGCGTATGTTAACTCATATGGTGACATGAAGATGTTAATATGATGCATATGTTAATTCATCCCCTCACCCCATGCCTCATTGAAATTATCCTACGTCCCTCTCTTCCATCTTTGAGGCACAGAAAGCAAACCACCTAACCCAAAGACATGCTTTTAGTAGGGAACACAGCTGTTGAAATGCAGCCCTAAGCCATCCTAGCTACAAAATATCTAGCATAATACTAGGCACATAACAAGCACTCAGTTTCAATTGACTATTATAATCACTGTGCATTCAACAAACACTGAGCAAATGTGGGAATGTACATTTGATTTAGCCACAATCTTGCACCTCAAATCGAGTCTACTCAATCTACCAAAACAGATGCTCAAGTTTATGAATATAGTGTATAGTGTATAGTGTATGAATATAGTGTATAGCTGCATAATAAATATAACCTCTTGGGGCCTCGGTTGTTAAAATATGTTTAATAGGAATAATTAAATTGCACTCAAAAGGGTGGTTGTAGGCTAAAGGCGACTAATATATGCAACGTATACAGAGCTCGTTGACCTGTGGTGAATGTTGCTAATATTAATTAATAACAATAGTGTTTAACATAATGAAAACAGCAAGGTAGCAAAGAATGCCATGTGATATTCAAAATAGCACATAACTGTACATAACTGTACATAACATAACTGTACCTGTGCCAAATTCTCAGACAAACTCCTCAGAGTTAAGAAGTTCTGATTGGCTATTATTTGGCTCAAATGTAATTTTTAAATCTCATAATACCATAAAAACTTTAATGGAATAGATGAACTTTGTTTTTTTTAAAAAAAATCTCTAAAGAAATGTTAAAATTTAAATAAAGTTATTATCACAAACAACAGATCCCTTTCTGCCTGGTTTTAATCTAAAGTAATACATGCTCTTCTGCATATATAGAGAAATGAGCCAGGCATAGTGGCACACACCTTTGATATAAGCGTTTGGGAGGCAAAGGCAGAGGCAGAGGTAGGTGGATCTCTATGAATTTAAGGCCAGCCTGCAGAAAGTTCTAGGCCAGCCAAAACGTCATAGAAGAAAAGGAGAAGGAGAGGAGGAGGATGGGGGAGAGGAAAAGGGGAAAAGGAGAAGGAGGAGAAAGAAAGGAGGAGGAGGAAGAGGAGGAGGAGGAAGAGGAGGAGGAGGAGGAGGAGCAACAGGAGGAAGAGGAGGAACAGGAGAAGGAGGAGGAGGGGACGACTACTCCCCACGCCTGAGGATTTCCCGATTTTCCAGATGTGTCAGGAATGGGGCTAGCAAATGTCTCAGTGAGTAAAGGTATTGCTGTCAAGACTGAAGATGTGAGTTGGGTTTTCCCAAGTTCCATATTGGTGGAAGTTGTCCTCTGACCTCCACATATGCATCCTGGCATTTGTGCACACACACATACACACAATCCATATAGTAATTAATTGATTAATTAAAATTTTAATGTGTCAGGAATAACTGACACATTAAATAACTATGGACAAAAGAAAAAAGAGAGGAGAGTGGTTTATGGGAGGGAGGGCTGGATTTTCTGGTTCTCCCTTGCTTATTGCTAAGTGGAACAGAGCTTCATGTTCTTGGGTTGGTTTTTTTTTAAAATATAATAAAGGGAAGGAAACACTTACAGAGACTCTATTATGTGATAGGCAGTGTGGTGTTGAATTATTTAGCTTTACTTAGTCCTTACAAAATGAAGTGAAGTTGGTGTTCCCCCATTTTACAGTGGGAGAAGGAAGTTAAGGAAAGTTCCCAATGACTTGCTTTAGGTCACATGAAGTGATACAGCTGTGACCCAGCCTCCATGGTCACTGAGAGAGGTCTGCTCATCAGAGATCTATCTCCCACAGAGCTCTTTCCCCACAGGTTCTTTCTGTGTAAAGGACTGACAGGTAGCTGGATACTTGGCAAAACTAGTAACCTTTATCTGATGTCCCCAAACTTGTGCTTGTTTGTAATGCAAGGTGTCACACATATCCTTTACTTCACCGGGTTAACGATGGGCACACAGGTTTAGTGAACATTCCAGGACATTATTGCTGAGTCTGGAATTCAAGTATGTATTTGCTAATGACTATCTATGTAGCAAGTTCTGAATTCACACCATTCTACACAGCTTCAGAGGGGCATGCCAACATTTCTTTTCTTTGTACACCCCTCTCCCAGCATTTGGTGAATTGGTCTCTTGCCTCTCAAAGAACAGTTCCAAGGAGAAATGAGAACTTATTCTTGGCCCGTCGTTTCCCTGTCAGCTTCCCCAAGTGTTTCCAGTGAACAGGATATAAGAAAGGTAGTGTTGGGAGTGGGGTGGGATATCTCTGTCTAAAGATTGAAGCCAGAGTTTCCCATTGGATTTGTTGTTAATTCATTTGCCCCAAAGCAACAATAACAGCAAGCCTTTACCCTACAAAGGCCTGGTGAGTCATACCAGCATTGTGATTCCAGCTCTTGTGAGGCTGATGCCATGAGTTTCAGAATCAGCCCGAGCTACATAGTGAGTTCCAGGCCAGCCTGCTACATAATTAGACCCCGTTTCTAGCTGACTGACTGATTGACTAATTAACTAACTAACTAACTATCAACTCATTTCTAACCCCAAATTAGTAAAAAGTTTGTATCACAATGTAAAACACATTCTGTTTGTGTTAGCACCTCCAGTAGCTAAGATCAGGAGAACGGCTAGGTTTCCTTTTTTTGGAAACAAAGATAACACCAGTTGCAAAGTCTTTCCTGCAATTGGGTAAGAATATTCTCTTTAGGGTTATTCTCATGCCTTACATTCTAAGAAAACACAGAAACATGTCACCGATTGCCAGGAAGCTATATCTTGCTTAAACAGAGAAATGAAAGAACTCATCAAGACAGAATCCAATAAGATAAGGCATCTTAAAGAGAACTTGGCAAGGCTCAGTTGGTAAAATGCTTGCCTTGCAAACGCGAGGACCTGAGTGCAATCCCTAGAACACATTTAAAAAAAAAAAAAAAAAAAGAGCTTGATGGCACACACCTGCAATCCCAGCACTGGGGAATAAGAGATGGGAAGACCTGTGGCGCGGGTTCGTCATTTAGACTAGCTTATTTAGCAAGCTCCCGGCCAGTGAGAGAGCCTGCCCCCCCCCCCAAATAGGCTACTAGCTCATTTGATAACAACTTGCAAATGGAAAGCTAGTTTCCATTCTTAAGCGTGGGCTACATAACCAGCAGTAGATGGACAACAGAAAATGAACTCAGTAGCTTCTTTGGAGGTTCCTTGTCTCATCATTCATTAGTACTTTTTTTACACTTATTTTATTTATTTATTTAGCCCCAGAGGTTACAGGTTTTGCACATATATTATGGCTCCTGGTTTTGTGTTTTTATAGGATTCCTGAGAGTGTGAAGGAGTGGGGTCTCCGTGTCTGTATCTGTTTCTTTCACTTTTTCTTGGGCTCTTTTCCTTCTGCTTCATTTGTTTTGTCTTATTCCAGTTTTTTTTATCTTATTATATATTTTTTATCATTACCCCTTAGATGCCAGTTTGTTTTCCAATGAAAGACAAGAAGTGGATGGATCCAGTTGGGAGGGGAGGCGGGGAGGAGCTGAGAGGAGCAAAGGGAGGGGAAACTGTAATCAGAATACATTGTATGAAAAAAAATCTATTTTCAATAAAAGAAAAATGGTGGATAACACCCAAGTAATGGCACCAAGATTACCCTCTGCCCTATGCACACACATGCACACAAGCACAGGTGCACACAAAAGAATTAAACCGCATCTGAGTTTAGGTATAAGGTGGTTGTAGCTAGCAGATCATTTTTGTAACTAACTGAGCCCAGGCTTCCTGGCTCCTCTGCTTTACTGCACTATTTTAAGGGGTGGGGGGTGACCTTGGCCAATTTAACTTTTAAGCATTCGCTCACCTGCTTTGGCACTTTGTCCCAAGCAAAGCGTAGTGACTACTCCACGCGTGACATAACTAACATATCCTAGTGGCAGCCCTAAGTCTCTGCTGGTCTTCTCTGGTGCTAGCCAACACCCTCTTAGATGAATGAGGAACTCTGAGCCTAGTTAGATATGAATGACTCAGAACTGAAATAAATTTGTAAGAATTCCTTTTGGGTGTTTCCTCGTCCCCAGAAATTGTCTGTTGAACCAACTTAGTCCCTATATCCTTGACATTACGATGTGAGTAATTGTCACCCTAAAGTAATATCTGTCCAATCATAAATGAATGGCCTCTTAGCCTTCCCCCATACACATGAGCCCAATATACAGACACATATAAACACATACTGAGAGCTAAAGATCCAATACAGCCTAGACAAAGTCCGGTCATAAGGTGTTCTCCAAGATCTCTGAGACAGGACATTGAGCCCACACACTGAATTCAGCATCGTCCAGAGTACCAGAGTCTTTCTCTTCAGTGAGGCCGCTTTGGGAAACTGCTTCTTCACGTGTCTGACGCCAAACATTCTTCTTCCCCAGCGTTCAAATCTCCCCCACAGAAATCACAAAAGAAGAAAGGAATATTCTACTCCAAATATCAGGTAACTTTCTCCCCAAACCAAGAGTTTTCTTTTAGCTTTCCGCGTGCCTTGAAATGATCAAGCCCACAGGAGTTAAGATGGAGGGAGGCGGGGCCGTGTCAAGCCAACTTTGCATTTCTGGCAACCGGTTCACCGTATATTTCATTTCAAAGGCCTAATTACGTCTGCATAAATAAACTGTGCTATGCAGCTTGATGCATGGGCCATTTGTCACATTAAAACAATGGCACCCAAAGTAAATCCCCATTAACATTGTTTAACTTTAATGCTTTGGGGTGTTTGCTACTCAAATGATTAAAAAAATCGAGTGATTTATGACATCGCAGTTTAAATGAGGCAACAAAACAAATAGGCTTAAAATGTACTGGGAGTCCAACTGGGTTAGCTGTGGAAAAGGCACCATGGCTGAAGAGTCCCCGGGCCCTATCCTATGTGGTGGTGGTATGCGTGCGTGCGTGCGTGCATGCATGCGTGCGTGTGTTTATATAGCTGCAGATTATATAGCTTCAGAAGAGTACTGGCAGGTTTTCAACAAGATGTAGTACACGAATTTTTTTTTAAGTTTTATGAGTTGCCCACACCCAGTCCCCAGGTGGACTGTCTGGCATCGGAGCTTTCGGGTATACAAAACATAGAGAATAACTTTAAGGTTTTTTTTTTTTTTCCAAGACCAGTTGCATCATTGTGGAATCTGCTTTTATTCATTCTGCTATTTCACTTTTAGAAAAATATTTTAAAATTTTTATGTTTTAATTTTTAATTTTAATACTTAATTTTAATTTTAACATTTAAAAAATTTTTAAATATCTTTATTTTATATAGAGGAAAAATGTAGAGTTTGAGGCCTTCTAAAGTAAAACACCTTACATGGGCCAATAAATTAACGAGTGGCAGAATTAGAATTAGCCAACTTTCAAGACATTTCTGCTCTTAACCATACATGTCTGAGTGTAGACATGTTTGGTTCTCTGGACTGTCCAGCTTGTCTACTTTGCCCCCAGGAAGAACCACTTTAATCCCTAATCCCTGTCTGTCCTAAATGAGGGCAGTGTGAGACCACAGTACTGAAAGGCCGGAATCTCTCTCCTAATGCCAGCTCCAAGCTGGACTGTGGTTTTAAAGAACAAACTTGGATCAGTACAGTTGTCCGTGCCGCAATAAGATTTTTGCTGTAGCCCTGAGAACCAAACTTCCTGTGTCTGTTCAATAAAATACTTGGAGGTCTTTTAAAACAAAGCACCATACGAAGTGTGTCTAAACAGCACACGAGTAAACTGAAATCTGGCCGCATTCGTTCTGCCAGCGTGAGCAGCTAAAGGGAACAACTTAAGATAAAATCATTTCCACTGGAGTCCAAGTTATCCTGCTGGCCATCTACACTGAAATAATTATTTAGAAAATCACCAGATTGGCTCTTCCTGTCAGGCTACATAAACAGCGACTTCTGGTGTGGTTGTTCTATTGCAGGGCAGTCAGAGCACAACACGACGCATGTGCGGCTCACCTTCCATGGGAAGACCAACCACCCAGCCCAGGAGGCAGTCTCTGAGGTCTACCCTGCCCTGGACCGGTTGGAAATTAAGCAGGGATCTGTTCCTCTCTGGCCTTCCTCCCATTGCTCTGGGCTTTGTTTAAAGGCAGTGATCTACTCCAAGCCACGCATTTCTCATATTTTAAAAACAGTTCAAATACCCCAGCACTCCTTTTCTCGATCCAAATCTCAGCTTCTCTCTATTATCCTTGTTTAGTCTCCCTGTAATGAGAGCTCTTACAACTCCTATCTGATAGACGAGACTGCACCAGTGCAGCCACAATAGCCAAGTAAGAAACTGGAGCCATGTATAAGGTTTGGTATCAAGTACAACTCACATTTCAAACATTCCCATGGTAGTAGGAGAGCTTGCCAGGAAGAGGCAAGGAATCTTATGTCTGTCCTCAGTATCAGTACACATGCAGAAAGAGATGAAGAACAACATAAATGAGAATAAGTAATCAATCTAAAACTTTTATTGCTGCAAACTTGGACCCTACAGCTCTTAAAGATAACTGACAAAGTTGTTTAGAATTTATTGTAAAACCTTCCCGTGACATGCAGCCACCTCTAGAATCTGGATATTTTACTACCTCTTACACAATGCATGATCTAAACACACACACACACACACACACAAACACATATTCCACCCGGCAGCCACATGGTTCTGAGCACTTCAGTCTCTCTAATGAGAGCCCAGCATTCTGAATGGACTATAGGTAGCTTCATAGACCTCCAAAGGTATTTCCCTAACATGAGGCAAAAGGGACAAACAAGAAATCACCAGCTTTGATAGCCCTCAGAAGCATACCTAAAGTACTTGTGCTAACACAAGAAAAGAAAGAACATGAAAGCAGTTTACCACAGAAAGAGACCACAGTGTAGGCAGGGGCTGGGGAAGCAAAAACTGTCTCATGCAGTTGAGAAAGAGGCTGATGAGAAGGTTGAATTCAAGCTTTTAAAATGTGAAGGGCTTTAACTCAGGGTCATAAAAATTGCAGTAAGAAAATAGTTGTGAATATGTTTTAAAAAAATCTGTAAGGATTTTCATAGCATAGAAAAAAATTTAAGTGTGTCAAATATCCCATATGAGACTGTATGTATGTATGTACGTATGTATGTATATGTGTATATATATATACACAAATGTATATATGTATATATATATTTGTATATATGCATATATATACAAAATAAATACATACATACATACATACATACATACCTGAGATACTAGGCAGCTATTAAAGTGCTTAAATTGTTTTGTTCTTTTAAGTTACAGCATGTTGTGTTTTAAAAGTCACAAAACTCATAAGATTTTAAAATTGTTTTTTAAGAAAGTGTATTGCCACAGGAGAAGAATGAAATAGGGAAAAAACAGATATTATAGGTTCCTTTTCTTCTTACTTCTCCACATATTTCTGATTTTCTATAACAATTATCTTCCATAACCAGGAAAAAAATGTTTTGCGAAGAAGAGTCATGTGACCACAGATATGACACAACAAAACCGGGAGACTGAAACAGACAGTGTACATCAGAGAGCAGCAAAGTCACCTGCAGCCAAGGATGAGGAGCAGAAGTAAAGTTAACAGAAGCTGGGAGCTTCTCATCCGAGTCATCGGCCATGTCAGAAGAAAGACTCACACTGCTAAAACCCAATGGACACGGGTTCACGCTCGTAAAATGAGTAACTAGGCAATGAGAGATAATTACATTTAGAAAAGTTTATTCATTGACTAAAAAACAGAACCAATCATTCCAAACGTGTTTTAAATTTGCCTGTTTGTTTCTGTTTGTGACTGAGTGTCATGCTGTAGCTCAGGCTAGCCTGAAACTCTCTAGGCAGCATAGGCTGGCCTAAAACTCGAAATCCTCATTCCTCCATCTCTTGAGTCTTAGAATTACAGTTACATGAGCCACCACAAAATTTGTTCCCCTGCGTAGAAATTCCCAAACTGTTTGTTCACCAGAATCACCCATAGAACTTTCTAAACTGTAGTTCATCCGACCACATCCCTAGTGCCTCGGATACAGTAGATCAGAGGTGAGAATCAGGGTACTTATTTAAAAAAAAAAGAAAATTCTCCCAAAGAACTGTCACACATTAAAAGTGGTGCAAAGATAAACAAACCAGCTATAAAAGTAAAACATATTTCTATTATGCAGGCACATTGAAATTGAATATTAATAAATGATTGTTCACATTTTCCAGCGAGTGGGGGGGGGTATTTGTATTTTTTGAATCTGTGTCTTTCAGAGATAGATACTGAAATACTTAAAGATAAATCTCTGTGTTGTCTTGGATTTACATTAAGAGTTTTCAATATGCACTGTGGCATATACCAGCAATACCAGTGTGTGGAAGGCCTGAGAGCAGAGTCTGGCCTCAACAGTGAGTTGCAAGCTATCCTTGGGCTACACCACAAGACCTTATCACCAGAACCAATAATCACGGACCCATGAGGCAAAGGCGCTTGCCCAGAAAGCACGACGGCCTGAGTTCAATCCCACACTGGGACAAAAGAACCAACTCTCAAAAGATGTCCTCTGACCTCCACGTGTATACTGTAGCCATGATGATATTCGTCAGGGTGTGTTTGAAATTTCCTAAAAACTTGGAGAAGGGGATTAGGTCCTTAGAGAAACACTGCCCGGTGAATGCATGAAAGCCAGCTTTCAGGGCTGGAAGGCAGCTTAGCAGCAGAGTGCATGCTTTGCCTGTGAGACCCTGGGCTTGATGCTGAGGATCCCAACCCCAACACATTCAGCTTTTAGCTTGAAAAACAGGAGGGCCCTGCAAGAGCTTTTTAAAATTCACTGTTGCAGAAATGTTACAATTTTTTGTAAGGAAAATGTGACCCACATTTAATAAATACCTATTTATACATGCTAATCACTTTGAATAACCCTCTAAGAGAGATAATCCATAAAAGAGAGAAGTCTGAGCTGTGGTTCTAAAAACCTGAACATGCACAAAAACTCTAATAATAAAAATATTAACTACTAGCCTCCCTGTTAAATGTCCAGCAATAAGGAAATCATTAAGAAAATTCTGACTTATTTACTTGGTGGACTTATTAATGGACAAAATATAGTAAATATAATGACTACAAAAAATTATTAATTATACCAGGATAAGTATAGATTATAATTTTAAACAAAAACTATTTTTAACATAATAGAAATACATACATAAATTTTCAGGAAAAGAAATATTAAAACTTTAAGTGGTTTTTTTTCCAGGTGGTAAGCTGTGAGAATTTCAATTTCTTTTATGTGTTTTTCTGAACTATGGATGATGAACATTAATCACTTCCTTAGGGGGAAAAAAAAAAATCCTTAATTTAGTAAAGAAATTCAACATTGTCTGCTAGTCAGTTCTGTTCCATGAGTGGAGACTAGGGCCAACTGGTTCCACAGGTTGAAGCAAAACACCCCATTATGGTCATCACTCCAACTCCACTGTATAAACAAACAGCAGATGTCCTCAGGAGGACCATGGTAGGTAACCGTGTCAAAACAGCACACTTTCGATGTAACACATTCCGGAATCTAGAATATTTTTTAATTATGCACATTTGTTTCTCTTTAAAGTTTTCCATTTTCATCTTCTCAAAATATTTATCCATCTCTAAACTTCAACTTTATAAGATATACTCAAGTTCTTTTTGGAACAAAGTGAGTTGAGGATAAATAAATAAACACTCATGGTAAAATGAAAAATACTCAAAGTGGACCAATAATTCTACAACGTATCTACTGCGTAGCGGAGCGATGAAAGACACAGTTGGGAGGGGGAGCACGTTTTAAGACATTTTAAAACTCAAACTTTTTAAGTGAAAAATATGATGAGGTATAAATTAAAAGACAACTTTTTAGCCACGTTTAAAACTGACTTGGTTTAACTTGGTAGCACAACCATGGGTGCATTTGAGCTTACAAGGCCTCCCCTCAGCTTGCCTGCTCAAATTCCTTTCTATTGCTTAATTTCCAAACAAGCGCTATTACCGCTAGTTTTAAAGGGATGAGTCTTCTGAGACGGGTCTCTCTGACACCGCTGACATTGTAGTTCTAAAAACAGAAAATTATAGATTATGAGAGAAGGAAGTTTGGAAGTATCAGCTTGAGTCTGAAGCATGTTTCATGAGGCCACCCAAAAAGACAGCTTTCCTAGTCATCCCAGCCCTGGGCTCTAATCTCCAGCCCAGGGCAGATGCATTCCACTAATTCCAAGAGGGGGCAGGGCCAGGCATCAGCACAGAAGTTTCTGGTCACTACAGTAGTGTTTGATGTTGCTGAAGACAAGGGCAGGAGAACCCAACCTTGCCTTGACACCTGAGGTCCCTGAGTGCCCTGCAGTGCCTCTATCCTTCCCTTGAGTTCTTTCCTCGCCCTTTCAGAGACTGCCAAACTTCAGCCCAGGGTCTTTTCTTATGGGGGTGGAGGATGGACATCCATCATCTAACCCTGATCCCATCCAGGAGGAATCCTTCTGCGTGTTTGTGTTTCTTTCGTCCATCTCTGTGCACAGCCCAGTGCCCTTTACTGAAGGACTAGATAAAAGGAGAGATCTTGAATCTAGCAAGAGGCCTGCACTGTCACAAAACCTAAGCCGTTCCTTTCTGTTCCAGCAGAAGACTTTATAACTAACTGCAAGGCCCTACTGTAGTCATCGTTGGGGGAAAAAAGAAATAAAAGAGAAAAGGAACAGGAAGGGGAAAGGAAGGAAAGAGAGGGGGAGGGAAAGGAAAGGGGGAAAGAGAAAAACCACAGAAAAACTTACAGTGTAAATGCTCTCTGTCATGCAGCTATGAAGCTGAACACTATAGAGCAGCGTTTTACTCAGACTTACTGCCTGGCTACTCTTGGATCATCGAAGGAGATGGCCACACCCAAGACATGACAATATTTATTTAAATGTCTTAGAAGTCCTATGCTGTCTGACAAACAGTTTGTATAAGATTAACACCTGGGGGCAGATCAGAAGACAAATTTATGGAGTAGGTTCTACTTTTCCCAACCTCATGGGGGTTCCAGGGATCGAACTCAGGTCACCAGGCTTGCAAGGCAAGTGCCTCTGCCTGCTGAGCCGTCTCTCTGGCCACCGAGTGAACCCAATCCTCGTTCTGGCTTCTGCACTCACTATTTACCTTACTGTTAGTTTCTCTGTCATGTTCACTACCCTGGAAATGCCACATTGCAAACTAATTTCCAGAGGCTTAGAATGACTCTGCTCCCCAGCTAGGCCTTCATTCACCGCCTCAGTTACCCCTCTACATCCCCACACTCAGGTGTTCTATGTACTCACTGAAGATGTTCCACATATGTAAGGTCATAAATCTCTATTCTGAGAATTCGGCAGTTTTCCTCATAGATTATAAGCACTTCCTGGGCACAGGCTGTGTCTTTCTAATATAATTCTCCTCCTTCATTCCACAGGCTTGGCGCATGGAGGAACGTGCCAAATAGAGGTTGACCACTGAATTCATGGCCCATCGAAGCATATCGTGAGCCTTTCCCAGACTGGAACTGCCTCCATTAACACTTTGTACACCTCCACAGCTCCTGACCTGGCTCTTGGTCTGATGTCATCACACACGCAAAGGAAACACGGCCTGCGATGGCGTCGGTGTCCCTGTGTCTCTGTCGCACTCCACAGCTGTCTTTAATGAAACTCCTTCCTCCTTTGGCCTCAGCAAGAGTAAGTAGAATGCTCATCGCTAGAGAGCTACAGATGCCAGAAAAAACCTATCGGTGACTCTGACTAAACAAGAAAGGAATGAGGGACACGGGAAAGGAACCCATCTTACTTCCTGGTCATTATCTACTGCTTCTAAAGTATCTCTAAAGCGTCCACTTTAAACTTTCCAGGCACCAACTTGCCACTCTCCGAAGTTAAAAACATGAAATTTTCCATCCGGCCAGGCCACTAAACAAGAGTTTTCAGATGCAGAAGCCACTGTTGTCCCACTTTAGCTAGGAGGGGGGAGAAAGGCCAAATACCAAAGGTACCTCAAATGACCCATTGCCTTTCTGGGGTAGGCCAGTGTTGGCTGTGACCGCATTAGCCCTGAGCTCCCTAGCAGAGATGGCTGGGGTACCCGTATGTTTGCCTGCTCCCCAGCCCCAGGCCCCTTCCTAGGAGCTCTAAGAATTGCATAACTCAAGAGTTACTCTGGATTCGGATCCAAATTTAAATGAACTGTTAGGTTGCTGGGCAGCCATGAAGGCCCTCTGGGAAAATCATCAGACCCCAAGCTCTGCTGGGCTGTGGAGCTCCCTGGCAGGGTGGCAAACCCCAGTAATGTACATAAAGGCAGGAGGTGATACAAGAGGATTGCAGCAGAACCTGGTAGCTGGAGAGCTGATTTATTTGATGTACGGGACACAAGAATTTGCCAGCTACGAAGAAGTGAAATAAATTAGGAAGAACAAGGAAATTACTGGCTAGGAGACAGAGTTATTATGGAAAGTTGATTTCACTGTCCAAAAATTTAGCCTGCATTTATTCTTGAAATTATCCAAATATTTCAACAATTATCTGTTTATATGGTTGTTGTCTGGACATTTCCTGACTGTTCCTCTCCAGTCTTTCTTACAGTGTGAAAATTATTTGCTGATGAAAGCATTTCCTCAGTTCCATCATAACCCACAGAGCCTAGCCTATCTGTCCTTGCCGGTTCCAAAAGGTCTGAACTTGGACACGAGTTTTCAGCTGGCCTAAAGCAAATGTCCTGAAACAGGGAGAAAATAATAATATTTTTTTTTACTTGTGGTACATAATTGAATTTGAGTTGTATATTTATCCCTTCCAATAACCACTGTAGACAGTGATCCAAAAGTGTTTTATAACAGTATCTCTGTTTCTTTGATAACTCCAGACCCAGCACACCAGATGTGGTATGGACAACTCTCTTGCCTTGAAACCAGCACGAGGTTACCTTGCCTGCACACGCTTTGCGCACTAACGCCTTTCTGTTTTGTACATTTCGGAAAACAAAGCGCATAATAACAAGGGCATGAGTCATGCACATGGAGGTGACTTATAATTCAAATTGAATTAACTGTAAATGCAAGCAATTTGAAAAAAAAATTAAGGCCTTATGTTCAGTGTTGTCACAACATTTGTTCAGGATTTCATCACTGTGTGGAGGCGTTTAGTTCCAGGCTAACGTTTGGACAGATGGGGCGCTCCCCTGGAGCATATAGGTCAAAAAAGTCAGCTGGGCTCTGTGCTGCCCTGCCTGGACTAGCTGAGCAGACAGCCTATCAGCCACAGCTTCCCCATCTCAATCCCACCAGCAGGACAGAGTGCTCCCGGATCCAGAGGGCACAGCGATAAAACCGGACCACAAAGCTAGTTGTGAACTCTCTCATAAGCTGAAAGGCGGTGGGTAAACGTTCTCTGTTGTTCTTAATACATTAGTGTAAAGGGGGGGTTCTCTGTGGTTTTCTCCTGCAGATATTTTGGCAAGCCTGATTCAGTACAATCGCAATGTCAAATGATTAGTGATTTTATTTATTTACTTTTTTAAGTAACAAGAGAAGGAGGGAGAAAGGGAAAAAGGGAGGGAAGGAAAGGAGGGAATCAATGTAAATGGTCAACTATTTGTTGAATTATATTAAGTAAGCCACATTTAGGGCATACAGAATAAAATCGTGTTCACAAAGAATTTTCAGTATGAGGAAAATCTTTATGATTTTAAGACACGAGCAACATGCTTTCATCTAGATCTATGAAAAAAGGACTAACTTCAATAAGAATTAGAGCAGATTAATTGTAGCTTATTCCTCTTTTTAAAGTGCATTTCTACATGTTCCTAATTCCCTTTAATAAATTATTCACCTTTATTCTCATAAAATAATTAGCATAAATGTTAAAAATAAGTAACAAAAGAAATACTGTGAGAACTGAAAACAGTATGTGCAGATGTGTGTCCACGTCTACTGAAACATGCATGTGTAGCCAGCCCGGCTCACTAGGAGCTGGTCAAGTAAAGGGGACTTTTGGTAAAACATTTAGGTTAGAGATTAAGCCTCCCTCCCTTTAGGGAAGGGTTTGATATAGGTGTCATCCAGAATATATAGTGACTTTCTGGTTCACAGGTGCCACCATATTTAGGAGTGGCTGCATCATTCAGAAGTCACTGTGCCTCAGTGTGTGATCTGCCAGGGGCGAAAGCAATGGCTACTCCCATGATTGTCAGAGGAGGCATCCCACCTAACTACATAGTCATTGGCCCACATTCAACCCACAAGCTGAAGCACACAACGGTTTACAGACTTATAGATACCTCTGTACTCCATAAAAGTTCTGCCCCGGCTCCCTCCTCTGCAGATCTCAAGTAGCCTATGGATTAAACAACAGCCATGCATACTTGCAACTCCTAATTCCTCCAGCCACGTCCTATGCTCTGAGGTCTCCCACCAGCATCCACCCTTGCCCTACCACAGAACATTCTCCAAATCACATCCAAGTGGTCTTTTGAAAACAGGTCAGCAGTAACCATTCAAAATCTACTTCACTCCAAATGAAATACAAAGTCTTTGCCATCTAATTTATCAGACTCTAGCTTCCTCGACCTCATCTCCCATCGTGTCCCCCCAAACTCACCTGGCTTTAAACATACTGGATCCCCTGAGTATATATAAGATTTATTCCTTCTTACATCAACTGTCTCCTTAAATGTCACCTTACTTTTAAATATAGGCAAAAGTAGAGAGTAAAAAAACATGTGCCAAATATGAGGTTACCAAGAGACCTAAGGCTACAAGCAATAGCAGCCCATAAAGCAGTGTCAAGACCATAGTTGAAAAGAAGGCAGAGTGGGTGAGACCTAGTGTTCTTGAGAGGTAAGACTCTTCAAAAGTAAGGCATGAACTGAACTGGCCAGACTAAGAAGAGAGAGCATCGCCTAGGAAAGATCACTGCAGGGGAAATCAGCAAGACCCAGGGAAAGAATAGCTACTGAATTAGCTCAAGAGAGAGAGCTAAGGGGCTGGGGGGGGGGGCAGAGTAAGTTGTGTAAAGACAACGGAGCCCACTGACCAGCTGACCCTGTCCAGAAGCCTCCTTCCTCCCAGTCTCCATTCTCCCCAGACTTCCCATTGTGAGCTCCGAGTCATATTCTCCTTGTTCTCAAATGGTCTTAACAGGAAGTTGGCTCTTCTTCTGTGAGCCCCACAAAGCTCTTCCCTACATACACTGAAGTTGCTCATGATCACATCATAAGATTTCAGAGAATATAATTTGGAGCCTATTGTTCTGGAACACAGAGTGGACTAACTATGCTAAGGCCTTGGGGGGGGGGGTCCTCTATGAATTTTGGAACGGATAGTATCTAAGAGACCAATGCAGTTTTCTTACTTCCAATAAGGGAGAGCTCATATCCGGACACAGAGACTACAGTCAGTGAGATGCTATAGCCTGTGGTAGAACCTGTGGCTTCAGAGCTTCGTGGAAGTTTAAGTCAAACAGAGAAAATGGAACAGGTTGCAAAAAGCAAAAAGATCAAGGACTCTTCTTTGGCTAAGGGAAACCACTCCCTTTGGTCCATCCCACTCTCAAACAAAGCATTTCACCTCTTGGCCTTTGCCAAGAAGTTTCACTATCTGAAAAATGACTGGAGTAGTCCTTAACTCACATGGTTGTTCTGGGGATAAATTAAGGTAACCCTCATAGGTCTGGGGATGTAGCTTAGGGGTAGACAATTTGATGAGCATGTACAAAGCCTTGGGTTTGATCTCCAGCATGGCAGATAAATATCTATGAGGCTCTTAGCCTGACATGTGGCTTTAGATTAAATATGTTGACCCTCAGTACTTCTTTCAGATCAAAGTATCTATTATGTGAGATCTGTGCTAAGTATTCTTAGCTGTTGCTGTTACAAATATCTAAAAGCCATTACATCAACTCCAAAATTTTGGACTCACAGGCTGAAAAGACTGTAAAATAAAGACAAAAAATGCCTGTTTTAGAAGCTCTAAGGCAGGGGCAGTGTGTAAACTCAGTTTGAAACAACATCAGAACAAGTGGTGAGGTCCCACAAGCTTTTGAGGATGGAAGACTTAAGTGGAATAAGTGGCTGGGTGTGGTGGAACATGCCTTTAATACCACCACTGGGAGGTACAGACAGAGGGATCTCTGGATTCAAGGCTAGCCTGGTCTACCTACTGAGTTCCAGGACATCCAGGGCTAGAAAGACCCTGCGTCAAAGAAAGGATGGAGAGGGAAAGAAGAAAGGCAGGAGTGGAGTCAGACAGCCTTCATAATGAATAAACAAAACAAGGAGGTGAGCTCTCTGGGTATGAGAAGGTAAGATCAGAATAAGCCATGCACTCTACCCCTAGGCAGGGCAGCAACAGGAAGCCAAGGAGGAAGACAGGTGGGGAGACAGTCAACTAGTAGATAACATTGGCATATAGAAAATTTACAGGCTGCAAATTGGAAAATTTACAGGCTACAAATAGCAAGGAGCATATGGCCTCTCTATATGATACAGGACTGCACAGAAGAGGCTGGCGGGAGAGGTAGAGAGGACAGTGTAACTGGATATGCCACTGCTGGGAGCCGAGGGATGTAAGGCATCCCAAAAGTGTTACACAGATCAGACCCAGGGAGAGCTGGACACACTGAAAGCCTTCCAGTGGCACCTCCTCCCGCAGCACGCCTTGATTACTTAGGAACTAATTCCGCTCTGCAGTGTAATTTACACAGTGTGATGATACCTGGCATTCTGGCTGCTTCCTAATGCCTTGCCATGGAGAGATCCAAAATATAGAAAAGATGCAAGTCATGGGAGTTAATGTGGCTTCCTTTAGGTGTTCTGTAATCTTTGCACCTATCATTTTCCATCTGCCTCTCTACCCGCCTAGTACACTTGGGGGTGGGAGAAGGTGGTGAGGGAGATTAAGACTGTCCAAAACAGAGTAGCTACAGTGTAGGAGGGAAAGAGAAGGGTGGGACTAGAATATACCCAGGATAGGACTAGACCAGATGATGAATACCTATTTGAAAGGCAAATTCCTGGTCCCTAATCCAGAGCTACTGAGTCAGAAGCATTTGGTTCCCCAGAATGAATGGTGCTGGGCTCCCTGCTCCTGAAGATTCTTACATCCATTCCGCAATGTTTCCTCAGCTTTGTCCATTGCGACTCCTTTCGGGGTTGAGTGACCTTTACACAGGGGTCACCTAAGACCATCTGCACATCAGATATTGACATTACGATTCATAACTATAGCAAAATTACAGTTATGAAGTAGCCATGAAAATAATTATATTAATTATATATAATTCCACAACATGAGGAATTAGATTAAAGGGTGCAGCATTAGGAATGCTGAGGAGCTTTACATTCAGTCTGAGAACTTCTGAAGTACTGTAAAATCATTGGAAGCTTAACGTTTTGAAATGCACCTATCATAAAACTTACCATTGTAACTAGTTGTCAAATGTATAGTTTAGTAGTCTACACATAGTATACATCATTTCTTTTATAGTTTTAAAGAGAGGGTCCTTCTGTCTAGTCTAGGTTTGTCTTGAACTCAAAATCTTCCTGCCTCAGGAAATGCTAGAACTACCGGTGTGTGTCACCACACTTGGCTCCACATCTTTTATTATTTGGGTGTTTTGTTTTGGGGGGTGTGTGTGTGTGTGTGTGTGTGTGTGTGTGTGTGTGCAGGCCTACATGCACATGTACACATGTATTTGTCAAGGTCGGAGGTCAAACTCAGGTGTTGTTCCTCAGGGGTTTGGTGTCATCCTGGATTTTCAGACAGACCTAGGGCTCTCTGACTAGGCGAGGCTGGCCAGCCAGTGAGCCCCCCAACTCCTCCTGTCCACCTCCCCAGCACTGTAATTACAGGTATGCACCACCAAACCCAGTTTTTTACATGGGTGCCAAAGGATCAAACTCAAGTCCCCAAGCATGTGCGCCAAGCCCTCTGGGGACTTAGGTATCTCCCCAGCCCCTATTTTGGTGTTTGTGAGACAGCATCTTGCTATGTAACTCTGACTGGCCCAGAATTTACTATGCAAACCAGGCTAGTGTTGAACTTGTGACAATCCTCCTGCTTCTATCTCCCAAGATCTGGAATGACAAATGTATATTAGATTACTATTCTTAATATTTGTTTGCTAATAACTTTGCCAAACGTTAGCCAGTTATCTGAGATGCAGAGTCGACTCCCCAAGCCACAGAACCTGAAGCTGGACTACTTGAGATAAGGTATTTTTAAATTACACTTTGTGTATTTGAGGGGGGGAGAAAGAGAGAGAGAGAGAGAGAGAGAGAGAGAGTGAGCGCACATGAGTAGCACGGCACTCTTGTGGAGGTCAGAGGAAAACTTCTGAGAATTGGTTCTCTCCTATGACCATGTAGGTCCCAGGGATAGAATTCAGACCATCAGGCTTGGTGGCAAGAGCTTAACCTGCTGAGCCATCTTGTTGGTCCAGCTGAGACCTATTTTGACTGTCTGTTTAGTTTACCATCAAAGTAAAAACTCCAAGTACTGTAATAGAAATGATTGGTACAAGATACATATATATTAGAAAAATACTGACTTTAGTCTAACTTTTTGCTCTCTATAATGTGCTTTGGCATTTATAATTTTTATTCAAAATTTCTAGCTACAGATTGTCACTTGGAGTTCTTGTTTGTCCTAGGGTCAACACTGATATATTTAGGCGGATCTGTACAATGTGCTGATGGGTCCTTATTCACTGATATGCAGTGACACACATATTTTTACAGGCAGTGGCAAATGTGCCACTAGGATGATCTGCTGTTATTTAATATTTATTGACAAGTCACAGTGTGCTGGGTATTGAGATGTATTCAGAACTCAATACCAGTGTCAAGCCACCCTAATGAATTGCTCCTGATCTGAGGTCCATGGTCAAGAGGCCATTGCATCCTGGGGTGTCCCTATGATTCCTTGAGACGGCACTAAGTCATCCCCACCGCATTTAATATCCAAAGTGGCTCTTGGCTGTGAGGACACTGAGTTACTGAAACAACGTATGTCTAGAACAAAGGTTCTATATGTTCCCAGTATCTGTATCCTGATTACACTTCACTAGAAATATAGTTGTAAACTTAGCTCATTTTCCTTTGGCAGGAGGGATAGGGAGATATTGTCTGTGATGTATTAACTTATAGTCAAGTGGGAGAAATAGGTTCTAGTGTTCTGGTTGCTTAGATGATAGTATTGGACTATATATTCCAAAACAACTAGAAACATATTAAGCATTTTCATTGTAAGGAAATGATAAATGTTTGAAGCCACAGCTACACTACCCTGCTTTGAACATTACACAATGTGTACATATATCAAGATATCACATGATACATCAAAATATGTATAATCATATGTATTAATTTTTAAATTAAAATTATAAAATAAAAAAGAGCAAAGGGCATCTAGTAGTTTTTAAAAATATATCTACTTCATGTGGTATATCTCTTTAATACAAAATATTTCACTTGTGAGCAAGCTTGAACATTGCACTGAAGAGTTATTTAAACCTGATTTTTTTGTACATAATTAAATCCAAAATGTATATTGTGCCCTAGTGTATACAATCTTTTGTTTTCATAGATAAATAATAAAACTATTTAAGGAACTTTATTGGTGCAGATATTGGTATATAGTGATGGCTTCGTAAAGACATTTTTATTCAAAGATACCAAACGACCTTTTCCCCTGCCCAGGCCCAAACTATTTTACATCTATTAAGAGTAGACTAGAAGCAAAATTTACTACTAATAAAACTGAAAGTAGGAGAAAATTTTCTGCATTGTTGCACAAAAGCCATATTTTCTTTTTAATCTGTACAGCAGTCTATGCTACTATTCTGTTTAACACACAGGGGTAGATTAAATAATTTCTCTCTGGTCTAATGCATAGCTATATAAATTTAACTCTTCATATTTTAAAAAGCATTTCAGGACAGGAGAGATGGCTCAGTGGTTAAGAGCACTGGCTGCTATTCCAGAGGACCCAGGTTCAATTCCCAGCACCCACATGACAATTCACAATTGTGTGCAAATCCACTCCCAAGGGATCTGACAACCTTACACAGACATAAATGCAGGCAAAACACCAATGCACATAAAGTAAAAAATAAATTAAAAAAAAAAAAGCATTTCAAAACATCTTGATGCCTTTGTTGTTGTTAACCCTTTCATGTACAGAAAACAGATAGTTCTCTTTCTTGGAGGACCACTAGTCTCCTTACAGGCCTGAAAAGGCCTCTAGTTTTATTCAGAATATGTGCTATAAAACATATTTAAGCATCGTGAGTGTTTCTGTGATATCAAAGGGTCTTCAGACAGTTAACTAAATTTCTCACCAGGAAGGTACAGGGATGGGAGTATGGGACTAGACTCAAAATCAAAGTCTGCTCACTGTGAATCAAATGTAAACATTTGTCAAAGAGCCTGTGAGAACAGTCCTACTCTGTGCTGCTATTAAAATGCTGTTCACAGTTTCAAGGACATAACACAAACATCTCTTCCCAAAATAGTGATTCCATAAAATAAATGTGTATTCTAATATTTAGTCCTCCTTCAGAGGCTATTATGAAAGCCATAACTGCTGTTTGTAGTTTCATATAATTTGAATCCTTATGATGTGCATTTATTACTTTTAGTGCAAAATCCACTTATCCTGTCTTAAAATTTAACAGCGAGACTTTCCATTTTGTAGATCATCTGAGTGAAACATTGTATCACAATAAGCTGAAATTCAATGCTTTCCTTAGTAGTGTGATTGCTTTTAGGTCTCTTCTGTTTGTATATACTTTATGTCACAGGTTAATTTTGATATTATTTCTAGATAAACAAAAAGGGTTCCAGAAGCACTATATTGTAACTTAAAATCTACAGGGTTTGGGAGCTGCCTACTGTTCTGTTGTCTTCATGGATAGACAGAGGACTTAGCACTGTCCCTTTGCAATAAACATTACTGTTCCCAAGTGCGTTAACAAGCTCTTGGTGCTTTACAAGATGCTGAAAACATGCCTTGATTGCATTTAATTTGATTCCAATTAAGAAGCACTTAAGAAGTTTCCACCGAATTAGATTACACTGAGTGTTTCTAAAGAAGACACTTCATTATTAGAGGCAGCCTTAATGTAAAATTATCACAGAGTGAAAAACACTGTTCATTTTCATAAAATGAGCTTAATCTCATGACATTACCTCACAATTGCATACTGTAGATTATGGTTTATTAAATAATAGTACAGGGGCCCTGGGGGAATCATTTAAAATACCGAGCGTCTCGTTCACAGTCCCCCCGAGACAGGGCAGGTCACATTGCTTTTTTAAGTCTTAACAGAATCCAGAAACGCTATGGGGGAAACTTTATTTAAATGAAAATAGAGAGATAAAGCCGAAGCACTAGAGCAAAAAAGCTGCCTTCTCACCAAAGTTGTAAGCAGTGAATATTTCAGCTGGCTCAAATGAAAAATGAACTTCTGACTCAGGGCAGCGATAGCCAAATAAACAGAAAGTGCCACCAATTTCCTTAACTTTTTGAAATGTAACATTGCTCCTTTTAAAATAAAGAACTACCTTGACATCAGAATTTTACACACTCGGAATCAGGACAAAAATCAAGCCCCCCCGCCCCCCCCTACTTTGTCCAACAGTGTCAGAGTTTTGTTTTTTTTTTTCAAAATTTTTATTTTATAAGCTTTGGTTTGTGCTAATGTTTCAAAAGAGAAAAATGATGATTAAAAGCAAATGTCCTAAAATCAGTTACTTCGTACTAAGCATAAACCACACGGGTAGCTCTCACTGGATGAGGCCCTGCAGACACACTTGGCTTGCCCATCACTGATACTTCAGGAATAAAAGCAACTTGTGGTTTGCGGTTAGTGATTAAGCACCAGTGAACTTGTGTGTGCTCTCGTATAGAAAAATCTGCTGCATTTTGAGCATTTCACACTTTGTAACAACATCTTTATTATGCTTTCCAGAATTAATTGACCTAAAAACCAGTGACTCTACGATATATCTATTGGATAATTAGAGGTCTGAGGACCAACAAATAAAACCCATTATTGATCTTTAGTCAAACAAATACTTTACAGCTGCAATTTGCAAAAATTATTTTTCTTCGAAATGGGCATCATATCAAAGACTCATGCTGCTGAGCTGACTCAAACCAGCAGTTTTAATACCCTCTCCGAAACTGAGATTAAAATATAAAAAGCTATGTCATCAGGAGGCTAAGATAGGAGGAATGAAAGTCAGGCGAGGCTAAACTACTTCGCCTGATGGGGGTCTGGAAAATAATACATAAATAACTTTGTAACCTTTAAAACAACCTGCATTTCCTCTTGGAGCCTGGGTGGATCGCCTCTGGAGACAAATGAAGCTCCCTAGCTATAAGCTTCCTAGGAAGTCTGCCTGACCTTGAGAGCAAGAACAGCTAGGTTGGGGCATAGTGACCTATTTTAGTGACCAGTAGCTATAGATATCAGACAATGTGTTCACTGTCAATGGTCATTGCTAAAATCTGTCTATACCACACTGGAACAATCAATTTTGTAAATGATTGCAATAATCAAGGAAATTGCCTAATTTATAAATCCTTGCATAGGGCATTTTAATGGATTCCTCCATTTTAATGCTGATGCCTTCAGAGCTCAATGAATTGTTGTCTGGGCTGTCATTACACAAAATGATAAAAACATTCCGTCTGGTGGAGAAACCACATCTCATGGATATTCAGACCCTCAACCCGTGATCACTCATGAGAGACTTCCACAGAAGTTCCGTGCTCCTGAGCGGCAGGACGATCAAATGAGCGGGCATGTTTGTGTCTGTGCGTTTGTGAAAACCATTACAGTTTGGGGATCTGAACAAATGACCTTGCAATGAATGCAGCACAGCGGATGTCTCCTCTAGCCCCAACAGTCCATGCCATAACAGTTTGTTTCTCCTTCTGCCTAATGCTGCACCATCATTTTACCACCAAGTCATGGAGTCCGCAGGCTCCAGCATACTAATCTCCCAGATGGTGAAACATACCAGCGTGGATGGTGCCGGTTGCGTTGAAGGAAATGTGTACTGTCCCAACCCTCCCTCATCCACTAACAGGTGGGTCCTCAGGGTCCACCTGGAAACCCAGACTGCACACTTAGCTTCTCCCCTAAGCCCTCCACACATAGATTACTCCTCTTGGTTAATCCTTGGCCAATTGATTCCGGCCTATAGTGTACTGTCAGTGCTTTACTTACTGCTCAGTCTCACTAACCTGACATTTATGGTGCACTGATTGGCCTCTGTCAGTGGTGCTGCTTGTAAATTCACTTTGAAAAGCTTTGTGTTAACAGCCTTCAACCAGGCTCCAAGGAGAGTACGAACAGGCAGCCGACAAGCTCGACCTCCTGCCCTTATTACAGCAAGTAGATCAGGGTTTGAGCCATTAGGCTGGAGCCCGGGGCCTACACAAAGAGGACTGACATGACAAAGGTCAACCTCTGTCACACATGTGTAACAATTTGGATAATGGAATTCTGTAACTTATCTGAGCGAGGTGGTAAATGCGTACCAGGAAAAAGATATTGGTCTCTGGCTTCTCTGGCTTTTATGCTAAGTACTTATAACAGAGTCTGTGTTTCTTGTGTAAATACACAAGGAATGTCTGAACTCATGAGATCTTGGAGCATATATGATCCTAAAACAGAAAGAGCGCAAAAGAGAGGCAGGCTCCAGTTCTGTATACAACTGTTTTCGGGACATCTGCACACCACCAATGTCTCACAGCCGTCCCTAGCAAAAAGAGGACTTCCCTACGGCAGGCCTGATTCCCCAGCTAGATAAGGTGCAGGTTTTTTCACTTGATCAAAAGTGTTTAATCCATAAAATTACACTACAACTATTCGTGATTCTAAGGCGACACATAGCCTTATTTCCACAATTAAAATGACTATGATTTGCACAGGGGAATGAG
This sequence comes from Cricetomys ansorgei, assembly GCA_026225945.1. NCBI lineage: Eukaryota > Metazoa > Chordata > Mammalia > Rodentia > Nesomyidae > Cricetomys > Cricetomys ansorgei. The sequence goes on from JAMJFZ010000242.1 coordinate 8,235,272, forward strand.
CCAGCACTCTGTCAGTTTCCGAGGATAATATTTCCATCAGATCACCTGCTGGTACGCTATGAGGAGGAACACAGAGTTCATCTTCCCAGTAACCTCAAAGATGCCAATTTTACTTTCTGTGCCCTGCTTTTTAAGACAGCAGAATAAAAAAATAATAAGTGACAGAGGAAGATAATGCCATTTAGAAGCAATAAATACTTGTGAGTCCTTTTCTTCTCGTGGACAAAATGCTATCAATAAGTCAGTTTCTCAATAACAAATAAAATGAGAAAAAATAGTCCTGCATGCATAGAACACATCAGCCTTATAAGGTTTTATTCCTAACATATACACTGTGTCAAATGTATGTTTAGATGAAACCTCACTGATGCAAGAATTTCCAAATAGGTTTTTAGAGTTGTGTTTCTTAAGCTAAGTCATTTAGGGATTTGGAAAACCAAAGAGAGGGTTGTGCTATGAGACCAAAACCAAAAGGACTGGGACTTTATAGAAACCCTGTCAGAGCCAACATGAAGTATTCCATCTTTGATTTTTAACACAATGCTGGAAACCATTCCAAGAGGCAGCAGATGGTTTTACAGTTTATGTAAAACTACAAAACTCTCTCACTCTATCAAACAGGCCCGACTATAAAAGACATCTTCAAATCAAATGAGGCAAAGCCAGGGAGGTGTGCCAGCTGTTCGGATGCGTGATTGAAAACATAACAGGAACATTATTATATTTGTTTTTAAGGAGAAATCACTGGAATTTTGTAAAAATTGACATACTTAGAACTAAATTGACAGGTGGAGTAGTATACTAAATGACAAATTGCTGAAAAGTACAATTTTTTTTTTTACTTAGATGTAACGTGACAGTCACATAATTTATAGAACCTCTCTTGCCCTGGTGTCTTATGAATCTGGCCAAAATGAGCCACAGTGCATAAAACAAACTATGACATTTACAGTTACAACATTATCACTGGGACAATTTTAAGTGATCTTAACTTAAAAGTATTGATTCAAAATCATTTTTCAACACCTAAATATATATGTATGCATGTGTGTGTGTGTATGTGTGTGTTTGACAGTCATTTATAAAAACATGCACAGCACATTTAAAAATAAAATCATTTCCTTCTGGTACCAATTACCTATATGGTTTTGAACTATAAACATTTAGCGGCATGAAACATATATTTAATATTGGTTTTCATTAACATTTTTTGACTTAAGTTAAATGGTAATGATAAAAATAGACCATTTACATTAAGCAGAACTCCTATTATGTCTAAAATATTATGGCACAAAATCAAACCACAAAAGAGCCCATATTACGCTACTCTCCCTGATTTTCTGAAAAAAAAATTTTGTTTTAATCTTTAAAAAGAGTGCAAATGAAAATAACACTTCCAGACTTACTCAGGCAAAGGGGAAGACAAGCTGTATAAAATTAAACTTCTCTCTAGTACCTTGACTGTAATCCTAATAAGCCACTACATTATCTCAATTAGCAGGGGGAAAAAATTAAGTTGAAAATAGGTACAATTTATTTTGTCATCGTTGCTAAAATTTCTTGTCAAATCAGACCTTGAGTTAAAAGACGTAACTGCAGCTTATCTTAAACTGTAACTTTATTTTAAACTTTTGTATTTTATTCCAGCAGAAAGTTAAGCATATGCTGTGTGCATTCCTCAGGTCTAGTCATATTAAATCCTGATATTAAGCAGAAAGAGGAAACCATATACAACTAGATTAATTTATCTTGAGGGAAAAAGAACACATTAATAACCAAGATAATGTTTTCATAAATGCTGGAATCAAATGCGCCTTTTCATTTCTTCATTAGAAAACACATTAGGATAAAGTTATCTCGCTCTCATCTATGAGACATAACTGCTGACAAAGAGTCTGTTTTCTTTGAACAGTCAGAAAGATTTTCCCCCAATACATCTAAACAGAATTAAAGCCTGTGTCCAAGTCTTGTTAGAATCAACGTATGTAACGAAAGGGCTGCTTAATGTTTCCTGTAATGTTTTTGTTTTAAAGTATCTAAACTTATTATTTTTCAGAACACATTAAAATTCTAGTCCCTCCAAAAACTGTCTCCCCCCCCCGCCAAAAAAAAGACTAATTTGGTTTTTTTTTTAAATTTGGTTTTAGCTTGCTAATCTCTTTAAACTGGAAAAAAAATTAATAAACTTAGATCATTACCGAGGTGGGGGAAGAAAAGAAAAACTCTCCCCATAAATACCTAAAGATTCAAAACATGTTGAAGAATGGAGTGATTAACTTTCTTTAAGTTGTTGCATTTTTGAATTATTGGGATTATGCACAATGAAAATATTAACCTCAAAAAATGACAGCATTCTTACAAATTCCCCATGGTAATGTACATAAACTATGTAAACATTATTCTGTGAATAAAATGAAGCTCTTAGTGAATAATCAAAAGGAGTAACTAATGGGAATCTGTTCCTTCATAATCCTTCACGTGCATAATAAAGTACTGAAGCAGAACCATACAATGAACTGTAAACTGAAACAAAAATCCATCATCCACTTGGAAACAGTAACGGGAAAAGATTAACAATCCATTTATTGTACTGAAATAAAGATAAGCAACCCTGGCAAGATCTATCAGGACTTCAGTATTGAACTCTAAATGTGAAGATATTCTTTCAGCAAATGACTTGAAAAAAAACACTAAGAAGAGGAATGATCACAGTTGACTTTTAAAATGTAAGAATCATGATTCAACAGCTTCTAACTTTCTTAAAAATCTGCTTTAGGTCACCCTGATATCCCAGGAGATGTCTAAAATAACATTTAGGTGAATAATTATTACGTGAGTAACTAAAAAATTATTGCCAAGCTTTTCCTGTGTAGATCTATACTGTAGTTGCCTCATGGACTCTGTCTGATGTAAACTGATTAAACTTTTTAAAGGTAGAATGCAAACTTAAGGTCTAAAATTTCAAGGGTAATTTTAATATTTATACGTTCCTATTATTGAAAATTGACTTGATTCAAATAATAATGTCTCATACAGCATTGTGCTTAAAATTTTAAATCATAACTTATTCATTTTTAATGTGTTGTTTTGTTAAGATGGGATCTTAAATAGCCTAGGCTGCCCTCTAACTCCTTGTGTAGCTGAGGCTAACCCTGAATGCCTGGTCCTTCTCCACCTCCCACAAAATGCCTAGCTTTACACAATGCTGGAGGTCAAAACTCAGGCTAGCATACATACTAGGTAAGCATTCTAGCAACCAACCTACATTCCCAGCCACTCATACTTCATATCTTAAAAGTAATTATATTAATAAAAGTCTGAACCCTATTTTAAAAAGTGTTCTGTCACTGCAAATAGCCACTGCCACTAAATTACTCCAGCCACTTTCTTTTTTTTTTAACCATCTCTCAGGAGACATTTTATGTGCCTGAAATTTCAATATCCCTTCAGTCCCCAAAATGTATGTCACTCTAATTATAATTAGAGAGGGATGACAAAAAAAAAAAAGCAACATTAATTATACTCTGAACTACGAGTAGGAGCCTATAGATCATCCAAGCGCAAACCCAGTAAGTCATTTTAACAACATAGAACTAACTCTATATATCTTCCTAATGCACTCAACTCACATACCCCAAACAATAGGTGAAACTCACTTTAAATCCATGGAAGTTTCAAGGAAAAAAAAAATCAGTCTAACAGAATTTTTCCATCATGCACTAATCGAAAGTATAACAGCAAAGTTCCATAGTTTTCAATGTTAATATGTATTGTTGAGGCCTGTGTGTATAGTGGCTTCTTGCCAACACCCCAATCACTCAAAGCCTTCTAGGAAGAAAAAAAAAAAAAAATGAGCTCTGGGATTTTTTTTTTTTTCTTCTTCACATTTATGGCTTTGTCCTCGAAGTCTAAAAATAGACAAACATCAGAGGGTGCGATCACATCCTTCAGTTTCACATTTTCAGATAGAACAAATCTGTACCACAACTGCCTTGTGGTTTCCCTTGGAAAGCATCGGCAGACCTTTAACAACGTGATATTAGAGTTCTTAATAACACCACTAGAGCATGAAGAGTGCACGGATGGACTTTGTAAACTTTAAACCACACCGGAGGTTACAACTGAATTAGTGAGAAACAAAAACCAACTAGGAAAGGTGTCAAAGCCAGATGCTTTCATTATGTCCTGCTCGTCACTTTTGCTGTGTAATACGCAATACCTTGTTCCCATGTAGATTCCTGCCAAGCCACTTTCTCCTGCCCTGCTTTAGACATGACGGGTTATTTTTTTTTAAGTTTCACTATTGGTTTTGGTCTTGTTCTTTAAGAAAAGCCTCATTTGTTGACACAAATATGCTCACCTCTCCCCCTTACCACCTTATTCGGGGATTCTATCTGAAGAGACAAAAATGTTTAACTGCTTTCCAGTAACAGTTTAGGGGTGATGAGGAAACTGGGAGCCTGGGTCCAGGGCTCTGAGGATAACTATAGAGCAGGCGGCTCATGGAACTGCCCTGGCCTTGGGCTTCTGGGCTTCATGCTCATAGGGTCATTCTTCCTCCACCAAGGGAGACTTTGCAGATCCAGGCCTCAGTCCCCTGATCCCAGTAGTCATGTGGATTCTGGGCAATGGCTGTTTTCCACAACACTGCCTTGGGGCCTAATACAAAGCTGGCTAGAGGGAGTTCTGCAAATATGTAAGTGGATCATTAAATGTAGTTTTACGTAGTGAATTGGGACAGCTCACCACAAAAATGATCACATTGACAAGCCAGTGAGCTGTATGTAACCAGAGAGTACACTGTTGCTGAAACAGCCTTATATTGATGCCCTAGAATCCACATGAACCTGGTCCTTGACAATTAAAAACCTTACTCTTCTGATGATTCCTCCTTCATGTAGTTCACCTGGCTGAATCTTTACATCACTAAAGGTTATGGCCTCTAACTAGTATTTCATAACTAGCTCTCCATGGGTAGAGTAGCAAAGATCAGTCCAAGGGTTACTTAATTATAATCCTCTTTCTTTCAGGAGTGGACTTCAATAATCAAGCATGGAGCTCTGACTAGAATTTTTCAGATAAGTTATTTTTAAATAATACTCAGGATTAACTTATACCAAAATGTTGGCTTCCTGTATCTTGATTATCTACTTTGTTGAAAGTTGCATGATTTCACTTTGTCAGAAAAGAAGCCAAAATTTTAAGTATTGATTTACAATGTCATTCACAAAGGGGCTTATGTTCTGGAACATATTTTGGTGTTTCAAAAAAAAGTTTTAGATGACCTAGAACTGGCTCCAAACTTGGTTGTTGTGTAGGCCAGGGTGACCTTGAACTTCTGATCTCTACCTCAGCAGTGCCAGGATTACAGGTGTTCCTCATTCCAGTTTAAGTGGCACTAAGGACCAAACTAGGGGTTCCTCCTTACAAGACAAGCAAGCACTCTTCCTTAGCATCACAAACTTGTTTTCACCTGAGAAAAATACCCTGCCCCTGCCCCTGCCCCTCTGCTTGCATGACTTTAAACACAGACACCTATGAGAAGAGCTAAAAACCTGGCTCTAAAATCTAAGGTCACTGGCTCTAGTTCTAACTCTACCACCTCTGTCCCATCCCTCTGAGTGTTTGGCTGTTTTCCTCAAAACTGAGATGCCCAGGGGCTAGTCCATCACCCAGGCAGGTTGAGGTGGCTCTGGCTTCTGGAGCCAGCAGGCCCTGGGACAAGCAACACTCTGCCAGCCCTCCACAGAACTGAGGAACTCATTCTCCACCATTACACCTGTGGGGCTAGAGGTGGAGGTTGTCTTCCATCCTCCGGGGAAGGGGGGCGGGGGCTGGCTCTGGGCCCCGGGCGAGGCTGCATGGCAAGACGTTCAGTTAGGGCAACTTACCTCCCAGAGGTGCTGCGTATTCCTCACGGCGCCGGTCTGCACTTTCTCTGGAGGTAGGAGCACGCCCTGGAAGGGCCCAATCCAGGTGCCCTGCTGGATCCTTTGCGCGGCACAGATGCCGTACGCCAGGCCCGGCACGGTGCTGGTGCAAAGGCACACCTCCCGCGGCAGGTCCCGCAGCCACTCGGGCAGCTCCGGCGGGGGTGCGGCGGCCGCAGCGCTGCTGGTGCCCACGAGCCGGCGCAGCGAGTGCAGCGGCCCGTGCATGGGGCACTCCCCGTTGCGGTTGTCCGCGCACATGTCGCAACCTGTGGGAGACACCGGGAAAGGAGGAAAGAGAGAACGTTAACCCAGTCTCTTTTTTGGTGGGAGGAAGAGGGGAGGGTCCTCCGGTAAACTCCCTGAACTACAGCAGATAAGCCAGCCACCTGTTGGGGAGGCGGCACCAGAAGGGCGCCAAGGCCGCAGGGAATCGGAAAGGAACCCGCGCCACACCCCGGGAATTTGCAGCTTTCAAATATGCCTGCCGGGATCAACGCACCGCTAAGGCGCCAGGTTTGGATAGCCAGGTTGAGCTTTCCAGACTCCTAATGCCCGCGGCTTTTGCTCCCGGCCTAGTTTGCCTTCATCTCAGCTTGTCTCTAACCCGCACCTGCTCCTGAGTCTTCACTCTATCCAGCATTTCAGGATATCCTCGCATCCTCGAGAAGTTCGTGTCTTGTCCAAACGGTTATCTCAGATAGTTGCCTGAGTATTTGGTTCTGTTCTTGTCCAACATCAAAGCGGGAGTGACAAATACAAACGCTAGATTCTGCAGCTTCCTACTCTACTGCCCAAGTGCAAGCCCCAGTCCTGGCCCTTTGGGAGCTACGATCTCTGTCCAGCGCCCACTCCGGACTCCAGCCATCAATGATGAGTGGGAACTGGGGGAAGACATAGGTGTCAGTTGAGTTTGTGTGTACAAGCTCTTCCCAGAGACCAAACCAAATAGGAAGTTCAAGGATCCGGGTAAAGGGTCTTTAATGATCTAGGTAATGACTCAATAGAGCATCTGGAAGGCTGAGCCTAAGTTAAATGAGACTATCTCATTTAGTGAAGCTGTTGCTGAAGCTGCTGCTGACTTGTCCTAGCACAGACAGCTCTCAAGGGGACTCCTACCCTCTAGGCATGCCGCTCTGGAGCACCCAGTGTCCCTTGACTCAAATTGGGTGGAAGGGGCCAGGCAGCCAGGAGAAGCCAGACTTTCAATCAGCGACCATGCTGTCCTAATCACAGCGCCTAAGGGTTATTAATGGGCCTGGTGGAGCCGCTGTGTCTGCTCCCTGGTGCAGCCTGGACTCTCCACTGTGTCTCTGCCTCCTGAGCCCAGCCTCCCTGGGGAGCCTCAGGGTCTTCCTGCAACCCAGCCCTGTGGCACTGGCACTGACAGGAATGGTAGGTAAAAAGCCAGGTGGCAGGGTACCTGAGTTGTCCTCCAGGGTTCTTGGCACCTGCCCCTGACCTCCAGGGCAGCTAGCCCTGTGTATCACTCTGAATGCTTCATGTCTGTGCTGAAATTGCAGAACCACCCAAGAAATTTGTTACAAGGCAAATCAGTGAAGAATTTTCCACAAGGAACATTCTATCACAACTCCGAATGGAGATGTCTCCTTTCCCATGCAGACTGCTTGATAATAACAGCTGGATATGTGAGCATCCTTCAGCTGTGTCTTCCCCTCAATGAGCAGCCATTCTACTCCAGCTAAGATTGCCCAAGGAGTGGAGACCTGCTGGTTGCGACTTCTTAGTGGCTGTCCCCACGCCTTCTGTGAGAAGCAATGCTCTGTTTTTGCAGGTATGTCTCTATGCCTCCCTTAACACAAAGGTGCCCAGCCTCTGCCAGAGACGCAGGCTAATATGACTCTTCAAGATTCCACCTTTGACCCCAGGATTTAGGTGGAAGTATGTTGATACTCACTCACATGTCAACTCTTCAGAAACACATTTATTTCACTCAGCCTTTCATGCTTTTACTTGTGAACAACAGAGCCAAAATATTGTAGAAACAAAATGACAATAAATACTGTCCTTGAGTGCCTTCCACGTGCCATGCGCTTGTCTTGCACCACACTGCCGCTCTAGTGTCTAAGTACCACAATTCCCGTTTTCTAGATGAGGCAAAGGACATCTCAGAACGTTGGGATTGGACCAAGGGCCAAGAAGCAAGAAAGCAACAGTGAAAAGATGCAGATCTGAGTCTGCCTGACTCCAAAGGCTTCAAATGCAGAAAGAGAGGAAGACTAATGAAAGCTGGGAGAATTCTATATGCCAACTCATGACTCAATCAAATACAACTGAAAGGGTTTACTGATGTAACCATTGGTGGGGGGGGCATGAAAAGGACAGGGCACGATTGAGTTATAGAGTTATACAGATAACTCACTCTACCATATTCTTGGGCTTGAGCAAGATAAAGTATAAGAGTTAATAGAAAAATAAATAGTTGCTGTCCATAATTTTTAATGTGTCTGGCTTCACAGACACGTTAAAATGACCTTTCACCACCTGAGCAAAAATAGCTTTAAAAAAATGACAATAAGAAACAGCAACATGCCCATGAAAATAAATATAAGTTACCCCAGGGAATGTTCAACTTAGTTTTCTTTTCTGGTTCATTCAATTAAGTAAAAAAGTGAAAAGCAGAAAGCATTTACTACTCACAACCTAATAGTTGTGCTCAAAAAAATTCTAAAAACCTCCCACTTCTCTACCCTTAACATCACATCATCTATGCGGATAAACAGATTAGAAGCAATTAACTCCAGCCACCACCTTCCCCCCTCCCGCTGCAAACAAGAAGCACACTTCAATAATATTTGTAAGGAATGACAGCTAACTCATTTCCAAAGCCCTCTTAAACATGTTATGTTTCATTTTTCTCTACAGCATACTAAAAAAAGTAGCATTTTGTAGGGTACTGAAAAACTGAAGCTCTTAATAAAAGTCTTAATAAGTAAAAATGTAAAACTGCCCCCACAAGAGAAGTTGACCACTTGCCATCAATATAGAGTTATGTATAGTTCCCAACATTTTAACAACACAAAATCTCTCAGACTGAAAAATATTTATTTCTAACCTGTCTCAGAGTCCCAGAGGAGCCTGGAGAAGTTTTAAACAAGTAACTTTTTTTTTCAGGATTGACAAATAGTCACAAGTTGGCAATCACAGTGTTCTCTGCCCGGTGAGCCACAAACACCCACATGAAAAGGTTTGAAGAGAAGACAGCCAGATTCCCAAAATACTCCCCACACAGCATTCCAGGCCTTTAAAAACTGGGGATTTGTATACAGATGCTTTGAAATGTCATTTTAGAGTAGGGAATCATAGTAATCCAGGTCTCTTTTGGAGCACACCTGCCTGGGGTCCAGGAAGCTACTATGGTGGGCTGCAGGCTTGCCCACCTGCTGATCTCAGAAGGCAGAAGCAGGCCCTGCAAGTTAAGTGGAGAGCAATCCTTGCCTCTCCATTTCACATCCTTCTCACTATGTGAATGCTTTGGGAGTTTTTTGTTTTTGTTTGTTTTGTTTTCAAGCGCATGCACTATTTTTTACCACTTTAAAGAAGCCCTATCTCAGAGCACAGGGGCAAAGCAGGCAATGGGTCTATTTTCTAAAGTTTCATTTCTCATTCTAGGAAAGGTGAAATATAACACACCTATGGGCTTTGGTTTCTGCTGAAACCTGAGAGCCCAATGCGGGCTCTGTCCACAAAGCTTTGCCCGGGAGTGCCTCCACACCAAGCTTTCACTGTGCAAAGAGGGGCTCTCACAGCCTTCTGCTAAGTAAACCAAAGAGTAACTTGGAAGCCTGCGGAGCGGGTAGCGCTCAGGCTGTAAATCCATCCAGGCGGCAGACCGGGTCAAAGCCCTCAGTCCTGTAGGCCAAGCCCTGAGGGGCCTGAACACATCGATCGGTCGCGGGAGTGCCGCCTGCTGGCAACTCTGAGTCCAGAGCCCTCACCGGAGGGCATGGTGGGCTGAAGGTCGTGGGCCGCCGGCACGCCCCGCTCGCCAGGAGCCTCCCTCTGAGTTACTCCCCAGGGCTCCGTCATGCCCTTCCTTCCCGTGTGCAGGATATGGACAAAGAGTGAGGCATAGAGTGAATGTCTTCACGTCCTAAGCATTCAGTTTAAAGGCCTCACCCAGCTTCTAGCCACGAAGAGTTTCCAGGGGTGGCGACTGCCAATGCATTCTGAATCCCAACCACACTGGACGCCCACCAGGCCCATCTCCCCACCCACCCCAAGGCAAGTCTAGGCGACCCAGAGACCAGGTGGCCATTAGGAAAAAGAGCCCAAGTCAAGCCCACTGTAGTGACCCAGCTCATATGGATGCTCTGGGGATTCCGGTCCCTGGCAACTTGCAGAAACCCAAGGCTTTCTCACACTAGCTTGCCGGCTCGGCCCAGGAACCAATGAAAGAGACAAAGAGGGAGGAAAAAAGAAAGAGGGAGGGAGAAAATGTGCGTTTTATTTGTCTCCTGGTGACTGTATTAATAAATTAAATGGGAACGTCAGGGTGTGAGGGTGAGAGAATATTGCACGGAGATAAACCTGGCCGCCCTCTGCCCCTGCGAGGCCGCCATATACAAGGCAGAAATGATGAATAGGAGCAGCAAGAGGAGATCGAAGCGGGTCTGGGCTGGCTCCACTCTCTCCTACAAAACTATAGGGCAATTAATTGTGGCTTGTCCCCTCATCCTTCATCTCCTGGTGGCACATATCGATGGAGATTACTGCTGATGGACCATTTTATCACCTTAAATAAACAGTCGCCACCTCTTCTAACCTCAATCTAATATATGGCTCTATGTTCAGTTTCAGGGCTCTGGGTAAAGAATGATGTAAAATAGCTAAATCATGTGTGTTACGAGGTGGGGCTGGGCCTGCACACAAAACACGAGAAAAAGAAAAATAGAAAGATATAAAAAGCCGGCACAGCAACACTGAGGTCCCTCCTCCCAGGGGACCAGGTCTGAAATCTACAATAAACAGCTTGCTGGTCGTTAACAGAGTGGAGCAGAGGGTGTGTCTCCCCTCACCGAAAGCCTTCTAGCAGGATCTCAAGAAGTGCCCCCAACAATGAAGTGGGAAGAGATTAGGATAAAGTTAGAATGTACAGGCCCTCCCCAGTTTCCCACAGGACCCAGCATGGCTCCCAGCAACTCACAAACACCAATTCTTCACTCTTTTCAGTCCCTTTCCTCACTGCCAACAAACGAAGCCACCCACCGCAGCTCTACTTCCACACCCATGGGATCCCAAAGCTGTTCCCTGCACAGGAGTGCTTTCCTAAATCAGAAGGGCCAGAGAGCACCCCAACACTGAGAAAGTATAGGGTGACCCAATTCTATGCCTACACACCAGAATGGGTTTATTTCCAGCCTCCCTCTCAGTGTGAAGCCAGCTTGTCTTCACAAAAAGGTTATGAAAACCTGACTCCCCTCAGATGACTGGGGCTCTCTGCACATACTCCAGACATGCCCAATGACTGCCATTCACTACCCTCCAGGAGTACTGAGCCTTGTCTCAGGAAACACAACAGTTACCCAGAACTTGAGAAGAGGCCACTAGAGTGGAGCCCCGGGGCTCAGGCAACCCACAGGATTACATGACACAGCCCTTGACATTTAAGGGCAGAACATCAGTGAAGCCTTGAGGGGTTTGGTAGAAAGTGGACACCACACACTTGCATGCAATTCAATAACAGGAACCTATTACAGGAGCTCACTTGGGCTAATTTGCATTTAGTGTGTTTGAAAATCTGATAGGAATGGGCTACAAGCTCATTTACTGTGGAATCTATCAGGCATGCCAACAGAGTCTCAAGGTGTGGCTGAGCAGTAGTGGGGTGCATTCCTAATTACTGGGAAAAAGGAAAAGGGACTATTTGCCTATTTAGAAAAAAGAGAAGGAACTAGACACTCTTTTAAATGCAGAGTCACAAAGTAATGCTATACTGACTGATCACTGTACAAAAATTTTTAGAGGAAAATGGGAAGAGGAAGAGCGGGAGGAAGAGGAGGAGGAAGAGAAGGAGGGAAGGAAAGAAAGCAAAGCTAAGGAAAGCTACACAGGAGAAATTAAAAGCACTTCCTTTGGCCTCTCCCCTGCTTCTCACCCCCAGCTCCACCCCCGCCCCCCAGCACAGAAATGAGGGACCATTTTTGTTTTCAGTCTTTCGGACAAAAATACCAACACCTCAAGCCCCTGGAAAAGTTTTAAGTCTTTTGTATTTCAGATTTGTTGGAAACACCTAGTTAGATTAAGCCTAGTCACTGCTCCTCTTTAAAACATACGCACACCATGTAGCTTTAAAGGCATGCCAAGCTAAGGAGCCCAGGACCAGAGTTACATTCCCTTTCTATTTTCCTTCCTGTCTCTTTAATTAGCAAGCAAAGTAGGTGTAACAATCTAACTGCTGTCTTTTCTCCTGCACTTGGAACATTGAATCAATCCATTTGACTCAAAAGAAGATACCTGACGATTAACAAAATATGAATAAATAAAACCACAAATCATTTTCACTAACCTGGGGTGGAGAGGGCTATCTAGGTAACGAACTGGTGCATACTCATATATCAATTATAATCTGTCCTAATTCTTTTTCTGATAGGTGGACGCTTTCTCTGGTAGAAACATGTTAAATCTCACTGTTGCATTGTAAAAATCACATGAACCAGAACACAAAGCCAGGGATGGTAGCTTTTCCAACCCAGATTTAATACAGAGACGTAACTGCAAGCTTGATAAGGCGCTCACAATCTACAATGCTTGTATTTCACCGAGCAGTTAGAACTACTGCCAAGTTTTCTATTTCACACTTTAAAAAGAACTGGTTGTAAGACAACATCTGGAAGAAATTCATGAGGAAAGACGCATCTTTGAACTCAATTAAGACAATGCAATTTTATAAAATGTTCTATAACCCTGAAATACACACACACACACACACACAAGAGGAATTGCAAATATTATCTTAAACCAATATTTTACCCTCAGATGCTAGAAAGGAAAAGGGTAAATACAACTGCTTTTTTAGTTAGTAATTGTTACAATTACTTCATCACAATAACTTTTTCAAGAAGAGTAATAAGCTTCAATTAGCAGCCTAATGCCCATTGGCTTTTTATTGTTGTTGTTTTTAATCAAAGCAACAACATAGGAAACTTCAAATTACTATTCTAATTATGTCATTTCGTTTTGGTGACAAATCAAGAAGTTTATGGTGTAATAGACATTCTGCAGGGAGCAACACATTAAAATAGAATAAGAGTAAACATTTATGATCTACTTTTCTTACACAGAAGCAAGATGAAGAATGGATTGAAGAAAATCAATGGATGTGTGCTACCCTAAACGGGACTCTATTGCAGTTACTTTAAGGTTCTGTCCTAAATTTTTGGAGAGTATAGTTAACACATATGTCAAAACCTTAGGTGTTAACATATCATAACTTCTGAAATTACCATGAAGTAGATGCACATCAACACACATTCTTGATCCTTCGTTGAGGGTTTTGTTTCAAAATTTCAGAATACAACTGCTTAGGACAAGCGTTTAGAACTGTGAATACAGAAAACTAGGGAAGTCTTGATATGTAGCCAGGCATTCACGACTTCCTTGAGGAAGAGGTAAGTTTCTTTTACTAAACTGCTATCACTTTTAACTTAAAAAGTAAAAAAATAAAAACGAATAAAGCAACTTGGATTGCAAACATTTGCAGGATCAAGACTTGCTGGAGAATGCGGGATCTGCAAAGAACGACATTGTCCTGACATCGGGAATTTTCTTCTCATTAAGAAGTGGGCATTTTATTCCTTTTCCTTAGCTTCTAAATAAATAGTAGCCCCACTAATAATACCCACCTGACCCATTGTCACACACACACCCCCAGAGGAAAACAAAACAAAAATACTGCAGCGAGGTCCAGTTCGGAAACCCTGAATAACCACGGTCCCGAAAATGAGCTGCCACCGTTAACACCAAAGGTGGAATATAGACGGAGAAGCAAACCCTGGTGTCCATGTTCCCCCTGAAACTCGGAGAGTTCTACCCTCGTCCGGATCAGGCCAGGCTGGTCCACCCGGGCAATACGGGCCGCCAGCAGCAGTCAGTACCCGCCTGGCTCCGAACACTGCGAGGCAGGAGGGCAGAGGCCGGATGGGGTCCGAAAAGATCGGAGAGACAGAAGCTCATGGTATCGCCCGGGCGCCCCGTCCCTTCTTAAACGCCAGAAAAGTTTTGCCACGGTGATCTGGGAGGCGCGGGACGGCGGCTTGGACCAAGAGCCCCCACCCTTCATCCTTGCCACCCTCCTGGGACCCTCCCTGCCCCATCCACCGTCGCCTGCGGTCGCCCGCGCCGGGGCAGAGCGGGCGAGCCGGAGCTGCGGCTACGTACGGTTGTTGGGGTCGCTGGTGTGCTGGTTGAGCGGGATGATCTCCATGCGCTGCTGGCCGTACAGGTAATAGTCCAGCTCCTCGGCGCTGCAGCGGAAACGCGGGACACCGCGGCCGTCACCGCCGCCGCACTTGGCGGGCCCGGGGCACAGGTCCTTCGGGGGCGGCGGCTCCGCGGCCACCGCGGCCGCAGCGAGAGGCGCGAACACCGGCATCTGCGCCACCGGCAGGGCCGAGAGACCCGCCAGCGCGGCGGCGGCGGCGGCGCAGGAGGAGGCAGAGGAGGCCGAGGTGGAGGAGGGAGCCGGGGTGGACGAGACAGACGAGAGCGAGGCGGGCCGCGGCCGCAGGCCGTCCGGAGGAGGCTCGGCGCGCTCGGGAGGCGGCGGCGGCTGCAGCGGCTGGGGCGCGCCCAGGGGGAGCGCGGCGCCGCCGCCTTTGAGCGGGCCGCCGCCGCCGCCGCCGCCGTGCGGGAAGAGCTGCTGCCAGTGCTGCAGGTAGGCTGGGTCCACTTTGAGGAAGGCCGAGCCGCCGGGCTCTCCCGGCTTCAGCATGTCCGACGCCTCGAGCTGGGGGCAGAAGAAGGCAGGGAGGAGCGCGGCGTGAGCGGGACCCGAGCCCCGACCCGAAGGGCGGACCGGAGGACCGACGGGACCTGGGTGGAGCACCAGGGCACCCGCTCCGCTCCCCCGGCACCGCCCGCAGGCCCCGCTTCCTAACTCCGCCCGAAGCAAAGTTAACTTGGAAGCCGCGGTGCGGCGCAGAGGTGGCCGCGTGCGCTCGGCGCTGCCCCGCAGCCAGCGAGCCCAGCTCCCGCCCCGCTGAGCCGGGACCCGGAGCCCAGGCGCTTTCCGGCACGGCTCCGGGCGGGACACCGCCCCCGCCCTCAGCCTGCGCCCTGGAGCCAACCCGAGGCGGAGTGGCGCGGCGCCGGAGCCGCGCTGGCCCCAGGCGCCGGGAGGCGGGACGGTCTCGCCCCCCCGCCCCTCGCCCCAGACCTCCAACCTCCCGGTGCAGGGGGCCGCGGCTCGCCGCCCCGGTCCGGCCCCGCGGTACCTGGGAACTGCGAGCAGCCTACGGGTGCTAGCGTTCCTGCGCTCGGGCGGCCGTTTCGGTGTTCGGGCGGAGAGTGGGAGCACCGCGCGAGCTACATGACCCCCAAGCCCGAGGAGGCGCAGAGCCTTAGAGACCCAGGCAGTCCCGAGCCCTCCCGAGACGCGGGCGGAGGACGCGGAGGCCGGCGGAGCGCAGGAGGATGCGGGACGGAGCCGCCTCGGGCTGCTGCGCTCGGCCGCTCCGGCGCTTCGGCTCCGCTCTGGCAGCCTCCTGGCTGGACACGTGGGTTTTACGACAGCACCAAATACAAGTGTGTGCGTGTGTGAGAGAGTGTGTGCGCGCGCGTGTATGTTGGGGGGGGGGACGGAGAAGGGGAGAAGGGGTGGGGGAGGGAGGGAGGGAAGGAGGGAGGGAGGAAGGGAGAGAGAGAAAGAGGGAGGGAGAAGGAGAGGAGGAAAAGAAGAGGAGAGGAAAGAAGGAGAGGAGAGGAGAGAGGAAGGAGAAGGCGGGTGCAGGCCGAGGGAAAGCAGGGGAGGGGAGCGGGAAGAAGGAAGTTCAAACTGGGCTGGACCCGTAGAAAACCAGTGCGTCTCCGCCTCTCCCACAGACACCTCCTCTGCCCCGACACACACACACACACACTTTACTTAATTAATTTTTTTTTTTTTGGCATGACGTCTCCAACTTGCTCGTTGTCGTTTTTTCTGTCTGCAATGTATCTTTTCTAGGTGTGGGCTCGGTGCCCTGATCCGGAAAGCCCTGGAAAGGCACAACCCCGGCCGGCATCTCTGGGTCAGCCTCTGTCGTCCGCGATTGAAGCGGCACGCACCGCGGGGCGCGCCTAGACCCAGTCCCCTGAGCAAGTTTGCTTTTCAGCCGGGTTCAGATTTTCCTGGAATGCTGTTGGGTGCCAGAATTGACTCTCCCGCCAAGCGATCTCGGACATAAATTCTCCAGAGAGAAAAGTTGGGGGCGAGGGGGGGCACGTTGTGCGCTGGCGTGGAACCCTCGGTCTGCAGCCTGAGCGGAGGAGCTGGAGGGCTTGGGAGCGAGGGTCTCTAAAGAACGGGCCGACCCTGGCAGGACTCCAGTCTGGCTGGGGTAGAGAGGCAGCTGCAATGGAGTCTGCGTCTAGAGCGCGAGCACCCTCGTCTAGGCTTGCCTTCGTGGATTCTCGTTCCTCCTCGATGGCACCTCCAGTCTTACTAGCGTCTAGAGAATTGCATCTGTGCCTCAACTGCTCATGAAAGCTACGGGTGCCTGCCCTGGGATGTCAAATACTGGCTTCTTTAATTCAAATCTAGCATTAGTGGTCCAGGATGCAAGCGCAGCCCCAGGCTTCCATGTCATCTCCCGGAGATTTGAGCCGTAGCAGCTCCACCACGCATGAGCTAGCGTCCACCCGTTAGGCACTAGCCTCTAAGTCTTAGCTTTCTGGCATTCGTAGTAGTCGGTGGCAGAGGGCAGTGACAAACTGTGTGAAATTGGCCAACTCCGGGGCTTTCTCCTGGCCAGGGTTCTGTCCACACCTTAAAGAGGGGAAAAAATAGCATTTATCTTTACGCAAACAACCCAATCTATTTAACGATCACCATTCCGAATGTAATTCCATTCTTTCCTAATTTCTGCTTGTTTCGTTTTCTCTTCCCACCACTCATTTTGTCCGAGCCTGGGAAACGCGCTGTTTAGACTTTGTCCTGGTCTCAGGCAGAACGCCTACCTCCTCGTTGGAGCCGAGTTGGACCGAAAATGTTTTGACTGGCGTCGTTATGACAAGGTCATCCGTCATTCCTGGATAGATTGATAGCACCCAAGTCTGAGACAGGCACCACGAGGGAAAACCCACTGCGTTGTAGACCCCGAGGCTAACCAGCCAGTCTTCGAAGACTTCAGATAACTCCCGGGAGGAGAAGATGAAGTTCTAGGCCCCTTTCCATTAATCTGTGTCCAGAATTGCTGTGGCTGATGGGACCCCGGGAGACAGAGTGAACTTTGTTTCTCACATTCTCCTAGTTCACTGCGGAGGGACCCTGGACCTTTCTAAAGTCTCTGTGAGAAGCGGGGAGCTCTGGGGTGGAAGTCCCGGACACTACCTACCTACTCCTTTCTTCTCATAGCTGGCTATTTCCTAGAGTTTCGTCCCCTCTCCCTTCTCTCCCTTCACAACCCTCTTCCTTCCCTAGAAAATACCAGGATCTTTGAGATGCTAGTTGCAGCGACTGCTTGGGAGGCCTCCTGTCATTCACACCATGGCTAAAGAGGGTGGGAGGGGCGCTCATGTTCATCCCGGTAAAATGAGCTGCCATTAAAGATTGCTTAGGGCGTGGGAAGCACATACGTTTAGTGTGTCTAGTAACCGGCAAGGCATTATTAACATCGTATTGCCTACAAATGGTGACCAGAAAGTTCTGAAAGGCTAGATAGGTTGCCTAAGGTCGGGCCCTTAATGATGGAGGCCCATTCAAACCCTACTCAGTGGGTTGCCTAGGATATTTTTCTAACTACACTAGTCAAATCTCTACTCGATGCATTTGAGCCTGGATTAGGGGGTGATGGGTATGTAAAGGCCCTCTCTTCCATTGTGCCTGCTGTAGAATACCTGAGCTGAGAACACCTCCACCCTCACCCCTAAGGTACCAGGCACAAGTGGGCAGTGAGGTGACCTAGCTCTAGGTACCAGAGGACATAGAAATTTCATTGAAGGAGGCAGGCACAGTTTATGCACCACCCCCACCACCCCCGGGGGAGATGGGAAGCAAAGAAGGTCTCCAGGGGGTGTCTACTGCTGGGCATCCCTGGTACCTCTGTAGCAGCGTCCCCCCAAGGCCCAGACTGAGGCCCAGATCAATCTTCTTGCACTTTGGGAGTAGCACAGTGAGCCTTGGCTGGCCAGCCAGCTGCAGGACAACACTAGCAAAGTCGCTTTGTTAACCCTGCTGACCCTTGAAGGCATAGGCATGGTCATGGTCAGCACGGAGCATCTTGGCGTTTTTTTGTTTTTTTTTTTTAAGTGAACCCGCTGACTGCAGAGGTGTGTGTGAGTCTCTCAGATCTGTTGCCTTCCTTCTCGTAGTACTTAGAAGATGGCAAACAAATCACTCCAGCCACTTAGGAAGCGATCAAACCTGCATGAAAATCCATCGCTCCCGGAATCGATGGATGAATATTTGCTGGGAATTTGTTCCAGAGGAATGAATAAGGAACGAGAGTGTATTAGATGCAAAAGGGGGACACGGTAGTGTTTTTCTTCATTGATTAATGACCTCTAAAATAAAACAAGTGGGAAGAGGAGTCAGGATCGATAAATTAACTACCCCAATTTATCATTTCTCCAGGATTTTACCCCCGAAAATTCTCTCTGGGAAGCGCATTGTACCCTTAGCTGAGCAGCGAAGAATGAATCCTGCGGCAGAGCAGGAAGACAGCGGGAGGGAGGGCAGGGAAACTAGAAGGTGGTCTGTACCTGAGACCCTCCATCTGACTTCGTTTGACATACAATTAAAAAGTTTGCCTTCCATATTAATTACTCTTTTCTTGGTGGGGGAGGGAAGCAAATGGCCGTCACCTTTGACAGGACTCCAATAAGAGATTCAACAGCTCTCTGTTCTGCCGTGGGTGCTCCCGTTTCTAGGTTTAAGGTCACGGGTGGCTGAGTTAATAATTCATTAATATAGACATTTATTCAGAAGGTTTTTCTGAGATCCACTCTCCCTGCCTCCTCTTGGAGATTTATTTTCCTGAGAAGTAGATGGAGGGGGGTGGTGCTGCAGGTGAAAGGAGGGGTAGGAGAAAAGATGGGGACTCTGGTTAGCCATCCAAATGTGTAAGTTCCTTCAACTTACCACCAAATTCCTGGTCAAAACTCTGGTTGAAAATATGTCACCTCTAGGGTAAGGATTCTGGCCTCTAGTGGCCCTTTCTCTCATGTTTACAGATGTCCAGGAAGCTCCTTTCTCTCATGAGTTGGGGTCTGAGTGAAGATGTCTCAGGGAGGACCCTGGAGATAGAGCAAAGAGAAAGCTCCCTACAGTCTTCCCCGGGGAGTTTTTAAATTTGCCCTGACCTGGACTCTAAGGACTTTCCTTCCTAGGGGCATAGGCAGCTTCAGCTAGATATTTGTCTCTCAGAAATGGGACCATGGGGACATTACAAAGAAATGCCTGAAGCCCAGGCCCTCAGGTGTACATTCTAAGGTGATAGAGCAGCGGTTCTCAACCTGGAGGAAGATGGACCTTCTCACAGGGGTCCCCTAATACGACCTGCATATCAGATATTCACATTACCAATCATAACAGTAGCAACATTACAGTTATGAAGTAGCAACGGAAATAATTTTACTATTGAGGGTTCATCCCAACATGAGGAACTGTCTTAAAGGGTCTCAGCATCAGGAAGGTTGAGAACCACCAAGACAGAGGTGTGGAGGAGAGGATACTGGAGTGGTCAGATAGTGAGAAGTCCTATGGAAAGCACTGATGGAAGGATGGAAGGAAAAGAGCAAACCCGGGTAGAGGATGAGACATGCTGTAGTTCAAGGCTAGGCTTCTCCTAGAAGGTGTCATTTGGGTGAGATTAAAGCAAGAGGAAACCAGTTTTGTCCTATGGATTGGGGCATTCTTGGCTCAGGTGCTAACACAGTGAAAGGGGTCTACCGGGATAAGAATTCTACTTTTTGAGCTACCCCTCCTCACTGTCATCCCTGAAACACTGTGAGCTACTGGATATCCTTCCAGAAAACCCGTCATGGTTCGTATCCATTGGAGTTGCCTCTACAGCTGGTGGCTTAAAGGGACACAGTGATCTACCTCCAACTGTCCGGGTCTAAATCCCTTCAGCGGTGAAATGAAGGATGAGACTAGGCTTTCTGGCCTAAGCCTTGCATGATGTAGATGCTGCCTTGTAACCTTCCTGGACTGTACCCACCTCCTAGACTTTAGCCGTCTGGTGTGTGAAATGCACTGGAATCAAGAAAGTCTACCATTTATTAGAATCACCATAGTCTTCCCACTGAATCCTGCATGGTCGCTTCTTTGTCCTTACTCAGTGATAGAAGACTGACGGCCACTGTGGGAAATACAAAGGAATGGAGCAGGTGAGGAGGGAGACATCCTTCACCTCCTCGGGCAGAATCAGGTCTTTCCTGGATGATGCAGCAGGAGCCTTGGCTCTCTGATGGCACACATCCTCAGAGACACCGACAGTTTAAATGTTCCCTTGGCTTTCTTTCCCTACCACAGTCTGTACTATGAAGGCAAGCTCTCGCTTTACCAGGTCAAAGATGGCCTCTGGAGCCAGGGAGTCAAAATAGTCTCTTTCTAAGCATTGTCTTTCATCCTCTGCCAGGACCGGGGCAGACAGCACCTGTTCACTTCACTTGAAATGCAGCAGGACCCTCTAGCTCCTTTTACCTTGGTCACCCAACAGCTGTTGCTCACACAATGCTTCTTAGCCACCCTTGTCTTGATGTGGATTTGCCCCACTGACCTTGAGGTGAAAGGCTCCACAGTATATTGCCAATCCCTGGGGCCAGTCCATTCTCCCAGGGAAGCTTCTAAATATATCCTTACCATTCACAGGAAAATCAGATATTATAATTTGCTACACTCTTCTGAATTAAAAATGTATCTGTGACAGTTCAGTCATGTAAAGACTTAATGAACTACCACAGGGGGTGGGGGGACAGACAGCAGTCTTTCTTTCTTTCTTTCTTTCTTTCTTTCTTTCTTCCTTTCTTCCTTTCTTCCTTTCTTCCTTTCTTCCTTTCTTTCTATCTTGAGATGGCAAGGAAAATGTAAATAATTAGACAGGATAAACTTCTCCTTCAGATAGTCATGTATTCACTGAACCATCTTTAATCCACCTCCTTTCCCCAGGGATTAAGTCTTAAGTTTTTCCAAGAGCCCATAGAAACACACAAACCCAACTAAAGTAATTTACAACAGCAGTAAATGCTATCTCATGAGCACCTGTGCTGTAGGAGAAATGACTGATAGACACCTTTGAGGCGATCTTCTTTGAAGTTCTTCTAACAAATGTGGCCTGGTTTTAAGGGAGTCTTCCGTTGGTAACCAGGTTGTAGCCTAAATCAGTGGAAGCCTGTATACTTTAAGCTCTGATTGGGATGAGGCAAGCATAGTACTGTGCATCTGTTAGAAATTAGGAACAGATGCCATGTAGATTTGCATCCTGAAATTGCCAATTCCTGGTGCATGATGGGTTCCCTCTGAATGCCTGACAACAGTCTTTATGGGTCAGGGTGGCTTCCAGTTAGTTCCATAAGTGAGCAAACCCCAAGGCTCTCTGCATTTACCTGCAGATGCTCTGGGAAGCCTGTCTGCCTCTCACCACACGCTGTCCTCCGTGGATTCAGATTCCCACTCACCTCTCAGCTAGGGGATACTACAGCGTGTATTTAAGAACTATTTCCAATGAGTCTATATTCTGTATGTATATGCCTAGTGCCGGTGAGTTTTTGTCAACTTGACACAAACTCGAGTCACTTGGGAAGAGGGAACCTCAAGTGAGGAAGTGCTTCCATCATATTGACCTGTGGAAATGCTGATGGAGCATTTTCTTGATTGATGTGTGAGGGCTCAGTCTCCTATTGGCAGGGCTACACTAGGTGGGTGGTCCTAGGCTGTATAAGCAAGCAAGCTGGACAAGCCACCGGGAGCAAGCCAGTGAGCAGCATTCCTCCAAGGTGTCTGTTTCAGTTTCTGCCTCCAGGTTCCTTCCCTGACTTCCCTCAATCGCGGATTATAAAACTATACGGTAAAATAAACCCTTTCCT
Organism: Cricetomys ansorgei; assembly: GCA_026225945.1. Lineage (NCBI taxonomy): Eukaryota > Metazoa > Chordata > Mammalia > Rodentia > Nesomyidae > Cricetomys > Cricetomys ansorgei. The sequence continues at coordinate 8,257,447 of JAMJFZ010000242.1, forward strand.
CCCCAAGTTGTTTTTGGTCATGGTGTTTACCACAGAAAAGAAAATAGAAGAAGCCTGTTGTGGTAAAAAGAAAGAAAAGAGAGAGAGAAAGAAAGAAAGAAATTCCCAGTATCTGTGAGGAGATGGAAAGCTTATATTATTTATTATTTTATTTATCGATTGATTGTGTGTGGTTTCTTTCTAGATAGGGTTTCTCTGTTGTAACGCTAGCTGTTCTGGAACTCACTCCATAGACCTGGCTGGCCTCTAACTCTCAGGGATCCGCCTGCCTCTTCTTCTGGAGTGCTGGGATTATAGGCGTGCGCCACCACTGCCTCACTGAAAGCTTGTTTTAAAGCCCACATGGAGACATGCATGTGTGTGATGGGTTGTTGAAAAGCCAAGAGTGCCTCTGCTACCCAAGATTCCATGCTGTGGAAGTGTTTCAAGGCTCAGTTTTCCTTCTAGGACCAGGCTTGGGAGCCAGCAAATGGCATTAGAGTTCAGAAGAGAAAGCCATCCTTCTGGTCTAGGACGATCAGCAAGGCTTCAGCAATGACTTGGGCCATGAAGACTTTTCTGCCTGCAGGTGGATGGGGTGAGGATGACAAAGGCTTTCTGGGAGAAAAGCTGCCTGAGCAAGGAGCCGAGAAAGGACTGTACACTAAGAACCTGCAAGGCCCTGAGCATCCTCTCTCTTTATTCATGAGAACAATTGGCTGCTCTTCTAAGAGCCAAGACTCTATCTTCTTGGTGGCATTTCGTAAATTTGGAAGGATGCTTTCATGAGAGTGTTCTGATCTAAAATACATTCAGGTGTGAGACCGAGAATTAACACACCACTGAGACCGTGGGAAAATAGTTGAGAGGCGAAGGATAAGACATGGACACAGCAGAAGCGTGTGGGATATGGTTTTTGAGCTTAGCAATGCCCTTTGCCTGGCTCCGAGTGGCACAAGCTATGATTCTCTTACCCACTCTTTGTGAAATAATAAGTAAATAAATAAATATTAAGCAAACTGAGAAGATCAAAAGACTACTAATCTAGAGCCTTCTGAAGTCAAAACCATGTAAGGAAATGTTTTAGAATAAGCAAAAACATATCCCAAAGATCCAATTAGCCATGATTCTTCTCCTTTTAAAAGAATTTAAAAAACATAAAGAAAAAATTACAGAAAAATTACTTAAGATTTTTGCGATGCCAAGTTAAATATACAAATCTAAAATTTTGAAGCTAGGGTATATGGACAAGAAAGAACATGTGGCGTTTGTCTGTCTGGGTCTGGGTTACTTCACTCCGTATAATATTTTCCAGTCCCATCCATTTTCCTGCAGATTTTCTAATTTCATTTCCTTACGGCTGAGTAACATTCCATTGTGTAAGTGTACCACATTTTCATGATCCATTCATCAGCTGATAGACATCCAGGCTGTTTCTGTTTCCTAGCCATTGTGAATAGAACAGCTATGAATACAGATCTTCAAGTGTCTCTACACTAGAGATTACAGAGTCCTTTAGGAGCGTGCTCATGAGGGGTAAGATAGGTCATATGGTCGTTGTATTTCTAGCTGTTTAAGAATCCTCCACACTGATGTCCATACTGCCCACACCAATTCATGCTGCCACCAGCAGTGAATAACGCTTCCTCTTTCCCAAACCCTTGCATGTCTTTTTTTTTTGTCTTGATTTCTTGATAACCACTCTAAGTAAGATGAGATGGAATCTCAAAGTAGTTTTAATTCACATTTTCCCAATGGTTAATCATGTCAAACAATTTTTTTTTAAATGATCACTGGCCATTTTTACTTCTTTTAAAATACTTTAAGATCCTTCTTATCCGTGTATTTATTGGTTGATTGTGTATGTGCAGCAGCATGCATATGGAAGCCAAACTTCAGGTTCCCCACATGGGTCCCAGGGATTGAACCCAGGATGGATGCCGAGTGCCTTTACCTGCTAAGCAGTGAAAATAGAGAAGGAATATGGGGAGTTAGAGTTGAGAGGTTTAAGTGAGGCCTAGGAGATGAAAGGGTTTGGGGTAGGGGTTAATAAAAATTAGGACCATTTATAAGTATAAGAAGGCCATATAGAAACTCACATTTATAAGCCAAACTAAAAATATAAGTTAAAAAAAAGAGTTTGGAAGGAGATATCCTCCATGGTTTCTCCTAAAAACCATGGGATATTAAAAACAATCACAGTGCCAGGAGTAGGGTGATTCATGAGGACTCAAAGGCCCCCCAAAACCATAACAACTCTTGCCATTCCTCTTAGTTGCCCAGAACTAGATGAGGAGACCCTATTACTGACAATATCACATATACTGGTTGCAGTATATTTTTAAAAACCAAGCTGGAATTGAGCTAGAAGTTTCCTTTGTCCTGTCTACTTGATTGCACCTCCTATAAATCGGTACACCTCCCTCCAGAAAGGTACTAAGCAGGCTGCTAGGGGAGAAAACTAGTCAACAGCTTTATCCAGCTGTGAACCCTGTGAACTATGACACCAAGCTGCCATGCAAAATGTGCCCACTGGCACAAGAAAGGTGTGACCATTACAGAAATAACTAGCTGAATTCTGATTGGGCTTTAGGCCTCCTTCACAGGGAAAACTGCAAATCTGGGCAAAGCTCAAGGCTAAGGAAGTCATAAGCTCTAGGAGGTAAGTACTACTGTTGCTTTGCTAAATGGACATGGTGTCAAACTGCCCTCTAAATATTTACGTTTATGTTCATAGATCACTACCACTCTTTGCCTTGGTCAGAGAAGCATCAGGTTGCAGTGAGCAGTCATCATTGCAGAGACTAATAAGCAGTCAATGAGGCCAGTACATGTAACTGAAAGTGTTTGACCCTAAATGCTACATCTATATCACCGCTCCAAGGCCTGGGAACATTGTAGAATAAGGGACAGAGGATGGGAAGGATCGCTGTAATAACTGCCACCTCTTTTTGGACTTATCATTGCACTCGCATCCATGAACTCAGAGTAGCAGTAGCTAACGGCACAAGACTAAGCCCACTGTCGTTTTATTGGGAGAAGGAGACTCATAAGCCTCAGCTCTTCCCAGAGGACCTAGTAACAGTTAAAGGGCATGGGAAGGGATGTGGTGTGTGTGTGTGTGTGTGTGTGTGTGTGGTGTGTGGTGTGTAATGTGTGTGTGTTGTGTATGTGTTTGTGGTGTGTGGTGTGTAATGTGTGTGTGTGTGTTGTGTATGTGTGTGTGGTGTGGTGTGGTGTGTATGTGTGTGATGTGTATGCGTGAGTATGTGGTGTGTGTGTGTGTGTGTGTGTGTGTGGTGTGTGTGGTGTGTATGTGATGTGTATGTGTGTGTGTGGTGTGTAATGTGTGTGTGGTGTGTGTGTGTGGTGTGTGTGTGTTATCCCCAGTAGTGTAGCCACTACTGCATTGTCCCCACTTAAAAAAATAGGTCCCATTGCTATACATGCAACCCTGATTAGAATCAGTGTGTCTCATGGACAAAAGAAGGCATGGAAGCAGGAGGGAACTTGAGAAAAAGAAGGGATTTGAAAAGTGGGGTGGGGATTTCAATCAAAGAACATTACGTATGTATATGAAGCTGTGAAATAAAAAGTTAAAAGGAAAAAACAAAACCTGTAAGGGCAAATGTTATACAAAGATAGCTAGAGAAGACTGCTAGATTATTTTGTTTTTCTTTATTTTTGGCTTTTGAGACAGGGTCTTGGTGTGTTCTCAGGTGACCTTTAACTTGCTAGGTAGATCAGACTGACCTCCAACTTATGATTTCCTTGCCTCTGCTCCCAAACACTGAGCTTAAAGCTGAGCTCACTATGCCTGGCAGGACTTCTAGACTCTTAAGGAAAACTAAAAATAAAGTGTAGCTCATAATCACATAATCCAGAATTCATTTTTTACAGTGATTGACAAGTGACAGTTGCACATTGATTGGAAAACTGACATTTTGACAATTCAGTGTTTAACAGTTTGGCTTTGAAAATATTGTGCAGAGTGACCACGCTTTGAGCTTTTTCCTTCTTGTCTGTCTACACTGGCAAGCGTTTTCAATGGAAGCGTATATTAGGGTAGATGGGTGTTTTATCTGGCAGCAGCCTAATCGTTTAAGTATAGATTTCCAAATCAAATGTTTGCTCTATAAGCAAATGTTTCCAAACAGAAATGTTCCCCAATTGTTCCCTTTGAAACAAATGTCTGCCTTGGAGTCAGCGTGGAAGGCCAAGAGTTCTACTAAGCTTCTCCCGTAGGACTGTCAGTACTCTTATGTCAACTTCACATTTTACATTGGTCACATTCTCTTTCAAATCTCTGTGGGTTGCTTACGGAGCTGGTCTCTAAAAATGATTTTCCAAGATGAGTGCAAGCATTTTTCAAATTTTTTTTTGATAAGAATGAATTGAAAATACATATTATGTTGAACTTTACCTATATAGCTGTCATGTGTTTGTGATGTGATTATTTGCAATATTCGTTTATTTTTTGTTTCCAAATACACAATGTTAAGAAGACTTGGGAGCCCCTCCCCTCAGGGTTCAGGGATCTATGTGGAAGAGGAGGCAGAAAGATTGTACAAGCCAGAGGTGATGGATGACTCCAAGGAAACAGTGCTTTCCAGACAGAACAGGACTAATACACATGAACTTCTGGAGACATTGGCAGCATACACAAGACCTGCACAGGTTCAAACCAGACCAAACCCCAGCTCTGAGAAGGGGGGTGGACACAGAGTCCCACCCCTAGCCAAGAAGTTATCTGCGATTGGTACCTGCTGGGAGAGGGAAAATCGATTTCCTCCAGTTGAGCGTCCCTGGATATATCAAACACACTCCAGGGCAGGCCCCACGCCCAGGAGTAATTGGCTAATACAAAATGGACTCCTTGTTTTTCTGTGCACTTTTTGTTTTGTCTTATATTGTTCAGGTATTTTTTGTCTGATTTTTTTTGTTTGCTTTGAGTTTTATTATTTATTGTTTTCTTGATTTTTTTTTTAAAGAGAGAGAACATGAAGTAGGAGAGAAGGGGTCTGGGAGGAGTTGAAGGAGAGGAAAGAACACCATCAAAATATATTATGTGGAAAAAATTAATAAAAATTATTTTAAATAAGAAGGATTGGGAGGCAAGTGAGTTGCCTCGCTGGATAACAGTGCTTCCCACAAGCCAAATGACTTGAGTCAATCCCCAGAGCTCTTAAGACTGAAGAAAGGGAACCGACTTCCACATATTGTCCTCCGAACCCCACACATATACTGTACCACGTACACATCACTCCACACACACAAAATAAAATAAAAGAATCAGGCTGGTCTAGTTTCCCTGTATTGCTGAGGAATCTTTTCAACTACAAGTGGCAGAAACTAAATTAATCTGGTAGCAACTGTTTAAAGGGGGGATTTAACTGCCCACAAGTGAGAAACCTAGCTTCTGAGATTGAGGCATAATAAGATTCAGGGGTTTAAACACCGTTTCCACACCTGTCTCTCTCCTTGTGTCTTGGTTTCGCCTCTTTTGTTCTGAATTGCATCTCAGGTGGAATCGTTCATCTTTTAGTCTTCTAGATTGCAACTCCAGGGACACATGGGTTGTTTCTCAATCATTCCCATAAAAGTTCTGGAATCCAGTGTCAAAAGAGTAATACAGACCACATACCTATCCTTCCATCATCATGATGAAAATAGAGTATATTGACTGTTCAAGGCTAGGCCTCAGTCCCGACAAAGCCTCACAGACTTAGAGAGACCAAGAAGCTTCTCAAAGAAAAGCCAAGGTATGTAGAAGAGCAGGGGTAGAAACCGAACCATGGAGAGCAAGTATTTTACAATAGAGACATGGTTCCGCTGTTAAGAGCACTTTCCACTCTTTCAGTGGATCCAGTTTTGCTTCCCAGCACCCAAGTTGATGGTTCAGAACTGACTCCAGCTCCAGGGGATCTGATACCTTCTTCTGGACTCTACCTGTATCCACACACGCATACAGCATATACCCATACAAGCACACACACATTAGAAATGAATCCTTTTTAAAGGGTAAATATCTCTTTTCTAGGCAGATGATGTGTGCTAACTGTGCAACCCCTTTTCTAAAGAATATTGCATCAGCAAACACCGGCTGGTCATGCAGAATTTCCCTTCGTTTCTTGGGATGCTAGGTGGTAGTTCTTGATCTTCTTTTAAAGCCACTGCGTTTCTTACAAACAGAGCTTTGACCAGTCATTTTGGCTCCTCTTGCAAATCATCCTGTGGGACACGTATCAGCAGCTAACTGGCCCCAAGACACACCCTTTTCCTGTTTACTTTCTAGAATAGGTTTGGAAGTAATCAGTGAAATGTAAGTAGAAGTCCCTGGGTGGAATTTCTAAGAATGCTTTGAAGAAGAGACAGCTTCCGCCATCATGCCTCTTAGATCTTTGGCCAATGGTTCTCAACCTTCCTTACGCTGTGACCCTTTCATCCAGTTCCTCATGTGACCCCCAGCCATAACATTATTTTTGTTGCTACTTCATAACTGTATTTTGCTACTGTTAGGAATTTTAGTGTAAATATTTGATAGGCAGATGATCTTAGGTGACTCCTGTGAAAGAGTATTCTATTTCCCAAGGGAAGGGTCTTGACCCACAAGTTGAGACCCTCTGTCTTTGACCTTTTCCCCTGTGCTTACCCTCCTCTTCCTAGGGTACTGATGTGTGGATTGGAGGCTCACAAGTTGTCTTCCAAGAGGAGGAAGAAGGGTACAGGCTAAGGATGGGAGATACCACCATACAGAAGCCCAGGTCCTATTGTAGAATCCATAAGCTATAATACCAGCTTGAAGTACCTGTCCCAAAAATTCTGAACAACACAGTATATACCCTTTTCCCTGCAGCCAAATGAATTCTTAAACAACACACAAGCTCCATGTCCTCTCTGTCACTCATAATGATTTTATTAATTAGGCACACCACTTGGTGGCTCCCTACTTTAATTATTCTTGGTAATCATTGCTAAGATTGTACTGTCTACTCTTTAGGCAGGCTTCTGGTTAACATAGGCAGTATAGCTAGATATCGACCACATAAACCTAAATTAGGCCATGTAAGTCCATCTTGGTTCCAGTGTATAAACTGGACCCAACTGCAGGAAGGAGCTGGTACCCTGGAAAGAGTTCACCTCTTTCCACTGGGAGTTCACCTCCCCAGTGCTTCAGGAGATAGCTGTTGCATGCCATGTCTAACATTCAAGGCTTAGGCTCTTTCTCATACCAGTCACAAAAAACTAGAAAGTGAATTATGCCCACAGTTATGATGCACTTGTAGTCCTAAACCTTTCCTGAAGTGAGGGTATCCGCCTGTGCCCCCATCTTGTTCCCATTCAGCCTCTGACTTCAACTACACTTTCAGAAACACTTCCTCCAATGAAGGAAAGAAAACTATGAGATCCGTCCTCTCGAATGGCGCATGCTGATAAAATTACTACGTTACTATAACCTTTCACAAGCCTTCCTCATGGTCTCGCCATTCTCTCTCAGGTCTTGTCAGCACAAGCCAGAAGCATGTAGTCCCTTTTCTCTTTACTAGGAGATGCCAGCACTGGTCTGCAGGCTGCCAGCATATACCCATACCTCACACAGTGACTGCTGTGGCCTTCTGAGCGAGTGCATTGAGTGTCCTCATGAGGCTCAGAAACCTACATTTCAAACATTATGTGACCTAATCTTGGCAGAGAAAAGAACCAGAAACTTATCTGGTCCCAGCCAGCAAATGATCAAATCATCTTCTAAATCAGTGATTCTCAGCCTATGGGTCTTTACCCCTTTGGGAGTGGAACAGCCTTTTGCTGGTCACCTAAGACCATATCTGCATATCAGATATTTACATTATAGTTCATAACAGTGGCAAAATTACAGTTATAAAGTAGCAACAAAATAATTTTATGGTTCGGGGTCACCACAACATGAGGAACTGTATTAAAGGGTTGTATTAACTGTATTAGGAAGGTTGAAAACCATTCTTCTAATCAATCAAGTTAATTTTGAATTAGATCTAAATTTGAAGGACATTCATGAATTCTACATGGAGCATGGAGTTGGGAACTATTGTAACACCAGCTCCTGGCAAAACCCAGTCAACCTTCATTTACTAACTACTCTTACTTTCTAAATTTCTGAGTCCAAAATTAATAAATATACACACCAGAAGGAAACCCTCCACAGATGGATCCTGTGGACCGGTGGAGAGAATGTGGCAGGGCAGGAAAGACAGAGCTGAGGAAATAAAAGAGTGAAGACAAAGGCTGGTGGGCTTTCCTCACTCCTCAGAAGAAACTCAACCACAGGAGCTGGGAACTTCCCTTATGCCTGCCATTTCTATGGCCTCCTGTGTGAAGAGGGGGAGTTATGAGTACACGCACAGAGTGTTATGTAGGTGAATCATGTGAACCTAGTATACTTCCCTCAGCTAAATTAACCAGGAATGGGAGCCTGACTCAATCATGGCTACCTATACATGAAGAGGTGACCTTGTTTGGTTATCTTTGTTTAGAGACAAACTGTACAAGAGAGCGAGTGGCTGATGAATCATATCTTTTCTCCTGGGTAGTACGATTTTATGATAGAGCTTATGGGTCTAAGAGCAGGTTTGAGGGAAGAAGAAGCAAGAAGCCAAGTCACTTCGTAGCAACTGTGTAGAAAAGAAGTCAGAAGATACAATCAGACAGCCATTCTTTAGTTGTTTCTGCCATCTCTTTTCTCCTTTTCTTTTCTTTTTTTCTCTTCTCTTCTATTTTCTTTTTCTTCCTTTCTTCCTTCCTTCCCTTCCTTTTCCCTCCCTCCCTCCCTCTTCCCCTCCCTCCCTCCCTTCCTTCCTTCCTTCCTTCCATCCTTTCTTTCTTTCCTGATGGCCTGGAATTCATGATGTAGACCAGACTGAGCTCAAATTCACAGAAATCTGCCTTGCCTCTGCCAGCTGGAATTAAAGGCATGCGCCAACATGGCCAACATGTCTGCTCCATCCCCAATCCCCTTTTTAAAGAGTTCAGACTTTTGAGAAATCAAGAATCTATGTTTTGTTTACACTTGTGTGTGTGTGTTCATTCGCAGCATACATGTGGCAGTCAGAGGATTACTTGACAACTTTCAAGAACCCTTCTCCCTTCCACTATGCAAGTCAGGGGATCATTAGACTTGCCAGTAAGTCTGAGCTATCTTGAAGGCCCTAGATTTTTCCTTTAAAAAAATCTTAAAACAATGTCTTTTTAACCAAAGCATCCTGAATAAGAGAGTAGTCTTATTTTTTTACCCAAAGTACAAATAAATACATGGCAGTACATAATTGCTCTGTATGTAGGGAATTTGGGGTGCACAGAAGTCGTCCGGGAACCTATGAGCTTGACCGAGTCCTTTACGGTTGATCTAACATATTTTGTGTGTGTTTATTTCAGCCAGAGATGAAAACATAGCTTATTAGTCAGGATTCTCTAAAGGAGCAGCAATGATAGAATGAACACAGATGTATATGTAGCAAAGGAAACTCTATTAGAGTGGCTTACAGACTGGCTCATCCAAAATAGCTGTTTTGTAATGGAAAAGCTCAGAAACCGGTCGTTGTTTCAATCCATGAGAATGGCTGTCTCACCTGATCTCCAGCCTACACTGGATTTCTGAAGAAGTAGGTTCTAATACCAGCTGCGTAACGCCTCGTCAGCAGGGTAGATGAACTTACCAGAATGAACGAGGCACGCAGGCAAAAAGCAAAGGCTTCCTTCTTCTACATCCCTTTAAATGGGCTGCCACTAGAAGGTGTGACCCAGATTTAGGGTGAGTCTTCCCACCTCAAATGATCCAATCAGGAAAATCCTTCACAGGCTTGTATGAGTTTTAGTGGATTCTAGACAGAGTCAAGATTACAAGTAAGCTGAAATTTGTCATCTCATTCTTCATTTTTCACTTCTTTGAAATCAAAGTAACATGTGTTCTATAACGCTCAAAGTGTATAACCACCATTAGAATTACATTGACGATGGACAAGAGAGAGTTGAGAAAGAGAAATCCCTCCTTCTTCAGCCTAAATATGTAAGTTAGGAGGGAGTTCTATAAACAATCTCCTCCAAAAACTAGATTTGGGCTGCTGAAAAAGCTTCCTGCTCAAAAGTTATAATAGCCCAGTATTTTTATCGTTTCAGAGGTGTGAGTGTTAAAATCTGGTTTTGTTATGTTTACTTTTAATCTATTGTGTGTTCACATGAATGTGCACATGCCATGGCCTGTGAGTAGAGGTCAGAAGACAACATGTAGTAAGTAGTTGATCCTTTCCTTCTACTGTGTGGGTCCCAGGAATAGAACTTAGGATGCCAGCCTTGGCAGCAGGCATCTTTATCCAATGGACTATCTCAGTAGCCTGGCAAGCTGACTTTAAAGATCAATATTTTGGCCTAGAATTGGGTCATGGATTATCCACAACTTCTCTTCACAGAGAACATTTGTACATTCATGGCTTGAGATTCATTAGGCTATTTTCTTTCTATAAAGAGCAGCATAGTTTTACAAGACAGGAGGGCAGTATTCTCCTGCGTGGAATCTATGCTGTAATGTCATCTGGCATGCCAGCCATCTCCTTCCCATGTTTACGAGGTGCTTTTCCACGGAGTATGTACCCTGGACAGAGAAGCTTTAAAGCACCTTCAGCTTGAGGCTCACACTCTCTTTGTTTTGGGGACCTCAGAGCAGCAACAGCAGTTAGAGGGAGGAATGCCCACGTTCTAACACATCAGCAATGGAAATGGCAGAAGCAGCCTAGGCAACAGCAGGAACAGATGTGTAGTTCCACACGGCACTTAGAAGAGGGAAGCTTTCTAAAGGAGATGAGCAGATCCAGGTCTCTTTCTCAGACAGTGTTTCCTTCTTCAATCAACAGAGGACAGAATAGTCACTGAGCCTGACACTCTGTAAGATACAAGAGGCAGATGAGAAGTGACACTTGTTTATGATGCATGCTCCAGCCAGTGCCTGTTGTAGGTAGGTTGCACAAAGACAAGTTTCTCAGCAAGTCGGGAAAATGAAGTGATATAGAAGGTGTATTGTCTAGAAGAACCCCCTCTTACCATTTTTTTAGATGTACAATTAAATAAAAATTGTATATATTTAAGAAGCAAAAGATGATTAGCTTGCTCCATAAATGCACAGTAAAACAATAAACATCCACTAACAAGCACGTATAGTATCTCATATAGCTATTGCATGTGTAATATGAAATAAAAATGTAGACTTTTGAACAACAAGACTATGTTATATTTGTTGAACTATAAACTAAAGGAGAAGACAAGACTCCATAGTTTAAGATTTGATAAAAAAACAAGGTGAGAGGAAAGCGTAAAGACTAATCTTTAGCATGCCTTAGCTTGAGTGTAAACTTGAACCAATCTTAACCACTTATTCTTATACTATTTGTTTAAAGACTACTTTTAAAACACACAATGGTGGCTGTGGAGACTTCATCTCTTTGGCGAAGTCTGGTAGTGGTGATGGCAGAAACAAGTGGAGTTCCAGCACTCCCAAATTCTCACCAGAGCCTGCTTTGCCTTAAACCATATTCATCACGAGGGAAATGGATTTCTCTTAATGTCACTGCAAAAGCTATGCACACATCTGCAAGCCCAATGCCCAGCTCTACCATGTCCCACCTTGAGCTGCCAGACTGCAGCATCCAATTCTCTACCCAGACGGTGGTTCCATGATGTTTGAAACTGGATCATGCTTTACAGAAATTTATGCCTTTGTGAGATGTGGAGAAATGGTGACTATGCAGGATTGAACCATGTTCCTCGGAACTCACAGCTTCCCAGAATCTTAGGGTGGGATCCTATTGGAGAATAGATTCTTTACAGATGCAAGTATTTAAGTTAAGGGCATACTGGATTAGGACAGGCCCTGGTGCCCTTATAAGATGACCGTGGGGAGACTCACATAGTGGAAAGATTAGCAGATGAAGGTAGCTTGGAGTGATGCTACCACAATCCTCAGAGCCACAGGAAGTGGGAGAGATGGGAAGGATTCTCCTTGGTTGCCTTTGACTGTGCCTTGATTTCAGATTTCTGGGCCATGAGTTGAGTGAGTGAAAATGTCTGCTGCTATAGGCCCCTTGTTTATGATACTTTTTTTTTTTTAAGAACCACACGGGAATTAATAGAGGGCCACAAGAAGAACTGCAATCACAAACAAAAAGCAATAAGCGTCAGCTGAAGAAGGGAATGCCTCTTCATCAGTGCAATGTTGCGTGCTGAGATCTGGTTCTGTCTGTCACCATGAGGTACAAAGGGCAGAAGACAGATGGCTGAACGAGTTGGTAGCTGTAATTAGTTCTAGAAGGCTCAAGTGAGACCTTGTGTTTGCAACTTCTCTTCTGTTTGTCTCAGGATAGGCCCTAGAGCTAGTCATTCTCTGTTGCCACCATCTTCCCAGACACTCAACAAGAATGGTTGAAATTGGCCCCAGAAAATCCGCCCTGGGGGCAGTGAACCTTGGGCTTGGGAAAAACAGGAGTCTGATACTTATCCACTGCCCCAAATGTGGGGCTAGAATAAGTTCTCTAGCATCTCAAGAAGGAAGTCCAAATTGAAAGTCTTTTAAATCACTCTCAAAAACTACAGTACACAGCCTGAGTTTGGATTCCCAATCTACTGTAGAAATTATTGTGCATCTTCAGGCATGCAATTATTTACTTCCAGTCTTTTTCCTTTTGCCTGGTTGTCTGGAAATCAGGAACAAGAAAATAATGGATTCATACTACCTGGATATTTGTTATAAAATTTGCAAAGTATTTTATCCAACTTGTATTCTAAATTGCAAACTTATGCATTTCACTCTGCCCTAAACAATTCATTTCGATATTATTAGATATTATCTTTTTTTTTTTGAGGGGAGAGGGGATAAGATTTCATTCTGTAGCCTAAGCTACTTGAAATCAGTATCCTCTTACATCTACCTCCCAAGTTCTGGGATTACAAGTATGCACCACAACACCTGGCTCCAGTGTAATAATTAACAACCCCTCTTCCCATCAAAAAAGGATCCTACTCAACAACACATTACATGGTCAGCAAGCTGTGAGGAGTTCCCATACCCACAACAGAGGAAAACTTTCATGATGTCGACCTGAGCTTGGGCTAGTCACTGTAGAGAACACGGTGGTCAGAACTCAGCCATTCTCCCTGAAGGAGTACACTTTGTGCATCTACCAGTAACATACACACATGTTATTTTCATTACATTTCATTTCAGTGTAGAGGGAAAATGTAGTTGGTATATAATACTGTAGAGTGTTGTGTTTCAGATACAAAATATCCAGTGCTGTGCTTAATCATTAGATGATTGGTTTCCTAATGCTTTACATGATGCAGAAATCCTTGGTACATTACTCCACAGCTGTTCAAGTTGTGCTGTGGTATTTGAGCAAATTGATTGCAATTTTTGGATAAGCCTGGAATTCATTATATTTTGTTTTACATTTAAAATAATGAAATATAGTCATTCTCATCCCCTCCTCCAACCCACTATCTGGCACATTTTCAGGAAAAAATTAAATTGAGAATGAGAGGTACTTGCCTTCTCGGGTTGTGGAGATGAGCTGGAACCGGCCATGGCACACAGTGGGTGCCCTCCTAATTAACATGAAAATATTATTATGTGGTAAGTAGGGATGTGAGTCCCCAAGCTCGGTGCCCAAGAGTATCACCTTATTTTTATTTCAAGGGGCCATTTAGCCCTGGCGACAGCAATTTAATCTTAGTTAGAGGGAATTCTGGGGTATGCCTTGGCACTCAAGGTCTTGGGTGTAGGAACCCACTGGGTCTTCAGTCACCCAGTGCCTTTGTGTCACTGACAGGGCCTCCCATGTCCCTGAGGGTGCTCCTTCAAGTCTCTGCTGGGTCCCTCTGGGGCACAGAGGAATTGCTGCACAGCCAGCCATGGTCTTTGCCTCTACAAGCTATGTTAGTTTTCCAGTGCTGCTGTAACAGATGCCACAAACCCAGGTGCTTCCAAGCCACAGATACATAAGCTTACAGGTCCAGAGGTCATAAAGTCCCACATGAGTGTTACAGACTCAACCCAAGGTTTCCCTTTAGGGAGTAGTGCAGAAGAGTCCATATGCTTGCTTCTGCCACATTTGGAGACCCCCTCCACTGCCTGACCCCCCGCGTCTTCTTGCATATTCAAAGACACAGCCCAGCACTGTCTTGAGTCTTCCCTAGTTATATTCTATGGCCTCCTGCTTTTAAAGCACCTGGGATTACATTGGATCCATCACTTAACAGTACCTGCTGTCTCTGTCACTACACAAAGTAATATAATCTCAGATCCCAAGAATTAGGATGTGACATTTGGTGGGATCTTTCCGCACCCTTGCATATACCACGTGGCTACTGTGTCTAGGGCCTCACCCTGACCCCCAAGAATCTCCTGACATCATCACTAAGTCTTCTGACCTGAGGTGCAAGGGCCTCTCTTTTTTTACACCTCACACCCTCACTAGCTCTCCCCACCCCCACGTCAGCCCTGGGTGTGGAAGGGACAGCTCCCTTCCACATGAAACATTTCCCCTCAATCCACAATCTGCTAAGCGCTCCTAAATAGTTAGGCTTTTGGAACACAAAAAATTAAGTAACTTATAGTCTGTTTCTGATTTTTGGTCAGCCATCTCCTCTACCTGAGATTACAGACCAAGGCTACCTCTCTGACCGAAGGGCTGTGAGCAAAGGATTGAAGTATGGGATGAAAAAAATCTATAAATTAGTATCTTACATACGAATTTAAATACAGAATCTTCTGAGGGCTGAACATAGAGACTCTCGGCCATAGGACAGCAGCTAAAGCATGGCTCCCAAACTCTACCTTCTTCTGGTGTCTTCTCACCTTCCTCCCCCCAAACCCCACAGCTGCCTGGCTCTGCTCCAGGGGTACCCCAACTCCTTTCAAAAGAGTGTTTCAAATCTACACAAAATCTTCATCCAAGTTCTTTTTTAGCACACCCAACACAAGTGGCATTTTCACCAAAGACTCTAACTCACCAAGACAGACAAAACCAAACCAGCCCGCTTTTACAGCCAGGTAAGACATGTCTGGCTTCACTCTCAAGCTTCCTACCATCTTTGTCTTTGTCTGGTACTCCTGATAGATAATGCAGCAAAACTCCAGGGGACTTCTCTTCTGCCTGACCAACATTAGAGCCTGTGTTGACAAATCTGCCATCTACTCTTCCATTTGACTCCCTCAGCTTGAGGCATCATCATCATGCAGGATAGATGGAAGCACTCAGCCTTCGAGCCTTAGGCTGTACACACACACACACACACACACACACACACACCATAAAAATGCATGTCAAGTTGATGACCAAGCTTAGTCACCACAAAAATATAATTAAAAATAAATAGAGATGACTATGGGGCTGGGAATATAGCTCAGTGGTAGAATTGTTATCTTGCACATGTGAGATCTTCTATTTCAATCCCCTGCTCTGCGGAAGGAGCAGGGGGGGAGGAAGGATGGAAGGAAAGAGGGAGGGAGGAAGGGAAGAGAACTTCAGGGAAATCTATCTTAAAGGGCTTTAGTGGACATTTATATATGGGGCGAGAGGGGAAGCCAGTGCATGAAGGATGCTCAGCATTGGGTATTAGAGAAACACAAATGGAAACTTCAATGTGCTTCATCTCCACAGCCACTAAGATGGTTACAATTCAACACATACCAAATTGAAAGTGACAGGTATTGCTGAGGACACAGAAGCCTGGAGCCCTCACACACTTGTGATGGAAGTGAAAAATGGGATATCCACCAAGGAATTCATTTCAGTAGATCCTCAGAATTTAAACATAGACTTACCATATGGCCGAGCAGCTCCACTCGTAGGTCAACAGGCAGAAACTCTGAAAACAGGTTCTCAGACATAATGGCAAATGTTCTTACAAATAATGTCGAGAAGAACCCAAAAAAGGAAGCAATCCACATACCCATCAGTAGACATTATGATATATCCATAAATAGAGCTTATCACCTGTAAAAGGGATGGAGTACTAGCACTTTCGACAATGTGTGTGTGAATCTTGAAAACATCACGCTGAGTGAAAGAAGGCAGATAGAAGCCACATGTTATATGGTTTCACCTGCAGAGATTATCCAGAATTGGTAAAACCACAGAAAAAAATGCAGGTCGGTAATTGACAGGAGATGGAGTCAGGAAACGGTGATGAACTGCTTACATGGCATAAAGTTCTCTTTGTGAGATGAAAATGTTCGGGATTAGACTGCAATGGTCAGAACACGGTACTGTGATTGCATGAAGTGCCATTGGATTGGACGCTTTTAAAGTGGTGCATTAACTTCATTTATACAAATTCTGTCTCACTTTTAAAAGGAAAAGTATGGAACTAGCAATAAGAGGACCAGACTAAGTCCTGACTTTAATATCTATTAGCTTTGTCACTACAGGAAGCCACCACCATTCCACTGGCCGTTTCTTCACCTGTGAAATGGTGAAGTATTTGTACCACACACTTCACAAGATAAGTGTGGGAACAAAGTGAAATACAGTTTGATGTAAAAGACATTTGTGTTTCACACACACACACATACACACACACACATACACACACGCACATATACACATACACATACACACACACATACACACATACACACAAGCACATACACACACACACACACACACCAAGATACTGTAAATGTTCTTTTAAATAACTTCTTTATTTTTTGAGATTATAACACAACCATGTCATTTCCTCCTTCCCTTTCCTTCCCCAAACCTTCTGGACCCACCTTGTTCTCTTTCAAATTCATGGTGTCTCTCTTCAATTGGGGTGTGTGTGTGTGTGTGTGTGTGTGTGTGTGTGTGTGTGTTCCTGAATCTCTAAGTATAACCTGTGTATACTTGGATATTTGTTTTCGGGACTTACCATTTGGTAGTGGATACCCAACCGCTGTGCTCTTAACTGGGGAAGACTATTTTTCCTGTTCTCAGCATTCCTTAATTGTCTGTAGTTCTTTGACTAGGGTTGAGACCTCATGGGCTTTCCTTCTCCCATGTTAGCATCTCTCTTGGTGTTGTCCCCGTTCAGATCATGTTTAGGTACCACTCCTGCACCTAAGCCTTGGGGGTCATTGTGGAAGAGGGGCAAAAAGACTGGAAGATCAGGGAGTTTGCTGTAAGCTTGTATCTCCTAGAAAATTTAAAAGCTACATCCATGAAGTCTCACTACATATTTCTTTTAAATAATATTTTTTATTTTGAGAATTTCATACAATATATTTTAATATAGTTACCCCACCTCCTCCCACAAACACTCTCTCCACCCTCCTCTCCCTTCCCATCCAACTTTGAGTGCCCCCTACGATTGAATCCAGTTTGTGTCGCCCAGCTAGGGGGTGGGGCCTGTCCTGGCCTGTGGTCACATCATTAAGTAAAACAGACTCTCCCTGTCCCAGCAGCTAGCAAATGCCAATAGCTCCTCAGCTTGTGGTGAGAGTTCCTGCCCACCTTTCCTCTGTGCTGGGATTTTGTCTGGCTTGTGCTTTCACAGAGTCTGTTCATGCTGCCACAGTCGATGTGAGTTCTTCTTTCAACTGCCCCATCATGTCCAGAAAACATTGTTTCCTTGATGCTGTTCACCATCTCTGGCTCTTCCAATCTTTCTACCCTCTCTTTCAAGAAGACCCCAGAGCTCTTGTTGTAATATACATGTCTTATTTAGGGATGAGCACTCGATTTGTCTCTTTATTCTTTGCATATTAACCAGGTGAGGCTCTTTGTATTAATTAGCATCTCCTGCAAGAATAAGTTTCTCTGATGAGGGTTGAGAGATGCTCTGATCTGTGGGTATAGCAATAAGTCATTCAGGCAGTCGTTTTAATACTATACAAATTTAGCAGAGTAACAGTATTGGGTTCTCTGACAGGGTCAATGACCTATCTAGTCACAGGATCTTGACTCTGTGAATAGTGCAATATGGGTTACATCTCATGGACTAAGCTTTACATCCAATTAAAAAGTGGTTGGTTACCCTCATAATATTCTTCCACTATTGCACCACTGAGCATATCTTGCCAGGCCAGTCATTGGGGTTGTTTACAGAGTTAAGAGCTGGGTGAGATTGACAATACCTTTCTCTTCCAGTAATACACATAGCACTTTCCAACACTATAAAAATTAGTAATTAGGGATAAAGCTTCCAGTGAGTACCAGCTTGATTTCTAGATGTCTATGATGCTAGTGTGTGTTGTCTTCAACAATAAGGTGTTATCATCAAAGACTGGAGGGTAACTTAGACTATTGGCAATAACCTATAAATCTTGAAGGGTTATGTGACCTCTTTGGCCAACAACTCAAAAAGAGAACTCATTTCTCATACTGAGCTTTTTATTTGCTAGCATAAAGTGTTTAGTTGAGGTATTGCCCCCTCAATTGTATAGCAATTTTGTTAAACCTCTTTTTATATGTATATATGTATATATTTTAGAAAGCTCCTATAGTAGTAGGATTCACATGAATTCTTCTTCAAACGGCCTTTAGCATCAGCTGTCCCTCTCCATAGTCCCTCCTTGACCCTGTCATCTCATGCCCCTTCCCCAACCTTTCCAGTTAAAGTATTCCCCTTAGTCCTTCATACTCGTGTGTTCTAGCCTCCCTTCCTTGAAGGACCCTGTCAACTCCACAGCCCCTCACTCAAGTCCTGACCTCCATGGGTATTCCAAATGGAGCACACATGTCTAAAGATTCAAAGCTAACATCCACAAATGAGAGAAAATACGTGACGCTTGTCTTTCTGAATGAAAGATTACTTCTGGCTTCATTCATTTACCTGTGAATTTCATAGATTTGTTTTTCTTAACTGCTGAATAATATTCCATCATGTAAATGTACCACCTTTTCATTATCCATTCATCCAGTTGTTGGACAACTAGGCTGTTTTTATTTCCTGGCTATTGTGGATAGAGTAAAAATGCTACATATTCTTGTTATTGAGATAATGGTCACTAAAGGTCAATAAGAAAACTGAGAGCTTCTTTTTTACATTTTAAGGACCAAGTTGTGATAAATGAACCTTTCTACTTTGAGTTTGTATATTGCGAGAGAATGTAGTAGATCATTTTGATTCATGTGAGTAGACAACATTTAAAAATGCACTTCATGATACCAACTCTCACTGGGAAAGTGGCCTTAGGGGAGGAAGATGAAATACACATCATACATTTATGGACAGATGGCAGGAGTGTGAGTCTGTTATATATCCAACAGCCACAAGTGACACCTGGTTATTTATGGTACATCAATCTTCCTCCAACGGAGTAAGGACAAGAATATGGGGCAGAGGAATTTGAAAACTTTTAGTTTAAGAAAATATTTAGGATTTATTTCATTGTTGCAATGGCTTTGTGTTTCATGACCCTATTAGTGAGAAAATGTCTTTTCTCCCCAGCAAGATGATAATTTACCTTTAAGATATAAAATAACAGAAAAATTATCAACATACTAAAGGATTTAGGAAACACTACTAAAAGACCATTTATCCATCCAGCCCTCTCTTTCTTCTTCCCTCCTTGTCGGCCAATCAGGATCTTTACAGTATATTTCTGAGGTTGGTAAATAGTTCTCCCTTCTCTCTTTCCTTGTTTCCCTTTAATTTTTTGGTTTTTGTTTGTTTTTTTGGTTTGTTTTTTGTTTTTTTCTATACAGGATCTCACTGTACAGCTTAGGCTGGCCTCAGAATTGCTGCAGCTCCCCTGCCTCTATTAAAATAATTTAGAGCTGCCTTTTGTACTATATCTAAGAGATTTTATGCTTCAGTAACTTGAGCTATAAGCAGAAAAGATACATTGCTATCGGAGCTAGAGACATGGCTCAGAGGGTAAGGGCACTGACTGCTCTTCCAGAAGACCCAGTTTCAGTTCCCAGCACCCACATGGCAACTAACAGCTCTCTGTAACTCAGTTTCTGGGGCTCCAATGCCTTCTTCCAGCCTCCACAGGCAATTCATGCGTGTGGTGTTTATACATACATGCAGGCAAGCATTCATACACATAAAATAAAGAGAAATATTTGTTACTGAGTACCCATGACATGCTAGATTCTGCTGTATCTGTTGTGCATACATATGTAGGTCTTTTAATATTCACCAAAATCTCATGGAAAGGGTGCAGTCATCTCATTTGTAGACGTGAGAACACCGAGGCTAGAGGAGCGTAATTGTTTAAGGGTCCCGTAGCTAATCACAGCCAAATTCAGGCTCAAGCACGGAGTCTTTTGCTTTCAAAAGCAAGGCTTAAAAATATGAGTTAATGAGTTAACAAAGAACTGAGCATACCAACCAGCAAACCAGCCTCCTGGTGCTGAGAACAGAAAAGCAGATCCGGACTGGATTTGAGGGATGGCAATTAATCTTCTCACAAGTTTTTTACATGCATTCTCTGAGCTCCTTGCATTATGTGATGTGCATGAGGCAGCCTTGTTCCTGCCTTCATGGAGCTTCCAGTCTAGATGCTGCCTAAGCCATCAGACAGTGATCCTGTGGCTCTGGAGTGCTATGAAAGTGAATGGAAACGTATCACAGAAGGACCTTCTGACTCGTAAGCTGACCCTCAAGATGATGGGGAGGAGGTGAAAAGAAATCATGTAACAGCAGCAAACAGAATGAGTTTAACAAGACGTCTCTGGTGGATTCAGCAGGATGGGCACTGGCTACAGTCGCGACAAGCTCTGTCCCGTAAGACACTCCGATGTGCTGCAGTGTGTCTTCTATTTTTATAAATGAAGGCATCTCCTAAGAAGGTTGCTTTCTGCTGAAAGACCGCAGGGCATTTTAAGATTTCATCATTATCTTAAAAGGGACATGGAGATAAGATAGTCTTCCATGTAGGAGCCTGGTTAGCTTAAGGGCATAGGGTGGGGTGCTCCATACCAGATTACATACAGGCAAGGACCACAGAATTGGGGCATTCAGGTCGTGTCTCACTCCAATGCATCTAACTGTGGAAACTCAATCAGGTCCAGAAATGAATCAATTTCCTTTGCCTGTGTCCTTAAATTTGATGAATAGAGCCTTTGCTTAGAGCTACTGAAGCTGCTATTCATCTCAGTTAGTTGCTAAATAAAACGTTGTTCTTGGATGTAATTCTGGTGAATATGACTTTGGAGATTTTTTTCATTTAACTATGTAAGCCCAAATTATTCCCCAAGTGATTCTACACTTGAGCTATTTTTGTTACACATGTTCCATAGTTCTTTCCACGTTAGACTAGCAACTCAGAAGACCACATTTTCTTGTTGACTGTAAGGAAAAGTTTACACATTTTTGTGATAAACAGCCAATGTCATCCTCATTAAGAATTACTTTTCTTTCTTGTGTGTGTGTATGTATATGGTGTATGTATATGTATATGTCATGTGTGTATGCATGCAGTCATCATGTGTGTGCGCGTGCGCGCGCGCGCGCGCGCGCGTGTGTGTGTGTGTGTGTGTGTGTGTGTGTGTGTGTGTATGCGCGCGCGTGCATGTGTGTGTAGGCCAGAGGTTGACATCTGGTGTCCTCCTCAGTTGCTTTCCACCTTATTTTTTGAGACAAGGTCTCTCACTAAACCTGAAGCTCATGACTCAGTGAGGTAGCCGACCAGCACACTCCAGAGATTCCCCTGCCTCTTCCCTGTGCTCAGTGCTTGGGTTACAGACCGGCAGAGCTACATCTTACTTTTACATGGATGCCAGGGATCCAAACTTAGGTCCTTGTGCTTTCTTGAAAGCATTTCACCCACCAAGCCATCTCCACAGTCCCCGAGAATCATAAATACTTTTCTAATCAGTGCAACTTGATAATCTGGGAAAAGTTCTGAGCCTTTAGACATACGCATCTTAAAGTCACAAAGGAAGATAAAGCTTAAATAAACAAGCCTGTCTCTGATCAGAGAATTAGCAATGTGGACCTGAAATACGGTTGAGTGGAATTTGTTTTCACTCAGTAATCCAGATTCTGCTGATGTCTGTGGTTAAGGAAGTTGTGGAACTAGCGACTGGTAGAATGTAACTTGGCTGAAAGTATTTTATTCCCCCACCCCTTTTTACGTTTTTAAATAAAATGTTATTTTTAATATCAGTGAGGAATGTTTATGGTTTAGAAACAAATGTAACATGTAAAAGCCAGGGGCCAGCCCTCGTGACACACTTGCTTTCTGTCTTCAGAGAATAGCATCTCTGAACCGTTTCCAGAACTCACATGTCTTTCTCAGTCACAGGACTGAGGTTTCGACTGGGCAAAGAGTAGCATGACCGAGAAGGTGGCGCCCATGCCCACGGCAGTCACGCAGCTCCCAGCCACTCGTTAGTCTATTCGGATGGGACGTAATCAAGACTGTGCATGACGTAAATCATCTTGTGAGGCTCTTGAAATACTTGCAAATTTTACACAAGCCTGGAAGATGGTGTTGTATAGTGAATGCTAGAATTCAGGAGCAAGCAGAGTCGCGTTGGGTGGACCGGGGATTCCTGATCCAGCTGGACTGGAGGTCTCAGTGTGCCCGGCTGAGGAATTTCCGTTGTTTTGTTGAGGGTCACAGAAGCCGAGGCACGCTGTTGGTCATTTAGAAAAATGCTTAGTTGTTTAATTCTTAAAGACGTTTTAGGAACCAGGAATGTAGGTGAGGGGACTGCGCTTGCCTTATGATGTGAGTCCCTAGTTTTAATCTCCAGAACTGCCAAGAAAGAGAGCAGTGTGTGTGTGTGTGTGTGTGTGTGTGTGTTAACACAAGAATGCTACTCAGAAAAACTAGAGTAACTATCATAAATGACATATAAATAACTTCTATAAATATAAATATATTTATTTATAAATTTTATATGAATATAAATATAAATGTAAACTGAATCTACCTTACTTGAAAGTCTAAGAGTTAAAGGGGAAGAAAATCTCAAGTGGACAGCCCCAAAGAAGTATTACCTAAAACATTTTAATTAAATCTTCTGATGCCTGCATAGGAGATGCCACCTCCTTACTTCTTCACAGCACAAGGAAGATGTGCACCCATCAGTTTTAGGCGTATCCTCTAAGTCGCTGTGCTGAGACCATGTAAGCTTGCAGCAGAGGCTGAAGGTCTTCAGGAAAGGTTTCTACCTTGGCCAAATGTTGTTCACAAAACTTGATTCACACCTGGCGTCCTGGCTTCGCTTCTCCAACCAGCTTGAGCTGATCGTTAGTTGTGGACTCTCTTGCTGGTTTCTGTTATCTCAACCTGGCCTGTCCATTTGGTCTTTGATCCAGGCTCTTTGATCTCTAGTGTAACACCTGTGTTTTTATTCTCAGTCTGGAGCTGAAGGTGAAAATGAGAATCAAAGGAAAAGAACTTCACAGCTGCTCAATAGAAATTGAGCTATGGTGCTCCAATGTGCTTTGCTTAGAGGGACCGCTCCCGTGGGTAGAGGTCAGAAGCATTCTGTCTTAGGAAGGATTCTTTATTACAGGTGATAGAATCCACAGCAGCTAGATTAAGTAAAGAAAAGTGCATTAGAAGGTTTTAGGTACCTTGTGGAATTTCTGGAGAAGCCAGAGAATTAGATTGGAGACTCCAAAATCTCTAGTTGTTCCCCCAATCCAGATGCCCCACTCACTGCACTTAGCAGACCTGGCTCTCTCTGCAGAGCCACCAACCACCCTCTAGCAACATGGATTCTGGCGGCGAACAGACTACATGTGGAGGCCAATGCAAGGATACTGCACTCCAGCCTCTGGAGCACAAGAAGGAAGAGTGAAAGTGAACCGGAAAGGGCATTGTAAAGGTCAGTTTTAGTATCCACCACATGGTAAAAAGGTGAGGAGATTCCCATTTTACTCATAGGGTATGATGAACCACAGCCATGGATTTGTAGCCTAGACAGGATGTACCAGTGGGATGGAGAAAGAATGTTCTAGCGCAGGTTACAGGGGGCCAGTGCAGCAGGAAGAGAGAGCCATACCAGGAGTCATTGTGCATGACTCTGGGTGGCCATGAAGTGTAGTTGCTGACACGGCAGACATAGGCCAAACTTCCAGAGGTGAAGTCCCCCACTTATTAGCTACATGACTTTGAGTTTGTGTCTGTGTGTGTTTGTGCGTGTGTGTATTTTTTAAATTTAGTTTTTGCAAGACTGAGGCTTAAACCCAGGGCCTTACATGTGTCACTCAAGCTCTCTCACTCACACACACACACACACACACACACACACACAAATTAACTAATATAATATAATGTTAATGTTATATATTACAAACCATGGTAAAAAATAAGATTATGTTTATTATAAAGCTGTACCTACCTACAATGGAATTATATATTTTCTCTTTTTAAATTTTATTTTAAATTTAAAAAATGTTCATCTTATGAGTTTTTTGACTATGTCTATGTCTGTGTACCATGTGTGTGCCTGGCACTGAGTCCCTCCACTCTGTTGAGGACTTGAACAGAATAAAAAATAGAAGGAATTTACCTCTTATTTCGAGTCACTGCTAATCTTGGGACATCTGATTTCAGGGTCTCCAGCTCTTAGACTAGGATTTAGGATTTGTAGCAAACAACTTGCCTTGGGCTTTTGGATTCAGAATGAATTATATACCAGCTAGCTGGGGCTCCAACAGATAAAGGGTAAGTTGTGGGGATTCAACCTCCAAAATCACATGAACAGGCTCTTCATAAACTTTCTCTCTCAGTTTCTCTCCCTATGTGTCTTCTCTTTCTCACTCAACAGTTCTCACTCAATATTCATATTTGTATGCCTGTGAAGTTAAACCAAAACTCATAAGCTAGAATGGTCTCAGAAACAAAAGGGCTTATATTTTTCATGTTTTTATTAATCCTTTGAGAATCTCATACTTAGATCATAGTCACTCCCCCAACTCCATCCAGATCTTCTCCCACCTCCCTGCCTGCCTAACTTCACTCTCTCTCCCTCTCCCTTCCCCAGACTCCAAAAGAGCTTTTTGAGCTAGCCAAACCAGAAATAAGAATCTGGGACTAGAGAGAGGAGCAGAGAAAGCTTTGGGCAGGAAAGCAGTCCTTAGGGAAAAGTAGCCTTACTTCTGGATTGGTTAGAGTTGGAAGCAGGATATAAAGGCACCTAGATGATTTGGGATGAGACTTCAGGGAACACTAAAGAATGTGAACTATGTTTGTTCTGAGCCTACAGCTTGTCAACTGATTAACATCTTCATCTCTCTTCCTCTCCATCTTTCAACCTTTGTAGTGAGGTTTAATACAGCTCAGAATTTTTTTTCTTACCACATCATGTGCCACATAATGGTTACTTTTTGTTGTGATAAAACTCCAACCAAAAGCAATTTGGGGAGAAAAGGGTTTATTTGGCTTCCAGGTTACAATTCATGATCCCAGGGAATCAAAGGCAAGAACTCCAGGCAGGAACTGAAGCAGAGACCTTAGAAGAACGCTGCTTACAGGCTTACTCTCAGACTCACATTCAGCTCTCTTTCTTATGCCTCCCAAGACTGCCTGCCCTGAGATGGGACTGCCCACACTGATCTGTGCCCTCTTGCATCAATCAGCAATCAAGAAAATACCCCACTGACATGCCCACGGGCCAATCTGATGGAGACAATTTCTCAGTTGAGGTTTCTTTTCAGACTACTCTAGCCTGTGTCAAGTTGACAAAAACTAACAAGCACAGTGGTCTTTCAGCAAATGGTACATGCATGATAGTGGTCCCATAGGTCGTATTACCTCGTGATGCCATAGTCTTCCTAGTGTATGTATACTCTGATGAGATAGCCTAGTGATGTTTCTTAGAACACATCCTCATTTCTGATTGGCATGACTATCTATCAATCACTTATCTATCTCCTATTTATCTATCAATAAATCTCTCTAGTTGGTTCTGTTTTCTTAAAAATCATTATCAGTGTGTGTGTGTGTGTGTGTGTGTCCGTGTGTGTGTGCGTGTTTGAGTGTGTATGTGTCCGTGTGTCCCTGTTTGTGTGTGTGTCTCCGTGTATATGTGTCCGTGTGTCCGTGTGTGTGTCCATGTATGTGTGTCTCTGTGTGTGTCTGTGTGTCCTTGTGTGTGTGTCCCTGTGTGTGTGAGTGTGTCCATGTGTGTGTCTGTGTTTGTGTGTGTGTCTGTGTGTCCATGTGTGTGTGTGTGTCCATGTGTGTGTGTGTCCATGTGTGTGTGTGTCCATGTGTGTGTGAGTGTGTCCGCGTGTGTGTGAGTGTGTCCGCGTGTGTGTGTCTGTGTGTCCATGTGTCCATGTGTGTGTGAGTGTGTGTCCCCTTTCACTCATCTCTAGTCTTAGGCGGCTCAGCTTTCTGTAGGGATAGGATCTGTCACACTCCCGGGTGTGATGGCGATGAGAACAAAATGCAGAGCCCATCCCAGGAGATTCTCGCTCCCGGCCTTTGCCTGGAATGCCAGGGAATGCTTTGAAGAAACCAAGAGTCTTTCCTGAAGTCTTCCCATAATAGGGACAATGGGACAGTGCAGGGGAACAGCAAAAGATTGCCCTCAGCCAATGAACTCCCAGCACAGCCACAGACTCAAAGTTTATGAGGGGATCCATGGCTGGCTATTGCTCTGTAACAAGTCAACACCTAAATTTAGTTTCTTCAGACATGTTTAGCTGGTTCTCACACTCCTATGAGGAGCAGTTCCTCCACTGGTTTTGCCTACATCTGTGTCCACAACTCAGGCAGCTGCAGGCAGAGAACAAGTTGTTGCTTTTTGCCTGGGAGTCTGGGTGGGCCTTACTCACATGCCTGCTGCTCTCTGGGTACCTCCATTCTCCTTTCTGGGATCTCAGTTTCCTCCAGGAAAGACCAGCTTTTGACCCTCAAATCTCAGCAGGGCTCCATGAATTACAGAGAGCACTCCAACTTGAGGTTGACACACAGGAACCTCAGCAACCTTTTATCCATGATTACAAAACAAGACCAACCCACCAAACAGTAAGGGCTATCTTTATGGAGCCTCTTAGGATGAAGCAGTCCTTTATAAAAAGAAATGGATACCAAGATTGGAGGTGTGGGGGCGGTGGAAGCAGAGGCGGTGGCTATTTTTTACTATATGGATAAATCTAGAGTAGGGACAGATAAACATTCACTGACGAATGATGTCTGAAGGTGTACCCCTAAAATTCATGCCATTGGTGTATGGAGAGGTCTAGCCACATCTGTTCAGTGGGGCCACTGACCTCATGCTAGGGGCATGGACAGTTTACTGCTCTCTATTCTCTGAGCCACACAGCACCAAGCTCAAGAAGGTAAAAGCCTGCTAGTGCCCAGCCTTCAGAACTGTGAGAAATAGTTATCTGTCATGTGTGCACTACCCAGTTTCAAGTATTTTGATACCGGAATACTAATGGAATAAGATAGGATAGATAACACCGTGATTGAATGGTCAGTCCCCAGCTTCTCAATAAGGCATGCAAAATATCATTGTGACTCATCGTTTTTTTGCCATTATTTTGTAATCCACTGTGAAAATGATGAAAAAATTCTTTAATAACTGTCATTGAAGACAGGAATTTATCTTTTTACATTTATTAATGTAGTGTGTTTTGAGGGTTAAACTCAGGTCATCAAGCTTACTGACAAGTGACTTTAGCTACTGAGCCACTGCACCAGCTCCTGAAGACAAGATTTTAGTAACTTCTTGGTGATAGACTTAATAACCTTGTTGTATTTTTTAAAACTGTATTTTAAAAATTATAAGAACACATCTCCGTTATAAAGACTTTCTAGTCACAAAGGGTGACTAGAATTCTGTGAAGCCTTAAGGGTACAGGATCTTTTGGGTCCTGTTGTTGAACGCTTTCATTTTTCCATTCCCTGTCATTTCCTGTTCTCAAGGATGGAAAGCTTAGAGACTTTTCAGAGTCATTGCAGTGTGTGTGTGTGTGTGTGTGTGTGTGTGTGTGTGTGTGTGTGTGTGTCTCCCAGGTGGAAAGAGAGGTTAAGATGCTTCTCTGGTTAAAATCTTTCATAATGTGCCCATGTTTTAACACAGGCTAACTTTGGTCCCCACTGATAAGCTGTCTTAGATGGCGACTAGCGTGGGCAGAGCTAGCTGTTAGGGAGATGAGGTGGGAATTTCCCTCTGGACCCTTGCCTGCAGCAGAACTGGCCCTGCATGAGTTATTTCATTTCGCTGTGGCTTTCTTATCTGTTAACCAAAAGGCAGGCTAGGCTGACACCCTTCCCACAATGATACTCTTAAGCCTAGAGACTAGAAGCAGGGTGAATGCTGCAGGCCAGACCTTTGACATTCTCCTCTGGTCCTGTGGGATGCAGGCAGTGCTCTGTGCACGCAGGACCGGTTCAGTGAGGTTTCTACAGAGCTGGTTGCCCCAGGAGCTGGTAGGCAACATTATTGCTCACCTGAGAGGTGAGAGAGCCTTCCTGTCCTTCCCCAGGAAGGTTGAGGGTTATTTTTCTCCCTGCTATCTTTTCAAGAACAATGTTTAGTTCCTATACTTAAAATTAATATGTGCTGTTTGCAAGCTTTGAAAAAAAAATCTTTCATTTTGAGCAATTTTGTTATTGTAGAAAAAAAAAAAGAGCCTTCAAAAGTTCCATTTCTGTAAATCATCTTACATCTTCCCAAAACAAATTTATTTGTAATTTATACTTCACCACAATGGGTAACCCAAAGCATCATATTAAGTTAATCCAATGAAACGTTAAATACAAAACTGGATGCACTTTAGAACAGCAGGGGGAATGAAAAGAAAAACAGCAAAACATCAAAAGCATCTGTATGGGGGTCTGGAGATACAAACGTTTCTCCTGTTTGCCTTCCAGAACTAATAGGAATTACACGAGAAAAAACAATACTACAAACATACAGGAAAAGTACAACTGCTCCATAGTTACTAGAACAATCCTATAGCCACACTACATGTTTAAAAAGCAATTAAAAGTTTTGTTTCCACTCCTAAACTAATCTACGAGTTTGTAAAGGTTGATTTGAAAATAGCAACCTGAAGCTCCTCTAATTTTACGGCCATGGATTATCCATATGATAGTGGACACAGACTGGATTTACAATAAGTCTTTTCTCTTCAAGGAAAGCATATTAAACTGACACTTGACTGCACTGACCATCTCTTTCTGGAAGATCAGTAGCTGTTAACTTACCTTCCAATACAAAAGCAAAAGCAAAATTTAAAAAAAAAACCCACACCCTGCACCACAACAAATCAAGAGCAGAAGGCACAGTTTCTGCAACAATTTCAAATACGCACTATCAGCCTGCTTTCTCCAGCAGTAGCCTGCACCAGAATCCTAGCAGGGACTTGCTTATCACAAGATGGGGTAAAGATACCCCATAAGAAATCCACAGCCCCTGTCAGCCTGTGGCCAGGGCAGAGCCTGCAAAATGATAAGAATGCCAGTGTTTAAAAGAGCTGTGACTTTCTGAAGCAGAGGAGCACATGGACTTTGTCAGTCTGATGTTTTAACGAGGAGATAGATGCCACCCTTTTGGTCGGCCAACCTTTTTTCTTGGGGGTGGGAGAAGGGAGGCTTCTGAAGATGCTAATTATATCTGAAGTTGCAGTCAAGAGAAATTTGGCCTTTAAACTACTGTTGTGACCAGCAATGGACTTGGGTATTTATCACCATCATCGTCATCATCACCACCACCACCACCATCATCATCATTATGTGAAAGAACAATGTTGAAACATTTTACTATGATTTAATACTGAGCATTTGAGCTTCCCAACTTCTAACAAAAAAAAAAAATCATGCAGACAATTTCTGTGAATAAGATGAATGACAGGCAACTGGTCTGAAGCAGAATTTCTCTCTTTTACAACAGTTAGACTTTCTTTACCATGACAAGAAGCCATTACAAAGAAGAGTCGATTTGTATTTTACCTTTTAAATGTAATATATAGGATGATTCAATCCCACAAAACAGGTTTTGAAGTAGATAAATCTGCTAATGGTAACTTCGAGAATGTTCCTTTGACTTTGGATTTATTATTTCGTGTGTCTCTGGTGAGGGTACTGCACACGCTTATAAATCTGCATAGTTTCTTTTTGTGTTTCAGTCCTTCGTGTTAATGGACTCTATAACTGTTACATAAAACACATCTATCAGCAAAGGTTTGGGAACAAACATTTATACCAAGACTGTTTAAAAGTTGGCAGCCTTGGCCAATAGTAAATAACAGTGAATAGGACAGAACATAAATACACAGATCAATTTAATAACAGATTGTCTCCAAAGAATTAAAAACAGGGTTGTCTGGACTGTCAGGGAAGATCCAGGGCTCAGATCAATGCACTGGGAGTGAGAAAGCATCATGGCTCCAGAGCCCTGGGCTTGGGTCCCTTTAAGCATTTCCCTTGGTTTTTGGAATAAAATCCACATCTTACTCAATCTTCCACTTCACTTAAGTTGCAAGCCCCACTTCCCCCATCCTTCTCCCTTCTCACTTAGCATGCTGGAATCCAACTGCACATCCTTGTTCCACAGGAGGCATTTTGACTGTTTGATTATTTTGAAAGTTAGTCATCTGTGCAATCTCCACCATACTTGAACTTCATAGGAGCAAGCAAGGCTTCTGATGAGCTTCGATTCCTTGTTTTCAGAAGATTCTGGCAATATTTCTTTCCTTTCACATGGTTGTCCCAGGGAGCTCATTCAAGAGGCCTTGCATTTGGCAGCCACTCCATGAGAATTGAATACCCTTTCCAGTCTCTCTTGGGTTAATCCCTTTTTGTGCTCTTTGGGTCATTCCCTGGTACTCATTGTTAATACTGTCCACACATTCCAGGTTTGAAATGCCTTTGAGATCCTGCATCTGCTCTGACCAGGAGCTGAGAGAGCTCAGGAGTGAATACCTCTGGGAATCACTAAGATTGCCAAGAGTTGAACTTAGAGAATCAAATATGCCATCATGCTATTACAGTATATGTGCTGGGGATTAGCAGGACTTATAGTCTTTTCTTTCTGGATTGAATCAACATATTTAATCATAAATCCAAGAAAGATAACTCTTATCCATGATTCCTATCTCCAGTCTCCTGTTTATGTCCAATTAATGTGCTCTTGTTCTTTGTTGTGTATAGCTTTTCAAGTTTCTCCTCACCAATATAGTCTTACTATTTCACTACATCTATCCTTTTAACTCCTTCCTATATAGCTTATCTTGTCTTGTCTATAATATTATGATGAAGAAAGGCTCAGTCAGTAAAGTGTTTGCCACAAAAGCTTGAGGACCTGGGTTTGAATCCTCAGCACACATGTAAAGAACCAAGAGCAGCAGCTTATACCTACAGTCTCAGTATTGGGAAGGCAGGGGCAGGGGCATCCCTGGGCTTTGATGGGAAGCCAGCCTAGTGGGGTTGGTGAGCTATAGTGTAAGAGACCCTACATCAAAAGGCAAGGTGAAGTGGTTTAGAGGTAGACAACTAATGTCAGTTTCTAGTACACACACACACACACACACACACACACACACACACTCACAAATATTATATATATAGGGTAGGGTAGGGGCCAATTTTGTTCTGGCAGGCAAGTTAAAGGAAAATTGTTTTTAATCTCTTACAGCTTTTTATCATGCTTTCCTGGTATATATAAAGTCCCAGCTTTGTCCCCAGTATCACAGAAACTTGAGTGCGGATGGACACCTATAATCCTAACACTTGGGAGGTAGAGGCAGGCGGAGGAAAAGTTCAGTCAACCTCAGCCACATAGCAAAAACAGCCTGAGGTATGTGAGAAATCCTGTCTCAAGAAGACAAAACAAAATAAAAAATATTTTATCATTGAAAGTTTGACCTATGTCATGAAGGGTGTGTGTGTGTGTTTGTATGTTATCTGTAGATATTAGTAGCTCCAGAAAAAAATGTATGCATGAAAAATTTAAGGACAAAGGAGGGGCTGATAACGTCTCTGCAATCCTAGGTCCTGGCCAGTATTTCTCAGAGGCTCTTGGTGGTCTTAGGTGACTATACACTTCCCACAGCCTAATACTTTAAAAAGTTCATTGAGTACTTACTAAGTACTTACTAAGGTATCAATGACCTTTGGCATTTACTTGCCAAAAGTAAGTTACAAATATATTTCTGTGAGTGGAACTGTAGTTCTGCTATAGTTTGAAAGGAAGGTAATATTTGAATTAACTAAGATGTCATTTCCATAAATGAGGGAGAAAGTCATCACAGTGGGAAAAATGCAGGTTCTAAATGACATTGGATGCATCTTTGTAGTGTGCTTATGTCGTCTTAACACAAGCTAGAATTATCTGAAAGGAGGGAACCTCAATTGAAAAAAAAGTCTCCATAAGATCCAGCTAAAAGAGGTTTTCTTAATTAGTGATTGATAGGAGAGGGCCCAGCCCACTGTGGGAGGGGCCATCCCTGGGCTGGGGGTCCTGGGTTCTATAATAAAGCAGGCTGAGGAAGCCATGGGGAGCAAGCCAATAAGCAGCACCCGTCTTTGGCCTTTGGCTCCAAGTTCCTGTCCTGACTTCCTTTGATGATGAACAGCTATATGGAAATGTAAGCCAGTTAAATCAATCTTTCCACCGGAACTTGCTTTTGGGTCATGGTGTTTCATTGCAGCAAAAGAAACCCTAATTAAGACAGTGAGTAACATTTATTTTAAAAGTAACAGAAATCTTCAACTTGCTCCTGACATCTAGGGAATAAAACAGTAAATATAATCAAACTGTATTCTTTGATATACAAATGATTAATATATGAAGCACAAGAAGTCTTTGTGGGAAGCCAAAATGACAGCCAAAGAGGGATGTGAAGACAATCTCCTGCTGTTGTTTATTGTGTTATCATAAAAAGGAACTGGCCAAAAATGAGCTTAAGCTTTATTGATTGTTTGTTTCTTTGAGACAAGGTATGTATATAGCTCTGAATGTAGAACTCACCATGTAGCTCTGGCTGTCCCAGAACTCACTATGTAGTTCAGGCTGACCTTGAACTCACAAAGATCTGACTGCCACTGCCTACTGAATGCTGGGATTAAAGGCGTGGACCTCCATGCCCAGCTTAGGGTAAGCTTTTTATAGTTCATATATGCAATTCTTGGGTTTCTTCTCACATTTAGTTTTACATTTTATCTGTAATCTTTAAAATCTCCCTCTCTCTCTCTCTCTCTCTCTCTCTCTCTCTCTCTCTCTCTCTCTCGGTATAGATATGTCATAGTCATTTTGGAGGTAACTGGGCAATTTGTGGAAGCTCATTTTCTCCTTCTACCCTGCACAGTCCTGGGGTTGAAGTCAAATTATCAAGGACGTGTAGCAAGTGCCCTCATCCACTTTTACCTGTTAAGCCACCTTGCCAGTCACTTTACCACATATGGCAATGCTGACGTCTCAGCTATACACGGCAAGGGGCCGGAGTAATCATGACACAAAACTTTACAGGAAATCCCAGGAAAAGAAAATTTCAGCTAAACCTCATTCATAAATTCGGCTGCAAATTCCTAAAAATAAGATTAGCACATTTGCATATTAACCTCGAAAGGGCAAGTGGATGAGCAATGAATCGGAAAGCCCGAACCAGACTTGATTGTGTTTATCCTGAACTTAAAGGAAAAAGCCCTTTCTTTTCCCCAAGTTCTTAATAAGCTTATTATTTTTAAAAATTGAGTAAACCATATCTACTATTATGTAAAAAGAGCTAATATTATACATGTATTTGCCTAGAAATCAAGGTTTGGTAACAATTTGAAAAATCAATGTAATTTATCACAGTATCAGAATAATGAAAAATCACTTGATTGCTTCAATTTATTTTATTTTATTTATTTATTTTGGTTTTTCTGTGATAGGGTTTCTCTGTTGTAACTCTGGCTGTCCTTGAAGTCACTCTGTAGACCAGGCTGGCCTCGAACTCAGAGATTTGCCTGTTTCTGGCTCCCTGGTGCTAGGATTAAAGGCGTGTGCCACCACCACCGCCCTAGAATTTATTTTAATATATGATGCTGATAAAATTCAAATCAAGTTCAGGATTCTCCCCCCCCCCCAAAAAAAAAGCAAACCAGTAATTAGGATTAGAAAGTAATTTTATTAATGTGAAAAAATGTACCCTGAAAGAATATTTAACAAATACCATAATTAATAGAGAAACACCAAAAGCTGTCCTTCTGGGATTGGAACCAAGACACAGTATATGAGTTTCCTCGGTCTCTGTAACAAAGTACCCTAAGCTGGGTCACTTAAAACAACAGAAATACATCCCCCCCCCCCCCCAGTCTGGAGGTTAGAGTCTAAAATCAAAATGCCTCCCCTGGGGATCTGGATTCTTCCCAGTCTCTTCTTAGCATCTGTGGGTTACCAGCCTTCTTCCAGCCTTCTCTGGTGTTCCGTAGTCATGGCTCCAGTCTTCATCTCTGTCTTCACAGTGTTGTCCTTTGGGGCCCCCTGTTTCTTCTCTTTTTATAAGGCCACCAGTCATGTTACAGTAGGTAAGCCTACTATACTGGACCTTACCTTAATATTGACTACATTGGCAAGACTATTTCCAAATAAGGTCATGTTCATAAGTACTTGGAATTTCAATGAATCTTTTTTTCTTTATATTGTTTTTTTTTTTATTTGTGGGGGACACACACTTGAATTCCACAGCCCATGTTGCACATACCCACACTGAGATCTACACACATACACATAAGAAAATTAAGAGGAAAAATATTTTTAAAAGAATGACTTGTCCCCATTTTGCACTAGGGACAAAAATAATATGCCCAAACACTGATGGATTTTTTTTAAAAAAAAGAAAAAACCTGAAGAGAAAAAAAATAAAAGAATACTGTAAGACCCATTGGTACAAAGTTGAAACAAAACTGTGTGTAAACAGTCAAGATTGCAATTAATTTTGAGAGAGATAATAGTGTTATAGAGAGGAGGCATATGAGGGTTTTCTAGAGAGCCTGTGGCCTTTCGAGAGAGCATTTCTTTACCTGGGGGTGCTAGGGAGGTGGTGGAGAATAGATACAGTATTCACTTCACGAACATTGGTCAATATTCATCATTCTATTTTCGGCATTGTGAGAGGGAGTCATCAGGAGGAATAAACACAGCCACGGTCCCTGTTCCCACGGTGTTTGCTTCCGACAGTGACGATAAATACATACAGTCACCGGGTAGGGTTGTCTTAGACAGATGCCCTTGCTCCTCAATGGGGATTCCTTCCTGAGGTGGGGTGAGAAGGAAAGCGCTTGGGTCCTCCTCACTAGGCTGAATTAGAAAAATGATTCCAAAGTGTTCTGCTCAGCCTTGAAACGCAGCAGCTACTACGCCTTTTGTCTATAAAACCGCTTCTAATGTCTTTAGATACACTGTCAGGATTCCCGGGTGCTTATCCAACCAGTCTTGGATTGTGACTCATGGCATTAGCCCTGAACTGGGGGGGAGGAGGGTAGGAAGGGAGGGGATGATGGAGAGAGAACATACTAGTAATTTTTAATTTAATTTTAGGGATATTATATTAGACTTAAACATTCTTCCGAATTTGTACTTCAAAATGCAGTATTTAAAAACAAACAAACAAACAACTCTTTCCAGGCTATAAAATACTTATATCCCCATTTTGAAACATTGGTGAAATAAGAAAACTACAAAGGAAACAGAGATGTATATTTATATCACTACAACTATTGTAAACGTCTTCTCTCCCTCCCCCTCTAGTCTCTTCCTCCCAAGGGATTACAGGAGTGTGAGGCTACATCCTGTTTATATTGTTCTAGGGATCCAACCCACCGCTGTCTTCCTACCTGCCTAGCAGGCACTCTGCTAACTGAGCCACATACCAAGCATTTTTATTTCATATGCATTTGCCTGCGTGTATGTCTGTGTGAGGGTGTGGGATCCGCCCTGGGTCCAGAGGCACAGACAGTTGTGAGCTGCCTTGTGGGTGCTGGGAATTGAACCCTGGTCCTCTGGAAGAGCAGCCAGTGTTTTTAACCGCTGAGCCATCTCTCCAACCCCCATCTCTCTTGCAGTTTTTAAAAGTGCTGTTTTTATATTTACATTCAGAGTTGAGATCAAACTTTCGATGTGGTTTTGCAGCCTGAGTTTTTCATTTAAAAAAATGCAATGAGAATTTCTCCACGTCATTAATTTCCCTAAACGTAACTAGTAAAATTGTTAGAAAATAAAATTAAAAAATCATCCTACAGCTATACCTCAAAGCCCAGTTTGAGTACTTTGCTTTCGCAGGGAAGAATTCTTCTCTGGTCCTGGTCTGGGCCTGCGTAAGGGCTGCTCAGAAATGTGTGGGCCAAAAGCTAACATCTCTGAGAAAGGCAGTCATCTCAAGAAACACGATGCAGCCCTCCTAGAAACCCCCCAGGATCGGAGGGGTGCCCAAGGCTTCATTGTCCCAGAGAAGCCCCGCGAGCATTCGGCTACCCGCGGGGCCCAGTGCGCCCCGCGTCTCTCTGGGTTCACTCTGCCCCCCTCCTCGTCCCCCGTCCAGGCCTCGCCCTCTGCGCCCCCCAATTCCGGCCACGGGTTTAAACTTGGGAGGAGCGCGCCCCGGGTTCCCGCCCGGGTTCCCGCCCAGCCCGGATCCACCACCCTCCTTGCCGGGACCGCGCAGGCGCAGGGGTCGGAGTCCAGGCACCGTCTCGGAGCCCGAGGTTGCTCCCTTGTCGCCGCCGCTGCTTCCAGCGCTCGCCATGAGTCGGGGTCCCCGTCCGCTGCTGACCGCAGTGCTCTGCCTGGGGCTCGGTGCGCTCGTGTCTTCTTCGGGATCCTCGGACTTCCGAAAGCGAGGTCCCTCGGTGACGGCCAAGGTGACCCAGAGGCTCCAGCAGCTCCCCTTCCAGCGGGCCGGGCGCCAGGGGGACCGCTGCGCTCGGGTTGGAGGGAAGGGATCCTGGCGGGGCGACTTGGTAGGGGGAGGTGGGGGGTTGCTGCCTGCGACTGGAGGCTGCAGGAAGCTGGAGGAGGGACTGACTGGGACTTGAGACTGGAGGGTTGGAGGTGGCCACGCGGCAGGCGGGAGGGGACGTCTGCGAGGAGCGGATGGTGCGCTCCCACCACTCGGGCTGCCGGGCCAACTCCCGCCGTCCCGGCCGCCCGTTGTCTGGACTTGTCACCTGGGCGGGTCCGACATGAGCAGCCCAGGAGCTGGGACAAGCTGTCTGAACCCACAGGCCCCTTCTTCCAAAAGGGAGGCTGCTGAAGTGCTTCCTTGGCGTGGCCTGGATGTGGAAGATAGCGGGAAGGATGTGGAGGGAGGGCACCCGAGGAGTAGAGGCCGGGCTGCCCGCTTAGGACGTCACCCTCTGAGAGAGCCTGGGTTCCCCACCGAAGGCTCGGGTGAGACCGTCCTCCTCCTCTGCTAAGGAACTGTCATCCTCTAAGAGGAAAGAGGGCAGTTTTAAACTTTGTGCCCTGAGCAGGCATGCCCAGTGACACTTTGACTCTTAGAGGAGGCGTGTAGGAGAATCGCCAGGAACTTAGCCCATGCGGTGTCCACTGCTCAAGTTCTATTTCAGTCTGCTTTACCAGAGGACAGAAAAAGATAAAGGCGCTGGGAGAGAGGGAGGAGGGATTGCTGCGGTGGGTTAATGACCACTTCCAGAAAGAATTCTAGTAGCAGTGTCTTGGAATGGGGTGGAGATAGCAGAAAGTGGTCTTAATGACCAGTCTGGTTTGCCACTGGAAATGGTACTTCATAACTAGCAGAAGGTGAAAACCCTCCATGGCATACTCACTCAAAGAGCCAGCAAGGAGAGGGAAGTGAGCCCAGCATCCAGTGCCACTGTCCTGAGACCTGAGAGCCAGCGTGATTGGATTAACACCCACACATAGGCTGCCCCTTCATCTTCTAGGTATCTAAACAGGAAAACTGATTTGTGCAAGCCTCAGAGCTAGAGCAGGTTTGCTCTGCAGATACTATTTCAGATAAAGCCATAAACATGAAAATAAAATTCATACAAGTATAAAATGTTGAACGAAATTAACCTAATATAGGTTGGGTGCCATTTAAAAATAGCCCATAGGAAAAACTGACCTGGCAAAGGCTTTTGGCCAACGGGAATTGCCTGTGCAAAGGTCTCCAGGTGGGAAGGCCATTCTCGGCTCAGAGCAAGCCTAAAGGACAGCTTGTCTTTGGGGCAGACCTGAGGACAGAATGTCCCAAGATGAGGTTGGATGAATGAGTAACAGAAAGACTGACAGTCGTAAGAGGCACAGTTAGGAGTATGGTCACTGAGGCCATTGCTCTTAGGACTCAGGTCTTACTCCAAGATAAAGTGGCTGAAGGGGTTTGCACGTGGAAATGATATAATTTCATGTATGCTCTTAAGAAATTCCTGTGGCCACTTTGAAGGGTGAACTGAGAGGCCATTCAGGGCTCCAGGCCAGACTTGGATCAGGGTGGTAATCTTGGGTGATAATCTTGGGAATGGGGACCAAGGAATTTGAAGTAGATATTTGGAGGCAGAGCAGGAGTTGCTGAAAGCTGAGGTGAAAGGGGGAGTAGAGTAGTTACGTAGATGTGAATTTCAGATTAACAATGGGTAATTCTTTCATGTGTGTCCCTGGTGATACTGGAAACATTTCACCAAGAGCTTCTAAAATGTATTGATAGAGATCCACTCAGAGCAATTTGGTGACAGTGACACGCACCTTTTGATACCTCCTAGCTAGCCGCTGCTGCAGCCCTGGGATCAGAAGAAAGCCAAGAAAGAAAGCCATGGCAGTGGGAGGGGGAAAAACAAGGCATCTTGACTACCCCAAGAGCACTGTTACTGAGACTTGGGCTCTACTCTCGGAACTGTCAGCATACTTTCTTCTTTTTCACTAAGCTTAAGTTCTGGCAGCCAGAGGTGTAGGTGAGCCTCACACACAGGTCTGTGTTGGTTGGCACTCTTGAGTTACTTTTTAAACGAATCTTTTGTCAATTCAATATAATGGAAAATAGAGACATTAAGAAAGAAATGTAGGGTAACCGGCTGTGACTTTCCTATATTGTTTCGCCCACAGTCCTTCCTTTTACTTTAAATAAGTGACCTTATTTAAAGCTGGGAATCTGTAAATAAGAGACATGAGGGTCTGCCTCCCCCCCCATCCCCAGTGGGGATCCTGCCTCCACTTCAGCCCTGCAGCTTCCTGTCCTATGGGGCTCTGGTGTGAGCTCTGGATCACAGACTCAGAATCCATTTTCCAGCAAATGCCATGGGTTATGAGCGTAAACCAGTCCTGAGCGCTTAGAAATCAGCACTGCCATCTTTCCCACTTTTTATCTTGTCAGGAGGTAGTGGCCACGGGGTGGTGGTCAGGTGACTTTGGGCCATTTATCTATTGTCTGAGACTCTGTTTCTTCTTCTGTAGAAAGTAAATGGAAATGACAAATACCCAGTATTGTGTCTCTACTTGGACGGTATGTATCTCTCTGCATAGAATATGGATTTTTGCAAATAAAGTTGGACAGAGCAGATACGTGTTTAGTTTGTGGTCTCTCGTTCGTGAGGTCACATGCTAGCTACTGTTGGGTTCATCTATGAATTCTAGTGTGACAACTTAAGCTTGAAAGCAATTGTCACTCATCTTACAGATGAGGAATACAGCTCAGTTTTACCGAAGGTCCCGTGGCCATGGAAATGGGTTTAACCACTTCAAACTCCATATCTTTTCTGGTGAGTCTGAAAGGAGATGGGCACAAGATTGCTCCTGCAGGGGTTTGCTCAGGCTTGCGAGCACCTCATCCTTCCTTTACCTCCTCCAACCTTTAGTGCCCCATAATTTTCAAAGGGCTTTCAGGGGCACCCCTCCAGGGAAAAAAGAAGTGTCTGAGATACCTTCCCACTAAGTATGGAGTGGAAACCAAGTACCATCTTTTTCGAGGAGCTCACTCCAAATCCCACCCCCATAACCACTACCTTTACCATGACGCTTTATCTTATAGAGCCTTATAGAGCCCAGTTTCTTATTAAAAAGCATCATTTCTATGTGTGTTTTCTCTCTCATGGGAATAGGAGCTTTGTAGTCCTCTGTCCAGCTTGGTCTGTGTTCCCAAGGGGCTTCAGCAAAGTCAGAGACAAGTCTCATGGAAGGAGGGGTTTGCCTGGTACCTACTCCCGTCCTGTGGGGTGACGCTGAACCACCTAATGTTCCTTGCTTGTCTACTTTCTGTTGGTATTGTGCTGAGATCTGGGAAGCAGAAAGGACTATTTCCATTCTCAAGGTGCTCCCTGTTAATGAGAAGTCACAGATTAACAAGAGGGGACCTTGGACTGAAGTTCTAACATTCAACACCTCTAGTTGGGAAGCTTAGGCCAGTCAGTGATAAGAGTCCCTGCATCCCTCCAGGTGGGGTGGGGATTAATTACATACCATCTCAGTCAGCTTCCCCTTTCCAGAGAACCTCATTCCTGAGCTAGTGTGGAGCCTCCAGATTCTCTCTGGGCTCCACGTG
Organism: Cricetomys ansorgei; assembly: GCA_026225945.1. Classification (NCBI taxonomy): domain Eukaryota; kingdom Metazoa; phylum Chordata; class Mammalia; order Rodentia; family Nesomyidae; genus Cricetomys; species Cricetomys ansorgei. The sequence continues at coordinate 8,297,830 of JAMJFZ010000242.1, forward strand.
AGGCCCATCCCAAAACCTCATTTGCTTCCCTTCACTCTGTTGCCTGGCAAAGCAGGGATGTCTGGAGGGTAGCATTTGTCCTCAGCCCCACGGAACAATCAGCGGCTCCCTGCCTAAGACATGAAAAAGGCTGCCCTGAAGCTCAGCACCCAGAACACGAGTCCTTCCTGGCTGCCTTGGTTCCAGGGAGGAGTGTTGGATGAGGTGCGTGCCCATTCTTGTCCCTGGGCCTGTTGCCTTCCTTTGAGGCCTGCTTCCCGTTCCTCTGGGGTGCCTACTCCCAACCCCTCCTGCCCTACAGGTCTTCGTTCGCAGTGCTCTTGAGACACGTCACATGCTGTCTTTGACCAACTGTGCACACTTTTTGCTTTTCTCTCTTTAAAAAAAAAAAAAAAATTCTTTTTTTAAGACCTGGAACTTGCTGGTTTTGACTTCATACTGATCTCAGTCACTGCCTCCTAACCACTGTGTAAGGCCTGAACCACCATAACCAGTGTATTCTTATATGCTGTCTTAGGACAGTTGGTGCAGGGACACTGCCTTGTGTGTAGGTATTTAATAACTATTTGTTGGCCGAACAAGACTGGACTTTGTCATTTCCATTAGAGTTGGGAACATTCTGATGTGTTTCCTTATCCCGTCCTCACGGAGCTGGAGGACATGGCAACTGGGAAGAACTGTTTCATGGATAGGTAAGCTGGGCTGTGTGTGAAATGGGATTTGCATCGCAGATGATATCGGGTGGCAGGTTCTTTTCCTTCATCTCCCACAGCTGCAGCTGCCTTCCTTGTTGCTTCCTAAGAATTTACTCCCTATTTTAAAAGTCGGGAAGACGTTGCAAGTATCTTACCGGCTGTTTCTTTAAAATTACACTCCTGGTTTTCTTGTGGGGCTGAAAATACACCCCTGCTCCAATAGCAGGGCTGCTCTGTCACTGCCCACATTCCTTTCTCATGCGGGCATGGCAAACCCATGGAGAAACTGCTTCTCACATGTGCTGAGGCAGCCTTTTGTCCCCAAGGCTCACTGGTGGTTCTCCTTGGCCACGCCTCACACGAAGAGCCGAGTCTTCAGTGCTGTCAGTAAAGCTCTTGTATATAAATGGTAATAAAGCGGTGTCTGTTTGGGCCACATGGAACTGTAAATGCCACACAAAGCATTAAATATCACATCAGCCTGTGGCAGGTGTTCTGAAATATCGGCAGAAGCTCTTGCCTTGAGCTGAGTTTGACAGTCTTTACCTAGTGATTTTTCTAGATTGCAAGGCGTCTTTTTTCTTTGACAACCCTTCTTATATTTTTTTAAAGCCATCCCCCGAATGTCTCTTTTTACCCATTCACACAGTAAATTGGTTCGGATAATCTAAACTCGCTAATGGAACGCCCTTTGACTCCTTGGCCTTTTCAAGCCTCTGTCTCCGAATCAACAGAGCAGAGTGGTTTGTGGAGCAAAATGTGTATAATTTCATTCCAGGTGAAACAGTTTTATAAAAGTAAGTCCAAGAGAACTTTTAAGGTTTACTCTACAAAAAGATATGACCCGTACTTCTGCCTGTGTCATCTTTCTCTTGTTCTAAGATGACAGAGGAAGCACAAATTCTCCTTGGGTGACTGTGGTTATAGAACACCTGAATCCCAGTGTTGATATTTACAGGACAACAGCTTTGGGGAAGCCAAGCATAAGTTGGCTGTCCCGCTGGGGACCTGGTGTCTTCCTGCTCTTGGGTGTGAGTGGCAGGCCTTCGAAGGACTGTTGTTTTCATGGGCTATGGCTGTTCCCTTGACAGCAGATGTCTACTAAGAACTCATCACGACTTTGACAGTATTTGAAATGACAAAAAATAAATAAATAAATTTGGATGGGTAGCTTTCAGCTCCTCTCAGCATTTTTTTTTTCTTCCTGCCAAGAGTAGAGTGTTAGTTTTTCAAGAAGTGATATTCCACGAAGCAGGGAACAGGGGTGGTGGAGGGAGAAGTAGAGCTGTGGTTTTCTAGGGCTCAAGGGAAGTAATGTTTTGAAGACTTTGCAGGCTGACTCTGGCCATATTGAATCAAGTTTCAAACTCAGTACCTAGCAGGCCACTTAACCCATAGGTGAAGCTCAGTAGACATTTGTTGAGTGAATATTTGGGAATGAACTGCTCCTACACAGTGACTTTTCAGCACCTTTATCTGGCCTCATGCTTCATGACTCTCATAAAATACCAATGGTCAGGTTTCCTATGGGGATCAATTTTCAGATTTAATTTTGACTTAGCTCATATTCCTGTCTTTTTCATGTGGTGACCTTCTTTTACTCTGCATGTCAATTAACCCACAGGTCTTCTTTGATGTGAAGATTGGAGACAGAGACGTGGGTAGAATTGTGATCGGCCTCTTTGGAAACGTTGTTCCCAAGACGGTGGAAAACTTTGTGGCTCTGGCAACAGGAGAGGTCTGTCCCAGCTTTACTGCCTTTAACTGAGCACAAGTGTGGATCTTCTTTAAGACAAGATACAAAGGTGTCTTCCAGAAAAAATGATAGAATTAATCTATCAGACGAGTGGGTAACATCTTAGACTTCTGCTTTCCTATAATCATCCAAGCACTCAGCGTCAACTTCTGTAGATGTCTATTCAGTTTCTCTCATTTCCAGACAAACACTGTTCATCTTTCCATATGGGCTATTTATACCTGTGCACTCACTTGAACTCATCTCTTTAGAAAGGCTATGGGTATAAAGGAAGCATTTTCCACCGCGTCATCAAGGACTTCATGATTCAAGGAGGGGACTTTACCGCTAGAGACGGCACTGGAGGTAACACCGTCTTTGCCTTCTCCCTTCCCACCTGCCTAGCTGAAACCAAAGCATCAGAGCCTCACAATTATAGGTCAAAACCGTAGAGTCAGCTCCAGTTCTTTTAGAAGGATGGAGTTGTAGCACCAGAATCCTAGCAGATATGAACCAGTGACGTGCTACAGGGAAAGAGGGTTACTAGATGGTTCATAGCCTTTATGCAGTATAGACATAGTCATTTGGCAGGATAGTTTGTAGGCATGAAGAAGATCTTACTCTCTCAGTACATAGAGGATAGAAAAAAGTCTGCCACGGAGAGAGGAGACTAAAACACAAAGGCATACCTGTAGTGGGGTGGCAGCCAGCAGCAAGTGTGGGGAGTAGGGGCTTGAAGGACACTGCTGGCATATTGGTGGCAGATCATGGTAAATTTTCGCCACTTCTATCAAAACTGCTTTCTTTTTAGTTAGCCTTTTTAAGAATGAGAAAAAAATTAAGTTATGGCTGAGCCATCAACAAATATAATCAAACTAAGTTTTATAAGAAAAGGTCAATTAAAAAAAACCAAATACTTAGATTTCTAGTTTCAAGTCACAGTGTGTTGTCTCTCCGGGGTCATAGTTGCCCAGTTCCACGGAGTGTTTTCCCTCCAGGGAGCATACTTTTTCAGAGCACGTACCATTCAAGTAGTTAGACAGGACTTAAATCTACTTCAGGATTAAATGCTTGTTTTGATAGACATTAGTGGCTAACTTTCTGAAGAAGCACTTGGGTGATTTTCAGGTATTATTTGAACTTTTACATTTGCCGCAATGGCTTATCGGTAAAAACAAATTATTGCCATTTAACTTCAATTTGCTATACACGTTTTGAAGATTGAGTTCTAGTTCTTATAAAAATACAAAGGTTTAAAGATGTAGCTCAGTGGTGGAGCACTTGCCTAGCGTGCACAAGGCCTTGGGGTGCAGCCTCTATCACCAGAAAACAAGAAAAAAATCGGACAGAAGTGGTCCAGGATATAAGTGCAGGGTGGAGAGGAGAAATGCCCTCGGTCTCCTCAGGGATGAGATTTGCTGCGCTTGGGGGGTAAGGTAAATTAAAGTTCTCTGAGTTTGGAAGAGAGGACATTTTGGACCATTTAGCCTAGATCTTCCTGTAAGCAGGGCTATCCTCCAGGACATCTTCTATGTCCTAGAGCAGTGGTTCTCAACCTGTGGGTCACAACCCCTTTGGGAGTTGAGGACCCTTTCGCCGGGACCACCAAAGACCATCTGCACATCATATATTTACATTACGATTCATAACAGTAGCAAAATTAAAGATATGACGTAGCAATGAAAATAATTTTATAGTTGGGGGTCACCACAACTTGAGGAACTGTATTCAAAGGTCATAGCATTAGGAAGGTTGAGAGTCACTGGACTAGACAGTCAGCTCTAAAATTCTTGGTTTAGATTTCCACTTCTGGTACTTGTAGCTGAGCCAGGATTCTGAGGTTTGGCAACTAATGGGCAAACAGACTGTCAGGAGGACAGGTGGGCAGGGCAAGCCCTTGAGGGGCTGGAACATAGGGTTAGCGTAAGGCAGAGACAGAGCCACCAGGGTGACTCAGCCACCTTTCCACCCTGTTTTCAGATGCCATCTTCCCTTCAGAAGAAGGGAAATGAAATCACTGATTCATTTGGTCAAGTTTTGGTTTGAGGCCATGGGTACTTTTGTCTTGTGCCATATTAAGGGCCTTTGGTTTGGTTCAGACCCTGGTGTCTATTTCTTTAATGAGTCAGGTTTTTCCTACCCATTCAGTTCTTAGGTTTGCCCAACCTCATTCCTGTCACCCATTGGATCCTATTAACCGATTACATGAAGACTTACGTATCTTTGAAGAGTCTGCTTCTGACAACCTGCTATCATCCCTCCTTGTTTTTGCCCCACCCAGGTATGAGCATTTATGGTGAGACATTTCCTGATGAGAACTTCAAGCTGAAACACTACGGCATTGGGTGGGTCAGCATGGCCAACGCTGGTCCTGACACCAATGGCTCGCAGTTCTTCATCACTTTGACCAAGCCCACCTGGTTGGATGGCAAACATGTTGTATTTGGAAAAGTCTTGGATGGGATGGTAATATGATGTATCTTTCTTTCCCTCTTACAAAGCTTTATATTTTTGAGTAGACCTTCAGTGATTCACTGCATCTTCAAATGTGTTGTTAGGTACTTATTATATGATGACTAGAGTTTTTGAAAGTGAACAAGTTATATATGGCATGGTATTTTAATTGCTGAAGTTAGGTACTTCAGTTAATTTAAGAAATGCAACCAAATAAAACAGGGACTGAATGTGCATTCAATGAACTATCATTTGGTATTAAAAAGTAAGAACATTTAAATACATGCTATAACATAAAACTAGCCAGCACAGGATTTACCCGGGGATGTCAGGGCAGGAACTCAAGACAGGAGGCAGGAATGAAGCAGAAGCTATGGAGGAATGCTGCTAACTGGCTTGCTCCTCATGTCTTGCTCAGCCTGCTTTCTTATATCATCCAGGGTCACCTGCCTAGGGGTGGCTCCGCCCACAGTGGGCTGGGCCCTCCCACATCAATCATCAACAAATGTCCCACAGGCTGCCCACAGATAGAGGCAGTTCCTCAGGTGAGGTTTCTTCTTCCCAGGTAACTAGTTTGTGTCAAGTTGACATACACAAAGCAGCATATCAGCCCTGGCTTCCCTTCACCTTTTGCTCTGTTTCCCTGGGTTTCATTTGAATGTGAGTTGCTTTGTGTCATCCGAGTTTACACAGCGTCTCACTGTTGTGGTTCTCCCACACATTTCTATTGCTATCCGGATTCCATGCAACCAAAGTCCAGGAACTGAGCTGTACTCTGGAGAACTCATCAGAAACGACGTTCTTGGTCACAGTGTCCTCTGTCCTTCAGTGTGAGACTTGGGTGCATGGGCTTGAGAGGCTGTCCATGGCCCCTACCACTTGGGATTGAATTACATCCACAGCAGAGTCAATGCTAGACAAATTGGCTTAGGTCATCTCTAAATCAGTAATGTCAGAGCCTGGGCCTACTTTTACGTGTGCTTTCTGGCTTAGACTAGGATAGGGGTAGAACTGAAATGGACCCAGATGCCATGCAAATAATTACAATGGATTGTAGCAGTTAAATAGAAGTATCTTTTATGAGAGCTATGGATTTACAAAACTAGCTAAATCTTTTTCAAATATAAAATGCTTATTAATAAAGAAGTGGGGAAATATATATTATCTGATTTTCTGAGAAACAAGTAGGGGGTGACTTTATGCTCCCTGAGTGGATTGATAGAGCATATAAATAAATAAATAGATAAATAAAAGTGTGTGTGTGTCTGTGTGTGTGTGTGTAAAATCCTAGGATAATCTCTTACGTGCTCCAGTCATGATGCCATTGTTTTGAAGAGCAATAATAGCAGATAAGGAGAATGCTGGAATTATTTGCAAAGCAGTGCTCCTCGGCTTGCATGATTTTTATATTGATGTAACGTGTCCTAGAGCCGGGGATGTAGCTCTGTTGGTGGAGTGTTCTTTATGCTTAAAGAAGCACTGAGTTTGATCCCCGCACCACTTAATGCCGTCACCCCAGCATTTGGGAGGTGGAATCAGGACTATCAAAAGATGAAGGTCTTAATCCCAGCACCTTTAATCCCAGCACTGGGGAGGCAGAGACAGGCGAATCTCTGAGTTTAAGGCCAGCCTGGTCTACACAGTGAGTTCCAGGACAGCCAGGATTACAACAGAGAAACCCTGTCTTGAAAAAAACACAACCAAACAAAACAAAACAAAAAAATCACCAACAACAAAATAGAAGATGAAGGTCATCCTCAGCTATGTAGTGAGTTCTAGGTCAGCCTGATACATGAGACCCTGTCTCAAAAGAGCAGTCACAACAAACATTCCCATTTCCTGTGAATCGTCTGTTCTTTCGCTCTTGCCAGACGGTGGTACACTCCATAGAACTTCAGGCGACGGATGAGCAGGACCGCCCACTTACCGACTGCACCATCGTCAACAGTGGCAAGATAGATGTGAGAACGCCCTTCGTGGTCGAGGTCCCTGACTGGTGACCCCTGGCGGAAAACAAGGAGCACACGCTGGCTGGTCCCTGTGTGCCTCTGCTCTCCATCGGCTCCCTTCTGACTCTTTAGTTACTTCAAGTTGTAATTACAAAAAGAAAGATTTGAAAATCAACCACACAGCCAGATGTCCTGGCAAACACCTGCAATCCTAGATTTGGGAGGTGGAGGCAGGAGGATCAAGGCCAGTGTTAGGTAAATAGTGAGTTTTTGGCAAGCCTGGTCTATATGGAACCCTACTTAAAAAATAAATGCCACAACAACAAAAATCAACGGAAGTTTATTGTGCATGAATCTTGGCATATTATCTGCTCAGGTACTTTAAATTGAAATGATATACCCTTCTTTTCCAATGGTGCTATTTTTTTAAATCAGAAAACTTTGTATTGGCTATTTAAAAACACAGTCTTCTATTTGTTTAGTTTTACTCAGTTCCGTGTAATCTCCATGTTGGGTGATCCAGAAGGTTTGTTTGTGAAAAGTAACTACAATGAGGTTTAGAATTCTGTGTTCAAATAATTCTTGTCAGGTCAAGGGAAGTTTGAGTAGTAACAATTGTTGTATGTAATCAGCATTTTTGTGTTTTGATGTTCCTTATATTAAACTCTTTTTATATGACTTGGCTCCTTGGCAAGACTTTTATTTTTTAAATTTTTTTTATGTGATGAATCTTTTGTCTGCACATATGTATGTCTGTGTACTGCCCATGAAGTCTGGAGGAGAGTACCAGATCCCCTACCTGGTACTGGAGTTATAGACAATTGTGAGTTGCCATATGCATGCGAGAAATTGAACCTGGGTCCCTTGGAAGAGCAGCAGAGATGAGGAGGCACAGAAACTATATCCTGAACACATAAGCTGATCACTAATCTTCACTTAACATTGGGACTGTCTCCTGAGTCCAGTTGCTAAGGAATCCTAGTTGGTAGTGAGTCAAGATTCAGGCTGTGTTTAAATGAAATGGGACAGTACAGTGTTCTCAGGGCTGTGTGACATCTGTGGCTGTACAGCAGAGGACAAGCTCTGGTTAGATGGAAAGAGAATCATGCCAGGCAGTGAGGAATCAAAGATATCGCTAATCATCTCAACAAGAAAACTATCTCAGCAAGAGATGGCTCCACAGATGAGAACACTCGCTCTTCTCTCAGAAAACCCAGCTCTGATTCCTAGCACCCACAGGGCAGTTCACAGTTGTCTTTAATTCCAGTTCCAGGGACTCCAACACCCTCTTCTGGCCTCTAGGCTCCAGGCATCTACATGGTGCACATACACACATGCAGGCAAAACACATATATAAATCTAAAGAAAAAAAAAAGAATTAAAAAAAGTTTTGAAAAATCAGAAGTAGGCACCCTTGTTGCCGCTGGAGGTGGTATTTATTATAAAGTCTATGATATGTTGGGGAATGGTTTGCTCATATTTTTCACAGCAAATATTTATTGTGGGGCTCTGCTGTGTCAGATCTGACTTTTGGGATATGACAATGGACAAAGAGAAATGAGTTCATGCAGTTGACATTCTAGTGGAGAAAATGGAAAGTCAGCAAGCACAGAGATGTGGGAGATGAAGATGACATATGTATTGGTAGGGCCAGGTGGCAAACCCTTTAGAGCAGCTTCCTATGAACCCCTAGAGGGATCGAGTTTGCACGAAAATGTGAAGAGTGGGAGGCGACCTGGAAAGATGACCCTGTATTTGTTACTTTTCTATTGCTGCGATGAAACAACACATCCGAGGCAACTTACAGAACGAAAGTTTTGTGTGAGTTCGTGGTTCCAGGAGATTGAGCCCACCGGCGTCACACCAGGGAAGTGAGAGCCGGAAGAGAAGCAATGGGAGCAGCAAGCTCAGAGCTCGCATATTCAACTACAAGCAGGAAGCAGAGAATGTGAACTGAGATTAGCATGTGGCTTTTAAACCTCAAAGCCTATCTCAGCGACCTACTTCCTCCAGCTAGGCCACACCCACTAAACTTACCCAAAAATCACCACCATCTGGGGACCAACTATCCAAGTATCTGAGCCTGTTGGGGGCAGTCTCATCCAAACCACCACAGACCTTCTAGGAAGAAGAAGAAAAAAAAAAAAAATACAGAGGCCTGATGTGAGGAGTGAATTCCAGGGCACACCAGCATTTGGGGGCCTGGCGTGAAGGGGAGCAGGATGAGATAAGGCCAGACTACAATGCTGAGCCTGGCCAACTGGAACCTGGGTACCAGGACGGGGATCCGTTGGTTTCCAGTACAATGGAACTGTAGGGTTAGTAGGAACAGACATGGCAGAATATGCATTTCAGGAAGATTAGTTTGTCTACTGTAAGAATTTTTAAATGAGCAAAATGGAAAGAAATAAGTATCAGGAAACCCAAACACTCATTCCCTGTGTTCCCTCTTCTGGGATTTGGCATCAAAAGCAATCTTAGCCATAACGGACACCACTATTTCGGTCAGCCCTTCATCCTAGCTCCTTCTTGTGGCAATGGCTGCCCAACTTCTCCCTCCTGCCACTTTGGGGAATTGTACCATTCCCCCAACTACTTCTTCAGATGCATTGACCCTACAGATGGGTACACACCTGCCTAGCAATGTCTTTCATTACTAAGTACAGGAAAGACCAATAAAAAATATCATCCCTCTTGGTTCCCGTGAAGTAGGTTCTGTTGCATACCACGTGACTATGCAGTAGTTCATCAGGCACTAACATTGCTGTGAAGGAAAACAGCAGAGGAGAGTGGACAGGGTGGTGGGGATCTATGTGAGTGGGAATGGCAGTCAGTGATGGGCAGCAAGCCATATGATGCTGGGAGAAGAGTAGGTGCGGAGAATAGAGGGGTCAAGAACAGTATAGCCCCCAGGGAAGGGCAGGCAGGTGGGTCCAATGGACATCAGAGGCTGGAACGCAATGCCCAGTGGCTTGATGCTTGTCCTGGCTAGTTTTATATCAACTCGACACAAGCTAGAGTCATTGAGGAGGAGGGAATCTCCACTAAGAAAATGCCTCAATAAGATTGGGCCACAGGCAGGTCTATGGGTCATTTTCATAATTAGTGATTGATAGGTGGAGAGCCCAGTCCATTGTGGGTGGGGCCATTCCTGGGCTGGTGGCCCTGGGTTCTATAGGAAAGCAGGCTCTGTAGGCCATGGGGAGCAAGCTAGTAAAGCAGCACACTTCTGTGACCTCTCTATCAGTTCCAGCCTCCAGATTCCTGCCCTGTTTGAGTCCCTGTCCTGACTTTCTTAGATGATGGACAGTGAAAAGGAAATATAAGTAAAATAAACTTTTCCCTCCCTAACTTGCTTTTGGGTCATGGCATTTCATTGTAGCAATAGAAACCCCACAGAGCTGTCCCTCTGCGGGGGGTCGAGTCCAGCTCTAATCTGCTCGAGGGTTCCTCAGTCTCCAGGATGGAGGATAAACAACAAACGTTATAACAAATGAACTCAGTAGTTCGTTCTTCTATGGGACGCTTTTTGCACTTTAAAAAATGACATGCACGTGTTTTAGAAATAAAACGCAGGAGCGTTTTTAATAAGAAAATTAACAGTGTACATATTAAGAGGAGAGGAAGACAAAGCACACTGTCAAGGGGGAAACCCCACTGAAAAGAGAGTGAACTGCTGCTGGCAAAAACTTTTAAAGGGCCAGTGCCGGGTTGTTTTTTTTTTTTTTTTTTTTTTTTTTGGTATGCAGATTATGGTCACAAGCAGGTGCCAGTCACCCTGGCAGGGGCCATCTTGGTATGAAGGTGTCAGTCTAGGTTGCAGCCAGTGTCCTCTCTCCTGCGGCCTGCAAGTTTTGAGGTTATTTCAAAGAACATTTGACACAATGATCCATTGATGGTTGGATGCTCCTGTTGGCTGAATTCAGCTCTTTTGGTGTGGATTCATTTTCCAGATGTGCTAATTTTTCTTTTAGCTTCTATCAGTTAAAGGCTTATCTATCACTTCCTGAAGTACCAACACTCGCCCCAGGGATGGCCTTTATGATGTGCTAGCAGTATGCATAGATAGTTCCTGCAAGGTTTTCAGGTGAAGTGGCTGCATTCCTTTCTCAGCCAACAACAGCCAGCTCCAGCTTGGGTAGGCCATGTCATGGGCTTCAGTATCCCTCAACCTGGCCCAATGCATGGTTCAGGTCTGGGGGGGTTTGACCTCAGTTGTATTAATCAGCCTCAACCATGGGAATCAGCTGGACTATAGGAAAAGAGCAGCTGCCTTTGTGCAATAGATGCAATGGAGTAAGACTGAGAATGAAATTATCAGAGAAAGAGGCAGGTCCAGAAGAAAAAAAGATGAATTCTTACACACAATGTGAAAGCAAAAGGAGGGATTATTTGGGGTGAGGAGAAAGAGAAGGGAGGAAAGAAAGACAGTAAAGGGGAAAATAAAAACAGTATATTGTGTGTGTGTGTGTGTATATGTATATGTATATATATACTATAACAGTATATAATATATTATATATAGTAATATATAATGTAGTATATATTATATATTAATATATAAGTGGGGCAATGAGCCTCATTACTTTGCATGCTAACTTTAAAAAAATCAATGAAGAAAATGAGAAAACATGAGTTCCTGAAGACATCATTTAGCCTCTGTGTCCAGTTATGTCTGGATTTTAATTCATCCCTTGCTTTTCACCACCAAGCCAATACATCTCCCTTTTTCGCTTAAGCCAGGGCACATTGATTTCCTTTGACTTACAACCTGAACTCTTTGTCTAACAGAGCAATACTGAAAACATTTTATACTCAGAGCTTTAGAAATAACTAAAGGCAAATACTGGAAGAAACATTACTCCCCCAGTGTTTATAAAGTATATAATACATAACAAAATAGTATCAATCATTAGACTGGTATTAATGATGAGTTTAATTTTTTATTTTTGAAACATGGTATCATGCATCTCAGGATAGCCTTGAACTTTCTATATAGCTGAGGATAGCATTGAACTTCTGATCCTCCAGCCTCTACCTCCCAAATGCTGAGATCACAGATCTATATCAGGTTTATGAACCTTAGGCAAGCACACTGCCAACTAAGCTGCATCTCCAGACCCTCAGGGGTGGTTTTTAGAAGCAGAAATCCTGGCTGGCAAGATGGCTCTGTGGATAAGGGCATCTGCTGCCACTCCTGGAGACCTGAGTTCATCCTGCGTGGACGCACAGAGTGGAAGAGAACCGACCCTCACACATTATCTTTTGACCTCCAATGTAAGCTATGTCATATGCCTCCCTCACCCTCACACAATAAATAAGTAAATTTAATGAAAAGTAGAAATTCTGTATGCAGTAAAGCCCCCAATTATGTAAATACAACCGATAAAAGCAAACAGAGCAAACACAGCTTTATACAGTGAATGTAAATAGTGGGAGATTTTTACCAAAGTTTGTTGTATACATTCTCCTTTTTTCAGATTCCCAATTATTCTTTAGGGTACATTACATTAGTAATAACAACAACAAAACCCCTATATTTTAAATAAAGAGAAGAAGAGGCTCTAGTATTGGAAAACACACAAGCCACCACAATCCCATGCCTAAGGACGTGCACCTTGGACCATATCTGCCATCTAGGTTTTAATCGATATGAGAGGAAGCGACACCTCTCCAGTGACAAGGCAAAAGTAGTTCATCTTAGAAGTGATGAAATTCTGAGAGCATTTGAGCACTGGTGGTAAATCATCACATCTTTGACTGTGACAGATGACCAATGAGCTAATGACATCCTGCCCTACCCAAAGGAACTTATTTTTTGTATGTTGAGGGCCAGGCTTCATCCTGAAACACCAGCAAACTGATTGCAATGAAAGTAGGAACTGTGGCTTTTTGAACAAATTATACAAGTGTGTGTGTGTGTGTGTGTGTGTGTGTGTGTGTGTGTGTGTGTGTGAACAAACTTTGGGAGCTGGTTTTCTCTTCCTACCATGAGGGTTCTGCAAACAGAACTCAGGTCATCTGGCTTGGTGGCAGCACCTTTACTGGCAAGCCATCTATCTCATTGGCCCTGCCTGTCACTTTTGTAGTCTAGCGTGTTCTGCAGCAGTTTTTGAAGAAAACGGTTCACTATTTTGCTGACCCTGATGATAAAAGGGTACATGTGTAGCTGTGGGCAGATGTGGACTCAGAGGAAAATTACACTGGACACCATCACCACGCCCAAGTTATTATAATTTAGTCTAGAATCACTTTAGTAAACAATTTAAAACATTCTGGCATCCTTAGTCCTAATCTGCCTTATTCCCTACCAGTGCTAGTTAGCAATTTTCTGGATCACCAACTTAGTGCTCAGTGAAATTTATTCGTGGGTCACATTAGTTAGAATGACAGTTACACAATTATCAATTACTTCATTTTTGATGATTCTTAGATTTTTGAATAAAACTCAAATCAACCTCATTTCTCAGTACAGCTGGTTTGAGTTACAAAAAGGCAAAAACATGGCAAGGCTTTTAATAAGAGGTTTGGTCTTGTTTTTCAATATTCTTATAATTTAGGCGGGCAAATAAATCTTTGATCTAGAAGGTTTAGAAATTCAAACACCCCTCGAGGCATGTTTGTGTTTTTCAACTTAAGGAAAAGTGAAAACAGTATTTGTAATGGAAAATTTTTGCACCACTAAGTACATAGCAGCTTCCACTTAGTTCTGTAATTCAGTGCGTGGATTTAAGATTTTGCCTGAGAGCAAGCTTTCGCTGTGATACAACATAGCCCTAGACTTGCTAGTGATAGGCCAGAGTGGTGGAGAAGCAGCTGTAACTAATGCAGAATTGGGGTGGCAAGGCAGGGGAAGTGGCAGGAAAATGTCTGTATGACAAATATTAGGAGACAAAGCAAAGTGGATCTCAAAACCCCATCACCAACCCCTGTGTCCCAGCACTGTTTCAATCAGGATGCTTGAGAGACAAACGTGTAGGACCCAGTATGTCCAACACTCCCATAGTACCTGCTTTTGGGGGGAATAATTTCATAACTGGCCTCTGAAGCATCCATTCCCTTCTCATTCTGTGCTGGGCCAGGCCCACCAAGGACCAGCGAGTCTCCCCTCCAGTCTCTACCTGGCAGAAGATTCCTAACTGCCCGAGTCTCAAGTGCGCATACGTCAATCGTCTCTGTGATACTTCTCCTACTTTGCCACTAAGCAGATTGGTTATTCACCAGACAGGATCACACTATTCTGGAAGTCGCATGAGGTCAAGGATTCCACATTTAGAAGGAGGTATTTATGGAGACATTTAAATTTACGGAGATATTGAAGGAGATATTTAAATCCACATTTAGAAGGAGAGCAGGGCTTTACAGACACCGTGCTCTCCTCTGATGAGGTGGAATAGCCGCGGTATGCAGGTATACAAATTCATGCGGGTAGTCATTTCTAAGTAGATGATCTCTCATCTTCTACCACGCTAAAGTATCTCACCAGCTGGAGGTGGGGATGGACAACCATAACTATAGCACCGAGGAAGCTGCTCAGGAGGATGGGAAATTCAAAGCCAGCCTGGGCTACATGGTGAGTCTAAGCTAAGTGGGGACACATAGTAAGACTATGTATGCTGTGGTGCGGCATGCCTTTAATCCCAGCAGAGTAGGGAGACCTCCGTGAATCTGAAGCCACCAGCCTGGTCGACCTACAAGTTCCAGCCAGCCAGGATGACATAATAAGCTTGTCTCAAAGCAAACAAAGCTAACTATACATACAAATAGATGTATTTAAATAAATCAAGTACTTTAACAGTTTGGTCCCATCCCAACAATTTCCTGATGGGTTGGTCTTCCGCTGGAGGTCTGTAGCTCTCCCAGTACCCCTTAACTCTACGCCCACCTATGCCTCCAAGAAGTATGATTTCCCACCCCACTCAAAACGAATTTAAACTTTTAAATTGATTAAATATTCATTCCATTTCAGGTGGAAATAGTTAGAAATGCCCAGGACTCTGTCTCCTGAGCTTCACAGTACATCAGGATTCAGCGTCACCTCAGCACATGACAGGTCTGAGCTTTGTCCAGATGGTGAGTTCCAGAAGCTTGGCCATGTGAGTGGAGACACTGTGTTTCCTACAATTCATGGGTGCTGCTGATATAGCCTGCACTTCAGAAGCCACTGAAAGCATCATGATGGGGTGTGGAGCCACCACAGTAGACCCTGTGACCTATGGCGGGGAGTGATTGATACAGCTTAGTTCTCCACACGTACGAAAAACAGACCCAGACCGGAAAGAACAGGGTTGGTATATGTGGGGAACCGGATAGGCCATAGCCGGCAGAAACAGTACCGGCACAAAATGTGTGCAAAAGGTAGCTCAAGGAGGGCTATGCGTCTCTAAGAAGATGTGGTAGCACACACAGCCTGTAACCACAGTCATCACAGCTCTTGAGGCAAAGGTGGGAGGGCCACAGATTCAAGGCCAGATTGGATTACCTAGCAAGAACCTGTCTGAACAGAACACACACAAAATCCAGAGTTCCAACACTGCAAACAGAAGGTAGACTGGAAAGTGGACTGGCCTGAGCTCTGCAGAAGAAAGGTTCAAATGCCGGTGCCCTGTGTACACTGGCAGCCCAGGTCAAGCTGTTTCCTCCTCTAGTTTGACCTTCCTCTTGGTGGCATGGGACTCCAGGACAGTGGTGAGCTTCAAAGGCACTGTCTGTGTCCAGGACTTACTCAGAGGCTACCAGTCCCAAGTCAACATTCAGATTAGCTACTTTTTATCACCTTGAATCTCTGATTTTCAACTACAGCTATGTATAGCAAGATACCGTCTTAAAAAAGAAACCTCAATGGAATAAGAAGGCAAAACTCTAGTCCCAGAACATGCATGGGAGAAGCTCTGGAGTATCCGAGTGAAATGGGTATCAGAGCTGGGAACAAAGCAGGTATCACAGAGACAGCTTGTAGACAAGAAATTTGCAGGTCAGATTTACAAGCATATTTTCACATTTCTAAAATAAGTTAAACCTATCCCAATAGCTTTATAGTTGCTATATTCTCCTCTTCTTCACACAGAAATACATTCTGCTTCACCACCAAAGTTATGGCTGTCACAATGTGTCTGCATAGATAGAAAACAAATGTTGCAAACATTTCAGTTTGGAACTAGTGGCTGCTATTTCCCCAAGTTTCCCTGCTGAACTCAAAATCTACAATTATCATCAAGGATGAAAGCCAAAACAGCCAAGATGATGCTGACTTCCAAAGAGTAGACAGACTGAACTTTACTCCCTAACTCAGAACAGTGAAAAACACTCCCTAGTAAATGGTTGACAATTTGAGAAACAGAGTTATATCTTTATTCTTTAGAGGCTATCACAGTGCCTTGCTGTTTTGGAGGAACTCAAATGTACTTCATTGAATGAATGGATACAGAACTAAATACAGAATTCCCCCCCCCCCACACACACACTGTATAACCATTTTAAATGAGAATGTTTCTCAAACGTGTCAATCATCAATTGATATTTTTTCAAATTATCTTCCTGTGGCCACTTACAATACCCTGACTTGAATAGGTGTGTCTTTGGATAGTGGATTCTGAAGGAATTAGGAAAGTAAATTTCACAAGCTGCTCATCCAGAGTTCAAGGCCAGCCAAGGCAACACCATAGATTATCTCAAAGACTCACAGAAAGGGTAGAGGGAGAGTTTGAGGTGTAAGAAAGAGAAAAGAAGAAGAGATGTGAGAAAGAAGGTGAGAAAAATTCTTCGAGATACTAAACATATTGGTCAGAAGGCCCCAGCATGTCTCCAAGCAACACAGGCTATGGCCGTTGCTCTTAGTTGCCCAGTATAGCTAGTTAGTATGACTCTATTGCTGAAGACACAGCACACATTGATAATGAGATATTGAGAAATCACTGGAACTGATCTGGAAACCTCCTCTCTGCTGGTGGGCTTTCATAGTGCCCAAGGTATTATGTGGGTTGCTACGTGAGAAGTAATCAATGGACTTACCCAGTGGTGGACCCAAAATTACAACACTGATATACTAGGCAAATGGAACCTACTGGTACAATGGCATGACTATAATGGGGCTGACCAATCACTTTGTGATTGGAATTGGAGCCTGCTCTACAGGAAGGAATTAATGCCTGGACCATAATTACGGTCAAAAGCCCATGGCTATGGTCACCAGCCCATAGGAGAGAACCCATTATCATTTTTCTAAATATACATGTTGTCAAACTGCCTTCTAAATATTTACAATTGTACCCAATGCTGCTCTCAATCTTTGCCAAATAAGCTTCTGTTTGCAGTAGACAGTGGCTAACACGGAGACTCCTAAGTGGTCAAAGTGATGAGAATAAAGTGACTACTGAGCACTTAGCTATAAATGGGGCATTTACATCAACCCCTCCCTTCCCAAAGCCCAGGGAACATCATGGGAGAGAGGGCAGAAAGAATGTAAGATGCTGTCTTCTGGACATGACATGGCCAGCATCACACTTATGAACACTGATGAACTTAAGAGCATCTACAGTCACCGATACAAAGTCTACGTAAGATCAAGCCCATCAACATTCCAACACGGACTGGGGACTCAGGAGGCTCCACCTCTAGCTGAGGAGCTATCAGCAACTGATAGCTGCTGAAAGGGGAAGACTCACTTTTCTTTGGGGGTGTGGCTATTGGTGGGTTGCTCATGGTATAGTGGATGGCTCCTGTTTTACTTTGCTTTCTATTGCTGTAAAACAGACCACGATCAAAAGCCACTTGGGGAGGAAAGGGTTTATTTGGCTTACACATCCTGATCACAGTCTATCACTGAGAGAAAGCAAGGCAGGAACTCAAGCAGGCCAGAAAGTGAAGCAGAGACCATAGAACACTGTTTCCTGGATTGAGTCACTCAACTGGCTTTCTTATTCAACCCAGGGCCACCTGCCCAGGGGTGGCACTGTCCAAGTGGGCTGAGCCCTCTCACATCAATCATTAATCAAGACAATACCTCTCAGGCATGCGCATAGTAATTCCTCAACTGAGTTTCCCTCTTCCCAGTAGATTCTAATTTGTGTCAGGCTGGCAAAACCAATCATCAGAGTTTCAAACACATGCTCATGCAGGCATGATTAGACTCAGTGGGTTATTAAAGAGGGCACAAATGTAGAAAATATTAGGAAGGTCTTAGAGGAGTGGGGAGAGGGATTTGGGTTATATACACTAGCGATATACTGTACACATGTATGAAGTTGTCAAAGAATAAATAAAAAGTGTTTTAGAAAGATGCTAAAAGTTAATCCATTAAGTCTCTAACAGTGGTTCCTACCAGTGTGTGTCAGGTCAGCTGCATGGTTCTAACTCCTCAGATGGGATGGTCCAGGCTGACTCAGGATTCTGATAGATGGCTCCAGCTGATGATCATAGAATTTTGAACCCAGTTTGAATTTTAGAAGTTTGCAGGACTATGAGAGCAATGTGTGTGTGTGTGTGTGTGCCCAAACTCCTGCACCCATGGCAAAGGGCACCAGTGGGATACTCTGTCCTTACAGAGTACCACTTGTCCCAAACCACTCCATTTGTTTCCCACCGTGTGTGTGGAGCACATCCACACTGTACAACCATCCATCTCCAGAGCTGTTATCTTCTACAAACAAACACCAATTCCCCACACCCCTTTCCTCTAGTCCCTGGCACACCCACTGCCGTCTTTTGGTGTCCGGGAGACTGACTACTCTAAATACCACATACAAATGGAGTCATACAGTATTTGTCCTTCCAAGACTGGCTTATTCAACTTCTATCTTCGAGGCTCATTCATACAGCACACACACCAGAATATACCCGTCCTTCCCCCACTCCTCCGTGGAGGGACACTTAGGTCATTTCTCCTTCTGGTTATTGTACACAGTTCTGTGAGCACAGATAGAAAAATACCACCTTCAGCTGCTGCCCTCCTTCCCAGAATCCCTGAGTCATACGGGAATTGTACTTAAATTTTGGAGAATCATTATACTATTTCCCACAGAAATGCAACAGACAATAGTTCCTGCTTCTTTGCACCCTTCAGTAGTGTTGTGTTCTCATGCATAACAGCCATCCTCAGGAGTATGCCTGAATTAACAACATGCTGAAGCAGCCACTGTCCGTCGATCAAAGTTAACTAGAGAGATGAAAGCCCTTTCAGAAAAGTCATTTCTGAAGTGTGATTATTTCCCCAAAATGAGATCCCAGGATTTCCGTTTTCCAAAGTGGGCTTATAAATGTAGGGTTTGCCAGGTAGCAGTCATGATGCTAGAAGGCACTGTACACAAGGATGGTTTTTGAAGGGCAGCAGGAAGGAACACCAGAAGAAAGGACACCAGAGCCAAGGCAGCCAGTATGCAAATAAGCAGAGCAGAGGTGAGGCAGGAGAGGAGCTCTGCACAAAGCAGCAGGGGACAGGAGGGCAGAATGTCAAACAGCCTGTGGATGGAGCAGGAGGGGATGGACTACATCCTGGCTCAAGTGGATTTTTCTTTTCCTTATTTCTGTCCTCTGCTCCTTTACTTCTCTATCGCTCATGAATCTGAGCTTTGAATGGATCAGCTTTTTCCTACTTCCCCACATGCAGAGCTTCAGGCTCGGCTCAGCACCACTCACATTGTGAGGTTTGTGTGTATGGCATGGTGTGGTCTTGATGCACGTACGTAGCTATAGGCACAATTCTCATACACATAACGTAAAATAATCTTAAAAAAATCAAAACAAATGTTAGATGGACAATATATTCTTGTCTATGGAGAAATTATCTCTCAAAGTACTATATAGAAAAACTAAGTACCTACCATGGCTGCTCATAGGAGGGGTGGAGGGATAGGAGGAAGGTTTCTTTATAGATCCTTTTGTATTTTTTGTAATATTTCCAATCATAGAAACATATGCCATCATCTCCCCAGTGTGTCCTGAGCTGTGTTGTGGCCACCAGCTTATTCCCAGACTCCACTGCAATGGGAGACGACACCACACTACTACACATTGGCTGAATGCTGATGGGCAATGGAGTGGAAGATATGGGTGGCTGTGGGATGAATGCCAACTTCCTACTGCTCTGGGCTGTGGATACTGACCAGCAAATCACATGTGTATTTTTTTTTTAATTTTGGTGTGTACATACACACATGCTCATGTATGTATGTACATGCATGTGGCCAGAAGTAGACATTGAGTATCTTCCACAGTGGCTCTCACTTTATTTTTTGAAACAAGGTCTTTCATCACTGGTGGAGTTGCTGATCCATCTAGACTGGCTGGCCAGAGAGCCCCATGGGTCCTCCACCTCTTGGGTGTTAGGATTATAGAGCATGTCCTGGGGACCTGACATACAACCTTCTGTGCTTAAAAGGCCATAGTGGTTTATAGCTCCTGTAAGAACCCCAAGTGATAAGATTATATACTAAAATTTTATTTTTTTAAAGATTATTTATGCATTTTATATATATGGGTATGGCCTGCATGTATACACACCAGAAGGGGGCATGAGATCTGATGGAACTACATTTACAGATGGTTCAGAGGATTGTGACCCATGTAGATGCTGAGAATTGAACTCGGGACTGAGCCATCTCTCCAACCCACAGACTAAATTTTTAAATGAATAAAAAAATAGGTCATTGCTAAGATGTGGTTTAATTTTCAAACAAGAATGATTTATCTTTGTGTTGGTTTTGAGACAAGGTCTTACTATGTAGCTCTGGCTGGCCTGATACTAGGTATCTAAACTAGGCTGATATCAAACTTACAGTGATCCTCTTGCCTCTGCCTCACAAGTACAGGTGTGAGCCACTACTAACAGCTAAAAGATTTCTTGAGTAGCATACCACTCTATATGTATGGTCTTTATTTACTTAAAATTTTTTAATTTGGTAAATCATAAAGTATTTAGTGAGTATCCACCAGCTTAGTAATGGATGAGGTTATCAGATTATCAGATCAATACATGTCTATGTGAATATGGAAGAGGAGTTGTGTTTGTGGGCTGTGTTTATGTAGAAAGAGACATAATCTGTGCTTCCAGTAAAATTCTGGGAAAAGACAAATTCAAAGACTTTTCTTTATTTTTATTTAACTCAAAATAGCTAGTAACAAAAAACATTTTAAAAAGTATCTCTAATACTTTACTATTTAGTTATTTTTGGTTGATAACACTTGGTTACTTTATTTCCAACATGTTACTTTATTTTCAACATTACACAATCCATCATAAAAACGTATCTTTAAAAGTTTGCAGCAGGCTTTCAATCTGTAGATTTAGAGTCCTATAAAAATTCATGACATGGTACTTTCAATTGTAAATATTTTCTCCCACATTTAAATTTATGACAATTCATAATCATAAGTAGGCTGTTCATCAGCACATACACACTAGTAGGACATACGCTCTGCTCCATCATAAGCAAAAGATGACCACATGTGACTTCCAGGGGAGACAGCATCAAACATCTAACTCACATCAATCCACATGTGATGTCGGTGAAGAGGAACCTACAAGAACGACCACACAAAAGTCTGTGGCAACAACCATGAATGTACACCACGGAGGAAACCCAGCCACAAACGGTCCATCTGCTCCCTGTTGCGGCTGCTGTCAACTCACACTGACTCACAGGGGACGAGAATTTTGCAGTGTGATTCTAGTGTTTAAAGTACGTACTTTCTATGTGAAATGGACCCTGGAGACCTGCCAGGGGCGTCAGCTGGTCTTCAGAGGAGCACTCATCATTTCCAATACTAGAGAAAAAAATAGTGGAGGACAGACTTCTGGCATAGCGTCTTTCAGAGAGGTCTCAAGGATTGCCCCAAACCCCAGTTCATCTCAAGCACTGATGCTGGAAGCTGTGGGTGGGAGGCAACTCCACTGTAATGGAAACTAAAACGCATTCTACTCAGTCAGTGCATTCTATCAGCAGGACTGAATCTCCAGTCTGGCCCTTTGCTCACGTTCAGCACAGAGGGTGTTCCAGGACATTCTTCTGGTGCAGGCACTCCAGGATCCAGTGTCCCTGCTGTGAAAATCCCATGGTGGAAAGATGAGTGTGTCGAGGTCTAGACAGAAGGCCACCAAAGTTGCTCAGTGTCTGTATAACTCAGGATATGATTTCCAATTAGCAAATGGTGCGACTGAAGCAGAGGCTGGCTCTATCATAGTGTGACACTTGGTGCTCTCAGGAATCCACTGTGGCTTCCTTTTCCTGGCTGCCCAGGTAGGAATCTCCCGTTTTCATTTTAAACGAATGGCCTTAAACTGACCCCGCCCCTATTCCGTTTCTATTTTTAAAAGCACCATTCTAACTGAAATGTCCTTGTTCTGAAGGAAGCTAGGACTGTGAATCTTCCCACTGGCTAGAGCTGTTGTGCCACGGAGTTTCTGTTAAGTTGGTAGAGATATTGATTTTCTTGCCAGCGACACTGAGACTTGCTTCAGCCTCTCCCAGCCAGGCAGGGTTTCTACCTGGGCTGCAGATGAGAGTAAAATATTCCATGAAGTACTCCTTCGATGACCACATTTGGAAAATCTGAAAAAGAAAAGGAAAACTGCTTTTCTTAACATGCACGCGATTGTGTTTTATGGACAAAGGTCAGAGCCGCCACGTTTCTCTGGAGTCCACGTGACTGAGCCGCTTGTCCTTGGTCAGGAAAGGTCAGAGATCAAGGCCACAGTGTCAGTGGGTCAGGGCTACTACTTGGGCATATTTACTCACGGGCAAGGAGAGCTGCCATTTGTGCTTGTCATCCAGAGACCACTTTTGCTACTGCCAGGCGCTGCAGGACTACACGGCCAGATTTGTAGTGTATCGATTCGGGGGGCTGCTCTTCTAATGGTTAACGCCGCTAGGGCCCAGCTCTTTATCTGGATGTTTCCTCACAAGGAAGATGGATTACGCTGGCAATTCAATTTCTAAGAAAATCTCAATACACTTGAAGGAATTCCAAGATTTCTACTGGGAATACTTGGCTGTGGTTTTTCCACTGAGGCTTACGGAGGCACTTAGTCCAAGTAGTTGCGTGTGTGCTTGCTGTGGGTGCACTTTTGGAGGGCAGAAAAGATGGAGCCTGCCTTTTTAACTCAAAAGGGAAAAATTCTAACACAGGTCGTCCTGTTAAAATGGAAAAACCGGCTGCATTTTTGTAGAAGGCACAAAGGAAGTGCGGGGCATATACACGGTACATTGAGCCAGTTTCTAGTGTCAGAGCAGGTAAGTATTATGGACTGTGCAGGGGACCAATCTTCCCAGGGCTCGGATGTTTCGGTTTTAGCTTCTCTTTGTACACGATTACATCAGGGCGAGGTCAAAGCTGAGCACTCTGAGTAGAGCTATTATGCAAATGGTCCAGCACATTTAATTTTTTTCTCATACAGCCATTCCCTATATCGACCTTGTAAAGTCACACACAGGGGAACTGGGCTTCATCGGAGAAGGTGGGAAGGCTCCAGAGGAATAAGAGCAAGGGAGCTATGGCAAGGGAGCCTAGAGGGCTCAGAATCCTTAGTGGAAGCCAGGCAGTAAGGGGACTGACACTCAGGAGGCCAGAGGTACCAAGTCAGACCTCCTGAGATCTCATGGGAATTTGGACTTTATCAGAAATGTACTGAGGGCCTTGGGGGGATTTTAAGTGAACTGAGACAATATGAAATTTTGAAATTTTGCCACTCAGAGAACAGATTAAAGCAAGTGTGAGGTGGACAAGGACCCATGTGCTCGCTGCTGCAGTTCAGAGTGAGATCCTGACTCAGAACGCAGAAAAGTGGAGAGATACTAGGAATGAAGATGTGACTAGCGGTAAAAGGGAGAAGTCAAGGGTACAGCGGTGTGGGGCGGTACATGCTTGTCGTCCCAGGACTTGAAAGCCGAGGCAGGACCTCAAGTTCAAGGGCAACTGGATTACATAGTGAGACGTTGTCTCACAAAAAGGGCTGGAAGAACAGAAGGAAGGAGGGGAGAGGGGGCAGGACGAGAAGAAAATAATTAACAATAATTGAAGTCTTCACAGGTGCTCCTTGGGTTTCTGTCATACTAAGCCAGAGGGCTGTGGGAGAAGCTGAGGAAGGAGGGTGAAACAGAAGCCAGTCAATTCCGTTTGGGATCAGCTGAGTATGAGACACCCTTGAGTTTAGTCAAGGGTGAAGTCAAGTAAGTAGCTGCATGAGTTCACCTTAGTAAATATGTATGGAAAGGGCTCTGCATGCTGGGTAGTTGTTTACCAGCTCTGGGAGCACAGCTGAGTCATTTTAACAGTGGTGAAGTGGATTTCACACCAATACTTTCCTTACGGGTTACCAAAAAGTTGGCGAGTGAAACCAGGCTGAGCCTGGCACACAGTAAAATATTTGGCCATTACTTCATGTCATGTACCCATGTGGTTACTGGAGATGTAGGTAAACTACAGTCTCTGTCCAGGCCATGGAACAGATTCTAGCAAGCACATGATACAAATAAAATGTTTTAATGAATCTCTCTACTACCTGAGTAGTGAGTTATCTCTGGTTGACGACGCTGGCTTTCATAGCATGTGCCTTTCTGCTTCATGGAATTATCTATTTGCTTTTTCCCACAGATCAGATTTTTAAAAGCCTGCAAGAGGCTATATATGTATTTGAAGCAACGGTCTAGCCAATTCTAATTTAAAATTTATTTCACATACAGATATTAATAATCCAACCATTGATTAATTTTCAATAAAATACCCACATTTCATACAGGTGGCATGTTGTTATCCTTTGCCATCTGAAATCTGAAATCTATTTAAATACAGTTAATTTATACCATCAACACATTTAACTTAAGTAGATTCAATGATGAAAAACCTATCATGTCTGATACGCAATTCTATACCATGATTAATATATCAGACCGTAGCTTAAAAACAAGGACACAAAGCAGGACATGGGTTACAAAACAGGGGACAGGAAAGGGATGGAAGGCAGAGTGAAGGGGCCACTTGATCAGATTGAATGAGGTGTTTGCAGGAGCCAGCTGTGAGGGTGACCAGGAGGAAACGCTCCCTGCACAGGGAGAAGGCAGTGCAGAGGCCCTCCAGGGGACCTGTCTGTGCAGCTGTTTCTACTGCGGGAAGCCAGCAGGGTACTCTGCGAAAAAGTGAACACACTGGAAGGCCTGACAACCTAATGGTTGGTAATGTGGTACCTGGGCTTTCCCCCCGACCCTCCTCATTGGTTTCACTGCACTTTAAACTTTAGCTTGTGGCTTCATTATGTACCCATGATTTAACACAATGTCCACCACTGCTTGGCTGACTCAGAAAACTGTTCTTTCCTTCCTTTCTTGTTATTTTTACTGGCATTCATTTATCTAATGAGCATTCAACGTGAGCAATAACAACAGAACAAAGTTGTATGGAGGCTGCTTTAAGGAAAGGGGCAGTCAAGGCTTCAACAAGAGGCCTAGGTGATGACAGGCCCACCAAGCATGCAGATCAGAGGAGTCAAAACAGGAAACAGCAGGTGTTCTGGGGGTAGGGTCAACAGGGGTTGACAGGGTCAGCAGGATGGTAAGGCAGATGTCAGCAGGGCTGGCAGGTCAGCAGGATGGGTGAGGCAGATGCCCCTGGGGTGGGGTCAGCAGAGAACCTGGGCTTGGTTCCCAGTACCCACATGGGTGCTCACAACCATCTATACCTCCTGTTTCAGGGGATCCTCCAGGCACATAGATGATGCATATCCATATATGCAGGCAAGACAAAGGACATACACATAAAATAGAAATAAATCTTTAAAAAGCCGAGGGTATTCTCTTGACTTCTGTTGTCAAAAGCTAAGAAGATAATGATCAGTTAGCAGCCTGTTGGGTTTTTTTTTCCCTAGTGTGTACGTGCACATATATGTGCATGCACATGGAAGGTAGATGTCAACCTCCAGGGTCATTCTCAGGAGTTGACCATCTTGTTTTCTGAGACAGGGTCTCAGTGACTGACAGCACAGTGACTCGGCCAGGCTGGCCAGTCAGTGAGCTCCACGGATCCCCCGTCTGCCTCCGAAGTGCTGGGATACAAAGCATGTACCATCATGCTTGGCTTTTTAAAGGCAGGTTCTATTGGTAGAACTCAGATTTTTATGCTTAGGTGGCAAGCTCTTTACCAATAAAGCCACCTATCTAGCCACGAGTATCAGCATTTTCTAAAAGGATGTTTAGACAGAATGTCCGAAATGTAAAGATGGTAAATGTAAATGGGAGTCAGTAAATCTTCAGATTGCCACATTCAGTATTTTCAGGAATAATGACTTCCACTGGCTAAAAGGCATCTTAACTGTACAGACGACGTTTCTCTAAGGTCAGAGGAGTCGGATTTCTAAAACCAGGTGTGCCAAAATTCTAAGAAAATAACGCGAGGGTCAGCCTTTGCACCCGTTTCCTCCTGTCCACCAAACACATTTTCCCCAGCTACTCTCAGACAAGATTCCTCTTATTTTGCTCCATGCTATCAAGTGACCCACACACCTGAATCTTCCCGCTTCCCACACCTGCCCTGACGGTGCTTCACTGCAGCCTCCTCCGCTTTCCAATACCAAAGTGTAGACTATATGCTGGGAACAGCTTAATCAGCTTAAAGAATCGGATCTGAGGAAGGAACACTCACACACACACACACACACACACACACACACACACACACACACACCTGCATGCACCCCCACCCCGCTTCTACTAAGCTCCTGGCTATCCCTGTCCTGTCATTTCTCTGTTCTTGCCACTGCTGCAGGAACTTTGGACAGGTGCAAGAAATATCTGAATAGAGACAGTGTCTGGAAAAATTACGTATGAAGCCACATTAAAAAAAGTAACACAACTATCTAATATAGACTAGGTTGTATTGCATTTGTTAAATACAATATTTTAATACAGCAGCAGCTAATCTACAAATATGTTAAACACAGGAAGCAATCCTGTTCCTCAATGAGGAGACATGCACAAAAAGCTACCGTAAAACCACATCCTTCACAGCTGAGCAACTTTCTGACCAGGGTCAGCGGAGTCCCTGAGTACGCCTGAATCCTGGCCACTCTTCCTCCGGTAGATCAGTGAGTGATCTGAGTGTAAGCCCCATGCCGCAGACAACAGTCCCCTCTCTCCAGCTTGTGGGAAGGTTTTGCTGACAGACACAGAGGATCCTTTCTATGCTTTCTCGTGGCTGTGATACTTGTGATTCTCAGAGGTTGGAGTTATAAGCTAAAAGCAAAAAAGGAAAACTCAAGCACTAAATGGTCCACCTGAGCCAGGCGAGTCACCAGCATCCTTGAGCCCTGGTTTTCCCATTTAGCCAATGACATTATCCGATGAGCCTGTTTTATAAGGCTGCTTGAAAATTAAATGAGATGATGTCTGAGAATGTCCCCTGGGAGCACTGCATAGGAGAACACTTTGAGAAGAACTCTGGGGAATTGAAACTGGAAAACGATGCATGCTAAAATATCGATTATGGTTACACTTAAATCAATTCGTTGTACTTAATATATACAACTTAAAAATATGGTCTACCATCAAAGACACTACTGAAACCTAGATGGAAACACAGGTATAATTACAATGCATGCACACGGCTTTAGGAAAAAAGCATTTTTTTAAGGACTAGAGCCTTGAACCTGAACTCTGACATCTAGATTAAAAATGAGCAGCAGTCTAAATAACATCACACACACAAAAAAGAAAAATAAATACCTTTATCCCTTCTTTATCTAATTCAAAATAGGCTAGGAAGAGAGAAAGAAAAATTACATTTCCTCCTGAAAGGCCGGCCCCAATTAAAATTCTAAATGTCTCTTACACCAAGAGCACTGGTTTATTGGCAGATGATTAAGCCCTGGACCAATGTCACTCCGTTAGACCCATATTACAAACGTGGTTTATGTGGTGCGGGAGCAGATCAGTAAAGAGCTGTTAGCAGATGACAGGTTTGATTACCACTGGCTGCAGGCAAGACGTATGGATCCCCAAGGAACAGCAGCACAGGCTGGTGGGACAGCTTGCTGGAAAGGTCAAAAACAGGCATGTCAGCATCAGCGGACGATGGTAAACAGAAAACACTACAAACTAGCTTTGAGGGGATCAAACTGCTGTGTGGGACGTCTCCAGGTCTCTGCATCTACCAGTGTGGGTGAATAACAGCAAGCGCACAGAGGGAAAACTGTGGGCACAGCACCTGCCGTCCAAATACTTCTCTCTGAGATGCAAGACAGATGCTCATCTATACGGCAAGCACCAGTGCTGGGCGGCACTTTCCGAAAACTCCGTAATTTCATCGTGAGTAAAACAGTATTCTTATTACTTGTGTGAAGCTTTATGTGGGGCTCTTAACCCTTTTCATTGCTAATTAGAAGGAATTAACCCAGTCAAATATTTATCATCTTAAAACCAATATCCAACAAAGGTTTTCAAGAGAAACATGACTTTCAACCATGTATAGTTGGACTTTTAACAAATTGCAATTCTATTACAGACCTCTGTAACTCCTGGCTGACTGATAATAGGTCTTACCTTGACTCTTCAGATTCTGTCTCATCGAACGATCTAAAATTTTTATAAAAGAAAAGAAAAAAGACTGAGTTAACTTGGGCCAATATTTATGCCAACAAATCAAAAGTATCCTTAGCGTTGAACTGGGAAATAGACAAATTGTGAGTTTGTACCGAGCCACAGCATGGCTGGTAACTCATCCTTAGGAATCTTTAGCCTGGAAGAGTCTAGGGGTTTCAATTTTCCTTAGGAGAATTAAAAAAATCACATGGCCTTATTACCATTTTGGGGTTGGGATAGCAGTGAGAAGGCCTTCTTCACTGTTATTGTTAATGTCTCTGTGTAAAACTCAAGAACATCTATGAACCTGCCCTCCCAGGAAACACAAACACACATGTCGGAACAGAACACGCTCTACACAGATCACGTGGTGTGTCTGGAATATAATTCAGTCTCTGGGCTGAGTAGCAGGTGGCCTTGAGTCAACAGCTCTGATGAGGAGCGGTGACAGGTGTCTACTGCCCTGCACTCAGCAGACAGCTCAGGTTTAGCCTGACCTCAGGAAAGGCCTGGCAGCAGAGGGGGAAAATGGGTAGGGCCCTTCCCCTGCTATGTCTATGCTGCTTTATTTCTTTGTGGATTGATTTACTGGGCAGGATGCTGCTGACTGCTTTCAGAGGCTACTCGGCCCAGCTTGCTGCAGATCTCAGTCTTTAGAACTTTCTCCAGCTGCTGGCGATGTTGCCCCTCTAGTTCCTTGGTTAGCAGGGCCTGGGGGCTACAGCCCTGCAGTTATCAGTTCCTGAGGAGATGCACTGGTCAGAGAAGAAAGCGGAAGGCTTCAAGCAGAAAGCTTGAAGGCTGGGGTTCTGCCACGTGCATGGCTTGGGAATGCACTTAAATACAGTGTCTCTGACAAATAGCCAAAT
Organism: Cricetomys ansorgei; assembly: GCA_026225945.1. Lineage (NCBI taxonomy): Eukaryota > Metazoa > Chordata > Mammalia > Rodentia > Nesomyidae > Cricetomys > Cricetomys ansorgei. The sequence continues at coordinate 8,327,092 of JAMJFZ010000242.1, forward strand.
GAGAGGTGCTGGATCTCTAAATTCAACCACAGCTTTAAAACTAGATGAATACGGGGAGGAGAGATGGGTCAGTGGTTAAGAACACCTGCCGCTCTTCCAGAGGACCTGAGTTTGGATCTCAGGACCCACGTCAGGCAGCTCACAACTGCCTGTAACTCCAGCTCTGGCAGATCTGATGCCCTCTTCTGGTTTCCACAGGCACCCCTCCATATGTATGGTACACACGGACACACTCACACACATAAATAATAAAACTAAACCTTTAAAAAGCTAAATGAGTATCTGTACTTGGCATGAGTCAAGAGACTGTCCTTGATCAGATTGTCTGGATTCATAAGCACTGTGTGACACCATCATTTAAGAGGCTAGTTCCTTATGCCTAAGCCTAGGTTTGTCTGGACCATTTGCTGCAAACAAAGGTAAGCAGAGGGATGAGAGAGTGATGCCTCGACTAAGAGCTTAGAAGGGGCCAGCTCGCCATGTGGCACCACTCTGGGATATTTGTTAGGACAATCAGTTATTGAAGACTAGCTTGAAATACATGCCCACAATGTAAAAAGTTCTTACCCACAACTCTCTGCCTTTGGTAGAGAGGGCAAGTGTCTTACATTGAGGAAATCAAGGAAGAGCTTGGGAAGTTCTTCATTTTCCAAAATGACGGCCTGTGAGAGCAGAAATCAGAGTTAGAAATGGAAGTCTGTTAGGCCATCAATCAAAGGAACTCTGTCAAAAAGTCATAACTGTCCATCAACGTCTTCAGCAGCAACATTCTTCACAGCTGATATGAGGAGTGGTCCCCATCCTACCCGCCGAGGATTCAGGCTGATGTGCATGCTATACAGCACGGGCACATCCTGCACTGTATCCTCTCCTTCACCGTAGATCTGCAGAGGTGCCTCTACCTCCAGACGTGCGCTAATGAACAAGACATTGGTGAAACACTGGACATGGTCCCAGCCTTCACAGAGACTCTGAACAGCCTGAACGGTCCAACCCCAGGCAAATCAGTAACACTGCTAAGATACACAAATCAAATTTTCCTTACTGAATGATAAAGTATTTACATTTCCATAAGAGGCCACTACTCTGAGGAAATACTGCAGTTTTTCTATCTGGAAGATTTAGTCTAACCCCTTAGTTATCACCTGTTTCTGTACTAGGATCAGTTGACATTTATTGCCATCTGGACAGCTCCACTTAAAGGGTCACCGACAACTTTACCGCCAAGTGTAAATCAGGGTATATATTGAAAAAAAAATCTATAAAGTTCTTCCACTTAAATAGCTCTGCTAAAGAGCGGGCATAATGGCATAAATGTGTCAGCACGCGAAGATCCAAATTATGCAATGTAGAGGAGAAACCTGATGGAGGCTATGGAGTGCATTTCATATTTATGCATTTTTAAAAGAATCTGCCAACCTGTGTCCACAGATTACACATTTGATACCTCCTCCTCTCCCCCAACTAAACACAGTGAGGACAAAGCACCAGAGATCACATAAAACTGCTCTTTTGCTTGTCTTTGGGAAGACAGGTCTAAAATCTAGCCCAGGCTGGCCCAGAGTCCGCAGCAGTCCTCTTGCCTCGGCCTCCTCAGAATTGGGGTTAGTTAGGAGTGACTACACTTCACAACATGACTATGCTTAAGGGTCTACTTAAATAACATACCATGGAAAATCCATATTACACACACATGGATAACGTGTGTGTAATGGGCACACATTAACTAATGAATAATAAAAATTAGTGAGATACTATCTGACAGCATCTTAGGGACAGCCATGTAACTGGTACAGAAGATACAGAACAAATTTTAAAACACTGGGTGAAATTATGGGTGTAAATGCTTCTGTACATCTTGGGTACCACCACTTGCCTCGTTTCTCACAAGGTTTGGAATCCTTCTACCCATTTCAGACCACATGCACGGATTAGGGCTACACAGGCTGCCAGGCTTGCCCATGCCTCGCTCTATTCAATTCTCCTGGTGCACAGATCCCAGAGAGGGCCCATCGGGCAAGTTAGGGAGTCTGGGCTGTCACCATCCCCCACAGAGCCCACTATACCCGAAAGATCTTAAGGAATATAAAAAGAGCAGATAGGAACGTGACGGGGGATTCTACTCATTAAACAGAGCCAACCGGGGACGTGCTCCATCAGGTGCTGGGGTACGGCAGTGAGTGGAGCGGGCCCAGTGGGGTACGGGATGAAGAAACACACGCACGCGCAACTCAGGTGACTTGACTACACGGTGACAGAGCTAAACGCTGCGCTGCTCTCTGAATGTTACCCTTCCATATCCTTCCATGCACTCTTCTCGGATATGATATTCTTTCCCTAATCACGCAAGCAGAAAAACAAAAACTTGAAAAAAAAAAGGAGGGAAGAGGTTCCCTGCCCACAGACATGACTTCCTACATTTCAGTCCGTTTCTTCCAAGTTGTTTGATATTTAACTCAAACCCTACCTATCCATGGGAATTTTTGAATATCCAGAGATCATTGCTTCAGAAGTCCAGAAGTTCTAGAAGTTTTTGCCGTGACAAGGCAGTAAGGACTATGAACACATTTCTAGGTGTCTGCTTTACAGGACAGCGTGATACCCATCTGAATAATAAAACTGAATGTTGTGATAAATATGGAACAATTTGCCCCAGAAACGGTTTTAATTACTTGTGCAAGTGGTGGCCTTCAGATATAAAAAATTTAAAAAATGGGGGAGAATGCAACATTCTTATCTCTGCCCCCACCTTTCTAAAATAAATTAAATCAATAAGAAGTGCGGGACACTTTTAATGACCTGAACTACTTAATTTCCAGGCTCTTTAGACATATCATCCATCACTGCAGTATGGAGGAAGACATCTCTTGAGTGTTCAGGGGGTTACTTTGGTTTTATTAATGCAAGATTTAGGGAATTTTAACAAGGTGAATTGTTTATTTGCCTTGACAGATTGGCTTACAATGCACTGGCTGCATCCACAGCATGATCATTAATGACAAAAGACAGGCAAAAAGCTGTTTACACTGCACACAGGGACAGGAATTAATCCTGCTCACTCTCCCTGGAGCTCTCCAAACAGATGACCACATTGTTTTAGGTAAGACATCCTGGCAGAAAAGAATACAGAAAACTCTAGAAACTTAGGAGCATCTACTTCTGTTGCCTGGATATTCTCAATTAATATTTTCCAGAAAACAACAATCAAGCTACTCTTTAGGATTTCATGCTGTAAAGAAAGCAGCACCCCGTGTGTGCTGGGGGTGTTGGTACGGCTTTTAGTTATGTCGTCAGGAATGTTTCCTAAGCTCTGTTAGGAAACCCTGCGCAAAAAAGAATTAATACTCTAGTCCAAACAAAGATGAAGAATTCACCTAATTTAATATAATATGTACAAATGAAACAACTGTCATTAATTAGTACAGAGATGCCAAATAGGAATTAAATTAGTTCAACTCAGTCTTCCTGGCCATAAACACATGATCTCATGCAGGAGGCTGAACAGCAAGGGGGGCCTCCCAGCTGTCCGGTCTCTATCTTCAATCCTCGAAGTGCTCAGCCTCAGGAGCAACTATCCCTTTTCAAAGCCACACCCTGACTCATCCCACGTCTTCAGAACGCATCTGGTTTAAATCACCCAACTTTAGTCCCCAGAGAAGCTCCTAATTGTACAGAAAGTAATATTTTTAAATATGAAATCATGTCCCCACTGGTTTAGATTGCCGGTCTTTGTCAGTCTTTGATGGTTATTCATCGTTAGTCTCCAGTCAGTGTGGTGCACAAGGCACATGGGTTTCAAAGTCAGACTTGGTCAGGGGGTTCTCACGAGGACTCAAGGAGACCTCTCCAGGAGTCTCTGGCACACAACCAGCCTGTGAGAGAGTTCACTCTCTCCCCTTTGTGTGTTCTTTTGTTGTCTTGATTCCCAACTCATTTTACCCACTTGAAAACTTTGGGTAATTATCTATGTAGAAAACAGATCTTAGGCCTATGTGATTTGTAGATCCTTTTGAAAACTGAAAAAACACTAAGCCAGAGCTCTTCCCACTCCGCCCCTCCCTTCTCAGAGGAGGAGGTGCAGACCCCTGACAGCTCAGCAGAGGACCCCTGCTTTTAGCTAGGCTGCAGTAGTCACACTGCTGAGCACCCACACTTGGCCCAGAACCTGACGCAGACCAGTGCTGTTCATGAGCTTTCCGGAAGATGCATTGGCTTCCTGTTTGGGGTCTACTACCTGTCTGTCAAACAGGACCTCGCTGGAGTGTGTACTTGGTTCACACCAGTGCTTTTAGCTCTGGACTGTGATTAGAAATACCTGCCTAAGCAGTGAAGTCACCATGGTAAAGGATTCTTCTGAGACCCAAATCTACTATCCCACGAGTTCTAGGAAACGTTCTATGTTCACTGCTTCTGTGTCTTATACATAAAACTCCGAAGTGTAACAATTAGTGGTATATAGAGTTCCTCAACCTGAGGAACCAGTAGGAGAAACATGATTTGAAACTCTCCTACTACAATACACCTACCTCTACATCTACCAGGTAAGGAGCATTCCAGGGTGGGATGGTACAAGGTCCCAGACCCAGTGCTGTCTAGTTGATACCAGTCCCTGGCCGCGGAGTTTCCATGCTGCTCGCCCATTCCGGCAAAGCTTGCACGTCAGGCCTGGCAAGTAATTTTTGCAGTAAAAGATTGTAACTCAAAATGAACAGGGCAAATTAGAGAAAAGACTAGAAATAAATCCCATTGAATTTTACAGGTAGAAGCACCGAGTAAAATACTGTAAGAGGCACAATTAATCACAGATTCAAGACAGAGTAGCTGCGTCCGTGCAAGTGCCGTGGGTCTCTGGTGGTGGGTCAGCATGAAGTGCTTCTTCCGCAAGCTGTCAAGAGGGCTGAGTAATCTTCCCACCCCACTCAGCACATCGGCCACCCTCAGCCTGGAATCAAAGAAAGACAAAGAAGCATACACCGAGGAAGAGCCAGAGGCAAGCAACGACAATAACTCGAAGATTGCAGTTTCCACGGAAGTAGGCTGCTCACACAAGGAGAGACGGTGGTGGGCTTGGGGGAAGGCCTAACTCTTCCATTGCTAAGGGTAACGGGAACAAGGGTGATCCATTTGTAGCTCAGCATCTTCAAGGCAAGTCTGTCCCAGCCAGCAGGGAAGAAGACTACCTCCAACTGAAATCTGTTCGGAGAAACTGGGGGAATGGTCCAAGTGTGGGAAAAGAAACACCAACGAGCTTCTAAATGATTAGGGCCCTTAAACCCATACGCAGTGAGAGACACTACCAATGAGCAGAAAGCACACCTCTGAATTTTCACTCACCCAGTTTATCACTTAGGAATATGTGTCGAACACATGCATGGGAATAAGATGACACCGGAAACGGGGTTAAGCCAAGGGACTGTGTCGAGTGTGTCGTGCACCACGACACACTTGGATATCACTGCATCTTACTCCAATAAATATTAAAACCGGGCAGCCCAGTATGCTTTGTAACACTTTATTATTTTTCCCTACATGGTGTTAAATAAGTGTGTGTGTGTGATCTCATACTCTATAAAACCATTTACAAAAACTTGTCTGGACGGGGCAGAAACACAACAGCACTGGTGCAGCAGCCTCGCCAGCCCAGTGTTTACTCTAGAAATGTCGTTTTTATTGAAAAGGTACAATTATCATCATGTAACACAAATCACAAAACCCCGATTTTTCCACCTTATCAGCTTTATAAAATCATGGTCCCAAAGGGTGCCATTGATTAGTTGCACATGTTCTTTCTGCGGCATCCCAAACACCTAATTGTCAGTTATCCTTTCTTCTGCAGTAAGTAAAATGTGGTCACAAAATTACAGAGGGACCTGTTCTGCCTTAACCTCTGCAAGATGCCATCACACGGCAGAAAACACTGGTAAAATATCACAGGATAACACCGTCCGACAAGGGGGACGGATAAACACTGTAATGATTTCCCACGAGTTTCCATTTTAGAAAATTGTCACTAAAGCCGGCATAAATGGTGACACGTCTCCACTGAGGACACGGCAAAATCGAACGCTGGCATTCTAGTTAGGGCCAAACCTACCCAGCAGCCAATTATAACAGGAAGGGAACATCTTGAAGGCTCGGATGAGCCCACTCTGCTAACCTTCCGTGATCACGGCACAGAGTGCTGTCTTCACCCGCTTGATCTTTTTATTCTCTTTTTAAAACATTAAGCACACATGCGCATGCATACGTGCACAGCATGTACATTACGGCTATAAGGTTGTGCTCGCATGCTCGCCTTGTAAGGCTGCTATGGACCGCGGGAGTCCTCTTTGTCACAGAAGTCAGGAGGTTTTCCAGGAGTCCTGTAAGTGCTTCCAGTCCATCTAGTTTGGTTTGAAATGTCTGATTTGGAGAATGACAAAGTTCACTACGACAGTTTTTCTTCTCTTGTCTACGAAAGATGCTTTGTATCACACCTACTTCAGAGGAGTCGCTAAGAACAGGGAGGGAGAAAAATCAATACCTCCTCACAGCAGTAAGTGGGCCTCCATGTCACAGTCCTCTGGGACCTCAGCCTACAAGCTTGTGGAGGCTCTGTGGGCCTCAGTCTCCCACTCACTCGCTTACTGGCACTTGGTCACAATTCACACAATGAGTCGCAGTAAGGCTAGCAAAGGTAGTATAAAACAAAACCAAACCACGCAGTACACAGATCTAGGGGAGACCGTGACCATCAAAAATAAATAAAATAATAAAAAGCAGGTGCACTGTTGAAGAACCCATTGCCTCGTTCAGTCTTTGTTTCAGTGTGACGCCATCCCCAATGCATGTCTGGCCTGTGCCTTGCCAAAACCTGTGCCTCTTATAGAATTCAAACAGCTGTCTGCTAAGGTTGCCCAGAGCTTTGTAGATTATCTTATAAAAAAAATCCAAGGACCTACACGGAAAGCTGAACACTGAGAAGGGCCTATTTAGGGAATGAAGAATCTGTAAAGAATAATGTGATTTGGCTTAAGAAATTTTGAAAAACATCTTTAGTTTTTTTATTAAAAATGAATTACATTTTAACTTTGTGTGCATGTGTGTATGGTTCGAGAGTGGAGGGCAGGGGTCACTGCAGAAGTCACCTGTCTTCTTCCACCCCGTGAGGCCCTGAGATTGACGTCAGGATTGGTAGCAGGCGCCTAAACCTGCTGAGCCACCTTACTGGCCCAAATCTTTTTTAAAGACAAGGTCTCGCTATGAATCCTAGGCTCCTCTGGAACTTGCCATGTGATATAAGCTTGCCTTGAACTCTTGATTATTCTGTTTTTACTGTCTGAGTTTTGGGAATTCAGCTGTGTGCCCATCTGCCTAGCAGAATATAATTTCTGATGTGGTTAAAAACATTAATGACGGCCAGGGATGGTGCTACAAAGTTTTAATCCTATAACTCTAGCAGGCAGGGGCATATTTAATCTCCTTGAGTTCAAGGCCAGTCTGGTCAACACAGAGAAATCCAGGTCAGCCAGGGCTATCTAACGAGGCCTTGCTTAAAAAAAAAAAGAAAACAAAAAACAAAACTACTACACAGAAGAAACTAGGAAACCAACTACCTTTTGGGCTACTTTAATACCAGAGTTTATATTCTGTGTGTTTCTGCATCATCTATTCATATAAAAACATTTGTTTCTTCTATGCACGAGCATAGTGCTAAAGACAGAGTGTTTAGCCAAACAGACAATGTACAGCCTTCCTAGGGCTAACCCTTTGGTAAAGTAAATGGTGTCCCTGTAACTACAGTAAATGAAGGTGAAATTGAAACTAGGGTTAGTACCTTGAAAGGAAGTAGCTACTCTCTCCTCGATCATTAGTAACAAAGTACCCTTATTAACTTGTGAGAAGATGGGGAGCTTCCTTGGGGAAGTGACTCTGGAGCTGAGAGTTGAATGAGCTAACAAGGGTAAAAAGAATGAGACATTCCAAACACTTCTTCAAAGGCCTGTGGATGGTTAAGAATATTTGGAAAACCTGCAAAATGGCCAGAAAAAAATAATGATGTTGAACAATAAAATGGAAGGCCAGTAGCTAGAGAGATGCGCAGGGTTTCTTGGTTATGTGAAGGGCTTCTTAGTGGATCTGAGGATCTGTGAGTGATCTTACGTGGATGGTGGGCATATCTAGGTATGAGTGATAGGATCTGGTTTATATTTTAACTACAACTGGAGCAACAGTAGCATTCCTCAGATCCAAAGGGCTATGAACTCAATCCTTTCTTTGAATGTCCCTAAAATGCTTCTTAACAGATCTGTGTGTGTGTGTGTGTGTGTGTGTGTGTGTGTGTGTGTGTGTGTGTTCGCTTTCATTCATGTCTAGTTATTCTCATCTGTGTTTTACAGTTGGAGTTCATGAACTCAGCTTTAGCAGGACTTTACCTGTGGGACTTTACCACTGCAGGTCAAATTCAGTGTAAGTCCTCCTTCCCTCCCTGGTTTTGCATCTGCTCCAAAGAAGCAACCTTCTGGAGCTGGAGTGGAGCTCAGCCAGTTAAGTCTTCCAGGGACTGTGGGTTCAAATCCCAGCACTCGCGTGGTGGCTCACAGCTGTTTATAACTCTCGTCCCATGGGATCTGATGCCCTCTTCTGGTGTGCAAAACACACACACATGAAATAAACAAATAATTAAAAAAAGAAAAAAATGCTTTTTTTTTTCTCTGTAGTGATCAGTGGTTAAATGTGACTGAAACAAAGACTTGGCCTCAAAATAATTCAATACCTGTTAGACAACTTCTGACCAGCCTGATTTAAAAAAAGAAAAAGCAAATGACTAGGTAAAATTCCTTTAAGGTCATACAATAAGCATGAGGGTGTAGTTAAGTGGTAGAGCTCTTTTCTAGTATATGCATGAGGCTCTAGAGGAAGAAAAAAATATGTATTATAGATATTTAATCCATTTAATATAATATATTGAGTAAAATGTGCTTTGACTATATAGAAAACACTTTATGTGGCATTTTTTTGGTGATGCAACAAAAACAAACTCTGACACTATTATAAACCAGTTACTTACCTGTCAACCAAAACCAAAGTCTGGGGATGAATATGCTTGAGTAAAACAGTGTGTTACAAAGCAAACTAACGCTGACTTAGTAACCCAAATTATACAGTTAGAAACTAATTTAAATACAAATTATATTCCATGTTTATGGAAGTGCTGTCCTATTATTCTAAGGAAGAAACAGAAATCACAACTGGACTTTCAAGATGTGCCTGAGGGAGGGCTTAGTTCACTGGACTTTAATGCAAGATTTATAATTAGCATAGCCTATGTGTGGTGATAAATTGATGATTTTTAAAGTGCTTGAAAACAATTTGCCCTATTACCTCTCTCTCTTACACATTCCTCCAATTCTTACACCTATGGTTTACCTAGCATTCTCTTCCTTCACAACTTGACCGGCTTCAGCCCAGCCAGAATGGCATAATCCAGAAGAACTGGGTCTTCCTGGGTGTACACATCTCACTGCACTATAGTTACAAGGATGCCATAGGCTGAATTGAAGAGCTCTAATCCATTTTCTAGCCATATAATTAGCAATATTGCTGTATGTCATTGGTTAAACAATGCTATGACTAGATGTGCAATTAGTTTTACATGAATTTAAGAACCCTTGATGAGCAAAACTCATTAGTGGGAACACAATGGAAAATGGCTGGAGAGTGTGACATGAGACTTAATTCAAGACCCAGAGCAAGTCCTCAGAGAAGCAACACAAGGAATGAAAAGTGGCCATCATGAAAGTGTCTCCTAGGTCTAAAACCAAAAGCTAATCTGTAAAGGAGACCATAAAAAAGGTGTGAGGAGGTACCTGTCCACTTTGCTATAATAAAAAAATGCAGCCTATGAAATTATTCACATCAAACACACATAGCAGTAGTCCAAACAGACACCAAGGGGACAGAACACAGTAGTGAGCAAGATGACGGTGCGGTCTTCTCTACTGATGGATGGCAATGACCACAAAGTCAGTAGGAAAGATCAAGAAGCTTCCTCAAAATGAGCAGCAGGCTCCAACAGTCCTCTTCTTGCTCTTCTCTCCACCCTCTTCCCTTCCTCCCCCGCTGGAACATGGGCACGATCTTTGAGATAGCTGTAATTTCATGGTCATGAGGAGAAGGAGGAGAGAATTAAGCGATTCCAATCCATAGCAATCTTGAGCCAATAAATCACAACTTACAATTATTTACTGCTATACCGGCCAACAGTGAGAGAGAAACCTCAACTGTTGTTGAATTCATTTATTTTAGTTGCTGTCTGTGCCCCTGCAGGTTGTTAAGTTTGCTGTTGGCCCATAGCCTACTGATTGGAGAGACAGAGAAAGACAGAATTCTGATACTGTATCTAACTTACTACTTTGAGTAAGAATCCTGGGGGGGAGGGGGCGGAAACACCACCAATTTTGATACTGCTTTTTAATTTAATTCTTAAAAAAAAAAAAAACCCCAGCATATGGCTGGACAGTGGTGCCACACACCTTTAATCCCAGGACTCAGGAGGCAGAGACAGGCAGATCTTTGTGAGTTCTAGACCAGCCTGGTCTACATAGTGAGTTCCAGGACAGCCAGAGTTACAACAGAGAAATTTTGTCTTGAAAAACAACAACAACAATAACAACAACCAAAACAAAAACAAAGAACAGCATATCTTGTGTGCCCGATTCAACAGGTGTTAAGAACACAGACTGCAAGACAGAAAAGAGTCAAGCTCGCATGAATGACATGAGCTTCATACTGACATGAAACCTGAGCAAAGGAAAATGTAAGCTGATGAGCTGGAAGCATGTCCTCCCGGATGGGCCTTTAAACAACACAGGTGGTGCCCCTAGAAAATGCATTTTCTTTAAACTTCTCTCCCAAAGGATCCAAACACTGTAGAGTGACCACAGGGAATAATCCTGCGCTGTCTGCATGAAGATACAGCATGTCTTCTTTAACAGGTCTATCTAATCACAACATTAATAATCTTTTAACAGCTTTCTACTAAGAGCAATACAAGGAGATAAGAAGGACTTACATTAATATTCTAGTAGATCATAACTATCTTCAGGCAGAAATTTTATATCTTGAAGGCTGAGTTTGACTGAAGGTAAGTTTGAGAGAGAAATAACTTACTAAATAAAGAGAAGAAAAAAATAAAAGTAAAAAGAGAAGTAGCTGCAAGCCAAACATCTGGTGTCTCAAGGTAACATTTTGGGCAGACATCACTGGTGTGGGTAGAGAGATTCAGGTGATGCACCACAGGTAACCATGACAACCCACAGAGCCTGTCAATACCACCTTGGCATCCACGAAAACCATCCCAGGCTGTGTTCTCAGCCACCATCACGTTGCGGCAGAAGTGGGCAGAGAGGTGCCTGGGGCTTGGGCTTGCTCCCATGCCTGCCAACACAGTGCTCTAGGGTCTGCTGGGCACTGGGCCACCAGCAATCAATGACATTGATCTTTACAGTTACTAAGGAGTGACGGGGATGGGGAATAGCTTGGTTTACAAGAACTCCATGCGATGCATGCCCCTTTGAACATTTATTTACTTAAGTCTTCAGAAGTTAATCTTAGACTATATATGTTGGTTAGGTTTTTGGTTAATCTTACACAAGCTAGGGTCATCTAGAAAAAGAGAATATCAATTGAGAAAATGTCATCAGGTTGCCTGCAAGCAAGCCTGTGGAGCATTTTCTCGATTGATAATTGATGAGGAAGGGCCCACCCCTCTGTGGGCGGTGTCACCCCTGAGTAGGTATATAAGAATGTCATGGGGTACTTAAGAACGAAAACTAAGCAAGCCACTGAGCAGCTTTCCTCCATGGTCTCTGCTTCAGTTCCTGCCCCAGATCCTACCTGTATTAGCTTCCCTACGACAGGGGAGTAAAAGCCAAACACCAATTTAGTCATGTCTTTATCACAGCAGTAGAAAGCAAACTAGCACAGGTTAGTTTGTTGGGCCCGGATGCTTTCTCATTTTTATTTTATTTTTGGTTGTGAGCTTAGTCACGGCTGAGCCATCTCTCCAGCCCAATTTTCTCGATTTTAAATAGGCTCAATGGTAGTATCTACTTCAGAGGACACAGTCATGGTAAAATTTAGCTCAAGCCTATAAACTTACAACATGCATGGCACCTAGTAATAACCTAGTAAATACAGGTTTTGGAAATAAATTTAAGAATAGATAAATAAATAACTAAAAGGCTGACACACCTATTATTATATGGACAAAATAATCTGTCACAGAAACTGGAAGGGAAAAAAAAAAGGATATCTTCTGTTTCAAATTACGTTTCATTCATTTTAAAAAGCTTGTGTTTGGTATGTAATTCAACTATGCTGCAGCTTCCTGGCCCCTTTATGTGCACAGAGGCTAAAGAATGTATTTGTTCTATGGCCTGGTTTAGGCAGAGTTCATATAAGCCTGCCCTTCAAAGGATTCTCTCTGCAGGGCAGGAGGATCGTTCCACGCCCTTGTTCGCCCATCCAAGGTCCTTCCGTGCACGATATTGACGCTTTGCTACAGTGAGCCCTCAGCCCACCGGTGGTTGCTTTCTCACTTCCCAGGCACATCCTGGCTTTTCTGCATCCCAGTCAGTCCCAGAACCCATTCCACACCATCCGTCCCGTGCCTCCTCCCCTCAGGCTGACTCCCAGTCCTCTCTTATCGCTGCTGAACACGGTGAGGAAATCACACACTAGGAACATGTTCAATTATTTTCATTACATACTAACTTGGTTTTTGCCTACTCAACTCCATCTCTAAATGAGCAGGACTGAGAGACTCATCCACATGTTGACTTAAACGTGTAGCTCTCATCCTAGAATATGGTCCAGCACCTTCGTGCCTTTTTCTCTACAATGCTGGCTCTCGAGTTTTTGCCAGAATCACTCAGAAGCCTCATTAAGGTTGTCTGGTACAGTCCACCAACAGTCTTGAACCTAGACAGCCTTTGGTGGAGCCTAAAAATTTGCGTCTTGAAGAATTTGCCAAACTTCGAGAAGATCCTGGTGCTATTACCACACCAGAGAAAACCAGCCTTTTGGGCATTTTTATACTTCCTCCTGTTCACTCTCTCTGTACACCTTCATCTACCTTCCCTCTTCATTGACAGCATCTCCATTTTTAGGGAGAGTAAAAAGATGTGTCTGATCACTTCATTCCATCGATTTGACCTACGCTTCTCTTCCCTCTGCCTTCTACTGTCTGAGCTTTATGGAGGAAGCGCTCCTTCTTCTGCTAGCTTGTGTGACAGCCTTCTGGTTCTCGGCACACCTTCTGCTTTTCTCAACTATTTATTTAGTTACCGCTTTCTTTCTCATGCTTCCTTACAATTCTATGAATCTACTATTAATATATTCTCATTGGTGTTCCCATCTACCCACCCACCCATCCACTTACCCCCTCCACCTGCCCATCATCCATCCATCCTTCCATCCACCCACCCATCCACCCACCCATTCACTTTTCATCTCTTCAGAATCATTCGTGTCAGCATATATGTGTGCTCTAATATCTGATGGTGAAACAGAACAAATAAACCAAGCCCCACGGTCTGAGACCCTCATCCACTTCTTGGTTCTTCCTGGCAGAGTTCTCAGCAGCAATCCCCATCTCACCTTCGGCTTCTCTATTCTCCATTGTCACAAACTGTCTTTGGCTTCCATGGTTTGCTGTTTTCTGCTCGTTTGTCACAGACCTCTTTGTGCTACTCAACTGAGCAGTCAGCTCTGTCTTCACACACCCAGCTTCCGAGCAGCCCTTGAATGGCCACTTCCCGCTTCCTGAAATGCTCCGTTTGCCCTTCCTCTTCACACACTCCTGGATTTTGTCTTCTCACATGCTCACTATTACTGCTGCTGTTGCTTCTTCTTCCTGTCCTCAGAATGCAGACAGGTTTCCAAGGCTTTGCTGGCACTTTCTGCTTTCACCCTACTGTCTACTGTGGTTTTTTAAAACCTCAATGCTAATGAAATACAAATTCCTAACTATAGGCTGGACTTTTCACCTGGGGTTCAGATTTATAGAAATAAACATGTAGTTAACATGACACTTGAATTTCTTTCCTTTTTAAAGTTTTTTTTCATTCTTACCTGAATTTCTTACAAACAACTCCATTTCAAAAAGTCTACAGCAGAGCGAGCTCTATATTTCTTGAAACAACAACAACAATAAAAAAAAAAAATCTGCTACTCCACGCCTCCATCATGGTCCTTACCTTCATCTATCCACCCAGTTGCCAGGTTCCGAACGCTTGCCGTGTCCTCCCTCAGCACCAGCCTGCTGGCAGCATCGCCTGGTGTCCCCTCCCACTCACTGAGATGCTGCAGCCTCAGGGGTCTTCCGGCCCTCAGTGAGCCCACACACTTCCCACGCACAGGCCCTCACACTTCACACGGACAGCGCTCCTCCATCTAAATGCCACCATATAGGTGCCTGTCCTCACCACTGGCACCCAAACACTTATTCTCACTCCGTGGTAACCTCCCAACTCCTTATCTGCTTCTTTTATTTCCTTTTACGTTTACTTGGTTTTCTTCCGCTCAACTCCAGCTCCAAGGGGCACGATTGCACGCGTCTGCCTCATTCACCGCCGCACTCTGAATCTAAGACAGGATCTGGGCTATGCGTAGTGGTACACACCTGTAGCCCCAGGAGGTGGGCACAGGAGGAGAGCCACTTTGAAGCCAGTCTGGACCACGAATCTAGAATCTGTCTCAAATGAAGCAAAACGACCGGGAGCTTTGAACGCGTGAGGGCCAGTTACTCCACAGGCAGAATCGGAGGGAACAAAGGTAAACACTGAGAAGGCTCGGCTGAATTTACAAAGAGAAATACTGTAACTAAAAGCTTCAGGTAGGATGTTCTGTTTGGGAAAATAGCCAGTATCACTGTAGCCAGTATCTGATCAAAGGCAGCTGGAAGCTCAGCTCACAGGATGCTGGAACAAGGATTTACCGACAGGTAGGAAATCAAGCAAGGGATTTGCTAAGAAAAAACAACGGCACCTAGAATCTTAGAGACGTTCTGTGTCTCGATTATTGGCCTCATAGGTTCTGGGTCACTTAAGCACCACCACCTCTGAGGCAGATCAACTGACTGACTAGATTGAGGAGGTGGTAATCAATAAAGTCATAGCCCTGTCCTGCCAGCTCATCTTTTGGGGTAGGCCTAAGAGTCCAAGTCTTGTCCTTTTTCTCTAAAGTGTTCTTAAGGGTCCCTCTCTCACACCTGCTGGTCCTGCAAGCGTAAGCTGCCCCCACTTCACCGCTTTTCGTCCATAGCTCCCCTCGGAGACTCTGGAACACCAGCCAGTTCTGTTGACTGGGGAAGCAAGAGTCCACTGAGGACAACAGAGGGGCATGGCATCTAGTGGTGTGGCTTATAAATGACTGACCACTAAGCCACTGTTCATTTAAGCTGTGGAAAAAAGTTAACCAGACGGAACAGTGATGTCCCTGGTGCTGGGCTTATCCTGGTGCCAGTCAAGTCCTTTGGCCTTTTATTACAGCTCAATGCAATATAGCTTTATTCGACGTACTTTTGAATGCACAAGGAGAAAAATGCAGGTTGAAGATAACCTGCCCTAATATGTCTTTTTAAGTATTATCACAACAAACACTAAAAACTGATGCTAAATTTCTAGAAATTTACTATTTTTTTTAAATGCAGTCAAGCACACTTCCCTTCTGGGAATAGCACTTGTGAGAGCCTTCTGTGAGAGTACTTCTGTGAGTAGGGAAGAAGTGAGCTGGACAACAAATTGGACCCCTCACCGCTTACCCCTGAAGACTGCAGCAAGGGGACGCCTTCTGGCTGTGACAACTTCTCTTGTTTTGTCTCGCTGATGCTTCCTTATAAGGGTTCTGGGTCAGGTAAACTCTCAGGGCCGATCTGACATTCCCTTTGAAACTAATTACATTAAACAGCAGGTGCCCTCTTCAAGTCTGAGCAGAGGCATGCAAGTTGGCCAGGGAATTCAGTGCATTTGGGGTTAATGCTCTCATTCTGGGGAGCTTCTTTAAGCTTAGAAATCCCATCCCGCTAACTGTCACCTGTGTGGAAACAAACTAAGGATCAATCTGATAGATCAAAATAACAAATTATACAACAGTAGCTTTTCTGCGAGAATGCACATGGAGATATTTGAGCGCTTCAGAGTGATTGGCTAATGGCACTCCCATTTTAAGAGAAGAGCTATTTCTTCACTGATTATTACAAAAAGAGACTGCTCTGGAAAGAACATCCTTCCAATGCTAAACCAACAGGTTGTCATGGTTTTCCAGTGGTCTTAGGTTGTTAATGTGATGAATGACTGCCACACTAAAGATCAACAGCTAGAAGACCCCAAAGTGTACCTTTTTCAAATATACTCTTTCAACTATATTTTTCAAATTCACTCTACATGTGGATGGAAACAATTCAATTATAGATTAAAAAGCAATTGCTGATACACTCGAAGGATCTGGGAGTCTGAGTCACCAGTCATCTCACACTAGACACTAATGACCAGTCTTGGTCGGAAGTCTGCCCTGATCTTTCCCTAATAGATTTGATTTTGAAGTGCACAGAGGCCAAGGCAAATAGTTTACATTTTATGTAGACAGCATATAGTACGGCTAAATATTTTTAAAACATTTAAAAAGTGTAAGCTTGTAAGTTCTAATTACTTTAAGGCAAAGAACCAAGAAGAGAAACGGATGCCTCATAGTGATACAGAAGTCAACCTGTGCATACAAAACAAGTAACATTTCATTTAAGAGAAAAAACAAGTCAAAGAATAATGAAAATAAAAGCAAGCAGATACGCCTGTAAACAATGTCAGAAAAACTCATGGCGGGGAGAGAGGGGTGTCTATTAGTCTCACCTCAGTCTCCAGGACTAACTTTATAATTACTCATTTAAATACTGTCAACACTTGTTGACAGAACATTTCATTTGATGTCTTCAGTTTTGTATTGAAGGTGCCTCTTGGAAGGAAAAAAAAAAATCAAAGTTTTATTTGGAGAAGTAGATCAATGACTACTGATACCTTGTGTTTCCATTATCACAACCATAAATGAAGTAGTTTTTAAAAACTGAGCTGAGGGCTGGCGAGACAGCTTGGTGGTCAAAGGCACTCGCTGCCAATGCTGACCACAGGGGTTCAATAACTGGAATTCACATTGTGGAATCCACTCCTATAAGCTCTCCCTCTGCCCTCCACACTTGTGCTATGGCACACGTGTGTGCACACACACATATGGACAAGCACACACACACACACACATTAAATACTTATATTACATAAAAATGAAAATTTTGTAATGTGTAAAGTAATTTTATTTGTCACAAAACCCTACAGTTCACTTGCTAAGTGGAACACCATTACATGCCTGTCAGGGGAGCTGTTCAAAACCAAACTGGCTAAACAGAGCGGAGAGGACATGAGCACATGAGCGTGAG
Source organism: Cricetomys ansorgei (assembly GCA_026225945.1). NCBI lineage: Eukaryota > Metazoa > Chordata > Mammalia > Rodentia > Nesomyidae > Cricetomys > Cricetomys ansorgei. Next base: position 8,344,559 of record JAMJFZ010000242.1, read on the forward strand.
CCCACCTCGAGCAGGTGCTCCGGCAAGTCTCTGCGACACAACTGCTAACAACCCTTTCAGCCCAGCATTTCCTGCCCTGGGAAGCCAGGGATGAATTCAACGTGGGAAAAGTTGTGGCACAGCCAGCTGCTAATATCTACCTAATTTTTAAGATTTCAAGTAACATAACAGCAATGACTCCAACTGGACTGAATGAATGTATGCAGATAGGAATTTATTTTTAAAGTGCTTGAGTTGTGTAGTATGTGTTACTTTATGGTATGGAAACATGACTTAAAGCTGATGCATTTTAAAAAGGAAGTAAATAAATCTTTTCATTTTTCCATTCTGTTGTAATTGATGTTCAAGAGTCAGCCAGATAATTAGTCAAAATACTAGAAGACTCTGATCAATTAGTTTTTGGATCAACGATAAGACTGTTGGATACAGCTAATGTTCGGTGGTGGGCATGGCCAAGAGAACGGTGAGGGACATTTCCCTGCTGAGCAAAGACAAATTAGGCACACCACTTTTAAGTTACTTAATTGTAAGCCAATTTAGAAATACTACTTATCTGTTCAGGCGTGTTAAATAGCACAAATGACATTTTGCCTGTATTTGCACATATCCAAAATGAGGAATCTCCAGAAAATCTACAGAATTTCAGTTAACTTCTGGTTGTCAATCCTAACCTTAATATTGTACTTTCTATTTTCATAGTCAACACACTGGTGTGACTCAGTCTGTCTGCCCTATGGCATCATATGTGCCCTTTGACCGCATGGACACAGCCTGTGTGCTTGAGACAAGGCACACGGATGGCCACATCAGAGGATCTACTTCACCCGTTCGCAGCAGGATGAAAGACCTTTTGCTTTTCAACCTCCTTTCGGTCTCACAAAGCTGATGATAACTGCTCTTGCCTTCCTAGCTTGGAAATGAGAGCTTGTCTTTCCTGCAAATCCTCTGAATCACACTAGCTACTGGAAGGAACAGAGAGTAAGTACATCGCAGTAGCCGGTTACAGACATCCCCAGGTCAACACACCAGCATTTCCAACACCCTCCCCCTGCCACCCTTCCCGATCTCTAAGCCTGTCTCTCGTGTGAAAGATCTGGAAATTGAACAGAACATCAGACAGAGCTAACGTTCTCCTGGAACCAAGCAGAGTGAACTTGACTCTCTACCCACAAACAAGGAAAATTACATAATAAAATGTTTCCAATACAAGGAACAGCTGCTATAGAAACACTCCTAGGACAGTCATTTCTTCGGAGTTTTAAGAGCTCAGTGAAGATCTGCAGAGACCTGTAATGATGAGCAAGTAACTTCACTGTCCAATTTTTTTGTTGAGTATTTTATTTTTATTTAAAATTACAAATTGAAAACTAGTTTAAGTCAGATAAACATGACATTGTACACATGAATGAAAAACAAATACATGTTACTGTGAAGTCTATTTCCTACTTGTTCATGTTGTTTTTGATGAGAGGTTTTCAGTATTTAATGAGTCTGGAAGAAGTAAGGAAAAAAAAAAACTACAACCAGTAGGCTAGCTTACTCTTAGTTTTTATGATATAAAGTCAGTGTTGGACACGGCTTAAAGGAAAATGTTTACAAACTCAACATCTGTAACTACCGATTATGGGAAGACATTTCAAAGCCAAACATGAGCAGAGACGGCACAATTGGTAAACACAAGGAGGGCTGTCAGGGGAAATGTGTGCTCTTTGGTTTTAGGCCAGAAGGCTCGATGTGGGCATTGTATGTTATGGTTAGTTCAAGATGACCTACTTTTGCCCTGAAGGCAGGAGGAAAGGTTTCATTTCGATTCCATTAGGTGACACAGACTTGACTGTTCCATGGTTATTACTCTGTTTGTTATTTACTGAGTACATTTGCATATGTGACGATCACAAAGGTTCTGTCCTTTGTAAGCACCACTGCATGAAGCAGCCCATGACACGTGACTCTGTTAATTCATATTTTCAGTTAAATAGCTATGAATGGTTCCCAAATAAGATTTTTTTCCTTTGGATTTGAGGACAGACTCAGTCCTTCTTGGCTTCCATCCTGGTCCCCAAGTCTACACCCCTTTTTACAATGCAGTGGGCATGCCGGGCTGCAGGCTGCTCCTTAACTATGGAAGTAAATCAATAGCAGCTGAATGCCATCTGCTTCGGGCCGCAGAACAGAACCGAAGTGTGAGCCATGCATCTTCCCTTATTGAAAGGTTATTTTATGCAAGTAAACAATTCATCGTCTTCTTGCACGCTTGATGCTCATTTACCACTTTGATCAATAAAATATGCAAAACAACAAAAAAATTGAATCCTAAGAGTAGTTCTGATGCCAGGGTGATAGTTAATCAATACCGGCCTCTTGCTCACTGGGGCAAGTGGTGGAGGCACTCCCATTGTAACCTGCAAAAGGCAGCGAGGTAGCTGGGGATCTTTCAGAAAAGCCTGGTTCCGAAGGGAAAGAACTGCATTTATCCTACAGATCAAACAGGATACATTTGCCTTGAATTAAGTCAAAACACTAACGTCAACAAGCTTGAATGTTACTGATTCAGGCCAGTTCCCAATCCCAAGAAAAAGCAACTTTGGTTCATATGCTGTTTCGAATCTCAACGACAAATCCTGGATGGGACCACTGATGTGAGCCCCAGAATAGCAATCTGTCTGGCTCCTCCTGAGTGCTGCCTTATTAAGTCTTGGTTTTCAATGTATTCGTGTTTCAGGTGAACTCAGTTTTTCTTCCAAAAACGAACTGCTATGGGAATTTCTTGTGTACGCCGTTTCTGTTAGTCATAACACAAGCTGCCTTGTTATATTAACTCTCTTGACAAATGATTCTGGCAGAATATGTTTCTCCCAACAGAGAAAACTATATCAACTCTCAGATGCTACTGTGGAAAAGCCCCCACTTCAAGAGTGTGTCCAAGCAAAACAAGGCACCAAAGCTGGAAAGTCTTCCCATTTGAACTGCATCTCTTGCGCTGAATTGTGAATTTTAACACAGCATGATAATAAAATAAAATAAAGAAAATAACTTAGGTATCTCCCCCCACCCCCATTTTTTAGGAGAAAGTAAATGCTTTATTTACAAAATCTTCTGGTTTGCCCCATTTCCATTTGTACTTATAGCTAACTCTTTAACCCATTTTTTTTCTACTCCATAGAGTTAAGTTCTTCCAAGTCTCTCTAAAAACCACATTTTCCGAGTTTTTGGAATATCATCCATGAGCCACTAGATTCTCTATCCTTAATAATTTGCTTGATAATTACTATGAAAGTAAGTATACTTCCAATGACTTTTTTGGTAAAAGGTATTTTTCTTGAAAGAAGTCTGTCAGAGAGAACCCTGGCCATGTGGAGAGGCTGGCTGCTCCCCAGCATGTGCTGTGTCCTGCTAAGAAAACTCTTTAGCTCTCCACATAACTATTAGAAGACACTTTAAGAACTTGGCCCTTGTATACTTGACTCTAAGCTTCTGAATCCATCACATTTTCGGAACTCTGTCATTCAGTAAATGCACGTGTTTCCCGCGTGCACACCAAAGCACGCTACTGAAGATGTACGGGGCAAATGGGAAAGCGAGCAACACTGCTTGGTGGACCAAACAAGATACCCTCAATATAAGGAAAGATCCATAAAGACTCTACCAGATTCCTAGCAATATACGTGTGCATGTCATTTCACACCAAACACAGTTAACAAATCCGATTCTTTACAAAGTATTTAACTGAGATCAAGGTGTTCTCAGTGTTCTCCATGAAGCACCAAGCTGAATTTGAAAGCACCCCGAGCGCAGAATGTACTTTTCTTGTAGTATTTCTAGCCCACGACATCCCGAACAATAGGCTCTTCTTGTCTGGACATGATTCTCAGATCATCACTATAGAGCTGTGTCTAATTCATCTCCTCACAGTCTAAAAACATCGCACATGAGTAACGATTTAAATATTTATTTAAATCAAATACTTGAGATGGAATTAACAACAGCGGCATAACTGCGGGAGGGCAGTAGCTTTGAGTCAATGGCCCAACCAGCGGCGAGGGTATAATTTAAAGGCAGAAATTTCCAGTGCATGCACTGTTGGCCACAGTGAACCTGTTACAGCTCTAAAGGGAATTGTTTGCCTCTTATTAGATTTTCTACAGCACAGCCATAAGTGATAAATGTACTGCTGTACTCACTGTCAAGTTAATCAATGCTGCCAAAGTTTTGTTGACCTAACAGTAATCCATAAAGCAAGCAGCATTTTCTCTATCCCTATGACATCTCAGTCCACAGCAGGGCTACGAATCCAAGAGCAGCTTCACGCCGGAGTGTGTAGGTGGGGGCAGAGCGGGGGTTGGAGCAAGGTGGTCTGAGGAAGACAGACAGACTAGACAGTTCTCAAAATCAGCAGTAATACGAGTCCCTTATTCTGATGAAAAAGCTTTTAAGACCACAGCCATGGATACAAATCCACATTTAATGCTGAAAACCCTATTGAAAAACAGTCCCACTGAAAGGTGGGTCCCCGTCTATCCCTACCTCCCTTCAGAGCGAAACATCAGCACGGAGGGCCCAGATCTTCAAGAGTATCAAAGCAAAACTACTAAGGTCTACGCCTGTCTACAGTTCAGTGCACTGATCAAGTGTAGCGCGGGGCGCCGGTTATCAGAATGGGATGCGGACAAGGAGAAGGAGTAAAATCTGCCTCCCTGTAAGGCAGAGCATGTGAGAGACACAGGCAGCCAGTGGAAGGAAGCAGAGAAAGGGACGACAGCGAGGGGAAGAGGCCTGCGAACTGCAGCCATGCTTTCCCGAGCAGTTACAGACGTATGAAATATGAATTGCAATTGATTTTTCTTCCTGGGGTCACCATGCTCTGTGTCTTGTGCACCCTAGGCATTTATTTGGGCGGCAAACTGACAAGTTTTTGTGGAGTGACCTGAGCGGTATAATCTTTGCTCAATCACGAGGACTTCACTGTGGCTTCTCTTCCCTGACACTTGTCCCTCCCCAAACTCATTGGCAAAGGAGTCCTCGATAAAGACGTGGAACAATGCAATTACTGGTGTAAAGGGCTGGCAGGACCTGACCAGGGGATGCTCAGCAACCTTGTGTGCCAAGAAAAAACAAATAGCATCAATCTGGAAGAGTGACTTCCATCTCTTAACCCGACAGCAAATCTTATTTGGGTGTGATAATTCAGGAGGATTAATGACCTCGTGCAAGGTGCCTCACCCTTAAGAAGAAATAACAGTAAGAAGTTGTGGTTTTGAAAACAAAATAATAAAGAATTTATACTTTAAAAACTCTATTAAAAGATTTTTAAAAATCTATTTTCTATGACTCTGACTGGCTTCATCGTCCTCCTGAATTTTTTGGCTTTCACAGAGCTGTGAACTGTGAAAGTCACTAATCACAAGACAAAGCATTATTGCCATAAGCTTCTCCTGGAGAACTTTCTGTATTTCTTTCTGAATCAGTCCACAGGGGCTGGTCAGCTTTTTTTCTCTCTCAGAAAACATAGACCTGCATGGAATATTTTACTAATGTTTTCATTGGGTAGAGATTTTTAACCAATCCCCTTTTCACTGGACAATTTTTACAATCTATTAAAATGAAAATGCCTTATATACCATGAAACCAAACCATGTAAGAATAATTGAATGATAGATTCATAGAGGGAATTGTCAAATTGCTTTCCCAAAAGATGCTTACAATTTACACCTCCCTTGAAGGCTTCTGGGAATGCTTATTTCTTCATAGGCTTACTAATAATAGGCACAGGTGTTTTCTTTCAACCTTTGTAGATATAAAAGTAAATGTGTTGTCGTAACTGGCCACATTCTGATAATTAATGAAATTATCTTTTTCCTGGTTTACTGAAAACTTGTAATTTTTAAAAATTAAAAAACAATTGTTATTGTGTGTGTGTGTGTGTATGTGTGTGTGTGTGTGTGTGTGTGTAAAATGTGTGGGTGGGCACATGTATCACAAAATGTACGTGGAGGTCAGAAGATAATTTTGTGAAATCAGTTATCTCCTTCCATCTTCACGTGGGTTATGGGGATCAAACGCAGGTTGCCAGGTTGGTGGCAAATATCACTTCACCGGCTCCATTTATAATTACTTTTTGAATAAATGAATTTTTTTCCATTTTTCCTTGAGAGATTATAAAAGCTCTCTGGGAGCAGCAACATGGAGAATCACCCATATGCACTGCAAGGGCAGAGGACGGAGGAACCGCCGCAGCCTCACAGGATCTAAAAAGCAAACAAATATGTGATTCTGTAACGGAGGGCAGAAAAAGGTAGAGAGGGCAAAGCTAAGGAGTGCTTTAGAAGTAATGGCCTCTCCGACAATCTTAGCTCCCCTGTAGCACCTAGAATGAACTTGGGTCCCGGGTGTGAAAGTGAGGCCCTCCATTCAGGGGGTAAATGCTCACCACTCTTCTCCACAGAGAGGGGTTTGCCAAATTGTACGTTTATTATTTACGATGGAGTTTTTCCACATAGTCCCGTAGTCCTTCTAAATCCCTGTGCTGCTGCCTGAAGAGTTCTGGGATGCAGATGTGCACCTTCACGCCTGGCCTGCAGAGGCACTTGTAAAATTAAGATGTGGGATTTATGTTTAATTCCCAGCACAGGGAAAAATAAAGATTAAAAACAAAAATAGAGGCTGGGTGTGGTGGCACATGTTTTTAATCCCAGTACTTAGGAGGCAGAGGCAGGGGGAGCTTTGTGAGTTCAAGGCCAGCCTGGTCTACATAGCAAGTTCCATGCCAGATAGAGCTACATGGTAAGACCCTATCTAAAACAATAACAAGAGAGCACTTTAATAAGTTGCAAGTAGCACAGAAAGACTATCTACTGTTTGTTTTATTATTTATTATTGTGTGTATGAGTGTTTTTTGCCTGCGTGTATGCATCTGGGCACAGTGTGCTTGCAGTGCCCACGGAGGCCAGAAGAGGGCATAGGATTCCTTTGAATCAGTTACAGTGGGCTGTGAGCTGCCAATTGGGCGTTGGGAACTGAACTTGGTCCTAGGCAACAGCACCGAGTGCTCAGAATTGCTTAGCCATCTCTCCAGCCCTGATTATCTGGTTCTATTAAATCACACCACTGTAACACTATTTTACTTTACTTAAATCTACTGGAATGGTTGAAACAGGGTATTTCATTCAGGACTGAGCCCCCTAAATCCAATGCTTCCCAAATATAAATATGAAAACCAGTGTACACACATTTATCCACTAAGACCTGACATAAAGGTATTACTGTGCCAATTCTATGTAATAAAAATACGTGCATAAAACATTTCTAAATGAGTATGGTGGCGCACAACTGTAATCCTGGTTCTCTAGAAGCAAGGAAGGAGGATTACAAATTCCTAACTATATAATGATACCTTGTCTGAAACACAAAAGCTTCTTAATATAAAGACGAAACTCAACATAGGTTTCGCTTTATGGTACTTACTAGTAATCTTTTCCATTCCTGTTTTAAAATGAGAAAATCTTGCTGTTCTAGCCTCTGAGTACCATGTCTGTCATGTCTATTCTGTTGGAACACAGTGACTGCTCATTGTAGTCAAGAGTGACTAAAAATTCAACATGTAGACTTAGTTTTAACAACTACCATTATGAAAACATTACTTTATCAAGATAAGTAGATCCCACAGCTGTTCTTACTAAATGGTCATGCTATTTTTCCCCCTCCCTGTTCCATTCACCAACAACGCAAAGGCCTTCTGCTGAGGTCTGGCCAGGAAATTCTCTTCTTTCTTGATGTCACACAATTGTAGAACAACTGGAGAATGCTGCTTTTAATAAATTTTTGGTAAAAGACCAACTGCAACTCTTCCTAGGAAAGATTTCTGAGCAGGTCTGCAGCCCTGCTTCTAGGTTTCAGGAGGCAGAGGGCTGCATATGTTGTTATGGTAACAGGACTCCACAACAAAAGCAACTTTCTAAAACATCGTGTTTAAGATATGCTGGGCTTACGACACTTCAGAAGACACACTCTGTCCTCTCACCTGCCTCTGCTGGGTCAGGGGAAGGAGGGCTTCTGACTCAAGAGGAGGCTGAGCAGCGTCAGCACCCTACAGGGGTAGCTTCCCAAGATGCAACAGTGGGGTTTTTTGGTTGTTGTTGTTTTGTTTTTTTATTCAACTCAGTTTTTCTTGATAAGGCTGTTGGCGTGCCACATACCTTCAAGACAGGATTATGGGGATAACCGTTTCACATCAGTGTGAAAATTAGTGCCATTAAATTTTACTTCACAGCCTCCTGCACCTCAAAACAGGCTGCAGTGCTCTGCCTCGGGCACCCCCAGTGTGGACTACAGGCACTGTTTGTCCCTGTGAGACTCCTCACAGCAGCTCTTCCAACTGCAGGGTCTCCATGTTCAGAAGCACCTGAGGCTGGCCCCTACTTGGTAGTCCTGGGACGACAGTCTGAAGCTTCCCTGTATCTTAGCACATATGTTAAAACAAAATGGGGGCTGAGGAGATGGCTCAGCCCTTCAGAGCGCTGGCTGCCCTTGCAGAGAAGCCGGACTCCCAGCAGCCATGAGGCGCTTCATTAACTGTCTACAACTCCAGTTCTAGGGGATCTGATATTGTCTTCTGACTTCTAGGCACCTGGCGGGTGTGCATGTGGTGCACATATTTACACCTAAGCAAACACAGTTATACACATAAGAAGTGAAGATAAATATTTTAAACAAAATGGCTAGTGGGCCAACTGGTGACATCATGCAGCCAGCCTTGTGGTAAGGAAGAGGAGAAAGCAAATGTGAGGCAGAGGCCAGGCCTACAATCATCCTTAAGAGAAGATGATTTGTGAATTAATGAATGAGTGAATGAATGAAAACTGCAACAGAACTTTCTAGTAACAATGTTCTCACCATTTAAAGGAACTGCCTTCTGGGTCCAAATACCATTTTAAGTAAATCATAGTTTTAACTGAATTGCCTAGATGGTTGCTGAAAAAACATTTCCCAATTTAACTGTCATGGCTAAATAATTAAGATTAGGCATCAATCCCTGTGACTCCAGGAAGTTTGGAGACTCAGGGGTTTGGAGAGAACATGGCTAAGACATGCATGGCAGGCACCACCCAGATCTGAGGAAAAACTGTAAGTACATAGTAACATGTTTTAGGACCTGCCTGACGCTCATGTGCTGGTGCACTGGGTCACCAGTGACAGCTCTGCCATGGTGGCCGGGGCTCAGAGTGACTACCTAGCTTACACAGAGGGTGGAGGCCTGGAGCCCTGAATGAACATGCACTGCTTGAGTGGCTACATTCTTCACTCCAGGCGCTTACCTCTGGACACACATACACTGCTGCCTTTATCCCATCTGTGGCCAGCCTCTAGTCCAGTCCAAATACGGCCTACTATCGCCTGTATAAATAAAGTTCTATTGCAAGGCGGATCTTCGGCTTTGTTCACTGTCTTCTACGGCGACTTTCCCACTACAGAGGTAGAGGTGAGTGGCTGCAGCTGAGCTGAGTGACTCACAGTCTGAAAACATTTCCTACTGACCTCTCACAGGTTTCGGGACTCCTCTCTACTCTACACATTCCTGCGCTTACCTGTCTGTGCCTTCCGGTCAGGGTGACAGGGGTTAGCACCCTTAATTCAATCATTTTCTCCTATCCAAACTCAGGTGTCAACTTTGATTCAGAATGTTACCACACATCCTTCTCAAATAAAGAGAATCGTGGAAAGGAAATGGTCTTGACACTAAAAGTCATAAGCAACAGGATGCTGTTCATTGAGTTTTCTTTCTCCATCAGCTAGAGGCAGGGGTGACACAGTTGCCATGCCAAAATGTGCCAGACTCATTAATAATGCAGGTTCACACTCCCTGTTATAAGAAATCTGGAACTAACTGCTCTCAATTAATCTGCTCTGTTCTTTGATAGCTTATTTATCAGATTGGGAAAGATGGATTTAACAGCGCTCGGTGGAAACAGCTTCTTTAATTGGAAACATCACAGCATTTAGCTCACTTTGTCCTCTAGCAATTAAGAACAATTTGGAAAAGTGTTGTTGATTTTTTTTTTTACGCTATTGTTTCCTTGATTAGATTTCCGAAGATCCAGACAAAACAAATGACAATACTAGCAAGGATTATTGGTACAAATAAGAGCCCAGCAGCCAGATTACTTACCATGAGGAATGTGAGCTATCCCCATCCATTTTGTCAGTATCCCACATTCATTTCCCGCATCCTTGTCTCTTGTGTAGGTAAGTGGCAATACCTCTTATAAAAAGCATCGTTCCGCACCTACCTTTACACAATTATCTTTTCTCCAAATAAGCCAAATCAACAGAAGAAATTATTTTTCTTGATTAAGCACCCACATTTCTCTTGGGAGGGAACAAAACAAACAATTAATCTTTCCTTATTTGTTCTCAGAAGTCCCTGCCTCTTTGAACGCAGGCTATCCAGGTACCTGTGGCAGCCAGTCGGCAGCAATTAGGCCCAAGCAGAAAATGAATGGACTCAGGGCTGAGGGCCTAATCTGCTGAGAGCCTGTGAGCGAGGGCAAGGTTACACCAGGAAAATTCCCTGTTGTCAGAACACAGTTCAAAATTACGACCTGGCTTCAGCATAATTAACAAGGCTTGGGAATTTATATGAACTAAGTAATTGGAAAGAATTAGCAAGAGATATGTACATTAATCTTTACCAGTTACCCAACGTTTAATGAAATTAAGGGTCTTGTGCTCATTCTTGCTTGTTTAGTTTGTACACAATCTATTTCACCTGTAGAACAAGGGCTGTGTGCCTTGTGAAGAATATAAGGAAATAGAAGAAAAAAAAGAAACAAACAAAACAAGAAATTGTAAATTACAAACATCACCAAAACAACAGGCTCTTAAAGTTCAATACAATTTACAGGAAAGAATACCATGCAGTGGTTTTTAAAATTGTTTTACAAACGAATTATGAATCCACACTGAAATATATATGGCTAAAAATATATTGGGAAGTTTCTTCAAAATATTATGGAGAAAAAAGTGTGAGAAAAAGTAGGATTTCTTCTGAGTTGAAAGTTGATGAATACATGTTCAGCACACATTCATGTATGTATGATGTATGACGGCAACTTGGAAATTTATATTATTTTTATGCATTTTATATATTAAAATTTTCATAATAAAAAAGTTAAGACTTTTAAAACAGAAATTTGGTACAGGATAAATGTTTATGACTTTTTGATAGAGGAGTCTAAAAATCATTACAGATGACATAATAAATATTTTAAAATATGCATAACAAGTCAGATGTGGTAATGCAAATCTATAATCTCAGAACTTGGTGGGCAAGGGCAGGAAGATAACTGCTACCTGAAGCCAGCCTAGTTTGCATAGGAAATTTCAGGCTAGTGCAAGATGAAGAAAGCAGAGCCCAATTTCAAAGGTTTAAGCCAGTGGTTCTCAACCTTCCTGATACTGGGACCTTTCAACACAGTTCCTTATGCTGTGGTGACCCCCAACCATAAAATCATTTTTGTTGCTACTTCATAACTGTAGTTTTGCTACTGTTATGAATTGTAATGTAAACATCTGATATGAAGATGGTCTTAGGTGACCCCTGTGAAAGGGTCATTCAAGCCCCAGGTTGAGAACCACTGGTCTAAATCAAGGTTTCTTAACCCTGCTGCTAGTGACATTTTGAACCAATTATCTGTTAATTAGTGGGGCTTTGCTGAGCACCATAGGGTGTGTAACAGCATGCTTCTCCCCATTAGATACAGGTACCACCCCATTCCCAGCTCTGTAAATCAAAAGCATCTCCATACATTGCTATATGGTCCTGTAAAACAAAAAACTGCTCCTGATCTAAGAATACTACAGAAAGTTATTTGTGTTGTTTTAATAGCTTTCAAATATGAACATATATATTTATAAAATATAAACATAACAAAATTTACGTTATTAAAATGTATGTCTGTAAAGGACATAGGTAAGTTGGGATCATTCTTTGGTTAAGCTGGAATTGTCACCCTAAAAGCAACCTCACCATAAGACCTAGTTCTTCAGAATACATGATTCCAGGGCTGAAGAGATGGCTCAGTGGTTAAGAACAGTACTGTTCTTGCAGAAGACCCAAGTTCCATTCACAGCACCAAGTTGGACAGCTCACAGATGCCTGTAACTCTAGTTCCTGGCTTAGTTAGGGTTTCTATTACTGGGAATAACATCACTACCAAAAGTGACTTGGAGAAGAAAAGATTTACTCCAGCTTACAGTTGGAACCCAGCATTAAAGGACATCAGGGAAAGAAGCTGGAGGCAGGCGCTAAAGCAGAGGCCATGGAGGAGTACTGCTTACTGGCTTTCCCTACATGGCTTGTTCAGTTTGCTTTTTTATACACCCAAGGACCATGGGCCCAGGAATGGCACCACCCACAGTGGGCTGGGTCCTTCCACATCAATCATCAATCAAGAAAACGCCCCACAGGCCAATCTGATAGAGGCATTTTATCAACTGAGGTTCCCTCTTCCCAGATGACCCTGCTTGTGCCAAATTGACAAAAACAACAACGAAAATACTAGCCAGCACAGTACCCAGCACCCTCTTCTGGCCTCAGGCACTCACGCACAAACCTAAAAACAGATACACACATTAACACACAATTAAAAATAAAAATAAAAGTCTTTTAAAAAACCCACATGATTCCATCTCACCAACCTGACAAAATACTGATCCAGTGAAGCTCAAGGATGATGTTTTGCTTCCTAAAATCTCTACTGAAGAGCAAGCCAAAGTAATTACGATAGACCACAACCCAACAAATAAATAATAAATAATAAATAAATAAAGGCCCAACATCCACAGAAACCCGATGCTCACAGAGGGCAGCATTCTTTAGAAAAAACATCTGCTTCCTAACAGACATCCACGCACACCCCTACCTTCTCCTCGGATGCGTGAAGTGACATCACTAACTGTGAATGGGCTTTCCCGGAATGAGGACAGGTCTGTGGCATGTCACCGTACTTCTCACCAGCCCTCTCTGTAGAAACCCCACGCAGCCACAATGCTCCCAGCAGCATAGCTAGCTGCAGAGAACTGAACCGCAAATATTCATCTCACTGGTCCACAGCTCTGGTTAGACATGGAACCTTAATACATGACTACTGAGGAATTTAAAAAAAAAAAAGCTCAGTACACATTGGCAGACTGATGGCCAACAATTGACATTTCACAGGCTCAAAATTCCACCCAAGCTTTAAGTTTTGAGCACCCAAATACTCTAGGGCCACACTTCACTGGTGTTCATTTTCCCTCTATCCCCAATGCTCACATAAATCCCTCCATGAGATCATAAACATCCTTTGAGATTCCTAGAGCTTTTCAAATTACCATTACTGATGCCCCTGCACTGGTCTCCACCTCTGAAGGTTCTTTATCCACAGTTGTGTAGGATGGGCTGCATCAGGCTTGACTGTCCAAGATGAGCAGGAATGCACCATCCAAAGCTTTTAAATACGGCTTCAGAGTTGAAGGGGTAGATCAGTGCCTGGCATGTGTGAAGCCCTGGGTTCAATACTTAGCAGTGCACATGTGCATGCATGGATAAAGGTCTAATTGTCCTGAAAGGTTGTATATATTGTATCTCTTTAAAAATAATACATATGGCTAGTTTTAGAAATTTTAACCTTTGCTACAAATTAAAAATTATCTTAAATAGCATGCATATCATTTTAGATCAGTGGAAATCACTGAAAAAAAATCAATGTACTTAATTAAGCACCAGGCATCTCTGTGGTTCATATGCGAGCCTTTCAAATATGAAAAGAAGTGATATGTGTGGAAGAAATTAGGTGTAGCCTTTTTAAATTGTCTAGCTCAACACAAAAACGCTGGATAGAACCACCATAAAATGTCAGAATCCACAGGTCTATCTACAGATCCCCTACCATGGTGAAAATTAAAAAGCAAAGATTTCTAAAGTATTATTTCCTTTTCAGAGTTTTTCAGCAACCCACCAATTATGCTGACATGCTTATCTGCTAAATTCTAGATCAGTGGGTAGGGCAAGGCTGTCTGAAAAGCCAACCACTGAAACAAGGTTATAGGATTCTACCCAGACACAACAGAAACATGAATACACAACAGAATCTGAAAACACTTGCTAGCAATGATGGATTTAAGTTATTAACAGATCAAAAAGAGATGGATGGTGGTTTGCTTTTCTTAATCTACATCATCATCTAGATCTATTTAAAGATATGTGGCGCACTAACAAACTTGGTTAAGGTTTCGATAAAATCAGTAAAAATAATCTGCCCTGTTACATTGAGTCTGTATCGATCAATAAAATCACTTGTACAAGGAAGGCACTGTTAAGTACTGACAATCCCAGCCATTAATATTATTTAACACAGTGTTCACCATGTTAACCAGAACAAAGAGCAGTTTGTCTAGTGTTATAAGCAGGATCTTCATAGGCGCTGCTGTCTCCTATGGTGGTTTTATAAAATCCAGATTATAGCATCCTCGTCTACCAACAATACCCTTTCCTGTAATACAAAGGTTTTACTTTTTTTTTTTTTTTTTTTGTAGTACGTGCATGATGTAGGGGGAGGGGAGGGCATGCATGCCACAGCCTGTATATGGAGGTGAGGGGGCAATCTTGTAGAGTCAGTTTTCTCTTCCTACTTTTATTTGGGTTCTGGGATTCAAACATAGGTCACTAGGCTTATGCAGCAACCAACTTCTTGCTGATTCTCTGTTTTAGTTCCACTTGAAAAGAAATATTTAGTAAGAACTGGATCTGACATTATAAGTCACTGCTTGGTCTACGAATAAAAGCCAACATTCCAAGATGGTTTGGGTATCGAGCGCGATAGCCCAGGGCTTCCTAACATATCCACATATCACTTAGCTTTATTGATGCCTTTACCTTGTCCAGCATGGATTGAAAAATTCTTTCAACTGATCTTCAGCAAGAGTTAGAAAATCAAGAGAGATGGACCTAAAAATATCTTATATAAGAGATGTTTTTTTTAAACTATCGTAGATATCTATGATTGTAAGATTAATAACAAATAATGAGAAAACTCCTTGAAGAAGTGAAACTAACTTCAAATCATGCTTACAAGCCTTAAATTAGAACCTGTTCTCAACTTCACCTTTGAAGCTTGGAATACTCAAAATACAAATATCCTATGGTACAGCGCTGTTCACCATTGTGCCAGGATGACTGTGGGGTCTCTACTTGGTAAGTGGATCATTAAAGAACCGAATCACACCACAACTAGATTTAATCTGTTATGCTCAGCTCTCTTACTCTACAATTCTCAGGAAGTTTTAAACAAATAAACCTTGGGGTTGTTGCACAGGACTCGGAGAAAAGGACCCTCAAAAGAATACTCATTGCTAGTACTACTCACAAAACAATGCGAAAAAGGTGGAAATATAGACCTAAAATTGGCTCACGGCCATAAAATGAGTATTTTTGTCATTCAAGAGACAAATGTCGAGTTTGTGAGTGGTTTATGAGAAGGGAATCCACAGGTACAGTCTGGGGTGGAGGAAGTGGCCAGGGCATGTTTGTACTAGAGCAGAAACTGCGGATGAAAACTGCAGGGTGGGCCCCGGGGAACACCCTGCCCATGGCACTCCATGCGGCCTCTTAAGCTGGCTGGCCTGTTCCAGCAATCTCATAACCCAACAGGTGAGGACAGCAGCGGTGCAGGATCTGACTTAACAATTTCCACACAAAAGCCTGATCCCAGCACTTCACAAGTAGTGCTTGCCGCTTAATGAGAAGGAGATCCAGTCACCACAGGATCTTTTCCTTAGGATAATGACGGAGCTTAGCAAATGAAAGCTAAGAAGCAGGAGATGTATCTGGGCGGTGCAGGCCTACGCTGGATGAACATGCCTTCTCAAGCACTCGGAATGGAAAAGAGAAAAGGCAAACACAGAAACTATCATTTGTGAGCTCCCTGACATTAAGGCGACATATAAGCTGTGTTTTAAAAGAAAAGTTTAGCTCATGATGTGGCCTCTGTGGGACTCCCTGGGGTGGGGGGTGCCGGAAGCTTGGCTTACTCCATGTGGGTGCAAGTATCGCAGTAGACTGTGTTGTCATGACCTGGGTTGAAATGCACTCCCTGCATGATCTACTTCTGGCTGCCAACTGGTGGACGGCCCTCAGAGGCGCTTACAGCTCCCACGCTCCTTTCCAGAACACATATCTATTTCATGTGGTGGCACAAGGATTCTCTTGGAATTTTAATTTGAGAAGCAAACATTATTAAATAAAATCTTAAAGTTGGCAAAATGATGAAATGAAACTTTTTACTCAATTAAAAAAAGATGATGATTTTTTTTTTTAGACAGGATTTCTCTGTGAAGCCCTGGCCATCCTGGAACTTGCTTTGTAGACCAGGCTGGCCTCAAACTCAGAGATTGTTCTGCCTCTGTCTCCCAAGTGTTGGGATTAAAGGCAACAGCTTTTTGTTTGCTTTTGTTTTGCTTTGTTTTGTTCGTTGTTTGGGAGTTTTTTGTTTGTTTGTTTGGTTGGTTGGTTTATGAGTGTTCTGTATGCATACCAGAAGAGGGCATCAGATTCCATTAAAGACAGTTGTGAGTCACCATGTAAGTGCTGGGAATTGAACTCAGGACCTCTAGAAGAGCAGCCAGTGCTCTTAACTGCAAAGCCATCTTTCCAGTCCCATCATCTTTTTATTTTAAGCTAAAAAGACCCAGCTGACAGTTGACAGTGTTCTCAGGTGATTAATGAAAGCAAGTAAAAATTTCTTCTACTAATGCAGTTCAACCCTGGCATGAAAGCTTCCTAAGGACAGAGAGAGATCCAAAGAACCCGATAGCTTGATCAAACATACAAGATTTAAAAATCGTGTGCATACAAAATGAGGAGATACAGATCCTTGAGTAAGAATCAAGAAACACATCATCACTTTAATATGGAAAGGCACCAGTTTTAAATCATACGGTTCAAAACAAGAAACGGGAAAGAAAACGGGAACACATTTCCAGATACAATACCCGAGCATTCCCCAGGATGGTGAGGATCTCGCTGGAGCTCAGTGGCAGAGCACAGAACACAGGTCAGGTTCCATCCTGACACAACCACAAAAGTGCAAGCACATGTATTTTACAGACATCAGCATATAAAAGAGCGTATAAAAGTGTAGTAATGAAGTTCCACGGTAAGACTTAGGAACACCTAGATTAAAACAGCATCCTAAATGAATCAGAGAAAAAACACAGATTCATCTCCAAAGGCACAGAATCAGCCAGTTCAGTTTGTAGACACAGGTAAAGTACTTAAAATACATTGTTTATTGGGATTACTGGTGCAAACCTTTAATCCCAGAACTCCAGAGTGAATTTGAGGCCACCCTGATCTACACAGTAGCCAAGGCTGCTCAATGACAGCATCTCAAAAACAGAACAAAATAAATGAAATGCTGTTTAAATCAGTGTATATAGACTATCATTTTAGCATCTGATCAATTTAAAATTGTAGTTTACACTCTTTTTTGTATTAGTGCTAAGGCTATAAAAGTAGGTCTTTACATTTACAGAACACCCTGATTCAGACTCCCCATATTTAACACTCAGTAGTTACCTATGACCAGTAGTTACCACAATGTGTAGAAATGAGCTTCAGATGATTTCGTAGATGAATTCAGAAGAAGCTATTCACAGGGAGAGGCCATTGGTATTCCTTGGAGCTGTTCACACAACAGTATGTCCGTTACCTCAAATTTCTTTGTAAGAACACAAGTCACCCCATTTGCTGAACAAATGCAGGATAGCACTCCTGCGCTTGTTACATTTGTGTACCCAGACTTGTTTGACAAATCCGTTACTTTATACAACTTTATGTAAGAAGGGGACTGAAGGAGAGAGTGAGGAAAAGATTCTGCTGAGTCACTATTCTCCTTGATATTTATAATACCAAGTATGAAATATGTGCAATTTTGCGTCCATTTCTTCAGTAAGGTTATGAACTACAATAGTTTTTTTTTTTTTAAATATCGTATTTTAACAGAGCCAGAACCAGTCTACTTACGGCATGTGTTCTAGGACTACGTCAGGATACAAACTCAGTCTCTTTAGGTTTTTGAAACTGTTATGGGATCAAGCATCATATCAGGAAGGAAAGATGGCAAGTTTCACAAATTTTTGGAGAAAAAAAGTCACAATCAGTGAAGTGGAGAGAAAAAGAGGAACTCACCAGTTACCATACACTGGCCATAAGTCCTGAATGGGCACTAGACGGTATAAAGACACACAAATGTTATGACCCCATTAAATAAAGAGAAAAGTATCAGGAAAACTGGGACACGAATGAAAATGAGAACACAGTACAATTAGACCCAGGAAACCAGCTGAGCTGGTGATGGCACACACCCTTAATCCCAGCATTCGGGAGGCAGAGGCAGGCGGATCTCTGTGAGTTTGAGGTCAGCCTGGTCTACAGAGTTCCAGGACAGCCAGGGCTACAGCAGAGAAATCCTGTCTCAAAAAACCAAAAAAATAAAAATAAAAAAGACCCAAGACCCAGGAAACCAGCACTTGGGGTGTCACAGGGAAGTTTACACTTTTAAAAGCTTACTTTAAAAATCAAGAAAAAAGACAAACCAACAACTTGACTTTACATTTTTAAGAAACAAGAAAAAAGAGAACAGACTATCCCAAAGTTAGGAGAAAGAAGGAAATCCTAAAGATTGGAGGAGAAAAAAGTGAAATAGAGAAGGGAAAATAATAGAGGAAAAAGCAGTAAAAGGCCAGTAAGATGGACCAGCAGGTAAACGTTGTTTGTTGCCAAATACAACGGCCAGCATCCCACACATAGGACCCACATGCTGGAAAGACACAGCGACTCTCATTTGTTTCTGACCTTCCATATGTATGCATGCATGTGTACACACACACACACACACACACATTTTAAAAATGTAAAAAATAATCAAAGTAATAAAATTGTCCAGGATAGAAAACTTTATCTTTCATGAGCAATTTCTGGAACTCCCAGAGAAACAAATGAAAACCCAAGAAAGGCTGGGGTGATGCCTCGTGGGTTAAAGGACTTGCTGTGTAGGGTGACACCTGACTTGGATCCCCAGAACCCGTGTAAAAGCTGGATATAGTGATGGATGTCTGTATTCCCAGCACGTCTACAGCAGGGGGGCAGAGGCAGCGGAATCAAGGGAAGCACTGGGAAGTTGCCGGCCTGGAGTCCTCAGTGCGGCAGTCATGAGAGACCCTGCCTCAAACAGGATGGGAGGAGAGGACTGCAGCCTGAGGGCATCTTTCCAGTTCCACATGGCTGTGGCAAGCATGTGCCCTCATCCACATGCATACACAAACATAAACAGGGCTGGAGAGATGGCTCCGCAGTTAAGAGCAATGGCTTTACTTCCAGAGGACCCAAGTTCAATTCTCAGCACCTACAGGGTGGCTCACAACCATTTTTAACTCCAGTCCCAGGAGATCTGAAGCCTTCTTCTGGCCTCTGAAGATACCAGGCACACAAGTGATACATAGACATGCATACAGGCAAAGCACTCATACACTAAAATAAATACACAAAATAATAAAAATAGTAATACTTAAAAAATAATTTGAAAAGCAACAAATGGACTTCCATTTCCAACAAGATAGGGCTACATCTTTTCTTATTCTTCCCGCTTAATTCAACTGAAACCTGGATGTGTGTATAAAGCAAGCGTAAGATTTGGAAAGGCTCGGGGAAGAAGGAGAGAAGGCCAGAACAGGCCTGGAGGCATGAATGATACAGGGTAAGCTTAAATATTCCTGTGTTCGCTATGGCTTCACATACCCCAGATTTAAAGCTGAAAAGTCAGCAGCCAAGAAATTCAGAAAGGAAGAGAAAAAGAAAATAAAAGAAAGAAAAAGGGAAAAGAAAAAGCACCACCCAAGCACGTTTTCCCTAGCCAGAGGGCTGAGATTACCGCCGCCGTGTCAGCCTTCCATGCTACTTGATTTCATATTCTTACTTCATTCCCCCTCAAGATGTGACATTCTTATCTGAAAACAGAGTATCTTGCTTGCTTCCTTTCTCCCCCTCTCTCCTCCCTTCTCCCCCTTTCTCTCCTGGTTCTTGCTATGTTCCCCAGGCTGATCTTGAATTCCCACGACTAAGTGATGCTCCTGTCTCAGACTACTGAATATGTGGTACAACAGACACACGCTGTCACATCTAACACAAAGTGGGCTTTTCAAATACACTGTATTCAAGGCCAGCCTGGTTTAGAGTGAGTTCAGGGATAGCCGGAGTTACAACAGGGAAACCTTGTCTAGAAAAAAGAAAACAAACAAACAAACAACAACAAAATCAAATACACTATAAAATGTTTGAAAGGAACCTACTGTTACAAATGTGTCAGAGAAAAAATAAGTATTTTTAAATAAACGATATCTATTTAAATTGATACCAATGCTATTTGTAAATTATGGTTTCAGGATTAGTATGCTGTTTGCTTCTGAATGAAGGAACAGACAGGAGAAAAAAAAAAAAAGGCAAATGTGGGCCTTCTTTGACTCTTACTGCAAACTATTAGTGACCAAAGAATGGAAAGAATGTGAAAAACACAGATGTCAAGAAACCATTTTGCTTCTTTTGATTAACATCTCAGAACAAAATTATTTTGAAAATGAACCTTTCTTGTTTAAAGTTAGTCTCTTACACAAATATAGCTCCTAGAACTGTTTTCAGGCTTAGACAGAAAAATGGTTTGAATACAGGAGTTCAATTCTAGCACAGGCAACAGAGTGTGGCTGTTTCAAACCACAGACAACAAACAACTCCCCTTTAAGCCAAATGGCTTAACAGAGAACGTGGAAGCATCATTTTCTAGAACTTTAAATGTTTAAGATCATGATGCTGGAGAGATGCTTCAGTGGCCAAGAGCACTGACTGGTGTTGCAGGGGACCTGGGATTGGTATCCACATGGTGGCTCAAACCAACCACAACTCTAGTTCTAGGGGGCCAATGCTCTCTTCTGGCCTCTGTGGGCTCATGCACACATGTGATGCACAAATAGACAAGCATGCAAACACACACACACACACACACACACACACACACACACACACACACACTTAAGAACATTTACTCAACAATTATTCAATCAACCAATCGGGGAAGAAGCAGTCTAGTAACTGTAATATAGATCATCATAAGGTCTTTTATTATATACTTCTTTCATATATATATATGTGTATGTGTGTGTGTGTATGTATATGTATATATATATTTATTAATGTATATATTCTCTGCATATATTTCTATAATTTCATATAATTTCTATAATTTATATATTTATATAATCAAGGGTGAAAATTTTTTTTTCCTAATTTAGAAAACCACCAGAGTATACTAAGAAGAGCCCATATTGGACAATAGGAAAATAAAATCCCAACCCCAGCCCTTTAACATATATACTTAGGAAGGTTACACAGGTTTCATAGCCTCTTTGACCTCAGCCTCTCCATTTCTAAGACATGGAGCATGGGCCACCACAGGTAATGTGCGGAGGTGCAATCACAGGTGACCAGTTGACCTCCAGAGAAGACAGACTGGCACAGGGGTGACTTCTCTTGACCAGCATCAAATGAGCAGGACTAGGTAATCTGGGCCTCTGTAGCCCTGGGGCATGGCTTGGAGGTGGCAGTACTTTGTCAGGCCATGGACCAGGTCAATGCCATAATATCCAGCTCAGGCTGAGCTGGACTTACAGGATGGTGTCTGTTAGGATATGCTGGTGGCGGCTACTTCCTGGGGTTCAGACTGGTATTGAGGATGAATGGGATGCTTCCTGGAATTAAGTAGGCAGTGGAAGAAACAAGTATACTATCTATCTCATTAAAAGACATAAAAAGACTAAGAAGCAAGAATTGGCCACAGCTAAGGTTTTGCCCTTCAGTAATACAACTCACAGCAACCCCCCCCCCCCACCCAGCTCCCACTGCCAAAGGGAGAAGAAAAGGCCACCACTGAAGTCCTCTGGTCTCCAAGTCACTAAGTGACAACAAAATGAAACTGAAACACAGAGCAGGAAGCAAAGACTCTTGGCCCTCAACCACATCTTTCAAGGCCTGTTTCTGAGAATAGAAAATTCTAAGCTCAATTTGAGTGTCATTGTAAGCTCCTCTCTGTGCCAGATCATTTTATCCACATATTTACATACGAAGCACAAACAACTTAAAATGTTTACACTGAGGAGTAATGGAAGTCATGTGTCAAATGCAATGTGGGGAGCTGAGGGGGGGATGCAGCTTTCCTCAGAACTAAACCCTGAAGATATACAATATCTGTGGAAAATCTGGCCTCCAAATGAAAGCGTGTTGTTTACCTATCCCATCTAATTACAGAGAGCATGCATTCTACCCTTTGCACACAAATTCTTAGGTCTCTTTCTCTTAGTTTTTGGTTTGCTGTTTGCTCTGAAGTATTGCCTGAAGCTGTGGAATCCTGAGAGCTCCACACACAAAATCCTAGAGAAGGCCACATGCACTCCTGGGATTTGGAATTCTTGTTTCCTTCAGGCTCTTACTCCCAGAGACATAGTGAAGAACCCTTCCACCAAGCCCCAAAGCCCAAGGGTCAAACCCGCATGCAGTGTCCTCCTGAGGGCTCCTGGCTACTTCTGCCCAGTCCTCTTTGAACAGGGTTAAGACTAAGATACAAGAGAAGGTTAGAGTGACACCTGGCACCATTCCTTTCCACTGAGAAAGTGTCCTCTACTTTATCACTGGTTGTCAGTCATCAGTGACTGTGACCCAGTCATCCATCAGAGCTCTGTATGGGAACAGGCACACGAGCTTCACAGCTCCCAGCTTCTCTCCTAAGCAAGATCCACTCCAGGGTTAATAATGATTGAAGGGACGACAAGGACAAAGGAAGAATATGGCTGTGCTGCCGATTTCTCTAAGACTGATCTTAGAAGGATCAGTCTTCCTAACTCTTACATGAAGTCCAGCTCTTTTGTCTTGTTTTGTGTTTTGAGGCAGGATCTCCCTGTGCAGGGCAGGCTAGCCTTGAGTTTCTGATTCTCCTGCCCAAGCTTCCAACATGCTAGAATTCTAGGTATGCCCCAATTTATCTGCATCCTTCTTTTTAGAGGCAAGGTCCTTTTTCTCACCCAGCTATGTTCACATCCGTGTATCACTTCTCACATGGTCTAGATGCAGTCAGTGCATGCCTGACCATTTGGGCCTGCCTGTCTCTGCACCTGCCCCACCCATCTATGCACATAATGAGGGCTTCATGGTCACCTGAGGCTTCAGGCTTATCCTCTCCTTTGCCTTCTCTGTCACTAGTAGGGAGGAGACTTTCATTGCATCTCACTCAGTTCTGTTTGTCCCTGGAGCTGACAGAAAAGAGCTTCCTGATGCATTCCTTCTAGACCTATATTCTAACTCTCAAAGCTGGCACTTTCTCAGGAGCAATTTCTACACAGTCTTGGTGGGGTTTTACACGTGTCCGCCTGCCCCAGTGAAGATTCCTGTTCCCCCAGTACTCCAACTAGCACCTGAACAACTAAAACCCAAGGGTTGAGAAAACAGAATTACTTTATCTAAAACACAAAGTAAACTGTATAGCTGAATTAAAAAACGAAAAGATCATTTCAATAGCATTCTTCCAATGACACTAAATCTGTGCTTTCCCAATGCATAAGCAAAATGAAACAGAATCCAATAAAAGCTAAATGAACCAAGAGTCATATGTATAACTGTAAACAGTCTGTGTCTCAGAATCTCTGGCTGTTGGTCAGTACTTGGTGTCACACTCTTATACCCTGAGCTAATAGAGTGAGACACATGATTTAATCTCTGTTGCTGTATCAGTTGAGGATCTTACCTGTAAATACATCTCCAGGCCTTGCCGTCGTTGTTCCAGGACTCTGGGGACCCAGTTCCTGACGTGTTTAGAAGGGATTTCTGGAGTCTTTATACATTTCTTAAGCTTCCAAGACAGAAAGGGAAAGACATTTGTTAATTACAATGAAATCATCTGGAGGGAAGAAAAGCCAACTAAGGACCATAAACCACGGCTAAAACACACTGAAAAGTTTCTCTAACACATTTCAATTAGGTGTCCTGATCGTTCAGGCTTCAGGACAAACGGGCTTTATGTTTGATAGTTGTTAAGATGGGTATTTCAGATTTAGATGATTTTTTTTTTTCTGAAAAATTAAAAATCTAGACTTGAGGTAAAAGAAAAGCAAAGTTAGCTAGTTTCAAAAATCGACTTATTTCACAGCAAAATTAATACAAGTTTTAAATTTTGTTTTCTAATTAAAGAGAAAGTCCTTCCACACGTTTCACATAAGTAAGGAAAACAAATTATAGTTATTTCTGACCAGTGTCCATGGAGATGTCACATGAACTATTATGGATGGCATGCCAGAATTGCAGCCAGCTTTGGAGTCTGAGGAGTGTGGACCACTGGCAGAACCATGATGAGTGTGTCTCACAAGGGCAAAGCCCGAGAACTGCGTCTCCTGAATGTCTCCAGCTGCTGCTTGGCATCCTCATAACCCCTTTCTTGGTTTGAGTGATGTGAAACCTCAAAAGAGTCTCTAGCCCCTCACTGGGCAGTGTGCTGGCACACATAACAACAGTGGTGATTTTCTAAAAAACAGTGCCACTTGGCTGAATTGGTGATTCTATTGAAACTCCAGAAAGAGTAACTAGTCAGTAGCATTAGATTAGGGTGCTTCACCCAGCAGCTTTGAAACAGCAACCTAAGGAACTATATACGAAAACACATAAGTAGTTAAAGACTTGTTTTGGTCAGGGTTAGAGAGCAAAAACAAAGAAAGCCTGGTTGCTAGGGCCCACAAATGTCCTTTATAAGAGACAGGCCTATGATTAAGTATAACAAATGAGTTTCAGTGTCTAGTGTTAAGTTTGAACTTCCTAGACCAAATTAATTTGACATTTTCCTAGTTTTTACAATTATAAAATTACCGATGAGCTTTTGTATGCGCCTTGAGGACACAGGGCTCTGTGGCATGCCGACCGGACAGATTCTCCTTTACCTAAGAAAAGCAAAAAGACCCCTGACCTAACGTTTTCTAGTTAATAACAAACCTGTTTCACTGTTTTAACTAAATAAGAATTGTGTTAAGTTAGGGTGCTATGATGTGCACACACTGCCTAGTAACCTCAAGACTGCTACCTGCCAATTACAATAGAAGCTGGCTGCAAGAATATTTGGCTTGCTTAAACTCTGTTAATCTAAAATAGAAAAATTATTGGTGTTCATGTGTAATCATCTGTATGTATTTGGAAACAACCTTTTTTTTTAAAAAATGTGGAACTTGTAATCATTCATTGGGAAAACAGGACTCATGATTATGCTGTGATTTCTTGTTACTTAAAGGGTTTAGTTTAAAAGGTATATAGGTATATGGGAAATAATAAGGAAAAAAGGAAGCTCACAAGACGTATTGGTAAGATGTGTGTGTGTTAAAGCTTACAAGATGCGTGCGTGAGGTGAGTGTGTGCTGAAGCTTTGTGTCTCCCACAAGATGTATGAGTGTATGAATGGGTGTGTTTCTATGGGGATTGGAAAGCTTCCACAAAATGTATGTGAATGAGTGTGTGAATGGAAGAAATTGTACAGAGAGAGATTCATATGCTTCACTTACATTGTAAAAGGGGAGCAGATGGTGACACCCTGAGAAAGTAGTTGAGAGAGGATTTGCATGCAGCCTTGGAGATGGTGGGGAGCAG
This sequence comes from Cricetomys ansorgei, assembly GCA_026225945.1. NCBI lineage: Eukaryota > Metazoa > Chordata > Mammalia > Rodentia > Nesomyidae > Cricetomys > Cricetomys ansorgei. Next base: position 8,370,315 of record JAMJFZ010000242.1, read on the forward strand.
CCCACCGGTAGCACAACCACGAGGGGTGTGCCTCCAAGAACAAGGCTCCGAGAACCACACCTCGTGAAGGCCTCCTGCTGCTGTCTGGCATCCTCACACTCACCATCCTGTGGTCACCAGGCACCTGTTGTGCCAGCTACCAGGGAGGCTGAGGCAAGAGAATCGCTTGAGTCAGAAGTTCTGGGCTGTAGTGCACTATGCCAATCGGGTGTCCACACTAAGTTTGGCATCAACATGGTGACCTCCTGGAGTAGGGAACCATCAGGGTGCCTAACAAAAGGGATGTGGTGATATATACACACACACACACACATACATATATATGCATATATATGTATACATGTGTATGTTTTACAAATGTGTGTGTGTGTGTGTGTGTATATATATATATACCGCACATGTATATATACACATGCATATACATACACACATGTGTATATATATGTATATTATATGTACAATATATGTATATACTTTTTTTTCCAGGGCTGAAGAGATGGCTCAGTCATTAAGGGCACTGGCTGCTCTTTCAGGAGACCGGGGTTCAATTCCCAGCACCCACATGATTGCTCACAACCATCTGTGCCCCAATTCCAGGGGACTAGACACCTTCTTCTGACCTCTTCAAGCACCTGTATAAGTGTATACAAGTCTGTATAAGTGGTATCCAGACATACATGCAAACAAAACACCCAAACACATAAAATAAAATAAAATAAAATAAAATAAAATAAAATAAAATAAAAACTTATTTAAAAAAATTATTCAAAGTTAAGTTGCAGTTGTCTTGATATGCAGAATAACATTCCTCTTGAAGAAGTGCTCAGTCCTAAACCTAGAATGTTTCCATACACAGCAAAGGAGATCTTTCCAGTTTGGTGAAATTTTTCGTTTAACAACAGGGAGACTGTCCTGGGTTACCTGGGCAAGGTCAGTGGAACTATGAGGACCCCAACAAGAGGGCGTAGGCTACAAGTCAGAGGTTAAAAAGTACAAGGCATGGTGGCATGTACCTATAATCTCAGCACTTAGGAGGCTAAGGCAGAAAGATCGCAATTTGGAGGGCACCCTAGGCTACACAGAGAGATACTGTCTCAAGGCAGGAATGTAATTCAGCAATATAGCACTTGCTTAGCATGTAAAGTCCCTTGAGTTTAATCACCAGGACCTAAAAATATAAAGTAAATAAATCCTGTCATAAAAACAAAAAACTCTAAATAGGTGGTTAGCTTTCATGATGGACACCAGAAGTTTCGAGACGTGGGAAAACATCTTCCCAGGGCTTCTAGAAGTCTGGATGCATCTGCTCAGGGCTTTTAGAAGCTGCAATGGACCTGCCCAGGGCTTTTAAAAGGGATGCAATGCTGTTGACCAATTTTAGCCCAGTGAGATTGATTTTGGATTTTGAAACCTCAAGCAGCATGAGAGAATGAATCTGTGCTGCTTTAAACCACTAAATTTATAGCATCTTGTCCTAGTAACATCTCCAAGTGGAGTGAACTCCAATGTCCCAACTCAAATATTGAAGACCTACTGAGGTAGCCCCTTTACAAAACACAGAGAGAATATTTTCTCTTTCATTAGAATGTTTTTGGCTAGACAGGTTTAATCGTACATTTTCTTAAACCCGTATAGCCAAAAACACAACAAAATTTCTCTGCACAGTTAAGAAAATATTCACCAGTGACCACTCAAGGCTGAAACCTTATGGATGCTGTGAGAAAGGAGCACTTCAAACAGCAGCCCTGCCAGTTCCAGCCACTGAGTGGAGCCCAGGTTTGCCTCTTCCCTTGATACAGATATGAATAACTGCAAACCTCAATCTACTCTTCCTTACCAACAGAACCATTAGGAAGGGAATTGCACAGCCTGCTGGACACAGCTGCCTGGAGAACTGCAACCCTGGGTGGAGCCTGAGCTCACTGGAGACTCCCAGAGGAAGGCTGGTTCCATGGAGAAGGTAGCACGGGGACGCTGGATAGGTTTTAGACTTTGTTCAAGCATAGTATTCTTTTGCCAGTGAGAGAAAAGAGAAGTTCATCACTTCTCAGTCTTTCGGCTAATATCAAGCATGGAGAAAGGAGTTCCAGAGACAACAAAGGGCCCTGAGAGATGGGTATGTAACAGCCACGGGACTTCTCCTCCAGGTTCCTTGGCACTAGGAACATACCTGCCCCCAATGGGAAACCAATTGTCTTAGGGTTTCATTGCTGTGATAAAACACCATGATCAAAAACAGCTTGGGGAGGAAAGGGTTTATTTTATCTTATAGCTTGCAGGGTATCATCCACGGAAGTCAGGGTAGGAACCTGGAGGCAAGAACCAAAGCAGGGGCCATAGGAGAGTACAGTTTACTAGCTTGCTCCCCATGGAATTCTCAGCCTGCTTCTTATATTATGCAGGAACACCTGTCCAGGGATGGCCTTACCCACAGTAAGATGGGCCCTCCATATCAATCATCAATCAAAAAAATAGCCCTACGGACTGGCCTATAGGCCAATCCATGAAGGCATTTTCTCAATTAAGATTCCTTCTTCCCAGATGCCCCCTTGATTCTGTTAAGTTGACATAAAACTAGCCAGCATGTCAACAGGAAACAAGCTACTGGAGTAAGTGAAGGCCACAGCATTGGAAAGTGGGGGTGGAGGGGGTGGGGTGGTAGAGAGAAGGCTTGTGTGAGAAGGCAATGTCTGAGGCACAACCTGAATCCTGTTTGAAGGAAGCCAGGTGAGTAGTCCAAGGAACATTCCTAGGGCAGAGACAGCAATAGAAAGGGAGAGTCAGGCCTTTGGTGCTCCAAGCCAGCAAAGAGAGCTAGAATCTCAGAGGTGGCGACACCATATACTTCAGTGCCTCGGGGGCTACGGCAGGAATTTGCAGATTATTTTAAACGAGAGGTAAATTGATGATTTCAACAAAGGAGTACCATGATCTAACCTTTCCTTTACATGCTCGGCTCAATGAACATGGGAGACTGTGTGGGGGTTAGCGGTGGAGCTGACAGACCAGCTCAAAGTGCCTGCAGAACCCCAGGCAGGAGATGGTGCTGGTGGACACGGGAAGGGGCTGTGGGTGTGCTCAACATGGCTCTAGGGCAGACTTCACATCTGGACTCCTTCTGGCAGCTGTTTTGATGAACTGCCTGTCACTTACTAAACAGTGTCAGAATGTCAAATTTGAGCTCACTGGCTGTATTAGTCAGAGTTCTCTAGAGAAATAGAACTGATAGAACCAATGTGGCTGTGGTCCAACTAGTCCAACTATGGCTGTCCATCCATGCAAAGTCCAAGAATCCATGAGGCTGGATATCTCAGCTGGCCTTCAGTATATGCTGGAATCCTGAAGAAGTAGGTTTGAATGCCAGTGAAAGAATGCACTTGCCAGCAAGAGTGCGGGCAAGCAGGCAAAGAGCAAACCCTTTCCTCCTCCATGTCCTTTATATAGGCTGCCACCAGAAGGTGTGGCCCTATTTTAAGATGGATCTTCCCACCTCAAAAAATCCGGATTAAGATAGATCTTCCCACTTCAAATGATTTAATTAAGAAAAAGCCCTCATAGTGTACCCAGCCACTTGGGTTTTAGTTAATTCCAGATGCAGTCAAATTAATAACCAAAATAGCCACCACAGTGCCCAATCTATTAGTTACTCCGCAAATCTGCAGTTCCTGGGTGCTACAGGATTCGATGCACAGTTTTTGGTGAATGACGAACACACCTCACTCCCTACCTCAGACCTCCCATCTCAGCTATGCTGACAATGTGACTGCATTATAGCCACAGGAGGAAAGTAGTAAAGGGTCCATCTAGTCCCAGCAAAGGCTCTCAGTTTTAAAGAAAAGGAGTATTTCCTTCTTTTTGTTCTTCCTTTTTTTTTTTTTTTTTTTTTTTTACACAAATGGTCCATGCAATAGATGGAGCAGATACCTCTGACCATGAGCTGTGTGATGTTGGGAATGGTAACAGGAGTCTGATCATGTCCACGAAAGAACGAAATCCCATCCATTACTGTCACCTCTATTTGCATTTATAATCACTGTGCGTTAAATTTAATCCCCCCGTGAATAGGGGAAAATATCATTCAGAGTTCAATACATTAAACCTAAAAATCTTGATCTCCTAAGTGCTCCTGTCATCACTGTGGTCATGTGACACAGATATTAAAATGTAGCACAAGTCCACTGGGGAGAACTTCTGTTTTCACAGAAAAGCAGCAGGATTTGTTCCTGCCAGAAGTATGAAGCAATGCCTAGAGAGACAGCAGCTATGTTATGATCAGAAAAGTGAGACTCAGTCACAACTTTAGGACAATGGACACTGAGCCTTGCTCCATCCCCTGGGCTGCCTGCTTTTAGGTTTCCTGGAGACAGCAACAATAAATCTCTTACTTGCTTATGAAATCTAGTCAAGGCTCTATGATGTACAACCATAGATACTCCTAATAGAAAGGAAATCAGCTCTTGAGGCTGGAGACTTTAGGCCATAGACGCCTTTATCTTTGAGTGGAGATAATGTGTAAGCAAGCATATAGAATTCTGTAAACCTGGGAGTCTGAATACTGTGCAAATCACATTTATAGACATAGAACTAAATCAAATCACATTGAGAGTGAAGTTCCAACACAGCAAAAGGGCTAGGGTGGGTAGAACATACAAACTGGCCCCATGGTGTTTACAACCTTCATTACTCCTTCCACGTGGGTGTGGGCAGAAGCTGCGACTACAGTGGAATAGTCACTTCCATGGCTACCTGTCTATATGCCCGGTCTTAGCAGACTGCTGGCTTTGAGGAAGTGGCTAGGGCTTGAGAGTGGCCTCAGGCAGCCAAGAGCTGCCCCTGGTCAACAGTCATGGAAAGCATCACTCCTGCAGATGCAGGCAGAGGTCTGCCTGAGTGAGCTTAGATGAGGACTTAAGACTAGGACAGGATCACACCATGGCTGTCCTTGATCACAGCCAGAAAGACTGAGTGAAGAGCACTGACTCCTGGCCCATAGAGACTCTGGGTAACAGCTGTTATTTGAAGGTTATGCATTTGTGGTGATTTACTATGCTGCAATGGACACTGGAAGGGCCAACTTTGAGGGGCAGGGAGTGAGTGAGGATGAGGTGAGAAGCTACCGCGCAGAGTGTTTCAAGAAGGGGACAAGGGGAGGCAAGACGGCTATCGAGCCTTACAATCTGACTTCGATCCCCACAAAAGCTCCACCATCTGTCTCCTCTCCTTTTTTTTTTTTTCCTCCACATTTTGATAACACAGCACTGAAAACAATTTCCCTTTTTGTTTACGTGAGAGATACTGACAGAGCAGATCATCACGGAGACTGTATCCATGACACATTTGGAAGTGAGTAGGAATTTAGATGAGAGACAAACCCAAGACAATGTGCTTCCAGTAGGGCTCAGCTGCTTGCAAGATAAATACTTGTCCACTTCATCTGATGATTAACTGTCCTGCTACGCAGCATCCAGGCAAAGGGCCTTTCTGATGTATGTAGGGCCTTTCTGATGTACGTAGGTCAGTGCTTGTGCTCAAGCGCATGTACACACACACACACACACACACACACACACTTTTCGGTGTGTGACCACTCCCTTTCCCTTCTCACAGTGTTAGAACTCACTGAGAACTTACTCCAGACAGACAAGACCCACCAGCATATGAAGTGGATAGAAAAAACCTATTATTTTCCACAAAGAGAATCAGAAATACTTTTACCGAGGACAGGAATAAAAAGAATAGAAACAAAAGCATCAAAAGAACCAAAGACATCTGGGAGACAAGAGCTAACTAATCTTGCCATATACTGTTACCCCATTTTCTCAGGGTCCCATCAGAGATGGAGCATGGGTGCTGGTCTCTCGCTTTGATCCCATACCGCAGTTTTCTGGCCCATCTGAAATGTGTACTTCATTAAATTGAATAGAAGAGAATGCAATATTTGACTCAAGCCAAAGGAGGCAATAACAAAAGATGAGGGTAGTTAATCTGAAAATGAACCAGCCCCATATTTCACTGAAAATGTTGTGAATAGAAGGGAGGGCTGGAACTGACAGAAAACAGCTGGGAAAGCATGAAGAATAGAATATGCTCAGAGCTCTGCAGTGCGGGGCAGGGTTGTCATGCGTGAGGTCTGAGGCCTAGGACAGCACAGCTCTTTGCAAGCCTGGTCATGGAAAGTGATGAACTATTTGGCTGGGGTGGAGATGACTAGGGCAAGGGGCTGGGCCCTTCACATACTTAAAGGTTCACCCATCACAAGAGCCTGTGAATTTGTCATCTCTACCTCCTTCTAGAACAGTAGAAGCTACAAAGGAACCAGGATTAGTGGGATCTGGGGTCAAATTTCCAGTAACATAAACTCTTACATCACACACATATGACATTCTCCAATATGCCGTATACCAGATAATCAGCCTTGTGGAAGATACAAAGCATAAGATATGGTGGGGTGGGGGGAGCAGGCGTAGCAATACCCACCAGGAATTATAGCATGTGTGTGTGTTGTGTGGGAGGGAGGAACATGAGCTCTCAGACACCCTGGAATACACAACACAGGAAGCTCAAAGCCAGCTGGAGAGATGGAATAACAAAGCTTTAATTGTGTAAAGATATAATTTTAATTATTTAAGTAGAAATACCTATGTTAAATAAAACAGGAGTTTCAAGAAAAAAGGATTAGAAAACAGGCAGCTGGCACTGAAGAACTTGGATATACTGCTTGGTTAACACAGAGAGAACAGATGGATAAGCACTCTGCCTGGCAAAGACAGGGAAGTTCAGACCTTCATAGGGCATGCTTGGGTGTGGCTAACGCGAACTCTTCTTAGGAGAAGCAGCAGAAATAGGGTTGGCTAGTAGACGTGAGAAATGAACAGAGCGATACCTTCGAAGATGTTGGAGAATCCCTAATCCCCAGAGCCTGTGAGTGGATTACTGCACAACTGAAAGGGATAGGACTTAATTTTACAGATTTTACAGACAGGATTTAAATTAAGGATCCTCATAAGGGACTCTTATCTTGGCTCACTATGGGGATGGGCCCAACGTTATTTCAAAGGGGAGACAGAACTATTAGGATCAGACAGAGGATGTGAAGACAGGAGACATCATGAGGGAGGCAGAGGCAGGAAGGATGTGACCCTCAGCTCTGAGGATGGAAGGGGGGCTGTGAGGAATGTGGGAGGCTGCTGGGAGCTACAAAAGGCAGAAAATGGATTCTCCTGTGGGAAATGCAGCCCTGTCCACCCACTTAGAGCAACATAATGAATGTGCCTTGTTTTAAGTTGCCATTTCTGTTGTTACTTGCTACAATAGCACTGGGAGACGAATACAAGGTTTGAGAACACTGACCTGGAGAGTCACTGTCTGTGACATGGCAGACAATTTAAGCTTACATCAGACAGCAGGAGAAAGGTGTTGAAATGCAAGTAAAGGCAAACTGACGTGTAGTAGAAAAAGGTACGAAGAAGAAGAGCACTGTCGATGCATTATAAAATAGCCCCACTCTGGACGGACAGTGGAGCACAGAGTGAAAAGCCAAGCAGCGCACACTGCAGGAATGTGGAAGAATGAATCGACAGGACCTTAGTGGCATGCTGGAAAGTTCAGGTAAGAGAAAGGTCAGCAGGACCTTCAAGATTCAGAATCTCAAGCTGCTTAGTTCTAAGCTATGACTTTGTTTGCATGGTGGAGGAGGCCTATATCTGAGTGATGTCTTTAAAACTATAATTCACAGTAGGAACCCTCAAACTTCAAGGAGTATAAAATCCTCTGGGGAACTGGCTTACGCAGATTAGTAGGCTCTATCACAGACAATCTGACTCAGTGTGTTGGGGAGTGTGAAGTATCTTCGCTTTGGTCTTTAAAACTAAAAGAACACAGAATCAAACACTTGTAAATGAATTCTTAAAATGTAACTGATTTCTGAAGCTGTAACTGATTTCTGAAGCCTTATTTGTTTGGAGTCAATTGTAACTGTAACTTTTTCACTAGTCACTGAACTCTGCCTGCCTGATTCTCCTCTTCTGCTTGCTACCCTGATTGCTATTGAGACAGATTCTTAACTTGGAGCTTTTTAAACCCCTAGGCCCAAAAAGTTAGAAAGAGAAAGGAAGAAAGGAAATCTTTACAGCCCCTTCTGGCTGATTTTATCTGTCTAAACCTGGAGAACTGGACTAACTTCTAAAACCTTCTCTTCTATTAACTGAGCCAAAGCATGCTTCCCATCACCGTCCTCTGTCACTTACTCCTCTGTCCTTGCCTAACTTGACAATTCCAACTGATACCGCTTCTTCTATCCCTAAGCTGTTCTCAGAAGTCCAAGCGGCATCCAATCATAAGAAAGGCTGCACAGGACATTTCTAAACCACCTGCATCAAATACTTATCACAGCTCTAGAAGAAATGACAAATCTCCAGGGGTAGCCAGTGTACACCCTGTGACTCCAGCTTGGATACCACCCTTGGAAGCATGAGGCAGGAGGATCATAAGTCTGAGGCCAGAATGAAGCTATATAGTGACACCATCTCAAAATAAAATGAAAAAGAACAGGAGCTGGAACTCAGTGGTAAGGTGTTTACTTAGCATGTGCAAAGCCCTGGGCTTTACCCTCAGCACGAGACTGAGACAGGGAAAGAAAGAACCTAAAAGGATTGATATCTTAGAAAAAATAAAAACAGAAAACGTGTTCACTTATTATATGTTCACCCAAAATAAACAAAAAGATACATTTGATGGAGCTGGAGAGATGGCTCAGTGATTAAGAGTTTATACTGCTCTTCCCGAGGACCCAAGTTCAGTTCCCAGCACGAATGTCAGGTGGCTTACAAATACCTATAATTCCAGCTCTAGGAATCTGATGCCTACTGGCCTCCACAGACACCCACACACATGTGACATACACTCAGACACATACACTCATACACATATATAATTATCATTACCAAAATTAAAGGTTTCTGGTGAAAATTACTTTCAGCAAATGAGCAGTATTTTATTAATAGGCCATATATATACATATATGTGTGTGTGTGTGTGTGTGTATATATATATATATATATATATATATATATATATATATATATATATATCCAAATAAACTAAAAAAGCAAGGGAAGAAGTGTGCTTTATAAATAAACAACTTTCAGAAGGATAATGTCCAAAGCAGATGAGATGTTGTGAGCCTTAAACAGTTCTACTTGCCTTGATAGATATATGTCAGTAGATTAAAACAACAACAACAACATCCTGTACCAAAAGTGCTCCTTTTGGTAATTAGTTTGCTATGTAGGATTTGTTTTTAAAAATCCAAGAAAGAAAAGAACAATTATGTCAGAGTACTAGAGGCTGAGCTGGGATGTGCAGGTGACAGGGGGACTCACTAAGACTTGCTAGAAGATCTAGCTTTATACCTAGAGTGGTGGCTCATGCCTGTAATATTGCTTAGGAGGCTGAGGCAGGGGGATTGTAATAAGTTCAAAGCCAGCCTAGGCTATATAGTAAATTTGAGGGGGAAAAAATGAATATACAGAAAAAAAATTCTAACTAGGGATTGGTGGGAAAGCACTTCCCAGCAGGCAAAGGCCCCAGAGTTGGGCTTCCGCAACCCCCACCGAAATAAGTAAAAGCAGAGAAAAACCATTCTTAGAATTTCACAAAGACAGAAATAAATTCTGAAAAAGGTTTAAAAATCCTTTATTATCAATCATACAAGTCCAGAAGCAGTCATAATCAACAAGGACATTCCTAACACTAACTAGACCAGCTCAAATAGTTTCTTCCTCAAAATTAGCAAGGACGACTAACAAGGAGACATCTGTGCGTCTCTATGACATGACGCAGAGCTGCGAGTCGAGTCCATCGTGGTAAAGGCAGAGAGTGCTTAGGAACAGCCTCATGCTGTTCTGGAGTGGACTTAGGTGAAATGCTTTCATTGAGAGGGCTAGAATACAAAATGTAAGAAGAATCAAGACAGGCGTGGAACAAACGTCATCGACTGTGGCGATAATGAAATGTTACGAGAAAATTCAGTGACGGTAGGTGCTAAAATACAACTAAAGGGAAGCGTTTTAGTAAACTGTCGTACCCGGCCATAGAGTTCACACACGGAAATGAGGGGTAGCAACCCTGCAGTTAAATGATAAGGCTGCCCAGTGTGGAACGGTGCAGTGAAGCTTGCACAGGTACCCCACTGATTCTTACCTGCTACAGTGCTGAATGGTTTTAGTTAGTTACACACCGACGCGTACTTTTACATCTCACTGCTGCTTGCCTGTGTCTTTTGGAGGCGCCTTCCCAGCAATTCGAACACAGCAGTGGCTGTCCCCTCTCTACAGTGCTTCAGGTCAGACAGCAGGCTCCACCAACAGCCCGCCCCGCCCCCACATCTGTGAGCTCCACATCCCGGAAGGACGTCTCAAATTCTGTAACTGTGATTTGAGAATTACTTCTCTGTTTAGTCTAACAAACTTCATTATGAAAAACTGGATAAAGTGCTATTAGAACTACAAAATTTGAAATTACTCTTATTTGTGCTAGAAAGCACAGAAAGTTGTTTTTTGGTTTTTTTTGGTTTTTTTTTTCTGATAATGCTTGATTGCTGAGGAGAGGGAAAACAGAACTGTCCTAGAGCAGGCAGCAAGCAAGCCAGCCTGCACTCAGGCAGCATCTGTGGCTGCTGCTCCGGGGACAGGGCCAGCCTAATTGGCAGTCACCCTGCTGTGTCTCTTATGGAGTCAGTCCCCCACTCCTGGTATCTGGAGAGCTCAGCTGGGCTGTGTCTGTTGTCATAGAGTACTTCATGCTGACCTAGTAGGTTAGGAAGGGGCTTGCACCTGACAAGCTGCCCAGGCCAGACTGGCTGGAAGAAGCTGAGTGAGGGTGAAGGGGGACCTGGTCTCAACCTTCTGTAGGTTACTTAGCTCACTAGGCACCTAGCAGCATTTGTTTGCTCCAAAACCCAAACAAAACAGAATCCCAGGAGAAAGAAAGACCCAGATTTTATGTTTGTTTTCTCTGAGGTCCCCGGGGCTGGTGCTTTTTTAAAAAAGTCTCCTGGCAATACCTGATCGAAATCTGTAGGCACTTGCGTGGTTTCCCTGGGAGGAAACCTGAACTTGATGAACTTCTAATTGGAGAATTAATTTATTTAGTTAGATTGTTTGCCATCCTAACAGAAAAGCCTAGAACACCTCTAGGAACAGGTGAGAGCGCAGGCCTGGCTGTGTGTGCCTGCAAGCCCAGCATGCAGGAGGAGGTGTGGAGGGGCATCTGTGAGTTCAGAGCCAGCCAGAGTTACACAGTGAGGCCTCTTCTGAAAATTAAACAAGCAAAAACCAAAAAATACAACAGGGAAATAGGTTCACTAATCTTTCTGGAACATCCTGTTGACATTTAGACCTAATTCCCTAGTGTCTGTTTAAAGTTAAAGAATATTAAAAAAGCGCTAAAAGCCTTTTAATCCAGAATCAACATGTTATGACATTTTTATGCAGTGGTGTGTCTCAGAAAGCTAATGCAGGCATTAAATGCAAAAAATTAAAAGACTCTCCTCTCTTAATACATTTCTAGCTTCTTGCCCAATTATCTAATTATGACATGTATTCTGCACATGTATGTATTTCATACATATATTTTACATATATGTATATATGCAGATATGCATATAATATACTCCCAGACACAGATATGTGAAAGAAAAATGGTAAATTAGAACTGACTCATCATTTGTTATTACCCCCTCCCCCAGGAAATCTCATTATTTTAAGCTATTATGAAAAATTTAGCACCCAAATAATTTATTATAGTTCACAAAAAAATTAAGCCTGGGTTGGAGATTTCTAAGTCTTCATTTTTAATTCATTGGTTACCATTCCTTCCTGAAAATCAGTTACTTCTTTTGCATTTCTGTTTCTTTAATCTATGACTTTGGAATGGACCCCAGTGCTAACGCATCAGTCATTCTGGACAGTCACTCTTCACAACTCGGAGGACAGCTGTAGCTCTGAGCCTTTCTTCCATGTACTCCACATGAACACACACATACACATATACAACCCTGTCTAGGTACACACACAATTAAGTTGAATTTAATGAATTTCTTCCTGTATAATGACTTCTTGTGTTTCGGTGAAGAACATTAAATGCATTTCTCTGACAGAAGAGGATATTGCTCTTATTCTTCATAAACCTTCAATATTCAATGCGCCATACTGCAAACAGTGTCTTGCCTCCGATTTGTATAAGTAAGTAATTGTAACAGGAAACCAAAAAACAAACCTGCTGATTGAACAATCTATTTGAAAAGAAATGTATGCCATTAAAAAGAAACTACGCATACAGCAGAGGAGCACAGAATGGAGTCTTAACGTTATACCACAGCCATACAGAGAAGAGGAGAAAAATGTGAAACTAAAGGTTACCTTTTTGTGCAAGGCATGGAATTCGCTGTACCTTTTCTCAACAAAATGTTTTCTTCCATTCATTAGCACTTCTATTTTAAACACCTAAGGAAAAAATTAAAGAGATTAATTCTGCTGGGTTCAAACCCCTCAATTGTCGATGTGGAAAGTTTATGTCCGTGATATATTTCATCCCTTTAATTACAGAAGCCGATTCTCCCCAAACCCAGAAGGCTCAGGAGACCCTGGCCCTGCAGCACTGATTAATGAGCCCTCAAACCAAATGCTCACTCACTAACTGTAGCATTATTCGAGAATGTGTCTATAAACAGGAAGCTTCCATGCACTGAAATGCTCATTCATTTTTTATGCAGAGAATATCCTTCCCTTGAAATGACTTCATCAAATGACTATGATGGTACAGATCTGACAGTGTGAGGCAAAAGCTAGCTCCGAAGATCCGGGCACAGGACACCCTGTCTGGGTACTGTGAGGAAGGCAGTGTGTCATCTGAGACAACCATGCAAACAGCAGTGCATTTTAGGTTAATTTCTCCCTAACCTGCATATTCATCTCCAGTCTCAGCTGGGTTTATCCTGCTGTTTGCAAAACAGGGCACAGGCAGGGAGGGCTCATTTTTCCCGCATGATGCAAGTGACAGCTTGCGCTCCCACTTCCAGAAGGTTGAAAGGCCAGATGCAAAGGCGCTCTGGGTGCACTAATTAGTAGGCACTAACATGACATTTTCTTGATTCTTGGGTCAGTGGGTCAAGACTGGGAATAAAGATGGAAGTATTGTGAGAAGCTCATGAAAATAGAAGGCTCAGCTCCAGGAGGAAGGAGTGCCTAGCAGGAAATGAAGAGCTGGTGCTATTCCAGAGTCTCTGTCTCACCCTTGCTTTGCTAAGTGAGAGTCTGTAAATACTGAGATGAGAGAGTATTGGCAAGCTTGAGTTCCAGTTTAATCAACCCTTTGAAAAAGAACAAAGGACATCCTAGAAAGAAAAACCATGCTTTCATCCTAAATATAATATATACTCATATTTAACACAGGATATAAAAGGCTCTATATTTTCATTATGAAAATAGAGCCTGGTGGTCCAGTATGTCTTGCTTTATATGCAAACATAACTATTTCAAGTTAGACTTACTATCAGACATAAACTCTACCTATACATTTGTGCATCTTTGAACCATATTTTCTTCTACTGCAAGACTTAGTTAAAGAAACCTGGTTTTAATTTTTTTTCCTGGAAAAATTTTACCAATTTAACCAACATTTTATATTAACATTTCATTTCTTCAAGAATTCTTCAATACTTTTCCTTAGTGACTTATGGAAAGCATTTTCTACTAAAATACGCATATGCTCCAAATGCTCAGATATACATCCATTGCTTCTTAGAAAAACATTCTGTCACTAAAGAAAATGATCCCTCTTCCAAGAGCCCATCAAAAACAAAACTAGAAAGACATTTCCAAAAACAGAGGCAAGAGGTCCCTTGGTGTCAGGTGCCTGGTTTGATCAAAACAATGTGGCAACAAGGAAAGCAGTTTCCATCTGCGGAGGAGCTGATGAGCTGCTCCAGCTTTGCTTACCTGGGGCCACTTCAAAACACCCCCCTCCCCTTTTTTTAACTGAAGAGATCAGGTTTTATTTGCTTTTGTTTTTAAATTTTTTACTATAATTTTTTCCCTCTCTTATAATACATGCAGATGCCCATTCTCCCCTTCCTCCATTCCTTCCAGCTCCGCCTTCTCCCCTCTCCCCCAAATCCACCTCCTGACCCTGCTTTCCCTCAGAAAAGAGCAGGCCTCCCGTGGTGACCACAGGGCGTAACAAGATGGAACAAGGCCAGGCAGGAGCCTCTACATCAAGGCTGGACGGGCAACCCAGAAGGAGGAAAAGGGTCCCAAGGGCAGGTAAAAGGGTCAGAGGACCCCCCCTCTGCCCTATTACTCTACGAGAACACCAAGCCGGACAACCATGTGATATAGAGGAGGCCACGCAGGCTCCGTGTCTGCTGTTTTGGTCTCTGTGAGCCCCTAGAATGCCAGTCAGCTAACCCAGAGGGGCTGTTCTCCTGGTGTCCTCCACCCCTCAGGTCCTGCAGTCCCTCCCTCTCTTCCTCACTTCTCTTCCTTCCCTCACTTCTCTGCCCTTTAACTGGCAAGTCTGCTGAAGAATCCACAGGACAGAGACGTGGTAAGGCTCAACCTACTGGGTCACCCTCAGGCTGACGCTCTTGAATAAAATACTGGCTCTGGATGCCCAAGATGGTCCTATCTCCAAGTCCTTCAGTTACCCTTCACAAACACTAAGTTCACAATGGAGGAAGAGGGGTGGCGGGGGCATGGCACAAGGGAAGTTTATCACAAGTGTTAACTCTATTACATTGCCACTGAAAAATACATAGCGTGCCCAGTAGTGCTAAGAATTTTTTCCTCGCAGGTTCTGCGCAAGCATTTTGGAAAGGAAGTTGTTTAGCCAGGATTGGGACAATTCAGTACATTTTCTTATCTCTGCTACACAGAAAATCCTTTTCTTACTTGGCTGTCCTGGTAAAGTTCTAGTGTGGAAACTCCTCTGGGTGGCAGTGACATCTCAGGACAAAACAGAATAAGAGGCCCCCAGCACAGTACTTGGCATTCAGCTGTTAGTTTGCTGAACACATTCACAAAGGGTTTATGGTGTGCCTGGATGTTGTTCTAGGCTCTAGGATTCAGTACCAAAAAGACAAGTGCCCACCTTCGAGGAGCTGAGGTTCAGAACGAGGTGGGCGGGCGACACATCTGTGCACAAGTGACATGGTGTCCAGCCATACTCTGTCCACACAGCACGTCAGACACGGAGCCTGACGAGTGTGTTAGACAGTATGCAGGGAAGGTCTCTCTGAGGACAGAGACAGGGAACACTGTACCTGAGAGTTCATATTTTTAAGAAATATAAAAATATGTAGCCCACAGCAAGAAAAAATTCAGTTTGGTAACCAACTAAAAAGCAGCAGGAAGCACAGCTTTTATGGAGAAAAAAAACCGATCACAGACACTGATGCAGGAAAGACACAAGACTAGTGCACAAAAGCTGAGTGACATTGTGAAGAGAAAATGTGTTACTCTCAAGATCTAGGATGAAAGGTTAACAGCTAAGCAGAGATCAGGAAGTCACAAAAGAAAATCCCAGCTACAGGCATGGGGCTTGTTGATCACCAACATCTGTAATGAAAAATACACTGGATATTATGAATAACTAGACTAGACCAGCACTCTCAACCTGTGCGTCTCCACCCCTCTGTGGGGTTGACCCTTTCTCAGGGGTTGTCTAAGACCATCTGCATAGCAGATATTTACGCTATGATTTATAACAGTGGCAAAATTATAGTTATGAAGTGGCAATGGAAATAATGTTATGGTTGGGAGGGGGTCACCACAACATGAGGAACTGTGTTAGAGGGTTGGAGCATTAGGAAGGTTGAGAACCACTGGGCTAGACACTGACGAAGAAAAGGTTATAGTGCTGAGATCTAGCAATAAAAATTATCCAACATAAAACAAACATAAGAGAGGAAAAAACAAACTAGAAAATGAAGACACAGAGTATTAGTGAACAATGTGATAACTAAACAGAAAATGTACTTTCTTAAAAAAAAGAACATCATCGGTCTTTTTAAAAAATATTATATATAGGAGCACTCTATTTCCATGTACAGCTGTATGCAAGAAGAGGGCATCAGATCCCATTATAGATGGTTGTGAGCCACCATGTGGTTGCTGGGAATTGAACTCAGGATCTCTGGGAGAGCAGCCAGTGCCTTTAACCACCGAGCCATCTCTCAGCCCCAGAAAATTGTACTTATAAACTGAAGTCTCCAGAGGAGAGGAGATTCGAGCAACGAAGGTCAGAAATAAGGCAAGGATATCCAAAGATTTCGTGGCTGTTCCCTGCCATAATTTAATGGGAAATATAAACATACAAATCCAAGCTCAATGGACACAGACACACACACACACACACACACACACACACACACACCCCCTCTCTAAGAAAAAAAAAGAACAAATTAAAGGCATCATCCAATTGTTCAAAGCCAGTAGGACAGAGAAAGTCTGGAAAGCAGAAGAGAAAACATAGACATTACCCAGAAGAACAAAGACGAAGCACATGTGCTATTATGAATAACCAAGATTTAAGGCATACATATGTGAATTATATCTTAGAAGAGTTGAACTGGCCAGCCAAGCAAACATACTCCAATTCTTTACTCATTTAGTTCTCACATCAGTCCTACATGACAGGTGCCATTATCCCCGCTTTGAAGGTAAAGCAGGAAATGGGGATATTATTCAACTTGACCACTTTCAACCCCACAATTTAGCTCTAGAATCTGTCTTAGCCACAGTATAATAGCAAGTGCCAGAGGGCAGACTCTCTTATAAAGCCCAAATCCCCTAATTGGAGGTGAGAGAAACCTAGAAGTATCCTGCAGTGAAGACACCATCTCCTCCCAAAGGGCTTCCTTTGGAGAGGTCATTGCAGGAAGAAAGGCCTCCTTGGGGAGGAACACATGGCCTGTAGTCCCAGCTACTTCTAGCTTTGCTCCTCTCAACTGCTGCTAGGGTTAACAGGGACACTTAAGACCCAGAATGCCTGGCCTGGTGATACACGGCTATTATAGAAATGGCAGCCAAGTCTACAAAACCAGACTGTAGTGGTTGAATGAGAATGTTCCCCAAGGTCTCAGGTGTTTGAGTACTTCACCCTCAGTTGGTGGTACTGTTTTGGGATGTTTAGGAGGATGTTTAAAATTCCAACAGTACAAAAAGACACAAACTAAAAACCATTGGACTTACACAGGAGACCTGTCTAAATCTTTACCAATTCCATGAGGTATCTTAACTACCCCTCTAAAATGTATACATATACTAACTCTGTATGTACATAGAAATTATTTTAATTTTTTACATACCTAGAGCAATGTTATCCAGTTAAAGCCTTTATTAAAGAATATAAAACATCTTAAGTATTTTTATTAACATCCCTTGTTGGAGGAAGTATGTCACTCAAAGTGAGCTTTGAGAGTTTAAAAGACTAGAACCATTTCCAATTCATTCTCTCTGTATGTGTGGTTCAAGATATGAGATCTCCTGTTCCAGCTTGCCATGAACTGGTGCTTGAAGCCATGCTTCCCTGACTTGCTGGTGATGGACTCTTATCCCTCTGGAACCAAAAGCCCAAATAAACCCTTCCTTCTGTAAGTTGCGTTGGTCATTGTGCTTTATCATAGCAATAGAAAAGTGACTAATACAAAGACACAGTCTAAAATACAGAGAAAGAGAGGGAGAGAAGAGAAAAGATATAGTTGATATAAAAAGTACGAAGCTCTGTACTAGCTAACAGTCATCTTGCCTATCTGATGAGTAAAATAAAAATAGTTTGGTATATGTTGATAAAACATATGGTATTTTCATAAAGTGTATGGTTTCTGTTTTAACCATCTCACATAAAGCCACACAAAGGTCCAACTTACTACTAAAAACATCTTTCCCTGGAGGATTTCTAAAAATTCTGCTATGTAGGGCAAGGCAAACCACATGCAATTCAATAAACACAGTAGAGCTTCCACTAAGAACACAAATTATTTTACTCATTTGATTGAATTTTAGCCACAATTCTAGAAACAGTAGTAAGTCGATGGAGTTCAAATTTAAAAGAAAATTAAATATAATTCCTAAAAGGGAAGCTTCTGGTTCCTAAATATAGCTTTTATGACATGTAAGATCTATATTACTTTTTGTGATAATATCTTTGAAATTATACTGGAAGTCAATGATAAAATATTTCAAATGTCAGTTTACACTCAAATTTTTTTAGCTTTATTTATTTGTTTGTTTATATGTGTGTGCATGTTCTATATGCATGCAGTACCTGTGTATGCCATAAGAGGGCATCAGATCCCACAGGAAGTGGAGTTACTGGGTGGTTCTGAACAGTGTGATGTAGGTGATATGAAAAAAAAGAAAAAAGAACACAGGCCCCTCTGCAAGGGTACACTGAACCATCTCTCCAGCCTTACACCCAATTTTTGAGAAATATATCTTTCTTTTTCTGTTACTGTAATAAAATACCCTGAGAAAAGCAACTTAAAGAAGAAAAGATTTATTTGGCTCAGAATTCTAGGTTACAGTTCTTTAAGTCAAAAAAGTTATCGCAACAAGCTTGAGAGAACTGGTCACAATGTATCACAATCAAGAACAGAGAGTGGGAAGATCTACTTCTAATCCAGATCTTGATGTGGAAAGACACAACTCTAGTCTGAGGTGGAAAAACCCACCTCTAATCTGGGCTACACCTTCTGCTGGTAGCCTATATGTTATATAGACTTATATAGTATATAACATATTACACAGTATATAAGGATATGTATACAAGGACATGGAAGAAAGCAGCTTTTGCTCTTTGCCTTCTTGCCTTACCTTGCTAGCAAATCCATTTCTTCACTGGCATTAGAACCTATTTCTTCTGGATCCAGGGTATACTTTAGACCAGCTGAGACATCCAGCCTCGTGGACTGAGCAATTAATTACTGGATTCTTGGTCTTGCCGTTCACAGCCAGCCATTGTTGGATAGCTGGACCACGTCCTGTAAGTCATTCTAATACATCCCCTTTCTCTCCCTATATATAGAGAGATTCATTCTATAAGTTCTGTTATTCTAGAGAACTCTAAGTTCCTTATTTCCCAGGACTGAGAATTGTGCCCTGGGCCCTGTACATGCAATGCAAGTACCACATCAGTGAACTACAAACAGCCCATGACCTCATTCCTGAGTGGCAATAAAGATGAGAAAGGAGAATGCTGTTTACCATGAAATATTAAGTTTCTGAGAGGTCACCACCATGGGCCTGTTATAAACCTCGATCTTAACAAGGTAAAAATGCACAATATGAACAACTTTAGGAAAGGTTCTAAGTGGAAAGAATTATTATGTCTAATGACTGAATTTAAACTTAAAAATATTTTCTCCTATATTTAATTTTAAATCACATTTTCTCTATTCTAAAATACTAAGTGGATAAGAGGATAGACATTATTAACTAACTGTACTGTTTTGGGTGGTAAAAAGGCAGTTTTCCTCAAATTTTTAAAACTGTTTCAGAAATTTTAAATAAAAGACATATAAAATAAACCATGCTCTTTAAAAAAAAAAATCCTTAAAGGATTGCCACAATACAATGTTTTAAATTTGTTGTGTATTTAATTCCTTATTGTATTCATGTGTACAGGAGGCTGGTAGACATATTAATATAATTCTTTAAGGAGAAAATTCATGACAGCAAACAGGACCTACTCCTGCCCTCCAAAACAAAAACAAAAAAATATAAAACAAATATTGATTAGGAAGGTTACAATGAAAGACAAAATAGTCAAACTAAAATTGGAAGAATTCCTGATTAAACAGCAAACTTTTGAAAACAAGAGAAAAAAAGAATCATTGACAAAAGAAGTCCACGTTTCCTGAGCTAAGACTATGGAAAGAATTTGTGTGGTGGTTTCAATGGGAATGACCCCATAGGCTCAAGTGTTTGAATACTTGGTCCCCAACTGGGGGCTGTTTGGGAAGGATTAGGAGGTGTGGCCTTGTTGGAGGAGGTGTGTCACTTGGGGGTGGGTGACTCCTTCCATTTTCAGGGTGCTCTCTCTGCCTCATGTTTGTGGATCAAGATGTGAGCTCTCAGCTATTCCTGCTGCCACAACATTGCTCCCTCATAATGGACTCTTACCCTGTGAAACTGTAACCCCACTAAAACACTTTCTTTTATGTTGTTTTGCTCATGGTCTTTTTGTCACACCAAGAGAAAAGAAACTAAGACAGTTTGCCAGACCCAGGTTGAAAGATATGACAAGGACAGCCACATCTATCCACCTGGATTTTTTTTTTTTTAATTATAAAAACCAGAAAGTGTTGCTAGTATACAGCATAGCTTTAGTGGTCAACTTGACGCGCCTGGGAAGAAGGACCCTCAGTTGAAGAACTGCCTCCATCAGATGGCCTTTGAGCATGTCTATGGGGCATTTTCTTGAGTGCTGAATACCTAGGCAGGTGGGTGGGCTGAAAGTCAGCCTGGAAACATGCCAGTAAGCAGCATGGCTTCCCTGATGATGGACTATAACCTGTAAGCCATAAACTCTTTAATCCTCAAGATGCTTTTAATCACGGTGTTTATCATGGCAGTAGAGAAGCACATCCGGACAGTATACATTTGGGAAAAGAAAAAAAAAAATACAGCAACAAAAGTCAGGATGACTGAACTTTTTCTTCACCATACCGAATGCCAGAGTCTATAGAAGAGCTGGTTGAAAATGTGATCATCTAGTGCCATCAGTGCTGATAGTGGGTGATCTTTAGCCAAACCCAACTCATGCCAAATCTGCCAAGTGTGAGGTGATGTACTATTTTCAGAGACATGTAGAGGCATGGAAATTTATCACGTATACCTTCACAAATCTTCTGAATACGTGAACTTAATCCCCTACTCCCGCCAAAAGGGCAAAATTAGGAGGACTGATCTAAAAATAAAATGAGAGAAAAATCCTAAAACAACAATTCAGAAGCTTAAAATGTATTCAAATTCAAATAAGAAAGCAGAAGACCTTAATTATCTATCCCTTAACAAGGAAATGGGAATGATGAATACTAATTCAAACATAAGATTCTGATGATGGTGCCAAAGAATTTGCCATTCTCTATCCAGGAAAAGGAGGGTGGGCTTCAAATTTAAGTCAGGTGTGATAGCTCATGTTTAAAGTCTAAGCGTAGAGGAGGCTAAGCCAGAATTGAAGATAGCCTGGGCTACATCATGGGTTTCAAATTAACCTGGGCTAATTTGAGTGAAACTGTCTCAAAAATCCCCCACACTCTCCAACAAAGAAACAAAACAAAACAAAGCAAACTGCATACAATATAAAGGTTCAAATATAAAACAATTAAATATAACATGATTCGGTACCAAGCTTTACTTGATACAATGCCTGAAACAGTTTGCACTGAGCAGCACATACTCAACTATTATGAAGCAGTGGTTTTCCCTCTAATTGACTGCACAGTGAAAATATAAACATGCACGCGCGCGCACGCGTGCGCGCGCACACACACACACACACACACACACAGAGAGAGAGACAGTGTTATACTGATGGTAGCATTCATCACTGTGCTCAGTTCTTAGAATCAATCTGTATAGCATAGAAGTCAATTATTTTTACAGCCCAAGTTGTAACCATGTTAAAACCCGGTCCATATAAAAAATAGAATGAATTTTGTGTTTTTATAAGTTTTCTGTGTGTTTTTATAAATTTTCTCTGTTTGTCTGGTTTATTTGGTTTATCCAGCTTATTTGCCTGATTATTTTCTAAAGAGAGAGAAAGGGTGTGGAGTTGGGTGGGTGGGAAGAAGGTGGGGAGATCTGGGAGGAGATGAGCAAGAGGAAAACACGATCAGAGTATACTGCATGAAAAAAAAACTATTTTCAATTAAAAACAAGAAGGGGAAAAGACATGATTTCAACTGATATAGATAAAGCCTTTGAAAAGAAAAAAAAATACAATGATATAACAAGCAGAAGAGGTGAGATGTATTGGGAAGGAACAGGATGAAAACAAGAAACTTGAGAAGCTGGAGACATGGTTCAGTGGTTACAAGCACTGGCTGCTCTTCCAGAGGACCCAGGTTCAATTCCTAGCACCCACATGATGGCTCACAACCATCTGTAACTCCAGTCCTATGGGATCTGGCGCCCTCTTCTGGTACCAGGCACACATGTGGTACACAGACATACATGCAGACAAAACATATATATATAAAAAATAAATGAAAAATGCAATTAAAAGAAAAGGAACTGGGGTACAAATTTTCTCCCTTGGCATGACTGGCAGTCAAAGGTCACTCTTAAAAGCTGTCAGATGCAGGAAAGGGGAGAGGTTTCCAAGCACTAATTACATACTAATTTTCTTTAAAATCGAACAAAATTAAGTGTTTAAAATTTTTTTGATTTCAGAAAACTATTTTATTTGGAGCAAGATGGCTCAACAGATAAAGGTCCTTGCTGCACAAACTGCAGACCAGTTTGATGCCCAGAACCCAGGGAGAAGTGGAAGGAGTGGACCAAGTCGACAAATGTCCTCCACACAATACACACAGCCAAGGACATGTGCGCGTGCAGGAGTGCACGCAGACACACTAATAAATAAAAATCCCAGATCAAAAATGCTTTATGAAATTAAACTTATATTCATGGTGGAAGCTGAGGTGGAAAGGGAGGAAACACACAGATAAGATGAGCTAAGTTCATCTTACAGAGTGCTCCGCATCAGCGGAGACTTAGAAAACGAGGACAGCAGGAAACAGTTACTGAGGGTTGTGATGTTTTAACCCCTGGGTCTCTGGGGCCATGGACACACCTTATTTTTCTCCTGCACATATTTTGCTTTTAGACATCATAATAATGATGCCAGTTAGGCCAAATGCCTGAAATGTTTCTACAGAGACAGAAGGAAAGATTTTCTTGAGCTTATTGATATTTGTAGAGCTGCCAGATTATAGATACTTTCACCTCGGGTTTTCAATCGTAAACCCTAGTGGTGATTTTAGTGGCTGACTTTTGACTGATTATTTGATTATGAAAATCTTTGTTTTTCTTCTTCTTTTAAGCCACATCAGCAGTATGACACAAAACCAATCAATCAATTCAGTGAGGGAAAAAATGCATTCAAACCCGTCAGGTCATACACATTGTAGCCTACATACTTTCTCATTGGCTTCAATCTCATGTGACTTTGACTTAGATACTCAATACAGTATGAATGCTCCTCGGGCTTTGCTTGCTTGGGCTGTGCTAATAAATCACATTTGTTAAACAATGAGCCTTTCCAGAAGAGAGATGCTCTATGAGATTTCCCATCTCCTTTACAATGTACTCTGAAAGAACGAAAATACGTTTATCTCTGCTACTTACTAACTTGGGCAAATCTCTAATTAGCTGTGCCATAGTATCTTCACTGGTAAAATAAGAATGTTTTGTCATTCTTAGAGCACGCTAGAGAATACACGCCTTGGTCTTTGCAAGATGCTTTGCAAGAGAAGGAAAAATTATTGCTAATTATGAAGAGGCAGATGAGGTCCCCAGAAGGAGGGAGAAAACACGTTCCATGGGCTTCTGAGGACAGCCTGTCTCAGAGGCTGCTTATGTGGCTGACATAGCCTGTCATATGGAGAAACAAGAATCCATCTTTCTGCTCACAAACTACGCAGCTATGGACTGTATCCCGTAATCACAGACCATGGCTTTGGGGGCAGGGAGGATGACAAAAATTTTAGTTGCTTCCAAAACTTCCAAAACCTGTAACTTACCCACTGAACCTTGTTATCACAGCCAACTCCTGCCTTGACCCTCCCCACCTGGCTGGACACCACTGTGCAGAGCTCCCCATCCTTCAGGCCTCCACTCCCTAGGCGAAGACTGACTTCCTCACCTGTCCTGACAGCACACAAGTTCAATTCCACCTCCCTTGCAGAGCTTGAAGGAGTCCCGGGCATCACTGTCTTCTTTGCTTTCCCTAAAATTAAGAGATCTAGCTGGCAGTTATCTCGTGTGAAGTGTAGTCACAATCTCTAATTCTGAGCATTACTAAATCTACACCCATGGACTGGTACAACAGATTGTACGTGCCAAATAAACTATACTGTTTTAAAATTTTTGTTCAGGAAAAAAAAATTGAGAAGAACCTATAGTGATGTTTTGGAAAAAGCATCTGTCATACAGTACCAACTGGAAAAGTCAGGAAAATATTTACCCGTATCATCCCATTGACTATAGCATAAATAAAAAGAGAACCAAAAAAACAGGTCACAAGGCTGCTTGAGCGACAGGGTTACTGATGATTCTAATTTTCTCTACAACATAGATTTGTACCAGAGCACATATTATTCTTATTATCAAGAGATAGATAATAAAATTCCTGCCTTTTCAACTTAAAATAACATAAAGGTAATAATGACAATTACTCATTCAAGAAAAAAATTTTAAGACAGGCTCTAGCTATACAACTCAGGCTGGCCTCAAAATCATAATCCTCCTGCTTCAGCCTCCCAAGTGCTGAGCTATTGGTGTGACACCATGCCAGGTTTTAATTATTGCTTTTTAATACAACTATACATTTCTTATTTATTCATCCATTTTTATTTTATTTATTCTTATTTATTCATTTCCACAAATGTTGATTGAGCTATGTCCAGGCACTTCAGAATGAATTACTAACAACAGAAGCAGTAGCTAACACATGTTACAAATTGTTTTGGTGACTTGTTAGTATCTAATTTCTGGTGTAATCACCATGAATGTTAAGGCTGTGGCTAGAAAGGAGAAGCATAAAAAAGCTATGGGAGGAAAAGATCTCCTAAACTCAGTAGAACTAATACTGGGAAAATGACTATATTACCAAAATAAATACGCAGATTCAATGCAATCCTCATCAAAATCCATGACATTCTTTACAGAACTACAACAATTATAAAATTTATATGGCAGCACAAAAGACCATAACAACCAAAGCAACAATACCTGATCTCAAACTATACTACAGAGCCATAGTGACAAAAACAGCAGGGAACTGACACAGATATAGATATGTAGACTGAGGCCCTAGAAATCAATCCACACAGCTACAGCCATCTAATTGACCAAAGATGCCAAAAACAAACATTGGGGAAAATACAAGCAGGCTTGACAAATGGTGCTTGGTGAAACTGGATATCCACATCTTTCAGACTGGAACTAAATCCACCATCTCTTACTCCAAGTAAAAAAGCAAATCAATGGCTGGAGAAATAGCTCAGCAGTTAAGAGTATGTGCTCTTCTTTCAAATAACCCTGGGTCAGCTCTCAGCACTTTTATTTGGCAGATGAACTCATTTTCAGATCTTACTTCACTCATCGCTGTTAAGATAGTTTGTCAACATTCTTTCTAAAACAATGAATCCAGGACTCAATGACATGCTAGTATTAAAAATATTAATGAATAGATAGTGTCTCCTAAACCATTTTCCAGGTAGTTTAAAACTCAATATAAAATTTCCCATAGCATCAGTGAAAAGGGTTAGTTTTAATGCCAGCCTAGGAAGGAAAACCAGTTTTGTCCCAACTGTGCACAAATGACAGTACTAATATTATTCATAGATGAGATTTGTAGTTCAGGACAGTGGTTAAGCTGTAGTTCTTGTGTCAAACTGCCTGAGATCGGCTCATGTGTCTTTCATTGCTTTCCTCTGCTCTGCTAACACACTATAATTTGAAGCAAGTTATTTAACCTTCACAGCCCTCAGTGTCCTCACATACAACCTGGAGCTTGAATGGAGCTGGCCACCTATGTTGGGTTTGAGGATTAAGTGAGATTTTCCATATAAATGACAGTCTGGCTTTTGATAAGATTCCTCAGTAATGTTGCCTATTTATGTCATTAACTTTTATCAGCTGTTAAAATTGTTTCTTCAGGGTGTTACTGGAGAAAAGAAGAGGTGACTTCCATGGAGCAGTAACTCAGATACCATACCCACTCATCTCTGTCTCCACCACCAGAGGTGCTGACCCCAGAGTGTACACATCGGAGTGGGTAGGGGTACTCGACTTGACAGAGGCCAATCAAATGATTGGTCATTCGAGTGACTCAAGTCACACCCCCTGAATTTTAGCTTAAGATTTAGTACCCATTACCTGTGGAAATATCTTAGAAACTGTATGTTGGTCCCCAATGCCCTGGGAGTCAAACAAAATCTCTGAGTCTTCAATAGGTGACCCTTAGACCTGAGGTCAGGCTTTGTAAAAATGACCTGTTAAATGTCATGATGCTACCAATGCCATCTACAGCAACAGCACCGAGGCAGGTTGAGTCCATGAAATAAATATGAGAGATAGGGCAGGTGAGTGGGAAATCTGCAGCAGGTGCTAAAAGCCTGGATCTTAACTGTTCCACAAAAGCCTGTATGTTAAAGGTTTAGGCCCCAGCTTGGTGCTAGTGTGTGTGTGTGTGTGTGTGTGTGTGTGTGTGTGTGTGTGTGTGTGTGTGACAGAATCTTAATAGGTGGGGCCTTATGGTAAGTTGTCTAGTCACACAGAAGGCCAGTCCCTCCTCTTCTTCTCTTTGCTTCCTGGGCATCAAAGGTGAACATCCTTGCTATGCTACTGCTTGCTGCCTTCCATAGGCTCAAAGGCAATAGATCCATGTGATCATGGACTGGACCCTTCAAAACTAAGATCCAAAATACCCTCTCACTTCACATGTCATTATTTTGGGGGGGTGGGGGAGTGTTAATACCACCAGGAAGCTGGCTAACACAGGAAGACAAACCTGGAGAGAACAAGAAAACCCTTTATTCTAGCTCAGTAATCTACAGTAAAAGGGTAAAATGAGTTGTTTTTGTGAGAAAGAAAACCCAGTAAATTAGACATGATAGAGGCAGATTATGTAATATAACATGTTTCTTGTGCCACTATAAAGTAAACATGGTAGAAAGATGGTAGAAAGAAGTATACTTGGGCTAGAGAGATGGCTCAGGGATCTAGAACACTTACTGTTCTTGCAAAGGATTTAGTTTGGTTCTTAGCACACACGTGGTGGCTCACAGCCATCTGTAACTCCAGTTCTAGGGCATCTGACATCCTTTCCTATACTCCACGAGTACTGTACATATGTGTGCATTTACATACATACTCCATTAGCACTGCACATACGTGTGTAAAACACACACACACATATTAAAAATCTAAAATGTGTACTGTTCAGGAGAATCTAAAACCTGTGCAAACCAGTTTGAAACAAGGCCTTTTATTGAACGGCAACTATCAGTATTCATCATACTCAGAAGAGAGCTACATGATGCTGCGGGAAGAGGAGCAGACCAGACAGAGTCAGACACACCCAGCATCCACATCTGCCACCCCTGGCTGTGCCTATGAGCCTGTCTTGTCTCCTCACAGATAACAACTCTAATGTCTCAGGGCTGGGGGCAGAACAGGCAAACAAGAGAAGGCGGGAACTCTTGCACTCAGATAGGCACATGCTTGATTCTCAGTTCATTCCGGAATCCTTTGCAATATGGGATCTAAGTGGAGTCTCAAGGAGTCTAAATTTATTTTTTATTTTTTCTGCATATCATAAAGCTGTATGACATGCTGTTTACTTCCTAAAAGCAACAATCTCACTAAAACCACTACAATGCCAGAGATCAAAGCTTTAAGGAAGAACTGAATGCAGGTAACGGACACCGGTTATGAAGAGCATATAAAGCTAATTTTTTTTTAGTTGTTACAATTTTCATAATTTTTCACTTTCAGTGGTGGATACGTGCATAAAGTTACCTCTTGCAATGAAAGTGTAAAATCCACCAGGTGGATTGGTGCTATCAGAAGAAATACAGGCAGAACTAGAAAGTATAGAAAAAGGAGAAGCAGTGACTTTCCCTTGGAAGAGACTGTGCAGGACAAAAGTCCTGTTAGGAAAATAAGGGAAGAGTCTATGTGGGAGAATGATCAGATCAGACACCCCTCCCCAATGAGGTGTCTAATTGTGAACCCTCAGCACCACCTGAAGTTGAAGAAAGACAGAAAGACAGAAAGACAGAAAGACAGAAAGACAGAAAGACAGAAAGACAGAAAGAAAGAAAGAAAGAAAGAAAGAAAGAAAGAAAGAAAGAAAGAAAGAAAGAAAGAGAGAAAGAAAAGGGAGAGAGAGAGAAAGTAAGAAAATTCAGCAAATTCCAGCAGATAGGGATAACCCCCAAAGATATAACGAAATAAAATGGTGACTGATAGAAATTTTTGATTTAAGGAGATTGAAAGAAGCTGTGGTAGCACATGACATGCATGCCTTATGTCCAACAGGTGCTGAATGATTGGACACTCCAGCACCAAATGATCCCATATGATTGGAAGGGGTTAATCAAGGCTATAAGAGAGGTGGGGAGTCACCTTCAGTGGTTTACTTGATGGAGAGAAGAGACAACAAATTTAGAACAGCAAAATAGGGCTAGGGGAATAAATATGACCCGAGATCAACTCCTTGGTGAGGGTCACTATGCTGAACTACAAAAACAGGTACAGTTTGATGATGTGACCATAAACCAATGTCATCTGGCAGCTTTACAAGCTTGGAAGAAGATAGAGAAACCAGGACCCCCCCCCAAAAAAAAAATCCACCTCATTTGCAAAGATCATGCAAGGCTCAAGTGAAGCCTTCATGGACTTTCTGCAGGGATTAAATGCATCCATGAATAGAGCCATCTCAGACCACGGAGTGAGACAGGTGCTAATTGAGGCCTCGGCATTTGAAAACATAAAGACCTAGTTTAAGAAGGTTTTATTGACTCTAAAGGCAAACTCTGCAACCATGGATCAGTGGATTAGAGCTACTGCAGATATTGGTTCAGATACTTACATATCCACTGTAAAGGGACTGAGATATCACAATGTCCACTGCCTTAATTGAGGAAGATATGGGCACTTGCAAAGGGATTGTGATCAAGCCACTTCCAAAGACAATGGTTCCTTTAAATATTAGACAGAGAAAAGGAAGATTTCCAGGGGTGATCAGATGGTATGGAAAGGATTGACACTGGGTCAATAAGTATAAATCCAAGAGAGATATACAGCGGAATTCCTTGCCATTGGGAAGCATAACAGGGGCTAAGCTTGGGCCCAAAAAGGAAAAAAGGAAAAAAAAAAAAATGAGCCAGCCATGTCCTGCCAGAACCAAAGTACATGCAGATTGAGAAATCCAAACTTGGTGTTGGAGATGACTCATGCTACTGAAGGCAGTGCTGCATTAGAACTTGCTTTAAGCAGACAGTGTATCTTATCCCCAAATGTTCAATGTTACAAAACCGCTATTGGAGAAATGATCCTGGATAGGAGCAGTCTGACATCAGAGGGATTTAATGTACATCCTGAAATTGTAGACAATGATTTCAAAGGAGAAATAAAAACCATGACATATGTAACCAGAGACTGGAGTTTAAAGCAGGGGATAGGATTGCACAGTTGTTATTGTATCACTATACCCAAAGAAACACTGGGAAACAGGTGTTCTGTCAAGAAGTCATTAAATGGTAAAAGGTCAAAATTAAAAATACAAATTAGTAGTGTTGAGATAGAAGGCTCTATGGACACTGGTGCATATGTGCATTGAGATAAAAGGGTTGGTGGACACAGGTACAGGTGTAACAATAATTTCCCAAGAGTCATGGGATTCAAGTTGGCCCCTTCAGAAAGTATCCACACAGTTTATAGGAATTGGGAAATTATCCCACATAGAGCAAAATCTAAAACTGATTACATGTGTGGGACCTGAGGGCCAAATAGAAAAGTTAAGGCCTTATGTAGATGACATAGCTATAAATGTATGGGGAAGAGATTTGTTGCATTAGTGGGGAGCTCTGATTAGTATCCCTTCTATTATAGAAATAGTACATAAAATAAGGTCTCAAAGGGAAGATGCTCTTAATGAGGGGTATGCACAGGCTGTACAGGTTGTTCAAAAGCCAGACACAACAGGTATTGAGTCGCCAAATTTATATAGAGGGACACTGCCAAAACCATACCAACTGTCCTACCCTTAAAATGGTTAACCAACAAGCTTGTATGGATTGAGCAGTGGCCCTTAACAAAAGAAAAATTGGCTAGGCAGTGATGGTGCATGCCTTTAATCCCAGCACTCAGGAGACAGAGGCAGGTGGATCTCTGTGAGTTTGAGGTTAGCCTAATCTATAGAACTAGAGTGAGTTCCAGGACAGTCAGAGTTACATGAGAGAAGCCCTGTCTCAAAAAACAAAACCAAACAAACAAAAAACAAAACAAAAGAAAAAAAAATACAAGCTCTTGAACAGCTGGTACAAGAGTAATAAAGGGATCAGCATATACAAGAATCTACCAGCTCATGGAACTCACCTGTATTCATTAAAAAGAAAAAAAAAAAATCTGGGAAATGGAGAATGTTAACTAATTTGAGAGCTGTGAGCAAGGTGATTCAGCCTATGGATCCGTTACAGCCTGGAATTCCTTTGCCTTCGTTATTACCCAAGGCATGGTGTCTGATAGTGATTGATTTGAAAGATTGTTTTTCTTTTCTTTTTCTCTTTCTTTCTTTTCTTTTTTTTTTTTTTTAACAATCCCCTTTAAGAGCAGGACAAAGAAAAGTTTGCATTTACAATTCCCACCTATAACAATGCTCAATCTGTCAAAAAGTATCAGTGGAATGTCCTTCCCCAGGGAATGTTAAATAGTCCAGCATTGTGTCAATATTTTGTGAAACAACTCTTAGAAATAATTCAAAAACAATTTCCCCAATCTATTATTTATCATTACATGGATGACATTTTGTTGGCTGATTCTGGTGAAGATACTTTAGAAAAAAATATTTGATGAAACAAAAAGATTTTACCCTTTTGGGGGTTATAAATTGTTCCTGGAAAAAAAATAGACAAAGAGGAGATTCTATTAACCATCTATCTAGGTTATAAGATAATTCAACAAAAAATTCAGCCACAAAAGGTTCAGGTCAGAAGAGATCAGTTGCGAACTCTTAATGACTTCCAAAAATTATTGGGAGATATCAATTGGGTAAGACCCATGACTGGATTAACTAAGCAAGAATTAAGCAATTTATTTCATATGTTACAAGGAGAATCTAACCTAGATAGGCCAAGACACTTAACCACTGCAGCAGAGCAAGAGTTAACTCTAGTAGAAAAGAGACTACAAGATGCATATGTGGATGCATAGATCTACACCTGAATTGTATTTTGGTCATCATTCATTCAAAACATTCTTCTACTGGTATTCCTTTGCAGAGAGAGGATAAAAATCTTAGAATGGATATTTATGGAACATAAGCAGAGTAAAAAATTAAAGGCATTTACAGAAAAAGTTGCTGATTTAATTATAAAGGGAAGAATAAGACTTTGCCAGCTGTCAGGAACAGATCCAGCAGGAATAGTGATGTCTTACACTAACGCTGGGATCATGTCATTATGGGTAATCAAGGGAGATTGGCAAAAAGCTTGTAGCAATTATTTGGGAGAAATTAATAACAAATATCCTAAAAGCAAATTAATACCGTTTATCAAGAAAACTAACTGGATACTCCCTCATTTAGTAAGAGAACCACCTATTTCTGGAGCTCCTACATTTATACTGATGCCAATAAATCAGGAATGGCAGGCTGCAAGTCAGAAGAAATAAGCAAAGTCAATCCAAGCCCTTATGATTCAGTTCATAAATTAGAGTTGTATGCATTCCTTATGGTATTGTTAGACTTTCCTGAATCTCTTAATATTATCACTGACTCTCAGTATGCTGAAAGGGTTGTTTTGCATATAGAAACTGCTGAATTTATTCCTGATAATTCAGAATTAACATTGTTATTTATGCAATTGCAATAAGCAATTCAAAACAGAAATTGTCCATTATTTATTACTCATATTAGATCTCACACCAGGACACAAGGCCCATTGGCATAAGGTAACTATAAGATCTACCTGTTAATAGGAAATGTGTTAGAAGCCTCAAAATTTCATGAAAAGCACCACATAAACAGCAACGTTTTAGAAAGGAACTTCTCCATCACTTGGTGACAAGTCAAGGAAATTATAAAAAATTGCCCTCTGTGTTCCTTGTATAATCAAGTGCCATTGCCCACTGGAAGGAACCCTAAGGGTACTAAAAGAGGTGAAATCTGCCAGATGGATGTTTTTAATGTTGTAGAATTTGGGAAACTAAAGTTTGTATACTATACTATTGACATCTATTCAGGATTTCAGTGAACTTCTGCCCTGAGTTCTGAAAAAGCTGATTCTGTAACTACACATTTACTGGAAATAATGGCTATTATGGGCATACTTTACAAATGAAGGCTGGCAGTGCTCCGAATATGTCTCTAGTAAAATTTTTTAAAATTTTGCGTATTATTATGGCAGAAAACACATTACCTGTACACCTACAGGGCAAGCAGTTACAGAAAGATCTAACTGGACATAAAAAGGAAATGGTTGAAAGACAAAAGGGAATAATAACGACACACACACACACACACACACCAGAGATAGACTACACAGCGCACTAGCTTTAAGTTTTGTGAATGTTAATGAGAAAGGACCAACAGCAGCTGAGAGACACTGGACAACAGAAAAAATTGCAGAGTTAAATCAACCCATATATTATAAAGATGTATTAACATCTGAATGGAAATCAGGACAAATATTGCCCTGGGGCATGGGGTATGCTCATATTTCCAGCGGAAACGAGAAGTTGTGGGTACCATCAAAACTGATAAAGATTAGATTTGAGCCCCGAAGATCTCCTGAATACTCTGACCACTGAATCTAGAAAGTGTGACTATGTACAAAAGCTGATTAGACTATTTTTTGAGTCTGAGGGGCTTTCCATTTAATAAATTCCCGGAGACTAGAGAAAACGTTATCAATATCATATCACTTATAATTTAGTAAAAAGGGGGAAGTGTAGTGGGATCCTTAGAAGAAGTTTTGTTATTTTGGTTTCTTTAAAAATGCAAAAAGGCATTTGGACTAGGTTTCTGTTCCCCTCCCAGGTGGATGATTATGAATTCGATTTGGAATGCTAGATGCCACGGCTACAGTTTGGTTATAAGCAGCTGTTTTGCCATGTGTAGCTTGTTTTTATGCTTGTATGCCCCTTGGGTTTCTGGGAACTTTTGCTTAGAGTATATAAGGACTGAAACCCCAAGAGCAAAACCGGTCAGTTCGTTGGTTGTTTTGTCGCTGGTTAGCTGATTACCACATAGAAAAACATTGGTTGGAGAGACGGGGTTTTCAGATAGTGAGCTAAGACACTAGTCTGGCTCACTGCCAGTTCCTGCTTTCCAAGCTTAGGACAGCCTGAAAGGGCTGTGAAGATTTCTACCTGTCTCTATCAAGGCTGACTGCAAGAGTGGGGAAGATTTCTGTCTTTCTATCCTTCCTTTCTCTTTCCCTAAATTGAAAGTAAAAGATTGTAGTGAACTGCTATAAGTAAAGTCCAGCGTTTAGGCCACATTAAAAATCAAGGCCCCTCTTGCCCGGGTTCCTGGTGAGGGGAAATCAGCTTTTTCTGTGTTACAATGGTGTTACACTGCATGTATTGACGGCTTTAAAATGTCCTCTCAAAGGAAGACAGGCAGCTCTTGACGATCATAGAATGATTAGCTTCCTTCAAAATTCAAAGATGTTAACTCTCTTGAGAGAAAATGTTTATCAAGCCATTTCACAGTAACTGCTACACTAGAAAAGTGGCAATTATATTCCTTTCTTCAAATATTTTTTTTGAGCACCTACATGTGCTGGACCCCAGCCAAAGGGTCTGCAGTCTATCATGAAAGTGGGAAAGCTACATATGGCGGTGACATCTATAATACTAACACCTACTCAGGAGGCTGAGGCAGGACAGTGCTGTGGTTTAAATAAGAATCCCTCCCCCCATAGGCTTATATATTTGAATGCTTGGTTTTCTGTTAGAAGAACTATTCAGGAAGGATTAGGAGGTGTGCCACCTTTGAGGTTTCAAAAGCCCAGTATTTTTCTTTCTCTCCCAATCCCTAACTCCCCACTCTGCTGGCTGAGTGCTTGAACAGCAGATGAGGGCTCTCGGCTAACTGCTCCAGCACCATGCCTGCCTGCTTGCCTGTCTGCCGCCAAGCTCCCTGACTTGATGGCCATGGATTAACCCTCTGAAACTGTAAGGAAGCCCCCAGTTAAATGCTTCCTTTTGTAAGTAGCCTTAGTCACAGCAATAGACGGTAACCAAGACAGACAGCAAGTTCAAGGTCAGCCCGAGTCTTCCCCCAAAACACTAAATAAGTAAGATTTTAAAGAAGGGGAGTGGCAGAATGCTGCTTTCATAGAATTCCATGTGCTAGGAGACAGGAAACAAATGACAAATATGAAAAAGTATGCAAGTTATCAATTGAATTTTTGGAAGTGGCTATCTGGAATGAAGCATGAGTATGGAGCCAGGGATAAGAAACTGGGAGTGCTGGGGGACATGGAGCAATTTCCAACAGAATGGTCAGACTGGACAGCTCCAAAATACAAGTGCAGAGCACGAGGGCACATCACAGAACACACAGAATCAACCCACCAGCTGGTATCAGGTCTAAATTAACTAATAAAAACCAACGAACCCTGGCACTGTTCCACAGTACTAAATTTTATAAAAACTTACAGCTAAAGTTCTGTATCAAACCAATTATTACTTCTTCTAGATCTACACGGCCAATACCAGCGGCAAATGGTCTGGGAGAGGAGTCGGGCGTCTAAGGAGCTGAGTTTCAGCATGAATCACAGTCATTCTTCATGTAGAATCAGCATTTCTAAACCTGTGTGAAGGGAGCTGCTAAAGAGAGGAAAAGGCCACTCCGTGCGCTTCTGGTATTGATTCTCTTACCCCGAACAAAGAGATTCTTCTAGTTACATGATATATCATAATCACTTAATTTGTCTGACTGCTTTAAAAAAGAACAATGGATCCAGGAAAAGGTGTTGACTTGCAGAAATATAATCATTTCGAGGGCTTTTTGCTCTTTGTATGGACTGTTTACTCTTAGTAACACGCTGTATGGAGTCTCCAGAGAAAACGAACATGCAAAGCTCTAAGTCAGGAATTCCCAGGAGCCCCCGGGAAATGTAAGGCAGACAACACTACAGAGAGCTCTGATACTGCTTAAGTGCCACAGGCTGCCCCCCCCCCCCGCCCCCGGCTCTGCAAGCCTTACCCCTCAGCTTTGCGCACCAGACATCCACAGTTCAATGCCCTATCCTACCCAAGCATAATGTATTCTTCCCTCTCTCTCTGCGCACAGATAGTATAGCAGTGGAATCCTGGCAAGCATTTCCCCGTAAACC
Source organism: Cricetomys ansorgei (assembly GCA_026225945.1). Lineage (NCBI taxonomy): Eukaryota > Metazoa > Chordata > Mammalia > Rodentia > Nesomyidae > Cricetomys > Cricetomys ansorgei. Next base: position 8,405,674 of record JAMJFZ010000242.1, read on the forward strand.
GGTGCATAGAGGTTTAAAGGAAACTTGTAGACAAAGTCTTCTTCTAGAGAAAAACGGTTCACAGAATAGGGAACTAACGTCTCCAGCCACGATTTGCTCTCTATGTGTTCAGAGCTCTGCTCCTCAGGATGGCTTTGCCAGACCTGTCCTTTCTCAGACTAAAACCACAGTGTCATCCCAACAGGGACAACAAAAACACTTCCCAAGAAGTAAGCTCTCAGGGACAGTGCATCCGATTTCATATAGTTGATGATAGGAAATAAAAGTTTCATCTGTTCAATTATGTGGCTTTTTGGGAGACAAACCACAAGACTACATTACTCTGAATCAATACACATGAAAAATATAGCAGGGGGCTAGGAGGATGGCTCAGTTGGTAAAGCAAGCACCAAAGCATGTCTTTGATCCCTGGTACCTACAAAAACCAGATATGATGGCAAGGCTCACCATCCCATTGCAGGGAGGTGAAAATTGGTGTGTGTAGGGGTTGTCCCTGGGGCTCATTGACCAGCTAGTCTAGCCTAAATTGATGAGCTCCACGCCATTATGACAGTCTGTCCCAAAGAAGATAGATGGCAGTCCTGGGCCTAACACCTGAGGTTAGCCTCTGGTCTCCACATGTACACACGCACATGTGTTTGTGCACTCCCACACAAGTGCACAGGCACACATACATAGGAACACACACAGGACCACAACACAACACAACACACACACTATACTAGAATGCAAAGCTCAAAATGGTGATCATTTCTATTATATATAGTCACATAATATACTGATATATAGTTTATTGCACATAGGACCAAGCTAAAATTAAAGTATGACTTCTTAATTATTTTTATATTTATAAGAAACTACTTTAATGAATATTTCAATGACAAAAATTACAAACAATGCAATGTCTTAAGGAAGGATTAATAATGGTATATTTATGTTTTATAGGAATTATTAACATGAAATGATACTGTTAATTTTGTTTAAAAAAAAACAAAAACTTTAAAAGCTGGGTAGGCTGGTACACGCCTGTAACCCCAGCAATCAGGAGATTAAGCGACTGAAGGTTCAGAGTTGGCCTGGGTTTCTTAGCAAGATCTTCCCAACCAGAACAAAACCAAAGCAGGCTAATGGAAGAGTAACTCTTTTAATTCAGTAAGTGTGTGTCATGGTGGTACCTATACACAGGCTCATTTACACATAAGGCTACCTGCACACAGGCTCATTCACAGTACAATATCTGGACACAGGCTCATTCACACATGAGGGTATCTGCACACAGGCTCATTCACACAAGGGTACCTGTACACAGGCTCCTTCACACATGAGGGTACCTGCACACAAGCTCATTAACATATGACAGTATCTGCACACAGGCTCATTCACACATCCTTTGTAAGAAAAAACTGGGGAGCATGTGAGGAGCAAATGTTTTTAAAGAACTATGAGGTTTTTGCCATTCTGTTTTTCCTTTCTTTCTCCTCCTTTTCAAGTCTTTTCTTCTACTGTCTACACACCATACATAACACAAACACACACACACACACACACACACACACACCCTTTTTTAAAGGCTTAACTGAAAATGTTCAGTTAAAAAAAAAACAACTTAGCTATGAATTATCAATCCCAAACCTCCCTCTTTAACACTTCTTATGTAAAAACACAGGAAAATCACTTCTTAGCTCTATGCCTTCTGTCATCTATAACATGCAGGGGGTGACCATGTACTTTTTTACATCTTAATATTTTACTTAAGCATAACATCTAAGCTTTGCTTTGTCAGATATATTTGTTCCACGTCTGCTCTAAGGCAGAGGCTGTGTATGTATTTTTATAACACGGTTTACATGGCCAATTCCTCCATAGCCAGGTATGCTTGCTTACCTCACAGTTAGCCCCACATTCTGGAGAGGTTCCTTGCAGCTAGCTGTCTCAGTCTGCATCTCTCTTGTCAAAGAGCAGATGCAGGTCTCCAAGCAGGCCAGCTCTATCCTGCTCTCCCTGGTCTGCCCAACATCCCCAGCCTGCGTAACTTCTGCTGTGAAATCAGTTCAGTCTGTCAAACTGAAGACCAAGGTTTATTGTGGCTTGACAGCAGTTCTCAGAAAGGCTCCACCACGTACGCTTTCTGTTCCCATCTTATCCCCTGGCTTCCTTTTCTCACTTCTCTCTTTTCCTGGTCTGAAAGGAAATGGGATAAAGCTGGCCCAAGACTACCTGCCACCTGGCTTCTCTAGTTTCTGGACATATCAAAGCCTCTTACCTTGGAGGGACACATAAAATATGCCAGTGGCAAAGACTATAAGCAAACTCTGGCCTTCACAAAAGGGATGCACTTGGCTAACAGGTCACTATTAAATATTCAGCTCCCTTTGAAGGCATTTTTTTCTGAAGTTCCCATAACCTCACACATGAGAAGGGCTCCCTGGACCCCACACAAGTGACCTGCAGAGCCTCAGTCTGAGCTGAGGGGAAATTCAGTGTGTGAGAGGCTCCTTGACCTTGTCTCTTGGCCTCTGAGCCTCTGACAGATGAAGATGATGTGGCAGTGTTTTGTTTTATTGTTATGATTATGCCGTCAACTTCCTAATACCTAAACAACCCCAAAGAGTTAATGTGCCGTTACATCGCTCTACTACGCTTCCTGACACACAAGGAAACTAAAATGACTAATTTTTCTAGCTACAAAAAACACTATGCCCAAGACCACAGAAGTGAATCTAATGACCCTCTCTCTATTCTCCTGCTCAGATTTCTGTCTGGTTGTAAGGTATGACCCCCAAATGAGGTGTGCGCTTTTTTTTTTTTCTTTTAACTCGAAGATATTTCCACTTCATTAACACAATTCTTTATTTTCTACTTCTTTGTTAGTACCAAAGAGAAATTCCAGGCTTAAAAGATTCAAGTGACTTCCCCCAAAATCAGAGCTGTGCTCTCTCCCCTCAACGTGCCCATTTACATGAGATCTCTGAGAGTTTCTCTGCTTCCATAAAATGCCGGTGCCACTGTCCATCAGGCCCACGTTTGCCTCTCTGCACAAACAGTCCAAAACAGTTTTCCTGATCTGTTTCAACTTGAAGTGTTGTCAATATATGGATTGTCTTGCTTTCTAATTCAGTGAAAAATCTAGTTTTCCATTAGTCTCTGCCTTTCTAATTTTCGATACAGCCTTACTAAATGTAATTATTAAAGGCAGATTCCAGAAAGCAATTACTGAGCTACTGGTTTGTATCTCTGAAGTCTTAATAAGTGGCAAAAAGTTGTAATTGCACTGTGTATAAAATAAATTTTTCTATAGATCAGACATATACACCCTTAAGTTTGTACATGGAGAAGCGTACTTCCAACAGCATGGTCTTAACCTCATCTCAGCTCTAGTCACAGGAAGGGTGGGTGGTTCACAGTAGGAAACTACATTCCAGAAAGACCACACTCTGCCCTTTCTTCAGGACTCTGTGGCTTTGATAAACACTGACCTTCTCTGAAATGCCTTTTTCTTCCCCTTTGTACATATGTCAGGAAATTAAATTAGACATTTAGCATGCACTTATCTAGCTCTCAAACTCCATGAACTATTTACTAAATTCCTAATAAATACAGCGCCAGGCTATGTACTAGACACAGGCCAAGTAATTCTAATCTACAGCTTTAAGAGACTTACAACTTAGTAAAAAAAGGAAACATAATTAAGTATAAAGCAATATACTTTTCCAACAACATAAATAAAATTATTGTTTTTTTTTTTTAAAGCCTAAGGAATAATTCTTCGTGTGAGTGGGATGTATTAGTTATTTTCTGTTACTGTGATAAAACACCATGTGCAACCAACACAACTTATAGAAGGAGAGGTAGACAGTAGGCAGGCCTGGGAGCTCGATCAGGAAGCTCAGAGATCACACTTCAACCACAATCACGAAGCAGGGAGGGAGGGAGGACTGGAAGTAGAAAGAGGCAATATAATCCAAAAGCCTGTCTCTAGTGACACCCTTCCTTCAGCAAGGCCATACCTCCTAAACCTCTCCAAACAGCACCACCAACTGGGAGCCAAGTGTCCAAATGTCTGAGCCTGTGGGAGACATTTCTCACTCAAACCACCTGACAGGGATACGCGTTCTTTGAGACTACCTCACTTATAGACTGAACGGTGTTACCCTTCCCAGATTCACATGTTGAATCTCTAACTCTCAGTGTGACTGTATTTAAAGAGAGGTCCTTTAAAGTAGTAACTAATCATGGTTGGGTAAGGTAAGAAGGGCAGGGCCCTGATCCAATGTGACAGCTGACCTCTTAGGAGAAAGAACCAGTGTGGTGCCTCCTACACTAAGGAGGCTGAGACAAGAGTATTATGAGTTTGACAAGAAAAGACATTTACAACAATCACGAGTTTGAGGTTAGACGGAACGACATATCAAGATTGTCTCAAAGGAGGAGGGGGAAGAGGCATCAGACACCAAAGATGTAGCCTTTTCAGAGTACAAAAAACTTTCCTATCCTTAGAAAATAACCTTCACTGCTTCTCAATGATGCCTCTTGGTTTATCAGCAACATTCCAAATAGAGCTTACTGGCAGGCAAGATGGTTCAATGGATAACAGCACTTGCCATGAATCTTGATGACCTTAGTTTAATCTCCAGGACCCATGTAAAGAAGAAGGACAGAACTGACTCTACAAAATTGGTCTCTGACCTCTATACATATAGATGAATGTTTAGTTATTTAATCCAGCAACATGGCTGCTCTGGGAAAGGATCACATTCAGAGGTCTATATGAAGGGATCACATTCAGTGGCCTGTGTGGTCCAAATGGACTATAAAAAGAATGTTAGTGCACACCTTTAATCCCAGTATTCAGAAGACAATGGTAGCACATGCCTATAATCCCTAAGAAGGAAGTAAGCAAGGAAGAAGCAAGCAGAGCTCAGAAGGAGTCAATGTCAGACAGGAAGTGACATCTGAGATGAGTCATAGTGAAGGGCAGGCAAAACAGAGGAATCAGAGGAAGAGTTGGCAGAATGAGTCAGAGAAAGGACATGACCAACTCTAGAGATAGGATCTCAGTTCAGAGGTGGTATGGGAAAAGACACAGAGGCTGAATGAGGCAGAATGGGGCAATCAGTCTGAGGCAGTCTGAGGCAGTCTGAGGAGTCTGAGGCAGAGACAAAGAGGCAGTTTGACAGAAGAAGTCAATATCAGACAGAGAGTGAGTCAGTTTGAAGCTGGGCAAAGCAGTTCAGTCAAAGAAGTCGTGAAAGTCAGCCAGAGTCAGAAGAGTTCAGTCAGAAACAGTCAGCTGGCTTAGAAGGTCAGCAGCTTGGAGAAGAGTTTGGGCCAGAACAGCAAATGATTTGAATCAGCCCACCTGAACAGTTGAGTACAGCGCTGAGTTCAGAAGGAGATAGTCGGAGTGGCTCAGTCAGCAGTAAGTCTCGAAGTTTAAACGTTTTAGATCGTATAGAGGGTGAGGCTGAAGCTTTCCAGTTTTAGGTCTGAAGTAAGATTAGATTGTATGGAGGTCAAAATGCTCCAGGGCTCCAGGACTAGGACCAGGGACTGAATCAGTCAAAGGATAAACTGCCTTTTCCCCTGACTCAATGGCTACATATACATGTAAACAGGCATACACACATACACATAAAGACACAACCCAACAAATGAACAAATAAATAAGTGTAATAACAATTTAAAGTAGAATCAGTTCTGTCTTAAAAGTATTTACCTAATACATGAGGAATGTGGCTTTGTGATTTCCAGATTGCTGCTAATTATATTTGAGAAGAATCCTCATCCCAACATATAAAAACCCATGAAGAACACATCACTACCATCAAGGCTGAGAGACATATCCACATTCAGAAACCACACCACAGTGGGTTTCCTTCAAAGCCACTTTCTTAAATGTCTAAGGACCAAGTATGAATCCAGGAGAAGAAAGAGGAACTGAGGAACAGTAAGCAAGCCAACAGCATACTTACTCCTTTAATTCTATGAAGAAGTCATGTGGGTTCCCAGAAAACCTTCACCCTGTGAAGTTTTATTGTGCTCAGTGGTGGAAGCCGTATTCTAAGGTCATTGCTGAATAAGGCAGAGGCCTGGCAGGGCCAGGATTCTTCTCCTCTTTGGGGCATCTTAGAGGAAGAGAGTCATTTATACTTCGGTAGAAGTCTTCTCTTTCACAGAAAAAGAGGCTAGCAATCCCAATAACAGAATTAAGGCTGACTGACAAATTTTTTGTAAAGTACAGAAATGGGGGGAGGGGGGGGAGAGACCATGACAGAACATGCCATGCAAGTAGATAAGCCTACATCCCAAATCGCCCACCAGATGAGGCTGACCAGACACACCATAGTCTGGATAGGTGAAGAATGTCTTTAAAGTGAGTCAGTAATGGCAGAGGTGTCAGTGAGCCCAGCAACAACATTTATAGTATTTGAGGTACAGGCTGTGATGCACCTCAGTAGCACATACAATGCCCTAGGTTCAATTCCCAGCACCATTTAGGGCATATGGGGGCCCAATTTGTAGCCTCTCTGTACACTATTGAAGGTGTGAACAGAACAGAGAAAACTCTTTAAGCCAGTTTTATGGAAAAAATAGGGAGGGAATGGCCTGATAATATCCACATCAGAGGTCTCCACAAAACTGCAAGTGGTGATCCCTCCCACCTCCACCCCAAACAGAGGGCAACTGGTGAGGAGCCATCCCTTTGAGCCCCTATCTTTTATTTTTCTTTCTTTTTCTTTCTTTCTTTTTTTTTTTTTTGTTCTTTGTTTTTTCAAGACAGGTTTTCTCTGTTGTAACTCTGGCTGTCCTGGAACTCACTCTGTAGACCAGGCTGGCCTGGAACTCACCAAGATCCACCTGCCTCTTCCTCTTGAGTGCTGGGATTAAAGGCCTGTGCTACCACCACCCGGCTTGAGCCTCTATCTTTAACAGTTACATATTACTTAACTTTCTCCTGCCCAGTCTCTCGCTTGTCCCTCACAGAAGCCTGTCTGCCCCTCACACCCCGGCTGGGCCTTACAGCAGTGTACCGAGTGAGTCTAATTTTGAACTCCTACTTTTCTATTCTTAAGTCATTGACCCTGAAATGACTCAGAGAAGAACTTTAAAGGAAACAGTGAAAGCCAAAGACTAATCATTGTGGGGGCTGTATAAAGAGAAGTAGCCAAGGAGATTAACTTAGGTGGGAAGGTCTCAAGACAATGGGAACAAAGGAAAAAAAAAAAACAAAACCTAAAACCCCTGGGTATTGCAAAGGGTGGGGAAGCAATCAAGAGTTCCACAGTAACTTTCTCCTGTTAGATTATTTCACGTAACTTCCTCATTCTCTAAGTGAATTTGACCTCTGGTGATCTTGACTGCCCAACCTTCTCTCTTGACAGCTCCTATTCCTAATAGCAAATAGTGGCCTACTAGAGTAAACTATCTTTCTGACTTGAACCTGTGAGCTGTCCTGCCACAGGGCCTGAGTGCTGCATTCCTCACTGAAAAAATAAGCTCTTGAATGAATTGCCCAATCACATACCTTGTAGAAAAGAATCAACGAAATATAGTCTCACCTTTTCTGGACTGGGATGATGGCTCTGCCAGTAAAGTACTTGCTTTGCAAGCACAATAACCTGAGTTCAATCACTAGAACCCAAGTAAACATTAGGAGGTGGGGAGGGGAGCTGAAGACATGCAGATCTCTGGTCTGGGGGGGGGGGGGTGCTTGCCTAGCCTACCTGCCTAGCTTCCAGGCCAGTGAGAAAGCCTATATCAAAAATAAGGTGGACATCACCCCTGAGCAACACCCGAGGTTGTCCTCTGGCCTATGCATGCGCATACGCTCGCACGTGCGACAAAGTATTGCTGTCCTAAGTACGGGGGTGGGGGGCATTCCTTCAGCATGGATACTTTTGCTGGGCAAGGCTGGGCTGCCATGTAGTGAGTAGCTAAAGACCTGCTCTAGCCACCAAAGAACACAAGGAAGAGACCTAGATTAACTCATTTACATGACAGTAGCAAGAGGAGATGGAAGAAGAAAAGGTAGCTAGTGCCTAAATGTCATCTTAAAGGAGAAGCTAAGCAATGGGGGAGCACCCCAGATTCCCACTACATTGCACAACTGTCACATGAAGGCTACATCACATTGTTGTTCCTTGCTTGTTCCATGAGGCCAGTATAGTGAATGTAATTTTCAATATTTTTGGGCATGATATAGTTGACAGCCTTAGACACATTTTGGATGTGACTATGACCAGCCAAACCAAATATCCTTGGCTCCAGCCATGAGATTGAAGAAATTCCTGCTGTTCCTGGCCTTTCCCACCATGCAATGTACAAGCACAGTACATGTCTTCTCTAGGGACTTTGCCAACATGTCACGACTGTTCTGGTTGGTAAAAATGATAATGGGTGGATCAAAACCATGTTCCAAGATCAGCTTTTCCCTCTTTTGGGACTCTGACTTAAGAAGACCTTTTGTTCCACACAAGCGCAGGACTTGCCTACAGAGCCAATGTACAGCACAGCAAATCACTGAAGGCAGCTCCTGGCTTGATGATCCATTCCTAGGGGCATGGTAGCCGTGAATGTGACTGTTTGCTGTTTGTTTCTCCAACTGAAGTTGGCCAACATCTTCTCCAGGTCGTCGGCCTCATCTGTGTCTAGCATCTGGTTACTGACAGGCTTGCATTCCAGGATCTCCTGGGCATCTAGCTCAAAGCTTGTCAATCATCCTATCTGCCTCATCTCGAGCTCCACAGATACAGCACCTCAACGCCAGGTACTGCTCTTCTGTACATCAATCACACATCCTGGCATGGTGATCACAAGCATGCAGCCTGAAGCCTTGGTCTTATCTGGAGATGCCACCAATGGCAGCCACACTGAAAATACCTTTCCAAACTTGAAGCAGCTTTCTGAACATGATGGTTGTTCCTCAATCTGCTGAGCCAGCTCACAGGAAGGAGCCAGAGTGATAAGGGCCCTAGTCTGACTCTTGTCAGTTCATAGAAGTGTGGTGATCCAGACAAGTAATGGCCCGAGGAAGGCTGCTGTCTTGCCACTACTAGTCTCAGCCACACCAATGACGTCACGGTTCTGCAGCCCAGTGGGAACTGCCTGGTGTTGCATAGGTGTTGGCTCCTTGTCGCTACACAAAAAATGACGTTCAAGGAATATGAGGGCAGAAAAAACTCTTTCCGTGATCAGATGGGATTGGTGATCTTGTCCCTTTTGGTGGTGACGTTATAGTCCTCAAGGAAGATTCACCAGCCCATCAGTCTGTCATCTAACTTCTGGGAGCAATGGTGATCGTCCCAGTGCTGCCTCGCTTCCTCTCATGAAGTCTGTGGAGTCTTTATTCCTCCTGCTCCTTTTCTTCCACCCTTTGGCTTCTTTTCCATCAGGACTCCACAGACACGTGGCTGTTCTTGTTTGGGCTGCTTTAGGTCGATGCCCACAATGAGGCCTGAACCCCAACAACTGAACCTGGTGCTGGTCTTTTTTTTTTTTTTTACGATTCATTTTTATGATTTTTAATACGTAATAATTCTTAAATTGAGAGAGGGAGAGAGACAGAAAGAGAGAGTCTATTTCCACAAGTCGTATGTGAAGGCTGTGGAATAGAGGCTTTGGATACTCCTAAAGCTACAGGTAGCTGTGAACCCTTGGATGTGGTGGGAACCAAACTCAGGTCCTCTCAAAAGAGCAGTGTGTGCTCTTGGCCACTGAGCCATCTCTCCAGCAGCCTGGTGCTACATTTCTATGGAGGCATGTATCTTCAGATATATCCCACTCAATGACAAATTTGTGGTCACTGTTAAGTGCTGTTTTTTGATGCCACTCAGATAACACTGTGAGGTCCCTTGCTCTGATCTTCCTTCTCTCCCCAACCCTCATCTTCATTTCCACTGCTCTCCAGTTCCATCCTCTCTCTGCATTCCTGACATTTCTGAGGGTCTTTCAGCATCTTCCTAAATTCTTTCTTTCTTCCCTCTCTTTGAGCATTATATGTCACTCTCCCACCTCCTGCTGCTGTGGCTTTAGAGTTTCAGCCTCTTGCTCTGCTTTGGAGAACTTGGGCTTAGCTTCATCTTCCTCCTAAGTCTTTTTCTTGGCCAGAATCCCAGAAATAGTGGCTAGATCTTACCACCATGTTCATCCTTTTCATTCTTAAGAGTCTCTATCATTCTGGGGTTTAAAATATTTTCCTTGGTCAGGAGATAATCTTGCAATCCTTTAAATTTAAGGCCCTTATCCTGTCTGGTCCATCGTTGTCTTGATCTCTGTCCCTCTCTCCCATTCTTTGTGTCATGGTTCATTCTCTCTGTGTAGACTTGGAAAAGCGAGGTGAGCAAGAGTGGCTACCTCCTCCATGGCTATCCCTTGACTGGTGCCTCTCCCTATCTTTAGAAGGAGAAAACATCCATCTAAACAAAAAAGAAGAGTCCCAATCTCTATCTTGTTCTCTCAAGAGTCTGTGGTCACTTCCTTTCCTCCTTGGAAGGTGCATCTTGGTCAGCCATTTCTCCTGCCACCACCTTGCACCCAAGCAACATAATGCAGCCTTAATTTGCCATCCTTCCTATTCCCAGATCACTAAGGAGGACCTTGAATGCATTTTTATTTGTTTGCTGTTTGTTTTAAGACAGACTCTCATATAACCCAGGTTGGACTCAGATTTATTATGTAGTAGAAGATGACACTGATTTCCAAGTTGTAGAATTCCAGGCATGAAATATCATACCTGGTTTTATGTGGTGCTGCAGACCTAACCCTGGGCTTCCTGCATGCTAGACAAACACTCTGACCTCTGAACATTAGCCCCAGTCCCAAATGCCCTTGTAGTAACTTTGGTAATAGGAATCTAACCAGAGTTCTCTTGGAACATGTGTCCTTTGGTAACACCACATTTCTTTTCAAGAATTTAAGGCAATTTCACATGTGGAACAAATATCTTTTTATAATTTAACATTTTAAATAGCAAAACATTCAAATGGATAGAAAAGCAAATGCTCACACCCCATCCTTCCATAACCAGATCCTGATCTCCACTCCCCAAGGTCTTCACTGGCCACCCTCCCTTCCACTGCGCGTTGTGCATATTTGCACAGTCAGTCTTGGGTCCACCCCCTCTACACAGCAGTCAGCACTGAGCCTACTCCTCCTCTGCTTTTCCGCTGGGCTGCAGCCCTGGGCAACTTCCTATGTCTGAACGCAGACTTTCCTTCCTGTGACTGCATGAAACACTGTTAGAATAAATGGAGTTTTGTTGTTGCTGTTTTTTGGCTACACCATGTTGTGACTGGTAAATACTTCTAACCATAATTGAGCAATGAGTGGTGGAGAAAACGGCTAGAAATATATTTTCATTCTCCTTAATTTTCCTTTTGCCAAAACCCAATTATTTTTGAAATGTTTTATATAAATCACATAATCACTATGCTACAACTTAAAAGAGCAATTTCTTTTCTTAAATTATTTGGAAACATCTGCTCTGTCTTTTACACATAACAGGACCATCTTCTTTGTGTTTATGCGGGAAAAATGTCGGCTGCTACAGTATCCAATCAGTTACCCCAAGGAGATGTCAGCTGTCACCTGTGTCTGTTGCAGTGATTTCCCTCTTCCGTCTCTGCCCACTCTGGGTGAGCTGTCAAGTTTCTAGTTTCTGACGTGCATTTACATCACTCAATGACATCTGACAGCAGTGAAAGGCCACAGAAAACTGCTTATTGATCAGAGCAAAACTAGTTGACGGAACAGATGAGGTTGTATCACAGAGATGTGGCCACATTCAGGTGATGACATTTGCTCCCCGCGCACAGGAGCCTAATGGAATACAACTTCATTATATCATGCCACTTGCGCTTACAGCCCTGAGCCCAGCTCCTGACTGTTTTGTCTATGTGGTGATGAGGACAATCTACTTGTGCTGCTTTCAATGTCTTACTACCCCGATTTGTTCAGGAGCACTTGCAAACTACCTGTGACTCTGTCCTGACAAATATACTGAGAGACACTGAAGTCTCAATCTCACCAAAATCTAATTGCACTGTCCTTTAAAAAAAAAAATAGAATTACCATTTAGTGAGCTATAAGTGCTTAGGCGAAACTTTGATACCACTGTGCAAAGAAGTTTAAATGTTTCATTTTCCCCTGTGGCATTGTTAGGAAAACAAACAAAAATTGATAAGTTGGATATCTACTTATAAATAGAACTTAATTGTTTCTCAACAAGACACTAGACTAAGGCCCTCTGCCTACAATCGTTCCTTCTGGTTTTAAAGATAATAGCACCAACTGCCTCCCATCTTCAGCGACAGTGCAGCTGTGTGGCTGTGATGTTACAAGTCAGTTCATGCCTGGAACAGGTACTGTGCAGTCACACAGCAGATTGCCCAACAGGAACAAAGGTGCAAATGGGACCTACTTGTTGACCCTCTGACTCCTGTGAAGGCAAGGAACACTCTTCCAAGAGCCATCTGGCTTTTACCTTTACTCCTAAATTGCTCCCTTGAGGAATTTCCCCGTATTATGAATTCCTACACTACCTTTGTAACTTGGCCACATCTGCATCCTACCTGGACTTAAAATTTTCCTTTGAATAGGCTTTTTTGCTCCAATATGACCTAAAGACAATTTTATTTTACAACTAGATAAAGAACGGCAATATCACTTGCCAAAAATAGATGGGAAGGATAAGAAAAGAGGGCCATTTTAAAGGATGCTTCTTGCTGAAGGTTCTGAAGAGGACCATTTTAAAGGATGCTTCTTGCTGAAGGGTCTTGGGTAGAGCTGCCTCTGTTTTCCTTGTCAAGAGAGATTAGCAGTTCAAGTAAAACTTTGGTGGGAGACTTTTTTTTTTTTTTTTTTTTTTTTAGGTGAGTAGGAGAAAAGACATGGAATTAGAAGATAAATGCAAAGAGAGTAACTGCCTCCTTGTGATTCGATGCTATGCAATGTCTAGGTACCACTTGAATCATTTCCTGAGCTCTGTGGCCTGTGTACAACCTGGGGAGCCAGCGTCCTACAGACAGGAGACTGCTAGGCTTCCCATCCTGCCCAGCTTGCTTGCCCTGTCACTCTACAACAAGTCACTTAACCCCTGTGCCTCTCACAGTATGCGAACCACAGGGAGCTGCTCCAAGAAATAAATGACATGGGTGTAAAGTGATTGGCATGGTATCTGGCACTAAAAAAGTGTTGAATGAATGTAAGCCTTTATTATTCATTTCTTCTCATTTCCTTATACAAACAGAACAGAGAGGGAAAAGACACTCAGACTCACTCCAGCAGCCTCCTTGTTAGTAAAGATCAAATGTTGTTCCTTTGTTTCAAGCAAAGATCACCTTTACTTCTGACAGGACCTGTTCGAGCCCAGCTTCATGCACTGCGTACAGACCTGCCCCTCAGCTACAACCCCGAGAAGAAAAGGGCTAAGTCACCCCTGGGGCATTCTCAGGGTCACACAAAGCACGGAAATTCATCAAGCAAGGAGTGGGGCTGGCTAAATGAACACACATACACACACCCCCTACCGAAGGCCATGCCAGTGTGGGCAGGATTATGGGGGACGTTTAAGTAGATCTGGGTATTGGACACTAGGTATGAATTCTGACCTGCTTACAGCACAGATAACAAAAACAAACTAAAATGCAGAAAAGTATTCAGTGTGTTTATTTCAAACATATTAAACTATTCAAGAAATGCTGGGAATTTTGAATTTTCACAAATCCTACCATTTAATGTAAATTGCTTCAGTTTTGCATTTTGAGATAACTAGAATAAAGTCTTCCTTTTAAATTACCCAGACAAAATACATGTGTTAGCACCTTTGCAAGCTCAGTGCTTTCAAGTACTTGTTAGTCTGGATATGTTATATGATCACAATAAGACTGCAGAGGGACACTCCATGCATGCAGACTCTATACTAACAAGAGTTCTTTGTGTTTATTGCAAGAGTCTTCTGTTTGATTTTCACATATTTGTTTGTTTGTATGTATGTGTATATATGAATTTATGGGTACCACAAGTGTACAAGTGGCCACAGAAGCCAGAAGGCATTGAATCCCCTGGAACTGGAGTTACAGGCAGTTGTGAGCTAGCTAACATGGGCGCTGGGAACTTAAGTAGAGTCCTCTGTAAGAGCAGTAAGTGGTTTTAACTGCTAAGCCATCTCTCCAGATTAGGTTAACATTTTTATACATGTATGTTCTTATATACATATTTTTTGCCTAACTCTTAGCTGTTACTCTTCTACCTTCCATACCCAATGAATACCTTACCAGATAGTAGATATTGAACTGAGGCTGAATGATTAATCTTGAGATAGCTATGATTCGTCAGACTATAATTTATCTGGGAGGCCTGAGACCCCTAAACAGGGAAGGTGGTGATTTGTTAGGTAAAATAAACATACATTTTAGTTTTAAACTAATATTTCTACATCTGCAAAGCATGATCATCGTGTGATCTTACAGATAGGAGTAATAGCTGAGCAAGCACAAAAAGGCCCTCAAAACAGTACTAAGTCAGGAAAACCTCCAGGCAAGTGCTCAGAGTCACACCCCAGCCTTGGGGTGTGGTTAACAGCACCACCTGTTATCTCCTGGCTCCTGAGTTTACCCAGATCAACACAGAAAAGATCTAGAATCACACAGTCTTCTACCAGGTGGTGGGACCTCTTACTGTGCACTGGCAAAATGCACCCCATGATCAGGTCCTAATATCTCACATGCCTTTTCTCAAGTTCCAGACCCCATCTTCCTTCACCTACCAAATAAATAAATAAATATAAATAGTCAGCAAGAAAAGAACATCTTCAAACAAAAACTCCCAGCCCAAGAAGTGTCTACCTTCAACCCACAGGCACTTTCATTGAGAACACTGAGGACTTAAGAATGACTCTAAACAAAAGCATCTATATTCTTACACAGTTATTTAAAACACATCAGGCTTTCCCCGTAGATGACTGTATGTGCCCATTCATAAACAGAGGCCCCTCTGAGCATGCCTAGAGTGCCTGGCTGTCTTTCTTCCACCAGAAAACATAATCATGTGGCTTTGTTTTTTAATTAAATTCCATGGGATTTAACTCAAAGTCAAAAGGAAAATTAATTCTGAATTTATTATCAATGAAAATCATTTTGCTTTTTAGGTTGATTTACTCTACTGGTCACAGAGTTAATTTACAGATTTATTTATATTTATTTTATGTCTAGAAGTGTTTGCCAGCATGTATGTATATGTATTATGTGTATCTGATGCCCACAGAAGCCAGAAGAGCGTATCAGATCCTCTAGAACTGGAGTTGCAGATGTTTGTGAGCTGCCATGTGGTGCTGGAACATGAACCCAGAACCTCCTCCAAGAGTAGCAAGTGCTTATAACCTCTGAGCTATCTCTCTAGTCCCAGGATGTGTGTGTGTGTGTGTGTGTGTGTGTGTGTGTGTGTGTGTCTGTCTGTCTGTCTGTCTCTGTGTGTGTATGATATATATCAGTTTTTGTTTGTTTGTTTTGAGACAGAGTTTCACTATACAGCCCTGGCTGACCCGGAATCAGAAAGATCCTTTGTTGTCTGCCTCCTGAGTACTTGGATTAAAGATGTATACTACCATGCCCAGCCCACAGAATTAATTTTAAGAGTATGTTGACCAGGTAATAAGTAAATTAAATTATGTAGTGATTACACAAATTACTAATAAAATATATATAATATAGAAGGAAACTGTAATTACAAGACAATTTTTAAATCCCAAGAGCTTGAAGCTATGTATTTGTAGAGAAGGCACTTCAACAGTTAACTAACTTACAGTAATTAACATATTTTCTAGGTATTCCATTGGTTGGCTGTTTTACTTCAATAACCCATCTTTTTCAAGTTCCCCCTGCTTGTAGTGTTTAAAACTGTGCTATAAAATCAACCTGAGAGTCCACCAATTGATGAACAGATAAAATGTGGTACATATACATCAAAGGAATATATTTCTGTCATAAAATCTCCTCCTGCCATTTTCGACAACATAAACAGAGCTGGTGATCATTATGCTACGAGAAATAAGACAGAAACATAATCACAGTACCATGTGATCTAACTCATATAGAATCTAAAGGACTTAATAACAGACTGAGGATGCGGCTTGGCTGGTAAAATGCTTGCCTAGCATACAAGGAACCCTGCCTGGGTTAGTGCCCAGCACACATAACCTGTACCTGGGGGCATGTCCTACCAATCCTAACATTCAGGAGATTGAGGCAGGGGCATCTGAAGAACAAAGCCCTCCTCAGCTGTAGAGTCCATGGACAACAGAGACTACATGAGACTTGTCTCTAAGTCAATAATTACTTACTTAAAATTTTGATCCTAAAGAAATTGAGAGTAGATAATGGTAATAGGAGCCCAGGGAAAGTCGTGGGGAGGGAAGGATAGAACAAGCTGGTCAATGGGCACAAAGCTACAATTAGATGGGTGCAAGAAGCTGCATTATTAACCTAGATAGATGATAATATATGTTCCAAAAAGCATTCAAATAATGCTTGTATTTCATTAAAAAACACTAAAATTTATTTCATGTGTTCAAGATCTCTTACCGTGTGTGTATGTGTGTGTGTGTGTGTGTATGTGTGTTTTCATGTGTTTGAGGGTAACCTGGTTTACCTAGTGACAGACAGGGATACATAGTGAGATCCTGTCTTCAAACATATATATGATTCAAGAATTTATGAGGACTATGGAAATTAGGAATTCTATCTCTACTGGTCATTTAACTCTACAACACCCACACATGCAATAAAAAAAAAAAGTTGTCAGCTGCAGACACTATGTGCAACAACACTGACCAGCCCCAGGTGTCGCAGTGGCAAGTCTGTCATAGGAGTGAGCAACTGCTTTCTGATTGGGTGTAAGGCCCAGTCACAGGAGAGAACTCATGTCTGGTACTTTAAACCCAGTCAGTCAAAAGCTCGGGGCTGAGGATGTCATAGTGTCCAGTGAGGTCTCCAAGCTACTGCTGTTGTTTTGCTAAGTGGACATGGTGTGTCTGTCAAATTCCCTATAAATAAGTACATTTCCGCCTATAGATTAGGTGCTGCTATCAGCTTTGGTCAGAAAAGTTTATTTTTGCAAAAGTCAGAGGTAACTGCAGAGACTTCTAAATGGTCAAAGTGCTGATCACAGGAGATAGGTGGATGCTTAACTAAATACGGGACATCCATATCACCCCCTCCAAGGCTCAGGGAGTTTCTTGGAAGAAGAGGTAGAAAGAATGTAAGAGCTAGAGGAAGGGTTAGGGAAGTGGAACACTGACTTCCAGCCGTGATGTGGCTGTCGCACGCTTGAACTCACAGCAGCGGTGATTACCTGCACAAGTATTTGTACATGATTGGGCCTGTCCATATACTGCCATGGAGGAGGGAGACGCTCACTGGACTCACCCCTCCCTGAGGATTGATACACAGTTAGTGGGTGATGGGGGAGGAAGAGTCATTATCTTTTCACTTTAAATATTTTTATGAGCACATAGTAATTATACACGTGGGCTTTATTATGACATTTTCATACATATACATAATATATTTCAATCACAGTCACTCTCGCACTTGCTCGAATCCTCTGACTCTTCCTAACTACCCCCTTCTACTTTCTTGTGTGTGTGTGTGTGTGTGTGTGTGTGTGTGTGTGTGTGTGTGTGTAGATGCCAGTAAGGTACTCACGATCCTGTAAACAAATCCTTACTATATTCCTGAAAGGAATGCTAATGAAACTCATTGGGTCATTAAAATAAAAGACATGAAATGAATATGACCAAAATACATTAAGCACATGAATGGAAAAGTCACAATAAAACCTATTATTTTGTACAATTAACATATGCAAATAAAACATTCAAAAATTAAAGGTTTTAATTTTAATACACATTGCATTTGTATCTCTTTATGTGGTTACTGGAAAGCATGTTTAGGAAAGTAACTTGGAACGTATCTGTATAATAAATAGAGCCTATTAGGTAGAAACAGTAATCCGCAGTGAAGGACATTATACATTCAGCAGAGCAGCTTATTAAACATATGGAAATTTTAGAAACATATCCTTTTCAAACAGATTTAAATAGTCATCCTGCTTTAAATTACATAGACACTCGATACTAAACCAAAATTTAAGCAGAATTAAGAAACAAAAGTCAACATTAAACTCACTGCCAAAAACTTCCACATTAAAAGCAATTCAGCGTGGTGCTTTACTCATTGAACTGGAAAGAACTGGATATGGTGTGGGTACCAGCACTCGGACTACCTGGATGCGGAAAGCAGGGTGTGTTGGAGTCACTGACCAGCAGATGGATGGAGCACTGCTGGTGTGTCACAGTGCAAACATTGGCATAAAAGGAACACAAACTAGCTTGTTAAAAACACAGAGAAACATGCAACCAGCTCTATCTAGGGCAGTGAGGAAGGGGCAGAGAGGGGCAAGGATCTAATCTGGCACTGGGTTCTTTGTTTATAGGAGAGCACAGAGGGTGGGATTTCTCAGGCCTAAGAATCGATTAAGTAGGAGGACAGAGTTGGGACTGTTATGATATACCTGGCAACGCTGACTGATGGGGTATGTTCAGACTTGAAGAACGGGCTAAGAGAAGAACGGAGAACAGGTGAGGACAGAATTGGGAAGGGGTTTTACAAAATTATAACTGTAAGTCTGACATCCAGAACATAGACAGCTGAGAGGCATCAGAAACAGGATGGCAAGTTCAAGAGCAGTGTAGAGACAGGCAAGCAAAGCCTAGCAGGCATGCAAGGCAGAACCTGAGGACATAAGCGCTCACTGGAGACTGGGACAAGGGGCCCAGGCCATAGACATTTCTAGAAAATGATGCTTTGCCAAGGGTGGGGGAGAAAGAGAGGAAGAATAAGACAGTAGGGTACATAGGAGGAATCATTTCATTTTGGAAAACTGGGTAGGTGGTGATGAGCCCCTAGCTCATGAAGACCCAGAGACAAAAGAAGACTGTAGGACTATGAGGGAACAACGGAGGAAGTATAAGGAGCAATGGAGGGAATGGAGCCAGCTTTACCTGTCCAGAAGCAGAGGCTCAGTAAGAAGCCAGACAGGGCATGGTGGCTCCACAAGGACTGCTGTAGATCTAGGGACAGATACCTACAGCACTGGCCAAGGGCAGATGAATAAAAACATACATGTAAGATACACGTGATGGACATGGTGGAGGGCTAAGATCCATGAAGACATGGCTTAGAGAGAGTACTTGCCGGGCCCTGGGTTTGAGCACTGACATTTCTTTAAAATAAAAAAATAAAACACCTGGGCATCAAAGCTCACTATAACTCTGGTCCTGAAGATGCAGAGGCAGTGGAAATACAGTAAGTTTGAGCTGAGGCCGGCTGGAACCACACAGTGAGTTCCAAGCTAACCTGTTCCACAGTGCGAACTCTCATCTCATACAAACCACTAAGCATGCCAGGCTAAGTGTAGTCCCGCACTTGGGGAAGGAGAGGCAGGCGGGCAGGTATCTGTGAGTTTGAGGCTAGCCTAGTCTACCTAGCAAGTTCCAGGCCAGCCAGCGCTTCACAATAAGAACTTGCTTAAATAAATGAATACAAAAAATCTGGAAGACAAGGGGCTGGAGAGAACAGTTAAGAACACCGACTGCTCCTGCAGAGAACCAGCTTTCATTCCTAGCACCCACACGGCAGCTCATGATCGTATGTAACTCCAGTTCTGCGGATCCAGCACCTCTTCTGACCTCTGCAGGCATGTACATGGTACGGTGCACATACACACATGTAAACAAAACATTCATACACACACAAAAAATAATGAATCTAAAAGATTTTTTTTTTCATTCTGGAAGACAAATTAGTAAAGGGGCAATGGCAGGAGTCAGTCAGTCAAAGGGAAGACGGAGAAGACCTGGGACAAGGGCAGCAGTGGACAGCGAGGCTGAGGACGCAGGCTGGATGACTACATGTCTTCTGCAAGTTGGCCCTTCTAAGCCAGGCAGGTGGTCCCCAAATCATTTCAGCCTTTATTATCCCCTCAAAGTCTGTGCCTCGGTTTCCTTGTTAACTATAATCTCTTCAGATAGCCTGTAAGTTCCCACAGGAGAAACACTGCATTGTGTAAGTCTTGCCCGTACTGACCTGTGCTGTTCAAAAGCATGAGGAAGGAACACAATAAATTCTTGAGAAATGAAAAGAAAACAAGCTGCATTTCAAAAGGCCCAACACGTAGGGAGAATGTACAGTTCTTCACTGTAAATACTAGCGATATGCTATCAGTTTTCAAAGCACACAAGTTTTCCTGGCTCAAAAGTGAGCACTACATACATTAACAGAGAAATGAAAGCCTAGCTCCCAGGTCTTTGGCATGACCTTACCCTTCTGCACTGCACTTCTGATGCCACCCCACTCCATTTCCATGTGGCCGTACAGAACTGAAATACGAGTGCACGTTCCGGTGCACAGACTTGCATTTCCTCTGTTCCTAATGTTTAAGGGGTGTTTCATATTTCACATTTTAAAAATTGCCTCTAAATACATACATACATGAACAGGAACACAGTGATAACTATGCCAAGTGATGGATATATACTAATTAACTTTGTTGTGAATATATATATATATACATACATACACACACACAGACACACATAGTCACCTTTAACTCTTTAAATAAATACAATTTCAATTGTCATTTATGCCTCAATAAAACTGGAAAAATGGGGAGGGAGGTATCAAGATTTCAAAAATGTTTCTACTAGAGCTCTTGGTTTTTCTACTTATGAGTGGAAACTTTTCCCCATTGCTTTGAGAATCACCCCTATAAAAGCATATGGTACCCCCCCCCCCGGCCTCCAGAGACCAGGAGCTCCCTGGACCTTTCAACTGTAAGGTGCAGTGAGCAGAGAGTCAGTGCTCCAGAATGTGTTGAATAAACTGCTTCACAACATTCAGCTGGATCATTTTCGACAGACTATACGTTAAACTTCTTTGGACTCTGTGAGAGCTGGAGAAATAAGTTTGCTCAGAGTCCTGCTGCTATCGTCACCACCAACCCTGCCTTAGAACATCTGTTGTCAGGACCTATCACACAAGGGGCTCAATACTCCCTCAAGACTACAGGAGCTAGGGTAGAGGAGGCCAGAAGCTGGCAGCAAGGATGGGGATGCACTCTGGAAGGGATGGCAAAGCCCTAAGCTTTCAACATGAAGGATGAAAAGCTTTCAGAACTGGCAGGAAAAGGCTGGCCTAGTGGTGCATGCCTATAATCCCAGCTGCTAACAAATCGAGGCAGGAGGATCACAAATTCAAGGGCTGCCTATTTTATACAGAATAAAACTTAAAAAAAAAAAAGACTGAGGATGTCAACTCTGTGATAGAGAACTTGCCTAGTATGTGTAAGCTTCAACCCGTGCTGCTCAAAACAAAACAAACTCGGAGCAGGAAATGCTGGGCAGATAGCTCTTAGCTCAGTGGAACAGTACTTACCTGGCATGCTAGAGGCCCTGGGTTCAAGTTTCAGTACAGAAGGGGGAGGGAGAGAGAGAAAAAGAGGAAAGGGAAGAAACAGAGTGAAGAGGGAGGGCGAGGCTGACAGCTAAGAGCAGGACAGTCCACCACAAATGACAAGCAGACATATACACTGCAAACCTGTAGCTACCCTCCCCAGACCCCAAACTATGGGGATACTTAAAAGGTTCTTCACTCTAATTCCAAGACTCTGGCTTACAAACCTACCCTAGCAACCACATTTGGTCTGCCTGCTTAGTAACAAAACACCTCAGAGACCAATGACTCTCAGCCCTGATGGCACATCAGGCTGCAGGAGCAGTTTCAAAGCGTCCCAGCCTTCCAGCTGACAGTGTCGGAACAGACGATACACAAACACAGCTTCACGTAACCCCTGATTTCACTTCCTTAATAAATAAAATGCTGGGCTGGCAAAATGGCTCAGAAGGTCAAGGTGCTTGCTGGGCAGGTACAAGCCCTGGCGATCTGAGTTCGGTCCCTGAAACCCACATAAAGGTAGGAGAGAAACCTCCACAAAGTTGTCCTCTGACCTCCACACACACCCATACATAGCATACAGGTACAGTAATAATAATTATATTTTAAAAAAACAAAATGTTATGTAAATAATTATATATACATATGTATATATATATATACATATGTATATATAAAAATTTTAAGCCCCTTATTTAATCTTCACAACACCCAAGCCCCTTTCCAGACTAGGAAACTCAAAAACAGAAAGTCTGAGCTCAGCCCATAAACATGCAACTGAGTGTTGGTGTAGTCCTGGGGCCCTGACCCTCTGACCACAGAGCACGGGCCTTACTGCATGGTGTCACACTGCCTAAAGGGACACAGATTTGGGTTTTTAAGTACTGTAGATCTAAAATGTTATTAAGTGGAAAAGAATTGTGCATGAGCACCTCTGCTCTTGGGTGCTTTTGTGTACGCCTTAGGGCCACTTTGCCCTTACCACCACACAGACTGCATCTCCATCTTTACTGTGTAATTCAGGGATAATAGGGTCCAACAGGTGATTCAGCCCTGACTTCAGGAACCTTAAAGTCCACACCCGAGAGCCTCACACAGGCATACTCCATCCGCATGAATCTTTCCATGTCATTCTTTATGAAAATAACAGTAGCTTCCTTAGGAACTGAAGACCTTGTGTAAGCCCTGTCTGCCCCCTCCCCACACAGGCACAGCTTTCTGGAACACTTATGCAACCCAATTTGCATGCTGCCCCGAGGAACACATTCTGATGCTTACTGCTTCTAGCAGTGAAATTTTGCTAGTGAGCATACTACTACCTCCACACCCCAGGAACAGGACACATAAAGTCTGGTAATCAGTACATTTCTGAAGGGGAAAACAACAGCAAATTCACAGGGAGGAGGAAAATAAAACATGTGGATGCTTGTTTAATGCAGTCTCAGCAATACGGAAAACACGGCCAGGATTATGAAACATGATTAGGTAACAGCTTTTTCTCTCAGAAAAACTAAAAAAAGAAATATGAAGAGTAGTCTGATAAACATGTGGAACCCCTAAAAATTCTTGTCAAAAAATTCTCAGATACAAACATGCTCTAGACGTTAGATGCTTTATTCTCTTTTACACACACACACACACACACACACACACACACACACACACACACACAGTATCTGTAGTAAAGAAACCTACCCCTGGCAGCAAGCTAGCCCAGGGAGTAAAGCACTTCTGCCAAGCTGGGCTTGGTCCCTGGGACTCAGATGGTAAATGGAGAGAACCAACTCCTGCAAGTTGGCCTCTGACCTCTACACATGCACTATGGCACCTCTGTGCCCCACCTACAATAAAATAAAGTAATATAAATTTAAAAGTTTAAAGAATCCTACCCTTCTCTGAAAGAAAAGTTTCTAAAAATAAAATCTTCACCAGGAAAAAGATACACATACACACACACACACACACACAAAACTTCCTCAGTTTATTTAACATATCAGTCCATGTGTCTTCTGATCCAATGTTAGAATCTTCATGCATACATGAGAGCTCACTTAAGGTGAGAAGAAAGAACAAGGTTGTGTTTTCTTAAGGTAGACTAAGAAGGTAACTTTTTCAGATATTAAAAAAGGGGAAATAAATGGGCATGAGTATCCTGGCTACTGTTGGGAGCTGACTGTTTGAAAAAAACCTATAATACTGCCTAATTTGAAAATTCATTTAATGACATCTTTGATTTCCATTTAATGTACACAGTGACACCTACTGGTGCAGCAATGAGACAATAGGGCTCAGAAGATTCTCACACAGGCGGGAGGTTCACAGACAAATCTCTGTTCCCTGTTAGATGACATTTGACTTAGGTGCGCTGCCCCAAAATGCTGTACTAATCTGAAACTGAAGAGAGGACAAGAGCTGGCAGCTGCCTTTCAACTTTAAGGGCTGGTATAGGGGCTGACGCACTCAGGGTTTGGAGCTTTCACCCCCATTGTTCCACTTATAATTTCCAAAATCCATAAGCTTTTGTGGCTAGTGGTTAGAGCTAAGCCTCAGACCTCACTGAGGCCATTATGCTTGGCTGCAGGCAGTCACATAATGTGGTAATTGTTAAAAGTCATATGAACCAAGAAATGGTAGGAGAGAGGCATTAGCTTCTTCATAAACAAGCTGTGGCCTATTTTAAATGAGCTGTGGGCTATCACAGAAACAAGGCAAGACTTAAGAAATTATTTTCTGCTTGTATACATCCTGTTGCTGAATTCTACCATGGAGACTGAAAAAACTCAAGACCAAACAGCTGGAAAAATACATGAAAGTGGATAGAGAGCCCATTCGGTAAATTATACCCATTTAAAATAGGACAGCCTGGGACAAGACAAGACAGGAAGTTCAAGAGAGGACATGATAGGTGCGTAAGAACCCAAGAGACTAAACCAGCAGCAACTAACCCTGCTTCAAGGGACACCAGCAGATTGATATGAATATGCATGGCATACTGTATCTGTAAGCTACCTTGCTGGCAAAATTACCTTAAGAACAGGATTTGCAACTCAAATGCCAAATTTGACTGATGAAGATGGCTACACTATATTGCTAAGTTTTCTAAGGCAGACTCAACAGAAACAGTGCTGGGATCAATTAACAATGTCTGCCACGGCTCGGGGAAAGGACAATTAGACATGTGTGCTAATGGTTTACAACTTCATTACCCTAAGATTAAAAATAAGTTAATAATAATTTTGTAATATTCCTGCTTCATAAGTTTTGGGAACTGAACTGGGTCTTCTGCAAGAACAGCATGTGCTCTCAGGTGCTGAGCCACCTCTCCAGCAACATACCCCTGTGTTTTATGTTTGTGTAGCCTTACTCTTTAAATGAAAACAATTTTGAAAAGAAATCTTCTTTACTTTAATGCTGTCAAAAATACCTAGGCTGGGGGTGTGTTTCAGGGGAGAAGTATCTAAGTAGTATAATGTCTGGGGGTGGGGGGTGGGGGTTCCGTCTGTAGCAGCACACACAAACACACACACACACACACACACACTCCTAACATTTATAATTTTGATACCATTACCAAATATTCACATATAATCCACAAATTGATTCTAAAAGATGAAAACTATGAATGGACTTTATATTACGGGAAGACAAAACATGGTAAGGTTATTCATGATCGCAAGAACCATCAGCAGGGAGGCAAGACACTAACAGGAATAAAAGCCTGAGAAAGTCATTCAGGGTAAAAACAGACACACAATTAAACAAAAGTCTGCCCTTTTGCACAATTACTAAAAATTGTATAATGCTGAGGTTGGAGAACTCAGTGGTTACAGGCACTGGTGCTCTTCCAGAGGACCGAGGTTTAATTCCCAGCACCTACAAGGCCGCTCACAACCATGTGTAACTCCAGTTCCAGGGGATCTGATGTTCTCTATAGCTTCTACAGACACTAAACATTCACATGTTACACAGACATGCATGCAGGTAAGCACCTATACATATAAAACAAAAAACATTTCTTAAAAAGTTGTGTACTACTGAAATCCCCCATAATTGTGGAAGGAAGTTTAGTCCTAATTAAAAAAACAAAAAACTGTGAGCTACCCTTGCAACTCATTAGCTGTAGGACTGGCCTACAGATATAGAGGGCTTTTATTTGAAACTTTCTCTGGAAATTAATGTACGTAGGGCTCCCCATGGCGGAGTGCAGGTCAGGGCGGGACGAAGGAATGTGTAGTACTGCAAAAGCAAGAACAACACAGGAAGGTTTGAGAACTTAGGAAGACACAGGTCAAATCTGTGTTGAGTCAGACAGGCCCTCAGCCAATAGGAACAGCTCAGGTGTGACCAAAACCCTAAAGGCCAAAATGTTTGTCATCCTGCACAGATACCTCTCTGCACGTTCAGAACCAGCTCCCACACCTGTGCGAACTATCTTGAGTGCTGCCACATAGCAGGCAACTCAAGGGCATCTGTGTGCACTGTGAACTCAACACGAAGTCTTAAACAGAGTATTTTAAAAAACAAACTATTGTTTGAAAACAAAGGTGCCTAATCACCCAGTGCTACAGGGACTGTGCCATGCTGCTTTGTGATTCACAGTGCACGGGCATTAAGTTCAGCACAAAGTTCTAAAAGGCAAGGGAGAAAACTTAAGAGAAATCATTTTGATTGAGTAATATTATCTACCACAAGAAAAGTTTCTCAATGCCTCCTCTACCCATCCCTTCCAGAGAGAAGACTGGCTCTAAGCTGCAGCTTACACAACAGCAGGGGGTCCTGGGCCAGAGGGAAGAATCTCTTCTGGCCTTTTGGCATTCTTTTTCACCACCGCTAAAGGGAAACATACAACCTCTTCCAAAGATCTCAAATACAACATCTTGAGCTTCACACACATACAATGCAGCTGTTAGAAAACTCAGTTTGTGAAACACCACCAGAGGCATGGAGCCCAATGGGCTCCATGATCAGGAAAAACAGTAAGAACCTTGCTTTTTCCTGCTCCCAGCTGAATTCTTTATCTCCAAGGGCCTCCATTCTGTGGCTCTTACTTGGAGCCTTTTTGCTCATTTATTTATTAATTTCAGTCTTTTCTCGTCATAGAGGCTTATTTCTTTCTGTCTCTCCTTCAGGAGCCTTCAATTAATACCTTAATCTCTACCCTCTGGTAGCTTCCCTGAGCGCACTTTACTGAACTCTGAGGTCTGGAGTTCATTTCTCTTCTTCCTTGTCTCCACATTGGATTAGCTAGCGTGATGTCGGGCCTCGGGCCTCGGGCCTCACATAGGTATGCCATTTGTAGCAGTACCCGCTGTGCTGGCTCAGCAAGGACAACAAAGAAGCATTTTCATACATGCTTCCCTCCCAGACCTCAGCAGAGGGAACCACCATCCTGGCCAGTGCCACATTCCATAGTAGAACCCCAAGCCTCTCAGCTCAGGTGTTTTTATTGATTCAGAAGTCCTTAGGTGTTCTACTGAAATCACCTGCAGATCATAAGCAATTAAACCCCCACATAAATCCAAATCCAACACCTGCAGACAATACAAAACTCCCTAGACAGCCCTTCACTCAACAGTGCATAAAACAATAATTTTATATATAACTACTTCTGCAACACCAGCTTGACTCTCCGCAGGTGTGTGTTTTGCCGGTGAGATGTGTTCCCTGGGGGATAGCTTGTTTTTTAATCTAGTCACTTACTCTGTGTCTTTTTATTGGTGGGACGAAGCTATTTACATTTAAGGTTACCCTGTTTGGAAGCTAGTTGCTTTCAGGGCCTGACATATGTTACTCCATGCTTTCTTGGATTATAGGACTGCTGACGCTCTCAGAGACTAGTACCCCTAATGCAAAATGCAAAATTGATGCAAAATCAATTTTTTTAATGAAAAAAATTAACAAAGCCTAACCAAGCAATCAAAATTAGCACCACCAGTTATCAGTAAGAAGTATTACTGACTTTTCAGCCCGTGACACATCGCCTCAATTTACCCATAAGGAAACTCCAGAAGAAGCCAACAGACAGTCTATACACGATTGACCTGTCTTATACCAAAATGGCAATGTCATGGGAGACAAAGAAAATCTGAGAGTCAGTTCAAAATGAAAGAGGACCAAATGACAGCTATGTTTAGTGTATCATCTATAATCTTAAACAAGGGGAAAATAAAGACATCGTGGGGATGACTGGAGCATTTGAAATATAAACTACAAAGTATAATGCTAATGTTAAATATCCTGCGGGTATTTTACAGTGGTTATTGTAAGAAAATAATGCCCCCAGGGTTAACAGAAAAACAAGGCACAGATAATATGCACAATGTACTTTCAAGTGGTTCCGAAGAAAATGTTGGGAGAGGTGCAACATGGGACAGAATGGCGAAGCAAAGCAGGAAGGTTTTAAAAGGGGAACAAATCTGGCTTTCCTGAAATGAGAATTATTTGTATAATCTTAAGAATTTTTTTGTATATTTGAAATTATTTCATAAGTATGTTCTATCCAGTGCCATACATATGCTATGTGCCTAGAATCCCAGCACTTAGGAAGCTACACTGTAAGACCCTGTCTCTCAACAGGTTGTGCATATACTTACTGCATTACATCTAGAACCCACAGAACTATAAGACCAGTGGCCAGAGGGGCTACTAGTTTGTTTTTATGTGATGTCATGAGAATCAAAAATCCATTCTGAGAAGCCGGAGAAGTCATGATCACCTAGTGCTTAAAACTAGGGATTCTTATTGCCAACCAGGGATGCACTTCAATAAAATTTAATATATGAGGCAGAAGTAGCTCACCAATACACCCAAAGAGCCTGGCATTAGCAAATGTCTGGTTGCTCATTCTGGGCTTGTATGATTCACACTATAACCAGAGCACTCGTTTGAGTGTGTGTTGTAAGTCAGACATACTTCTGAGCAATGGGTTATTGAATTATCTAAGTAAAAATTCACACTAGCTACTAACATTTTCCTCACATGACAAATGAGCAACTGAGGAACGATAATATTAAATAATGTGTCCACAATAACTGCAACGTTGGGTAGTGTGGGGATGTGAACTTACGTTGTGGGGTTCCAGTGCCTAGACTCTTAACAAATGTGTTGGAATGCTGTGACAGGTGCCTTACACCTAGAGACCAGGGAGCAGTACAGGACAGAAAGAACTGCAGCTCACCAAATCGGGAGGGAAAAATAACGTAAGGGATGGAGAGAGGGCAGATTCACACCCAGAGTCTACAGATAAAACTCTAAAACACAAGAGGACAGTTTGTAAATAAGTAACTGAAAAACAAAATGAAACAAAAAAAAAATGCAAATGTAAAACAACCTGCAAAGGTTAATACTTATTTTGCTGGAAGCAGTGAAGAAGGAAAGGAAGAAATAATTTCCATTCAGATAAAATGTTATAAACCCAAAGAAGTCCAGGTACACATATATAGGTAATGATCAAAAGGAGTCGGCTATAAATCCTATATACATACATACATAATCTATCCTCTAAAATCAAGGGCTCAGTAGTTTAGTAAGCAACAGATCAGGCAGGGCTTAAGAGAAGATTAGTGATGTGGCAGAGCAATCTTACAGGGAAAGAAGACTGAGAATAATGAAAGGGAATGAAGGGCGGATTGAGGAACTTCTACATACGTAACCACAGTAATTCCAGGAGGAAATAATTCCCTAGAATTCAATAAAGATATGAGTCTTCTGACTGAAAAGAAATTGTCTCCAAGATGACTGTTAAAACTGCACAACAGGAATGATGAAGAGTGAAATTTAAAAGTTATTAAAGAGAAAATCGGATTATAGATAATGATGATAACGATTAAATCAGATTATAGATCAAGATGGTGACATAATACAAACAGCTGACAAAATGACTATTAACTCCGACTTACAAATAAAGCTACACTGCAATATGAGAGCTGCCAAATTAACACGGCGGACTAATTCAAGGCATTATATCAACATTTACTCCACAAAGCTTTCACATTAAATGAATTATAACTGGCAAATAAAATCACAATGTGTGAAGAAAAACTAATGAGTACATATGCTAATAAACTATTTAATAGAGTAGCTTTCTCATTTAATAAACAACTATAGATAATAACAAAGGACAGATATTAAAATTTTAAATTAAATATTATAAAATTTATAGTTTCCAAAGTGGTTGGCAAATGCACAGAAGGGAGAGATTAAAAAAAAAAAATTAACTGGAGCCAGCTGTGGTGGCACAGGCCTTTAATCCCAGCACTTGGGAGGCAGAGGCAGGTAGATCTCTGTGAGTTCGAGGCCAGCCTGGTCTACAGAGTGAGTTCCAGGACAGCCAGAGTTACAACAGGGAAACCCTGTCTGGGGGTGGGGAGAGAGTTGAAGAAAACTAGACATGACACACCCCTGTAATCCTAGCGCCTGGGAGGCTAAGGCAAGTGGATCCTGAGTTCCAGGCTGGTCTGGGCTACAAGGGAACACCTCATCTCAAAAAATGAAAAACAAAAAAGAAAGGCATCTATCTATCTGTTGGAAGACAAAGAAGGACAGAGCTAGGAATTCAGTCTAATAAGCAGAAAAAGCAAATTAAGACGATAGAAATGTATTAGTAATCAGAATAAATGGATAGTTTTTACTAACTTCCACTTTCTTCTACAAAACACTGCACAAGTATCTGCAAAGTAATTACTAAAAATGGAATGCTTTACCATTCTCAAGAGTCAATTAAGGCCAGGTAGTAGTGGTGGCTGCCTTTAATCCCAGGGTGTTGACAGCCTGAAAAACACCACAAGACCCTGCCTTAAAAACCAAGGGACGGAGGCTGCAGAGATGGCTCAGCAGTAAAGAGCACTGTTGCTCTTGCAGAGGACTCATTCTGTTCCCAGCACCACTATGGCATCTTAAAACTGTCTGTAACTCCACTCCCAGGGGATCCGATGCCTTCTTCTGACCTCCAAGGGCACCCAGCATGGACATGGTACACATACACACATGGAAGCAGAACACTCATACATATGGAATGAAATGATCTAAAAAACAGTAACGACAAGCACCAGGGAACGGAGGCTATCAAGATGGCTCAGCGGGTAATAGTGCTTGCTGCAGAAGCTGGGCCAGAGTTCAATTCTTGTAACCTAAATACAGGTGAAAGGAGAGAACTAACTCTATAAACACATCCTCTGTCCTCCACACATCATCCCCCAACACACATCATACATACACAACAATAATAATAATGAATCAAAAAATTTTTTGAGACAGGATCTCACTATATAGCACTGGCTGGCTTCAGATACACACAGATCGGTCTGTCTCACTGACTCCCAAGCGCTAGGATTAAAGGCAAAAATCACTATGGCCTGTTGAATCTTTTTTTTTTTTAAAGAGAGGCTACTCAGTGTTGGAGCACTTAGCATGCACAAAGCCCTGGGTGGTGCATATGGCTGGTCCTCTACTGTAAATGAAGCCTACATGAAAGTAAGCTTCGATTTTTCCCACTTAGTCAGTAAGAGCCATCAACTCTGTACTGACAGATTGACCACTGAGATTCACTGTGAAGAAAAAAAAGAAATAAAATCAGTTGCTTTTGTATCTGGCTCTTGGTTTTTAAATATTAAGTAACGGATACATAAAAGTCATATAAAAGGTTATATAAACTTATAGGAGCACATTATGTATATTTAAATCAGGGCAAACATCACCTCCCCATTTACCAATTCTTTATGATGAAAAATTTCAATCCTTCCTTCTAGCTCTGTGAAATGTATAGCAGCTAATATTTTCCATAGCCACCCTACCGTGCAACAGCACCTCAAGGTAACTCAGAGTCAGAGATCTGCCCACCTCTTTCGACCTTCCCCTTGGCTCCCTGGCTTCTGGTGATCACCACTCTACTCTTCCCTGAATAGCTAATACCTTATAAAAAGTATCTTTTTATTTTAATTGACACATAACAATTGTACATGTTTGGGGGGCACTGTGTGACATTTCAGAAAGTGCACCTGATGAATTGCATCTGATCAGGGTGATCTTGGCTCCTGCATTTACCATTTGTTTCTCTTGGAAACATTCAAACTGCCCTATTAACTACTTTGAAATATTCACTGTGCTGCCAAGCATAGTTACTCTACCGTGCCGTACAACACCAGGAGTTGTTACTCCTATCCAACCCCGCCCCTTGGCCCTTATTTTTGCTTCTGTGTTTTTCCCCATAGGTCTTGCTTGCATTCCTACTTGTGACAATCAGATCTGGGAATGAAGAGAGCTCCAAGAACCCATACTGGATCCTGAGCAAGGAAATAAAGAAGAGGGCAGGAGCTCTAGACAAGGCTAGGAAGCCAGGGGCTTCCAGAGGAAGAGCTGGCCCCAAGATGGTACCAATCTCCCAACAATCAGGGGCTTCTCTCCAGGCTTAGCTGTAACTCTAAGTCATGCCACAATGATGCTGGAAGGCGAAATTAACAAGGTATGAGGTAAAGAGGCAATAAACTGAAATTAAAGCATTTCATCCATGCTTGGTGAAAGTTTATCTCACAATCCTTGTGTCATGAAAATCACAGGTGAATCATTTCACAATCAGGAAGTTTCTAATGCTCTGAAGAGAAGTTTATGAAGTTACCACTATATACATCTTTTACTTGTGGTATGCTTTCTCTCTATCAGCACAGACAGAGGCGGACACTATTTAATCTTCAAAATAACCATGTGATACAATTATTATAATCCCCACTTCACAGATGAGAAATCTGAAGCTTTGAGTGATTGATCAAAAGGCCCAAAGCAAACAGATTCAGAAGGATGGGCTTTCATTCTCAAGAACATCTCAAACCTGCATATACAGGTGAATCCCCTAGGGAGCTGGTGAGAATGAGAATGCAGACTGGGCTCTGCAGGTCTGGAGTGGAGCCTAGCAGCCCAACTTTCAACACTCTAACGCCAATACTGCTGAGATACATGGCCTATATACTTATGGGTAATAAAAGGCCAAGGCATCCATCACTTTACATTGGCTCCATTCTTATGGCTGTGACTTCAAAAAGCCCAGCCCGTTGTCAGTCAATAATACATCTTTAGAGTCAACTAAAGAAGAAAAAAATTCCATGATGTTATATAAACATTAAACTGTGCAATGAATTTTAAATCAGAAAATAGTACTCTATAGTCTACAACTAAATTTAATGAAGTCAAATGAATGTACACACTCCTGCTAGCTTTGGCCAGAGAGACCTACACACACCCTACATCCAAACCAGATGCATCCTGTGTTTCTACAGGGAAACCATCAGAATCTATTAAAATTACTGTGCACTGATAGCAGCAGGGACATGACAAATCACAGGCCAAGAGTCAGATACCACAGAATACGCTGCAGAGCTTTGGGGCCAGCCCCATTTGCAACCAAATGATACTGTGTGAAGCTGGCATGCTCGGTGCATGACAAACTGATGCAATTTCAGTGCTGTCTGCAGGCCAGGGAGATTTCTCTGATGCTGCCTGTGGTTAGTTTACAGAACTGTGCAGAGTTCCCAGATTCGAATCACTGGGGGCTTGAAAGGGCTTCTCTTGACAAGCTACAAATAATTACACTCTACTCTTTCCATTGTACTCTATTACTCTGCTCCCTTATCTCTAGGATTTGAGCTTTTCTGAACAAGCGAGGTCGCCTTCTATTTTGACCACAGCACAACAAAACATTGTTCTTTTCTGATATGATAAATAAAAGGAGGTCTTGCAGACTAAACAATTTTATCAGGCCCATTTTCTACTTTTATAGGCAAAAATCACCCCAGGCTCCATTAGGTGGGTCGAACTGGACGGACGCTGGCAAGCAGGTGCATACACCTTCTCTCTGACTCTCTGGCTTTTTTTTTTTTTTTTTTTTTTTTTGTAAAAGCACACTTGAAAAATGGAGCACTAACCAATAGATAAAAGGCATATGGACATAGTGTCCGTAAGGCTTGTTCTCCCCTTGCCTCCTTCCAAGCTCCATCGAATAGTTCCTTCACTCAGATGTATGTAAATGGATATACATTCAGATGTGTGTATATACACATACAAATGCACATTTGTGTAGATGAGGCTTATCTGGAATTTGCTGTGTAGCACAGGCTAGCCTGGGGCAATCCTCATGTCTCATACTCCCAGCTGCTAGGATTATATAAGTGTGTATCATCATGACCAGCTCTTACTCAGACATTCTATTCAAAAAAAAAAAAGACTTATTTACTTGTATTTTTTACTATTTAACTTTTTACTAATTTACTTTTATTTTTATGGGTGTTTTACCTGCATGTATGTCTATGCACCACAAGCATTTCTGGTGTCCGTGCAGTTCAAAAGAAGGCATCAGATTCCCTGGAATTGGAGTTTATAGGTGGTTGTGAACTGGCAAAGGGTGCTAGGAACCGAAGCTGAGTCCTGGCAAGAGGAGCAAGCAAGTGCTTTTAGCCCCAGAGCCATCTCTCCAGCCCCTTATACATGTTTTCCTAATGAAAGGGATTTTTTAGCTTGGACTGAAAGTCAAGTAATGTCTATGTCAGTGGCGTGAGTCTCAGAAACACCAGCCTCCAGTGCTCAAGTTGGCTACTCCGTTTCTGAAACTCTCTAACCTTCCTTCCTAATGCTGTGACCCTTTAATGCAGTTCCTCGTGTTTGGTGAACCCCCAACCATACAATTATTTTTGTTACTATTTTATAACTGTAATTTTGCTACATTTATAAATCATAGTATAAATGTCTAATATGAAGCTGGTCTTAAGCAACCATGACCCACAGGTTGAGAATCACTGCTCTACTCTAAGGAATCTCCTACAAAAGTACATTGATTACAGCTAAACATATTCAACTCGGTAAACATAAAATTTAAAAAATGACAAAACATAACATTTATGCTGTGATATTTTCCAAAGCAGAACACAAGATTAAAGGAGATAGTTTTTGTTTAAAACCTGCTGTCAAGATTTCAGGTGCTCTTGCAGAGGAACTGGGTTTAGTTCTCAGCACCCGCATAGTAACTCCAGTTCCAAGAGATCCATAATCCTCTTCTGACCTCTGCAGGCTCATGCACACATATGGTACATATGCACACATTCAGACATATAATACAATATACAGTAAATAAGTTTCTTTAAATTTTTCAAAAATTTCGATTTTCCCGTAACTTCTTACATATATTTAAGTTATATATAATATGTATTATGTATTATACATAATACATATTTTGTAATATATACTATAATATATAAAATATATAATATATAATAAAATATAACGTGTATTGTATTTGGTGGCTTGGCGTCACAGTCTTCTGCCTTGGTCTCCAGAGTCCTGGATTACAGGTATGTATCACCACAACTGGTTCCAGACAGTTCTAATGCACACCGGCATCCTGCTCAGGATCTCCCAAGTCCATCCCATGCTGCTGTACGAGTCCATACCATCTTCCCGGCCACAGTCATAGTCCAACAACTTTTCCATGCAACCTTCTTTGGAATGTCCTGCATACCACAGTAAGCTTAAGCAGCATGTCTTCCTCACTGCCAAGTCACTATGCTGCTCAGGAACACTTTGCATGTGTCTATTATTTTACACAAAGTCCTCAGATCTCAGATTCTGGTCCTACCCCTTACCATCATGATGCCCAGCTTCCAGAAAGACCCATAGTAGTCCTAATGATGATACTCACGATGCCAGTGTTGGGGCCTCTTGTCTTCTACATCACTCATTTTCTCCACCTCCTACAAAGTGCTCTCACCCTCTGCACTCCACTGGGGTGTGGAATGGACACAGCACTTCCAACACTGGCTGCTGTTCTGGCCTCCAGGAGCTCATGAAACCTAGGCAGCTCTCTTCAAGGACCTCACACGGCGGCTCTACCTCAAGCAACACTAACCTCCTGAGCACTGTGCCCCCTCACACACAGTTCATTTGTATCGTTCTGCATTTCCTGGGGGTTCTCTGTTCCCAAAACCCTATCCTTTCTGTCCACTTAGCTAAAGCCTCCCAAGCACCCCAAACAAGGCTTAAGCGCCATCTCTTGGAGTCTCCTAGACACTGTGCTCCTCCCCCAGCTCTCTCCCAAGAACAGTGCTCCTCCCCCAGCTCTCTCCAAAGCACAGTGCTCCTCCCCCAACTCTCTCCCAGGCACTGTGCTCCTCCCCCAGCTCTCTCCCAAGAACAGTGCTCCTCCCCCAGCTCTCTCCAAAGCACAGTGCTCCTCCCCCAGCTCTCTCCCAGGCACAGTGCTCCTCCCCCAGCTCCTCCTCCAGCTCTCTCCCAAGAACAGTGCTCCTCCCCCAGCTCTCTCCGAAGTGCTCCTCCCCCAACTCTCTCCCAAGAACAGTGCTCCTCCCCCAGCTCTCTCCCAGGCACTGCTCTCAGCTCCTCCCGAGCTCATTCCCAAAACCTCACCCAGCCAGCTGAGGTTTAAGCCCCAGCACCTAAAACAAACACCCCAAAATCCCAGCTCAATACAATGTCACCACAAGGTTTTCATTACTGCTACCTGGTTACTGGACCGTTTGCACAGGACTGGACCTACCCATGCCTGGCAGTCGTTAACTGCCTTGAGCTGGCACCAAGCGGGCACTGAAATACTTCTGTCACTGCACTGGTTGATTATGCGACTTTATAATAAATGTTTTTCTTCCATGGGTGTTGAGGATAAGAACACAAGATCTTTAATCATCCTTATGTATATTTTATGCAACTAGTCACTAAAATTAACTACTTTACAATGGCAAATATATTAGTTGAGCAATTACTCAGCTCAAATAACGTTAGGATATATTCAAGCCAGAGCCTTGCACCTGCTAGACGAGTACTCTGTTACTGGACTTCATTCCCAGACTGGGGCTCATATAAAACTGTGCTTCACACTCCCCACGTCTGTGCTTCACCTAGTCCTCAGCCATTCCCAAATGTTACAGCTACTGCAAGGCTCTCCCAGCTAGCCCTTCTTCCGGACCTACCAAGCACCCAGATTGCCAACACACTCACAGCAAATCACATGAAGCCTGAGCTACACTCCCAATTGGACTGCAGGCTTCCCCACCCAGGCGTTTAGAATTCTCTGGGCCACTAAAAGAAAAGTTGTACCAAAGTTTTCTAGAGCCAGAACTCAAAAAGAACAAACCCTGACTGCAGAAACAGCTTTGAAAACACAACTCGGGGTTAAACTGACATTCACTCAACCGACCTCATCTGAACCTGGCGAACCCTCAACAGTAATGAGTCTGTGGGCACCGTCTGCTCACGGCAAAGCATAAGAATGGATGTGAGTGGGGACTGGCCCTGTCGCACTGCCAGGCTACAGCGATACACTAGGCTGGTGCAAAAAGAAATGCAGTTCTGGACCTAGACTTAAATCACTAACTAGGCTCAGACACATCTTTATTCATCGAAGTAGGAATGATTACAATCTACACCTTTTTGGCAACAAGAAATAAGTTTATTCTTCTACCATGAAAATCCAGGCTTCAGGAGTCAATGGGCTCTTGGAAGGCATTTGTGTATCCTGCTGGTCACAGAAGCATTTTCTGTGCAAAAAGTTGCCGGAAGGCTTGAAGAAATGGTAGTTCATCTGAGAGAAGTCAGACGAATGTGGTGGATGAGACAAAGCTTTGCAGCCCACTTGTCCCGAAGCCTTAGTTATGTGCTGAGTGGCTAAATGCTATCGTAAGAATCCTTTCTGTCGAGCAGAGCTGGCTGCAGATATTGCTGTCTTCCATTCATCCCAAGAATTTGCTGAGCAGACTTCTCATACACAATGGTTTCACTGCGATTCAAACAGCTGTAGTGGATCAGACCTGCAGGAGATTTCAACAGACCCAAACACTGGCTATGAACTTGTGCGAGCGTGCATGCTTGTGTGCATGCATGGATGTGTACGTGTGTATGTGTGTGTGGGGGGGGGAGTGTATCTTTGGAAAGTGCTTTGGAGTATCTTAGTCCAACCACTGAGCCAGCCAGTCACTGCTGAGTTTTGTATACCATCCACCTTTCATCACAAGTCTCAAACCAATCAAGAAATGATAGTTGCTGTTAACTAGAATAGAGAGGACAGCAGGTCAAAGTGAGAGTTTTATGTTTCTGCCAGTTCATGAGGGACGGGCTTAACGAGTCTTTTCACCTTTCCAATTTGCTCCAAATGCCCCATGGTGTATGGAATGGTCCTTCGGCAACTTCTCTGTGCAGTGGTAAGAGGATTCCATGATTACTCTCAGTCAGGCACAGTCAACCATTGCTGGCCACCACCTTGCTCCTCATCATCAAAGCTCCTGTCTCATTTGCAAAGCTTCTTCGGCTCCCACCACACTGTGCATCTGCCAGTGGTTCCTCAATCAAGCATATTGATATTTTGAGTTGTCTCAGCTGGCTTCCAACACATTTTGAACTCCTGTTTTATTTTTTTATATTTATTTAATTTTATGTGGATGACTGTTTTACCTGGATATACCTAGGTGTACCATGTGTGTCCCTAGTGCCTGTAGAGGTCAGAAAAGGGCATCAGATCCCCTGGAACTAGAGTTAGGAAGGTTGTGAGTCATTATATGAGTGCTGGAAATCAAATCCCAGTCCTCTCTTTGCAAGAGTAACAAGCACTCTAAACTGCTGAGCCCTCTCTCCAGCCCCAAGAATTCTAATTTAAAAAATAATCGTAGAAGTCAGACAGTGGTGGTGCATGCCTTTAATCCCAGCACTTGGGAGACAGAAGCAGGAGGATCTCTGTGAGTTTCAGGCCAGCCTGGTCTACAGAGTGAGTTTCAGGGCAGCTAGAGTTACAACAGAGAAACCCTATCTTGAAAAAAATAAATAAATAAATAAATAAATAAATAAATAATCTAGTTTGCTTTCTGTCTAACATCATTTCCATAGTATAAATATAAAACAAACAGGAGGTAGTAAGCCATCACTAAAAATAAAACAAAACAACAAAAAACATCAACAACAACAATGGCCACAAACATCTATCAGGACACTTAAATGTAATTAATTATGTATAACATAAGCATATTCATTTATTTACTTTGGTTTTTCAAGACCGGGTTTCTCTGTTGTAACTCTGGCTGTCTTAGAACTCACTCTGTAGACCAGGCTGGCCTCGAACTCACAGAGATCCACCTGCCTCTGCCTCCCGAGTGCTGGGATTAAAGGTGTGTACCACCACCACCTGGATTTAGCACATTTATTAAGAATGTACTCCGATATCAAATGGCAGATTTCACCAATGTGAAATGAAAACTGAGATGACTTTACAGCAACCTAATGAGAAGATGCCTTCACATTTAGGCATGGGGGGCCTCTTCTGAAAAACCAGGAAATCAATTCATACAAAGTTTACCTAAGGAGATCTTGGGGAGCCTAAAGCAAGGCAAGGCAGTTAAGTTGCTGGAGTGCTCTATGATCACCTAACAGCTTTTGTTAGCAACTGGTTGCTAACCTTAGTGAAACAACCAGGATACTTCAGATGTCAGTCTCTAATTTGGGCAAGATGGGGCATCCAGGGTGGAATGGCTATAAATGGTATTTCCTAATTTAGCAGCACCGGAAAGTTTCATTTAAAATTGAGTTGCTGGCACACTCCTATAATCCTAGCACTCAGTAGGTGAGGGAAGGAGGATCAGAAGTTCAAATTCACTATATATTGAGTTCCAGGCTAGTCTAAGCTAGACACATGGGTCTTTGTCTTTTTTGTTTGTTTGTTTTGAATTCCTTTTATCAAAGGATGAAGAGTAAAAGACTCAGACAATTTAAATACAAGTCCAACAGAGCCACTGTCAGCCAGCCATGATGTCATCTTGGACATCCTTG
Organism: Cricetomys ansorgei; assembly: GCA_026225945.1. Taxonomy (NCBI): domain Eukaryota; kingdom Metazoa; phylum Chordata; class Mammalia; order Rodentia; family Nesomyidae; genus Cricetomys; species Cricetomys ansorgei. The sequence continues at coordinate 8,444,985 of JAMJFZ010000242.1, forward strand.
GAGTGTTCTTGGAGTCCTCTTGGTGAGGAAGAAGTCTCTACACATACTTTATTCCAGTGGTTCCCAGTCTTCCTGACGCTGCGACCCTTTAGTACAGTTCTTCATGTCGTGGAGACCTCCAACCATAAAATTATTTTTGTATTCTACCATAATTGTAATTTTGCTACTGAACAGTGTCTCACTCCTAAGACCATCGGAAATACGGGTTTACTGATGGCCGCGCCCCACAGGTTGGCAACAGCTGCTTTATTCCTCTACATTCCTCTTGTTGGGAATGTAATCTACAATTTCTTGTGGACACATTAACTTCTCTGCATCTATATCAGGAATTTCAAACCCAAATTTGTCTTCCATGGATGGCCATAAATAAACTCCACTTGATCCAAACGATCCAAGTCAAACTCCTTCATAAAATGAAATTTTACTGAGAGCTTTCCTTGGTCAGTCTTGTAAGAGTTTTAAGACATACAGTGTCAGTTCTTGATTTTCTCTAATGTCAAAAGGAGTGTGCCACTGTACTGGCAGTACAAGTGTGTGAGCTTCACAGGTACCTTCATGAGCGCCAAGGATGGCTGTGGAGTCCCTGGTTTCCTCCAAGGTCCCTCAGGGTACAGAGATGGTGAGTGCTTGGCCATAGCCAGTGTGGAAAGCTGGGACAGTGTAGGGCTCAGCGGGAAGGACAGGAGCTGCTCAGCTCGACTCAGTGTTGAGAGCTTATCTTTAAAAATACACATAATTGTTTCTCATTTAAGTGGTGAATTAAATATGGAATTATTCAAAGATAAGAAAAAAAATCCAGTATAAGATGAAAAGGAAGAAACATACATGATATCATCTGAACCCCAACTGTCAAAATTTTATAATGTATAATTATAAGTATATAATTTAGCAGCATCAGAAATAATAGCAGCTCCCACATCACAAGTTCTTACTATGAACCTAGAATTTACTGTAGACATAGATGTGGACGTTGATTTATTTAATTATTCTCATGGCTCACAGCAGAGGAAAGTTGATTCTTTACTAATTCAATTCCCGGTTCAAAGGGTTTCAGCTCCATACAATCTAATCTTAATCCTAGACCTAGAATATTCAGCCTCAGGAACTTACTGCTGACTGAGCTCACTCTGACAGGCTCCTTCTGAACTCAGAGCTGTACTGAACTCAACTGACTCTTCTGGTTGGCTGAACTCACTGTTCTGACTCAAACTTCTCCAAGCTGACTGTTTCTGACTGAACTCTTCTGACTCTGGCTGACCCCTGCAAACTTCTTTGACTGAACTGCTCTGCGAGGCTTCAAACTGACTTTTACTGTTAGCTGAATATTTCTCCCAAACTCATTCTCCTTCTGCTGAACTGCTTCTGTGTTATATCTGACTAATTTCTCTGCACTGAGAGCTTGTTTTATATCATGAGAGTTGGGCGTGTACTCACTCTAACTCACTTTTCTAACACTTCCTCTGATTCAACACTTTGCCTGCTCTTAACTCTGATTCATCTCAGATGTCATTCTGCCAAGTCTTCATTCTAATTCACTTTCGGATTTGGGATTAAAGGCATATACTCACTCTGCCTCTGACTTCCCATTTCTCAGTTGACTAGCATGCTCTGACTCAATCTCCTTCCATTCTTTCAATCTCTACTGGTTCTCTCTTAACTCTGAACTGTCTGTGAACTCTGAACTGAGAAGCATGAACTAAGAACAGTGGCTTACTTCTGAACTAATGCTTCCTTTTACATGCCAAGAGCTGGAATTAAAGGTGTGTGCCATCACTTCCTTCTGAATTGGGTTACTTAAAGGCATGTGCTGCATTCCAGCCAGATCATAAAGGCCTTCTGATCCTTTCACAGAGCAGCCATGTTGCTGAATTAAAAGAGTAAATATTCTTCTATAATTTACACTCAAGACTTATGAGAAGGCTGAGGTAGGCGTTTTGGGGAAATGAGAGTCTGGGAGGAAGATTAGATGACTTTCATTAAGATCCTCACTAGTCAGCAGGTTAGAATGTGGAACCAAGTGGATCTGGCCCCAAGGCTTCATCACATGCCCTACAAGTTCCTCAAGTAAGCTGAGGTCAGAAGAGTTTCTCTGAAACTAGTGTGCCTAGTTTCTGGAGATACTTCTGTACTGTATAGTACTGGAAATACTCCTGCTAAATCAAAATGTGACTGGCCTTTTAAGATCTTTGAAACAAAGCTGATGTTTCTCCTAACTCTGGAGAGTACCTTTCCAAATGACGTGGTGGCTAATCTTGGTTATCAACTTGGGAAGAACAAAGAATTGCCTCTATCAGACCCGCCTATGGGTGATCTGTGGGGCATTTTCTTGATAGCTAGTTGACACAGAAGGGTCCAGTCACTGTGGATAGTACCATCTCTAGGCAGATAAACTTGGGCTGGTAGCTGAATCTGAGGTTAGAAGCAAGCCAGTACACAGAGTTCTCCTCCTCTGTGGTTTCTGATTTGATATCCTGCCTCAAGTTCCTGCATTCGATTCCCGGATGACAGTTTGTAACTTGTAAGATGAGCTGAGTTGCTTTTGGTCATGATGTTCATCACAGCAACAGAATGCAGACCATAATGCAGTGTGAGTTACCCATCCCACAGTGTGAAGGTTTAGCTGCAAATTAAATCAGCCTAGCAAAGCCTGGAAAATCACTTGGGGAGGGGAGCTGTTTTGTACTCCTTTCATAGCTTCATGCTCCACTCTATTTTCTGAAACCTTATGTAGGAAGTAGGTCCTACGTGACTCTTGGGACAGCTTATTACAATAGATCTCACCTCTGACTGCTCATCAGAATCACTGGAGGGACCATTTTAAAAGCTTCCCTGCCAGGCCTGGTGACACATGCCTTTAATCAGAGCCCCTGGGAAACAGAACCAGGCTGATCTCTCTGAGTCTACATAAGAAGTTCCAATGCGATCCCTGATATAGGGAATTCCAGAATAGCCAGGGCTATCAAATAGACCCTGTCTCAAACAGGACAAAAACCTCATGCTGGGCTAGGGCTGTGGCTTATTGGCCAACCATTTGTCAAGCATGTACAAGGCTTTAGGTTCAATCCCCAGCAAGAGGCAGGGTGTCGGATGCTTAATCCACACCCTAGAACTCTCAAACTCTCTGAAATAAGAGCAAGGCAGCACCAGTTTGTAACCCTTCTGGGTGACTCTACAGTGCAGCTAGGGACAAGCACCTTGGTCAGCAGCTGGCCTTGGCATTCAAAGTCCCTAGCCCTGGTGATGGAGCGGCAGCCACCACACTGGCAATGAACCCCCTCCTTGTCCCAGTTTGGTTTCTGTTTCTGTGATCACCACAACCAAAAGCAACTTGGAGAGGAAAGAGTTTATTTTAGAAAGTCAGGGTATGAACTCAAGGATAGAATCTGGAAGCAGGAACTGAAGCAGAAGCTATGGAGGAATGCTGTTTACTGGCTTGCTCTCCACAGCTTGCTCAGTGTGCCTTCTTATAAGATCCAGGACAACATGCCCAGGAGCTGGGCTCCAGTACCCCACAGACTTTCCTATTAGTACTCTGATGGAAGCATTTTCTCAATTGAGGTCCCTCTTTCTGGGTATCAGTAGCATGTGTCAAGTTGACAAAAAGCAAACAAACAACAATAAAAACTAACTCCTCACCCTTTCACTTAGCCTCAGGCACCCTGTCTTGGTGCTGACAACCAAAACTCTTTCCACTCGGCTCAGCTCACCACTTCCCTAATTCCCACTGTATCTGATATTCACAGACTGGAATGGCTTGCTGCACAGCTCGGCCCTCATTCTCACCAGTGACTCATCCCACACCACACACACCACCGTTCTCCCGCCACTTTCAACGCTACTGCCTCGACTTCCTTTTCCCCCTTGTGAACATCCAACGCTGTCACTTCTGTTATGGAGACAATCTGGGGATCATGCTGTCTGCTCACATTAAATGTAGGCACATGGCCACAGACTAAGGAACCACAGTGCGACTGCCACTGACCTGGCATCACAGGGCTGCTATTTTCAAGAGCTGCGTGCAGCCTGTTTGCTCGGAGGGCAAACTGAAGGGTCTGCAGCTTTGTGTCGCCTTCTGAGAGACAGCATCTCCTCAGGACGCAAGGCCCAGGTCGGCCTGCTTGCCCCCAGCCCCAGAGAGCACACTGTTTGGTTAAAATCAAAGAGTCTTTGTTTTGCTTTGATTTACTTTTATACTTTCTGTTTTATGTGTGTGTAGGTCAGTGTATGCCACTGTGGAAGCCTTCAGGACCCCTGGAGCTGAAGTTACCAGCAATTATAAATAGCCCACCATGAATGCTGGAACCAAACTTGGGTCCTCTGTAAGAGCAGTAAGCACCCTTAACTACTGAGCCATCCTGCCAGTCTCCTTTGTTTACTAATTGTTGTGGGTATTTGTTTGGTTAGGGTTGTTTTGAGTTTTGTTTGGTGACAGGATCTCAGCTAAGTAGTCCATGCTGGCTTCAAACTCAGAGATCCCACCTCTGCCTCCCTGGTGCTGAGGTTATAGGTATTTCACCAACCATACCTTAAAAAAAGAAATCTTCATATCTTCATGGTTAAAAGAGAATAAAAGCTTTTGTACATTCCCACGCTCAACTGTGAATTAACACAAAAACTCTTCTATGGGGAAAAATGAAAAACTGAAGAGCGAAGACAAAGTGCTTTGTAGTCAGCAGTGTCAGATGCCAAAGCGAAAGGTTCTGAGTAAAGATACTCTCTCAAAGGGCGAATAAGGGTTATTAGGGCTTCCAAAACACTGATGAATGACTGGAAGCACCTCATCGCATGTCCTTCCCCTGCAGTAGCTCTCCTTCTCATATACAATACCACCAAAGAAAAGGCTCAGAGCACTAAGAAAGCAGGCTTGCTTCATAAAGCACTCCCTGGAGTAACTAATATACTCCCATAATTTTTAGGGAAATGATCAAGATTATTGACTTTTAAAATAAGGTCTCCGTTAACATCCTAAATTAACTTCAATCCTGTTTCTAATAACTGGCCCTTGAGAAAGAATTTAAGAATAATATTTAAAAGTTAATTAAAAACACCGTAAGCATTCCTGTCAGTCAGTTGCAACCTCTGCTCTACGGTGCATTTAAATGCATGTCACCTTGACCTGTAACACAGTAGTGTGAAAAATTTTGGTCAATATAAATCAAATGTACACTAATTTATTCAGCAGATTTCCTAGCATCTGAATCAACATCAGAAATCTAACCAGTGTTTGTTATTCCTTATTGACAGAAGGAAGCATATTTAAATGATAAGTACTCCTGAACATCATTTGGAAGTTAAATTATTCCCCATGGACAGTTTCCATAAATGGTTCCATTTAAAGGTCATTTACCACCAACTTATGAACAACTGTTGCATTTATTAGCACAGGCTCAATAGTGTGGGAGCTGCAGTCATCGGTTTTTACTGACAACAAGATCTAACTGTTCACTAGTTAGAAATAAGGAAAACAGACATTTTATATAAATTTTTATTCCCTGCACTATGATCACATTTCAAAAACTCAGATGCAAAGCTGGGTGTAGTGATACATGGCTATAATTCCTGGTACTCAGAAAGCTGAGACAGGATTGTGAGTTGGAGGTCAGACTAAGCTATGGAGAAACATCCAGATTAAAAGGTGTGGGATGTGCATTGGTCATAGAGCACCAGTTCTCAACCTGTGGGTCGTGAACCGTTTGGGGGTTTGCCTAAGACCATTTGCATATCAGATATGTACATTATGACTCACAATAACAGCAAATTACAGTCATGAAGCAGCGATGAAAATAATTTTATGGTTGGGGTCACCACAACCATAAAGGTCACAGCATTAGGAAGGCTGAGAACCACTGTAATAGAATGTTTATGAAGCATGCTTTGAAGCCTTGGGTTTGATCTCCAGATTGAGTAAACCAGGCTTAGAGGGGTATTCCTGGGAAGGTGGATTAGACAATAGGATTAGAAGTTCAAGGTCATCCTTGGCTACAATTCCAGTTTAAGGCTAACCTGAACTATGTAAGACCTTGCCTCAAAAAGGAAGACAGGGACAAAGAAAAGGAGGATGAGAGGGGAGGGAGGGGAAACTTCCAATCCAGGCAAATACACACACACACACACACACACACATACACAGCAAAACTGGAATGAAACTTTTTGCAGGTAATCAAGGGACCACAAGAAGGAAAAAGAACCCCTCATTCCAGAGTTTGCCTGAAAGCTTTCATTAGGGAAGAGTCAGAATTCCATCACAATTAACATTTGATATGAAGGACAGCTACATACAGACAATATTCCTTTTATATGCATTTCAAATAAGAATTTTAAAATAGCAAGGGACCAAGCTGAAGGCCTGAGCATTACAACCATGATTATGGCCCTAGTCCTTTCCAAGATGTAAACCTGAAATTTTCTGGGACTCTCACACACAAGACTATAAACTTTTATTTACAGCCAAAACAAAACACTTAACTTCTGTGACACTCTCATGATTTAGGTTTTGTCTCTGAAGCTCTAGACTATAGACTATAGAGCAATGGTTCTCAACTTGTGGTTCATAACCCCTTTGGTGGCCAAATGACCCTTTCACAGGGGTCACTGAAGACCATCTGCATATCAGATATTTACATTACAATTCATAGCAGTAGTGAAATTACAGTTATGAAGTAGCAATGGAAATAATTTTATGGTTCCACAACATGAGGAACTGTGTTAAAGAGTCACAGCGTTAGGAAGGTTGAGAACCACTGCTCAGCAGGCTAAAGGACCTTTTATTAGTTTGAGAGAAAAACAATAGGGCAGGCATTTTGAAATCCTGGCAGCTGCCAGGAGTGATGAAGAAAAAGTGCAAAAGTCATGTCTTTGTGTTAGGGTCAACAATGGAGGTTTGTAAGCTGCTGTATAGTAGCCGTGGGATTCTTCAAAGAAATGGTGAAAAGTCCCTGAGTGTCAGAGCAACCATATTTAGGATGTTGGTTAGTAGAGAAACAGAAAAAGAGGGAAAGAAAAGTTAAACTTTTGTGTTAGAACTTAGAAAAACAGGCAGGCTGGGCAGTGAAGATCTACAAGGGTCAGATGGTGACCTAGGCTTGCATCTTATCAGCTGCAAAGCCATCCAGAGGTGCATCAGGAACCACCCTATGACCTCATCTGGGTTCTTTAGCAGCCCTTTGAGATGGAACTTCAGGAGCCACCAAAATTATATATGTGGCTAAGCTTAATTGTGACTCTCTCTTGAGAAGCCCACAACCACATGTAGGTGTGCCCCAGCCTTTGCCCGAGCCTCTCTATTAACCCTATGATGAAAACTATCATAAGCTCTCATCTTAATAAGGCCTCTGAAAAGAACACTCGGGTTGCTGAGGACGGGAGCACAGAGGTGTGTCACTGGCCCACACTGTACCACCGCTGATGGTTTACAATAAATATCAAATAGCAAAATAAATCTTGGGCCTGCAAGACGGCACAGCCCATAAAGATGTCTGCCACCAAGTCTGTCAACCTGGGTTTGATGCCCAGGACGAAAATGGAGGAAGCGGGGAGCCAACTCTTACAAGCTGTCCTCTGACCTCCACACATGGGGTGTAACCCATGCTCCCCGCCCTCCCACGATAAATGTAATTAAAAAATTAAAAATATATACTTAAATAAATAAGGTGATTGAGCCCCAACCTGTGCAGTAAGCAAACACCACCATCATTTTCCCATTTGCTCAGCCTGAAAAATCCTTGGCGTCTTCCCTACTCGTTTCTCCTCTCACCTCGCTCTAATCTGCCAGCAAGTCCTTGGTTTCAACATCAAACTCTATCTAGAACCTCGTTGTCTGCCGTCATTTTACCTCAGAACTCTTCTAAGTCGCCTCTTAAATGGACGATCAACATGGCTCCTTAGCTGAGCACGCTGCCTGCGGCACCCTCCCGGAAGCCCCCTCTCCGGTCACAGTGAAGTGAGAATGATCCTGTGAAATATATCTCCTAAGCCAGGTGTGGAGCTGACACTCCAGTTATCCCAGCTCCCAGGGCTAAGGCAGGAGGATCACGTTGAATTTGAGGTCACCCTGGGCTATATAACAAGACCTCGCCACAGTAAGCAAATAGCTCTTGGAGCCAACTGTGGGCTCAATCTGCCTAACTATGTCATGTTGACAAGAAGAGGAACCCCATTAGTGAGGGAAAGAAAGGGACGAGCCTGGAAGAGAGGCTTTCGGTCCTAGAGCAATCTCTAGATCCCTGAGCTCTATAACAACGAGGGAAAGACAGCCTGTGAGACGACTGTAAAACACAAATCCGTCTAAGCTACTTTTTCAATAAAAAGTCAGGAAGAGACATTAGCATATTTTAAACACCATTCATCCCCCACAACAAGAAAAAGACAATCAGAGAGAGGATAGTCTAATGTTTCAAACACATCCAAGCAGTCTCCCCAGCAAATTATGTGGAATATAAGAGGACTTTTCCGCTTTATGAAATATCCATCCCGTCTTAAGTTTTCTTTTAAGTAAAAAATAAATGAAAAACAGTAAAACTCTTCTCAGAGTTTTCTTAAATTGCATCCACGTATCAGATTGGGACTGCAAAGGAGGCGATAAGAAGATGGTACCCAAGTGAAACCGAAACTTTCAGTAACCATGCGATAACGTTTCCCTATGTGTCAGAAAAATCAGGTTCTAAAGCTTGGTATCCACAATGGGATGTGATGATGCACACCTGTAATCCCAGCATGCAGGAGGCAGAGGCAAAAGGATCGTAAGTTAAGAGGTAGCCTGTGCTACATAGTGAGAGGCTGTAGATGGAGGAATAGATGGCTGGCTGGGTGGGTGAGGACATGGAAAGGCAGAAAGAAACAGACAGATAACACAATTTACAAATATACACAAGTTAGACACTTTTTTATCCCTACATGATCCAAGCATGGTGCCATTTGGACCATACTTTGTTTTCCCCATGTCTCCCCAGAGTATAAAGCAATTAATCAAGAAATGCTTGAAAAAGCTTGTCAGTGGTGGCCATACCTTTAACCACAGGAGAGGTGGGTAGATCTCTGAGTTCGAGTACAGTCTGGTCTACAGAGTGAGTTCTAGAGCTACACAGAGAAACTCTGTCTCAAAAAAAAAAAAAAAAAAAAAAAAAAAAAAATCCCAAACCAAAAAACAAAGAAAGAAAGGGTGGGGGAAAGAAGAAAGAAATGTTTGGAAAATATAGTGACTTTCTCAAAGTCCTGTATCTTGTATCTTAGAGGTTTTACTTGCTCACAGTTCACACATAACTAATATTCATAACTAATCTAAGCACCACCCCAAAAGAACAACTTTAAAACTATAACATCCCCAGGTGGCCCTTAGGGTTAGAATAAATCCATTTGCTTGCTTAGTGATTTAATGAGAACTTTTCAGTTTTGAAGTCTCTGTACAAGTCACCTCAAGAAGCTGAAGTATGTGAGGATGCCAGAGCTGTGTCTGCAGGGGGTCTGGTGTGGTATTTCATTGGGGCTCATCACTGGGACCCCTCACAGGGGCCAATCACTGGGGCCCATCACTGGAGCCATCACTAGGACCCCTCACTGGGGCCCATCAATAGGACCCCTCACTGGGGCCCATCACTGGGACCCCTCACGGGGGCCAATCACTGGGGCCCATCACTGGAGCCATCACTAGGACCCCTCACTGGGGCCCATCACTGGGACCCCTTACTGGGACCCCTCACTGAGGCCCATCACTGGGGCCCCTCACTGGGGTCCATCACTGGGACCCCTCACTGAGGCCCATCACTGAAGCCCCTCACTGGGACCCCTCACTGGGGCCCATCACTGGGACCCCTCACTGGGGCCCATCACTGGATCACTGGGACCCCTCACTGGGGCCCATCACTGGGGTCCATCACTGGGGCCCATCACTGGCGCCCATCATTGAGACCCATCACTGGGACCCCTCACTGGGGCCCATCACTGGAGTCCATCACTGGGACCCCTCACTGGAACCCCTCACTGGGGCCCCTCACTGGTGCCCATCACTGGGGCCCATCACTGGGGCCCATCACTAGAGCCCATCACTGGGACCCCTCACTGGGGCCCATCACTGGAGTCCATCACTGGGACCCCTCACTGGGACCCCTCACTGAGGCCCATCACTGGGGCCCATCACTGGGGCCCATCACTGGGGTCCATCACTGGGGCCCATCACTGGCGCCCATCATTGAGACCTATCTATCACTGGGGCCCATCACTGGGGTCCATCACTGGAGTCCATCACTGGGACCCCTCACTGGGGCCCATCACTGGAGTCCATCACTGGGACCCATCACTGGGGTCCATCACTGGGGCCCATCACTGGGGTCCATCACTGGGGCCCATCACTGGCGCCCATCATTGAGACCTATCTATCACTGGGGCCCATCACTGGGGTCCATCACTGGGACCCATCACAGTCTGACTTCTAGTTTCTCTTTTCTCTGGGTAAGCTCAATGAAAGCTGTATTCAGAGATAGAGCTCTTCCTGGTGGGATTCTTACTTTTGAAATAATTCTTCCCACTAGTCCAATTTGTCAATAAATATTCTAGGTACAAGATAAAATGCCCACCTTTGCTGCTAGCCCAAACTCTAAGGAAGCATTTTTCATGAAAATATTTTATTTCCATTTGCCTTGTTTATGGATCTACAGCCCACATATAAATGTGTGAGGCTGACATTTACAATTTGGGTGGCTAGGGAAGAAGTAACCGCTTCTCTTTCAGTGGGATGTTTTTGTGGGCTGAAGAAGCAGTAGAAGCCGCTGGGATGTGCCTCCGCTCCCTGTATAGGTGAGAGGAAAAGAGCGCACAGAGGGCTCCTCTTCTCATGCCCTGGACAGAGTATTGTGGGTTGCCTGCTTCTCGAAAGCAGAAGGAACATGCTTGTCTCCACTGCACCTGGATCCATTGGGTGGATGCCTTGCTCTCCCGCCTCCCGTGCTACCGCCCTGCCCTATGCTAATTAGGCTTCTCCACCCGATACCAGGACCCGCCTTCTCCGGGAAAGTTACTTAAACAGGGAAAAGGCTGCTAATAAACTGAGTATCATGTTCATCAAACCCGGCTCCTGAGGCGCTCTTTGCGCCTCGCTATTCTCAGGTCCGCGAGTGGACGGTTTCATGAGAAGTCACCGAACCCCCAGCTTCAGGCCTGGACCTCTTGCCGCTTAAGTCTGAACCCCCTTCTCCTGGCCAGAGAAAGGGGCAGACTGCCGCGGTTGCTGTTGGGACATCCATCAGCAGCCGTCAGGCGGAGCACACGGGAACTCGGAGGGACAGACCAACATGTTTTGATTCCCCATGACTCATTAAATATGAGTACAATAAAACCCTAGGAATGGGTGTAGGAACAGCTCAGTGGTGAACACTTGTGGAGCAAGCTTGAAGCCTCTGCTCAATCTAGCATTTCAACAATCTGTTTTTTGTTTTCTAAGCCAGGTGTAGTGGCTCATGTCTGTAATGCCAGTGCTCAGGAAGCTGAGACAGGAGAGCAGGTCAGTCTGGCCTATATAGTAAGTCAAGGCCTACCTGGGCTACATTGAAAGAGCTTGTCTCAAAAATTAAACCACCCAGATCTGGTGACACATGCTTTAATCCCAGCACTGGGAGGCAGAGGCAGGTGTATCTCTGCAAATCCGAGACTAGTCTGGTCTACGCAGTGAGCCAGGACTACATAATGACACCCTGCTTAAAGAAGAAGAAAAAAGTCTTTTTCCTAATAAATTCCAACCTCATAAAAAACAAATCATATAATTCACATAAAACAAAATGAAATGGTTCTTAAGCATATAAAGACATACAACATCATAACTTAAGAAATTATAAACACTAAAAACTACATTGAAACATGACTGCGCAACTTACAGATTGGCTTAGGAAAAAAAAGAGGGTGGTATCAGGCTCACTATGCAGCTACGTTTCTGATTCTCCTAACACCACCTTCCAGGTGCTAGGACTACAGGTACGTCACTGTGTCTGGCTTCATCTATCAGATTGGTAAAAATCCAAGAGCAACGGTAGGAACACCACCTGCTGGCAAGCCGGTGATGAAGCAACATTTATAAACTGCTCCAGGAATGCACACTCAGCACAACCTTTGCTGGAATTCCAGTGTCTACCCAAACCACATACACATTTGCTTTTGACCCAGTAACCTACTGTTTGGAGTCTACAGATACACTAATAAGAATTTTAGAAGGCTTGTGCAAAGCACACACCCATAAGTCCTGTACTTGGGAAGCAGAGGATTGGGACCAGCCTGGGCTACATGAGAGCCTGTTTTAAAACGGAACAGAATGGGATAGAATGCCTTTCCCAAGTTTGTTGATGGCAGTCTGCCTATAGAAAGCAATGTAATTGTGGCAAAGATCTGGGCACCCTACATACCACTGTGTAAGTACCTCAGGGAGCTGCGGTTAAAGTGTAGAAAAAGGCAAGCTGGGGCAACAAAGTGACTCACTAGGTAAAGGCACATACATGCCTTGTGAGCCCAGAGTCCATCCCTGGAACCCACTTAAAGGTGGAGGGAGAGAAGTGACACACATGTCACAGCACATACTTTCCCCATCCCTACCAGGCATATCCAACAGTAATTCTTAAAGGCAAAGTAGAGTTTCTTTTCGTGTACTGCTGTTTGTAAGGAGTGGGGACACAACTACATTGCTACTTGTTAACCTATGTCTTAAACAGAATAAACCATAATATCATCATATAACAAATACAATTAGTTTTACATTCTATTTTTCTTTTTCTTTTTTCTTTTTTGGTTTTTGTCTTTGTTTTTTTCAAGACAGGGTTCCTCTGTTATAACTCTGGCTGCTCTGGGACTTACTCTGTAGCCCAGGCTGGCCTCGAACTTACAGAGATCCACCTGCCTCTGCCTCCCGAGTGCCGGAATTAGAGGCGTGCGCCACCACTGCCCATGTATTTGCTACCAGTTAAATCCTTCTATTCTCCAAGGAAACAATTTCTCACTATCACTGGAGTGCTGGTGACAACTTTCACATGTAACTTCTGTATTTTTAAATGGGAATCAACGGGAGAAGGAAACAGAGAGGACAGAAGCAGAAGCTAGATGAGCTACGATTGACAGCACTGCATCACATTCCATTCAAGGAGAAACCAAAACTAATGGACCTTTTGTTTGTTCTGCTTTGGTTTTTCATTTTTTTGAGACATGACCCTGAATGGCCCAGGCTGGCCTAAAACTTCCCATGTACCCTGGGCTGGCCTTCAACTCCTGGTATTCCTGCTTCTACCTTGCCAAGGACAAGGGCGATATGAACATACCACCAACCCCAGGAAAATCAGTGTTAGTTGGTGCTTGTTTGCTGTTTGAAGTCCTGAGCCAGGCCTGGTGGGCAAGTCTATCGTCCCAGCTAGGTAGGAGCTGGAGCTGGAGCTGGAGCTGTAGAACCGAAAGGCCAAATACTGCCTTGGTAACTTAATGACACACAACTGAGCGATGGCTCAGTGTTTGAGAGTGCATGCTGCTCCTGCAGAGGACCTGAGTTTGGTTCCCAGCATCCAAAATGGCTGGCTCACAACTGCCTATAACTCTAGCTCTCCAGGGCTCTGATTCCTGATACCCTCTTCTGGTCTCTGTTGGCACTTTTATACACATGTGTGCACATGTACATGCATACACACACAAAATAAAAAATAAAAAATATATCACTTAATTTTAAAGCAAAAAAAAAAAAAAGTAGGCTAGGGCTCTACCTCAGAGACACTTGTCTAGTCTGTGTGAGGCTCTAGGTTCGATTCCCTGTACAGAAAATAAATGAATGTTTACATACATAAGTGACCTCTACATCAATAACAACATACAACTAGACAGAGTGTTCGGCTGGTATATGTAAAAAAGAAATTATCTTAAGACTTGTTCATTGGTGAAGATGTAGCTCGTCTGGGAGGGTGCTTGGCCAGCACCCATAAAGCCACAGGTTCAGCCCCTAGTACCAAATAAAGCCAGGTGTAGAGGTGTACATCTGTGAGCCTATCCCTCAGAAGGTGCTCATTTACACAGCACACTCCAGGCCAGGCAGGCCTACAGAGTGAGAACCTGTCTTGAAAATCCTAAGGTAATGTTCTAGTTTGATTTCTGGTGTTAAACCACTAGTCAAAAGTGACTTGGGGGAGGAAGGTTTTATCCCATCTTACACTCCTAGGCTACACAGTCCATCACTGAGGGAGTCGGACAAGAACCTAAACAGGATCTTGAAGCAGAAGTCATGGAGGAACACTGCTGGCTGGCTTGCTCACTGTGACATACTTAGCTTTCTTTTTATTTTTAAGATTTATTTCATTATTTTTAAGGGACAGGATAGACAGCTCAGTGGTTTAAGAGTATTTGCTGCACTGCTTGAGGAATAGAGATTGCTTCTGAGCACCTGTGCCAAGCAGCTCATAACCACCTGTAACTCCAGCTCCAGCGATTCAATACCGTGGACACCAGCATATGCACGCATGCGCACACACACACACACACACACACACACACACACACACACACACACACATGCACGCACACACTAATAAAAAAAATCTAAAATAAAAAATTTTATCTGCTATCTCTACTATCTCCCTACCCTTCTCTCTCCCTCTCTCCCCCCCCCCCCGCCTCTCTCTCTCTCTCTGTATAGTTATAGGTGGTTTATATGCTGCCTGACGTGAATGCTGAAAACTGAACTCCAGTCCTCTGCAATAGAGACAGATACATGCTCTTAACTGCTAAGTCAACAGTTCTCAACCTATGGATTATGGCCCCTTTGGGGCCAAAGAACCCTTTCAGAGGGCTGACCTAAGACCATCTGCATATCAGATATCTACATTACAATTCATAAGAACAGCAAAATTACAATTATGAAGTATGAACAAAAAGAATTTTATAGTTGGGGTCACCACAACATGAAGAACTGTATTAAAGGGTTGCAGCGTTAGGAAGGTTGAGAACCACTGTGCAAGCCTCTCTCTAGCCCAGCTAACTTTCTCATACAGCCCAGGACCACCTGCATGGGCCCTCCTGTATCAAGCCAATTCCTTACAAACACATCCACAGACCAACCTGATAAAAGACAACTGCTCAACTGAGACACCTTCTTTAAGGTGACTCTAGGTTGTGAGAAAATTTTAGTTAACAATAACTAGGTCAGATACTATATGAAATTAGAGCATATCATTGTGGTTCATATTTCTAATTCCATGGAGTTCCTGAACACTTGTCTAGGTAGACTGAATCTGAGGGGGACTGGTTTCGAGTACTCAGAAGGAAGGCACCTTGAAGAACTTTACTCAGTGTTTGTCTTTGTCAGTAATAGAAAACCTCAGCTATTCAGGCTGCTGAGCCCTAAAAGTGCTCCCGATACCTGCAGTGCACGCAGAACCGTATCACTTAACTAAGAATCTCTGAACTCCGAACATGTGACATCATTTAAGATTATAAGAATACTACATTTTAGGCTGGAAAGATGGCTCAGCAGTTTGGTTGCTCTTGCAGAAGACCTGGGTTCAATTCCTAGCACCCACACGGTGGCTCACAATTGACTATAACTTGAGCTCCAGGGCATCTGACACCCTCTTCTGGCCCCAGTAGGCACTGGCTAAAGAGTGAGTTCCAGAGCTAGAGTTAAAACTTCAGACAAACAAGAAAAAACAAAACAAAACAACAACAAAAGAGTGGAAATAACTTTTAAGGAAATTAAAATGCATATCTTGCACCATGAAAATGAGCTTATATCCCCAAATTTCCAAATAATATCTTCATGAAACTCAATCCTCTTGTACTAATTTTGTAAGTTGTTTTGCTGTTGTTAGTGTGGTATTAAGAACTAAAGCTAAGGACTCCAGCATACTGAAATTTTAATTCATTATTTGCTGTGCTAGGAATCAAACCCAAGCAAGGCCGGAGTTTTTACCACTGACCTACATTAACAGCCCTATTTTGAGAATGTAGCAATCATTCTGAGTTTGTTGATGTTCAAGAAGAACTTTTAAACTGTATGTTTGTCTTCAAGAGTAGGGATCACAGCTCACACACGCCTGAGTTCATCACTCAATAAATATTTAATATGTGCTCCTGCCGCACTCTGTGAATGAGGCACTCTGCCAGCTCTGCCCGGTTAACAAAGGCCCCCTTCATCTTCTGTGCACAGGAGGGATGACGGAGACTTCTGGGGACACAGCAGTCACCAGTGCGTCCTCCTGCACTTCTCCCACACCATGACTAAGGGGTGGGAGCTTTTTTCTTTTTTGTTTTTTTCAAGACAGTGTTTCTCTGTTATAACTGGCTGTCCTGGAACCCACTCTGGAGACCAGGCAGTCCTCGAACTCACAGAGATCCATCTACCTTTGCCTCCCGAGTGCTGGGAGGTGTGCACCACCACTACCAGGCTTTCCTTTTTTTCTTTTTTTTTTTTTTAAGACTCCCTACTTTCTCGCCAAGCAGCTAGGCAATCCTTCTTGCTTTGGTACTGCTTCAGGTCACCCTGGCCTCCACCAGTCTCACACAGGACTCTCCTGTCAACGGCCTAACTGGGAACTAATAATGAGATATGAAAGGCCATTTATTTGCTCAGGCTTTCTGAGGCAGATGTCCCCTTGCTGTAAGGAAGTGCCCTCCCATCCCCAGGGTGTGGAATACAGAGTCTACGATCCCTGTCATTATTTTGTGACCAAGTAGAAACTATGCAGGAAAAACATAGAAATGGGAAGGCCAGGCTCCCTCGCCCAACCTAAGCCTCCTTCTCCAGATTTGTATAAAATGGCAATAATAAGATAATAATGGGAAACCCTGTCTCAAAAAAAAAAAAAATCAAACAAGGCTGGCAAGATGTCTGAGCAGGTGACAGCAGTAACAGCACTTGCTGCCAAGCTCAACAGCCTGATTTGGATCTCTAGGAAGCTTAGAGGGGTGAGGATGGACGCTGACCTCCTCATGCATCCTGTGACAATGTGCCTGCCCAGACACATACACGCACACGTAAGTAAAAAATGTAATTGCAAACAAACACACAGGACTGGGGTTACAGTTTAGGGGAGAACACCTGCCTACCCTTGCCTAGCATATAAGAGGTTCCAGGTTCAATTCCTAGCAACACAACAAACAAATGAAAACGATCAGGGTACACAAGTTACACATTTCTCCTCAGAGCCGTGCTTTATAATACAGCCCTTCTATTGATGACTGTTACACCTGTGCAAACACAGTTGACACACCTAAGCGCTTCTGCTTGCAACATAGCTGTTTTTGTTTTTAGACAAGGTCTCACTATGCTGCCCATCTGGACCTAAACTCACAATCTTCCAGCCACATTCTCCGAAGGAACTGGGCTCCTGTACTCAGAAGTATGAGTGTTTCACTGCCTATCTTATTGTGCAAAGTGGCCCGTGAAGTGTTGACGTGCTTTCCTATTTCTCAAATGAATTCCCTTTTAAAACATTAATGAGGCTGGGGTGTAGCACAGAGACAGATGCCTGAATGCCCAAGGCAAAAACAAAAGTTAAATGCAATGAGTGTCTTTTAAAGAATTTTTAAATTACTTTTTCCAGAGATGTATTTCCAAGTTTTTGATCTTTCAAGATTTCCTTTAGACGTCAGAGGTTTCAATCTTCAGTCCTGCAACACTGTAGAATTTTTCTAGAGCACGGTCCAAGCCCATGCACATCAACATCCAGCCAGTCAACGACACGATTAAAGTGAGTCAGAAAATCAGGTCAGCGTTTTTATTTTTACATCTATGAAAACGGAAATGGAAGAAGTCAATTTCATGTTGTCACCTAACTGGTGATTCTACTTTGGTAATTCTTACCAACCTTATCTTTTAAAATTGAAAAAGCTCACCTAAGCTGGCATCGAAGAGCTGCTAATCCTCAGGAATGATCTCCCCACCTCCAAGACCACCTGGTAGTACCTGGTGCTTTGCTGCTTATAAAGTATCCCCATCCTAGCTGGGCAGTGGTGGCGCATGCCTTTAATCCTAGCACTCAGGAGACAGAGGCAGGTGGATCTCTGTGAGTTCGGGGCCAGCCTGGTCTACAGAATGAGTACCAGGACAATTGGAGTTACAACAGAGAAACCCTGTCTCGAAAATTAAAAAATTTTTTTAAAAAAAGATAAAATAATTAAAAAATAAAATATAAAGCATCCCCATTCCTTCTCAGCTAGCCTTCCGAGTCTAGGGCTCCCTGAGCTCTCTGAACGCTGACCCAGGACTTCCTTGCTTGCCTAAGTACTAAGAGTTCCCCACCAGCTGTCCCTCTTCCCTGGCTCTGTGCTTTCCCACCTCCAGTGGTGAAGGGTCCCCACCAGCCATACTTCCAGCCCATATC
Organism: Cricetomys ansorgei; assembly: GCA_026225945.1. Taxonomy (NCBI): domain Eukaryota; kingdom Metazoa; phylum Chordata; class Mammalia; order Rodentia; family Nesomyidae; genus Cricetomys; species Cricetomys ansorgei. The sequence goes on from JAMJFZ010000242.1 coordinate 8,463,311, forward strand.
ACTGCACGTTCTAAACACAAAATCACACAATGTCACTTAGCACCAAACTCCCAACAGGCCAGGAAGTGAAGTCCTCCTGCCCCTATTTCTGTCCTCCTCTGGTCACTGCACTGTGGGAGTCGCTCTGCTGCCTTGGATCTGGAATTCCTGTGGTCAGTGCTTCCCTTCCATGTTCAAAACCAGGCCTTTGTTGGGCATTTCAACCTTTCAACCTTTCCATCCTGGCTCTCTGAATCCCCCGCCAACCCCCAGTGTGTGTGTGTGTGTGTGTGTGTGTGTGTGTGTGTGTGTACATGTGTGTTATTTGTCTTCATGTTTTATTTCTTGTTGGGACCATACACAGAGCTTCAAGTACACCCGGCAAATGCTCTGCTCTGAATTACACTCCTCCACTCTCAAGGGTCTCTCTAATGAGTCCTCAAATTCCTATATTAAGTCCTAACTCCAAACTGGTTTTGGTAGTGCAAGCATGTATTTCCAGCACTCAGGAAGTAGAGGTTAGAAAATCCAGAATTCAAGATTATCCTTAGCTATAGATAATAAAATTAAAACCTAGCCTGTCTCAAAACAAACAAACAAACAACAAAAACAAAACCCTAATTTCAAGGCAACAGTGTTAAGAAGCAGGGCCTCTGGAACATAATTAAGTCATTCAGGCAAGGCCTCATGAATGGAATTGGTAACCATATAAACTAAGGACAAGAGAATGCTTTGCCCCTCCCACATGAGAGAAGGCACAAAGAAAGGGGACATGGGTTACCAGCCAGGACCAAGCCATCACCAGACACTGAATCTGCCAGCAACTCCTTCTTGAACTTTTCAGTTTCAAAAATGATAGAAAATGATTTTCTGTTATTTATAAACTAGCCCATCTACCGGAATTCTAGTCAAAGTAGCTCAAAGGAACTGATAAGAGTATTTCTAATTGCAAAGCTAATCATGCTACTTCCTTCCCTAAACAGCTCCAACCCTGGAACTCAAAGTTCACCAGCTCTTTGCAGCTCTCAGCCTGTGACTTACCCTGCACTCAGGTCCCTGCAATCTCTTTGCACAATCCCTGCTACTGACTTGAAATTCCAGTCTCACCGACCCCACCTAATCCTCTGGGCTGTTCATGTCTTGGGTCACTGCCAGTCCTAGCTCTTCTGGCTTTCATGGGCTGAGTCCTGACTAGATGACAGCCCTGTACCAGGACAGAGACACTGTTTCAAGCCCCAAGAAGTTCACAGCCTGCAAAGTCACCGACATAAAAGCTCAGAGAGAAGGAAACGGGAAATCAGGCCACTGGGAAACAACATTTGAGTTTATCTGCTGTTTTGTTACAACAGCCTGGCCTGCTTCTCTGGAGATCAAACTGACTTGGAGGTCTTTTTCTTTTTTTTTTTGTTCCAGTTTATTTAGTTAGTGTATCTGGGAGGCTGATGTGCTGGTTCTCTCAGATTTCTGCCATGCATTTCCTCTTCTTAAAATTCACACGCTAGCAAAAACACTAATCAGATTTCAAAGTCAGCATTCCTGAGTACCCTCCCCCACCATGAGCACAGCAGAAGTGGCCCACACAAGGCTCTATCAGACAGCCTGGAAACCCAACACTTCCCTGCCAGCTCCAAGCCTGACTCTGGACTTGGAGACCCCCACAAGGACAGGAACATCACCTTCCAGCCTTTAATTCCCCTCTCAGCATAAGACAGGCCTTAAGTGAATGTCTCTTTACTTATTTTTTAGTTTGAGACAGTGTCTCGAATAGCCAGGATGATTCCAACTCACTGTGTAGCCCAGGCTGGTCTTCCTGTCTCCACCCTCAAGTGCTGAGCTGGCAGGTGTGTACTAAAACACCAACAACAGTGTTTTAAAAAGACCTAACCCCACACTTGACCTCTAGAAGCAGGGAACTCTCACCCAAGATAGACTGCCTCTGCTTTTATCTCATCAGGGAAATTATTAGAAGCTGTAGTACTTTTTTTTTTAATTAAAAACATAATCACCATGAGTCAACGGTGTTTTTTACACTAAAGTGTACACAGTTTTACCAGTTTTCTATTTAAGAAACTGTATCAGATTTTAAACAATTCTTTCTTTCAGTTGAAACACCACTCCCAAAACGCTACTTCCAGAACAGAGACGTACAGCAGCGATGCCTGGTTAATGTTTGTTGAGTGAATCATAGCTGTGCAACTATAATAGCTGTCTCTCAGACAGAACAAAGTTATCAGCTGCTTCCAACTTGCAGGAAAAAAAAAAAGAAAAGAAAACCACTTGAGCATTAACATTTTGTCGGGCTTGCTAACTGAGCTACATTTTTATATAAGTACACTTTTTTAAAGAGTGCACAAACTGTCTCTGTAAGTGAAATTTTCAAACTGCTAACTTTACCCCAAAAGGACTCTCCCAAAATCAGTTTCATTGGCAACCTGTTATCTGACAAAGTGGATCATATGCATTTTTATAACATAGCTAAAGAATCCCTAGAACACCCCCAGTACCCCACACACACCAAAAGTACCATGGGACTGTCAACAGCAGTGCTACCTACCCATCTTTTTTTTTTTCCTTAAGGTGCTAAGGACTGAGACTAGAGCCTCCAATTCCACTATGAGCTAGGGACTGAAGTTCTCCAAGCCACGTACGTCTACGTGATGATTCTTTTTGTTTGCTTGTTTTGTTTTCTGACACAGAGTTTCTCTGCTATAACTCTAGCTGTCCTGGAACTCACTTTGTAGACCAGGCTGGCCTCGAAGTCACAGAAATCCACCTGCCTCTGCCTCCCGAGTGTTAGGATTAAAGGCGTGCGCCACCACTGCCCCGACTTACTTGATGATTCTTAAACTGTTTAGAACATATGGCTGTGGGGAGTTGGAATACTGCAGATTCAGAGCTAAAATTACATTGGCTTATCATTAGGTGCCCTCAGTAGCCATTTATCAGACACTTCGGTGTGTGACCCAGCTGTGTACCTTCCACCAGCCCCAATGTCATCAGATGGCATCCGAGACCTAGAGGACAGATTTTCCCTCTGCCATTACGGGTTGAGCAAATGTATTTGGAAAATGCCTTGATTTATGACTCTGCTTTGTCCTGTGACTATAAAAGCTCCTGTAATCACTTCCAGGGTGGAACATGCCATTTGGGGTAACATGAATCCATGTGTCCCAGGGCATGGTTACTCATGTTTGACACAAAATAGACTCTCATGCTCCCTTTGGAATGAGAGCTATATTTTGATCCGACAGATCAATATCTTCAGACCACTCATCCTTTCTACTTAAACTATCACTGAAATAGTAAGAATTGCATGTCATGTTCTTTTAATATAAAATACAATCATAATCATTAATTAATATACTTTGGGGAGGAAAAAAGTTTCTGCTCCTTGGAATGGGCTACAGTTCTGTTCCTTGGTGAGGACTGAACCCAGGGCCTTATGGGTACTAAACAGTGCTCTGCCACTGACTTACAATCTTTAAAAAAAAAAAGATTCAGAATACTTAACTAAGTGTTAAGTGCTTGGGGGAATTTACAGAAGAAAAGGTTATTGCAGAGTGCAGCTTCCTCTCACCAGTTTCCTGACCATGGAGAGCACTTTGGCCACTTTGGGTTGGGAGATTTCATTTTCACTCTGAAACCTCAAGGGTTTAAGGGTTTGTGTCACCAGACACAAACACTATTTAGAGCAATGGCTCTCAACCTTCCTAATGCTACGACCCTTTAATACAGTTTCTCATCTTGTTGATCCCCAGCCATAGAATTATTCTCATTGCTACTTCATAATTGTAATTATGTTACTGTTAAGAATCATAACATAAATATCTGATATGAAGATTGTCTTAGGAGACCCCTGTGAAAGAGTCATTGGATTCCCCAAATGGGCTGCGACCCACATGTTGAGAGCCGCTGATTTAGAGGCAGGAAGAAGGCATGAAATATTGCGTCAGGTAGCGAGTGAAGCAGCTGTGAATAAGATGACAATCCATCCAGGCTGCTCTCTGCAGTCTTCCTCCAAACCTAAACATCCTCACAGATCCTGCAGAGAACACTGTGTAGCAACCTATTCAGATTCTTAAACTAGAAACAGCAAGGCATACCTTCCGTTTGTTAAAGACTGACTACTCTAACCCCACAGCAGAGGTCTCCTTCAACATCTCATCTGGACAAGCAAGAGAGCACATCACAACTATTGTTTGGTATTTCATGAGAAACTCTGACCAATGCAATGATAGAGCTAGTCAACAAGTGAAGATACTAAGTTTGTCAGTCTGTGGAATGATGATTCTATTCTACTCTGTAACAACTGCAAAGAAACTCTTGCAAGTTCTAGCCAAGCTGAAGCATTCCTCTGGCTTGCAATGGCTCTCTAGTCAGAGGGGCTTAAATTTACTAGAAAATCAACCAAGTCACTCATTTAACTTGTTACTATAAGGGTCCAGGGCTGGTCTCTGCAGTTGGTTCTACTCAGAGCGAGCGAGGTACCTGTCTCAAATTTCTGAGCAACTCTACTCTAGGTAAAAGACATGTGCTCAGGTAAAGCACCTGATTTTGCCGTTTCATGCCACTGAACTAAAAAGAAGCAAACTCTAAAAATCAATCTATCTGTTACCCTGGCTAATAAGCAGCCACAAATGTTCATTTTTTATTTCCTTTTCTTTTCTTCCTTTTTTTTTTTTTGTAACACGCTTTCCATCTGAAAGAACCTTACACAACTTGCAAGCCACCAAGAACCTGCAACACAGCGGCTCCATCTGCATGCAGAGGGCAGCCGGGCTGGCTTCCAAAGCTCCCGAGGCCGCGGGCCGCGGAGGGGGAAGGGATGGAGCCGGGGGGCGCGCGCTGGGGAGGGGCACCCGTCTCCATGGCGACCGCGCGAGCGGGAGGGGGGGCGACGGGGCGGGGATGGGGGTAGGGGGAACCGCGGAGACCGGCCTACCGTGTAGCCGCGTTCCAGGTCGCTGTCCTCGTGGCGAAAGGACGGGATGTAGACCTCCATGGCCGCGGCGGGGCCGCGCCACTCACCCGTCCGCCGCAGCGCGTAGGCCGCCCCGCCTCCCGCTCCCCTCCTCCCGGCGCGCGCGCGCGCGGCCCGAGGTGCGCGGCCCGGACCCGGGGCGGCGGCGCGGGGGCGGCAGGCGCGGGCGGCGTGGGGCTCTGCGACGGGGCCGAGGCGCGGGGCCTGCGGGGCGGCGCAGATCAGCTGGGCCCGGGAGGCGGGGCTTGCGGACCGGAGTCTGCACGGCGGGTGTGCGCGGCCACGCGGGGCGCCACCCGGGTCGCCCCAGCCTCGGGGTCTGCGGGGCGCCGCCCGCGGCGGGGAGACGGCGGGGTACGGGGAAACTACGGCGCTTCGCGATTCTTCCCGGCTGGCTCCGGCTTTCCTTGTGACAGAGGCAAACCCTGCCAACTTTCACCGGGACTCTGCTGCTGCGCCCCGCTCAGCTAAAAAGCCTTGGAGCCCGGGATTGGAACCGCACAGTCTCAAAGGCACTAGTGCGCGCTGCAGCTAGAGGACACGCAGTGCCTCTGAAGTGAGCGAGATAGAAGAGGTGATCGCCCTCTGACCAGTGCTTTAGCAGCCTCAAAAATAACAAAAACAAAACCTTGATTATGGAACTTGACTATTAAGTTACTCAAGGAAACTTAGTTTCTTCCTTAGGTTAGAGCGGAATAACTTGTGGGGACACTGAGATGTGGTGTGAGTTGTCAAGAACAGCACTGACCAGCCAGAAGCTTCCTGAGTACAATAAGTAAACAGTTGCACTCAACTAACTTACTTTGCCCTTGAGGGCAAGAGGGCATTTCAGCTTCAACTCGATAGATGAAGATGAATCCTAAGCCATGAGGAAAGTGGACTAGCTTCTTGCTTTAAAAATTGCCTGCTGTGGACCACAAAAAGTCCTTTTCCATACCGCTTCTGAATGTTCTCCTGGCCCAGCCCCTACAGCCCCAGGATGTGACCTCTTACCTGTAGCTGTCCTTACCTCCTGGGAGAACTCAACAATGCAGTGGTCTCTGCTGATTCAGACTAGTTTGTGGATTACCTTAGCCCCTGGGCAAGTATCACATTGCATTGTCTGATTTCTCTGCCTTTCAGGTAAATTTTAGAGCAAATCCTACCTCCTCCTGAGAGAATAGAGAATCTAATCAAATTTTATAAAACAAAACACATTAGGGATAGGACATGATGGCTCTAGCCTTTAATCCCGGAACTAAGGAAGCAAAGGCAAGCAGATATCTGTGAGTTCCAGGGCAGCCAGGGCTACACAGCTGAGACTTGTCCAAACAAAGAAAAAAGAAGAAAGAAAGTATTAGAGTCAATGAGATTGGTCAGTGGGTAAAGGTACTTTCTGCCAAGCCTGATGACCTTGTAAATTCAATCCCTGGAACCCACACGGTGGCAAGAGAGAACCAACTGCCACTGGCTGTCCTCGGACCTCCAACAACACACACACACACACACACACACACACACACACACACACACACACACACACACAGCAAATGGGAAGAGAAATCAGCTGAGAAAATGCGTCCGTCAGGTTAACAGTAGGGAAGTCTGTGGGACATTTTCTTGATTGCTAATTGATAGGACTCTGGGCAGTGCCACCCTGGGCAGGTGTTCCTGAGTGGTGTAAGAAAGCAAACTGGCAAGCCATGGGAGAGCAAGCCAGAAAGCAGCAATCTTCCATTGTCTTGGTCTCTGTTTCAATCCTACCGTGACTTCCCTTCATGATGCATTACAACTATAAACTGAAATAAACCCTTTCCTCTCCAAGTTGCTTTTGATCGTAGTGTTTCAACACAGCAATAGAAACCAAACTGTGATACTTTTCTGTAGTACTGTAACTGGTGCATTTTCCTGTATAATCTAATACATATAATCCATACAAAATGAGTGGAGTAGAGCAGGCTCTGTCTTTAAGCTTCGTGTCGTGTCCCTGTGGGGAAGTGTCGTGTGCAGCGATTTGTAGTGGGACTTAGTAGGAAGTTAGTAGTGCATCTTGGTTGGTTTTTTGTTTGTTTGGTTGGTTGGTTGGTGTTTTTTTGATGTCTTGGGGTTTTTTGTTGTTTTTGTTTTGAGATTAGGCTTTTTTTCTTTTTTTTGGAATGCTTTATTTTTTTTAAAACAGGATTTCACTATGTAGCCCAGGCTGTCCTCAAACTCAAAATCCTCTTGCCTTGCCCTACTGTTGTGTGACAGGGATTGTATGTAGGTCTGTGCATGTACACACATGCACACACACACACACGCACACACGGTAATTGCACACACGGTAATTGCATCTATCAAGAGGGATAACTTTACTTTCTCTTTATTTTAACAAACCTCCCTCTCTTTTTTTCTTCTTAGCTAGAGACTTAAATTCCAGCTAAGACTCGGACACTGTATTGAACAAGAGTAGAAAAGTGGGCATCCTTGTCTCCTTCCTGATCTTTGAGGAAACACATTGGGCTTTTCACCACTTAGTAGAAGGTTGGCTGGAGGTTTATGACATGTAGCCCACACTGTGCTGAGGTATGTCTCTTATGGTCATTGTTTATTCAGGGCTGTCATCATGAGGGGTTGTCAAAGGCCTTTTCTGCATCTATTGGAATGGCCGAGTGAATTGTCTCTGAGTCTCATAATGTGCTTCAACGGTCACTGGTTTCACATGCTGAAACATTCTTGTCTCCCAGATGAAACAAACCTAACTGTGGTATATAACTATTTTAAAAGTGTATTGTGTTGAATTAAGTTTACAAGCATTTAAGTATGGGGAATTTTTGGGACCATATTCATCAGGTATACTGGTCTATAGTTTTCTTCTTTGTTCGTATCTGGTTTGGGTATCAGAATAGTGCCAGAAAACACATTTGTTTTGTTTTTGATAAGACGGAATGCAGAGCTTCCAGTGGCCTAGCTTAGCCTGGAGACTTTGTAACTGAGAATGATCTTGAACTCCTCCTTCCTCCTCCTTCCTGATTACAGGCATGGCTAGTCGTGTCTGGCTTATGTAGTTTGCACTGCAGAGTCTTGAATTTGTGCCATGAGTTAGGTAGTTGTCTTCGTTACGTTTCTTTCTTTCCTTTCCAATTAGTGTTTGCTTTTCTTTTTCTTTTTTTTTTTTTCTCCATTTTGTTTTGTTTTTCAAGATAAGTTTCTCTGTGTAGCTCTGGTTGTCTTGGAACTCATTCTGTAAACCAAGCTGGCCTTGAAATCAGAGATTCACCTGCCTCTGCCTCAGGAGTGCTGGAATTAAAGGTGTGCACCACCACAGGACCGGCTTTTGTTTGCTTTTCTTTAACATGTCATAGACTTCTTTGTTGGGAAACTATTACTGATTCAAGCACACTTTGTGTTATGGATCTATTTAACATATATCCTCTTGACTGAATTTTGGTAGAAATATATTCATTATTTCTGGAATTCCCATTTTTTTAGAACAAGAGTTTTCAAAGTACTTCTTAATGATCCTCTTGGGTCTGTTGGTATTTGTTGCAATGTTTTTGTTTCTGATTTTATTACTTTGAGCCTTCTCTTTTCTTTAGATGGATTTGGGCAAGGGTTTGTCAATCTTGTTTTGTGTCCGTCCCCCCCCCCCCCACACACACACAAAAGTAGCTCTTTGTTTCGTTTACACTTTGTATTGCTCTTTTCGTTTCCATTCCTTAATTTCTACTTGGCTCCTTATCATTTTGTTCTATCTATTGCTTTGCGTTTTGGCTTGTTCTTGTTTTCTAAAACATCAAGTCATTTATGTGAGATCTCTGGGCTTTTTTTTTTTCCACATGTATGTGTGTGGGTACCTCTATGTATATGCATTTGTGAGCATGCATGTCAAAAACTGCAGCTGAATTGTTGTATGGTGTCTTCTTCGATCACTCTCCATCTTATTTTCTGAGTCAGAGTCTCTGAAGCTCACCTCCCAGATATTCTAGCTAGCCAACTTGCTCTGGCCTTCCTCTGTCTCTGGTCCCTGCTCGTCGGGGTCACAGGCAGCTGCCCATCGGGCTGTTCTGTGGGCTCTAGTGATTCCAACCAGCATCAAGAGCTTCCCTGCGGAGCACCCCCACCCCCACCCCCATCCTGCGGAGCACCCCCCCCACCCCCCCACCCCCGCCTATCTCTACTCTTTAACAGAGGTTCTCACAGCTGCATACTTTCCTCTTAGAGCTGCCTTTGCTGTTTCCCCGCACGCTCTGATAAGTTGTGCTTTCCTTTTCATTTAATTGTAGCAATTTTTAAATTTCTTCTCATTTCAATTCAAAGTGATTTGTGAAATCTGTGAATATATATATATATATATATTTTGTTTGTTTGTTTCTCCTTGATGTTGCTTCTTAGTTCTATTCCACTTTAATGAGATAAAAAATATACTGATTTTTAAAATTCAATATTGGCTTATATCTTAAAATGTGTTCATTTTAGAGAAAGTTCCTGATGAGAAGAAAGTGCATTCTGCATCTGTTAGATGGATTATTCTGTAAACACCTATTAAGTCAATTTGATCTATCGTGGAAAATAATGTTGACGTTTGTCGGTTTTTACTTTGGATGACGTATCTATTGACTAGAGTAAGGTACTGAAGTCACCCACTCTTATTCTATCAGGACCTATCTGTCCTTTTATGATTGACTGTGTTCATGAAACTAAGATCCTCAGTGTTCAGTGACTGTATACTCACAATTATTCTATATCCAGCACAGAAATGGGTTTTCTCTTTTATTAATGTGTAATGGACTTCTTTGTCTCTTTGGATTAAGTTTGGCTTGAAGTTTAGTCTATCCATTATAAGAATAGCTACACAAGCTAACTCTGAGTTTCCATTTACTTAGCCAATGCATTTCCATCCTTTAACACTCAATTTCTTTCTTATTCTTTGGCAGCCAGGTATGTATATTTGGAGACAACAGATAATTGGATCTTGTTTCTTAATCCTGTGCCTTTTGTTTTTAACAGTGTCTTGCTCTAAATTGTGCTATGTAGCCCACTCTGGTTTCATATCCCTCTTGTTTAGTCTCCTGGGTGCTAGGATTACAGGCCTGAGCAGCCATACCTGCTAGTCTGTGTTGTCTTTTGAACTCCATACATAGACCAAGCTGGCCCAGAACTCATAGAGATCTGCCTACCTCTGCCTCCCATGTGCTGTGACTGAAGGCATACGCCACCACACCCAGTTGTAACAACATTAGTATACACTGGCACCAAGACTAGTTTCATGTCTTCCAGTACTTCATTTTCCAGATGTCCAAAATGTTCTCATGCAAGAAGACTGATTCAACCCTGTCGGGAGCCGTAATCGCCATCGCAAGATGGCGCTGGTTCCCTGTTTCCTGGTTCTTTACGGAAGCATGTAATGACAATGCGCATGCGTGAGCGCGCCACAAGTACTCGTAAGTTGGATGCTAATTAAGGTACATTCTATGAGCCAATAAGAGAATCACATGCCCCCCGGAGCTCTATATAAGCCGAGGGATTTTCGGGCTCGGGGTCCTTCCCCATCCGTGAACTAAAAGAGCTGTCAATAAAGTCGCTGTCAGAAGACTCCTGTTTGTCCGGTCTCCTTAATCGGCGAAGGCGGCGTGCGACAAGTGGTGCCGAAACCCGGGAACTTGCCGATGTCTCGGGTGGAAGAACGACTTGAAGGACCCCTGATTGCTCATCAGAAGAGGAGTCAGAACTGACGGTGTGAGAGCCTAGGCACTTTTCTGCAAGGTATGATTGTTCTGAGCGACCCGTTTGTTGTGCTCGCTTGTTTCGTTTTGCTTTGTTTTATTCTCATCGTGTTGTGCTGTTTCTGTATCAATTGCCACAAGCCTGGAAGGGAATGCACGTACCCTTTTTGTGACAAAGATTAAATCACTGTGAGTCTCAGGTAAATAACTGAGTAGGTGTTGTCCCGCTCCTGTAGATAAAGGAAGCATGGGAAATGGTCAGATGAAGCCGATTCTGGAAGCAATGCAGGCGTTGCTCCTACAGAGGAAGCTTAAGATACCGGAAAGGGTGCTGCGTAATTTTTTAAAGGAAGTGGATAGAGTGGCTCCGTGGTTTGTGACTACTGGGTCGCTATCTAAGAGTTCATGGAAAAAGCTTGGGATAGACCTGCTAAATGAAAAGGAAGGAGGAAAATTGAGACCAGGCACATGGCCAATTTTTAAAATGATTAGAGCTTGCATAGAGGACGACAGATGCCAAGACAAAGTGAGGGAGGGACAGCGAGCATTGGCTGATCATCAGGACAGTCTATCAGAAGCAGAAAAGAAGGGGGAAAATGTAAAAAATAAACCTCCCCAAAAGAAACAAAAAGATAAAAAAGACAGAGAAAAACAGAAAAAAGATAAAGAAGGAGAAAAGCGGGAAAGTAGACAAAGACTGTACCCCGCATTGGATGAGTTTCGAAACCTTAGGGTGGAGTCATCCTCCTCTGGGGAGACGTCCTCGGAGGGGGAGGAATCTAAAAAAGATCAATCTAGTTCAGAAGAAGAGGAAGAGAAAGTACTGGACCCAACAGAAAGAGCAGAGTTAGAAGAGGAAGCCTCTAGGTATGAACAGAAAAGATATGGACCCGATCCTCCTTATGCACCTAAGTGTAGTCCAACAGCGCCACCTTTGGAGGAACTAATGGTGGTGCGCCCAAAAATTAAGAAAAGGAAGGACAACATGAAGGCAACAAATTCTCTTATTTCAGACAAAGAAAGAAAGAAGATTAGAGCTGCTTTTCCAGTATGGGAAGAAGCAGGACAAAGACAGTATTCTCAGCTGGATTTGAAACAATTAAAGGCCTTAGTAGATGCAGTTCAGACATATGGAGTCACGGCCTCATTTACTGTGGCATTGGTTGAAAGACTTACCGCCGCAGCAATGACTCCTGATGACTGGTATAATACAACAAAAGCAGTCTCACTATGGGACAATATTTAGACTGGAAATCCATTTTCCAGGATCTTTGTATGAGTCAGGCTAGAAAAAATGCAGCGGATCAGCATCCTCAATGGAATTTTGATATGCTTACAGGACAAGGTCAATGGGCTGCAAATCAAACAGTTTATCCGCCTCAAGTATATGAACAGATTAATCATGCTGCAGTTAAGGCATGGAAGAGTTTGCCCAATAAGGGACAAGTAGCAGGCAATTTAACAAAAGTTATTCAGGGCCAAAAGGAGCCATTTGCAGATTTTGTAGCCAGAATGATGGAAGCTGCAGGAAGAATATTCGGAGATGCTGAAACGGCTTTGCCACTGATAGAACAATTAGTTTTTGAACAATGTACAAAAGAATGTAGAAATGCTATTACACCATGGAAAGGAAAAGGTCTTAATGCTTGGATGAAGGCATGTAGGGAGATTGGAGGACCTTTGACAAATGCAGGGATAGCTGCTGCTTTTTTGTCAGCTCAAAAGGCTAGTAATTTAAAATGCTTTAAATGTGGAAAATTAGGACATATACAGAAACAGTGTAGAATGACAAATAATAATCAACAAAGTCAAAAAAGACAGCCAGACACATGTCCAAGATGTAAAAAAGGGTTAGGGTTAGGGTTAGGGTTAGGGTTATAATCAAGGAAGGCCTCTAAATGATCAGTCAAAAAACGGACAGAAGGGCCCCCAACCCCAGGGCCCTCAAATGTATGGGGCAATAGCGAAAACAAAACAAGTCCATCAACACAGATTTGTGAGCGAGGAGAAGTCAGGAGAGCAACCCGTGGATCTGCAGGACTGGACCTGTGTGCCACCACCAGAGCAGTATTAACGCCCGTTATGGGATGTCAGCCTATACCTTCTGATTTTTATGGCCCATTGCCCGAGAATTCAGTAGGAATAGTACTAGGTAGGTCATCTACAACTATGAAGGGGTTAGTTGTTCATCCAGGAGTTATAGATCAAGATTATAAGGGACAAGTACAAATACTGTGTTCTTCTCCTAGAGGAATAAGTTCGATATCACCTGGAGATCGGATTGCTCAACTTCTACTGTTGCCTAGTTTACATGCTCTCTTTCCTAGTAGGGATCAAGAAAGAAAAGATCAGGGTTTTGGCCATTCCGGAGGACAACATACCTTTTTGTCTTTAGAATTAGATAAAAGACCTACCTTAGAAATAAAAATACAAGGAAAAAGGTTTAAAGGATTATTAGATACGGGTGCAGATACCTCAATTATTTCATCTACCTGGTGGCCTTCAGAATGGCCGGTCAATCAGTCATCTCAATCTTTACAAGGATTGGGTTATGAAAATACACCTAATGTTAGTGCACGAATGTTATATTGGGAGGATCTAGAAGGAAGAAAAGGTACATTTACTCCTTATATCCTTCCTTTACCCATAAATTTGTGGGGAAGAGACATTTTAACACAGATGAAATTTATACTCACTAATGATTATTCACAACAAAGTAAAAATATGATAAAACAAATGGGATACGTGCCAGGAAAAGGATTGGGCACAAAATTACAGGGACGTACTAGTCCTATTGTTGTAACACAAAAAAATGACAAAAAGGGATTGGGTTTTTCCTAGGGGCCATTGAGGAAGCAATTCCTATACCCTGGTGTTCAGAGGACCCGGTGTGGGTTCCCCAATGGCCATTTACCTCTGAAAAGTTATTAGCTGCTAAAGAATTAGTTGAGGAACAAGAAAAATTAGGACATTTAGAAATTTCTCATTCCCCTTGGAATACTCCAATTTTTGTTTTTAAGAAAAAATCAGGAAAATGGAGGTTGCTTCATGATTTGCGTGCTATAAATAGCCAAATGCAAATTATGGGGCCAATTCAAAGGGGTTTGCCTCTTTTATCTGCTTTGCCAAAACATTGGGAGATATTAATAGTAGATATTAAAGATTTCTTTTTTTCTATTCCTCTACAAAAACAAGATAGACCTAGATTTGCCTTTACTTTACCCAGTATTAATCATGAAGAGCCTGATAAAAGATATCAATGGAAAGTTCTTCCCCAAGGGATGGCTAATAGTCCTACCATGTGCCAGTTTTATGTGGCAAAGGCTATACAGCCCGTGAGAGATTGTTTTAAAACAATTAAAATTTGTCATTATATGGATGATATTTTGCTTTGTCATAGTAATTTAGATGTATTGCATCAAGCATTTCAGATGCTTACAGATGCCCTAAAGATTTGGGGGTTGATTATTGCCCCAGAAAAGGTACAAGAAGGAGAGGTGGGACGGTTTTTGGGAACTGTTATAATGCCAACTATTGTACAACCACAAAAGGTGACTATTAGAAGAGATTCTTTAAAAACTTTAAATGATTATCAAAAACTTTTAGGAGATATAAATTGGATTAGACCATATTTAAAACTTTCTACAGCCGAATTAAGACCTTTATTTAAAATTCTTGAAGGGGATGCGGCTATTACTTCACCAAGAAAACTTACTCCTGAAGCATCTGCTACGTTAAATAAGGTAGAAGAGAGTTTAAAAGAGGCAATGCTTACACGTGTTGACCTTTCTCAAGAATTTATATTATGTATACTCCCATCTCCTCACCAACCTACAGGAATGTTATGGCAAAATGGACCTCTATTATGGATTCATTCACATAGTTCACCAGGAAAAGTGTTGACATATTATCCCACTTCAGTTGCTGAGGTGGCACTTATTGGCATTCAACAAGCTATCACACATTTTGGATGTGAACCAAAGATGATTATTTGCCCATATACAGCTTATCAAATAAATACCCTATGTGCAACCATTGACATGTGGACAGTGTTAAGATGTACTTTTTCAGGAAAGATTGATAATCATTATCCTAAACATCCGGTATTACAATTTGCGAGTACAAATGCATTTATTTTTCCAAAAGTAACAAGTTCACAGCCTCTTTTAAATGCCATAGACATTTATACTGATGGTTCCAGTACAGGTATTGGGAGCTATGTTGTAAATAATAAATCTTATCAAGTACAATTTGATTTTTTTTCCCCACAAATAGTGGAATGTGCCATAGTTGCTATGGTATTGAGAAAATTTTCTAAACCTATAAATATTATATCTGATTCCCATTATGTTGTTAGAGCTACTAATATTTTAGAGGTAGTAGGTGTTATTAGTTCTAAGAGTCCTATTGCTGACGTTTTTCATGATATTCAATCTGCTATTAGATGTAGAACTAATCCTTTTTTCATTCAACATTTAAGAGCACATACTTTGTTACCTGGACCAATGGCTACGGCCAATGCTTTAGCAGATAAAGCTACTAAACAAATTTTTACAGCTTTGTCGCCTGTTCAATTGGCTATAGATTTTCATAAATTATATCATGTTTCAGCTCAAACCTTAAGAATTAAGTTTCAATTGACACGTGCACAAGCCCGTAAGATTGTTCTTGGTTGTCCTAATTGTGCAGATTTTAGATCTGCCCCCTCTTTTGGTGTTAATCCAAGAGGATTAAAACCACTTCATATTTGGCAAATGGATGTTACTCATTATAATGGATTTGGAAAATTAAAATATATTCATGTATCTGTTGATACATGTTCTGGTATTATACATGCCACTCCTCTTTCAGACGAAAAGGTTAATCATGTGATTACTCATTGCCTTGAGGCTTGGGCCGCATGGAGAAAACCAAAACAAATAAAAACCGATAATGGCCCTGCTTATACCTCAAAAACTTTTCAACAGTTTTGTGCCAAAATGAGAGTTCATCATACTACTGGATTACCTTATAATCCACAAACACAAGGTATAGTGGAACGTGCTAATGGAACATTAAAAGTTTATTTACAAAAACAAAAAGGGGGAATAGGCTCAGGCCCTAACATGGGACCTAAGAAGTCTATTTCCCTGACCTTATTCACGTTAAATTTTTTAAATTTGGATTTTGAAGGTCGGTCTGCTGCAGACAGACATGCTTCACAGTCTACACCTAAGGAGTGTGTTAAATGGAAAGATGTTATTAATAATGAATGGAAAGGCCCGGATCCAATATTAATAAGATCCAGGGGAGCTGTTTGTGTTTTTCCACAGGATCAAGACACTCCAATCTGGGTGCCCACACGGCTAACCAGAATCATCAAACAGAAAAAGGAAGATGTGGCACCCAGAACTATGGATCCTGACATGGATACTCCTGAACCAACAGACACAAGCTGAAGAACTTCGTTGGGGTATAATGTCAACATTCCCAAAACCCATGCCAGTGATGCATGATGCACAGGTATTCCCCCGGTTCTTTACAACTAACGAGTCCTTGGGTATGCCCTTTTTGCCCATGGACCAGAATTTAGCAGCTGTAAGTACTAATGAGACTTGGAGGGTGAATGGTAGCCTATGCTTTACAATCTTATCTAATAATACTAATGATCAACCATGCATTGAACTAGGAAATTTCTCCTATGCACATATGGGAAAAATTGTTAAGAAAAATAAGAATTTTAAATCAAATGCCACCGTCCTTTACGGCTGGTGGCCTAGGCGAAAAACTAGTGATGAGGAACGCTCCAATAGAAAAACACAACCACAATATGCCCCTTTTTGCACAGGCAAGATGGCAGATAGAGCAACTCTCCTCCTATGGACTGGATGCCAGAGTCGTAGGGCTCACAGTCTCCAAGGAAAATTTTTTACATTTTCACCATTAGAAGGCTATGGTAATTTCACCGAAATGGATCCATTTAGCTATGATATTAATCCTTTCGATGCATGGCTGCTTTGTGGCTCAGGAGGAAGTTGCTCAGATATAATACCTATGTCAATGATTCTAGGAGGAGGTATAGTTCAGGCGGAGTTGGAAGATATTATAACATCTGGTGAAACGATAGGAAAGATCAGTAGTGATAAAAAGGAAATTGGAGCCACCCCAGTTTGTGTGTGGCCACCATTTATTTGGGTTGTTTGTAACTATAACAACTGTTCCTATACCTTATGCTGGAACGCAAGCTTACATCAAACAGCCACTGTGGCTCGTATGCCTCGATTTGTCCCAATTCCCGTGAGAACAGCCAACACATTAACTTTATTCAGACAAAAGCGGGATTTTGGTATAACTGCGGCCATAGTCAGCATTGTTGCAACTGCGGCAGTAGCCGCATCTCTCACTACTTCTGCACTGGCCCTGTCTGGTCAGGTAGAAACTGCCGCTACTTTAAACAATCTCTCAGCCTCGGTCAGCCAAGCCATTGATGTCCAAGCCTCTGTGAACACTCAGATTAGAGGTGGACTCATGATTGTGAACCAACGTATAGATTTGGTTCAGGAACAGCTTGATATATTGTGGCAGATGGCTCAACTGGGCTGCGAGGTAAAAATGCCTGGGTTATGTGTGACATCCATTCAATATGAAAATCTTACTCAAGCGGCTAACCTGTCTAAAGAATTGTCTCAACAGCTACAGTACAATTGGTCTGCTGAATTTGATGCAACGATGAGAAGATTACGGATGGCCATTATACAGATCAACTCCACTCGACTTGACCTTTCCCTCACCCAGGGGCTTTCTACTTGGCTTTCTTCTGCCTTTTCCTACTTTAAAGAGTGGGTGGGAGTCGGACTTTTCGGCTGTATGACTCTGACGGGAGTGTTGATTACACTTTGGTTGCTCTGCAAATTTAAAAGACAACATCAAAGAGACAAAATTATGATCACTCAAGCCTTACTCGCCGTAGAACAGGGAGCATCCCCTCAAGCTTGGTTAAATATGCTAAAACATTGAGACACTGTCTTAAGAGATGTCCTGAGGGCTCAGGTTCCCATTGCACCAGGTTCCCTAAGACAGTCCTGTGTATCTCCCAGGGCTCAGGTTCCCATTGCACGGGGTCTTAGATACACAGGGTCTCCCTCCATGTAAACTCCTTGATCGCTCGAAGCTGTTGGATCAGCGGGCTTGATCGGTAATCTCATGGTTGCCTATCCTGGTTTTGCATATTTATAAAGAAAGGGGGAGATGTCGGGAGCCGTAATCGCCATCGCAAGATGGCGCTGGTTCCCTGTTTCCTGGTTCTTTACGGAAGCATGTAATGACAATGCGCATGCGTGAGCGCGCCACAAGTACTCGTAAGTTGGATGCTAATTAAGGTACATTCTATGAGCCAATAAGAGAATCACATGCCCCCCCAGAGCTCTATATAAGCCGAGGGATTTTCGGGCTCGGGGTCCTTCCCCATCCGTGAACTAAAAGAGCTGTCAATAAAGTCGTTGTCAGAAGACTCCTGTTTGTCCGGTCTCCTTAATCGGCGAAGGCGGCGTGCGACACAACCCCATGTACTCTCTCCTCTCCTCCCTTGTCCTTCCCTTTTTTGAGATGGAATCTCATTATTCAGTCCAAGATAGCCTCAGACTCCCACCTCAGCTTCTGAGACTTTGCCATCATATCTAATTTACATCTCTCTCTCTCTCTCTCTCTCTCTCTCTCATTCTCTCTTTCCTCAGGCAAACCTTTCCTTCCACAACACAAGTACAGGCCTTCAGACTTTGCCATAGGGTTTTTCTGGAAGGGGCCATATGAAGAGAACCAGACACTTAGCAGAGAACCATACACTTAGCAGAACTTCCTAATACACCAATCCTAGCCTTACATTTACTTTCCTTGGGGAAAACTCTCACAAGATCCATGAGGTCCAGTCTAAAGTCTGGATAGTTTAGAACTATCCATGAACTACAACTTCTGTCTGTAGGATGAAAAGTCCAAGCTCACTGAAAAACTTGACCTCACTTCTGGGTTTTGAAAAAACCCACCAATCACTGAGTAGTCACTGAGCCAGAAACCCACCAATCCCTGAGCTCAAAACCCCACCAATCGCTGATTCAGAAATCCACCAATCCTTGAGCTTCCCCGAGATTAGCCCTGAAAATCTCCTCCTCCAAAGACCTGGCCCCTAATCAGTTCCCTGCTGCTTCTTGCTCAGGCAGGGGCAGCCCCCCCCCCCCCCCCCCCCCCCCCCGTTTCTTTTCCCAGTAAATCTCTTGTGTGAGATTTCTTTGGCTCCTGTCAGGATACCTTTTTCCCAGAGTTGTTGTGACCCTTTTACTGGAGACACCTTTCCCATCCCAGAGCTGTAACACTCTGTTGGGGATGTTTCTCCTCTCAGAGCTGTAATGCAAACACACTTTCTTTCATCCATTTCCTCTTTCCTGCCAGGTCCTGGGGATTGAGCCCAGGGCTTCTAGGGCAGGAACTCTCCCACTGAGTTCTGTCCCCAGTCCTCTCCTCTCAATGTTTTCAACAGCTCTTCCCATTTAACATTCTCTCACACCCACCAACAATCCAAAATACTAAATAAATTCAGCAACCTGTTTTATGTCCTGCTTTCTGATAGCTGAAGAACATACTGTTTTGTATTGGCTTCATTGTAATTTTGTTGAGAAAGGATCTTCCTGTATAGCTTTGGCTCTCTTGGAACTCCCCATGCAGATCAGGCTGGCCCTTGAACTCACAAAGATCTTATGTCTCTGCCTCCTAGAGTGGCTTCATTGTAAATTTATGATTTCCAAACTCCTAACACTCATCCATTGTTCTCGATTATCTGTCTTTTCCTAAATACCTGTCATTCATTGTTTTGGCGGTTCGTTTTCTTTTTTCTCTTTTTATATCTCTGTTAATGGTTTAATTTGTTTCACTAAGATAATACAATCTTGCAAGTTTGAATTCCTACAGTTTCCTTTCTCATTTCCAGGTATGCCCATCTCCCTTTCCTTAACCCAAGAATATGCCGTTTCTTTTGGGGCTCTTTCCATCTACCTGACATTCTCTAACCTTCGCTTAGACATTTTGTGTACTCACCAGTCATGTGGGTTGCAAAATGAATAGATGGAAGGAATACGCTTGCCTACTTTTGTTTCCATTTCCCTCAACCTCTGCTGCTGGGCTTCAACCTCAACAGCCCTGTGTGATGACTGCAGGATCATTAGGTGGCTCTCACCAGCTCATTGCCTTCATTGCTATTCCCCTTAGCCTACAATACAGTCAGGGCTCTTTCACTGTTTGTGTGCAAAATAAATTCTTTTCCTGAGCAATAACCACCATTCATCCTTCTCTTCTTTGCTTCTGAACCTAGGGCCACACACTAGGCAAGTACTCTACCACTGATCTTATATCGCCAGTCCTCTTTTTATCTTGAAATGGGCCTGGTTGCCTGCAGTAGACATGCCTTTACCTCTGGAGTAGCTGAGACTACAGATCTGTCCCATTCAGAAGACTCTAGACTTCTTTAAAGGCCTACTGACAATGCTTCTTTAAGCACAATAGAGTTCTTCTATAGTCGTGGTAGTTCTAAACTTCTACTAAATGGATAGAAAATGTTTTTTCCATTTTCTCACACCTGATTTCTTAGCCTGAGGACACCATAGAAGATCTCCTGGGCAGACTGTTCTGGGAGGGAAGCTTGGTTAGTGTCATAGTGTGCTTTCTGTTGCTATAGCAAAGAACCATGACCAAAGACAACTTGGGGAGGAACAGGTTTAATTGCCTTATACTTCACGTCACAGACTGTCACTGTCTCGGAGGGAAGGAACTCAGGCAGGAACTGGAAGGCGGAAACTGAAGCAGAGACCATGGAGGAACACAGCTTACTGCTTTGATCCCTGTGGCTTGCTCAGCCTCCTTATACGGTTCAGGACCACCTCTCTAGCGATGGTACTGGCCACAGTAGGCTAGGCCCTCCTACATCAACCAGAAATCAAGAAGATTTCCCATAGATATGTATGCCCACAGACAGTCTGATGGATGTGATTTCTCAGTTGATAGTCCCTCTTCCCAGAAATGTCTAAGTCTGTACCAAGTTGACAAAAACTAACCAGCAACTTCCATAACCAAGCATATGCTCTTTGTTTTGAAGAAGGCCTAAAGATGGGTGATCTAATAAAAATTCAGGTGTGCCTTGTTCAGACTGGGGTAAATGCTCAGCAAACACATGTCAAATGCATAATAATAAATATTAAGCATTTGGTATTGCTAGGGAGTTCCTACCAGTTAAGGGACAGCTTTCCAGTTAATAGATTAAAAAGACTAAGTCTTTTTCAATTTTTTTTTTTTGTGTGTAGGTGTGTCCACATGGCACATGCCTTGTGCAAGTGCTATGAGTACAGCTGCCCACAGAAGCCAAAAGAATACATCATGTACTCTGGGGTTGGACTTAAAGGCAGCTGTAAACCGCATGACCTGAGTGCTGGGAATTGAACTCAGGTCCTTTGCAAGCACATGAAGCACTCTTTTTTTTTTTTTTTTTTTTTTTTTTTGAGACAGGCTTTCTCTGTTGTAATTCTGGCTGTCCTGGAACTCACTCTGTAGACCAGGCTGGCCTCGAACTCACAGAGATCCACCTGCCTCTGCCTCCTGAGTGCTGAGATTAAAGGTGTGTGCCACCACTATCCATCACATGAAACACTCTTAACTGCTGAGCTCTCTCTCCAGAGCTCCAGACTGTGTTCTTAAGCACTCTATTACAGTGTTTAGGCTGTAACACACTGTGCTCCACAGAAAATAAGAGCCTAGTCATTCCTTAAGAAACATACAGACTAGTCCAGGCGGTCAGGCCATACAGATGTGATGCAAGAAGCTGCACACCAACTGTACAGGCTAAACGAGCAGAGTTCTCAGTCTATTTAGAGATCTCCAGACCCTTCTTTCCCTTCTTGCTGTGTGTCTCAGATACTAATTGAAATTTAAAACCAAAGTTTAGTTTAAAAGCTTACTGTGAAACATGTACATACATATGTGATATACATACTCATATACTGATACACTGGGAGAGATAAAATATAGATTAAAATCAATGATTTGACTATGGAGCAATAAGAAGGCAATTGGATAAGTTTGCATTTAGTTTTATTAAAGTTACATATGTAAGTTTAAAATAGAACATTTTTTCCCTTCAAAGTATTCCTTTAGAATAGTTTATCATGTTAATTGACATTAATAAAAATAAGCTCTGTTTATTAACAAGTAGGTAAATTTGAGTATAGTGGTACATACCTGTAATCCTAGACTGGGGAGGCTGAGGCAGGAGGATCACCTTGAGTTTAAGTTTGATGTTGTCCAGGGCTACATAGTGAGTTTCAGACCAGATTGGGCCATAAAGTGAGACCCTGTCCCAAACAAACCAAAATGGAGTGGGTAGCTTCAACTGGATTTGTCTTTAATGAAAAACTCCTGTTTTTTCCCAATTGAGAAAAACACTTCAGAGCATTTGTCTTCGGTACATTTTTAGAAGAATGTATAAAATAGGAAAATGAGCATTTTCAATATTCTGTGCACTGAAAAATTAGACAGCAAGCCACAACTTCCCTGTTGTCTACAGTCATCTATTCTTAGCAGCTTCTGAAGCAACAGCATGAAGAAACAGGTTCTGGGTCCCAAAGGGCTTCCTAGAACATTTGGCACTTAGAACAGGAGTCGTGAAGAGCTTACCACACATCAAGGGGGAAAAAATTGTGCATACATAGTTAACACACAAGTTTAAGAAGAAGCATAGTTCAGCCACGATTGAAGGCCCAGATCTGCTTATCTGTAATGTGAAATGGGCAGCCTATGTTTGCTCCAGGCAGTTCAATAGTACATCTTCTTCATAGCAGGTATTGAGTTCCCAGTACATGCACACACAAACACTACAAAGTCTTGTATCTAAACTGTACCTGATTGGGGGACAACCTGGAGTTCCTTTATTCACATTCACTTTCTTTGCTGTACTCAGGATGGTTAATAAGCTCCCTGTTGCACGGTTATTCCTATAGATATTGTCTAAACCCATGCTGTCCACGCCAGAGCCAACAGCCACATGTAGTAACTGATAAGCTATGGCTACCGATGTGATGAAAAGTATAAAATACACACTTCAGATCAAAGACCTGGCACAGAAGACAACACAAAACATCTCAGTAACATTCAATATATTGAGCCATATATTAAAATATTTCAGAGAGTCTAGATTAAACATTAATCTTACCTGTTACTTTTCACTTTTTAAAAGCCTGGCAATAGGAAATATAATCCTCTCAGTTTCCATGTTAGAGCTCCATTATTACTAGCCTTGTCCTTTACTGTAAAGCTTAGGCATTATTTTATTTATTGTGAATTTTAGGTAAGGGATAGAGATTCTATTTGGTCTTTTATCTGTACATTGAAACAAAGAGAGATCACTCACATTTCTATATGCTCTTTTATGGTTCCGTGTGTATGAGTGTTTTGCCTGCATGTATTTTCTTGTGTATATGTTTGTGCACCATATGCATGCCTGATGCCCAAGGAGACCAGAGAGGGTATCAGATCCCATGGAACTGGGGTCACTGATGTTTGTGGCCACCATTTGGGTGCTAGGAATTGAATCTGGGTCCTTTGTATAAACAGCAAGTACTCTTAACTGTGAGCCGTATTTCAAGCCCTTTCGTACACATTTCTTAAATTATCTTTTAAATTATGTATAGATGTCTACATGAGGTACCAGGGGAGTCAGAAGAGAGTAAGCAGATCCCTGAAGCTGAGTTATAGGCAGCTGTAAACTATGTGGTGTTGGTGCGGTGAGTCATCTCTTCAGTCCCTTTCTAAGACTAAATGCTTTCAAATTCCATCTCACATTTTTCGACTACTGAATATCAGATATGAAAATGTCTCCGTGTCCTTGAGCTGGTGACCGGGCTTCCTCTTCAGAGGTGCCAGTTTCCCTCCTCACAACCACTCCTGTTCAAATTGGCAGGTTTGCCCAGCCTGTCTGTAGTTACTACTATATATCTGCCTCTCCCTGATTCAGATGGGCACCTGACTGCCCAGGAGGGCAACCATGACAAGAAAGGTAAAGTTGCTATTTAGCTTAGTCACTACTCTTATTGATGCAGAAATGTAAAAGTTTCTGTAATTCTTTTAGAAATCTAGATTAAGAAATTATTAAGGGATATTTAACGTATTTAGACACGAGGAACAAGCAAATAAAGCTACACTGAGATTCTGTCTCACCCTGGTCAGAATGGTTAAAGACAATGAACAGCAAATGCTGCTGGGTGCATGTGTATCCTTACACAGTTGCCAGCCATGTAGATCACTGTCGCTACATTGGGAATCACTATGGAGGCTACATAAAAACCTAAAATGAGAATGGCCACACAACCCAACTCTACCACTCCTAAATAGATAATCAGCACACAGTACAGATATGTGCACACTCTTGTCATAGCACTAGCCACAGTACACTAATTAGCTAATCAGCCCAGGTACCCATCAGTGGATGAATTAAACAAAGACAATGTGATATGAACAAAACACTGCATTGTTCAGCCAGGAAGAGAAACGAACTCATGCAACTTGCAGGAAAATGAATAGAACTGGAAAGCATCATGTTAAATGGACTGTCAGACCTCAAAGACAAATACAGCATATTCTCTCACATTCAAAATCCAGATCGAAAAAGACATGAACGTAGAAGGGACAGTCATTGGGCTTTGGGGAACCAGAAGAGGAAGAGGGAACATGGGAGTAAACATGATCAACATGTATGAAAATGTCGCAGTGAAACTCATTATTTTATATAAGACATAAAATTTGTTTAATGTGAAAGTCATTGTAGCTTCCACTACAATGACTTTTATCTTTTTATTTTTATTTTTTTAAACCTTATTATTTTTTTATCTTTTGTGTATTGGTGTTTTGACTGCATGTATGTCTGTGGGAGGGTGTCAGATCCCCTGGACAGTTACAGACACTTGTGAGTTGCTGTGTGGGTGCTGGGAACTGAACCCAGGTCCTTTGGAAGAGCAGACAGTGCTCCTCACCACTGAGACATCTCTCCAGCCACCTCACCCCATTGTGTAATTCTTCTGGCTTCTATTGGAGAAAGCCAGTTTCATTCATAGGCTTAGTCTACATTTTAAACCACAAGTGAAACACTTTGGACTCAGTGGCTTTATTAGATCAGGGCCATAAAGAAAAAGAGAAGTGAAGCGGTGAATCAGTGCTTCTGAGACTGGTATGACTGTGTGTGAGACAGGATGTCTCTATAGCCCAGACTGCCAAGGATGCCCTTGAACTTCTGGTTTTCCTGTCTCCTCAATAAGTGCTGTGCCTCCATATCCAGTTGTCATGGTGCTGGGGAATCAAACCAGGGGCTTGGTGCGCTTTAGGGCCAGCACTCTACCAAAGACTTCCCACCCCTAACCAAGATCAGTATAAATATGTAAAATATAAGCTGAATAGTTGAAAATACTTCAAAAACTGAGATTAAAAAGACTTTTTGCTAGGGCTGTAGCTCAGTGATAGAATGCTAACTTGCCAAGCATGTGAGACCCTGAGTTTGATTCCCTGCAGTTTAAAAACAAGTAGAAAAAAAGTGGGAGGATCTTTCAGACAGGATCTTGACCACAAATCCCAACCTTCCTTTAAACTTGAGATCATCCAGCCCGATTGCTGGGATTTAAGGTGTGCGCTATCAAGCCAGTCCAAGATAATGGACTTTTGTCCAAGGTTATAGCCGGGCATGATGGTACATGCGTATAATCCCAGCACTTGAGAAGTTGAGGCATAAAAATCAGTCCAAAGTCAGCTTCAGCTACACAGGACATGAGGCCAACCTGGGTTACATAAAACCATCTGAAAGCAGGGCATCACGTGACATGCCTTTACTCCCAGGCCAGAGAGGGCTATATATAAAGTGAAATCCTGTTTAAAGCAAAATGTCTGAAAGAAAAGGGGAGTAACAAGATGGCAGGCAAGATGGCTCACTGGTTAAAGACGCTTGCTGCCAAGCCTGATGACACAAATTGATCCCCAGGACCCACATTGTGAAAGATTCCTGCAAGTTGTCATCTGACCTCCAAAAAGCGCTGTGGCGTATTCACACCCACAGACGAATACCTAAATGAAAATACAAAAAAGGACTCACAATTCTGCTCACTGTATTTTACTTTGTTAGTAGAATATTATCATTGCTTTAAAGTTTTCTGTTCTTGTGTGGGAAATGTGGTGGTAGACTCGGTCTGGCTTCAAATTTGAAGCAGTTCTCCTGACTCAGTGTGCTATAATTGCAGGTGTGTGCTATTGCTCCTGGCTAGAATCTGATTTTCTAATCAAATTACCTGCATTTACACATGTACACATAATTTAAAAAATGATTTGTTATACTGAAGTTTGATATTTTAAGTAAAAATATGTAAGAGAAATATTCAAGAACCAAGATTTTATATATGTTTTTCAAGACAGGGTTTCTCTGTTATAACTCTGGCTGTCCTAGAACTCACTCTGTAGACCAGGCTGGCCTCAAGCTCACAGAAATACACCTACCTGCCTTTGCCTCCCAAGTGCTGGGATTGAAGGCATGTGCTACCACTGCCTCACCCATTAATTTGTATTTTTAAGGATTTTGTTTTTAATTGTGTTTGTGTGTGAGCATGTGCACATGAGCACAGATGTCCTCAAAGACAAAGGTGTGGAATCCCCCTGGAGCTGCCCAATCTGGGTACTGGAAACTAAACTCAGGTCCTCAAGCCAGCACTCTTGATTGATGACCCATCTCTTTAGTCCTTTACTTAAAATTTTAATATTTTAAAATTTGTTTTAAATATGAGATGCAGCCGAGTGTGGCGACACATATGAAGTAAGCCCAGAATGCAAGAGACTGAGGCAGGAGGACCACAAGTTTGAGGTCAGCTTGGGATACATAAAAAGATGCTGTCTCAAACACATGCACACATTTTTTTAGTCTTAAAAATTATCAGTATAATATGTATTATACTTATATATAAAATATAGCCCCTAAGTGACAAGCAAGACTGGATGCAAAACCCAAGTTCAGATCATTGTTGCTTTGGTCCTTTTTCAAGTTTGTGATTTAAACAAAAGAAACACCCGATTTTAAACCACAATCTTTACTTAGTCATTTAGGAAGAAAGCATTGTTTTAAACTTCATGTGTACGGGTGCTTTGCCTGCATGTAGGTCTGTGCACCACCTTGCACCCTCAGAGGTTGGAAGAGGGTGTTGGATCTGCTGGAACTTGAGTTACAGATGGTTGTGAGCAGTCATGTGCTGGGATTGGAACTCAGGTTCACTGGAAAAGCAGTAGCCAGTGCACTTAACCATTGAGCTATCTCTCCAGCACCAGGAAAGAATGTTAGAAATAAGAACAGGAGGTAAGAGGTAAGAGCAGTATGTGAAGTGATTACTGTTTAAATGTTGGTATGTATCAGAGGCTCATAGTTTATCTGAGGATTCCAACACAGTAGTAGTAGTAAACGTGGGCCAGAGGAATTAAGTATTGGTTATTTTCTTGAAGCTTCATCAAGACAGGAAATACATTATTTGAAGCTACTGAGTATTCTAGTGATGAAGATTTGGATCTGAATAACTGTTACTTAATTATGTGTAAACCATGTTTGGAATTACAAAAACCAGATATAATACTAGGACATCACTCAAGTGAAACTGTATCCCCAATAGGCCTTTTTCCCCCTCGCTTAATATTTATTTTTAAATCATTTATATTTATTTATTATACATTTTTATTATATATTTAAAATTTTTATTTATTGTGTGTGGAAGGGCACGCCTGCCACATTTGGTCAGAGGACAACTTTTGGGAGCCGATTCCATCAGGTGGGACCCAGGGATCAAACTTGGTCAAGCCTGGTGGCTAGCTTTACTTGCTGAACCATCTCACTGGCCCCTAGGTTTGATAGTTATGGTAGAAGACATCTGATATGTGTCATTACAAATTACAAACTTCTCAAAGCTATTTTCAATGCAAGCAACAATGTAAGGTTGCATTCTTTGTAGTTTTCTTAAGAATCAAGCATTATCTTATATCTTCTGGGATCGTTCGGTTTACCCTGTTCAATTCATTGAGCCTATATTAGCACTTGCTGTGTTAGGTATTCTCCTGGGTTCTAGCAGTCTTGTGTGAGCCGCACCCACAGTGGTGTTGACATTTCAACTAAAACCCATTCTCAGGGTGTGGTGAGACACTTTATGCCCAGTAAGACATTGGGAGATGTGGTCAAGGAGTAGAAAGGCTTCCTTTGTGTGCATGCCTTTGACAGGATGGTAGAGGGGTGGAAGTCAGTGAGACTTTGTAGATAGGAATATCCTCAAACTCATGATCCTGCCTCAGCCTCTCAAGTGCTGGGATTAGACATGTGCCACCACTTAAAGAAATGGATGTTTTTAGTAAGAATACTTGGGGGGTTTGCTGTTGTTTTTAAGATAAGGTCTCTTTATGTAGCCAGGTTGGCCTCAAACTCACAAACCTTCTGCCTCAGTCTCCCAAACACTAGAGTTACAGGTATATGCCACCATACTCAGCTTAAGATACTTTTTAAAAATAAGGAGAGCCAGAGGCACCGCATGTAATCAAGATGCAACTCTTTGCAAAAAGTAAAAGATCAGGAGAACCCAGCTTGCTATGATGGAATAAGTAACCCAAGGGAATTTAGCATATGGGGGGTGGTGCTGAAGTCTGCTTAACAGCCTGAAGCCCTAGCGCTAACTATTTTAGTGTGCTCAGATTACCACTGAACAAGCACAAGACAGCGGCAGTCAAAGTATTTCTGTTGGGCTGGAAAATACTGCAACCAAGCTCACCATGTGACAAGTTGACAATTATTGTCTAAATGGGCCATAGGTTGAACAGGCAATTTTAGAGAAACTCAAAGAATTGTCTCATTGTCTGGAATTCATGGACCATTGGAGGGAGCACCATCCACTGCACCCTTCCTTTCCCTAACTCTGTTCATAAGATCTGGTTTTGTAGGTCAAAAAGGAAGAGTGCAGTTTGACTGGCCAAGTTTGGATACCTCTTTAACAGTGTATAGGTATTACCTGATGGGGGAAAAATTAGCATGATGCCAGTCGCAGCTTATAATTTCATCGTCATTACGCACTGCGTATCAGTTTCATCTCACATAAGGGTGAGAAGGCTGCCTAAGACAGAACATTTCATTTTCCTTCAAATTTGTTTTTGCTGTCCTTGGCTTCTCTTCAAGCCATGGTGTTTTAACATGGCACTAATTCCTTGTCAATTATGAGTACAGATGACCTACTTTTAGTTTGCAAACATAGACAACAATAAAACATTTTCAGATAACAAGGTGATCTAAAAAGAAAGAAGAAATCCATGACACATATGACTAAAACACAAACACCATCCTTTGTTTGTTTGACTCGCTAGTCCAGCCTGGCCTTGAACTTGCAGTGATCCACTTATTTTAGCTTCCCAAGTGCTGGGATTACAGGCACGATTGCATGCCCAGCCCCTCCTCTTAAATTAGGCATTTAAAACATTCTCTTCTCGAGCTAAAATGACAAAGATAATTGTTCCCTGACTTGTGGTTGTTTTATAAGACAATTTGGTATTTCCTATCAATTTAAACATTTAAGGAATCACAGTATTAGCTATACATTTAGAAGAAGGTATTTCTTCCTATAAAAAAGATCCCTAACATGTTTACATAATCAAATAATTTATTACTAATATTTCACAAGTAATATCATTTTATTACTATAATCACAAAATCATAATTTCTGTACAGGAATGTATAAGTGAACATTAATCAACGCATTGCTAATTTGCTTCATAATGAGGATAAACATACTACAGAACATAAAGAAAAAAAGATTGTAAAATTTTCTGGCCTTGCAGTGCACTTTTTAGTGCAAGTATTTAAGACACAATAGTGTTCAATTCAGCAAAGTATTGCAGAATGTCATGCCACAGTCCACTTAATTCAAAGTTGGTCAGGACATGCAGCTTTTAATAAAATGTCAGCGCATATGTTTGTTTATATATAGATATATATAAAAAAACCACATGTAATTCATAAAATATATAGTGGTTTATTTAGATGGTTTCTAGATGATCTCACTGAGGAATCCAATGTCTCCTTAACAGGAATAACGTTATCGCTAGGCAATGGCTTTGGCTTCAGGTAGGAATGCTTCCCAGTACTTTATCAGCTGTGGGCAATAATAAAAAGATATTTTTGTTACATTTTGGTCATTTTAACGCATATATCCTTTTTTTCAAAAGTATATACATAAACAGCTAACACTAATGTAGTCTTTTTTAAAATTCATACATGTAACTGTTCATGCTTATGAGGAATCATCTGTTTTTGTTTGAGAAAGAGTCTCATTATTAGCTTAGGCTGGCTGTAAATTTCAGGTTTTCTTACCTCTGCTACTCCAGTGCTCTAGTGTGCAGAACCATACCTAGCTGTGTATGGTTTATGCTGTTTTTCGATGGCTTTTTCATAGAGGCTCTCCCTACTACGTAGACCTGTCTGGCCTTGATTCTGCAGCAGTCCTGCAGGTGTCTTATTGTGCCGGGATTATAAGTGTTCATCACCACGCCTGGCTACATATGGTTTTTAAATGGATCATTTCCTCACCAGATGTCTTATCAACAGAATTAATATATAACCTATTTAAACATTACTCCTAGCTAATTACAAATTCTGCTGTAAACAATGTAATTAAAAATAATGTATCCTTTATATGTTCTAGATGCATCCAAAATTATACATAGAATCATACTGTTACCAAATAGTTACAAACACTAAAGTTATCTAATTAGAATGACTATTTCCAACATAAAGCAACAGCATATCCTAATTTCTAGGATATTCACATTTTTATTGCTAGTTAAGAAGACTGGGATAAAGGAGGGGAAAAAGCCAATATTAAGTAAGGAAGGAAAACAAGGACTGGGCAAACTGGCTGCCAGTCCCTGGGTCACCCAGTGACTAGACTGATTGACTATACACTAAAAAGCTAACATTAACATTTTTTTGGAAACAGATTTATCTGACTTAGTTCTTTTTTGTTGTGGTGGTTTTGTTTTGTTTTAAGACATGGTTTCTCTGTGTAGCTCTGGCTCTGTAGTAGACCAGGCTGGCCTTGAACTCAGAGATCCACCTGCCTCTGTCTCCCAAGTGCTGGGACCTCCAATTAAAAAAATATAACTTTATTAACTTACTTGAAAATGGTATTGTATAGTCCTGGTTAGCCTGAAACTTACTACACAGACCAGACTAGGGTGTGTGACCCTCCTGCCTCTATCTCCTAAATGCTGGGATCACTGGCTTACACCACTTGTGTCTGGCTTGAATTTGAAGACACATTATATAGACAAGTTTCTATTTTAAAACTACTAGAAGAATTATTTCTATTAAAGGCACTAAGTTATTTGATTTATACAAGCAAAACTCTATTTTTATAGACTTTATTTAATGTATCATGAAAGCTCATAGTCCTAGGTAAGAAAACAAATGGCAGTTGTAACATCCAAGTACCAAGAATGCCAAATAAAACAAATTATCAAAATACTACAAAGAAAACCTTTAAAACATTCATTTTCAGTCTAAAGTCTCACTCTGTTGTGAGAGAGAAATGTACTAGAAGCACTTAACCCACTAGTCTGTCTGATAAGGAAGGGAAACCAGGACTGTAAAGCCAGGAGCTATGGTGTATCCCTACAACCTTGGTACTAGGCAGGCTGAGGCACAAGGATGGCCATTTCAAAGCTACCTTGGGATATATACAGAAACAATCTCCAAAACTGAATGAACCTCACAGGTAAGGGGAAAGTTGCTCATGTGATATTTTAAAAATATTTATTTGATTTTATGTGTATGGGTGTTTTGTCTGAATG
Source organism: Cricetomys ansorgei (assembly GCA_026225945.1). Lineage (NCBI taxonomy): Eukaryota > Metazoa > Chordata > Mammalia > Rodentia > Nesomyidae > Cricetomys > Cricetomys ansorgei. The sequence goes on from JAMJFZ010000242.1 coordinate 8,494,859, forward strand.
CATATGTACCACATGTATGCTTGATGTTCTGGGAGAACAAAGAGGGTGTTGGATCCTCTGAAACTGGATGTGAACTGCTTTGTGGGTGCTAGGAATTGAGCCTGGGTGCTCTTAACCACTGATTCATCTCTCTAGCCCCTCTGTGACTTATTATGGCCTAATATTGGGAATAGCATATCTGTGTATTATTCAGCAGAGGCACACAGATCAAAGATTGTCTCTGAATACTTTAGCATTTTCCCCTTTGTCATCCTAGCTTTCTTTAGTCTGCTTTAATTTTTCCTCCAGCTTAAAAGCCTGTTAATCATCCTTAAAATGACTGTCTGAGAAATCCTAGAAGCTATATGTAAAATAAGCTTACCTGCTGCTGTGTTTGTACCAGTGATTCCAAATATTTGATGATAACAGTTTTAAAATCTTTCACTCGTTCTTTCTGTTAAAGTACAATACATTAAAAAAGGACATTAGTAGGAAACTAAATTTAATTTTACCACAGAGCTGCAGCAAAATTAAGGAGAGTATGGAATATGATACATGCCTCAAATCTTCCCACTTCTTTTCGAATTGTTTTAGAGATCTGTTCAAAATCTCTCTCTCCTTGTTGTACTTTCGCTTCCCACTAATGAAAACAAGAGAAAAAATTCTTATTTTTGCCTGGATATACTGTCATAATTACTCATTTAACATAAACAAAATGCCTAAAGAAACAAGAATGTTCAATATTGGGAAACCCAATCTAACATAATTCAGTGGTGATTCTGAAGTGGAGTTGAAGACACAACTCAGTGAATAGGGCACTTGCTGTACAAGCATGATGATCAGAATTAGACCCCTAACACTCATGTAGATGCTGGGTAGGCATGGCAGCTTGCTTGTAATCCCAGCACCCTGCAGGCAAAGACAGCCAATCTCTGAGGAAAGCTGGCTAGCTAGACAAACCAAACCAGCAAGCTCTGGATTCAAGTAAGAGGCCCTGACTCAATATATAAGGTGGCAGGTGATGGAGGAAGACACCCAACATGAAACTCTGGTCTCCACATGCATGCACACACATTTATGTCCATGCATATACACATATGCCCACACACATTATATATGCATACATGCAAACCCCATACACACGCAAAAAAAAAGGTTATTTGGTTTATTTTACTTTTTAGTGGTAGAAATACATGTCAGCTTAATTTTCATTAATAGTTCATTGCTACATTAAGACTAGAATACTTCAATATTTAATGAACTATAGTGTCCTGCCAGGTATGGTAGCTCTCGCCTGTATTCCAACACTGAGACAGAAGGTGCAGGAGGATTGTGAATTCCAGGCCAGCCTAAGGTAAGATGATTAGATTCTGTCTCAAAGCCAACAAATAAAGGAACCACCTTACTCAATGCCCATTAGATACAAGTGGAGGGATTTCGAGTATAAAGCTCATTATTGAATAAATTAAAAGTTCCAAAATTCAATTTTTACACATTTCGAAATATACTAACAATATTAATTCCAACAACACATGTTTATCACAGTTCATATGCTCATGGAAATACTTCAACACATGACAAATAACATTTTGTAATGGTAAAATGACTAGATTTCTTAAAAATAGAACTATTTATTATCTACTGAAAACTCATCAATAATCATTAAATTCAGTATGGTAGCAACAAAATGTGACTAGTGACAAATGAAATAGCTGAAATCAAGATTTAAGCAATGAAATGGTATTTTCCCACTATTTAACCAAAATGCTGGTCCATACGCTGCAAAGAGCAGGTGTACTTATTTGTAGTAATATAAAGGTTGTCCTACCTCTTCAATTTCCTTATTGAAGCATGGCAAAAAAAGTGTATAAATTATAATAAACTTATACAAATTTATTAAAATACCATATATAATGCATATATATGGGAGATAATGTTGCCTAGAGAACTAAATGTGGTAGGTCTACCTTTACAACCAGTTTTAGACACAAAATGAATAACCATCTGAAATCAAAACCATTTGAAAAGAAATGTACACAAATACAAAGGTTTTAGTTAAAGTCTAAAAGTTAATTTTAGACCGCTTCCTTGCATGGCTCTCTACTCATTCCATAGTCATGTAAGGTAACAAAGGGTTTTAGAGACTTTAATGATGATAAAAAAGTTAAATACTTCTACCTAACCCATATAATTCATAAAAATATGGAGAAGTAGCGAAGTGCTGAATGATTCAGAAAAAAATATGAAAAATTATGCATATATGAATGACATGACAAATCTGAGTAAAGAAATAAAGCATTATTAATTACCTCTCTTATTTCATTCTTAGCTTGTTGAATTTTATCTGGTTTGTTGGCAACCATCATTTTTGCCTCAGTTTCACGTTTTTTGAGCAAAGTAATTTGAGCGTCTTCCCATTTCTGCCAGCATTTCATCCGATGGTCAAACACACCCTGTAAATGATGGCATGAGGCTGTTAAGCAACACTGTAAAATGCGCTCACCAAAAATATAAGTTATTATATTACTATTATTATTATAACACTGCATATATAAAGCCAACTATGTAAATGTTATCCCAGTATATGGAGACAGTGAAAATATGCACACTAAAAGCTAATTTCACTAGCTTTTAGGATTTTAAATGTGACTTGCCGTAAGGCGTAGAAGAGTTAAAAAAATAAAAAAAGATGTATTTAATGAAAAAATACTGATGCACATTAGAAGTTCTTGTACTGAACAATATAAAAAACAGATGTAAATGTTGGAAAAGCAGAAACTGAAAACATAAAATGGGCTGTGCCAGGCCAGGCCCACCCTGCAATCCCAGTGCCAAGAGACAGGGGTGGGAGGACCGTTGTTAAGGTTGAGACCGGCTTGGCTTATATGGTAAGTTCTAAGCAAGCCAGGACTACAGAGTGAGACCCAGCCTTTTGGTTGATATTTTGTTGTTGTTGTTGTTGTTTTCGAGACAGGCTTTCTCTGTGTAGTCCTGGATGTCCTGGAACTCACTCTGTAGACCAGGCTGGCCTCAAACTTCCGGAGAGCTGCCTACCTCTGCCTTCCAAGTGCTGGGATTAAAGGTGTGTGCCACTACCCCCTGGTGTGAGAAGATCTGGACTTAAATATACACAGAAGAAAAAAGAGGGGATCCCCGAGTAATAGAAAATAAAGTACAAATGTCTAGATAACTCCAATAGAAAAAAGCAAACAATAAATTAAAAAGAAAAAGGCCTACCAAAATGCGGAAGAGATGTGTCCTGTAGATGGTGAAAACGGCCAAAGAGGACAACTAGAAGGCAGAACTAAATGAAGAAACCAGCACATAGACTGTATAAGAAGGGTCTGTCAGAGTTAAGATCAAGTAAATGAAGAAGTAAGTGAAATACAGATAGCAGGGCAGTGGTGCACCCATTCAACCCCAGCACATTGGAGGCAGAGGCAGGTGGATCTCTTGTGAGTTTAAAGACAGCTAGATTTACACAGAGAAACCCTGTCTTGAGAAAAGAAAAGAGAAGAAAAGAAAAGTGAAATACAGATACAGGAGAGCAACTAAGGTGTGACAAACAAACAAACAAACAAAAAACCACTGGGACAGGATGGAAGAACCTGTTAAGGATTTCTTTTCTGCTTTGATGTTTGGAGTATGTTAAAAGTTTAATATTTACTAACTCAACAAATGAGCCAACTATTTACAAACCAGGTAAAACAAAAAGCACTACACCAGAGACATTCCATTTTAAAAAATACTTTATAAGAAGCAGTGAATAACCGAATATTATGGTTTATGCTGTAATCCCAACCCATGGGAGGCAAAGGAAAGAGAGTCATGAGTTCAAGGCCACCTTGGTCTTGACCCCGCCTCAAAACAAAACAAAAACAGAACTTGAAGAACATGGGCCTAAAGAAATACAAATTTTACTCATTTCAAGCCTGACCTTGTATCTAAGAAGTTCCTCTTTTGTACAGTGTACCTCTGTAGTAATCCTCAAAAGTACTCCTAAATGCAAATTATCATATTCATGTCATATTGACAGGAATAAAATAAAAGGCCAGTTAATATCAAGTACTATTAGAGATAGATATGATATATGAAAAAAAAAGAACTAGGTAAAAAGAAATGAACAATTAATTCAAAGAAGAGAAAAAATGGCTTAGGGCTAGGTGTGGCTCAGTGGTAGAGGATGTACAAGGGCTTGGATTTGATTTGGAGTATTACATATACATGTAAAAAAAAAGTGTAAATTTTATCTCAATAAACTTAGTTTTTTTTTTTTTTGTTTTTTTGTTTTTTTTTTAAAGAAGAAGCCAGGCATAGTGATATATGCCTTTAATCCCAGCACTCAGGAGGATATCTGTGAGTCTGAGGCCAGCATGGTCTAAAAAGCAAGTTCCAGGACAGCCAGCGTTGTTACAGAGAAGGCTTGTCTTGAAAAACCAATCAATCAATCAATAAATGAAATTTGAACTTCAAGTCTATATATAACCGTTGGTCAATAATTCTACTTCTAAAAATTTTATATTAAAACAGCTATTGTCAAAATACCTTAAAAAATTAAGCTTGACTTGCTTGAACTAGCCATGGGTTTTATAACCAGGACAATATAAGCAGATGTAATGGGACCTGTAATCACAACAGGAGGCAGGAGACTTCCAAGTTTAAGATCATCCTAAATTATATTGTTTCAAGGCCAGCCTGAGGTTTATGAGACTCTTATTTCAAAAACCAAAGATAAATAAATAAAGTGACATATGAATGTTGATCCAGAGATAGCTTTGAAATGGATTGAGTCTAAGACCCAGGCAAAGAACAGCATGCTCCTTATTAAGAAAAGGAGGAATGAATTTGGGGAATGTAGTATTGACAAAAAGACAAAGCAAGTAGGGGTAGGGATAAAAATCAGCTCTGTGTACATGCAGAGCCAGTCTTATGAAAATACTCAAGAATCTTAACATATTAAAACAGACGTCAGAGAAACTAGAGGTCTTAGCTGTGGAGAGGGAAATAGCCCTTTTCAGTTATTAAAGTGTCCTGTTTATCTAACTGTTGCCTGTTACTAGCTCCTAGGACTCCTACCTCTTATGTTTGGGCAGCTGACCTGATCGATGTTTTAGTAGAAGCCGATCTCAAGAGCTTTATCTGCCTTCACAAAACCTGACCACAGCTCTGTAATTCTCTTAGTCAATCAATCTTCAGTATTTCAACACACCTTTGATATATTAAGTAGAAAAGAATTTTTGTTGATATGAATTCAGGTGCCTCTGGATTAAACAAAGTTAAATAACTTCCCAAGTTCAGTTGATTGTGGCACATCTTTTGATGCCAGTGTTCTCTAGGAAATTTTGGAAAACATGGATAGAATTAACTTAAAGGAATGTTGAAACCTAACATGTATAAATGTGTGACAGTGTGACAGAAGTTGTTCTTGAGGGATCAGCACAGGCAAGCCTACCCCTGCCATGGGGGGTCTCTCCCTGGGTAGCACTTCTCAACAAGTACTCAGACACTGTCGGTTCCCTTTTTTAATACACAGGTTTCTTAAGCATTTTTGTTTTGTTTTTTAGACATTTATTTTTACTTCTATGTATGTGTATATGTAGACGAGCACCTGTGGAGGCCAGAAGAGGGCGTCTGATCTCCTGAAGCTGGATGTGAGCCAGGCAGTTGTGAGCTATCCAATATAGGTGCTAGGAAGTGAACTAGGTTCCTCTATGAGAGCACAAGGCTCTTAATTGCAGAGCCGTCTCTCCAGCCCCTTGGGTTTTTCTTTAATTTAAAAAAAAAAATTAAATAACAGCTCTCATGTCTCTCTAGAGACAATTAGCAGATGATCAGACAGAAATAGGAATCACCATCTGGTGGTGCATACTGGTAATCTGGGTACTTGGGAGGTGGTGTCAGAAGGATCATGAATTCAAGGCCAGCCTTGACTACACAATACTCTCAAAAACAATAATGAAAATTATCAATCCTTGAAAACAAGGTCAAGATGTGGTTAAAAATAAAAGCTGCCTAAGTACAATAAAGTATGCACTAAAGCATGTAATAGCTCTAAACAAAAGAAACTCACCAGAAGCATAGGAGTTATTTAAAAAGAGTATACAAAGTTGGTAATTTTTGTCAACTCTAAGAAAGCATCATTTGAAAGTGTGATGAATCCTCTAAAGATAAGTCTCAAAACACCAATAAACAGGCAGTGTGCCAGTGTTGTCGCCATAGATGAACACTACTTTGCACAAGAGAGGAGAAGATGGTCTCATGAGCTCTCTGTTTGAGTTCAAGGTAAAGCAGAGGCAAATAGCAGGAACCCCCCCCTCCCCCGTTTTGACTTTCATCCATAACAGTAATTCAAAGATACTATAATAATCACAAAATATCTTCTGAAAAATGTTGGAAGGCTGATAGCTCACTTTGAGTATGACTACTGAAAGCATTTGCATAACACCAATTTTTAACTAGATTCCTTCTAAACTATTCAGAAATAGGTTTATTTAAAATTTAGTATCATCATTACACAATATATGGCCTAATTTAGTCTCATTTCATCTGTAAATATGTGACTACACAGTTGAGTATACAGACAGAAAATCCTTTTATTGCCCAAATTCATGATAAAGACCTCCTGAAACATTAACAACAATCACTCCCTGTTTTATCCTATTTCTTACTGTCTAGCAAGCTTTACTCCTGAGAATAGAGCTGGTAAGCACCTTCAGCTATGGCTAGAATGAGCAAATAAATGCAAAATAGTTGCAAATTTTCATATGAATATATAAATAAATGCATACTGTCTACTTATTTGGCATTCCTTAGACTTCTTAGAAACTGTCTATTGTTCTATCCATGCCATAAGAGAAAATATTAAGGTTCAAGTATTCATTCTGAAGTCATTTTTTATGTAGTAATACAGTATAAGATTTGCACACTTAAATGTATATCTAACAGAAAACCAAATGAGAGTGAGTGAGTGTGTGTGTGTGCGTGTGTGTGTTTGCTTGCTGTGTAATCCTGATTGGCCTAGAATTTACTATGTAGACAAGGCTGGCCCTAAACACGATACTCCTGCATCTGCTACCCAGGTTGTAGTATTACAGGCAATTCATACAATGTATAGTCTCAATTAGTTCTAAGGCAAATAGCTTAAGCAAAAAGAATGTAAGAAAGCTTGTAGGGCTTACTTTTACTGCAGCAATGAGACGAATGTAGTCGCTAAGAAGTTCTGAGAACATGTAAAAGTCTGCAAAAGCTTGTTCTTGATGTAACTGGTCAATCTTCTCCTCAACTTCTGCAAGCTGAGACAGAGCTCTAGATAGAGCAGTGTGGTCCTCAGAATTACCTAGCATGGCAGCACTCTTAGCAAAGGCAGCTGTGTTGGCTGAAAGTTCTGAAATTTAAAAAGAAAAAAAAAAGGCATTTATTATTTGCTATTAAAATTCTTCTATTATACTGATTGGCTAAATTTATTTATTCATGAATTAAGTAATGTTTTAAATTAATATGAAACAGTCAATAAAATGCCTTGGCATAGATGCTGTGGAGCCACCAATGCTGTGTGGAGTTAACAGCTGCAGAATACTCACCAGCATCTGCAAGGGCCTGCGTTTACTCCCAATCCCAGCACAGCCCTACAACCCTCCAAAATAAAAGAATCACGGCTTGTATTTTTAGGTGGTGAACTGTGTCTAAATAATCCAGTAACCTGTCTTCCCTCTTTTACCCCAAAGTGCTCACCGATTCTCTTCTGCACTCTTTTAAAGAGGTTAAGTGTATTTCTAATATACAAAGCATAAAAACAAAAGTTAATGCGGCTGGAGAGATACCTCCAAGAGTATGTACTGCTGGAAGACTCAAGTTTGCAAACCCACATACTGACACATGTAAGTAAATATAATTATAATTATTTTTTTAAAAGATCGCAATTAATTTATACTTTATTCTTTGGAATCTAAGCATGTCATTGAAAATAATGTCTGTTTTTAATGAGAATCTTATCTACCCAGAAAAAAAAACCAAAACTATAAACTTGTACATACAATTTATATCAATTTAAGTCATTTTTTGTGTATTTGTTGTACAATGATGTTAAGAATTAGATTTTTTTTTGTAAAGACATGAGCTAGCCTGGAACTCATTATTTAGTCCAGGCTGGTCTCACACTCACATCATTTCTCTAATCAGAATTTCTAGATTATTTTTAACATAACCATTTCAGATACTTCAGATGAAGAAAAATTGGGTGTTTAAAGGCTACTGACAATGACTAAGAATTACATTTTCTGAAAACTGCTCCATTGCTCTATAGTATATAAGTTCTTTTAAAAAAAAAAATCCAAAGCCCATTTCCTAAGAGATATATAATACAAACAGTAAGGCTATGACAAACTGTAAGTAATTAGTTTTGTTACTGTTGCCTTAATAATGTCTATTAAACATTATGTCACATAGTATCTTAGAAAAACACTATGAAGAGTCTTAGACTATGTTGAACACCCTCACCCCCAAAGTCAAACAAAGCAAACCAACCAACAAAAAAAAAATCTAACCCTAAAACTTTGTGAATTTAAAAAAAAAAAAAATCTCAAATTTTCTATGAACTTTTTACTCTCCTAAACCTAGTTTTGAATTCCATGGTTTTAACTTTTTTTCCCCAGTCTCTAGCTCAGGCTGGCCCTGATAGAGGATGGCCCTGAATACCTGACTGCTTTATGTGGTGATAGCTCAAACCCAGGGCCTTCTGCATGTTAGACAAGTACTACCAAGTAGGGGTCATCCCCAGCCCTTAAATATTATGATTACATATAAGCAAAATAATCCACAGAGCTTTTCAAGAATAGAGGCACAATACAAATGCTTCAAGAAAATCTGTAAATATCAATTTAAAATTTTTCCCACCATGGCTCAGAGAATTGAACTCAGGGTCTCATGCATGCTAGACAAACACTCTACCACTGAGCGCTAATCTGAGCCCTATAAATACAAATTTTAGAATCTCAAATTTATATTATAATCAGTTATTAATAAATCAAACAACTATATCTGTTAAATTACAAATATATCAAGAGTTACCCAAATGAGTAATAATTTTAATTTGAAATTAAAAGTCTTATAAGCTTTCGATTTTTCTAATTTGAAACTAGAAGTTAAATCAAAATACCGCTGAAAGTTTTAAGTTTGATATTGAACAAAATGTTCTTTTTCTATTTTGAGACAGTCTCACTATGTACTCCAGGTTAGCTTCAAACTCAATGGCAGTTCTGCTTCAGCCTCCTAAGTGTACCACATCTAGCACAAACTAGTTAGTCTCTGAAACTATTGTTTTATCCTTCCCATAATAATTTCAGAGTATTCACTTTAACAATGCAAACAAACCTTTTCTATGACAGACCAAGGCTTCAACACTGGCATGAAGTTTCCGAAGTTGCTGGTCAAGATTCTCAAATTGCTGTTGCTTTTCTTCAAACCACTAAGAAAAAAAAAAATGAAAAATGGAGCTAATTTAGGAGGAACGAACCATTGTAAATTAGGTTACCAATAGCAAGCTACCTTCCTTGTTTTAGAACAGCAAATTAGCCATATATAACCATGGTGGTCAACTGATGTAGCTCAACTGAACTCAATAAGCAAATTAATATCCTATTTTCTGCTTGTACAGCTTTAAAATGCAATTGTTGGGCTCATTAATTCATTTCATTATTCAAGTCGAAAAATCAGCTCTTACTGCATCCGATTCATTCATCTTGATTGTCATTTTGTTGACAGCGTCGGCAGCCTTGTTCACCATCCTCAATATTCCTGCTCCACTCAGAGCCTGTGTATTAACTGCTCTCGGCAGCTGGAATTGAATGACAAATAAGGGCAAACAAACCGGTTAAAAGCCTAGAGATTTAACAGGGCACAAAAGAAATCCCCTCCCAAAATAAAGAAAAGAGAGAGAAGAAAAGAGAAAAGAGGCTGTATTTTCTTTACTCTCATACATTTCAACAGTGAGATCTAATTTCTCAAATGCACTACTTGTACATTCTCAAAGGAAAACTTAAAAAATAGACTTTCCATTTGCTTTTCTTCTGCACGTTTACATTTAGATAGAACAAATGCTGTTTGTCAAAACACATTAAGAAATCTCCAAGCTCTAACACTGGCCACCTGCCTACAAGCACAAATAAGCTGCTTGTGAGCAAAGAAGCTCCTGAGAAAAATCTCCCCATGTTGTGTTAAGGCTGTGCTTTTAGTTTTGAGAGAATCCTGAGACTCAAGCAAAGTTTTTTTAAAATCTCAAGCAGTAACAATTAGGGCAGTGACACTAAAATTAGTTATAATCTATTAGATTAAATTTCTCAAGAAAGGGACTGATCATCCTCTTTGATTAAAAGAAGGTATTTGGTAGTAATTTAGTTAAGCAAAGACTCCCAAAACATGCTTTTTCTGTGTCCACTGAACTGTTTACTGAATAACTGATCTTGTATTAGTATGACAAACAGGAGTGAGATAATTTAAAATAGAAATACCTCTGAGCTTTCCAAGAACTGCCTTAAGTCAGGATCCTGAAGCAATGTTGGATGCTTTACTGTTCTTTGAAGATACCTATATTTAAAAGTTGAATTGATCCTATTTTAGTTCCATTTTAAATTGTTTCAACAAAAAAGCATAAAAATTGTTAGGAAAAAGAATCCTCAATATATCTCTTATTAGTCTGTACTCACTATGATTATCTAGACTTTTACACAATTGAACAGAGCATGGTGGTACACATCGTAATCCCAGAATTTGGAAGGCAGAGGCAGAGGCAGGAAGATCTCTGAGTTTGAGGCCAGACTGGTCTACATAGCAAGTTCTAGACCAGCTAGGTCTATATATGAAACTCTATCTCAGAGGGGAGGGGGGACTTTACACAATTTGGATAAAAGGTTTTGTTCATTTTTTAAAAAATTATGTATTTTTATTTTATGAATAAGTGCCTACATGGACCATATAACATGGCTGGTGCCCATGTAAGCCAGAGCTGGACTCAGAGATGGTTGTGAGCCACCATGTGGGTACTGGCAACAAATCCAGGTCCTCTGCAAGAGCAGCAAGTACTCTTAAACTTTGAGCCATCTCTATAGCCCCTTAATTTATCTTTTGAAAGGAAACACAGAATAAATAATTTATTCACTTCTCATTGTGACATTTTAGTTACAAAATGTGTTAGCTTCCCAAGGGCTGAATTACAAATGTATACTATCTTGGCTGGCAATTTCTCTATTTTTTAAGGTTTTATTTCACTAGTAACCCAATTTTAGTCATTATCTTCCTAGAAAAGCCTGTATTTGCTTGCCATCCCATAATTAGCAATCATGATTTCATGAAAGTGAAAAAGGTGAACTAGATGCTGATTTTCACTTATCTAATCCAGTTTTGGTAAAAATGTTTCCTTAGGGGCTAGAAGGATAGCTCAGCATTGGCTGCTCTTCCAGGGCACCTAGGTTTAATTCCCAGCACCCACATCCATCCATTCCGAGCAGCTCACAACCATCTATAATTCCAGTTCCAGGGGATTCCCATACTTTTTTCTGGCTTCCATGGGCACCAGGTATGCACATGGTACACAGACCTACATGTAGGCAAACATCCATATAGTTTTTTTTAAAGTTTCCCTAGATTAATGATTATATACAGTAATGCTTCTGTTTTATTTCACGAATCCCCAGGGCTTGCTACCTAGCCAGTCTCAACAATTGGTGAATTGGAGACTCCAGGTTTAATGAGAGACCTTATTTCAAAAACTTAAGGTAGTGTGGCCAGACAGTGGTGGTGCACACCTTTAATTTTAGCACTTGGTGGGGGGAGGGGCAGAGGCAGGCCAGTATCTGTAAGTTCTAGGCCAGCCTGGTCTACAGAATGAGTTCCAAGACAGAGTTACAACAGAGAAACACTACTGCAAAAAAAAAAAAAAAAAAAAAAAAAAAAAAAGCGAGAGAAAAACATTCTATATTTCAAGAAGCCTAAATAAAAATACCCATCAGTATTTATACTCTTAAACAGTTTTCTAAACACATTTTATAGATTACAAGCCTCAAGCAATAATACAAAGACTAATATACAACTAAGAAAGTTTGAGGTATATCATACCTTTATTTTTTTTAAAAAGTCATTTATGGGGTATAGGGTGCGTGTGCAGAGGTCAGGAGTAGGACAGCTTGCAAGAGTCAGTTTTCTCCTTCCACCACGTGGATTCTGAAGATCAGGCTCAGGTTGTCAGGCTTGGTAACCATTATCTTTACCTGCTGAGCCATTTCGCCAGCCCACATATTCCTCTAAAAACCACTGGATAGTATTATATTCATGCTGGAAGAAGTCTTAAGACTTAACTGTTTCGTTTTGTTTTACATAGGGTCTCACTATGAAGTCTCGGCTGACCTGGAACTCTGTAGACTAGGCTATCCTTGAACTTTTAGAGACTCACCTGTCTCTTTCCATAGTGCTGGCATTAGACACAGTTGGCAAGATTTAACTTTTTAACTATGGTAAACTCTGTTATCAAAATTCAGTTGACAATAGATCTCATTTTTATCACGGCACACCTAAGCTTTCTGTGGATTAAATTTCAGAAAACAATATTTGAGAAAAAGACATAAAACTTCTTATGGACTACAGCGAAGTAAAAAAGTAAATAAAAGATAAATGGCTTTTATAGTGTTAAAATTAAGAATAGGGTTTTAAACAATGAACATTTATAAAGACATGCCAACTTAGCAGGGGCACAGTGAAGCCCAGGTTCAAAGGAAAAGAAAGAAATGAAACATACAAACAGGAAAAGTATATATAAAAACAAGTATGAAGAGAAGAACAACAGGAAACTCGCTAAAGTAAAACTTAAAGGGAACTGAAGATGATGCCAGCCTCACACTCCTAAGAGGTGGCCAGCAGCAACTCAAATCTGCCTTAAGCAGAATGAATCGAGAAGAATCATTTGGACTTTCCAGTTTCTACTTGCATACTAAGACAAAACAGAACAAAGACGGATGCATAAAATCCTTAAGATGAACAGAGTTAAAAAGAACTTCTCTTATTTTAATGCAAACAAAATGAGAAAACAAAAATCAAAAAGTCTGGGTCATAGAAGACTGTCACCTGTTTATTGACTAGACATTTGCTGAGCACTGAATATATGCCAAGTATTATTCTGAGATTCTAGGATCCATGAGCATTCAGAAGTCATTAGTATCTCTTCTTTCATGGAATTCCAGTTTGGAAAAGAAGATAGAGAATAAGCTATAAACATAACAGTTACATAAATTACATAATATATAATATGGAACAAGGTGGCAAATCCTGTGAGAAAAGAAGAAAGACTGGGCACATGGGGCTAACTACATAAGATCCCACGGTCCATACCAATTTAGACAGGTCACAATGAATCCTGTTGTTAGAACAAGCTTTTCTTGAACATTTAAACTCAAAAAATAATGAGACTGAGATGGGTAAAAAGTAGAAATGCCTCGGATTCAAAAGGATCACTATGGCCCAGAGCAAAGTGGGTAACCAAAGAGACATGAAAAACACGGGAAATAACAAAATTAATGAGCAGTGCAGGTCAGATAGGGGTCTGTAGGCAATTATAAGAAGTTTAGCTTTACTGAGTAAAATTAGGGGTTAGTGCAATCTGCCTCAGTAAGGTGGCCTTGTTTGTTTTTAAAACTGTCTCATGAGGCCCAGGCTGGCCTCAAACTCTTTCTATGTAACTGAGGATAACCTTGAACTCTTGATCCTTTTGCCTCTACCTCCCAGGTGAAGGGATTACAGACTTTTGAAACAATATCCAGACCAATTTGTGTTTTAGAGGGATTATTTCTATATTTGCTGTATTAAAAAATAAAGAAAAGAGAACAGAATTGCCCAGGATAGAAGCAGGGAGCCCATGGAGAACATTAAGTCCTTTGGACTGCTAAGCCACTAGACTGAAGAGTCCAGGCTTCAGAAGCAAGCAATAGGACTTCCTAGTGTAGCCAGGCAGTGGTGGCCATGCCTTTAACCCCAGCACTTGGGAGGCACAGGCAGGCGGGTTTCTGTGAGTTTCAGCCAGTCTGGTCTACAGAGTGAGATCCAGGACAGCCAGGACTACACAGAGAAGCCCTGTCTTGAAAAACCAAAAATATAAAATAAAAAAAAAATAAATAAAAAAAAATTCTCTGATGTATCAGATAATGTCAACAGCAACCTACCTCCAAATTCCTTGATATTAAAGAGTAGGATTAACCAATCTATCATATCTGTTTGGGTCTTGCAAATGGAGATTTTTGTTTGTTTTCTTTAGGTGATTGAAATGAATTAATTATCCTAACCAATTAATTCAGAGATTAAGTATACACTGAAGTTATTTCTTGTTCAAAGTCACACGTATGTTGTAGTACAGGACTAATTTCAAATGTAAAGTCATCCTAAGTCATATTTCTCTGAATGCCTCAGTCTGTATTTGTTTGGCTTAAGATAGCCTTGCTTGACTTTTTTCTTTTTTTCTCTTTTTTCAATGCAGCCCAGGCTGGCATCCAAAATGTAGCAATGCTCCTGACTCACTCAACCTTTCAAGTAGGATTACAGGTATGAGTAACAATGCCCACCTAATAAACTCTCAAGTATTTTCTGCTTACTGTACTGAGTATGGCAGGGGGGTTTCGGTACTTAACTACTTTGTTTCTCTATATATGAAGTTTTATTACTACTGTGATTGTGGGCAGGCCTATACATGTGCCATGGCAACCATGTGGAGACAAGAGGACCACTTTGTAGAACTGGCTCACTTTCTACCTTTATGTGGATTCTAGGGACTGAACTCAGGTTTCAAGGCTTGCATAGCAAGCACCTTTACCTGCCGAGCCATCTCATTGGCCCAGGACAAACATTAGTTAAGCTGGAATCTCTTCCATTATGTCTATTCTACAAACCAACTAATTCCATTTAAAGCAGCATTCAACAAGTCAAAATTATCAGTAAAGGAGGGTGCCTGAATGGAGGAGGGGATGAATTAGAACAAAGTATGATAGCACGTGAAAATGTCATAGTGATACTCCTTACCTTGTATGCTAACTTAAGAATTAATTTTCAGATAGGCAAATGTATGACATTTAGGAGACTTTTAAGGGACCACTGAAGTGAAATCAAGATACTTTGTATTTCGTGAAGCTACATATGGACTATATGGTACAGTCAAGCTAGAAGGATACTGAACCATCAAATTCCATGTCCTTGGCACAACACATCTTCACTAAGTACCTTATCAAGCATGCCATCCAAAATGTTTCAAACTTACTCAAAGAGTATAGTGGTGCACACCTTTGATGCCAGCACTTGGGAGGCAGAGATGGGCAGATCTCTGAGTTCAGGGCTATCCTGGTCTACACTGAGTTCTAGGACAGCTGGGTCTTGAAAAACCAGATGCAAAAGCAAAAAAAACAAAAACCAAAACAAACAAACAAAAAAAAACCCAAAAATCAAAGAAACAGAACGCACACATACACACATCTTTACTCATAGGAAAATAAAACTTGAAAAGTCTCTCCAAAAGGTGTGCTGACATTTTCAAAATTAAGAAAGAGACTTACATGCCTTTATTCTTTAAAATATTCTTTTTTAATAATACAGTAAATTCTACTTACTTGCTAAATTTACTTGCTTAAACTTCTGACACAATTTAAATCATTTTGAGTAACTAGATTCTCTCTGAAATAACACTACTTTTCAGTCTTTCAAATCTAAAAATAGTAAACTACAAATTATTTAGCTTTTAAAATATTCTATTTTTAAACTTTTTAAAATATTATTTTATTTTATCTTAGTATTTTGCCTGTCTGTGTATCTGTGCACTGTGTGTATAGTGCCCACAGAGGTCAGAAGAGGGCATCAGAGCCACTGGAACTAGAGATATAATGATTTTGAGCTGCTGGGAATTGAATGCAGATCCTGTAGAAGAGCAGCCAGTGCAGCTATCTCTCCAGCCCTCTTTAGCTTTTTAAAAATGGAATGTGGTTTAAATTAATTTTACTAAGGATTTTTCCTAAAATGTCAACAAGTTACTACTAAAGCAAGAAGTTGCCTCAAAAATAGTTGTAAAAATTAATTTGTACCGTGAAGATATGTATACAGACACACACACTCCTTCAGCCTAGTGTACCTACCTCAGTCGTTGATTTTTAAGGCAGAGGTAAAATAAAATGAAAAGCAGGCAAAATAATTAAGCTACTAGGAACTGGTAAGGCCTCAGTGACCAGGAGTGTCATGGTTCACACCTGTAATTCCAGTACTCAGAAGGCAGAGAAAGGCAGATCTCTTGTGAGTCTGAGGACAACCTAGTCTACACAGTGAGTTCCAGGATAGCCAGGGTTACACAGTGAGACCTTGTCTCCAAACAATAAAACAAAAAAAAAGCTTTGTTGTACTGTAAATTGGATTCGCTGTCTCACTTTTGATTTCACTGTATGTTAAGGTGCTGGGAGTAGGACTGAATACTTGCATCCTTTTAGTCTACTAGTAAAAAGGTAAATTTTAGGCCTGGTGCGGCTGTGCATGCCTTTAATCCCAGCACTGTAGGAGGCAGAGGCAGGCAGGTCTCTGTTGGAGGCCAAACAGGACTACACAGTGAGACTTTGTCTCCAAAAAGAAAAAAGAAAAGCAAGTCTTTAAATCTATAGGACACGTAAAATTATGAACTCTAAAGGAAGATAGAACATGTCTATTACGGAGTCTTTAATTATATAATGAATCCAAGCAAGAAGTAACCAAGTACACAAAAAACAGCAGGGCACGTATGTGACGTTTTCACTGTTTAACAGTGTTTATATCAAATAATAATTCAAATGAAAAATTAATTTAGGGCTAGAAAGATGGCTCAGTAACTATAAACAGTTGCTGTTCTTGGAGAGGACCCAGGTCTGGTTCCCAGCACCCACACTGTGGTTCACAGCCATCTGTAACTCCAGTTCCAGGAGATCCAACCCCTCCTCTTACCTCCACAGACACTAAGCTTGTATGTGGTGCACGTATTTACATTTAGGCAAATATAAACAAATATAATTTAAAAAAATCAAATTAGATGTAACTGTAACTAAATTATTAAAATAGTAGGTAAATATGGCATAATTAAAATAGTAGATATAAATGGTATTATCTTTCTAAGAATCTAAATAATTTATATCCTTTGTATTTGGAGAGAGGCTGTATTGAGAGTGTGATTCAAGGCCTCAGAAATGCTATATAAGAATTTCTCCATGGAGGAACAGTCTCCTCCCTGTTTTTGTTTTTTGAGACTAGGTCTTTCTATGTAGCCCAGGCATGTCCTGGGCTAAAAATCCTCCTGCCAGTCTACTGAATACTGGGATTGTAGTGTTCACCACACATGGCTTCTCTGGACATTTTATCAAGTGTTCTTGCAAGCACAATTTCCATGTTTCCCTCTTACAACTACAGCCATTTTTTTAGTGCCCTGGTGATAACGATATAATCCTAACATCAATTACTTCATTCCTTTATCTTCCTGCTTACAGCAGGATACAGACACAGGGTCATGCTGCTAGACTACACAGCTGAGACTGAAGAAAGCATGGCAACAGTGGTGCTGTGGCTCAGATTACCTCTCCAGCGCTGCTCTCCGTTTTTCTACAAACTCAGTGGACGATGAGTCTTCTTTACCTACTTTGACCTTGGTCATACCTTTGAAGAAGTTGGATGAGATTTGTAAGAATTTTAGATCATTATGAAACAGACCACCATAATATCGTAACAATCAAAATATACTTTTAACTTGATAGTAATATCCCTATGTTGGTAAGTAGGATCTTATTTAAAGAGTAAGCCATTTTGAAGAATTACATCTCATGATGTGTTAATATTGCTAATTAGTGAATAAACATCTATGGCAGGGGAATGTAAAAAAAGCACAATTTGAACTATATTTGTGGGTTTTGAATTTATATAGTAAGTTTATACAAAAGCTTACAAAAATATTTCATTATTTGTGGTATATCACACTTTAAAAACACAGTATTTTTATATTTCAAGGGTGTTTCTCTCTAGTCTTGGGGCTTGAACCCAAGGCCTCATGAGTGCTAGACAAGTATTCTACCTGTTTTTCCCAGAAGTTTTTTCTACATTCAAAAAAATTTCATTATTTGCTTCCATATATGTATTTTGTTATGTGCACATGCATATAGGTGCGCTGCAGAGACCAGATGAGTACACCAGATCCTCTGAAGCTGTAAGTTGCAGCAGCTGTGAGACGCCCAATGTGGGTCCTGGGAAGCAAACTCCAGTTCTTTGCAAAAAGTAGCAAGCACTGTTAACTCCTGAGCCATCTATCTAGGCCTACATTTCATAAAATGAGAGTTTAAAAAATGAAAGTCAGTAGTGTCAATAAAGGTCTTTATGGAATGATGAAATGTGTTAAATATAATTGATGGATTTGTTAAATGCTTTCCCTAATGCAGAGATAGCATGCTCTTATTTATCATGGTTAGTTCTGGTGTTTTTGTCATTTAGTCTGTGTTTCTTAGAGCTAAGTTCTCAAAACTATGTAGCTTCAGCTGACCTTGACCTCATGGTCCTCTTGCCTGAGGCTCCCCATTGCTGGCATTATAAAAATGCATCCTTATGATAAGCTGTTCCTTTTCTAATAGTTTATTAGGAATCGTTTTTAATTCACCTAAGGTCCTGCTAAGTGGTAACTCATATGCTAATGCAGACTCCTTTCAGTTGCAGTTACAGCTGGTAATTTGCCATTTCACTAGAGATATAAATTACTTTAAAAATCTAAACACATATACAAGTGTGGTGGCAGATGCTTATAATCCCAGCACTTTAGAGAATGAGGTAGGTGGAGTGTGAGTTTGAGGCCAGCCTGGGCAACAGAGCAATCTCGAAATAAATAAAGCAAGCAAACAATTGGGCATGGCGGTCCACACTTGGAATGTGAACACTTGGGAGTCATAGGAGGATCAGGAGGCTCAGGGCTTTCCTCCACAACATACTTGATTTAAGGCCAATCTGAGACTCTATCTTAAAAAACAAAACAAAACAAACAAACAAAAACCTCAAGCAAATAAATTGACCACCAGCTATGTAATTAAAAAGATCATCTTTTATATTTTAGACTATGCATAACAATTCAAGAATCGTCAAAAATATGTGATATATATGTAATCCCTTCTCTACTGGCTACCTGTCAGAATGTTCAAAGAGTAATCTGCTACTTATCTTTAACTATTCATGATTTTCAGAGGAAACTGTTTTATTTCGCTTTATATTTCACTATCTGACTATGTTTCCCTGTAAATTTACATGTGCACATATTTATGTACATGCATACATATGCATATAAACATATATGTATTACACTACATGTACTTGCCTCTCAAAACATTTTTGTAATGAATGGTATTCAAATGATTTAGCCCACTTTACATATTTATTTATTGAGTCTTATATAGCCTAGGCTTATCTCCAACTTGTTGTGTAGTCAAGGATAACTGACCATCTGAGTCTCCTGTCCCTATCTCCTGAGTGCTAGGAATCAAACCTAGAAATTTGTGCATACTAGGCAAACACTGCCAATGAGACTACATTTCCAGTTAAAGTTAACCCATTCTAAATGCATCTTAAGACAGTTCTGAAACAATACAATATTGCTGCTACGCAGAGAAACCCTGTTTTGAAAAACCATATATTTGGGTCTGCACGAGTAATTTAGTGGTATTGTGTACCTAGCATTCTGAAGGCCCTGACTTCAATCCCCACTACAAAACAACTAACCCAGAAAGTTTTCCATTTAATGATCAGGGAAAGGATATAACAAATTCATTTGAGCAGATCAAGTTTCAAAATTATAAATTATAAAATAACTTTTCAAGCCAAACATTTAATAAAACCAATGATCAGCAAAATTCATTTTAAACACATTTCAGAGTAATAATTTTGAGTGTAAAGAAAATTTAAATGGGCTCATTAAAAACCCAGGACTTAAATGGATTGGTAATAACCTACAAATTTTAAGACATAAGTCTTCAAAGTAGAATAATAAGGGCCAATAAGATGGCTCAGTGTATAAAGTTGCTTGCAAAACATGACTAATCTGAGTTCAATCCCAGGGATCCTTATGGAAGGAGAGCACTGAATTCCATAAATTGTTCTGACCACCACATGCATATGGTACCAAGACTGGCACACCACAACACAGTAAATAAAGTAGCAAAGATTTTTACAGTAAAGATAAGGAAGCCTTTCTGCTACTTTTGTAATTTTCTGCATTTTGATAACTGAGCCCTTATTGCTGGTATTAGTAAAATGTTTTTGTTTTATTTCAGGCAGGGTCTCACTAAGCCTGGCTGGGAACTCATTATGTAATAATTAATATTAATTTAAATAGCTTTTGTATGAGGAAGGCTAAATTGAATTTCTTTGGACAATATATAGCTGAACACCAAACAACCCTAGTTCTTAGAGAAAACATTAACATATTAACAACATTAAGTATTACCAAAACAGTACAAAGTAAATTGGTATTCTAATGACCCTAGAAAGTTAGTTTCTAACCACCTTCAATTTGATCAATTTCAACCTCATGTTTAATAGCCAAATATTTGTGTTAGAAACTCAAACTATGAGCTACATGTTCTTCAAGGATATGTAGAATCATCACAGCACATATAAACCTGCACCTTTAGACAGAAGCCCTGATGGGGGATGATTTAAGGGGCACACAAACCGGAACAGCTAAAATGGAATTAGCACCAGTAAACAATAATGTTCTGTCTTATGCTTACCTACTATACTCTTTTCTGGAGCTGGTGGAACAATGTAACCAACATGTAAATATTTGCTTGCTAATTTGCTATGCAAACCAAGAAAGTCACTGAATCTTCTTTTGACTGAAAATTCACTCTTACTGAACATGGAAAGAGAAGTCTACAAATAAAGAACAGGTGTTTCACAACGTTAATAGTATGCAATCATTTATGAATTAATGCTGCACAAGCTGCAAGTATAGTCTGCTCTATCTTGCAAATGAATGCATAGTACCTAAAGTGGCTCACAGATTAAAAAAACAAAAACTAAACTAAACTAAAATTTAGGGCCTAAGTCATAGCTTTTTAAGAATAATATAGAGGATAGAAAATTCTTGTTTTATTCTATTTTTGACCTATCAGATCTTCTCTACCAAAATTTTGCTGATGGTTTTCCCCCTTTTTGGTTTTCTAAGACAAGGTCTTGATATATTTATATGGCTTAGGCTAGCTTTGAACTCACAATGCATATGCTACTGGTTCTTGAATATTTACCCATGGCCCAGACCTCCCAAAAGGCAGCTCCACACAAATCTCACTAAGCTCAAACTCACTGCACTCTCTCTGTTAGAGTAAGAGTCTCATAAAGAAAGCACTTTCCTCTACTGTTTACTGCTATTCCCGGTGCTTGCAACAGATCCTGGAATCATAGTAAGGATTTAATAAGGATTTAACAAAATTTATCCCACCTCATCATGTCCCTTCCCATCTTGTCTCTCTCCAACTACAAAGTTCCTTTTATCATAAATAAATATTTTCCTTATTCCTTATATAAGTATCTTCCTTAACCTTTATATTCAAATATTGATTCTCTTATGTATGTAATTCAAAAAACCATTTATTTCAATTACTTTCAAAACTGGTTCCTCAGTATCAAGTATCAATGCCCTCCCCAGTTACTGTTTGTGTGTCCCAAATTGGCTTAGAACATGAACTTCTTTCTGCTCTTCCTGCTTCTACCTCCAAGTATTGAGAGGTGTACACCACTTCCCCTGGTTTTTGTGTACACTGGAGAGTGAACTCTGGACTTCTTGCATGTTAGGCAAACGCTCTAACCACAGCCACACAGTGTAAAGTTAGAATAATTGTGACAGACTCTGTTTCAAGACTAAGTCCTTTAATAACTGCAGTGGCCTTTTAACTGGCAATCTTGACCTGTACTTAGTTCCTTCCAATTCACACTGACTTAAGACAGAGCTGCCCCAATGAAAAATCTGATAGTACCATGCTTTTGTCTGAACCTTTCTATCAGATCTCCTTTATGCTAAGGATGAAACGAAAACTCCTTGATGTGGCTACTTGAAATATATGAGGCCTTATAGCCCATGAATTCAGTCGTGAGTCACCTAGAGACCCTTGAAAGCACAACGCCTTGACTTCGGGCTTTTACACAAGCAAATCCTTTTGCCTGAAAGAAGCATACTGCTCCGCCTTCCCATTCTCATCACTCCCTCACCTATGCCTCTCCTTAGAACTACTTTGGCCATGCCTGACCCTCAGGTCTAAATTAATTCACTGCATACTCTAGTTCTTACTCTCAAATCCTCTCTACCACACACAGAGCCCAACACTTTATTAAAGAAGCAAAAAGCTCACCTTTGTTGTTACTCTATATGCCATGTAAGCATTCATGCCATCACCTATAAAGAAATTATAACAATATTATTAAAATTCAAATGCTTGGGCTAGAGGTAAGAGGTAGAAGGTTTGCTTAGTGTGTGTAAGACCCCGGGTTTAATTCCCAGTACCACCAAAATAATGAAAAATTAATTAATTTATATGCTTCCATATACTTAAGTAGAAAACTATAGGATATGATAATAAAGCTAACGAAAAATAGGTACAAAATATAGTAATGACTCACCAACTTTTTCTGGATCTGACACACCAATTTCTATATCAAAAATATCTCCATTTGCTTCTTCTTCAATCTAGAAAAGTATATTTTGGTGTTAAAAAAAATCCGTTTATCTTGAAGTTGTATCAGCAGTTGTCTATTGGACTCACGGCTGTCTCAGTAAGAGGAAATTTATGCCTAACACTAGAGTCCTGGCCAGCTATCTGTGTCTAGAGAGGTCCTGAGCCCAAGAAGAGATCTTACTACTCTCATTTCTCTAAACAAATATAATTTCTAACTGTATTCTAAACACTTATCCTTATAGCCACAAATAGGTGTAGCTCTCACCCATCATCAAAGAAGCTTCTTTTTGTAAAAGACAGACTATTACAGAGATCCACAACTAGTCAAAATATAGAGAAAGACTGTTACATGTTCAGCCCAACTGATATATCTACAACACAACCCCTGCAGCTAAGGTTCAGGGAAAATCATGAGACGGGACAGAAAGCTTGTTAAAAGCCAGAGGAGCAGAATGCCCAGTGCTAGATACTGTCTTTTAGGCATGACAGTAAAACTATACCCACGAAATCTCAGCAATATGATTGTCTAAACAAGACCTGCATAGGGTCACAAGGGTCACAAAACCCTACCCTTAGATGAAGAGCTATAGGCAATCAATGGAAGCCGAGAGAGAGAATCAGTTTTTTGTAGGGATAAGCCCACTGATTGGTGATCCAATAGCAAGTGAACAATCATAAAATATAGTGCACATGTATGAAACTCTCAAACAATACAAAATTTAAATTTAAAAATTCTAACTTGTATTACTGCCATAACACCAGTGACTGGTTATTACTATTTATGCCTACTAGGACCATGTCACAATAATTTAAAAACAACAGAGGCTTTCACATATGCTAACTATGTAAACATTCAAATAATAAATATTACTTGAAGATAGGAAATTTTTTGTCTTAACTCCATGTATAGAAAGGTCTTCTGGGAGTGTAACTCTAAGGTAGGTTGTCTGCCTAGCATAAGCAAGACCAAGGAATCTTAAGTATTAAGTTGTAATATTAATAATATAAATCTAAAAGAAAGTATATTTTCCTAACCATCTTTCTTTTCAAAGTCATGTTCTTATAGAGACATTAAGCTAATCTTTTCTACATGGACACTGTGATTGAGAAAAGCGTATGAATTGTTAAAGTAGATAGTTCAATACACTCTCACAAAATGAACTCATCTTTGTAAACAGAACCCAAATGAGAAATG
This sequence comes from Cricetomys ansorgei, assembly GCA_026225945.1. Taxonomy (NCBI): domain Eukaryota; kingdom Metazoa; phylum Chordata; class Mammalia; order Rodentia; family Nesomyidae; genus Cricetomys; species Cricetomys ansorgei. The sequence continues at coordinate 8,518,760 of JAMJFZ010000242.1, forward strand.
CAAACAAGTATACCCTCTTACAGCTTGCCTTCCCGTCACAACCTCTTCACCCTGCCAACATAGCTGCTAACCTGATACCTAATAGTGCATACATTGTTCACTAATTTTATCTGTTTTTAAAATTCGTATCATGGAATCATACAGTGTGAGTTCTCATTTAAATCTTACTACTTTCCCTGTGTAGTATTTTTGGGAGACATGTTTGTATATAGTCATTATTTAATTATGGTTATTTGTTATACATTTCTAGTTGATTAATTTTTACATTTTTATATTTAAAATAACTTCTGTAGCCTAATTTTTTCTTCTCCAAATGTACCTTATTAAAAATTATTGCTGTTTTTTTTAACAATCCTATCCTTTATAAAGTAAAAGGTTTATCAAGTCATGAGAACTTTGATTTGTACCTCTTTTAAAAATAAAGGCTCGAGGAAGTTTAAAAAAAAGAAATAAGATAAAGGCTTGGGCTGGGCATACAGTTCAGAATTCAGAGGTAGAACACTTGCCTATCATGCAAGAGCCCCTAGGTCCAATCATCAGCGCTGTAAAAATAAAAAGATGCTGGACAGCAATCTTACGTATCAACAGTATTCACTGTATGCTGTCAAAGAAAACTGCTCACAAGACCACTTTAAGTACTTTCACCCATCACCTGTTCAACATAGGAACCCTCAGAGACATACACTATTATCGTAAGACCACAAATGTCAAATACTCTGATTAAATCATCAAACACTCTTCTATTTAGGCAGCTCTGGGGATAGAATCCTAGAGTCCTGAGCATATGAAGTAAACACTTTACCACTGAGCTACATTCCAACTTCAAACTTTTTGATTTAAGAAGGTTAAGTGGCAGGGTTTGGTGCAGTGGATCATTAGAGAGGCTAAAACAGTCAGGATACTCTGAGTCCCAGGCCAGCATGGGCTAGAGTGAAAAAGACCCTTTCTCAAAAATCAAAGCAAACCAGAACAAAAAGAATGTAAATAATATGCAAGGTCAAGTTTTGTTTTGTTGTTGTTGTTGGGGTGTGTGTGTGTGTGTGTGTGTGTGTGTGTGTGTGTGTGTGTGTTTTAACAGTAGATCTCACTATGTAACCCTGGCTGAGCTAGAACTCAATATAGAACCAAGCTGGCTTCTAACAAATAGAAATCTACCTGCCTCTGCCTCCCAGGTACTGGGATTATAGACATACCATTACACCTTTCTTCTTAGCATAGTTTTTCCATCTAAAAAGTCTTTAAAGGCTTTGATTATGAATAATTCTGGATAAGAAACAATGTATGTATTCTTTACATATTAACCTAGAATTATAAATGTCTCCCCATACCTCTTCCCTGGATCTATCAAAGATCACTGGTGCAGAAATACTCTTTGATTCAATTCTAGGAGCAATGAGTGCGGTGGGAGTGACAGGAGTGACTGCAGGAGAAGGCTCGGAGGAGAGGATAGGCTCTCTTTCTGGACTATCCAAAGAAACTTCTTCTGTGGCTTCTAGACATAAATTAAACAAGTTAGTTAAGGAAATAACAGCATATATCGTATATAGTTAAGGGAATTACAGCATATAGAAATATGAAAAACATACCTACAAACAAGTATCAAAAGAACCATGATTTATAAGTTATCACTACGAAATGACTCTATGTAACTAAGTAGTTTAATTATCTAGATGAGGAGAAAAAGCAATGATGTGAATAATTCCACATTCATTTATGTTTGGATTGGTAATATATCTTACGTGTGGTGACTTACCTTTCAAACATTTTATTCAGGCTGTTATCATTACTGCATACATATGAAAACAAATTTTATGGCAGAAGACTACCTTTAATTATCCCTTTAACTAATTGGGATTAAAAATCAGTTATGGAAAACCCACCAAGTTAGTAATCTAAAGCAATTAATTGCCAAAGATTACTGGATATTAGTTGAATATACAAATATGGCACAAAGCAAAGATATTTTTAGGCTTTAATTTTAAATGTTCATTCACTTGAAATATCTAAAATTAAATATATTTAAAATCAAACCACATCAATAAACTGAATGTCTACAGACTATGTAATACTGTGCTAAATGCAATAAAGAAACACAAAGAAATGGAAAAAAAAAATCATACCTGCCCTCAGGGAGTTTTTAATCTAGTTGAGAAAACAAGACATGTGGAATGTTAAATAATAATAAAAGACTTAAGAGAACAATAAAGAATGTTATAAGACATTCAACTACTACATGAACAGTAGAACAAACACTGTAATTTCAGTAGACACAGGAGTCAATACAGGATAGAGAAAATCAGAAATAGTCTGTGACTCTGATTTGAATAGATTTAGGAAGAAATTGAGAAAAATTCCATGCAAATACAATAATAGCATAAGTAAAAGAATAAAAAAAGAGCCAGGATAGTGAAATTTAAATAGTGAGCCTAACACAAAACAGTCCTGCTGGCTTGTAGAACTGATAGCAAGAAGAGGAAGGTAGGATTTTAAGGCAAACAAGAGGTCAGACCAATGGTTTTCAGCCTAAGATTTCTAGATTCTTGTGATTTAGAAAAAGTAGTAATTGTAGTCAGTGAACCACTTTAAGCAGTCAACTTGAAATTACACAGGATGACATGTTATCAAACTATTCAAACTGGCTATTTAATGTTGATAGGATAACTGGTATGGATCTCTTCATATTTTTCTATTTTAAAAAATGATTATTAACTAAAATTTTCCAAACTATAGTAACCAAGGGGGGAAAAATAAACTACAGATATAATGGACTATATATGACCCTGATAGAACAAATTAAAAGCTTAGATACTATTTCAGGCTTTGAAGACTACTGGTATTTATTACTCTTTAAAAAAAAAAAAGAAAGAAAAGAAAGAAAGAAATGAAATGAAAACAGGGCCAAAGAAGGCTCATTGGGTAAAGGTGCTAGCCATCAAGCCTGACAACGAAAGTTTGATCCTTGGGACCCACTGGTAGAAAAAGAGAGCTAACTTCTGCAAGTTATCCTCTGACTCTATGCATGTACTGTGGTATGCATATGCACACACACATACACATACACACACGCACACACACACACACACATGCACTCACACAAATGAGTATGTAAATAAATAAATGTAATAAGAAAAATTTAAAAGATTAAAATAGTCAACAATAAGCTTGGCACAGTGGTGCTTGGTGGGATTAATCCTAGCACTTGGGAGGCAGAGGCCTCACCTACAAAGTGAGACCCTTGTCTCAAAAACATAATACAGTAAACAATACAAGAACATAAAAAGTAATACATTAAAACTAGGTATGATGAGCTGGAGAGATGGCTGCTCTTCTAGAGGGCCCAGGTTTGGTTCCTAGAACCCGCATAGCAGCTGATAACTGTAACTCCAGTTTCAGGGAATCTAGTGCCTCTTCTAGACTCTATAGGCTCTGCATGCCCCTGATGCACATATATAAATGTAAACAAAACACTCATACACATAAAATAAAAGTAAATAAATCTCTTTAAAAAGAAACTGGCGTGAGAAGTTTATAAAGGATCAAAGCATCAACATGAATATAAGCAACAGAGCCCCATCCACCCCATAAGCCCCTGAGAAAGCACTGCTGTAGCAAGAGACACACAGGCAACAAAAAAACCAACAGAATTCCACTGACATCAGTTTAAAGCCACCCAGAGTTTTTCAAAGATATTTTACTCCACTGATTCAAGGCTTTGTATGCTTGAACGAGTAGCTGCTTCAATAGCAAAGGACTGGGAACTTTAAGTTAAGCATGATGTAAGAAACTAATATGACAAGGGAAGAAATCAAATGGATAGATTTAGATTAAGCATACTAAGAGTCTGCCTTAAATTTGTTTTGTTGTTTGTTTTTTTAAACATAGTCTCATGCTTACTTCGACAGCACATACTAAAATTGGAACAATACAGAGAAAATTAGCATGGCCTCTGGGCAAGGATGACATGCAAATTGGTGAAACATTTTGTATATTTTCCCCCCCAAACCAAGGCTAAAGACAGTAATGTGAAATAAAACTGTGATCTTTCATTTTAATAGTGATCTAACTTTCTAGACTGAATAAATATATGCTTAGGTGGTATTGAAATGGTAAACTATTTAATTTAAATCTCAAAATTTAAATTAGAAAGTTTGCATCAAAACCAACATTTCACAAATGCACTTTAAAGGTATTATAAGGGGTAATTTAAGCAGTAAATGGTTTCTTGTAATAGTTAATAACCAAGTAATAGCTAATTTAGAAGTAGAATTTTTTATTGATATATGAGAATTACACTTAAACTTATGGATGCAGATCTCACAAGTACTGAAAATTTAGAAGAAACACTATTTCTTCTAGAGAATAGGTGGTTTGTATCTATAATGAAAGAAAAATTATATAGAACTTCTGCCTCAATCTAGTCCCATTTGAGAAAATTTGTATCTACTGTATTGATAAGTGGATGAATTATCATGCTGAAAATTTATTTACTAAACTTAGTACAGGCTTGATAAAGCACTCCATAAGCTTTTTTTTTTTTAACCACAGACTGTTTTTATAAAACTGTCACTGCTTCTAATGTAGAAACTTTTTTTAAAAGAAAGAGAATAAACTTCCTCTTAAGAGGAAGTAGGGAATCGTAAGAGAAGTAGGGAGGCAACACCATTAATTATAAAGCCACCAAGGTCATGTTCAGATTTTCCATGCTGGCCTTGAATGTAAGATCTGTTAAATTATAGGCAGCTCCTCCGTGCACTGCACAGCCTGAGTGCGCCCAGAGAGGGGCTGTAACCATCCTGACGTGTAATGGATAATGACCACTGAGAAATAAACCAAGAACTTCACCTTTGTAAACCGTTTTTCATGAATAATTTTTCAGTTCTTCCCAAAGGCTAATATGCTTCAATTTGGAAACAATGTTGATTTTGAGTGGATAGAAGCAAACTAATCAACTATTGTTATGTTTGGAACTAAAGAATACATCTTTCAACAAATTATTGAAATGCAAATAAAAAGAGAGAGAGAGAGAGAGAAAGAGAGAGAGAGATGGTCTCTTGAAACCTCCAGCTCATGTTACTGAAGAGCATCTGGTCTTGCAGTTGCCACCTCCTAAGTGCTGGGTGTGTATCACTATGTCCAGACTTTAAATTGCTGACATGACTTCTTTTAGATTAAGTAAACAGCTACAAATACGGGAGGGGGAGGGTAGTTCAAAACAAACCTAAGGGTTCAGGATGATATAGAGCTGTAACTGATGGTGATTTTGTCAATATGCAGGCATTCTTTAAGATGTAACAAATGCAGGAGGGTTAAAGAGTTAGTTGAACTCATTTGGTGAACATTTATAAGTAAGCTAACAAGATGTCACAATTAAATTTTTTTCCAGTATGCTGCTGATACAAACTACCCATACTACTACAAACTATGTAAGTTATCTAAAACATACCAGTACACATAGCAACATAATCTGGCTTCTTTATGGTTTTAAAATCACAATGACTATTGGTGTTTTCTCCAGATCTGTATTCTATGCACTGAAAATAAGTTATTACTGCTAAACAGCAAGTTTCATCATCCTGGTAGCATATGCTATACTTACAGGCTGTAAGCATCATACTCTTCCACAGGAAAAGAGAACTGCTTAAATGGATTGTAAATATGAACCAAGCATAGAATTATTAATACAAAAATGTCTTAGATAACCTAAATATGTCTTTATAAAACACAGCTAAGTTAAACTGTAAAGCATAAAAATTATCTCATTAAAAATGTTTATTGAGGATGCACATATGATGTATGTGTGGCAGTGCAGGAACACATGCCACAGAGTATATATGTAGAGGTCAGAGGACAGTTTTCAGGAGTCAGTTCTCTTGCTTTCCTGAGGGTTCACTGGATCAAACTCAAGCAGTCTGGATTGCACAGAAAGAACTTTACCCACTGATCCTTCTCGGCAACCCCAAATTATTGAGTCTTTAAATACGTTGTTGCTTTCCTTTTTTTTTTTTCTCTCGGGCTCTTGCTATGTATTCCTGATGTTATTCATTAGCCCAGGCTGGCCTCAGACTCCCAACAATCTTCTGCCACAGGCTATCAAGTTGAAAATTATATGGACTTTTCAAACATATTTGTACTAAGAGACACTGAATGATTTGAATATGGACCATTACAAAAGTTGAGAACGTTAATAACTCACTAAAAGCCACTTATGTAAATTATGTTTCTAAATGCAAAAAAAATACTATTTTAATTTTGTATCAATACTAAAATTTTAATTTTTGCCTTTAAATATTGAAATATTAACTTATATCTTAATTTTAAGGCATAGTTATTTAGAAAAGTCAAGGATTTTTTTTGTTGTTGTTGCTGTTGTTTTGTTTTTCAAGACAGGGTTTCTCTGTTGTAACTCTGGCTGTCCTAGAACCCACTCTGTAGACCATACTATCCTTGAACTCACAGAGATTTGCCTGCCTCTGCCTCCTGAGTGCTGGAATTAAAGGCATATGCTACCATCACAAGGAGAGTCAAGCATTTTTTAAGTTAGAATGAACTACACCAAATTCTATCCTTATATACAAAAAAAAGCTCAACCATCAACTTACCTAACCTGTAACACACAATGATTCTTTTTTCTGTGTATGGGTATTTGCCTGCATGTATGTCTATGCACCATATGTGTGCCTGGTGCCACCAGAGGCCAGAAGAGGAAGTATCATATCCTCCGGAACTAGAATTACAGATGGCTGTGAGCTACCACGTGGGTGCTAGGCATCAAACCTGGGGCCTCTGGAAGAGCAGCCAGTGCTCTTAACCTCTGAGGCATTTCTCTAGCCCCATACAGTGATTCTTAAATCTATACTTTGATTTTGTTTTGTGCAACTTGTAAATAACAATAATAACAAAAAGAATACAATCACTGCTACCTACTGAGGTATTTATTGTACCTTATTTTCAAATGCTTAAAAATAGAGGGTATTTTTGTTTCTGTTAATGGTCTGTGTATTTCTTATAGGATGACCTAACTAGATAGCCACTATCCTGCTAAGATTTTGTTTTATTTTGGGTTAGTCACAGGTCTCACCCTATAGGCTGGGCTGACCTTGAATAATAGCAATCCTTATGCCTCAGTCTCCCAAATGCTAAAATATAGACACCAACCATGCTCAGATTCATTTTCTAAGGTGTTACAAGAAGAGTTCCTATTAAGACACAGATTTCTGTTGCATTAGAGAGTACTTTAAATAGCATATATATTATAATTGGCTATTACTAAAAAAATCAAGATACAATTACCTGCAAAAAGATCTTCTCTGTCATCATCTAATATGACTTCTGCAGGCTTGGAGCCATTGGAGTTTGCACTAATATCTTCTGCAGGAAGACTGGCTGGTTCAGGAGATGACGGACTTGACTGTTAAAAGAACAATAGTTGTCAGTGAGTTAGGATGCTTATTTGTTTTTCATTGTGTCTCTTGATTAGAGAGAAAAAAAAAAAACCCCAGCTATTTATGTTTTCTTCTCTAAGGTTCAAAATACACTTTAATGCATCTCCTCTGCTCAACAGTCACTTAACTCAAGTACTATCCTTTTTAGAGGCCCTAATTTATCACACTTAACATTATAATTAACAAAGCTATATGTATCCACAATACAACCAAATTCAGAACAAGTCCCTTGGGTTTTAAGAGTCAGCGTCTTTTTTTTTTTTTTTTTTATGATCACAGTTATTTTTCTATTGAGACAGATATATCCAAGTTCAAAGCCCTGCTTTAGAATGAGAAAACTTAAGGCACACAGGTGGTCTTCACCTGTAACCCCAGCATTTGAGAGATAAAGCAAGGGATTAAGAGTTCAAGGTCATCCCCAACTACATAGTTAAGTTCAAAACTAGCTGAGACCCTGCCTCAAATAAACCTAAATAAAAATACATAAATAAAGTAAAAATGGAACCTGTGAGATGACTCAGTTACAAAGAGGCTTACTACCAAACCTTATGACCTGAATTCAATCTCTAAGAAAATTGACTCTGAAAGTCACCTCTTATCTTTATAAGTGTGCTGTGGTACGCACAGACTTACAGCTAGATGAATTATGAATACAGCCATTTCTAAGATTCTACATTTTCAAATTAAAACCATGCCTTCTCCAAAAACACTTTTTTTTTTTTTAAAGGAAAGGGGGTTTCGTTGCGTAGCATCACCCAGGAAGGACTTGAACTCAATCCTCATGCCTCAGCTTCCCATGTGCATATGTGTAGATATGCACAACACCAACCTGGAAAATTAATTACTCTTCCCCTCTTTTCTAATAAGGTCTGGCTATGTAATCCAGGCAAATCTAGAAACTGAAACCATCTTACCTCACCCTCCCAAATTCTGGGATAATGGGCACTCTTAATGTTATACCCTACATAAAACTCTTCTGTACTGCTCTGTGTAGTAAATCACTCATTATAACATGCTTTCCTATTTCAATTAACCTAAACTAGATAAACCCCAAAAGACATGCCCAGAGATATGGTTCCATGGGGATTCTAAACTCAACAAGTGACAAGATTAACTGACACAGGTCACAAGTATTTTGTAAAAACAGAAAATTTTGGCGTGGAGGTGGGGGAGGGTGGGGAGGTTGTTGTTTAGCTGTCCTTAAACTCAGAGATCTGTCTGCTATCTTCAAAGGACTAGGATTAAAGGCATGCACCACTACTACCTGCTGGTAGAGGTTCTTTATATATTAAAAAGGGTTTGTTTGTTTGGAAGGGGGAGGTCAGATTTAAATTACAACTGTTTTAGCCAGTCTATGGCTTACCTTTTTCTACTTTTTCTAATAGTAGACCTACAACAGAATTTCTTAATTTCATAGAGCAACATTATTTTTTTTCTTCCTTTTATGGTTAGTAAATATTTTGTAGGATGATCTTTTTGCTTTTATGGCGGTAGACATTGAACCCAGGGCCCTGTACACATGCTAGGCAAATCCTCGCCACTGAACAACATCCACATCCCTGTAGTCATCTTTTGATACTATTCATCGTCTGGGTATAGTGGTACATGCCAGTAATCTCGGTACTTTGCAAAGGTGGAGGCAGGAAGGTTAGTGTGTAAGCCATCTCTGACTACAAAGCAAGTCTGAGGCCAGCCTGAGCTACATGAGACCCATATTAGAACAGAAACAAAAAAATTGGAGAGATTGCTCAGTGGCTAAGGGTTCTTGCTGTTCTTGCAGAGGACCCACATTCAATTCCCAGCAACCAAATGGGGCAGCTTACAACAGCCTATTAACTCAAGCTTCAGGAACTCCAACACCTTCTTCTGGCCTCTGTGTGCACCCACATGCACATACACACATACACAAACACAACAAGTTAAAAAAAATTAAAAACTAAGAAAAGAAAACCAGCCATGAGATGGGACACTCACATCATCCTAGTACTGGGGAATGAGCAGGAGGAGTACTAGTATGAGGGCACTCCAGGCTACATAGAGAGACAGAAAGATTTAAAAAGAAAGGAAACCGAAGCCTTAATCTTTGTGATTTTGCATTTGGCAGACACTGGGGATGACAGTGAAAGCATGAACAATGAAAGTGGAAGCCAGGCAGAGTGAAAAAATTCTGAGACTACAGCCAGAGGATCACAAGCTTAAGGCCACTTTGGGCTAAAGGCAAGACCTTATTTTTATTTATTTACACTGTCTTACCTGTATACAATGCAATGTAAAAATATCTCCCTCCCCCTTAAATGCTGAATAGGAAAAAAAGCCACACATTATGTGCTTCTACTCATTCAAACTGCAGAATAGGGAAATGCATGAGATAGATTAGTTGCTATATTAAGATTAGAGGCTGGGGAAGTAGAGGGACAACATCTAAAGGCTACAAGACTTCTTTCTAAAATAATGAAAATATTCTAAAACTGACTATAGTAACAGATACACATATCTCACTATACTGAAAACACTGAAATGTATACACTAAAGGGGTGAATCATAAGGTACATGAGTTATACCTAAACAATGTTATTTAAAAAAACAGGTATGACTGATGTTTGCAATGCCAGCACTTGGGAGGCTGAAGTTAAGAGTCTATAGCAAGCCTGGGCTAAGTAAGTGAGACCCTTCTCAAAAAAAAAAAAAAAAGAATACCAAGATGGCTCAGTGGGTAGGGACGCTTTGCTGTCAAGCCTGATGACCTACATCTGATCCTTAGGACCCCCATGGTAGAGAGAATCAACTCCCACAAGCTGCAGAACACACACAGATAAATTGTAAACCAAAACAAAAAACAGGACTTCCAAGTGAGACAGAGAATTAGAAGCCCCATTAGTGTGATGGTAAAAACAAAACAAAACAAAAAACAAAAGTACAACCCACACCATAATGTCTATTTCTGCAAGATACAGTTGCTATAAGGGAATTCATTAAGCTAGATAGGTAAAATCTTTGAAAGCAGGCGGAGATGACTATGACCAGTGTCCAACTGACCCACAGATCTCAAGTCGGTGGCAACCATGGGGATGTGTCCCCTACTGTCACTACAGAATAGTTAGCTAGACTGCCAAGGGCTAGATACATCTTTGGAAGTGAAACCCAAGAGTGAAGAAGAGCCTAAAGATCAGCCTCATGAGGTCTGTGGCACATCGGTGTGTGGGGGGCACACACACTCACTCCTCTCTTTTCTTCCCTCCTCTCCTTTCCTCTTCTCCCCTCCCCCCTCTCACCACACACACAATATAAATAAATGTGATTTAAAAAATTAAGATAGAAACTAGCACATTGGATTGAAAAACAGGATTCAAGAAATGTACCTCACCATCAAAAATAGGACAAAACTTTGGGGTGTATGGATAAAGGATGGATAAAGGTATTCCAAATAAGTGGAGCTAGAAAGTAAGCAGATGTCACTGTTGTATCTGACAAAACAGAGTTTGAACCCAAACTAGTCAGAAGAAATAAAGAAAATCTCTTCTTACTAATTAAGAAAACAATCCATCAAGAATACAATTTTAAACATGCACTTAGAACACAGGTGTGCCCAATTTCACAGAATACTAGACTTACTTGTAAGGGTAGAGATTAATTCCAACATAGCAAGTGAATGACACCAACATCCGATCTGCACCAGTAGACAGGTCAACCAGACAAAAGCAGCTGAGTTTAATGATAGCATAGCTCAAATGGAACTAGCAGACATCTACAGAATATTCCATCTGAACACTGCAGAATATATATTCTTCTCAATATCCCATAGAACTTTCTCTAAAACAACAGGGTGGGCACAAGTCTGAACAAATACAGAAAAACAATTTTTGTCTTCAACCAGGTAAGAAAAACAGAAATCAACAGTAAGAGAAATGTCATAAAACTCACTGTGAAAATTGAACAAAACTATCGAATGATGAATGGGTCATCAAAAAACCAAAGATAGGGTACATTGCTCACTTGGGAGAGTACTTGCTAGCATGCACAAAGACATGGATTTTAAGACTGATCACTGCATCTTGACTTGGTGGCATAGACCTGTAATCCTAGCTCTCTGGAGGTGGAAGCAAGAGAATCCTATGTTCAAGGTCATCCTTAGCAAATTTGAGGCTAGCCTGAGACCCAGTCTCAACCCACTCCCCCAAAAAAACAGTAAAAATATTCCTATAAATCGAATGAGAAAATTCAGCATACCAAAACCTATGATACAATTAAAGCAGTCCTAATTGGAGTTTATAGCTACAGGCCTCAGCATTATAAAATCGGTGGGTAGGCAAAATTGGTCAGTAGGTATATACACTTGTCACCAAATCTGACAACTTGAGTTTGATCACCAAAGACATGTAATACAGGAAGAAGAGAAATGATTTTCACAAGTTGTCCTCTCACCACCCCCCCTACAAATTTTAAAAAATAAAAAGAAAGCCAGGCAGTGGTGATGCATGCCTTTAATCCCAGGGTGCAGTGGCGGATCTCTGAGTTTGAGGCCAGCCTGGTCAACAGAGTTAGTTCCAGGACAGCCAGGTCTACACAGAGGAACCCTGTCTCGAAAAACCAGTAGATAGAAAGAAATTAAAAGAAATCAGAGTTAAATGACAGCACAGATCAAAGGGACCTGAAAAACATCTACAGAACATTTCATTCAAATATCACAGAATACAAATTCTTCTCAGTAGCCCATAGGACTTTCTCTAAAACAGATTCTATTAGAATTCAAAGAGGGGAAACTGAATTAACTTTTTATTGTTTCCAATCTGGCCACAACGTAATGAAGGCAGAAATCAACAGTAAAAGAAACTACAGAAGATACATAAATTCATGGGAATTGAACAACTCCCAGTTGAATGATAAATGGGTCACTGAAGAAACCAAGAAGGAATTTTTTGAAAAAACTTATTTATTTGTGTATATGAGTGCTCTATCTGCATGTACTTCTGCATGCTGGAAGAGGGCCAGGGATCTCATTACAGATGGTTGTGAGCCACCACGTGGTTACTGGAAGGTGAATTCAGGACCTCTGGAAGAGCAGGCAGCACTCTTAACCACTGAGCCTTCTCTCTAGCTCCCAAGTAGGAATTTTTAAAAAATCCCAGAAATAAATGAAAATGAAGAGAACATGTCAAAATTTATGATATATAATGAATGCAGTCTTAAGAGGAAAGTTCATAACTACCAGTGTCTATAAAAAAAAAAAAAAATCAGAGTTCAGAGGGCTCTCACATAACCACCAGAAACCTAGAAAAACAAGAACAAGGCAAACCCAAAGTCCAGAGATGAAAAGAAATAATATCAGGAAATAAATGACAGAAATTTTTAAAGGAACAACAACAAAAAAAGAATTGATTTTTTGAAAGATAGTAAGATTAACAGTCAAACTAAAAGAACAAGAGAGATAAACAAAATTAATAAAATTAAAGATGAAAAGGTAGACCTTACAACAGAAAACAGTGAAAGTCAGAAAATCTAGGCTGATGAGATGACTCAGCAGGTAGAGGGGCTCTCAGCCAAGCCCAACAACCTGAGTTTCCCAGGACCTGCATAATAGAAGGAATGACTCCCAAAATTTGTCCTGACTGCCACACATGCACTTTATATAGCACACACTTCAACCTCAATACAATGGGCGGAAAAGTCATAAAATCGTAAGGATATACATTAAGAATGTATATTTCAGGGCTTGAGAGATGGATCAGCAAATAAGAGCATCTGCTGCCCTTCCAGAGGACCCAAGTTCCATTCATTCCAGAACCCATGTAAGTTGGCTTTCAAGGAACTCCTGAAACTCCATCTCCAAGAAATCTCATACTCTTTCCTGGCCTCCACAGGAACCCATATACTTGTGGCATTCACTCGTACGCACAGATACACATAAAAATAATAAAAATAATTCCCTTTTAAATTTAAAATACTTATATTTCCCTAAATTTGAAAATCAAAAGTATAATAATTTCTAGATGCATATGACCTACTGTAGTTAAACCAAGAAGAGATAAATGATGTAACCAGGTCTGTAACAAGCAAGATTTAAACAATAATAAAAATCTACCTACTAAAAGAAATCCAGCCCCAGATGCATTCACTACAAAATTCTACCAAACTTTTAAAGAATCAGCATCAATCATTCTCAAAGTGTTCCATAAAATAGAAAAGGAAAGAATGTTTCTACACTCTTTTTATGACTCTAGTGTTATGCTGATGGCATAAACAGACACTACCAAAAAAAAAGAAAAAAGAAAAAGAAAATTCTCAATAGAATACTTATAAACCAAATTTAAGATCACATCAAAAAGGTAATTCAGAGACTGATGTTATGAGTATTTCTTCCTCTTGCAGAGAAACTCAGGTTCCACCACAACTACCCATTACTCCAGTTACTCCAATGCTGCCTTCTGACCTCTGAAGGCACCAGCCACACACATAGTATACATACAGAAATACAGGCAAAAAACAAAGCAAAACAAAAAAACAACAAACAAAAAACCCACCTCAAACACAGTGTAAATAAGCTTATAATAATAATAATAATAATAATAATAATAATAATAATAATAATAATAATTTGGGCTGGAGAGATGGCTCAGTGGTTAAGAGTACTTACTACTCTTTCAGAAGACCCAGGTTCAATTCCCAGCACCCACATGATGGCTCACAACTGTGTGTAACTCCAGTTCCAGAAATCCAACACCCTCTTCTGGCCTCCTTGGGCTCCTGGAGGAGAGTACTATGCACACAGAGTACATACATATACACAGGCACACACACACATAAGATGCGAAGATGGTTCAACATACAAATCGGTAAGTGTTATATTTACTGTATAGTGAGTCCACAAGAATGGACTCAAGGGAAGAAATCACATGATCATCTCAACAGATGCAGAAAAGGCTTATGACAAAATCCTCCATGTTTATCATAGCCCCAAAGAGACTAAGAATGGAGGAACATATCTCAACATAATAAAAGTTACACACAACAAACCTATAGCCAACATCACACCAAATGGAGATAAACTCAAAGCATTTCTACTAATACCAGAACAACAATGACATCCACTCTACTATTTCTATTTAATATAGTGCTTGAAGTCTTGGCTAGAGCAGTAAGACGAGAGAATGAAATAGAAGGAATCCAAATAGGAAAGACATCACCTTATCTTTATCTGCAAATGATATGATTTTTTATAACAGACTCTAAAGACTTCACCAGAAAATTTTTTCTGATAAACACTTTCAGCAATGTGCCAGGATAAATTGACATTCAAAAACCAGTAGTTTTCCTGTTTACTAATAACAAACACGCTAACAAGAAATCAGTAAAACTATCCCATCACAATTATCTAAAAGTACATAAGTGGAAACATATCTTGGAATAAACCTATCCAAGGAAGTTAAAAACCTCTCCAAAAAATAAAACAGTGGAGAAATGAATCTGAAGACACTAGGAAATGAGATGATTTCCCATGTTCATAGATCAACAGAATTGCTATTATTAAGATCTATCTTTCAAAAAGCAATCTACAGATTCAATGCAACCCCTAACAAAATGCCAGTAGCATTCTTTACAGAAATATAAAAAACAATGAGATTCATATAGAAACATCAATAAACTGGAAAGCGGGGACAAAGAGCATTGCTGCAATCATATTCCAAGTTCTGTTACAAAGCATGGTACAAACACAAAACAAACACATAGACCAATGGAATAAATTAGAGGATCCAGCTATAGATCCATGTAACTACAGTCACTTGATTAAATTTTTTTTTAATTTAATTTACACTTACTTAGGGGATGAGGGACATGTGCATACTGTAACACCAGCATGGAGGTCAGAGGGCAATATGTGGGGAATTGGTTCCTTCCTCAGGAAGTGAACTGTGGTCACCTGGGTTGATGGCAGTTATCTTTACACAGTAAGCCATCTCACCAGATCTCAGCCACTGTATTTTCAACAAAGACGTTCAAAATACATACCACTGAAAAAACACTCTCTCCAACAAATGGGACTGGGAAAATTGGCTATCTACATGTAAAAGGATGAAAGTGGATCTCTATTTTTCATCTTGTACACAAATGAATACATTAAAGACCAAATACGAGACCTAAAGCTCTGAAACTGTTAGAGAAAAAAATAGGAGCAATGCTGGCACAATAAGAACTTTCTGAGAGGGACACCACTAACTCAGGAAATGGTGCTAGGGATTTCGGGAAATTAAAAAGCTTCTGCACAACAAAGGAAACATGAGTGAAGAGAGCCTACAAATAGGAAAAACTTTATGCACCAGACCAAAGATTAATATCCAAAACATACAAAGAACTCAAAAAACTAAACAAGAAACCAATCATCCCAATCAATAAATGGGCATGGTGGTGCACACCCTTAATCCCAGCTCTCAGGAGGCAGAGGCAAGAGGTTTTCTATGAGTCTGAGGCCCAGCTTGGTCTACATATAGAGTTCCAGGTCAGACAGAGCTACACCATGAAAGCCTGTCTCAAAATTAAGTAAATAATCAACAGGCCTCTACAGTGTCCTACAGAATCAGAATATGCATATCAATAAGACCCCTGAGTAAGCTGTATATATGGTCAGAAGGACTGATCTGGAGCTGGGAATGTTGCTCAGCATGTTCAACCAACATACAGGAAAAGTACCACTCAACAGCCAGGAGTAGTGGTACATGTTTGTAATGTTAGCACTCAGGCTCAGGGAAGAGGAGTCCCATGCTAGTCTAGGCTATAAAAAGAGATCTGGTCTCAAAAGAAAAAAAAGCATTTGTTAAACATATAGAATTCCAGCCAGGTGCAAGCACCTGTGTTCTAAACATGAATAGTATACATTCTTCTGCACCCAAAGTGTAAGAAGTACTATTTAAAAGAGAAGGGATGTAATAACACAGCATCACTCATAGATATTTCCCAATCATTTTGAAGAGGGGAAAAATGAACTTTGTGTGCTAACCTAGAAATTTAAAACCGAATCTAAAAATCCAAGAATAACACCCTTTTCCTTAAATGAATCCATGAAATATGAAGTGTAGGTCAACAACCAATCAACAACTTTATTTACAACTTTCACAGTGTATTAACCAAAATAAGTTATTCATAATAAAACTTTGCAGACTTTCTCTGAAGAAAATGGCCAAACATCATTTTAAAAGTCTCATCCATGCAGGAGATACAGACGATAGTTCTTTTTAGTCTGGATATTGTGTCTAGTAAAGACAATACCAGTTTGGGGACCCTGCAGACATGTTCAACACATGTTAAGCTATACAAAACATATCAAAGGCTACAAGGATACTAGCTCCCCCTGTCCCCCAAAATATATTCTGCAAAATTTTATCTAATTTTAGGAGTTGGTGGTTTTGACAATTAAACAACTATTAGCTGTAAGATTTTGTTTAGATCATATCGATGATCGAGGTAGCATCCAAGGAATTTATAATCTGTGGGGAAGTGGGGCTTCGCCAACTACAGACTGAATTAGCAGAATATGGTCAGTGGTGAAGTCTTCAGTTTCAGGGCATTGAAACTCAGATAATGGGTGTTTCACAGTTATTTCCAGTTGATTTGGTGCAGAACTGAACAGGCCAACAAAGCTTATACTAAAGAACTTAATAAGAAAGCAGAGGGCAGGACTGGAGAGATGGCCCAATGGTTAAGAGCACTGGCTGCTCTTCTAAAAAGACCCTGGTTCAATTCCCAGCACCCACACGGCAGCTCCCAACTATCCGAAACTCCAGTTCCAGGGTATCTGACATCCTCATGCAGGCAAGACACCATTGCACATAAAATAAAAATAAATTATTTTAAAGAAAGAAAGCAGAGGGGCAGGTGAGATGGCTAAGCTGGGAAAGGTGCTTGACAACCAAACCTGACAATGGTGGAAGCCGAGAACCAACTCCCAAAAGTTGTCCTTTGATTTGCATAAGCAAGCACTTCACACACATACACAATAAACACACAATTAAAAAAACTACAGCTAAGGTAAACCACTCTCTGAGGAAAGTGCTTGCATGCCTAAAATTAGGATTTCCGCTCTATGTGCTCTCATCCAATGTAAAGCAATTCAAACGTTACTGGAAAAAGGGGGGGCAATACAGTTAAACCCATAGTGTTTCCTTTGACAAAAACAGGAACACTCAGTTACAGAGATCGCTGACCAAGCGCAAAAAGAGGAAAAAGGAGTGGAGATCTGTTTCTATTTCTCCCCTGGTAATAATAAAAAACAAACAAACAAAAAAAAAAAACCCACCACCAACAGTTTCCTGCACTACTCCCTCCTTCGGTTTTGTATTTTCCAAATATTACAGCCCATAAAAAGTCTTAAAGCCCAAGCGATGGCTCACGCTGGCTAATCAGGCTGGCATTCGGAAGGGAGAAGAGGCAGGAAGATCAGAAGTTCAAAACCATCCTCAGCTACACGGTGAGTTCGAATCCAGCCCGGGCTGCACGAGATCCTGCCTCAGAAAGTCTACAACTCACATGCATTTACCTATTTAAAAACAAGAGGCTCCTGTCTCCAAGAGAACTAAAAGTCCATGAAGGACACTGGCAGAGAAACTCGCACCCAGACCTCCCTGGAGACCCTCAGCCACTGAGGGCTCACTTCACGACTTCATGGCTCTCCCCTTGCAGGGCACACCCTCCGGTGGACAGAGAAACAAGCACTTCTCCCCGGGGTTGCTGAGATCCCAGGGGAGCAGAGGTGCCCAGGAACCGGAGACAAGCCCTTCTCCTGCCTGGAGGAAGAGGCGCGAATGACACGGAAGGCCCTGGAGCCCGCAAGCACAGCTACGCTCCGGCCGTGGATGCCGGCCCGGGGAGGATGAGTCGGCCCCCGGGCCCGCAGGCTGCTGTCCCGAGGCCTGGCCGCCCAGGCCAACCCCAGGCCCCTTGACAGGCACCTGAGGTGCGGCCAGCGTCACAGGTGTCACCGGACCTGGCCTGGCCAAAGCCGGGAGTGGGGAGGGACGAGTCGCGGCAGGGGAAAGGCGGCCGTGCAAAAGGCGAGACGCGCGGCGCGGCCTCCCCGGCGGGGCCGTCTCACCTCGAGGGTGGAGACTGTGCTGGTGAACAGGTCCTCTCCGTCCTCCAGCTCCTCGAAGTCGGTGGGCTTCACGTCCCCCAGCGGAGGAGGTTCCCTCTCGGCCGCCATCTTCGCTAGCCTGGACGACTGCAAGAGCCGAGCCTCGCCGACCTGTCACGTGAGCACGCAAGGCTGGGCTGGCGCGCCGACCGGCTGGCTGGCCCGCCTCCCGGCCCGCTCCTCGGGCCCGCCCCCTGAGGCCCCGCCCCCGGCTGACAGCCCCGCGCTGGCCCCGCCCCTTCACGCTCCTGCCTCCAAGGCTGATTTTTGACTTCTTTACTGCCTGCAAGCTGACCAGACTTAAACAGAAAAAAAAAAAAAAAAAAAAATCATGTACTTGTCACTACAGGACTAGGAAGTAGAAGAGCTTAGACACGAGCCTTTGAGCTTGGGTTATACATAGATTCAGGGAAAGATTGATTATTGGTGGAAGAGAAACAAAGTCGAATGTTGCTAGAGAGGTCCAAAAGAACCTTCTGACGCAATGGAAGTATTTTCTTCCTGAACTGTCCAGCAAAGTAGACACTGTTCGCGAGGAACTACTGAATGAAACGTGGCTAGTGCGAGGAACTGAGCTTGTTCATTTCATCTATTTCTAAATAGCTCCACATGGCCAGTAGCTACTACCTATAAGTGCAGCCCTAGATAATAAAAGGGTTCTGGCTTGGGCATGTGGCTTCATTGGCAGAATGCTTGCCTAACCTGTGCAAAGCCCTGGTGTGATAACCAACACAGCAACAGTATAAAAACTGGGTGTGGCGGCCCATGTCTATAATTCAAGCACTTGGGAGGTGGAACCTCCTGCCTCAATTTCCTAGATGCTACAATTAACAGACATGTGCCACCACCCCCAAATAACTACTTATCCCCTTAAATTTCCTAAACACTGTAAAGAGAATTGTGGAAGTCACTCTAACACCTGAAAAATCAAACCAAAAGGAAATGCTTTCTTTCCCTTCTTGCCCCAGCTTCTTTCACCCCAAAAGGCCCCAGAAAGAAAACTCTCATGTAATGTCTCTGTTGGTTTTATTCCCAGATGTGCCCATTTTCCTGCCCAGAACTGTCTAGGCATCTACCACTTTGATCATGATTATATGCTGGGGTATGACACCTGCATGGCAGTACAAGACCCGTATTCAGAAGTACTCAACAGGGTTTAGGACTCTGCTGTCACCATCTTGATAGTCTTAAAACTTTCAAACAATGAGCCTCACATTTTCATCATCCGGCAGACCTTGCAAATAACAGAGCTTTCCTGACTCCATTCTGCCAGCTATGAAAATACTGGAGGTCAGCAGGAGGATTGAGCAACTCATCTTCCTTCCCCAAAGCTTCAGACACTGGCTTCATTCCTCTCCCCTGATTTCCCAATAGAATTGATTAAGTGACTCTGGTTTGCTTAATCCATAGCTCTCACCTTTCTCCTTCTGGGAATAATAGCAGTAAGTGTTGTAGACACAAGTACATTATTAATTGTTTTAGCCTGTGGGTATTATTTTAAGGACAATAAGTTAAGTTCAGTCACAAATTGTGACCTATGTTTAAGTTCACAAAGAAGGACTGTTCTTGGTTTTCATTTTTTGAGACGGATTCTCACTGTGTACCTCTGGCTGGCCTGGAACTTCCTATGGTAGGCAAGGCTGGCCTACAAATCACAGAAATCCACCTACTTCAATCTTTTAAATGTTGGGATTAAAGGCACGCCCCACCACTCCCAGCTGACAATATGATTTGAGTTATTGGCTTTAGATATGTCTTTGCCTCCTTAAAAGTTATTTTATTTCTTGTGTCGGGATGTTTTACCCATATGAATGTCTATGCACTATGTGTGCTCATAGAGAGCCAGAAGAAGGTGTTGGATGTCCTGGAACAGGAGTTACAGACAGTTGTGAGCTGCCATGTGGGTGCTGGGAATTGAACCCAGATCCTCTGAAAGAGCAGCCAGTGCTCTTAACTGCTGAGACATCAACTCCAGCAACATTAGTATATAGTTTGGGGGTTTGTTTAGTTTTTGTTTTGTCTTTGTTTTTAAGTAATTTTTCAAATTTTAGATTATTTTAATTTTTATGTGCATGAATATTTTGCCTATGTTTATGTGTACTGTATGCCTGCCCAGGGAAGCCAGAAGAATGCTTTTAGGCCCCCTGAAACTGGAGTTACATGTGTGCTGCCATGTGAGTGCTGGGTATCTAACACTGGTCCTCTGTAAAAACAACAAGTGCCTTTAGTCACTGAGCTATCTCTCTCTCTCCAGCTCCCTGGTATATGTTTTTTACCAAATAATTTTGGGGGGGCACACAGCACGATGGTTCAGTAGGAAAAGGTACTTGCCACAAAGTCTAACGACCTGAGTTGGATAACAGGAGCCAACGTGGTGAAAGGAAAGAAGCAACTATCTGTTCTCACACCTCTGTAGGTACAGTGTGGCATGAATCCACCCATGCACACAATATACATGTGCAAAAAATGATTTTTCAGTAGAACATCATCAATAAAATAAAAAAGAATATTTGGTATTTCCTAGAGTCATATTTTATGGATATGGAATGTTTCAGACATAGTTGTTTACTTGGATAACCTAAAATGGGAATAGAAAAAGAAAAACTACTCGGAAAAGACTTAAGAAAATAGAATATTGAGGGTCAGGTAAGGAAACTGTAGAAAATCCAAAAGAAAATAAAATTATTAATAAACAGCCATTGATATAACTTTTTTTGCAGTTCTAGTCAAGACTCCAATATCAGAGACATTCTTATTCCAACCACAGATTACATCTTCTCTCCTCCACTGGCCTTCCCATGGTGCCCTGTACAATTCCTATACAATTTAGTACCCAATCAACATTGGTTGTATGCCTCAAAATAATAAATCTAACAAAGAAAATAAACCCAGTTCTTCCTCTGGAAGCAAACTGCTAACATGTGGGCCTGACACAGATGTATTTTACTGATCTCCCCTCCCCTTTCTCTCTCTTTATATACATACACAAAGGATATTAATATTAAGGCAACATTAAGAATCAGAAAATTTCATATTTAAAATAACACAACTTTATAGCTGATCTTTAAAATAATAATAATAATTAAGACTGGCAGTGGTGGCACAGGCCTCTAATCCTAGCACTCAGGAGGCAAAAGCAGGCAGATCTCTGTGAGTTTAAGTCCAGCCTGGCAACCTGGTCTGCAAATCAAGTTCCAGGACAGCCAGGACTACACAGAGGAGCCTCTCAAAAAGTCTAGTAGTAGTAGTAGTAATAATAATAATAATAATAATAATAATAATAATGATAATAATAAGAAACTTTTTTCTCTTCTTTCATAGTCAGGAATGACCATGTGATAAAGTTCTGGCCAGCCTGTTTCCTATAAACAGTTGTATTAAATACAGATCAGGGAAGCATTGCCTCAAATTGAGCTCCTACACTAGATTGGAACAGACCATGCTAAAAGTCAAAATGGAGAGCTGGGAATACAGTCCGCTTGCCTGGAATGTGCAAGGCAAACCTGGATTTGATTGTTACTAGAGATTCTGGGGAGGCCTATCAGGGCAACATGTGATACCAAGGGCACTGGTCCCTTCTATAGGGTTCTAAGTCTCATTAGTAAAAGGATTGAAGAACAGATTCAGAAGAAAGCTCCAGGGCAATTTTATTTAGAGTTTAGAAGAACTTGCCAGGCAAGCAAGATGTAAGTTTCAGCAACTGCCTGGAGGAGGGAGATGGAGAAAAGGAAGAAATAAATGCTTTTTGAGTTAGGCATAGGGGTTCACTGAGTAAGTAGCCACATGGCAAAGGGGGAGGGTAGCTTAAGAGAATATAGTAAAAAAGCCCAAAGTACCAGAGAAAACATATTAGGCTCTGACAAGCATCAAAAAATATGCCTTCCATTTCTTTTGCGAGGTACTAGGTAAGTACACCTTCCAGAGGGATGGTCTTTTAGCCAAGTGATTGATAGACCCAACTGGGTTAACTCTTGCGTTTTAAGAATCTTGGAATGTTCGGTCTCCACCCAGGCCAGCAGTAGATTCCATTCCCTAGGGCCTAGATCAACGTAGCCCTGACCATAGCAACTGTAACATTATCTCCAGCACAACAAACAAATCAAGCAAAATCAAAGGTAGAGTCACTCACATCTACTTGCCCTAAACTAAAACCAAATTGTTTACTAGGTGTTCAAAGGATAATAGTTAGGCAGTTGTCCTGCCTCAGCTTCCAGAGTGCTGGATACAAATGTACCTGGCTTATTTCTTTTTTATTCAGTCCTTTTCTGTCACAAAGCCAACTTTTGCTGAGTCTAACACCTACACTATTCTACAGAATGAAATGCTGTCTGATAACAGAACTGAAAAATAAAACCCAGGTTCTCTGTAAGAGCCGCAAGTGCTCTTAACCAATGAGCCATTTTTCCAGCCCCAGGACTACATGAGACTTTAAGAAAAACAAACAAAAACAAACAAACAAACACAAATAAAAACAGAAACCATATAATCAAATAAAATAAACACAAATTGGGCACCGTGGCACATGCCTGTAGTCTCAGCACTTAGGAGGCTGAGACTTAAGGATGTCTAGTTCAGACAAGGTGGGTTACACAGTAAGATTCTGGGGGAAAACTGAGAAGGATGTGAAGTGATGCCACAGTTAAAGGCACATACCACCCAATAATGCAAGCTTGATGACCTGACTTGAATCCCCTGAGACCCACGTGGCAGAAGGGGAGAACAGACTCCTACAAGTTGTCCTCTGATGTCCACACGTACACTGTTGGCATACTGCTCCCGCAACCCCTCTAAAAGAGTAATAAGTTAGAATGTAAATGATTTTAGATAATAAAGAATATTTCCAGGTTCAACAAAGAGATGCACTGAGGTGGGTTTCTGGTGAGGTATCCTTTAGTTATAGCGGCCACTCTCAGAACCGGGAGATGTCTGGGAAAGAAGATACAACAACCAGCTTGGTGTGGTGTCATATGACTTTAATTCTAACCCCAGCACTAGGGAGGCAGAGGCAGGCAGCTCTCTGTGAGGTCCTACCCTGACCTACATAGTGAGTTCCAGGACAGCCAGGGCTACGTGGAGAGACCCTGTCTCATAAAAGGAAACAGCAACAGCAACAGCAACAAAGCCAAAACCAAACCAAACCAAAACAAAACCCTGCAGAACAAAGGAAATCTTTACTTGTGTGCACTTTGGTTGGAAAGCACCTCTGAGTTTAGAGGGAGGGGTTCTCTGAGTTTAGCAGATTCTTGAAGCTGATTCTATTGCTTCATCCAGCTTTGAGGCTGCTATATGCTAGTAAGTTAGAAGTTTAAGGAAGGTTCTAGATATGACATAAGGCATGGCTGGTTCCCCTTCCAATTTGGTGTTTTGTCTTTTGTTTTTAACTTTTGAGTTTCTCATGCAGTCCAGTAGGACTCAAACTGACACTATGTAGATGAAGATAATCTTGACTTTCTGACCCTGCTGCCTCCACCTTAGTGCTCAGATTCTGTAGTTCTAGGGACAGAATCCTTGCATGCTAGGCAGTCACTCTACTGACAAGCTGTATCCCAGCCTTTAGCGTTCGTTTCTTGAGACACAGTCTCACTATGTAGCCTCAGCTTGCCTGGAACTTGTAATACACCAGCTTTAAAATCCTAGTTGGCTTTATTTTCAGTTTCCAAATCAAACAACATTCCAATCCATAAAATAGAGTAATTGTTAGACTGAGCAGAAGTTGATTTTATGACAGAAAAGGTCTGAAAAAAAAATAAGCCAGGTATGATGATAAAAGACCTTCAATATGGCCTTATTCATTTCCCTTTCTCATAAACAAGATTAAACCTTTGATTATAGTGCGAACATCTTAGCTTCCCCTCCAGCCCCTGAAACCTAGGACTTTATCTTATCTACTTAATCCCAGGTAGTGCATAAGAACCCCACCCTAATGATCTCATTTGGCAACACTTCCAGACTTAGCTTCAGAAGCCACCGCAATGCACATGGCAACTGTAAAGACACCTCTGATAGCTCACTTTGAGAAGCCCATACCCATATTCTAGTGTGTGTCTTTCTTGCTGAGTACCTTTCTATTAACTGTTGTGCCTGAGAGATATGGCTACACAGTGAGACCCTGTAAACTTAAGTATATAATCCTATATACTGAAGAGGGCATCAGTTCCCCTGGAACTGGAGTTATGGATAGATAGTTCTGCGCCATCATTTAGATTCTGGGAACTGAACCGAGGTCATCTTCAAGAGCAGCCAGTGCTCTTAAACACTGTTCTATCTCTCCAGCCGCTATATAAGCATTCTTATTTGAGATATTTCTGTATAAAAGAAAGGCTGTCCTTTAAGTAACTTTCACACCAAATATTAGTTGTCCTGGAATGCTTGACTTTCAGCTGCTGAAAGACCAGTCAGCTTAGGGTGAAGGGCCCCTTTCCCTTTTCTCTGTCCCCTTACTTTTCCCAATCCTTTCTCAGTTGGAATTTTGATGAAAATTAAGTTGTATCTGTATACTGTTTTGGTGATATAACCATTTTGTGATGTCAATTCTTGGTTATCAACTTGGAATTAACTAAAACTCAAGGTACCTGTGAGAGCTTTTTCTTAGTTAAATCATTTGAAATGGGAAAATCCGCCTTTAATCTGGGCCACACCTTTGGTGGCAGCTTATATAAACAGCATGGGAAAAAAGAAGCTTTTGCTCTTTGCCTCCTTGCCCTCAATCTTGCTGGCAAGTCTGTTCCTTCACTGGCATTAAAGTCTATTTCTTCATGATTTGGGATATACTGAGACTTCCAGCCTCATGGACTGAACAACTACTGAATCCTTGGACTTTCTGTTGGTAGACATTCATTGTTGGACTAGCTGGACCACAGCCTGTAAGCCACTCTAATAAATCCCTCTCTCTATATATAGATTCGCCCTGTCAGTTCTGTTCCTCTAGAGAACCCTGACCAGTACACATTTTCACAACACTGATCTTGCCAATCCATGAGCATGGATAATCTTTTCACCTTTTGTCTTCCTTCCTCTTTGAGTATTTTTAAGTTTTCATTTCACCATTGTCACCTTATTCTTTCGTTATTATTTTGAGTCAAGGACTGAGACAGCTCAATGTATTAATTATGCTGGGAGTACAAATGTGAATCTAGCCTGGCATTCAGGAAGCAGAGAGATCACATTTCTTTCATTCATCCACACAGATCAAATGGGGAGAGAGAGAGAGAGGGAGAGAGGGAAAGAGAGGGAGAGAGGGAAAGAGAGGGAGAGAGGGAAAGAGAGGGAGAGAGAGAGAAGAGAAGGGAAGGGAAGAAGGGGGGAGGTAGAAGAGAGGAGAGGAGAGGAGAGAGGAGAGAACAGGAAATGAGTCAGGCTGCAAACCTCAAATCTTGCTCCCTTGAGAGATGTGTCTCCTCCAGCAAGGCTCTGCCTGCTCAAGGTTCCATAGCATCTTCAAACAGCACTAGAAGCTGGGGACCAAGTATTCAAATACATGTGCCTCTATTTCTCATTCAAACCATCACACCCAGGTTAACTTTGTAAGCAACATATGTAGTTGAGGATAACTTTGAATTCCTGATCCTCTTGTCTATATCTGCCAAATAATGCACTGTACCACTATATCTTGTTCTAAGGATTTTATTTTCTTTGTATCATCATCATCATCATCATCATCATCATCATCATCATCATCATCATCATCA
The DNA here is from genome assembly GCA_026225945.1 of Cricetomys ansorgei. Taxonomy (NCBI): domain Eukaryota; kingdom Metazoa; phylum Chordata; class Mammalia; order Rodentia; family Nesomyidae; genus Cricetomys; species Cricetomys ansorgei. The sequence continues at coordinate 8,545,009 of JAMJFZ010000242.1, forward strand.
TCATCATCGCTATTTTGTTTTTTCAAGACAGGGTTTCTCTGTGGATCCCTGACTGTCCTGGAACTTACTCTGTAGGCCAGGTAGGCCTCGAACTCACAGAGATCTGCCTGCCTCTGCCTCCCTAATGCTGGAATGTAAAGGCATGTACTACTACTGCTTGACAAAATTTGTGATTTTTATGCACTTATCTTTTCAAAAAATTGCTTTTATCAAATTGGTTTTGCATGTATGTGTTAGTGTATGTGTGTATAGGTGTACATGTAGTGGTCAGAGGACCATCTTTGTGAATCGGTTCTCCTCTTCCATGACACAGGTCTCAGGGATGGAACTAAGTTGTTCAGGCTTGGTGGCGCATACTATAATGAGCTATCTCCATGGGTCGTTAAAAAAATGTTTTTTACATTTACTTAATTATTTTGTTAGGGAGGGGGTATGAGCATGCTATGGTGTGTGTGGAAATCAGAGAACAACTTCCAGGAGATCCAATCCTTCTACCTTGGTCCTTAGGGACCAGATTTACTTCCTCAGGCTCAGTGGCAAGTGCCTCAACCTAGTTCATCTAGTTTCTCCATCTCCCCATTTCTTAAAAGGCAAATTACATGTAATCAAAGCTTGACAGAGTAAATGTTTGATGGACTCAATGTAAATTACTGAGTTAAAAACAAATAACAAAACTTCTGTATAAACACTCAGCTTTGCTCTAGAAGAAAGGAAACACAAAGAATGTCTAGAGCAGCGTTTCTCAGCCTATGAGTTTCAACCCTTTCACAGGGGTCACCTAAAGCCATCTGTATATCAAATGTTTACATTACAAGTCATAACAGTAGCAGAATTACAGTTGTGAAGCGGCAATGAAAATAATTTTATGATTGGGGGTCAGCATAACATGAGGGACTGTATTGAATTGTTGCAGCATTAGGAAGGTCGAGAATCACTAGTCTAGAGGATAAATTTAGTAAGTTGAATTTCAAACTTCACAAAAAACAAAAGCATGAGATACGTCAGAACAGAGAAGGGTTACACAGCAAACAAAAAAGCTGTTCCCAGGGAATCTATTCAACTGGATGAGATCAGTGACTATCAAGTTTCTTGAGTTACATCACAGGTGAATATTAAATTGTCTATAGTTACGTAAAATTCAGTCTATTCAAGATCATATTTAAAAGAATAAAGGAAGGTTTCCAGCAGAATAAGGAAAGTCTGCAGAAATAAAGCTTGCTGATCTGGTGCTCCTGAAGCATCTTGTGTCCCCTGTGAATTCTTCCTGTCGGGAACACTTATGTTACCTGCTTTATCGCTGTTCCTTTTAAAGTGTAAACATGTAGAAAAGCAATCACATGATCAAGGGGTCTGAAGTAGGGCGAGAGTGAGACAAAAATCTAGCTCTGCAGCACTGACTGGCCTGGAAACTTGGTAGATGTACCAGACCAGCTTTGAATTTACAGCAATGTGTCCTGCCTCTGCTTGGGTTCTGGAATTACTTAGCTTAGAATGTTATTTTTTAAGGCTAGCTCAATTAGCAGAATATTTGCCTAGAATCTAATACTTTATATTTTTAAAACATTTATTTTATATTTTTGGTTATGAGCCTAACCTTTAATGGCTGAGCTATTTCTCCAGATCTAGACATTTATTTATGTGTTTGTGTGAGGGTGGGGATGTGGACATGGGTGTAACATGGCATGCTTATAGAAATCAGAGAACAACGTGTTGATAGTCAGTCAGTTGGTTCTCTTTTTCTGCCAGGTGTGTTCTGAGTTTCCAATTCAGGACATCAGGATTGGCAGCAACTACGCTTACCTGTTAAGCCACTCACCAACCCCCCACATTAAAATCCAATTTTTTAAAGTCCTTAGTTTTGTCAAATCTAAAGATAAAAATCCCCAATCCACCAATAAACATTGATGTGCAAGACAGAAGCATTTTCTATCTTTATATATGCTAGTGCTTACACAAATTAACTTTTTTTTCTAAAAAAATAAAATAAAATTTAGCTTGTTTTTGTCTTTTCTGAGACAGGTGTCACCATGTAGCTTAGCATGGTCTTGAATTTAAATTTTTCCTGCCCCAACCTCTCAAGATCTGAAATTCCAGGAATGCACTACCTATCACATCTAGTAAAGATTTATTTTTTGACAGCTAGAGACCATAATTTAAAATATATATATATATATATATATATATATATATATATATATATATATATATATATACACACATATATATATTTGTAAAAATATATATAAAAGGCTCTAGGGTATAGTAAAATATATATGATTTTCGCCTTGAAGGAATTCACAGAGTGACATTCATAATATGTGGAGACAAGCGGGAATATAAGAATGCTGAGAGCTCTAGAAAGTCAGTTTAATGAGATAAAGGCTTCTTCAGGGAGGTTTGGGGAGAGGAACGATAGCAAAGGGCGGGTCCGGAGATAGTCAGCAAAGAACTTCAGGGCAACAGAGACAAGATGGGCAAAACTCAAGTTAGCAGTAAAAGACACTAGATAAGAAGGCTAAAGGAAGTTAATGTGTATTCATCTCAGTCACAAGGCCCAGGTAAAACCAGGAGTTTCGAATGATCTCAAGTGTTTTCAAGCATTTCTTAAAAAGAAAAAAAAGTCCTATTTTTTATTAAAGTCACTAATCCCATTAAAAGTGTATAACTTTACTTCTAGGTGCTAGAAGTAAAACTATGATGATGTCAGTCAGTCAGCATTTTTAAAACGATTAGGTTGAGGAAACAATTTTGTATAGAAAAGAACAAAGTCCTTGCAAGTTTCACTTGGTAGTCATCTGCTTATACAAGCTCCAGTGCCAGCAAAGAATGAGCCTAAAGCAAATGGACATGTTAGCCACAGCATCTATCCTCCTCATGTGAACCTGTGCAGGGAATGAGAATGGAGAGGGTAACAGACTCTTCCTAAATGTTATCAGATAAGCGGCGATTGCTGTCTCTCTCTTGGCTTCCCCTGTACCCTTCATAGACGGAGCTGGAAATGAGACCTCAGTGCTATGACTTTAACTGGTTTGTCCCCTCCAAAACTCAGGTGAAATTTAATACCCATCAGGACCCAGCCCTTATAAATAGACTATTACCCATATGATTGATGGATTAATAGGTTAATAGAGTGGGTCTCAGTAAAACCAGTTTGTCTGTATCTTGATAACTAATTCTCTATGCTGCCTGGGGCCTGAGCCAGCAAGAAAATCACGAGCAGACTCCAACCTTAGATCTTGGGCCAGAGGAGTGGAGGCTGGAACCATGAACCCTGATTCTCTAGCAGAAGCTATGCCCCACCCCCACCCTGATTCTCTAGCACAAGATATGTCCCACCTCCACCCCGTTTTATTCGTTCCCTTAGGGCCAGGCCAGGGTAAGGGAGAAATATCTTCTAGGTGAATAAATCCTAATTGTCCTCCACTTCAAGTTCTTATTTTTATCAGTGAAATCTGATCCCCTAAATTGTGAAGATTAGTATGTACCTCCAGGGTTGTTCTGGAGGGGTAGAGCAGTAAGAAGGCGTCTGACACATGCGCAGCCATGACGTGGCTTCTAGACCTGGCTACTATTCAGTCAGTCATGTGCCACTGGCCAGGGCTAGTCACTGGGCCCCACCTAGAGCAAGGACTGAATTCCTCTCAGTTCTGACACCCTCCTCTGTAAGTGTACCTTGGGCTACATTAGGCTGTGGGCTGGGTCAAGCTTCAGGTTTTATTTGGATTCATGATGTTGGCCAGGACAATATTATTATTTTTTCCAATTAGTTGTTAGTATTTTAAATGGGAGATTTTTATGATAACAAACAAACAAAACCCTACATTTTGGGGTTTTCTCAAAGATCCAACTTTTGAGCAATACCGGGCTTGTATTTCTTCACCGAAGCTGGCAAGAGCTGGCCATTGTTTACTTTCCAGTTTGCCTAGTCCCCTCCGGGAATCCTGTCTAGTCTGATCTAGATCTAGTCCTTTGATTACCTGCTTTGTCTCTGAAGCACTGGAGCTTGTGATTGTGGAACAGAAACTCAGTTTACAGCCGGTTTTAACTTGGACTGAAAATGGAAAAACAAGAAACAAAACAAAATCCCAACTTTTTTGTTTTCCCACATATGTTGGTTTTCTAGACTTGCTATCATGAAGGGCCACGCACTGAGTGTCTTAAATTGCAAAAAATAATCTTCTCCCAGTGTTGCAGGCTAGAAATGTCAGATTAAGACACTTGGTGGGAACCAATTGAGTTGGTACAGCCTATAATCCTAGCACTCAGGAGACTGAACCATGTAGTGAGACCCTTATCTCTCAAACAGACGCTGGGTTCTTTTGAAGTCTCTGAAGGAAGGCTCTATCCTGGCTCTTTCCTTGGCTTTTAGATACTTATCTCCATGTTCACGTGGAGATTGTAATGCTTCATTGTAATGCTCTCCTACATTTATTCAGTGTGTGTGTGTGTGTGTGTGTGTGTGTGTGTGTGTGTGTATGAGAGACAGACAGACAGACAGCAGATGCACACTTGTGACAGTTGGAGGACAACTTTCAGGAGTTGGTCTCTTCTACCATGTGAGTCTTGAGGTTTGGACTTCAGCCTTGATTGCAAGTCCTTTACTGACTAAACCGACTTGCTGACTTACACTTTCCCTTTTTAATAAGAATACCAGCTCTGGGGATACAGCTCTGTGATATAGCATTTGCCTTGAATGTATAACATTTCAGCTTCAGTCTTCAATACTGGAAGAAAGAAAAAGGACCCCATTTATGTTGAATGGAGGCCTGTGCTGTTAGGGGCAGATGGAAGGAGAACCCCGAGAAATCACCAGGACTCGAGATCGATGCAAAAGCAGGAGGTTTACTTCCAACGCGTTGGGGTCTGCTTCCACAGATGCCTCAAGCGAGGCAGGTGGGAGTGACAAATTAGCACATTCTGAATATGATTTATATATGTTTTTTTAAATACAGAACATAGCAACAGATTATCAGGCATGAGTCTATAGTGATGTGAGTATTAACCTTTAAACTGATTGGTGCTGGCATACAGCAAGGTCGCGGGCACTAGAAAATGTAAACTTTAGGGTCTTAGTCAATGTGGGTGGGGGGAGATCCTTAGCCCAAGGCCATTAGTCAGCAGTCCATATTGTGTTTGTCTTAGAAATTGTTTTTCTTACAGAAATTGTGTCCCTTACTTCAGTTTTGGGAACTGTTCTGAGTCACATTGCCCCTGACTTGGGCCTACACAATCTTGGTGCTCTTAGAAGCCTGACTAAAGTTTGGCTGCTTTGGTCTTGTCCTTTCAGTGCTACTGAGCTTGCTCTCTTACCTCTTGTAAAGGCCCTTTCTCCAAACCACATTTTTAGCTCCTGAGGGTTAGGATATCAACATTATGGATAATTTAACCCACAGCATCACATTAACTCAGTTGATTTCACATATGATTCATAATTACACAGAAACAGGAAAAAACATCTAAAAACATTTGAAGGTGGGTTCTCTCTCCATTGTGTTCAAAACCACAACAACAATTAAAAACTGAGTCGGTTGTGCTGGCTTAAACCTATAATCCCAGCGTTTGGGAAGCAGAGGGAGGAGGACCAGGAGTACATCTTTTACTACATAGCAAGTTCAAAGCCAGCTTGGGCTACAGTAAGATCCTGCCCCAAGAAAACAAAGGACCTAAGTTAGATTCCTATAACTCCAGCTTCATAAGATCCCACACCCTCTTCTGGACTCCGAAGGCACTTGCACTTACATTAGAACTGTGTGCTAACACACACACACACACACACACACACACACACAATTTAAAAAATTTTTAATTCTAAAAAAATTACCCCAAATTGAACCTTAGCCTATTTTATACATGACCATGCAATACAGTTTCAAAGTGAATCTGCGTTTTGTTTTGTTTTGCAGAGCACACCATGTCTTTGGTTTTTGCCTCGCTCTGACTTGGCCTGCACCAAGGTCCACAGTCTCTCCTCTCCACGGGGAAAGGCATTTTTGTGTGAGCAGAGGCGATGCAGATGATTTTTTTGTTTGTTTGATAAAGCCCGGTACACATATCACTACTGCTCTGTTCAATCTTGAATGAACTTTCATTTTCTCTATGGCTGGCATTCACTTCCTTGGGCCCCCCTCCCTTACCCCCAAAGCACTTGTGAAGCTGCACACTCTTCTGTAGTCTGTCAAGCCTGTCAACGGCAGGACTCACCCTACTGAGCATGCTATAAAATGTCACCAAAGTTGAAGTTGTGGTAAATTTGACTGTTCACTGGGGTTAAGTGGAAAAGTTGCTCACTGCCAGTCACAGTTTTTTCATCTTCTTTCATCAAGCATCCTCTGATTACTTTGTGGGACCATAGAGGCCTTCAGGATGAGGGGACTAGCTGGGGATGGCTGGCAACAGGCCGTGGTGGACAAGGGAAAGCTCCCAGTAGCCAGGGCACAGTGGTCCAGAACAGGGCATCTTTCTGTGTGCTCATTCTTTTGCAATAAAGCAGCTGGTGACAAGGGGAAATAAAAATATGCATAGTGACCTGATTCCTCAAAGATATGTTTATGTAACTTAGAGACTCAAAGTGCCCAAATGGCCTGGTTTAGAGACAAAGGGCTACTGAATCACTACTAAAGTAGGAAATGAAACCTAATTTCTGAGTTGTCCTCATGGAAAATGGCCAGTTCATCTCTCCTTCTCCCCTCTTCCCCCACTGGATTTGACTGATTTCATCAAACATCACATGTTTGGGGGTACAGCCCACATAAGCTATTCTTCATATGATGTCTTGAAATAAAGTCAAATCAGTGAGGTATTAAGATAAACAAATAAGCTTGATGAAACAGCAAATGGTTCTACTTACTTGGAAGCCCTGAAATGAGAGTTCTTGGAGCCATGAAGAGGATTCAAGAGAACTTGATGCTACTGCAGCTGGGTGATTCATTTCCTGCTTCAGGATACAAGGGGCTGAACTGGCCTTTCATGGCAGAGAAAGGGGACCTAGAAATTTCTCCTTGTTTGCTGAGGTGCTGAGTAGCTGATGGTTAACTGTGGAATCCTACAGCTCAGCAGACTTGTGTACACAGACTAGGCCACAGAAGCAGTGGAGGGGAAGTAATCCATCATCGCTTTTCCTGAATAGAGTTTTCCCTAAAAACTTCATCTGACTACATCCTCTTTTAACCCAAGATTTTGATGCCTAACCCCTTCATCTTTCTGGAATTACCTTATGTGTGTGTTGTGTGTCTGTGTGTGTGTTGTTTGTTGTGTTGTGTGTGTATTGTGTATGTATATATGTGTGTTGTGTGTGCATATGTGTATTGTGTGTATGTTGTGGTGTGTGTGTGTGTGTGTGTGTGTGTGTGTGAGATGAGGCATTACAGCTCTGTACCACCATGCCACCCCACTTTTTTCTTCAATATGCAAATAATGACCTCAGGCCCCTACTCTACCCATTGTAGTCAGAGCTCTCATGTTAGAGAGCACTCTTTAAAAATTCCAGGGCATTTGAGATCTGCAGTGTCCAGCTACTTTGCCATCAACCACACTGTTGCCTGCTTCTGGAGTGCCCTGGAAGCTTACATCTTTCCTGGGTAGCCTAATTGTCTGATTTTTGTGTTTCTTCTTTAAAAAAATTGTATGTGTGTGTGTGTAGAGGAACACTTGGAATTTTTATGTTAAGAAAAGCTTTTTGGTTTAACTGACTAGTCACTAGAGGTTCGTGTTCCCACCCCAGCTGTGGTATAGTTTATGAGTTGGAATTGGAATGCTTGATGCAGGTGGCTATAATTTGGTTGGTGCAGTTGTTCTGGCACCTGTAGCTTGTCTTTGGGATTGCATGCCACATGGGTTTATGGGAACTTTTGACTTAGGGCATAAGAGGTCTGAAGCCCTGAGAGTCGGGGTGGGCATTGGTTGGTGATTCTGTTGGTTGGGTTGCTGTCATTAGTTAGTGTGAGAACAAAGGGTGGAGAGATTTGAGCTTAGGACAGCCTAAAAAGAGGCTGTGAAGATTTCTATCTTTCTCTCTTTCTGTATTAAAGCCATTTGTAAAGGTGGTGAAGATTTCTATCTTTCCTTTCTCCTTCCCTAAATTGAGAGTAAAAGATTGTAGTATACTACTGTGTGTGTATGTGTGTGTGTGTGTGTGTACATGCATGAAAGTGCCCATGGAGGTCAGAAGAGGGCATAGGATCCCCTAGGGCTGGAGTTAAGGATGGTTGTGAACCATCCAGCATAGGAATGGAAATAGAGTATTCTGCATGAGCAGGAAGTGCTCTTGACTACTGAGCCGTCTCTTCAATCTCTGACTTGTAAATGAGGAAATCAGAGCTTTTCAGTGAAGGAAATAGATAAAATACTGTAAGTGTTATTAGTATGTTAAGATTAATGAAATGATTTTTGATAACACTAATAATATAGAAATTTATTGGGAAAAAATAAACAAATATATTTTTCTTTTGTTTTTTTTTGAGACAGGGGCTCATATAACTCATGTCAGCCTGGAACTTGATATGTATCTGCTGTTGTCCTTGAACTCCTGATCTTTCTGCCTCCTCCTTCCAAATGTTGGGATTATAGGCAGGCCACCACATCTGGCTAAATGAGTGGTTTTTTGTTGTTGTTGTTTTGTTTATTTGTTTGTTTGAAGTAGACTATTACATTTTAACTGTTCTAGGATTGATAAGTCTTAGAACAATGATTTAGGTAACTAGGTAGCAGGTAAATAGCTACATATTTAGTACATACAACTTTTTTTTTTTCAGCTCTGGGGATCAAATCCAGGGCCTCATTCTACATTCTAGGCAAACACTATCACTGAACTACATTAATAATATGTATTTTTACCACGCATATCCAGGAATGAAAAAGAATGAGATTCACTCGATATCTGTATTTTTGTTTGCTTTTCTTAAGACATGATCATTTTATGTAGCTCAGGCTGGCTGGCTTGATCCTTCAGCCTCTGCCTCCCAAATGTTGGAATTAGAGTTGTGCACCGCAGCACTAAAGCTTAAGATTTATTTATGCCATTTCTTTCTTTCGAGATGTTTAAGGATCATAAAGAAGTGGTGATATTTTAAAACTCTAGAAATAGAATTAAGCACTGATGTGGAGGAACAAAGACAAATCTTTATTTATGGAAATTACACACACACACACACACACACACACACACACACACACACACACCCTGCTCCTCCTCCCTCCTCTTTTCTTTTTGGCCATTTGAGACTGGGTTTCTGAGGCTAGCTTTGAACTCACTTTGTAATCCCAATATTCCTTGGCCTCTCAATGCTGAGAGTGCAGGTATGAGCTGCCAAACCTGGTTTTAGAGTGCCACCTTTGAAAAGACCAAAGGGAGCATATCGTTTTGTATTCCTAGTTCATCCCACCAGAGAGGTAAACTCATATATTAATGTCCTAATAAATTTTTAGAACATATTTTATGAGAAGGGTGAAATATGATAATATTTTTGGCAGTTAATCAATAAGGTAGGCATTTAGTTTTAGTACTTTCTGGATTATTACACAGTTGAGTGAAAGCAATATAGGTAGTTAAAGGAGGTAGCCATTTCATAAAAGCCATGTAGAATGCTAATTGCTCTTTAAGATAGACGCCATATTCCTAGTTGCCCTGTCTGATTTCTTTAGCTTGACATTTAAAACATTAAGTTCCCAAGTTTTCACCCACCTTTTTCCTTCCTTTATTGATCTCCCTTTAAATCTGTCACTGACCAACATTCAGAGTGCGTAAATCACACATGCACAGTTATAAGGCTGAAAGGGTGACGGAACAAGAAATAAGGGGTAAGCCTGTGAGTCCCCAGTTAAAGCCCTCTTTGTTGAAGGATGCTGTGGCCAGTGCAGTACAGAGGCCTGCCCGAGATTTCACACCCTACAGTGTTTTCTTATGAGGCCTGCTCCTATAGGGATTTGGTGTTTTGTGGTTCCCAGAGTTCTTAAAATTTAATGTTGCTGAACCATATCTATAGCCTAAGGATGACCTTGAATTCTCTTTCTTTAAAAAAAAAATATGAAGCTGAGTTGGGTTTAGTAAGGATTTTAATATGGGCTTAAGCACAAGGGCTAAGAAAAAGGGGCACTCAGCAGAAAGTAAGGCTGCTGTGGGTCAAGGGTTTGCAGCTGGGAGAGAACCTTGCAGCGCGACAATTGCTTGTCAGCTGCGGGGGAGGGGCGAGAGGCTTCTACTTCAGCACCAGCTCTACTTCCCCATGTTCCATGGCTTAAGTGTTGTCCTCAGTCTTACCATCAGGTTTTGGGGAGCAACCCAGGGCCTTGGCCATACCCTGTGACTTTTAGGGGGTTCCATAAGATTCCTTTGGCCAATGATTCAACCCGATATAACCCATTAGTGACACTGGAGGTTTTCCTTGGGGGCATACAATGTTTAGTTAGGTCATTCATTGTCTGCCCTATTATTTGGTGACTCTGTTTAGATTCCTTTCATATATGTATGTATTTCAGGAAGTTTCTACTCCAGAAGGTTTCTTAAAATGGTCTTTAGGGTTAGTTGTCCCTCCCCATATTACTTTCTTTACCCTTCTCTTCTCCCCACTCCCCTTTTAATCTTCCTATTCTAGATTCCCATTGTCTCTCCATAACACTATATTCTATGTTCCCTTCCTTGGGAGAATCTCCCCACCTTTACTAGGTATCCAACCTTTGTGGTTATTAAGACTGTAGCACACATTTTGAAACCTTAAAAGCTAACATCCATATATAAAGGAAAATATACACTGTTTTTTCTTTTCTTTTCTTTTTTTTTTTGTAGGGGGAGGAGAGTCTGGGTTACCCCACTCAGTGTAATTTTTTCTAGCTCCATCTATTTACCTGCAAATTTATTAATTTCATTTTTCTTAAAAGTCCACATTATCCATTCATCAGTTGATGCAATCTAGGTGGTTTCCAGTTTCTGGCAGCAATGAACATAGATGAGCAAATATCTCTGCAATATCATGTAGAGTCCTTTGGGTAAATGTCCAAGAGTGATGTGATAGTTTGAATGAGAATGGCCGCCATAGGCTTGCATATTTGAATGCTTGGTCCTCAGTTGGTGGAACTATTTGGGAAGGATTAGAAGGTGTGGTCTTATTGGAAGAGGCGTGTCATTGGGGATGGGCTTTGAGGTTTCAAAAACCCACACCATTCTCAGTTAGCTCTCTCTGTTTCTTGTCATGGGTAGGAGACATAAGCTCTCAGCTACTGCTCCAGTGCTGTGTCTGCTTCCCTGACGCCATGCTCCTCATCACGATGGTCATGAACTCCAACCCTCTGGAACTGAGCTTTCCCCTGTTTCTTTGGCCATGGTGTCTCTTTGTAGCAATAAAAAGGAAGTAACTAAGTGAAATGCTATAGCTGGATCTTGTAGTAACTTGATTTCTACTTTCCTGAGGAACCACCACACTAATTTCCATAGTGGCTGTACAAGTCGGCACTCTCACCATCAATGAATAAGTGTTCCCCTTCCCACGTCCTCACCAGCATGTGCTGTCATTTGTTTTATCAATCTTGGTCATTCTAATTAGGGTAAGATGAAATCTAAAAGTAGTTTTCAGTTTACATTTCCCTGATGGCTGAGGGTGTTTGACATTTCTTTACGTGTTTCTCAGCCATTTGTTCCATATTTTGATAACTCTCCACTTAGTTCTCTGCCCTATTTTTAAAATGCATCATTTGTTTTCTTGATGTTCAGTTGTTTTAGATCTTTGTATATTCTAGGTACTAACTCCTATCAGATGTATAACTGGTAAAGGCTTTTTCTCATTCCATAGACTCCTGCTTTACTGTACTGCTTTTCAGTGTTGTGAGGTCCAGTTTATTAATTGTTAATCTTAGTGCCTGTGCTATCAGTGTTCTTTTCAGAGAGTCCTATCCTGTGCCAATTGGTTCAAGGATATTCCCCATTTTATCTTCTATCAGATTCAGGATATCTAGTTTTATGTTGAGGTCCTTGATCCATTTAGAGTTGAGTACTGATCAGGGTGGGAGACATGATTCTATTTTCATTCTTCTGCATTCAGCCATGTAGTTTGACCAGCACCATTTGTTGATGATATTGTATTTTCTCCAGTGTGTATTTTTGGCTTCTTAATCAAAAAATGAATGTCTATAGGTGTGTGGAATTATATCAGTTCCATTGATCAATGTGTCTGTTTTTGTTCCAATACCATGCACTTTTTATTACAGCAGTTCTGTAATACAACTTGAAATCTGGGATAGTAATACCTCCAGCTGATTTATTATTATCATTCAGGATGTTTTAGCTAACTGTGTGTGTGTGTGTGTGTGTGTGTGTGTTTCCATATGAAGCTGAAGATATTTTTTTCAATTTCTGTATAGAATTGTGTTGGAATTTTGATGGGGATTACATTGAATATGTAGATTTTTAAATACATAGTCACATGGCATCTCTCTCTCTCTCTCTCTTTTTCTCTTTATGTCTCTCTCTTTCTCTCTGTAGCCCTGGCTGGCCTGCAACTTGCTATGTAGACCATAGATCTGCCTGTCTCTGCCTTTTATGTGCTGGGATTAAAGGCATTTGCCACCATGCCTGACTCATCCATTTTTTTCTTCAGTGTCTTAAAATTTTTATTGTATAAATATTTCACTTGTTTTGTTAGAGTTACCTCAAGACATTTTTTGAAGCCATTTCTGATATCTTGTCCATTTAGTTGAAGGTTTAAAGCTTTAAGTCACATAAGACAATTGAATTGTGTTCTCACCATTTTGAAGAATGTAGAACAATGGTAATAATAAGGCAAGTCTGTAACCTCAGCACTTGGCAGGGAAAAGCAGGGAGATTGTGAATATAGGGCCATCTGGGGCTATACAGAATGATCCTGTACACACACACACACACAGATAGAGACAGAGACAGAGAGAGGACATACATCGTGGTGGTACAATCCTGTAACCCACATTACACATACATATACACATACACACAACACACACAGAGTTATGGGGAAAAGTGAAAACAAATTCCTTAAGCAAAGACATAATGTATATAGTGAACTATTTTTACATATTCTTAATAATTAACTTACAGAAACTGAAACTTTGAGCTGGCTTTGGTGGTACATAGCTTTAGTCCCAGCTCTTGTAATGCAGAGACAGGCAGATCTCTGTGAGCTCAAGTCCAGACTGATCTACAAAGTGAAATAATTTTTATATATGAGGATTAAAAACAGGTACAGAAAATTAAAATCTTTTCTCATTTTCTTTTGTGATTCCTGATTTATATTTATAATTAACATTTGAATTTACGTAGTTCTCTCAAGTTACTCAATATGTATTACATACTTTAAAATACTGTTAGGGATTAGGGCTGTAGTGCTATTGGTAAAGTGCTCACCTAGAAGCAGGAAGACCTGGGTTGCATCTCCAGCAAGGCATATACTAGGACGAGTGGCCCATACCTGTTCTTCAAGCATTTGGGAGGTACAGGCATAATCATGGTCATCCTGGCTACATATGGAGTTCAAAGGCAGCTTGGAGACTACATAAGTCCCCATCTTTTTAAAAATGCAATATTGTTTAAAAACAGATTGAGAAATAGAAATTGAAAGGAAGAATATGAGAGACTACTGTCTTCAGGCCCTGCCCTGCCCTCTCTAGTGTTCTTTTAATTTTTTCTCCGTTTTTTATTAGTTCTTTGAGAATTTTGTATAGTGCATGCTAATCCTATTCACCCCCTTCTCCCCACTCCTCCCGAATCCATAACCCCTTTCCTGCCCACCCAACGTTAAAATCATCAAGTACAGCTTATTTTGGACAGTTATTCTCGCACGTGTGGCTTTCACTGGAGGGAGGTCAACCCACCAGAGGCCACACCCTTAAGGGAAACTGACTCTCCCTCTGCGGGCAGCCAGGGACCGTCCATAGCTCCTTATCTAGAGGTGGCGCTTCACCTCCCCTCTCCTTGCCTGAACCCGTGCAGTTCTTGTGCATGCTGTCACATCGTCATTAATCCATAAATGCAACTCCCCTGCCTAGCATTTTTAAACACAAATCTTAAAACTTATAATGAAAAAATTTTTAAATTTTAAAACTTAGGGATATTTACTCAAATGTGACAAAGTGCGGCCCAGGCAAGGAAGTTACACAGGATATGGTTGCAATTTGACGGGAAGCAGCTGTAGATTATTGGAGGATGTGCCCTTCTACTTGTTCAGGAGTTTTCTTTCCAGTCCTTCCGCCTTTTTCCTGGAAGACGCTGCACGACCTCTACGTTCTGCCTTTTGCAAGTGATTCTAAATCAACTTCCCTGCTGCCCCACCCACCCTCTTGTTGCATTCCAGCACACTTCCCTCCCCAGCTAGACTTCTTACAGTTCATGGAAGTGTAAAAGCCACAACTTCAGATGCCTTCCATCCCCCAACTCAGCTAAGCACCCAGTAGCGGCTCTTTGGGGCTGCCGTGACTAATCTCAAATGAGCGGGACCTTAAAACTTCCGATTTCCCCAAACATTCAGGATTAGGAAGGAAAACAAATTTAACTCCTGTAATCCAAGAGCGTCTGAGACCCTCAACTTCTTGCCAGTCTTGCGTCATCTGTCGCTGGATGATTTTCAACATCCTAACGTTTCAACTGTAAATACTTCAGCATGTAACTGTAAAAACTGAAGACATTTAACACACCCTCCCACAATGCTGTTAACTGGCTGAAAACATGACTAACAGTTTCATAAGAGAATCACAACTGCACAAAAGAAACATTTCTGCGAAAATAGCAATTAGTTTGTTTGAATCATTAGTGTGTGACATCTGTCAAATCTCTTTTAATCTGTATTCTCCACCCTCAACTGTTTATTAGTAGAGGAAATTAGATCTTACTCATTAGATTCGTCCATTCTGGGAATTGCTAATTGCTAGCCTGTGGTGGTGAATTTGTCCCTACACTCATTCTTCATTTCTTCCTATCTCTTACAAATCAAAAGGGAGACCTAGAGGTCTGATTAGATTTTTGTTTGTTTGTTTGTTTTTCGAGACAGGGTTCCTCTGTTGTAACGCTAGCTGTCCTGGAACTCACTCTGTAGACCAGGCTGGCCTCGAACTCACACAGATTTGCCTGCCTCTGCCTCCCGAAAGTGGCTGGGATTAAAGGCATGCAACACCACTGCCCGGCTTTTTTTTTTTTTTTTTTTGGAGACAGGGACTCTTTATGTAACTCTGGCCTCAAACTCACAGAGATCTGCCTGCCTCTCCCTCCCAAGTGCTTGGATTAAAGTGTAAATCCTAGAATTTTTATGAAGAGGGAACAAACACACTCCACACAAGCAGGGTACAGTGGCTTAGTCCTATAATCCCAGCACACCAGAGACCAAAAAGAAAGATGGTGAGTTTGAGGTCAGCCTGTGTTACAGAGTGCGATTTTGTATCAAATATTAACCAACTAACCAGTCAAAACAAAGAAATAAAAACAAAACAAAAATAAAAAACAAATAAATGAAACTTAAAAAAAAAACAGAAAAAAACAACCAAAACAAATCTTCGTAGAGACCACTTTGATGTTGTCTCCCATAAAGGTGTTTTCTCTCAAGCCTCACTCGGATTCATAAATAGGGACAGAGAGAACTGACCCCTGTAGGTTGTTCTCTGACCTCCACATAAATGCTGTGGATGTTGTGGCATGTGTACATACACACAACTAAATAAATACTTTAAAAAAAATCCTTCCTAGGACTGCTTCTGACTTATGACAACCCAGCTCCACATTGTGTCAATGGTATCAATTTTTCACATTAACTTCCTCTTTGAAGATGCATAGGATAACTGAGACGATGCCTGGGGTCGGAGGCTAAGTCAGACAGAACATCTGGAGGAGTGAGGCAGCTGCAGAGCCAAGTAGCCAGATGAAGGAAGCTGTGTGGTAAGGAAGGAGCTAACTTACCTTGCCAATAGCTGTGGGAGGAGTCATCTTGGAAGTACATTCCTCAGTCCCAGTCAAGCCCCAAGACAATGAAGCTTAGGTCATTCAACTGGGACCTCATGAAATTCCTTGAGCTAGACCACTAGTTGATCCACTCCAATCCTCAAGTTAGAGAAACTATCAGGGCAAATAAAAGTTAGTGTTGTTTAAAGCCTTTCAGTTTTGGAGTAATTTGTAACACAGCAAAAGATGAAAGAATTTATCAGCACATCACATTATTTCCCCTCACAATCTTTTAATAATGCTAGGATGGTCCAGCTACCAGCAGCTTGATCCATCCTCTGTAAACGTCCCATGAACATTTTACCCAATGTGTTCTTATTTTAAGATTTATCTATTCTTTTATTTTCGTGTGTGGATATATTGCCTACACGTATGTCTGTGTACCACTTGTTGCCTGGAAAGGCCAGAAGAGAGCACTGGGTCCTCTGAAACTGGAGTTGTGGGTGGTTATTACCCACCATGTGGGTTCTAGGAATCAAACTTGAGTAGGACAGATGGCAAAGCAGCCAGTGCTCTTAACCACTGAGCCATCTCTCCAGCCCCCCATTTTACCCAATGCAATACGAGTAGCCATTAATTTTCTCTGGCAAGACATTTTATCGAGAGTTGCACCTCATTTCTTTTGCATTTATTATTTGGTATTGCTCTATAAAGAACGGCTCCCTATTTACCTACAGAGACATCATTTATACAGAAAGAGGATGAATTTCTAAGTTTCTTACTGACAAATGTTAGAAAAAAACCAAACAATAATGATTTCGTATTGAAAAGAATTTAGAGGCATGGAAGAAAGTTAAACATTTCGTTTTTATATGGTTTATACAACTTCTTCATTGACCCAACCAAATAAATTTAAAACTTACTGTCTTCAATTGAGAAAAAACTCAATTAAAATGACGTGGAGGTGGGGTGAAAAGGTCTTTAGGATGTGACACTAAATACTCAGTCTGCAATGTTTTCCCAGGATGCAACTCCTTGCTTTGGTGTCCGGTGATGAGTAAGGGGAAGACACTCAGCTGGGTTGCAGTCGCCAGTGACTGCTGGCTTTACTAGGTGAACAGGTCTAACATGACCACAGCACTTTGCCTCTCATTCAACTCTAAAGAGTCTCCTGGGCTAAGTGCTTTGCAGAACCGCAAACATTACTGCCTGGGTTGTTCTGCTATAATCACTATAACAAGATTGCATGTGATCCCCTCTGGGCAATAAAATAGTGCAATTCCCAGCACTGTAAGGTCATCTAAAAGCATAGTTAAAAGATACACAATAATTGTCTATAATTCTAGAAATTATTGCCCCGGCTAGATCTGGTTCTAAGATGGATTTTCTCTTCCTGCAAATATATCAGCTACTACAGAGCCTGTGAATGTAGTTTTTAAAAATCCCACTACAGGGTCCAGGCCCCCAAGAGTTAGCTTCTCCTTCTTCAAAGGCATACCTTTGAAGGGGCAGTGCCTTGATGTGAGCAGGAAGCATAGCTTGTGGTCTATCAGAACTGCGAGGGAGGGACCAAAGGCCTGCAGGTCTCAAAATTCTGAGGTTCTAGGCTCGCCTTCTACCTCACCTCAGCTCTGGGACAGTCCCACATGTGAAAATGTTTTATTTCTCAGGACCAGAAATAGTTAATGCTAGAAATTTGTTTTAAATGGTTTCCACCTGGCTGACCTGGCACTCACTCTGTAGACCAGGCTGGCATCCAACTCACAGAGATCAGCCTCCCGATTAAAGGTGTGCACCACCACCACTCGGCTTCTTTCCTCCTCTCCTCTCCCCTCTCTACCCCCCTCTCCCTCTCCTCCCTCTCCCTCTCCTCTCCTCCCCTCCCCCCTCTTCCCCCCTCCTTTCCTCTCTCCCTTCCTTCCCTCCTTCCTCACTTTCTTTCTTTCTTTCCCTCCCTCCCTCTCTCCCTTCCTCCTTCTTTCTTTCTTTCTTTCTTTCTTTCTTTCTTTCTTTCTTTCTTTCTTTCTTTCTTTCTTTCTTTCTTTCTTTTTTCTTTCTCTCTCTCTCTCTCTCTTTCTTTTTCTTTCTTTCTTTCTTGATACAGGATCTCTCTCTGTAGCACCATCTGTCTTGGAACTCTCTATATAGGCCAGAGTGGTCTCAGACTCACAGAGACCTGCTTGCCTCTGCCTCCAGAATCCTGGGATTAAAAGTGTCAACCATCAAGTCAACTATTCCTGTTTGATTTTTGTGGGCACCGTATCATATCAGTTCTTCTTGTTTACAGAAGTAAAATGAAAAATTGCTTTTGTTTAGCAAAATTGCAATCTAGTCTTAGCTCACAGTAGCAAACATTCATGATTGTTCCGTATTTGAAGACATTGTTTTTATAAACACTTGGGAGCTATGTTTACCTCTCTAACAGCTCTATAGGTGGCACTGTCTTTTCCTGTTCTGTCTCTTATGGCTCAGCATCATTTGGGAGTACCACAGGGATGTAAGTGTAAAGCTGCTCATTTATGGTATCCTGAAGTCTACCATGGCTCTGCTTCATTTTGTTTGGATTACTAGATAGAGCCATTTGCTCTGGGATCTGAATCTACTCGGAAGGAACCACTTCACTTGATTTTAGCCAAAAGACTGAGAAGTTCTAAAAACTGACTTTCTTTGGGTTATCATTCAGTCTTTGAAAACATAGGGAGATGAGGAATGAGAAAAATTATTTTATTTTCCAATTATCACTTTACATGGGGTATTTCAGGGAAGATTTAGCCTGAAAGTCGTTTGGGTTTCATCTTCTTCTGTAAACGTGAACTCTTCTGTATAGTAGAACAGTGACCAATGGAGAATGGAGAACATAATTCCAGCTGATTGAAATAGCTGTGCTGTAAAATGTAATTGCAAATATAATTGTCTCCAGGATAACTGTTTTTACTATCATGAATTTAAAAGGGCATTTATGGTTCCAGTGGAAAAAGGTATTTAAACAGAAAATTAAATCTATAAAGCGTCTTCAAACAGGTTAAAATAAAAGGCCTGGCAATTAATAAAAATATTCAAGAGCCAACTAAAAAATTGTAGTCTGACTTTCTTCTATATTTTCAACTTTTTTATTATCATTTTACTCTTATATTTATGAATATTTTGTTTGCGTGTGTGTTTGTCTACCACACGTGTGCCTGGTGCCTGCAGACATCAGAAGATCCCTTGGAGCTGGAGTTACAGGTGGTTGTGAGCTACCATATGGGTGCTAGGAAAAGAACCCAGGTCCTCTGCAAGAGCAACACTTGCTCTTCATCACCAAGCAATCTTTCCAGCCACCAAGTACTCTCACCTTTTTAAGTAGTCATCATTCTGAAGAGTAATATCTTTGGATGTTACCCTCATGACCCTTATAGAATGTGTGTGTGAGAACTTCTTAAAGAGAGGAGAAGTGGAGGTCATGTCATCACAGAGAATGAAGACAGAACAGGCCACGCTGGGTTTAGTACAAGGACACCTTTGGAGACCCTGAGAGACAGAGGATTTAGAATGTGGCAATGAGAGAGGTCACATCCATTAAATTCCAAGAAAGAAATACTTGACAAAACTTTGATATTGGAGGCACTAGAGTTTGCACATTGGAACTGCCCTACCAGGTCCAGATAATTGAACCTTTTGTCTTACTTGGAGAGATTATTTAATTACTGTGAGCTTTAGATGGAATGTGTTGTTCTAGTTATCAACATTATCTTTAGGTTTTGTTTTTTTTTTTGTTGTTGTTTCGAGACAGGGTCTCTCTGTATTCCTCACTGGCCTGGAGATTGCTATGTAGATAAAGCTGACCTTGAACTCACAAAAATCTGCCTGCCTTTCCTCTCAAGTGCTAGGATTAAAGGCATGTGCTACCATACACAGATTTACATTGCTTTTTCTGTTGTTTGTTTGTTTTTATTTTGTTTTTTGAGATAGGGTTTCTCTTTGTAGCTCTGGTTGTCCTGGAACTCACTCTATAGACTAAGCTAGCCTTGAAATCACAGAGATCCACCTGCCTCTGTCTCTCAAGTGCTAGGATTAAAGGTGTTTTCCACCACTTTACATTGTTTTCTAAGTACTAATTTATTTTGATTATAAATCAAAATCTGTGAAAGGCTCTGTATTAGTTTTCTGTTGTGGCTTAAAACAACATACTTTTATTACCTTGGAGTTCTATAGGCTAAAAAATCCAACACATTTCTGAGTGAAAATCAAAGTGTAAGCAGGGCTGAGTATGTTTCTGAAACTTTAGAAGAGAATCTGTTTAAGAAGCTGTCATACATTCTGTGCCCTAGGGCTGTGGTCAAGTTGCTCACCATTTAAAACCCTTTGTTGCTTCTTTTCCCCAATTTTAAGGACTTTTGGCTTGAGCCCATCTAAATAACATCTTATTATCTTTCTGCTTTGTTAGCTGATTTGTTACCTTAATTTCATCTGCAACTTTAGTTTCTTTTTTGCCACATAATATAAGGCTACCTTTACCTGACACAGCATCAGCTCTGGCAGCTGGACAGTGTGCAGCGTCCATCTGATGACAGCTCGCTCATGCCTGTCTGCTGGTAGCTCACTTTCTCTCTGTGTGAGTGAGTCAGTGGGTCAAGGGGCTGCAATGGCTTCCTCACAACTCGAGGGCTAGGAGTTATTATTCCAAAGGAATGAAAACCCATCTCTTAAGGCCTAAGCTTGGAGATGGACACAGGGTTTCTTCTGCTATGTTCAACTTATTGAAGCAGTCACACAGCTCATCTGGGTCAAAGGGAAAGTCCAGGGAGCCGCAGGCCTCAGTGGGAACAGTGCTGCATTAGTTTTCTGTTGCTATGATAAAAGACCATGACTGAAACAACTCATGGAAGAATTTATTTCGGCTTACAGTTCTAGGGACATGAGTCCATCGTGCCTGAGAAGACCTGCAGCAAGCACAGCGAGGGTGATGGGAGCAGGAATCGACCTTTACTTGAAAACTTTACATGACTTTTTTTTTTTTCAACTTTTACTGAAAGCTTGAAGCCAGCGTAAAATAGAAATAGGGCGAGGTTTTAATCTGTCAAATCTTGCTCTCACCCACACCCCTGGCTTACTTCCCTCAGCAAGGTTCCACTTCCTAAACCTCCCCAGACAGCTGCACTAACTAGATACCAAATTTTCAAATGCTAATCTTTGGGGAACTTTCTCATTTAAACAACTGCAAGTGTCAAAGAATTTGGGGCCATCTTCAAATCTCTATATTCTTCATTTGTAAAATAGGGGTAGACTTCACTTTGTTGAAATAAGCGATGTGTGTTAGATGCTAATGACAATCCTAGTGCATGTATAAAACCCAGGGGAAAGACAAATTTCAAGGGCTCATTGAACTTCAGAGCGTACAAGAAAACACCAATGTTCTGGATATTAATATTTTGGGTCTGGGTCTGTATCAAGAGCCTTTATAAATCTGACAAGAGCATCCGGACACATACACTTACACACACTCTCACCGAATGCAGGGGATTCCCAGGCTGAGCTAAGATCCTCATCACCCAGTGAAAACACAAAGCTGTCTGCTTGTGCTGCTAGGCATAATTTGAATTTACTTTTTTTTTAGATATGGGGCCAGGAGAGTTTTCATAATAGCTGCTAAGAAAGCCTGCTTTATTTTTTCTGTTGACAGAGATGCCGGGCAGAGCTGTTCCTTTAAAAAATGCTTTTCTCTGTCGTTTTGTTTCTTTTCTTCTTCTTTGTTATGTTTAATTGCTGCAGAAAGAAAATACTAACAGCAGCCTTTAAAAAATAAAGACAACTTTGAGTTTTGATACAGGGTTTCTTTTGTGTAGTTCATGCTGTCCTTGAACTTGTGATGCTCCTGTCTCAGCCTCACCAGCGCCAGGAATTACAGGATTATACCACCACACTCAGGCTTAGCAGTCATTTTAAGAGAGGAACAGAGCATTTCCCTCCTCCTCCTCCTCCTCTCTTCCTCCTTCTGTTCTCCTTCTCCTCTTCCTCTTCCTCTTCTCCTTCTTCTTCTTTTTTTTTTTTTTAAACAGGGTCTCTCTATTTCATTGAGACTATTGTGTTATTCTTGCTGTCTTGAAAGTATGCAGACCAGGCTGGCTTCAAACTCAAAGAGATCCACCTGCCTCTGCCTCCCGAGTGCTGGGATTGAAGGTGTGTGCCGCCATGCCCTGCTGTTTCTATCATTCTTTTTAAGCTCTTTCATTTCCCCCTATTTCCTTTCCAGCTCTGTGTGTCTGAATGTTGATAGTTGCATGCAATTAATCTCTATTCATTTCAACAGCATGTTTGCTTATTTGTCAAGATAGGATTTTGTGTACCTCAGACTGGCCTTGAACTCCTGACCCTACTGTCCCTACCTCCCAAGGGCTGCGATTACAAGTCACAATGTCACAGCCCAGCTCAGTAGCATTTAAAAAACTCAAGCCCACTCCCCAACGCCCAATGGTCAAAATCTGAGAATCTGAACAATATGGAAATAAAATAAAATAAAATAAATAAAAGAAGAAACATTTTATAATGGGGAAGGATAGCTGCTGTGAGTGGGCCAGAGCAAGGGCTTCCAGGTTTATCATGTTCGTAGATACAGGGAGCTGGTGAGGGTGCTCGCTAAATAAGCCTGATGACTTGAGTTCAGTCCCCCAGATCCAAGGTAGAAGAAGAGAACTGATTCCTGAAATCCGTCCTCTGATCTCCACATGTGTACTTGGCTCATGTGCGTCCACACACATCATACATACTGATACACACCAAACACACAACCACCAGCAACAGCAATGATAACTAAAATTAAATTAAAAGCTAGGACCGTATTGTAAGTGCCACGCAACAATTTTCTTTTATGTCTGAATGGATCTGGTCCTTCTCTCTATGCTGTGCTTTTCGCTGTGTAACAGAGACACAGAATTTCGTAGGTCCTGAGACTTTAGCACAACTGACTCCATGATGGAAATGATTCGGGCTGTAAGACTTAGCAGGTAGACAGCACTGCCTACCAAAAAGTAAAACAAAGGCCTAATTCATCAAAGTCCATAGAGTTATGGGAAAGTCTCAAAATGTACTAACCTTGCTTTTTAGCCTCTGTAGTTCTGCTTCTGGCTAACTGTTCTTGTTAACTGAAGTATGTCAACCCATATGGTTTTTGTGCTTCAAAGCTTACCCTGAGAAATGCTCCAGGCTATATTGGGATCCTGAACACCCAATGTAGTCAACTAGCTGGTTAACAAAGATTTTCTTTTGGCTTATACCTGAGCCTGAGCAGTCTTCTCTGATGAACACCCCACAAATGGTGCACTTTGTGACTTTTGAAGGTTGTGTCATTTTCCAATCATGTCATGTATCAGCACACATTTTGCCAAATAATAAAACCTTAACTAGAAAATTTGGGAGGGAGACAGGCGATAGTAACATTGAACACACGAGGAAGGAGCTGACTTTGCCTTTCTTCTCTCTTCCCCCCTCAATTCATGCTGACTGGGAATCACCATTCAGAAACACCTCGATGAGCCCCTCCCCTCCATCACAGGTCACGCTGTTTTGCAGTTTGCAGGGGAAAGAGGTTCAAGAGCCAGAGGAATTCTGTTGCTCCTTCTGTCTCCAGGTCCCTCATCAGTGAAGAGCCGAATAGATTAGATGGTCTGTGGTTTTGCCTCCCTCTGCTTGACCTTGTTGAGGTGACTGTTTGCTGTGCAGGTTGCCCTTGTGACAGCTGCAGCAGGGAGAACCAGGTAAAGAGTCAGATGCAGAGCGCTGGAGGCCATTTCATGTAGTCAAAAGCTCAGGATCTCCCTGTCCCTGGTAATTTGTGTTACAGCCCATGCATCCTTTCAGTTGTATTTCCTACACAGAATGAAAAAAACAGCTTCACTCTCATTTAAGGGCACTAGAATGGAGAGGTGAGGAAAACACTCTACCTCTAAACTAGGTCCCCAGCAAGAACAGAGAGTTTAATGTGCAACTTGTACAAGGCAGATATACCAGAGTTAGACCTTCTGACTCAATTCCGGCAATCATTTTGAGAATTAATATTGTACTTCTTAAGTTTGCTATGGCCAAATTTCAGTTACTACATATAGAAAAGCATGTTGAATCCCATAATTAAGAAACACGTACTGGGAAGAAAAGTTATTTCTAAGAAAGTCAATATAGAACATTTACTTAGAACATGCTATTTTGTCTCCTTAACATCAGTTGACTTTTTATAACTCTTTTTTTTTTTTTCATGACAGCATAGGCAGGAAACTGGTGATAAGAGTATTTCTTTAGAATGGTCTTTGCCAATCAGCCACAGAGTTGTCAAAAGATGAACAATGCTGGGAATGGCCAGTTAGTCCTGTATGTGAATCTCAGGCAGACATCTTGCTTCAAACATTTAAAAGTAAGCAGAAACTACACTAAAATAGACATCCAGGTGAACTACTTAGTGCTTCTATTTAAACACCTTAACAGCATTTCTTATCCCAATCTCATTTCTACAGATGCATTTCAAAAGGGAACACGAAGGAAATTTCCCACCTGACAGAGCCAACAAACAGAAGTGGGCTCACTGTCCTGAAGTGTCCCTTCTGGATCCTGGAGCTGAGTGTTACTCAGAAAATGGGCAAGAAGCCTCTGATGCATCTCAGGGGTCGTTGCATCTCTGTGCAGATGCTGTGTCTCCTTGGGATTAGTTTGATGATGTCATTTTTTAAAGTTGTACTTGCTGAATTACTAGATCTGTATTCAATCATGTACTTGGCTCAGCTTTCTGAATTAGCTGCCACCAAGATGCTCTCTTCTTCCCAGTCCTGCTTGTTTTTCTTTCTCCCTCTGGTCTTAGTCATTTTAGAGACCTTTCTCATACTTTAGGTCTCACATCATAATCTCCAGTCTCAGGAAAGGCTTCTCTATTTCTAAATTATGTTGTCCTATCTGCCTCTAACTTATTCTTAAGCAAGGAAAACAAAACAAAACAAAAACAAAAAACAAAAACAAGAAAAACACTTGTTGCTCCCTCAAAGAAAGGGAGAAATTGAAATTTGCTTAAGTACCCCCCACCCTTTTTAACAGGGTCTTGCCAAACTACCTGGGCTGGTTCCAAATTTGTGTGCTGAAGCATCCTTCTGCCTCAGTCTCCTGGGTAGCTGTGCCTGGTTTACATAAGTAATTGTTTTCTTGTTGTTGTTTGTTGAGAGAGAGTCTCTCTGTAGCCCTCGCTGTCCTGGAACTCACAATGTAGACCAGGCTGGCCTCTAAACTCAGAGACCCCTGCCTGTGCTGCCTAAATGCTGGGATTAAAGGCGTGTACCGCAACGCTCTGCTTTGCTTATGTAATTCTTGACTGCAAGCTGTGCTGATGCTTTCTACACAGGACTGCCTCAGCTTGGGAATGGGAGAACGACTGGTGTCTGGAGGGAATATCAGTTTTTATAGGCACTTGTGATGGGTAAACTTCTCGGCTCCTCGAGTTGATGCACATGTGCAGTATTCTTCAGAAGGGATATGAAGGTGGATGTTGTTTTGCGCATGCCTGTGAGAGAAGGGGCGGAGCCTTAAGCGGAGGCTTGGGTCGCTTTCTCTGGGTTCTCCTCCAGACAACTGCACTTCTGTTCTCTTTGTTTATGATTAGCTGAGCTAGAACTTTGGCTTCTGTAACATGCTTAACACAATGAGTACTTTAATTATTCTCAAATATCACCTGTTACGGTCTGAGTATGAAATGTTCTTCATAGGATCGTGCTTCATAGGATCGTGCGATGAAGGCTCCATCCCCAGCCAGTAGTGTTGTTTTGGAGGCTGTGAAGTTTTAATAAGGTAGGTCTTAGCCTGAGCAAGTGGGTCTCCAGAGGCATGACTTTGAAGGTTATACCCAGTTCCTAGCCCCTTCTACTCTGTCCAGCATGAGATGAGCCAACTATGCCACACACCTCCACCACCATGGGCCCAGAATCAAGAGTCAAACACTATAGACTGGAAATGCTTACACTGTGAGCTAATATTAAATTCTTCCTGTCGTCAGTTGTTTGCTCTCAGATATTTGGTCACATCAACAAGAAGCTTGGCTGATATACCATCTAAGAAACAGTTCAGAGAAACCATGGTGGTTTCCCAATGCTGAGACTATGTTTCTTCTGCTTCGTTGTTGTGTTGTTTTTATATGTGGTTTTAATTCACAGTCCAAGATGGCCGTACTCACTACTGCATGACATTCTGTCTTAACCAGCCGCAAGAATGACGTGAAAAAAGCAGAGACCATTTTTGTTTTTTTAAGGACATAAGAATGAATTTCAATATCACTTCTGCCCACAGGCTCTTGAAAGGTTCTAGTCAAATAAGTCATAGAGGCATGCGGACCGTGGCCGTGCGCTCGGTTACAATTTGGGGACTCTATCTCTGTAGGAAGATGGGAGACCAGATATCAGAGGACAATTAACTACTCTGCCACAGTCTGCTCTTTTAAACACCTAAATATCTGTGCACAGGCTTTATCTCACAAATGAAGCATATTTATTTCCCTTACTATCCAGAAGGAGATAACTTGTCTTATCTAATCACGGCATCTCCGAGCAAGGTCTAGGATCCCTGGGTAATGTGTAATCCTCTCATGTCTGGATATGGTTTCTTGTGACCCAGCAACCTATGAACTGAAAGGCAACTTATCTCTCTCCCACAATGCAATAACCACAGTTAAGACTCTTCATTTGGAAAAAGAGAGAGGCAGTCCCTGGTCCAGATGAGCAAAGGCAGCCAGCCCTCCTTCCCTAGGAGTGCATCCCATTTTTTTCTGGCATCTGCTGGACAGCATCTTGCACTTGGGAGGAACACGGTCTGTCGTCTTTAGTGACCTTGCCTGGAGCACATATTGGGGGATATACTGTTCTTGGAGGCTGTCTAGATTTGCAGCACATTTTCCTGATGGGCAGGTGGGGAGCTATTCTAGATATTGCTCCTTTAGGTCACCAATTTCTCTGCTTTTGTACCGACTTTTTTTTGCTGGGAGATGGACCTATCTTGGTTTATACCACAAGTGCTCCTTTGTCCTCTGGTTTTCAACTGGGTTCAACCAATAAGACTTAGAGGGAGGGACAGAAGAGAGGTGCTGGGGGTGTGCCTTTCCTGGCTTGTTCCTGGTAGGGACACCCTAGCATGGTAGCACCCCATCAACAAAGGCCACATTTCCCCTTGGGCAGTTTTTATCTTCTAGCTTCAGGATTTTCTCTCTTTCCTCCCCAGCAACCCTAAGGGTAAGAGCAGCACTCCACTGATCCTGGTCTTATCCACCCTATGGTCTATTTCTTTCCATAATTTACAAATAATTCCTTTGTTAAACAACTCTCACATTATACAGTTTTGGAGTATTTCCTGATGGAACTCAGGAGAAAGCTGATTTCCTTGAAAGTAACCTTTCTCTAATACCCTCCCAAGTTAGTTTTCTGCTCTCTTTACTTCAAATCAGCTTCAGTTATAAACACAGCCACAAACATAGATCTCACTCAGCTGCAGGACTTGTAACTGAAATATCTGATCTTCTGTACACTGACCTCTACCGTCTGTCTGTTCGCCTTGTGTTGTGTACTTGCTGGGACGTAACAGCTGACACCAGCAACTTGAGAAAGGAAGGATTTATTTCAGTTCATGGCTCCATGGCAGGAAAGCAAGGCAGTGTTCATGGCTTGTAGTGGCAGGTGTGTGAGGCTTGCTTACGTCTTGGCAGCTAAGCAGGAAGCGGGGAGCTCAGGCTGAACTAGGGCCAGGCTATAACGCATAAGCCTTTTGCAGAGCTAGAAGGTTCTCTCCCAAACAGTGTAGCTAAGTAGGGACCTAGGGTTCAAACACAGGAACTTGTGGAGGGGCATTCCACATTCAAATCATAATATGCTTCTCAATTTTGCTCTTCAAAATAATAGGTGGGGCTGGAGAGAAGCCTCACCAGTTAAAGAGTTCAGATGCCAGCCTCCACATCACGTAGACTCACAACTACTTGTGACTCCAGATTCAGGGGATCCAACATCCTCCCCTGACCCCTACAAGCACCACCCCTCTACACACATACATATAAATAATAAAACTAATCTTAAAAAAATAGGCTGAGAGGGCAGACCATAACTGTAGTCTAATATTGGGATTGGATTGGTTCCCATTATTTTTCAAGGGCTTCTTCAACAGAGGAGCTTAAGAAAGGAATGGGGCAGCCAGCTGGTAGTGGTGCATGCCTTTAATATCAGCACTGACTCGGGAGGCAGAGGCAAAGGCAGGCAGATCTTTGTGAGTTTGAGGCCAGTCTCTTCTACAGAGTGAGTTCGAGGGCAGCCAGAGTTACAACACAGAGACCCTGTCTCGAACAAACCAAAATTAAAATAATAATAATAAAAAAAGAAAGAGATGGGGAATACATTCTCGTCTTCTCTGACAGCAGCTTCTGACAGCTATGCAGGTGAGCTACCTTTTGTTTCAGTGTTTGCTAAAGGAAAACAGTTTTTTTTCCCCCTCAACCGTTTGAGCATTCAGATCACTATACATATACTCAATTAGCTTTCAAACAAGACAGAGTGTCTTTTGAAAGCACTGACTTCTCTATCTTATGGAGTTATTTCTTCATCTCTTCTGTGAGGCTCTGCGTCAGATGTCAAGCAGCACCCTACAGAACTAGCTTTTCCAACTTGTTTCTTCTCTACAGGCTCTGACAGTTTATGGCTTGCCTTGAACAACAACATGTCACAATTTAACTAGGTTTTTTTTTTTTTTTTTTTTTAAGGGGGGAAAAAAACCAGCTACCAGCTTCCTATTTAACAAAAATCCTCAGATAACAATGGCTTAGGGAAAAACAAACCAACTTTTTAGACTTTGAGGTAAATGTTAACTGATCTTATCTAAAATGGTAGCTCCATGGTGACAAGGGTCAGATCCTTTCTGTCTCACTGCCTTGACCATGTGACCTAGTTAGCATGTGACTGCTTTGTTTCTACCTAGCATAGCCTCTCTGGCACTTGTAAGAATGTTCATGTCACCAGCATTAGGGAGAAGAGAAAAAGGAAGTGGCAAAAGGGACCTGTTACTTTAAGAACATAAAAGGAGAATTATATCATTTTTTATTCATGACATTGACTAAAACTTGACCACACTGCCTTATCTTTGTTTAATGCAGCAGTTCTTAACCTGTAGGTCAAGAGCCCTTTGGGGGCCAAATGACCTTTTCACAGGGGTCACCAAAGACCATTTGCATGTCAGATATTCACATTATAATTTATAACAGTAGCAACATTACAGTTATGAAGTAGTAATGAAAATAATTGTATGGTTTGGGGTCACCACGCATGAGGAACTGTATTAAAGGGGTCATAGCATTAGGAAGGTTGAGAACCACTGATTTGATGGAACTTGAAAAGCATATTTTTACGCTGGTGGCTCTGCGACCAGCTGAAATGTGAGTGCTCTGCTAACTTAGAAAAAAGGAGAGTGGATATTGGCAAGAGCTACCAGCCTTTGCTGAGGAGCATTTCTCTGTGGAGTCTGAGGTCTACAACCCTTCTCTGTGGAGTCTGGGGTCTATAACCCTTGAACAACATGGTATGTTGGCTTCTCATTTTCCTTAGTGGGTCTGAAATATTTTGTTTTCCCAGTACTTATACCAGAGATTGAGCTCACCCTTTGGAACTTCCCAGATGTTGAAAATAATCCCTTAAAGAAAGGGCTTTGGGAGGCTGATGGGATGGTTCAGTGATTAGTAGCGCTTTTTGCTCCTGCACAGGGCCTGAGTTCATTCTCAGCATCCTCATGGTGGTTCACAACCATCTGCAACTTCAGTTCCAGGGGATCCAGTGCCCAATTCTGACCTTTGTCAGAATTGCATGAGCATGGTGCACATACATACATACATACATACATAAATACATGTAATATTACAAAATAAAATGAATAATAAGTCTAATTTTTAAAAAGCAGTTTTAAAAAAAAGTAAAGGAAAGGGCTTTTTGTCACTCTTTACCCAAATACATATAACTTTTGTTTTGCTGGAATGGCAAATGAAAGAAAAGGAGCCCAGAAGTTAGATGGAGAGATTACAACCAAGTTTGATTTAGCAAAAGTTTTAAAAATGGTCCCATAAAATTTTACTTTTTTTTAAATAACTTACTTTCTGGCAAGTATTTCCATGTTTTAGTGTCAGAGATCAGCTTAAAATACAAGAAAACCTCTCCCGACTGAAGAGTTTAGGAGTGTTCTACTTAGCTCTTTCCCAATATGCACAGCAGAGAATGCATATTAACCTGGCACTGTGGCATAGGGAAGAAAGGTGCTAGATGAGTTTGAACTCTTCTGCAGTTCTGGAAAGTAAAAGAGACTCAAGGGCATCTGAAGTCATGTCAAAGGGACACAGCATCTGATATGATGGTGTGCACCTGTAGTCCTGGCAAAAGAGAGGTTGAGAAGTTCAAGGTCAGCTTGGTACATTGCATAGTGAGACCCTGTCTCAAAGATCTGTGGGAGCAGGGAGTCAACTGGAAGGAGTGCTTATACAATAGAGAATAGAAAAAAAATTAAGTAATTTATTTTAACCTATGAGATAAAATGAATAGTCATGAGTTGGGAATGTGGCTCATCCAGTAGAGTATCTAGCATGCAGGAAGCCCTGGGTTTCAAATCCAGTTCTGCAGAAACCAGCTGCAGGAGTACTTACCTGTGATTATAGTACTTGGGAGGTAGAGGTCAGAGGATCAGGTGTTCAAAGTCACTTGCGACAAGGCAAGTTCAAGGTCAGCTGACAAGGAGTGATTTTTGTCTCCAAAAAATAATCATGCCTCCATCTTGATATAAATAAGTAATCAAATAATACGTGGGTAGCATAGACTGTTCTTTCTTATAGTAAATTATAATTATACATGTTAAAGCAATGGCAGAGATATAAAATCATTTGATAAACATCTCACTAAATAAGGATCACAAGAATTATCAATGAATATTTAAAATTTGTGGGTGGAAGTTTGATGAGACAAAGAATGTTTGCAGAGATTCAATTCTCTTCTATGAAGTACTCATGAGTTGTAATGAAGAATTATCATCATGGGGAAACTTCTTAGGCCTGATCATAACCAAGAAATCAAAGATGTCATCAGAAATGAGGATGTAAACACCTTATTTTTTCAGGTAAGATGTACTAGAGAGGCAAGTGTAGAGGAACATTTAATCTTTTAACCCAGTAGCATGTGTAGAGGAATAGCCCTGTGTGAGAGCTAAGGTTTATATTCCAGGGGCTACATTCAAAGGCCTGTGTGGTCTGAATGGAATGTAGACACACCTTTAATCCCAGTATTCTAAAGGTAGTAGTGGCCCATGCCTTTAATCCCTAGAAAAAACAGTGGAAGCAGACAGAGGAAGCAGAATGCACAAAGAGTCAGTGTCACAAAGGAAGACATCTGAAAAGAATCAGAAAGAATGGCAGATTAAGTGCCTAATCAGAGGAAGAGTTAGTAGAGTAAGGACATGCCCAACTCTCATGAGAAAAGGCAAGCTTTCAGCTTAGTGAAGGAGAGTTACACAGGAGTTAGAGGCAGAATAGTTAGTCGGTTAAGTCAGTTCAGAAGCAGACAGAGTGATTCAGTTAATAAAGTCAGTTGAGAAGAGTCAGTTGAGAAGCAGCTGAAGAGTGAGTTGAACATGAACAGTCAGAGTTCAGAAGGAGCTAGTCAGAGTGGCTCAGTCAACACTAGGTGTCAGAGGCTAAGGCTGAGGCCTTCTAGGTCTGGGCTAGCAGTTTAAATGTTCTAGGTTGTAAGAAGGCTGAAGCATTCCACTTCAAGGATTAAGACTAGATTGTGAAGAGGACGAAATGGTCTAGGACTCCAGGGCAATGAGCTAAGAACCAGTGATTTAATTAGACAAAAGAATTAACTGTCCTCTGCCCTGAACCAATATCTACATCTGCTGAATCAACATCTACATCTGACATCTACAACTACAATCATGGCTACTTTAGCAAAGGATCACACTGAAAGGTCTGTGTGAATGGAAGAGATCACATCCAAAGGCCTGTATGAAGGGATCACATTCAGAGGCCTGTGTGATCTAGATGGAATGCAGGAAGAATTCTAGTCAGATTAATCCTGTCCTCTGTTTGTGATACTGCTAGGTAAAAGGGATTTCTGTGGTTAAGGCAATGCAGTACACACCTTTAATCCTAACTCAGAAGGAAGAGTTCAGAGAAGGAAGGAAATAGAGCTCAGAAGGAGAAGCAAACTGGAAGCAGATGAGAGGCAGACAAGAGAAGAAGCTAAGAGAGGAGCGTTCAGAGAGAGAAGCAAGATAGAAGTAGACAAGAAGGCAGAGTTCAGGGGGAGAAGCAAGTAGGAGCAGTTCAGTTCAGTCGGGTAGTTTGAGTGCAGTCAGCTCATAGACAGTTCAGAAAGAGCAACCCAGAAGAGCAGAGCCAGTGCAGAATAAGTAGAGAGAAAGTAGAGAGTCAGAAGCAGTTTATGATTTACAGTTCAGAGTTCAGAGTACAGTTCAGAGTGAAAAGTAGTTCATAAGACAACTAGTCAGAGTGAGCTCAGTCAGTAGTAAGTCTCGGAGGCTGAAATATTTTAGGTTTGCAGATTACATTGTATGGAGGCTGAACCTTTTAGGTCTAGGCATAAGATCAGATTGTACAGAAGCTGAAACCTTCTAGGACCCGGAATTGAATTAGCAAAGAATGAACTGTTGCCAGGCAGTGGTTGTGCATGCCTTTAATCTCAGCCACCTGGGAGGCAGAGGCAAGCAGACCTCTGTGAGTTTGAGGTCAGTATGGTCTACAGAGTGAGTTCTAGGACAGCCAAAGTTACAACAGAAAAACCCTGTCTCCAAAAACCAGGAAAAAAAGATAAACTGTTGACATGAATTCACAAGAAGAATAAATCTTTACTAAAAATGTACAATACGATTTTTTTTTTTCAGACAGGGTCTCTCTGTGTAGCCCTCACTGCCCTGGAACTCACTATATTGACCAGGCTAGCCTTGAACTCACAGAAATTCTTCTGCCTCTGCCTCCTGAGTGCTGGAACTAAAGATGTGAACCACTGCCACCTGGCTGTATAATATGAATTTAATCATGAAGAGAGTAGAGAAGCCAAAATGTAAATATTCATGCTGGGTATTGTGGTACAGACCTTTAATTTCAGGATTTGGCAAGCTGAGGCAGGAGGATTGTGGCTTATAGACTAGCCTAGTGTATTAGTCAGGGTTCTCTGGAAGAATAGAATTGACAGAATGAAAATCCCTAGTGCTGGGATTATAGATACGTGACACTCTGCCTGGTTTTTCATAGTGCTGGGGATCAAACCCAGGGCTTTGTGCATGCTAGGCAAGAACTCTGTTAAATGAGCTACATCTCTACCTAAAACTTTATAAAACCTTTCTTTCCTTTCCTTCAATCCTTCTTTCCTTCTTTTTTTTTTTTTTTTTTCATGCGAGACAGGGTTTCTCTGTTGTAACTCTGGCTGTCCTGGAACTCACTCTGCAGACCAGGCTGGCCTTGAACTCACAGAGATCTGCCTGCCTCTGCCTCCCTGGTGCTGGGATTAAAGGTGTGCACCACCATCACGTGGCTTAAAACATTTTTTTAAGTGAGTGAAGTAAAGCTTCTGATTTCAAGTTCCTTCTTAAGTGATACAGGCCACATTGTGGTATTGTTATTAGGTTAAATTGTTCACTTTAGGATTACTGTTGAAGATAACATCAAGATTTCCTCAGGCCAAACTAATCAGTGAAGGGCTTAGTTGCTAAGAATTTGACTACTCCTTCACCTTTTAGAGATAGAAATCAGTGGTGAAACATCTGATGGTTTTTTTTGTCTTGCTTTGTTTTTTGTTTTTTGAGATTGGGTTTTTCTGCTGTAACTTTGGCTGTCTTGGAACTCACTCTGTAGACCAGGCTGGCCTTGAACTCAACAGAGATCCACCTGCCTCTGCCTCCCTGGTACTCGGACTAAAGGTGTGCTCCACCACCGCCTGGCTCACCTGGTGTATTTAAAAATCTGTTTGGCAACTGCAAGAGAAGACAGGCAGAATACATGAGCAGAAGTGAACTTTGATGGACACTGCTCATTGTTTACACCAGATGTCCTTTCCTTTCCCCTTCACTTATGGTGCTACTGTTTTTAGGCTAGCCCAGTGAATGACCGGCAATGCCTGCAAGCAGAAGACGTACACTTCTGCAGTTGTACAACACAAGTGCGGCCACTTCCATTTGTCCTGGGTCTGTTATTAGGCTAGTAAGTCCAATGCCTGTGTTTGCTTGAAAATGGAGGTTGTCAAATGACATCATCCTGTGGTATTAGAAGCCCAGGCAAAAGCCTGTGGCTGAGGAAGTCATATACTTTAGTGGGGAAGCTACTGCTGTTGTTTTGTGTGGATATGATGTGCCCATCAATTTACCTTCTAAATAAGTTTATGTCTATAGCTTAGTACTGATGTCGTGTTTGGTCAGAGAAGCTTCTTTTTGCAGTGGGTGACAGTAACTTCAGAGACTACCAACTGTTCCCTTTTTTTTTTTTTTTGCTTTTTTTTGTTTTTTGTTTTGAGATAGGGTGTCCTTATGTAGCTTTGGCTGGCCTGGATCTCTCTATTTAGGCTGGACTATCCTGAAATTCATAGATATCCTGTCTCTGCCACACCACCACACACACAAAAATAACTTTACTAAATTCAGCTTACAAATATGGATCTATGGGTAGGGTTGCATCTCAGTTGGTAGAGCATTTGTCTAGCATGCACGAAACCCTGAATTCAATCTTCAGCCCTCCCTAACCAGGATGAGTTGATACAGGCCTGCAATCCTAGCATTCAGTAGATAGAAGCAGGAGGATCAGAAATTCAGGGTCATCCTAGCTATCTAGTGAGTTCCAGGCTAGACTGGACTACAGGAGACCTTGTCTAAAAAGAAGTAATAATAAAGCATTAGCTTATATACTTATCAAAGTAGACATGAAAGACCATTCCTGTGCACTTTGCCAGTGCTATAGTTTTTTTTTTTTTTTTAATTGCAAACATTAATCATCTTGAGTAGTAGATGAGTTTTTTGTGGCTGGGATGAAATACATGCATAAGCAATTGCAAAAGGGAAAGGATGCGTTTTGGCTCACGGTTTCTAAGGTTTCAGTGAAAGTTTGCTGTCTCCATTGCTATATACCCGAGCAGGCAGAATATCACAGCAGAAGAGCTACTCACCAACATGTGTGGAGGCCAGAGGACAATTTTTGGTGTCGGTTCTTGTCTTCGTCTAGGACTTCTGAGGATTGAGGTTCGAGTGGCAAGCATGTTCTTAACCTGCTGCCCCATCTTCCTGACCTCTGAATGTACTAAGTTCTAAGAAAATTCGAAAGCTGGTATGCTACAGGGGGCATTTACTGAGTGTGTCCCTTCTGGATTGATAGATTTTTTTAAAAACCCATTTATATTTAGAGTTTTCTGTACATGTTTATTTGTTAGCTAGATATGTGACCTTGGGTAGTTTGATGAACTAGCTCCCCATTTATTAAATAAAGATCACTAATGTTGTTTTGTTTTTTTTTTCTGAGAAATTGAAGTGAGAAATCTAGTGCATTTGTTTTATGATTTTTGATTGCCGATAGCAGATTAAGCTGTCGATAAGGAACTTTAAGTTGTTATTTAAGGCTGAATAGCACAGAATGGATGGGAAATCAGTTTATGTACTTATTTTATGTGTATGAGTGTTCTGCCTGCATGAATGTGTGTGGACCAGTTGTGTGCCTGATGCCTGAGGGAATCAGGAGAAGGCTTGGGATCCTCCGAAATTGGTATTATGATGATTGTGAGCCATCACTGGGGACGGAGTCTGAATCCTCTGCAAGAGCAGTAAGTCCTCTTAATTGCTGAGTCACCTTTCCAGCCCCAAGACTGACAATTCTTAACACCTAGTTTTTTGTTTGTTTGTTTTTAGACTGAGTTTCTCTGTGTAGCCTTAGCTATCCTGAAACTTGCTCTGTAGATCAAGCTAGACTCAAACTCACAGAGATCTGCCTGCCTCTGCTTCTTGAGAGCTGGGGTTAAAGGCGTGTGCCACCACTGCCCGGCAACAACTTAGTTTTTAATGTAATTTATTCATCTATTTTCAAATTTTAAGTGTATATAAGTGTTTTGTCTGCATGTATGTCTGTGTACCAGGCTGGGCACATGACTTTAATCCCAGCACTTGGGAGGAAGAGGCAGGCATGAGTTTGAGGCCAACTTGGTTTACAGAGCAAGTTCCAGGACAGCCAAAGTTACAACAGAGAAACCCTATCTAAAAAAAAAAAAAAAAGTTCTCAGGGACTGGCAAGATGGCTCAGCACATAAAATCTTTGCAGTGGCCCAAGTTCTCTGGAACTCATGATAGAAAGAGAAAATCGACCCCTGAAAGTTGTTCTCTGACTTTACAAGAACACTGTGGTGCCTACACTTATACACACATCATATATACGCAGTCATAACGCATATTAAAAAAGAAGTTCACAGAGACTTTATAAATCAGTATTTGATTTGGGCTCTGTGTCATGCAAAATAACTTAGTGTAACACAGTTTTCACAGACTCTTGTCTTTTTGAAGTATTTATATTTTGAGAAGAGAAAAAAATTATACTTGGGCGTAAACTCTATGGCTGTTAATTGAACAGTTGAATTCCAGTAGGATTTTAAATCCTATTTCATTTGAACCGGAACATACTCCCTCTAGTGGCTCAAACTACTCAAAATATTTGCTGAACTCCGCAGACCAACTTCGTTTCTAGCTGTCTGGTACTGGTGATTACATTTGCGTTTTCTCCGGTCCCCACAGCTGCGACTGTTTGTCTGTGGATTAGTTAAGGTGCTGCGGACGGTGGCAGGATGTTTTTTGTGCCATTTCCATTTGACATTGGAGTAAATAATGTACTGAAGCTCATGGTTCAACAGAGACTCACTGAGCATTCTCTGCCCGAGTTGGAGGAAGTGGTGGGCAGCGCAACAGTGTCTGTCCTGAGGGAGTCAGAGTCTGGATGGGCATTGTTGATGCCCGTCTTTCTCTCCTCTCTGCGGCATATAGGGTGGGTCACCAGAGAGGTGTGTGCTGTCCTGGTAGGACTTTCCGCTGGCTCTGTGGAGATAGCTTTCAGTCGCTGGCTTCCCTCTTCAGAGCAGCCACTGTGACATACTCTGGAGTTCTAGTCGCAAAGTCATGCTGCTCTCCACAGTTTGGTTCTTCCAGCAAACCAGTTGATCCCAGATTCCTGTCTTCTCTTGGTTTTGCCTTGTCTATGTTACTTCCTGATGTTGGGATAAAATGCCCCAAATACAATATAAGAGGGGTAGATGGTGGAACAGGTGAAACAGGTGGTAAAGGTGCTTTGCCTCCAAGCCCGAAGACCAAAGTTTCATCCCCAGAGCCCACATGGTGAGAGAAGGGAGCTAACTCTTGAAAATTGTCGATGGACCTTTATACAAACACTGTGGCACTCATGATCATGCCCCCATATCATGCACAACCACAGTAAATAAGTACAAAAAAAAAATAGTAACTTAAGGAAGAAAATGCTTTTGTTTTTAATTAAAAATTTTTTTCAATATCATATCATAATTGCACCACTTTGTCTTCCTTTATCTATCTCCAAAACCCTTCCAGTGCCCATCTTACTTTCTTTTAAATTTACGGCCTGCTTTTTTTTCTTTTATTGTTGCTGCATATATGTGTATAACCATACATATATGTGCATACATATATATATTCCTAAACATATAAATAAAACCCATTTACTCTATGTGTCTTAGCCAATGTTGTATTGCTGTGAAAAGATACCATAACCGTGACAGTTCTTATAAAGGAAAACATTTAATTGGGGCTGGTGAAAGTTTTTTTTCTTTTTAATCATAGAAGGGCATCTCAGTGGTAAGGCGGCCAAGGAACACCGCAAAGTCACCGTGTAACAGAATCCCACAGTAGAGATTTATTGGGGGGATGGGGATGGGAAGGAATACAAAGTGGCTGCCTCAGAGAAGGAAAAAAGATGGAGACAGCGCAGAGCTGTCATGATGGCGTGCTTTCTAAGGGAGGTGGGGAATGGGGCATGTGCAAGGAGTATGTAGGCTTGGCCATTAGTGATGATGCAGGCCATTGGTGTGCTGACTCACTGAAGGCGGGGTAGGGGCGGGGAATGGGCAGTTCTTAGTATGCCCGGATAACTTACAGTTTAGAGGTCTAGTCCATTGTTGTCTGCTGGAGACCAGCTCCAGCAAAGAGGCCAGAGGGTGCACAGGGGGTGGGAAGT
The DNA here is from genome assembly GCA_026225945.1 of Cricetomys ansorgei. Classification (NCBI taxonomy): domain Eukaryota; kingdom Metazoa; phylum Chordata; class Mammalia; order Rodentia; family Nesomyidae; genus Cricetomys; species Cricetomys ansorgei. The sequence continues at coordinate 8,583,144 of JAMJFZ010000242.1, forward strand.
CTGTGAGGGAAACCGGCACATGTCTACTGGTCAGGTCAAAGCAAGCTCTCTACCTTTATTATTTCTCATAAATCTTATATATCTTTTAACAAAATCACCCATGCAAAAGGAATCACAATGCAAGCACAAATCCTATTTTTCCCAATAAATGATTACAAGATTCCAATTTTCAAAAACATATTATTCTCACATGCCACACATGATTAAATCTCCCACATAAATTGTTCTCTACACATGATTAAACATTCCCCATATGTACTTATGCTACAGTTACATAGATTTTCACAGTGAAAGCTTCCCCAGTACACATTAACAGAATTCAAGCAAGCTAAATGTTTCTTATAGCCAGTTCCTTCGAGCTGGCAGGCAGCACTTGCAGTTATTAGGAAATGGGTGTATGTCACGCTGTCCTTAACACAATTTCTGTTCAGCTAACAGTTAATCACAGTAAAACAACTGTGAGATTAATTTAAAGAGCCTCAGGTGCAGATCCTTTACCTTTCTTAGGGAAAGGGAGACTCTTTCCAGCTTACTTGCAACATAGCCCTATGTACCCAAGGCATACAAGCAAAACCCATCAGTAATTTTATAATTTGTAAAATCAGAAAAAAAACCAAAATTATGGTCAAGGACATCCAAACGTAACAACCGGCTCTGAAACTCATTTGTTATTTCCTGATCCTAGGCCTGTCTTTCAGAGCCAAAACTCATGAGCCCTAGCAATCATGCTTTCTTTATTCTTGTTTGCTAACCCGACCAAGTCTTCAGCTACCAAGAATGTGTTTTCCTAAGTAGTTCCCTAGGTTACTTGTATCAAAGCAGCTTGGCGAAACACCCTAATCTGATGTTATTGATTAGTAATTCTTTCTGGAGTTTCAAAAGAGTCACCAATTCAACTGAGTAGCACTGCCTTTTAGAAAATCACCACTGTTGTAATGCACTTTTTAAAAAAAAAAAATTAATTAGCGAGGGACTAAAGATCCCCACAGAATTTTTGTACCACCAGAGAGACAAAAGACAAAACAACTAGCTTGGCAGAGTAGCAGCAGAAGGGGTCATTCAGGAGATAATCCCCCTGAATGCCAAGGTAAAAACCTATTGTTGCCTTGCTAAACAGTAGGCTGTTCCCCTGAAGCCCAACTCTGGCTGCATGGCTCCCCTCTGCATCACTACCAGCAATCATTATTCAGAAATCATGGTGGTACACAGGCAGACGCGGTGCTGGAGAAGTAGCTCAGAGTTCTATATCTGGATCAGCAGGCAGCTGAAAAAGAGAGCCACTGGGCCTGGATTGAGCACTGAACTCCAAAGCCCACCCTCAGTGACACATTTCCTCCAACAAGGCCACATCTCCTAATCACTCTTAAGTAGCTCTACTCTCCAAAGACCAAATATTCAAATATATGAGCCTATGGGAGCCACTCCTATTCAAACAGCCACACCCACCATATAATGTTTGTCTTTGGTAGGGTTTTAGTGTTATGATAAAACATTGATCAAAAACACTTGGAGGACTACATCTTGTAGTCCACCATCCAGGGAAGTCAGGGTAAGAACCCAAGGCAGGAGCCTAGAGGGAGGAACTGATGCAGAGACCATGGAGGATGCTGCTTACTGACATGCTCCTCATGGCTTGCTGAGCCTGTCTTATAGCACCCAGGACCACCAGCCCAGGGATGGAACCACTCACAGTTAGTTAGGTCCATCTACAGTAATCATCAATCAAGAAGATGCACCATCACAGGCCAATTTGCTGGGATCATTTTCTCAGTTGAGGTTCCCTTTTCCCAAAAGACTCTAGCTTGGGTCAAATTCACACAAAACAGTCCAGCACAATATTACTTGTATGTGTATGCTTTCAGGGCTGACCATTTGGTATTGGATAACCAATGGTGTGCTGTTCGGGGTATAGTCCACTATAGCCAAGCACTTGAGGCAGCTGGTCACTTGTATCTATAGTCAGGAGGCAGAGAATGACTGCTTATGCTTAGCTAGCTATTTCCTGTTTATGTAGTCTATTACCTAAACCCAGGGAATGGTACCACCCTTCTTAATGGTGGGTCTTCCCACCTCAATTAACCTAATCAAGCAGATCTTTTTACAGGCATGCCCAGAGGTAAGCCTAATGTAAATAATCTGTCACAGGTGTGGTGTATGAGGCATCTCCCAGGTAATTACAGGCACTAACCACCACTGTTGTTTTTCAGTGTTGTTCCAGGACCCATGTGGAACGTTGTTGGGGAGTCAGAGAAGATGGTGCAGATGGTGCAGAGATATGTTTCATGTTTCTTCAAAGAGCTCCTGCACCATCTTGCATCTCTTTCTAAAGTTTCACCCTTCTGCATCTCTGAGAACTGTATCCAGGCAAAAGGCATTTCTAAAAATTGTATTTATTTAGTGTGTGTGTGTGTGTGTGTGTGTGTGTGTGTGTGTGTGTGGTGAATAGTGAAGGGTTATTTAGATGAGGTTAGCCTCTTGCTATGCCTGTGAGGGATTATCTTGATGAGGTTCATGGAGGTGGGAAGATCCATTCTAAAGAGAACAGCACTGTTCCTTAGGCAGGGGGGCGGTGGGGGGAAAGGGGGAAGACTCAGGCTGAATAAAAGGAGGGGTTCGGCTGAGCAGGAGTGCTGATCACCCTCTGCTTCCTGACTGTAGATGCGATGTGACCAGCTGCTTCCAGCTCCTGCCTCGTGATTTTGCTGCCATGATGGACTGTACCTTTAAACTGTGAGCCAGGATGAACCCTTCCTCCCATAATTTTCTTCTTGTCAAGTAATTTGACACAGTAACAGGACAAGTAACTAATAAGCTTAGAGGAGGGAAGACCCTCCGTGAATGTGGACAGCCCTACTTCATGAGCTGGGGTCCTGGACTAAATGAAAAAAGAGGTGGAGTCCTAGCATTCCTCTCTTTGACAGCTAGCACAACGTAACCAGCCATCTGATGTTCCTGTCGTCACGCCTTCCCTCCATGATGGATGGGATCTCCTCAAACCGTGAGCCAACATAAGCTAGTTCTTTCTTGCTCTTGTCAGGAAAGGAATTAATACAGCGGCAACTAGGATTGTAGCGAAACAGACCAAAGAACAATTTGAAGCCTTTGTTTGTGGATGATGGAGCACCGTGGTAGGAAGGTAAGTGGCCTAAGAAGATGATGTGAAGATTTAACCCCTCATATTGCTGAGCAGGTACTGTGCACTAAGCACCTTTATAAGTACCTAGAGGTCTGAACTCAATCCACAAAAACCAGTCTATATTCTTGACTTATAAAAAACTTGTCCGAGGACACACAGCCAGCGAGTGGAAGGGCAGCCTGACCGACAAGGTCCCGTGCTGTTGCAGTGGGTAAGGACCTAGTGGTGAAAGATCAGAAGGCACTAGCTAGCACAGAGAGCAGAAACAGAAACAATGTGTGTTTTAGAATAACGTTACCGACATAGCTGGAGAGAGAGAGAGAGGGGGAGGTACAGTAGGAGAAAAGCACCCCCATCAGTTATTAAATAAAAACATGCTTGCCTACAGCCTGATCTTACAGAGACATTTTCTCAGTTGAGGTTCCCTCCTCTTAGAAAACTTTAGTTTGTGTCAAGTTGACATAAAAACTATCCAGCACATGCTAGGAATGTAGCTTACTCAGTAATAGAACACTCACCTAGTATTTAAGGTCCTGGCTTTCCTCCCTGATACTGGAAAAAAAAAAAAAGAAAAGGAAAAAAACAAAGTAAAATATTATTACTACTACTTCTACTATGGTTACTCTATTGTATACCAGGAACCGGTGTTATGGTTACCACATAGTGGGCATTTCTCTCTCCCCCTCAGTTCTCCGGCAGGCCTTGCTTCTGTCCCACCCAAGTGGCTGGACCTCCGGCCATGCAGTCCAGCTGCTGGCGGCTGCTGGGAAGGAAGCACGGGCGTGGGTCAGACCCGTCCAAGCGGGTCTTAGGTCGGGGAATCTTAAGAGTCCATGGAACACACTGAATTCCGGGAGAGCCATCAGAAGTGCAAACTTTCTTTATTACAAGAGTTAGGGTGTATTTATCAGGGTTCAGGGAAGGATGGGTCCCCCAGTACCCAGGGGCAATGCATTGGCTAAAACAGGTAAGCAATTATGCCAATCGAAGCTGGCCCTCTGAAGGGGGGTGGGGCTTTGGTGGAACCCTGATCTGTCCTTGCAGGGGAGAGGGGCCAAGCTTTGTAATCTCTCTGGGATGAGATCATCAGCAAGGTCGCCCTCTATCCGTACTGAGCGACCCGACTGTTCCACGGGGTATCACACCACATAGACATAGTTTTGTATCAGTCTTGAATAATAAAGATCACTATCCTCATTGAACTGAGGAGGAAATCAAGACACAGAGAATTCCAGTAAGTCACTTCTGATTGCTCAATTAGTAAGTAGAGTTTAAATGTAGATGTTACAAAGCTTGGGTGACTTGGGTTTACTGTCACATAAGACATGGCACTTAATACCAAGCAGGTGAGACAGCCAGGAGGAGCCGGGAGAGGCGAAGGGTGGTCTGCCTCCAAAGCTCAGGTATGTCTGGCACCAAGGAAAGGGCAGAGCCTCTAATCATCCGAAAACTGTGACACTCTCATGGAATTTGTCCCAGTTCAAGAGCTAAAAAGCTTAATGCCAAGGGGTGCCGCAGTTGGGAGCCGATGAGAACATGACGGCTAGGTGGGCGAGGCATGGATACACAGGGAAGGGATTTCTGGCAACTGCAGGCCCTTCTCCTGAATGTGTCACATCTTCTCAAGTTGTTTGCACTGCTGGAATGTAAACTTTTGGCCTAAATTTTTAGATGTGTAAAGTTAAGTTTGGGCACATCAGGCTCCTCTCTCTTAATTTTTCATCTCTTTTCTGAGGTCACGCCATGTATAGGGACACCAGAGGCTTAGTAACCAGAATGTACATTTTTTTGGTAAACAAGCCTGCCGCTTTAGAACTGGTTGGGACTATGTTTTTCTGAAATTACTGCTTTTGATGTCAGTTTTCTTCACACGGCCACATAGATAAATACATTCTTACCCTTTACTTTTGCAAACAAAATAAAATATGATCTCCGTTCAAAAACACTGAATAAGGAAAAGGAAAAACGAGCTTGGAAAAAGGGTCATCAAGATCCAGGACGCCTGATAGTTGTTGAAAGCGTCTGTCAGGAGAGGCTGGGCTGTGCAGATGGGCCAACGGAAACAAGACGCGATGAAGACGAAGCTCGCTCCCCAAGTCTGCAGAAATGTGAATTTATGAATCCTGAGAGGTTGGAAGCCAAATGAGATCTAATTGTGCCTTATTTGACTTGGCTCTTGAAACGTCTAATCCTTGGCGTTCTCTGCAAATATCGCACTTTTGTCCAAACTGACCTTGCTTGAATATTTCTCTTCTTGCAAACAGAAAGTATTTCTGAGCGTCCAATGGTAACTCAACTAATAAAGTTTTCAACTGTAAATGTGGACCATGTGCTAATGGAAACCATATTACAGCTGGCAAACAGTCTCCTGCCTTACTATCGTATTCTAGCTCAAGTATTTCACACAGCGGGATCTCTTCAGGGGCCCAGAAAAACAGCTCAAGAAATGTTACTTCTGCAGTTTCACACACATACTTCAAGTATATGGTAAAAATAAGAGACGAGGTCATCCAGATAAATAGAAACTCATTGTTAGGGGGGAAAAAAAGTTTGAAATACTGTTCACCTGAAATCTCCTTCATTAAAGGTATGAAAAGTTGAACCAAGAGTTAGATTAAATGAAAGTTCCAAACACGTGGTTCTTACACTCTTTTCAGTTTTGTACTGAAATAAGTACAGTATCTCCAAAGGACAGTATTCTTTATTTTGTTTCATCATTTGTTTAATTTTGTCAGCAACAAAGTCTCCAGATATTCTGATCTTGTATTCTTGCTGAGGCTCTTTCTAGGTTTAACTAGAATCTGATCTCCTTGATAGAGAATCCCATGGAAAACTACCCAACTCTGTTCTAGGAACCAAAGGCCAGGATGTCCTAGTTAACCTTTAGTTAGTCTTTGTTAAAACTGCTTGTTTATTGACCCTCTTCAGGCTAACCATTTATATCTTAGCTGACTGTTTGTAAGGAGCCCCCTGTCCTGCCTGGCTAACAGCTTATCTTAGCTTTTGTTAAAACTGCTTACAAACTGTTTACTCTGTGAAGCCTCAACTCCCAGGCCCACGGCTGTGGACAGAGATTTCCTCAGTGAGGTCTCTGCCCTTCCCCGAAAACTTGGGTGTGGTCCTGGCCAGTTGGAATAAAGATTTTCAAGTGGCTATAAACTATGTCTGAGTGGTCATCTCTAGTGGGCTACCTGTAACAAAAGAATTCTTGCTATTTGGTTCAAGGGCCTGGTTCTGGCTCAGCCTTGGAGATAACAGGGTAGGATACAGTTAGGCAGATCATTTATTCACTCCACATTCTGCTCCCTATCTGGAAGTGTTTTAAATTAGACAGCTGCTAGATTCTCATCCAGCTCTTACTGTAGATAATTCTGACTTTGAGCCTTTGTCAGTTATTAGAAGTGGAGTTAAAGTTGGAAGGAAAGAGTGATTTCCTAGTGTCTTCAGTTTTATTGTGGTTTTACCTTTGAAACAAATGATGGAACTGAGCGTGGTGGCTTGTGGCTGGTAATAATGCCCTCTTTTGTTTCATGTTATTCTAAAATCGTGGCCCACACTTGGGAGATGGAATTGGAAGATCAAGAATGGAAGACTATGTTTGGTTGCCTAGTGAATTTGAGACTCGCTTGGCTTATATGAGACCCTGTCTTAAAAATATGACACAACACAAACAGGATTAAAGTTGAAAAGACCATCCCCTGAAGAAATCAATACGTCCATGTCATTTCCTAGGAGAGCAGGAATCTGACCGGTCTCTTGTGGGAAGTATTTCAGGATGGTGGGGAAGCATCAGAAGAGAGGACCCAGAGGAAGGCAGACAAGGCAGAGAGGGCTAGAAGCTTATACTGAGGGCTTTGTAATATTTCCCTTGACATGCAGAGATGGAATTATTCTCGCCTGTCTGTCCTTCTCAGGCTCTGTAAGAACATCTTGAAGAAAAATGTTAACAGCGTGAGTGACCTTCACTGAGTTTAACGATTCATTGATTGTAAAAAATGTTTTACCTGAGCTAACAATGAGCATGTATTCCTGGGGCCTCGGTCCACTGACCTAGAATGAGCCCCCCTAGAAGTGTACTAAGAGGCCAGGGAAACCTGGCCAGAGTTTATATTTATCTAACAGATAATTGAGCAGACTAAAAGGTCTTTATTATCCTGATGTAGATTACGTACTTTGTGGGTCATTATTAAAACCATGTGTATCCCTGCCTGTCTTTGAACTCCTTCTCCAGAGAGCAACCTCACGTGCAAGGGAGAGCAAACCAGGCTTATTTTAGAGGTACTGCAAACAAACACAACTAAGGTGGTAAACTTACTTCATAAATTATCTAATGCCGTCTGCATTAAAAGACAAATGACTTTTGGCTGCCCCCATCTGTTCACACATGAGATTGTTAGGTCCATATGATTATCCCAGAAGAACATGTTGGAGACACAGTGGGCTTGGCCTGTGTTGATTCCATGTTCTCCACTGGGACAGGTAATTTGTGGAGACGATTGTCTCAGAACTTTAAATACAACATTCTCAGCACCAGAGTCAGTTAAGCTTCTAAAACCAGCATTTAGAAAAATACTTCATTTAGAAGTTCATCCAGACTCCAGGATTTCTGAGTCAGAATTACTTTTGTTAGAGAGCCCAGGAAAAAGGAACATTACAGCTCTTAATTGTTCTAGGAAGGAAACCAAATATCTCTGAAAATCTCCTTTAAAACTTTATTTTAATCTATTTCCACGAAGACATAAATAACCAAGTAAAATCACTTGCTTCTCACAGAGCAATGTGTTGGTTGTCTTGTGTTCCCTTTGGAAAAGCTGGAAATGGACTGGAGTCAAACCTCTGCTTGGCTCATAGCACTCCACAGTGTGTTCCACAGTCCTCTCACCTTTCTGTGGCCAAAGGCAGTGTAGCTTGTAAATGTTCTTTTAGTAAATATAAATTGCTATGGTGTGAAAGTGAAATCTAGGTTTTTTTGTTTTTGTTTTTTTTTTTTAAGAGACAGGGTCTCTCCGTGTAGCCCTGGCTGTCCTGGAACTCTCTCTTGTAGACCAGACTGGCCTCCAATTCACAGATATCCACCTGCCTCTGCCTCCTGAGTGCTGGGATTAAAGGTGTCTGTCTCCATGGCCTGGCATGAGATAGTATTTTAACATGATCTAAAATATAAAATATTTCCATCTTGATAATCATTTATTAACCACCTTTGCTTGTATTAGTATGTTAGAATCTTTGATATTTTATTAAAGGCATTATTATTATTTTTTCCCATGGGGCAGGGTATTGATCTAAGCTCAGGTTGGGCTTCAACCCATTATATAGCTCAGGCTGGCCTCAAGCTTATTATGTAATCCAGGCTGCCTCAGACTTGTGATTTTCTTGCCTCAGCCTTCCTTGTGCTGGGATTACAGGTATGTGTGACCACATAACATATCTGGCTAAAGTGTTAAAATATTTAGATCAGGGTCTTGGAACTGGAGAGATGGCTCAGTGGCTAAGAGTGCTGACTACTCAGATGGACAGACATATATGCACACCCATCCACATAAAAGCAAAACAAAACAAAACAAAAACAGGTGTTGGGGAGATGGCAGTGATTAAGAGCTTTTGCTGCTCTTTCAGAGATCCCTGGTTCCTAGTACCTACATTGGGCAGCTCTCAACTCCCTGTAACTCCAGCTCCAGGGGATCTGACACCCTCTGACCTCTGTGAGCACTGTATATAGATGGTGCACATACATGATAGAATAAATGAACACATTTTTCTCCTCCTTCCTTTTTTTCGGGCGGCGGGGGGCGGACAGGGTTTCTCTGTGTAGCCTTGGGTGACCTCGAACTCAGGGATCTGCCTGACTCTGCTTCCCAAGTGCTGGGATTAAAGGAGTGTGCTACCACTGCATGGCTACATGAACAATCTTAACAAAGCAAAATAAAATATTTAAAACAAAGTTTTGACTATGTAAGTGTTGAAGTGGTTCTTACCGCGCAACCATCTGCCTTCGATAGCCAGGATAGAAACTCTCAGGAGATGCCTTCAGAGGAGCATCATCTTTAGTTTAATGAGAGGGTCATACATTTATTAGGTTGGAGGCGAGGGAGGGTCTTTTGGTATCCAGGGGTAATGCCATTGGATAAACAAAGATGCAGGGATAGGCATTTTAGGTAAGCAATCGTAGCCCATCCCTTGAAAGGGGTAGAGTTTTGCTGTGGCTTGGGTCAGCACAGAGACTGTAAAGGGGAAAGATCAGGGATCCTGGCAGCTCCTCACTTCAGGCTGGGGTTCCAAGTGCCCTTGACCCAACTTCTGCCATGAGGCACCACATATGAGAAATAAACATAATTTTCAGGTAAACTGAGCCTCTAAAAATATGGATAATAACATTCTTTTCAACTAGCTCCCAGAATCCAGGTCTGTATCTCAGATGTTAGCTCTGCTCTCTGCTAAGTGTGTATCCTCCCAGATCCACTATATATATATATACCTCTTGGGAATGTGCTTAATATAGTCATTATGAATCACCACTATTATATAGCTTTGATTTTCTTTTTTCACTTAAGAACATGTCTGGAGGAATTTTCCTTGGTAGTATATATAATTAACTTAATTACTTGAAATTGTTTCTATACTTAGTGCTTTAAGTAATAACTATTACAACATTTATTCCCTGCTCTATTTTTATAGATATTAAAGTTATTTCCATTTTGCACGATGACAAAGAATTCTGCAGTGTGTTCCTGTGTGTCTCCTACCAATCGCTAAGTCTGAAAGGCATTCCAAACAGATTTCTTTCTGTTCTCCCTAGGAAGTATTTCAAAGACGATTTTTAAAATAATTAAATTCGTATGTGTTTTGTTTATTTTTTCTGGTGCTTCATACACAGAATAATAAGTAAGTGATAAATGATATTTTTATGGAGTGAATAAAATAACCTTTTTTGGGGTGGGTGGGGGTGTTGCATTGGGAATAAGAAGGGCTCTGCTTTTGTGGACTGCCTTTTTAGAATACCACATATAACACCACTGGGAAGCACCAGTTTTTTTTTTTTTTCCCTAAAAATAGATGATATGTTCAGCCCTGAAAACTCACATACAAATAACATTATATGAACTGTACAGGTTATGTTTATGAATATATATGCATACATATATGCATGCAATAACAATAAGTGAAGAAAAGAGACCATAAATTTGAAGGAGAGCAAGGCAGGGTATACAGGAGAGTTTGGAAGGAGGAAAGGGAAGGGAGAAACATTGTAATTAAATCACAATTAAAAAAACAAAGATTATGCCAATGTGGTGGCTCATGACTTTAACTCCAGCCCTTGGGAGGCAGAGGCAAGGTTATCTTTGAGTTTGAGGCCATCCTGTTCTACGTGCTGAGTTCTAGGCTAGCCAGGGCTACATAGTGAGAGCCTATCTCAAAACAAAACAAACAGGAGATGGTCCAGTGGAGGTTGTCTGCGTGCATGGACAGGAGGTTCTCATAAACGCATATACTTAGAGATGCTGAAGGAACATTACTTTATACCATAGGTTTACTCAATTTCACAATACAAAAATGTAGCAGAAATTTCAATGTGTTTATAAATTCATATTGGTGTTGTGGGTAAAATGAACAAGTTAGAAGTTGAGACAATTTGTCATAGTAAAAAAAATTGTGAATCCGGATGCTAATCTTAATATTAAAGGCAGGCAACACAAAATTGAGGGCCTAAGTGGAAAAATCACTTCAGTCATCATTTCTTATTGAATTATTATATTTTATGATAAGAAACATGTAGTTAGATTCTCTATCTTTCTTTCTTTCTTTCTATCTATCTATCTATCTATCTATCTATCTATCTATCTATCTATCTATCTAATCTAATCTTAGATAGAGTCTCTTTATGCATCCTGATAGTCCTAGAATTCTCTGTGTTGATCAGGTTGGCTTAGAACTCACGGAGATCTATCTGCCTTCCAAGTAAGTGCTGGGATTAAAGGCATGTACCACCACACCTAGAAAATTCATTATTCATTATAGAAGAGTACATGACATTAAACCTAAGACAATCTATTCTTTATTAGGTATTTCTTTTATTATTTTGTTTGTTTGTTTTTGTTTTGTTTTTTGAGACAGGGTTTCTCTGTTTAGCCCTGGCTGTTCTGGAACTTGCTCTGTAAACCAGGCTGGCCTCTGCCTGCCTCTGCCTCCCAAGTGCTGGGATGTACAGCATGCACCCCCCACAGGCCAGCCTTTTATTCTAGTAGACTCCTGTTTAGTAGAAGCAAAATAAAGAAGGAAAGGGCGGAGGGGTGAGAGAGGAAGAAGGGAGAAGGAGAGGAAGGGGGAGGAAGAAGGAAGGAAGGAAAAGGAGAGGGAGGGAGTCTGCTCTATTCTTATCAAGTGTTGCTGGTTGCTGTAACCTGAGAGCATTGATGACATTTTTTCAAGTAAATACAGTTCTTTTAGAGTTGCTGCCAAATGATAAATTTAGGCTTATAAACTGTGACAGATAAAAGGAGTGTGTGTGGGGGGGAGGGGCTCATTTTCCTGAAGTTCTTGTCTTGTTTCTGGGGTGTGGGTGGGAGCAGAGGTCAAAACAGAGAAGGCAAGCCTTGTAAAATTCTTTTACTAAAAGGAGAGACTTCAAAAAAAAAAAAAAAAAAAAAAGAAAGACATTAAAAAAAAGCACTGATTTACTTCTATGCTTTAAAAGATCTGAATCTTGAGTATGTTACATTTTTTTTTCTTATGTGGACCATGATTAAGTTACTATTTTCATAAAGTCAGTATGGTTCTCATTAAATCACCATAGTTTTTACTGAAGCTCTCTGACCAGGTTTAATCTTATGTTTTTCTTAGACCAGTGTATTCCTATTATTTCCTTAACAATAGTAGTCTTTACCTAAGTATTCTTTTATTAAGAGTGATAGCACACATGTATAGATATTCATTATGATGTTATTACTTTTCACCAAACTATTAGACTTTAACATCTCCAGCGTCTAAAATTAATTTAACAAGCATCCCATAATGTTTGAGCTCATTGCAAAAGGCTTTGAACTTACATGCCTTATTTTTCCCTGGAGCATGATTATCTTTGGCAGCACACTGGCCAGGATCCTATGGCTGAAGTTTTGAGACAGGTCTCATATAGGCCAAGTTGGCCTTGAACTCCATATGCTGATGAAGACCTTGAATGTTCAATCTTGCTGCTTTCTCCTTCCCAGTTCTGGGATTAAAGGCATGTACTAAATGCAAGGTGTTTTTTTGTTTTTTTTTTTTTTTTTTTTTTTGTTTTGTTTTTTTGTTTTTTTTTTTGTGCTGGAGATTTGTGAATACTGTGGACTGTTCTAGAGCTAAGAGTCAGCCAGCTTTGAGCACCATATCATCCCTAGAGATGACAACAGCAGCCATTCAGCTGTTCCTTGCCTCAACCTGGCAGCTTCACAGGAGCAAAAGAAATGTGACTGATACTTTGTCTGCCCTGTAGCTGGAAGCACAGATTTGCCACATGCAGACAAGGCGGCAGCAGTGCCCCTGTCTCAACCAATGAGTCCCAGTCTTGTGGTCAATGACCACTCCCCTGACTGTAACTCCTCAAAACCTGCATTAAACAAGACCGCCCCATGATGCGCTTGTCTTCCAAGTTTGTACACTCATTGACTCATCTAGCTCCACCAAAGACAGGATGGGAATGCAATAAGAACCGTGCATCCACGCAGTGTTCCTGCATGGCATTCAGCCTGGAGGTGGTGGGCTGTGGGCAGCTTTTCTGCTCCTCTGGGCAGGAAAGCTGTGGCTGGGAATGTACACTTAGATGAAAATTTTGTTTACAACACATTCTATGTTAGCACTCATCCCTCCCCCCAAACTATGTTTTCTATCAGTCACTATGAGTATCAATCCAAATACACTCAATATACCCTTCCCCCTACTTTTTGATGCAAGGATGGGGCCCAGGATTTTGTCTATGCTAGCAAGATCTCTACACTGAACCCCCCAGCCTCATACTCAGTGTCTTATCTTTCTTCTCCATACCCTTAATCCTTTTGGTCTGTGCCGTTTCTAGGGAATTATAAAGCGTATCTATTCAGCCATCTTTGTGTAATAATGGTAAGGAGAGATGATATATACTTTTTAGACTCTAAGAGTTAGGATACAAAGTCTGCTGGGTAACAGAGCTTCCTTTCCTTACTGGAATTTCTGAGTAGCTGTTTGATTACCTTGTGGTAATCAAAACCAAACTCAAACCCTAAAAGAATTTCTGTTAAATGAACTTATAAAGGCATCAAGTTTCTTGGAAAAAATCGATTTCTCCAATTGGAAAGAAGGGCATTTGAGTTATATGTAAATGTACATATAAATGTATACATGTGTGTATATATGTATATATTTATATATAAATGTACACATATAGGTATATATATGTAAATGTATATGCAAATCTATATGTAAATGTAAATGTGTATGTAAATCTATTTAAGCCATGGGAAGACACCGAGGTGAGGACCAGAGGAAAACCTCCTGAGAATTCACAGGGGTGGGATTTGGTTCCTCTGTGCTCTCAAGGCCACTACACTATCCTCTTGTGTTTCTGACAGGAAGTGGTCATATTTTGAGTGAAGGGAACTGCACAGATGGTCCATCATGTGATTAGAGCTTCTCACTTTATAGCGATAGACTCAAACATTCCAGGAGACAGAATCTTGGGCAGCCATTATGAAGTATTTCCCAGCACCGTAGTTGATTCTCTTGCATGCCATCACAGGATACTTTTCAGACTGGTGAATTCGTAGGCTCGTGGCTCTAGGCATTGGCCTGATCCTGGGCCATGTAACTACTTGAGTGAATACACTTCCATTCTCTTAGTGAAGATGTTTTTTTTTTTTTTTGTTTTTTTTTTTTTGGTGCTTGTCTTGGGTAAGGAAAATGTTTAGAAGGACATGATAGAAAATGCTTTGATTTCTTATATGTGCACAAAAGCTCTTTCTTTTCTTATTTTGGACTTCATGGGTCTCTGCTTAAGTTCTCAATATTGTAACAAAAAGAAATAAGGAAAAAAAAAATGGGCTCAGTAGAGTGCAGTAGAGAGAAATCTCAAACAATTGGGGCTGTTATATGCCATTTCAAGTTGTACCCTGGGCAGTTCTACCATGTATCACTCGGTAGCTTTGGATGTGACTAGTGCTCATTAGAATGTTGCTACATGACAGACACACTACACTTCCCGTAGCATTTACTATGTGTCACACATGGTCGGAGAATATTACTCTCAATTATCTTTGCCACCTATGAAGAAGACCCCAATATCCCCATTTTTCAGGTATAGAGGCTGGCAGTAGAAAATTTCAAGGTCAAAGCCATAGCAGGAGTAGTGTGCTGCTGAATCTGGCTTCAGAGCTGGGGCTTACTACCACTGCATCACCCTGCTCTAGATTAGTCAGATCAGACCTAAAGGACACCGCATTTGCTCATGGATTACTCCAAAATAATTTTGGAACTCTCTGGGCACCGTGTTAAGTTCTGGAGAAATGTGGTTTAATGACCTGGTTCTTCTCGGCCCAGTTTAAACTAAGAATTGTAATGTTGTCTTTTCCCAGGTTTAAGAAACTCATTCATTGTTATCAGTGTCTGTGTTTCTGCTTGGTGTGCGTGTGAGTGCAAGCAAGTGCTAGCCATGGCGTGGCTGTGAAGGTCAAGGTCAGAGGACAGCTTTCAGGAGTTTATTCTTTCCCTTTCACTGGGGGCCCTAGGGAATCAAACTCAGGTTGTCAGGCACTTTTACCCACTGAGCCATTCTACTATCCTTTTTCTTGAGATTAATTAATTAATCGTTATTAGTATTTATTGTTTATTACTATTGTTATAATATATTTTAAAAAACTTTATGTTCATTGGTGTTTTGCCTGCATATATGTATGAGGGTGTCAGAAGTCCTGGAACTGGAGTTACAGACAGGTGTGAGCTGCCATGTGGGTGCTAGGAATTGAACCTGGTCCTCTGAAAGAGCATCTGGTGCTCTTAACCTCTGAGCCATCTCTCCAGACTTGAGATTTTTTTCAATTATGTGCATATGAATGTGTATGTATGTATGTGTGTACATATGTGTGTGTGTGTGTGTGTGTGTGTGCATTTACTCTTGAGCATGTGTGAAATGACCTCAGAGACGAGAAGAGGGCATTGGAACTGGAATTACAGCAGTTGTGAGTCTCCTGACATGGGTGCTGGGAATTGAACGTGGGTCCTCTTCCATAGTGATATGTGCTGTGAAAAACTCAGCCAGCTCTCCAGCCTCAATTTGAGATTAAAGGAAAACTTAAGTTTTATTTTATATATAATGAATGCTTTGTCTGTGTGTATGCACATGTGCTCTTGGAGGTCAGAAGAGGGTGTCAGATCCTGTAAAGCTAGAGTGGTTGTGAGCTACTGTGTAGGTTCTGTGGAACTGAACTCTCTTCAAGAGAAACGTGCTCTTAACTGCTGAGCCATCTCTCAAGCCCTAAGGTTTTTTTTTTTAAGCGTGTGGTCATGAATTTTTGGAGTGACTTGAAGACAGGAGCCGGTCTGGCTGACTTGTCGGTGTCCTCCTGAGGCTCAGGAACCCTGCTGGGATGTGATTCATGGAACTTTAAACACTCCCTGCACCAAGGCCGTTACTCTTCTGGATTCCAAAGTGTGAAAACATAAATCTTGCCTTCTCTCTTGTTCTTTTCTTCTTTCTCCTTCTCTTCTATTAGGAGCCTTCTCTCCTCTTCTCCCGTCTCTATCTGCCTGAATGTTTTTATCTTGTCTGCACTGAGAACACAAACCTTTCCCACCAGAGAGAACTGTGCTAATAATCTCATTAGGTTTATAAAACAATGCTAAGTGAGATACATAAATGTTTTACTTCTGAAGACAGAGATTCAAATTGTGTTTTATGGAAAGTGAGTGACCTAAACTCATTCTTTTACGGTCAAGTATGAGCCAGATGAACTCACAGAGGAGGCAGTGTAGGAAAAGAATGGAAACATTTAAAGAGGCAGAAATCCATCTGTAATCACCATGTTCCTTGTGTATTATAGTACAGGCCAAAGAACTTCTCAGTGAACATATTTTTCCTCTTAGTTTGATCTACATTGACAACCACCCATGGACACCAGTTTCTTAAGGGTAGACTGTGGCTTGAAGGCAGCAGAGGTGATGCTGTACTATATTTCACTCAGGCACATTGGCCATGAAAATAACTGTTATTGCTCTTGCCATTCAATGGTCAATGCCTTTCAGTATGAACACAAGGAGCTACATAAATTATGTTTCCACTAGGTTCCTTGAAACTGCAACAAGGTGGAGGTGTGTATGCGCGTGTAGAAGTCCAGGGTGAATTATCCCTCATGTTCTGTAGTTGTTGGTAGGGGGGAAAAACCCAACAAAAAACATTGTAATGGCAGGGCACACCAGGGTGTAAATGTAAGCAATATTAACTCAGTCTGTTAATAAAGAGCAAGGCTAGCTTTGCTGGTGCCCCAGCGATGTGTGCCTGAGAAGCATTGTGGTTTCCAAAATTATTCCCAGTTAGGCGCTGCTACAAGCAAAATATGCTGCTGGCTGTGACATAATGAGAGGGATAATAAATATATAAAACTTGGAATCTCCTGATGAAAAATGAAAGAGATTTTATGAACCCAACCAGTCAGCTTAACTGAAAATCCCCCAGTGTGCTCAGCCTGATTAATGCCCTGGCCTTCTGTGTGAGAACCTCAGATTCAATTTCCTACTATGATATCTTGTTCTGGAGGCAGCTATGGTAGGGATCATTATAGGGATAGTGGGTTGATCCACGGTTGAGAAATGTATGTAGGGCTTGGAGGTCCTGGTGGGAGGCATTGAAAGGTCAATGCTGTGGTGCGTCAGCATGTACCCATGAAAAGATATCACATGTCTCTACAGAACTGGATGCAATTATTAGAAGAGACATTTAGTGGCAGCAATGTTGAGTTTTGATACATCACCATAGAGTTTTGTCTTTCTATGTCTTTCTATCCTGGTTGATCAGGTCTTACAGGGTCAAAAAATAGAGAAGGGAGGAAAGAAGCTTTGGGAAATCTTCTCAAGGTCAAGGTCACATGGTCTATAAGTGGTGAAATACAGACAAAAAAGTTTGAATCTGCTGCTGGTATACAGCTTTTTTTGCTCATCTCTTCCATAGCATTGTTTACCAAGTCTGCTGTTACACACACACACACACACACACACACACACACACACACACACACACACACACGGGTGGGAACCAGGAATCCTGTCTAAACTAATTTATTTCATGAGATCATTTCTCCACACTCCATTTCACATTGCCTGTGGAGACGTAAACCTAGTCCTGAGTAAAAGAATGAAGACTTTGGTCCCTCATTTGGCCCTAAATGTCATGCAGAAAATGTTTTCTTAGCTCAGTATGAGCCCTGGAAGGCTTGCTTTCTGGACTCTCAAACTCTGCCCGCCAGAAGACACATCATTCTGAAAGGCTTTTGCAGAGAAGTCTGAGTCTTGATGGAAAATTTAAGCCCAAGAGAATGTTACCCTGTGCAGGGAAGATTGGGATACAGGTGAGGTTTGATAAGAGTGTTTCCTTCAGATGGAAATTCAGGGCTGTGGGTTCCTAAGCAAGCTTAACTTTGTAGACATTAGCTTTTCTGAGTCACCATAAGGATTGGTACAACCTCATCCCATGGGTCTTAAAGCATGTCTCTTAATTAATCATTAAAGAAAAAAATAGAAGTATAAAGTAAGAGAAAATTATGTGTTTGTCTTATTTTAGATAACACTTAAGCTCTTTGACCCCACTGAACCCAGAGAAACTGGTCTGTGACTCCAAGAAGTAAAATAAATTGCCAGGTCATCACACCTCACCCACACCAGGCTTCCTTTCACATTCAATACATGATGTGTGATTAGAGGCTTGCCATTAATATCCCAAGGGAGGATGCTTTAAGAGACCTTTTACTCTCTTTGCTGAACACAGACTGTACTGAGTGCCACAGCATTTGAATCTACCTTTCACCTTCTGATGAGGCGTTCTGATGGCTTCTGAATGTACATCCAGTGGTCCTTTTCTGAAACTAACTTCCTTGTCATCAGTGAAGCCCTTGGGATGGTGGGAGTCAGTAACCACTATGTGGTCTGAGTTGTGGAATACAATGTAACACCCTTTCTCTACACACTGGATCCTGCCATTTTCTTAACTGTGCTTTCATGAAAAGGCTTAAAAGACCGTTCAAAAGCCAGATAAATATCTAGAAGTGATAATCATCTATTACTGCTCACTTATACTTCATAACAGTATTTTTCAATTTCTAGAGCATGAACCCATCACCCAAAGGGCATGCAAAGGCATAGTCCATGAAGTTGGACAGAGAAGGGACAACTTCTCATGTTATGCCAATGCTGCTAGTAGCAGGAATCACTCATGTTGAGGAGGCACTGCACTAGAATTAAAATTTCAAGTTAACCAATTGAAACCCCCATTAGGGTGTGGATTGGAACGGGAATAAGGACAGTAAGTTGTAAGGAAGAAAAGAGAACGAGGAAATTCAGAGTTGGGAATGATGCACAGAGGATAAATATAGGTGCAGGTTCACTTTCCACACATTTAACCAGACCAACCATCCAATTCATGATTGCCACCTACTAACCTGTCATCTCGCCATTTATGAGACTGCACATTTGAATGTGAAGATAAACAAAGAGCAGCAAACCAATAAGCAAGATATAAACTGGATAAGGTATTGTTTTTCAGATATCTAGGAAACTCTATTTGCCTTTAAAGTTGATGCTATGCAGATTTTTTTTTTTTTTAATGCAGTGGACAGGGGTTGATGCAGAAACTCACAACTGGTCAAAGTGCAGAGGATAAGTGTCAGTGGAGTGCTCAGCCATAGGTGGCACATCTGCATCACCTCCTGACCAAGGGACCACTGAGAAAGAGGAAGTGGAAAGACTAAGAGCCAGAGGGCCCAGGAGGTCCAAAGTGAAACAGTGTCTTCTCGACATGATAGGGCCACTGCCTTCATGAACGTATGGCAGCTTTGGTTGCCTGCACAAGATTTGTACCAGATCAGGCCAGTCAACATTGTAGCATGGAGGAAGAAGGGCTTTATGGACACCTAACCTTAACTGAGAAGCTGTGGACAGTTGATGGCTTCTTGGGGAGGGAGAGTCAGTTTTCTTTTAAGGTGTGAGCCCTGGTAGGTCAACCACACTTCCAAGGATGGCACCACACCCAGGAGTATTTGGGCAGCACAAATTGGACTGTATGGCTTATTTAAGAAAAGCAAGCATGAAGCAGAGGGCAGGGGACTAGTGGGAATCGTTTTATACAGATCTGATGGAAGGATGGAGGGTGTGTCCGATCAAAATACCTTGCGTGGCGCTTTCAAAGAATTAATAAATATTTTTTGAAGTTGGCTCTGTTTAGATGGATG
This sequence comes from Cricetomys ansorgei, assembly GCA_026225945.1. Classification (NCBI taxonomy): domain Eukaryota; kingdom Metazoa; phylum Chordata; class Mammalia; order Rodentia; family Nesomyidae; genus Cricetomys; species Cricetomys ansorgei. Next base: position 8,602,719 of record JAMJFZ010000242.1, read on the forward strand.
ATGTAAAGAAATTGGGTGAGTGGGTTTGGAGGAAAGGAGAGGAATAGAGGCTTGTGCGCTTTAGACTCTGGCTGAGATACTGCATACCGTTCCTTTGAATTCATTGAAGGACCTCTAACCTGGGCCTGCCTAGCAGGAGTCCTCGGTAAACTTTGATGAACCACACTGACCAGACAGACGAGGGTTGAGGGCTGTTCTTTGTTGCTTCAGAGATGGACAGATTGAGAACAACTGCCAAGTCTTTGAAGTGCGTTCCTACGGGGCTGGGCCTCACAGCTGCTCAAACCTGAAAATAATTATTTCACCGTGGAAATGACTCAGCCGGAGTTATAACCTCACCACACTGGGGCTTGACTACTTCAATAAACCAGTTTGAAAATAGTTGAGAGGCAGGGTTCAGAATGTAACCTACCCAGAAAACATGCCCAGATGCGTTTGGTGGTAACCTGAGGTCTCTGTGCCATCCTTTCCCCCTTTCCCACATCCTGTTTTCCAAGAAACACCCAATTCTTCTGATTCCTTATTTTACCCCATTTCTGCATCTTTGAAAGTAGCCCCCTAGGCCCCAACTGCACACCAGCATAGTGAGTGTGGCCTAGGGATATTTTGTTTGTTTTTGGCACTGTATTTTAATTACATTTCCCCCTTTCCTTTCCTCCTTCCAAACCCTCCCAATACACCCCTCCTGGTTCTCCTTCATATTCATGGCTTCTTTTTTCATCAATTGTTATTGTATGCTTACATGTATATGTATATGTGTATGTGTGTATATACATACATACATACATGTGTACATATATATACATGTACACATGTGTATATATGTACACATGTATGTATGTATGTATATACACACATATATGTATATAACTACAGGTATATGTATATGATGTATATGTATACACACACATATATTGGTGTGCTCTTCCCTGGGCAGGAGCACCTCCCTCGTTCCCTGCTTTACTCTGTTGACTGTAGTTCTTTGTGTAGGCTTGAGGACTGGGGAGCTTTTCTAACCTAGGGAATTTTATGAATATTGTAATCGGCTTTTTCTTATTCTTCGCAACTCATGATCCAGTAGCTATAAAAGTTGTCCTGTCCTGGTAAATAGGTTCCATGAGAACACTGAAGGTGTTACAGTAGTTTAGCTTGCTTTTAATTTCAGTAGTTTACATCTTCCTCTTCTAGGTTTAAAGATTGGTTATTATTGTTTGGGCAGGTATGGAGGTCAGAGAGCAACTCTGTGGAGCCAGTTTTCTCTTTCTACATTTATGGGTTCCAGGGGAGTTATCAGGCTTGTAGCATGTCTTTGTACTAGCAAGCCCCTTTCTTAGTTCCGTGAGATGGGATCTCACTATGTAGCCTAGGCTGCCCTTGAGCTCACTCTCCTATGAGCTGGGATTATAGGCATGAACACCATGAACTGATAGAATCTCAAAAAAGTTTTATGAATGTGAAAATTTAACAATTATTTTATTGATTCTTAAATACTTTAGAGATGGAGACCTTTTTCTTGGATGTGATTTTTTCTACTTAAAATGTTCAGATTTGCCCTTGAACATTAACATTTAATTTTCTAATGAAGAAACTGACATGAAAACTTTAAAAGAACCACTGGATACCTTTTAATGATGCATTGGTAATTTTTTTCATCATTTCCATTTTCTATTTTTAAAAAATTTCATATTTTTGATTTGTTTTTTCCCTTTTCCCCAATTCCTTAGATCATCTCCACCTCTTCACCCACCCAACTTCATGTGTATCGTATCCTCTCTTTAAAAAAACACACACTCAAACAACCAGAAAATAAAAAATGAAAGTCAAAACAAACAAAAACAGAGTAGAACAAAAAAATGCCAAAAAAAAAAAAAAAGTCCACAAACCCCACAGTGTTTGCTTTGTTTGGGGTCAGCGGCTCCTGGGCATGGGGCCTGCCCCGGAGCGTGGTTGATATACCCAGTGACACTTCACTGGAGAAAACTGATTTCTGCTCCCCCTCTCAGTGCAGGGACCCAGTCCAGCTAGAACCTGTGCAGGTCCTGTGCGCGCTGCCACAGTCTGTATGAGGTCATATGCACACCAGTCCGGTTGTGCCTTTAAAGTGACCGGAGAGATACAGACCGTGGTCTCTGCCTTTGATGGCTAACTTTAGCGGCTTTGTATTAGGAAGGTCACTCTTCTGAGAAACACAGAAGCCCAACAAAGTCTCACCGAAAGGGCTCCGGTTGATGTTAGGCAAACTCACCTTCTTCTGGTGTCATTATTTCCCCACCATATTATTTTCCTATCAAGCATATAAAATATGATGAAAAATTAAAAATGAGATTCAGGAGGCCTTATCCTTCCATCCCTGCTCATGCCTCTCCTCTCATTTTGTTAAGGTGTTGAGAGCTGCCAAGAGACCCACACTGGTTAACAAATGGCTAATTGACAGTCACCCATCTGTTGACTCGATTTTGGCTGTTTTCAGAGAGAGTCAATGATCATTAAGTTTTGTTTCCCCTCATGGGGGAAAGCTGTGACATACTGATCATCTGACAGAGTTAGAAAGACTTCTGACTTGCTCTTTATACATGCCAAAATGAACTATTCTTTAGACCAGTGGGGTTGGTCCATACCTAGGTACTATCTAAATTCTTGTAGTTTAAATACGTTTATGATGACAAGCAGGTATTATCAGTTTTAATAGTGGCAGCATGTAAACAGTACTCGTCTTTTTGTTTGTTTGGTTTGGTTTTGGTTTTTCAAGACACAGTTTCTCTGTTGTAACCCTTGGCTGTCCTGGAACTCACCCTGTAGACCAGGCTGGCCTCAAATTCACAGAGATCCACGTGCCTCTGCGTTCCGGTGCTAGGATTAAAGGCATGTGCCACCAGGCCCAGTTTGTGTTTCATCTTCTGAAACATTCCAAGTAGGCAAATTGGGATTTGGGCCTCTAAACTTACGCACATCTTCTCCCTGTGCATTTTGTGTTTTCTCATATGTCTGGTGGTCTCTCTGGCATCTAAAATACACAAAAGCATTTACAGGGTGAGAGGTGAGAGGTACAAAGGTAATGCTCTGCTACTTTCATGTTTAAAAACCTTGATTGACATTGCTTAGAGGGATTAATGGAGCTTTGAAGCCTCACATGAACATAACCTGTCCCTTTGGACAGTGTCCCTATGGTGTTTGTGTGGCATTTCAGAGTGACTGTGTGGCTCCCTTCTCATTTCCTGCCTCTGCTTTCTTGTTGACTGATGACCAGCACTTTTCCTTTGTAAGCTTGCCTTGTTGTTAAAGCCATAGGTAGAACTCAGTCTATTTTCCAGTAATTTTTTGGTATGTGTATATGTGTGTGATGTGCATGCATGTGTGTATTTATGTTTGTATGTGTGTGTCCTCATACATGTGGACGCCTAAGGTTGGTTTGGGGTGTCTTCCTTAATTACTCTCCTCCTCATATATCGAGGCAGGATCTTTCAATGAACCTCAAGATTACTGCATCAACTAATCTTTGTCACCTTCTGAACATTGGGATTAATGTTGGCTACCATACCTACCTACTTAGCTCTTTTACATGAGTTCTGGGGACCTAACTCAGATCTTCATGCTTGTGTGGAACGTGCTTTAACCACTGAGCCATCTACCCAGACCCTAATTTTCTATTTGTCTTTAAAAAAAAAGATTTATCTTTATTTTTAAAAATTCTGTATATTCCTGTGTGTGGGTATAAGCACACAAGTGCAGGTATTAACAGAGGCTAAAAGAAAGTATTGGAACCCCTGGATCAGACTTACAGGTGGTTGTGAACAGACTGATGTAAAGGCTGGGACCCCTATTTGGGTCTTCTGCAAAAGCTATGTGTGTTCTTAACCACCGAGATGTCTCTCTAGCCTCCTGATTTTTTGTTTTAAGGAATGAATATACAGATCTTTTCTAGAGTCATTTTGTGTTCATGTAAAACATTAATTCTGACAGAAAGTAACTCAAACCTGCAGTAAAAACCAAGCTGTCTTGTATGAATGAGCTTAAGTGATTACTATGTGCCAGGAACTGGGGATATCATGTTTAGCAAATCAGTAGAGTTTTGCTTGCACACAACCTACATTAAAGAGATGAGTACCAATTAAATAATACAAATGGAGTAAAGTTGCAGTATGATGAGTATTACACTGGAATAAGAAGCTTTTTTTTTTTTTTTTTTTTTTTTAAGGGAGAGCTGTTGGAACTGAGATCTGATCTGAACTGAGATTCCAGGAGGAAAAGAAAGAGGGTGCTTTTTTACGAAAAAGCAGGGGTATGGAATTCTCAATTTTTGTGGGGAGGGTTCATAAATTTCAATCTAGAATTTGCAATTCTTGGAGGACTCTGAAGAAATGATTTGACCTGGACAGAAGTCTGCACTACTAATGTGAATTTATTTACAGATGAACTTCAAAAGCAATGCAATTTATTTAGAAAAATTGCTAATATAAGACAAAAGGGGGAATTGTCAGTAATTGACAGGAAAGAAGAGGGCAATCTAATAAATAAAGAAAAAAAAACTAGACTGGTAGAAGGTAAATCAAAAGAATATAATGTGTTAAAGGTCAGAGCATATTGAGATGGTGCCAATCATGTAAAATAGTCCCATGCAAAGGAAGGTTTCTTAAAAGGAACTTGAACCTGTTTAGGGCAGTTAAGAAGGACAGAGAGTGAAAGGCTTGGTATATAAGACAGAGAAAGGACAAGAGGGGAGGAGTTCCAAAACTTGCATTGGAGTTTAGCTTTACAGAGGATAGCAGACAGTTTTGCTATACAAGTAATTCTCAGTTTTACCCTAGAATCACGTAGAAGGCATGTTAAAACATAGGTTGCTGCCTTCACTCCCAGAATTTCTGATTCAGTGAATGGAGAGTATGACCTGTGAATTTGGTTTTGTTTAGAGAGCTGGCTTTATGCTGTGTAGCCCAGACTGGCCTCAAACCTGTGAGCCTCCAACCTCGCTCTCTGCCTCCCAGGTGCTGAGGTTATAAGTACAAACCACCATGCCCAGTGCAACCAGATAATTTGCCTTTGTAAAGGTAATTTTCTGAATGATGCTTAAGTTGTTAGTTCAGGCATCTCTTGCCTCATGCCAGTGAAGATGGCAGAAAGAAATAGTTTTCTGCTTTTCTAAAGGAAGACCAAAGTTATGAAACGATCTGGAGAGGGGGACATAGATCTTTACACAGGGTAAAGGAGACTTCAGAAGTTGAGGGCCTAAGGAAAGACGTTTGAAATACTCTTTGAGAAGAACAGGGTGTGCGGTGGCCTGAGAAATACAGTGGAATCACTGTGCAGAGCTGAAGGTCTCTTGAGACTGCCGATCGTGAGTTGATGCTTTCCAAATCTCTGTTCATGGTTTTCTGCAGAGTGACGTAGCTACTCAGATGTGGCCTGGAGCGTCACTACTCGCATTCAAGGTTGCTGTTTTGCAAGGTATGTATGATAGGAGAAGGTGCACACAGAGTCCTTGGCAAGGATCTCTGTGAGTTCTTGCAGTGGGAAACAATGCAGCTCAAGCTAGATGAGGGGGAGAATTGGTGAAGTCAGCTCCTGCCGAGCTGGAAAAGTAGATCCAGGGAGGCCGGAAGTTAGGATTTCTGTCTCTCTTTAAGACCAAATAGTATTTCAGTTTCCTCTCTCTCATACTCACAGATTAAAAAACCCATTTTTCTATTTTTTTTTTCCTTTCCTTTCTTTCCTCCCTCTCTTCCTCTCCCTCTCTCCCGCCCCCCTCCTCCTCCCTTCTTTCCTTTTTTTCTGGTGTTTTGAGACAGGGTCTCACTATGTAGCCTTGGCTGGCCCGGAACTCAGATTTCCCTGTGTCTGACTCCTGAGTGCTGAGACTAAAGACATGTGCGACCATGTCTGGGATATTTTTATATCTGTCGGTTTTTATTAATCGATCCCTAATCTCAGCTGTTGTGAAGAGTGATGCAATGAATATAGGAATGCAGACATCTCCTGACATATTTATTTTATTGCCATTGGGTATGCATTGAGAAACGGAATTGCTGGGTTGTATGGTACTCTAACATTCAGTTTTTGAGGTGTTTTAGTACGTTCTTCTATAATGTATGCTGAGTTGCATTCCACCAACAGGGAGCTGTGGTTCCTTCTCTCTGTCTTCACTGACCCCTGCTGTTGCTTGTCTTCTTGATAACAGTGTGATAACAGGTGTGGAGTGACACAGTTACTTCAGTTTGCAGTCCCTGCTGATTAGCAATATTGAACACTTTCTTGTATGCCTGTTGAACATACTGTATATAGTTTTTTTGAGAATTTTTTTGAGATACTTTACTCATTTTCAAATTAGGTTGTTCTGCCCAATTATTTGTGTCTTCTTAAATTTCTTTCTTTATTGATTGCTTTTTCTTTTCTCCCTCCCTCCCCCTCTTTCTTTCTTTCTTTCTCTCTTTTATTCTTTCTTTCTTTCTCTCTCTCTTTCTCTCTCATTCATTCATTCATTCATTCATTCATTCATTCATTCTTTCTTTCTTTCTGGAACAGAGTTTCTCTGTATAACAGACTTGGTTGTCTTGGAGCTTGCTTTGTAGACTAGACCAGCCTCGAACTCACAGAGATCCACCTGCCTCTGCCTCCCTGGTGCTGGGCTGGGATTAAAGGTGTGTGCCACGACACCCAGCTTCTTCTTCAATTTCTTTACTGCTGCTTAGTTTTCAGTGTGATGATCATTTTAAAAAATCTATAATTAAAACATTTTCCTTAGCATTTTATTATTTTATTTTTGATGCTATTATAAGTAGGATTATCTTCTTTTTCTTTCTTTTTTCTTTTTTTAAAATTTTTTGATTGCTTTTGTGAATAATTCATTTACTGTATAGAAATGCTGTTGATATTTGCATGTTGATTTTGTATTCTGCTACTTTACTAAATTTGTAGACTAGTTCTATCATTTTTAATGTGTTGATTGTGTATGTGGGGGAGGGCAGAATGTATATAGAATATATATACATTATATACAGAATATATATATGTGTGTGTGTGTGTGTGTGTGTTACATACATGTGTATGTAGCTGTGTATGACAATGTGGGAACATGTGGAGCCTGGAGGAAGAGTTTGTGTTTCTTCCTCTATCACTAAGCCAGAAGATTGTCATTTTGGCTCGACGGCTGGCCAATAAGCTCTCAGAATGTGCCTGTCTCTGTTCCCCCATGCTGGGCTAGTAGGCACTTGTAGCTACACAACTGCTAAAAAAACATTTATAAAACACCTATCTTTTTACATGGGTGCCTGAGGACTTTCTCTTTGGATGACATTTACTTCTTTCTCTTGCCTGATTTCTGGGGTTAAGGCTAGCCTTGGATGTCAAACAGTGGCGAGAATGGGCATCCTTGTCAACTGATGCCACTAGGGTGATGGTGACTTCCATCCGAGGCTGAGTGGTTGAGGTGGGGGGCAGCAAGAGATGCTGCTGAGAATAGCAAAGAGAGGGGCAGAGGGTGAAGGTGCCCAGAGCTCCTAGCCTCAGAGTTTCCTTTGTAACATGAGATTGGAGAAAGGCTAGTGTTCTCATCTGAGATGTAAGCTGCAATCAGAGCCCGTGGTGAGAGGGCTTTGGAGGTAAGAGGTTCAGGGTGTGGGGGTCTGTGCTGGCTCTGAAGTGTGGTTCACAGAAAGGAAAGCAGATCAGACACAGTTGTAGGTATGCTTTGCTTTTATTTTAAAAAACAAGGAGATAGAAGCTTAAGAAGGGGGATACATTTCTCAGGTTTTCTGAGCTAGCAGGTAGTGAGGCCAGGACAAGAATCTAGCTGTACTGATTTCTAGCCTATGTTTTCCTTTGCTCACTCATAAAGCATAGAAGCAAATTTATCAAGTAGCAGGTTCTTTCAGTTAGTCTAACAACGTTTTCTCTTTCATTTATTCTGATTAAAGCTTGTGTGAACAAAGTTTCTTTTGTTAACTATAACCGTCTTCTGTAATTTTTCTATTAGGAATGGACTCATGTAGCCCAGGCTGGCCTGAAACTCACTCTAGGTAGCTAAGGATGGCCTTGAATTTCTGATCCTCCTGCTTTCACCTCTAAGAGTACTGGGATTACAGGCTCAAGCTCCCATGCCTGTTTTATGAGGTGGTGGGGACTGAACTCAGCACTTAATGCTGCTAGGCAAGCACTCTACTGAGCTACCTCCCTTATAAATATTTTGAGTGGCCCTAAATGATTTCAGGATTTGGGCATCATTTATCGTAAATGAGAAAACTGGAAACCAAGGATTTTAATAGGAGGCATGTCTCAGACAGGGGAGGGAAAGAGAGATGAGGATCATATTTTCCCTCTGAAAGGTTCTTAAATTCTCCTTGTTCTGGGAGTCCATGGGTACAGGCCCTTAACGAGTGTTATGGATGTGGCTTACTTTCTTTCCCCACCGTGCAAATGAGTAAAACAAATTGTTGAGAAAATCCGAGCAACTTAAATATTTTCTTAAAATAATTCATGGCTTATTTTTTCTATCTCCAAATGCTAGATTTAATAAAATCTATACTTCCACCGAGTCATTTTTATTCTACCTAGATGTATTGAGGTAGAATATTACATCTACGTAAAACTTGGCATTAAGTTTTTCTTTCCATACTTCAATATCTGAAGGGATCATTAAATTGGAAAATTTTAGGTTAGACCGAACCCACATTTGAGTCCTCAAGGCATCTGAGTGTCCCCAACACGCATGTTTTGGAACAGTGAAAGCCATTTGTAGCAAAGTCTCCTCCTCATTGATTATTAGCAATGAGTGATCTGCATTTTTGTATACTAAATCTGTCTCGGTCTGTCTGAAGCACTGATAGAACTAAGGTCTTGGTCACGGGAGCATTTGGCTTGTGGGGAAATGTTTGAACAACTCAGAGGCTTGCACAGTGAAGACGTCACAGTGTATGTTTAACGGGCTCCTGATATCCATCAAGCTGGGCACAGCATGCCACACTTTGAGGCAGAATATTCCGGACAGTATTTCAAACTTAATTCTCCAGCTGGAGTGGAAATAAGTCACTACATTTAATACAAGGGAAGCATTGAGTTGGAAGGATTTTTGAAAAGTCTTTTTTTTTTTTTTAATAGCTTGCCCGGCAACCTGGAATTCTAATATTCTGGAAAAAGAATTAGGTAGCTCACTAGAGGTTCCATTATACAACCACAGTTAACTCATAATTTGGAACATTAGCATCCACATTGGACCCTACATTCTACACGGAACTGGGAAGACCAATATGACAAAGCTCTTAATTAAAAACCTTCACTGCTGAATTTTATTTGATAAGGGTAACTGGGGAGCAGTATGTACTTCGGTTTTCTATTTTGTAAAGTATAGTCCATTTCCTCTCTGTTGAAGCCTAAACCAAAGGAATCATTTTTAAAAAGCAAGCTGTAATTGGTAAGATGAAAAAGTAAAAAGAGCAAAATCAAGGCTGTGAAAATTGAAGGAGGCTGGGCTGAAGAGCTGGCTCATGGGTAAAGAACACTTGCAGTTCATAGAGGATCTGGGTTCAATTCCCAGCACCCACGTGACAGATCACAAATCTTTGAAATTTCGAGGGGGACCTGATACCCTCTTCTGGCTTCTGTGGGTGACAAGCGTAGGCATTGTACATGTATGTAATGCAGGCAAACACTAATACATATACATAAAACTACAAAATAAGAGAGGAGTATATGCAAAATTAGTATTATGGTACTGCAATACAGACGTCTCTAGGCCAACCCTGATCAACAACTCAAAAGAGGGCTTCTCATTCCTGGGGTTGGGGTTTCGTTAGATTGTCTTTAGCTCTTGGAAGTGGCATTGTCAGCTCAGTTGAGAGAATTTTATTTAAACTATATATGTACATTTATACACAGACTTATGTGTATTATAAGAATTATTTTTAGGTAGGTATCTCCCAGGGCAAGTAAAGTCATGATTTTTGAAGGGGAACCTACAATGGTTACTTTACTAAACCATCCCTAACTACATTATAAATATTTGTCCTTATACTTACAGAGAAGTGTAGTTCTTCCCCTCATTAAAGAAATTCCTTTTGGCAACAGATGGAAACCATTACAGAAAACCATAGCCAATCAAAATGCAGAGTTGTAGAGCCTAGTTGCAACAGAAACATGTGCAAAACACTCCTGCACCTAAAGCAGGGATGGTTGCAGAAGAGGGGGCAGAAAGACTGTAAGAACCAGAGGATCAGGAAATGTGCTGTGAGATTGCGTCTCCTAGTAATGTCAGAAGCTTCACCCATAAAAATCTCACCAGCATGACTGACAAAACATGGTCTGAGCTAGTATAACAGCAGTGAATATGCTAAAGTGCATGGGGGAGAAACCCAAGAGATATTGGCCCTAAAGGAAGAAGTACAGGCAACTAAGAGAAACAGTCTTCCCCAGGGAAGAGCACACCAGTTAGTTATCCAATAGCAAGTGGTCAGCACTGAAAACATGCTTAAAAGTAACGTTATATGGACCAAGCAAGTTGTATTTATGTATTTAGGAATATGTAAGTATATACATATATGTATATAGCAACAGTTAATGAAAAAAAGAGGCCATGAATTTGGAAGAGATCAAGGATGGTTATGTGGGAGGCTTTGGAAGGAGAAAAGGGAAAAAAATAAAATAAATAATTTCATAAAGTTATTGTTTGGACTTTTAGTTTTATTATTGAGTCTTAAGGTTTATTATTTTTTATTATTATTATTATTATTATTATTATTATTATTATTATTATTATCTATCATCTTTGATTTTTGTGTGTGTGTTAAGGCTCTGGATGTGGCCCAGGATAGCTCAAACTCATGATTTTTTTAAAATTAATTTTTAAGACCACCATACAAAGTAATGGATCTCATTATGACATTTTCACAAATTCTTTGTTCTTGTTGATGCTCCTCCCCATCCATTCCTTACTCCCCCACCCTGTTCCTGTTAGTCCCCCTTCCTCCCTAGGAGACTCCCCTCTCCTTTCAGGTTACAAGTATTCTACAAACTTTTTTTCTACCCCATTTATCTTTCCCCTTCTACTGATCCCCCTCTTATTTCTCATACACACCCAGACATAAAAATCAAAATGTAGCATCTGCATAGGGGAGAAAACACACAGTATCTGCCCTTCTGACTCTGGCTTATATAACAATGCCTAATTTCATCCACTTCACTGAAAACATCATGACTTAATTTTCCTTTATGTCTGAGTAAAACTACTTTGTATATGTCCCACATTTTCTTTATCTACTGACTTATTAATGGACATCTAGGCTGCTTTAGCTTCTCACCTGTTGTGTAGACTGTAATATAAATGGATGTACAGGTCTCTCTGCGATAGGATATAAACTCTTTTGACTATATACTTGGGAATGGTATAGTTGGTTCACATGGTAGTTCTATTTTTAGTGTAAGAAACCACCATACTGATTTCCATAGAGGGCTCCAGTTCACATTCCCAAGAGTGACTACCAGTTCTTCCTTCCCCACATCCATTCATGCAGCTGGCAGAGATTCTCTCCCATGTTCTTCATGCTGCCCACATTCTCCTAGGCTATGGAGACACTCTTTAATTTCATGGGTCCCACTGGTGGACTTTTGCATTTCTTTCTGCACTGTTGCAGCTTTATTTGGGATCTTTTTGCCTCTGCCCACATCTTGTTGAAATGTTTCCTCTTCATCTCCCTTTAGCAGATTTAGTGTCAACCTCGTGATATTTCTCTCTCACCTTCTGTGGACTGAGATAACAAACATGAACCACCATAAGAGAGGATCCCCAAATTCTGGTACTGGGAGCACAGTACGGGGTCTTGAACATTCCAGACAAGTGCTTCTCCTAACTTGCTGTGTCCCAAGACCTTTAAAGAGTTTTAAGTTTTTATTTTTTTTCCTTAGTGTTTGAATTTTCCCTTTATAAACATTCATATGCTGCACTATTCTTACATTAGCTATAATTTAGTTACTTTTTCCTTTGACTCTAGTTTCCTTACTGAACTTATCAGGGACTATAAAAGACTAGGTTCTCTTGCTTAGAGCCCACCTAACTCCCTGTTTGTAATTCATTTCTTTGTTTAATAATTCTTAGTGCCAGTAAATTCTTCTTCATTTCTTAACCGGACCCGCAACAGGAATCTACTCTTGTCCATTCGTAAAGTATCTCCTATAATTCAGTTAGTTTTTTTCCCTTTTGGTAGATTCTGTCAAAAGAAATCCCTTCATTAAATGTGGAAAGATGTAACACAAATGCTTGTAGAGGAGTCACCCTCTAGATCCTCAGTGCCTTGTTCTCCTTGGTGTACCACGATCATGGTTAGGAGGGCCGGAACTTCTGGATATATATTCCAGTCCCAGCTTAGCCTTTTACGAGGTCAGTGACTGGAATTTTAGTTTTCAGCCTCAGATTTCTCATTTGAAAACTTGCAGGGATAGTTATTACTCTCTTGTGAATGTGGTAAGGATTATGTAGTTTCCTGCTTAACAGACCATTTGGCACTGCCCAAGTGCTTAAAATAGACCAGGCAGCAGTTCTACTCTAGTTCCCCAAATGCTTAAAGTATGCAATGTTGGATGTTAATTAATTAACCCTTTGAGACTAGACCTTACTCTGTAAGGTCTGCATGGCCTGGACCTCACTATGTAGATCAGGCTGGCCTCAAATATGCCTCTGCCTCCCAAGTCCTGGGATTAAAGGTGTGTGTTATCATACCAAGCATAATATTTATTTTTTTTGGTGATAAATTATCAGAGAAGAAAAATAATTTAACATTGAATATGCCTATGTGAAAATGAGTTGATGGGAAGGGTTTTGTTTGTTAACTCTTTTACAAATAAAGCCCTTGCAAGCAAAGAAGTAGGGCTTACTGAGTAAAAATAACCAAATGAAAACCATACATGTAAATTATGTCATAGAAGTTATCAAGAGACAATATATACAGATACTTAGAGTTTTGGGACTTCTTCGTCTCAGACTATGCTGTGCACAGCTGGGCTCTCAATTCTGATAATTGTATTTTTGTTCGCACAGCGTTTCATAAGGCTCTTTTACAATCTTTTACCTTCACAACAATCTTGCAAGATAGTAGGACATTTTGATTTGCAGGTGAGGAAAATCTGACTTGGAAAAGGCCTAGAGCTTGCTGAAGGTGGTAGAATCTTAGGCAAGTGTTGTCTCACTAGCTCTGGGATTTCTCCCTCCATCAGGGACAAGGTGCAGAGTTACATCTAGGGGACCAGAGAAGGAGAAGTATCTGTACTCATTCTTGCCATCTTTTGGGCCCTGCACTTGGGAATTGTTGGTGTCAGGCACCTGCTCTGAGTTCTTTCTTACTTTGCCCAATGTCCTGCATCTCTGGGCATCACTTGTATGAAGAAAGGTTTTTGTCTGTTAGCTTATTTACAATAAAGCCTTTGCAGACAAAGAAGTAAGGCTTGCAGAATAAACATATCCAAACGAAAAAAAAAAAAAAATACAAACGGTCTTGAGATGGCACTGAGAGGCAGTGAGAGGGCAGGAAAGCGGGAACTGGATAGGAGCAATGTGGGAAAAAGAGGGGGGAGGAAGGAGAGAAGGAGATAGATAGATAGATAGACAGACAGACAGACAGATGATAGAGAAACTTAGGAAGAACAGGTTTATTTTGGCTCCTAGTTTTAGGGGATACACTCCATTATGACAGGGAGGGTGTGGCTACAAGCCTGTGAGGTAGTCTACATCAAGAAGTAGAGATATGTAGAGGGTGGAGAAGAAGTGAGACTGGGCTGTCAAGTTCAAGGCCTGCCCTCAGTGACTTCCTTCTTCCAGGAAGGAGCCAACTCTTAAAGGTTCCACAACCGTCTGAAGCAGCACCACCAGGCCCAGTCTTCAAATGCAGAAGCCCACAGTTCTACACTCAAACTACAACACTGGGTAAGCAAAGTGTAACACCAAGCATGGTGGTCACATTTACAACACTAGCACTAGAGAGGCAGAAGCAGGACGATCACAAGTTAAAGGCCAGTCTGTACTACATAGTGAGTTCAAGACCAGCTTGGGCTATATAGTGAGACCCTGTTAAAGATAAAGAAGCAATTCCAAACCCAAATGTTGGATTTCCTGGTCAGCATAAAGAGATAGAAGCCAGAAAGACACAGTCTGACCTTCAACAGAAGGGACTCTGCTTATCAGCTCACACAGCAAGGGGCATCCTCTCTCTGTTGGGAAATTAAGGGATTTTCTAGGGGAAAACACTGGCTGTGACCCTCTATAAAGGTGGAGTGAAGGTCTTGGAATAAAGAAAATTCTTGTAGCCACAGAGTCAGTGTCTCTGTGCAGTCTCTCTTTCTTGAAATGGTTTGCCCATGGCAAGATAGACTATCCTTTCTGGGATGACCGATAAGGTTGAGCAAGGTCATCTGTAATCTCATAGGAATCCTGTTTTACAAGTGGGGCACTCTGTCATATGGTATATCCACGCAATGGAGTATTATTGTGGCATAAGAAGGGAAGGATTAATGTGTGGTACAATTGGGACAAATCTTGAAAACATGCAGAGTGGAAGTCTGGTCCAAAAGAAGTGTATTATGATCCCACATATATGAAATCCTCAGAATCGATAAACTTACATACACAAAAAGAAGGGTATATTACTGGTTGCCAGAGTCTGAGGGAGATGAGGTGTGAATAGGGGCTTCAGGATTTCTCTTTGAGGTGACAGAAATGTTCTGGAACTGTGTGGTGGCGATAGGTAAAGAGCTTTTGTGTGTATTACGAGCGCCGAGTTGCACACTGTAAAATGGTAAATTGTACAACATAGAACCGTGATGGTAATTGCTAGCACTTGTTGAAGGTTAGTGTTGGAAACTAATGAGATTTATGGATTAAAAAATTGTGTGTGTGTGTAACAACTCACATGTGGAGGTCAGAGGATAAATTTCAGGAATCAGCTCTTTCCTTCTAACATGTGGGTCCTTGGGAGGAAGAGGAAGGGTCCAACTTCGGTGGTCAGGCTTGGTGGTAGGTGCCTTTACCCATTGGGCCATATGTTGGCCCTGAATTTAAAAATTTCTCCCAAGAAGCATAGGTTATATGTTCTATATAGATGAAAAACAGCTTACAGAAGTTTGATATTTTGATAGGATTTGACACTAGATTTTTGGCTCAGGTTTTTACCTTTGGGTAATAGTGCCTCTCTCACATGCATCCCAGACTTGGAGCATCTTCTTCTTTCAGTAGTGTAGTTTCTGGGTCCAGCTTCTGTGTTTGGGGGCCATCTTTGGAGATAATTTACTTATTCATTTGTTTGCTTGTTTATTTCTTTTTGTTTTTCCCAGAGAGGGTCTCACTATTTGCTCTGGCTGTCCTGGAACTCACTTTATAGACCAGGCTGGCCTTGAACTCACAGAGATCTGCCTGCCCCTGCCTCCTAAGTGTTGAGACTGAAGGCATGCACCATTACACCCAGCATACTTATTCGTTTATTTCAGTTACAGGTGCCCATGGAGGACAGAAGAGGGCATTAGACTCCTTGGAACTGGAGCTACAGGCAGCTGTGAGCTGCTTGTCATGTGGGTTCTGGGATATAAACCCAGGTCCTCTGTAAGATCAGCAAATGATCTTAACTGCTGAACCCTTGCTCCAGCCCCCCACTTTTTTTTTCAAGACCAGGTTTCTCTGTTGTAATTCTGTCTATCTGTCCTGGAACTCACTCTGTAGACCAGGCTGGTCTCGAACTCACAGGGATCTGCCTACCTCTGCCTCTGTCTCTGCCTCTGTTGGGATTAAGAGCATGTACCACCACCACCCAGTGAGACAGATCTTTTATAGAGCCCAAGCTGGCACCAAACTTGTGTTCCTTCTGCCTTAGCTTTCCAAGTGTGAGGATCAGAGGTTTGCACCACCATACTTGGTAAAATTTTACTGTATTGTCTTGCTTGCTTTCTGCCTTCCCTCACCCCTTCCCCATCTCTTTCTGTAGATGGTGCTGGGGATTTTACTCAGGCCCTTGCACACACAGGGTAGACACTGTACCCCTGAGCTACACCCCTTCTTTTTGCTCACTTGCGTGGGTTCTGTAATTACACATTCTGGTAAGCAGGAACTGGAAGAGGAACAGGTCTGAGGATAGTGTTTCCTTCCACCTCCCCCAGGATAGACCTTATGGAAGGCTGGGCCACAGCCTTCAGACAGCAGTTTCTGGGGAGTGTGACCCTGCCCATCTAACTGAAGCCCTTCTGTCAGAGGCTCTCACTGAACTCTGTACCTCTTTTAATTTTTTAATTTAATAGCTCTTGTTATTGGCCAGTGGAAATCTGACTAACATCTGCCTTCCTTTCTACACCACAAACTTCATGATGCCAGAGACCGTCAGCTTTGTGCATAAGCAATGCTGTGCGCACAGTAGGTTGACAAATATCAGTAAATGACTAGTTAGCAGGCAGTAAGATTTCTATAATCTTCACTCAGCTCTCCTCTTCTGTGCTGGGCAGAGACTCCTCTTAGAAATGTATATACTACCGCTCTGGCTTCTAGATTCAACCATTGCACTTGGCTTGGCTATGCCTCAGAGCTTAGCAGCAGTCTCCATCCTGGCTCATCCCATGGAAAGTCACACAGTAGTGAGGAGCTTGTGCTCACGGTATAACCTCAGAGACATCTCCAAAGGTTTCTTCCATTGCCCTTTCTAGGAGCTTAGCTCTAACTTCACTCCTCACCCCAACCTGTCCTTTTGACTGTTCGTAAAAATGTTTCCCACAAACTTTCTTGTGATCCTAAAAAATGTTATACCTGGCAAGCTTAACAACCACCAACCAAGTGATTATAGACCCAGCACTATTTTTGGGATACAAACGAGCTGGGGGAAAAAGTGCTTGCTCTAGGTGTATAGCAGGTAAATGATAGATTCGGAATGAAAAACTGCTAGATTTTCAACTCCTACACCGTAAGCCTGTTTTACACATTTAAATTTCTCCTGGCATGCCCAGTACAGTGCCTGGCACCTGATAAGACCTTTCCAGATGTTTCCTGGGAGAACTGGGAATTCTTTCTGAAGGGGACTCACCTTTTATTCTATACATGCAAATTCTCAGCTCCTCAGCTCCTCGATAAAACTCGCTAAGTTTTATAAATATTTGGATGTAGAGTGGACTGTCAAAACTCTAAGAGAGCTAGCTGGCTAAAGACACCCAAGCAGCCCCTTTTTTCATTGTTTCTGTCGTGAAAGCTGGTGCAATCCGTTTTATTGACCTGTAGTTGATATTTGGCTTTTGGTTTTCCTTCCTTCCTTCCTTCCTTCCTTCCTTCCTTCCTTCCTTCCTTCCTTCCTTCCTTCCTTCCTTTTTTCCTTCCCTCTCTCCCTCCTTCCCTTTCTTCCTTCTTGTCTTTCTTTTTCCTTTCTGATACGGGGTCTCATGTATCCCAGACTGACCTTGAATTCACTATGAAGCCAAGGAAGATCTTGAACTTCTAACCCCCTGCATTCACCTCCTGAGTACAGGCATGTGCTGCCGTTCCTTTTTTATGTGATGCTGGTGTTCAAACCCAGGACTTGTCACATGCATGTTCTATCGACTGAGCCAAATCCCCAGCCAGCCCCTTTCCCCTGCTTCAATCTCTGTTACTCTATATGACTAGTGGTCAGATATTTTTAGTTCTACTTTGTTGGGAGCCGAGTTGAAACGCCATTACAAGATGGCGCCGGTTTCCTGCTCCCAGGTTCTTCTTGCTCGCATTTGGAGTAATTGCTTGCATTTGGAGTAAACAAGTTACAGCGCAGGCGCAGGAGAGCAGTCCTTGCCGCCTCCCTCCATGCTAATGAGGGTCTGGACGAGTATCCAATCGTTGACGGTCACGTAGCCCTATGCTCTATATAAGCAGGGTGCCTTTTGCAATCAGGGTCTTCGCTCTCAACACTTAATTGAACGGCTGTCCTCAATAAAGCGTAAACCAGAAGAATCCTGTGTGCGGCGTCTTCCTTGCAGGCGAGGCGGGCGTCCACATTTGGTGCCGAAACCCGGGAACCTGACCATCAGTCGAGCACCGGCGGAGACCCCTGTTTTCAGGAGGATTCAGAACTGGAGCGCGGGACGAAAGTGGATCCAGACTCTTTCTGAGAGGTATGCTGTTTTATGAGATTGACCCTGCACTAGGTGCGGTCATTTTTGCTAGTATGGTTATTGTTGTTCTTGCTTGTTGCCTTTGTCTAAATTGTCATCGCCCAGGAACCACCGGGTCTCTTACAATCCATTCTTGGGGTAAGCTAGGAGGAGATTTGCAGAGAGAAAAGGAAAAGGGAAGTCTCCGTGCCGGTACATGGCCATTATGGCGTATGGTTAATAAGCGATGTCAAGAGAGGGTAAGGGAAGGACAGCGAACATTAGCAAAACATCAAGACAGCATGTCAGAAACAGAAAAGAGGAAGAGGCTTAAAAAAGAGATAAAAAGGGTAGAAAAAGAGAAAAAAGAAAAAAAGAAAGAACAAATGAATAGTCAAAAAAGGTTATACCCAGTACTAGCAGAATTTGAAAATTTAAAAATAACCAGTGATGAAACTAGTAGTTCCTCTTCTGACTCAGAAACCACAGACTCAGAAACTTCGGGGTCAGAAGAGAAACTGGATACAGAGGAACAAACAGAACTAGAAGAGGAAGCTGTGCGCTATGAGGAAAAACGTTACCATCCTGAGCCATACGCTCCGGCGGCTCCCTCTGCGCCCCCTCTTCCTAACCTGCCTAAGGCTAAGAAAAAACAGAGAGATAAAACCTCAAAAACTTCAATAGGAAAAACTTCCTTTTTAACAGACAAGGGTAGGAGAAAGATTTTTCAGGCTTTTCCAGTATTTGAAGATAATAATCAACAAAGATATCACCAACCTCTTGACCATAAACAACTTAAAGATCTTGCAGAGTCCGTTAGAACTTATGGTATTAATGCCTCTTTCACACAGGCACAAGTAGAGAGGTTGGCACACTTAGCTATGACTCCTACAGATTGGTATAATACAGTAAAGGCTTGCCTTACCATGGGTCAATATCTGGACTGGAAATCTATTTTCCAAGATGCTTGTGGTGTCCAAGCAAGAGCTAATGCAACTCAAGGGCAACCACACTGGAATTATGACATGCTGACCGGACAGGGTCAGTGGAGTGCAAATCAAACAGCGTATCCAGTACAGGTTTACAAACAAATAAATAAAATCGCTATCAGGGCATGGAAGAGCATTCCTAATAAAGGTGAAATATCAGGAAACCTAACTAAGATCATACAAGGCATGAATGAGCCTTTTTCAGATTTTGTAGCAAGGGGAAAATCGTACTATGGCAATTGGCTCAATTAGGTTGTGAATGGAGGATGCTTGGTTTATGTGTGACATCTGTTCAATATCATAATTATACTGTTGCTGTAAATTTGTCACGGGAACTTTCTCAATATTTCAAGACAGATTGGTCATCACAATTTGATGCTACTATGAGGGACCTAAGACTGGCCATTACACATGTCAATTCAACTCGTGTGGACTTATCCATGGCAACTGGACTCTGGGGTTGGATTAAAGATGCTACCATGTATCTCAAAGAATGGGCTGGTCTGGGAACTATGGGAATTATGATGCTTGCTTCTGTATTAATATGCTTTTGGTGCTTTTGTAAAATGTATAGACAGAGACAGCGAGATAATGCCATGATTATTCAAGCATTTGCTGCCCTTGATGTGAGACATTCCCCTGCAGCCTGGTTAGCAACACTTAAACAATAGGCTATCGTTAGGTCGATGGTTGGTATGTAATATCCAACCCTCCTTTTGATTGTTGAGCTGTATGTTGTCAGAACCAATTCGACAGAAGTTCATCTCCACCACATGTCTCCCTTTTAGACAATTTAGGGTATGTGGCCTTTGCACCTTGAGGACTTGCTTCCATTGCACCAAGAATAGGCACATCCCTTATTCGACCCAAGGTTAGCCTTTGCACATCTCAGAGGTTCTCCTCATTGCACGAGATAAGGTAACCTGGGTATTTAGGACATGCTTAACTTCCTTGATCCTCACCTCCGTAGATGGAGGGGGTTGATCAGTGACTTAGCATGTTCCTTTGTCTTTAATTTAATATAAAAGGGGGAGATGTTGGGAGCCGAGTTGAAACGCCATTACAAGATGGCGCCGGTTTCCTGCTCCCAGGTTCTTCTTGCTCGCATTTGGAGTAATTGCTTGCATTTGGAGTAAACAAGTTACAGCGCAGGCGCAGGAGAGCAGTCCTTGCCGCCTCCCTCCATGCTAATGAGGGTCTGGACGAGTATCCAATCGTTGACGGTCACGTAGCCCTATGCTCTATATAAGCAGGGTGCCTTTTGCAATCAGGGTCTTCGCTCTCAACACTTAATTGAACGGCTGTCCTCAATAAAGCGTAAACCAGAAGAATCCTGTGTGCGGCGTCTTCCTTGCAGGCGAGGCGGGCGTCCACACTACTTGAACAATCTCTATATATTTTCTCTCAGTTCCCTCTGTTAACACCCCCAATGTCCTATCCTTCCCTTCCAACCAGACTTAGTAATGGTAGTTTCTGACTGTTTCCACCTGAATTTTTTCCACGGGAACCAAGGTCAGGACACTATAGATACTGCTTGCTTTTCTGATTCTGATATGTTTTTCTCAGAAAGTTTAAATGACTCCCTTCGTTATTCTGTTCAAGTTCAATTCCTTTGGAATTCAAAACCCTTCAGAAATGATTCCAACTCAGCTTTCCCTTCTTAGTCTCTCATTTCAGTGCGCATGATTCTCCTTGTAATCCAACATGTAGTTTGTTAGTAAGTATCCTACTGTGTTAGTCAGTATACTGTTGCTCTGATGAAACACCGTGACCACAGCAACTTGGTGAAGAAAGGGTTCATTTGGCTTACCCTTCATCACGGAAGGAAGACAGGACAGGAACTCAAACAAGACAGGTACCTGGAGGCAGGAGCTAATGCAGAAGCCATGGAGGGGTGCTGCTTACTGGCTTGTTCCTCATGGCTTGCTCAGCCTGCTTTCTTTTCTTTTTCTTTTTTTCTTCTTCCTTTTCCTTTCCTTCTGTTTCCCTCCCTCCCTCTCTTCCTTCCTTTCTTCCTTTCTTTTTTGGTTTTTCAAGACAGGGTTTCCCTGCTGCAACTTTGGCTGTCCTGGAACTCGCTCTGTAGACCAGGCTGGCCTTGAACTCACAGAGATCCACCTACCTCTGCCTCCTAAGCGCTGGGATTAAAGGCATGCACCACCACTACCCAGCTCAGCCTGCTTACTTACTTATAGAATTTAGGACCACCAGCCCAGGGATGACACCACCCACAATGGGCCAGACCCTCCCTCTCGATCACTGATTAAGAAAATGCCCTGCAGGCTTGCCTATAGCCTGATCTTATTGAGGCATTTTTCTCAGCTGAGGCTCCCCCCCTCTCCCATGACTCTACCTTGTATCAAATTGACATAAAACTAGCTAGCACAGTCAGACTCTTGCCTTGTGATAAGCTACCTGAAAAAAAAATTGGCTTAGAGAAGGAAAATTATTTTGGCTCAAGGCTCCAAGAGTTTCAGTCTGTGGTCATTGGCCCAATTATTGTCGGGTGGCATTGAGGAAGAATATCGTAAGATGTTGCTCACCTCGTGGTCCGTAGGAAGCACACAGATAGATGGGAAAGGGCTCGGGACATACTTCTTCTAACCAGGCCCTGTCCTCCAACAGCTCATTCATCTGTGAGCTCTTCAATAAGGTAACCCATCGAGGACATCGGCACTCTCCCTAGCCAGCCATCTCTCAACAGCTGCACCAGCTGAAGTCCACACCTTTCACACAGAACCCTTTTGTCAGGGTTCTCTTGGCATTTGCTCATCTCCCCATTTCTTGCCACCCATGATTTATTCCTTATGCTCAGTGTCTACATCTTAGCTTGAACACCCCCAATCAAAGAGCTTCCAAGAATTTTTTCTTGATCCCTGCTTCCAGATGGTGGCTTGCTTGTTTTCAACTCCCTAATGCCTAATGTCCTTTTTGTGCGTATGTGTCTCTTCTGTGATGTATCTATTTTGTGTTATCTTGTCATCTCCCCAACTAGGTAACAAGGGCATGACTTATAGCTTATAACACAACTTTGTTTTTTACTGTCTTTAATATAGTAAACAGTAGAGGAATTTTAACTGCTGGTTTTCTTTCATTATTGCCCATTTTTCCATCCTTATATCAAAAACCTATCTCCTTGACAGCTCATTTACCTAAAGCTCATAAATCAACTCATTCGTATATTTCATACATTGGAAAGTATTAACATTGATAATTAGAAGTCATCTTTGTTGTTGTTTGACTCATAATCTTGCTATGTAGCCCAGAATGGCTACAAACTCCCCCCCCCCTCTTTCTTTCTTTCTCTCTCTCTCGCTTTCAAGACAAGGTTTCTTTGTGTAGCTCTGGCTATCCTGGAACTTTCTCTGTACACCAGACAAATTCACAGAGATTCACCTGCCACTGCCTCCTGAGTGCTGGGATTAAAGATGTGCATAACCACCACCTAGCTTGCTCCTCAAACTCTTGATCTTAAGGCCTCAGCCTTAAGAGCACTGAGACTGCCAGGCAGGGGTGGCAGAGGCAGATGAATCTCTGGAAAAGGAATAAATTTGAGGCCAGCCTGGTCTACAGAGTGAGGTCCAGGACAGCCAGAGTTACAACAGAGAAACCCTGTCTTGAAAACAGCCAAACCAAACCAACCAACCAACCAAACAAACAAAAAATGTACTGAGACTACAAGTGTACATCACATGTTGTGCCCCAAATACAATAAAGAAAATAAATTACATGGTAACTAAAAACCTCAACTGATTTTTGTTCTGGATTTTGGCTACTTTTTCTCCCAAGTTAGTTTTAACAAGAAAACAAGAGGAGTGAAACTTAGTGAATAAGACACAATACATATCAGATGAATGGAGTTTAGCCCAGAGACTAGACTTGGTCTATTTCATGCAGTGCAGGTTTATAGAGCCTATAGATATTTACAGTTATCTTTTTGGCTGCTTTTGAGTGGCAGTAACTGGCATTAGTGGGATTTTTTCCTCTCTTAGGGTTGAAAAATGAAGTTAGAAAGGATGTTCGTTGCTGTCAGGGTCTTCGTTGACCAAACTGATCTGTCATCTGCCAAAATGTGTGTACTGGCTTCTGTCTCTGTAGGGGCCTCTGCAACTAAAAGTAATTGATAAATTAGCCAGCTATAATCCTTCACTATTTCTGCTACGATTGCAGCTTGTTAACCTTAGTACACTGTTTTCTTAATCCCTGTGGATGACATCATGAAAGCCACCCTATTCCATCAAAGCACACTGCACGCTGCGAAACACAATTTGGTTTCAAACACTCCGAGCGAGATTTGGACTTCTTTTTTCTTTTCCTCCCCATATGAAAAGATAAGACAAACCTTTAATTCTCAGCCATTTGGTTTCCATGAGGCCTGGCCTTCCTCCAGTGAAATGGAACATACCATTTAGCACCAAGCTAACTAAAAACATCAAGTTTGCCTCAGTCCTTGAACAGAAGAACTGCTGACAGCAACTGCTCTTTTCATTTTCCTTTTATCCTTCATTGGCCAATTTCATTTTTTGCGTGCTCAGAATAGTTTCTTGTAGTGTGGCCTGGCAAATGGCCCTCTGCAAGGTCCCTGGGCTGGAGTGGCCCCGGTACTAGCAAGTTAGTTCTCTGGAGCTCAGACTAGTCTCCTTGATGCCTTCCTGATGTTCTTGTCTAAGAGCTGATCCACTTCAGTTAGAGAGACTGGCACTTGTGAGGTGTTCTCACCTCCCGAGGCATGTTAAACTCCATGGTTTCTAGTATTTCTGCTGTCACGGTTCCAACATCGCTCCATAGCTACAGCTTTCTTCCTAATGTAAGCATTAGCATCTATAAAGCCTTATGTTTGGTTTTAGTAGGTGAAAGGCCTATTGGTTATTCACAAGGGAGCCATTGCTTTAGCGGTGACTCTGATATATGCCAACAGTCCAGAAGGAGAAATGAAATATTAACAAATAACAGTAAATGACAGAGATTTGCTTGCTAACTTTTTAAGCCTACATTTCCTTGACACCTAGCATGATAATCCTACCTCTTAGACGCTGAGAATTCAGTCTGTGAACCAACCTTACACGAATTATTCAGCCTAGTTTTAGGTACTGTGAGAGTTGAAATGTATAAAAGCAAGGTCATGTCTATAAGTCATTGTCCTCCTGGTTCAGCATTTCTAAAACTGTACTCTCTGGGACGGTAGTTCAGAGTTATCCTCTTATGCTCCTTCTAGAAAGTCACAGCATAAAGGCTCTGAGAAATTCTAAAGTGAAGAAATGTGCTCCCTTTGTTTAATCCCAAAGTTGCCAAGGTTATTTTGTCTTGCATCACCCCCTTTTAGGTGTAACCTATAAAAGCCTCCTGAGATACATTTTGGGAATAGGCTGGTTCAGAGGGCTTGTTTATAGGGATCACATGCTTTACTTACTTTGTTTTATCCAGAGAACTACCCAGGATAAATTTCCAGATATGCTCAATTAAACGAACACATTATCTGATGCAGGAAGTCAGAACAGTGGGTCTGACTTTCCAGTCTTTAGGCAAGTGTCTCCTGTCTGAGTTCTACTGCTTGGGCGAGGTTACAAACGCAGATCCTCAGTGCCAATGTTGGTGGAGTTCCTGATTTGAAAATCTGAGTCTTCCTCATACCTATCTTAGGAATCATTTGCTAATGAAAAAGTAAATAAGGATAAACGTGAGCTCCTGGCATCTTAAATAAGGGTCTCTAAATATATTCTAGGTTTGAAAATGGTTCTTTACTGTCCATCTACAATATGAACGAATCTGGTGAAGTCCAGGGTACTGGGCCTGCCTCCATAGTTGTCTCCATACAAGAAACAAACAAACAAACAAAAAATCCACCACCACCACCACCACCACCACCACCACCACCACCAAAACCAAACAAACAAAAAACAAAAACCGAACACAAACTAAAACACACGAGTATCCTTTAGTTCAAATTCAGCAAAATCCTGGTTTTTTGTTTTTAAACAAAAATTGCTTATTTTTTTATTTTTTTAGGTGCGTGTTAGTGTTTTGTCTGTGGAGGTCAGGAGAAGGCATCAGGTCCTCTGAAACTGGAGTTATGGATGGTTGTGAGCTGCCGTGTGTACTGGGAACTGAATCTGGTCCTCTATAGGGTTAGCCAGTTCTCTTAACTGTCAAGCCCTCAAATCCTGTGATTTCAAAGAAAATAGAGCTGTGAGAAAATTGAGAATGACTAAGTGACAGGTCTATTAAAAATATATAGCAAAGAGATCGGAAATATTTTCGGAATCAAGATTGTTTTATTTTCATTTGTTTGTTTAAGATAGAGTCTTAAAATGTAGCGCAGGTTGGCCTGGAATGCTCAGTCCTCCTGCCTCTATTTTCCAGGCAAATTCGAGGTGCGTGCCATTGCACCTGAATGTGACAATTGTCTGTCCTTTAAGATTCTTGCCAGCATAGTTCTGCTCATCTCCTTTCCTTTCCTTTCTTCTTTCTTTCTTATTTATTTATTTATTTATTTTTTGAGACAGGGTTTCTCTGTTGTAACTCTGACTGTCCTGGAACTCACTCTGTAGACCAAACTGGCCTCGAACTGACAGTACCTGCCTCTGCCTCCTGAGTGCTGAGATTAAAGGTGTGTATCACCACTGCCCAGCTAGTTCTGGTCATTCCAATCCTAGATAAAACAGTTAAAAGTTGGAAGGCTAGCATAAAAATATGTATTATGTGAAAGTTAGAGATAAAAATTGGCATGAAAATGAAAAACTTTTGGTGCACACAATACTGATTATAACAGGGCATCAGATGACACATACTTAGGGCTGGTCTAGCAGATTAAGTTTAACTCTTTAGGGATTACTCATTAACATGATAGACGAAGATGTAAAACCTGCAAAGTAATGAGTTCTTTATGTAAAGATGAATCAATGCAAAGAACTGACAACCATTCACTATCTCAGGGCACTCTGGGCCTTATAATCTAGTGTACTTAATGACTCACAGAGGTAATATATTTCACTATAACTAATTTTGAAAGTTGCACAGTATTGAATGTATAAAATTTAGTTTTTGTATTTATTATGTTGAAAATCCCAAGAGTATAAGGCTACTGGATGAATATATTGAGGCTCTGCACACCTACAAACACTGTCTTCCCTCTGCCTGCTCATGGGCTCCCAGGGGTCCACTTGACGCGTCTCAGGAAATGAGGACAAAAAGGTCTTTAATACTCAAACTCCGAGGTCATGTTTAGCTTCAGTAGGAGGATCTTAGGAATGGTACACATAATTCACACTGTTCGTGTCTCATGTCTGCTAAATACTGTAGAGAATCAAAGTCTTACCAGTTCAGAGACTTGTTCTATAAATTAACATTTACAAATCATGGAGTTCCTTCTTTCCTGTATCTTATATCTTAATTCTGTTTAGTGTTAAACAATTAGATCTAGAGGAAATATCAGCAAAGAATAATTTATTTCATTCTTTTGCATAACCCAACAGTTTAGGTGTGTACTGCAGTGTCTGCCTTTTCATGTGGGTGCTGGGGATTTGAACTCAGGTCTTCCTGCTTGTGTGGCGAGCACTTTACTGACTGAACCATCTATCTAAGCCCCCAGGATAAATAGCTTGAGTATTTTGCAATTAAAACCAGATGACATTTTTGTCCATTAAGTTGGAACTAGAATGTTTCCCTCATGTACTTACTCTTCAAGATACACAGTGTTATACTTTTCTAATTTGTTTATAGTTTATTTCATCTTTCCCCACCTTTTTTTGTGCTTTTGAGACAGGGTCTTATATAACTCAGGCTGCAAGACCTCAAACTTGCAATTGTAGCTGAGGATGGCCTTGAACTTCTGATTCTCCTGCTTTCGCATCCTAAATGTTGGGATTACAGATATTTAATATGCCATGTCAGTTTTGTGCAGTGTTGGGGATTGGACTCAGGGCTCTTCATGCATATAATTTAATATGTCTCTATTTATATTGTATTCCTGTTCTTCTTCCTTTTGATTTGTGGTGCTGGAATCAAATGCAGGACCCTATACATGCTACCACTGAGGTACATCCCCTTAAGCCGCATATTTTTATATACAAATACACACGTATATTATATCCAGCATTCTCACAGAGCACTGATGGAACCCACAGGAGTTAAACATCACTGTTTTAAAATAATTAATAGGATTGGAAATTTAAGTACTGTTATTGCTAACAGAACATGCGTTTGTACTTTGTGTGTGTACGTGTCATGAAACAGGCCCTTTTATTTAGGTAACTGAGAGCTATCAGCAAAGATAATGATTTAGCTGCAGGTCCATGTAAGGAGCTAGGTGAAGGCTCGCCAAATACCATTTAGTACACCCCGGCCAGCAAAGCAAACAGTGATCTTGTTGCGCAGTGCAGCTCCATGTGTTCAGTCAAATTTCCTCTGCACAAGTCACGAGGTGAGCTACCACCCACAATTCAAGTTGGTTAAATGTTACCCCTGGCTTTTTAATGAAAACCTGAAACCCCTGGGCCCAATTCTCTCAACTTGGCTCTGGATATATAAAGGTTGAGTGGAGAAGGCATAATTAAGAACAGATTGGGAGCACTTGGGAAAAACTGAGCTAGGGATTAGCTCAGATGCACTGAGCTGCTTAAACGCTTTTTGTGAGCTTGTCCTACAAACACGGCTTGTTTGAGTAACCTGGGTTGCTTTGCAGAGTCGGCTGGTTGACACAGCACCTCCCTGGGAGGGAGGTCCCTGACATTCAATCAAACAGAAGACTAAGAGATGGGAGCAATATCTGTTTAATACTTGGGTGATTTCTTCAGGACACATTATATAGACTCTTTAAAAGAAAAAAGTGTCTTTGAATTCACATTTTGGATCCAGCCGGGAGCTATGCTTTTATTCCCACATGGACTTTCTGAGACTCCAGGCTCATTTCAATGACTGGTGCAGAGGCTTAATACATTTTTGTAATTTGGCACTTGTTTATTATTATAGTCACTGACTCTGCACACTGGAAACTCATTTTTAGCTAATGAATGCTTCTGTACATGAGTGGCCTCTCAGACACCAACAGGCTATGTGGAGACCCTCGTGTCAATTAAGAGTTGAGTGATGTTTTCAGTCATTTATGAATCTTTTCTTTTTTTAGCAAATTTCATGGATTTGGGGAAAATTCCTTCAGCATTTGAAGACAACGTTTTTGAGAATGTATACAAAATCCAAGCAATTGGTAAAATATTGCAAGTAAACAAATATAATTTTGACACAATTTTACAAGACACTAAAATCACTTAATCTTTTAAATTTTACCGTAAAGTGATGTTTTAAGACTTTAAGAATAAAGAGTGGTTTGTCAGACAACCTGATTGAAGAAGTTTGGAGAAGGTGGTATTTTTGAATCAACAATCACTTTGATGGGTGTGACTCTGAATGGTATTAGGCTTCTATCAGAGCCCAGAGGCACCATACTGAGGGAGGACTTGACACCTGGTTCTTAGATTGAAATTGGTCCCTGAGAATTTTGTAGAAATTATATATCATGTTTTGCCATAGACATCTGACAACCTGAGTTAATCCCCAGGACCCATGGTAGAATTTCTGACATCCCTACATGGGCTGTTTCACTCATGCCTGCATATATGCCACCCCCCAAACAAAACAAAACAAAACAACTCCTTTCTTTTGACCAGGACCAAAAAGCACAACCACTATAGGAGGGGGGAAAACTATTTCCTATTCCCTGGAGTCTGTCTACTGGAATTTGGACTTGACACTGTTCTCACAAAGGTCATGGTTTCAGACAAGTGCAGCCACTTGACCTTTGGAGCGTGAAATGTTATACACTACTAACACCCTTTTTATAAGTTTATTCACTCCCATTTGAATGTTAGGCTTTAGACACTCAGAAGTTAGGTGGCCAAAGAAATGTGATTGTTTTATATTACACAAAATATAATGGACTTAGAGCGAAGCGAGAGAGTTAACCAAAGAAACTATTTCATTGAAATAATAATTTAAAAAAGCCACTTTCATTTTCCTTTACAGAATTTTGAGTGATGGACTGGTCCCTGCCCAGCAGTGCCATTTTCTTTTTTTGCATCCTCACAGGTAATAACTTACTTGAGGTATTAAATCTGTCACATTCCTTTTACTTGGGCCTGCAATGAAGAATTTGCAGTAGGAGACCTAGGAAGGACACAGCAATTTGAAATGATAACACAGATATGAATCCGGTTATTCCTATCTAAATGCTGCAACATCCTGTGCTCATAGGAGATCTCTGGTCCCGTTATATTTAATATCTGACTCATCAAAGATGATCCAGAGACAGAATCAGGGGATAGAGTTCACGATGAAACAGAGAGAGCACACATGTGTCAGCCTGCCCCAAGTAATTTAGATGCTGACATAAAATGTGTTTGTAAAAGTTGGTTGAAGAACACAGTATGTCTCCCCCAAGGTGATCCGGGTCCTTTCCCCTTTCATTTTGGTATTTGCACCAAAGAAGAAAGAGTTGCTTGTACAAGCTCAGAAAACCATTACTTATGCAGCAGGAATTGCCTAGCGGCTCATTCCTTAGGCCTGAGGTGCCTGCAGAGTGCTCCCTTCAGTTCTGTTTTTGTTCTTGCTAAAATCAGCACCCAGAGCTGCTCAACATTCTTTCCTATATAGATGAAATTAAAGCAAATGGTGGCCTGGAAGAAGTATTTATTGAAAATAATGGCAAGTGCAGAATAAATAAAAGTAACCTTTAGTATGTATGAGGGCTTTTTCACTTTGTCGCTCTTCAAGGGAGGATGGAGACACATGGTAGAGTCCCTTAATGAGTGATAAGCACAGGGTGGTGTTTCAGCAAAGGAAAGAGGGACAAGCTCTTTTTTGTCCTTAATGTCAAAGGAACTAGAAGGCAGAGAGGACTGGATTGAGATTCACTCAGAGTGTGTGCACTTCATCTTATAAGGATTAAAGGGAAAGTCAAGTTGGCTGAAGCAAAAATTCTTTATCGAGTTCTATTTTGGTGAAGGAAAATGAAATCTTGAGAAATTGTCTATATAATTCAGATAGCCTCTCTTCTCCCACGTTCTCTTCCCAGGCTGTTCAGGAGTAGGTTTAAACCAGAACAAGCTGGAGAGATTGACTTTCTGTGACTGTGCCCTCAATTCTCGTGCAGAGGCGAAATGAAGACGGTCACTTGTCTGCCAAGGGCATGCACCCTAGGCTGCAACAGTATTGTACGACGCCTATTCTGTCCTACCCTGATGAGCACTACACCAGGCTCAGTGTAGGCTCAAAAGGGGTTTGGTTTCCTCTGACACCTAAGGCACAGCAAAATTAAAGCCTGTTGTTTGGGATGGTGGAACAAAGTGGTTGCAGGGCTGCAGAACAGGAGTGTGTGTGGGTAAGCCATCACTTTAAGAGGCCCCGTGCAGCGGGAAAGAGGCCATGGAGAAAAATCTGCTGCGAAGTATTTCATTTTTGTGATTCTTCAACAATTTACAGAAGCAATGACACATAAAGGGAGTTTCCTTGTCTTTGGGGAACCATCAGTAAAACAGCGGTGTAATCAAAGGACAGAAGAAAAAGACTTCAGGCATTTAATTCTTATTTACCTCTTTTTCCATTATGTGTGACTCCTGGGCAGCCAGAGGGCTATAGAAAATTATAACTCAGCGTAGCCCCATCTACCAGAGCCTTCCAAATTCTGAGCCCACTGCTCTATTTAGTGCTTTCTGCCCACAGAAGAGAGAAGGGTTTGAAAACATGATTAGGGAAATAAAAAGTGGTGAGGTTTCAGCTGAGTTTTCTATCAGAGTCTGTTCGTTTCTCTTACCCATAGTCCTCTTTCTAGTTTAGGGCTGCCCTGCAGTCTCTGGAGAGCTACGCTATCGCACAGGAACATCTAGAAGTTTCTTCCTAAGGCAGGAAAGAAGATGCTTTATCTGGCTGCCTGAAGGCTTACAGCTGTTGCTTTAGAGCAGTGAGAAGTCTCCTCTCCCACCCCTGGCGGTGTCCTGACTGTAAAAGCCCTTTGAGTCTGCGATCCTTGAGCCAGTGTCCGTGCAGAATGGAGTGCTGTTAACGGAGCAGCATCCACAGAATACCAGGAGTGAGTACAATAGGAAGGGAAAGATGGGCTTGTGGGTCCTGCCGGATGCTAGGAGATGGATACTCGGAAGGTGGAGACGGATAAGCTCCCTGTCAGTGGTAGGCACTCTCCTTTGAAGAGCGATTCTAAATTTTTCTTTCCTTCTTTCCTTCCTTCCTCCCTTCCTCCCTTTCCCTCTATTTATTTATTTATTTATTTATTTATTTATTTATTTATTTAATTTATTTGAGGCAGGGTTTCTCTGATGTAACTCTGGCTGTCCTGGAACTCACTCTGTAGACCAGGCTGGTTTCAAACTCACAGAGATCCACCTGTCTCTGCTTCCCTGAATGCTGGGATTAAAGGCATGTGCCACCACTGCCTGGTGCAATTCTCAGTTCTACCTGTTGGAAAATAGTTTGCCACTCCCCAGTTTAGTACTTTTGGATTTAGTATTTAGTAATTTTAAAACAAATTTCCAAACATATCTCTTTTCAGAGTCCTTTGCTAATAAGCACACAGTAGACAGAAACCCTAATTTCTGTGCTCTGCCTTGATCAAGGAAAGCATTGACAGACTCTTCCATTAACAGCTGCTAGTGACCCCTCTATGTTGCACAGATAACACCAATCCATTTAAAACCACAATTTGATATGCACTATTAAATTAAAATGGCACATTTTAGGACTTCATTACATTACATTGAATTCTCTCCATACTAATTAATCTCTGGTTATAGCAAAATGTCTTATTCTTGGTGGTGTGTAGTGTCTGTGTGTGTGTGTGTGTGTGTGTGTATACTTGCACATGGAGGCCAGAAGACTACCCTGGGTGCCATTAAGAATCTCTCTTCCCTGGCATTCTGGGTCTCCCCAAGTAGGCTAGGCAGGCTGGATAATGAACCCCAGGGACCTGCTGTCTTCATCTCCTAACCCTGGAATTGAAAGCACATCCCCTATGCCCGGCTTTTTCACAGGTGTTTTGGGGATCAAACTCAGGCCCTTGTACTTGCAATCAAGCACTTGCCAACTGAACCATCTTCCTATTTGCTTCATTAGTAAAGACTCATCGATATTCACGTCAGAATGACAGAAAGCAAGACTGTTGTCTGAGGTGGTTCAGTGCTAGGGATAAGTCTTTAGACTCATGTATACTTCAAGGTTGGGCATGGTGGTGCACGCCTGTAACCTCAGAACTTGGGAGGTTGGGGCAGGAAGTTGGAAAGTTCAAGTTCAGCAGGGCTTACACAATGAGACCCCATCCCAATGGACAAAATCAAACAAAGATTTCTGCGTTACAAGTAAATGTGAAATGAATCAATGAAGCACTCATAAAAAGGAGCCCCTTGACAGCCGCAGTGCTATGATTTGTTTCTGTTATATACAATTCGCAAAAGGTGCTCACCATCCGTGTGGGCCAGACTTTTCTTTTGCTATCATCGTATATTTCCCCATGCCATCAGGAAAACAAGATGATATAATAATTTGTATTCAACAAATCACCGTGTAAAAATCAAGAAGTGATGTTGGTAGTTTAGTAAATGGTGTGAGTTTGTTAATATTATAAGCTAGAAAGTATAGCAGCACTTGCATGTAGTCCTGGACTTGGAAGGCTGGGACAGGAGGGTTATGGTTTGATGCCAGATGAAATTACACTGCAAGTTCTAGGCCAACCTGAGCTACATAGTGAGGCTCTATTTAAAAACCGAAAATGTGGGCCTGCCATGGAGCTAGAGAGCGGGTTGAAGCAGCTAAGAAACACCACACCATCCCAGAAGGTGAGAGCGTTAAGCGTTCAGTTGCTCTTCACCTTTGGCCCTGACCAGATCCCAGCTAAATATTAAATATTACCTGTTTCACAGAAGAGATAGGAAAGTAACTTGGTAGGTGCTTATCTGCCCTGTGGCTGATGGGGTACCTCCCTCTTGGTCTCTGTGAGACCATGCCTTGCGAGGGGGCGCCCCTTGGTACAGCCCTGGCTCCTAGCCCTGCATGCAAATAAGGCTACCCAAATGTCCTTGTCTAGCCCAATGGATCCACCCTGAGCACCCAGGACTCTCCCCCAATTTTGGATATATGTAGCAGACATCCCATATTAAAGAGAGCGCTGATTCCACCAGAAGAGACTCCAGGGACTGATTCATTGCTTCTTTGTTCATTTGTTCTCGGCACAGGGAATCAGGGTCTGTGTTTCTGGTCCCAGAACCCTGGTCCTTTCTCACCCCCAGTGCGAGTTTCCTGCACCTGGCCAGTGCAGGGAACCATGCTGAAACCCAGCGGGTTGCGGGCTGGGACAGAGCAGAGACAGCATGGGAGACCATACTAACAATGAAAGAAATATCCAGCCAAACAACAACTGTCATTGCCACCAGCACCACCACCACCATCAAATCCAAAGCATGATTTGCTCAGGCAGGTACTGTGATGCACAGCTGCAATCCAAGCACTTGGGAGGCAGAAGCAGGAGGACTGTGATTCAAGGCCAATCCAGAGTTCATAGTGATCTTCCTTTTGATCTTGTCAAAAGGAAAGGAAAGAAAGAGAAAAGAAAGAAGGAAAGAAAAAAGAAAGAAAGGAAGGAAGGAAAAGAAGGGGAAGGAAGGAGAGGAATAGTTTAATTCTTATTTTGGAATGAGATTTGCGTGTTTGTATGTGGGGCTAGGGATGAAATCCAAGTCTCTGTGTGTGAGATAAGCACTCTACCACTGAGGTGCAGCCCCAGCCCTAGAATTAGGTTTGGAAAGAGTCATTAATTATCATTTTCCTCCATCTGGATGGTTAGGAAGTGACTGTGCTCAAACACTAGTAACTAGAGAAAATAGTAGTTATTTGTAAGTAAAGTTGGCTGCTATTCTAATGGGAGAGTGATCAACAGGCCAGGAGTAGGGTGAGGGAAGAGTTGCTAGTCCTTCATAAACCCAAGGACATTTACAAGACTGTAAGGAAGCAGATCTCCTTAGGTTTTGCTGTCTGGGTGCCCCAGTGTCTCTGCTTAGTCCCAACCCAGGGAATTAAAATCAGCCATACAGTTTAAGTGGGCTGTATATGTTGAAGATTATTTTTTATATCAGAGATCAAAAACTAAGACAAGAGCTAGAGAAATTAACGCACATTATTCTGCACAAGGTTAAAATTTATTCTTCTCTGTGAAAAACCAACCAACCAACCAATGAAAGGTCTCCAGTTAAATAAATAAAATAAATATTTTCATTATAAATTCTTAACATAAAATTTAAGCAGGATACTTCTTTCAAAAATAAAAATTTAGGTGACGAAAATTTCTTTCTTAATATCCCACAATGTTGGAATATTCCCTAATAAGGAGATCAGTAATTTCTTTCCAATGGTCTGAAAAGGAAAGGTGGTGTGGTGACACAGCTGAAGGCGCTGTGCTTGTGCAGTATGTGTGAGGTACGGACTCAGACCCAGCACTCAACAAGATAAAACGAGATGTACACTATTTAATAGCAAAGGGCTGATGGAAAACCTTTTGGGAGTTTTGAAGGTGAAAATAAATTCTCTTGCAAATGGATGATTTTGTGTTCACCATTTACACTCATAGATACATGTTGGAACTGTGTTGACACAGTGGCTTATATTTAATAAAGCTTTTCCCATCGGCCCAGCTGCCTTAACTGCCCCTGTAGTACAAACGAAGCAGTCCATGCTCAAAGACACGGTCAGTATTCTCTTGGTTCTCTCCTTCCTTCCTTCCTTTCTGCTTTCCTTCCTTCCTTCTTTCCTCTCTCCCCCATTTCTTCCTTCTTTCCTTCCTGTGTTACAGCTCTGAGAGACAAGGTGTTCCCAATGCAAGTTTCACAGCTCTGATAGGTAAGGTATCTTGGCAGTTGGGAGCCAAGGAATGCGCAAAGTCACACTGCACTACAAACCTCACATAAGAGATTTTTTTTTTCTTTTTGGAAAGACACAGGTGAATAGAGGCCTCTGCTCTGCTCGAATGAGAAGCAACAGACTACTGAGCAAGGCTTTATATAGGCTTCCTTGGGTAGAGTTTTCCAGGGTGGAAATTTCCAGGGTGAGGATTACTGGGCTTTCAAGTCCTGAGCTTGGGCAAGCTCAGGGATTGGTAGGTTTTGAAACTCAGGGATTGGTTAGCTTTCAAAACCCGAAAGTGAGCTCAGACTTTTTTGCCCTTCTTCCTCCCTTCCTCTTCCTCCCCTCCCCCCATCCCCTTCTGTGTGTGGTGTATGCATGACTGTCTACGTTCTTGAGCCCTACTTGTAAGAGCATGCACAGGAGGAGGTTGGCGGTCAAGGTTGGGTGTTTTTTCTCTGTTATTCTCCACTCTATCTTTTGAGACAGGGTCTCTTACTGAACCCAGAGCTTACTATTTTGGTTGTAATGGCTAGCCACACGGCCCTGGGATCTCCTTGTAGCCTTCTCCTTTACTCTTCTCCCAGTGCGGGGATTGGGATTACAGACGTGAGCTGCAGCTCTCCTCTTTTACATGAGTGCTGGAGAGTCCATCTCAGGTCCTCGGGCTTGTTCACTTTACACACTCAGCTGTCTCCCCAGTCTCTTTTTCTAGTCCTTCTGATCAGGCAAACTTAACCTTAAACCAGACTTTCCACTCTGGCGCACTGAAGAGGTTTGCTATATAATTAAAAAAGACAGACTCAGCCCACTTAGAATAAATGCATTTGACAATGATCCTGTAAAACAAACCCAAACAAATCACAAATACTACAACTACACGTAAGTAAACTATCTCAATGTCAAAGGTTCAGCACCAGGGGGAAAGCAGGGCGTTGATGACAGCAATAATTCAAATTTCCAAGCATGCTTGCCATCTTTTTTCTGCAGACAGATTTCTCCAGAGGCACTGGTGGGAGCTTCCCAGGGAGATGCAGCCTTATTCCCTCATGGCAGCCAGGAGGAGGATGCTGCGAGGAAGCCGGTGCCACCTGGCAGCAGTGGCCGCACAGACTGCAGGAGACGCACAGATTGGAACTCACGTCTCATCAGGCGGCAGCTGTGACAGCGGCATTTTTCAGGAGTCCGTAGCAAATTTCACGTGAAATAATCTGAAGGTCTCCTTAGCTTTCACAGACTTTTAATGAAGTGAGGACACCTCAGAAAACCACAGCAGTATTTTGCATATTTTGTATATGTCCAAGGTAGGAAGGTCCTTCAGAGCCACTCTAAAACAACCTACAGCTGATTATGCTAATTTCCAATAAATTAATAAGTTAAATGATGCTACGTTGGAAGACACTGCTAACGTAAGTCTTTATAAACTGCTAAGAGCGTAGAAGCTTAGTAAAGAAATTGAAGGCCTATCCTGTGTGTACGGTGTCACCAAATGAAAGGAGTTAATGATGTAGGAAGGACCTTTTGAAATCTCACACATAAATCTGAAATACAGCTGTGTTTCCTGACGACTACAGGAATGGTCTCATCTTCTTGTGCTCTTTTGTGTTGACAAGTTACTTGTCTTTTCGAGACAAGGGTCTCTCTATAGAGCCCTGGTTGACATCAACTTCTTAATCTTTCTTTGTCAGAACTCTGAGTTCTGGGAATACAGGTGCTTACCTCTGCTATTGCCAGGACTGTGGCTAATTCCTTACTCACTCCCTTACAAAGAGGAGTTCTGGATTCAGGGTGGTCCACAATGGATGGAAGGCTCCATGGGGGATGGTTCTTCTGGTTG
Source organism: Cricetomys ansorgei (assembly GCA_026225945.1). Classification (NCBI taxonomy): domain Eukaryota; kingdom Metazoa; phylum Chordata; class Mammalia; order Rodentia; family Nesomyidae; genus Cricetomys; species Cricetomys ansorgei. Next base: position 8,639,496 of record JAMJFZ010000242.1, read on the forward strand.
TAGAGTCACAAACAGCAGTAGCTTTGTCTTCAGTCTCCATATAAATTTCCCTGGAAGGCAAACATGGACTGTGAGTTTGGAGGTGGAATATTCTCACCTTGGTCCCACTGACTGTTCTGCCACAAGTGCATCTAGATTTTGTGGAATGAGAAGTTCACACCACTTATGGGAGGATTCTTGAAGCTACATGCCGTAGAATTTTAAGTAAAAATAAATGAGGTCTGAGAACTTGAGGTACTAAAGCTTCCATTTCACTAATTTCATGTGCGTCTACCTAGACCCTCACCAACAAGCACACAGCATTTCACTTTATGCAGAGTGTGGAGAAGTTTTGGCCTCATCGGATTTCTGTGGGTGCTAGGAGACCAGGTTCCTCTGTCCCCAGAGGATCAGCGTCTCAAGCCAGTGAAGCCAACCTGTAGAGAGGTGTGAAGTAAATCACAGACCTGTATTCTCTCTGTGTTTTGCTGTGTGTCTCTGTCTCCTCTCTCTCTCTCTCTCTGTTCAAAATATATGTAAATCCAAGGAAACAGTTCTGAAAGGGAATTTGAGTTGTTTGTTTGTTTTTCCTTTTTAAGTTTAACTGTAGAGTCTGGAGAGATGGTTCAGCAGTTAAGAGCACTGACTGCTCTTCCAGAGGACCCGAGTTCAATTCCCAGGACCCACATGGCAGCTCACAAATGTCTATAACTCCACTTCCAGAGGATCTGACATCCTCACGTCAATGCCCATAAAATAAAATAAAATTTAAAAAACTTAAAAAATTTAACTATAAAACCACATTTTAGGTTTTGTTCTGGTGTAGAATCAGCTACACCAACTGAAATGATAATCTCAGCTTTGGCTGTAAAGCAGTGGACTGGATCTGAAGCACATGGTTAAGTTCTATCATTACGCATTGACAATGTGTCCCTGAATCACTTCAGTGGTCACTGTGAGAGTGTGTCATCACCACTCGAGTTCTATGGGACCCGAGCCAGGTCCAAGGGTGTCCATCTCCCAGTGAGCGATAAGACTGTCCGGGGCACAGTGCACCCCGGTTCTATGGTATTCACTTAAAAAGTAAGGAATCTGAAGTTCTAGCTTAGGATGATTTACAGTTCAAGAGTGGTGCAAGTATTTTCCAGAATCAGTAAATATAGAGCAATTGGATTTCAGTCAAGACTGGGTCAGAAGCAGGGTATTACGTAGAGGAAGAAAGAGTTCTATCATTCTATCATTTCCTTTGTTGGCTACTAGAATGCGACAGGTCTGTGTTTGCAGTAATGCCTTCCACACTTCTTGATTCTTTGCTTCCTTTTACAGGACTCCTTTACACTAACCTCTCCATCTTGCTTAGGAATAAATATGCAATGATATACATGCGTGTTAGTGCATGTGGTGTGTGTGTGTGTGTGTGTGTGTGTTCCTTTTCCTTAAAATGTGTCCCCAACTATAGCATATATCTGTTGGAAGAACAAGACTCCATAGGAATGTAGCTTTGCTCTAACATTTTACATTAAGTTCCATATTTCGCTCTTTAGTCTAGAGATGAAAAGTTCCAGTTGGTTAGAATAAGAAAGTGTTATCATCGTCTTATGGATGGTGAGGGAAATTCACCTTACAGTCATAACTTACTGTCTGAAGGTATCCACTGTCCGTGTTATATAGCAATCTACTGATGCCATCCGACCCTCAAACAGGACAGAACAATGCTGTGTCTCCCTCAAAGGGAAGTTTAGGACTAAAGACAAGGAAGACACAAATAGGACAAGGCCATCTGAATCTGTAGGATCCTTCTCACCTCACAGAACTGTAATGAGGATTGACATGTTACATGTAAGTATAATACACAAACTGTTAATCCTCACCTAAGACTTGTTTATTCTTTCTCTCTCTCTCTGTACATGTGAATGTCAAAGGACAACTTGAAGAAGTAGTTTCTCTCTTTGGGGTCCTGGGTCTTGGACTTGGTTGGAACTGTCTTTACCCACTGAGCTATCTCACGGGCCCCTAAATTAAGACACCAGTTACCTGAGTATGAAATGTGTTTAAAGAGCTGTGGAAGAGGGTGAAAGGAAGAGCTCTTTGAAGAAAGGTGGACTAGTTTTGCAGACAGAACCCATCAAAAGCTGTGGTAGATTTGTATGCTGAACTAGATGTGGGATGAATGAAGCAGTGAGCACTACTGTGTGCAGTGGTGTGGAGCTTACATGCAGCCTTCACCATTCGGATGCATTTCAGGTAGATAATAAGGGTTCAGGATAAGTGTTTATTGGCTGAGCACATAGCTGGGGCACAGTTACATTAAATATATGTATATATATATATATATGTGTGTGTGTGTGTGTGTATACATGTATATGTATATATATGTGTGTGTACCTGAAATATATATATTTATATAATATATTATTCATATCCATATTATATATGGTTATATATCCATATAATATAGAATGTGAATAGTATGTATTTATATACTATATACGTGTACACACACAGACACACACACATACACACACACACATATATACCTGCCTGTCCTCTTTTAAACATTTTATCATCTTTTAATGCTTTACTAGCCTATATTAATTATACATAACAACGAATATGCTGGTTACTTTTTTTTTGTCACCTTGACACAAGCTAAAGTTATCTGGGAAGAGGGAACTTCAATTGGGAAAACGCCTTAATCAGATTGACCTGTAGGAAAGTCTTTAGGGAATTTTCTTGACGAATGATTGATGTGGGAGGGCTCAGCCCACTGGGTCGGTGGCAGTCCTGGGCAAATGGTCCTGGGGCCTATAAAAGAGTGAGCTGATAAGCCATGGAGAGTAAGCCAGTAAGCAGCTCTTCCATGTACTCTGACTGGGTTCCTGCCTCCAGGCTCCTGCTTGACTTCTCATAATGGACTGTAAGCTGTATAAAGAAACGAATCCTTTCCTTTTTAAAGTTGCTTTGGTCTTGATGTTCACCACAGCAATAGAAAGCAAGCTAGGATGTATTTTGACCATATTCACTTATGTTACCTTCCCACTCTCAATGATCTCCTTCTTTCTAACTAGTCCCCTTTCTACTTTTATCTCTTTTTTTATGTTGTTTGTTTTTGTTTTATGACTCAGTAAGTTTCATTAGGGTTATGGGATCATGGGCGAGAGCTTGTTTGTCAGTGGCCATATCATTGAAGAAAAACTTTCTCGTTCTGCCATTACCATGTAATTTTGTATAATTCCTCAGGTAGGGTAGGGCCTCTTGAGCCCCTCCCTTCCCCATCACAGGGTGCTGATGGGAATGTTCTTGAAAGCAGGTCTTGTACAGATAATCACAGTTGCTGTGAGTTTGAAATTGTAATGGTTATGCCACGTCTAGAAGACAACGTTCTTCAATATTCTACTCTTTCCTATGGTCCTCATGTTTTTCTACTCCTTCTTCTATGTTTCCTGAACTTCAGAGGAGATAATGTAGATATTCCATTTCTGACTAAGAACCTGCTGTCACTCATCTCAATACTTTGACTACAATTACCATTCTGGACTGCAACAAACTGTGTCCAGTGCTGAAATAGCACTAGTCTAAAGGCATAGAGTTATTTAGAAGATAATTTGATGAGGACTTCAGTCCATTTAACAAAACAACAGTAGTAGCTTCCCCTCTAGAGTGCACCATGGGCTTTTGACCAGCTTAACAGTACCAGATTCAAAGCCAATTAGAAAGCAGTTGGTTACCACCATAACAGACTTGATACTACTATACCAGAAGATGTATCATTCCTGGCCAGACAGTGGTGTTGCATGCAAGGTCCACAGCTGAGTATGACCATTGATGATAATTACACCAGTACCCTCATGGACTATGAATGTTAGCCAACAGGGAAGAAGCATCCAGCCCAGTTTAGCTTGACTTCTCTATGTACTGTAAACAGAACATGTGATTCCATCGGCAATTGGTTCTTACTATTTAATTCTGGTGGGAAATCAAAGGCATTGACTGTATTGTTTTGGGTGCTTCAGGGGCCCTGGTGACCCACAACTCATAAAGAGGTAGTCTATAACTGGCACTGAGACTTTTTTGCCTGCCTCCCTTCCTTCCCTTCCTCCCTTCCTTTCTTTTTCTTTCTTTCCCCCTTTTTAGATTTCTTTCATACGTTTTTACATTGTGTATGAGTGTGCGTGTGTGTATGTGTTTGAGTTTATGAGCATATTATACTCTGAGGCCAGAAGAGGGTATTGGATCCCCTGAAACTAGAGTTACATGTGGTTGTGAGCTGCCTGATGTGGGTGCTGGGAACCAAACTCAGGTCCTCTGAGAGAGTAGCCAGTGCTCTTAACTGCTCTTTCGAGTTTACCTTTTTTTAAATGATATTTTAATTTATTCTTTGAAGTTTTCATGTATGTACACAATGCATTTTGATCATATTTGTTTCTCACTACCTCCTTCCAACTACCCACACGGCTCTCCCCCAACCCATCTCCCTCCTAACTTTGTGTTCTTTTTTATTAATAACTCCTAAGTCCAGTTAGTGTTGATCATATGCTCATAGATGAGGAGCTATCCACCAGGGCACAGGCAGCCTACTAGTGGCTACATCCCCAAAGGAAAACAACTTTCCTCAAACAGCCTCAAACTTATACCAATCAAAGACACACACACACACACACACACACACACTGTAGGAGGTAGGAATGAGTGGATGCATCAGACTTATTTTTAAACTACAAATGGTGAATCTTTATGTTATAAAGTCATCTATATCAAAACTAGAAATATGTCTAACAAGCAGGATAAATGCGAACTGATCGGAATACAGTGCACATTCTAAGTACTCACTACTTGTTGGCAAAATGCACTTCACTCTTAGGGAGATCTGTGTGTATGCATATCCTGAAATGTCATGTAATCAAGATAAAGACACTTGATGTTGATCCTCTTGATAAAACCTCCAGAGCATGTGTGTGTTTCATTCTGGTGCCTGGTCTCATGTTAAGCAATGTCAAATGGATATCATACTGCTGCTGGAGGCTGGAAAGTAAGCATTGTGTGAGAGGCAACTTCAGTTAAAGTCATGCAACTGGGGTGCTATGTCAACATTCCAACCCAAACACTGTGAGCCTTTGAATGTTTCAGAAACATTAAGGGGGCTGTGGTGTTGCGGGAATCTTATTTGTATAAAGGACTGGGTGTGTGTGTTTGAATGTTTGGTTGTTTTGCCAGTGTCATGTTTGCCATGCTGCAGTGGCACAGTCAGCTCTAGGAGCTGCCTAGAAGGGCTTTGGTAGTCAGCGGCCCATGCTCTCCTCTCTTGGTATAGAGTATGTGACTTTGGGTTAATCCATTGGAACTGTTGGAACAGAAGTCTGCTCTGAGTGGATGAGTTGGAGAGGACAAACAGGGCCATGTTGTACCTGCTTCTTGAAGTAAATCTCAGTTCAGATCTAAACACCTATGTGTAAGGAATCAGGTGTGCCAATGATGACCAAATCAGCCCTTTGTTTCTGAGCTTAGGGCTCACTGTGTGTACTTCTCATTTTGTTTAGTTTTGACTTTTGGTTGGAGACTGAAAGTGATTTTTTTTTTATCCTAGCAGATTTATGGCACACAGAGAACAAATATGAAAGACACAAGGTAACCCAGGCCTTCTGAGAAGGCAGGAGTCCATCAGTACAGAATCTGCAGCATATTCCATTTAGTAATTGCTAATCCTAAAGACATAAGTGGTTATTAGCATCTCGTACTGTGTCATGTAACCACTTCAACTGGCCTTAAAAAAGTAAGGTTTCCTAGATCCGAGAGAGACCCCCTTTTCCTCATTTCCAGCCTCACATAAAGCACCACAATAGTGCATTGAATTATTATGTTACTCAGAAGTGCTGAGTTTAGCGGGAGCAGATTCAAATATGAGGTCTCTGTAGAAATTACTGGAACATGAGATTCTATTAGGCAGAAATGTGAGTGCCTCGTGGAGGAGAGTTTCCTCTTAAAAGTTATGGGTGCAATTCAGGCCCTTTGGTGAACAAGATCTGCTGCTGTCTTTCAGGCTCTTTCAGGTTCTTCCTGCTTGGAGGCATGGCCCGTCTTATTTGACTTTATAATCCCAGAGCAGTTCCTGACACTAAATCACTGATGCTGAATAGATGTTTCATCAGCTGAGAGAGAGAGAGAAAGAGATATTTTCACTAGTCAATATGTGTTAAAATCAAACTGTAACCCAAGAATAATTAAAAGATTAACAAGCTTTGAACTTGATTGTCTTCGCTCTGGATACATACTACAAATAAGGAGAGTCTGATGCTGCGTCGTTGAGATGTCCTTCCCCCCTAATTATAAGAGAACGTAGGCTTTTCAAGATGTAACAAATGATGTGGGTAAAGTGAATGATACAGCAAAGAAATGAGGCTTCCGTGTCAGTAATGTGTGCGCGCGGCTGTGTGAACGTGTATGTGTGTACGTGGGAAAGGATGAGGCAGAGAGGGAGACAAATACGGAGACAGACAATGTCTCATTTACATCAAGCTGTGAGACCAGATATTTGTTATCGAATCCCTGGAACGAGAGCAGCTCTTGTTTATTTACATTTGCTCTCAGTTTGAAAGACAGCCCTAGAGGTAAAATAAAACGAGAGTGCCTCAAATACCTTCTAAATTTCCCCTTAAATTGAATTTCTTGTTTTATCAGGGAACAATACTTGCCCTGATGTTAGGCAGGCAGCTAAAAGGTCAACAAGTTCCCTTGGTTGCCTTTTGTCAAGGGTTTTTGACTTGTCTGTGAATAAAGATCTCCCAGGAGGAAGGCAGACCTGAGTTTCCTGTCATCTAGAAGACAGCGATGAATTTGAAAATGTTACAAAAAGCATAAGGGACTCCAGGCACCCCTTCAGACCCACCGCGGGTGCCAATCGCTGCCCGTGTAAACATGTACATGGAAATGTTTTGGATTTGTTCTGTCAACTTTTGGTTGTGAAACAAATTGTTGTACAGCAGCCCACCTTGAATACAGAATGAACCTGCCTGGTGCTATTGTTGTTGTTACGGTCTCTCGCCTAATCAGAAGACACCATGTTCTTGCATTTGCTCACTGTGTACGAACACACTCTGTTGGAGGAGCCGAGGGCTGCAGAGGGGCTGTAGCTGGCAGCTGCACTTTCCTTACCTGAGTTCTACTGTTCAAAGCTCGGCAGAGCTTCGTGGATTCCTCAGAATCTGAACTTTCTATGTGTTTGTTAGTAGGCAGAGATTAACTATTGTACCCAGTCAAAATCAAAGTGAGTCTTTTCTTTAGGAATGAGTGAATTGCTTTTATTTAAAGCTTGCCCACTCAGAAATACTTTTCACTTAAATTTCTTTAAATGCCTTTTAAAGATACTTATTATTGTTGTTGTTATATTTATTTATTTTTTTATTAATTATAGATCTTGAGGTTAGGAAGTCTAAGAGGCCAGCATCTCATAAAGACCTTTTGTTTTGGTGGTGGTGGTGGGGCTTGTTTTTCTGAGACAGAGGTCTTGCTATGTAGCCAAGCTGTCTTGAACTCTCAACCGTCCTGCCTCCATCTCCTGTGTGACAGGATTTCAAACGTGTGCCACCACACACACCCTGCTTCTCTTAAAAAATTTTTAAAAAAATTTATTTATTTAGTCATTTATTTATGTCGTGTGAGAGTCCTGGTGCCCATGCATGAGTCAGAAGACAACTTGCAGGAGTCGATTCTCTCCTTCTATCTTGTCTAAGGCAGGGTGTCTTTTGTTGTTTCTGTCTCGTAGCCTACTCTTAGGCTAGGTATGGTAGTGTACATCTTCAATCCCAGCACTCCAGAGGCAGAGGCAGGTGGATTTCTGTAGGTTTGAGCCCAGCCTGGTCTACATAGAGAGTTCCAGGACAGCCAGGGCTACAGAGAGAGACCCTGTCTTAAAACCAAAACCAGCTAACCAACCAAACAAACAATAACAAAAATTTCCATTGTGCTTTAAAGTGGATAGGCTTGAAATCAACCCCCACTCCCTTACTGAAGTCATAAATCTCAGTTTGGTTTAAGGCAAGATTTCTTAAAGATTAAGGAACCTCCTCAGGCTGCTGAGGGTGACCCTATGTAGCTGTATCACATTTCCCCGCACTTCTGATGATCTTACTCAGTTCTCAGAAAAATCATGTTAAATATTTGCTGGATGCTGGGAAGATGGTTCAGTAGTTGAGAATGCTTACTGTACAACCATAAGAACCCAAGTTGGATCCCAGAGTCTAGGTGATGAGCTGGGCGAGGTCTCTCGTGTGGCTGTAACCCTAGAAACAGCAAAAGCAAGAGCAAAAGCAAAAACAAGCTCCAGGTCCAGGGAGAGAATCTGCCACAAAGGAAATAAATGCGGGGTGAGCGAGGACAACAAATGCCCCTACTGGCTTCTGTGTGTGTGTGTGCGTGTGTATAGGCACGCACACCTACACATCTGTACACACTCATGCACACACACAATATACACACACGCACACACACACATACGAAAAACAAACAAACAAAGCCAACACAAAAAGAAAAAAAGAAATGAAGGAAGGAAAAATATTTTTTCTTTTCTGTAAGTAATTGGGGCATATCCCATGGTCACATAGCAAGTGATAAGACTGTAACTTTTAACTGGGGACTTTCTAAGTCAAAACCTATATGAATTAGTAAACACTCTTATAGCAATGAGAGATTTAGTGATTTCAAGCTTCTCTTTAAAAGCTACCAGGAATAATCAGTTGTCCTGAACGGGAGGCGGTTCGTAGGCAAGTCACACTTCCCCTCTCTTCGAGTTAATGGGCAGATTCCTATTTTGACTCCAGTAAAAGTTCTATTAGTTTGAGAGAGAAGCAATAGAAGAATTACAGAACACACAGAAATTACCAAGAGGTTGGAAAATGCAGTAACACTGGAATTGTCTTATTAGATACGAAATGTATTATGTAATTATGTCAAATAAAATATATCTAAGGCTTTGGGATGAGTTTCCCATCTAGACTGGATCAAACCAAACCAAAATTGAGTCCTCATGGTAAGTGCTATGTAGCCAAATGATACTTTAAAAAGCGAAAACATTTCCAAATAGGCCAAGTTGCAATCAAACCCAGGACATTCATAGCAACTAACCGGAGAGAGTTCAATGAACCTTTGCAAGCGGGATAAATCAGGAAGCCCCTTATGAGGAGAGTTACTTGAGGTAACATAGCATAAAGCAATCTCACTTTTGTTATGATGGCATCTTGTTCTTATTTAGATCATTCATGCCCGATGGGATTCTTTTAAAGATATCGTTCTGTCTAATAATAGCTAACAAAAGTCAATTGGTTATTAAGTACATTTTAAAAAATTATTTATTTATTTCTGCTCTATGTATCTGAGTATTTGCCAGCATGTACATGCTTGCTGCCCTAAGAGGCCAGAACAGGGCATTGGTTCTCCTGGGACTGAGTTTAGATGGTTATGAGCCACCACGTGGGTGACGGGAACTAAACCTGTCTTCTGCAAGGGCAGTAAGCACTCTTACCCAGTGAATTCTCTCTCCAGCCCCTAGTCTTTAAATATTTTGAAAATTCATTTTTAAAAATATTTAAAGTAGTTTTGTTTTTTGCATAAGACTAAGTTAATCAAAAGGATCAATAAAAAGAAACAAAATTGTCGAGCAGTGGGGGTACAGCCTATAATCCCAGCACTCGGGAGGCAAAGGCAGGCGATTCTCTATGAGTTCGAGGCCAGCCTGGTCTACAGAGTGAGTTCCAGGACAGCCAGAGTTACAACAGAGAAACCCTGTCTTGAAGAAAAACAAAAACAAAAACAAACAAACAAACAAACCAAAACAAAAACAAAAAGAAATAAAAATTTTATGATGCTGGAGAGATGGCTCAGTGGTTAAGAGCACTGGCTGCTCTTCCAGGGGTCCTGAATTCAATTTCTCACAACCATCTGTAATGGGAGCTGATGCCCTCTTCTGAAATGTAGGCATACATGCATTAAAAAAGAAAGAAAGAAGGAAGGAAGGAAGGAAGGAAGGAAGGAAGGAAGGAAGGATAAAGTATTTGCTAATTAAAAAAAGAAATAAAATTTTAGTATATGAGAAATGTGATATTTTAAGATTTATTTCTTTTTATTTTATGTATATGGGTGCTTGTCTGCATGTAGGTCTGTGAACCATGTGTGTGCCTGGTGCTGAAAGAGGGTGTCAGATTCACTGGAACTGGAGTTACACGCAGTTGTGAGCTGACATGCTGGGAATTGACCAAGGGTCCTCTGCAAGAACAGCTAGTGCTCTTAACAGCTAGTGGTCATCTCTCCAGCTCATGAAACATTACATTTTAAATCAGCAAAAGAACACTCAATTTGTGCTGAAACAGTTGCTTTGCTAATTGGAAAAATATTATTCAAACTTTACCTCATATACTATACTAAAATCAATTTTAGATGGCTCCAAGAATTTTTCTTTAATTTCCTTCAATATTATTTTATATCTTCTATAGGACTTACAAATAGGTATCTAAAGAATTTTAATGGTATCATATGTAGTATCTGTAAATAAAAAATTTGAGACTGTTTATTCCTGGCCAAATAGAGACGATATTGCATTCCATGCGTCAATCGATCTTGGACCTAATGACTTTGGAACCTTGCTTAATTCTAATACTGCACCTGTGGGGTTTTATTTACTTATTTGCAGTACTGGAGCTTGAACCAGCCATGTGCAAGCAAGCATTGAAGCTACATTCCAAGCCCTTGGGATTTTGGAGACGGGATCTTAATGTGTAGCTCAGGCTGGTCTCAAACCTGTGATCTTTTCGCCTCAGTGCCTTCAAATGCTGGTGCTGTAAGCATGTGCTATTGTACCCGGTTGTTCTTATTTTTTTATGTATACAATTACACTGTCAGTTTAGAGGGATTCCTTTCTATTTATTCATTGTTTAAAAATACTCTAGATCATAAACAGGGGCTTTTTGAATATATTGAGATGATTATATTGTTTACCATGAATAAGTTCATGGTTTCCCAGCTGGCCTCTAACTAGCTTCTGTCTCCAGGTGGAGGTTTTATTTCAATTATGGATTCTTATATTCATCTTAGTTAGTTATGTTGTATTAATCTTTTCTTAAATCACTGGGTTCAGTTTGTTAACATTTCGGGACATTTTTGTGCCTGTGTTATTATTGAGATGGATCTGTAATTACCTTTGCTGTAATGTTCTTCTCAGGTTTTGTAGAATGAAAACACGAGAGGACATGTGTTTTCTGTTTGCTTCTGGTATACTTTGTACATGTGAAGGATGGCACTAATTTTTCAATATTTGGTACCATTCACCAGTGAAATTCTCTGGGCTCAATGTTTTAATAGAAATATTTAAAGTTCAAGTTTAATTTTAAAATCAGTTATATTATTGAACTAATCTTACTTCTTATTTTTTCTTATGTCATTTTGTACAAGACGAGCGTTTCTGAAAATTTTATTATTTCCTTTAATATAGACATTTTAAATATTCTATCCATATTATATTCCAAAATATTGATATCCATTTATAATATTTTCTTAAGTACAGTTGTTATTTCAGAAGAGCCTTGAATCAATAGAAAAGTTAAAAAGATAATTCAGAGAATCCCATAGTAATCTATTCTCCATCTCTCCATTTCCCACCTTGGCTAGCAACTAGCATTATGATCGTGTATTTGTCACAATGAATCAATTTAGCACTGGGTTTTATTAGTCCTTTCTTAAGACCTTTAAAAAAGTAAGGTATGGATTGGTGTCCAAAGAGATGCTAATATTTAATGTCTAAGTCTTGATGAGTTTGAGGGTGAGTATCTACTTTGTGATTGAAAGGTTTGCGGTTTAGGTTGCAAGTGGGACATTGACTCAGCTTGTTCTTTTGGATGAGAGATTTATTAATGCCATAAACAAGCAGACAGCAGCATGGCAGGGTCTTTAAGGCAGGCTATAGATAGATAAATGGATAGATAGGTAGATAATAGAAAGATAGATGATGACAGATAAGAGAATATAGATAACACACACACACACATATACACACACACACACACACACAGATACTTAGACAGATACATAGATTGATGATAGCATGTCAGTGGCTTTGATAAGAGGCTCATGAGGCAGTGTGTATGGAGGAGAGGTGTCCCTTCTTATAGGTCTCAGAGGAAGGGGGAAGCTTCATGCCATGTGATTGGTGAGTACTCCACAGTAGTTGGGGTGTACCCATTATATTAGTGGCTCTCTGTTGTCTTAGAGTCTGGAAACATGAACCTGAAAGCTTCCATGGGGAAGTGATAATGGGCCTGCTATTCTCTAGGAAGCTGGGCAACTGGGACGTCTATGAGGGTATCAGAAATACACAGATAGTTGGGGGATTTTCATTTATTTCACAGTAGGTGTAAGAAAGAGGCTACAAGTGGGTGAGGCTGGAATAGCTGAAAGCCTCTGAACTGAACCTTAAATGATAACACAGACATAATCATAAATCTAAGTATTTCTTCTTTGCCTCTTTTGGTTGTTGTAAGAATCTTCAACACAAGAGCTTCCTTCTTGATTAACTTGTTAAGTATGTAATACATTATTACTTACTCCGTGTCTCATGTGCTCTTCTGTTCTAGGATCTCATTCTGAATATCACATTACCTCTAGTTGTCATATCTTTAATTTCTTATATTTCCCTTGTTTTTAATGACCTTGATAATTTTTAAGATTTACGAGTTTATTTATTGTGTGTGTGTATATGCATTTGTGTAAGTGTTTGCACACACGTATTCAGGCACATATGTCTTTGCACACACACAGAGTGCAGAAGAAGGTGTCAACCATTCTCTATCATTCTCCACTTATACCTTTGAGTCAGGGTTTCTCCCTAAACCTGGAGCTCAGGTTTTCCTAGGTGGACTTGAAGCCAGCAAGTCCTCTAACCCCTCCCCCCACCCCCAAACTGGGATAAACCAGATGTGTTCTGGATGCCTGGCTTGTTATGTGGGTGCTGGGTTTTTAACTCTGGTCTTCATGATTATGTAACAAGCCTTCTCTAGACCTTGGTTATATAGAATACTGGCCAGACGTTTTTGTAGAAAATACCTCAGTTTAGTTTCTCACTTAGTTTCCCCAGTTAAACTGGAGCTGTTTTGGAGAGGATGTAAGAGGGAGGTATAGTGCTATTTGTATCTTTCATATAAAGGGACAGGGAATTTGCTTGCAATTTGTAAAAAATAAAAAAAAATGCATATATTCCATAGGGTCTGTAATAATATTGACTCCATATAATGGCAAATAGAAACTTAATATTGGTAACTTACTACTTTTTCCATTTTTCCTCTGTGGCTTTGACAGGATTTAAAATTTTTATTCATCTTTTCAAGGAACTGGTTTTATTTTTACTCTCTCTCAATATACATTTTTTTCTGTATTCATTATGTCTTTATCATTTCTCTCTCTCTATTTGGACTTTTAGTTCCTTCTTTTTCTAATATCTCAAGATGAATCTCCTGCTAATTGGTTTTTAGGCGTCTTCACCCTAATATTTTTAATATTCTAAACTTGGAACTATGAATTTCATTAAACAATGTTTTGGTTGCATCCACAAGTTTTAATACATAAATTTGTCAGCATCCGTTTAAAACTATTGTTCAGTTTCTAGAAGCAAGTGGATCTCTTGAGTTTGAGGTTATCTTGGTCTACAGAGAGAGTTCCAGGACAGCCAGAGCTACACAGAGAAACCCTGTCTTGAAAAACAAAACACAAAAAGCAAGCAAACAAAAAAGACTTCTTTGTTTGGTCAGACATAGTGATGTACAGTTTCATTTCAGCACATGGGAGGCAGAGGGAGGAAGCTCTCTATGAGTTCAAGTCCGGCCTTGTCTACAGAACGAGTTCCTGCACAGCCAGGGCTTCACAGGAAAACCCAGTTCTGAAAAATTAAAAAAAAAATTATATGTTGTCCAGTTTTTTGTGGGATTTTGTCTTGGGACATGGATAATTTAGAAGTCTTTTTCTTCTATTGAAAAATGCTAGGATTCCACGGTTTGTGTGGATTTGTCATAGATTTCTGTTGCATTCAGAGAACACATTTTGTAAGCTTTATATACTGTTGACTCATTGGGAATTCTTAGCACAGGTTTAACATTGATATTATAAGCACTTTTGAGAAGAATCTATTCTTTTGAGAAGAATAGATTACCAGCTATCTACTGAGTACAGACTGTGACCTTCCTTACTTTGCAGTTGTTAAGACTCTGTCCTCTCCGGGGACTCTGGGGACTCCAGGCTAGAGGATCTGTCAAATCCTCTTTCTGTCTCATCCTCCAAGGACTTTTAGAGGTTCATTAAGACCCCTGAATTCCCTTTTGATTTCTAGTATGTGGTAACTTCCCTTCATATCTCAGCTCGGAGAGCACAAACAGAGGATAAGAGACAAAGGCAGAGACACGGGAGCAGTCTGGGGAATCTGAGGTAGAGGCACAGAGGCAGTTCGGCAGAAGTCAGTATCAAACAGGAAGAATGAGTCAGTCTGAAGCTGGACAGAGCAATTCAGTCAGAGAAGTTTGTTGCAGGAGTCAGCCAGAGTCTTCCAGAGTGAGAAGAGCTCAGTCAGGAACAGTCAGCTGGCTCAGAAGGTCAGTTTGAATCCACAGCTTGGAGAAGAGTTTGAGCCAGGACAGTGAGTGATTTGATTTGATCCAAAAGAGACAGAGTTCAGTTCACCCCTGAGTTTAGAAGGAGCTAGTCAGAGTGGCTGAGTCAGCAGTAAATATCAAAGGCTTAAATGTTCTAGATAATATGGAGGCTGAAGCCTTCCAGTTCTAGACTTAAGTTTAGATTGTATGGAGGCCAAAATGCTCCAGGGCTCCAGGACTAGGACCAGTGATTGAATCGATAAAGAATAAACCACTTTTTGCCCTGAATCAACTGTTACAGGAGGCCAGAAGAAGGCATCTGATCCTCTGGAACTGGATTTATAATTTTGAGCTCCTGTGTGGGTACTGAAAATAGACCCCAGATCCTCTGCAAGAGCATCTAAGTATCCTTATTCAGTGGGCCATCTCTTCAGTCCGTGAATGAGCTTCTTAAATATTTCAACACATGAACACTCTGAGTGATGTTTAAATCAGGTTTAAATGTTAAACCTTTCTCTCCTTGAGTATTTACTGTTTTATCTTGTTGAGAACTTCAAAATCTTTTCTCTTAGCTTTTTGCGATGTACAGTGTGTTTGTTGTCTCCTCTTGTCCTGCTGTGCAGGAGCTCACCAGAGCTTCTTGCTTGTATCCAACTGTAACCTAGCACCCATTGCTCATCCTTCCCCATCTCTCTCCTACCCTACCTTCCTGGGCTTTCGGTAACTGCAATCCTATTCTTTCTGTTGCTGCTGTTTTTGCTTTTGTTTGATTTAGACAGGGTCTTACTATATAGCCCTGGATGGCCTGGAACTCCCTATAAGTGTCTTATTGGTATTGTAGAAGTTTATTTTTAATTGTGTTTAAAATAATTGTTTCGTGAACTGTTGGGTGAGGGGTGCATAGGTTTTGGCGTTTTATGTTGTTTGCAGGTGTTCAATTTATGTGAGGAATGTTTGATTGCTAATGATCTGCAAGTGCTATCAGTAGAACACCTGAGGAGTTCTGAATCAATAAAAACACCTGAGCTTAGATGCTCAGGGTTCCACTGTCCAGGATGGCACTGGGCATGACGGTAGTTCTCTCTGCTGAGGTCTGGCAGAGTTTGCACGTATGAATATATGTCTCTCGTGTTCTGTCCTTGATGGGCTGCCACAACAGCGAACTACTACATGCTGGCCTCCAACTCACAAAAGCAGAGTCTATCTCTGCCTCCCAACTGTTGGGATTAAAAGTGTGCACCACCATGCCTGGCCAATTCTATTCTTAACTTCTGTGAAGTCAGCAGTTTTTCATTCTCCATGAGGTACTTGGTTTTTGTGCCTAGATTCTTTTGCTAAATATAATGATTCTTAATTTTATTGTTTTGTTGAGAATGACAGATTTATTCTCTTTATTGCTTAACAGTATTCCTGTGAATCTGCTTACCACATTTAAAAATTCATCTATTAGTTGATGTACGCACTCATGTTGTTTCCATTTCTGAGCTACTGCAAATGTCATTGCAATGAATGTGGAAATACAGAGGTTTTAAGAGCATAATTTAATAATGAAAGATACATTTAGTTGACTTAATAAAGACCCTGTAGTTTTAACATTGCTCAAAAGTCCAAAATCCAGTCACTTTCGAGACTGAAGACACTGCCTTAACTATGAACCTCAGCAAAATTAAACAAAACAAAACCTAACAAAAAATCATTATGTGTTGCCAGTATTCAATGGTACAGAACAAACACTCCCATTTCAATCAGGAGAAATGAGTCATAGTCAGGAAAGACCAAGACCCAGCAGGGCAAACTGATTTTTATGGCATGATGCCTGAGATCTGTGCTCCAAGAGCTTTGGGTAGTCCCACCCTTCAAGGCCTGCCATTTAAGACTCCCGTGACCTGTCTCTCGGTCTGGCTCTATTTCGTTTCTCAGAGGATGTTACACCATCCTAGCATCTCCAACACCCTAGGGTCTCCATTGCAACTTAGTTTTTACCTTTCAGACTTCACGAAATGGCCAGAGAGTTCAACCCAGCCACACACAGTCTATGCATTCTGGTGAAGAAGGTGTGGTAGTGAAGAGTGCCTGTAGTTGTGGCAGCAATGGTGTAAGGTAGTTATTGCAGCTAGGAAACACACAGAGAGGGGAGTACTAACTCTCAGCTGCGTTTCCTTTTTTATTCTGTCTAGGCCCCTATCTAACCCTTGGCAAGGTGCTATCACAGTGAGGGTTGGTCATTCCCATCTCAATAAAACCCCTCTAGAAATATCCCCAGATAAATATGCCCAGAAGTATGACCTAGGCATTCTAAATCATTCTAAACTGCATCAAGTTGACAGTCAAGAGTAACTATCACAGGTGTCCATTTCTATCTGCTTGCATGAAGCCTTGGGTTAATTTGCATTGCAAAGAAAGCTAAAAACAAGTGAGATAGTTGCCATGTTAAATTAAGATATTCTTCAATGTATGCAGCTATCAAGACATCTTTCTAAATGCTGTAAACACTTACCATTCTTGCTTGTCAGATAATAGAATAAAATAAAAAAGAATATGGCTTGGAACAGCTATGGCATCCCAGTTGTCTGTGCAGAATGGAATGCTGGGAGAGCAGCAGCCAGGGGAAAACACATTCCTTCTCTGCCTGGCAGAACAGGGGCATGCTTTCCCTGGGGAGCCTGGAAGAAGATTCGAGGTGCCCAGGAGAATAAGGTCATCTTTAATTATGTGCTCGGTAGGTTCTCAGAGACTAGGAAATTTCTTTCCAACGCACAACTTGTGGAAGAATATTTGTGATTGACTATTTCTTCTTTCAATTCTCAGACTGTGTTAGGATCCAAAATGATATCAATATGTAGAAGAAAAGTAAAGGCATAAGTCAGAAAATTAGTAAGGGACTGTGTCTTTAGCAAGTGTACTAAAGGATGCTTTTTGGATTTGCACCCGAAGACTCACAGGTACAAATGCCCACCCAAGTGTCCTACTGATTCTTAGTTTTAAACAGAAAGAACAGTAAATTCACTAACCTACATTAGGGGGATCATACAGTTAGGGAAGACTAGAAAATGGAAAGTTCTTACACAAAATTGCGTACTACCACAATTCAGAAACAGTATTCAGTTCTTTGTTGTTGAAGCAGAGAATCCACAGTATGTATGAGAAACACACAATGGTTTGGGCTTTGAGCTCTGTATTTGTCTTCTTTGCATCATCCTGCTCTTCTGTGGCTCTTATGTTTGCCTCCAAGATGAAGATAACATTTTAGAGGAATCACTTTCTGAGATGAGGCTTAGGAGAGATTTAGGAGTGAGGTGAAGCTCCGATGAGCCTCAACTTTGGTGTCCAGGTTTAATGAAAACATTTCTTTGCAAAATGAAAATTTAGAAAGGGAAAGGAATGGGGCCATGGTACTTAATGAGAGTCACGAGTCACGTTGATCACAGTGGTCTCGAGAGGAAATACTCACCACACGGAAATAAATATGACTAGGCTAACTAACAGAGTTCAGTGGCAAAGCGCCTGATTACGCACAAAACCGTGGATTCAATTTCTAGCATGCAGTTAATGGAGCCTTTCATTCTTTGAGGAGACTGACCTTGCATCACTTTAAAAAACAAAAATAGAAACAGGAAAGTGACAGATAAGGCTATCAGTCTCAAGCCTGGCTAAGGTCTTGTCTACACATTGGTTCCTATTCAAGAGGGATCCACATTTTTCTAGCATCATATTATATTTGGCCCTACAGTGGGACTATGATAAAATCAAGGCTCTCTAGATGACAGAAGATCATTATTTGTAAAAGTTTCAGCACATATTAATGTAATAAATCCAGCTGCCAGAGAAGATGAGGTTGCATGCCGACAAGATTCTTTTTCATTGTTATAATCATTTATTGAAACGACAGAATTGTTTTTAGAGGTTTCTCTTTTTGCAGGCACTTGGAGATGTCCACTTGCATACATAAGACAGTGTGGTCTTGCTCTGTCCTCAAGGTCTTGCTAGCAATTTTCTAACGTGTGGGAAGTCAGTATCCACCTTCTGGCTGCTGTCTTGCTCTGAAGGAGTTATTGGATCTGGCTTTCCCCGGCAGTCACATAGTCCATATAGGAAGGCCAGCTTCGAAGCACTGTAAACGGGTATGGCTTGTATTTTGAAGTGCCAAAACCAAGGTGCCAACAGTGCTTAGTCAAACAAATACCTTGCCAAAAATACACACAGATTCAGTAGAGCTACAGAGTAACTCGGCAAGACATATAAAATACAATGTCCAGAGTCTCGTGGGTCTCACATAACAAGAAGACAGTAATATGAGAGAGATTAAACTTCTTTTTTTCTAATTTTCTGCTTGGCATTGTTCATTTATGAGTCAAGGAATATGTATTTGGGGCTATAAAATTTGGTGATAATGAAATGAGAAAATAAAACAGGTCAGGGACTCTATTAGCTTAGTTGGCTTAGTTAGGGATTTTATTGCCATGAAGAACACCATGACCAAAGGCAACTTGGGGAAGAAAATATTTATTTAAGTTTATAGTTCCACTCCACAGCTCATCATGAAGCGAAGTCAGGGCAGAAACTCAAAACAGGGCAGGAACCTGGAGGCAGGAGCTGATGCAGAGGCCATGGAGGAGTCTTGCTTACCGGCTTGCTCCCCGTGGCTTGCTCAGCCTGCTTTCTTATAGAACCCAGGACCACTAGCCCTGGGGTAGAACCATGCACAATGAACTGGACCCTCCCACCTCAATCATCAGTCAAGAAAATGACCCACAGACTTGCCTACAGGCCAATCTGGTTGGGGCGTTTTCTCAATTGAGATTCCTTCTTCCCAAATGATTCTAGTTCATGTTGACATAACACTAGATATCATACTTGT
This sequence comes from Cricetomys ansorgei, assembly GCA_026225945.1. NCBI lineage: Eukaryota > Metazoa > Chordata > Mammalia > Rodentia > Nesomyidae > Cricetomys > Cricetomys ansorgei. The sequence continues at coordinate 8,658,951 of JAMJFZ010000242.1, forward strand.
ATTATACAAGGATTATCTAAAGTGACAGCACTGATGAAGCACACATAAAATATCCTCTAAGATATTTGTTACTCTGTGTCCATAGCTACTATTGCTACCTTACACATCCGGTTGTCACAGATTTCCAGTGTTTCCTTGCTTGCGCCCTGTGGTCCCTTGCAAGACACACTGCGTGTTCAGTGTTCTGGAACTTGTCTCAATCTGTGATCATCCTGTTTACCTATTTACATGTCCCCCCTACCACACAGACAGACTTAGAATTAAGTTCAGGAAAACCAGGATCTTATTGCCTTAGCTACGATTGCCTTTTGGAATCTAGAACATGCTTTGCCCAGAGAAAGTACTCAACAAATAGTGACTGGACAGATGACTTAACTGTTTCATATGATGAGGCTCTAGAAAGTACTGGTCTCTTAAAATAAGGCAAGGAGAGAGCTGCAGGTTCCAAGGGCTGTAAAAGTGAAAACACTTTAAGGTAAGCTTCATTTTATGTCTAAAAGAAATTATTGGCTCTGTTCATCTTCACCAGACAGCGCTATAACAGAAGCTTTGTGTGTAGTATCTCTGTACTTGGCACTTTGCTTAAAAAACCAAAACACAAGCAACAACCCTATTTTGTAGGTCTCATGCTCTACATATGGCCATAGTTGCATGCCTTATTAATAGTGAACATGTACCCAGCCTTTACCTTATATCCAGTGCTACTAGAAGAGGGAAAAGGTTTATTGACACATTCCAATAAGAACAATATGAAGTAGGAAGCATTATCTTTACAGGCGAGAAGACCGGGATGCCTAAAGGCAAAATCATTTTCCAGGGCCATGCAGATTTGAAACAGTGGAGCTGTCATGTCTGCACAGAGAAACAGTTCCAGAGCCCGTGCTCTTCACCCTGTGACATTCTAAGATTTGTGGTCAGGCTTACATTGAGATGTAAAACTCGGAGAGATGTACCCTTCAGGTACTTGGTATTTTCTTTTCAATTCATCTTTGTAGGTTTGACCAGTTACCAAAGCTGTTTCTCAGTGTTTATGGCTTTATAAGTCTATTTTCAGAGGACCTATCTTATGAGATAGTTGTCAAATGTGAAGAATACCTAATATGAATAACCAGATTCTGGAGGTAAAAGTGGAGGCAAGGGGACCTTGTGTTCAGAACCATCCTCAGCGACACAGTAATATTGCCCCCACCACAAAGGAGCTTTTTCCGTTAGGACCCCCCCTCGCCCCCCAGACAGGGTCTCTTTACGTAGCTCTGGCTGCCCTCCAACCCACTATAGACTGACCAGGCCTCAAACTCAGAGACCCACCTTTCTCTGTCCCCCGAGTGCTAGAATTTAAGTCATGTGCCGCTATGCCGGGCTACCTTAGGCCATTCGCAATGGTAAAAGCAAAAGGATATGGATTAAAGATGTTTATGTTATCATTTTTTCTGCTTGAGTTGAACACTTTGATCCAAACCTAGTGTTCTTTTGTTGTTATTTCTTTTGTCTTGTTTCCCACCATGAGAATTATAAGTTGGCATTTTCTTTCTGATTCATTTGAATAGCTGGCTATCAAAGCCACTTCTCAGTGCTTATGGGTTTGTAAGTCTATTTTCAAGAATGTCGATCATTTTAGATACGCTCTTTAATTGTGAAGATTAGAACAACACGTCCATCATTGTATACTCTCTCTCTTTCTCTCTCTCTCTCTCTTTCTCTTTCTCTCTGGATTAATGCTGACAGCTGACCACACATGCTTAAGAAGACAGCAGGCTCACACAGACTCATTTATAAATTAAATGATTGGGGGCTAAAGGCGAAGTCTGGTTGTAGAGTGCTTCCCTAGCAGGGGAAAGGCACTGAATTCAATGCCTGGAACTGAAAAATATTTTTCCTTTATCTATTGATCATGTTTTTCTCTCCCACATCTGGCTGATCTACTTATGGAAATCTGCTTAGAGAAATTTTTGGGAGATACAGTTAGCTGCTAATATCAAGAGATGATTTTTATCCTGAGAAATAATATTAGATTTACCTGGCAGGGTGACACGTGCTTATAATCCCATCACCCTGGGAGATGAGGCAGGAGGATCTTGAGTTCTGAACAAATCTAGGCTACCTACTGAGACTATGAAAACAAACAAAAGCAAAAACAAAATACTACACATAAACAACAAACAGGACAAAATATAAAGACAGCAACAACAAAAAGAATACTAGGTTTGGATCAAAATTCTGAACTTGAGCATAAAAATAACATATATATATATATATATATATATATATATATATATATATATATATATATATATATATATATTAAAGACAAAGTTTCTCTGTTGTAACTCTGGCTGTCCTATAACTCACTCTGTAGACCAGGCTGGCCTCATACTCATAGAGATCCGCCTGCCTCTGCCTCCTGAGTGCTGAGATTAAAGCATGTGCCACCACTGCTCAGCACAAAAATATTTTATATTTAAAATCTACATTGTAACTTTTGTTTTTACCAGGGCAAAGCGCCCTCCGCTCCCGAGATAGTCTTACTATGTAGCTTGGGGTGGTCTCAAACCCCCTTGTCTCCAGAATGCTGATTATACATATTAGGTATACTGCACATAAGACAAATTTCCTTTGAAAACAGGCTACAAATCCATGAACACTGAGACATAGCTTTGATTGCTGATTAAGTCCACAAGAAAGAAACAACTTACAGTTCTCATCGTGGGAAACCTTATTTTGGTACTAAGTCACAATCATCCGTAGACTACTGTGCGACTTTAGGCAAGTTGTTTAAATAGTCTGGGCCTTAGATTCCTCGGCTGCAAATCAAGGAGTGCAGTGGTCTGTGAGAATGTCATTGTGAAGGGTGAAGACACAAGATACATGCTCATGGGGCCTCTTGAGCAGATGACAGATCATATCACCATCTGCCGGTGCACCCCTCTTCCTTTCACTGACAGGCACACACATAGGCCTTTTGGAACTGGTGTGCACCCCTTCATTAATCATTTAAGAATTTATACCTTATTGCAATCAAGAGCACAGCATTTCAGATCCAGCTTCAAGAATTTTACCACACCACCAATTTCATAGAAAAGTGTAAAAATGCCCATTTCCCCATGGGTTACAATATAATAAGCCCCTTTCCCTCCCCTTTGTTATCCTTCAGTTAGTTATTTCAGCATATCACAGCATTAAAACACTTCCAAGGAAAAGGTCACTCTTTCTCCCATCAAAACATTTCTTTGCTGCTCTGCTCCCAGAGGGGCGCGTGGGAACAACAATCGATAAAAGAAACTCATGGACCGTCTCAGCTCGTCTTTGAGAAATCTTACCAGGCCGATGCTCTTGGCTGTAGTTGAGCACCAATAATTTTTCTCATAATGACATTTTGTAATCACTGAGGGAAAATAACTTCCGACGCGATAATGGGGCTCCATCAGGAATCTTAAAGATCTCCCTTAGAACTTTGACCTTAACCTTTTCTTTCCATATGGGCATTTTAAAATTATGGACTGAAAATAGTGTGTCTTTCAGATCGAAAGTCTAAAGCATTTCCCGTTGGAGTATAGACTACAAAAAGAGCCAAGCAGTGACAGCATTATTTGCTTCTCTGTAAGTTTTAGTTTTTAATGTTTATGTATTTTTTACTATGAATATGAAGAATGGGGATGGGAATATTATTCTACTTCTTTATGACTTTCAATGGTGCCTCTCTCTGGGGTCTAAAACTTCGAACATATTGATCTCTACCAGCTTCGTGTCTCACTGAGAATAGTGATAGGTTATTGTATCCTATTCTGGAATAGGGGAAAATGATGAAGATTTTAAAATATGGGACTACTACTATGGGAATTTTGCAGAGATACACCATGGAGTGGTTGTTACAAATGTCTCTGTGGTCATGAATCTACATGCTCCAGGAAATTGTTTAGAAAAAGGAGATTTCAAACAGGGATAGATACAGTTTGATATTTTTAAGCATGACAGTTTTAGACAATACCCTTAGAAATGTATTAATAAGCGATGAGAGGTGTGAAAAGGGCCTGTAAATAACACTGAAAAGAATGAAAGCAAGCCCTTGATAAACTCTGACTCAGAACTGTGTGTTCTGTCCAGAGCCCATCATGTCATTTGATTAATTAAAAAATTAAATTTTTTAAATCAAGATGAAGACATAGGTTTGAGGTTCACTGGATTTTAATATTTGGGAAGATCTTTTGAAATGGAAGTTTTTAAATAGTATGTGATATTCCATATAATAAAGGAATACAAATACACCACAGAGGCACGGTAATAAAATAAACACAAACATCTCTTTTATGTAGACCATGCAAACTACTCATCCCATTGTTAGGATTTAGGTGCCTCACCCGCAGACTTTGGAGGTAAATACTATCTTAAATTTTATGTTGCATGATTTTGTGTTCCATAGAAAATATCACTACATATATACTTTCTTCCTGAATTGATTTTATATCCTATTATGTTTTTTATATTGTTATTGCATGAATAGTTGATTCATTCATTTTCACTGTTATACAATAATCCCCTGTATATCATCATTTATGTATCTATTCTCCTGTTAGCAGATACTTGGAGTATTCTTGGCTTTTTTAAATAATATTTAAGATTATAATATAATTATATCATTTCCCCCTTCCTCTGTCCAGACCCTCCCACATGCCCCTCCCCTGCTCTCTTTCAAATTTATGGCCCCTTTTTCTTTGTCATTGTGTGTGTGTGTGTGTGTGTGTGTGTATGTGGTATTCCAAAATGCATAAGTGCAGCCTATTCACCTGCATAATGTTCCTTGTATGTTTTCAGGGTTTCTGATATTGTAAGAAGTGCCAAGATGGTTCTTGTGTTGTTCTTCTGAACAACAGAGGCAACAATTCCTCACCACTCTAAGTCTGGGAGAAGCAGTTCTGAGATGTATAATTTGAATGGTATGGAAATACACCAGGTTATTTTACAAGAGGAGTCACACTTGCCATCTGATGGGGGCATCCTGGGACCTGTCTCCTACTCCATTCAGAACACTTTTACTTTTTCACTTTATACTTTGCCCACACTACAGCTAAGAGAAGGAAAAAAACTGAAACTTTGATTTTGTGCTTCCTCTTATAAGTGAACAGGAAGAAGAAACCTGCAGGACATATTACTGTCCTACCTATCTGGCTTATTACAAAGAAGGCAGGGTATGTGACAGCTACACTCCAGAGAGCACCAGAGCATACCTCCCTAGTGGCTGCAGCGTAGAAATCATGCAGGATTCTTGGGAAGCAAGTGGGTGCCTAGAAGATTAATGACAAACATCTTCTTTTGCCTCTTTCTCAGATAACACAGGGTAAAGTGAGACAATTTAATGTCCCCTGTTAGAGCCTTGATTATCCTGCCTCACAGGCATCTCTTTGTGCAAATGTTCTAGGGCTATACCTCTAAATGTGTGTAGGTATCTGAGATCTTTTTAGAAGATCTTCTTTTCTCTCTCTTTTCCTCTCTTGAGATAGTGTATCACTCTGTATCCCAGACTGACCTTGAACCCTTGCCTCTGCATCCTAAGTGCCAAGATTACTGACACGAGTTACAATGCCTGGCAAGATCTTGATTTCTTAGGCATGTTTGTAAAGTTGTATATTCTTGGAACATAAGTCAAGATGCTTGTGTTAGTCCAGTCAAAATCTATTAGGATTGAGTTGATACTTTGATTGAAACAGAATTCATTTACCCGCATGAGAAACATGGCACATAGAAACCTATAATAAATTTTCATGCTGTGAACTGAATGAAAATAGGTTTTTATAATTGAATTTCTTTGATGTGTCTCACATTTGCATCTTGGGGAAAATGGAAAATTTACAATAGACTTGATATGAGTTGCTCATCTGTAAAAAATATTTTAATGACAGAGGTTCTACAATCACTGAAAGGGATAGAGGAATAAGAACGGGCCAGACAGTCCTCCTTTATGAAGAACCGATTAAGGAAAGCTACAGCACTGGTTCTATGTAAAACTGGTGCAAATTTCAAGAAATATATTGGAATAGAGTGAACCCTTGAACCACAAAACCTGAATCATATTTATTTGATTTTTCCAAGAAGTATGGCTCAGAGATGAACTGAGTCCAGCAAGACTCTATATTATCTCACCTTGAAAATCTAAGATGTTCTGTACTAACTGGAGGACTAAGGTTTTTCAGCTGCTGGGCAAGCACCCGTGACTACCTAACCAGAATGTCGGGATTTGTCTTATTCTTTTCACCACACGAATTCATGGCAAACATGAAATGGATCCTGGTAGAAAGAATGTAGCCAACTGTCCCATGCATGTCCTGTTTTCATTATCTATGATGGAAAGGAAAGAAAATGTGCTGAAACAGCCACAGAACTTCAAGTACAACTTTTTAAAAGAGTTGTGCAAGTTGAATTTACATGTATTTGATAATTATGAAAAACAACAAGAATAGTGATTACTGTCTATGAATGTTCTAGGAACTGGATTGGACACTTTTTACTACATCTTTTGAGCAGATATAGATGATGTGACGTTATGTTCATGTCACAGATGGGTAAACTGAGGCATGTCATTTTTCTCTCATGCCTCAGAAATGACAGCCCTGTAATGCAGGGCCGGTTCAGTGTGTGTTCTCACCTGCTATACAATAACACACACACACACACACACACACACACACACATACATTCCCTCCAAATATTTGGTCTATGATTTAATTTTTAGATTTTTTACAAATAAAACATATGCTTTCAACTGAAAGCAAAGACTATTGTATATTATATTATACTATATATTAATATATTGTATACTATGTCTTATTATATTATACTACATACTATATATAGTATACCATATATTACTTTCATAAGTGAAGTCAGTGTCTCTAAAATAAACAAATATTGAGTTGTGTTTATTGCTAGAAAAATATAGAGACATTGAAAACAGTTAGGGAAAGTATTGCATTACAGCTGTGCACTTGTGAAAACTATACTGTCTGTTATTGAACCCTGAAATAGTCTTAAATCATCTAGTCCATGCTGAGCTGGAAGAAAATTGTATTGTTCACCTAACCACTGCCAGAACTCCACGTGGACAGAGAACTCTGTACATGGCAAGGACCTTAGAAACTGGTTTGTCTTTTCTTCAAGGAGTCAGTGCCTGCCCACCCGGCTCCTGAAGGTTCCCCTCATCGAAAGTAACACAACGAAACACAACTTCAGGGCTCGGGGGGATGGCTCAGTGCATTAAGTGTTTGCTTTACAAGAGCGAGTACTAGAGTTTAGGTCCCCAGCATTCAGGTAAAAGCCAGGCATGGTGTTACTTTTGGGTAATTCCATCACTGCAGAGAAGACACAGGTGAATCTCAAAGGCTCGCTGGTCAGCCAGTGGAGTCAAAATGGTAGGCACCAGGTTTCAAAGAGAGATCCTTTCTCGAAAAATAAGATGGAGGGTAAGAGAGGAAAATGTCTAATGTCAACCTATGACCTCCACACATGTACACGTGAATGACTGTACTTGCATGCATACAACACAGAGAGAGAGAGAGAGAGAGATACACATGAAATCAAAACTAAACAAAGAAAAACCTAGCTTCCCACACTTCTCCCTCATTCCTTACCTTTGACCTTCATGTATATTTCCTCGTATTGAAATATGTTTAATTCCTTGTTGATTTAGCCAACACTTTATACATTTCAGTGATGGTCAGGTCTCCTTGTGGTGTGGCTAATTTCTGTTGGAGGGTACACAGCTAGAGATTCCTCCACTGTTCCTACATGAGCGGCATTCTCTAAAGATAACTGCATCATGCTGTAACTCATTTTTGAAGTCAGGACATGCCACTCTTACCTCTTCTCGATAGGATTATGTCCTAACGTGCCACACCTGCAGATTGTTTACGTGTCTCACATCGCATATTGTGGTCCTAGTAAGTGGAAAAATAACAGACAGACCCAGGGTAACTCTACACTGCAGCAAAATTTAGCTTGGTATCTTGAAAATAGTCATACTATTTTGGGATTTTACAGTAAACCAAGCCCAGACAGCAGACCATAGAGGCGATTTACAAGTTATCAAATTGCCCGAGTGAGATAAGGCAGCTCATAAATGATTCAGTGGTGTTTGCAGGATAAATCTCATTTCTCATACACATGGAACCAGGGAAGAGTCTGTGGTGTTCGTAGCCCTTGATAATGGAAGAGAGGAATACATGTCACATTAAGAACCTGACGTGACATTAGAGTGCTATAAAATGTTCAATTAAACATGGCAACCACAGGACAAATGGTACCCAGGGTACGGCTCTTTGTTTGCCTTTAAGAACTTTAATGTGTCTTATTTATTGAGGGCAAACAACATAAGGATAGTAAAGTGACAGCCTCCGACCCATCTGAAAATATTTGTGTTAGTGTCAAGACAAATGATAAATGGGGCTGCCTCAGGATCTTAGCCTTTTTGAAAGATGGACAGAGTTATGTTTGGTGGATTGCACCTTCCGGAATTAGAACCGACTTAAGGAAAACTGCTCAGCATCTATCTTATTTCAAGCAGATTGTCAAGAGGAAAAAATGACCAGGGAGGGACATTTGTAGAGTGAGGAAGAGAAGATGAGAGGAGTGATTGTGTGTGTGTGTATGTGAGGGGGCAGGGGTGAAACAAGTAGGAAAAACCTGCACATTTTAAACTCTCAAGATCAGCTGTCGCTTAGAACCTTGCCTGCTCCAGAACTTGACACGCAGGCTTACTCTCTGGGGGACTTCGCTTGCTGCTCTGCGGGCAGATCACGACTACTGAGCTGTGACGCCCCAGCACTTGCCTGACCTGATATAATGGGCAGCTATTTACTGCAAACAAGGTAGATGGAAGAACATAGGCTTAAATGATGCTCTGGTGTAAGCGGGAATCCACTGGGATCTCCTGCAAACCAGTCAATCTTCTGTTTTCTTTTTTCCAAATTCCGCCTCCTTCTTCTCGGTTGGGACTATTTATTTCTTTCCCTCAGGGCCAAACCACAGATGCCTGACTCCACAAGATGCTCCTTTTCACTCCGACCCCCCTCCACTTCCCACCCAAGATCAATAGAATGAGTTAAAGGAGCAATTGCATGACAATAAATAAAAAAGAGAGCTAAGTGTGGATACCACCACTTCCAAGCTGACGGCTTTCTGGTGTGTTTTTATCCATTACCAAGGTAAGGGGGTGGGGGGGGGAGAAAAAGAAAGTTAAAAAAGGAAAGAATAGCCCTAGGAGGCCTTCTGGCTACGCTGTCAGATCGCTTCAATGAGAAGCCCAATCAGACTTGATTTGTGAAGGGTGTCAGGGCTGTGGCGCATCATGTAAGTGTTGTGTTCTGTTACATGATACCGATCCTTTCCAAGCTGAAGGCCCCTCGTGTGTGTTGCTGAGGCTAGTGGATGCTTATTTTTCCAGCATCTATATTTTATGGCCAAGGGGAAGAATTAAAATAAGATGCCTTGGGTACTGAACATGAGCAGGCACACAACCAAGGAACTTGAAGTTTTTGTCCCTACTGTCCTCCTTAGCAGAGGAGATCACCCTGGAAGTCTTTCTTTTGGTGCTTCTTGCTTTATCAAACAGTCCCAGAATATTTGATCCATGTCGTATTTGTTCCCAGCTAAGTGAGTCAAGGCTAGGCAAGTGTATGCGAACAACGTGAGAGTCCATTTTCCAAGGTCATAGCATCAGTAGTACTACTGTCTCCAAATTTCCTGACTTCTGAATTGGTCCCCTTCACCTCTGGACTTGGGAGGCTGTCTTCTCATGGAGTCTTGGAAAGATTTATACAGTGCAGGTTAGTTTTCAAAACTGTTAATTTGTTCTCAGCCTTCAGAGAGTTAGTGCACAGCCTCTGTCAGTGAATTTCTTTACAAATTAAAAACTCAAGCAGGAGGCTCTGGTTCTCATTGGAAACCAATACTAGCCCCTTGCCTGGGAGTAAGCTTACTTACGTTAGCTGTAGAGTAGAGAGACCGTTTGCAATTTTATTATTACATGTTATAGTTCTGTTGGACCTTCACACCAGGCTGAGCTAAAGGTCTTGGATTCTTAAGCTTTCCATAAACCAAGGAATCCATCTTTTCCCTCCAGTTCTCCTTATTCATTCTTTTTGAAACTTTAATGAAATGGTCCTGTCAGTAATTATTTGCAGTTACGTAGAACAATAGTAAAGCAGGCATTGGTAGTCTGCATACGACTTCCCCTGCCCCAGACCATCGAGGTGATCCTTTGTCCTTCCCCATAGCTATTAACTGCAGTGGCATTACTACGTCACAGTGTATTTGTCCTTCCTGCTCCTATGGGTATCAGTACATGCTGGCATTAAGGGATTGGATAGGTTTTTCCTTTTCTTTTCTTCTCTTCCTCTCCCTTTAGCAATTTCCCTGAGTCTGACTTTTTCCTGTGACCTTCAGCTGGGCTCTGAGAAGGCTGGCCACGTTTCTTTATACTGAGAGCACAATAGTCAATTCTTCTTTTTCTTCTTCTCTTCCTCCTCCTCCTCCTCCTCCTCCTTCTCCTCCTCCTCTTTCTTCTTTTTTAGGCTGCCAAGAGTGACATCATATTCTGGGTTACTTTCATATTTTCAAATAAATTATTTCCAAGACTTTTATTCTCATATCTGCTCTGAGAAATTCCATTCTTGGCCCTGAGGGTGATCTGTCAGCACATTGGCCAGAGTACATTTTCACAGCTACAGTTTCACCCTGAAGAAATAGAATAAAAAGGCAGTGTTTGTGCAGTGAAGGGACAGGGTAGGGGTTTTCTTTACCCCAACCACAACTAAACATTGTTAAGTGAGTATATTTTAAATTAGAAAGTGAAGAAAGGAAGGAATGGTTGCATAGACATGTACAGTCTTGGGTCATTTTCTTCCTTTATAACAACAGAGACAATCTTATCTCAATCCCGGAGTCACAGGGTACAATATATGGGACAAACATCCCAATAGCTAGTGGGGGAAGCACGACTCACAAAAGTACGCAATTTCCTGCTTTTATAATATTCATCCCATAGGCCATGCACATGGGTGTAAGAAATGAGCGGGGCTGAAATGGGATTTTGAGTCTCTACTGTAAGTTGCACACACAGTTAAGTGATGTATATGTGAGTTGTCTGCTTGTCTGTGCTCACTCTCCCTACAGCTGATTTTGAGGCAGTTTGTCCTCATAAACCAGGCTGGACTTGAGCTTGTGCTCCTCCTGCTGCTACTTCCCGAGTGCTGGGATCATTAGCATGCCCATCCTGCTTGCCAACTTGTATTCAAGTGACATAGAAAGTAGTACGTATACACTTTGAAATATGTTAGCTATTTCTTCAGTCATGCAGAGGTGTCTAGCCTTTTGACCTTGCTACATAATGCTGTGGTCTGCAAATGTTTTGTTCTGTAGCCATAGTAGCTATCCAGGGATGCCCGAGGAGGTCCCCGGGCATGGGCTGGACATTCCCAAAAACAAGTATTACTGTCATTCTAAGTCAGATTACTCTGTGATGCTTTCTCATGGGCATGTCCAACCTGTGGCTTTGTAGGCACAGGACAGTTATGGCAGAGGATATGGCCCAATATATAAGAGTAAACTTACCTAAAATACATTGTGAGATTTTTAAAATAATATTTCTTGTAGTTTAATTTATGTGTTTTTGAGTGTAAATTTTCTGTAGATGATACCATCATGTTGCAATAGCAGAAGGTTAGACATTTCCTGTATATTATAGCCATATCTGGCTTCTACTAGGTGCTGGACGTGCTTACCTTACCGCTCCTAAACTAAACACCAGATGTGAGAATTCAAAAAGTATTTCGGCATTGCCAGATATCCCTGGGGGACAATGTTTGCCAAGGCCAGAAGTCACTATGGTAAAGTAATTGATGACTTTGACTTTGAGTTTTTCTCTTCCTGGCAGATCAGTGTTTGGGGCACCTTTACCTTGAAGACTTGAAGTCACTCTCAGCCATGGAAGTGTGATGTTCAACAATTCTTCCAGGAAAAAATCTTCCAGAAGTGTCTCCAGCTGTCCAGCCATGATGCTGAGGCCATGTTTTCCCTGGACTGGCCCTAGTCAATGACTCAGAACAGTGTGGGTACTGAAACTTGTTCCTTTTTGCTGACAAGACACCCCTCAAATGGTACTCCCAGTTAGCATGACTGACACTGCCTCAGGGGTACATGGCCACCTGAGAGTCTTTCCAGCCTTCATTCCTCCTCCGCCATTTCCAGCTGTAAGCTACTGCCTGGTCTGGAGATTTCACGGGCCTCACCCGCCTCCTCCTTTGCATGGTTCACAAGCTTAGTGCACAATAATTCCATGAAGTTCTAGTTTTGTCTTGGATGTTGTGCATTTCCCAACTTGCCTTAGCTGCCATGGTTTGACTGCCTTTCTACCTGTCTCCAATTTTTAGTGTATAGTTTATTTAAAAAGAACAATTTTAATTGACAGTTAATAGCTACATATTTCTGGGGCACAGTGTAATAATAATTTATACATGTATATATTCTATGTAGTAGTGAAACCAGTATGATTAATTAGCATTTCCATCTCCTTCTGATAATGGAAGAACATGTAAAATATATATTATAAATGTTTTGCGTTTTAGGGAGGAGTCTCACAGTACAGCCCAGACTGACCTTGAACTCATGATTCTGCTGCTTCAGTCTCTTAAGTGTTGTGATTACAAGCAAGCGCCACCAAGCCTGGCTGCAATATTACTTTTTGAAAAGGATTTTTAAAAAGTCAAATGTCAACTGAGTGGTGATAACACACGCCTTTAATCCCAGCACTCAGGAGGCAGAGGCAGGCGGATCTCTGTGAGTTTGAGGCCAGCCTGGTCTACAGGGTGAGTTCCAGGACAGCCAGAGTTACAACAGAGAAACCCTGTCTAGAACCACTCCCCCCAAAAAAAAAGTCAAATGCCCTTTTCCCACTGAAAGATCAAATGAAAGATTGCATTAAAGGAGGCTCAAGTAACACCCGATCTTAGGCTTGAAGAACACTCGGATCCAGGACAAGCTGCAAGGGAAGTGAATTCAAAGAGAAGGAACAGGAGGTAAATACAGAGATCAGCAACTGAGAGTCACAGTGACGAAAGTGAGAATAGCTACTATGGGTTTTGCTATATGGGGTGGAGAAAAGCCTAGGAAACTGCATTAAGCAGTTTGTACTTTATTTTGAGGGTGGTGAATTCATGAAAGCCTTAGACGTTAGAAAAAATATACTTTAGTTGTAGTGAGGAGAAGGACGTCAGGGGACAAAATGGAGACATGGCCTCTGTCACCCTAATGTCCGTAGTGACGATGGTCTTCAAGACAACGCTTGTTTCACAGTTGGAAGAAGCAGTGTGATCATTTTGTTTGCAAATGGCAGATGGGCAGAGGATATGGCCAGCACAGACAAAGCTGGTGAGCTCAATTTATGACAGGTTGGGACAGTCCAACATATCTAGAACCCAGGAGAGAGAAGACATTTGTCAAGTGTGGGGATGCTGAGGGGATGGAGTCTGTGTGCTTGTGCTGGGAGGGCGACTGCTTTGGGACAGGGAGTGGGCAGAGGACTCTACCCACACTCACACAAGGTCAATTAAGGGAGAAGCTTGCATCAGAGACCAAGAAGGAATAGTCAGGAAAGTAAGAGGAAATCCTAGGCGTGAGACTCCAGAGCCAACGGAAGTATAGTATCTGAGGCTATGAGAGACAGTAAGAGCAACTGTGCAGCCATTTTGGAATGGCTGTTCTAACTGTATAGAAGTTCCTTAGGATGGATAGATTTGGGGTCAGGTTAATTTTGGTGTGTGATTCTTTTTTATGTGTGGGATCTTTCTAATAAAGTTTTAATAGAGGAATAAATAAAGCAAGAACTTGGAAATAGATTTTCTTTTGAAAACCCCATTGTATCACTCTTCAGATGGAAAAGCAAAATGGGTTGGGGCTGTAGTTTAGTGATACAACTCATGCCTGTCATTTACAAAGCCCTGGGCTCAGGTCTCAGCCCAGCAACCTAATGAGAAATTCGTTGAAAATATTACTTCCTCCAATAGCTTGCGTTTCTGTGTACAATACCAATCTGAATTCCTTTCCCCAGCTGAGAGATCCCATCCCCTCCCTGCCTCGCGGTAGCCGTTCTGTATTCTTTCCTTTGCTGCTACAAATAGCAATCCTGGCTTTCTCACTGTTGCCCAGACTCTGAAATCATAGCTACGGCAGTGTCTCTGCTAACGTCATTGCAATATGTGCTCTTTGAAGCTCTTTGCACGGTTGCTTCTTCACTCGGATCTCAGATCAATTGTTATATCGTTAACAGCTTTTCCTGACACACAAATAACACAGCCTCTAGCCAGCACACTACCCAGGTTGGTGTCATCACAGGAGTTTCTGTTGACATTTTAGGGGCCTCTGATTTCAGAATAATCTCTTTAGAGGTAGGAACCAGTTTCTCTTAGTCTAAGGTCTACATTGTCAAAAAAAAAAAAAAAAAAAATGATGGGAGGAAACCAGACTTCCAAGTTTTGAGAGTTAGAGCAGACAAGGAAATAAAATTGCCATGAAGAAACAGAAATATTGGATCTACAGGAAAATTATTATTTGAGGTTCTGTAATTTTTTTTTTTCTCCTTCCAGGTCAGTAGACATGGGAGGCACTAGAAGGCTGACGTTTAGGATGCAATGTCTGGGATTTTCCAGATAAAGAATGGAAGGACAGTGGGTCTAGGGGTGAGTGAGGCGGTAGAGTAAGACTTTGGATGCAAAAGTGAAGTTTCAGTAGATTTGAACCTTTTATGAAGAGAAAAAAATCGGTGTTATTGGAGCAACCGCTGATACAGTTGTGAGGACAGGAGGCCGAGGTCAGACAAGAACAGTCAGTACTCACCACACTCAGTGCCACAGGCACAGAAAGTCTAGATGTGGCTGTAGCACAGATGACAGAATAGCCTGGGCTATGGGAGGCGAGGAAGGAAAAGAGCCATAAGCCCAGGGAGTTGGTCAGTCTGTCTCACTGATGCCATTGGTACCAGGAGGGTTGGTAAGCTTGCAGTGGAGAGAAGAGGCTCAGCAGATGAGCACGAACTACAGTGAGTGGGACAAGTGGCTGGTACGTGAGTGCGAGCCAGCAGTTTGAGGACGTAAGGCAGTGTAAGCATATAGCCGTGTGAAGGAGGCAGTGTCTTCTCCATAAGGGAGGAGAGAGAATCCTGAGAATAGGAAGATGTCGTTTCTTCTCCTGACCCTGGCATTCTGGCTTTTCCTTCGAGCCACAAATCCAGGGACAAGTCTTATGAGGGTTTATAACTGGGAGTTTCACCTTAACTGAAGGATCAAGAAAAGTCTCATTAAGGAAACAACTAAGTTGAGGTCTATGCAGTGTTAGGAATTCAAACACGTGGTAGCACACGCCTTTAATTCCAGCACTTGGGAGGTAGAGGCAGATCTCTGAGTTCTAGGCCAGCCTCATCTACAGAGTGAGTTCCAGGACAACCAGAGTTACAACAGAGAAACCTTGTCTCAAACAAAACAAAACAAAACAGAACAGAACAAAACAAAACACGCATACGTAAGAGAGTGGCTGGAAGAGACCCAGAGGAGTGAGAGAATTACAGATGGGGCCAAAAGCTTCACCATGAAGGTTGTGTGTTGTTGTTATTCCTGCTTCACCTTGTCGTTTGTTCTCGCTATTATTTCAAACAGTGGCCACAGGTTATGATGTAACTCAGTCCCAGAGCTGATGCTGCCTCTCCCCAGGATAGCTGCAGCCTTCACAGCAAAATCATTGCACCTGGAGGCTTATGTTCCCATTCATTCTGAGAACCTGGCTGAGCCATGGGTGATGAGAACGCTTTTACACTGTGGTTTTCTGTAGGATTTCTGAGACGAGGATGAGAAAGAGCTACAGGTTCTAGCAGCTTCTCTCCAAGGTGTTGTGACTGCCTCCCGTATCTGCCCTGCCTCTGCTGTCACCTACACAGGGCCATCAGTCAGTGACAGCACAGGCCTGTTCCCGAGCCTCTCAGTTTTCTCTAGTGGCATTTTTGGGAAGAAGGGAGCTGTCTCATTTCTGACATTGTTTTTCAAAAGCAAAAACAGTGTTTGGATCTCCAGCAGTTTTAAAAATATAGTCCAAGATGATGGTGGTGTCATCCCTATGTAATCCTGTCAGGGATGAATCACTTCACTCTCTGGTCTGAATCGTTGCAAAATTTGCAGGAATGCAGAATTCACATTTTTCCCACTGGAAGAATTCGATCTGCTCCAAATGTGAGGGAAACCTGGGACAATTGCAAATATGACTTCTCCGAGCCCCGGCAGCTGGTAGATTCTGTAGCTCTGTCTCCACTACATAGGTGTTGTTAGTTGACTTTGGGAAAGACAGCCTCAAGGCTACTATGTCATAAAATAATAAACAAACAAACAAATGACAAGGTAAAGAAGGAAGTGAGTGGTTAGGAATAACAACATCACGATGGAGCTTTGGCCTCATCTACTCCTTCAAATGGTAGGAATTTGAATTCCTAACATTGCACAGATCTCAACTTTGTTGTCCTTTCCTTAATGAGACTTTCCTTGGTCTTCCAGTTAGGATGAAATTTCTCAATTGTCAACTCTCATAAGATTGGTTACCTGTCATTTAGAGTGTTCGCCACATTTTCAGTTTTAATTTCATCCGAGTTAATCTTCTTGCTCAGTGCTGCTGCTCTTACTGAGAGTGATCCACAGGTGTCGTCTCTATTATAGACCTAAGACCTGGCACAGAGCGAGCACTCACCAAACAATATAAATACAAATTATACATTGAGTGAGTGAATAGATTCAACTCCCCCCTACCCCCCCAACGAAAGACATGGGATTTCCACTCTGAGACTTTTTTTAGAGATTTCCCCGTATGCTATATGAGTGTTATTGCTCATCTAGATTAATGGAAGACTAGGTTTCATTTTCTTTGCCAGAGATATATTGTGGCAATTCTGTGACGAGAATTTCCCAACTTTCTTGAGATATTTGTGGAACAAATCTGTACCTCTTCTTGTTTTCAGTTGTGTATATTTAACTGCTGTTCACCCCCTCCCCCACCAACGCCCTTCTGGGGTTCAGAAAATGGAAATTTTCTTTTGATCACTGTCCCTAGAGACCTCTCTGCCTAAATTCCACAATATCAAATAATGCGATTCAAGATTTCAAGACCAAATAACAGAAATTATAGAAAATATTTGATGTTACAAAGGACGAACTCTCTAAACTAATGGAATTTCGTATTTTAATTAAAGGTCTCTTTCTTGTGTGATTGAAAACATATTTGCACTGTGAGTCTAGACTGAATTCAGACAGCTCTAGAAGACTTAAATATCAGAGGTGATCCAAGAAAGACTGAAGGTAGTTTTGCACGACTCTATGTAACTCTAACGCACTGTGGGTTACATTTTCACAGAGGTGGTTTGCATGACTATGTAACTCTAATGCACCATGGGGTTATATTTTCATAACCTTCAGACAGACTCTGCACACAAAAGACTCCTTGCTCTGCATCCTCTCCCTTTAAGTAGTCAAGGACTTTTGAGTAGATTTAGCATGAATAGTCAGCCATACCTGCCTGGCACTGTTTTGCTAAGCCATGTGGCCTGCTCTAACGCATCATTGGCACCGTCACCAAGGCTGAGAAATGATCATTCTGACACCTATAGCTCCCTTAGGCTGAATAATTTGTCTCTTTTAGTTCCAGGATACTCTAATGCTGGTGGTTTTTTCCCCCCCAGTTTCTGCCCTGATACCTAAGCTTTTGGACTTTATGAAACTCTTAGAAACATTTGATGCTTTGAACAAATGACTTAAAATCTGGGGCAGAGCTCTTTGGAGACCATGTGTAAGGGGAATAATGTTAATGTTGAAACTGGGCGCTTGTCTCTGAGCAGGTGCCTTTCTCTAGCACACCGGGCGTCCTCGCCCAGTGAACCCTTGCCTCTCATCTGTCAGGTCCTTGCTGCAGGTAATCTGCTTTGTTGTGTTTTTGTCTTTTGTTCTATCCGCTTGCCAACAGCTCCTTGCACAAACAAGTGCTTATGCTGATATCAAGATAGCCAACCTTAAAAAGGGTGTAGTGATCAGTATCCATCATCTTTCAAAGTGCCTTGTCACTACATCAATTAATACAATTGAGCAAAAAATGTCACGAGCAGGGTGGAAAACCCTTTTCGTAGCCTTTCAGGGGGAAGTTTACTTCCAGCTTTTTTCCCTTGCATTAGCTCCTGTCATCTACAAAACAACAGAACCCAGTGGTGTCAATTATATTTGATTGACTGAGTAAAGCACACACACAAATAAGCGAAAACAATGGACACAAAAATCCATATATGACTCCCCTTGTCAGAGAGAATGCTTGTCTTCTCCATTTTCATGCGGCACGGTGTCCTGCTGCTCCAGGCTTAAATGTTTCCTTCAGCCCCCAAACTATCACCAATTAAGTTAGCAAGGTCTTCAAAGGTGTCAAACGACTCCCTAGGCAATCGGCTCTAACTGCTGTTCAATAAATGAGGTCTAATTTATCAGTTTAACTTCACTTCTAAAAACCAAATGCTTCACAGTGCTGGCCTCCATTTTCTTACAGTGTGAGGGGCTGTATGAGACAGCAGGGCGGTGGGTGGCACGGAACAGTGATGGTGCATATCCTAACCATGGCCACATTTTACTGGGGACTCCCCACCCTTTTGTAATTCCAGTGTGCACCCTCCAGGATTGCACGTTTTGTACTTCCTGGCACACATACATGCACAGAATCCCCACAGGCCAACAGAAAACATCCTGAACAGCATTCATATTTAAAAAACAAAAACTGCTGGGGGTTTAAGTTTGACAGCAGCACAGGAGTTGAAGTGAGCTCCGATTTCCAGCATAGGAAACGGGTACATGGGCTTTTGCTCCTAAATAAATTAACTGATACAGATTTGACCAAAAGATTTAGTTAAGTGGAAAGTCTTAGAAATAAATGGGCCAGAAATCTGAATTAACTGTTCATGAGTGAAAATCATTCAAAGCTATTGACGAGATAAAAACACTCTACGGTATAAAGCTCAAACATGCTAACTGCGTTAAAGTCATTTGTGAGTAGTACATCTTAGTATCAAACAATGGCGATGAGCAAGACGCATAATACACGCTTGTAGATAGATTTGGACAGAAACAGGTTGAAGCTTACGGGGACGGCAACGACAAGCAAGCAATCAAACCAACACTGAAGGCTGCTAGACAGGGCTACTGTGAGCACCCTAGTTCACCTGCAGGGTGTTAACATGGAATCTTTCATGGTGTCTTTTGTGTGTCATGTGTATATACTGTAGATCTCATTGTAATAAGAATCCTGTTGACATCAGAACCTGGAGGGACTTCTAGATTGTTATTTCCTGTAATAATAATAATAATAATAATAATAATAATAATAATAATAATAAAACAACAACAAATGGATGATAGCAGAAACAAGGACAGTTTACTTAGAAATCCCGCGTATGGTAGCACACTCCTATAATCCCAGTACTTGGGAAGTAGAGGTAGGAGGATCAGGAGTTCAAGTCAGTCCAGAGATAATAGGTTCGAGGTCAATTTGAGTTTTTTAAGACCCTGTCTCAAAATAGCGATGGTAATAGTGATAATAACAATGTTGCTAATAGTATACTAAAGAAAACACAAAGAGAGTATGTTGGTTAGAGATGGAAAGAAGTTTGGAAGCTAAGTGGTGCCATTCTCAGAGGGTTGACCCTCTCTTGAGTCATCTGCAGAACACTGCCTTTCTTGTGCGCATGCACATGTGCTCATACATGAGTGCACACACACACACACACATTCACACACACTGTGCGGTATTTCCATGTATGCTCTCTCTGCTACACACTGCCTTTAGTTGGGGAAGTTTCCACTTTTCCTTTCTGCCAACTGGCTTCTCTTGTAGGACTATCTTACAGCCTCTGTGAGATTATTTTCAGACCCTTCCCTTTATCCTATTCTCCTTCCTCAGGAAGATTTTCAAACTTATATTTCCATACCGGCCAAGGGATAATTGGGGTTTATCTAAAAATTACACTTCTAAGTAAATTTTAGAGACTCATTTTGGACTCTCAACATTTTCCCATGACTCTAAAGTGTCTCTAAGAGACACCCGTGTGTGGTAGGCCCAGGAGGTGGATGCTATTAGCGACTGGCTTTTTTGCTTGCCTCTGTTAGAACTTTAGCTTTGCCCTAATCTAGCTGAGGCATTCATCTGCTTAAAGATGAATTAGAATTTTTGTTTCAGAATTTTATAGAGGGAAGAATAATCCTATAAACTGTGGGGGTTGGGACCCTCGCCCTGGGCCTAAGACTCAGGTCCCTAGTATAGAAAAAGCAGCTAAGGAGCCAAACTTTAGTGAGGCTTCTAAGAGCACCAAAATTGTATAGGCCCAAGTCAGGGGCAGTGTGACCCAGAACAGTTCCCAGAGTTAAAGAAAAACAATTTCTGTAAGAAAAACACTTTCTAAGACAAATAAGACGGCCTTGGGCTAAAAGAGTTTCCCCACGTAGACAGCCCATGGCCTCGGGCTAAGGGTCTTCCCCCCACCCACATAGACTAAGACCCTAAAGTTTACATTTTCTAGGAGCCCACAACCTTGCTATATGCCAGCACCAATCAGTTTAAAGGTTAACTGGCCCCTACCTATTAAAATGGGAAAACAATTTGGGGACCAATGGACTTGTACCAACTCAGTTTGTGCCTAGCAACCATTTGAACTGTAAATAAAAAGGCTTGCTTTTTGCTCCTCGGGGCCGCTTCTATCCTGCGTGTTGGAACGGTCCCAGTGCACTGGAATAAATCCTCTTGCTATTTGCATCGATATCCCGTCTGTGAGTCTCTGTGGGGGTGCGGCGTTCCAGTTTGGGCCCTTGGGGTCCAACAAAACCAAGCTTAGGATTGTATTTTACAGATCCTGCAATTTTCCCATTAGCATTTCAAGAGCAACCCCCGGGCACAATGGGCCCTCTTACTTTTGTTGCTACGTCATTACTGTGACTTTGCTACTGTTGTGAATAGTGATGTAAATATCTAATATCCAGATGAGGTCTTAGGCGATCCCTGTGAAAGGGTCGTTTGATTCCCCAAAGGGGTTGCAACCCACAGGTTGAAAAATGCTGGTCTAGCGTGAGGGGCTCCTTCCCAGTCCCATGTACCCATTTTTTCCCCTATCTTTCTTACCTACCTCAGAATGACTTGAGGATTTCATAAAGGAGAGCGGAAACTAACAGATGGAATTTTAGACAAATCGTGTCCTCAGAATTTGTCTGGCATTTTAATACTCTGTCTCTGCTGTATTGCCAGTGACACCCAGCCATAAGGGATCCTATGGGAGTCAGTTTGGAGAGGATTCATGCTGGCCTTAGGGCTTTCAGCAGCCCAGTGCATGGCTCCGATAGCTGAGCTTTGAGGTTAAGCCTCTATCATACTCCTTGGAATAAGAATTATGCAGGATCTGACTTTGGAAAATCCAAGAACTGGACAGATTTTAGGGAATGACTCTAGCACAGAGGAAAATGGCTAGGATCGATTTATTTATTTATTTTTTAAATCAATTTGCAGGGGCAGCAAGATGGTTCAGGGGGTAAAAGAGCTTGCATTGGAAGCTTCATAACCTCTGTATTTGATTCTTGAACCTATGGTGGAAGGATATAAACAACTACCAGGAGTCATCCTCTGATCTTCATAGTACACATCTGTGTGTGTGTGTGTATGTGTGTGTGAGAGAGAGAGAGAAAGAGAGGGAGGATATCAATAAATTAAATTGAAAAACATCATCTTGGAGTTATAATGGCAAATTGGAGTAAGCTACTCAAACTAATGTTCTTGCATAAACTATGGGAGTCTTGTTAAAAGAAGATTTGGAGTTAGTAGCAAATGGGGCCTAGGATTCTGCAGTTTTAACAAGGACCCAGAGGTGCAGGTGAGGCCAATGGTCTGTTGAGGAGCAAGAAAGTCCAGGGCTACAGACTCAGGAATTCTGACTTCCTCGGGTTCCCTTAATCCATACTACACATTGAATTATAGAAGTTTGGAGAAGGATTGCTAGGAATCTCAGTAAAAGAGACTTGTGAATCCTAGATTTACTTAGGGATCTTGGCATCTTTTTTGATGTCCAGAATAGGGGCCATTGCAAGAAAGAACTGGCTAGAGTTCCTGCTGGCAAGATGAACTATGTGTGGAACTTCTCATAAGTATAATGAAAAGAGGCAAATGTTTGGGGTGAGTATTCCTTCTGAGTAGTTACTGCATGTAACTTGGGTGATCAGCAAGGCTGTAGATGCCGAACTGAGTCTGAGTGGAGACGGTTGGAGCTGGTATCTTGGTTATTGTGATAATAAAGGAGGGTAGACATGAGAAAGAAGGAGCTTTGCATTTTCATGTTTATTTGGAAATTTTGCTTTATGCACACTCCTTTTCGTGTCTGCAGGATATTCATTGTGCCACTGGATTTTCTGTGACTGTAGCTAGCGTTAGTTCCCTTTAGCCATTTGTTGACAGCTGTGTGCACATGCCATAATCCCCTCATGTCCAATTTCCAGTCCCAGCAAAAAGACAACGGAAGCACCTGATTTACAGATTAAGTGAACATTTGAAAACTTAGAAGTTAGCTCCCAATGCTCTTTCAAGAAGAAACAACCAACTCAAAGCAACCCAGGACTTTTTGAGACTTCTCACAAAGCTATTACTCAATTTTCTGCATTTGAAGACGTGCCCTAGATGGAATCAGCTGAGACATGATCAGACAAAGAAAAATGACACCGCAATTCTCGAGGAAAACAAAACCCAATCCCAAAACCTGCCCATCAGCTCGAGCCATTCATCTTCTCTGGACTTTCTTGTCATCTTATTTCACTTCAATTGAGATCCCACAAGGCAGGGATTCACCCCCTGTGTGGAAAAGCACCACTGACTTGGGAATTCTAAGTATGGAGGCTCTTAACAAACTTGAAAAGAAAGAAAGCTCCAAGAGGGCTGGAAGTAGGAGAAATGCTCCAGATGGGGCAGAGAGAAACAGTTGCTGTAAGGGAGAAGAAGCAGAAAGTGCTTAGCTTTGAACTAGACCAACCAAGGTGTTTTTATTTTCATCCAGAGATGTCATGTGTCACATTAAAGTTTAATTCTTCAGGTGGAGTTCACATATCAACTATTTAAGACACACTAGACATTCAAATCCATTTTTATCATTCAAATAAGTAGAAGCTATAGTCTTTTTCTCACATTTAAAATAAACAGGAACTCTATGGGTAGTTTTGAGGGTTAAGTTAGGTGCCCACGCCTTAGTTAAGGTGCCTAGCCCAGAGTTAGCTCTTCTCGGAGCTATTCAGAAAGATGGCTTCAGTGAATGAAACAGCTATCAATATAGGAATGTATTAGCATGTAAAGATATTCTTAAGTATTGTTAAGTATTTAGGTTCTGGGAAACTAAGGTATAAGTTTATATGCAATAGTCATTCTTCATTCTCAGAGCGTAAGTAGGTATTGTCATATGCAGTTCCCACACAGAGTGGATCATGTCCACCTAGTGTGCAGCCTGTGAGTGATGCAGGCCAGTGTCCTAATACTAAAAGGACAGAGGAAGGGAGCTAGGACGGAGGTGCCTGTAAGAAGATGCCACCTCCCTGGGATGGGACACCACATTCATTTCTTTGAGGAGGTGAAGTTGAAACCAAGAAAGACTTGAGAGAAAATATACAAGGAAAAGTATTGGCACCAGGAAAGGCCAACGCAGAAGCACGTGAAGCCTTGGCGAGAAGGGGAGTTCCTGAGAATGCCAGGGAAAGGTTGCACATGGGGTGAAACCAAGCATCAAACACTGGGGTTCCTGGAATAGGTAGTGGGGTGTGAGGTCTTCAAATCACACAGATGACCCAGTCTAATTTGCATTTTGGAAGATGGATGATGATGTCAGTTTTTGGAGCAGGATGAAACAATCCCATATGTGTGAAATAACCATACACTTGTAGTTCAAGATAATCAGAATGAATGTTTCCATGCTGAGTTCATCTGGAAACAAATTCACAGCCTGCGGGTGAAAGTCAGGAATTGCTTACCCAGTGGCCTCTATGTTCCTCTCATAGACGTAGCTGGTGAGGACATTTATTGAGAGTGAAGCAGGTGAAATTTGGCTCTTCTTTCAAAGCTTAAAAGTCTGGTTTGGAGACTGAAGAGGTGGCTCAGTGGTTAAGAACACTGACTGCTCTTTCGGAGGTTCGATTCCCAGGCTTTTCCTGGCATCTTACAGCCATCTGTAACTCCAGCCCCAGAGGATCAGAAACCTTTTTTTGGCCTCCATGGTCACCAGGCAACATGTGGTACACAGACATACATGTAGGCAAATATCCATACACATACAATAACAATAACAATAATAATTATCATTATTTTAAAAGTCTAATTGGGGTTGGAGAGATGGCACAGTAGTTAAGAGTGTTTACTACTTTTGTAGAAGACCTGGGTTCTGTTCCCAGCTCGGGAGGCTCACAACTGCCTGTAATTCTAGTTCCAGAGGATCCGATGCCCTCTTCTGGTCTCCTTGCTTAGCTGCATATATGTGGTTCACATCAATGCATATGGGAACACACACACACACACACACACACACACACACACCTAAATAAAAAACTAATTAATCAAACAAAAGTCTTGCTTGGTTACTGAATTAACGTTACCAGGACACTGTTTTTTCATCCACAGGAACAACGTTTGAGGACTTGAGCGACCATTATGTCAAGGTTATCTCGATCCTCTGAGGACAGCCTGGGCTCCAGTCAATCCCCTGCCCCTTCAGCTTTAACTATGAGGTTATTTACTATGGGACAATGAAAATGCAAAGTGCTCAAGGGGCCTAAATCTTCATTTCAATATTTAGTTGAACCATTAAATTACCAATTCCGCAATGTTTTTTAATTGACTGATTTTTTTTATGGTCTAATCTCATAAATATTTATATACCAGAACCTCAATTATTTTTTGCAAAATGAATTTGGAGACAAGTAATCTCCTCAGCTGGAAGAGGTAGGGTTTGCCTGGTATCCATGTCCTCTCACTGTGAGGATAAGGATGGGTTGCTGACCTTGAAAGGCAGCCCAGTGAGGGCAGAGCTATGGTCAAGCTTTCCAAGTGAGAACCTTGTGGCTCCTGAATAATCACCTCCTCTATGAACTATTGCCTTCCTCGCTGTGGCACCTGAATCCTGCTACCTGCCCTAAGCTGGGTCCTATCAGTGTTAAGAATCTTCTTCATCCTCAGGACCAGATCCATGCTGCCTCAGATAGGTGTTCTCACTGCTTACCCAAAGACCCTCGTCTCCTATCATCTCCTAAACACTCAGGCCCTCCTATCTCTGCACATCTTCTCCATCAATCCCTGTGTCCCTCTACTCTTCTCAAGACCCTTCAGAGTGCTCTTGGGAACTCATGCTGATCCTCAGCACAGGTGGACAAGTCAGTCTCGCTCACCATGCACAGTTTTCAGCAGCTTGTCTGTGCTGTAGGTCCCAGCTGCATCTCCAAACTCAGCATTTCTGATACCAGATACCTGGGGTTTGGTTTCTCCTAAAGGAGAGGTCACAATTTGAATCTCAATGACTCCCACAGAAGGAAGCCAGCCCCCCCCCCCCCCCCCCCGCAATGTTCTTTCCATACCTAAACACATTCAGATTTCCCTTTGGATTCTGTTTGAGTTCCATGGTACAGTATTGTATTCCTTGCATGTAAATATCTTAGAAAATGACCTTCGATCTTGCGTGAAAAAGAGAATTTGATCAAAATGATAGTGACTCTGCATCCGAGGAAAAGGTTAAATCTAGGAATATGATTTCACAACTTAAGTATGCAAATGATATCCAAAAAGTACCTTTTTCTGCTAGTCTCGTGTTTTTAGGTAGCCTCCTCATCTTCACACCATTGACTGCACTCCAGGTGGTTTCGCAATTTCCTGAAGTATCCCCTTTCAGTTAAATAGCAAATCCTGCAGCCAAGCTTAGCTTTCTTCTTTCCCTATGGTTTCTTTGCTTTCAAAGTCTGTGGGTAAATCAGAGATTGCCTTCCAGAAGGAGAGACAGAACCATAGATGTGAAACTCAGATTAGTTTGCAGCCCAAGGCTTCCAAGTTTAGAATTCCTCAGGCTCTGTGGTTGAAAATCTTGCTCGTTACTAATCATGGCCAAGGTGCACAAAGGTTTTCAAATGGAAAATCCTAGGAAGACTCTGGCTTCCAGGGTGCTGTGTAGATTACAGGTAGCGTGCCTGACATACAGAGCTCGAAGATTTTCACAATGCCGGTGCATTCTCATCTGACCCCGTTTATATGTTAGGACAGCAGTGGGCGCGCGCCATGGGTTTGTCCCCGAAGAGTAAGGCTGAATCGTGGTCATCCACTTTGTTGGCTCCTTGAGGCACAGGGACACTGTTAGGCCCAATATTGGGAAGGGAAGCTGCAGAGGGGAGATGTGCCATCTCCTGGTCTTACTTCTATGTCACTGCCAGCCCTAGCATGGATTTTATGTAACTAGAAACCTATTGGCTGTAGAGAATGCTGGCTGTTTATCAGAGCTCATGCTTTTCTGTTTTTCCAGCTAGTGCCTTTCCCACATTTATCTGCAGTTGGAGATGGCCATGAGCTTGAGTTCCAGCAGATTCTTCTGTTGAAGAACCTATGCTTCGTCAGTACATTTGCTGGCTGGAACCTTTCCTCCTCCCCTGCCCCCTTTCTTCCTCCTCCTCCCCTCCATCCTCTTCCTCTTTCTTCCTCTGCTTTTTTTCCTCCTCTTCCTTTTTGGTACTGAAAAGTGAACTCAGAGCCAGGCTCAATGGGGAAATAGTCTTCCACTGAGCTCCATCATGCTCCGTTTTTATTTTTTATTTTTTATTTTGGGACAGGATCTTGCTAAATTGTCCAGGTTAGCCTTGAATTGGCAATCTTCCTGCCAATCCTCCTCTCAAGCAGCTTGGATGACAGGCATGTGCCACCATGCCCAGCCAAAACTGAGTTTGTTTGCCCTTCCACATTTTTGTCTCTTTGGCAGAATTTTCCCTAACTTGTTCAATAGCTTTACAGATTGACTTTACAACTTAGAGTTATTTTTTAGACTTTTCGTATTTGCTCAAGAATACTTTGTACAGTTGGATAATATATTGGCCCATCTGTGTAGGAGAAGTTCTAAAGATCCTATGTCTTGGTATCTGCCGCTCACAGCACTCATGTCCTCTCTTTCTCCTTCCTTCTGTTTTAATCTCTTATCCTTTTCTATTCTTTCCTTTTCTCCATCCTTCTTCTCTCTCCAGCTTTAATTTCTTTGTCCCCCCCCCCCTTGAAATGGTCTCACTTACTACTTCGGACTAGCCTCAAATTTGTGATCCTTCTACCTCCGTCTCCCACTGCTGGGATGACAGGAATGTGCCACCACACCGGTGTGGGAGTCGAGTCCAGCTCTAGTCCACATGGGGTTCCTCGGCCTCCACGAAGGGGGATAGATAAATAACGAAGTTATGACAAATGAGCGCAGTACATCACTCTTTTATGGGACCCTTTAGCTGATACGCTTATGTGCTTTAATAAGACACATAGAATACACTTTATGATGATTATGACACGCAAGAGGGTTTTCTTTAAATAATAAAAGTAAGGAAATTAAAAGTTAGAAAAGTTAAGAGAGAAAAATTAACAATGTGCACATTGGGGAAAAATTACAAGACTCCCCTCAAGACAGAAAGCTGTCCTGACTGAAATAGCAAGACTGCTAACTTCTTATCTAACGGAATGCAGGTGTTCAGGCATACATCAGTACAAGAGTACTCATCCCCTCCTAGCTGCAGGCTTCTAATCTCCAAGGTTAATTTTAGTGGGTAGCCTTAACACAATAGTCCATTAACAAATAGCTGAATTTTAGGTCTGTATGCTTACTACAATAAAGGGGAGAGGCAGGCATTCAGGGGTGAATTATCTATCTGCTTTTTCAAGCTTGCTGACATACTGTCGAGACTTCGTTTCTGTTCTTGACTATGGCTTTGTCTCTATGGGAAGGTCAGTTTTACCAAGAATAATTTTTTATATATCTACAGAAAGCATGAATAGTATTCACACATGCCAAAAACTTGAAGGCCAGTAAGACTGCTACAATTACTTAGAGTTGAGATGGCAGTGTTCCTCTCCCAGCCAGCTCAGGAATTGATTTGAGTTTTACTATAAGGCCAAAATAGACAATATTATTGATGAGAGGCTTTTGTTACCATACAGTAAAGATGAGAAAGGAGCAAAGCAGTTGGTGGGCTTCAGACTCCTAGCTAAGGGAAAAACCAGGATCTTTGTCAAGCTGGTTACGTCCACAGCCTGGGTATCATCGGCCCC
The DNA here is from genome assembly GCA_026225945.1 of Cricetomys ansorgei. Classification (NCBI taxonomy): domain Eukaryota; kingdom Metazoa; phylum Chordata; class Mammalia; order Rodentia; family Nesomyidae; genus Cricetomys; species Cricetomys ansorgei. The sequence continues at coordinate 8,687,337 of JAMJFZ010000242.1, forward strand.
CAACACACCGGGATCATTTTTTCATTTTAAAAGCTCACATTTCACTTTCAGACCTTAGTTTCCCATTTACATTTGTTTAACTGTCTTGATTGCTAAATCTGTTTCTATCTGTAGTAATATAATCCTAAAAGAAGCCATGTTACAGTAATCGGAATACATGTAGAATCTTCTAGATATGGCCCCTCAGCCAACACCAGAGTGTACCAAGAACTCCCCCCCCCTTTTGTGTGTGTATGAGTGTATGTATTTATATGTATGTATATATATATGTATACTTACACACACACACACACACACACACATATTGACATATATAGAGGCAAGGTCTCACTATGTAGTCCTGGCTGGCCTCGAACTCACAGAGATCAACCTGCCTCTGCCTCCTGAGGACTGGGATTAAATGTGTACACTAACATGCTTTGCTAAAACTATATTTTTTGTCAATTACCTAATTAGTGTCTTTTATTTCTATTTGGTGAATTTTGAGGAATCAGAGAAGTAACAAACCTGAGAGCTGCAAACCTACATTTCAATCTCTTTTATTCAGCTCTGGTCAGAGGGCAGGGAGACTCTCTTCATAGTCTCATGGGACCATTAAACATTTTTGCACAGAACATGGAGTAGGTGGATAGATGTATTACGAACAACTAACTCTACGAAGCCCTTTAGAGCTTCTAGGATTTCATTTAACCTTCACAATAACCCTGAGAGAGAATGGAAGGTATTTGCGTATTGGGGTTACATTTGTAAAAACCATGATAGAAAAAAATTTAAGGTATGAATTTAAGAAACTGGGATTATAACATGGTGACCCCAGCTTCATGCTTTTTGTACTATTTAAGACAGTGGTTCTAAGTTCACCGTATAGTGGTCTCTTATGCCCTGGCATCCTTTTCTCCCTAAGACAGGCTCTGAATGAGCTGATCACTAAGGCCCCTTCAGTTTAGGCACCATGACTACTCTCTGCTGTCTGCTTTGATATACGTTTCTAGTCTGATGCTGAAGGCTGAGGGTTTTCATCTTCTGCTAATTCTCTTTTCATAAGGGGGGCAATTTGAGTTTTGTTCACTGAGATTCACTTCTCTTCACCCAATATTGATTCCATGCCCTCAAATACATTATGTGAGAACCTGGGGTCCCCTCCCCCACTGGAATCAAGCCACAGATGAAGTTCATCTCAGCCCATTGCACTGCTAATGCTTATATTCACCTCAGGATGCTTTCCAGAGTGCTTAGAAGTCATTATCCCTTACAGAAGTTAGCACTTTACTGAGTTTCCATTTTGCTTTAAATTAACACGACCATATAATTTGCTCTTTTAATCGGGATGCACTAGGTGGGAAAGCAGGCTCCATTAAAGATCATACTGGGACAACTAGCCTTAAGTGGGACTGTACCACACAAACAGGCACATATATTTACCTGGATAAGAGAAAATAGCAAAGCAGAGTACCCATATTAGACCACTGGGGATGGGGCTGGGCTCTGGCTCCACAGTCTGATGTGGAACTTCCCATTGAGATTTTCCACTTTAGCCAATTGCTTTTCATTTTGTTTTGTGTTTTTGTTTGTTTTCACAATGTAGAAGAATGCATTTATTTGTGTACTTCAAAAGTGTCTATTTCTTTCACTTGACTTCTGCCATAATATAGGAGGTTTCACTTAGCACAGCATTTCCCACGTCAAAGTACAATGGTGGAGTTTGCTCCAAGAAACATTCAAGTCATAGTGTCTGGGAAAAAACAGACTGTTAGTGGAAGCCAAAGGTTTATTTCTTCAAGTGGATATAGGCAGGCTGGGTTCCTCGCAGCTCCTGAAGCCCCCTGAAGTTTCCCTGAAGTCCTACTGGAGCATCCGCGGAAGCCTCCCCCAACAAGGCTTCCCTGAATCCCCCCCTCCTCCCCACCTTGCTGTCCACTGAAGTCCCACCTGAAGTTCCATCTGGAGCAGGGTTTAGGTATAGAGTATGAATCTCTGGAGTTATTTAGGACCCACACATGGTCAGCAGTGAAATTCTGTCACATGGTTAAGTTAGTCAGGCTCCAGAGGATAGTTCGTATAAATAAGTTCAGCATAATCAGTGGGCTGGGACATCAGTTTTAAAGTTCATTAAAAAAATTAGTTAAGTGTAACAATATTCATGTCTACTGGTCAGCATGGCCACTCCTATTGAGGAATGGGAATGAGGGTCAGAAGGCTGCTTAAGAAGATGGAGTCTAGGGAGGTAGTTATGGGATGGCCTTGGACTCAAGGTCCTAAATGATACCAGGCACTGGAGACTTGTCTTGAGCAAGCATTCCTGTTTGCTTTCTGCACACACTTTTACCCCATGCAGAGGCAGAGAAGCATAGGTATTTATAAACTTCACAAGTGATTAAAAATATTAGCAATAATGCATATAATAAACACGATAAGGTTTTTGAAGCTTTCAGCAAGAGGAAACAGGAAAATACAAGACTGTGAAATCCTGTCTTCTTGACAGAGGTGGCTCATAAATTTGAGCCCATGTTTTCTGGTAGCTAAAACGGAGACAGAAACTGATCAATTTTTCCTCTCAGTTCCCATTTATCATCTCCTCATGCCTGACATGTTACCAAATAACAGGGTAATTAAGTTATATCCTGCTTTCGAAGATAGCATCATTTGGAGAGACAATCTAATTTTTCCAGGTACAGACCTGTGTATCACTTCCCAAGAAGATGCTTTAAAAGAGATTTATTTTTATTTATTTGTGCAGGTACATGTGCGCGCTTATGCATGTACACACATGTGAACACACACACACACACACACACACACACACTATCCCACATCTGTGGGGGTGACTGTGGAGGCCAGAAGAGTCCAGGGCCAGATCCCCTGGAGCGCAAGTGGCTGTAAGCCTCCAGATGTGGTTGCTGGTCCACTGGAAGATTAGCACGAGTTCTTAACCACTGAGCCATCCCTCCAGCCCACTTTTAAATGTGTATTTTAATGGTGCTCTAATCTTTATTTCAGTTCAGGGTTTCTGTGTGTTTGGCTAACTTCAAAATTCTGAGAGATATGCATTCCTTGAATGAAAAACAAAAAACACCTCATAGTTTTAAAGACTTTTCCCCCTTCCAGTTCTGGATCAAGCGTGGTGTCTTGTGCATGCTCGGTACACATTCTACCACTGATCTACATCCACAGCCATTATTATTATTATTATTATTATTATTATTAATATTATTGTTATTATTATTATCATTATTACCATTATTAATGTGAAGACAAGGTCTTGCCTTGAAGCCCCAGCTCCATTTCCCAAGTGCTGAGACTACAGACATGAGAAACCACACACCCTAACACAACGCTCTATCAAATTAAGTGCCATCAGCTTCTAATGTATAAACCACCAGTTTTCCCTCTTTTGAAAGAGACAAACTTTCTTCCTCTGCCACGTGTATTTTATGATGTAAATGAAGAATGTCTCTGATTCATTTACCTCATGTGTTGGCATAGCAACAAAGCAAACTTTCTTCTGTGATCCCTCAACATCCTAACTTCCTCCTCACAGTGTGGTGTGGATCACAGGAAAGTACTTACCTCGAGGCTGTGATTGTCAATGTGATACCTCCTCTGTTTCCCTTTCTTCAGGCTAGATGAGGATGGCATTGTGACTAGAGGTGTCCTCTGCAGTGCTGGGGTTGCCTTTAGGTTCGAAATGACTGCCATAGATAACCTTATTTGTGTGAAGACTGAAAATGTTAATGATTAAAAAAAAATCACCTTAACTCAACTGTTGGCCGGGCCTTGCCCTTGCTTTACCTTTAGGGAGTCAGTTGTTAGAAACAGTCTTATTTTGCCCTGATCAGAAAGAGATGTATCAAAACCTCACCCTCGCTCGGACGTTAACATACTGGCTTGTAGAGCTGAACACTGGCAAGAACATGAGAGGAACCCAGCATTGACACCAAGAAAAAGCCGCGATCAAGTCACACTTCAGAATCGTGATGCTGTGTAGGTTGCAATAATTGCTCCAGTTAAGGATGGATGACAATCTTCATGGTAGGGACTGCATTCAACTAAGCATCTGATAATTCCTTCCCTCATTAGAGATAATCAGCAGTGTCGAGAAACTAGATTGATGGCTTAAATGGTATAGAAGAAATTATACTGGGATGATAGAAAATTCATGGGAAAATTATTTAGTAAAAACACAGGAGCTGACAAATAAAGGTGCCTCGATCTGTCTCTAAGATTATGCCTCTCTTATAGAGTCTTATTTTTAAACACTATAGCACAATCTCAATAGGGCAAGCTGTAAAAAAAAAAAACAACCCACCTCATTTGTAAAAACAAAAAAAAAAAAAATGAAGCAAAGAGCTTTTATAAAATAAGTGTAATATCCCGATTAAGAAAATGATGCTGCTGTAGCTTGACATATATGTCTTGTGGATGTGATAAATACATGGCTGTATTTCCAAGGGCTGGCATCCTTGGCTCCTGTCAGGTTCACACAAAGATTCATATCTTTCCAAAGTTAATGTTTCTCGTTTTACTGGTCTGCTTAGGGATCTGTATACAACCACAGGGTTGACTGTCTGAAAATAAGACTAATACTATCAAAATGAAGTTTTAGCTTACTAATAATGGGGGGAGGGGTAGAGAATATTTACTATGCAGGGAACAAACTGCAGATTCATAAATAAAGACTTCACAGGACATCCTTGGTTATAATATTCGTAAGCCAAAGTAAGAAATTGACGTGTAAGAACTAGTAACAGAGTTTTTAAGATCCACTGGCCACATTCCAGGGTTCCACATAGTCTGTAAAATTCCTGTTGGTGGCACCTGCCTGTTTACTTTAGGATTTATTTTTACCCCGTGGTCTCTAATAGAAACTTGAGACTATGAAGCTCATCAAGTCATTGTTTCACAGTTTCAATTGTAATCATTCAGAACTCAGCAATTTGAAAGTATGCACTGCTCTGTGCTCTATGTTCCTCATGCTAGGACTAGCATTTTCTGAATGGTTTCTGTAGATGAAAAATCACTGTTTTTACTCTATCCTGCAGATGTAGCATTTGGCCTTGCTGATGAAACGGGAATATTTGATATGATAAAAATTAGAATTAACAGCCTTTAATCCCAGCGCTCGTGAGACAAAGGCAGATGGATCTCTGTGAGTTCAAGGCCAGCCTGGTCTAAAGAGTGAGTTCCAGGACAGCCAGTTACAACAGAGAAACCCTGTCTCAGAAAAAGCAAAAAAGCAAGCAAGAAAGAAAGATAGAAAGATTGATGGAGTCATTGTAGTCCTCTATTCCTCTGTTAGGTATAAATCTAGAATGTTCTCAGCAGATTCATGTTGCGAACACTTTTCTTTAGTAGGAGGCACTGTTCATGGGACTGTGAAACATTTTGTAGGTAGGGCCTGCCTGGGGGGATAAGTTCACTAGTGGTGGCCTTGAAGTTATTAGCCTGCTGCTTCCAGGTCAGCCACCATGTGAACAGCCACCGCCACCGCCATCACTATGACTTCTCTTATGATGGGCTAAAATCTGTCTGGAAATTTGAAGTGAAATGAACTTTTCCTCCATTGTTTTCTTTTCTTTCTCTCCCAACCTCCCTCCCTCCCTCCCTCCCTTCCTTCCTTCCTTCCTTCCTTCCTTCCCCCTCCTTTCTTTCTTTCTTCAAGTATTTTGCTCTCAGAAATAGTACCACATGCACCATTCACAGACTCTGGATACCAGTAGCATAGCTGACAGTATAGCAAAGCAGCATGGAGTGGACCTAGCGGCTTCTGAGTGGGGCTGGGACAACATCCGATGTGAGATGATCTGACGCTGGGTTAATTATCAGATCAGTTTCTTAACCAAGACCATAGGTCGTGGGTTCTAGGGATTAGGTTCCCAGGAATCACAATTCTGCCTACCACCGGGCATGTTGAGAATGTTTTATTCTTCTTAAACTATAATAAATATACCTTTAACCATACAACTAGCACAAGCTGAAGACAGGCACCTTGTGGAAGAGGCTGTGCTACAGAAAAATCTGAAGTCCCCGTTCATCCTCTCACTCATCGAAGTCTTCCCAGACGCTGTTGCAAGAACTGTTGTTCACATCCTTTGCCATTTTCTTTGGGCTCTGGATTTGCATATTAATGAAACAGCATGATTTCTGGTTTTCTTCTTCTCTTTGAGCCTTTTCCAGCTCTCTCTGAAGGTGTGGGAATTTGATGTGGTGATTCTGTTGGTTGAATTGGGTTCCCTAGTCATAGTTACATCTCTACCATATTTAATCTTCCCATCTTAAATCATGGCTTCTATCTTATGTTGTTTTTTTAAAAATTATTTTATCTTATTTTAAGTTCATTATCATTGTGCGTCTGTGTGTGAGTGGTGTGTATATGGAGGTCAGAGGACAGCTGTGCCATGTCAGTTCTCCCCGTTCTTATGTGGGTTCTGGAGCTGGAACTCTGGTCCTTAACAAACTTATGCAGGAAGGGCTTTCATCTCTGCCGAGTCATAATGTCCTTCAAAGACAGCGTATGATTTCATTTTTAGGTCTTGTTTTATTTTTTAATTTGCTTTGAATAGTTTAATGATATTACTTATTAGACAATTTGTAAGAAAGGTTGAATAATATATTTAGATCCATTCCATGATATTTATTCTTAAAGATAGGAAAATGGCAATGTAAAACTCCATATGGCTTTAGGTGAAAATATGAACAGCTAAGCTAGAAAGAACACCTAATAGGCTATGTCCTCTGACTTCAATTAGAATATTTAACAGTATTTTACAGACACTGAGATCAGAAATGACTTTCATTTTCTTTCAGAGATCTACTGAACTAACTGCATTAAGCACAGACTCATTATCTAATGATTTAAAATGCTCTCATTATATTTCCCCTGCATTCATTCTAGCAATTAAAAACATGGACTTTTGAAACAGGTGGTATTTGTTAATGTTGTTTAAAATTACGAGGCTGGAGAGATGGCTTTAGTGGTTAAGAGCACTGACTGCTCTTGCAGAATACCCAGGTTCGGTTCCCATCACTCACATGGCAGCTTGCAACTGCCTGTGACTTCAGTTCCAGGGGATCTGATGTCCTCTTCTGGCCTCTGTGGGTATCAGGCACATGTGTAGTGCACTGACATATATGCAAGCAAAGCACCCATACAAACAGAATAAATAAAATTTAAAAAGATAATTGATTAATCCTGTGTGTGTGTACACATGCATGCCATGGCATGCGTGGGTGTGTTTGGAGGTCAGAGGACAACATTGTGAAATCAATTCTCTCCTTCCACCTCTGGGGATCGAACTTAGGTCACAAGTCTTGCTAGGAAGGAGACTTTTCCTGCTGAGCCCTCTAACTGGTCCGAGGTCTTGTTTTAAAAATCTCAGTAAAAAGTTTAGCTCCCCCACTCACCTTCAGACTTTATAGGTTTGCTGATGGGATTTTTTTTTTTTTATTGATACAGTGAATGCATTTTTTTTTCTATTGCATTCCCTGATGACTTATTTCTGAATTGTAAACAAAGTAGTTTTGAGTGTTTTCCCTATATTTAGCTATTCTTAATTGGTAAGTTAATAATTTTTTTCAGCTTATTTTCTTAGGTGCCCAGTGAACTTACTTCAAAACGATGAGACTTTTATTATCAATCACACTGTCCAAGTGCTATTCTACAGCTTTACCTCTGCGTGTCATTTTAGCTGCACCTCAGAATTAGTGATATAAGAACCTACTCACTATTTCATTATAAGCATTACAATCTGCTATTTTGTGATACGAACAAATGCCATGAGATCAATTTTCTAAATAAATTTCAGGTGCATGGTATAATGTTGTTAATTACAAACATAGTGCCACATGAATTTATTTTTTAGAATCTAATTATACTGACGGTGCACTTTTTTTTTTTTTTTTTTTTTTTTTTTGCTTTCAGACTTGACCAGCTGTCATTGAGCTATTTGATTGTGTGAATTTGACTGTTTTAGATGCCTCAGAACCTAAATAGAATAATGATATCTTGAATTTTTCTGGCTGGCCTATCTCTTGGCATAACGATTTCAAGGATCATCTCCATGGTTTTCACACATGAGAGGATTTCTTTTTTAATAGCTGGACACCATTCTAGAATATATGTATATCACATTTCCTTTATCAGCTCATCTGTTGACAGAAATCATATCATTTATTTATTGTAAATATTGTTGCAGTGAGCATAGGAAGACATGTGTCTAGCTAGATAAACAGGAGCAGAGAGTAGAGCTGTTTGATTTTTACTTCTATGGGAAATCACCAACCGATATCCAAAGTGACTGCTCTATTCTACATGCCTGTCCACAGTACTCTACATGCCTGTCCACAGTACTCTACATGCCTGTCCACAGTACTCTACATGCCTGTCCACAGTACTCTACATGCCTGTCCACAGTATTCTACATGCCTGTCCACAGTATTCTACATGCCTGTCCACAGTACTCTACATGCCTGTCCACAGTATTCTACATGCCTGTCCACAGTACTCTACATGCCTGTCCACAGTATTCTACATGCCTGTCCACAGTACTCTACATGCCTGTCCACAGTATTCTACATGCCTGTCCACAGTACTCTACATGCCTGTCCACAGTACTCTACATGCCTGTCCACAGTATTCTACATGCCTGTCCACAGTATTCTACATGCCTGTCCACAGTATTCTACATGCCTGTCCACAGTATTCTACATGCCTGTCCACAGTATTCTACATGCCTGTCCACAGTATTCTACATGCCTGTCCACAGTATTCTACATGCCTGTCCACAGTACTCTACATGCCTGTCCACAGTATTCTACATGCCTGTCCACAGTATTCTACATGCCTGTCCACAGTACTCTACATGCCTGTCCACAGTATTCTACATGCCTGTCCACAGTATTCTACATGCCTGCCCAAAGAGTTCCTTTGCATTTGGGATATTTGTTCCTTATTGTACTCATGAGATATGTGGGTGGCGAGGACTTTCTCCCATTCTTTAGGATGCCATTCTACTCTGTTGATGATCTCCTTTGCAGAGCAGATTTTTGGTGAACTATATCTCACTACACACACACACACACACACACACACACACACAGAGGTTTTTTTTTTTTTTTTTTTGAGACAATGTCTTTCTATGTAACTCAGGTTGGCTTCAGATAGAATACATAGTTCAGGCTGGTCTTGAATCCATGTTCTGCCTGCCTCAGCCTCCCTATAGGATTATAGGCATGTACTGCCTCTTCAGGCTTGCTAGAGTTCACATCATTTGAGTTCTGGTGTAACCAGTGCTCCCTTTCATTCCTCAGCAGTATCTTAAGCTTCTTTTTCTCTGCCATTTCTTCTACTTTGCTTTTGCCTCAAAAGAACCAGGACTCCCTGCAGAAATCATGCCCATCCTTTGAGACCTACCTTAGCTGCTACCTCATTGGTAACAGCCATGTGAAACATCCAGGCTTTTCCTCATCTGCTATCAAAACTGCCCGAGGATACACTGGATCCTGTCGTATTCAGTCTGCCATGGCTATCACCATTTATGTTCACATCTTACATTCCACCCTAAAACTATAACTTACCTTCAGACAAGAAGTTTGATGTTTTGGGAATGGAAAATAAGTTAAGTAGTAGAGTGTCTCAATTGTACAAAGCCCCGAGTTCAATACCCAGTCGGTACTCTGCAGAACCAAAGAAGAAGGAGGAGGAAAATGGTGGCTTAATATTTTGGAACTCACTTGACTGTTTCTCTTATACAAAGCATTTAAGGGGAAGTGTGCTCGACATATATTTTATAAGCTTTCATATATCTTTTATAGTCTTGGGATTCTTTGAAACCCTAAATAAAATTATGATTATCTTATTTTTAGTGATTATCTTAATTTCATATTTATTTGAGCTGGAGTAGACATTTATATGTATATATACACGTATACATGAATATATATTCATATTCATATGTATATTTATAATCATATATATATATAAATATATATGCACATGCATGTGTACTTATGTGTGTTCATCCAAGGATTAATCACAGATTCCCTTTTTTTTCAGGGGGAGGGCTCTGGGGATCAACCCTATGGACTTGTATACAGAATTCTATCCCCTGCCCCCAGTGAATTCTTTCTGCCTAGAGCCTGTATGGAGAAGTCACCTTCGTGACCCTAATTTTCAAAGGTGCTGATGGTACATAAGTTACACCCAGAAAACGTATGGTATCCTGCCTCTCTGTGGTCAGAGAAGAAACATAAAAGCTTGTTAAGCAGGATGTGAAGAATCACTTCCAGCAGCGTATTAGATCACATCTCCACCGTAGGAATTAACTCTTGCTTTTATAAAAAAAAAAAAAAAAATTGCAATCAATGTTGAGTTTTTTAATGCATAACCCATAGTTATTTTGGTGTGGCATAATAAAAATAACTTGTTTTGACACTAAGAAATATTGTTTTTGAGGAACTTGGGGTTCTCATCTTTTGATTCTCCAGGGCTCTTTTCTTCTGACAGATAAATTAAAAGAAGTTCAAAGTAGCTGCCTGCATCCCCATAGTGTCTCAGGAAAAAAAAAAAAAAAAAGTAAAATCTTCTTTTCCTACACCACAGTGTAGTGAAATAAATTAGAATAATGATTTATGTTTACTGTTTTAGTCAATTCTGATAGAGATTATAGAGACAAAATGACAAACTGCCTTAGTGGTAAACTTAAATCACGTCAGCCAATCTTTAGTTTTTCCTCACCCTAATTGCTCCTCCTGCTCATTTATCTTCCCAGGCAATCTTTGGAAGAAATACTAGTTCAATCAGTGCGTGTGCAAACCACCCGAGATAAAAAGTTTAGTCTAATTTGTCTCACTAAATTGTGGTGCCTCTAGTAAACAAATCTTGGTTTGAAAGACTAAAGAAATCTGAATAATTATGGCTACAGAATTCTTTCTTTTTCCATTCCTGAAGATACCATTTTTTACCAGTTTTGCTCTATCTGTGCGCTTATTTTCTTGGTGTCTTGCAAGATGGGTTCTTTTTCCCAATTACAGTCCAATAATACAATATTTTATTTGTGTATCGTATTGCCTGATCAACTTAAAATGAGAAGATATAGACTTTTTAAAGGCAAAAACAAAAACAAAAAACAAACAAACAAAAAACCCCAACAGCCATGTTTTACATGAAAGGAAAGAAGGCAAGAGCAGGAATGGTAGATTAAGATGGAGATAAAATCCTAGCCACACGAAGAAGACCTCAAAACATGTCAACTTTTAGGTGATGCATACCATAGTAAGGCTGTATTCCTGGGGCTGGAGACATGGCTCCGTAGTTAAGAATGCTGGCTGCCTTTCCAGAGGACCTAAGTTCAGTTCCCAGTATACACATCAGGCATCGTACAGCTCCAGGGGATCCAATGCCTTCTTCTGGCTTCTACTGGCACATGTACTAACATGGTATAAAACACACACACACACACACACACACACACACACACACACACACTACATATTGTAGACATAAGACAGCATGTTCTTATAAATTTAATTAATGAATAATTTTAACACATACACAGAAAAGACTAAGTTCTTGGATTCAACAGGAAAACTCTATAATGAGGCTACTATGTGCCAACATCTGCTAAGTTTTGGTCACTTTTTTTTTTTTTTAAATTTTAACAGTGATCAGGGGGTCTAGAGAAACTGGCTTTTAATCAGACGCTTCTCCATATTAGAAAATACATTAAATTAGGATGATTATGACTGCAGTATTTTAGGGTTTTTTTTTGTTTTTGTTTTTTGTTTTCCTTTGAATGCAGAGCAAAATTGACTTTGCTTATTCTATCCACAGCTATTAGAGAGAAAATTCTGGATCTGAGCTGTTAACTGATGCCAGAGACAAGCTGGGTGGCCTTGTCAACAACTGTGGGATAAAAATTACTAATGTAGAAGGCAGCCTCTGATGCTCTTGCTTTCATAAGAGGGAGAATATATCTGTTGCCCTGTGTTCTGTAGAAATCCTAGTGTTTGCCTACTGCCTGCTACAGAAGTATCTGATATGATTCTCTGGTTGTAGGTAAGGGCCCCTTGTCAGGTGACACTTAACAGTGTCCTTCAAATGCACAAGATGGATTTTCATGTTGTTATGTATGAAGGGTTAGAACCAAGGGAATTAGAAACCCTCCATCAAATGAGAAACTTGGATACATGGTGATGCGGTGATTTACACAGAAAGGAAAAAGGGTACTATTCAGGACACATTGGGCAATGAGGTCAAGAGCTGGGGTGGAGCTTGGGCTTCCTGAAGCTAGAGGACTGACTCTAACTCTGTAGACTCATGGTTAGTTTAAGATTAAAATGACACAAAGAGAGAACTGCTTTAAAAGAAAGACATGGCTTCAAATGGAGCAAACGACCCTTCTTCCCAGTCACTCCTGCATCTCAGACTTGGGCAATGAACTCATTTTCATTAGTCTTCTTCTCTTAGATGGATGATGAGCGTTGAATGAATCACTGCGTACAGATTACTATCCCTGGAACTTCGGGGAAGCAGAGAAGATAACGGTGGGAACTTCCAGAGAAGTATGGTCTAGGAGATGAATGGGGTGTGTAATGATCATCCACAGGGAAAGCCAAGTAAAACAAGGACATTTCCACAAAGGAGATGTTTATGGCTTGAAAAATATTCATGGCAGGGAGAAAATTTTGATACAAAATTTATCTTCACTAGTGAGCACTTTGTATGGCCACATATTGGCTGGTTCACTAAGATGGTGTAACACAAGAGACAGTAGAAGCCAACAGTGTTATGTGAAGCTTGGGCCAGAGAGATGGTTCAGGCATTAAGGGTTAGGCTCATAACAACAACAACAAAAAGAGTTATATGAAGCTTGCCTGGTTTCCTTTCTTCCACCCAACTCAAAAGAAAAGTATGAAATGTATATAGACAAGAAAAAGACAGACACATTTTCCTATGTGTTCTAAGTCTCCAATTTATTATGCATATAATGGTTTGATTTCTCTTTTGTGGGATTCACCACAACTCAGTGTTTATGGGATGGGAATCTAATATTGATCAAGGAGTACTATGTGTTGGGTGCTATCAGAGGAACAGTGATGTGGTTTATGTCATTCACTCACTACAGCAATCTATGGGGAATTGTTTCTGTCCCCACTAACAGACGAGAACATGAGATTTTAGACAGATTAATATTCTGCTCAGGACACACAGATAATAATCAGTGGAGTCAGAGTCTGAACTATATCTGAAGACCCCAGTAAGGATGCTCTCCTCTCCATTGCAAAAGAGTGATGCTACAGAGAATGTAGAAGGAAACGACTAAGTACAAGGAGAAGCCATTCACAGAGGAGAGAATGGCATGTACTTCAGTGGACGGAAGGAAGAATGAATTTGGGATCTGGAATGGCATTCAGAGGCACAGACACTAATACTGACCTTATCCTGTCTTTAATCGCATGCCTGCCTTAGGCTTCTGTGCTAGAATAACATGTGAGCTGAGCATAAAGGTGACTCATGATGGGCTTGAATGTTCTTTTCTGCAGGATGGAGCAGGTGGTGGGGCACTTAGGGACAGGTTCAAGTTAGAGCCCATATTTTCACATAGCTGTAGAAAGCCTGCAAGGGGACCAGAGCTATAAATACCCTCTGGCTGGGTTAGAGAGCACACAAGATATGTTCCCAGTGCCCACGCTGATGAGGAGTTTTGTTTGTTTGCTATTTCAGTAACAAAGCATTTCTATTAAAGGAAAACAACTTCAATATTTAATAGGGAATGTTATCTTTTATTAAAAACTCTCTCAACAACAAAATGAACAGAATAGCTCCCAACAAAATGTAAATAAGAAAAAAAAAAAGATTGCAGAGTAAAGCATTTTGGTCTCAGACAATAGTTAGGAAATATTCTGAAGATGGCTCAGGTTTTATTTGTGGCAATTCAAGAATAAAGATGAGAGGCTCTTCACTTCTCGGTGAGTGAGGACAAAGCTCAGGCCACGCCTCTGAATTCTTATCTCTCTCCTCCTCTACTCTTGTATCAAAGCCATCGATGTGCTTGTCAGACCTGTTTGAGGCAAAACATCAAAAGCAGGAGCGATCTTGAGTCCTTACAGGAGCGCCAGACTTGGGCACGACCTTTTGAAGCACCACCTTGGAGCAGAAGCTGTGCTGACGCTCCTGATGCAGGGGAGTGAGGCTAAAGATGAAAGACTCCGAGTCGCCGGGAAAACGGAACGTGCTACCCTTTAAAAAGAGATAAATGTCTTTTTTTCCTGACCTCTTTTTCCTGATCTTCTCAGCAACCCACTTGACACAGAATTGCTTGGTAGTCACTTTATGATGATCAAGAGCTTAAGGGGAAACCATGTTGTTGAGAATTTAAGATTATTTATTGGCATTACCATCCAGGGTCTCATAGGCTATTTGCCTTCAAAACCTTCAAAACCCCTGGAATACTGAGGAACACGGGAATAGGCTGGCAAGAAAGGTGCAGACACAGCGTGTGGTCAAAGGATGACCACACACATCTTTATCAGGATTTGAAGCCTCAAGTTGGTCAAGCCATTTCACAGAAACAAGAGCAGTTCTCCACTTTTATTAGAACGTTGTTTTTCTATAGTGGAGACAGAATTTAGGTCTCATGCATGCCAGGAGAACAGTCAGCTACTGATCCACATACCCTGCTCTCTTCAGAATTGTAAGTTAGAGACCAGGGCTCACTAAATTGCCCAGGGTGGTCTTGAGCTTACTATTCTCCTGCCTTGGTCTGTCAAGTAGCCGGAATTACAGGCCTGCACACAAAGCCTAGCCTTGAGGGGGTGTTGTATCAATTCCTCCGTGTGCTACCCAGATCGACACAGAATAGAGAACAACTCAGCAGACACCTTGAGCTCCTGATACCAAAAGAACTCCTGTGCAATGTTGTGCACAGGTTTGTTTCAGCTCCTGCTGAGGGTGGAGACAGACCCTCGGCAGAGTTTCAGCGTCCTCTCTCTTTACTCTGGCCTGCGAAAGGAACCTTCCTACACAGACAGATGCTGGGCACAGCCCTGGGCACTGGCAACAGCTCAGCTCACCTGTACTCAAAGTGTACTCTCCAATCTCTCCTGGAGGAACATAGGCTTGGATTTTCCTGCCTTGCACAGGAAGGGGGAGGAACAGGAGGTCACAAGATCATGTGTTGGGGAAGTCACAGGAAGATCCAGTCCAAGAATCATCTCTTTAGTCATATCAGGGAAGGTTAGCCTGCAGGCTCTCTGGCTGCTGTGGATTGTTGTAACATAATCAATACGTTTATTTAAAGAAATAAAGTGCATAGGATATATTAGTTACTGAAAGTATAAAATTTATTGTGAAGCTTCACAGGTCCCATTTTGAAAGTTGAGTCTAAATATACATAAGTTCATTACGTTGTATTGTCTTTGGGTCTGCTTAATTTTGCTGTGTGATGCTTTTTATGGTGTGTTTTTAAGTTTTTTTTTTTTTTTTTAATAATAAAGTTAAAAAAAAAAAAGAAAGAAAAACAACACAAAGGTAGGTGAAATGACTCAGCCAGTAAAGATGCTCGCCACCAGCCCTCACCGCCTGACTTCTAGCTCTGGGACCCACATGGGAGAAGGACACAGCTGTGTCTGATAAATTGTCCTCTGACTTCCACACACATACCCTGGCACATGTATGCTTGCATCACACAGACACCAGATGCGCACACACAGACACACACGGACACACACACACACACACACACACACACACACACACACAAATGCATTTTAAAAAGGAAAAAAGAAAACAAACCCAAACTCAGTATAATCCGTTTTAGCTATTTTACAAGCAAAACAAATGTGTGATCTAGAAAACTGTGTTTTAAAATTGAGCCCTGATCTTGATTCCAGGTTTCCACACATTTGGTTGCCTTATCAAGATCTGCCTAGTGGCCTCTGAGGAACTTGCTTGATGCTGTTATTCTCTTAGCAATCTCAAGTTAGCAGAGGGCAGTGACTATTTTGTCTATGCCCATTTGACAGGGAAATTGTTTGAAATGTTTACTTTTCATTTATCTAAAATTCAGTTTTCCCCCTGCTTAGTGTTGGTTGTATTTGTTTTTTTATTCTTAAACTGCATTTTATCAGGTTGTTAATATTCTCACACTTTCCTGCACTGTTTTTGTTCTTGACTTGAAAAAAGCAAAATGGTTCTACCTTCCCTTAGTAATCCCTATTTCTAAAATATTCATATTTATATATTTCATGGCAACAAATATAAATTTCAGGCTTTCTAGCTTCTTCCCAAACATACGACGAGACTTACCAAGTTAAATACCATCAACAACCAGGTGCAGAGATGTGAGCCTGTAGTTCCAGCTACTTGGCAGGCAGAGGCAGGAGGATCACTTGCCAGCACAAACTAATGAGACTCCCATCTTGGAAAACAACAACTGCCCCCACAATCCCATCAAACAACCTCAGATAAAATGTTGGCTTTTCCAATGGCTGTTGGTTACTTTCCACAAATTGATGGTAAGGCCCTATTGCTGAAGACAATATCTACATATCTCATTGAACACGGAGAAGTTCAGCTGGTGCCTATCTAGAGCCTTCACCCCTACTGAATTTTCATGGTACCAGGAGGTACTCTGCACACTACCAAGAGTAGAAAGGTAAGCACCAACTGAGCTACAAACCCTTTGAATTACAATGGTGACCTGTCTGCATGATATGCTAGAGCAATAGTGGCATAGTGTGGGAGTAACCAACCACTACATAATTGGACTTAAGGCCCACTCCATGAGATGGAACCCATGCCTGACACAGCTCAGGTGACCAAGACCTGAGACTAGATACGTCTTGGATTAGAGGAAAACCAAATACTACTGTTAAGCTAAAGGAATGTTGCAATAAAATGACTCTTATCAACATTCTGCTATACTTGTAGATCAGTGTCTTACCCAGTCATCATCAGAGAAGCTTCCTCCTGCAGCAAATGGGAATTAATACAGAGACCCACATCTGGACAATATTCAGAGTGAGAGACCTTGGAACACTCAGTCCTAAATGAGATGCCTTTATCAAACCTCTCCCCTCAGGCCTCAGGGAACTCTGCAGAAGAGGAGACAGACAGATTGTAAAAGCCAGAGAGGATGGGAGACACTAAGAAAACTGTGTCTTCCAGACAAAACAGAACTGATGTACATATGAACTCACAGACACTGTAGCAGCATACACAGGGCCTTCACAGGTTCAGTCCAGAAAGGGTCCCAGTACTGAGAGGGGAATTGTACATGAGCTCTCCATCCCTAACCCAGAAGCTCTGTTCAATTGACAGCTGCTCACAAAGGAAAAATCAGTTTTCTCCAAGGAGTCTCACTGGGTGTTCAAACCACACTGAAGGGAGGCCGCATCTCCAACAGTAGATGGCCAACAAAATGAACTCACTGGTATTTTTGGAGATGTTTTGTTTTATAATGCTGTTTGGGCAATTTTTTTTCATATCTTAATTGTGTCTTCCTTATCTATATGGCATCTAATTTTTTTTTTGTGTGTGTGTGTGTGTGCATGTGTCTCCATGTATATATGTGTTTCTTGTTTCTTGTACTTTTTTACCACCACCCCCCCTTCCTTGTTTGATTTATTTTATTCTGGTTTGTTTGTTAGTACCTTATTTGTTTCTAGAAAGAGGGAGAGAGGGTGGGGAGAAAGAGAGAGACGGGATGGAGCTGGATGGGCTGAGAAGTAGGGAGAATCTGGGAAATGCAAGGGAGGGAAACCATATTATATTATACAGTACGAACGACCATTTATTTTCAATTAAAACAAACTTAAAAAAAAAACATGTTGGCTTTCTCTCCTAGAGCTTAATATTTCTTTTTATATAGTCTAAAATCAGTTCTGACTTAGCAGTTAGTCATTTTCTCCTCTATTGCTGAGAGCCAAGGGAGTGCATCAATCAAAACAGCCATCTTGAATTGAAATTAATTTGATTTTTTAAAATTATATAGACTTTTTTTTTTTTTTAAAACATTTGACCTGATTACAACTAATTAGGGTTCTCAGGTGGTATTTTAAGCAGTTGAATGTGAAAATACTCTAAATTTCAAAAAAAAAAACATCATAGATGGCAGAGAAACTAGAGTTTTAAGTTTAAGTCCCTTGTTTCCAGGGAATCTTCTGTGCCCTTTCACCGATTTCTAGACTCACAAAATCAGGAGAGCACAGCATCGGAAAACAAAGGGTTAATCTTTGTAATGCGGTGTAGGACAAAAGCAGATTCAGGTCTCCAGAACAAAACAGTATTTAGCATGCGAAAAGTTGTTTTTCCTTAAACTTTTAAAAAGTGACGTAAAGTTGTTCTTTAATTAAGAGTCAAATTTTTAAACCACTGCTAATTAGGCAGATGTTATTGAGAAGGATGGTAGCTCCCAATGCATTGATTCGCCCAGAGAGATGGCCGTTACCGCGCTGGATTCAAACCTTCTGGGAAGGCAGAACACAAACCCTGAACTTAAATAAGATCCAGAGCTGTTCTAAAAATGGTGCGAGTCAATATTTAATCAATCAGAACAAATCTGTTTTTGTATAAAAATTTAAACACACACAATGAACGCCTTGAGACACTTCTGGAATATATAAGGCAGAGAGCGAACGAACAAACACAGTCTTCGCAGGTGAGTAAAGGCCTGGGTTGCTGAGGGCTGCCGCACAGCAGCGCGGTGTAGACACAGTGTGATGGGGCCATAGATCACAGTAATAACATTTGCAATAAACAATAACAGAACAAAGCCAACATCTATAAGAATCCCGGGAGGAATTTACGTTATCCATAATTTTTCTTTACATTTGAGAAGCTATGGCAGGAAAGGCCATTACATTCAATGGCACCAATTAATTTCTGCAACTTTTAATGACATCTTTCTGAGTAAAAACCTCACATAATGCCCTGAGCTCATGATGGATAGCAGCTTATGTTTGATTTGTACTGGATTCCTGATTTTTTTTTCTTTTAGTATTTTTAAAGAGTCCCTCTGCAGCCAATCAAGCAATCAACATGAAATACTCAGATTCTCTCTTGAAAATACAAGAAAACAGAAAAGACAACGTGGCCTCCTTTGCTGGCTAACAGACGATTGGTGATGTTATTTAAGGAGTTTTCGGGATGATGGATTACAGAGATTTTTATTCCAAGAGAAAATGACAGCCAGAGAAAACCATTTAATGCTTGTTCTATTTGGGACGTCAGAGCATAACAAATTATATATCACCAACCTATATTTAAAGGAAGATAACCCTTCTTCGTTTAAAATACACAATTTCCCTTTATTGACTTTTCTAGACTTTGCCAAAAAAGTATTTCTCTGTATCTTAGAAAATACCTCCAGTTTATGATATCAATGGAAAGATTTAAATGGAACAGGCAGGACCACCAAGAGCTCACATGTGTTTTCTGGGGGCAAGAGGGTGGGAAATGAAGCCCCCATAGCAGTGGGTTTGATCACAGTACCTTCTCTTTAACCATGTGTGCTCTAGTCGAAATGTGGTTGGGCAATTTGCAAAACAGGTCTGTAACCTAAAGCAATACATTTAGCAGTATGCTAGGAATACATAATATCTCATGATATTTACTGTTTAGAATGGTCTCCCCTATGGAAAACACAGCAATTAGGAAAAAAGGCTATTAGCACCTACACAAAGGATGTCTACAAAGCAAAACTGGCCCAGAGGAGACAAATACTGCCCAGAATTATCGGAAATGACCACGAGGTGAATATGCTAAGTCAAAATAATCATTGATCTCGCAAATACTCTCTGTGGCAGTCTAGACACTGCTAAGTTCTCATGTTTATGAAATACAAGCTAGAGGGGGAAGGCTTAGAAAGAGTAAATGACATGCACAAGGTCATATAATAGGTGGTGGAGTTGGGGTTACTGAACTCACTCTCTAATCCTAATCGGTAGACAACACTTCTCAGCTCCCTGAAAGTAGCAGAAACAAAAGGATGGTGGATTTTATGACTTAGAAACTGAAGTGAGAATTAGTGGGAAAGTTCCCTCATCGATTGGTAGCTTAAATATTTCTGAGCTATTTAACCACTGATTTTGCAAAGGGACTCTTACTTAACTATGGGAAATCTTGTGTCTATAGTTAGAAAGAAATAATCAGTGTCTAGCTAGTTGATAAATGAAATATCTCCCTGCCTTGGGGTTGGGGAAGAGCTCAGCAGTAGAATGAGTGCTTGCCTAAGAAGTGTTAGACCCTGGGTTAAATCACCAAAGAGGGAAAAAAAATCCTGTTACGTTTTTAGAATTATTCAAGGTCCTTAATATCTTAGCTAAGAATTCCAGATTACCCAGAGATCACTTGAACTCTACAAACCTCTGCTGACAAGGTTTGAAATGACAGAGAGCTAGGTTAGAAATAGGAAAATTCAGATTTTTCTATGACTATCCAAAATTACAAACTGCTGTATGGCTTTAAAAAGAGCAAGCTGTAAATTATGTTCTGGTTTGAATAGTTAATATGGTTGCCTTTGAGACCATGGATGACAATAACGACAAGAAACGGAATTATTATTTTGGATCTATTTTTCTTTACTGTTTTTACTTATAGCATTGCTACATAACTCTTCAGTTTCTAAAATATCCTTTCTAGCTAAGTACTCAGGGTTATGGCATGGAATCCAGAAACTCAAGTGCTCTCAAAGTATTACTCTCATCTCATCTTATGAATCTAGGACAGGAAGCTTTGGAATTGAAATGAGTTTCCCAAAACTATTGAGTTAGTCTGCGGTAACTCAGGATAGAACCCTGGGACTACATCATCCTGTTCACACCTCACTAGAAGAGCAAAGAAGAAAAAAAGGTATCATATTGTTTTCTCAAACCCCCCTGTGAGCCCTGTTGGAGACTATTCTTCTTCTGTCTGTCTTTAAGAAGGCACACAATAATCCTTGCTTAGGAAGATCAAGTCCTGGTCTGGAAAACAACTCAGTACTTTCCAAATTTTCAACAGACTTTACAACCAATCCTGAGCACTGAGGGTAGGGAAGGGGAGCCAAGGTTAGTCTTAAAATTCTTACAGTGATTTCCCTAATGTATTCTGAATAGTCTGTATTAGTTCTTGATATTCTCATTCCTCTCAGCCTGCCTTCCTTCCTTCCTTCCTTCCTTCCTTCCTTCCTTCCTTCCTTCCTTCCTTCCTGCCGTCTCTCTCTCCTTTTTATTTCTCTCTCTTTTTTTTTTTCCTTCTGAAATAGTGTCTCACTGTGTAGCCCTAGCTGGCCTAGAACTCCCTATGAAGATCAGGCTGAGATCCTTCTGCTTCAGCCTCTCAAGTGCTGGGATTAAAGGTCTATGCACCACTACACCTGTCCTACCTCTTCTTTTGTTTCTACAGAATAAAATGCACATTCAGCTTAAACAATTGTAAGAAACAGGGAAGGGCAGGTTGAGAAGTCCATAGGAGAGAAAAAGAAATGAAATAAGGACAGAAGAAGACAGACATTGAGTACCAAGGCATCCCACAGGATGCTATTATTAAAATAATGCAATAGAGTAAAGGAAAATAAGAGGTGCTAGTGAGAATGTGGAGAGACTGGAACACATGCACTTTTGTTGGGAAATGTAAAACTATATTATATGGGATTACCTTATGATCTATCCATTGGACAGGATCCAATATAGTAAAACCATAGCTTGGGTATATATTTATTCATTCACAATAATTGAAAAGTTCAGGTTCCACCCCCCTCCATGTTAACTGACAGAATGGTCTACACACACAATGGAATACTACATCCATATAAAGGAAGGGGATGCTGATGAGTGTGGTCATATGAACCAACCCTGAAGACATTATGCAAGTGAAGTAAACAAGTCATAAGAAGACTTGTGTGAGATACTGAGAGATATTCAGAGAAGTCGGGCTCATAGATGGAAGAAGGATGCTGCCAGGTGGAGACAGAAAATGATTTCAGGTGTGGGAGTAAACAGGAAGTGAGTGCTCTTTGGGAACGGGTGCCTCTGAGGGGAGACAAAGGTGCTCTGGGGCAGAAGGTGGTGATGATTGGTCACCCATGTGAATGCGTGCAATGCCATGGACCTGTGCTCTTAAAATACCAAAGGTGTATTTTTCCCGCAATATAAATTTTAATTTACAAATAGTACTGGGAAAATTTATGAAATTAAAAAATTAGAAATAATCTTCATATTTTAGTATTTAACTAGCACACTTCTTCTTAAAAATTTTGTTATATTTAGTAAAGG
Organism: Cricetomys ansorgei; assembly: GCA_026225945.1. Classification (NCBI taxonomy): domain Eukaryota; kingdom Metazoa; phylum Chordata; class Mammalia; order Rodentia; family Nesomyidae; genus Cricetomys; species Cricetomys ansorgei. The sequence continues at coordinate 8,709,588 of JAMJFZ010000242.1, forward strand.
TGATTATTTTACTCTTCAAGAAAAGCAGCTGTTGTTTTCAAAGGTTGAACTGGGGATAATTCTGCTTCCTCTCCCCCCTTGGCAGTATTTACCAGCAGATACACTAGTGTACTCTTTCCAGCTAAGGGGATATATCAGAGATTTCAGGATCATACACACTATGGAGCCAACATCTTTCCCCCTTGTGCAGTGCAGTGTCTGCTTTGATTATTTTTATTTCAAAATAAATAGCCAAGTCTTTATTTCTGTTATATTCTCTCTGATCGATCCAAAAGCAACAGGAATGAAATATTTGTTCTTTCTACTCCTTTACAGTTAGTTTTTCTTTAATTACAGGAAGCTCTCATTATAAATATGCTCGGTGTTATCAGGCAGCATTGGCTATTGGATACTGGACCTACATCCAAATTAATTTTCATCTTTACAGCTCTTACCTTATAAAATTGTTCCAACTTTTCCTTTTAGAGATCCAGTAATGGCCAAACTGCATAAGCATGGATAATACCAAGCAACAAATTTAAGATATTGAAGTCAGTGCTCATTTCACACACATAGTATCTTGAGATGAATGAACGGTTGCTTAATCACTACTCTCATACAGCCATTACTCAAAGAGGCTTTAGGAAGCTGCTACTGGGAGCCAGGTAACATGCAATGCTTCTCTGAGATAAAGGGCCAACAGATTTGGTCCTTGTCTCAAAGGATTTTACCATCAAATACAGGTGCTATATGGATAGAACTTAATATACTTGTTTTGCCGAATTTTTTGATGGGAATGGTTCCAAAACAGTTCTGCCCCCAGTATTGCCAGGAAACGTGACCTCTTATGAATCTCAGTCTCTTGTGGTGTTTCCTTGTTAGCTTCAGCACTCAACTTGACACAGCCCAGAGTCATCTGAGGGAGTGTAAGCCGGGGAATTGCTCTGGTTAGATATATCGGCTGTGCCATCAGTGGGCAGATGGGTATGGACTGTATAAGGTAGCTAAACGTGAGCCTGAGAGCAAGCCAGTAGGAGGTATTCCTCCATGGTTTCTGCTTCAAGGTTTCTTCCTTCATGGTTTCTGACTTCCCTCAGTGATGGATTGTAAGCTGCAAGATGAAACAAATTCTTTTCTTCCTAAGTTGCTAAGTTACGTCATGGTGTTTATCATGGCAGCAGAAAGCAAACCAGGACATGGTGTCAGAACAAAGGCCATCTTCCCACAAGAGCTTTCTCTCTACACGAACATGGTGCCACTATTCCACTGCCTCCAACAGCTTAACTTCATCATTTCAAGGGGCTTTTGCCCAGATCAATAACTTACCTGCTTATTACAGGAATTTCCAAAGGACCTGCTGATTCCTATTGAAAAATGGTGATAGGAACGTGTCCCTGAGATTCTGAGCCCTTGCCTCAAAGTCCTTGTGTTTCTGTGCACCCTAAACTGCCCTACTGTCATCCTTACTTGGTTCTGCTCATACCTCTTCTTGGAAAGATCAACCTTAAGTCCAGACTTCAAACTGCCAATAAATTGATCTTTACTCTCTCTCAAGTCTGTGGAATGCACAATAGTCAAGAGGGGAAAACAAAACAACCCATCCTCAAGCCCAAGTGTCTATTAATGGAAGAATGAGTAAATAAAGAATGGTAAATCATCATACCATCCGGCCACAAAAAGGAATGTAAAGCCTATGCATGCTACAACATATATGAACCCAAAGCACGCTATGCTAAGTGACCAAAAAATCCATATGGAGGGGTTCTATTTATAAGAAATGTCCAGAATAGGTAATTCTATAGCTACAGGAAACAGCTAGCAGTTGCCAGGGGCTTTGTGCAGGAGTGGCAGGAAAGAGGAGAGCGTGTTCAGTTCTTATGGTATTTCATTTGGGAATGATGAAAATGCTTTGGGAATTAAGGCTGACGAGACGGCCAGTAGGTAAATGTGCTTGCTGCCAGGCCTGGTGACCTGAGTTCCGTCTCTGACTCACATGTTGGAAGAAGAGAACCAAAGCCCACAACTTGTCTTCTGACCCCTACACACGCGCCACCTAGCACACACACATCCAGACATGAACTAGGTAAATAAATACAATAAAATCAAAAGGCTTTGGGATTAAACGGAGGTAATGATTGCACGGCGTTGCAAACACACCAAATGCTACTGAATCATACGCTATAAAATTGTCACCTCTATTGTGCAAGGACTCCCCTTCAATTCAGAAGAAATGGTTAGGAAACCTGTAGAATCGATATCCACTTTTCACCTTAATATGTGATGGAATCTTGTTCTAAGAGTATCTGGGAGGTTAAGGTTCAACATGTATGACTTAAGCCAGATATCATCACCCCATCGAGGGCTTCGAAAATAGTTTACCATCTCCTCGGTTGCCAATCTTAATGACTTTGGAGACCTGAGGCTGCTGTGCTGTCTTCTCTGTGGGTAGAGGCCTCCTTTGTTATCATGTGTCCCTCTCGGGTTTCCCTGCCTCTATCCCAGTAGTCGTTACCCTGTGCTGATCCTGATGCACCCTTACTGGTGTACCACAACCTCTGTGTGGCCTGCTCTACGTTTCCATCCCATAGTCTTCTTTCTCATTCAATGTATCAGTCCTCAAAAACTGCAGTGTTTCTACATAGTTTCTGCTTGTCTGTATACTTTTTTTTTTTTGAAAGGTAAGTTCATATATCGAAAGTACAAAGTCTCCTTGGACAAGCATGTGCTATGCGGGTGAGTGACACCAGGGCTCGGGGAGGGCTAGTCTCCGTCTCCTTAACAGAAAGTAAGTCTCTGGTCCTGCCTCAGTTGTATACATCCTTTGGCTTCCACTTGGCTGACTTCTCCTCACTGACACTGATTCCAACATTTTCCTGATGGCTTTTCAATTTGATCAAAGCGTAACGAAGCCTGAAACGAGTTCCTGGAGCGAAAGCCTTGGGAAGATGTCCCGCGCTTTGCGCTGCTGTTGCCAGCTCCTCTCCACGTCGCAAAGAAACTCTGATCTACACAGGTACTAAGTCGTGTGTGATTTGTGCTAAGTATGCATCTGCTTTGTTCAAAGACAACTGTTTTTATCCTAAAGCCCAGCTTCGTAGATTTATCTCCCACAATTACAGAGCTTTGATCAGCCCAGAAGAGGCGATGTCACGTGGTATGTAGCGGTCCTTTTCCGGGCACTTCTCTTATCAGGATACATGTCTGTTGATTTGTGGGAAGCTGGCTGTTTTTCGTTCCTGACAAACTCCAGTGATTAAAATGTAGTGGCTTGCTCTTGTTTCCTGATAAAGGTGACAGCTGCAGAGTTTGCAGTGGTGGTGGATATGTCTATGCAGATTGCTTTTTAATGAAAGCAATATATTATCTACCTAGAGACCCCAAAGCCTTACCTTGTTAATGTATTTTATCCTGGCACCACATTTATCTATGAATTAGTTGCATTAAACACTCCTTACTATTTATCCAGCCTTTAAAGAGTTTTTCTAGTGAGAGGACGTGGCTTTCTTCCTTCATTTTAATAATTACACTCAATAACAGCCACACCAGAATTTTAAGGTGTAGTTTTGCATAAAACAGAGCCAGGTGGAAATACATTAGAGTACCTCTGAAGCCAACATCTTGATAATCCTTTGTCACACTGAGCCATTAAAGGAATAACTAAAGGAAGACATGGACAGGGTATACTGGTTTCTCAGCAGTGTTTTGTGAGGTTGGCAATAATATTAAAAAGCAAAACCCACGGAAAGGCATGGCTAACTTCATTGAAAGACAAAGCCAACTCAAGTATGTGTTTGTGTCAGAGGCTGTGCAAACTTAAAGTGTATTTAAAATTTAGATTGTAAAGCTTCTAACTTTGAGGAATGGGTAACCACTATCCATAGAATAATGCAAAGAAGGACCTGTCATCATTTGAAACCACATCAAACCTTAGCAACTTATTGATAACTTCACATCTTACATAGGACATATATGATGGTGTCAGATCTACTCGGACTACTCACAGTTCTGCTGGGAGTGAACAGCAGTTTTTGTCCTCTGGGAGGAAGACTCCACAGCGAGGCACCAACTCCACGGTGTGGTTTTGCAAATAACTACAATACTGAGACCTTGTAATGACCCACAAAGCAAAATTGGAAACAAACAACTATTTGGTGAATGTGTCCTTTCTGACCTAAACCCGATATTAAACTTTTTACAGAACAATAAATCAAATCCATAAAAGACAAAAAAAAAATCCAGTGAACCAGTCTGAACTAAATCCAAACCTACATATTTTCCAAAACAACTGAACTGTAACAAAACCAAAACATCAAAATATTTTCCAGCCTGAATCGATATGTCATTTGTTCCCAGTCTCTCAACTATGTTTTCTATTTCAGGATCACTGTCAAGTGTTAACCATCATGTTAAAGAGGAGGCAGGGAAGGGAAACAAAATCTGTGTTCAGTACCTTGGATAAGTAAGAAAAACATGCAGTAAATGATTTGAAAAGTGCCTTTTAGAAAGCATGCAGTTATTCGAAGAGAAACCAAAATATAATTTATAGGAAGAAGGAAGTGTTAGTATATAATGTTTAAATACACCAAAAGGGTGCAACTACTGGGCACGACTGAGAAGACACAGGGTCTGGAGCCCGCAGCTACCAAACATACGAGTTCCGTTAGCATGACTGCAACTTATAACTTGGATCCCAGAGAATCATTCAGCCTCGTTAGAATTCTTCTCATTGGATAGTTATTTTTTTCCTGATTATGAATGGTACTAAAGAGTGAATAGAAAGGAATGCAGAGGTGATTTTTAAATATACAGCAAAATCTAGACCCTTGGATGTTTAAGGTACCTCAGACAATTAAGGTTTTTGATGGTTCTAAAAAAGTAATTTATACTTAAGGTAACATAATTCTCCAATATGCATACATATAGATACATACACACACATATAAAATCTTTGTGATGTAGATATAGGAATATACCTTTGGAATGTATTTGCATTTTATATTTAACTACCCTAGTACATACATATACGTATATGTGCACCCGTACACACATTTATCGAAAGGAATCAAGTTTGCTATTGATACCATTACCTTTAGGGAAATGACAGAAAACCATAGGTCTTCAATCCATGAGATTTTCAAAACAATTGCACCCCCTCTCCAGTATTTCTAATGAAAACATCATCATATTCTGTATATCTCTTAAGCCTGTGATGAGAAAGCAAAAGTTTGATATGTATTCAACACTTGTAAAATAATAAAATTTCCCTCTGTTCTGGAAATTTAAAGCAGTCACGATGAATGAGAGATTCGCCTGTAACAAGTATGTGAATCTACAGCAGACAGGGTAGGTAGCTAGTCACCACCCCTCCCCTCTTCCCAGGACTCAGCCTGCAGTGGCCATCTGATTAGGTTCTATCAGTGGAATGTGAGCAGGAGTGAAGCGTGGTACGTGCTACTGCCAGTCTCACCAGCAGCTAGCCGTCTTACCCCACCCTGTGTCCTGGTTGTCCTCAAAGCCGGGTCTAACGTTGGTGAAACCATTATGAGGAAGGGTGGATCTTGAATCCCAGAACCACTATTTGAATGAAGGTTCCCTGAGAGTTTCTGTGAGCGTGAACGTGTTCTGTTCTGCCAACTTGTTGAGATTTATAAGGCCCACGTGCTGAGCGTTAACTTAACACACAGTCACATGTTTATGTATATGTTTGAGACAGGCTCTTGCTACAAAATCCAGGCTGGGCTTGAACTTACTGTGCAGATGAGGCTGTCCTCAAACTTGCAATCTTTCTGCCTCAGCCTCTCAAGTTATAGACATGCAGGCCTTTGTTACCATACTTGACCACTTCCTTTTCTTAATAATAGAAAAATTGTGTCACAGCCTAGAGTCATAGTGACCATTCTGCTGTGGCAACATCCGTGGGTGGGTTTAATTTCCTTCCTTGGACTCTCAGAGACACTCTTCATTTTCTGCCACATGTGCATGTAACATCTGCAACTAATGTACACAAATTAATAATTTTGATGTTATAAAAATTAGATCAAAGGCACATAATTTGATGATGTTCCGTGCTGTGTTGATGATATCCAGAAGCCATAATAGCTTTGTGAGGGGGAAAAAAAAACAAACAAAAAACAAAACACCTCATGGTCATAAAATCTGAAAGCTAGTTGGAAAAAAAAATTATCTGTTCTCTTTCTCCTCTGAGCTTAACTTTTTTTTTCAAATAAAAAGTGGAGATTTTATGTTAAGGAATATAGGATGTCAGCCTCTGAGTGTAGTCTCCTGAAAGGCTTTGTGTGTGGACTCACTAGGGCTCGCTTCTAGACATGGTCCAGCACATGGCTGAAGCAGGAATAGATTTCCAACTCTCCTAAAGGCCTCATTGCGTCATTGTCTAAGTTCCCTGAAAGCATAAAAGAACCAGCTATCACTGGAGGGCTACTCCAAGCCTAGAAGAACATGTCTAGTTTTCTTTTATATTTGCTAAATTTTATTTTACGCTCAATTATTTCATTGATATCACTTTTCAGGAGGCACCTTATTTATATCATGCAATCAGCTTTAAGTAGTTTACTTTTATTAAAGTGAAGGGAATGTTGCCGGGTGTTCGCACTATGCCTGAGACCTTAGCTTACTTTCGTATCTCCAACTTGACTGGAACAAACATGTCCTCTTTCCCTGTGTTCTGTCTGAAGGCCGTGTGATGCTGAGCACATGTAGTTAATAGGTTGTCTCCCAACACATTTATGTATTTTCAGAGACACGAGTTGAGCTGTCTGATGATTGGGGAGTTCCTGCGTCTGAGATTTGCTCTTATAAGCTAATAAATTAGCATCTTAGCATTTCATGGATCCTTGTAGAAGACAGAAGATTCCCGAGTCCGAAACAAGGGGCTTTATTCATCAGGGCAGGGGAAGCATCTTCTTGCTTGCACTAGTTGTCCCCTCTTTCATGTTTCATGAGGGCAGTATGATGGGCCAGTTGGATGATGGGAGGTATTTTGTGTCTGGAGAACATGGAGTTAAGAAATCTCTCTTAAGCAAGTCGTGAACAAGTCTACTTTCTTTCTGGTAAGAGATGTTGTCATATCTCTCAAAGGTCCTGAGAAACGTTTTATGGAAGAGAACACTTAGGGTCTTGCAGCCTTGGCTTACCACCTTGTTGGGAACAATGTCTCCTGAGAATGCTGCAGGCAAAATAATTACAAAAGATAGGAAAACAGTTCATAGAAATGTAATTCCCTCTTGCATTAAGATTACATCTCTAGCTCTTTCAACTCTTGCTTCATTGCATAGGAAGTAGAAGTGTGACAGGAGGCAGAGAGGATGCTCTCTGGGGCTGGTGTGTGAAACGAAGCATGTAACTACAATTGGTACACGTACGTTTAATATAAATAAATGGAGTTAAGTGGAGAAATTGACCAATGAATACACATTTACATGTCTTAGGTTAAGTATTTTTGGAAGAGAGATATGAATTTATCTAATTTGATGCCTAAACCCATTTCCCCACAAACTGTAGTTCTAAATTGACTATGTTTTGTTTGTCTAATCATCATCAAAGGATAACATTGAGATTATTGAGAGACCTATTAGTGGCATAAAACAAAGCTCTCTGTGAGTATGTTTAGCAGAGACTACAATAGCAACCTCACATCAACAGCTGTGAGATCCTATTTACTAATGGATTCCTTTCCATAGGTCTTCATGCTCTCTCCAAAAAACAAAAAACAAACAAACAAACAAACAAACAAATACAAAAGAAAACAGCCTTTTAGGTTGTTGCAGATAACAATAAGGCTAAGTACCTCAAAATGTAGTTTGCAGGTTACGAGTCTCTCATGAAAAGACATCTGATGGCCACAGGACAGAAAGTCCACTATAAATGGAATGTAGTGGCATGTGCCCGTGATCCCAGTACTTGGGAGGCAGAGGCAGGTGGATCTCTGAGTTAGAGGCTATCTTGGTCTACATAGAAAATTCCAGGTCAGTCTGGGCTATACAGCAAGACCCTGTCAAAAAATAAAATGCACTATTCATCGAGAACTAAAAGCTTACACCGGTCTTGTAATGTCGTTGTGCATGAACTGTCTTGCTAGGGAGTTCAGGGAAGCATGAGCTGCTAGTTTGACAGAGCTGCTGGTTTTGTCTGTGACAGTAGATACTGAAGGCCCCCCCCCCACGCCCATGCTTGTGTGTGGCTGTAAGCCTGGAGCTGAATAAAAGGAGGTGCGAAGGGCCTGATGTGAGGAGTTCCTGGCCACAACCATCGGTGGAATTGCGTTTCTGAGCACCCCGACTGCGGCAGAGGGGACGCTGATTTTACAAGCCCAAAGTGTCTTGCAACATGTGGGCAGTAAGGCCCATAAACACTGTGACACATTCACACTAACAGGTTCTAAGATTTAAAGATTTGGTTAATGGACCCTGTGGAAGCTTGGCTCTTAATTCTGACTGAGAATAAATTGTGTTGAACACGCTCTAACCCAGTCTTCATCTGGTAAATTAATACCTTGACATGTGTTAATATGTTAAGAAATATCAAGAGTGAAAAGGGTCTTTGTGGAGAAAATAAAAACTGAAGCTTGGCAAATTTTCTTTTCTTTTTTTTTTTTAATGGTTTTCCTTTTTAGTGGTTACACACTAAGTAACCAAAGTCAGGGGAACCTTGACCATCATGCTCCCCCTGAGTGAGCAGAACAGCCCTGCTTTGTGGACCTCGAACCTGCTGGTTTTTCCCTCTCTCACCACTTTTTCCATCTCCGTTTCAAGAGCATCCAGATATCTGATGGACCAAAATGACCTTCTGAGGCAAAAGAAGCGACTGTCTCCAGTTGTAGATTACCAGAAAACAAAGAAAGAGATTATCAAAGATCTAAATAAAAGCGAGCAACAGCGAAGATTCCTAGTAAATCACGGAACGCAGTGGAATGAGATAACACTGTCTGTATACAATTACGCTGTTTGGCTCCCATGACAGCCTTTAAATGTGACATGTTATTTGACATGTTTGCAATTAGGGCTTAGGAAAAAAAATCAATTTTTTTTTTCTATTCCACTTAAAATAAAAAATGTACTGTCTTCCAATGAAATGCACCTTTTTAAAAATTCAAGACAGACAAAAAAAGTACTAGCAGAACAAACATATCACAGCTGCATTATGAAGATAGACATTTTAAGTCCAATTTTATTAGATTTTGTGAAAGGGCAGAATTCAGGAGTAATTACCAGTGTGTTGTATTTACTTTTGCATTATTATCCTGAGTCATGCTGCCCCCCAGACTGTGAATGGGCAACGCAGCAGTGGCCTCTGAGTAATCCCTTTGGGAATCATCCCAGGGAGGACAGGTTCCTTCCTTCCTCCCTCATCTGGAATGCAGGGGAGGAGAAGAGGAGGGCATTCTCCATCGCTAACCTCCCCCTGCTGTAGAGGAACACTTGGAATTTTTATAAAAGCTTTTTGGTTTAACTTAGTCACTGGAAGTTCACGTTCCCACCGCAGCTGTGATATAGTTGTTTACGAGTTGGATTTGGAATGCTTGGTACAGGTGGGTATAATTTGGTTGGGTGCAGTTATTCTGGCACCTGTAGCTTGTCTTTGGGATTGCGTGCTGCATGGGTTTATGGGAACTTTTGGTTTAGGGAATAAGGGGTCTGAAGCTCCAAGAGTTGGGGTGGGTGTTGGTTGGTCCTTTGTTGGTTGGGTTGCTGTCATTAGTGTGAGAACAAAGGTTGGAGAGATTCGAGCTTAGGACAGCCTAAAAAGAGGCTGTGAAGATTTCTACCTTTCTCTCTTTCTGTATTAAGGCCGCTTGTAAAAGCGGTGAAGATTTCTATCTTTCCTTTTTCCTTCCCTAAATTGAGGATAAAGGGTTGTAGTGTACTGCTACAGCCTGCCTTCAGTGCCAGTCACGAACTGCTCAGAATTAATATATACCAGATAAGGACAAATACCCAAAGGTCAGATTGCCAGCTGAATAAATGCTTTTAGTTTTTTGTCATCTTTCCATTTCTGTAGCTCCTTATTGCCTCTTAGATCCATTGAGAACCTGTAGTAAACATATGATTTTTTTTCCCTTCGAGGAAGACATACTTACCATATTTGCCCTAACCATACTTCTCAGTGGTATGTCATAGTAATAACAGCAGCAAGCAAGCAAACAAACAAACAAAAAACCAAGCTTTACACCAATGGAGCTGTTTCTATGCCTCAGACATTCTTCCCAGTGACTTTATGAAATCTCTCAGCTGACCTTCACTATGACCCTGTAATAGTCAATTTTCAAAAGACTAAGGGATTCCAAGAATAAGTCACTAGTAAACCATATACTTCTTCTGCTTTTCTAATTATAATGTAATCGTTTTGAGACAGGGACCTGCCGTTCAGCTTAGACTGGCCTGGTGTTCCAGACCTTCTAACACTGCATCCTTGGTGTCTTGTTAACACAGCACTTAAACTCTGGGATGGATTTTAGCTAGAACAATTCAAGCTTTGTGATAATCCCAAAGCCTCTGTGTCTTGATCTTTCAAACTGCAAATTTGTCACCAATATGGCAAAAGGGACTTTACAAACACGAGTGAGACGGGGTGTCCTTCTGTAGCGTTCAGCAGGTGCAGGTGCACATATCTTTATGGGAGAGTGACGAGTGAAAGAGTAAGAGAGATGGAGACAGCTGGGCTGCTGGCTTTGAAGATGCTGAGAGGGGGCCTTGGTGGGAATTCAGGGGATGATAAAAAAAAATAAAGAATAGATACATGTTCCTTAGCTTCTAGAAGAAGTGCATCCTCATTGATCTGAAGCCGGTGAAACCCATTTTTGAGTTTTTGAGTTCCAGAATGACACTGAAAGTGTGTTGCTTTAAGCCAAGAAGTGTTGGTAATTGAAGTGTCATTACATGGCCCGAAGAAGTACAGGGTCTGTGACAGTCAGTTTTAGTCGGCGACTAAACTTTAGTCGGGAGTTTCATTGAAGGATTATTCGGACAAGGCTGGCCTGTGGGTGTGTCTGTGTGGGATTGTCTTGATCATGTTAATTGATATGGGAAAACCCAGTCTAAAAATAGGTAGCGTCAGTCCCTGTGTTTGGGTCCTGGACAGGATGAAAGAGAAGATGAGCTGAGTGTTAGCATGCGTGGAATCATTCTCTCTGCTCTGGACTGTAGACATGTAGATGCTTTAACTTTCTGCACCCTTGACTTCCCTGCATCTATGCACTGTAACCTGGGACTGTGAGCTAAAATGAACCCTTCCTCCTCTAAGTTGCTTTGGTCAAAGTACTTTATCACAGTGTCTTAGACTTTCTATTCCTACAACGAAACACCATGACCAAGAAATAAGTTGGGGAGGAAAGCGTTTATTTTGCTTATGCTTCCACGTGTAGTCCATCACTGAAGGAAGTCAGAATAGGATTTCAAATAGCACAGGATCCTAGAGGCAGGAGCTGACGCTTACAGGCTTGCTCTCCATCAGCCTGCTTTCTTATAGAACACAAACCTCAGCCTAGGGATGGCACCACCCACAATGGGCTGGGCCCTCTCCCTTCAATCACTGATTAAGAAAATGTCCTACAGCTGGATCTTATGGAGGCTTTTTTTTTTTTTTTCAATTGAGGTTCCCTCCTTTCAGATAACTCTAGGCTGCACTCACTTCTGACGCTCGCTGCACATTCAGTGGGTTTAAAAACACTCCTGATAATGAATCAGGACACAGAATTCATAGGAAGCTGCTGTGTTCATGGTTGCAGTCACTATAGATAGGGACAGGATCCAGATTCAAGTCGGCCATGGGAAGACGCACACAGGGCAGAGTCCTGGGGGAGCTCCAAACCCGAAGGTCCCCATAGAATCCTGTATAGCCTCACACTCCTGGCACTGACACGTGACAGACTTGGTATGTGGCATGACAGATTGCCAACCAAAGAGTCTCAACAGAGACTTTATTGGGGCTCCATCACATGGGCACAATTAATGATTGGTTGACTGCATGCTTGATCGCAGAGTTTGTAGGTTACCTGATACTGTGTGACTCAGAACCTCCACCCTATTTTGTGATGTGGTGCTTTTTGGGTCAGTCCAGAATCTAAATACTATCTGGAGTGTGTGTGTGTGTCCAGTTTGTGCTGAATTTTATAAGGTTAGACTATCTGGCTTGATCCAAGGCTCCACAGACACACACTCTTATCACACAGGACACTCCAAGGCCCCAGAGATGTCTTTTGGAGGCCAAAGGCAAATTTCTTTGGGCAAGGCTAAGTTTATCATTATACACATATTTTGCTAAATCTAAAGTGTGAGATTTTTCAAATGGAGCAAAAGAAAGGGATGAATGGGCATCCAATGACACAGGCGGCATGAACAAACACACACACACACAAGTCCATGGAAGGTGCTGGTAGTTGGCTACAGTTAGATTCCAGGGCCCTGGCTAAAGACAAATGGGAAAGGCAAATGGAGATAATCCCAGTCGTAACAGTTCTGGTGCTGTATGAAGGACCTGTGAATCAAGGCACTGGATGTCTGGAGGAGTGTTCTGAAGAGACTGATTTAAATAAAGAACCTGTTGGCACATGAAGAATCTTTTCTCACATTATTTTTCATGACTTCACTCTTTGGTGTACAAAATTGTCTTTTTAAAATTCAAATATTTATTTATGGGCATGTGTGTTTATGCTACTTGTGTGCTGATCTTCATGAGAGCCAGTAGAGGTTGTTGGATACCTTGGAGCTGAACCTACAGGTAGTTGTGAACTGACCCATGAAAATGGCTGGGAATCAAACTTGCATCCTCTGCAAAATCAGAAAGCCCTTTTCGGCTCTAAGCCATCTCTTCAGCTCTGGATTTACATTTCAGTAGGGCTATCTGGAGTTATAAGTAAAGAAAACATCTCCTATGTTAACTCTGATAACAGATTTAGACCTGGCCACATGGGGTGCTGGGGTGCTGGCCTGGGGCTGCACAGTGGATTGGCAGGGCTGCTTGCCTAACTTCCTTACATCTAGAGCAGTGGTCTTGACCCCTTTCACAGGGGTCACCTAAGATCATCTGAATATCAGATATTTATATCATGACTCATAACTAGCAAATTATAGTTATGAAGTAGCAACAAAATAATTGTATGGTTGAGGGTCACCACAACACGAGGAGCTATATTAAAGGGTTCTAGCATTAGGAAGGTTGAGAACCACTGATCTAGAAAGTAGTGTGACTGCTTAGACACCAGGGTGCTGAAATGCAGCTGGAATGCCCGAATATTCCTGGGAAATGGCTCAATCATCAGGTGACTACAACAAAAGCAACACTGGCCTAAAGACAGGTTTTGAAACTGATTCCTCATGCAGGTCTCATATTAGATGTTGTAATGGTCAACATTCAGAGCAGCAACCTGAAACTCACTATCCATCCTCTCTCAGTTTGGAAATGCTCAGGGGCTTCCCCCACACAGACATGGGTGTAACAACAGAATTCCACTGTAACAGCAGAATTAGTCAAACACAAAAACTAAGTGGGGGGCTTCTTTCTCTTGGGAAATTAGATTCTATGCTTTCTGAAGAGAGGAATCGCTGTAGGATACAATGCCTGGAAACAGAGTATAAATAATTGTTCACCTCTTGTGTGATTTTGAGTATACCATTTATCTAATTTTAACCCATAAAATAGAAGTAAGCAGTTTTTTTAAAGGAGAACGTACTTCATTGTTTTGTGAGGATCAAGGAATGCTGGGATAGTCATAAACAACTCTTTCACACTTGTGGGTTTTCATCCCCATGGCACTTCCTTTCTCTTTCTTTCTCTCTCCCTCCTTCCCTCCCTTCCTCTCAATTCTTTCTTTCATTCCTTTCTTCCTTCCTTCCTTCCTTCCTTCCTTCCTTCCTTCCTTCCTTCCTTCTTTCTTTCTTTCTTTCTTTCTTTCTTTCTTTCTTTCTTTCTTTCTTTCTTTCTTTCTTTCTTTCTTTCTTTCTTTCTTTTTTTCTTTCTTTCTTTCTTTCTTCCTTCCAGGCTGGCCTTGAACTTGTTATATATGAAGATGACCTTGAATTTCTGATCCTCCTGCCTCCACCTCCCAAATGCTGGCATTATGGGCATGTGCTGCCCTGCTCTGTTTATATATTTCTAGGGATTCAAACCCAAGGCTTCTTGTACACTAGGCTAACTCTACCAACCGGACTTCATCCCCAGTACAGCAAAGATTTTAATGCTAATGTAACTAATGTCATTTTCATCTTACATTTTATTATTACAATCTAAAATATTTAAGACTTCTTGTCTTTCCATTTCTTCTAACAATAATTAAATATTTTTCTATATATCACAAAATGTAGTTGAAGCTCATCCTTCCCTCGACCGAACAATGATGTAAACAGGTTCCTGGGTTCTCCTTTGTGAAAGGCTTTAAAAGGTGTATCTCCTATGACAGCGGGCAGGCCTGGTGAGTGCTGGAGGTCACAGCAGCAACCTTGGGGGGCTCACTGTAGAAGTGGAGGAGAGATGAAACGTGGCTTCCCCATTCCCATGCAACCCTTTCTGTTTTTAGCATGGAGGCTTGTGTTCATTCTGGGGGGAAAGACATAACTTCTGTTTCACCTCCTTGCTTTTGTCAAGAAGCTTTCAAATTTCAAATTTCTAAAGTTTTTTTTTTTTTCTTTTCTTTCCCTGCAAACACACTGATGGTTAATTCATAAAAGTTGAAAACACGCACATATACCCTGATGATGTGCTCTGTTTTTTTTCTGAGCCATGAAAAGCAGCTGACACCAGGAGAAGAAATTAAATACTCTTGAGAAGAGAAGAGAGAAAACAAGATGTTATTTGGGTTGGATTTTTTTGGGAGCGATTTCCTTGTTACTGTGAATCCTGTGGATTTTTTTTCTCATTTTAGAAAAAAGAGATAAAATAAAAAAAAAGTCAGAGGAAGGAAACATGAAAACATCTGAGTCACCATGGATGGTCTTGGGAGAAACCAGTGAAGGAAACTGGAAGCCTTTTAAAAGAAAGGCTGGTAGTCTCTTGTGCTCTTGTCAATAAAAATAACGTGTTTGCTCGTGGATGTCTGTGGAGGCTAGAAGAGGTGATAGGAGCCGGTTATCCCATTTTCTGCAAGTTCCTGGGTGTGGGTGATAGCAGCCAAACTCTGGAAGAGCAGCCAGCACTCAGTCTCTGAGCCATCTCTCCAGCCCCATGTGATACACTTTCAGGAATATTTAGTGTGGCCGAGTAAGCTGGTGGGGGCTGGATTTCAAACTCAGTCATATTTCTTTTCAGCAGAGTCAATTCTGAACTTAAGCCTGAACTTCCTCACGAATATAGTGGCATAGAATGTACTAATCACCTTGCAGATTTTTTAGGAAGGTTAGATGATGTGTGGCTGAATTTACTGGCCCGTGTTTGTGTCAGACAGAGTTTGTGCAAATCGAATGTATACTTACTGAATTTAATTCTCAGAATTTTCCCATGAGTGTTTATTGTCTCTAATGTAGAGATAAGAAAAGAGATTTAAGGTTTAAGGAGATTATGTAATTTCCCCTACATGACACAGGCCTTAAATGTGCTGCAGACATAGGGTTTGAACACAAGGAGTCTCAGTAGGTGGAAACTTAATTTAAAAATAGCGACATGTTGTTTTATATGATAGATCTTATTATTATCGGTCAAGGACAGAGCTAGGGTTAAAACAGGTCTCTGGACTCTGCACAGAGCTAGGTGTTAAGGCCTTTGCCTGGGAGTCACAAGCTGTCTTTGAATGACCACATATGCGTGGCACGCGCGCCCTCTTCTGGCTCTTTTGAGAAGTGAAGGAGCACGGGATAATTCACTCTCCTGTCTACTGCCTCTGCACAGCCTTTAATTCCAATGCATTTACTACCTCTTTCTGCTAAATGGACACTTTTGTCAGTCTTATTTATATTTTAAGTCTTTTGTTTATATTTCACTAGAAAGTCGTTCTGTGGAGCTGGAAACCAGTGATTCTGACTAGTAAGCTTAAACCCAAGTCTTACCATCTTTTCATTGCTTTGCTCGTTGGTTGCTGTTGTTTTCTGATTCTCTAGGATCCTGCCCCTAGGATTCTAGCACATATTTCCTGTCCCTTAGCTCACACCTACCCATCCACACCATCATTCAGAATCACTTGCTTGGTGACTTGTCTGATGGCAAGGAAGAGTGCAAGGACCACCATCCCACATGGAGGTACTTTCTCATGAGAGTCTCTATTGCCTCTGTGTTTTTGAGCTGAAAGAGGGGTACCGGTCTGAGCATCTAATATGCATCTGGCTCCAGCCCAGGCTGTGCTGGTACATACACTACGCTGCCTGGAAAAGCTTCCTGTCTCCTCTGATGCGGTGAAGTTGGAATTACAGTGTCCAAAAAGACTTGACTGTAAAAGCAGCATCTTAAATGCTCCTGCTTGAAGCACAGCTGTCTAAAACAATCTCTCAGCATCACCTCAATGCTACATTGTATCTGTGAATTGAGTACACGGCGCTTACTGGGCAAGCTTGACTGCCTGAGCTTCAAGGCCGCACACCTACAATAGACCCCCAGAAGCTGTCCTCTGACCTCCACTTGCATGCCGTGGTACCCGCGTCCACACACGCGCCTCATGTCCGCAATAATAAAAAATAACTGAATGCTACATTGACTGTAGTTCTAAAAATAACTTGCCACCTCTCTTCTCTCCTCTTCCGCTGTACAGAGACGGTAAATAGACAGTAGAAAAGTTAACAGTGGTTTGTTTACTAGTTTAAATGTATCCACAAGTTAACGAAAAAACTTATTTAGAAATAAGTTGTTAGGAAAGAAATCTAGAATTTTGGGGAATCTAACTCCAGAAGTCAGGTAGGTGTGACCTGCTATATGCTCACACACACACACACACACACACACACACACACACACACACACACACACACACAAAGTCAGGGTAACATTGTGCCCTCAGGTGGTCCTTGAATTCCTGCTCTCCCTGTCTTGATCTCTAATGCTCTGGGTTGGCAGGGACAAACCGCTACACCCATCTTGTTACTAAGATTTTAAGTGAATACTGGTGTTATCTGAAGTGAACTGTGGTGCCCATACAGCTGCTCCCACTAAGGGATTGATGGACAGTGCTTGTGACTGAATGGCATGAGGCCACTGTTCCCAGGACCGTCACAAGCTATATGAACGTCTAGAGAGCTGGCATTGGCAGGTGTCTGAAATGAGGAGCATTTTTGCTCTGTATCAGTCAGTGGGCCCTGGTGATGCTGAGGTGTATCCATCCTCTGTATCGGTCACTGGGCCCTGATGCTGCTGAGGTATTTCCGCTTCTTCTGGCATAAGAGAGAAACGTGCTAGTTTAAATCTCCTCCCCTTCAGTTTTCTGGCAGTTAGCAAACAGTCCTTCATTTTCAAATTTGAAAAAATTCACCAAAACTTTTCTCAGATAGCTTACTTCCTGCAAAAGAGAGAGAGAGGATTGTGCTCCAGGAAGGCAAGGAACTCAATCACAGTGCCAATAGGATCTGTCAATAACAGCCTGGAGGTGCTTTTCTATCTTATTTAGGTGGCATTTTCACAGTAGGGACTGGGTAGCAAAGTCCTGGTGATGTATACAATTGGACAGGAGTTCCAGCTACCCTCTCCCTCCAGACCGACTGTTTTGTATAATCATTTCATTCGCAGAGGTCAGCCGGTTAAGTGCACACAATAAGACTACCCGGGGCTGCAGATCCACATCAGTCACCTGCCTACCAGGCAATATGAGATCATTTGTTACTTTCTTTGCATTCTCCAAGTCCAAAATAGGAATAAGAAGATCTCCACCCCACCCCCACCACCCAGCACCCGCTCGAGACACAGACGACAATGTACGGAGATTGCTGGCTTTGTGTCTGTTGCATTTGACATAAATTGAATGGCTATTAGGTGCCGGGGCTGAACCGTGCTCCAGAGGCTCATAAGAAACTGAACAGGCAGACTTGGGCTCCCAGTGAGTCCCATTGTAGTCAGGAAAGACTAAAGATAAACTTGTAACCTGGAGGTTCTGAAGAATATCACAGCAAAGATAAGCATTGATAGTGGTGCTGGTACTATATTTGACAGAGACAATTCTCCTGTCCCTCCCTCCCTCCCTCCCTCCTATGAGAATAGCATCTGGGAAGACAGCAGAGTGAAGTCTGAAAGAAGAGTACGTACCAGGCCCTGAAGCAGGCACTGCCTTGGGCCTGGGGACAGGGCAGCAGCAGCTGCTGTAGTGTTGGAAGTGCACCAGGAGGCAGATTGCTGTCTGCTTATAGCCGGGCCTGGGAAACCAGGGGTGACCAGACAGGGGACAAAGGTGTCCTTCTCCTCCCTTGGCCCCATTTCATTGTTTCCTGTTGGCACCTGGCACACTCATAGCAGGTATGAGTATTCGGTAGAGTCTTGGGGATCGTTCCCTTTCGTGAACACCTCCAAGGGGTTTCAACAGCCTCCTGTCCTTCAGTCCAGCATTTGTTCATTCTGTCTTTTCTATCAGTGCTACACAGTGTTGTATGTATTATTGTTAACATTTGGGTTTGGTATTTTACATTTTTTATTTATTTTCATTTTATGTATACAGGCAATTTTCCTACACGCACATCAGTGCACCATGTGTGTTATTGGTGCCTTCAGGGACCAGAAGAGGTCAGATCCCCTGGAACTGGAGTTACAGATGGTTGTGATCCAATGTGTGGGTGCTGGGAATTGAACCTGGGTCCTCTGCAAGAGTAGCCAGTGCTCTTAACCACTAAGCCATCTTTCCAGGGCCTAGTTTATGCTTTACTTTTAAAGAGTTTTCTAATAATAGGGTGACATTACTGTCCAGAAGGTTTCCTATCTATACATTAGAGGGGAAAAAATCCCTAAATAGCTTTTGTGAAAATTAGCCTAGATCGTTTGCATATGTAGTATGTTTGAAATGTGTGTTTGCCTTTTCCAGGAAAAAGAACTTCAGCTAGTGACTGTGCCTTTCCCTTTGGACAGAGAGGCTGGTGATTTATTTTCAAATTTGAGAAATAGCACCAAGCAGAATATCTTCCTGCAAACACAAGTCTGTCTATCAAGAACATGTTTGACTTAACAGAGGGATGAAGTGACAGGCCCATCTCATGTTAGAGACAGAATTCTGTTGGGGAGGATGCTAAGCAGTGCCTGCCCTTCTGATTTGTCCAACCTGTGGTAATACTTGTTTCATGCTACTCTTTTTCTGGGGGTGTTGCTTGCCACAGTACGCATGTGGAGGTCCAATTAACTCGTAGGAATTAGTTCTTTCCTTTTACACATGAGTAGAATTCGGGTGGTCAGGCTTGGCCGCTGACCCTGCTCTCTGCTGAGCCATCTTACCAGCCCAATATTTATTTTTCAAAGTTGCTTCAGAGGATGGTTTGTGGCCTCGTAATAGAGAACTAGTAGGTAGAAGTAGGCGATGTGCTTTCATTTGAGCTCTTCTTCAATAGCTTGAGCCAAACAAGAAGTTCCTGTAGCATAGAAACTGAAAAACAAGTAAACGTTGAAAGTCATTTGCTAAAGAAGTACGTTTATGATTGTTGTCTTTAATAGGAATAGGGTGTCATGTAGCCCAGGCTGGCCTCAAACTTTCTGTAAAGATGAGGATAATCTGAACTCCTGACCCCTGAGCTACCATTACCAGTGTGCTGGGATTCCGCTGTGCACCACCGCGGGTGGTTTATGTGGCGCGGAGAGCTTCATGCGTGCTAAGCAGACACTCTGCCAGCTGAGTCACATCCCCAGCCCTCAACGTATTTTGAGCTGGGCTAATAAAACAATGACTTTAGAGTTCTTTCTGCCATTACACTCTGCTCTGAAACACACTAACAACACATTTAAAGCCAGCGTCCACTCCGCACACACTGGCGTATACAGGTGTCTGCTATGGTGACCAGGATGTGAGATTCTAGCACTCAGCCCAGCCTCCAGGGGCGTGCAGTCCACTCTCAGGTGACCCCACGAGCTGTGTCACTACCAGCCGCGTCCGTGCCTCTATTTAGCAGGTCTGATGAAATAGGAAGGCCCCTAGGAGACAGTTCCTAAGGTTTATATGAAATGTGTTCTGTTGGAGTATTGGTGTTTGTTCTCCTAAAAAGCCATTTAAGTAGGACGATAAGTCATGAATCAGACCTAGAAAATGGATCCAAGGCCCAACCAGGCTTGAGAAATTATCCTTATTACTTTATCTGAGTACAGAGGAGTTATAAATGTCGTTTAAGATCGGAGGCCTAGGTAATTATGCAGGACTACAGGGGATGGTTTGCCCCCACGTAGGCACCTGCTGATACACAGCTGGAGGCAAAGCAAAACATATCCTTTGAAACATTGAGTCGGCAGCAAAGCAAATCGCTGTGTTTATGGAGGCAAGGGGGCCTTGGATAGACACATAAATAAAGTGAGAATAAGAAGCACGGGCGTAATCAGGAGCACTTTCTGCCCAAGGAGAACTGGAGAAATGCAAATTCTACTTACTCAGCCCTAAGTGAGCTCGGGATCCCTAATGCTTAACGGAATAGTCAGGGAGGAAATGAGACTAGAATTAAGCTAGATGTGCTGGCTGGGAAGTCTTTAAAACTTGCTTTTAGAGTCTTAAAACTAGCTTGGGAAACCAATGCATGTAATAAATATATTTGTTTCTATTTTGGTGTTTAGACTGGGATGTATGCACCACATACTGTGTAACACAGACTGAGAATTTCCTCTTGAAGAGGGTTACATTGTCTCCATAGTGCGTTTACTATGCTGGGTGTGTGTTCTTCTATGCTGTATTAATGGGAAGACTGAAGATGATGGTTTGAATATATCATGACCCCCCCCCCCATTGGCACCTGTGTTTGAGTGCTTTGTCTCATTATTTTGGGAGGCTGGGCCTAGCTGGATGACATAGGGGGTGGGTCATTGGTAGTATATTATGCCTGACTCCCTTCTCTCAAACTTGTTTGTAGAGGAACACTTGGAAGAAGTTTTTGTTATTTTGGTTTCTTTAAAAACGCAAAATGGCATTTAGATTAGGTTTGTGTTCCCACCCCAGGTGTGGTAGACGTTTATGAGTAGGATTTGGAATGCTTGATGCAGGTGGCTATAATTTGGTTAGATGCAGTTGTTCTGGCACCTGTAGCTTGTCTTTGGGATTGCATGCTGCATGAGTTTATGGGGCCTTTTGGATTAGGGCATAAAAGGCCTGAAGCCAGTGTTGGTTGGTGGTTCGTGGTTGGGTTGCTGTCATTAGTTAGTGTGATAATTCCTAAAAGAACAAGCTTGGAGAGATTCGAGCTTAGGACAGCCTAAAAAAAGGCTGTGAAGATTTCTACCTTTCTCTCTTTCTATAGCAAGGCCACTTGTAAAAGCGGTGAAGATTTCTATCTTTCCTTTCTCCTTCCCTAAATTGAGGGTAAAAGATTGTAGCATACTGCTACACTTGTTCTTTTTTTTTCTTTTTTTGGGTGTCCATCATGTGACCAGCTGCCTTGTTCTCTTGGTGACCTGGACAGAACCATTCAGGCTTTGTGGACATACTATTTGGGATTCCCCTTTGAACAGTATACCCAAATAAATTCTTCCTCCCTCAAGTTGCGTCTCTTAGAAATGTTGCCACCATGACAAGCAAATGAGTTAACACACTTAGCTCAGTTGTGCATAGGCCAGGCCCCTTCACCTCAGAGAAATTAGCACAAGAGACCAGTAAGTGTTCCATGCTCAACAACAGGGCATTTTCAGGCTAACCAAGACCTTACTGTTTTAAGAAATTGATGTCTAGAATGTTGTATTTAAATTGTGTATTAACAGCAAGAGATTGAACCGTATGGAGTGAGGGGACCCAGTTGGAATCCTAACTGCTTCCTCTTGCAGGTCCTACAGCCTGTCATTTAACATCCAGGATTTCAACCCAGGTTCTGTCAACAGGAGGTGGGGTCACCAGAGGCCAACTTCATGGGGTGTTGAGAATCAAATAAGACAACATTAAAGGGCCTTAGAGTTTGTAATGTGATATTAAAGATGAATGTCCGGGTAGGAGAAACTTCAAAAGATGTTGATAACATATCCTAATTTCATTTTTAAAAATTAAACCACTCACTGTTTGTAACCTTGGTCATGTAACTTAATAACTCAGAGCTTCGACATCCTTATCTGCTAAGTGTGGGTAACAGTATAACCAGGGTATTGGGGTTGTTGTGATGACCAACTTAGGGTTATACAAATGTCTAGAAATAGAAATGTGTGTTAGATAAGGTTTGAGTCATAAAGTGTCTCAAAAGACTGAATTATTGTGTGATAAAATATGTTAGGGTCAGTGAGGTGGCTCAGTTAGTAAAGGTGTTTACAGTGCAAGCCTACCAATCCAAGTTCAATCCCCAGAACCCACAGAAAGGCAGAGAAAAGGCTGGAGTCCTCTGACACCCACAAGAGCACACTCACCTTCCTGCAGATACATTAAATCAATTTAAACAACAGCACAACACAATTTCATGTACGCTATGGTTCACCATCTTTGATGATGATACTCTTAAAATGCTATCCACATAGAACTGTGGCCACAGATAATGTGTGGCTGGTAAAAGTCCAGGACCATGAGCTACAGAGCTGAAATTTTACCTGCAGCGTATGTTCAGTGATTATTGGGCTTGTAAATATTTATGTCATCAAATTGGGTGACAATTCTTTAGGAAGCTTATGCATTATTATTCTTTGGGGGTGGGGGAAGGCGGTTCGTAACTCTCTGGAACAGCCTCATGGAAGAAGTGGAAGCATAGAGCCCTTCAGGGTTACTGTGTAATGTCAACCGGATTCACCCATCTCACCGGAGCCTTCCGAAGCCCCACCTTTCTGCTTCCGGCCACACCTCTACTTCCATCTTCAGATATTTTCCAACTGCTCCTTTCTCGCTTGAGAATTTTTCTTCACCAGAAACAATGCACCCAATCTTAAGCTGCAATTGTATAGCTCCCAAACTCTGAATGCTGTGGAAATAGAATACATACAAAAGATAATTTGATCGCCAAAGGGCTTTTGACACATGCTTCAAAACTGTTGTTCACTATGCTCATATACAATTGGATGCTTACATCACAAAACCAACACCAACCAAACCAATCTGTTCAAAGGAAAGGATTCTGGCCCCACCCTTGCAATTTTAAATACAGGCTCTCTCCCATTAGACACAATTCAAGTTACTGAATCCATTTCCTCAATGGTTTAATCCTATTCTATCCAGGTTGGCCAGACCGAGGTGAATTGAAAGTGCTGTAGCCTGTTACCTGCAAGCTGCATCTACTGATGAGCGGCGCATCTGCACAGGGGACTTGCCCCCGAGGTAGGCGCTGGCACCTGGTTAAGGGGAGGTAAGAGGAAGTGAGTTCTCTCTTCTGGCCACAGTTGTTGAGATCAGAAGTTTTACTTGATCTGAGCTGGACTTGAGTCTTAGCTAGAGAAAACTGGATTCAGAGCACAATAACAGCCTTGAGTTCAAAGGGCATATAGGCGCGCTGGAGAAGGTACTTTCTACTGCACAGGATGCTGTAAGTTGTCAGCATCCTATGCCATGAAGAAGGCTGGAGATGCTCCTGTCCTCTGCCCTGCGAGGGGTCCTCGAGCCTTTCCCATGTAAGGTCCTTACATATTGAGTAGGTCATTTTTTAAAAGATTGATTTATGTATGTATGAGTATTTTAGCTGCATGTACACCTGCACGCCAGAAGAGGGCATCAGACCCTATTACAGATGGTTGTGAGCCACCACATGGTTGCTGGGAATTGAACTCAGGACCTCTGTGGTCTTAACCACAGAGTCATCTCTCCAGCCCCAGCTTTTGCTAACCAGCTGACTTCTGACTAGGTTGAGTGTGGGGGTAGAAAAGCTGTGAGGGTGTGAGTTCAGCGGGTAGTGACTGTGTTGCTCTTTGTTGTGAGGGTTGACGGGGCCCTCTTGAGAGGTCTGGTCATCTCAGGTGGGCTACCTGAAGACTGGCTGGCACTGGTCTTTCTTTCCCAGGGTAGGCTCTGTGGGAGCACAAATCTGCCATCCATTAATGAGTTCCATAAGCATCACAGGAGAGGTCTACACGAACAAAGCTCTCTTGGAGCTCAGGGCCAGCAGTCTAAGTATCCCTTTAATCAGATCTATGGCTCAAGAGCAAATTTTAATTTTAATTTTATGATTTAAAAATATTTTTTCCTTTCCACTGTGCAGCAAATGTTATAATGATAAACCTTAAGAAAGTTTAACTTCCAGATATTAGATAGTAAGTTCTTTTAAAAGATTCTGAGCCAGGTGCTGATGGCACACTAGTTTAATCCCAGCACTCGGAAGGCAGAGGCAGGCAGATTTCTGTGAGTTTGAGGCCAGCCTTGTCTACAGAGTGAGTTCCAGGACAGCCAGAGTTATAATAGAGAAACCCTGTTTCAAAGGAAAAAAAATACTAATGTTACGAGTATAGCTTTATGTATTTATTAAATGATGTTTAAAATTTCAATGTACAGTTCTGAGGTAAAAAAAAAAAAATATATATATATATATATATATGCACATATATATGTATATATATATATATATATATATATATATATATATATATAGTGTTATGTTCATGTTTCTGTCAAGGACTGAAGGCTCTGACACAGGAGCTCTGCACACGCTGTCTGTCATTGCTTTTGGACTCGGAAAGCAGTGCACTTCCCCAGACTTCGGATGTGAGGCTGTGGACGGAGCGGGGCATTCACCTCATAACTCTTTTTGTTTTCCTTTTCTCTCACAGTACACAGATGGAACATGGGTCTTCCACACGCTCAGTAAGTGCTCCACAACCTATCATTTACTTTGAAACATTTCTCTTTGAATTGCCCTTTCTGACAAAGCAGTTCCTTCTACAACCCTTGGAAACAAGCAGGGGATCAGAAGGGAGTAAGGTCAGTAAGGGAGTAAGGCAAGACCGAGGAGAAGCTGCAGCAGAGGAGGTCACACTGAAGCAAAGGGGCCTGCTGAGCAGGATGAGCACGCAATACCTCAAGCTCTGTCTCCCTCTGGTGACCAGTCTTGCCAACTCAGGTCTCCTAAAGGTCCATCCCTGTTTCTCTGAGAAGCGGAAGCCTCCACTGATCCATGTTCCCACTATCCACTTGAGGACTCTAACATGAACCATAGTGTAATACTATTGTCTTGTATTGGTGCATGGCTTTAGAGTGTGGCTTCCTGGCTTTGTATGCAAAAAAAAAAGCAAAATAAGAATAGAATATGTTTGCAATCGGAGCAGTTAACTGTTTTTCAAACGGCAGGTAAAAAAAAATGGGTGAGAATCTATGAAAACAACCCGAACGATTCTGTAAAATTGTGATGTTCTTCTGGACTGTGAACCTGCCCCCATTCCCTTTGAAATCCTCTTTCATTCCCTGCCCATCTGAAACCGGGGTCAAAGCACATGCACACACACAAACCCAATCAGCTGCCAACATCAGGACAAGCCTTACAGGGAAATGGTCATCAGGAGCAAATATGGAGGAACTCTTGGGGAAGGGAGGGCCACAGGAAGAAGCTATCTCTCGATCTGTGGTAAGGGACTTTCAAGGGAAGTCACTGGAGTTCTCTTTGCCCCAGGCCAAGAGAACTATGGGAATAATGCATCATACATCTGCTATTGGTCACTTCTCAGGGATACACTTCCTGGGACAGTAGGGGGAGTCGAGAGTAGTATTGGGCGAGATTAAAGCAAGCAAGTGTTCCGTTTGTTACCAAGAGGAAAAGGGAAACTGGGAAAGGAGAGCTTCCCTGAGAGGTAGGGTGTAGCAATTAGCAACCAGAGGCATGGCCAGGAAACCCTGCACAATCCTGTGTCGTTTTCCACATTAAGACAGATTTCTGGCTTTGAGTCTCAGCTTTGCCACTTGCCATATGACCAGGCATGCTGCTTGACTTCCCAATGTCCTGAATTCCTATCCCACCTGGAAAATGGAGATGGTAAGCACAGGGCTGTTAAAAGCTTAAACATTAATCAATGTAATTAAAAGACATGGGGGACATAATCCACACCAGCAGCTCTGAAAAGTGTTTGGGAGACACTGGACCATACTCAGTAATAATATTAATATTTTTGATCTAAGGCTGAAGAAGTACCTTCAGACTTTAAGAACTGACAGTTTTACTAAAATCAAAATGACTACAGTGAAAAGAGCTGTTCAATGAATTAATGAAAAATTTTCACTTTAAGGAGATTCTCCTACTCCTGTAATGAGGACCCTTCTTTATTCAGCAATGGAACGAGGCACCAGTTGAGATGAAGCCATGTAAAGAATGAGATGTCAGGGCAAAGCCAGGAGCATCCTCCAAAGTGACAGCAGAGGATGCTGCAGGAGAAAAGACAGACAGCAGTCTGCAACCCTTTTGCCCCTGAGAGCTTAGTTACACAGGAATGCTGGGCTACCATGCATTCCAGAACAGGAGTTTGTCTGTGGCATTCTCAGTATATGGAGGACTAAAATTCTCTACACAGTTAGGTCTTGCAGCCCTCTTTCCCACTCAGGTAGACCCCACTTGCTGAATTGCTCATCCTTGCAGGGAGAGGCCCATCCATTCCAGAGGCCCATCCACTATTCCATATGTTAGGAGCAATTCTGTGCATTTAGGTACATGCATGAGTTTCCATGAACAACCACAAGGGAGCATTGGAATGTGAGCTAAGAGGAAATCCTCTAAGAAGGGATGCAGCTGACCATGGCAAATTCAGAGACTTTGTCTTGTCCCATGCTCTGTGCAAAATGGGACAGGATCCTGTTAATTCCTGACTTACTTATGACAGTCACATGCTTGTTCAGGTATATTAGTTCCACCCATGTCACAATTTACTCATGAAATCTAAGGGTTAATAAACTCTTCAGTTATCTCTAGCCCAAGGAAAATCCAAAGTGGTTAAAGGAAAAACAAAACAAAACAAACACACAAAACCCCAAACAGATTCAAAATAGAATAAAAAAAATATTTGAGGGGCTCTGAGGATGAAGACATTACCTACAATTTCCCCACAAAAGATTTTACTTTTAAAACCTTCAAACTTTTAAAATCAGTTGGCATTTTATGGTTATTAACCCATAAATTTTACATCGGCTATGGGTTTTTTTCTTATTAATTAAAAGAGCTGTTGGTGGAAGAATTGCTAGATGTTTGCAGGGTACAAATGAGGTCATAATTAGAAGGCGGGATGTCTGCTAACAAGCAACAAGGCTGATAAAACAGTGTTTACAGCAACACTGTTGGGGCTAATATCTATTAGAGTCTTGTGTGGGCGTAAGTACAAGTGTGGTGGGAAGTGTTGGCACTCCATAATCTTCAGAGAGAAAATACGTCCTCTGAAGACCTCTGAGGCCTCAAAATCCATCAGAGAACATTATAAGCACTCAATTCACCTGCTATGGGGTCTAATCAGGAGGGACCCCACAGTACTGTTGCCACCACACAGCTACATGTTGGAATGCTGCTAGATGGTGGATCTGAACAGGTCTCTCCTTTGTGGTGCTCCCAGCCTGGCAGATCTCACCAGAGTATGGAGCCAAGCTTCCAGCTTCCTGACTCTAGCTGTGGTTTTCACAGTCATTGCTCAGGTTTGTCTCTAGTATATTTTCAGAAGACCATCTGCTAGCCCAGTCTAGAACAGAGGATTCTCTACGTCGCTAAGACACATTCATTTACCATTTACCTAAGGCATTTTAACTGCCCACAAGATAGTAGCTCATTTATTGATGAAACAAAACACATACTGAAAGCCAGTACTGCACAGGATGTGGGTAGTTATTAATGTTAAGTTCCTGTGAAGGAATCTGAAGACAGAGCCCCTGCCCCAACCTTCATGAGATGCTGCAGCTATTGAAGTCCTGTACTCAGGCTTATGGAATCCATAATCCACTATGATCCCTTCATAGAAGGAAATCGCCATGCATACATAGCCTGTCAGAGACATCGTCGACAGGTCCCAAATGATGCTAGCTTGCTGTTAATACAACAGCCATTGCTTCTTTTGAAGAGCACCCACCAACTGTACTCAGACCACTCTATGGCCATCCAAATCCTCACAGAGACATGCTTAGAGCCCATGAACCTTCCCTCTGCCTCGTGGCATTGCTCAACTTAGGACAGGTACATTTGTACATCACAGGCCAGGATGTTCTCAGCAGTTCACGAGGTCCACTTAGCCACGACAGAAGAACTGGACCAGTGTCACCTACATCTAGCCATTCCTTACACGTCGATGTCCATAAAGGTGACAGAGGCAGCAGAGATAAGTGAAGACATTGGCCAATTAGATGACAAGAGCTCCTTCTACACAAAGCACCCACCATTGTTTAGACACACAGTGACATGGGCCAAGCACTGCCAGACATTTACAGTCTGTTTAAGAGAACCCAAAACACATTATTGTGCAGGATATTACTAGTTTTGAAAACCTTAAAAAGCTGCAACACAAACAACACAACACACACACACACACACACAGGCACACGAACACGCACACTCATACTACATTCATTTTACAAACAGCTTAGACTGACTCTGTCATAGGCTGGCCATGCTATTCTCAAGACACATAAACAGAAAACGCTAAGAAAATGTAGAAATGAATGATTGACACAATCTGAGTGACAGAAGACACAAAGGGAGTGGGGCATTGTGATCCCACATCACACTAAAGGTGTCATCTCTGGGCTCTTTTTATTACTTAAAAAAAATATTCAAAAGCTGATATGTCTTAAATTGCGAAATGTTTTACATTCTAAGTATTTTCTGCTAATACATGGCCGTATTAAGTCCATATGTCCCCAGAAAGCTATTCTTGGCTCCTCATGCATGTTATTTTATGATGTAATATGTTATGAGATGGGCAAACAATTCCCTCAGGCAAAACACATTTGAAAGCTCAGGAATTCTAACACACACCATAATTTTAAAAACCTAATCATGATACTCTGCTCAAAGAACATTTAATCTCTGAAGACATATCTGTAGCTGAATATTGCCCTAAGGACCTGGAAGCATCACATTTACCAAGAACTTGGATATAAAAGAAGATTTCATTGACATTCCAAAGATAAAGTACTTCTTTTAAAACTAGTTACTGAATGAATTATTACCATTTATGTGTATATTTATGTGTGTGCATGTTTGTGTGTGTCTATGTGTGTGCATATGTGTATATACATATGGTATGGATATGTATGCATATAGTACGTTTTTGTGTATGTATGTATGCACACGTTTGTGTATATGTATATCTGTGTGCATGTGTATGTATGTATATATGTGTGTGTGTATGTGAATATGTAAGATGTAAGCCTAGGGGTACATGTGTCACTGAATTCACAAAGTCAGAGGACAGCTTTCAGGAGTCATTTTTCTCCCTCCATGGTGGGTCCTGGAACTTGAATTTGGATCATTAGGCTTGTGTGGCAAGTACCTTTATCCAGAGAGCCTTCTTGTCAGCTCATGTGCTCCCTTTTGAATAAAAACAAGATAATGTTTCTATACTAGCATCTATATTTTTTGTGTAGTGTTTGCATGGGAGAATATTTCTTCACATTTTTTAATAGGCTCAAGTACACTTTTAGAGAAAGGAAATTTGCTTTTCCTGTCCTGGTTTTGTGCTTTTTCTTTTTCTTTTTTTTTTACATCAAGAAAAACTTAGGTGAATTTATGTGGATCTGAGATATATTTTCCAAATATCCAACATCAAAATCTTATATATAGAGGTCCTGAAATATAATCCTGAAAAATAGTTATAAATTTAAAAATCCCTTAAGATGACATTTCTTTACACTTTTTAAAAGATTAATTTATTTAAGAAATACACACACATATATACATATACATATTTAACAAACTCTTTCTTACACACACATATATATGTATACACACACACACACACACGTGCATATGCATATGTGTACACAGAACATAGAACGCTTCACAATGAAAGTGGCAATAAGGTGTAATAAAGACAGTTGCATGTATATACTATGAACAGAGCTATTAATTATAAAATGCATCAAGAATCTCAATTTATAAACTCATATCCTTATGGTTCATAATTGTTTACACTCAGCTTTTTAAGGGTTTATTTTAGTGTGTGTGTGTGTGTGTGTGTGTGTATGTGTGTTTGTGCAAATGAGCACAGGTGTCCTTGGAGGCTAGAAGAGGGCATCTGATCCTCAGGGTCTGGAATTACAGGCTCTTGTGAACTGGCCAATTTGATACCCACCTTTTTAGCTGTAGTCATCTAAAATACTGTTATAGAGATTCTAAAACTGGGATGGCTTCACCACTGACTGCACAACTGCCCAAGAGCTGAGATCACTGTAGCTTAGCTCAGCCCAAGTCCAAAGGCATTAGGTCTCGGGAAACTGCAGGTATAAATCAGACAGAAGCCAAAAGCCAGAGAACTCAGGCACACTAGGCTAGGTCCTGTTCTGATGTTCATGGCAGCAGAATTGGTCCCCAGCTCTTGGGGCCCACCTGCTTCCCATGTGTATCTGTCCTTTTTGCTGATTGGGTGGCATCGCCTACCTCAGTGATGGCGCATTCTTGCTTAGTCCACCAGAAGTCTGTGTTAACCTTCTCTGAAAATACTTTCACAGACACATCCAAAATAAGATTCTACCAGGATTCTAGGCGTCCATTCCACCTTCCGTGGTGTAGCTAGCCAATGCATCTAATTAACCAAATGAACTAATGGATTCCCAGACAGCTTTCAGCCTTATTACATGCCCTGCTGTGCCCTCAATGGAAGTTTCAGTTTTACAGATTGGGTTTGGACTTTTGTGATTTCAAAATTAGGGATTTTAATCTTTCAGGAATTTATCCTTGAATCTTTCTGGATTTCAACATTTGGGATTGTGGCATCCAGGGTTGGGGTTTTGAGGATTATGGTAGACACTGGATTTATACACATCAAAATTCACCCTGTTTATCTTATGGTTCTGTGACTTGGTAAGCATGCATCCTTGTGTAACCTCTGAGCTTTTGTTTTGACATTAGACAAAAATACGTCAGCCTTAAACCCGGGGCTTATGGGTTGCTGCCCATTAGTCTTTACACTCAGCCATAGCAACTCTTGTACTAGGAGTTGAGAATGTAAAGGGGAGACACGGCCCCTACTGAAAGGAGCTTGCTGTTAAGTGAGGTCAGATGCTGTGAGGTATGTGCTATAAAGGACATCTGCACAGACGCCACAGACATCTATTCGCTTCACTAGTGCAATCAGGTCCCCATCCACCTATTATGGCCTACAGCGGGGTGTTAGTCCCAGCAAGCTCACAGACAGAGCTTCAAGCTACTTCCCTGCACTGCCTGCCTCTTTCCCCACCCCCTCAAGGGAGACAAACAGGTGAAAAAGTGGAAGCAGCATGGCAAGTTTTCTACTAGGGAAGGACAGAGATCCTGGAAGCCATATAGGAGCACCCACTGTCTGGTTTGTATCAGTGCGTGCATGTGTGAGCTCGTGCACACGCATTCGTGTATGCATACATGAACGTGCAAGCTGGTCAGATCACATCTTAAACCACAGAGCAGGGGAAGGTAGGCTGAGGAAGACACCACGGCTCTTAAATCCACTGTGTGATTCTTCTTCCATCTTATCCCCATTTCTGGAAGGGGCTGTAGAAAGTTTCACAGTTTGATTTATGACTGCTTAATGATGGAGAAAGTGCGTGAGAGTGCATCTCAAAAAACTACACTCCCCGCCCAAGCTTCTGTTTCTTATGCTCCAATCAGGCATAGAAAAATGTCTGTCTAGCCGACGAGGAGTCTATGCTGACACCGATCCATGCGGCAGCAGCGCCAGGAAGGCCATTTATTAGTGAAGGGAGGACAGAGAACAGGCCTGAGTGTCTGGTACCAGCCTCCCCACCCAGTCCTGCTGGCCCAGCTCCAGGTGCTGACAGCCAGCAGCTGGGCAGTGATGAAGTAGACACTGGCAGGCATTCCCAGCCAGCAGGAACGTTGTTGAGATAAGCAGGCTGTGTGGCTGCCTGTGTCCCCTCTCTGTCTCCAGGCAGGCAGACGATGGCAGCCAGAGAAAGAGACTCCTGGACCGGAATGACTGCTTTTGTCCAAATTCATTGGCTGGCCTCTCTGCATCCTTGCCTTTGCTGGGATTCTGCAGGGCGAGCGAAAGAAGACGTTAATAGAAACAATCAGATATTTGTTGGCTCACCCCTTCCCCATTACAAATTGTGGAACTCTCCACCTCTAGCCAGGCAGTTGTGTTCAGTTCTTTTACTCCCAACCACTCCTCCACAGCCTCTTCTGTTTCTCCACACATCTTAAACGAAGATGGGATGCACTGAGTCAGACTTAGCACTGGGAAGCCTGGTTTGGGCTCTGGCGAGGCATTTGTTGTCCAGAGCATTGCAAGGTCTTTGAGGGCATCCCTAATCTACCCACTAGGTGCCAGCAGTGCTCCCTCTAGCTGTAACCATCAGGGACCTTATGAACCTGACTAAATGTTCCCTGGAGAGCAAAGCTGCTCCTGGTTGACAAGCATCTGTTATTCGTTCGTTGACTCTGGTCTTGAACAGTGTTGTGAGTGCTGGACAACCTCTCTACCACTGAGCTCTCAGATCTGGGTTCTCGTCCTGACTTTGACACTTATTAATTACTTTGTCTCTGCCCTAATTTCTTTAAAATCTTTTCTGTGGGTCTGGGGGGATGGCTCAATCAGTAAAGTGTCTGATACATAAGCATAAACTGTGAACCCCAGAGTGTGAGCCCCAGAACTAAAAGCAAGGACTGTGGTGTTCATCTGTTATCCTAGTTGCTGTAGAGGTGGAGACAAGTGGCCCCCTGGACTCACTGGCCAGGTTGCCTAGCACATATCTGATTTCTAGTGAAAGACACTGCCTCAGAGAATACGGTGAGAAGTGTTAGAGGAAGACAGCTGACACTGATGTCTGGCCTCCACACGCAGGCACACTGTAGTAGTACACTGCTGGATGGGCTCACCAAGGATGACAAGGAGAGCATTTTCATATATGGAAACTCTGCCAGACCTCAGCAGAGGAAACCACTGTCATGGCCAGTGCCATACTCAACAGTGGAACCCTGAGCCTCTGACCTCAGGTGTTTTTATTCTTTCAGAACTCCTCAGGTATTCCACTGATAGCACATGCAGATAATTAGCAATTAAACAACCCCCCACAGAAACCCAAAACCTGCAAACAATATAAAATGCAAAGGCCTACTCATCCCTTTTTCCAACAGTGCACAAAAACAATTATTTTAAACACAACTAAAAATAAACTTCCACAACACATGGGCACATGCAGACACGAACACGTACATACACCACACACACACTCACACACACACACACACACACACACTCAGATGCAGACACAGATGTAAATGTTTTCTATGGTTGTTATAAAACCTGGGGGAAAGTAATGTTGGTTAACTACTGCTTGTGACATTCCTCCAAAGCTGAGCTATTATTACTGCTGCAGTACTGGATAATTTTACTTTTCACTTTTGTAACTTATTAATTAAATAAATTAAATAGTTTTTACTTTTGTAATTCCAGGGTTCTGGTGACAGAGTGGCTTGAGAAAGATGGCAGAATTGGCTGAAAGTTCCTTGGCTTTGTGGCCTGCCATGTAAGGGAGCTTAACTTGATCACATCACCTAAGGCATAGTTTGGGGCCTCTGTCTAGGAGAGCTATTGTTCTTCCCATTCCTGAAGAATGGAATCAGATGTCCCAGGAGCAGTGAGAGACTCTGCCCTCTCTATGGCTCTGGGGTTTGAACTTTAGCCTTCTCTCTTATGAGTAAGTAGGCGGATCGTTCGTGGTTTCTGAGGCCCTGATTCTAATTCTGCAGACTTTCTTAGTCAGGACTTAGAATGATTCCAAATGATGTAACAGAAAAATTTCCAATGAGTAAAAAGGGAAAATAATTTCTTAAGGATATTTAAGTTTTGGAAGGGCAAAAATTTAAAGGTTTTTTAGAGTTGCTGATCAGGGTTTAAAGAATGTTCATTCTTTGTGTCCATCTGCTACCATGTCCGCACTCCTGGTTCGCATCCTGAAAACCTCACACTGAAATGTGTTCATCAGGTAATTAGCATCCTCTTTTTGGTTTATAGGAATGGGAAACAGGAAGATGCACATTCTGGAGATATGGCTCAGTTGTTAAGAGCTCTCGCCTTTCATACGTAGGACCAGGGCCTCAGCATTCATATAGACCCTTATAACCAGCCATCTGAGACTCTAGTTCTAGGGGATCAGATGCCTTCTGACATTCAAGGGCAATGTGCACACACATTGTACACACACACACACACACACACATACGCAGGAAAAGCACTCATACACATTAAATAAATCTTTAATAAAAAGTATAAGGGGACACACCACGCCTCCTTCCCCTGTTCCTCCCCATGCTGGCCCACCCTCCTCACCTGCTTCCTCCTTCTTTTTCCTTATAGCCCTCTTTTTGTTTAGGATTTTCCATTCATGATATTTCAGAGGGAAGATGAAATCGCAGAGAGAGGATGAAAGAGTAAACGTTCCCTTTTCACAGGAACGAGTCACGTGTAGGGTAGAAGTGTACACTTCAGTTTTGTAAAAAGCCGGGTGAATGTTTTGCTTTTTGGGTTGAATAAATGTTAAGTGCCTAGGATCCAAAGAGTGAAGCAGGATCTATATCCAGATAGGAGAGAATATGTCATAGAGCTGTGAAGATTAAATTAGGAAATTAACTGAAATTAGGTTAAATCAGAAACTAAGTAACGTAGTGCTCACACAGACTAAACGGCTAACATATTTCAGGAGAAAGAGAAGTGGAAGGAAAGATTGTACACGGGAGTAAATGTTGCATTAAAAATGAGAAGGGATGATGACTCCTCAGGAATTTCAAGGCCCTTCCAGGCATGGGTGAGTCAGAGGAAACTCCTTGAGGTAAACATGGAGAGACACGTGCAATGTCTAGTTGAGTAGAAGCAGAGACCCCACTCCAGCCAATGTTTAAGGACTTGTAAGAGGCAACATTCCATTAAACACAACCTCTTGAATTGCTAGAATTTTTTCCCTTAAACTCCTTAAACTCTTAGCATAGTACAGGAAACAAAACTTGATGCTTCTTAGTGTCTTAACTGATGTATTTTAGAATGTGGGAGCATAACATGTGCCTGTGTGATGGGTGTGCAGAGTCCCTAAGGCGCTAATAGGAAGAAGCACAGCTGTCTTCCACAAGGAAACTGGAAGGAGGCACGCCCTGTTCACCCTTCTGAGCTTGGCCATGGCTCTCAGTGTGGAGTTATATGTTCATTCATCTCTCCAGACAGGCTGGTATTAAGTCTATGCATTGTTCCTAAGCTAATCTGCTTTGAAGTCACAAAGTTATATCTGATTAGAAATATCCAATTTCTAATCCCTAAATACAGTTTCCTATATGAGAACAGACATCCAACTCTATGTCTTTCATTGTTGGCTGGTTCTATGGTTCACTATTGGCTATTGATTGTTGCCCAGATATGGTCTTGAGGTCACCTGGATCAGTTCTTTATTTCTACTTAAGGCAGGAAATTCATCTTGGAAATGGGACCATAGAAGCACTGGACCCAGACTAGGAGACTTGAACAAGGTGAATAACTTGATCTTCCTTCAGACTGATAGTCTTGGTATATTTGCTTAATCTGTGTTTGATAAAGATGAGTAGACATTGAATTTTTTAATGAATAAAACCTTTTTTTAGTTCTTTCTTAATGCTCAAAATGAAGACTAAAATACATATAAAATAAAAAGTCACATTTTTTTTTATTTCCTTGTAATTGTCTATGAATTTTCTTTTTCTGGACTAATGTATTGAGAAGCATCATAAGGTATATGCAGATAATAAAATAATTGATTAAGCAATTATTCTCAGTAAGTAATACTTCACCTCATTGTTTTCTTTAGTCTCAGGAAACTACGATTGTCACTGACTGCCCACTGGTTTCAACATTTGTACAGAGTAGACACTCCTTGGGATGCAATTGTATAATTCTCCTTGAGTTGTCTGTTCTGTCAAAGGAGGGATCTGTTTATACTTTAGCAGTGTGGTCTGTATACTGTGTTCTGGATAGCAACAAAGGAAGCAGGAAACATGTTTCAAATTTATTCCATGTAGCTGGCAGCCATTGGACCACCTGGATGGTAAATTTGGATGCTGGCACTGTAGGGTCCAGTGACATTTATCTGGAGCTCTTCTTAAACATAATTCCTCCCTTGCACACCTAAGGCTAACTTTGTCCAAATAATCTCTGGCAAGTATGTAGGGAGGCAACGTCTCCTAGGTAATTTCATAATCTGTCAAGTTGACAATGAGTAATAACCATCATGTTGAACTTCCAGAAGCTTCTTTGTGCAGATATGAAATATAACCTTGAATATATAATTAGTAGAAAGCAGTAGTTAAGAGTAGGACAGAGACAATTCCAATTGGATCTTATGGTGCCATCCATGGTTTAACTATCCCAGTTCAATCTCCTAATGTGCCATTTTCCTCTCAAAGCTTCATCAGCCAACCATATCCCTGTGGGGATTACTTACTCCTCTTTCATGCATCCTGCTGTTATTCTGTGGCTTGCTTTACAACGCATGATAACTGGATCTCTGTGGACATGGATACACTATGACTTCAGAAACATAGACATATTCAGAAGCCTCCTGTGTGGTGGGCTAGAATGAATTCCCTCTCTGATTTGAGGATTAAGTTGTCCCTTCATTCTCTTCAAGAACGTGTATCTCTACATGCTTTGCCCTGCTTGCTTGCTTCCGACTTCCCCTGCTGTGACTCTGCCTGACTCACTCTCATTCTATATTAACTCCAGAGGGTTCCATGGGTCTTCCTTAAAGACCTCATAGTTTGTTTTTTTGGATGGAATATTGCTTCCAGAATTCCACTTTCTTCTTTCTTTCCCCTTACTAACGTATCTACTTGAGTGCTTCCTTCAGAAGTCTTTCTAATCATTCCATCTAAGTCCATCACCAGTCTCTGTGACCTCACTGGACTCTTAAGTTCCGTTTCTTAGCACTCTTGGACACTGCAGTACTTATGTACTTTGTGTATTTGTGCCGATGACTTTCTTCGGGTGTAAACTCACCTTCAGTGGGATTTTATCTGTCTTCCCAGTTATAGCTTTACTATTGCATCTCTAGAGTTCAAAAGAAGCAAATTTAGAGGCTTACATGAGGAAGTGCGGCTTATGGAGGAAGTCAGAGCCCAGAGACCTGGCGAGCTCATATTAAGGGAAACTCACGGCCACCAGCTCAGCATTGGACAGGAAGGAAGACTGGCTTCCAAGAGCCTGACTCTAGTTCCTTTTGTTTCCTGGAACATGGTCTGGGCTTAATTACACACATAGTCTGGGCTTAATCATATGTATTTTGCATATATAGCTTAATATGTGAAATTAAGAGTTTGGACTAAACTCTTTCCAATGTCATCTTTAGTTCTGAAACCTTGAAACTTTAAAAAAAAAATCCCAGAAATGTCATTACTGTGATAAATAGGAAAAGTGCCCCTTTAGAATTCCTCTGAGCTCCTAAGCTAAGAAAGTTCTGCCACCATTATATTGACAAGAGGGAATGCTTAGGGAAGTAACAGGTCTGACATTGCTTTTTCCTTTTGCTAGCAAGAGTCAGGAAGACATAAAGAACCAGAATGTTTCACTAGCAGCAACTGCACTGAATCCTGGCAGATGTGCTCTCTGCTTTCCAAAGTAACCTTGTGAGAATTAGCAGCCGTCGCCAGGGCCCCAGCAAGGCTGCAGAGAAGGTCAGTCTTGCGCTCTGCATTCCAAAAGGCCTGGTTCTCTCTGAGTTTTCACCCCGTTTATTGTTCTCTAGTTATTGAATTTTCCCCAGCTGTCATCTGCCTTCTAAACCCTCTTCCTTCCCGGCCTGTTCTACTGACACACACAGAGATTTGCCTTCCTTCTTTCTCACTGAGCTAGTGTTGAAGTCCCATGGGTTCTCATCTGCTGCAACTAATTAAAACACATATTAAAGGATGAATAAGACCTAGAGAAAATTTGCAGCTTGGAAATGTGATCTAATGTCTTACCTGGTCTTCTAGGACTTGCAATATGTGCGTCCCCCGTGGACTTTCCTCTGTAAGCCAGGGGCTGCTAAGCTTCAGTGGAAGTCACATGTGAACAGTCATGGCCCTCTACGTGACAAGAGCCTCGTGCACATCCCGAAGTCATGGGTTTGGAGGTACAATTGTTGACAATTTTCTAATCAGACCAAGTAGCAAACGATGGCTTCCAGACAAAGGGATTTCCTAACCACTGTGATTTTTGTGGTCTTGAGGCACAGACTACAGAAAATGCATGCTGTGATTTCACAAAACAGCTAAGCAGCAAGAATTCCTTAGTCATCTTGACCTGGAAGCAGAGCAGAGTCCCTCCTTACTTTGCCATTAGAGGATTCCATCCTTAATCCCAGGTCCCTGAGGCGAATCACAGCTCTCACTCCTCTGATGAACACTGACATGA
Source organism: Cricetomys ansorgei (assembly GCA_026225945.1). Taxonomy (NCBI): domain Eukaryota; kingdom Metazoa; phylum Chordata; class Mammalia; order Rodentia; family Nesomyidae; genus Cricetomys; species Cricetomys ansorgei. The sequence continues at coordinate 8,748,075 of JAMJFZ010000242.1, forward strand.
GTGGGATTGATTCCTGCACATATGTCAGCTCTCCTGGAGAAGCCTAGGATTACTAAAAAAAGAAGGTCCTAGGAAAGGCTAGGCTTTCTATTTATTTGTCTCAGAGCCATCATAATTCCGTGAATAAGTGATAGAGTGACATCATTTGTCTCTTGAGCTGCTTAACTTTGAAAAATGGTTGTTATTAAAGCAGCGGGGCCATGATCCAATGGTAGTCTCAGACACAAGGGGACATTCAGCTTCAGCACACAGCCTTGTAGCCTTTAACGGCAGATCTGGCACAGAGGAGTGTGAGCAGTGAGCACAGGACCCTGTGCAACCTGGGCTTATAGAATTCAGATCAGAATTTCAGGGGATAGCACCCAGGAATCTGTATCTTCACTATACAGCCAAATCTGCGATCTATGTCCATAAGTACTCTTTTAGGACAACAGACAAGAGTTGGGGGATAGTTGGGATCCTAAGATGCAGGAAAGGCTGTCTGTGAGCTTTCAGCTGCTGGCTATATCATCATGGAAGAGATCTGTGCACATGCAAGAAAATGAATTTCGCTGTAGTTTGATGAATCTATCTATCTATCTATCTATCTATCTATCTATCTATCTATCTCTGTCATCATCGTCATCATTGTTGATCATCTACAATTTATATCTGTATAATAAACGATTTACTCCATAATATAGAATATTTTCAGCTCACATACAAATTCTGCATTTACTTTGTGGTTGATTCCCCCATCAATACAATCCACATACTACTTTAAAAAAACCAGTATAGTTAGTCCTATCTGTTTTTGAAATATACACAAAGAATCACACAGTATATATTCTTCTGTGCCATGCTCTCTTTGATCAGAGTATTTTTGAAATTAATCTATATCAGTAATTTTTTTGTTCCATTGTATGAATGTGAACACTTTTGATTATCCATCTATTAATGGCTTTGTGGACTGGTTCCAGTTTGGTGATACTATGAATCAAGCTGCTGAATGTTTTTGTATGCGTTCTGTGTGTATATGTTTTCATTTCTCTTCAATTAATTAGTATTCAATAGAAATGTTGGTGCATATGGTAAGTATATGTTCAACATAAAAATTATCAAACAGTTTTCTAAAGAGGCCATACCATTTTATATTCCCATAACAATGTTGCATAAAAGTGAAGTTTTTGATTGCTTTTTAAGTATTGATTTGGGCGACTAGACTCTAGTGTCTTGCTTCATATTCGTTTGCCTTTCCACCTAATAAATGATGACAGTAAACATTTTTTCAAGAGTATATTTGGCATGTGCATATCTTTGTGAAGTACTGGTTTAAGTATTTTGCCTATATTATGGAAGGGATTGTTTGTCTTGCTGTCATTTAGATTTCTTGTATTGTGATATAAATTCATTACCAGCAATACATACTGTGGGTATTCTATACTATCCAGTATTTGCCTTTCAGTTTCTTAGTTACGTTTCTTGAAGAGCATTTTTTAAAAAATGTTGTTTAAAATTACAAATTTTGTCTTTTGTTGGTATGGTGTTATGGGTCCAGTCTAAAACAAATCTTTGCTTATATCCAGAGTCACAATTATTTTTCCTCATGTTCTCTTACCCTATGTTGTTGGGTTGTCCAGAGAACTAGAGTCAATAGGCTGTGTGTGTGTGTGTGTGTGTGTGTGTGTGTGTGTGTGTGTGTGTATGTGTTTGTGCATGTGTGTGACAGAGGAAAAGAGAGAGATAGTGTGAAAGAAAGATTTTGAAAGTAATAATTTAAACAATGAGACAGCTCATGAATCATCACGGTGAGTTCAAAATCTGCTGAGGTAAGCTGGTGGGCTGGAAACTCTGGGAAGAACTGTAATTCAAGGTTAGGGGCGATCTGATGGCAGAACCCAGGATCTCTTTTTGCATGGTAGAAGTGTATCTGTTATACTCAGGCCCTTAATGGATTGGATGAGAGCCACCTACATCATGGAGGGCAGTTTGTTTACTTAACGTTTACTAATTAAAAATACTAATCTCATGTCACGAAATACCCCCTAGAATAATATGTGATTAAAGCCATTATGTCTGTGCCCCAGCCAAATTCACATAAAAAATTATACCCACATATCCAATTATTCTAGGTATCCTCACTAGAAAAATAAACAACCAAAATGACAAGAGTCAACACACACCTTTGATAACAACCTAACCACTAATGGTTTCAATTCCACAATGCAAAGACACAGACTGGCAGATTGGATTAGAAAATAGTTTTCATCTTTGTATTTACTCCAAGAAACGCACCTCAACCAAGAAAGATAGATGCCATTTTAGGGCAAGTGGACCAACGCACAAAACTTCATTCCCTAAAATTTCTAGAGGAAAAATTGGGAGTATTTGATAACTTATATGTAGAGGTAAGTGTTCTTTGAATAAGGTTCTGATAACACAGGAAACAAGTCCACAAGTCAGTGAGTGGGAAGGGCTCATGAAACTTAAAAGCTTATGTGCAGCAACAGGAACTATTTAGTGAGGGAGGAGGCAGCACACAGAATGGGAAAAAGTTTTTGCCAGCCATTAATCAGATGAAGATCAGTGTCCAGTGCTCAAAAACTAAACATTACAAAAATAAACAACCCAATTTAAACATGAGCTGTGCGACTGAAGGAAAAAGAAACCAAAAGAAGAAACACAAATCCAGGAAACATTTTTAAAAGTGCTCGACAACCTTAGCCACGAGGGAAATGCAAATTGAAACTACTTTAGGATTCTGTCTTGCCTCAGTCAGAAAGCTAGCTTGTCATCAGGAATAAAAATGAGAACAAATGTTTCTGTGGGCGAGCTGACAGGGGGAACTCTTAGACACTGTTGATGAGAGTGTAAACAAAGTGTAGTAACTTTGGAAATCAGTTTGGAGGTTTCTCAAGAAAATGAACAAACAACAACAACAACATGAAGCAAGCAAATAGACAAAAATCCCAAACCTAGAAATGGGACTATATATGTCTCAGCTGTGCTTCTCCTGGGCATATACCCAACACACCTCATATCTTACTATAGAGACATGTACAACCTTGTTCATTTCTGCTCTATTCACAATACCTAGGACATGGAATCAATATAGATGTCCCTCAACAGATGAATCGGTAGGACAATGTTGTACAAATACACAGTGGGCTATAACTCATCTGTAAAGTAAAAGGAAATCGTGAAATTTGTAATGTTTAGTTTTTTGAGTACTAGACACTGATCTTCATCTGATAAATGGCTGGCAAACACTTTTTCCCATTTTTTTTTGTTTTGTGTGTTTAACTTGGCCCACAGGTGGAAGCCAGGAGACTAAAGGGGTCTTTTGTAGGCACACCTTAAGGTAGTAGGGATGGTACGGAGATAAAAACAAAAGTCGAGAAGTAGAACACAGAGGGTAGAAAGGTTTAAGCAAGGATGGGCTTGGGAAACCAACGGGTGGACCAGAGGATGAGCCCAAAGGAAGAGAGTATGGAAAGCCCACATGGTTTGGGTCCTCTTATGTCAATTGGTAATCAAGACAATGCCCCATAGAGATGCCACAGGCCAGTCTGATCGAGATGATTCTTCAGTTTTCTCTTCCCAGGTGGCTCCAGGTTGTGTCGCGTTGACTGTAAACATTATCTGGGACGTGTGAATACCATATCCTTTGTCGTCCTCACCCTCATTATCCCCTCTTGCTCTCCCTCACTCTAGTTAATCTCCTCCACCTAAAGGCCCTCTTCTTCTCCCCCACATTTAAATTTAGATCCTGTAAATGAGAGAAAATGTGATATTTATCTTTCTATGTCCGGTTTATTTTGCCTAGTACGATCATTTGCAGTTTTACCTACTTAATTGCAAATGACACAACTAAATGTCACAATTTTGTTCCTTATCCACCCATCTGTTGATGGACACAAAGTTCGGTCCCCAAACCTTGGCCACTGTGAGTGCGCTGCAGTATGAGTGTGGAGGTATCGTTGTCCTATGCCGACTCACATTCTTTTGGGATCTAACTGCAGCATTCCTGCCAGCGGCGTACCAGTGCTCCTTGGTTAACACGGCCTGTTCTTGCCAACATCTCTTTCATCATAGCCACACTGACTAGGGTGAAATGCTGTTGCTCTTTTCTCAACTGCAAGAGAATGGAGTCAGCATAGACACCCAGCAACAGACACATGAATAATGACGTGTGGTACATACCCACAATACATTTTTCCAGATGTAAAGAAAAATGGAATTATTTGTAGGAAAAATTGAACTAGAAAAATGGTATTTTAAGTGAGATAACCCAAGCTAAGAAAGATGAGTACTGTATATTCTCTCTCAAACGCAGATCCTAGCCCCTAACTGTGAAATGTGCGTATCTAGGTGGGAGAAATGTGGGCCAAGGCCAGGAAACCAGAAAGGCCCGTGTAGCTGGTGTTTAATGTTTTAGTTCTTTGTTTATATTCTAGACGTAATCTCCTGCAAGACGAATAGGCGGCAAATGTTTTCTCTCACTCCTTAGGCTGTCACTTCACTCTTGGTTCCTTTCCGGGCAGAAACTTTTAAATTTGGTGCCGTCCTCTTTGCCAGTTCTTGCTATTATTTGTCAATTATGATCTTCAAGGGATTTGCCTCTTTCTTTTCAGGTGCGGTCTTCACAGAATTGGTCACTATCTCTCCATCATCCTTTGCTAAGTGGCTGTAGAGCCTATAATGAAATAATGATTTTGTGTTTTGTCTTTGCTGCAGATATTTTAGGTCTTTCCTGATTTTGTTCTTGTTTTTATCCTGGGGATTGAGCTCAGAGCCTCATGCGTACAAGGCAAGCACTGTATCAACTGAGCGACGCACCTGGCTCTCTGCTTTATTTTTATTTTTCCAGTCTAGGGTTTACCACTTTTCTACATCTCAAATAGCTAGCTTTGGTTTTCATTGTACTTTCTCTACTATTTGCTTTATTTTTCATTGACCAGCTTCTATTTTTATTATGTTGCTAGGGTCAGGTCTGGGTCATCTTTCCACATTCTCGGTCTCTTCGTCAAGGAATTGAGATAAAGGCCCACACAGATTTGCAAAAACTGCAGGGTGATTTTATTCAAATCAAAGCAATAGAACATGTAAGGTACATTGTGAAGAGTGACAGGTGACAGCAGGCCACATGAGTTAGGGTACTCAAGGCCTTCAATAATTGTTTGTGTCTTTCTCCATCCATCCCTTCCTCCTTCCCTCCCTCCCTCCCTCCCTCCCTCCCTTCCTTCCTTCCTCCTTCCTTCCTTCCTTTCAAATTTAAAATCGATTTTTTTCATACAATATATTCTGATCATGATTTCCCTTCCCTCATCCTCTCTCAGATTCTTCCCATTTCCATACCCATCCAACTCCAACTCTTCTTTCTCTTTAGAAAACAAACAGGAAAGCAAACAAACAAGAACAGAATAAAACAGAGAAAAAGAAAAAAAACCAAGCCAAACACCCCTCTAAAAGCCAACAACAAAAAAAGCACAAGGAGCATACACACACAGAGACTCTCAAGCAGACACAGAAAAAACCATAACAACACAAAATCAGAAACCATAACATATAGGCAAAAGGCCAGTAAGATTTTAAAAAAGAGTCCAGTTAAAGCATTGTGAGACAAAAAAATCTCCCCAAATACCACTGAGTTTGTTTTGTGTTGGCCATCTACTGCTGGCCATGGGGCCTGTCCTTGAGTGTGGTTTGTATCCCCAGAAAGACCCCATTAGAGAATACTTATTTTTCGTTTGAGAGATGTTGTCTATTGGGGATAGTTTCTGGGTTAGTGATGGCAGATTGGGTCCACATTCCCCTCTCAGTATGAAGCAATTTTATGGGGTTTAAGAGAAGGAAAAGGAAGAGTTTGGTTGCTAAGGGATAGTGTGGGTGATTTTGACTGATAGGCCTTTAAATTATATAACTTTTCCACTACACCCCTATAATGCATTTTGATTTTAATCATACACATTTCCAATTATGCATAAGCATAAGACAATGTCTTGGTTAATTTTTTTCCACGTAAGCTAAATTTATCTGGGAGGAGAAATCTCAATTGACGAAATGTCTCAGTCATATTACCTATAGACAAATGTACAGGGCCTTTTCTTGATTAATGATTGATGTGGGAGGGCCCAGACCACTGTGGGTGATGCCACCCCTGGGCAGGTGGTCCTGGGTTGTATAAGAAAGATAGCTGAGCAAGCCAGGGGGAGCAAGGCGGTAAGCAGTGTTCCTCCACAATTTCAGCTTCCGTTCCTACCTCTAGGCCCCTGCCATGACCTCCCTTCAGGATGGGCTATAAACTATAGGCTGAAATAAACTCTTATCCCCTGCATTTATTTTCGTTATGGTTGCTTATCCCAGCAATATAAAGCCAACTGGGACAGATGGTAAATAGGGATGCTCCCTAAATATTCACTTAGAGGACGCAATTTGCTTTATTGGGCAGGCACCCAAAACCAGTCGAGGCAGGCTCTCCCCTCCTTCCCAGTTATATTGGGAATTGGTCTGAATGGCAACTATCCACATTTGATTGTCATCAGGCGCAGAGGAATTTACTCTATGGTTGGAGTAGGGCGCACATGCAGCTCGGTGCAAGTGAGGGTCCTAGTGAGTGAGTGTGAGAGTCAGGTGAATGTGCAACGTGTGCAGGTAAGGTCTCAGGCTGCCAAGTGCATAGTTAAAAGAGTGTGTGTGTAGCCCAAGGCAATTCCAGGTTGCTAAGCTAGTCCCTCTGACCACCTCAAATATGTCCTTGATTCTGCTTATTTGGGGTTAACGCCCCTCTAAAGAACACCATCTCCTCAGGAAAGCTTAGGTCATGTTAGGTTTTCTTTTCTAGCGGAGGCAGTAAAATGGCAATACCCACCCTTCAGTACTAACGTAACGTGTTTCACACCAGTGTGGGTGTATTTGTTTATACTATCATTCACTGCAAGTTACTTTCTGGTTTTCTTTATTTTTCCCTTTTATCCAAAGATATAATCACAAAAAGTAGAAATGTGTAAGAAAATGGGAAGATCATTCGTTTGTACTTGTAGCCTATTTCTTTCGCTTTGACCAGTTCGCTATGAAATAATTTCCCGCAGCGTCGTTTTTAATGCGTGTAGTTTTGCACACCACAGGTACAGACCGTACGAAATGACGCAAACCAAGTTCCAACTGCTGCGTAACTTAGTTGTTGCCAATGTTTCGGGTACAATTTGGTGTAATACTTATCCTTATAAGTTAATCTGCTAGAATCAAGAAGATTTTCTTGAGTAATGTTCCGTAAGAGGAGTGATTGGGTAAAGGTGTCTTCGTTCTATTACTATTCTGCAGAGACCCTAATTTACCCCGTGCTTCTGGGTGAAAATACAGCCTGACTCTTCTAGACATTGAATTCACAACACCGATGTTGGTGCCACTAGGCAACCGGCCAGAGTCATTGTTCCAAATGGGAACTTGACTGTTTTGCGATCTCCTGGTCTGCTTTTATAAACATGAGTCTCTCCAGTCAAACCTTTATTTTTTAAAACAATATTTTTTAATTATTTGATCACATTCACTTCCATTTCCTTCCAGGACCACTCTCCCACTTTTGTGCCCTCTTAAAAAAAAAAAAAACCAACAGCAAAACACACCAAGTCTAATTGTGTTACCCATACACTCACTGGAACATGGTCAGACTCCCAGTGGGCGGAGCCTTAAAGAAAACGGACTCCTTCCCCACCGCTCCGCCAGACGCCATCAACTGTGAAGAGCTGCACTTCAGCATCTCTTTCACAAATTTTAAGGACTCTCTTCAATAGCTTTGTGTCTGGACTGTTTCTTTATTTGGGTGGGGGAGAGTTTGGCATAGAAACTTTCAATGTCTCTCATTCTCAAGGAATCTTCAGTCACAGGTAGCACTGCAACAGAAGCTCTCCTGCCCATGTTTAATGGGTACAAGACAAACTACTATCAAAAATGGGATTGGAGAGATGGCTCAGAGCTTAAGCACTGGTCACGGACATCAACACGGTTTCTAGCAGCAGCATGTCCGTGATCCATGCTGCCTAACTGCATGATCATCCTGATTCTGAGCAACAGCAAGTTATCCGAGCTGAAGAATGGTTCATTTTCTGGCTTAAGTCTCCTCAAAAGACTTTCGTGATTCATGCTGCCGCCAGAAACTACGTTGATGGCCGCGATCCATGCTGCCATTGGAAACCATGTTGATATCCATGATCTGGGCTGTTGTTGGAAACCAGCCAAACTTGTATATCCAACTTTTATTCTAAACTTTATACTGACTTTATACTAATATTATGATAATAGCATCATCCACATTTCCCCGGATATTTTTCATATCTTAGTTTTAATGGTAAATTTTGCATATGCTAGGCAAGCACTCTAATATTTACATCCCAGAATCTTCACTAGTTAAAAATGTTATTTTTAGATTTATTTCCTTTATGTTCATTGGTGTTTTTAGTGTATGTATTTGCACCATACTTAGTGCTCACGGAAGTCAGAATAAAGTAGCGTATCTCTCAGAATTAGAGTTATAGATGGTTGTGAGCCATTATGTGGGTGTTGGGAACTGAGACCAGGTTCTCTGAAAGAGCAGTAAATGTGCTTAACCTCTGAGCCATCTCTCCAACCCCGCTTTTGTCAGTAGTTTGTTTTGTATTAAACATACATGTTGAGATTAAACTGTTAATACAGGATGCTTACCATCTATTCCCGTCCCCTGCTGCAGTTAGAGAAGAATTCTCTAATTACCATATCCAATTCCTATATCGTGCTTCCTATAAACAGAGATCCTTTTCTGCTAAGGAAGTGATTGGGTCTGTCTACATAATAAAGTGATACAGTCTGAGGAAAGAACAGAGAATCATGTGCTGAGCGAAGTTATGGGAGGTGTGAATTGAAATGCTTGCTCCCATTGGCAGTGGATGGGAACCAGGGGCAGAAGATGACATGGTTTCGATAAACATTGCTATGGGTTTTTAGTTTGGATCTCTCTTATTATTCCTAAGTAACATAAGTAAAGGACTTGAATTCCCTGAGAATATCCTTGGCAATGGGAAACTTTTCCTGACTACAAATTAGATACGAGACTGAACACTGTCTGTTCTAGGTTTATGAAGGTCCCAGGGGTCCATGGACAGGGAAACTTGACCATGTCCATCTTGGTTGTGCACCAAGATTATATTATATGTACTTGCTATTTGTGAGATGGCCAGTACTGGACACCTGTTTAAACATATCTGAAGCTATCTCTCTGCCCTAGGGTTTTGGTGTGCACTCTCATCACAAAAATTCGAGATCTGGACAATTGAGACACACGTTTCTGTCCTCCTTTTGCTTACTTATCTCACTCTATGGTTTTTCTAAGGTGGGGAGTCTGCATACAAGGTCAACTGCTTCTGGCTCAAGGATTTGATTTCTTAAACACATCCCAGGTCAACCAGAGTGCTAGAGTTTATTACTTTTCAAAAACCAAATTCCTGCCAAGTGAAAGGAGAGAAGGGCATGTTTAGATGAAAGTGTGTGATCTTCAAATCCTGTAGTTTGTTGACATTTTATTGCTCAATGCAATTTCTCCTACCCTTCAGGGCATTTGGCTTAATGGTTTCCCAAGAATAGTATGACCAGGCTTCAAAGCAAACCCAGGTTTTAGCAACAATACTCTTATTACAGTTTATATGAGTCACATGTCCCAACCCTTGTATAAATCTAAAGTTTTTTCCCATAAACACGTTTGCCCAGAAAATATGGTGAGCTCTGTTAACAAGCCATATTAGATATCAAGCACTAACATGGAAATAAAACAGGTAAATCCCACAAGATAGATCTTTGTGGGGGATAGAGGGAGGAGATGAAAGCATAAAGTAGATTTTAGGTGTGTAATGTAAAAGTCATTCAATGATATTTGTCTATAGTAGTGGACAGCACTAATGTTGAATATTAATTCTTCATTAACAACTGACTGCCTCAAAGTGATGCCTTAAAACTTTAAATTATTATAAATACGCCAAAAGGGGGATGCATAACCCTAAGAAGTCTGTCCTTCATGATTACTTACTTCATGGGTCAAGGGAATATGAGCCATTTATTAGCTTTAAAGTGGTTTTCACATCACTGAACCACATATATATCAATAAAACATGGCTTTATGAGGGAAATATATTTTAGTTCTTTTTTATGGTTAAGAGTTGAAGTGCCAATTCTTACACTTATAGAGTTATTCAGTCCTTCTTTTACTATTTTCGGCTTCTAGAATTGACCTCTCCTGAACCCTTCTACATTTGTTCCGGATTGAGACTTGCTATGACCAAGTGAGACAGTCTACACAGGAACATTTCAGAGAATGCAGGCCCATGAAAATGGTGAGGCCTTGAGAAAGAGCCGCCTGGCATTCATGGTTGCAATGACCTTAAAAGTTAATGAGAGAGAGAGAGGAAGAGAGAGGAGACAGGAAGAGAGAGGAGAGAAGACAAAGGAGATAGGAGGAGAGAGGAGAGAGGAGGAGCTAGGAGACATGAGAGAGGAAGAGAAAGGAGAGAGGAAGAGAGAGGAGAGAGAAGAGAGGAGGAGAAAGAAATTGTATTGTCTGGAGGTCGAACAAGCAAAGACCTTGAGCTCTTCTGTCTGGAACCTGGTGCAAGTCCTAATTCCTGAAGGATGTTGGGAGGCCACCAACTTCCAAGCCTCTGCTGAGGACACCACACTTTCCCATGTGTTTTTTACTGAAAAGCAGAAGAGAAAGCTCTCTTGGCCTTATGACAAGGTCTGAGCGCAAGCAAACTCCATGGAGTGGGTTCACTGCTGACAGTTTCTACAAGGGTTGGCTTCAAAGACGATCACCAACCCAACCCGCGGTGTGTAGGGATTGTGGGGGTTTGTGCATCAGTTTGGGAAAGTGTTAATATACTTTCCTTCATCTGACAGCCATTCTGCAATTCTCATTGCACAACAGAATTTTCAGCCCTGGTTTTTAATTTTCTTTTCTTTTGTGGTCTTGGAGACAGACCTCAGTGTTATTTTAACTTAGTTTCCTCCAGGCAAGGAGATTTACTTAATTGGGTAGCCAATCAAGAAACCTTGTTACTGAATATTTTTGTATAGTGCAGGCCTTGTGCTCCTTAAGGCTGTGGCATGTCTGGAAAACAAAAGAAGCTTGGGGGAGAAAGCGCAGCCTTTTACATGGCTCTGAAAGAGGCTGAGCGATATCAAAGTAACTATTTTTAAATGTCCATTGGGCCAAAATAAATTCCAGCACATAGTCTGAAAGTTAGAGGCATGATCTTTCCAGCTTGTGGCAGCTTTTAAGTCTGGGAAAGAACAATGGCTGAGCATTCCCCTGGAAGGCTGCTGTTACACAGACAGAGAAAGATGGACGCCCTGGCTTCTACTGATTCCACTGAAGCTCAAGGATGATTGTTTTCCGCTGGGGCATTTTTCACACTCTGGCCATTGTTGGGAATGTAACACCATGGCTTTCTTGCTCCCAGGTGTGTGTGCAGACCCAGATAAACACAGCACTTTGCATCCATGATTCTGGGATTCTAGTCAGACAAGACTCAGACAAATGGCTCCCTTTACAGGTTTTAGAAGTTGTTGTGACAGAAAAAAAAAAAAAAAAAAAAAACATAACTTGTACATGGGCTGGTAAAGACAGCTACCATCAACAGAATAATGACTGGAGCCTTCTGAGACTAAGTTTCACCTTCACTTTTTGTATCTGCTATTCACTGCCTGTCACATTTAAGAAAAAGATTTAAATTATGTGTATGCATGCAGGGGCGTGTGCGTGTGAGTGCAGTTGTCCTTGGAGGCCAGAACAGAGCATGGGGCTCCTAGAACTGGATTTACAAGCAACCGTGAGCTTGGGTGCTGGGAACTGAACGGGGTCCTCTGCAAAAGTAGTGATTGCCTTTAACTGCAGGGCATCCTTCCAGCCCTGGTTGTAACTTTATTATTATTATTATTATTACTATTATTATTATTATTTTATTTTTAATCTCAACACAGGGTTTCTCTGTTGTAACTCTGGCTGTCCTGGAACTCACTCTGTAGACCAGGCTGGCCTCGAACTCACAGAGATCTGATTGCCTCTACCTCCGTAGTGCTGGGATTAAAGGTGTGCGCCACCACTACTGCCTGGCTAACAATTTTATTAACAATTTAAGTTTGATTATTTTTAAAAGTACATTTCTTTCAATAAAGATACATGTTAATAGTAAATGTTACAAACAACAAGAGATAAAAGTGAGTAATTTACTTATATGTTCTTTGTGCTAAATTAGCAAAAATATGGAGAACAACAATGTGAAGGAAAAATGTGAAGGGGGAGAATGGAAGGTTTTTATTTTTCCACAGGAGTATCAAGGTTTTTAAATTAAGGGGATAAAAAGCGGTTATTTGAAGAAATTCTCCCCTGTTTCTTATTGAGAATTTGCTCTTTGAACTCAGGGAAGATATTTTACCCGAGCAGTAAGGTGAGTTTCCTCCATCACATGCCACCTCTTCTGCCTCAACTAAATCTCTTACTTTCCTACCAAGTTAAGATCTGGGCCTTAATCTTGGAATTTATGGGGCATTAAGGAACAGAACATAACTCAAGTTGGGGAAGGAAATAAAGTCTTTCTGTTTAAGTTACAGGGTTCATTTGTTGCCCTGAGTTAACTTTTGCTATGAAGCCTGTGCCCCAACCCCCCTCCATCTGCAGAACCCCATAATCACCAGCCCTGATGGCACCCTGCCCACCTAGCAGGGGAAGAGAGAAAGAAGGAAGAAAAGCAAAGCCTAAGCCAAAAGCATAAATAGTCTTGAGAATAAGGTCTGAGAGAGCAAGAAGGGCAGGAGGAGCTGGGGTCAAGGTGGGTATCAGCTCAGGTCACCTGAGAAGCAGCCATCAAGTGGGAGATGAGGAACAGACTTCCTGGGAGACATAAGAGGTAAAGGGAGGCAGGGTAGGCAGAGAATTCTCAGCTCTGTGAGAGAGGAAGGGCCTTAGCATGCAGCACAGGGGTGTGGGCTGTGGGGTGGGGCAGAATCTCAGATCCCCCATGATCCTTCAGAGGAGACCCTGGTGGGAAGATACTGCCAAGCTCTAATGGCTCAGCTGCACTCGGCCACTGAAGAGAGTGGTCTTGGGAGTAAAGGTAGAAGTGAAGTTTATGTTCGTGGTAGGGGGTCTTCCCTTAAGCACTCTGCATGAGGAAATCAAAGCCATCAGAGGAGGAGGGCCCTGTGCATGGGTCACAGTGAAAATGCTCAGGATTTAGGATTCTGGTTCTATATTTGATCACAGCTAGACAAACTGAACAACACAAGAAACTCTCTTCTGAGTATCTGCTACCTGTCTGTGGGTGGAAAACATGGATTGGTCAAAAAAAAGATTGATTGAAGGTTTTAAAAGTTATGTGAGTTTTGACAATCTCTTGGTAATGGTGTCTTGCTGAGTATAGGCACTGCTGGGTGTGTATCTGTATTCCTTTTTGATCACAGCACATACATGAGGCCACGGGAATCCGTGTTTGGCTATATACTTGTCTGTCTCTAGTAAATGAGTACTTTAAAAACCATGTACCTTGAGTCAGACGTCAAGGAACATGCTTTAAAATCCCATCACTCAGGAGGCAGAGGCTGGTGGATCTCTCAGTTGTCTACAGAGTGAGTTTCAGTTCAACCAGAGCTATAAAGGGAAACCCTGTCTCTACAAAAACAAAAACACAAAACATGCAACAAACAAAAAGGTAACATGCCTGTCTCAATGAAATCCAAAGCGATTTCTCCCCCTTTTCAACAACATTGACCCCCCCCAATTCACACTCCCAAGTCACACTTTATACATATTTCATGTGATTTCTTTAGTAGACAAGGAATATATTGAAGGCAACAATAGCTTTATATTTGAATCAGCACTAACTTGAATTACATGCAGATTTCACCATCAGAAATAGAAGGAGCAGAGTTGGGCAGGTAAGGTAGGAACAATGATGGGAACATTTTTATTTATGTCACTCAACCTACTGCAGAAGGTTTGGAAATGCTTGCAGTAGAATACACACGTACATTTTAATTGCCAAGAAAGGATGAGCAATTAAGAATAAAGGAAGGTGATGGGATTGGTGAGATGGATGTTCTAGAAAAATCTAAGCTATGGATTGCTACTTAAACTAAGTGCAAGCTTCACTTTTGACCTTTTTCTGGCAGGCAAGAGGAAAAGGAAAGCACAAGTCATATAAGGTTCTTATTAGCTAATAAAAAGCACCAGGGCAGTTTTTCTATGGAGGCAGATTTCCCCCCTAGTACTAATTCTAAGAGGAATTTATTTTATGGCTCCTTATGGAACTATTGGTTTTTTTAAAAAAAAAACATATGATGGTTTCAATGCGTATTTATAAAAAAATATACGGAAACTTTCTTCTCCATGGCTATTTCTTATATAGATTTTTGGTAAATGTCATAGTGTGGAGGTGATATTTTTTGGAGACATAAGATATAATTCAACCATCAGCAATAAAATGAGGTTTTTGGAATACATCTAGGGTCACGCCTATGGAAGGATGCTAGGAATGGTGTGTTTCAGTGATCATGACCACAGGTTACTATAGTAAGGGCCAATTTGGCATCATTAGCAAACAAATGAAATTGTAGTCTAATAGAATATAACTTTGGTTGAATTAAAAAAATTGTCTAAACAGTTATGCCCTAGCATGCATATTTTGACTCTGAACCTTATTAGGAGAAAACTACTCTGGGGGATATGAAACATGTTCTTAAAGCCCTTTAGATGGACTCAGCATCAACCATAGCTAAACTATTTTCTTTAGTACAAGTCTAGGACATGCTGGCATGCTATCACAGACTGTGTAGCCTAGTAAGTAGGCTTGACTTCAAGATTGGTTGTAGGAAGTTTGTTTCAGATGGCTCTTGAGATCATTGCCTACAGAAGGGTAGGAAGAGGAATTGGCTGGCCAAGCCCATGATTTATATGATCTGTTGCTGAAATGGCCCTTGGGGGTTGTCTAGAGCTGGGTGAAGGGCTGGGTCTGTGTACTTACACACTGAGCTGTCATGGGGTTTCTAAGGAGGCACATGCTCTTGGGCAAGGAGCACTGAAGTGTGACCCCTGGAGAAGGGCAACACCTAAGGGCTCTGGGCCAGTAGTTCTGCTTGCTGACAGCTGAGGAATGTGTCCTTACATCACAGTATCGCAGTATGGAATTTTACTTGCACTATTTTCTTAAGGAGCTAGCAAACCAACTTCAGTTCTGGAACACAAGCAATGCTTCCATGACCTGGCAGTAAGAAGAAAAAAAAATGAAACGTTGCTTTAGTCTAGTGACCTGATGCATTCTTCGTTCTGTTAACTGAATACATCAGTTAGGATCTGTATTTGGTTGGTCCCACCAGAGGCCAAATACCAGTATTTACTTGATTAAGAGAGTTTATTCAATGAATCACATAGGGTACTATTCAGAGCTTGTGCAGCTATTCAAGTAACTGAATACCTTCCTGCTCTTTCTTTCTTTCTTTCTTTCTTTCTTTCTTTCTTTCTTTCTTTCTTTCTTTCTTTCTTTCTTTCTTTCTCTCTCTCTCTCTCTCTCTCTCTCTCTCTCTCTCTCTCTCTTTCTTTCTTTCTTTCCTTTTTTGGCATAAGACATTTGTCCTCATAGCTGAAGAGGTTGTACTGTGCTCAGGGAGAAGGAAGAATTACATACAAGAGGGGTGGGGGGGAGTGCCAGGTAAGCTGCTTCCTCATCAAAATTTCTTAAAACCTCTTTTTATAAATTTCACTTTCCTCCCTCATTGGTCAGACTGAGCCACATGTTTTAAGAGTATCTGGAAGTCTAATCTAATTTTCATCATCTCAGACTCTGATGCTAACTGCTAGAACTTTTTTATTTGAGTGCCGACTTTACAGTGTATTGAATTCATAATCATGTTGAGAGCCGTGCCTGCTCATCTGACATTTTTGACAGAATGGGAGCATCTTGTTTTTCACAACACACCTGCACATTTCTTCTTCCTTTGCTGACTCTTTTAAATATAGTGTGATACTTAATCTTGGTTGTCAACTAGCCTATGAAAGTGTTTACCTAGGGTCAGCACACAGAAGCTGACAGAGCTGTGGTCCAAGGCAGTCAGGATCCATCTTGAGTGGCAGCAGAACTTGGCAGTATCCTTCCCATGGTACTGATTTTACAGATATAGAAGGGGCAAGATTGAGGGAGTCAAGGAGTACTGCTCCTTCAGTTTCAGAAAGCAGCTGAAGCCAGGCATTGTGTGGCTTGGTCAGATCCCCTGGAAAGAGGTCCTGAGAGGTCACTGTTAAGCTTTGAAGGTAAAGTCTAAGTTACAATGAAGATCTCAAAATATTAGAGATGCTGAGGCCATAGGATACCTACTGATGAAAGTCACATGCACAGAATGGACCTGGCCCAAGAGAAAGGTGATATGTGCTACAGACAGCAAAGGTGAAGGAACTGAGCCACTGAGTCCTTCTGGAGCCCAAAAGTTGTATTAGGAGCTCTAGATGCCAGACACGGAGCTGTAGGGTTTGGTGTTTTCCCTACTGAATTTTGGTCTTGCTTTGGTCTAATCATTCCATGCTCTGCCATGATTCTTCTTTTTTGAAGTGGGAATGGTTACTCTGTCATTGTATGTTGAAGTCACATAGCTTGCTTTTAATTTTTGTTAGGAGCACACTTTTTATCATCCCAGATGGAAGTAGGCTTTGGACCTTGATACTGTTAGAATTATTACATGCTATGGGAACTTTAGAAGTTTGTTTTTATTTTGCATTATGAGATGGCCATGAAACTTTGGGGACATGGAGCGAAAGATTATGATTTAAAGTGATGTGTTTGAGTGTCAAATTGGCAAGGGTTAGGTTATTGTGATTAATTTCATTTGTCAGCTTGATAGAATATAGAACTAGTATATATAGTTATTATCAGTATACATAGTTACTATTTAGAATATAGTAACCTGGGATACTACCTTCTGGGCATGTCTATGAGGGATAATCTCAATTTGGTTAATTAACGTGGGAAGATTTGTCCACTGTGGGTGGCATAATTCCCTGGGCTGTGATCCTGGACTGTATAAATGAAGTGAGCTGAGTATTAACACTCGCTTCTTGACTGTGGATACAATATAACTAGTTTCTTTAAGCTCCCACTGCCTTGATTACCCTGCTCTCATGAACAGCACTTGGAACTGTGAGCATATTTTATTTATTTTAATTGTTTCTTCCATAAGTTGCTTTTGTCAGGGTGTTTTATCTCAGGAACAAGAAAAGAATAAGATCTAGGGTTTCAAGGTCGTGTAAACAGAGGGCAGAGAAGAATGAAACAAAAAAGTGAGGGATATGACTATCAAGAGAGCAGGAGGGAGTAAAGGAGATAAAAGAATGAGAGAAAAAGAGGTGAGGAGGAGCCAGAAGAACCGAGAAGGAAAGAGAGGGATTTATGATGTTGAAAGCCTTTGTCTGTACTCATTAACAAACATCTATAAGGCGATGCAGAGATTTTGTTAAGATTAATAAATTTGTTGTTTCAAAAAAAGACAGGAATCAATTTCTCAAAAGCTCATACAGAACTATGCAGTGGTTAATAAGGAGGAAAGCCTAAAAGCAGCAAACCCTCTGCAGATGAGCGTCATGGGCAGTAGACAGGATGAACTTCATTTTATGGGGAAGGAGTACTTATTGTCTGCTGCAATGAATTCCTTATTCTCACCTGGCCTTATCACCATAACACAAACCCATAGGAAGGCATGGAAGAACAAGCATTTAACAGATTTGTATCAAAGAGGTCCGGAGGGCTTTAAGGATGTTTGCACAGGTAGGCTTTCTATTATGCATTTCCATCTTATGATTACTCTCGTTTTTTGTTTTTTTGAAATGGCATCTCACTATGTGGCCTTGAACTTGTGATTGTGCAGCTTCTGACTTTGGAATGCTAGGATTATAGGCATGTGTCACCTTGCCTGGCTTGACTTTTTACTTTGAGGAGAAAAGAGAAAAACTTAAAATATGGGGTGAGGGTGTAGCTCATGATAGAGCACTTGCTTAGCATGGATAAGGCTCTGAGTTACATCCTTCTCAACACACAGACACACAGACACAGACACACACACAGACACACACACACACACACACACACACACACACACACACAATCTTACTTGAAGATAGCTTTGAGAGTCTTACCCCCACTACAAAACCCGATAAACACCTAGAACATCGTCATTAGGACTGAGGTCTTGACTCTGTTTAACATGAATAAGCAACAGGAATTCAATCTGTTGAGTGCGGTGAGAGTTTAGCATCCTATTATAGTTTCTGAGAAACATTCTTAATTTGATGTGTTGAACTTTGGCAACACAGGTCCCTTTGGAGACATAAAAGCAGCCAGTCTTTACAAGATGCTGACAGATGTTGCGATTGTTTTCTTATGGTGGAGCCAAGTTTCCTACTCGGCTGCATGTAATTAGGCATGCTGATAGAGCTCTGCTCACTTTACTAGCCCGATGGGAAGGGGAAGTTGGGGCAGGAGCCCAAAGTTTGCTTACTAAAAGGAGCTATGCTTGCTCTCACTCTCTTTAACATGCAAATGTGTCTCAATTTCTAGAGAAAAATAAGGTTCCCTTTTCATTTTTTATATATTGCACAAAACTGCGGTAAAATCTCTACTAATTTCAAACATCTCTAACTTGTCCATTTCCTAAGGAACTTGGGCAGTAATGACATGTCCATGCATGATTTGAGGACCAGCATGTTTTTGACCAACACCACCATTAACTAGAGAATGTGTGGGTTTCAGGCCAGCTTATAGGAGTTCAACATTCCTGTTTTACTCCTCCCTTTGCTTTCCATACTCATTACCGTGGATCTAAATGCTATTTCTGCACAGTTGGATTGCAGAGTTCTTGGGGTCAAAGTTCATTCACTCAAACACTAGACATTTTTATTTGCTATGTTTTGTCTGCATGCATGTCTGTGCACCACGTGTATGCCTGGTGCCTGCAGAGGTCAGAAGAGGGCATCAGATCTCTTGGACTGGAGTTTTAGATGGTTATGAGCCACCATGTGGCTGCTGGGAACAGAACCCTTGTTCTCTGTAAGAACAACTGGCTGGTTTTCTTTCTTTCTTTCTTTCTTTCTTTCTTTCTTTCTTTCTTTCTTTCTTTCTTTCTTTCTTTCTTTCTTTCTTTCTTTCTTTCTTTCTTTCTTCCTTCTTCCTTCTTCCTTCTTCCTTCCTTCCTTCCTTCTTCCTTCTTTCTTTCTTTCTTTCTTTCTTTCTTTCTTTCTTTCTTTCTTTCTTTCTTTCTTTCTTTCTTTTTTTCTGGTTTTTTGAGACAGGGTTTCTCTATTGTAATTCTGGCTGTCCTGGAACTCACTCTGTAGACCAGGCTAGACTTGAACTCACAGATATCCATCCACCTGCCTCTGTCTCCTGAGTGCTGGGATTAAAGGCATGTGCCACCACCGTCAGGCTAGAGCAGCCAGTATTCTTAACTGCTGATACATCTCTCCAGCCCCTCTTTGCTGTGTTTAATTATTCTGCCTTGCCTTAAAAATCTGCATAATGCTCAGACCCTTCACCTTTCACATTCAAAAATGACTTAAGAAGAAAACTGGGGCCTCTAGGGGCCAGAAGGAACACTTTCTGGATCTCCGCTCTTGCAGGCCACATTCTGGGCCAAGAACCACACGTTACTTCATTGTGTGGCTCCCGTGGCCTCCTCTGCAACGGCAGAAACTGGAAGGCACATTTCATATGCACTTGCCTTATGTTCTCTGTTAGGATCTCTAACAATAGCACACAACAGTGAGGTAGGAGAAACAGGCAAACATGGCAGAAGTGGTGAAGTACCCAAAGCAGACACAGGGCATCTCATTTGAGTGCAAGGAAGGCGCCATGAGAAATGACACCAGGATATACAGTATCATTTTATTGTAGGACTCAAGTGAGACACACTGAATTGACTGAAATTTTTAGATGTGTTGCTTTGTAAACAGTAAGGAACCTTCTTTCGAGCTGTATGTGTGGGTCATTCTTACCATTGTCTGGATTTCTCAAAAAGGCAATGTTGCTTGTCCAAGACCAGCATGGTATGAGACTGAAGAAGGCTTAGTGCAGTGAGGACAATAAACAAGTTTTTGCCAATGCCTCATTCTGCTGTCAACTGGTAGTGTAAACTTTGGACACAGAACTTAAGTGTCCTCAAAGTTGCATTTCTGATCTGTGAAAGGGGAACGGTGGTATCTCCATGTAGCGGCCGGCACATGAAGGACACTCAAATAGGAACACCTTCTCCACTTCATTTGTGTCTCACTGAATCAAGTTGACCCACATTTTCTAACCTTCATATTTAGGTATTTGGCATGCTCTGACACCAGGGCACCCGGTGGCCCACATTAGATACCAAGACCATTTAGAGGAGTCACTACAGCAGTATTTGTGCTCACTGCTGCTGATAAGAAGACATTCTGTTCTTAAGCAATAACCTGATAGCCTCTCACAGGCCATGCCAACACTTTGAAAATAAAACCCTTGTAGTTTCAACAGAAATGTATTTTTTTCCATGATAAGGCGAGACTTCCTGGAAGTCACTGCTTGCTTACAGGGATTGAAGGAGCTGTGTCAACACTAAGGCTGTTAGGAACTTAGGCTCCACACTGTCTCCCACAGGGATAAGACAAGCCTCATGATGTGTTGGAGATAGAAAAGAGTGACCCAAGAAAGGACTCAATCTTTAGTTGTCACTAGTATTTTCTCATGTCAACGATGCATTTTGAGAAGGCAGGACTGCTTGCTTCACGTACTTGTCTGATCTTCTCCTACTTAATGAAATACAGAGCGTTTTATTTGACTCTCCCTTCACAGCAAGCCAGCTAAATAGACCAGTTTGTTCTTGATATCAAGTATCAGCAATCAAAATACTTTCGAAGCATCTTAGAAATCAGAACATCACAGATTTATTAGAAAGTAGATGCCCCATGCTCAGAGGTGGCTGTTAACAAGGTTTTATTTTCTTTATTAAAAAAGTAGAAATGACAGAAAAACACTCTTGACAGAAAATAATACCAGTGACCTGGCCTCACTGAGCTGAGCCAAAGCTGCCTTTGTTATGGAGAAAGAAAATATCAATCAACACTAGCAAATCCTCATGCAATTGACAAAATTTACCAGTGGTGTCAGTGGCCAGTAAATGTGCTTTGAGAAGGTCGAGTCAGCCAAATGTCAAATGTTTCAATGCATACATTGTTCAATTATGTTTTCAAATAACATCTTAAAAAACAAACAAGTTCTATATACAGATATGGTCCAAACTGTGTCTTATATCAAGTCTCAGATTATAAATTTAAGGCATCCAGATAATTCTGCTCTGTTGGTGAGGTGTTGTTCTCGTGGTCTTATCGCCACAGTGGGTAGTCCAGTAGCTTCCAATGGTGGCCAGAGGGCATGCTTGAGACTAATAAAAAGAGTGATTTACAAGAAGAGTTCCTTTGACTCTGGCTCAGCAATGTGCTTTATGCTGTAGGCTTTCTTCGTGTTTCTATTGATGTCATTATGCCTAAGCAGAAGAGAAACCACAGGCCAAAATTAGATAAAACTATGGTCAAGTTACAAGAAGATGCTGTTAAATAGCTCACCAAAAATGGAAATTATCTGCCCCCAAACCATACCGAGGAGCATTTTATTCCAGGAGGCAAATTATTCGCTTTTCATATAAACCGCTGTTTAAATATAAGGAAAGCAGTCGTCATGTAAAAATGCACTCTTACTGAACGCATTTGAATTTGACTCCAGGAGCAATTTCTCAGCCACACTGATTGGGATCCAGGCACTCTGTAGTTAAGGGGATTTTATCAGAGACAAACAAGACAGGAGGTATAGCATTGCTGGCAGAATGGAAGCAAAAAGTTTCTTGGAGTTCCCTTAGAAGGAATCACTGGTGACACTTTGAATTCTACAGGGAGCTGAAGTCTTGAAAGTTTGAAAAGATTGCTTTTAGGTATGATTGCTGAGCGGATGTTGAAAGGCTAATTAGGTAAAGGTCTGGGAAACAGCAAATTCAGAAGCATCAGAGCTATTTCCCTCTCAATATTCACTCTCTACCAGGTCTGTGGAAGAAGAGGACAAACTCAAGCCTTGGAACAGATACACATTTATAGGCGAATTTTCCTCTGGATAAGATTCATTCATTTTAATGAGCTATTAGATGCATACTGTTTAAAAACATCCAGAGGAGTTAGCCTCTGTAAGTGGGCAAGCCTGGATACTACTAAGTTTTTACTTCTGCTACACAAAACACAATCAAATGCTTCTGGTGACAGTTCCAACACTTGGATGTAGGACAAGCCAAAGTGTGGCTTTATGGCTTCAAAACCACGCTTGCTTACTGCTATGACTTGGACATGATTGGAGTGTCTCCCCCCCCCCACGCCCCCACCCCAAGGGCTCATGTGAGCAAACTTAAAGCAACTCTGGAACTTAGAGGAGGAAATCTGGGGAACACCCCTGATGGAGCTCCTTGTGGTTTTATAAGAAGAGACATTCTGGCGATGTAGTTCAGTGGTAGAGTGTTCGGCTAGAATGCGTAAAGCCCTGGATTCAATATCTAACACTAAGGGGAAAAAATGAGAGAGAGAGGGGGATGAGGAGGGAGGGATAGGCTAAAACAGGACTTACTGTTAATATCAACTTTTGAGCCAGACTGATCAAATTCAAATCCTGGCTCCACAATTTATAACCATCATTACTGTATAATCTTGGGCAAGATGCATAATCATCTATGTCTTTTTCCAATGTGCAACATGTGGAGGATAATAATATCTGCCATATTTTTCACTGTGAAGATTAAAAAGAGCAAAGATGTGTAAAGTGTCTGGAATATTTGCTGGGTTATTTTAAGTGCACGCATATTTTTATCATCTCTACTGGGATGCCAGTAGATGACAGGGATAATATCTGAAACTGACAGTTTCAATGAACACGGTAGTTAGAAGTGCAGAATCCTGGAGAAAATACGAGGGAAAAGGGCATGGTAAATTCAGAAGAATCCGAATAGTGGATGGCGGGCATGGTGCAGGAGATAGCCAGCTTTTTCATTGATGATTTTGTTCTTTGACAATTTCACACATGTATATAATATATTCTGATTCCTGTCTCTTCATTCCCTCTTCTCTCCGTCCCTTTTCTGTTGGTCCCCTTCCCCCATCTCTATCAGTTCCTCTCTGGGATTCATGACTTTTGGTTTGGTTTTGTGTCTCTTTTAGTTTAACCAGGACCATTGGTGTGAGCATGGATTGGAGCAATCCACTGAAGCCTGTTGGAACCACTAATGAATGGGCACACACCTGAAGGTAGTGATTCCTTCTCTCCATTTCTATCAGGAATACTTCAGGAATAAGGGGTAGGGTCCCCTCAGCCCTTCCTTATGTGCCTAATGGTTGAGCAGCCAGATGTTGTCATGGTATTACTACTCATATGTATTTGTATACTCTTAATGAAAATTCAATTAAGATAAATAAGTCGAAGAGTTTAGTTATAGGTTAAAGATACTATAGTTAACGTTTTTTGAAAGGTCATGTTTGCTTTGGTATGGGGAGTGTTTTTTTTTTTTTTAAACACCCTCAAAAGCATTCTTTCTGCAGGAAAATCCTAGTTTGATTAGAGAAAGCCAAATCCAAACCAAGTAAACTGTTAATTTGAGACATTTAATATGATAATAATTCAGTCTTCCCTGAATCCTTCAATTACTCAATCTCCAATTGCCAGAATTAAAGGAAAAAAAAAAAAAACCAAAAGTGGGTAATTCTGGCACAAATTATTCATATAATTGTTACGCCTCGGCTTCACTCTTGGATATGAAATCACATTCTGAGCGACCAAAATTAAAAAAGAAAGCCTTATATTTAAACAACTGGTTTTCATGTAATCCAGTACGCTGAGTCACGTAGGAGCATACTCTATTTCCACTGCACGTGGTAGCCCATGGCTGCTGTGGGACCTGTATGCCACAGCCCGCCGCCTGCCACACATTCTCCATGCTAACCAAAGGAAGGACGTGCTAAGTGTGCTCTCTCTTACAGTTTTGTTTGTAGCCTAGCTATACAGTTTGTCTACTAAAAATGGAATTCTGGTTCAAAGTATGTAAACTTCAATACTCAAACTGAAACTTACCGGGAAGGGTGTGTGTATGTAGGATTCAAATGGAAGGATACAGCAAGACAGATGATAGTACCCCCTGTCCCCCACCAGGATAATAGAAACATGCATTTCTTTTTCATTTCCCTTTTCTTCCCCCCTTTCCTCTGTTAGGCTCTTCCCCTTCCCCCATATATTTATGAAGCCTCTGTCATATGCCAGGTGCCATGCTCAACACTGGTTGTACAGAGCTCGCATGAAGCTCTGCTACTAGTTTTTCTTTCTCTCCTTCTTTGAGTCTCTTCACTATGACCTGCCTGTGTTCAGAGACCATGCCTTACTTTGGGGGGGGGATGTATCTTTTGTGTGTGTGCCAGTACACATGTGGGCATGTGTTTTCATAAGTACAACTGTGCGGGGCAGGAATGTACACATGTACACATGTGTGTGGAGGTCAGAGGACATCCTCAAGTGCTGTTCTCCAGGGGTTGTCTACCTTGTTTCCTGAGCCAGGGTCTCTCATTGGTTTGGAGTTGAGTGATTTCGGTTGTTTAGTTCACTATGGAACCCCATGGAGCTGTGTGTCTCTGCTGACTCCACACTGGGTGTACAAGTCCACACCACCATGACTGACATTTTTATGTGTATTCTGGGTTCGAGTCTTCATCTCTACACGGTAAGTACTTTACTGAGCTATTTCCCTAGTTCTCCCAGTTATGTGCCTTGTTGACAAAGATGTCAAAAAGAAAGGCTTGACAACCCAGGAATGTGACCAGGACAAGGTTCACATCTGTGCTGATTTCAACTTACAGGCTCTAAAATCCCAGCCTTAAAAAGGTTATGGGTAGGCTCTGCTCTCCTACTATCCAAATATGTTCCTGGGAATTGAAGACTTAGGGTATGGACATGACACTCTAAGACATACCATTTCTTTGGGCTTACTCAATTCATAACTGGCCCTTCAGGAAAAACAGAGAGGAGATGGAGAAAAGAGCTGTTTGTCTTAGATTTCTAACTATCAGCAAGCTAAGGAATGTGTCCTGGTGGGATGGTTTTAATTTCCAAGGAAGATTCTCCTTTCTATTCTCTATGAGCAGTGGCAACAGCCGACCAGTGGCATAGTGGACATCAGTGTTATCCCTGGGCCAGAAAGATCATTTTCTTTGGAGTTGTCTTAGAAACCTTGAAAACTATGCAAGACATTTGTCATTAGCTCTCGGCTCTGGATATGGAAATCTTAATGTGGCTAATTCATGGGTAACAAAAAGCATCCTAAGTTTTAATTGTTTCATGTCTTTTTAAGGAGTCCTCTAATGCCGGTGCTAAGATTGGGGTGTTAACTCTTCAGGAAATAGTGTCCCATGGTCAGAAAGGGTGTTACTAAAGGCAGCCATGGTCTGTAGCTATGCTATCTCAGACATACCCAAACTGGAAAATGAATGCTTTGCCAGTATTTTAAGAACAATGATTGCAAGCATTTCCTGGAGTTGTAAAAACTCAAAAGTCATCTTATCCTCTGTGAGACAAAAGTAAAGATAAATCTGCTTCTTTTAGGCCAAATCATCTTCTGGAGTTGAAATGCTGAGAAACATTCAAAACGATAAGGTTGAATCTAATTTTAAAGGCCATTGAAAAGAAATTCAGACTCCTCTTTGCTTTGATCAATTTAGAAAAGTAAACAGCTAACAGAACCCTTGTATAGAGCTGAATGGCATTCTCTAAAATGTTCCATTTATTGTTTCTGATTTTCTTTCACCAAGAAAAAAATTGTAGAAAATCCTTAGAAACTAAATTGTCATTCCAGAGTTCTGGAGCCAATACCCACTGTCTCCCATCTGCTGACAACAGAGTCAGTAGCAGGGAGTTGTCAACATCTCCACCCAAAGTCTAGGCAGCACCCTCCCCCCCCCCCCCACACACACTCAGGAAGCCACTTGATCTTCTAGCAAGGATTTTTAAGTTCAGATCTGAAGTCACCACTGATAGATGAACCTTTGCACTCAGGCACCATAAGCAAATGCTCCAGGCATCAGGGTGAATTATTGTTCTTTCAAACATTTCATTCTATTCCTCCGAGGAATCTTTATCAAGTAGAGAGAGCCAGCCTTAATTGTTTGTGGAGTAGACCAGGTTTGTTCTGTCTGTGGGCATGTGAGGCAGAGAGGATAAGAATAATTTATTCTCTCCAATATGAAAACAGACAAACTAGATAGACTTCTTGTTTTTAGTGGAAACCATTGCCAACCTAAAACTATAATAAAGTATATATTATAAAACAGAGAAGTGAGAAGAAGAGGTTAGAATGCTTATTTAATACTGTGATTAATATAGTTTTTGAATTTTCTAAGTATTTAGCATTGAACTCAAACTTTGTCACTACATAAAACCAGTGGATCTTTGAGTTTAAGAATCAAGTCTTAGAGCTGGTGGTGGTGGTGCATGCCTTTAATCCCAGCACTCGGGAGGCAGAGGCAGGCAGATCTCTCTGAGTTCAAGGTCAGTCTGGTCTACAGAGTGAGTTCCAGAACAGCCAGAGTTACAACAGAGAAAGCCTGTCTCGAAAAACCAAACCAAACCAAACCAAAACCAAAACAAAAACCAAAAGCAAAAGCAAAAACAAAAGAATTGAGTCTCTAGAAGGACTGTCCCTGAAGTGGAGTAGGGAACATTATACTCGTCTCAGACACCTGAGTAGCCCCATAACCTCATTTTGTGCTCTGAAATTTTGTAATCCTATTCCACTGAAATGCTCAGCTTTGTTCCTTTCCTTGTAAAAAGACAGGGTGAAATTATTTCTGGCAGGAAGAATCTGATGTGACACTAATTATCTTGTTCCCAGTTGCTGTAGGAGCCTGGAAGAAATGAGAAGCATTTTCCTTTCTACTCCCTGAGAGTTTGCCAAGTCTTTGTGCTTCCTTGTCTCAGGGACAAAAGCCTGGTTTCCAGGCTCTGAGAAGAGACATCCAACTCAAGACAGACACGGAGAAGGGTGCGAGAATAGGCAACTTGGCTGAGAGGAACAGAAGGGGGCTAGTGCCAGTGTTTGGAAGGACAAAGAGTTTTTCCTGTCCCTTTCCCACCTCACGCATTGGGAGCCCGGCACTGAACAGGGGCCTCTGTCACAGGATGGCTGGATGTTGTCCTAACCCTGCATTTAGACTACCTGTCTTTAAGAGTCAAAGGCTCTTCCATCAATGCTCTGCTTTAACGAGACCCCTGATGATATCCCCTAACATGACTAAGATTTGTTTTCCATCCAGACTGGATACAGACATAAGCAGATGAAATTTGATCTAGAGAAGGCAAAAAAAGAGAAAGATTTTTCTGGAAATTTAGGTTTTTTTTTTTTTTTTTTTTTTTAACCTTAAATCTGTACGGATAGTTACACACATTCTTTGGGAGACTCTGGAGGAATGCTGACTACCATGTCATGATTTTTTAAAGTACTGAAAGGTTTTAAAGCCAGCGGCTTGCTTTTAAAATGGGTTTCGAGGTTAAAAGCTTCTCAAATAAACCAGTCAAGAGGCACTGACCACATTAAGTTAGGCTACTTTGCTGTCGCCCTGCTCACTTCCTGCCAGGTCAGGAAACACATGATGCCCTCCAGGAGGATTTTGCCCAAGGAGGAGTCCCAGTCACTGGTGACAGGCTCCTCTTTCTTGTATGTACTTAGTCCAAGCATTTGGTCTTGGGAACATTTTGTTTGAGGGAGAGATAAAGATCACTTATTTTATCAGTGGATCTTCATCAGAATGACTTCTGTACTGGAAGTGGTTCACAGTGCCAAGTGGCAGAGCTTCTGCACCACAAAGGTGTGCTTCTCCCCCTCTCGTGATCAGCAGAGCAACGACAAAAGGCACCTCCAGTTTGTGAGCAGTGCTGAAGCATAGCCCCAGCTGCCGCCCTAGGTTCTGATTTCTGACCGGCAGCTGACCCCTCCTATTCAAGACTGAACTCAATTTCCATACTTACTTGGCTCCCTTAAAAGGCAAACTGAAGGCCAAAGTCAGTTTGTGAACTGAGTAGATTCTCCTGACTGACTCTGGAATAAAGCCCCTCCAATGTGTACCAACTACCTTCCTAGGATCTAGTTGCCAACCGAACCCAGGTCTTCATGAGGGGAAGAGTTGCAGGTTTCTTCTCCCTTGGTGTTATTCCCACTTAACAGTGTTTCAGATGCATCATTTAAAAGCTCATGCAACTCCAAGCCAAGGCATGGCAGTACTGCACAGCGAACTCCACGCCACATACCGTGCGAGGCCGTGCAGATGCTCTCCAGTCAGTGCGTTAGAGGGAAGATGGATGCAGCTGCTGTATATCTCCTAGAGAAGCGCAATTGAGAATTATCTGAAAACATGCGACAAGCTCATCACATGCACAGGTCCCAGTTAATGCAAGGCATGCAGGAGACGTTAGAGGAAAGGTGCCTGGGAGCATGGGAAACCGTGGAGACGATTTTAGTCTTATTGCTGATCCAGGGACTCTATTGAGCTATTCTGGGGAAAAATGAGCTTTTAATCTTTTAATGCAAAAAATCTGGAGTCTTAGATGAAGTGTGCCCTTTCTGGATGAGACAAATATAGGGTAAAGTTTTTTTTTTTTTTTTTTATAATAAAGGAGTTAGTAGATAATTTAAATGTTGGTGATGAGGCTGTTGAAGAGGTAGTAACTAAAGCTTGATTTGGCATCACAGCAACAAATACAGACAGTTCTTAAGACTATGTTGTAATAGGAATTTAACAGTCTCACAAAGAATATATGATAAGCTTCGGACACTCGACTAGGTGGCTCAGTAAATGGAATAGGGAATGATTTGAGACATTCCTCTCACAGAAAGTTTTGCAGTCTGGCTGCTACACTGTTTTTGATAGCATGACATGCACAGAGCATGAGAAATCATTGCCTAAAATGATGTTCCTATCTCTTATTCATGAGGTTGTGACTTAAGGATGGTAGCACATGGGTTTCCAAGAAATGCTGTTATACATGACTTCACAATGCATTCTGCCATCTCCTGTGTCCTGGCAAGCACTTCAGTCTCTCCAGTATCTAACCAGCATTTAGAGTTCTGTGTGGTAATGTGCCATGTGGCAGCCCTTATAGGGCATTCATTTCAAAGGTCATTTGAGTTGAGAAGTTTAGAAATGGGGTTTCTGTTTATGTGCTTTTAAACTGGGCTTGAGCATTCCCAGTCACACAAGGAGAACAAACTCTTCCCAATGCAGAATCAGTGCCAACAAAAAACCCATTTTATGCTGACGGGTGGTTTCATCTTGTAGAAATGCCTGCTAGCTAACAACACTTAATACCCAAAGCACAAGAAACAGGGATCAGACCTAATCTGTGATTTCTTTACCCACTTCTCTCTGCATTCTCCAAAGGAAGTTCAGGAGTATTTAATTTAACCTGGCATATTTCATTAAGAATATATGGATTTCTGAATTTTAGGGTGAGCCCCCTCAAGGTGGCACGAATCAATAACCTGGGCTTTAACAATAACACGATCAATTAAGAGTGATACGAGCATAGTCTCCAAATAACACTCACTGCCTTATTCTTTCCTTTGCTAGCAGGGCTCACAGGGTTTCCCTTGGCATCTGCTGTTTTCCTTCCAAGTGAGGTTAAGGGCAGTGTGCAGTTCTTCAGCTGGTTGGCTGGCTGATAGTTATTATTGTTGTTCTGATTACCACTTAAAGTCTCCATGATGGATCGGAAGGTTCCAAAAGGCCTTTTCATTTGTTCTCCTGATTCACTAGTCCGCTGGGGGCCCCTGCCCCTATCTTTGTCCTTTTCTCCATTTAGTTCAAGGCTAGTCTGCTCCATCTGCACAACAGGCTCCTCAAAGGTAACTCTGAGTTTTGAGTTTTGAGATGTCCGGCGCTTGGATGATGGAGACTTGAGAGCACTCTTGGGGCTGGTGGCAATTTTCTGGGCAGTGGAGCTCTCAGGACTGGACTGAGAGGAGTCTACACAAGGCTGGGTTGGAGGAGTCATCCCCAAGCCCGGACACTGGGAGTCCAAGTCTGGTTCACTGCTCTCTGAGGTGGGAGATGGGCTGTGCCCATCCAGGGATTTGGAGGCCTTGGTACTGAAG
The DNA here is from genome assembly GCA_026225945.1 of Cricetomys ansorgei. Classification (NCBI taxonomy): domain Eukaryota; kingdom Metazoa; phylum Chordata; class Mammalia; order Rodentia; family Nesomyidae; genus Cricetomys; species Cricetomys ansorgei. The sequence continues at coordinate 8,778,291 of JAMJFZ010000242.1, forward strand.
GGAAACCTGCGTCCTGATGCCAGAGAGTGTTTCTTTATCATCAGGTGTAAGCTTTCTGCGCTATCTGTGGTCTCCACACTTTCCACAATGGGCTGTGGCCGGGGCCTGTCTGCTTTTCTCACAGGAGTATTTTTGGGGTCTTCTGAGTTATTGGAGTCTGTATCAGACTCACTCAGCGATCTCTGCATCAGTTGCCTCAGCCTGGCTAGCTTCAATTCCCTCTTCTCTAGAGGTATCTTCTTCGGATTCCTGGAGGATGCCTGAGCATCCTGGAATTCCAATGACAGCTTTTCCTGGGTGCAGACATTCTCCGAGATCTCCTTCCCCAATAACTGACGAAGGATTTTATCAGAGTCTTCATCTTTTCCTTTGGCCCTAGCCCTGCTGGAGGCTGATAAGCTTCCAAGAACTTGTATTCCCTCCTGGGCTCCTGCTTTGCTTTTGCCTGTAGCCTCATCATCTGCATCAAGAATTTTCCACTGGGACTTTCTAGAAGCTGGTGAGGAAGGTGAACTGAAAGGAAGATGAAAGAAATGTGAGGTGGTTTCCCACTGCGGTAAATGCAGCCTTAAGTTCCCACATGACCTTTAATTATGATTAGCAATTTATGGGAAACAAGACTGGAATTACTTAATGTTTTCTTTTTTTTTCTCAGAACAATTAGTAAAGACTCCGTTCTAGCAGCTGTAGCCAGAGCATAATATGCCCAACTTTATGGCTACAAAATTAGACTATTTTGTTGTTCACTTACCACTTTTGTATGAATTTCCTCACTTCTATTTCCAATAGTCTAATCAATCTATGTATTCTTATTCTCATCTCACAGGTCAGGCAACGAAACAGAACATGACCTTGCTCATAGTTGTGGTACAAAGAAACAGAAAAGCTGGAGACTACCTCGGGTCCTGTGACCCTAGACACAGACTTCTCATTGTGATATCTGATCATTTATTTTTCTAAGAGTAAAATGCTTTCTGTCACCGTTTTCTTGAAAAACATGAAAAGGAATACAGTGGAAGATTTAAAGATTTCAAATACCCAACAATTCAAGTACCAACATGATTGGTATTACCTGGGTGAAGAAGGGAGTGATTTGCCCTCTGATTTCTGGGCTTCTAGAAGTTGCTGGAGTTGGCTCTGCAGTGTGACACGCTCCACTGTCTGTCTGTAGAAAACAACCAAAGAACCTTCATGAAAATGCAGCAAGCAGCAGTCCATTCAAAAGTCTTAAAAAGTCTTCATCCTTGTAGTTCAGAGAGTTTCCCAAGGAAACAATCAAAGGACATTTATTGTCCCAATAGCGACAAATCATGAGGAAACTGGGAGCTCATCAGTAAGAGTGAAGAAATTTCAATAATTTCAATGATGGTAGCTATTAAAGCTATGTATTACTTGGATTCCTATGGACATACAAAAACATATCTAATATTTGTTTGTGTGTATATTATACTTTATTAGTGTTAAATGAAAAAGAATATTACAAACTACTATACTTTAGATGCTAGCAACATGAAGAGGCTTGTGTCTTCCAGGCAAGAAAGGAGATGTAGAGAAACAAGGGGCTACTTGAGCTCAGGGATGACAGAGACGGTCCAAGGCCACATTACAGTGTTTCATGACTCATATCTGCAACCCACTAGGGTGTCTTATGCATCCTGCCATTCCCCAAGTAAGTTGTATACAGGATACGTTTTTTCTCACTAAACTTTGGTAGAGGGCTAGAGAGAATAAGAGGTTAAACGCATTGGCTGCTCTTCCAGAGGACCCTGGTTTGATCTCCAGCACCCACAAGTGGCTTACAACTTCCTGTAGCTCCAGTTCCAGGAGATCTGACAGCATCTTCTGGCCTCTGTGGGTAATAGGCACAACCATAGTGCACAGACAAAGACACAGGCAAAACATTCATGCACATAAAATAAAAATAAATTTTTAAAAACTAGAGTAGATTTGTCAACCACTATACTATACTATTCTATATTATACTATAAAATCACTATTAACATTTAGATGAATATGCATATATATGCCAAAAATAAGACTTTCTATAATTTAGTTTAATGCTCAAAGGTTTTCCTCCTCCTAATTTGCCCAGGTTTTTGGAATGCTGATTCCTATGATCAAGAAAGCTTCTTCAATATGGCAGCTGTTATTGGATCTGCAAAATTTCTAAGGGCTGAAGTTGGTTCTCCAGGCTAACTGCTTTTGTCTCTCTAGAAGCCCACCAGATGTACTTGTACCCCTTCCCATCTTCTTTGAGTATTTATTTTGTGGCTATTTTCCCAAAATGCTTCCCAACACCATATAGGCAACAAGTACCAGTTTACTAATCAACCAATGGAAGAAACAACTTTAAAAACTCACATTTATATTCTGAAAGATAATTAAAACTCTGCTTCATCTCCCCCCCATAACTTTGCTGCCAATGAGCATTAAGACTCTTATCTGTAATTTCCCAAATATACACTTTCCTTGTTGAGAAACCTGAAATGGCTGTCTCTAGCCTTTCCCTCTCTCATGCTCTTCATGATTTCCTAAAGGCCAGAGATGCTGCCTGGGTGTATCCAAGCTCTGCTACAACACGTCCCAGAGGTGTCGTGAACATGGACAGATGCTCCCTCTCTACCAAGACTGTAATTCCCCATGGGTGAGCTGGGCTCTGCACTTGGTGGTTTAATACCATTTTGCTTCTTTGGAGCTGTTATGTTCAGAGTGAATACAGGCTGTGAGCACCTGGGATGGAGGAAGAAAAGATGAGAACGTCCAGAATCCCTTTATAATGAGAGTGAAGGGAGCTCTCCGAAGCCCTTGGTTGAGATCAAAGCACAAGAAATACAAGCCAGACGTTATTTTCCAGGAATCAAGTGTCCGCTTACTCTTTTAGCTGCTTGGTCAGCTTTACCACCTGTGAAGCCAAAGACATGCAGGTCTCCACTACCACTAGGTACCGGGAGCACAGGGTGTGGCCATGCCGTTCAGCACTCTGGGAGGGCTTTTCCCCAGCGTGGTTCTGCATAGTGACGTTTGCTCCATACTCCACCAGAGTCTGTCAGAAAATACAAAAATGTGATTGTATCAGGACTTTCTCTTTTTAAACAGGTGTGTGTGTGTGTGTGTGTGTGTGTGTGTGTGTGTGCCTACAGAGGCTGGAAGAAGGTATCAGATTCCCTGGAGCATGAGTTGTAAATGGTTGTGAGCTGCTTGGTGTAGGTGCTGGAAACCGAACTTGGGACCTCTGGAAGAACAGCAAATACTCTTAATGGCTGAACCATCTCTCTAGCCCCAGGGCTTCCTTTTAAATATTGTTTTTAAAAGACTGTAACAGAATGCTGGGTATCATTTTTCCTCATTATTCCAAAGACAATTATCAAAATCCTTGGTGTTAGGTGGGAAATATTAGCTCAGAGAAAAGCATTACTAATGATCTTCCAGTGGCCGGTGTCAAAGGCTTCCCTTCAGAGCCAACAGGACCAAACTGATACTACTACTTTCTTTACCACCTGTAGCCTACAAGAGGAGTTCCCTGGGAAGACTATTCTCCATCAAACCCTTTTTTTTAATGAGATGGGCAGTGCAACATTTGTGACATTTTGTCACTTTTGATAGTTGGGGGTCCAAAGGAACGCATTCTTAAAGTTAGAGGGGTCTGTAGGAAGAGAAGAGTGGAATTCTGTCTGGCTAATCTTATTTTCCTGGGTAACCCGTTTTGGGATAACACTTGCGAAGCTCTTGCTGGGCCTACCTGACCAGGAATAAAATAACTGGAAAGAACTGGTATAGTAGCATGGGGAGGGTGTGAAGCAGCTCACATGCCCACTGGGACCATGGCAAAGATACTAATTGAGTAGGCTTTGTAGCAGAGAGCTTGGTGTGCACTTTCCCCATTCCCAAAGTGGGTGGGGCTCTCTAAAGCAGTGGGCAGCAGGGGCATCATAGATGGAAAGAACTGTATGGGGTCAGGGAGACAGACCTCTCATGTTAGGTACCAATGGAGACACCTCAGAGGATTCCCGGAAGCCTCTATACCCGGAGGTTGCCATAGAACACAACACTGAGCAGAGCCAGCTGAAGAGGCAATGAAGCAGTGGCTTCCAAGGAGGACATGGCCTTACCCAGATGGGTAAGAGGAAATTTGAACTTCTTTCTTTATGCCTTCTCTTCGGTTTTGACAATGCGGCTGGAGTGGGGGTGGGGAGGAGCCAGTGAGGTATGGTGAAAGCTAATCGTGCCTCATTGCAAGCTCCTTATCTATGCTGGGAGTGTGGAGAGGAATGGCAATGTTTGAACCAGACTGAATATTGTGGTTTAAAAACTTAATAGCCAAAAGCAAATGGAGAAGTTATGGCATTTGGCCAAAGTATCATGAAGAGTGGAGAGGGAGATTTGACAGAATAAGGCTGAAATCAATGACTGATAAACATGAGAATGGTTTCATATCAATCCTATGATGTCATTGAATCTAAGAAAGCTGTCACATGAATATTAATCACTTGCTGCTCCTTGACATATTCTTTGATGACACGATGATACAAAAAAACCTCCGTTTATTTTGGTAGTAATGATTTTTCCCCACAAACGGTGCTTGTGTTTAATAACGTGGGCTGTAAGACTCAGAGGTCACTAATGAGCTTCATTTTCCTTTTAGTTTATGATGGCTCACCATGAAAGGTCAGCTTTCCATAAAGTCACTTCCTCTGCCCCTCTCAGGGTGTCACAGAGACCCTGTCAGCAAGGAGCTACGAGAGACTCAGTATAAACACGCATTGTTATTCCTGCCCTTGACTCTGACCCCTGCAGCTTGCTCTCTGCTTTCCTCCCCCAGTCCCTTTCCCACTTGCTCTAGTCTCTCGTTATTATTATTATTTTTTAATCTTACACACAGTGGATAGACCCCGAGTTATCCAAGTTTCCATGGTGCCTAGTGCTAAAAACATCATCTGGGTGAAGTGGGGTGACGAATGCCCTGGAAAGACAGCCTACCTCTCTTCATGTATTAAAAAGAAAATCTCTACAATGTAAATATAAATAGTAACATCACCTCGCTTTCTTCAGGCTCTGGCCACTTATTAGTTGATGAAATGCTTACTTCAGGATTATGAAGCATCATTTCATCAAATGAAAAGACCTATCTTTTTTTATTTTCCAATCTTCACTCAGTTGCCTTTCTTCCACAGAAATCATTTTGTGTATACTGGCAAGAAATTTGACTTTCTCTCCACTCTCCACTTTCCTACTTCTTATCACCCCTTTCCAAGTTGGTGTCTTAAATTAAGAGATGCACCTTTGCCAACCCTGATGTAGGGACATCCAGGTATTCTGAATATTCTCTCTGAAGTTAGCTCTCCAAAGAGCAGAGGTGTGAGTGCAGGTCCTCTAGAGGCTTCCTGGCATTCTCTGCTTTTTTCCTTTTATTAATCTCCTGACTTTTATATTCATGATCTTTAGCATACATTTTCATGTGATTTTCTAAACAGCCAACTGGTCTTCTCTTCCTGTAGAGACCCTATGCCCACCGAGTGCTCACCTTGTGACTTGGTCCTCTCCCATCCCCTGTGACTCCGATCAATAATCTTTAACCATGCAAGGAGAACAAGAGAACACTGTGTTGGAAGACTGTGTTGACCTAGGAGTGTGAGGCTACTCGAAGCTATTGGGTGAAACCCAGGACAATCAAGGCTCTGTCTCATCTGCTGAAGGCCCAAGGGGATCAGTTACCTAACCTCTTCAACTCTGGGCCTTTTGAATGCATTTGTGAAGCTCAGTCCTATCATAAAGAAAGGGAGCACAGAGCTCCTACTGGCCAGCTTACTACTCCTACTCTATATCACAGAAGCTGAGTTGATGTAGTGCAGTCATTTCCCAAATGAATAAAATTCCTTCTCGATATTGTTCCTTCCTGTCTTCCTTCCTTACCTTCCTCCACTCCCCCATCTCCCTGTTTTATTTCTTAAGATAGCCCTTCCTGACTATGAAGCAGCAGGCTGCGCACCTGTATGCATCCAAGATAGCCGTGCTGTGAGGCGACATGAACTGCGCTGTTGCCTTCCTGGTCCACTTCATCCAGTGAGATGCCTTGCTCTTGCATGAACTGAAGAAGCCACAGAAGAATCTTTTCCTGTAAACACACGAATACTTGGGATTAGTGGGCGTTTGTACAGAGAAGTTGAATATAAAGACAGAAACAGCATCTTAACTCATGAGCAATATGTAACATCGAATATTGCTTATCATATCAAAAGAAGATTCCAATTCAGTATTGAAAAAGCTATGTATCTGACTGAAATGAGAAACAAGATCACATAGAGGACTTCAAAGGTGGGAAGTGACCTTGGAAATGTTCTTGTTACTTAACCCACATAAGGAAAAACAGATTCACAGAAAGTCTCTGTCCCCACAGACACACAGCTAGAAAGAGCTAAAGTCAGAACCTGAATCCAGATCTTTTGATTTCAAGTCTCTAAAGGCAGTGCTTTCATTTCTATTAAGCTGCTCATAGGTTTTGAGCTGGTTATCACAAGGCCTTGTCTACTGAGGCAACTCGATGTACTTTTAAGTTTATATTCTTAAGCCATGCTCCCTAATCCTGAGCATCCTGCAGTCCACAGACTGAACATGAATCAACAGGGTAAGCTGTCAAGTACAAGATAACCTTGCTGAGACAGAGCAGGAACTTCTTGCTTCTTCTCTGATCAAATGCTAGTGGTGTTTTAAAAGTATTATTATTCTTTTCTTCATGCCAAAGGGAAGGGACCAAAGGCTCAGAGTCCAAATCTTTCAAAAGCAAAGCCATAGAATAAGTAGTCAGGATATTTCATCATAATCTGTTTGCAGTTTACCATGGAATGTTTTGTGGCATTTTCAAGTCATGGCTTTTGGAGAAAGCAGGAAGATGTGATGTCACTGTTTTTAAAATAGAAGAATTAAATATAAAGTTTAAAAAACGAGAGTGGTAAAAACAACAGCATGAAGCCTAGCGGGTGGAATGTGACATTTAAAAAGATGATCATGTGTTTGAAATAGCCTTGAACTTCTTCTTACCCTTTTAAAGGACCCCCCTCCTCCATTATTTGCTCAGACTGGTCATGAACTTTTTATACTTTTCTGGACTAAATATGCCTTCACCTTCTGAAAAAGCCAGCTAATCTGCTAAAGGAATGTTGGGTGCAAACTACTAACTCCTTTAATGTTTATTCTCTGTTGGTGAATAGGACACTGTTTACAAAGGTATCTGAGACACAGGGACAGACTGAATATTTGTGCCACACTTTGTCCAAGCGAGTAAGCTGGAGTAAGACACCTCAAAAGCAAAATGAGGAAAATGGAACTGATTCCCACTTCCTAACAAGAATGCACCTGAGAGATCAGCTGCAGATGTAGACAGACCCTGTAGAGAGTTAAAGGAGGTCTTCAAGGATCCCCAGAAAATGAGGTGAGGCTGAGCCTGGAGATTCAGGCTGAGAATTAGAAATTGGAGAAGGAAATCCTGATAGGCTTAACTCTCTTCTTCAAAGGCCAACTTACAGAAAATTGGAGCTGATGTTGGGACCAGAATGGGAAATAAATAAAGAACAATAAAATGGCTGCCTTAGTTTTCCTAGTTAACTAGAGGTGAAATACTGGATTTATTTTATTTGGAAATTGGTATGCAATCTTAGTTCTTTAAAAAATTTCAATGAGGGAACTAGAGATATGGGTCAGGGTGATTACTGAGTTCGGTTCCTAGCACCCACACTGAGTGGTTCACAATAGCCTGTAGCTCTACCTACAAGAGATCTGATGACCTCTTCTTGCTTCCCTGGGTATATAACACACACACACACACACACACACACACACACACACACACACACATACACACCACACCCATACACAAACACAACATAAATCTTTAAAAATTCTCAAGTGGATTGGGGCTTGGAAGGTAGAGATAGGTGGATCTCTGAGTTCAAGGCCAGCCTTATCTACACTGCAAGTTCCATGACAGCTAGGGTTACATAGAGAGACCCTGCCTCAAAAAACAAAACAAACAAACAAAAAAAAACTACCACCACCATCATCACCATCACCTCCCCAAAAAACAAAAGGAAGTTTCAGCAAGTAGAAGTATATTAAGGTTAAAGATTTTACTAACTGGCATGCAGTCAATTGTTGACACTTTAGGGAACTCCAAGAAGGAAGACTTCAGTGTCTCTACAGATGAGCAAGACGACCCCACCAAACTCAGAATAAGATCTCTTCGATAGATCATTTTCAAGTTTGGAGTGACTTGGTTTTTTCCCTGATAATAAACTATGGACTCTTAAAACTGCATACTGGGAGAGATTTTAGGGAACCATCCAACTCAAACAACCTTGTTTTATAAATCAGAAAACCGTAAGTGTCTTAGTCAGGGTTACTATTTCTGAGATGAAGCACCATAACCAAAAGCAACTTGGGGAGGAAAAGGCTTATTTGGCTTAACTTACATATCATGGTCCATCACTGAAGGAAGTCATGGTAAGATTTCAAACAGGGAAGGAACCAGGGGTAGGAGCTGATGCAAAGGTCATGGAGGAATGTTGCTCACTGTCTTGATCATCATGGATTGTTCAGCCTGCATTCTTACAGAACACAGAACCACTAGCCCAGGGACAGAACCACCCACTATGGGCTGGGCCAGCCCCCATCAATCACTAATTAAGAAAATGCCCTACAGCCAGATCTTATGGAGGCATTTTCTCAAGTGAGGATCCCTCCTTTCAGATAACTCTAGCTTGTGTTAAGTTGACATAAAACTATCCAGGATCGTGAGGAATGTTATCTGATTTCTACAGGCTTCCTTTAGCAAGCAAAGCTAAAAAAGTATTCAAGATATTTTGAAAAGTTCTATTTGTAAAATGCCTCGCCATGCCAAGTTTCATATTTTTCAGACCCAACTGACTGTTCTAGTAAGTGTGTCTATTTCATCCGCATAGACAATGCTTTGGTAAAATCAGTGTTTTGATGTTTAATAACAAGATTGTCAGCAATAGAAGAATACATTTTTGTTTTGTTTTTCGAGATAGGGTTTCTTTGTATAACCTTGGCTGTCCTGGAACTTATCCTGTAGATCATGCTAGCCTCGAACTCAGAGATCCACCTGCCTCTGTCTCCCAAATGCTGGGATTAACGACGTGTGCCATCACTACCTGGCAGGACACTACTTTTTTTTAAGGCTAGGGATTATCCTAGAAATGTGGAAATGTGAAGAAAAATCTAGGGCTCTTAGCAAGAGGCCAGGTAATCTGGGAAAATCGGACACATGAGAGCTATGTGAAGAAAGAAAGTTGTCCTGGCCCCTGAGTGCTCTGAGCAAGTACCAGCTGAACTGTAACAATAACTCCTCCATATTTTCCTATAATGGCTGTTGGCCAATGTACCTAAGCCAATGGGAGAGACTCATGCAAGGCAGAAGTATTTTTACCGACTCAGAACAGTGTTTTGCCTGGTACCTCTAATTTTGTTTTGTGTTTTCTGTAGAACAATTCTTCCACATGAAACTAGACAAAGACCACGAGAGTGGCACAAGAGGAGCTGATGAAGGCAGGGAGGGACAAAAGGTCACATGTAACGTGAGAGTACAGTAGAAAAGAAGCTCCTGCGGGGGACCGCTTAGGAGAAGGGTGGGAGATGGGGAAGAAGGTGGGGAAGGAAAACAATAAGAATAAACTTTGTTTGAAAGAGGGACCATAATGAAACTTAATTGTTAAAAACTAATAAAAACTAAAAACATATAGAATGTTAAGAAGATAAAGCAACTGGCCTGTTTACTAATAATATCTTATAAAAAATAAAAATGTTTTCTGCCATATCATTTGGATGGGTACTATCCAAAGGGACTGTATGGATTGTCTTCTGGTTAAATGCAATTAGGATTTCAAGAAAGATGTGAAGATTGAGTTTCCCCGGTTTTCATATTTGATCTTTAACACCCATTATCAGAAAAATTGGGCTTTTACTCTGGAGCACATAGAGATACAGAGTCTAGAATGGAAGGGTGACTTATTTGACAAGTACGTCATAGCATTAGCAGGAGAGAATGGCCATTTGCATACATGTACCAGATACATATTTAATACATATTTAATCATAGTCCTTTAATGAATTTAGATTCTCTCTCCCCCTCACCACACATGTGCATGTGCGTGTGTGTGTGTGTGTGTGTGTGTGTGTGTGTGTGTGTGTGTGGTGTTATTCTTCCCTTGCAGGAGGAAATGTTGAAGGAAAAATGAAATGCAATGTCAGATTTACATTTTTTGTAAGTATTGCTTTCAGAGAACATTCAAAGCAGTCATGTAGATACAGAAGCTTGTCTATATTATTTCTATTTTGTAGAATAACTATCCAATATAAAGTTCGTCCATCCATCCATCCATCCATCCATTCATCCATCTGTCTGTCTATCCTTTCATCTATGTATATACTCAGCTTATATCTATGGACCAAGAACTTCTCTCATACTCTGACTTCCAGAGGATTTCCTGGTCTTTGGAGAACCTGTTTTAACATTGCACTTTAAGTATTCCCAAAGGCAATGCAGGCTCTTTAAAGAGGCAATTAATGCATGTAATTTATAAGATGTGCTGAACAAAGTCTAATAAAAGTTTAATTGAAATGTATGTCACAGTTTTATTGCTGGTATCAATAAAATCTCTACAGTTTGTAGTGCAACCAGAAGGGGTAAGGTTTGTTTGCAACAATAGATCATCAAGCCTAGTACAATATCAGTTTAGAGATTCATCCTATTTATCAAGATGTTAAAGTGTAAGAAAAAAGTGATCATCAATAATTTTAAATCATTTATTGTAAGGTAAATGTAGGATACAGAAATGGCAAGATTTGGAAAAAAGGTGCACAAAGGAATTGATTAATCATGTCAAGCCCAAAACAATTCTTTGATAAGGTAGTCTTATGCTTTAAATAAACTACATTGATAGCAATACAATAAAAAATTGGTAGATGTCTAGCAGCCAACATTTAGCTCATTCATGTGTTGAGCTGAACAGTGTACTTTTCCTCATAAAGTCCTCAGAACAGCTATGAGGAAAGTTCTCTCGTCATGTCCTACAGAGAAGGACACAAAGACAGGAGGCCTTCTCTTTTCTTTTGACTTGATTCAAATTCCTTTTTTCTTCTTTCTACATGCATGCATGCAAAGCCACTAACGTAGGACTTGGTAGGATTAAACCCCAGACACCTGGCATTAGGGCTCAGTGATCTTTATGACTTTATGATCTTTTCTATCTTTTGAGCTCAAATGCCCACAACCACTCATTCCCCAACAGCTCTGGTTCTAGCTGGCATGCTCCTATAGTGCCTTTATGCTCAGAGTAAACTCTGGTTAACTCAGTCTGCAGGCGGTGGAGCTCTGGGTCAGTTACACCTTCTCAAGATCAGCCCTTGGGGCGTAGACTGATGCCAGTGCTAATCTGAAGTTTTTCTGCTAGCTGTGGTGGTACACATCTATAATGTCAGGAGGACTTGGGAGGCTAAAATGGAAGGACCCCAAATTCTCTGTTAGCTTATGCTACATAGCAAGACTCTATCAAAAACAAAAGCAAAACAGAACAAAAACAAACCACAAATAGATTTTTCTACTTTTTTTTCACCTCCAAGAGTCAACGAAACATTAAAATCCAGGAGGGGATATTTTCTTCGTCAAAGTGAATCATAGAATAACGGCAGAGGGTGTAAAAGCATCCCCCTTATCAGCCCACCATTTTCTGCTTATGACCATTCATGGAAATCTATGAGTCTCTTCTCACTTCAGAAAGAGCCCTTAAAAATACCAAACCTTCTCAGAACCAAAATATAAAATTAAGACTAGACACAGTGCACAGGTGTCCAGCCTCACAAAGGTAAGTTGCTTTTGTAGAATGCTTTGACTAAATGTCCCATAAAATGCTCAAAAATCAAAGGAATCACATGTTTGATGTTGCACATCACATGGCTCCCTAGACCAAGAAGCAAGGCAGGACAGGCTGACACCTCCCACAGCCGCTGCAGGCAGGGTATCTGCTGGGAGAGCCTGGATACAACAACCTGAACCTTCATGTTTGAATAAAATATCCAAGCTACAGAGGCGATGGCTTTGAATCAACACAGCTCTGTCTCAATTGTTTCACCAGCAGCTTCCCTGTTGGGGAGGCAGATCGGAAATATGCAAGGACACCTCTGGCCTGCTCCTCCAGTCCCCACAAGGCTTTCTCCTTCAGGCTCCCTGTAGCTAGTTCTGCTAGGTATAGCCAGACAGTAAAATAATTGCACCCTCTGAGACTTCAAGTGTCAAGATGAGGAAAATCAATTCCTATCACCCAAAGATCTATCACTCCAGGAGCCTACTAAAATTGCTGGCTACCCTGTGGTACCGGAGTCTTTAAAAGGTAATTTTTTACAAGAAAAGGGACACAAATTGGGAGTCAACTGGAGCCTGTTCTTTAAGGATCTATAAGAGGGCAGAGAGCAAGTAGAGGAAGCAGAGAGCAATTTTCTTTGGTCCTATCCTTTCCAAACGTATTTACTGAAGAAACAAAATCAGAACACACTCTAGTGCCTGCCTGGCAGAGAAAGACTTGCATGTGCTGAATCCATTAGGAAACTGCTCAATAACAACCTTCCTTGTGGAAATATTACCCTTGTAACGGTTCCAAGTTCAGTCGCTCTGCAGGTTATCTGTTACATAAGTGGCCGTGGCGAATGGAGGATGACACCGGACAGAATTGGCTGATAGGATGGGTTTCTACATTTCCCATGTGGGTAGAATGGATTGCCTCCCTCAGCTGCATTTTGTGTCATAAAAATGCATCTCATTCCAGAACCACCACCTCAGGATGAATACCAGCCAGCGTAAAGTGAATGCTCCACAAGTTTCTTCAGACAGGTCACAGATTCCTAGATTTCAGCTTAGTAAGCTGCCTCGTACTCAGCCATCCCATAAGGGGTGCTTCCTTTTGTTCTATTCCAACAGCTTGGGAACTCTGAGAGATACGCTGCAGGACTTGAATAAAAAAACTGGCGTCTAGCTGACATTTCCTTGAAGAGTGTTAACGCCCAGTCCTTTGCCTAGAGCCTCAGACAAGCCCATGAAATCTTTCTTCCCTCCTTTCTTAGAGCCAGCTCCGCATCCTTCCCACAAACACCCAAAAGGACAAATTAAGCTGAGAATAAGCAAATGAAATCAGAGACATAAAGCTATCCATCACATAGCTTAGTAAATTTGCTCAGTACCAAAAATGATTTATGAAGATTAGCAGAGGTCAAATACTTGAGAAAATTTGAAAACCGTTCTATTCTCCTTTCCAGTAAAATAATAACAAAGATAACACTTTCTTAGCAAATGTATTAACATTGTCATTGGCTGTTTTTATAACAGTGGGTAGGACTGGGAAGCACACAAACAAAATAACTTAATTCTATTATTTTAAAGACAACGACTTGTTCAAATTTTCAGTTTTCTTCCTACTCATTTTTTTTAATTCCATGCATTTATACAGTGTATCACTTCTGGTCTGTGTGAGGTACTCCAACTATCACAATGCATTGTTCAGTAAAATCATAGAAAGTCATCTTTTGCTCTGTCAATGACATTATAACAATCTGTACACACCATCTGTACAGATAGAGACAAAGTAACTTTCCCTGTGAGGACACAGGACCTGAATAGAAATCTAGTATTCGCTCTTAGTAGCCATTAGAGTGTAAGCCATTTACTTAACTTTCCTTCTTCAGTCTCTTCATCAATGGCATAAACAAGACCTTATAGGATTATCTGAGAATCAGATAATTACATAAATTCCAGTGGTAAGGAGCTTGGCACACAAAGTAACCATCTATGTGTATGCTTGGTACACAAAAGATGTGTGCCATATATGTGTGCATGTGTGTGCATGTATGTGTACATGTGCTTTATTGATCTTAGCTTATATATGTATTATATCAATTGAAGTTATTTTTGTACAGAATAAACTTTCAGCCAGTCTGGCTCTTACTAAAGAAAGACTAACTCAGGGATGACTAGATACATTTCTAATTCCAACACTCAGGAGGCAGACAGGTCACCAAGACCTGTCTGTAGTGAGTTCCAGTCTAGGTTACATCAAGAGGCCCTATCTCAAAAAACAAGCAATAGCACAAAAAGGGAAGAAAGACTATGGTGACATTTTTCAGCCTTTTAAAAAAATTTGATTGGCATGCTGTGACAAAGCAGTCTCTTTTGGCAATACCACCATTTACTGCTGCTGAGAAAGTCTATGAAGCCAAAGGGGTCTGGTTAAACTCATTAGAAGTGATTTTCTTTACCACAGATTTTATTAGGTCTATTTTAATATGATACTGACTTTCTTATATTTTTTTTTAAGATTGAGATTGGCCTTTTGTGGTTTCAGCATTTTAAAAAGATAATTTAGAACCATCACCTTCAATAGAAGGTAGAAACAACTGTAGGACTGAGATCTATGTATGTCAACTAATAATGTGATTTTTTAATGTAGACTTTAAATTATTAAGTTTATTACCAGTATGTGTGTATGTGTGCACTTGTGGGCCAGAAGACAACTTTCTGGAGTCAGCCATCTTCTTTACTTATACACAGGCTTGGGGACTGAAGCCAGGCCATCAGGCTTCTCCAGTGACTGCTTTTACCCATGGAGCATCTAACTGCCATCCTCCCCCATGAGGAAATAAGGCTTCTAGTTAATACACCTGTTCATCTTAAAGACTTGGCTTTTGGCTTCACGCTCAATAAATTATTACCATTTTACTTTGTGATAAAAACAGTGGAATACCAAAAAAGCTTCTTAAAAGCCAATTATAGTTCTATTCTGCACAAAATGACTGTAACCATGTTTGGTTGTATTTTTTTTTCCAGTCTTACTTTCTGTTTCTTTCTCTACAAAATTTAAAGTTGGTACTAAATTACAGTGAAAGTTTTATATCATATAGTTTATCAATATTATGTAGTGAAGAACATTTCCCCATGAAATTCTACTTCATGAATATAACTGTTATTTATCCAATATCTTGCCTTGAGACATCTAGGTTGTTTACAATAATTTTTTCATTAAAACATTAAAAACAATATCTTTGTTCATTAAAATCTTTGGATTTCTTTATGATGTCATGTTTCGATTTTGATGAACTAATAATAAAACATAATTAGAGATGTAAGAGAAGATAAGTGAAAAAAAAAACAAGAAAAAAGAAAGAAAACCTCCATACCTGCCCATAGCAACCTGCATAATGAATAAGGCTTGGGAAGTCCTTGGAACAACTCAATTCTGCAATGGCTTCGGTCTCACTCACCATCCAGCGGACACACTCCAACTGACCATTCTAGATTTTAAGAAGACAAAAAGAAAGAAATTCAAGATTACTTATGTTTAGCAAATGTCACAGAGACTGTAATTCTACCACGGGAAGATACATGACTTTTGGCTTTCGTAGCTGGCTTGTTTTTACTTGAAATATAAATGTAAGACCTGTTGCATTCACGCTTTGTGGTTTATCTCTGAATCGATGAGAGACTTTATACTTGCATGTGTCTAATCAGTCACTTTGTCATAATTCTGTTGAACTTCAGGGTAGAGTGTGTGCAAGGCCTTGAGTTTGGTCCCTAGCACTATAAATCAATGAATGGATGGATGGAATCACTCTATTGAGATCTAATTTACATACTGTAAAATATATTTGTTAGTACACACACACACACACACACACACACACACACACACACACGCGCGCACAATTTCTAACCAAATGAACAATACTGTCAATACTCTCTAAAGTTTCTAGCACCCCAAATTATCCTTATTTTGCCTCTGAGCAAAATAAGCTCAGACAAGATGAGCATGTTATCTTTGTACCTGGCTTTTTTGACTTAGCACAATACTTAGTTATCCAAGCTGCTATACATATTTTTATTAATTTTAATTTTTGAAATTAAAGTTTAATTATATCTTTTTGGTAGTATGTTTTAATTTCTCTTGGATGGACACCTAGAATTAAAATCTGCACCCCACCCCCAATCTCACGCTTGGATCTCATTATGTAGAACTGGGTGGTCTCAAACTCTCAGAGATCCTCCTACCTTCCAAGAGCTGGGATTAAGGGCATGCACCACCATGCCCAGATCTAGAATTAGAATTTCTCAGATTGTGGTAGGTGTATATTTGACCTTATGAAATGCTGTCAAACTGTTTTCCAAAGTGGAAAGTTAGTTTATATTACCAGGAGCAGCAGGTGAACATTCCAGTTGTCCCACATGCAGCCTAACACATAGTATTGCTAGCAATCGCTACTTGTTGCCTAAAATTCATTTTATTTGGAGATTTTTGTTAACGTGGATAAATGTTTTGCCAGCATGTATGTTTGTGAACTATGTTCATGGCTGGTGCTCTAGGAGGCCAGAGGAGGGCATCAGATCCCCTGGAGCTGGAGTTACAGTTACAGACAGCTCTGAGCTGTCATATGGGTGCTGGAAATCAAACCCTGATTCTGTGGAAGAGCAGCCAGTGCTCGTAATCTCTGAGTCCTCTCTCTAGTCCCTAATACAATACAGAGCAACTATTTTTCAAATAAAAAACTATCATATTTTTCCTGAAAAATTTGTAACAAATTTGTATTTGAAAAGGCAGGTTTCATTAAGTAACCAGGATAAATAATTTAATCAGTCGAACAATCAAAGGTTCAAAAGGTGACAATGTTCTTATTTGTAAGTGATGAAATGATGCCACAAAAGTCTGAAACAGCTACAAGTTGTACATTTTTTGGGGAAACAAGAATTTATACCTAGTTATGATGAAGGAGGACCGTGCAGTGGAAGGAGACAAAAAAAAAATCACCTGAGGTTTTATAAAGTCAAATATGACTCTCATGCTGTTAGATTTAAAATTTTCTCTCATCTGTAACCATCACTGGGCTTTTAATCTCAGGCACTGTGAGAGTTTCCGAACACAAACAAGGCATGGAAATAGTTAAAATGCAGTTCTGCATATTGGGACGATTTCTTTACCCTCCACAGAAAATTAAGTGGCACATCGTGAGATTAACTTCCAGACAGACTCTGGGGTGGATGGAAGTCCTGATCCACCACTTAGCCACAGTTCCATCAGCTCTAGGGTATGCGGTCATCTCACACACGCAACAGAGACAACGGTAGTTTTACATCACAGCCAAGTTGCAATGAGACATAGCACGGGCTTGGTGAACACAGTATTCACTACATTCTACTCTCTCTTGGATTTTCTTAGAAACTCTGTAAGACAAGTGAAGTCCTTAATTGCCTTTCCAGTTTGCAGACCGTAGGGTGTGAGCACAGAGAGGGGCTGTAGCCATGGATCCAGGGAGAAATTACAAATGAGAAGCATCTAACATTATTTTCTCTTTACTTCAGAATCTTAACCTGTCAAGATAAAAATTTCTACTCTAAGAGGAAGATAGGAGAGGTAATTTCTTCTTTTATCTTCTATTTGAGTAACAGGATTCCAAGCCAAGAATTCCCAACTACACACACATAGGTTCGTTTTTTCTCTCACTCATTTCTCTCTCTCTCTCTCTCTCTCTCACACACACACATACACACTCACACTCACACTCTCACACACAGAAACACTCACAAACACATATGCTATTCTGTCCTTGGAGGCACAGGGATGAGCTAGCTGAATGACTGTGCATACCACAGCAGTCCTGTAAAAGTCATAATTATACTCAACAAAACACAGCTCTGCTACTGGTTTATCTGTTTACTATACCCGGCTGCTTTTCATTCTTTCAGCCTGTACTCCTGCTCATGACAAAGAGTTTACTGTAAAACAGGATGCTGTGTTATGCCAGTGGTGCCCATATGTGTTTCATGCTCACCATTCCCTAACTTCATTAAAGCCACAGTGGAGACCTATACCATGTTTACGTAAACATTCTCTGTGGTGTTTGTACAAGGACAAACCCATGGAAAAACGCATCTCAGAATGTGTCTTCACCATTAAGTGACACATGTCCCTATTGGCATGACCTGATGATAATGTGCTCCAGTCTGCAGTGGGGACTGGTCTGTTTGGACTGTCTGTCTGGCATCCTGACCTCTGGCTAGGTTTGGGTAATGCACAAAAGAAGTAGGGGACCAGGAAATGAGAGATACTCTGAGCTCCCTTCTGGTTTCATGAGCTGCTGGGTTCCCATTGGCCAGCCCAGTCCCTCCATTAGCCAGCTCTACAGTTGAGCTCAGCACTCTGCCTCAGGTTCCTATGACCAGTCTTTGCCCAGGCCCTGGGCTTCAGGTAGTAACTGTGTCCTGGCTGCTGCCCCATTCAACATTCACGTTATTATTTAAGAATAAAGAAAGAAATGGAAGCCATCTTGATCATACAAGGAGCAAAACAGTTTGTATAAATTACTATTTACTATTTACATAGAACATAGACATGTGAGGCCTTGCTTCTAGTTTTAGTAAATGGAGACATCGCTCCTTGTCTTTCTTTTTCTCTGGTTGGTCTAACTAAATTAAGGACTTTTTTTTTCTTATCTTTTCATAAAACCATATTTAGCTTTGTTGATTTTCTCTGCTGTTGGTATATTGTCGGTTACACTTACCTCCACGTATGTCCCGCTACTTCCTTTCTTTCTCTTGCTTTGGATTAATTTTCTCTTACTTCTCCAGTCCCTAAGGTTGTCTATCTGAAATGTTCCTCCATGCCCTGCATCCCATCTACACCTCCCTCTAAGTGGTGACGGTAGATGCTTCCTGTGAAGGTAGCGGCTGCTGTATTTTCATTTTCATTTGGCTACAATCATTTTCAGTTTCTTTTGACTTATGTTTGTTCTACTGGCTGCTTTAGGGTGGGTTAATTTCACACCCTTGCTAATATCCCATGTTTCTGGTTGCTAGTTTCTAACTGCATTTTATTATAGGTGAACTATTTAAGTTTGTATTTCAATCCTTTAAAATGTATAGAATTTATTACATAACCCAATATATGCTGTACCCTAGAAAATGTTTTCTGTGCACTTGACAAGTGGGTGCCTTCGAGTGTTGTGAGAGACAGTTCTTTTAGATGAATTTTAGGTCTGGTGAATCAAAGGAGCCATGTTTAAACAAATAAAATGCTATCCAAAGAATAGAAGGAAATATTTATTTCACTTCTGAGTTTGAAACCTTGCCTAATATACAAGCAACAAGAATACAAACAAACCTGCCAGTGGTGGCACACACCTCAGGAGGCAGAGACAGGCAGATCTCTGTGAATTTGACACCAGCCTGATCTACAGAGTGAGTTCCAGGGCAACCAGAGTTACAACAGAGAAACTGTCTGGAAAAACCAAAAAAAAAAAAAAAAAAAAGAGAAAACCAACAAAAGACATTATTAAATTCCATCAGGATACTTTTGCCTTCCCGCCCACATCTCTGGGCTTGGAGTTATTTGCGTGTTAAAAAAAGAATATCTGTAAGGGCACATGTGACGTCACATTATCACTAGACCAGCACATTGCCTTTGGGCTTAATCAGAATGACCAAAGGAGAAGTTAAAAAAACAAAAAAGGAATTAGGCTTATTTCATTCCATGTTTATCCAGCTCCTAAAATAATTCTTTCTGCCAGTCCCATTTTAGAAAACACACTGTGTTAGAAATCAGATCCTTTAGAATTCTTTCTTCCCCATGACATTGCTAAGCCATTTCCAAGGGGCACAAACTCCCAAAGCAGCCACACTTGAGTCCCCTGGAAAACATTCAATAAAATCTGCAATGTAACGTAATTGACATTATTTATTATGTTGTATTTAAGGAGTTTGGTAATGAGGAAATGATGTTCTTAAGCACTGTTACAACTTTAAACCCCTTTCTTAGATCATCTTTTGATTTCATTTTTGTCTCCGGCAGTTTTCTGTCAGCTGAGGCACACCATGGAAGAAAACCTGGACCACTTGGGCCAAGTGTGTTTGTCTTTAATGACAGGCCACAGGGCTCTTAGTGTTGTTTTATTTTTAAAGATTTACTTATCTGTGTATATGTGTACATGCATGCAGTTACCCTTGGAGGACAGAAGGGGCCGCCAGATCCTCTGGAGTTGGAGTTAGATCCCCTGGAGCTGGAGTTACACACTGTTGTGAGCCCCCTGAAGCGGGTGCTGGGAACTGAACTCTAGTCCTCTGCATGAGCAGCAAGCACTCACACCACTGAGCCACCTCTCCAGCCTCCTCTTAGAACTGTTTTAATGGGTGGAACACTATTTTCACTGTGTTCAAAACAAGGTCCTGTAGCAGAAGACTGGTGGCTTCTTAGGACTCTCAGTTTCATTGGTGGCAGTCCAAGCACACTGAATGGACTGCAGGTATGAGGTCACGTTTGGGAAGGGATTGGTACTCGTATGAAATACTTGTACTTACTGCGTTTTGTCAATACAAGTAGAATGACAGTATACTTCCTCATATCACTCAGAAGCCCAAGGCCTCGAATCTGAAAGAGCCTTTTAGTCTTGTGAGCGTTAGATGTGCTTTTCATTTAAATTAAAACAGAAATCAGTGTGTAAACTTGCAGACCTATTGCTGATGGCTGTGCTGTGGTGGTTGAAGTTTAGGAATCAATCAACACCTCGTGTGCAGACAGCACAGAAGCTGTTTACACTGAGAGTTGGCTTAGTGGCAACTAAGTTTCTTATGAACCTTCATGCTCTAAAAATTTTAATCTGGCACAGCAAGCAGCAGGGCGCGTAAATTAAGGAAAGATGTGCTGTCATTCAATTATGTCATGAGGAAATATTCAACCATCTACCATTAGTTAGGAAAACTAATGAGAACTGTATTTCATAATCACTAAAATTCTATAAATATGACAGGTGCCAACATTTATGACGTTATTTGAATGTCTGTCATTGCCCATGGATGACCACACATCTCACTGGGTTGTGTCACAGGACTCGATAATGACTTGGCCACATGAAACTGTTACCACTGGCAACCAAGGCACACGCCATATTCATCAGGAATATCAGCTCCTTAGGAATAGGTACTATGTCTTTTTCTATGCTTTACTTCCAGCACCTAACAACACAGGACCTGTTGGTTTTGGTACAGAGTGAACTCAACTCTACAGAGCAGAGTTTTTACTGAATTCTAATTCAGTTTCTCTTTCTTCATGTTGGCTTCAGTAAACTCAGTTCTGATCTAGCATGGTGTCATTCACAACCAAAGAAAAGTACATTTCCTAGAATCATAGATTTCTTTAAAACAAATTATTTACTATGCAAATTTTGAAGTCCTACTTTACCAGGGAGCAAAATTAAACATGACAGCACTTTTCTAACATATAAAACTTTACTAAGAAGTGCATTAAAGTTATTAAAAACTTCAGTTTTGCATATAAGAGCTATTAGGGGTAGGACAGAAACTGATTTTTTTTAATGTAACATGTTCTTTAGTGAGTTCACAAGTCTGTTTCCTTAGCCAGCCAGTTCCCTTGTTTAATACCTATATAATTCCATTTACAAAAATGACCATATGATGGTATTTGGCTTTCAGAAGAGCCAACTATCATCTAAAGCAGTCTGTATGCAGAAGGACAAGATGTATTCTATTTCTCTGAACTTCACTGCTGGCTTCTTAGTAATTATGATTGAATTCTACATTTTTTTTTTTTTTTGCCAAAGATCCTAACAGTATTTTGGTTTAAAGCTAACCATCTTGTGATGCCTTAACCCTCAGAGGCTCTTGCTGCATGTTATAAAAGCCCCTGTTTTCTTGTGTTATGGTCTAAGTTTTAACTCCACTCCAGTTGGCATTAATTTGTGTATACTTGACAGATAGCATTTTGAACTCTCAGAGAGCTAAATACAAAATCCTCATTGATACTGTAAACAGTTTTGATGCTGATGACATTTAAACTCAGATTTGATCCATAAAATCTCAAGTTATTGTCAAAAACTCCTAAATGCTGGCTTCCCTTAACAGCACACCTTGATCAAATTCTCCTTGCTCCTTATTCCTGCGTTAGGAAAAACTGACACAGTCTCTGAGAGATCCAGGTGTGGGTAAGAATCCAAATTGCAATCACTATGAATAAAAAAATTAAATCCTTAGCCCTACACGGGGTCATCCTCTCTCTTTGTGGGCTGATTTAGAGATTATCCTTATTAGGTAATAAGGTGGAATGCCATCAAAATCTCCAAGTGGTCCAGTGGTCATGACTGAAATGATTAACTTCTTACACATAATGCAGTCATTTGCTGTTTGATTAAATCACCCTCTCCTTTCCCCCATCCAATAGCTTAGCTCACAAGAAACCTTAAAAAATGGAAATCAAATCCAAAGAGAATGCTAGGAAAAGCTCAGTTCCCAAGCAGTCACCTTGATGGCCAGGCCTGCTGGAGTCAGCTGCTCTGTGTTCCGTTCATTGAGGCAGTCTTCGCCCATCAGAGACGTGAGGTGCTGCAGACATTCTGCACGCCCTTTCGATGCAGCAACGTGTAACAAATTGTTTCCATTCTCGTCGTGAATTTTGTCCAGATTGTCTGCAGCTAGGTGTGGCTGTGCACAGAGAAAGAAAAGAAAGCACTGATTGATGAATCGGAACAAGACACTCTGGGGGTTCTCCTCCGGGCACAGGAAAGAAGGAACAGTTCATGAGGGTTCTGGTGGCCGTGCAGGGATCTAGCTAGCCAGAGTCCCTCGCTATTTGTCTTGCTCACAATATGCTTTAGAACATGTGTTCTCAAGGGACAGATGGTTGCCTGAGAAAGGGTCAAAGAGCTAGAATCGGTGATCTACAAAGGTTTCTGGTTGGTCTTTTAGGTAGGTGTGGTGAAACTGATGGTAAGCAATAGCTTCTCTGTCTTTGCTACCACACTGCTAAGTACCTGAGGGACAGGGCTATGCTTTATTGCTTGTTGTAGGTTTGCTGAATGAATAGAAGTACTTGTTTTGAGTGTTCGACTTGTCAGCCTGGCTCCCTCGGTATGTTACCTAATGGCTGTGGCTATTCGTACTTTCACAGGTACCTTTAGACCCAACAGTGACTTCCAGGGGTATACAGAGGCAACTTGGATCTTTGGCTGTTTTGTTGTCATTGTTATTGTTCTGTCTCTAGTGAAATTCAGTCCTCTGAGTATAAAGTGTTTGATAGAGTGTTCTGTGCAAACTGAGCAGTGTTAGTTTGCATTTGGAATTCTGAATATATGGGACAGAGGAAAGGAGAGAACCAAAGAGAATCAGAGGAATCAGACAGGAAAGCTGAAAAAAGTTTCTTTTTTTTCCCAAGGGAAAAAAATTACTGCTTTATTTGGTAAAATCGTTCAATCATATTATCCTGTTTTCGATAACAGGCTGAGCACATTATAGTTTATCTGTGCGTGTTTAACACAGGAATCACGAGTCTGTGAAGCAGTGATTTTCCTTAATGAGATTTTACTATCATCATAGTATGAACCCAAGCTCAACACTGATCAGCGTCTGGAAGCTGGAAAAAACAGTGCAGCATGTGGAATGCTACTGCAGCTGAGCTCTCTTACACCGAGTAACTGTGTCTGGAGTCTTTGGAGACAATTCTTCATGTTCCCCAGACACACAGTGCTGGAACGAAGTAAAAACCCTGTGTGGGTCAGAGGACAATCAAACTCTAGGGGCAGCTGTATCTGCAAATGTTTTCCAACCCCCATGGTCCAACTCTTCTGAATAATGATCAGGGTGAAACAGAGAACTCTCTGTTCACAGATCTGGCAGATCTGCCATCAGCTAAAAACTGACATCTCCAGAGAAACAAAGGAAGAGCATGGGGAACCATTTGAAAAGCAGAAAAAAAGAGAAAGAAGGAAAGAAAAAAAAAAGCCTTCAACTCAACTTGAAAACAGTGCTGTGCTCTTTGTTTTGTTTTTTTTTATTCCAGCTGAGTTCAGGCAATGTTAAACTGCACTAACACTCTGCTGTAGCCATTTGTGTCTCCTGTGTTAACATCCTAACCTTGGAGTTTAAAACTTAAGTCTCTATAGCAACAGCAAGAGACAAAACAAAAGGGGTAAATATGAACAAAACACGAAGTTCTCAAAGAACTGATCAGAAACTTTACAAAAGGAAGTAAAACAAACACTTCCTACTGTTACAAGATGGAATCTGTAGATTAGACAGACAGACGGACAGACAGGCAGACCATACGCACCAAGAGCGATATCTGTCCTTCCTTCACAATGTTCAATATGCTTCTTACTTTCTTCAGATACTCATTCCTGTCTTCTGCACCTTGAGCGCTGGTCCAGTTAATGACGTTGACCTGCTCTTCTGGTTTGGCCTCTCTTACTGAGGTCTGCAGGTGGAAGGCCCTGAGCTTGCAGTCTGGAATGGTCTTCTCGACTTTTCGACTAAGGGGATCACCAAAGGCCTTGTTTAAGAAGTCTTTACTGTGGTTTTCTGACTCACATGCAGGGCCACATTTACTCAGAGCAGGTGAGCTCTCAGATTCTTCCGAGGAGAGCTTGTGCTGGTCACGGAGGATGGTCGATGCTTTTCTTAAGTGTGGGCTTTTCACAGGAGACAGAACACAAAATGGCGTCAGGTTGGATGCGGAGCTCTCAGTGCTCCCCATAGGGCAGGCTTTGCCGGAAAGGCCATTGATGGTTGTACATAAACCCAAAATCCTTTTCTCTGAAGTCACCTTGGTGAGCGGGGCCAGTTGTTGACTGGATTTAATGTAAGGCACATCCAGAATTTCATCCATGTCAAGGTCATAATGCTCCAGCTCGCCCAGAGCCTGGCTGGGCTCTGAGCCCTTACCTGGCAAGCCCCCAACTCCATCTTCAGGGCGGAGCTCCTCAGACTGGGGGCCCTGGTCTGTCTCCCCTCCTTTCTGGTATTCCACTGTATTGTTCTTTTGGTCGTCATTTTCATTGTTCTCCAGCGTCTCTGGCTGATGTTTCAGTGGAGAAACTCGCTTCACTGGGCGGAACTTACTGTATACATCAGCGATTCCAGTGGGCTTTTGTGGGTTTGTGATGAGAGCTGAGACACCGCAATTCCAACTAGAGCTAGACACTGTTTAGAAAGTAATAATAGAGGAGACTATTAAATTGAAATGCTAAACACAGTTTGGCCACATAGGTAGATATGGCTCACTCAGGTTATGCTCACAGCAGGTTCCTGTGTAAGAAGACATGCATCCATAAAACTAATGCTTAATGCTTACCACTGCAAGACAGAGAATGGTAAGAAAGTTATGACATACTGAATCAAAATTAAATAGAGTAACAATAGTGATAAAAGAAATTTAAAGCAAATTCAGACAGGTATTTAATTACTGGGAGTATGTGATACTATTTACATTTGCTTGCCACCATCCTGAAAAACCAAAGCCGAAACAGGAACGGGCTTCCAAACTCAGCCAGTGAGCAAGTGGTGTATATATATATATATACACACACACACACACACACATACCCACGCACGAGCATGTACTTTCCCGTACACACATCTCTAATGTTTAAGACACTCACGTGAAGAAAACATAGGTTATCTTCTACAAACTCAAATTTGTGGGCTACTGTGTGACTTGATAGCTTTCTATTAGACCAGTTGTTCTCAACCTTCCTAACGCTGTGACCCTTTAATACAATTCCTTGTGTTGTGGTGATGCCCCAACCATAAAATTATTTTAATCGACACAGCATAACAGTAATTTTGCTATTGTTATGAATCATAAAGTAAATATCTGTTATGCACATGGTCTTAGGTGACCACTGTGAAAGGGTAGTTAGACCCCTAAATGAGTCATGTATTAGTGGGCTAGGGACAGACAAGAAAGGCATAAAGTGGTCAGGTACTAATCTGTCTGAGGAAGACAGACCATGGTTGCGTCAATCATCCCATACTAAGCATCCTAGTTGACCATGATGCAGAGCCATCCTCTGGGGCCTTCCAGCTTATGACACAACATAATGCATTTCCATCTGACAGCAGAGTATGCTCTTTAGAGTAACGCTGCCCTGCATGTTGGGAATGCCAGAAACAAGATGCAGCAAGGAGTCGTGGGAGGATAGGGAAGGCAGACTAGCACTCAAATTGTGTTTTAAATTTCATCCTTGTTGCAGTTAAAATGAAGATCGCATGCTGGTTTACATTCACTAAACTGTCTGGCTGAGATTGATAGTGAGACAGTCAGACACATTTGGAGGTAAAAGATAAAAACCACAACGTCTTCTAGTAAGCCTCAATGCAAGCATGCTCTCTGTTAGCACATCTCAGGGTGGGCGGAGGAAGCTCTAGCTCACAGCAGGGCTGAATCCTCTCTGAGGTACTCCTGTGCTAGAAGGCAGATTAGGCAGCGCTCTCGCAAGCATGCAGGCTACTTTACAGGGTAAACTTCTGCCAAAGTTTATACCATCCTCTGTCAGACAGGTAAGGCTTCATTCCAACTGTCTGCCTTCCCATGAAACAAGTGCAGGTGGGAAGGGTTTAATCCCAGAGTAAGCAGCCCTGCATGTCTTTGCTGTTGGGCAGAGTCAAAGAGTGAGAGACCCCGAGACAGTAGAAGTGCTCGGGTCTGTGACTGTTACAACAGCTTCTGGTAATAACTGACTCTTACAGTTAAAGAGTTCCTTAATAAAGTTACCTAAACTTTGTGTTACTAATCTTTGTTCATGCTGACATGTGTGCTAAAAGCATTCAGAGAAGTTATGGAATAAAGCAAAGAGATGAGTGAGTGTCCTGAGCTGGCTCTACTGTAAAATCCTGAATTCTGTTCTCCAAATGACGACACTTTGGTACGGTGTTCAGAAGGTCTGTACTACACAGTTCACCCTGAGGCTTTTCTGGCTCTCGAACTTTAGAACCAAAGAAGAGAACAGTAAGGGCTGTGGGAAGAGGGCTGGTTTCTTTCCAATGAGCACCATACAGCAAGGGATACCAGAAAGGAAGGAAGGCATCTAGATGACCTCAGACTCCTGCTTCTCTTACTCCCACCCCAACAGTTTTGTGGCTAGAGTTCTGAGCCATACACGATGATTGGCCTGGAGCAGACAGTTAACAGATACAAGAATGTGAACTTGAAACTCACTTTGCACAACTCACTCAACCTTTTAATATGCACAAAGTGAATCCTTCTGAGGGAGTTGCAGCTAAATTTCATAGTGGGGAGGTGGGGGTCAGGGATAAGTTCTGTTAATAAACCCAAAGGAATGATAATTACCAGAGAAAGCTAGATTCTCTAAAGTCATTTATGAAATGTCAATATGTAATAATTTCAATATTTCAATAATTTCAATAGGCTCGCTATAAATGTAAGAGTTTTCTGTCTTTTGTATGTTCTTTTCTTTCTAAAAGTACTAAGATATGGAAAGTTATTGTTTATCATTTACCAAAAATTTCTGCCAAGCCATTTTCTCTGCCTTAGGCACCTTTACATGGTGCCTGACCCCTGTAAAGCAACAGGGAGACAGAGAACATGGAGCTTATAAGGCGTAAATGGACATTTGATTTTACTCACTAACTTTCCCAAAATCTATAAATATTGTGTGAAATCCTACTCATAGCTATTCTGAGACACACACTTATTATTTGCCATGGCATCCATTGATTTCTTTGTAGCTTCTAAAAATGATGAATCTCAGAATGTATTAGATATATTTAGAGCCATATGACTTAGAGGGTCAATACAAGGGGTGAACTGTACTGATGTATTTATGTATTATATAAGGTCACAGGTTCAAAGGGCCACTCTTTCATGCTGGCTTTATTTACATGTGAACTTTTTTCCAAGTGTTACAGGGAAATGGGTACCATATGTTTCCCAGCTGTTTTGTTCTGACAGAAGCCATTAAGAACACTCTATGTAAATGAATTCTGTTTTTATGAAAACACTTCTTTCCACAGAAAGGTCTAGAAACTGAAGAAGGAGTGTCAACATTTGGGCATGTTGTCTTTTCCCTCAGTCAAGCCGATGGCTGTTTTGCAGGCTTACAGTAAAATCTGTGCCTTCTAACTTATCTTGACTGCCAACGAAAAAACCCGCATATGAAAAATGAACTAATGGGTTTCAGGAGAATGTTCGAATTTGTTGCTATGTCACATATTTGGACGAGTAGAAATGCAACAAACAAAAGATGAACACCCATTTATTTCCTCTAAGCTGGACAAATACACTATTAATGGCAGGCAAGATTTTCCCTTTCAGTTCTTTAAGAGTATCAACAAATCGACGTTATTGTTGTTTTACTCTAGTACTGTCATAACATTCTTGTCATCAGTGGAAACAAATTTCACACAAACTATGGCTTCTAGGAAGACTTCTGAGGATAGATTTCTTCTCTAGAAATTATGCACAAACTCTTGACTCATGAGCATAATTTACATCCCCTGAAAATTTTTATCTTAGTCTTTACAAATTCTATAAGAACAATATCTGTGTTTAATTTACCTCTCCTTCAAAACTCCCTGAAAATTGCTTCCCTAAGTAGGTTCTTAATGATGTTTTGCTTTTAGATGGGTTCAGTTTTAACATCTTAGGACAGTAAATATGCTCAATGTGCCTTCAATTTGTCTACCTGATGGAGTCACAAATTTTCTAAAGCCATCAGTAGTGAGGTAGATATTTTTGATGCTATTTATAGGCAAAATAGTCTCCTATAATCTAGCTAGTTTTAGGGTTGCTCTGAGCATCAGCAAGACAATTAAGTTTCAGCTACCTTATAACCATCAAAAGGCCAGTCATTTTCCCAGCAAGCATTAATGTAAATTCAGAACAGACAAGGTTCTCTGAGTGGCAGTACATTCTCTCTCAGGGGTCTGACTCTCTGTACCTCTGTCTGCTTCCCCTCTTCCCTTTCCTCATGCCCACCTCTCAATCCTCTTGATCTCTCAAGTTATTCATCCCTAAGGTATTGTTTATCCCTCTATTCCTAGAGCCCTGCCCACATCTCTCAGACACCATCTGTGGCTTTATCCTTAATCCTTCTTAAATTTAGAGGCTTTTCCATACCTTCATTGCACTAATTGGGCTATGTATACCATGATCTGTTTCCACAACCACCACACACGGGCTTTCATTCTCTCATTGGCCTCTCTTTCATAGTCTAGTTAATCGCTTTTTGGCTAA
Organism: Cricetomys ansorgei; assembly: GCA_026225945.1. Lineage (NCBI taxonomy): Eukaryota > Metazoa > Chordata > Mammalia > Rodentia > Nesomyidae > Cricetomys > Cricetomys ansorgei. Next base: position 8,807,369 of record JAMJFZ010000242.1, read on the forward strand.
GATTGAATTTGTCACCCCAAGTTAGCCCCCAAACCTCAGATGTCTCATAGGTCCTAAAATGAAATTGTCCCATGTACAGATGGGTATCACCACTGTGTCAGACACACCCGAGGCCCATGGAAAACACACTTCATCTACAGCGTAAGAGAACAATTCAGCGTTCCCTTCTTCTTCCTCCTCATTCTTTTAAGGAGTCTTAGTTTGGTGCTAGAATTTAATTTCTTCCCAAAACGTAGAGTGCCCTTTAATAAACTGACTGCATGCTTCTTCAGAGTCAACGGATTTCGTAAGCAGTGAGTTAAGAGGAGGGTCTTATGCTCATCACATTCGTTTCAGTTATGACCCTGAATTCATTTCAAGAAATAATTGGTTTTCTGTTTACAACATGACAGTTTCCTTTAAGAAAATAACAACCATGCTTAAAATTAAAGTGCTCTAGAAATATGGTGAATAAATCATAGCATACGCTATATATACATAGAGTAAAAACAATAGAGAGGGAGTTTTGTATACAGCACATGATATAAAATGTCGCCTAAGTTACAAGGTCTGGCGACAGACTTTTTTTTTGTTCAGAGCAAAATTCACCAGCGCGGCATGCAATGGCTCTTTTGTTCACTTTGTAATTTATCTTCTCTTTACAGCATCCATGATTCCCAAGCCCTTTCCTTTCCCCAACCCTCCATTGCTAAACTCACTCTTTCTGGTCATGCCATGACCAGGCATCATTGCTCTCGCCCTTGGGCCTGTCCCGCCTTTCCTATAAAGCCCTTGCAGTCATCTCTGCCTGAGGTTCATGCTCACCACACACAAGTCATCCAGTGTTGCCCATTGAGATGCTACTTCCGGTTGTCCCAGGAAGCAGCTGCTCTTCGCTTCCCAGTTCCTTGGCAATACCTGCTCACAAGGGCAGCAAGTCTAGAGTTGGTGCACCAGCTTCTCCTTCTCCCAAGAGTGCCTCAAGGACACAAATTCTCCAAGAACCCACTTTTGCTTGTAACCAGCCCATTGTCTAGCAGAGTCTCAAAGGAAATGGGGCGCAGTGACCTAATCTCTCCATGAGTAAGTGAAGGGAATGTGGCAGGAATGAATATACTGACCCAGAAATGTAAAATATAATAAATAAGTGAGGTTTGTTATAATGAGTCCATTTTTTTGCTAAACGCCAACTGAGTATTTGAAAGACAGTTAAGTTACTGACATTGCTCAGTTAGAAGGCAAGCTGTATAGTGAAGTATTTTAATGCATCTTCTTAAGAAGTTCTTAATTTAAGTTTCCTCTGTAAAATAACAAGGTTAGATAATATCATTGCTAAGATCTGATCCACCCTAAATATCTCTGATGATGTAGGAACGTCTACAAATAACAGGGTTCTTTATTCTGACTCACAATGAAACACTATAATTCTTCTGGATTCATGTATTTTTACCAGATCCTCACAAATTTATAATTATGAGGCTGAGATGATTGCTGACACATAATTCTCTGGCTCCTAGTCATGATAAATTGTTTTCTTTAAGAAGATAATGGACCGTTTGCTGTTGCCATGCTAGACCCAACTTTTAAGACTAAACATCAATGTTGGCTCCTAAAATGCCCATTTATTTTTACTTCTAAATATGGAGAACTGTATCCATACTAGAGGAGTAGCTTGAGACAGAAGAGAAAGAAAGGGTTACATCAAGTTAAATGGATTCTACTTTTCATGAGAAACAAACTGGTCAAATTTATCTTAATTTCTTTAGGTATATTCAACAGTACACTACACGTCCATGGCTGCCTTAGGGTAGGCTGCTTCAGGAATATACTCTACATGTTCTCCTTTAACATTTTTTTTTTTTTTAATATAGGGTCTCACGTTGCCTAGGCTGTCCTTGAACTTGCTATGTAGCCAAGGATAACCGTATGCCTCTGATCTTCCTGAGGTCACTTCTTGAATGTTGAAATGACAAATCACCAAACTGTTCAGTTTATGCAGTACTGGGGATCTCGCCGGGGCTTGGTGCACACCAGGCAAGTGCCTTTCTAGCCCCCTCCATTTTCACCTTGGTGGAAGGGCAATTATGAAAGACTGGGATGTCATGCCTTTCTTTACCACTGGTCAAGGGAAATCTGTAGTGAATGCATGGAGTGCAAGCACCTTAGGATCACTAAGAAGTGATGACAGCTGGCTCCTATCACCCAGTGACAACAGGAAAAGGGTATAGACCTGAGTCTGAAGGAAACTACTTGCGGAATGATCTTCTGTGCTGCCCTACAGATTAGTCTGTAACCTGATCCACGGCATGGCTGAGTGAACTCTGGCTTTGGAGAATTGTGTCAGGACATTAAGCTGGGAAGAGTGATGTGTGCGAAAAGAACACATACTTCTGGAATGTTCCGATGGGGTTACTGGCTCATCCCTTTCCCTGATGCCACAGAACCTTTATTGAGGGTATCCTGAGGTTGAAGGGGAAGTACGCATGACTTCATTCTTATAAATATCCCACTCATTGATCTAATCACATTAGGCTGCTCACACGCTGTGAGGAAAATGCCATCGATTTGGGCTTTAAACCGCCTGTCTTTAAAAGGCTACTGATATCAAGCAGCTGTTATTGAGCATGTCGGGTTCATGTTTTATTACTCCCAGCTCTGCCTATAACTCTGCAGACCTGCTCAGATAACTCAGCAGCCTATCTTTTCCCGTTTCTTTGTTCTGAGAAAACTCACTGAAATATTCAAGCCCTATAAACCTGGTAGAAAAGACACATCTTAACCAAAGAACTACATTCTATCGTGAAGGCAGACTCAATATTTGGACAAGTTGAAATCTGTAGGCATCAAAAGTACAGTTTCCAGAGCATGACAGTTGGTAGGTCAGAAGGAAATACATGCTTTCAGAGTTACCGTGTCATGCAAAAAGTATGCTGGCCTTCACTAGGACATTAGCAGAACCTTGTGAGTGGATTAAGTTTTGTGTTTATTCCAGGCCCATTTACTAGGTCCTCTCTCCCCCTCTCTCCCTCCCTCTTGTTCCCCTTTCCATCCCTCCTTCCCCCCTTCTCCTCCTCCTTCTCTCTGTGGAACTGTATAGACAGACACAGTTAAAGGCCAGTGAAAAGACTCATCAAGCTGAGACACTTGGAAAAAGACTGCTTGGGAGTGGGCTGAGCGTGCCTGCTGGATGTGCACACACACCAGCCCCTTTCAACTGAAGGTGGCGATGTTTCACAGTGCTGAACTACTGCCAAGGACAAAGCACAGAGTTATGGCTGCTCCTTGGTAAGAGAGCAGTACAAGAGGCAAGGGTAGACAGAACATGCATGGGGTAAGTGTGTGTGTGTGTGTGTGTGTGTGTGTGTGTGTGTGTTTGGAAAATGCATACTTTCTGCTTCCCATCTCCTCAAAAGACAGCTTATTTCATATTTAAGTGTGGAGTATGTATCCTCATTTAGAAATTAGCTATGTCAATTACATACTTCACAGATATTGTTGTAACAAGTGAAAAGAGATGAAAATGTGTTTTCTGGATGCCACAAAATGATGTTTCTTCATTGGGATTTTCCTTCGCTTAACACTTAACAAAATTGCCAATACATTCATGTGAGACTTTGTGGATTTCTGAACCAGGCAAGTGCATGATTTTGTCAGAGATTTTTCACAACATATCTCAAAGATGGATGGGCACTTCTTATGCATTTTCACTTGAAAATAAATGAGAACTAAGGGAATTTTAACTATTATGTGGACAATCATATAGCATTCTGATTTCTCAATCAGAAAGAAAGTTGTCTTACTCCAACTTTCCATAATATCAGAGGACCACTCCATCAAAACTAAATCTACTCCCTAAACAGACCATTCACTGTCTTTCTATTTGGCTCACATGTGGGTCCTAGAATCCCAGCAACCAGTGGCAAGGCATAGTTGGAGCAACTTGAGATTCCTTTTAGCCAAAATCCCAGCATGAGGTCTTCCTGAATTTGGGCAAGCCTCTAGTGTTAAACTACAGTTTGGGAACAAAGTCAGTGACATGGTTTTTATTAATAACTTTTCTAAAAGTTAGTTGAACAGCTTTTGTCTATCTTGTTTATCATTGGGAGTGTTAAACGTAAATTTAGATTTATCTTATCACTGAGAATCTGTTTATCCAGCTGCCAATTCATTGCTGGTTGAAGCTGTTGACCTCTTTTGTATATAGTCAGGAGATGCAAGGACGTAGCAAAGACATTCAGGCATGTTAAGTACACGGCGACAGGCAGAGTGCTAAGGTCTTTGTACCAGACCCATTCCTTCAGTAAGCATTTGCTAAATGTCTTCTGTCCACACAATTCTCTTCTCCTCTGCAGGGAAGAATGACATAGATACAACCTTTGCTTGACAACAATGCAAGAGTATAGAGGAACAAAAATGTAACAAAAGGCAAAGTGATTTTTACAGAAATAAGATGGCACGAGAAAACAGAACAGCTGTGAGACCCCATCTAGGAGGTAATACTTAAATCCAAGGAGATGAGGAAAAGCCAAGTACATGGAAATGGAGGAAGGAATAAGAGAGAAAAGGTAATTTTGTGAGGATCTCAGTAAAAGATAGCGCATTTGCAAAAACCTTAAAGCAGCAGAGAATCTGGCAGATTCTATGTAACTTATTGCTGAAGCAGAGAGGATCATGGTGAAGGGCTGCAGATGAAGACGAGGAAGGCTATTTGGGGTCACTAAGCTGACTCCTTTATCATAAGTGCACTAATTCCATTCATGAGCACTTTACCCTGATGACCTAATGGTCTCCTCAGAGATTCCACCTATAGGTAAAATAATCTTGGGGATTTCCAATATGGAAACTTTAAGGGAGCATGAACAATCATTCTAACTCATAGGCATGTCCAGTTTTTTGACATGCAAGAACCATTCACTTTTTTAAAAAAGTCACACAAAGCCCCTCGTAACGTTTTAAGTAAGTTTATGATTTTGTGTTGACCTACATTTGTAGCTATTGTCCACTGCATGCAGCCCAGTTAGACACTCCTGGCAGCATAAGAATATTCTTTGAGAATAGAATATTCTGCAAGCACTAGTATTGGTCTTGTACCACACTGACATGAGAGAGTCTGTCTCAGCAGATGCAACAGAGGGGTCTCTATGGACAATGATACCTCTCTTCAGAAGAGCCTTCAACTATGGGAGTCTAGGATTCTATTTATTAGAGAAATGAATCTCTCTTTCCCTTCCCTCTCTTTCAGCAGGGCTTCGTGTATCCCAGGCTTGCCCAAATCTCCACTCCCTCTGTGCTAGCATTACAAGCTTGTCCTACCATGCTTGGCTTATGTGGTGCTAAAGATGGAACCCAGAACTCCATGCATGCTAGGCAAGCCCGCTACCAGCTGAGTTGCATTCCCATCCCCACCTCTTCCCCCCTTTACAGGTGAATCAGAGCAGTGGACGTATGGAGACAGAGATTGTTTGAGATGGGAAGAAAGACACCATTCAACACTGGACAAAATGTAAGCCTTCATTAAGTAGTGGGGTATGTCAGTGTGCTAAAGCTTACAAAGAACGTTTCTCAACATACACAGCTTTGCACTGGATTGGGAAGGTGTGGCTGTCTCCAAGGCCACATTCCTGTAAGAGGTTTTCTGCATGTGCACAGTGTGTCCTGTCTCTCTGTTTCAGGCACCTTTCCTCTCTCCCTAGCTGGTGATTCCCTCTGCCCTTCTGCTTTCCTGTCCTTTCTTGCTGCATATTTCTCTGCCCTCATTTCTACCAAGAGCTTTCTCTAATGATCAGTTTGGTGCCTAGGAGTTCCTTAGACTCCAATAAAAATAAACCAAGTAATTTGGACAGTGGGGGCAGCCCCACTTTTACAGGAACATTCTGTGGTCCACTCAGTGTTGGCACGCATGCAAGCTCTGTAGCACAGAAGAAAGTATCAGGTGAAATTGTCCTTACAGTACACTCACAGGCACAAAAAAAGATCTCAGGAAAACAACTTGAATACAACTAGAAACAACAGCTTGAAAAAATACAACTGTTTCAGTGGCAAGGTTAATAATAGTTTTACTTATTTTCTATGTTTTGAAAGAACCGATCATACCGCCTTTATAATTATACGTTTGTTAAAGACAGATAAAAATAAAGGGTTTTTTTTTTTTTTTAAATAAGAGTCTCCCTGTGAAACCTAGGGTGACTTTGAACCCATGATCCTTCTACGTCAGCCTCTTGAGTCTGGGATATCGAAATATCACACCTAGCTAAAATAATTGTTTCAGGCAAAGAACATTCTCATCTGCTTATGAACTCTTACCGTTGCTAAAAAAAAGCTGAGATTTTTGTCATTTCATATTTTAGCTGCATCATATTAAGGTATTCTTTTTCTAGAATTTTAAGATTTATTTTTATTTTTGAAATTATGAAAATCCCTGTGTGTCCGTAGGGAGGGTATTACACATATGAGTGCAGTTGCCCGCAGAAGCCAGTAGAGGGCGTCGGATCCCTTGGAGCTGGAGTCACAGGCCATCCTGAGCAGCCTTAAGTGGGTGCTGAGCACTGAACTCTGATCCTTTGCAAGAGCAGTACTTGCTTTTAACCAGTGAGTCATCCATCACTCCAGCCCCAAAAGTGATTTATTTTTAATTGAGAGTTTAGAAAATCTGTTTCCCTATTCTGTGGAGTCTAGTTTATGTTACACCAAGGAAAATGAATTGATATGCAGGGCGTTTTTTTTTTTTGTCTTTTTTTGTTTTTGTTTTTTTGGTTGTTGTTGTTTTTAAGCTGCCAAACTAACTTTCACTTTTATGCCTGTAGCATTAAACCTTAATGAAAATTGAAAACAGGAGGTTTATATATTTAGCAACATTAACTATGTCGTACAGCAATGTCTACAGGATACATTTCATGCCAATTTATTATTTTAGGTGATGGCTAAAATCCTTGAAAATCTTCAAACACCATGTAAGTGTTTGTTTTCATAGCTTCAGGATTTGTTACAAAATTTGCAGGCACAGGATCTAAAAATATAGCAAATTTGTAATGCTTTTAAATATATACAAATGACTTTAAGAAACCAAGTTTTGGAAAGAATGGTTTCTTTTATTCAATGTCATACAAGCAACAACTCCTATTATTTAAGCACTGAAAGTCGTTCAGAATCTATTTTCAGAGCTATCAGAGGCATATTATCTTTGTTGTATAGCTGAGTTTTCTAACCTGAGGGCATTTCAGTTATCAAATGTAAAGCTGAATTAGTGTTTATTTGTCTTCCTGCACAAGACAAGCATACAGTGAGATTAACAGACACAGTTTGAAAGGATCACAGGACACTTATGGCATCATGAATTTGAAACAAATGTGTATTTGAACATCTAATTAACTTAAAAAAATTCCAAGTCAATGAAATTGGATATTTTATTTGAATGCCATATGTTGTCATAATGCATTTCTACCCTCATTTGAAGAAACCAGCAGAGTTAACACTCACTGCCTTGGAGTCACAGAGATTGGGCAGGGAATGTATGCGAATGTTTCGAAGATTGCTTCGTTTATTAGATGTGAACATTTCACACACAAATTCCCTTGCTGCTAATCCTTGCCCTACACTCCATGATACACAAGGTCCCTTAAACTAAATTACTCCTCGGTATACACTTACATTCCCGGGGACCCTGGAGACAGGAGAGTTGTTTCCAGATCCACTTGATGGCTCAAGAATTTTGGGCAAATTGTTAACTGCAAATCTGTCTCCTCATCGATAAAATGGACATAGTAATGGCCCTCCATCAGAATGATTCTGTGGGTAAGAGAAATGTTTACAGAAGTTTTGGCACGATGCCTCATCCCTAAGGGATAACTCTGAAGCCTCAGTAGCACCTGCCTGGCTCCACCATGACACCGCCATGCCCGGAGCGGCCTGGGCAGAGTGTTTTCTTGGGCTTCCCACTACTCGTTAATTTGTCTCCTACCTCCTGCATATATCCAAAATTCCCTCACACTTCCTTCTTTTAAAAAATCTCTTTTGTCACAAAAAAAAAAAAAAAAAATGAAGCCCCGTCATTGTGCAGTGTAACTAATGGATAATTGCTATAAAAATCATTCCTGTTAGGAAAAAAAGAAAAAATAGAGTTCAGTAAGAATCAAGTCATTTGGCTAAGGGAAGGGCACTCCTCAGGGTGGACTTACAGGCTGTGGTGAGCTCATAGAAGGTGCTAGAACCCAGTTCAGAAGCCTCTGTGTGCCTCAGTTGCCACTCTGCCAACCCACGCTGCAAGCCGGCCCAGGTGCTCGGGTGAAGGGAGGTGAGCCTTTGGCTACGCGTCCACCCAGTGCTTTAAAGGCTGCATCCAGGGCTACCTTTGACCCCCTCATCACGGAACACCCAGGAAATAGAAAGTATGCACCCCTTAGGCAGGAAGGAAAGACACATGTTAACTCAGAGGAGCAGTTCCACAGGGCTGACAGCCTTGAACAGACCATGTATGGAAGGACTTCAGATTCAGCCGGGGGTCTGCATTTCAAGATGGCTGCTGAGAAAGAGTAGTCTTCCCAAGAAGAGCTAGGAGTGCACTGGCCGGGAGGCACAGCACTGACAGGGCCAGGTGAGCTACCGGTACACACGCTGTCATTTCCAAATACTGAGTAGTTCCCTTGTCTAAGAGGGGCAGTCCTACTTCTCTATGGCTCCAAGGAGGGACCACTGGCTGAGAATTCAAGGGACCCTGAGTTTGACAAAATAACAAAGTTAATGTAATTAGAATGTGCACTCTGTTACAGTCTGGCTGAATCTGTGCTTGGGACAAAAAAAAAATCACCCTAAAAAGTTTGATTGGCTTCAGTTTGCCTACATTTTTTCTTACCCTCTTAAAAATTTCCTACTTGTAAATAATTAAAATTGTTTATTACAAACAAATCTATACCGTACTTGTGAAACTAAAGCAATAGCCAAACCAGCTTCATCTGCTTTCGCAGGTGTTGACATTTTGATCCACTTGTTTTAGTTCTGTACTTCCCATCCGCTTTATCCTGGGTGGTTTTTAAGGACCCTAGTCCTTCTAAGAGTTACATTCTACATAAGTGTTCTACGTGCTGTGGCTTTTCAGATGCAGGCCGAACAATACAATACAATAACCAGATTGTTCCAAAATGCTAAACGTTTATGGTGCTGACCTGAAGTCTAACGAGTTTTAGATTTTGGAGCATTTCAAGTTTGGGATATTTGGATCAAAGGGTATGCAACCAGTTAACCTTTATAGATGGGTGGTGTCATGAGATTATATATGCACTAGAGAAGCAGTTCTCAACCTGTGGGTCGAACAACATTTTCCCAGGGGTCGTTTAAGACCATCTGCAAATCAGATGTTAACATCGCTATTTATATCAGCAGCAAATTTGCAGTTATGAAGTAGCAACAAAAGTAATTTTATGGTTGGAGGATCACCACAGCATGAGGAACTGGATTAAAGGGTTGCAGCGTTAGGTAGAGTGAGAACCACTGGGCAAGAGGGATGAGCTACAGGCTGGCTGAAGATAAAATTCTAAAATACAGAGAACTCCAAACTCTGAAGCACTTCTGGTCCCAGGTAATTTGAATAAGTGACAGTCAGTACGTGATAGGACCTTACAAACGCTGGGATCCTGCTGGCAGTGATATCCATTGAGCACAGAACCGAGTTCCCCGGGAAGTCTGGCCACACCAGCTCCTGCTCTCCGTTCCTGCTGCCTCCTTTAGTGTGAACTCTAGTCAGCAGCCACATAGTTGTCTTTCCTTCATCATAATTGCTAAGTTTGTTCCTGGATCAAGCAGTGGGCATTGCCTGTTCCTTTGGTTTCAGTCCCCTTTGTGGGCTTTCACAAGGCTGGGCCATTCTAATATTCCATGATGCTTAATCTTAATAGTCAAAGTGATACAATTTAGATAATCTGGAGACGAATCTCTGGGCATGTCTGTGAGGGAGTTTCTATGTTAGGTCTGTTAGGTGGGAAAACTCATTGTAAATGCGGGTAGCACCAATCCGTGGGCTGAGGTCCTGGGCGGAATACAAACGTGATCAGTTGCCTCAGGGTCCTGTGGCCACGACTTCCCTGTCATGGTGGACTGTATAACTCAAACCCAGAGCCAAAATACCCCATCCTCTTAAGTTGCTTTTGTCAGGTATTTATTTTGTCTCATCAATAAGAACAGTAACTAACACACTCCCTGGGGTCTTACATGTCTCCTCCTCAAGCCCCAAACAAGTTATTCTATCACGTCTGCTCCTGCTGCCTCATTGTTCCGCAATGCACTTGGCTGCCTGTATGTTTGCGTGTCCTCTGACTGCCACCCCCATCCGGATGCAAGCTTCGTGAGCACAAAAATTTCTGACTTGCTGTTTGTTTGTTTTTGCTGAGTTCTCCATGCTTAGCTCAGAGAACACTCGACACACAGTGGTTGACTGAAAGAACAAGTGGGGATATTTGTTGAAGGACTTCTAAACACAAAGATAGATACGAACATTTGACAATCTTCCCCAAACAGAAAATGCCTAGTAAATTCTACTAATGTTAAGAGAAATATGGGGTATATTTTAAGTGACAGAGGCTTCGGGAAGACTTTCCCAGTGGAACACTCCATTCCTAAGATGGAGACTTTTCTCAGTGGCCAAGGTACTTTCTGTTGCTGTGCAAGAAGGTAGATATTTGCTAGCCTTCACGAAGAAATTTCTCCCTAGGTGGTGGACAAAAGAAAGACAGAGTGGAAGGGTTATGTCCACATGTGGCTACTCACAGAAATGATCAAGAAAGTCTCCATCCTTTCCAAACGGACTCTGTCAACTAGGCCATGTTCTTCAAGTTCACAGATAAGCTTATAGGTGTCTGTGATCAGCCTATAGTTATAGTGATGCTGTGCGCATGAGTTTGTCCTTGTTTCTTTTTTGTTAGGAGCATTCTTTGTTCGTTAGAATTTAGATTCCAAGTCTCCCAGTGATCCTTCACATTTTGTGTGTGTGTGTGAGAGAGAGAGAGAGAGAGAGAGGAGGAGGAGGGAGGGGAAGGGAAGGAGGGAGGGAGGAGAGAGAGAGAGAGGGAGAGAGGGAAAGAGGGAGAGAGGGAGAGAGGAAGAGAGGCAGAGAGAGACTGAACCTCTTGTTCTTCAACTTCCAGCCAAATCTGATGACTGTTGACCACCTGGAGCACAGCTGGGCCTTTGCTCCAGGTAGAGTCCAAAACCTTCTGAACTTCAGGCTGAGCCCCCCTCCAGCACAAAAGAAAAGAGCTACAAGTCACAGACCTGAGGAGAATGGAATACACCAGACCCAGGATAAAGGGTAAAACCTTCTGTTCCCTTAACTTGTTGAGTCTAACTATTTAATAGAGGAAAGAAATGTACCAGTTAATAGGTGAAAATGCTGACTTGAAGCAAAACATTAAGGTTACTCTGTTGCTTTTTGGTCCAGCTATCTGAGAGGTAGCATATATAATGCTAAAGAAGACAGAGTCTACAGACTGAAATCCTGGGCAGGAGGCCCAGTTCCACAGCTTAAGGTCTGTGTGACTCTGAGCAAGGTATTTTATTGCTCTGTCCTAAGGTTTTCCCATCAACAGTATAAACATCCTAACACTTAAGTGCTTAAAGTACCTAGTACATCAGCAGCTCTTACTTCAGCACTAATGAAGGGTTTACTATTGTTCCTCTCTTACTGCACATCTCCAATTAAAGAACGAAAGAAAAGCCTTCCATCTGCAAAGTGCCTCCAGATAAAGTGCAGGATTTGGCCTTAAAAAAATAGCCTGCTGTCATTGGTAGAAGTTTCTCCTTTATTTGTAGATGACTACTGACAGGGTCAAGGTCATGTAGCTGATACATAGCTGAATTCTAATTCAAACCCAAGTCCTTGGACTACCTCGAACTCAAGCCTTTAGATTCTGAGGCTGGTCTTTTTGTTCTTGCAGTGTGTGTTTTGTGCCACTGAGCACAATCATTTGATACTTTGAGGAGATAAATCCTTAAAAGACTTAGAGCCAAAAATCCCCTAACTCAGCCAAAGCTGTGTCTTTTTAAAAATAACATCTTTATGCATGCTTTGAAAATTTTATATATTTACACAATGTATTTCAATCATGTCCATCTACCACTACCTCCCTCCAATTCCCCCCTGTGCCCTCGACCCCCCTCTCCTTCCCAACTTTTGCCCTGTCTTTAATAAGTCAGAACAAATGAAAGCTTTCATTTGAATTTAAAGCTAACTTCTGTGATGTTTCTGATCCACATTCATGAATTACCAACACATACCCACATATCACATAATGTGCACTCTCTCTCTCTTTCTCTCTCTCTCTCTCTCCCTCTCTCTCAGAAGCACACACAAAGAAATAAACAAACCTGGAAAGATTATTTTTGCTGTCTCTTCTAAATGAAATGTCAAAGCAAAACAAATAGTCCAGGGGGAAAGTTAATTAGTTTTCCCAAGTCCTTCCAGTTAGAAACTAAGACTTCTGGTGGCTGTGTAGGTGAGATACCTCTATTTATTTTTAATCATCATGTGCACAATTTAAGGATTATCTTAAGCCTCCTGCCGACCGTGTTTCTCAAGCCTGGTGTTGCTATTAGGAGAGGTTCAGTTTGGCAATGTTAACGGTGATGCTTTTGAGTAATTAGAACAAAATAATGAGCATCCTTTCATAGTTTAGTGTCATTCCCATCAATATACTTTTTATTTTCATTTTTGCCCATCACAGAGAGAAAAGCAGAGAGATTTAATTTGATTTACAAGGGGGAAAAACAACCCTAAATGTACTTTTTTTTTTCAGTCGGGGGATGGGGCAAGGAGAAGAGGCCCAGCCAGCTGGTTTTCATCTATCTGCCATAATTCTCTGTTTAGTTTACACTATTAAACTCCAGCGCTTTGCTTTCATCTTAACTGTTATAGTATGCCTTATTGCAGATTCTCGCATGTTGCATCCTGATAGGGTTTCAGACTTTGGCAAAGCACCATCCCCCACGTTGGTCGTTGCCATATGGGTAGTAAACGCATCCAGCATTTCTTCGTTGGCGCCTGCATCATTATGTTTTGCCACCACTGCTTTCTCGGGTTTTCAATGAACCGCTGTGGATGCTACGGTTTGAAGATACCAAGAGGATCTACGTTGATTTGTACAAAGCCAGGTCCTAGTTAGGACCTCCTGGCCCTGCAGATGACTTCACATCTGCTTGTTGAAGGTGGCAGGGAGGTAGTGGGAACAGAGAACTCATAAAGTGAAAAGAGCAGAATGCAAGAGCAACCAAGGCCGAGGAATCCGCTTTCCAGGAGGCTAAGCACTAATGGATGAGGAGGGGCGAGGAGTCTGACTTACCTGATCTGTCTTCGTTTTGTGAGTCACATCTTCTGCACAGTTCTGGGATGGTCTTGAGAGATGTGACTGAATACTGAATGGGAAGACAGAGGGAAAAGGCTGTAAAATAGAGATCTAAAATAAAGGCATTCACTCCAATCACCCAGAAAAAAATGAACGCAAGGAGTGAGTACAACAGACACATTCAGTAAGTGGACCTCATTGTGATCTGATGGCATCTTAGGCACCACCTGCAAGCAGGTCAGCAGACACAGGTTAGAAGGAAGCCTGGCAGCTCTTATTTAATGGACAAAGTAAGACTTAATCCAGCAGCTATCCCATTGCTCGTCATTTCTAACTGAAAGACAGTCTGGATTGTTGAACCTTAACTATTTCCAGAAGATACTTTTTGTTTCCTCTATCCTAAGCTACAGGTGTGAAAAGCTCAGTGGAGAAGCATTTGGCTTCCTCAACATCCAGGGTAAAGGATATGTGTCTGTGATGGTGTGGACCACACTACTCAAAAACCCAAAGCTGGCGAGATGACTCAGCGGTTAAGAGCATTTGCAGAGGAGCCTGGTGCAGTTCCCGGCACCCTCATGGCGGGCTACGACTCCCTGCAGCTTCAGTTCCAAGGCACCCAATGGCCTCTTACAGATTCTGCATCTACCAGGCACTCCCGTGCGGTGCACATACAGTCCCAACACTCATGCACGTAAAGCAAAAGAAATACATCTCTTTGTATTAGGTCCCAACAATTACCATGGGTTGCAGGGTTTACTGTGTCTATAGTCTCCATGGCAAGTACTGAGGTTATGTCATAAAAAGCAAGGGGAGCGTGAGTCTGTGTGAATGCTCCTCTCTTCCACAGACAGATTAGTTTGGATGCAAAGACAGACAGCACCTTTCAGTATCTATCCCAGCATCAGGTCCAAAGCTGACTTTCAAGATAACAAATTATGATACTGGAGGCACAAAAATCAGATGAGTTAAAACAAATATAAAGTCAATAGCTACGGTTTATAGGGCCTACACTTGATACCTATCTATCTGTCTTGAGAGAAGGGTATTTTCAAACAAAATCAATACTGAATACTGAATGGGAAGAATGAATGAATTCTGCCTTTAATCAAAGGGTAAGTTAGAGATTATCTTCAGTCATGCTCACATCTTAATTCATAAAACACAATTTCTCAAAATACTTTGCTCTTTGTCTCTAGGAACAACAGGCACATATCATGAATTACTTCTCCATTACAAAATTGGAGGTGACTGAGAACAAAGATTTAATCTAAAAGAAAAATGACCAAGGGAAAACCCATTAGAATGATTCTAGAATCACAAGTGAGGACCCTAGAATTAGAATGTGTTTTTCAACGTGCAGGTACTTTAGTTGGCGTGATGCTGACAGACACTGGTGCTCCCACAGAATATCAGCAAAGCAAGACAGAGGGAGTAGGCACTGGCTGCTATTGTCAGCTTGCCAACGGCATATCACAAACAAATTAAATTTCCACTATCTCCATGTGGAAAACGAAATCTCAGAAGGCTAATTAGAGAAATTATTCTCACCTGTCTGATGCAATAACATCCTGTTTTTGTTGGCCATTCCTCAGGGACTACAGGTGCTTCAGCAAACAGGCTACATGCAGAATTGAACCTTAAGATAATTTTCCCTTCCACAGTATGCTTGTATGTATGGGGGCAGGGGGGCAGGGCTAATTGAGATACAGAAGCTTCTTTTTGGTAGTAACAAGGTACCTTATGTTCCTGACCAAGTATGAGCTCTCTGAGGAATCTGGTAGCTTTTAGAGACCAGCTGGTGCAGGTTATATAATTACACAGCCTATAATTCAATTAAAATTAGGCCTTTGTTTTGGTTGCTGTACCCCATGAAACAGCCTTTGGCAAAGTCTCACCATCTATTTTGCTTTTCTCCCCTGCCACACCGCTCCCCCCCCCCCCTTTCTTCCCCTACCCTCTCCTCCTTCCATCCCATTTTGGCTTTTTCTCCAAGACAAAATTTTAGGGAAAAAAAAAAAGTGATTATGTTTAAATATGGGCAATGATATATTCAGCAAGGTTTTCTCATTGGGCTTAAATAATATATACATGATTCAAATAGTTTGAACAATCATCCTAGCTCTGATCTAAAAAACCTCAGCTTTAGCTGCAGTTCCAGCTCTTCCAGTCTGACTGCAAAGGCTCACAGTGGGCGGTGAGGTTCAGTTGCTGAGGTTCATACTTGAACTGCACAGGTTGTTTGACTGGTGTGCAGACAGATCATCACAGCAAAAGCTGGGCATGGGGTCACACTCTAGTATTCCTAGCACTTGGGTGACTGGGGCAGGTAATCTCTGAGTTCAAGGCCAGGCTAATCTACATAGCAAGTTCCAGGCCAGCTAGGGTGAAACACTGAGACTCTGTCTCCAAACAAAACAAACCAGAACAAACAAAACGAAAACAATAACATCCCAAAGAAACCAATCAAGCAACCAACCAACAATCAAAACCCAAACCCAAAACAAAACAGAGTCATGGAAAGGGTGACACTGGCTGTGGCTTTTATGTATGAAGGGCATTTCTTCTGTGAAGGCGCAGATTTCAGTTCTTCATATCACTAAGAAGTAATGATTCTGAAGAAAAAATGGTGTGCAACTCCTGAGAGTAGAAATCAAAAACTTAGCAAACTAAGGAAAAAAAATATCAGAAAATTATACAGTTTTGTGTAAGTGCCAAGGAGCGTGGAATGCTGCATTCAACTGTCACACTGCATGTGTTCAACAAATCTATTGTTCTCTATAAAGATACAATAAAATAGATTGGAGGACTTATTTCTGTAAATATCAACATTGCAAGGGAAGACTTAATGCAACAGAGTGATCTAAAGATGGTTATACTGTGATTGGACGAAATGCAGGGGAAACACATTGATTCACAAAAGCAACATGGAAACGCATTTTCCATACTTGCAAATTTGAGAATAAGCCCACGACCCAGGATGTCTCCTTTGTAACAGTGCATTGTCCTACCATCTGGGAAGTGGAATGGAAAGCTTTCCAGACTGTCTTCCCAATTCACAGGACAGATGGGGCCTTTTGTAAAGGACCGTCAGATGGCTAACATATCTCATTCATGGGACAATTACTAGCAGCAAATCTTGCTGCTTTGGACTGACCAAACCATTGCCAATGCACCCTCCTTTCACCTATCTTCCAGCCCAAAGTGTGTGGCCTGTTCTCATGATTCTATTCTCTTTGGGTGACACAGAGGAGAGAGGGTTTTCAGCTATTTGAGAGGCACTGTTTTTCCATTTACTACTTTGTCCTAACATCTTCCCTTTCTTGAATCCTTCCAGAGGTCACTCACTGTAGAAATAGTCTCTTTGATCAAATCTTTACTACTTTTCTATGTTTCAAGAGCTCTTGGTAAAGTTAACCATTTTCCCCAGCTGCTTCAGTGCCCATGTAGAGCCAAGTCTATTTCCTCTGTCCCTTTAATCTGGAAGTCCTCCCTGTCTGCAATGCTTTCCTCCAATCATGCATAAGGTCCCATAAGGGCAGTGTGTACTATGCCTTCTCCATGAAGCCCCAGGGCAGTCCTTACTAATATTTCTCTTTTCTGCCCTCAGAGAATGTCTTGGGCTTGGCTGTTTCCTCTGTTGAACTATCAGCTCCCATATACAGAGGAGGGAAAAGACACTATCCTTGACTTATATATGCACATGCACACAGGGGCCGATTTAACTGTCTGAAATATCAACATGTACATACACTGCACTAAATCCTGGGCATAATACTGTAGATGCTCAAAAGTTTAAAAGCTTTAAAGTTTATGTATTTACTAGGAATTTCATACCAGCATTAGAATTCATCAGTTTTTATAGTACAAATTTGACTTGAGCATGTCTCTGTTCAAACCCTTCAGTGCTCTGCAGTGTGTACAGGAAAGACCATGTGCTTTAGTGTGGCATAAGATCAACCCGATCTCTTACTTCTCTTCTTCACAGTAGCACTACCTATTGTTTTTTTGCTTCATCTTTAATGAATGCTACACTGTCTACCCAGATTGCTATTCCTCCCATTTCAATAGCAAAACTCCCTTTCATTCTTCCAGCTTTGCCTGGACATCATCTTCATAACACCTTCCCTGACTCCCACAGACAAAAGGAATTCAAAGTGTGCTCTCTCTCTGGACCAGTGTCATCAACACCTTCCAGGAATTCCTTGGACATTAAACTCTTGGGAGCCACCCTAAAGTTACTGAATCAGGAACACTTATGATGGGTCCCACCATTGGCCTTTAACAAGACATCCAGGGGATTCCAATACATACCAGAATTCATGGGGCCTTATTTTAATCAGACACAAGGCATCCCAACTGTACATTTATATAAATGCTTTCATTACTTTTTTAGGTGGTAGACAATATTTCAGTCACCTGCAATACTAGGTACTCTTGAACTGGATTAAATGAACTCCTTTAAATAGTACAGGACTTTATATCTGTGATAAAAAAGTTTATATCTATATAAAATAATCTTAGAAAAAACCCACAATTATAAATCTAGCAATACAATTACAGCATACTCAAAATAATAAAATTCTCATTCCATTAACATGACGGTTGACAGTTGCCTTTTTGTATAAAGGACAAAGATTTGTAGCCAGAAGATCTGGATTTATGCCATGGTTCTGACGTTTATCATCTCCATGGTTCTGAACAAATAAATTACTTCATATCTCAAGGGCTTGGTTTCCTTATCTGTAAAACACAGGTATCTATATGAGATAATGAAAGTGAAGTTATTTTTCAAACTGATAAGTCCTGATAAAAATGTTAGTCTCTCCTCTCCACCCTATTTTCTGTGAGTGTCCCCCACAAACTTTCCTTCTTCATTCTTCATTACTATTATGGCCTTATTTATTTATTTATTTATTTATTTGTTTGTTTGTTTATTTGTTTGTTTTAGAGACATGGTTTCTCTGCTGTAACTCTGGCATTCCTGGAACTTACTCTGTAGACCAGGCTGGCCTCGAACTCACACCTGCCTCTGCCTTCCGAGTGCTGGTATTAAAGGTGTGCACCACTATTGCTCAGCTACTGTCAGGACTTTAAACTCAGGAGAACAAGAGATGAGGAAAAGGAATGAGCTGGAACTGGAAATGGAAAGGACGATACCTCTGCCCACCTCCACACCTTAAGTGACTCCTCTTACCTCTTTCCTCACTCAAGAGAGTTTGGGGATGAGGGTGGACACTGAAAGTCTGCTTCCCAAACTTCAGTTGTTTGCTGCTAGACAACCTCATATATCCCTGGTGCTAGCAGCCAACTCTGTCCCTTTTTAGTGTAAAACAGTTTGGACATGCATGTGATTCATAATGACAGAATGTGACTTCTACAGTGGACTATGCAAATCTCTGACTCCCTTAGACATTGTTCAGGACTGAAAAGCACTGGTCCTTGGTCCTGCATACTGAAGCCAATTGGGTGAACAAGTACATGTTGCTCCAGTGATAATGAGCCACAGAAAATGAAAGGACATAATCCCAAACACCTTTTCAAGCTAGAGACATTTTAAATAACCGACGTTCTATTACATTTCCAAAGGAAAAACAATGAGCTGCCTATTCAAATAAGGATCGTGAGATTCATGGTTTCGCACATAGCTTCCCAGAATTCAGGCAGTCGATTCAGGCAGCCACATGGTAGAGCCACGGCCTTCCACACAAGCAAAGCTGCCTGTGAAAGCAGACAGGTAGCTAAAGAGATTTTGTAAGTTTGACTGTTTTCTAAAATGCTGTCATCGTCATAGGCCTGCCTTCTACTGGGGAAGCATGACCTTACTCCACGTAGCTCTGAGGATGCGGCACAAATAGTCCGTTCCCAGGTCACTAGCCCTCTTCCATGTCTCGGGGCCCTTGCCCTGCCGGCATCCCTCTTGCTTCCTTCTCAGCCACTCTCTTGACACAGACTCTCTCCTCGGACCTTACAAAGTGAACGAGCATCCCCACCACCAGGATGTTCTGCCTCCCGCAATGGTCACCAGCTTTCTTCTCTTGAGCTCATCGGCCTCCTCCTTAGCCAGACCTGCCTTTGTTCTTGTTTCTATTTCCTTACATCTTCGTTTACTCAGATAGCTGCCATGGTGTGGTGCTTAGTATGGCCATCAAAGAGTCTTAAGAGAAAAACTGTGGATATTGAACTTTACATTGACCAGTCTCTAAGGTTGCAGTGTTTGTTTTAATTCCTAAACTCCTGCTCTCTCTTTTGGTCTTTCTTGTAATTTTTTCTTTATGTCTGAAAACTTCTTTCCAGTTTCTTCTGTAGAAGTTTTACTTTTCCTCCCATGACATAGAATACACATCTGCTCAGTCCTTTCTGCTCCTTAAACACTACATTTCATCAGGAGACTTAACCGATAACTCAGTTTCTGTCACTATCTCTCCATAGAATCATGCAGATGATCCGCATTTTATTATATCTGCTCTGCTTTCTTTAATTACCTTTCATTTTATCAAATAGAGTCCATTAACGAGAATTACTGCAATCAATTCTATTCTCGCATGCGTATGGCTTTTGCAGTGGTTTCTTGTTTTTATTATATTTGTCAAGATTTCAGAAAAAAAAAGTAACAAAATACTTTTATGCCTTTTATGCTATTGTTTGGGGCTGGTATGAAAAAGCTCAACAGCTCTTTTTGATCATTTTTTAAGAGTACACCAGGAATTACTGTATTGTAAATTGATGTAATTGGTGCAATGTGTGGCTGGGCAACATTTGAAGGTCCACACTGGAAAGGGAATGTGATAACGGTGCGGAAGGACCTCCTTCTCCTGTGAGGATTGGACATGGATGGTCAGAGACCTAGGTGAACTGCCAAGTCTGAAGATGACCACGAGACCCAGCAGACGTCATCTTCAGCGAGACAGTTACAAATGCGGCCTCAGGAGCCAGACCGCCACATCATCTTCAGACCTCAACATTTTATTGGTAATCCTATCTGTTTAATCTCATTGGAAAAACATGGTAATTATAGTACCTGAACAGAGTGTGGCTGTGAAGACTCTGAGCTAATACTATAAAGCACGGGGCTCCTGTTTGAATGTACAGTAAGTGCTCAACAAATGCTAAGTACCATTATCATTTACATTCAGCACATCAAAAAACACTAAAAAGTTAAGCCTACGTAATAATAAGCAGTGAAAAATTATAAATGATTCAACAATTAAAAGAAACATTTATCTTGCAGTTGGGGAGCTGGCCAGCCAGGGAGCTTGTCCAGCGACAGTGCTTGTGTAGCTTCAACTGTGAGCCAAGAGTCAGTCACCACCGAGATCCACACACAACTGGGAACAGCGATTGGTACTGAAATTTGATTTCACATGAAGTTAACCTGACATTTCATGGTTATAATAAATATATTAAATTCTATTAAATATAATAACTTATTTGCTATTATAAACTCCCTGAGAGCACAGACCAAGTTTATACTGTTTTCCCCAAACCTAGAACTGTGCCTGGAACACTGTAGATGTTTAATAAACACTTGCTGACTAGATTGGCAAAATAGTTAGCTATGAGCAAGTGGTTTGTATAAATAAGCTGTAGTCAGTCTAATAAATCAAAGGGTAAGGGTAGCACTCCTAGGGTCAAGTTCAAAATAAGAAGAGGCAAATTAAAAATTAGTCTGATGGTTGCTTTTTCTTCTTGGAAATACTCTCTGCCTAAGTGTCTTCTCTTCTCGGGGTGTTTGGTCTAAGATGGTGAAGGAGAACTTGGTTCCAGTCTTGAGGTGCACAACATAGAACACTTTATTTCTGGATTAGACAACCCTAGTTGCTTTCTTGGGAGGTACTTAGAAGACAATGGAATATAAGGGTATTTGGTGTTAAAATAAGAAATATGCTTCTTAATACTGAGGAACTAAAGAAGAAGAATAAGAGGCAACTAAGCTTCTTAGAAGGTCAGGGTACTGGTCAAACAGTTCCATCGTGGAGTCCTCATCCTGCCTCGTTCTATCTGTAACCTTGTGACAGTCACAGTACCTCTGGAAGTCTCAACCTTGTCATCTGTGAAACAGGATAAAAGGAGGACCTTGAACAAGATAACCTCGACTTACGGATTTCAGCTCTGTGTGCAGGACCAACATCTGACAGATGGTGGCTATATGCATGACGAGCTTCACCTATCTGCAGCTCGGTCTCGGCTTTATTTATTCAGTCCTGGGTTGAAATACTATTTTTGAGAACAAAAATTGTCTTTCTTTAATTAAAAACAAATATACCATGGTTCCTATGAGTTTCTGAGCATTTTGTTTTTGTTTTGATGTAGGGGACCGATTCTCACATGAATAAAGAAGGACACCGTAGACCCATTTGCAGGAAGAGGAAGATGTGAGCCTTGGTGTCTGTGTGTGCTCACTCTCTCAGGCTTACACGGAATGCTCTCATAGTGCTCTGCTCTCAGATGGCAGGGTTACAGGAATGTACAGTTTAAACCTTGCATTTTGCAGAAGAAGCCCATTATTTTCAAGTCTGGGGAACTTCTGTGTTTTGTCTCATTAGATAAAGACAGAAAGTCCTAGTTGTTTTTCTATACAAATATACAGCTTGTGTTTTAATTAAAACAAGAACCAGTCTCATGACTAGAGGGAAAAACCATGAAATACAAAGCCCAAACGACGTAATTGGGCTATAGTTGGAGGGTAAGAAGGGGAGTTTTAAAGCCCAGCATGAGTTTTGTAAACATCTTTTCCAAATGCTGCCGGGACGCCCCCCACCTCCTCCTGCCACTTCATCAAGAGCAAGGCAACAGGGCCGGCAGAGTTAGAGGTCTGTGCAATCCAAAACAGGAAAGCACGTTCATGGGAAACTTCGTTTCTCTTTACGCTAGTGAGTTAGCACTTGGGAAACATGTTCCTTTCTGAGTCTCAGCATTTGCAGTCTTCTTGTTTAGTCTCCATTTAGCAGACAGTCCGTGTTCCTAGTTTACCCAAACAGGCTGAGAACACTTGCTTCACTCTTTATGAGTTTGTCTTCACTTTATTTTTCTCTGTGAAATCATTAACTATGAACAGCAAAACTCTGGCATGTTTAGGGTATTAAATTTGGATCACCCTGAATTATGATAAAATAATCTATTATGCTGGAGGGGCTGTTAAATAGAACTTCAGTTTCAATGGGATTAGAAGAGACTTGGACTTCTCACCCTCCATATTGTCAACATTTTGGGGCAGGATAATTCTCCATTGAGGAGGCTGTCTTGTACATTGTACATCCCTGGTGTCTACCCAGCAGAGCCAGTAGCACCTTCCCAGTGTGGCAATAGAAACTTGATATCACTAAATGGATGTGGGTAAGAAATAGGGACAGAAAAATTGCCATTGGTATGAATCATTGCAAATCACTGGATTCATCTGGGAGAGCCTGGGAAGTGCTATAGCAAAACAGTATTCTGGAAACAGTGTGCTCCCGACTAACCACGTGACCCTTGGCAAGATGTAAGATCTCAATGCTTTAGTGTCATCTGTCAAAGGAAGATGGATAGAGTACCTTCTCTACAAGATCAGTGTGAGGAAAAACAAATGTTGCCTGACCCATAGAAATTAATACGTGTTAGCCATTAGTGTTTCATCAATGCTATACAATTGAAACTTAGTTTAAGTTTTAATGCAAGCTGAGGATGCAAACACTAGTGTCTACTTAAAAGGGAACTTCTGGGTGAAGGTACATTCTTACTGATGGGAATCTGAATTTATGGTCCAGAGTGGTCAAGTTAGAGAGGCTCAACCATAGCATAATCCTGTAACCCAATTGGCTAAACAGCTTCAGTTATTGCTTAATACATGTTTAGCTCTCAAGTAGAGCTTCCTAATTCATCAAAATTATGGGCTGCTGCCAGCTGATTCTTCTGTAAATACAACTGCTCTGTTGTACTTAAAAGAAAATCTTGACACCATGCCTGGTCTTTTCCCTTGAGTTCTATCTCCACTATTGGTCAGATAAATATTATTGTATTATTCAGTGGAACAATAACAAAAGCTACTACTTTAAAGAGCAACTCAATGTGTTCCAAGCTAAGTGTTTCACATATATTATCATTTCGCCCAAACCTTAAAGCAATTTTAAACATCAGATGAATATCTCAGGAAAGTGAAATTAACGTGCTCCAAATCACCCAGTCAATGAAGGGCAGAAGAAGCTAGGAGCCCAGGCTGGTTGCTTTCAAAGCCTGTTCTCTTAAAACACGACCCAGCCAGTTGTGTAATGCCTGCCTTAGGTAGCGGTTGAAGGAGGAGATCATAAACTCAAGGCCAGCCTAGGTTGCATACTGACACTCTAACAAAACTAAGGGAGATACAACTAATTTAGTGGTAGAACACATGCCTTGAATGTGTGATTCAGTGGATTCTGTCCCTAGTGCAAATAGACACTAGGGCAAATAGACCAAGGAATAAACAAACAACTGCTTAAGACAAACCCCAAAGCAACAAAACAAAGAGTCTACTCTCAAACTACAGTTTTGCCATCAAATCTCAAGCGTTACCGCCAAACTCTTAACGATGTTAGCAATCTTTCTTTCTACATCTTCCAACTTTCCAACAAACCTCTGTATTATCTCTCACTTTCTTGGCTTTCATTCAAATCCAAATACCATGAGTGCAAGAGTCACAAAAGAACCACATTCTGAGCACTTTCTCAACTCAAGCACAGTGACAGAGTGACACAAACAGATCACAGGAAAAGAGGACTTTCACTTCACGTTAGTGAAGGGCCAATAAAAATTAGCCAGAAGCTGAAACAGGCTGAATAATGAAGCCATGTTTTTCTAGTTAAAAAGCAGAGTGATCCAAGGTTGTATGATAAAGATGATTTATCATATCTATCCCTATAATCTAACTGTCATGTATAGTACACCTGCTACTGTATGCATGATAAGGAGTCCAGCACAGAAGTAAACCTGTGCAGCTAGATTAATATCAAAGTAATGTTTGGGAGCAAAGTTTGTTTGGGAGCAACATCCAATGGTGACCCAGAGCTCCAAGACCTGAGAGATCAAGGAGAATGTGATCAGAAGCTGTGAGATCCTGGTGCAATAGTGCCAACACGTTGCTGGGTGACAGAACAGATATACATCGTGGAATAAATCACATGCAACTCTAGGCAAGCTGCATGTGGACAATTTGCTCAGAAGCTTCAGTGAGTGGAGAAGAAGCAGGACCGAGTGTTAGGGGAACTGAGGGACTCATCAGCCCACAGCATTGCAGAAATGATAGGCCCACGAAGGTCAGCTGCTCCAGTCTTTATCAACTCAAGACTTGTCCACATCCCCAAGTGACCAATCTGTGTTTTGATGCTTACGATGATTGGACATTTTCCCTTTATCTTAATATTGATGATTTGTGTATCTTGTGTGTGCATGTGGATACATGTGCACATGAGTGCATTGTTCACTGAGGCCAGAAGAGGGTGTCAGATCCCCTGGAGCTCGAGTTACAGGCTGCTGTGAGCCACCTGATATAGGTGCTGGGTACTGAACTCAAATCTTCTCTCCATTCCCCCTCCCTTTATTTTTCATCAATTCAGTGTCAAGTTGGCCTTAGTATATGTTCTTGTGAACTTGAGAGAATGCTAGTTGTGATATAATCATATAAGAAAACTGGGAATGGATATAGGTTAAATTATGCACATGCGTTGAAGCTTTACAAATAGACTCATCAATAATTTTAAAACAACTTTGTAACAGATTAGGAATGGAATGCCAAGCAATGATGAATGTCTTGTAGCTCTCACCCCCAGTATATACACAATTTGGTATCATTTCCTTTTAAGCCCAGAGTGCCCCCCAACCCAAACCACATCATGTTTTCCATTCAGAAATGTAGTTGTGAAAATACAGAGGATACAAAGAAAGTAGTTCATAAGCATGAAGGCAGAACACCATGAACACTGTGCTTGTAGGCAGTAATACTTACAGAAATGTCATCACTGAAGTCAATTTCATCCAAATCAAGGTATTCAGGGGCTTCCATTATTCTTCTTTGTACATTTTGAGTAAGCTCAAATACTTATAATTTCCTGGATAAGGCAGAAGTAGAAAAGACAAGCTAAAGGTTAGTTATTTATAACTAAAAGTATTATCTCTATTTGAACAAACAAAACCAGAAAAGGTAATTGGGTCATAGCATTGCCCTGGGGCACATTTCTTCCCCCACAGTCAGGCTTTCCAAAAGCTATGAGCACAGCTCCTTCACAGTCCTGGGCATCACTCCCCAGGGAGCACCCATAATCCTTTGCTTTACTTGATTTGCTCTTATCTTTCTCCTGGGCAGTAATGGGGGTCAGAGTTTCCCTCTGTGATAAATGCTAGCCTTCAATGAAGCCCATACCCTGTTCTCACCATACCCTGGGTGAATATTTGAGCTTTATGGAACAACAATCTCCTGAAACTCTTAGGGAAACTGTGTTCAGGTATTTCTTGTGTGTATATACTTAGCGGCTATGTACGGAACAATGAATACCACATCTCATAGTAACTACACGGTACGAGGCAGATAGATACCAACTAATCAAAAGTAATGGCTATTTTAGAACTGGTGTGTTGAGTCTCAAATTTAACAAGGGAAGGGAGGAGATAAGAAAGGAGGTGGGGCTTAAGCCTAGATGTGAATTGAGTTATTGCAATGCCCTCTGCCTTAAGCAGCCTTGTCTGCTTAAGTACCAGAGTGACCTGACGCAGGCACCAGAATGTCCTCAGTCAGCACTTGCCTCAGGGCTGCCTGTGGCAATCCTTTAAATCTGTCAGGGTGAGGCACATCACTTCCCACTTCATTTTCCTATCACTTATCATCATCACCATCGGCAGTGACAGTGGCACCTACACACGTCAAGAACAGAAATAGAGATCTCCTGACGGTGCCTTGGAGTGCAATTATCCTTGTCAGCTCTCAGATACTGAAGAAAGATTATGTTTCCTGCAGTGCGTCTCTCTTATTACACAAATTGTCTGAGTCTTAGGGATCCACACGTGAGTAGCGTAAATGGTACGTGTCTCGCTTTTTTGACTCTGTTATGAAGGTGCCTTGCTGACCAAAAAGATTCCTGGACAGTGAAGGTGCATCTAGTCAGATGAAAATAAGCTTCTTCATACAAGACCAAGAGTCTAAGCAGGCTTTTAAATTCATATTATTGATACAAGATCATGCTACATAGCCCTGGCGGGCCTGAATCTGAGTAGACCAAGTTGGTCTCTACCTTACAGTGGTTCTCCTGTCTCTGTCTCTGCCTCTAAAGATTGCAAGTATGTGCCATCATTCCTGGCTAGCTGGTTTATTTTCTTAAAAGTAGAACTCTTATTCTAAGCATATCATTTTTAAAGATTTTGATCCATTATCCTTTTTAAGTCATGAAAATGATACAACTGTGCTACACAGAAAAAAAATCATACCTCAAACCTATGACCTAATTTAATTTTCCACATCTTCATTTCTTCTCTTTCCACATGCATATATCACTTACAGTCTTAATTATAATACAGAGCCATCCAAGAACAGATGAGGGTGTTATTGCAAACCCAAATGAAATGTTCTATTTATTATATATTGGTATAGTTCTGAAATCACAGTTTTAAAAGAAAAAAAAAGTTGCATTTGTAAAAACAAAATACAAGCTTAAAACCAGACATTTTATTATTGGTAAAAATCTAAAATTAGCTCTGAAACAAAGTGCTTAGACGTGAAAACACATGAACTTTCCCTGTAATCCTCACAGGACTTTTTAGAGGAACACACACATCCTTGTACTTGCAAATGACTCAGAGTAACTTTCTTTTTCACCCTCTCACAGGCTCTGAGACAACCTGGATCGTGAGTTTCAACTCATCGGCTAACAGCCTTCCTTCTAGTTTACATTCCTTCCCCTCAGTCTGTACTTCTGTGAAGAACTGTGTGCGGGTCCATAAGCCATTCCCATGGCTTCAGTAAAAACAATGATGACACTGGGTGTCACAACCAGGTATAACCAGAAGCAAGTAGCATCCTATTCCTATCTTGGATGGACTATATCTGCGGTAATTAAATGTCCAGGTGCCTGTGGGAGGCACTGATGCATGTGGGAAGTCCTGGTGATTGCTGGATGACTGGGTGTCTATGTGAGGTCCTGGTCCTTGAGGGATGACCAGTTGCCTACAGGAGGGCCTGGATCCTGTGGGATGTCGGAGGGTTGGGGGACTGTGGGATGCCCCAGGGCTTACAAGATACCAGAGAGCCTGCTCAGTGTCCAGGTTTGGGTGGTAAGGCCCAACTTTGGGTCGAACTCTCTCATGCTTCATCTCAGGCTAGTATGGGCCTGGTTAAAGTCCACAATCAGAGCAACTTTCTGCCTCCAAAGACCATGGTGAAACCTGCCATTCATGATCCTGCTATATAAGCTTGACTTAATTTTCTTTTTTTGTTGTTGTTTTTTTCTTTTCTTTTCTTTTTTTGTTTTTTTTGAGGGCACAGGGGTGGGAGGGTGGAACAGGGAGGAATGGGAAGAGGGTGTTATTGAGATACATTGTATAAAACTCAAATTAGTAATAAAAAGTATTATAAAAATGACATAAAATGATACAGGCCTGTGGCAAAGGAAGGAGAATGAAATTAGGTGAGAGAATTTTCTGTTTACCATAATTATACAATTTTATAACATGAAGAGACAGTTCAGGATAGAACAGTAATGTACCAGGATCACAGAGAGCACAAAAATACAAAGAAGTGATGAAGAAAGACACACTCTAGAGCTGGGAACTAAGCAGATCTTTAAATGCACAGAGATGCAAGATCAAATACAAACTGCAGATGAATTTGCCTTAGGCAATCCAATTAACAAGTAGTCATTGAATCCATTTTTGGTGTTCTGACAATAGAAAGGGCAACGTCCATGTAAATGTTGCCAAGCTAGCAGAATGGAAGTGGAGGGTGATCTGAATTGTCACCTCAAAGCAGGAAAAAAACCTTTATATTTGCCCTTAGAGGGTAAGGATGAGATTTTTCTTAACTCCCCAGAAGACAAGATGACTCAGCCTCTGGAACATCCCTTTGCTTCCTATGGAGCCATCTCCTTTCAGAAGGCTCGTTTTTTCCTATAACCCGGTTCCTTTTGGGTGGTTTCAATGTTTTCTCTCTTGAGGGGTCACTTTTGAGTGTATTTACATTGTCACTTTTAATGTGTGGAAATCCCCACAGTTTATCAGTTCTGGTCACGTTTCCAGCTGTTTCTTTTCGGTTGTCTTTGTGGTTATTACTGGGTCTCTCCTTTTCTCATGTGCCGTGTCCCTGGGCATCAGCATCCCTCTTTGAGACACTGGGCATGGGGTTGGTGAGGACACACCTTCAAGAAAGTGAGCTGGACTCTGGTTGATTTTCCTCTTCTTCTCAGTCCCCTCCCACCCACCAAGCATGGAAACCCAGAGTCTCTTTCCCAGCTGATGACATATATTCTCTAACAGAAAGTCCAAGAGCCAATGTCAAGTGGGACTTGTTTGATCCTAGCAGTGTCTTTAAAAAAAAAAAAGAAAAGAAAAGAAACAACAGCAAGAAATGAGTTGCCAACTTGTAAACCTTGGGTGATTTCACATAAAATTTTTTTATTTTGGGTTTTGCTTTAAAAATATCTAAGGTCTTAGGCTACAAGGGTCCACATTCCCAATAACCGTGGCTGGTTGCAGCTGAGTGGCAGATGTTCATAGTACCTACTAAGTGTGCACCCCACTCAGCAGACCCCTCCCAGGCTTCTCTGCTCAGGCCTGGCCTGCAACGCATTTAAGTTTGTATCTTAGAAGACATGTTGCAGAAAGGAATGTGGTTTTAAACAGTAAGTGCCACCACTACCCTTCTACACTTTTTAGTTGGTGTCTCCGGCCAAGACTGTTGACTTCATTTGTGTTCTAAAACTGAAATTGTTGTATTAAGATAATTCGAAAGTCATACCACAACAGCAACAAATCTTTTAACTTAACAAATAAACTACTGGCACATCACAATTTTTGCTTCACAGTCTCCAGTATTAGAGAAAGAAAAACCTTCACAGACATAATAAACTGCTACGAGGTAGGGATTATGTTTCCTTTCCTTTACAACCAGAGGGTGGAAAGGTCTCGCTTTCTTAGGACCGGATTTACATGGTAAAGGAGAAGGCAGGAAACCATTCCAATTGCAAGCCCAGAAAAAGACCCCAAAGCCTTCCTCCCTCCTGCTCAGAGCAGCAGCTTAGCTGTGAGCAGGCTGCCCCAACTCGGTCTGGCAAGATCAGGCTTCTCCCTAAGTGCAAAATATGTTTAAGGTCTTCAGAAAGAACAGTTCAGCTTTAGTCCTTTGCATGAGATTTCAGTTACTGGGAACCACATTTGGGCCCTTTTGGATCTCAGGGCCTCATCACATAAGTATAGACAGCACCACGCATCACCATCCCAGATGCTGCAAGCTACTGCCACTTGACCAAGCTTCCTGGAGGCTTCCTGGGGACTTTGTTCATACTGAAGCTTCCCTGTCCACAGCACACACCTCTGACAATCTGACACGTTTAGTGGGCTATTGCTGACTGACTGAAATAATCCCAATTCAGATTCCATTGAGCCTTAAGTTTCTCTTCACTGTGTTGTTATTTATATTCATGTAGGTATGTCTGTTGCATGTTAAAAAAAAACTTTCTGAAATATAGGAGAGAAGGTGCAAGTCGGACAGAGAATGAAAAGAAAAGAAATAGCTTGGAATCGTTTAGCTCTCCTAATTGGGTATAAAAACTATTATAAGAAGAAGAAGAAATATACTCAGATTTGGCAAATACAGTCAGGTAGTCGAGGCTTGCCTATGTCCAGAAGCTGCTGGGGACATCATGGTCCTCTTCTTTGCATGAGCCTGAGGAACTGAATGAAACTTTACTCAAACTCCAAACTGAAGCCTGACTTGCAAAGCACAGAGTGAAACGGAGAGCCAACTGTGAGTGGAGGTCTGTCGGACCCTGCTCCGCTCAGAGAGTAACTTTAGCTGCCAAGAGGAAACGGCTCCTGTGCTAAAGGGTCTGTCAAAGCTTTGTCACTTTCAGGGATGGCTCCACCACACCCGTAAGCTGGGAAAGATCTCTAAGTAGCAGCTAGTCAGATGTGATAATAAAATGTAGGCACGTTGTTAGAAACAGTGCCCTCTCCTCATTTCATGATTCGGGGAGGTATTTTCGTGTGTGTGTGTGTGTGTGTGTGTGTGTGTCTGGCAGACTGACTCTGAAAAAGTCATTCTAAATGAAGACTTGCAAAAATCTGTTGGGTAATGGCAGCATCGGTGGAAAAAACATGCAGTGGCCAACAGAATCTCTTTGAGAAACTGCTCTCGTGGTAATATACACATTCTGGTGTGCTTGGCTCATAAAAGGCACATTGAATTGTGACTACACTCACACATCACATAAATTGCTCTACCAAAATTCTTTTGAAAATGTATTGCCTCACTTCATTTATGCTGGAATTACACACACTTCTTCTCCCCTGTCAAAGTCTCTATTCCTACTTTTATGCACATATATTATGAGGCCGGGTAATTAAAAATAAGCTCGGCCTGTCAACATATATGAGCAGAGTATGCTCAGCGGTGAGGTAACTTCAGTTGATTTGCATGGAGACTCACTTCTTCAGCCTGTAATCCGCTAACACTTGGGGAAAGATCACCACTCCCTACACTCCCCGCACCCCTGCCAAATTTATACTCAGATACATTTTCAAATTGCAGGCCTGCACACAGACACTGTGTTTACTTTGTTCAATAGAAGAGCTGCAAAAATATTACAAACGAAGACCTGGAAGGCTTGGGTGGAAATGTCCCCAGTTGGCTCTGTGGCTTGGCTGGCAAGGAAGCAACTCATTCCAAATGTTGGATTCAGTTTCTCTTTCACTCTTTGATTCATCGATGGCCAGAAGCATGGCAGTTGCTAGATGCCTACTCTTGAAGCAGATAAATGATAGACACAAGAAATTTCTACTAGAAAGAGATGGTGCAAAGAGCGCCAAGGAGCACATCTGAGGAACAGAGAGAAAGCACAGGCCTGTGGTCTCCCCAGTTCTGCACTTATGGAACAGTCTGAATATACATGCTGGGTAAGACCACATGTTCCACATAAATGTGGAACATACAGTACAAGAGGAAGCAAGCAAGAAAACAAGCCATGTCAGTCCAAATGTAGTGCTTGCTATGATGAATGAATACACAGGAACTGGAGTCTGGTGTAACTGAGAGTTGGGCAAAGATGAGGGGAGTCCTGGGGGAGGGCTAAGTGCTCTAGACTCCTAACAGCATAGAAAAAGGCCTGGAAATGAGAACTCAGAAGGAGAATTTCCAAGAGAGGGTGAATTTCACACTCATCATTGTAGTTTTTCTTTTAGAAAGAGATCTGAAGGGTGAGGAACAGACCTGCGAAATAGACAGGAGTGGCCATGGGAATATTTCCAAACCCAGTGTGTTCTTAGGATATCAAGTTTTCCGGCATGTTTGGGAAACTTCAGTTGAGTATTTTGATAGCAAACAAAGGACATCCGTGTAATAGCAGAAGGGTGCTTCAAGGGAGAGGGCACTGTATGCTTCTCTCAGAGAAATATGGGGAGAAAACTGTATACTGGGACCTAGGACTGGATTAGGTTTTTTATGTGTATTTGTGGAGATGTGTTGTTGTGGTGTGTCTGGCACATGCATGTGTGTATGTGTGTGTGTGTGTGTGTGTGTGTGTGCGCGCATACATGTGCACTTTGCACTTATGCGTGTATACAGAGGCTAGAGGAAGATATCAGGTGACCTGCTCTGTCACTATCCACTTTATTCTCATGAGACTGGGTCTCTCACTGAGCCTGGAGCTAGGTTGGCAGCCCACAAGCCCCAGGGATTCTCCTGTGTCCACTCTCCATAGCATTGGGTTTAGAGGCTTATATCACCACACTCATTATTTCTGTGGGTACTGGTGATCCAAACTGAAGCTCTGACACATACAATAAGCTTTCTAACATGATAAGCCATATCCCAAGCCTATGGGTTTGGGTGTTTTTACATACATTTTCTATTCGCTTCATTTCATAAAGATCCTGCAGACAACATTTTCATAATCTCCACTGTAGAGATAAAGAAATCAAGGTTCAGAAAGGTTATGTAATTGCCTCACAGGCATACAGCCAGAAATACGGATTTTGAGCCAAGTACAGCCCCCATCCCTGTTAAGTTCTTGCCAAAGCTACAATGGTAAAGCAATTCCGCATGTGTTTCAAACATTTTCCTTTTCCAAATCACCTTCAATATGTGAAATGTGACTTTATTTTTGATAGTTCTGTGAGGAAAGGAAACATTGTGAATTATAATTTGCATTTATGCACTTCCAATATGATAGATGGCAAAACTCAGGAACATAGTAGCCAAGGTTCTGCATTGTAAAGTTGAGAGAAGGGAAGCTGACAGAGATCGTGTTCTTCCAGAAGGTTTAGAGCTCTTTTGACCTGCCCCTGGTTGCCTGGAAACATGAGTATGCTTTGAGCAATGTTTATCAGAATCACAGAAGATATTTCTATCCCTGGATTGTATTGCTCTGAGTGTTCAAGGAACCATAACACCAAGTTAGTTACTCATCTTTCCTATAGAGCCTAAGTAGAAATCTAGACACAATCATCACCATTATAAAGAATCACAGAAACGCTGTCAAACACATCATACACCAACTTGTATGGAAGATATGGAAGTTTATTCCATTATCAGTTAGTTAGTTGAATAGTTCAACTTCATCTTTAAGAGAAGGACTTATAACAGTCATTCTTTTTTTTACAATGGGTGAAATTAGAAAATTCATGGATCACAAAAATATGTGTTTTATTAATGAGATTGAGAATCTTATTATGAATGTACTTAACCTGCAGAGCAAAACTCAAAGCTAGGCCTAACATTAAGTGCTATAAAACTTTACACTGGCACCATTGATGCTTTTGCTAATGAGGTCACCTGTAAATAATTGTTACTGATTACCAATGAATTGTTATTTTATCACATAACTAAGATCTATTGGTTTTACAACGTATGATTATCCTACATTATGTCTTATTGAAAAAGCAATTAAGACAGTATTGTAGTAGGAGAATTCTCGCTAGAGATCAGATTTCCCTGATAAATCTCTGTAAATATTGGTCTTTTAAAAAATAATTTTAACCCCTGATTTAACAGCTTAAAATTGTTACTAATGATCTGGGGTGAATTTGTGATTTCTGAAATCAAATACTAAGAATCCGTTAACTTACACTAAAGCATTAGTGATGGGAAAGACCTTAGTTTATCCTTAGGGTAGATACACATATTTACCTTCTTTCAGATCTGTCTTGTGCCTATGTACATGATTTAGGACGAGTAGTACATTTAAAATACCTCTTGAAGATGGGAAGAGTCCATGTTCATAGAAGCTGCACCAGAGAAGGTAAAATTTAAAAAAAATATATAAACTCACAACAAAGTAAAAATATGTTGTGTCCAGTTCCTCATGTTACCTCTCATGAAAGCAAACATATAGGCTGGGATGGACCAAGACAGAATAAGGAAACCAAGATAGCTCATAGCTGAGTAACTCTTGCAGCAGAACTAAGAGAATATATATCTCAGACAAGAAAAACAAACACAACATTCTTCTCGCTTTCCAAAAATTTAAAGACCAGCAGCTAAGGAGCATTTGACTTCCAAAGAATGCTTTCAAAGAATGCCAGGCTCAGAAAGGACTTGGTGATCAATGACACGTTGAATGGACTAGAATGGAATAGGAAAGGGTGCTTTGTATAATCAAAGTAAGGCCAGCAAGAAATTGGCCAGCTAGAAGTCTGGTGGGAGCCATGAGAGAGGAAATTAGAATCCTGCATTGGCCTTAGTGAAAGATGCTGTGTGGTTAGCGATGAAGTCAGTGAACACCTCCAAGGTTATGCCAAGTCCTCCCAACTGTCCTGATCCACTTTTACTCACCAATGAATGTGCTACCATGGCAGTGTCCGCTAACTCTCCCCCATCCTCAGTTCTGGTGTCTAGACACCAGAAAGAATTTGGCAAGACAATATAACTTTTCAGGAGAGAAAATAGAAGTGAACAAGAGAGTTAAGATGAAAACAATTAGAAAGAGAGAACTATGCATCATTCAGTAAGCACGTGATTCTTCATCATAGACAAAAGCATAACACTTCCCAAGGACAAAACTATGATCTGATGAGGCCAAATCAAGATGAGGATGTCTAAGAAGAAAACAAGAACATTGCTGGCACTGGGAAGTCAAGCTGGGCCTAAGCCAGCCATGTTTCGCACTGTTTTCTGGACAGAACTGTGGAATGATCTGGAAACCGGACCCTTAGATACTATAGGAAACAATCCAAATCCAAGTTCCAAATTGTTTACACACCTGAAGTTTCATGCTTTATTCTTAATTTTGCAAAAGAAAAAAAAAGACATAATTTCTACAGTGGGTTTATTCGTTTGGCAATTATTATTGACAATGTATGGAACACAGATGGCAAACCTGATTGCTATTTTAGAGGGAAGCAGACACGGCAACAGCACACACAAGGAGCATTGAAGACGACATCTTGAGTCAGTTATATTGGCTTTATTCTGATCGTTTATGAGGATTAAACTTTGGAGCAACCCTAGACAAGTGGTTCTCAAGCTGCGCCATGCATGATAATCACCCAGAAGGTTCATTAAAACATTGTTGTGTTCAACCCAGAGTTTCTGATTCAACAGGTCTGAGGTGAGGCCCCAGAATCTGCATTTCTAACAAGTTCCTGGGTCATTCTGTTTCTTCTGGTCCCAGAACCGCCTTTGAGACCCACTACTTAAGATCAATGGCTGTTCGTACTTTGGCTACATCTGCACTTAATTAAAAGATGGTGACCTCTTCCCCACATCCTCCATCTCTCCAGATGTTAACTTCATTATACAGGATCCATGCCTGGTCCCCTCTGATTAAACTGCCTCGGTGGACTCAACTAAGCATTTCCCATGAAGACCACCCGGAAGTCTCAGAAGGTCTTAAGTCCGAATTTTTTAAAAAAAAATTTCTGTGTCAAACAAGGGACACACCAATAGTGCACAGACCTTACAGAATTGTGGCTTTGGTTTCTTAGAAATTTACTTTCTCTGCAGTTCTTCATAGCAACTAAGATATTCAAAGTCTTTTCTGTAAATGATATCCAGATTTATAATTTTTTGATAATATTTTTAGAGCAAGCCTCTTAATTTCAAGAGATTTATTCACTAGAACTGCAGAATAATCCCCAGGTATATTGCTACAGAAAGAAAGTGAAAAAAAATTTTAAGAATTAGATTTAAATGTACTGCATTGTTCACAGATTTTTGCATCTATATTTAAAATAAGTATTTACTGTACCCTAAGAGTTTAAGCAGCTGCAATGAATAGCTACAAAAAACATTTAAAACCTGCCCATCTAATTTGAATTAGAATTATAATGTGCTTTTAAAATTGAATCCAAATCCAGGAAGCAAATAATTATGAAGATTTTTAAAAATAATTTCTTGTCATTTGTGAATGTACCCATTTAATGTACAAATTCAGAAATAATTTATCTATAAAATCAGTATTTTTTCTTTTCTGAAGAAAAAAAATGTAGTTTTTATGTTTATAGACATACGTAAGGAGAATGGGCTATATGCCAAGAGCAACCGAATATCTGTACATTATATACACTCAGAGAATTTGACTAAGCAGATATCAATACTTTAATTCAATACTTTTTATCTAGCCCTATTTACTAAAGACTTAGCGTAAGGACACTGAATAAAATCTGCTCCCAGCTTGCATGAGATACTACGACTAAAACTTCAAACACTGAGCACCCACATCTACCTAATGCACTTCCAATAAGTCTGGAGGCTTTTCAGGGAAAGCACAAGATGAAAACACAGTTTCCTCAGGAGTATCTTGAGGAATTGACCTAGGAAGTGTTGACCTCTGTTTCAACACTGTTGCTTTTTAAATACAGCACATTGCACAGAGTAAATACTTAACATTGTATTCATATCAAACTCATTTACAAGCTAATTATCACTGACTTTCTTTAGAAATTCTACATTAAAAATCACAGTGTTGTCCTAAGTAGTAAATGTCACGATGGCTATTTTTCTTCAGTTCCTAACAACTTAGTGTTCTTATTTCGACTTGTAAAATCTCTCCTAGAAATCAGTTCCTAGAGCAGCCAATTTTCTAGCCATCTTTTCTGAAACTGCAGTTATGCCCTCAGGCGACAGGGCTTGCTTTCCAGGGCTTCAGTGAGTCTGTTCATTCGGTCATTAAGCATATGGAGATAGAATGATGCCTCCGGGCTGTGGTGTGGATTTTTCCTGTGTGACTCCACAGAAGGACACCAACTTGATTTTGTAATTAACCAACATAAGCAGGAAAGGACTAAGAGCAGAGAAGCCAGAGGAGAGGGCTGTGAGAACAGCTGGAATAAAGATGCATGCTGCCAAGTCCTTCAAGAAATAGACTACGATAAAGTGAGAAACCCAAAGAACAGTGATCAGCAGCATTAACAAGATACTAAACTTGGCCCCTCGAAGAACCTCGGTCTCTGAATCATCATCTCCAATCCAGATGTCACCATATGTCTTCCTCTTCTTCTCGACAAGGAGGAGAGCCATCCAGAAACAGACAAACACTAAGAGGGCTAAAGGAAGAATGTCAATCAAAACTAAAAATATTTTCCCATAGTAAAACTCTACCTGCTCACTTCCAAAGCTAGTTAAGCAATCCAGGTAAATTCTGTTAGTAGACAAGGAGGGGCCTGCTGTATCGTTTCCAGAATTCGGGTGTTCCGGTTTTCTAGTATATATCAACACTGGGATAAACACCACCACACCAGCCACCCAAAGTGCAGAAATCCCCTTCAAGCAGTACTTCTGTTGGTTCAGGTTTGCAGCCTTGCTCAAGGGGTGGACAATTTGGTAAAGCTTCTGGTGGTAGAACAACGCAAAGTGTAACATGAACCAGATGGCCAGGGACGTAGTCAGGGCTTCAGTGAAGTGCAGAACTTTGCAGCCAACCGAATCCAGCAAGATCCCAGAAGAGTAAACGATCTTCAGGATGTTCACCACAAGGTTTTTAATAAGGTGGACAATCACGAGGCTGATAATGAGTAGAAAGGATGTCTGCAGGCCCCCGGCGATGCACTTGCTCGTGGTATAAAATAGACATGCATTTCCTACGAAGCTCACGAGGATGAGAACGGCACAGGCGATGACCTCAAGTGCGTCTGCAGACGGCTTCATGGTAGAGGCTCAACTGTGACTACAGATATCGGCTCTGCAGCTTCAGTCATGAGGCTTCCTGAACTGCTTGAAGAGGTCTTTACTGACACCGGCTGAGGGTTTTCTACCCCAACTAGGTGGATGAAATCCTACACTGGTACGCGGTTACTGTTCCAGCATAGTCTGTAACAGAATTGCTTCAGTGCCTGGCTGTTGAAAACAAAACTGCTTCCCAAGAGAGTTCCATTTTATCCTCTGCAGAGACTTTTAAGGATGACGAGAAAGGTGCAGGCACCATCGTGTAATTAAAAATTCTCAGAAATCTATTTATGGTGCTGTCAGGCTTAAATGTGTCATTCCTCTATAGGAATGATCCCTGCTCAGCAACCATAATGGAGGGCAATAAACTGACAGCAGTGAAGGAAAGGTGGCCAGAGGTTGAATTCACCACAGTTCATGCACAAAATAATGTCTAAAGAGCAAACAGGGCAGATTTCAAAATAATGAGTGACAAATAAAGAATGAGAGTAATCACACGAGAGAGATTATACAACAACACATAGTGTTTTGACTTCTCTATCATTTGTGCATTTCTGCAAAGCAGGAACACATCGCCTGTTCTAATGACCTCATGGGATTGTTGGGGATACAGGAAAAGATGGGAGAAAATGTCTGCGAGAAAAGCAGGGAAGGAAAATGGAAAGAAAACTGGGAGAAGCAACCGGGGAGAAGAAGGGAAACAAATAAACATGGGTTCTTTGCTCACAACCAAATCACCCAAACGTTTAACGATTGGGCAGTGATTAGTGAAAGTCTCTTTTCCAGAAGGGATGGAATGACTTCTCTCCTAAAGGTGATGGGATCCCACAGAGCAAGGGCAAGAACATGATGAATAAATACCTGCCATCTCTGCACACCTTGGATGAATTCTTGTTTCTCAAGTATGTCATAATGGTCCATTCTGAGGACGACTTACAGTTGTGTATCATTTAGCAGACGGGCAGTGTTCTGAGAAATGCTGTTAGGACTCAACAGTTAGTTACATGTTTTTGTCGCTGTAAGTGTGCACGATAGAGGAACTGCACAAACTGAGATGGGTGTGATGGAATCCCTTCCTTGAGCAAAACTGTCCTGCTAGGGTGTACGGCTGTGCTTCACTTGTACTGAAAGGGCGTGTGGGTTCTGTCATCAATCATCCTACCCTGGACTGTGTAAACATATGCTTCTGCCTGATCGAGTGGTATGCTGGAGCTGGCTGACACAGGCTCGAGCACTTGTGTCCATTTCTTTGTAATTCCATGTTCAGTGGCTCCATGTTGAGAGTTTACAGTTAGCCAGGGTGAGTATATGCACATAATGAATATATAATGCTACAAAACTAGGTGATATCACAAATCAGGGCCTGCTCCTATTTATTTATTTATTTTTAGTATAACTTTGGTCAAGCCAGAAATTACAGATTACAGAGGTAGGAAATTAGCTGATCTATATCTACACAATGATAAGGTCAGTATTTGGCATCTACCTGTCTTTTCCTCCGGGGTATGGGAAACTCCTAGTGTGCACGAGATAAGAGGTTTATGATATAAGCAAGTAGGAATTCTGGGCCCTGTAGTCTGTGGGAGTGGAAAGGAGGCTGGAGTTGACACTTTCCTATTAACTCCATGTTTCCTCTATTGACAGCTAAGATACATAACTTAGTGCTTACAGTTAATTTTCTTTCCTTAGAAACATCGGTCAGTGTCAGGCACAAGCATGATTGTAGCAATATTAGTAGTAACAATCATGCATTATTATGAACTATAAATTACTGACCACTGACTTAAACAAGGTATACTATCTTGCTTTGCAAACTTAATATTATTTAATCCTTAATATCATTCTCATTTCAGTAATGAGGAAATAGAGTACCAGGCAGCAAACTGTTCAGAACTAGCAATTGATTAAGGAAATCTAATGTTATAGTTTGAATATGAAGTGCTCTTCCCTCAGTGGTTCACACGTTGAAGGCTTTGTCCCCAGATGCTGGTGCAAAGAGGAGGTAAGCTGGAAAGATTGGGATGATGACTCAGTTATCAAAGTGCTTGCCATACAAGCATGAGGACCTGAACTTGGTCTCTAGTACCCACAGAAAAAAGCCTGGCATGGTGGTGCATGCTCACAATCTCAACACTAGGTCCTAGGGGCTCACTGCCCAGCCTAGCCTAATCAGCAAGCTCCTGAACCAGCGAGAGACTCTGTCTAACAAACAAGGGAGATGGCTCTTCAAGGATGACTCTTGAGGTTTGCTTCTGGCTTCTACACACACACACACACACACACACACACACACACACACACATATATATATATACACACAATGGGCATCTGCATCCACACCTACACATGTGTGGGTGTGAACGAACACACATATACACCCACACATTCACAGGCATCTTCAGATGATGATCTATTGATGAGCTCATGGCTAAATGGACACATTAGAGGGTACAGTCTTCAACCATGGCCTGGAACCTCTGTGGAGTAAAGTCCTCTATTTAGGTTGTGTTCTCCGCTATTTCGGTCCAGCAGTGAGAAGCTGACTAACAGACTGGTGTGATTGGTTCTCACCACTTCTCCACACACGCTGGCGAACTACATACTTTCTGTTGACTACTATCAGTCTCTCCTTACTGATTTATAATTGTTCCATCCAACAGATGGGAGCCTATAAATTTACTTCTTTGGAGGAGAGAGTCTGATTTATACAAGCCATGCAGCTTTTTGAGTAGCAACTAGTATTTTCCTTTCTCTTTCAGTATTAGTAGGTACAGATGCTCACAGTTATGAACCTCATAAAGAACTCCAAGCAATCTGTACAACGGTTTATGATGCCTTACTTGAAATTAAAAATGAAAAACAAAAACAAAACAAAAAAACAAAAAGCCCTGCTGCATCCAGCAACCACGAGCCCCAGCAGTGCCAGTGTTTAAGCATAGGCATAATGAGCAGTCAACCAAGCTCCAGCGGAGGGCCACACATGCAAGAATATTTACGGTAGCAAAAATCAGCATAGATTGGGAAAATGAGACACAGAGTTGAATAGGAAAAGAAGGGGATGGATTTGAGAGCAACTGGGGACAGGGTGTACATGACACTGAAATCACCAAAGAACAGATGAAATGTATTCTAAAACAAGAAAGAGTGACCTTGAAGATTTTGCAATATCTGAGAAAACTCCTATTTGATCTTGCCAAGTTGCTAGGAAAAGGATTCCCTTTTCCCATATTAACCTTTTAGGGAAACTTGTTTTCCCAAGTATGCTCTCTTCCTTTACCTGACCATAAGAGATGATCCCATGTTACAGTGTGAATGTTTTACCATTCAGAGATTTCCATCAAATATCCAAGTTTATCACTCTTCAGCTCAATCTTCATTACTGCTCTAGGACACAGATAGAATGTAGCTAAGGACTTCAAATAGAGTAGCAAGGATGACCAGTGTTTCAATTTCCAATAAAAATCCTCATTTGCATCTATGACTAGCTCCTTGTTTGGACCTGTAAGTCCTACTAAGAATTACTCTAATACTCTCATGCAACACTCCAGGTTCTCCAAATTCTTCCAACCTCTGAAATTACTACTATAAGAACAAAATATTCAGAGGAGGAAAGTAAGATGGTTCGGTGGGTAAAGGCACTTGCTGCTAAGCCTGATGACCTGAGTTTGATCCCCATGACTCACATAGTGGAAGGAGAAACTCAACCCCAGCAAGCTGTTCTTGGACCTCCACATGCTCATCATAGATCGCCATTGGGAGCTTCAAAGAATCTTGGGACTCCTCTTAACTAGAGACCATTTGTTTGTTTATGTTATATGGGATGGTAAGAGGTAAAATGAAACACACACACACATATACACCACACACATACACACACACACATAAACACACACACACACACACACATACACACCACACACATAAACACACACACACACACACACACACACACACACACACACACACACACTCCAAGTGTATAAATGTAACTTGCTAAATTAAAAATATTTAGAGAAGAGAGAGATCCACATGGGAGGTATTATTTTTAGTTCCAAGTCAGAGACAAGGTATCCGACAAGGTATCTATCTGTCTAACTGGTGGACGATGGTGTCATTGAACTGCAGGCCACTTTGCTTTGTCTGTTTTGGGTAGGGAAAAGGAAGAGGGCATCACGGAGGTGACTGAGTTGTAATTCAAGGCACTGAGAAATCTGGA
This sequence comes from Cricetomys ansorgei, assembly GCA_026225945.1. Lineage (NCBI taxonomy): Eukaryota > Metazoa > Chordata > Mammalia > Rodentia > Nesomyidae > Cricetomys > Cricetomys ansorgei. The sequence continues at coordinate 8,849,196 of JAMJFZ010000242.1, forward strand.
TGCTACCCAAGGATCTCCAAGGACCACATCAATGAGTTTCTTTAGCAGAAAGCCCTTTCTTGGAGTATATGCATGTCCTGGAGCAAAAAGGGTCCAGGAAGCAGTACTGCATCCTCTATCAAGGAAGGTAACTGTGGTTACCAGAAAGTGGGGGGAAGGGATGAAAAAATATTACTTTGAAAACCAAATACTGGTTCTGCCAACCCAACATCACTGAGGTCACTTGAGAACTGAGGAGTTCAAAGGTTCTCTATGGCTTCCATTTATTTTGGCATTGGATTTAACAGAAAGGGAACTAAAGGAGAATTTATATGGCGCAGGCTATGTTCCAAATCTCAAACTGCTAAAAGTTATTTAGATTTTACTTCAACTCACACTCACATGGAAAGCGGTTCAGATGTAAATGCTTTCCGTGTGGCTTAAGGCAATCTAGGTTTCCTCAAATGCACATGTGAAGTTCTAAAGATTTTTGCCTGGAAGTTTAAAAAAAAAGAAGGCTCCTCTTAACTAGAGACTGCTGTCCGTTTATGTGATACTGGGGTAGGAGGAGGTAAAATACAACATGCTGCCTTCATTTGGGCATTATGGCCTCACAGTAGTGCTACGGTAAATTCACAAGCCGTTAAATTGAGCATGTGATATAAATAAAGGACACAATGATACACTAAATGCTATAACGATAACATAAGGATAAATGATAAATTACTTATATGTAAATATATAATAAATAAACAAATGATAAAATAATAACATAATTAAAAAGATGACACACCTGAAATCAGATTCTACATCTGAATCTGAACGAGGGCACCGATTTATTTCGATGAAAGCAGGGATGGAGCACAAGAAAAGGACGATGCTTCTGCGCAGAGCTGGGCGACTTTTGCAGGACCGTTACTAAAGAAAGACGCCACTCAAAACTGATTCTTTTGCCTTGTAACCAGTGGCTGCCTAAAGTTATTCTCAATTCTCCGCAAGACTGTGATTGTGAGACTAGCCAGGGTAGGACTAAAATGCCTAAGCCCAAATTAGAAATGAATGGAGAACTTCAGGCTGGATGGGGCCGGAGCAATTAAATGGTAATTGCTTTTTAGATACACTAATGTTGTTAATTATATTACTGTGCTAAGTGCTGGGAAATGTGGGTAAGAGCTCCAGGCCACTCTGGTGGGAGAAGGGAGCTAAGATTTATTAAGCCTGGCAAGGATGTAGACCCTTCACATACATTATCTCTCGAAATCCTTACAACAACCCTACGAGGTATTAGATCCAATAAGGCCGAGTGACCTGATCAGTTCCACTTGGTTAGGGACTGAGTCAAGAATCCTGTCAGATTTGCGGGGCTCCCAAGAGCAGCGGGTTTGGCAGGGCCTTGAGTAGAAATAGAAATTGCTGACTTCTGGATATACTGGATTCAATAACTGGGGGATGGAAACGTGATAGCAGGGAAAGATGAGAGAATCTGAGGAGTAGACCATGAGGAAAACATCTCCAAGTGTGAGGACCCTGGAAGTGGAAAGGAAGAGACCCAGACAGGAGAGGTGTGTAGGCACAACCTGGGTTAGACTCATCAGAACACAAGAGGCCGGGAGGGAGGAGCGTCCCACAGACACTACAGATCTCAGGAGCTCATCTCCTTTCTTGGACACTTTGTTACTGTGGTTGGGAGGTTGGGGCTGGGGTGGGGATGGACCCTCTAGACCTCTGAGGTTGCAAAGCCTTTACTAGAAAGTAAAGCGGGCAGAGTAGTTTTATATACCTGAAACTTTCTAAGCCAATCTATCAGACTGGCAAAGTCTGTTAAAGAATTGCTCTCAGAAACTAAATCCAGAAGACCTGGGGTAAACTCTGCATGGACTAAAAGATTTGGCCAGTCTGTCTGCTTTGTCTCTTAAATTTCTAATGGGAGTTTCTCAGAGACATTACAACATAAACAGGCACGAGTATGCGCACGTTTATATATCCAACTCATACTCACTGGTGAATATATTCTTATATTGCACGTTTACTCACTCACTTAGAGAGGTATGACATGATTCTAGAAGTCAAACCAAACTCAGAACCTGTATAAATGTTGAAGAGTCCTAGATGACGGCTACTTTTTGCCAGTGTTAGCTCCTAAAGATCACGTTCCTAGTAACAGAAGGACTTTCTGCTTGTGATAAGAAGATTCTTCTTCCTGGATCTTTACTAAAGACTAGAATTCCAAGTATTTTCTTTGAGCAGAATCTCAGCCCCTTGACAAGAAATTGTGGAGAATCCTCCCTAACTTGGATAAAAACAGATTTCAGGCCTGAGTGCTTTTGGTGTCTGTGATGATTAATATTAAGTGTCAATTTGACAGGGTATAGAATCACCCAGGAGATGACCCTCTGAGCACGTCTGTAAGGGATTTTCTAGATTTGAGTTCATGGAGGTAGAAACTCCCATCTTAACATGCACAGCACCATTCCATGGACAGGGTTCCTAGACTGAATAAGAAAGAGGAATCTTGCTGAGCATGATTAGGAATTTCCCTCTGCTTTCTGACTTTGGAAGCAATAGACCAGCTGACCCAGTTTCCTGTCACACTCCTTCTCTGCCATGACAGACTGTATCCTATGGAAGTATAAGACTTGAACTCTTTACTTCAAAATAGTAAACCAACCAAATGAAACTAACTCAAAGCCAGGGGAAGGCAAAAGAAGTTTACATTTATTTAATTAATTAAATTAATTAATTTGTGTGTGTGTTTGTGTGTATGTGAGTGTGAGAGAGAGAGAGAGAGAAAGAGAGGGGGGGGTCAGAGGATTAACTCTCAGTATCCATTCTTCCCTCCCACTTTGTATGATGCAAGGATTGAGCTCAGGTTGTCAGTTCTGTGCATAAGTGCCTCCATCCACTGAGCTTTTCACCAGCCCGGCAACAGGAATATACTATTTTTCTTTCTTCATGATACCTACATCTTATTAGATCCTCAAATTAAACATGTATATTTGATTCAAGTTCAACACCCATTTTCCCTTCAGGATGTAACTCTCCCATGTCAAGTTTGGAGTAAGTAGCTAGCTAGGATCATCCAGATCCCTCATCAATTGTACTCAGCATACCAGGCCTTAGGAAAAGAACCTCTGCTGCTGCCAAACCAAGTCCCCTTCCATGGAGAAATGGCAGCTGGTCCAAGTGGCAAGACAATATGCAGATGATTGGCACTGAGTGCAACCAAGTCAATAAGAGAAGTAAGCATGACCCTGGTACCCAGCACCTCAGTTAAATGTTTTAAACACAGATGCTTTCCTTCTTGGCTGCATCTCTTGTCTGGGGCTCAAACCCTCACCAGTCTTTTCAGAGACAGGATTAGGTATGTTTAGAATGGAATTATTGCAGACATCTTACAGAACTCCATCTCTTACGGTGAAACAAGCCGAAGCACACGCTGCTTTGCTATTTAACCCATTTGTGTGTGTTTAGTATCATTATGAAGGGGGAATCGCCAAGGCCACTGGATGTGGTTCATGTGTAGTTCAGGCTCGCTGGATGCTCTGGTTCATTCCATCAAACCCTAACTGAGTTCTTGGCTCCTTCCATCTTCGTTATCTAGTGAAAAGTAGATATTTTCCAGCTCTCTCTTCCCTGAGTTAATCTGATTCTGAACTTGGTAACTATTATACATTTGCATTCCCTGATGTTAAGCATTCCATTTCAAACTGAAATTCCCCCTTCGGATCCACTGCAATGCTAGTCAAGTCAGTACTGTCAGTCCTCTGGAAAGCTCTTGAGTTTAACGGAGTGGAAACATGGCTCTTTATCATTGTTCTTTCTACTTAATTCCTGTCATCAAAAACTGCTCAAGACTCCTAAATCTCCAGTGCACCCTGTGTGCTGAGCCACAGTGACACCCTTTGTAGTTTTAGCTGCTTTGTATCTCAGTGGGCAACCAAACCCCCTATTCTTGTCAGATTTCTAGTCCATCACCCCCAGCCCAAGCATTTAAGTGACAGAGACTCCCTGTCCTCACCTAGGAAACAGGAACTTTGAGAGTTCTGTGAGGATACTCTGAGGGCATCCTGAAGATTAAAAGAGCTAATACAAGGAAAGTCCTTATAATACCGGCTGGGAACAAGCACCCAGTGGGTGCTGTTACTGTCGTTACCATGCTTATTGGATTAAAAGGTCCTTTTCAGGTAGATATACAAAATGACTCAATCATTCAGACCAGTGATGACTAGGAAGTCACGACTTTCTCAGTAGGAATTCAGAACTCACACACAACCCTCCTTTTTATCTTTAAATAAGTTCAGTCCCCAAGAGTAGAACATTAACAAGATCATTTTAATGGCCAGTATTACTAGCAGAGAGTTCCAAATTCACTTTTTTCTTTAATTACATTCATGTAGTCAATGGTTAAGGTTGGTTTTGCTAATACAGGCACAAATGATCGCCCCCTCCATCTATCCCTGCTGTCAGTAGAGAAGCCAATGAGAGAGAGACAGGGGATCAAATGATGCTGACTGACGTGCTACTCTGGAAGCCCAGGGGACTGGAAGAGCAAACATGCTGAAAAAGAACCATGCTGGAGACCTTTAGAACACGCTGTGGTTTTCATGAGGGGGTGACAATTATTCTACGCTGGGAATCTTAGTTATCCCGCCTCCAAGTGTCCAGGTCACAATATGATATGAAAGACATTTCATATGATATGGAAATACTCATGAGCTGACTTTCTATTCCCTCCCAATCCCTGCTTACAATAGCATCTCGCTGCATCCATTATTTTTATTTGGATTCTCATTCGACTTGAGTCTCCACTTCCACCACAAGTACTGTGCCCAGGTCAGCAGCGGCGAGGAAATGAGGCCCTTTTGGCTGGACTAAATCAACATCTTTGGAATCTGACGGATGCAGGAGGATTCAAACCGTTCTCTAGCACAAAGCAAACAAAAAATGGGAGCAGGCTGGGAAGTGAAAACGCCAAGCTTGCCAAAGATTCAGGATTCCTGAAGTCAGAGACTAACTGGAGTCTGGATAACTGAAGCACACAGCAGGCCATTTCAAAAGCATCTAAAGAGTCACAAGAATATGTAAACAAAGATAGTGAGATAGAGCTTCCTGAGCAGATGATCTGCCTGTCAGAGAGCACGGACTGGTTAAGATGATGAAGCCCAACAGTGTAAACGTCTTTTAGGCGAGGTCGACTCTGCCATCCATCTACCGTAAGGCGAACTCAATGAAGGTTGCTACATAATACGGATGCGTAGTTCAGTACAGAGAACTGCCGTCAAGTTCATCCCAGAGATCGGATGTACATTTTATTAAATACAAATACAGACCATGAAGACTTTTTTTTTTTTTTTTTTTTTTTTTTTGCAATTGCAAGGCGGTTTCTCAAGACAATTCCAAATAGGTAATTAATTGGCTGATTTGTTTATTTATGTATCTATTTTGACTATTTATTCTAAAAGCTCAGCACTATGTTATATTGGCTTCATTTTTTTAAATGTGGTCTTCTGAATCCTCTCTTGGTTATTCATAGATAGGTTTCTATGATCATACCTTTGCTTGAGTATATTTACAGACACTACAAAATAAAATTTAGTGTTAAATTTAAACTTTAAACCCCCCACTCCCGCAAAATAAAGAACAAACAACAACTCTGCATTCTCTTCATTTCCAGCGACCGCTTCCAGTTAGTCCGGGAGCCAGAGACACCAAAGCACCACAGGGCAAGTGACTTACCTGCTTGACTTCTAAAGCACCCAGTTCTGCATTTTGGTACAATTACACCCATTCTAAACATAGGACGATGGAGGCAGAGTTCAACAGTCATTAATTCTCAGAACAGTAAGTGGTGGAGAAAGAATTACAATCCACATGAGGAAAGAGCCTAATAGGGTAATATAGGTAGTCCTGGGTGCTGGAGTTGGTAAGCAGCAGCCATTTTCAGCTCAGCAGCTAACACAACTCTATCTACTTGCCTGACGTTCAGGAACCAGGCTGTGCAGCCTGGCAGATAGAGGAGCCCAAGCTTCACCCAAGCTTGCAGGTGCCCTGCTCAGAGGGGACTGCTGTGGGCATCCAAAGCACTTTCACAGATCTGCTTGTTGGGATGTTTTCAGCAGAAATTTCACTAAACATTATGGTCCCAATGAACCAAATGCAACTCTTACATCAAAATGCGAATGAAGGTGGTAGAGAAAGGCATGGTTATGTATGCTGTGGGTCGGTGTTTTCCTATTTGTGAATAAAAAAAAAATATACCAAGCACAGATATCAACCTGACTGCTGAAAGATTTTTTTTTGTTGGGGCTGCCACTTGTCCAGAACAAAAGGAATCCTCATACCATGAGGCCTTCCTCTTGAAAAGCTGAAAGTGTTACTCTCTGTGGCTAGCAATACATGTTCAGGAATAAAATCTTCCTTCAAAGCCTGAAGATCCTTAGGCTGCTTATCACTGAGGTGTATGTGTATGTGTATGTATGTGTATGTGTGTGTGTGGGTGTGGGTGTGCGCGTGTGTGCACATATGTGGAGGCCTCAGATACTTTTCTCAATTGGTCTCCATCTTATTTTGCTGTGATAGGGTCTCTCATCTAGGCTAGCCAGCCAATGAGCTTCAAGTTTTCATCTGTCTCCACATTCCCGAGGCTTCAATTACAGATCACACAGCCACACCCATTTCTTATGTAGGTGCTGGGGATCGAACCCAGGCCCTCATGTTTGCACAGCATGCACTTTACGGAATGAACTATTCCCCCCAGCCTCATTAGTGAGCTTTTAGAGGCAAATTATTCTTTACTTTTTCCAACTAGGAAGAAAGTTAACCCACATTACTGATAACCATTATAGTTCTCTCATAATTTCTAATTAAGCAAAAGTGTTCACCAATTCATTAACCTTTCAGGAGAAAGTCATAGTGGACCTTCAAATTATAGTTATTTTATTCAAGGTCTACAAATCTCATGTTTCCTGGTGAAATATGACATTGGATAAGAAACCTGCTCAATAATTTAAATGCCTAAGCAGTATTTTGATAGATCGGACTTAATAAATTTCTAATGTCTGGACTTCACGGCGCGATCAAATGCGTTATTTGGGGCTCAAATGGTTTATTTTCCTTAAAACCAAATTAGCCTTGAAACTGTTATTTGAAAATAATTTTCACATCTATCTTAATTTTTTTTAATCTAAGCAATTTTATGTGACAAACTGTTCTTTTAAAATCTCACACGAAGCTGAATTTGTTTGAAATAAGATTTCCAACACTAGGTTCTAAGAAACTATTGAAAAGTCAGCCATCAAGCTTATTTTTCTGAAATTGGTTTGTTTCCAGAAAGACACGCATTCTGAGCCTTAGATGAGTTAATACGTGAGACATATATTCAGGAGTTTCTCTGCGTTCACAAGTGTAAAGGTGTTAGTGCAGAAGCACGCCAGAGCGCAAGTGCTGCTTCAGTAGAGAAGTGTAAGGCACCCACCTTGGTGCAGGACAGCTAAGCACTACCATGATTACAAAGTTGAGAGGAGCTGGGGAGTTGTGGGTAGATCTGGGAGGAAAAAGGGGATGCGATCAAAATACAATGTGTGGAATTCTCAAAGAATTAATGAAAACATTTTAAAGTATGATTTTTTTCCCCTCAAGGAAAACTCAGAAAAAAATGGCAATAATAACTCATAGGAAAAGGCACTCTGCATTCTTTAGTGGATGCTAGCAAAAAAATGCATATACTATAGAGATAAAGGGAGAAAAAAATGGTATATCGGGCTAAACAGAGACTTGGAGGAAACTGTGCCTTTTTCTTAGATGTGATGCTAAGACTTTATCTGGAAGATGTAGTCGCCTAGAATGAGGCTCCAAGGAGGATAGGTGAAAATACAAATAGAAGAGATTTCCCATGCAATGATGAAACATTCTCCAAGTTTCCCCTTCCACACTGAAAAGCAAATTTTAATTTCTCTAATCCTAAAATCATAGCCTGTCTTACGACCTGGAAAGACAGAAGGCAGAGACTGCCACGATGAGGATCAGGGCTCCTGAAAACTATGAGATTCTCTCCTGTACTTTCTTTCACACAGGACTTCACGCAGTACAGCATCCGCTGAACACGTTGGATGTGGCCATTGGGCTCCCAGCATCGGGCAAGCTAAACGGTCTCCTTGCCCTCAGGTACTCGTTTCTGTGAAGCTTAACAGAGCTTTCTGCTTTATGGAAATACCCTACATGTTCAGTCCAATATAGTAGCAACTGGCCACATGTAGCTACTGAACACTTGAAGTGTGGGCTGGAGCAGCCAAGGAACTAAAGTTACGTCTCGTTCCATTTTAACTTGTCACCTTTAAACTTAGGTTGCAGCATGTGGCCCGTGGCTGCCAACCTTGAGCAACACACTTATCATAGATGAATCAGAAAATAATAAGTACCAAAAAAAATTCTTTTCAGGCTTGTGAAATGAAGGGGCTGTATTGGATGACAGGGGGTGAAGTTAGGTCCTTTTAAATAATGTCAGTCAAAAAAGGCATTCTTAAAAGAGATCCAATTAACAATAAAGACCAATTCGCGTAAGAATGTAGGGGAGGAAGAAGTTTCCAGGCAGAGGGCACTGTAAGGGAAGATGAACTGGGGGAGTGAGCTCAGCAGAGCCAGAAGGACATGACACAAGAGGGAGGGAGGGTCCGGAGGAAATGTCAGAGAGGGAAGCTGACATATGAGTTTGCAGGACCCCCATGTGACAAAGAGTTTGAGGTTGACTCTGAAGTGGAAGAAATCAAGTGGATGATTTCCAGCGAAGGAGTGCTGAGATGGTTTACACTTAATAAGATCAGGCTCTGGGGAGCTGTAGCTCAGACTGCAAGAGAGGAAGGGTAGAAACAATGGAAAATTAGAAGGGTTCTACACCGGTCCAGGCCTGGTGCACCATTTACTGTGCAGAGCAGTAGCAGTGGTCAAACTCTGAGCGTATCATGAGAGCACAGCCAACAAGCTTTGGTGATAGATAACACATTTGTATACAAACACGTTTGTTAGAAAGAACAGAGCACAGCTGAGGGCAACCCCAAGGTCAGCTGAAGAGCTTATCTCTCCACCACCTCCAGGTAACTAGGGAGATACTGACCTGGAGGCAAGAGAAAAAAGTGCCCAAAGTCCTGGAAGCATTCAAACCTGAAAATCTCTTAGGAAGTATGCCGATGTGTGTGTGTGTGTGTGTGTGTGTGTGTGTGTGTGTGTATAAAATGTTAAGTAAGGTGTTCCCACTTTAATCAGTCTGATCAAAAGAACTGCTTTAACATTAAGCTTGCAACTGTGTGATGGCCCTTTGCAAAACACCTTAGTCACTTTGCTATTGCTGTGCTAAAACACAACAACCTAGGCAACTTATAGAAGGGAGGGTTTATTTTGGGCTTATGGCTCCAGAGGTATGGGAGTCCATCAGCATCATGGCAGACATAGGTGGCATCAGGCAGGCGTGGTGACTGGAGCTGGAGCAGGAAGGTGAGGGCTGAGGACTCACATCTCACAACCACAAATAAGAGGCAGCGAGAGTGAACTTGCAATGATGTGACTCATTTAAACCCCAAATCCTGCTCTGAGTGACATACTTCCTCCTAAGCTTCCCCCAAACCACCACCAACTGGGGACCAAGTATTCAAATGCCTGAACTATGGAGGACATCTCATTTAAACTGCAACACAAAGGGAAGCCAGAAATTCTCGCAACACTCCATCGCTGCCAAGGGACACTTCAGGTCTACACACAACTAAACATGCGTCAGTGGCATCAACCTTGAAAGTGCTCTTCTACACCATAACAAATGCATACAGCAGTGCGAGAGCTGGGGTGCAGTCCACTCACCTTTTTCATTGTAAGGGTTGTTTCTTGGTTTTAAAACTCTGGACTCGACATGGCATTTCCTGACATATTCACTGGTTCAAAAGTCCCCCTAGGGCTTCATACATGCAATGGTGTCACTATGTGTATGGATGTAACTTGAAATAACCATGTAGAGGAAAGAAGAAAGGCTACTGACATAATATAGGAAGCTCTATCAACCTCCTCAGAGTCTGGTGATGAAGCCGGGAGACAAACAGCCAGGCAGCTGTTTATCCCTCGGTTTGATTCCTATGTACTGTATGGTGCGGGGTCATCCCCAAGCTGGGGGCTTCCTTAGGACTTAAAGAAATGGATTTCTCACTACAGTATGGTCCTGCCTCATCGGATACTAAAGACAGTGATTTTCCAATCCTAAAGGAAAACCTGGCAGCTTTGAGTTTATGTTAAGGTGGATTTTATGGACAATTTAATAGGCTTTCAAGGGTCACTTTGACTAGACATAATCTTCGCCTCATGTACTGCGTTTAATATACTAGCATTATAAGCTGCTGTCTCACTATGTACCAATATTGAGAGAGTTGCTTTAGTGTCACTCAGAAGAAAATTAACAAAGGATCATATATGACTATATTTCAGTAGAGAAAAATTTGCAAATAAAGTTCATAAATTTTTTTTTCCTTGGGTGGGAAAGTCACCTTATGTGTGAAAGATATTTACACAAGAAAAAGAAAACACACATTCTTGAGGGGCCCTAACTTTTGTTTGGGTCCTTGAAGCAATGTTTTAAATTTCAGTTCAGTTCAGTATTTTTTTTCTTTGTTTATATAATATGTAGACAAGAAAGGGAAGTTTTTGCCTGGCGTTTGCCTACCTCTCTAGAAATGCCTGTAAAAACGAAGCTAAGCTCTTGAACAAAGAACACACACACCCTCTCACATGTGAACCTCTTTCTACTTAAAGATTACATGATCTCAAAGCCTAAACATTCTTCTGGAACATGAAGCCAGAATTTATATCTTGGCACTTGAAGATTTAGGAACGATGCCTAGAAAAACAAACAAGTTTTCTTTAATTACTCCTCAAGGAAAAGAAATACAACTGGAGATTAATATTGTTGATTTAAAAATGCAATCAAAAACAGGGTTCCTTTAGGGGAGGAAGCCTGAGTTTGCACTGTGTTTTCATGCAAATAAAAAGTATAAAAATAAATTAAAGGCCACTTGTTGTGCTTTAAAAGGGATGTTTCATTTACTGTTTTTGATTAGTTGATTTTTTTTCTTTTTTCTTTTTTTCCCCCTCATGTTTAAACCCCTACCAGGCTGATCATTGAAAATATCATATAACTTGAGTCACTTAATATCAGTGTGATTACTTCACTGTATATCTGCTCCAAGACAATCAGCTCAGTCAGGCAACTTTCCTTTCAATTACATTTGCTGAAAAGTCTCATAAACATCGAAGGCCAGTTAATTCTTTCCATGGGCTTCAAGCCTCATTGACATGCAGATGAGAGTCCTATCAAATGACAAGCTGGCAGCCAAGTGAAGTGAATGAGCCTGCCCACCCAGAAATGATGGTATTGCAGCCTAGCGCCCAGAGGAGCCCTGGCAAGAGTTCCCCATGCTCTCATCCATGCCCTTTGCAAGATGTGGGTCTCTCATAAGCTTCACAGAGGATGCTCGATGCGTAGAACATTCTTCCCCGAATCCACTGAAATATGAAACAACCAGAAGACTCGAAGAGTCTGTGCTTTAATGATAATGAAATATGTGGTTTTCTGAAATAAGAAGATTCTGTGAATTAGAAATGCAACAGAGAGGTCACATAAAAAGGTCAGTTTGAAAACCTGAATTCTATACTTCGTGAACTCAGGGTTTGGCTGGATTAGTCTGCTTCCCAATATATCCCCAAATCTTGTGCCATTTCTGGAGCATGTGTGTGTTAAAAGTCCACATATATCACATCATAGTAAATGCAGTCATCAAGTGGCTGTGAAAATTTCTGCTAATCACAGACTCCAAGAAGCGCCGCTTTCCTGAGCTCTCAAACATGGTGCTTGCCACAGACCTGTGGCGCTCATGATGGCTTACCTCCACACCATCCTTATACTTGGTCCCTCTCACACGTCCTGCTTTACCAAAGCAGCTGCCTCTCCCCCTCCCCCAGTTATAACTTTCAATATGTTAAGCATTTTGTTGGAAAGTGTGTGTCATAACTGGGCAGCTTAGTGAACTTTTGCAAATTGAAGTCATCTCCTTCTTGTCCTGTTTCAGCCACTGTCTCCCCTCTCCTGAATGTCTGGAGGTGACCACATCCAGAACCACAATATAGTAGGGGGGTTTGCGTTGTTACCTTTATCCGAGTGGAGTCAGGAAGGAGTGCTCTGCGTTCTTTCTCGCCTTCTCTTCAACTTGTGTGCACCGTTGACCGCTTTTACCTCCAAAATTCTATCAATATGAACACCTAGCTCACTAAATAAGGGGAAAAATCCCCCCAAAACCAAAACCACTCCTGAAAACTTTCAAAGCTACAGAATCAGTCATACTAATAAACAGAAAGATCTGGGCAAGATCCTGTTTGTTTATGTATATAGTAGGATTCCTATGAAGGAATCACTCTGTATCTACCTAGGATGGGTAAGTGCAAGCTTGTGACTCCATAACTTTCCATCTAAAGTTCCCAAGAGTTTTTGGTTCAAATAAAGCATTTTGTTAGCGGTATGGCATAACAAATTTAAACGACCCAGACTTTCTATGCTGATTTCAAGTATGCTATACCATCTACGTGAAAACAACAAAAATAAGCATCTGTTGAATGAATGAATAATTGCAAGGATCCCGAAGCTGTTTTCTCATGTTGTGTCATTTCCCCTATACAATTTATGATTTTTTTCTTGATTTGCAATGATGAGGATTAAAAAGAATGATTCTTTTTAATAAGGTTCAAAGGCAGAGAAGACAAATCTAAAATTGAAAACAGTCAACAACAGCAAAAACCTCCAAACACTTTTGCAGTAAGGATCTGTCTTCCCGTTTATAAACATAATTATTTAAAAAATGATTTCTAATGAGGATTTCTGATGCAGATATCTTGTATTTTCTATTTGTCCTTCAGCATGAGATACAGAAAGCTCAGTAGCCAGAGTAGAACACTTACCCATAGAAGTGAATTTTAACCCCGTTAATGAGACTCCAATAGAAACTGCAACAATGTACACAGAGTTGTTGAAATCTTTGGTCACTTTCTACTGGGGAAGAGGAGTGCTTGACAAGAATATGTAGTTTTGAAAGTTACTAGGAACTTTTGAAAGACCGCTGGGGAGACTATTTTGCAGTAGTGGTGTGATCTCCTTGATTATAATACAGAACTGCTAATAGTAGGGACTGATTTTCTGGGAGGGGCTGGCTGACATTTGATCAAAGAGCAAAGACAGAAAGATAAGTGATTTGCACTGAAAATGCCACATTGATCAATTTAATGCATACGAGAAAACATCATTTAAAAACATTTGAGTGTCCAAGAATTGGAAAACGACACTTGGCTGACCACTGTTCAGATGTATGGCTTTCCCAAAAGCTAGGAGAGGAAAAGTTAAAAAGAACTATGAGAGGCCGTGTACGTGTGTGTGTGTGTGTGTACGTACACCCTGTGGCTTTGGAAGACAAGAGGTCACCATTGCCCAGGACTGTGTCCTCCTGAGCAAGGCTACCATCTGGTCCGCTGGCGTACAGCTGCTGCACTGTACACAAACTCATTTGGTTTAGCTTAGACTTGGCCAGATTTGCTATGCAGCCAGCCTTCCCCCATGAGGTCAGCACAAACATCCCGGTTTACAGCTGGAAGCAGACAGGCAGAAGATGTTGCATGCTGCTGATTACTGCCTTTTGTTGCGGCTTGTCTGGGTCCTCATGACATTAAAAGAAAAAAAAAAATCCTGCTCACTGGCCATAAGTATTCAACCACAACAGAAGAAAAAAAAACATGTTTTTAATCCATTCTTTGCCTTAATTTTCCTCTACAATCAACACATCTAATGAATGGGAGAGAGGAGATGTAAAATGAGGGGAGAGGACATTGTAAAAAGGAATTTAGGGAGTGTAAAAAGAGCCAGAAAAAGGTAACATGTGGCTGTGCTAGAGAAAACAGACTAAATGCCAAATCGTAGAAAAGCATTTAAGGTATAGAGTTGGAGTGAAGCTCCATGTTCTAGACACATCTAATATTTCTTACACAACTAAGTAAATGACTAGCTAAATTTACAACTAAATAGTTAACAGCACTATGTCTAGACTACCCGGGTATCTTCTTGGCAACTGCCTTATCTTTGATACCCTGACTTCTGTGGCACCCTTCTAAAGACAGCCCTCAAGGCCACCCCTGTGACCTTCTGTGCATTCTGTCCCCTGGTCTGAGGCCTCCTGTCTGTCATGTTCTGCAAGGGACCTACAGGGAATTCAGAATCTCACCATACATCCTAGGACCTTTTGGTTTTGCTCCACAGATAAGCACAAAAAGCCTATAGTCATTCTGCTTTGTAAGTGAAGACTGCAGGCAAGAAGCTGTGGGTCAGAGTCTGAGCCAAAGATGAGAGAAATGACTTATCAGATGTTCCTAGTAATCAACAACAAAAACGAGCAAGCAATACCTCCCACGCCCCCACCCCACACCTCACTATCAAGCTAGTACTAGAAATAAGTTAGACTCAAGAATGTTCTCTTCCTTGTCAATGAAGACACAGTATGTTCTGTCTTAACGTCAGTCCATGGAAGGGAAAACCTGATGAACATTCAACATATTAAAACAGTGGGACAAAGGTGCAAACCATATTTCATTTGTTGCAAAGCTAAATGCTAGCAGTTTTAACATCCTATAGATGTACTGTCTGAGGTATGCATTAACTGTTCGGGAAGGCACTGAAAGATGGTTTCTTTTAAATTCTTTTGCACAGAACGTGATTAGCTCTTCTGAGACTAAATCTTAGATGCCAGTATCCTTAAGACTCTTCAGATATTAATGTCTGTCTGGGATTCGGAATCACTGTACTAAATAGATTCTGTGGAAAATAAAGAAATAAGAGCTGGAGGTTTAAAATATAGGGGTCAAGTGGGGCATATTCTCTTCATAATTAATACTGTGAGAAAGAGTCCTGGCATTTCTCTACAGGTCTTTATTATTGGAGAGTAATTGGTAACAGAAAGGGGTCAGTAGTCCTATGACCTGCAACACCAAGAAAACTTGTACTGGGATATTACCTTCAATAAGTTTGTTGAACGTTTCATCATGAGACACAAAGTTGGTACTCTTAAGTGCAGTCCTGGAGTCAACGACTGCAGCAAGTGTCGCTTTTTTTTTTTCAGGATAAAGTTTATATTAGGTCAGCCTAATCTAGAGCCATCATTGCAGACATACTTAAAATGTCACCCGCTTCCCCAAGAGCTTCCCTAATCCTTTGCTTCTGAAACACTTCCCCCGTGAAATATCTATTCATGACCTTGTCCGTGTCTGCCCTCTCGTTTCCAGTTGTTCAGCTGGTCCAGCTCTGCTGACTCCTCATTTACCGGCGGATTCATATGTGATTCAGGATGGTTTTCTACTTCTTTGAATTTAAAATTCTTGTAATACATTTGCTCTGGGCTAACATGGGTTCTGCATATGGCATTGCTTTCTGGTGTGTTAAATTGTTGCAACTATCTTATAATAGCCCCACATTGGTGAGTGGAAACATGGGCTTGGTGAGTGGAAACGGGCTGGGTGAGGTTTTAGATTGTGACTACTTTTTTTCTCTATTCCTTTTATTTACTTATTGCAGATAAGTGATGACCCACATGTGGAAAGTCATTGCACTCAAATTGTGGGCTTTGGCACCAAGCACCTTTACCGGCTGAACTCTCTTGCTGTCCTAAATGCTACTACTTTAAAGTAGGACCTAATGGTTCAGACCTGTTAATCCCAGTTGTTTGAGAGGTAGAAACATCTCAAATTCAAGGCCAGCCTGGGTAACTTAGTGAGACTTTGTTTCAAAATGAAAGCTGAAAGAGGGCTAAAGCTATAGTGCATTGGTACAGTGCTTGCTTAGTTTTCACACTAGATGCGATCTCTAGTATGGAGGGGGGGAGGGGGACACTACTATTATCAGTGACTATTATAAGTCGCTCACTTTGTAAGTGAGCTGTGGAACTCAGTTGATATGAATATGACTCCTATTTCTATATCACTTATTCAAGAACTGCAAGGGACCCTGGTGTAGAGGAACGCATCTTTAATCTCAGCACTGGGAAGGCAGAGGCAGGTGGATCTCTTGAGTTTGAGGCCTATAGAGTAACTTCCAGGTAGAGCTACATAGTGGGAGCCTGTCTCAAAAACAAACAAATAAATGAATGAATAAAATCTAGGTAATAAAAGAAATAAAATCCAGATAAAAAGAAATAGTAGCTGCCTAAGGCCTAGATAATGATGTTCTCTAAAATGTCACTGGCATATAGATTGTTTTCCCTGTAATGAGCAGAGACATCATATCAAATATAATGGTATATATTTATAAATAGTTGTGTCTGTAGTTCTCTTTTTATGTAACATAGAAAATGCTGGGGAGGTACCTTTCAAGTTGTGTCTCAATTGTTAAAATGTTTTAAATGAAAGATAAAACACCCAGTAATTTGAACAAAATTTAAATATATTTATAGCATATTTTAGACATTAAGTCCACTGCTGATTGAAGAGGTAACAACAAAATGTCTGTAGCTTGAATTACATACTACAGACTTGATAATGTTTAACAGTCAGAGGCTGAGAGAAAACTGGAAACCAATAAAAGAATTACTACTTCTGATGTAACAAAAATATCAGAGCATGTAGTAGGAGTAATGCTTCCCAAATCCTATTTGCCTCTCCTGAAAGAGCTTCCAGTTCTATTTTAGGTGAGAAAAACAAGAACAAAAACAAACAAAAAACCAACAAGATATTTCGTTGTTTCAGAGTAGTTCTACAAATAAGGTAAACAGAACCTTTGGAATGAGGAGTTCTTTGTTTGCATGCATCGTGCCAAATGCATTATTTCACTTAAAATGTAAAAAATTTCTGGAAATCAGAATCTTCATTAGGAAGGAAACCATATGGATATGTATGTGGAAATACCACAACTTTCTAATTACCTGGAGAATCATAACACCACATTCTTGCATGGCTGTGCTTGAAGTTTTAGCAACACACACACACACACACACACACACACACACACACACACTATTGTTATCTTTGTACTCTGGCCTCAAGCACAGAAGCCTGTCAGGAGAAGGAAAAATATCACTCCCAAAAGCACTCCCACAAACGGTCAAAGAAAGCAGAGCTGGTAAACAGATGTTCTTTGTGGTAAAGATGTTATGATGGCCACTTTATCCCAGCAAGCTTTGAAAAGCATTTCTCACACAGACTGCCCAAAAAGCTGTAACATATTATGGATGACAAAGAATTCATAGTCTATCTTGCAAATGATTTGTGGGTAAAATGAAGAAAGGCAAATGACATTGACTTCTGGAAGGTTCCACCAATGCACATGCTTTTCTTCAGCCCACTAAAGCATTGGGTTATCTCTAATGTAATGATCAAAATTAGCTCACATCTGGGAATCATTCCTGCAAAGCTTGCCTCAAACTCTGTTTTAATTATTTGGTAATATAGTAAATGTGACTGAAAGGGGCCTTACACAATCCAGTGACAACTGCTTCTATTATGTCCATAATTACATTCATATTATTAGTGTCTCATAACCTCACAGTTCAAATATCTCAGTAGTCAAAATTATTACTTTTATGTGGCTACTAAAAGGTTTTAAAAATTGACTTCTTGGCTTTACACTACTGTAAATGGGAAATGTCAAAAGACATACAAATTGATCATCTCAATCATACTTTCATTTACCCGAATTCCAATATGTCATTACAAATGAATGTGAGAGTCCCATTACTCAATGATTAGAGGGAAGGCATGCACTAAGTGTCTACTGATTTGGCTGTCTAGATCATCTCTAATTTTACAGCTCTGAAACCTCAGTCCATGAATCTATCCTTCACAATAGACATGAACTAATTGAATTTATTGGTTAAACTGCCATTAGCAGGAAAGAGGGGAAGTTGTATTTTTGACTGTGGAAACATCATCAGCTACTTGAGACAAACTCTATTCCCTCATCTCTAACATTTGGATCATACTTTTAACCTCATTTAAGGATGGTAATATACTTAGAAAATTTAAAACCACATACAGAGAATCATGGGATAGAGGAAATTCATCTTTGAGTTAAATCCCTTAGAGGCTGACTTCTGAAGAACAATGAAAACGTTACTAGCAAAATCATTCCAAGTAAGCATTCTGTTGTGTGCAAAAGTCACAGGACCATTAAATCCTTGAATGTCTTACTCTTCCAGGATAATGTGGCATAGGTTACACTGGACTGTCTTTAGGAAGAAAGCTATCAGAGAGCACGCTCTCCTAAGTGCAGGACCAGATCAGTCTGTCTTCATAGTCATGGCACCTGCGACGATGCATTGCACTTAACGAAAGCGTAATACAGCTAGAATTTTGGATGATAGCAGCCGTCTACTCTTTACCCTCTTCCTTTACTCTCTTCTGTCTCCACTCACCCAACCACCATTATGAAAATATATAAAAGTATCCTTACTGTAAGCGTTGAGTAATTTTAGAATCTAGGAGGGGATATGATATCACTGTATTATATCCTATATGAAGAAGGAGCAGAGATAGTGGGAGCTGAGTTTCGGGAAAAGATCTATCACGTGTGCACTCTCTGAATGGAGGAGTCAACTCCATTCCAAGACACAGACAGTCAGGACTGCAAAGAGACACGCAGTAGTTCCCTAACAAGTGAGTGCCACTTGCACAGCTGTCCAGCTACCCCAGCTCCCTGGGGCTTTACATATCCCAGGAACCATTGGGGGAAAGGAAAAACAGTCAAACAAGAAAGAAAAATTCAGTATGTTAACTATCATGACCCTCTGTCTAAAAGTCAGAAATGTTAGGTTCTTCTTCTTTCTCCCCTCTTCCTCTCTCTCTTCCTTTCTTCCTCTCCTCCTTCCCTCTTTGTTTTGAAAGACAGGTTCTCATTATGTAAAGATGAGCTTCTTTAAGGGTTAAATAAACATAATTTAGAAACCTAAGTATATTCTAATAAACTAGTAATTATAAATTGCTAATTGACTTTTTGAAGTAGAGAACTACACAGCCCTTTCATTGGTGGTACCTGCGAATTCTGGCATCCCCATGGTCATGCTGGTCTTCCTGTCATACAAAGTGTAAGTGGTGTTCAGTGTATAGCTTAAAGAGGGTACATTCATTAGCTTGTCAACACCTATGTCCTCAAGACCCAAATACACTTGATGGGGATGCATATCTTTATTGTTTACTAAACTCACAGCATTTTTACCCGAACATTTCCAGGCCTGACAACTATCCCAAAGATTTCTGTTTTCCATTTTAACGGTGAATGCTTGATTTTCCATCAAAGACAATTATTTCAATTCAAAGATTAAATATGAAGTCCCTTAAATATTTTTGAGTAATTTAGCAAGCTGAAAAAATATAAACACAAAATTAAAAGAAATACAAAAAAAAAAAACTCAATAAATATAGAAAAAAATCTTTAAGCTCTGAATGGATCCATTGCTGCTTGAAATTAAACACTCTTAATTGCTGGGTCTAATACTCAAAACAGCATTCAAAGGAATATTGCTCTTGACTGATACCAGTGAAAGCACTAAGATAGCCTTCTGTCCCTTGAGAAGCCTGCAGTGGCTAACTGCACGAGATGTGGGGATTTTCCTACGCCTTTCCCTGCGTCCAACATCTGGGCTTTCCTCCCTTCCTCACAGTTCCGCGTTTTCTGCCCTCTAAAGCCATTGTACACTTGACATGAAAGATAGGCTCTAGGAAAAGTAATCACAGAAAATGAGGAGAAGGCTAAATCTCAATTACATTATAATTAATTATCAAAGCATTAGGTGGAATGACCACACTGGCAGCTGTGCTTCTTCAGTTAGAATTCTCTCAACAATTTATTTTCAGCCACGTTTGTGATCTTTAATATCCCCACTCTTTGCTCTTTTGCAGCAAGTGTCTAAATAATTGACTCATTTAGTCAACAATTACTCCTAGCGTGCAGATTACGTGCCAGGCATTGATCTATGCTCTGGGATTAGACCACTGAATAGTTTAAAAACATCGGGCTCTCTTGAAATCTGTAAGGGGGCAGGGGAGAGAATATCTAAAATTAAATCTATAATTTCAGGTACAGATGGGACCCCGTAGACAGATACAGTTGAACAGGGATGCAGGGCTAGTCACAAGTTTGTATAGAGTGGTTGTGGAAGATCTGAAAAAAATGAAAGGTGGGTCTAAGTATCTGGAAAGGAAATAATAAAGAAACCCCCACTCTAGTCGGGTATCAATAGAGCTGATATTTTTGTCTGTGGTTTCTTAGCTGCTTAAGAACTATAGAACAACGGTTCTTAAACTTGATTTTTTTTTTTTTTTTTTTGCCTATAAGGGACATTGGGACACTTTTGATTGTTACACCTGGGAAAGGGTTACTACTCATTTCTAACAGGAATCCAAGAACTGCTAAATAAAATGCTCAGGGAAAGCCCCCTCAAGTGACCAATAGACTCAGTAAGACCAAGGTGAGAACCTGGCCACAGAGTGTGAACAGCCATTCCTAAAGCCTCTATAACAGTGGTTCTCAACCTTCCTAATACGGGGAGCCTTTGAGCACAGTTCCTCATATGGTGGTGACCCTCAACCATCGTTGCTACTTCCTAACTGTAATTTTGCTACTGTTATGAATTGTAATGTAAATATCTGATATGCAGATGGTAACCCCTGTAAAAGTGACCCCCAAAGGGGGTCACGACCCACAGGTTGGAATCGCTGCTTTATACCTAAGAGAAAACACACGCAAAAGACCATCATCTGTTTAGCATCTGCACAGAGCACTGATGATTTATTTATGAAGCATTCTTAGTGATCCAGTAAAGCAACATATAATTACAGATGTACATTACTCCAGTTTAAAAACACTGTTCCAAATTTAAAAAAAAGTCATACTGCCATTGTCTCAAATATTCAGTATCTAAAGTTAGTGTTAATTTGAACAATCTCCAAATTCTTAAATTTTAAAAACGTGTTCTAACTTGAATGATGTTTGCTGCCATTTGAGTAAAAGATTTCAGACAGCATCGTTAGGGGGAGAAACAGCAAGGCTGGAGGGAAACACGAGAAAATGACTTCATGAGCTAAAGTTCAGTTCCAGAAGCAGAAATTTACCAGTAAGGATTTGGAAGAGGGAAGGCACACAGAGAAGCAGCTCATGGATTCAGTTTGAGAGCTAAGTACTTAAGTCCCAACATTAAGATGTTTTCATCGCATCCCTGGAAAAGCTGCTTGGCATGAGGGCTTCTATGATTTCAACTCATTCAACGTGTTTGCTAAAACTATTTTAAGATGCCATCTGTCCTAGCGTCTCTTCCAATACAAGTGTAATCATATGTTTAAGAGGAAGGGAAGGGGAAAAAAAAGACGTTCTATTTTATTTCTTTCTTGAGGCAAATGTGGAGATGGCAGTTCACACGCATCCACAGATAGCCCTTACAATCCATCGCTAAGATGGGAACAGTGTGGCTTAAACATTCTGCCACCAAAAAGAACAACGCCTGCTTATCACAGCGACTATGAAAACAAGCGAGAGGAAAAGGGGACACCAGTGCTGCGGAATGCCTGCTCCATGCTGGCAAGTGTGGCAGACAGCTGAGGGGACTCCAAGACGTGTGACAGACAGAGATTGGAGCCAGGGTTGGGTTTCCTCCCCACAACTCACCTATAGAATAATCAAAGACAAGGTCCTTAAGTTCTCTCTAGAGCTGTTTCTTCATCTGTAATATTGGGAATAATGGCCGATAGAATCAAATCCCAGGATTTCCATGAGCACTGAATGAAATATTGTCTGGAAAGATTTCCACTTTACTAGGTCCATGAGGATTCAATTATTACTGACTGCTATCAGCCTCTGTGAGTAGCAGCACACAGGCTGAAATGATCCTATGAAACCTGGGTGCAATAACTCATAACCAAGGACTTGAATCACAGAGGAAGAGATGGCATATCTCTGCACGCAGGAGACTCCAGGAGACCTGTACTTGTCACCCTTGGTTACACCCCCCAGGCACCTGCAGAATGAGATCTCTGGTTTCCAAGGTGATAAGCGAAGCAGTTGCTGGTGTCACTTTTCCATTGCTTAGAATGACCTTTTAACCTAAGTAACCGGGCAAGAGAGTAGAGGTAGGACACTGAGGCAAAGAGAAGACTAGGAGAGGGGTCACCCCAACACTGTAACCCCAGGTCTCTTAGTAGTCCTGACTGGCAGTTGATAGCCTGATCAATGTGAAAATGCACCACTGATAAACAGCTAAACACACAGACTCCTAGCATCATGGTTCTCAGTAGTGTAAGTTCTACTCTCCTAGAGAGGGCTTGAAGACAAAAACCCATGTGACTTAACTTCCCTACAGAAACTGCAGTTGAGTTGTTTTGCATTGCTTCTTTTCTGATTCTATGACACAATCAAGAAGTGGATTTGTAAGAGATGACAGATTCTGAAAGAAGATAAATTCAGATTTTTTAAAAAAATTAATTTCTGTCTGTATCCACTACACCCCAAGAATATTCTCTCAGGGCTGGATCTCACAGGCTGGAAAATATCCAAAGTGAAGGGCATTTCCAGCCGAATCTAGGAGATGAAAGTTTTTACTGTTGCTTGGAAGAGCCATCAGCGGGGCTACAGTTTTAAGAAGTGATCAGGAGCATGGAGAACCTCACCCTTTTTTATTTTTTACAAGTCAGAGAGTCAAGGGAGTAAATTGCTAGTTGAGTATGAACAGAGGCAGAGTGCATTTGAAACCTAGGCTAGGTAATTTTCAGAGGACTAAACCTGAGTCTTTAAGTGGGTTTTTCTTCTTAAAGCAGTAAAATAGCTGACAGACTTGCTCAGACTGGAAGCCAAATGTTTGCATTTGGTAAAAGCAACATGAAACTGAAAATTAAAAATGAATATTGGCACGAGTAACGCTGATGCTTTATATTTCAAGGAATGCAGTTCTGAGTTTTATTTAGTGACTAGAAAATACTAATGACTCAAGTAGGTAGTTCACTCAACTGACCACGGCGCTTTGCTCTGACAGCTGAAAACAACTTCCGTTTCAAAACCGTTGCCGAGGCCAGGGAATTGAGACTACTCAACCTGTAAGCTCTGTATACTTCTCTTTCAACACTTTAGAAATGTACCCTGTCGTTTTTAAGAGAGACAAGGTGCTGATTATCCTCCCTGGTTAGCCAAGATGTAAAGTAGAAGTTTCTGGCACTAGAGGGTC
This sequence comes from Cricetomys ansorgei, assembly GCA_026225945.1. NCBI lineage: Eukaryota > Metazoa > Chordata > Mammalia > Rodentia > Nesomyidae > Cricetomys > Cricetomys ansorgei. The sequence continues at coordinate 8,872,433 of JAMJFZ010000242.1, forward strand.
TGACTTTAAATATGTCCTTCCTTAGAGTGGAGCATGTTCCCAAGGCTGAAGGCAAGGGAGTCGGGAACACCAGAGGCGCATTAAAAGACATTTTTCTTCCCTTTTAGTCCATGACCACTTGATTCAATTTATGAATGCCTAATCCCCGTTTAAGCTTAAATTCTAAAGCGCTAGCAGTAATTTATGAAAGTTCCCATGTAAGCAGTCTAGAAATCAGCTTCATAAACAAGTACTACTTGCCATCAGCAAGTGCCTAATAAATTTGTCTAGACACAGGTGATGAGGTAGTAAATTTTTCTTTAAATCTCCCATGGAAATCCGCTGTAAAGCCATGTGCTTCCTTTGACAAATTCGAAAGAAATGCTCACATATTTTAACAGAAGGGGTTAATGAAATAACTGTTTATCTGTGGGGGACGAAGTAACTATCAATATTGACAAAGTCGTTCAAAACGGGGTCAGGTTGAACCTTCCTACATTACTTTCATGGATGCACTGAAAAACAAAATATTTGTTTGCTTTGAGGTGTCAAGAGTTCTCAATGGTCTTTGACCTAGAAATTCCTAGTATTGTTGATGAGGGGAGAGAGGGAGGTCATTTTGTCAATCACTTTCACTTTTCCCCATCCCCACCTACTAACCATTAACTTTTGTCAGGTAAATTACTGTGAGGGGAAACCATACATACACAGCCACAGAACTTCCAGTCTGCAGAGTGTCATTTACATTTGGCTCCTCCGTAGGTATTTAAAGTGGTTGGACTGCATTGTGACCCCCCACCCCCTCCATCACAGGTTCCAGAAGCAGAGCAAAATTCCCATGTTCTCTCCCGAACAACCCAAATGAAATTCAACACATGGAAAAAAATACCTCATGAGCAACAGGGAGAAAGAATCTTTTTACAGTTTCCAACTCTAAGTTTTCACACAGTGTCTTTTATTTCTGAACTGCTCGCCAGGGCAAGTTATGAGCCCCTGATTAGTATAACACATTTTGCTCTTAAAAAGAGAAGTGGTAGCCGGTATTCCATTTTTTTTTTATAGATTATTATATTGTCATTGAGCTGAGTTGAGTCTGAAATTAATAAAATTAACCTGTTTGGCTTTACTCATCAGTTTTCCATTCTCATTCATTGTTTTGCTCGATCCCTGAAGACAGGCTTGGCCAGGAAGGAAACCTGTGTTCAGTGGTCTCATTCATTATTAATTCCCAGACTTCTGTTCTAGAAGCTCAGTATCATCTGAATGTGAAAACAACTTGAGAAATCACAAGAGACCCTTCACAGCTGAACAGCTTGCATTTCACAAACAGCACTTACATTTCTGTTCAGAATGCTATATAAAAACATAGTGAGGCTATCAGGCAGACAAATGATCAGATAAAAGTTGACCACAGAGGTTGAGTCAAGACAGGAAACCTCATACTGAGGCATGAATGGGGGGAGGGGGGAGGAAATCCACCATTCAATCTTTAGCCAATCAATAATAAAAGCCAATACGCTGAACAAAACAAGATTTCAACTGCTTGCTAGTCCTGGCTAAATAGTATATACAACATTGCTTGAAAAGTCGTCAGTCACTGCATTTCTCAGACTTGAAGAAGACAGCCTATCTGAAGTGGTTTTGACTACGTTTGGAAGATTCTGTTAAGATTATTAGTTTCTTACTTGAAATGCTTGTAAAACAGATGATAGCCAAGGCTCTAAGTCTCTCATTGACTTGGACGAAATGTGAATCTGTGAGACCTGTGGATAACGTCACATAAGGAAGTGACTTTACCTATTCAGTGTTTTAAAAGTCAGGGAACTTTGTCAACACCCCCCCCCCTTCCCCGCCAAACTAAAAGACATGGAGAAGTTGGCATTAATTCCTAAGCTGTCACAAACTCAACTGCCCTCCATCTCACAGCCTTTGTTTAGCCATCTGTCCAAGTGGAATAGTTAACTCCTCCTCCTGGTCTACATACCTTCCTCTGTATACCTCTGGCCTTGGTCTGCCAGCCCTAGAAGCAGAAGTGGGTGTGAACTATGCAATACGCTGTCATGTTCGAACCATAATGAGCATTCCTTCCAACATTCTGACCAACAGACTAACAGACAAAGCTCCCTTCAGATACAGCAGGGGTTGCAAGCCTGAAAGTCCATAACTCAGTGTGTAGACATGAATTCCTGAAGCTTTGCATTAGTGCTAAGCTTCTGGTTTCCCACAGAACCCAAAGGCAGTCTTAAATTTGTTATTATTCACAATTCTTTATAAATCGTCATGGTCAACATAAGATATGGACACCTAAATATGCAATAATGTTGTTGTTGTGTTATCGTTTTTATATCTAAAACAATAAAATAAGTTATAATAACCAGTAAGTACCAGGAGTGATAACCCGATTGAGACCTTCAGGCGGATGCTGATACATCATTTGTATTTTTCAGTTGTCTGACTTAGAGCTGTTAATGAACATATATGCAAGCCCACGTTCATAGTGCATTGGCATTCCTGTATCAGTAGCCACCTAAATGCCTTTTCCTGTGTTTTGGAAAGCAAAAGTACAGTCATCTGTTTTTCATACTAAATTCCCACATGATTTATAACACAGGGTTATAAGATTTACGTGGAACACGGCATCAATCACACAGAAATAGCTGCTTTTCCCAACTGCTCTCCAAATCCTTCGTTAAATTACGATTGAACTGAACCAAAGGCATGAATGAAGTAACAGCTGCTTAAAAAGAGGTAAAAATACTTCAGATTGAGATTAGGTGTGCTGCTTTTTTGATATCAAGGATGTGTGACTGAAAGCACGACCACCCTCCTCAGCCCCCTTTTTTAGACTGTGGAGGATGATGCGCGCGGATGTTTGACAACTGCCCGTCTCTTGGATGACCTGACTCCAGCAGTCGTCTATTAAGATAAACAAAGGGACAACAGAACCTTCTCTACTATAGTTGTGGCGTCGAAAACAAACCAGAGGAAACCAACTGTCAAGGAGCAATGAAAATGTTATCATTTGTGACCCGATTCGACTGTGGGGACCAGTCAACCTTAGTCTCAGGGAAAAAAGAAAAAGAAAAAAAAAAGATACATAACTCAGGCATTCTAATGTAATGAGAAGCCCTCTGGGAGTTATTCAAGTTGAAATGAGGTTTAAATTCACTTTGAGATTCACATACTTAAAGGGTATATGCTTTCTTTTTCCTTAATGGACACTCAAAGGGTTTCTTCCTACTGGTTCCAGAATGTTATCACCATAAATTAAAGAATGCTGATGTAGGATCATATAATGATTGGTTTGTTTCTGTGTTTGTGCATATATGCATATATGTTCATGTGTTCTAGCTTGTTTTTCTATTGCTATGATAATTCATCTTGGCTAAATAGGATTTGGGAAAGAAAGGGTTGATATCAGTTTATAGCTTGAAGTCCATTTTGAAGGGAAGTTGGAGCAAGAACTCAAGTGTGGTAGGAACTGAAGCGAGGCCATGGAATAGTGCTGTTTATTGGTTTGCTCAGATTACTTTCTTGTACCACCCAGGATCATCTGCCCAGGGCTGGCACTGCCCCCAGGGGGCTTGGTCATCTCACATCAATTATTAAGCAAGAACCCCACAGACTAGCCATAGGAAACCTGGTGGAGACATTTTCTCAGTTGAAGTTCCTCTTCATGGATGATTCTAGTTTGTGTTAAGTTGACAAAAACCTAATCAACACAACACGTTTGTCTTTTCCCCATGTTCAATAAGTGGGGATCAAGAATGGGATCTGCATTCTGCAGCTGCACACTGACTTCCGACTTCTACATTATGAGTCTTTAATTCCTTTAGCTGCTTTCCATCTACTAAATGCAGGAGGATGGGGCAGAAGCCCAATAATAGCTCACTTCCTTTTCTCTTCTCTTCCCATTCCTTCTCTCTCTTTTCTGTTTCTCTTTTGGACCTCATCTCTCTGGGTAGCCCTGGCGTTAAACACAGCATCCTTTGGCCTCAGCCTCCTTCATATACCACTGCAACCAGGCATTCAGAACGGTCTCTTTTCATAAGATGCCAGGCCACTGTCAGCACACAGTCCTGTTAAAGCAAAGATAAAGTACTCCCTTTTCTTCAATAGAAGTCTGTGGCAAGGATCAAAGATACTTGCTTAGTTTAAATATAAAATGTCTGAGGTCGGTGATGACAAACTGCTGGATAAGAAAGCGCTGTTTAAACGGAGGCAAAGTTATCTATCAAAGCAGAAAGCTGACGGCTGACTTTCAAGGTCTAGACTAACAACATAGGATGTGACTAAGTAAAGGGCTTTGATTTGGGCAGAGTTGGCCTCATACCGTGTTGGCCTGATACAGTGATTATACCGTTAAATGGCCGATCTCATCAGTCTCTTGAACTCTCTAGTTCCGCTCACTTATCAGCGGAATAGGGGTGAGCATACCTTTCCTGCAAGGAAGCTACAGACATATAGAACACATGGAAAAGTGGCCCACTCTCTTTACCTATCACTCAGTCGTATGTACATGCACACACATGCACACATTTTCTTGCTAGTCAAGTATATAACAAAACATGTTGTTTCTTTTCTATACAGCAAAAGGCTTATTGAAATTTTTTTTTTTTCTTGCCTGGTAGTGATGGCACATGCCTTTAATCCCAGCACTCGGGAGGCAGAGTTAGGCGGATTGCTGTGAGTTTGAGGCCAGCCTGGTCTACCCAGTGAGTTCCAGGACAGCCAGAGATAGAACAGAGAAACCGTCTCGAAAAGAAACAAAAACCAAAGAACAAAGTATTTTCTCTTAAATTCATTTTCTTTGTGAAAGATGGGTTCTGTGAAAACACTCTATGTAAGCCAGGAGAAACAGGGAGATACTGAGGGATTCTGGGAGAACCTGGGTCCACTTTGATATGTTAAATAGGTATCTCAGCCAATAGTTTGTCTCAAATTTGAGCCCTAACACTACTGAAATCCTTTCTCTAATCTGTCTAACATTTTTTCCTCTCACAGCTGTCAGCACCTCACCCCTCTGCTCTCCTGAACCCATGCACCCTCCCTCTTTCAGTTCCTCTCTTCTGTGAGTCTCTTGAGTTATCAGGAAGAAGCTCTGAACAAGAACCCAGTTGCCAAATCATCCTTTTACATAATAAAGAGCTAAACTCTTAAAATCTGTCTTCTGTCATTGGAAGCTGCACCGGTGATAATGAAGTCACTGAGAACGGGAATGAGAGTTTCCAGGGCACAAGTCTCAGCTGAGCTGCAGTGAGCAGTGTTAAGCTTAGTCATAGCACTCTCACCCTGGCTTCTTCTTCCCTGCCTCCTTCTCTTACTCTCTCTTTTTCTTCCTTCCTTTTCTCTGTAGAGATGCTAATTATTTTACTCCAATGAGTGATAGTTAAGACTAAATTAATTAACTTATGTAAAGCACTATAGAAAAGCGCCTGCCTGCACTGGTCTGCAGTTAGGTAAGGGTGAGCTATTATTGTTGGTCACTGCATTTTCATTTTTTTCTTGAGTCTCCTTTTTAGGACCCCACTGGAGAGCTCAAGGCTGCTCCGATCTGCCTCTTCCTGTTGCTTGATTATTCACTGGATTCGCTCCCCTCTCTATGAATGCGGTCTTCCACACCTATCTACTCTTTAAGAAAAAATTAGCATTTTTATTGTGGATGTGTGCATACACATATGGGGGTGTGTGTGAGCAGAGAGTCATGCTGCAGCATCCATGTGGAAACCAGACAACTCTGTGTAGTCGATGTTCTCCTTGTACCGTTATGTGGGTCTGGGTATAGAACTTGGGTCTCCAGGCTTGCACAGCAAGCACCTTTACCAAATGATCCATCTCGCCTGTTCCATACTGATCTACTCTTGCTTAGGGCTTTTACTTTCTCCAGGTCTACCACAGTGTGTACTTCATTTCTACAAAAAGTTTACTGACTTACTGTCTTCTGTCTCCGAACACTGTCCATTATGGACTCAACCCCATCAACATCTGAAATGTTACTGACCTTGGTAGTAGACTGCAATTCATAACCGTGTGAGAGGACCAGCCAGGCACCCCATTGGGATGGGCGGGTCCTGACCTCTATTCATGAACCTCCGGTAATCCTCATAAAGCCCCAAGTCAGCTGCTGGCCAATTAGAGCTCTCTGCACTGCTCTCACATGCCCCACTTTCCTGAGAACCCCTCACTTCCCTGCCAGATGTAACCAGTCAATCCAGTAAGGACCCATGCTCAGGTCCTGACCAATCAGAGAGATCCCCCTAGTGACTGCTGTTTCACTTAACACCCCCCCCCCCATGCACCTACATTTGGGGCTGCCATGTTTTTTTTACTCAGTTAGCCCTGGCATGTCAGTATGTATCCCACGGGAAATAAACTGCTTTAACTTTAAAATGATCACATGTTTCTCTGAGTGTTTCCTTGAGCTATCTCGCAGACCCAACACTTGAAGGCACAAAAAACAGGACTGCTTTGCTATAAAATGGGGTGCCTGTTCACTCCGATTATAGAAACCATACATTGCTATACTTGATATACTAGTTCTAGTGGCCATTTCTCATTGCCAAGTAGATTAGGAGAAAGTATTTACTCTCTTTAGTTGAGCCGATTCACCATGTTAGCTTAAGCATGACCAGGAAAGGGAAGACCAATTGGAAGAAAAGATACAGTTTCAAACTAAATATGAATGTGTGTTAGGAACACAATGCTTTTCTATAAAGTATGATGGCTCCCAGCAAACGTTTTCATGGATACCTTGTCCAGTGTCATCAGCAAGAACTCTGGTTCTGGTTTAAGTTTCGGAGGTTTTCAAGGCTGGGTCAGATAGAAAGGGCAGTCTCCCACTTCTAACACAGCTACTGTGTATTGGCTATGCAAGGCAAGCAGTAAAACCCTAGTGGGAGTCAATAAACTGAGAGATAGGACTCAGAAAATACCCAACCAACAAATAGGTTCCGTAATAATGTGACATTTTTATGGTCACATTTTTTAACTATAACAGCACTTGAATGGTATGCATTATAGTATTTCAATTTAGTCATTTATCTAGAAATGAGTTTTATCTTGGCTCGTAAATAAACAGTGACATTTCAGCAATTTGAAAAGCTCAGCTTCACAGTTTGCTGTGAAGCTCGTTTTACAATTACAGAAACATGTGCCCTTTTGTGCTGTGTTGCTTAATCTTTGATTTATGACACCTATCTTAATGCTAACCTTGTTCTGTGAACTGCACAAAGTTTATCCAAGCTCAGCTATTTTGTTCTTATTTCTAATCTTAATGGGTTATTTTCCCCACAGTGGCCTTGCCTATCTAAGGAACAGATTAGGGAGAAAGCAGTCACTACTTAGTATCTCAGTGTGGTAAGGCAGAAATAAGGAAGGCATTTTCCCTAACAGCCTGACTTGCTCTTCCAGAAAGCCTTAGATTCTTTGGCCCTCTGTTCTCTCTTAGAGGCAATTGCTGCCTGCTCCCTCCTTTCCCAATTCATTTTCAGCAGGCTCTCTCAGCCAGAAGATAAAAGGGGAGAAAATAAAGGAGCACAGGATGGCTTGTCTCTGGTCCTGCCTTGCCTAACTTCAAGCGGTGACATGTGGATGCTTGCAGCATCACTGCTAACCTCTCCCATAGGCTTGCTACAGATCTTGGTCTTGACACATAAATCAGGAAACACTGCTGATGGCTTCATGGCATTACACTTAATTTGAAGGAAACTGATGTCTTGCTCAAGGTCCAAGGAGATGAGATAAGTGTAGGTTCTTACATCTTCCCTCACCTGTGTCCAAACATTACGGACTTGGCATGTACTGTAAGGTTTGTGCTCTGGAGTTGTTGCCAATGACTGGCTTCATTGCATATGTGGATTTTCTTCTCTGTGTTTCGTTATTTCTGCTGTTTTACATGGTGGGGATAAGTGTACATTTACTCTACTACTTTTAAATAGAAGTCAGTATAAAAACCTTTGCTAGAGTACACAGCTGGTTACTGAGTCCTCAAAAAGCTGTAGAATACAAAACTGTATGTCCAAACTATACCTAGCTATGGTATAGAGTAAACGGACTGAGAGAACACACCCAGATGGTAAATATTTGTCTCAGAATTGGAGAATGATGTTTCAATTTATATGTCTGTGCATTTTCTGTTTGAGATCTTGAATGAACAAGTGTTACTTTTAACAATCAGCAAACAATGTTTATAAAAAACACCCTCAGGTGGCAGCACAATCTCTTTAGGATGCTCTCCTACAGAATGATTTTCTTAGGATTGTCAGCATCAGAATCTCTAATCAGTTATGAGATGTGTCTCTGAGCATGCTTGTGAAAAGTTATCTTGTGTGCATTAATCGGTGTGGGAAGACCCATATTAATTGCGGACAGGACCATTCCCTAGGCGGAGGATCCCAGACTATGTAATTAGAGGCAGGCAGCCGAGCACCAGCATGCATGTCCTCCTTGCTCTCTTCTGATTGAGGATGCAGAGGAGCCAGCTGTTTCAAGTTCCTGCTGTCTTGGCTTCACTATCATGATGAGCTGTTCTTAAAACAAACCCTTCTCACTTAAGTTGCTTTTGTCAGATAATTTTATCCCAGCAACAGAAGAGAAACTAAATCTTATCTATATACTTTACTTGCTCAACATATGTTTGATGAATTTCTGCTGTGGACCCAAGGCTGCAGAGTTTCATAAAGCCAGCATCGAACAATGGTTAGTTTTGGGGAAGAAATATAATAGACAAGCAATGGAACTTAAGATCTTAACTTGGGATAAGTGTAATGATGGAGGGGCAATGCAAGGTGAGTGTTTCGAGAACAAATGTGTGTTGAGAGGAGACTTTCTTAGACTGCTGAGTCTAAAAAGTAAAGAAGTTCTTTTTGTTTGTTTGTTAAAGTGAAGTATCTCAGTGGGTTAATATTACAGGTACTGATCATGAACCCCATGAATTGTTAGGCAATGCTATGATCTGAACTTTGTGTACTGCTAAATTAATATGTTAAAGTGCAATCACCAATGAGATGATAATAGCAGGTGAGCGTCTTTGAGAGGTGATTGGGTCAGGAGAAATTACTGTCCTTAGAGCAGTGGTTCTCGACTTGTGGGGGTCAAATGACCCTTTCACAGATATCCTAAGACCATCTGCATATCAGATATTTACATTACAACTGATAACAGTAGCAAAATTACAGTTATGAAGTAGCAACGAGGATAATTTTATGGTTGGGGTCCCCATAACATGAGGAGCTATATTAAAGGATAGCAGCATCCCTCAATCCCATTCTATGGTGTAAGGACTCACTGAGATTGCAGCATCTACAAACCAGAATGTGCATCCTCACTAGATACCGAAGCGGTGGCTCCTGAATTTGGGCTTCCCAACCTCTGGGAGTATGAGAATACGTTTCAGTTATTTATAAGCTACCTAGCTTACTCTGGTGCCAAGGTCCACATGTTCAACCAATATTCTTTCCTAAAAATGGACTGATAAAGCATTAAGCTTATGGTTGCTTTGCTGGAAAGAGAACGAGAGCTGCAGAAATAGTCTTCCCCAGGGAAGAGCACACCACTTGGCTATCCAATACCAAAGGGTCAGCCCTGAAAACATGCATACGAACATTGTACTTATGCATTTCAGAATATATACTCTGGGGCTGGAGAGGTGGCTCAGTGGTTAAGAGCACTTGCTTTTCTTCCAGAGGACCCCAGTTCAATTCCCAGCACCCACATGATGGCTCACAGCTGTCTGTAACTCCAGTTCCAGGGGATCTGACACCCTCATACCAATGCATTTGAAATAAAAATAAATAAATAACAAAAAAGAATATATATGCATATACATATATGTATGTATTGGTGAGAACAATTAGAAAAAAAAAGAGGCCATGAATTTGAAAGAGAACAAGGAAGAATATATGGTAGGGTTTGGAGGGAAGAAAGGGAATGCAAAAATGATGTTATTATAGTATCATCTCAATTAATAAATAATTAAAATAGTAATAATAAGATACACACAGCAGTACCATACTTACTTTAAAACTTTGAGTCTAATTTGATAATTGTCATGTATCCTCGTAATTTTACCAGTTTATATTTAAAAGCCATGTTGTGTCCCTGTCTCATATCTACTCTTCCCCTTTCAGGCTGTGGTCATATAATCCACTTCCATACTTATTATAAGTCAGTTGCTCTTCTAATTCTAGTAAGCTTGTTGCATCAAAATTTTACTGACTTTATAAGTTGAATAAAATATGTTACTCAGTGAGTTCTAAGGAACGTGCAGTAGGTTGTCTGCATCGTCAGCAGCGTGTGCACCTGTCATCCAACATAACTAAGAAACGCTATAAAAATTTCTCTCCGTTTGAGCTACTACCTTTACCCTACTACAGGTCTAAACACTAACTTGCTTTACTCACATGCTATTCTGAGAGTTCACCCTCAGGCAAATCTCAACACCCAATTTCAATTGTTCTCTTGCCATATTACCTTTAAAAGCATATTGCCATCTCGTTTTAACCCCTTCAAAGAGATAATATATGTAAATAAATTAGCACACTGCCTGGTCTGTAACAATTGCTTAAAAAACGCTGTTGCTTGTGCTGCAGCTACATGCCAGACCTGAAACTAAGCAGGAGGAATACAGCAGATGTGGTTGAAATATGATGTCTGGCACTGAAGTGCCAAAAATAAGTAATTTACTATTGCACACACAGGTGAGGGCAGAGGGCCTAGGAAACCAGTTGACAGGGCAAGAAGGCTAATAATGAGCAAGGAGAGGAGAGCACTCAGGACACTAACAGTTCCTGGGAATGTTAGGAAGACTGAAGTCACTCAGCAATCATGGGAAGGGTAAGAGGTAGGCATGGGTTCCATGAAGCTGAACCGGTGGACTGGCCCGAAGTCATAAGGATTTTTATGGCATTCTAAAGATTTGGTTTGTAATACAAATAGTGAAGACTTGCTACACATTTGCTAACAAGATCTTTAAAGAAATCTCTCTTAGGCACAGTGCAGGAATAGAGCAGAAAGTAGCAGAATTAAGAAGTTGCTTCAATTTTAAGTGCACATAAAGGCAGGCCCCACACCTATCAGTACATGGTCAAGGCAAGACAAAACAAATTGAATGGTATTTCTGTAGACTTTTGTCTCATATTGCTGCATTTGGGCATTTTTTTAATGGTATTATTGGTCTTTTGCTTGTATATTATTTCCAATATAGAGTCTTGTTTCTTTTTTTTTTTTTTTTTATGTGTGAGGGGAGTTTGTGTGTGCATGTGTGTGTATGTATGTGTGTGTGTGTGTATGTGCGTGTGTGTATGTGTGTGTATGTGTATGTGTGTATATGTGTGTGTGTATATGTGTATATGTGTATGTGTGTGTATATGTGTGTGTGTGTATGTGTATGGTGTATATGTGTGTGTATATGTGTATGTGTGTATGTGTGTATATGTGTGTGTGTATGTGTGTGTGTGTGTATATGTGTATATGTGTGTGTGTATGTGTGTGTATGTGTGTGTATGTGTGTGTGTGTGTATGTGTGTGTGTATGTGTGTGTGCGTGTGTGTGTATGTGTATGTGTGTATATGTGTGTGTGTATATGTGTATGTGTGTATGTGTGTATATGTGTGTGTATGTGTGTGTGTCTTCTTTGTCTTACCATTAAAAAAGAAAGAGAGGGAAAGGGCATGGAGTTGGTGGGTGGGAGGTGGGAAGACTGGAGAGGAGCTAGGGAAGGGGAAACCATGTATGAATACATTGTATGAAAAGAATTCTTTCAATTAAAAAAGGGAGAGAAAGTGAGTTGCTACAATAATAAGAGGACAAAACGATGGCAACTTTAATAAAGACACGATAAGTGGGGACAGAAGAGAGGCAAATATTGAGAATGTCTTTAAAAACATAAAAAGCAAGACTTGCTGAGTCTCTGGATGCTAGGAGATGGGGGATAGTTGGGGAACAGGCAACGTTACAGACAATTTCTTTGAAAGCTGGGGCCACTCAGTAGCTAGGAAATTGGGACAAAGCCAAGATTTTGAAAGAAAGGAGTTGTATTTTCTTTGACAATATAAACTATGTGAGAGACAAAAAAAAAAAAACCAACTAAGAAGAGAACATGAGAATTCAGATGGCCAGAGGACAAAGGATCACTAGCCCAGGATTAGGAATAAAAACAATGACATCACCAGCAGAGGGGCCAGGCTAAACCTTGAGAACGGATGGCACAGTGCGCACAGAATGTCAGTATCTTTCAGAATGTGGTACACAAACCTCCTTCCTCCTCCCTCCTCAGTGGGAAATAGATCAAGACTTGGCTCCAGTCGTCCTTTGAATCTTATCGCCTGCCACTCCCAAACCATATGTCTTAGCACAAAATGACATCAAAATGTGATTTCCAGATTCCGCCAGACTCTAATGTTCTCCCTACATTTCCTGCCTGGTGAACACGCACTTAGCTCTTAACTCTAAATGAAATGTCATGTTTTCTGGGAAGCCTTTGGTAATCTGATCATCTTCCTTTGTATTGTAGGGAAGTTTCGTTGTTCACTCTTCTATTCTATTACAGCACCGGGCCTCTGCCCCTACTACGAATAGACAGTTTCCTTCGCTGGATAGAAATCCCTAGGAAAGAAATGCTGCATCCATACCAGGAAAGGTACTAAATCATGTGTTCACAGAATGAGTGCATGAAGTAATGAGACCTCCCTCTGAAAGTAACATCGACGACACCACTTTAACAACCTCCGACTACCTCTTGGAAAACAGCCAGGGAAGGTTCGCAGGTATGACGTAATATTGTCAGTATAATCCACTAGACCTTCAGTGTGTTCTTAGACTTCAGACACTTGTATCAATACAACAGATTTGAAAACCATATTATTGTTGATAGGTAATTACAGGAATATTCTACCTTCTTAGTAAAAATGTGACTATTTCATTCAAGGTGAAAAAATTAAAAAGGGAAATTGAAGCAGAGTAAAAGGCAGAAGCAGAGAACAAAAATGGACAAGGAGACATTAAAACAGTGTTTCTTTAATACAGTTCATGTTGTGAACTAATCATAAAATCATTTTCATTGCTACTTTATAATTGTAATTTTGTTACTGTTACGAATCATAAACACCTGATATGCAGACGCTCTTAGGCCACCCATGTGAAAGGGTCATTCGTAACCAAAGGGATCACGACCCTCAGGTAGAGGGTTAGTGTATACCATCCCAGGACAGGATAATTTGGCCTGGGAGTGCAGCTCAGCAGAGCAACTGCTTGTCATATGTAGGAACTCAGGTTTGATCACCAGAACTGAAAATTAAGAATAATTCAAAGACAATAAATACATACTTGAGAAAGCTAATTTTTAGTTTCCAATATACAAAAACAAGTTCTTAGAAAAAAAAAAAAAAACAGAAAGAAGGAATCCTACCTGGGACTAACCTTAAAGAAAACACTAACAAAAAAGAAAAACAGGATCCCAGTGTTCCAAAGGACAACGCTTCACCCATTTGGCATGGGTACTTGGCTTTTGCCTGCTCAGCTCCCTCCTCAGGAGAGATGACATATAAATACTCACTTGGTCTGACATCAAAAGTACTTTCAATTTGACTCACTTAATTGTTAAAAAAAAGAGAAGCATTTCTGAGATCCTCTCCCCTCGTCCTCCACATTGGTAGAAAAAGGAGATGTGGACACTTTTGCCCAAGACACTGAAAGATACATTCATATGGTCTGAAATTTCAATAACTCTGACATTTATTATCAAATGGAAAGGAGGTGTGTTGTTTGGTTTTCAAACCGGCTTTATCTTCAGGGAATTCTCCGGTTTTTTTCTTGACAAACAGCTTAGTGACCATAAATTTGGGTGAGATGATGCTAAAAATCACAAAGCAACCTATTTTATAAAGCTCATTCTTAAGAACAAGCCCTTTAAGACAGACTCCAAAGATAGGCCAAGTATACTGATGCTGGTCTTCTATTCAGCAGAAGTCCGGGAGAAACCCTGCTGTGACGTTGTCTGTTTTGAAACCTCCATGAGGGGTAGGTGCTTTTAATCCCAGACCTTACAGTAATTAACCTGAAGATGCTGAAGGGCTCCTGATTCAATCCTATTATTATTTAGTAGTCACAACTGGAGTTTATTACTTTAGACATTCCCAATTATCCCACGTGGATTTTGTTTTAATTTACTAAATACTTTGAAATCATAGCTTTCTCTTCCAGATGTGTTTGTGGCCATGTACCCTGTACTGAGGAGCAGGCTGAAACTGTTCCTTTACTTTTTCATTCTGCCACAGGAGCACTGTATGACCTTGGCCTTTGGCTGCTTTCCTTCCCTCCCCCTACTTCTAACATTTGCAAAGTAAATAATTATTTCCTTTTAAACTTTGAAAGATATAAATACAGAAATAATCTTGGATACTTGGTTGATTACTTAACAATAAAAAGCTGGGTTTGCAGTGTAGCTGAGCAGCAGAGCTCAGCAGCATAAGGCTGTGGGTTCAGTCCTCAGCACTTCCCATGTAGCACACCTACGATGGAGGAATGTCAATAAAGAAATGTCAGCAAAGGAATGTCAATAAACCGTTTAGGTGTGATAACTCAGGGATGTCAATAGAACAGCTCTGCGTCCTACATTTTGCTCAGCAATCCAATGTGAATGTGACATTCTGTAAGATTATATCACCTACCCAGCCATTTTAGTTTATGTGAGTGCACTCTACAATGTTCACACAAGGATGAAACCACCCAATGAAGCAATTGTTATAAATTATGGAGGACTTGGCTTTGTTGGATGCACACAAAGAAGCAATCATTGTCCTGAATTCTACCAAAATCGTGTCATTCTTATAATGACTTCTGAGATAGGTAAACATTTCTGTCAGTCAGGTCCCCAACAGGAAACAGGTCATAGACACAAATGCAATTTGAGGAGAGTTTAATATAAAGACCAAGAGAGAGTGTAGCACTCTGAGCTCCTAAGACTTCAAGGAACACTTACCAGGTTGAAGTGCCTGGAGGAAGGCACAGATGCCACAACCCAGAGCCTTGCCCTAGAGATGGCTGCAGCCGCCAGCTGTAGCCTACACTATAGTGCGCAGAGGTGGCTTGGCAATGGAAATTTGAGGGAATACATTCAAAGTCTCTCTCTGCCCTGGTTTGCTAATCTCCACCTGATCTGATTAGTGGAAATCCAATCGGAAGCAAGAGATCAAAAGAGCCTGTCGATTGATTCATCCCACAAACCCAGCAAATGCTTTAGCACACACCGTGGAAGGAGAAAAGTAGAACAAACCTGATATCACTATTTCAGTTTAAACCCAACCACAAAAATTCACCTTGAATAAGTGGGGTAATTAATAAATCTTTGTGAACTTGAGAAAGAAAAAGCTCTCCAGATATTGCAAAGTTTAATAAACCATCCCAAATCACATGCCTTATAAGCAGATAATCCAGCTTTGATGTGATGTTTAACACCATGCTTACAGCCAATTCGACAGCTACCATTTTGACTGCTATTATGATCCAAGGGCGTTTATAGCACTCTGTTTGGGGAGATAATGGAGATGATCAGAGTTCGGGCTCTAAAGAAGTTTGCCATGCACATTTCAGTTTTTATTTTCTGATTTTTTTTCTATCTCATTACTGTTAAAGATTCAAATTCTTTCCTAGCATCGAAAGTTCTAGAAAAGCTAGTTTTAGCTTCTTCTGGTTTCACTACCTCTTCAACTGTCTACCAGAGAGTAAACACTTCCACCACGTAGCATTTTTGTCTATGTATTTGATAGGACTTTTACTCAGATGCTCTGGGTATAAATAACTGATTTTCTTTTGTAAATTAAAGCGCCTAACTTTGGTTAATTGCATTGGAGTTATCCTCGGGTCTTAGATTATAAACACATTTACTTTTCAAGACATGTTGAAAGATTCACTGATCTAGCCAACACACACTGATCATGTAATACCCATCAGTGTTATTGTGGGCTAGATACTTTTACAGGCTGAGAAATCAGTTCTTACCAAAATTAACAACTGGCTCTCTACAGCAATGAGTCAGTAATTATTCCAACCAAAGGTAGGTAAAAGCGTGTTCTAATAACAGTCCAAGAGATAGCTCAGGACATATGTTGACACGCTGTCATGATCCTGGCCTCTGGCAGCCCCTTACCTAATTCTATCCAGCTTTTTTTTTTTTTTTTCTTTTCCCCTGAGATTGGATATAGAATAGAATCTGGTAATGAGCCCAAGTCCTCTTAACTCTGATCCATGAGACAGCCAGTCAAGTGTTCTGCTGCTTTTCCCTCTCTTAGCAAGGCCCCCTGCTTTGAAATACCAGCCCCTGAGAACAGCAGCCTGCCTCAAATAGATCAAATCAGAATTTGTCCCTGAGGGTTTTTTTTCTTTCTTTCTTATTTTTTAGCTTGGGGAGGACACTCTTTTTATGCCTGTTCCTGACTGAAATAGCACATAGCCATCTCTTGTTCATAGGGACAAGGCAAGCGAGTGGGCACAGATTCTCCCTTTCATGCTGTGCAAATGTCAGCTTTGCATTAAGAAAAAAAAAAACTATTATACAATGCATCCTGTGGTGAGGTTTTCCAAATGGGGAAGAAAAGAAAGAAAAGCAGAGCAGACGGGTTTCCTACATGCGCGTTTTATGATTTTGGAAAACTGTCAACCTGGATCAATTTTTTTTAAAAAATAATTTGACACTTTCTCACTAAGGCCAGAATGCAAAGCCTGGTGATAATTAAATTTCAAGAAACTTTCTATTTCCTTGATAAGTCCAACAGATAGGTAACTATATTTCACTAATCACCCCCTCCAAAAAAAAACAAAAAACTTCATGATGCTTATTTCATGCAGGCTTTAGGGAAAAAACATTTTTTCAAATACCCATTGTTGGTGTATTTGGGTACACAGACCCATGCAACCATTGCAAGTGAGAGCTTTTGAAACACAGGGCTTCTGAGCACGAAACATGCTTACAAACACCGAAAGCGAGAGGCAGAGAAGAGTCCCCCAGCAAGGAGAAGCAGGACCCCCCTTCTCAGCCAATCACTCTGGAACTTTTGAAGATGTCTGCTCTATTTCTTAGCAACAGTAGTAAACATTGTACTACATCCAGTACCCGAGATTCTTACCACGCTAATCTGTGAGTACTCGATTCAATTAAAGATTAGACTTCTCAATTGTAGTTTTAGTACACAGCGGGGCGGCTAAATTATGATTATCAGCAGCTAAGTGTGCTTGCATCAGCACAACTCCAGGAATGAAAATGAATCATGTATTTCCATCTCGCTCTGACTGCTCTTCTCAGAGGCGCTGTTCTCGGAGTTCATGGGCCTTGGAGTTCATTGGAATTCTATGGTTAGCACACAGCTTGGAGACCTCATTTATGAAAATTCCTTTAAACCTTTCACCACGTTGACAAATCCAGTCCAAGTTCACTGAGCCAATTCAAAAGTAGCTCTCAGCCTTTTTATAGGTTTTCAATTACACAAGCACAGCACCCCAGAGCCATAGTGTTTGAAGAAGTGTATGTGAGTTGCACAGAGACATGGATGCTTTTTTAAGACATTCAAATGAAAGCAACATTCCTCAAACTGGAGCCAATGGATGAAAGCTTTGTCTATCTTGAGCTGTCCATGTCCTAATGACATGGCCATCAGACAACTTAAACATGACTAATGTTCAATTATTTACCATATGGTGTGTGCAATGATTTTTCTAGCTTTTAGGAATTTACTTTGCAAAAATAAATATTGGTGTATTACTTCACGCTCTAGTTGTTCTAGATAGCTCTCTTTATGAAATTGCTCAAAACGTCTGAATTCATAAACCCTACTGGTACACAGCATGGGACAGCAGGATTTACTTTTCCTGTGTGGATTTGGGAACACAATTGCAAGAGAGTCAAGGGGCTCTCCAGCATAAAACTGGCAAATGTTTGTCAAACCGAGGTTAGATCCAATGCTACTTTTGATTTCAGCACATCTTTTTTTTTCCTCCACAATTATTTATTCTCTCTCTCTCTCTCTCTCTCTCTCTCTCTATCTTTCTCTGTGTATACATGGGCCACAGCCCTTATGGACCACAATGAGCATGTACCATAGCATTCACGTCTCATATATGCAGAGATCAGAGCATAACTTACAGAAGCATAACTTCTTTAACCATGTGGGTACTGGGAATCCAACTTGGGTCATCTGGCTTCGAAGAAGCAGAAGACATCTTATAAGCCATCCTGCTTATATGCCTGCAAGGCATTCTTTTTTATTACTATTATAGAGTTATTTCATTTTTAATAATCCATACATGTGTGAGTGTGTGTGTGTGTGTGTGTGTGTGTGTGTGTGTGTGTGTGTGTGTGAATTTTATCTATGAGAATGCAGATGTCTGTAGAGGTCAGCATAGGGTATTGAATCCCCTGGAAATGGAGTGACAGGAGGTTATGAGCTGCTGAATGTGGGTGCTGGGAACTGAACTGGGGTCCTCTGCAGTATGCGGTTTTGATGGCTCAGCCATCTCCGCAGCCCCTCAAGCATTTTTCAAATGGATTTGAGGTAATCATACGGTCTCTCTGGTTTTCAAGCGTTTATATTACCTGAGAGATGAAACACTGATGTCTTCTCCCATTTTAAAACTTTGAATTTTTAAAAAATGTGATTAGTATGGTTTTAGGGGAGTACCCATCTTTTAGATGGTTGAACAGATAATTTTAAGTGACATTTATCATTGAGGGTAAAGGAGACATGCAGAAGCATGCTCTTAACCATTTAAATGCACTTGCAGAGATTTACATACTGCACATACAAAGACAGTTGTACGCAGGATGTAAATCTCCCATTTTCTCAGGGGGAGAAAAGCTTACTAAAAATACCTGGAAACAGAGAAAGCTCATGATGACTCTCACAGCTCCCCACTGAAGCTTGCTTTTTCCTTGTGTATGAATGTTCTGTATGTCAACTGGCCTTTGATAATCTCAATAAGAGGTATGTCTAGTGCAGTGGTTCTCAACCTTCCTAATGATGTGACCCTTAAATACAGTTCCTCGTATTGTGGTGACCCCTCCCAACCATAGAATTATTTTTGTTGCTATTTCATAATTGTAATTTCACTACTGTTATAAATCATAATGTAAATATCTGATGTACAGGATGGTCTTAGGTGAGCCCCCTGTGAAAGGGTTATTTGGTTCCCAAAAAGGTCATGGCCCACAGGTTCAGAACTTCTGGTCTAGTGGATGACTTTTTGTGTTTGGTCTGTCCTCTTGTTTGTTTTCTTATCCTGGGAAAAGTATTATGGTTAACTCAGTCGAGTTGTTACTTGACATCAGAGAGTGAAATCCAAAGATAAGCAGTATCTGTGTAAGCTCAGTACAGTTGTAGTGTAAACTCTCAGTTTCTGACTATGGAGGCCTCCAGCCATTCAATCTGACCCAAATAAGGCTCCCTGGCTCTGGACAGAGGTGGGAGGTGGGAACCAGAGATTGCGAATAGAGTATGCTAAGGATGGAAAGGCAAGCCTCTACACATCAAACCCTTCAGCTCCTCAGGCTGCAAATAACCTCCTTCATTCATTCATGTATTTGCTGCCTACTGAGTGCTCATTACATACCACAGCAGGAATAAGAGGGTTGATAAAGCTTCATTCCCTACCCTCTGACCCAGTTTGGGGAGCATACAAAGCCATGAATACCTCCTGTCCAGAGAATTGTGCTAAGTGCCGACTGAGTCAGAGGAAGTCGACTTGGGAAATCTATAGTCCAATCCCATATTCTGCTTTGGGGCCATCAGACAAAAGTAGCTGGTGAGCATTAGAAATGTGGCTAGTCTGGATTAAGTATAAAATGCACATCAAATTTCAATGATTTAGTGTGCAAAAGTGAAAGAACGTAGGGTATCTGGTTGACTAACTATTTTGGTACTGAGAACACGTGGAAATGCTAAGGTTTTAGATGAACTGGGTTAAGGAAAACATATTATTAAAATCAGAGTCACATGTTTGCTTTTACTTATGGTATGCATAGTAGGAAATCTAAAACCACCTACTTGTTTTGCATTCATTAGATTTTACCTTTCTGTCTGTACATGCAAAGGGAAATTCTAGAATCTGGGGGGAGGCTGTCCCAGGAGCAGGCCAGCCACAGAGAGAAGTAACCATGACATGAAGAACAGTCGCAGAGAGACTGGAAATGTCGCTGCCTTCTGAGTAGTTTGTGTGTTGCATTCATTGTCAGTAAAGGGAGCCCAGAGAACAAAATCCAAGATAATAACATCTCAAGTAAATCAGGAGCAGCTTGCGGTTTCAAGGGAGCAATTCTCTACTGGGGGCCAGACCACCTGGTTACCCTCATCCTCGCCCTATTTGTGGTTAATTCTTTAGGTTGCCTTTGCCTTCTCATCTGCAGAGAGGAGACTGAGATTAACTCCTCTGCTGGTCATGATTCCCCCCCACCCCCAAGTCTGATTTTGTAAACAAAGTCTCTGCAGGATCACAGGGCTGGAGAAGGAGACAGTCATTTGTGACTACAGTTCCGAAGCTGCAAAGAACAGAGAAACATGAGTAGAAATTTCTTTATGCTTCTGTTTTCATAAAACCTAACACACATTTAAATATCTGAGATCCTCCTGGCAATTTATGCAAATTAGATGCAAGTACCACAAGCTCAAGGTCTGTATCTGTCTGCTCACTGATGTGATTGCAGTTTGGAGAACAAAGGCTAGCCTCACAGGCCTCAAGTAATATCTTTTGAAGGGTCACCAGGAGAATTGGTGGTCATTTTTGTTGTTGAATAGTCATCTACTTGGCTAGTATTTCCAATGTACAAATTATACCAGGAGATGCAGCAGGTGTTCTTAATGCTGTCTCAAATGGTGCTAACTGCTCACCCTGAGAGTAAGGGGCAACTGAGGTAGAGCAAGCAAAGACCTTTTGAAGCCTACAATGCTGCCTGTGACTGTGCTGGGGTAATTGGAAGAGACTTCTGTGGTAGAAGCAGCCACTTAACCAACTTTCCACAGGGATGGTGAAGGCTGAGGGAGGCTCTACTTTCCCTGGCTCAGCCTTGATTCACCGAGGTAGAGGTAGGAAGCAAGCAAACAAAGCATCCTGAAGTAGCAGCAATACCCATGCACCTTTAATTCCATTTTACCACTTGCCACCTGAAGATCTTAAGTTCCTTCTATTCACTCCATTTACCATGGCTTAAAACAGTTTGTGGCACAGGTCTTAGAGAACTGGGTAGCTATAAAACACTTTTTTTTAAAAAAAGTACTGGAAAGTGGCAAATACTAAATAAATACCCAACAATTATCTTTCTTCTGGGTCGGTTTTTAAACTTTCTAAATAACATCAAGGGTCTATGGAATCATAGAAAATCAACAGTAAGTAGTAAACAGATATGTCTCTGTATCTGTCCCTCTCTCTCTTCTCTAAGAAAGACTCCAGAACTCTTATGAGAACCATAGATGGAAAAATGGGTTAAGAAGCATTGTGTTCTGTTGCTTCCAAAGTGTTTGGTTCCTTTTGTATATGTGGAGAGTAAATGTGAACGGCACTCAAAACCAAGCCTTTAGTGTCTGCTCCAGAAAACAGAGAAGTAATACTAGGAGCAACAAGCCCTCAAAAATAGGATCGGCATTTCCAAGGTAGAAATTCACCGTAATCTCGGATACCTGGTTCCTTCTGGCTATCTTTCTCATTAGTCATTTGGGCCAATGCCTAGGGCAGGGGTTGTGCTAGGATGTTTTAACCCTTTTTAAAGATGTATTTTATTCATGTATATGGGAGGGTGTGGTATGTGCATGTGTGACTTCAGTTGCCCGTGGAGGCCAGAAGAGGGCATTGAATACCTTGGAACTGGATTTAAAGTTGGTTGTGTGCAACCAACATGGGTGGTGCTTAGAACTGAACTAGAGTCCCTTGAAATAGCAGTAAGGGCTCGTAACAATTGGTTATCTCTCCAACACCATGTTTTACTCTCCGGAGGCAAACATTTAGCCTTAAAACAGCACTAAAAACATTATGTGTAACGAAATGGGAGATCCAAGTGCAAGCTGATTTTGTTGGTCAGCCACCCAGGTGAGTTCTCCTGGAAGTTGGCCGTCACTAGGGAGACATTTGCAGGGAAATGCCTGTAAACACCCCAGTCCTCGCATGAGATGAAAGACTTCATTCATAAGTCTGCTGTGAAAATTAAATAACAAAGTAACTGTAAGGCATCTAGCAAGCACCCGTGCAAAGCACCTTGGACCTCACATGTGTCGCCACTAAGCTATCCTCCTTTGTGGTATGAGGGATGATTCTTCTGCTCTCCGAGTCGTAGATGTTAGCTCAGCAATTTTCCTCGGGTTGCTTCATTTTCAGGCTCTATCTTAATGTAGTCATTAGGGACTAATTAAAAGCCAATCATGAAAAAACTTCTCATAAACTATCTGATCAGCAACTTCAAAGAGAATCTGACTTCAGGTCCAATATTCTGAGCTACAGATGTGAGAATCAAGCTAAAGGAAACCAAATAAACCCTAAGAGAAAATAACCTCTTTAAAAAAAAACCCTCTAAAGATGCAAGATTCAGGACATATGTGGTGTGAACATCATTAGGTTCACCAGAGGTGACCATGAGAACTAGATGGCACAGTCTTGTTCTTCAGCCATCTGTCTGGAGGGGAGGGTGGCATGCATACTGAAGGCCGTATCACGGGGGTGGGATGGGGGGGGGCAATGTGATTTGGGAGACAGAGAGGAGGGGATGGTCACCAAAGCGTTCCTGAGAGGAAAGTACTAGGGTACTGGGAAGGTAAGAGATGTTCAGTGGGTCAAGAAAGATGCAATAATATCCCCCCTCGGCAACAGCTCCTGTAAGAGCAAGATGGGAGAGAGCCACGCCCAGAGGTACTTTAAAGTGATGCAGGTCAGCCAGCACAAACATACCTTCTTTCTCTTCTCTCATACCCTCAGAAGAAGGCAGAGCCCACACACCACAAGACTTGAGGACTCATGGTCCGAAGCTTGGACTTCTCCTGAGGACGACAAGAGTGTGCACGGCTCTAAAGAGAGCTACATGATTTGACTGAATCTACTTCTTTAGAAAGAGAACCTCTGGCTGTAGAGGGGAGAGAGGAGAATGGGAGACTTGACATCTTCAGGTGACGTGTAAAGTGAAACATTGATAGCCTTAAACAAGAGAGAAATAAATACTCAAAATTGGGGCAGGAGGCTTCCATGACTGGCTAGATGGAGAAGGAGACAAAGAAGTTAGATCTAGTTCCAAGGTTTTGGGCTTAGGAGAGTAGTGAGCAGGCATGGTTTCAGAAAACACAGGTGGGGGAGCTATCCGCTGTGTGTTTCTACAGTACCCGTGCTCTCTTCTGTTGGGCATTTCCTTTTCCAGCCGCTCTTAGCACTGAGCAAGAGACAGGGACTAGGAAGCAGAATGTCTCTATTACCTTATCTGTCCCTTCCCGCTTGAGTAGGTGTAAGTCTGTCACTTGCAACCAAGCAAGATCCCTAACAATTTCTCTTTCAAAAAGGAAAAGTTATTTTTTAATGAGTGACGGATTAAGAAAAAAAAAAAGCTTACATTACTGTGACAGGAGAGCCTCGAAACCTTTCAGTCCACAAAAGGCACTTAGGGATTTTATAGCCAACTCTACCCTGAATAATGAAAAGCCAGACCAGACTGTTTTAGAAAATGTTACTGCACCAGATAATGGCACATTCACTCATTCAATTAACATTTATTGAGTATCTTCAGGGTTCTTAGGCTTAGGCAATAAAAAAAAAGAAAAACTATAAAAGTCTACTCTCAGGTTTAAGCTGGTCCATCCAAGGCTCGTCCCCAACGTGCAGCTGTGTACGCTCTTCAGACTAACTGTGTAAAGTCACTGAGGCCAGGTGTTCTGTCTGACCCAACAGCTGCACTTGGTGGTAGGCATACCACCTGAAATCCAGTCTGGCTATCTATAAATGAGGCTGATGAAGCAGAGATTTGAACAAGTCTTCAGGAGAAAGAACAGAGTATGTTTAGAATTCCATTCCTTTCTAGTAAAATGTCTGCTAACATTTGTGAAGGAATCCAGATGAGGCATTGTGCAAGCCCGCCTTTTTCTCTCTTTGCTTTCCATGAGAAAACCCTACTACTTCGCGGGTTTAACTTTTATTAACACACCTACAACTCGTTGTAAATATGCCCTGCTTGTTGTTTCCTGCCTTCCTTCGCTGTGGCTAGCTCCAAATCAGTTCTCAAGTGTTCTTCTGCAGTGGGCATCTGTAGATTGTCTAGCCCCACTGCTAGTGGTAGTGTTCTTGACAATGCACTTATCAGCTTCCTATTGCATGGCACCTTGGGGAAGCTGATAAGCAGTGCTTCTGGTTCCGAAGTGTGCATGCCACCCCAGCAAGACCAAAGAGGCCTGCTATGCTATGCAAGACCTAAGTAAGGGACAGTGCTCTGAGGCCAGAGATTAGTTCTTTTCTCCAGACACCTAGAATAGTTTTGTTTCCACCGTGAACAAGGTCCTTCTGACTTCCTCTTAACCTCTTAAGGCAACCTGGAATATCATAGTTGGGTTACAGATGCTTTACCCAAAGAAACTTGTCTATCCACCACAGACCAGTGAAATATAAATCTAAGCAATAGCTAAAATCCATAGCATACTCTGTAGCTTATAAAGTACCTTTGCCTCCACTCTGCCTTGTTTAATAAACCTTCCTGGGACTGCATTTTTCTTTTCCCCCAAATAAATCACTTATTGATTTCTCTCTTTCTCATAAGAGCACAAGTCTTTCTGTCAGTCACTTAAGCCTTTTTAAATCTCAGGATGATTTTGACTCTGTAATTTCACTGACCCTATTATCTGTCACTTAATCCTAAACCTGGACTCTCCTGGATCAATCCATTGCTTCCTAGTTTCCACAAACACTCCTTTGTCATTCTCCTTCCAGCCATGCCCTGTTAACTCTGCCACCCCCTCCCCGTCTCCATCTCGATGCCACTGTCAAAAGGATAAGGGTATATTCTTTAGCACCACAGTGTCACTCCTCTACTACCCGCTCCTTACAGGAGAGAGATGATGGACAAAGATGCACTAGGAAATTCTTCACTTGCATGACAAGTGCTCCGTAAGCAAGCAAGCTTGACATTTCTGTGTTTCATGAGTTAGCCCTCAGCAGAATGTTTCTTATAGAATCAAGTGTACTCAAAGGTCTCATAGATTTATTTTTAAAAAGCTATAATTCCCCACCTATCTCTGGTGCTGTCTTTGTAAACCCCTCAAATGTGGGGTGACCTTAGAACTCGATGAGCCAGTGGGAGGACAGCTAACATGACATGAACAGGTACTCAACGCCTGTTTCTACACTGGTGTTTGCTCATTTTCTCCTGGCACTGTTCTCTGAATATGGTCTGGGTGTTGTGTAAACAGACCCAGGCTAGCCTGCTGGAGAAAGGAGGCTCATGTCCCAGTCCACCTGTGAACTCCGACAACAGGCTGACAACAGCCAGACAAGTAGTCAAGGCTATGCAAGATCCAAAATCATCTCCCCAGTTGACTGCTGATGAAGCCTACAAGAACCCAAATAGGATTAGCAGAACACAGACCAAAGTGCTGACCAACAGAATCCCGAGAATTAGTGGTTGTCTTAAGCAACTAAATTATGGGGTGAATTAATAACCAGCCAATGGGTAACTGATAAGATATCTAAATGGTTGTGTTTACTTTCTACAAATACCTTCACAGTTATTATTTAGTCTTCTGGGCATTCCATTCTAACATGTCTTGTTTCGTGTTCTGTGTCATTATTTAAAATTTCTGGTGTCTTTTCTGTACTTTTTCCTTATGAAGAGAACGTGTCTGTATGTGTGTATGTGTGTGTGTATGTGTGTGTGTGTGTGATTTATTATTTATTTATTCTTTATGTGTATGCATGTAGCTCTCCGAGGGCATGCTAGGTGTGTGCAAGTGCTGTCAGAGGCCAGAAGAGGGCACCGAAAACTCAGGAGCTGGAGTTAGAAACGTTGTGAATCACCTGACAGGGTGCTGAGACTGAGCCGTCTCTCTTGCACCTGCCTTTTATACTTTTGTATTCTTCATATACACAAAATGAATATACGGTAACTATTTGTCAACTAGAACTTTTGCAGAGCCTAGGCATCAATGAACATCACTTTTTTGGTCATTAATTTTATTTTTGATTCAGATTTTTTTTTTTCCCCCTTGAGACAAGTTCTGATTGTGAAGCCCTAGCTAGCTCGAAATCACTATGTATCCCAGGCGACCCTTGACCTTGTTATTCTCCTGCCCCACCCTACTTCTTGAGTGTTGGAATTACAAGTATACATCACTGTGTTCTGCTTTGATCATTAATTTTAAAGGCTTAATAAAAGAATTAAGTTACCAATCATGAAATATGAAGGCTATTATCTGACTGCAAAATAATGCATAGTATATCGCTGAGAAACCAAATTATGTATTCATTTCAGAAAATTTTCACTCGGCAAGTGAATTTGCGTATCAGTCAAAGAGCAAAAATAAACAAGCATATAAGAGTTGATGTTTCACAGAAGCAACTATTTGATTTTCACCATATACCATTTGTCCCCGAAGACACAGATTTTTCCTATGGGATTTGCATCTATAACCTGAAAGATTGCCAAAAACTAGGCTTTTACTCTATGAGTGTGGCTGATCCTCTTGTGGCTCTTCAATTAGATTTTGCATTTAAAAGAGAAAGTCCCTGTGCTGCTTCTAATGATGCACCTGCTACTTGGCAGATTTTTTTTTCTTTCCACAAGAAATGCCTTAAATCTGGTAAGAACATGGCTCCAGGTTTTTCTCTGATGATATCAAAGAGCATTTGTTTGTTTTTGATGTTTTTGTGGGTTTCCCTCCTCCTAGGCACAGTGCAGTCCCTCCAAGTTCTTCCAAAACAAGAGCTTTCACAGTTCTTTTGGCTTCTAAGCTCTATTTCCAATGTACACCTGCAGCAGAACAGTTGCCTGGACTCAGCAAAGCTGCGACATGGCACACAGAAATCCACTTGCTTTAGTCACTCCCTTTTAGACATGGGCAAACAGAGCATATCTCATTAATGAATGCAGTATTGTTTCAGATGTGCTATCTTTATCAACTCTTCATGAAACGCTTAGGGACAATAAAGGTTATGTTCAAAACGATAACATGTCTTTTACAAACCCCCCTTCTACTGTATCACTAACATTAATGGTATTCTATGACCCTTAAGAGAAACACCATCATTTTCTTTCTGATTCTAGACTTGAAAACTCACGAGTATTTGATTATGGATAATCCTCAGTTAATACTCCCTTAGAAAGAGACTTCGGTGATCAGTCCTAAAATGTCACACATTTTTCTATTAGTTGTAAGGACACTTTAAAAGTGTTTCTCTGCACTTTGCTATGCAGAAATTAATTTAATATCAAGACATATCAGAATCAACCAATAGACATTGCCTCCCAGGTGTGTACACATTAGCATACTGCCTTCCCTCATCTTGCTCTCTTGGCTTTTAAATCTTTCAATATGTACAAATGAAATACAGATTTGAACCTATTCCCAACTGAGATGTCTGCTCCATAATGAGAAATAGGTTTCTGCCTGCTTGCAGATTCAGCACCGAAATGATGCCTGACCAGAACGTGTTTAGAGCTGACACCTTAGAGAACTGACATCTGCACAGATGTAATCCTCACAAACCTCCCCAGATAGTCCTTATTTTATTTTGCAAACTGTCTTCTGGCAGGGCTCCACAGCACGTGGCGTATCACGAGACTGTCCTGCGGAGGTTCTTTCTTCCTAGGGGCCCTTTGATGGACACTTGTCAGTAACAACCAAGAGGAGAGTGGGGCCCCACCTCCAGCAAGTGGAAAAAAAAAAAAAAGCGCGGACAGCAATGCTTCCTTAATTAACTTTCCCAAGGAAAGCAATGTTCCCACAGGAAAAAACAACACGTTTCCACCCTCCTAGCGGCCCATTGGAAATGAGCAACAATGCATTTGCCTTTTTGTCTCCCCAAGACTTTCTTTGCTGCAAGCAGTAGCGTGTTCCTCAAAGAATGCTAGTATTTCCTGTGGAAACTGTATGGCTGCCAAAACTGGCTCAGAATATTCCCCTTTTTCTTTTCGTAAAAAATGAAATAAACAAAACGTGGCATTTGACAATAGCCAACATTGGCTTCATCCCCACTTACCACCTGCAGACGAAAGTCACCGCCACGGAGAGGGTCGGGAAAGGAACCTTCCCTGTGACACGGACAAGCCCGGGACGCCGGACAGCGCCGGGAGGAGGAGCCGAGGCTGGACGGGGCAGCCTGGGCACCGCGGGGCTGATGGGCCGGGGGCTCCCCTAGGGCAGCGACACCACCCCGGGTCTTCTTCACGTTTGTTATTGTTCTGGTGTGGCTATCCCTATGCCTTCGCCCCTCCCTGGGAGCTCCTAGGAGCCTCGGCACAGCCCATCCCCGCCTCCGGGACCATCGGAGGTAGCAGCACGCAGAACGCCCGCGCAAGGGCCAATGAAAAGAACAATCCCTTGCACCGCAGCCGCGGACCGCGCGGCGGGAGCGGCTCGGGTCCCCCGGGGTGAAGCTCTCTGGGTAACCACAGCGATCTCCCCCCAAGTGGCTCTCGGCAGCGGCACCGTGCGGCCGGGGGCTGCCGGGACCCGAGGCACAAAGGGGGCCCCGGGACCGGGGAACCCACAGGGTGTCTCCTCGTGCAAAGTTGCACGGGCTGAACCGCGGCCGCCCGCGTCCCTCTCCTCCCCGCAGCGCCCGCCGGAGACCTGGACTCACCGGAGCGCGGAAGGACGGCGGGGCGGGATGGACCGACGGACGGCGGGAGCTGCGGACGCAGGAGACCCGGCGGGCGGCGGAGGCGCTGCCGCGGCCCCGCTACGTCACAATGCGGCCGGGCGGCAGGCGCCGCTCCCCGGGCCCCCCAACGGGCGCGCGCGGGCGGGGACACCCGGGGTGGCGGGGCGCCGAGCCCAGGGACACGGCCACTACGCGGGGCCGCCCGATTGACAGTGACCGTTCCCCCTGCGTCCTGGCCCGGCCCACGCCCCTTGCCAGCAGCCGCCTTCCCTGGTGTCCCCCGGCCGGCGAACCTGCTGCCTCTGCTTACCTCGCGCGATCACCTCCGCGCCTTGGCTCTTCCCTGCAGGATCTCTCCTCCCCTCCCCTCCTACTTTTGGCCCCCTCTTCCCACTTTCTCCCCCGCCTCCCCCTTGCTTCTCTGCCCCCCTCCCCCTTGGAAAAGAAATCTCCCCTCACCGCGATCCAGGAATCAACCGCTGCCACCCTCATTGGTCCCCAAACCATTCCAAGGTTCCAGCATAAAACCGGGGAAAGAGACTTTGGAGAATAGGAAGGTGGTCACGTTCCTGGGAAACTGTTGTGTCTGTGAAGCGTTTTGGCGGAGTGTTGTGCCTTGGCACGGCGTCCCCAACCCCCAACCTTCCCCTCTCCAAGTCTCCCCCACTCTGGAGGACTTAGCCAAGGAGTAAAGGGGCAGGGCTGGTGGGTTTTACCCAGAATGTTCTGAGTTCCCGAGTAGGTGGTGCTAGAGATATTGGTCTGAAATGACGGTTAATTCAGCCGTGTTTTAATGTACCAAGGACCCTGTGACAATAGTGACTTTACTCCTAGCATTCTTTATGGTGGGGGCAGCAGGGACGCTGTTGCACGAGGCTTCAGGGATGCCAGCAGCAGTAGGTGGCTGCCTCTTTCATATTTCTGAAATGAAATCCCCGGGGGACTGGGAACGTTGGTAGAAGCATTGGCTCTCTGTTGCACCTTGGGAAGCTTTAAATGGTTTTGGGTGGACTTCTGCCCTAGGTGAGGGACTTGATTTGGAGCCTGTCTTAGCAAAGTCATTGAGAACTATACTCTTGTTCCAGGATATAGCTGCTTGCTTGAGGTTGCCCTGAGGAAAGCCTGAGGGATTACGTTTTTGGTCATTTTAGGGTCATCTTGTCCACCTATCCCAGCCAGTTCTGAAGGAGGGGAGTGGCTCCGAGACCCAGGGAAACCCATCATCACTACCTGGGAGCTGACAATGGTGTGTTCCAGCCTACCACTGAATACACTGCCAGTGAGAAGGAAGGGCCTGGTTGTTTAAACACTAGGTTTCCCTGAGTAATTAGAGTAATGGCTGTAAGCAGTTCCCATGGCATCCATAAGAAAGGCGATTGCAGGAGTAAGGTTAACCAGAGCAATCCTTGTCCTGCACCCAACTGGAATCCTACCCTGAAGCACTACCATCAGTGAAGGTCACCCTGAGGGATGACAACGTTGGATGGTAGCAAAACACAGCTTACGGGCTTTAATTCCATTTCCTGCTCAAACACTAAATTTGTTCTCCAGCTTTTGACGAAACAGCCAAGCACATATCATGCAGTTTTTGTCATTTGTTTATTGTAACGTATCATGTTTAAGTACATACATGGAAAATAGCTTCACAATTTTAAAAATACCTAGTATCCCCTGGTAGAAAATATGAAATCAGATGACATCATATGCCACTAAAAATACTTCAAAATACGTTAAAATATATTGGGTTTAATTTTCTCACATCTGGTTAGAATAAAACTTCTTTTTCCTGGTGTAAACTCGGAGAAAAGCACATCTTGCTTCTATCCAGTAGATATGGATGGAATTTGTGTTTTCTCTGACATGGTGGTATATGGCTTAGAAATGTTGATTCTTGCCCTCTTGAATTCATTGACACTCCCCTTCCTGAAAAAAATTAATCAGATTTGAATTCATTGCAATCATTTATTAAAGATTCATAAGTAGACTTCCCTTCTAGTGGTCCAAACAACCTATAATTCTAGCACTGTGCCAAGTGTTTACCTGACTCAAGAAGAAGAGACTGGATTTTGTTGTTATGTACAGAAAATGGATTGCCTGGGGTGATGAGGTTTTCCTGGCCAAAGCAACAGCATGCCACAGTGGAAGGCAGAAATCTTTGTATTGTGTCTTCAGTTATTTCTCTGACTTTATTTTTTTTATAGTTCTTTTGTTACTTTTTTTTTTTTGTTCCCAACATGTTTCTGATTACACACTCACCATTGTTTCCATGTGATTATTTTTACACTGTGATTTAAATCTCGGCTTGTATACACTTTCCCACATAGACAGTGTGTTTGCTTTTATTTGGACTGTTTGTTGGTTTGCTTCTCCTATACAAATCTTCGCCAAATCCAAACCACAAATTGATACAGCAAAGTGTGGCAGTAATGAAGTAGTTCAGTTCAAACAGCTGCTAGAGTTTAGATCGGATGGTAGGAAGGATAGCTTCCTCAGCAGAATGTTGACTTTTTTTTTTTTTTTAAAGCCAAACTAACCAGCTGATGCCTAGTCTTTCTAATTGCTTATTACTAACATCCAGTCTCCGATAGTCGGTTTTCGAATAAAGCTGTCTGCTCTGTGTAGGACCAAAAGAGTAGTACTTCAGCAAGTCACAGCCAACAGACCATTTACCACTCTTAACAGACCCCCTACCTATGTACCTGTGGGTTGGTTGTGATCTCCCTAGTGCTCATAGATTTTTGCTTCTTGCCCGTTTCTTATCACTACCATTCGATTGTCAGTTTCAGTTGCAATGACAGCAAACTCCTATTACTCACATTTGAATCTTCAGCACTGAGCACATTTTTATACTCAGAGTTAGCTACTGAAAATAATTAGCGAAGTAGTGTATTTCACTGTAGATCATCTGCCAAAGAGCTGCCATGTAACTGCTCGTTCAATTATTACAATTAAACATCTGCCTCCTCTATCCTTCTGCCCAATTTCCATAATATATCTTTATTGGTCTGTGAGGATTGGATGAAACTACCACAATCCAGCTAGTGATCAAACAGAAAAGTGTTTTCCATTTTTAAGTGCAGATTTTATTAATAAAACATTCTAGAGCTGTGTGTGTGTGTGTGTGTGTGTGAGAGAGAGAGAGAGAGAGAGAGAGAGAGAGAGTCTGGCTCATTGAATAGAGGCCTACGTGAGGTCCTCTCTGATGTTGACTTGGAAACTATAATTTGGTTGCATCAGGCTACTTTTTTATTCTGGAGCCAAGTTGCTTCATTTGTTTGGCTCTCAGCATGTTTGATCCTAAATTATTTACATCAGGAATGTAATGATACATCTTATGAAAATGTGTCCCTATCTGTCAAGATAGGTTAGGTAGTGCTATGGTAACGAACAGCCATACAAATCACCGTCCTAAACTCCATAGATTAGTAAGAATGTATTTCTTGTTCTCGTTAGACTGAAATTTCAGATCAGCTTCGTCTTTGTTTCACAATCAGGTGGACAGTGTTGTTGGCCACTCTAACAAGGGGAAGAAATCTCCAGTGTCTCATACTAGGAATGAAATGCCTAATCTCAGACACTTCTGCTCACAACTCACTGATCCCCATTACGTGTGCAGCTCTACCAAATGGCAAGACGATTAAGGAGCACCACCTTACGGTACATCCAGAATGCTTGGCAAATAGCACTGCAAGGAATTATGGTTACACTGCACATCCTGTTGATGTAAACCACGTTGATGAACTTTGAAAATATATTCTATAGTTCTGTTAATTTCTGAGGTAGCTATTGAACCAAAAGTAGGGGGAAATGTAACTTTGCCAAATGCTTAGAAATTTGATTCTTGAGCTTTTCTTTTTTTTCCCCCTCAGAGAAAGGAATAATTACAGACAGAAATGGTGTCACGTAGTTTTGTGCCAGGTTGTAGAACATGCTCATTTTTTCTTTACACCTCCTTTCCCCTCATTCTTACCTTTATATACCACCATGTCTTTGTGTGCCTGAGCCAAGCCTGAAGGAGATTTGCTATTCATCACCTTACTTGTCTCTATGGCTGACTCACTTTCTTATCTCCTTCCTCCCTCCTGTTTGTGTTAATTGAAAATGTCAACCCAGGACATGGTTTTGTGCTTAAAAGCTCACTCTGAGAGAGGCTTAGGGCTACACTGGGATCCCAAACACCCAGTATAGTTGGTCACTGCCTAATAAAGACTTTCTATTGGCTTAAACCCATGTTCTAGCAGTCTTTGCTGGTGACTACCACACAACACTTTCTTTGTGTGTATGGCCATGCTTTCCTATACAAAGGTCAGAAAAGTACACTGGTTGTATTCCTCTTTTTTCCTCCAGCATTATTTTGTAAAACAGGATCTTTTCACTGACATTGAAGCTCACCGTTTTGTCTAAGCTGGTGACTAGAGATCTCCAGGATCAGTCTGTCTCTATCCCTTCAGTAAACACTGGGTTTGCTGACATGTGGGGTGATGCCTGGATTTCTATATGGATCCTGGGGAGATTTGAAATCAGGTCCTTTACTTTCACAGCAAATATTAACCGTCTCCTATTTCCCCAATCCTCATCATCCTTTGCAGTCCAAGACCCAAGCCCAGTGAATGATGCTACCCATTTGTAGTTGGGTCTCCTCATCTCAGTAATCTAATCAACAAAATTTCTCACAGGAGTGCCTAGAGGTTAAATAATCCCTCACTGTGTCTGGAGACTCCTCCTTAGTAATTCCCAATCTTATGAAGTTGACAGTTAACACTAACCATCGCAAAGCCATGCCTTGCTAACTTGACGACCAAATATATCACTTTAAATAATAACCTTCCACTCTTTTATTCCAAAGTTTCATGTTCATCTCAAAAATGCAGGAAATATATTTAATCCAATTTCAAATATCCCCCTAACTTAACACTTCCAACACTGTTTAAGAGCTTAAGACCCTTGTCTCATCTGAGACTCAAGACAAATCTCTTAATTGTGCCTATAAAATAAAAAAAAATAAAACAAGCTACATACTTTCAATAAACAATGTCATAGGATAATCATCACTGTTCTTAAAGAGGACTGGAGCACAGCAAAACACAATAGGACCAAAGCAAGACAAAAATCCAACAGAGAAAAGCACAAATCCTGCTGCTCCATGTCTGGCATTTGGGGCTCATGATGAAATTGTCCAATAGCTCAGGTAGCCTCACACCCCCTAATCTCTGCAGCCCGTAGCAATACAACCTTTCTCTTAGGCAAATTCACTTCCATGATTGTAGGTTTCCTCAGAGCTGCCCCATGGTCCAGGAATCTCTAATATCCTAAGGTTCTCACTGCAATGTAGACTTCATGTTCAGTTTCACACAACGGGCTCCTAGCGCATCTTTGAAGGGGATTCCCAATCCTGCTGCACATTGTCTGGCTTTAATTGATCTCTAAAATTCTGGAGCAGGACTCCATTTCCCAGACAATCTTAAATCTTCCATGCCTCCAAAGCCAGTATCATGTAGACAATGCTGCCAAATTCCGCTGCTTGATATAACTTGGCCTCATTGGATCACAGTTGTGCTGGCCCTAGGGAAATACTTCCATGGGCAGTTGTCTTTGAGAAACAAGGGAACTCCTTAAGTTTAGGCTTTCTTCTCTCAAATGAATTTTGATCTTCACAAGATGGAGCCTCTAATGGACTGAATTTTGTTTTCAGGAGAGTTTTCTTATTGTCCAAGCGTAGCACAGAATGTTTCTCTTCAGTGGTGCTGATCTCTTTAACTATTACAGATGCTTTCTCAGCAATTTCCTCTGCCAAACAAATTAGTCCATTACATTTAATTTAACTTCACTCAAGTTATCAGGATATGGCAGAATGAAACCAGATTCTTGGCCAAAATATTGCAAAAATGGCCCTCCTCCTGCCCATATCTTATATCTCTTGGTCCTGGGAAACTGACTGGGGAAACTCGGGGATGAAGAAATGACCTGATGCTGAAGAAATGACAGACACACACACAGAAAAGCTAGAATAAGGCGGGGTAAGCTGTGATTACTCTGATAGAAAGAACCTATTACACAGCTTGGAAACTCAGCATACTTATTATGTACAGCACAAGGAGGAGGGAGCCACTAGCCTCAGCAAGAGGTCTCTGTGGAAAGCAGTTTCAGGCTGTGAACATCTGGGAGGAGGAAGCTGTGGTCCATAGTTTCTACATACACTGGTCAATTGTTTATAAATACTCCTATTTGGACCAGATGAAGACCTTGCCATCCCTCTGAATCTCACCCAGGGAAGGCTTTGCTATTTCCATCTTTCTGAAGAATCAAGGTCCTTGGCATGGTTGTGCTCATCCCAACAGCACACATAAGACTTCATCTGATCCTCACATCTCCCAATTCTTTACTTCTGCAGTGAGGAGAACTAATCAGCTAGGTCTCCATTATCTGAATATCTGTCACCACCTCATCTTCCAAGGTCCCATCAGAATGACCCACTAGGCTCTCCTTTCAGTTTTCACTGCTTTTCTAGCCCAAAGCTCCAAACTCTTCCATATTCCTCCTATAAACCAGTTCCAAACCAGAACCACATGGTCAAGTTTATCAAAGCAATGGATTCACTTCTCAGAACCAATTTTCTTCATTTCTTTTCATACCGCTGTGATAAAATACCCTAACAGAGATCAATGGAAGGAAGGAGGGTTTATGGTGGCACACAATTCAAAAGACAAGGCAGCAGGCTCTTGAAGCAACTGGTCACATTGCATCCCAAACCAGGAAATGGACAATGATGATTGAAGATGCTCTGTTAGCTTCCTCTTTTTTATACAGTTGGGAACCTAAACCCAGAAAATGATGTCATTTGCTTTTAATGAGTGTATTCCCATCTCAATTAATCTAATCAACACAATCCCTCACAGGTGTGCCTGAAGGGCTTGTCTTCAGTGTGAGTTTAGATCCTGTCAAGTTGACAATCAGCAGTAATCACCACTCTGAGGAAGGAGCTGAAGCCTAAATCTGGAAGTTTAGCTGAATTATAATATAGAAAATTTAATAAAAGATTTGATGTAGAAGTTTTATAGATTGCTAATCTGATTCCCTTGGATTTCCTAGGCTGCAATTAGTCATATTATTCTGCTTTGTTGAGTCTTATAAGGTTTTTTATTGTAATATTTTTAAATAGAGGCAATAAGAGTGTGTAGAATTAAGTCTGATGAATTAAAGGCATCCTGAAGTAAAGAGAATATCCACAAGAAATTAATGTTAATTTTTAGTGTTTTGAACCTACATGAATCCCAGTTGATGTCTCTCATTTTTTCCCAATGTTGGTTGTCTTTAATGGTTTGCTTATCCCTTTAAAAAGATAAAAGTGTCTCTGCGTAGCTTATTTTTGTCTCTAATTGCATGATTATCCTTGGACATATTTACCCACTGATGTCTCCTAAGATTGAAACTGACAACAGCAAAACCTACTGAAGACATGTCCTAGAAATATCAGTTGCTGGGAAGTTCCAATTTCCCTCACCTTTAGGGGCTACCTTTGTCCACATAATCTAGCTGGAAATCTCATCCCACTCTTCTCTCATGACTCCTACTATTGTCATAGATAGCACTTTTATTTACCTGTAAAAAAGAATAAACAGAATAAACACAGACATTTTCCTATTTTGCCAGAATAGTCTGACAAGTTCAGACATAGACCTTTGGTCTTCCCATTCTTGACTCATGAATGATTAGTTGAGATTAAAAGGAGTTGTCTCTCTGGATCGTTCAAGACACAGAGTATAGTTTAATCTTTTAATTTCTCAGCACATCTGCTCTAGGGTAGAAAGAATGTTGGTACATCCCTTTAATCCCAGTATTCAGAAAGCAGTGTTGACCCACTTGGAGACAGGGAACTCAGAAGGAGTCAGTGTCAGACAGAAAGTGACGTCTGAGATGAGCCAAAGTGAAGGACAGGCAAAGTGATGAATCAGTGGAAGGGTTAGCAGAGTGAGGACATGCCCAACTCTCACAATAAAAAAAACAGCTTCTCAGTCCAGAGAGCACACAGGGATAAGAGGCAGAGAGAGAGAACAAGACATAGGGACAATGAAGTGGCCTGATTGGGCATAAGGCAGAGAAGCAGAGAGGCTTTCTAAGGCAGTATGGGGCAGTGAGAGCTCGAAAAGACACAGAAGCAGTCTGAGTCTAAGACAGATACACGGAGGCAGCTCAGCAGAAAAAGATAGTATCAGATGGGAAGAGTGAGTCAATATGAAGCCAAGCAAAGCAGTTCAGTCTAAGGCAGTCAGAGCTTGGAGAAGAACTTGAGCCAGAACAGCAAGTGACTTGTTCAGTAAAGCTCTGAGTTCAGAAAGAGCTGGCTTCAGTGGCTCAGTCAGCAGTAAGCTTAACTGTCCTAGATTATATGGAGGCTGAAGCCTTCCAGTCCTAGGGTTAAGTTTAGCTTGTACAGAAGCCAAAATACTCCAGAGCTCCAGGACTAGGACTGGTGATTGAATTAACATTAGAATAAAACAAACAAACAAACAAACAAACAAAAAAACCTTTGAACCTGAATCAATGCCTACATCTGGCACTCTTTTGCCCCAAATCAATGGATCAATGGATACAATAGAGATAAATTTTTCTTATTCAGCTAAACCAGTTTAAGCTTCCTCTGGCTGCAGAGTTATCTCAAGTATAAACTGTCCCACCTATAATTTGTCTTTTCTGTATCTAAACATTCAAGTTAACACAGAAATGCTGATATTCAGGTTTGGAGACCTTTCTATTGCAAGAATCTGTATAAAATCAATCCTATATATCTGATTTTTGCCTCTGATGTGATTCTTTCCCCCTTTGAGTCAACTGATTTTTTTTCTATGTTAATCACTGTTGTGAACTGATACCATCTTGCCATAAAACAGTTAGTTCTAAGCAAATTTTACAAGTAATGATTTTGTCTATAAGGGTAAAACCTAACTTTCTACAACAATAGAACATGAATTTTTAAAATTCTTCAAATTATACAGCTTAATTATTCAACATTTTCTTCATTTCTTTTCTATTGGTGAAACAAATAGCCCTTCCTACATCAGAATATCTGGATTTAATTGCTATCTACTTGCTAAATGGTCCCTGTATCTGTTCTAACATGGCATGTATATAACAACTTATTTATTATCAAATACCAAACAGATCCTTGACACACAATAGGATTAATACTATTTTCTACCAGCTTCTAAATTAGTAAATTGACTGCTGGCTTACACTACTTCACCTCTTCGGCCGATGGGATAGATGGATGTTTTCCTGGAAGCAGACCTATGGAAGTTTTCATCAATGCGGACCTCACAGACTAGGGACTGCTTAAGAGAGTGACAGAGAGAGGAGGAGGAGAAGAAAACGGGAGGGAAGTAAAATCGGGAGTGAGGTCGATTTATCTTCAGAGGTAACATCCATGTTTTTCCTTCCGGGACGATGATTTCTGCTGATTACAGGCCACTGTGGGTAAAACCAAACTTTATCTGGGGCAATATGACCCTGACCCGGGATTTCCATTTACAAGAGTTGGGGGGAAAGTTCACTGAACATGGGCAACTTGGGAGTAGGAAGTCTTATGAAATTCTTACTCTGTAAACACGGAGCGCTCTTGGGCAAGCGTTTGTTTAGACACCGATGACTTCGCACATGTGCATAAATGATCAAATCTCTAAGGGGAGGTTTTGGAACTTGAAAATAATTTGACATTTTTAAAAGTCTTTTTAAGGAATTCAGGTCATCTGAATGCGATTACTTCATGGGAGAAGGAATACACACTAGCCATGGTACTTCCACATGGATCGTGGTTACAGGCTGTGAAATCTATGACGAGCATTCTGCTGGTAACTATGTACGCAGCTGCATGGGCCGCTATCAGCAGCCGCAGAGATTCTTTTCTCACTTGGACAATAGAGTTACGTTAGTTTGCAACTTTCACTTTGCATAGTATTATAATATATAACCACTTCCACAGGATTCCGCTTCCTTTATGAGTAATTTCCCTCCCCTCCTACCTGTACTACCTTCAGGCTAAGTAGGTGTATTTGAGCATCATCAATAGGCTTAAGATGATGCAGCGGCACTGAAATGAAGGGCGGATTTAGATCTTAAGGGGATTAAAGCTATAGCCGACTTTGTCTCTGTCTTTATCTTTAAGCGGCTTTTGTGGGTTAATAGAAGCATTTTCCCCTTCAGTGAGCCCTGCAAAGGCATCAGAGTTGCTTACTTCTAAGCAGCAGCAGACAGGCATCAGTGCACAGGATGTGTAATTTTAATCCTCACCGCTCCAAACCAGAAACAACCCAATTTCTAAACAGTTCTGGGAAAGAAAGACCGGTTCTGAAGCGGAGTAAGGCGTTAAGTCTTTTAGATATTGCTAACTTGTACTTTACTTTCTCGTTTAAATTTATAGCTTCCAGTATCCAAGCCCCTGGTCTGAGGAAAGATGGTCCTCTTTAGAAGAAAGCTAGGGGATGCTTAATACATATTGAGCTGGATAAAAACAGGGTGACGGCTGATTTTTAAAAGGGTTTTCTTTTAAATGATGGGGGATTATTTTTTTTAAGGTAGCTTGTGGGAATAGAGAAAGATGTATGTCACAAGATTCAAAGTCTAAGATAGCCCTATAATTTAGAAACTAAACTCCCCTGACCTAAGTGTCACATTTTCTGAGTTCAAACCTCAGCTTTGGTTTTCACTGTCTTCAATATTATTTAATGTGGCTAGAACTTAGTCTCCTTGACTACAAAATAGGATGTCCATAGACTACTTGACTTGAAGAGATTGTGAGATTTAAATAACCTAACCTAGTATAATAATTGAAAAGTGCACATACTGAGACAATTTAAAATATTTGTTTAGTAAATAACTATAAAGCCTTTGGCTCCCGGCGAATCTACTCTCAATATAGTTCTCAGCTCAAGCAGCCTAGCTGGCAGCAGGTCTTAGATCTCTGTTGGAATTGTGATACCATTAAATAGAATCAGATTTTTCTTTTTTTATGAATTATTATTATTAACTCTGTGTGTGTGGGGGCACTTCGCGGGTCCTTTCTATATCCGGAAGTGGGTATGAGATTCCCTAACAGGGACTGAAGTTGCAGTCTGTTGTTAACCAGCCTGTATGAGTGCTGGCGACTGAACTAGGTCTTCTGTAAGTGCAGTATGTACTGCTGAGTCATCTCTCTAGACCCAGAACTATTTCTTAAGCCATATTATAGTTCACCTCTGATTTTTCTTGGTTGGTTGGTTAATTTGAATCAGGATCTCACTCCATAGCACAGCTTGGCCTCAAACTTCTGATCCCTCTGCCTTAGCTTCCTGGATATTGGTGATTACAAAACAGGATTACAGTATGCCACCTTGTATGGGCCTACCTTGAATTAATCTGTGATGTGTATATAGCCACCCGCAGCCCTTTCACTACAACCGTTTAGATTATGTGCAATGTTGCTTAGACAACCTTTTGGTCTGTGTTTAAATATTACTGTTGACTATCTGGCAGTTCAAGACTTTAAAAAATATAGATCTTCTCATTTGATACTCAGCTTTGGTTTGTAAACAATACACAGCATTCTCCTCAGACTTCCAATGTTGACTAGCCATTCAAGAACAACCAAAAGGGAAGAATTTTCAAAAATGAAATGTCTGTTCTGAGAAAAGCATCATCAGCATTTTAAACTCTAGGGCAGAATGTAATATGATTTTAATGTGTTTCCCATTAATGTAATATAAATGGAAAAACATGGTCCATGGGAAAATAGAAAATATTTCGTTATGCATTTATTCAAGAAATATTCTGGGCTCCTCAATGCACCAGGTACGCAGGACATGCTCATCATTTAGAAAATGTGAAGATGAATAAAATAAAACAGAACAGGCTGTCAAGCATAGTTAATAAGTATATTTCCGTGGCCCAAAGCACTATAAAGGCAGCAAGAAGATAGCTGATAGGAAAATGAAGAGAAGATCAGGTTGGCCAAGAATGCCTCTGGGTTTTTAAGAATGAGACATGACCAGTGTGAACCAACACTGTGAATGGTGAGAAGAGGCTCAGTCTACTCGGAAGAAGCAGCTTTGAATGGCTGAACATCCATCCACCACCCACTCACAAGACAGAGCAGCATTCAGAGATTCTTCCAAGTAAGCAAGTGATGTAGGAGGGTCTTGACCCGGCCTCCATATGTCTACAAGCCACAGTCAGTATCTTCACTAATAGTAGAGTTGGTAAAAATGAGTGGAAACATAGAGGAGTAAAACTTGCAGAGCTTTGGAATGGACCATCCATGCTAATTTGAGTCTAGAGAAAGTGCAAACCTCCAAGTCACCCTGCTAGGTGCAAGGATCAAACAATGCTGTAAGTATGTGCCACTAGACTAGGCAGCACCAAGACTAGAGCACAGATCCAGGAGCAAGCTGAGTGGCAGAAACTTAGGAAGGCAAGAAAAGGTCTTTGAGCATCGTCAGTAATCAGGTAGAGACTTTGAAATTATATTATCTAATGTTAGAATTATGACCTAGAAATTTACAGTGCTTTCCACTAGATTTTCCCACCTTCTAAAATCTATTGTGCCTTGGAGATTGCTTTTAGCATCTACATCTACATCTACATCTACATCTACATCTACATCTACATCTACATCTAGGAGGGAAGCGTTTGGAGTTTTGGCACAGGGTGGAGGGAACAGAGTGTGCAGTGTTGTGTAGTAGCAGTGTAAGACCACAGCAGAAACTTTTCAGTATACCCACAGGGAGCTTCTAGGGCTACATGCTCTCTACTGTACGTCCTGTCTACAGAGCTACGGAGCACTTGGAAGTCTGCATTGAGATGTGCTAGAAATATACAGATACTGGAGTCTGAAGCCTTGGAAAACAATGTAGAAAATATCATCAATAGTTATACATATGTGTGTGTGTATAGATTAAATTAGCTTGAATGTCTTATATACACGATTATGTATGTATATGTATGATTAAGTATAACATTCAAGCTAATTTCACCTATTATTTGTTTTGTAGTACATATGCTAAACCCTGAAAATCATACATTCATATACATATAAATATGATTAAATTAGCTTGAAGTGATTGATATATATATATATATATATATATATATATATATATATATATATATGACTAAATAAGACATTCAAGGTAAAATTTCATCTGTTAACTATTTTTTAGTACAGCTACTGAAACCCCTAAAATCAAGTATTTTATTTGCCCCATGTTTCTACTGGACAGCTGTATTCCTAGGGAACGTGTCAAGTCATCACTTCCTAAACATCCATTCCAAACCACCCTGTCAAAAAGGACATCAGTGTTGTCACAGGGGAAAACGAGTGTTACAAGTTTACATGGACGGTAACAGATGGATGTGACTGCTACTCAGTCTTGAAAAAAATGATGCTTGGTAGAAAACACATCAATAAATGCCATCAGGAAATTACTGATGTGCTCTGTGAATGCTCCAGCAGGGGAACTGGGAGTCTTAAAAACAGAGCAATGTGAAACCCTGTTTCGTTCTGATGCCCAATGACTGAGGGTGGCAGAATATATACTGACTTTCGGATCTATTGTGTTTTCTCAAATTGAGGGATGTGCATGGTATATATTATTCTACAACTGTAACCAATCTCTGTCTACCTCTTTCTCCTTCTGCCTCAAAAACAAACAGAAAAGAAGTATTTGAAGTCATTAGATTAAATACCCTGTGTGCAATGCTCAAACTTCATGACAATAGCCTCGCTCCAGTAGACTACAAAATATGTTAATGGTATTTGATGAGAACTGGACGCAGAAAAACTATTACATCCTCAACAGTTGGCTGAAGGAAAATCTTTTTCCTTGAAGATATCTGAGTGAATGCTTGCTTGCTCTTAGGAAACGAACACGTCATGC
This sequence comes from Cricetomys ansorgei, assembly GCA_026225945.1. Classification (NCBI taxonomy): domain Eukaryota; kingdom Metazoa; phylum Chordata; class Mammalia; order Rodentia; family Nesomyidae; genus Cricetomys; species Cricetomys ansorgei. The sequence goes on from JAMJFZ010000242.1 coordinate 8,915,131, forward strand.
TTCAAAGTGACCAGACCGTGCACTTACTGTTTGACTAATCCTCTGGCTTCCCCTGTCCTGGGATGGTTACAGAAAAGCCGGCTCTGGAAAGTTTCTCCTTGGCTCTAACACTTGGCAGAGGAGCTGAGTGTCCTCCGTTCTTCCTTGAGTTAGTTATAAAGCTGTTTGTCATCTCGAGTATCCGGAACACCTGCTTTTTCAAGGACTGCTGGCTCAGGAAGAGAAACATAAGTTATTTTTATGAAATAACTCACCAGCTCACGAGCTTAAAAAACTCTATCTGAAACATTGCCTTTTCTTTCCTCATAATCAAATATGGTATTTTAAAAGCCAGAAATTTCCATTTCCCCCCAAATTTCCTTTTGAGCGATAAATCACTGAGAAACAAATGACAGGTCAAATGGACAAACTGGCGAAAAGAGCGTGCTTTTGCTCATAACTCGACGCTTAGCAGAAGACTGACACAGGCAGCTGGGACTCACAACCCAGGGAGGACTCTGAAAAGAAATTATAAAAACGTAAGGCAGGAAAACCTTAAGAAATTCAGAACTCACTCGGTCTTTGAGTGCAGTACAAACTGTGACACATCACATGGCCTGTACCCAGCTGCTTCCTTCTGCTTGCTCTCGTCCTGGTACTGCCTTTTCTCCCAGTGTACATTTCTTGACTGCTTGAGGAGCTTCTTTCACCACAAAGACGAACACACAGCAACTTTGGCCAGTCAGGGTTGCATCTTCACAAACATCAAGATTTCATGGGGACGGAGGAAGGCTGGGAAGGAAAGGCATTATTTCTAGCTCTCTTAGGTCTGTGAGCTCATAAGGTGATGAAAGACCAGGGCTGCTGTGGTTTCCATCCTCTCTACCTTGAGGGGACAGACATGTTTAGAGTAAAATCAATACAGAGAAAAATTGTGCTGAGAAGTGGAAAAAGAAAGACCGCCCCGATGAAAAAAATGGTAAGTCCCTGGTTCTCTTACTTTCATGTTCACAGTTTCCACCCGGCTTCCCTTTCTGGCATAAGCCAATGTGAGTTGGGTTTCTGCCTCTTGTAATCAAAAGACTCATGACTAATTCACGATCTTTGATTGCAAGGAAAAACTGTGTAACAAAAAGGAGAGGAACCAGGCATGGTGCTGCAAGCTTGCAGTTCCATCACTCTGGAGCCAACCAAGGTCACCACAAACTTGAAGCCAGCCAGAACTCCACAGTGAGCTCCAGGCCAGTGTGTGCTACAGTGTGAGATCCATTCTCAAAAATCCAGGTTGGGGCAGTGGTGGGGGGTGATGGAGAGGAGGAGGAGGAGAAAAATAAGAAAAGTAGAAATGTGTTGTTTTCTCTTCTTTTACATAAATGCAGAAATAATACCCAGGCCACGTACAGTATTTCTTTTGTGAGGTAAGACTGGACCTTATAAGGTAGCCAGAAGTGACCTTGGACTTCACACACACACACACACACACACACACACACACACACACACACACACACCTTAAACTGAGCTTGTACACACAGTCCTCCTGGCATGCAGCACCATTTTAATTTATCCACAAGCATCGGACAAAAGCTAGATAACTGCAATAAAATTAACTAAGCTAAAACTGAACACAGTGGTGTAAGCCTGTAGTCCCAGCATTTAGGAGGCAGAGGCAGAACACCCGCTGCCAGTTCAATGCTAGCCTGTCCTACATGGCAGCTTCCTAGTCAGCAAGACCCTGTCTAATTTATAAAAAAAAAAAAAAAAAAAAAGAAGAACAAGCAAGCAAATACTCCAAATCCAACGCAAGCAGTGAATCGCAGCTCCTGACAGTATACGTGGTCAATGCTTGAAAGTACAAATTCTGAGCTATGCTTCTCAGCTCTTCCCATTTGCTTTCCTGTTTTCTTCCTTGTTGTTGTTTCATGATTTCCTTTTTTGAAAACAAGAATAATATAGTCTATTTTAAGGTATTTACTTAATTTTAAATGCTTTATGTATGTGAGTGCCTGCATGCAAGTCTGTAAGCGATGATGTGCACACACGGTGTCCAGAACGGCTAGAAAGAGGCATTGGAGTCCCTGAATCTGGAGTTATGAATGGTTGCAAGCTGCCGTATGGGTGCTGGGAGCCGAACTTAGGTACTCTGAAAGAGCACCAAGTCATCTCTCTAGAATGTCTATTTTTTTGAAATTAATAAATACATATTCATTAAAATTGTAAATGGCAAAGAAGCCCATTCAATAAAAATTAAATAACCAAAATCTTACTTTTCAAAACTTAACTCCTGATGATCGTTCTTGTGTACTCCTCTGAATTCTTTTCCTCAGATACACAAAGCATATTTAGTTCTATAACAAAACAATTGAATCAAAGTATACATGTTGTCAGCTTAATTCTTTTTTTTTTTTTAAAAACATCTCAGGGCATTTTAAATGCATCTTTATCACATGAGAACTTATAGCTCCAGCTCCTTGTATTTCATCACTAATTAACATCTTGGCTCATTGAGGAACTTTTTATTTTCCTTTGACTTTTGCTGTTAGAGCCGGGGCTTCACCTGTGGAGGGTGTGAGCGCTGCCACTTTGGCTCTTGTACTATATTCTTTACACTCTTCCACTGGAAAAAAAAAACCATGGTGCTTATACTACTAGTGCAACAGTTAACTACACACAAGCTGCAACTAATGAAACCTCGGTGTTGCACACAGCCTTACCTTGGGTCCTGTAAGGCATGATGGAAAGCAGGACCCAAGCAGGCCAGGTAAATGAGTTTACACTGTCATCCGCACATGCTTAGTTGCCTTGCCTCTTGTTCGTGTGTACCATTTGAGTCATTTGCTCAGGGGCCTAAGGGTCCTGGCGGAGGACTGACCTCTGACCCTACATCTATGTCATTTTCATTGTCAGCTGCTGTCGATTACCGCGTGAGACAGTAGAACAGTTTTTCACCTTCAGGCAGATGTCTGGTGTCCATTTGTCTGGATCAAAAGGCTTACAAACATCTCTAATTCTGAATTCTGTTGGAGTGTTTGAGTCCTGGCAGACTGACAATACAATCGCTGTTCTTTAATCAGCCCAGAGGACAGGAATCATTTATTTTACCTTCTTCTTCTCCTTTCCAGGGGGAGCTTCTAGAATTCAATACGTGTTCAGTTCTTTCTTGCTTGTTTGGGGATCATTATTAAACCCAAAGACTGACTATACTAATGGCCAAATGTAACACTTAAGGTTGCTGAAGCCTGACCCAATTACCTGTGATATTTTCTTCTACCTTCCTTGGGCAAGAAGACTGTGAAAGCCATGTCTTCCCATGGTGTCTTGTCACCAGGTTGACTTTTCTTTGGCATTTTTATGCTCACCCTCAGTTTGGTCAAATGTGCTGACTATGGTGGCATTTGTTCCTTCCTCCTGGGTACCCAGGTGACCTGACTTCTGCGGGGTATTCAAGTGGCTGTGGGTGATCGCAGAGAGACAGCAGGATCCACTTTCATTTCAGTGTTACTGCTTTTTAGGTCCTATTGACAACAAGGAAATGACATGAGGTGATTTTGTAATGAAATCTCCTGTTGTGGCAGATAATTGGCTGAAACATCGTAGCCCATTAAAATAGTAAGTCCCAACTCTGTTGAAAAGGAAGAGAGACATTGTAGCAGTACCTCTACCTACTGTGTAGGCTCACCCAAGAAGACAGTAGATTCCTGTTCAAAATGTATCACAGGAGATAGCCTGCAAGCCATGTTGTCCAGACTTCTGTGATGGCTGTCTTCTTTGTTTGTCTAGCATAGTGAGCTGTAGATGGGTACAGCCAAAACAAGCCCCTTTCTAACTAAAGACCAGACATTGCCTGTGAGATTGTGGGTGAGCGAAGTTTATGGTAGGTACCACGCATCTCATCTTATTTGTTAGCTACCCTCCATTCCTCAAAATAGCTCCATTGTTTCTCTTTCCTCCAGGAAAACAAACACATTTATTTGTTTTTCTTACCCCACTCTTTATCTTTAGCGATCTGGGATGAATACCATTTCATGGGCTTTTTGTCCACATCCAGTGTTTGCTACCAAAACATATTTAGCTCTTGTCCCAGCCCTCTGCCTCCTGGTAGAATGGTGGAATGCAGTTGCTCAGTCCATGCAAGTGATGGTCACTAGTGATGCAATCCTTGAGTCCTGTGCAACCAGAAGCTCCAGAGTCGGCTTAGGACTTCCTTTATGGCTGAAAAAAATAAAATAAAAGTGAAATTTTCAAGCACCTTCTCCGGGAAGTGCTTGGTGACAGGACTGTTTTATTTTTATTTTTTCCAAACCTCTCAAAGCACATTAGAGGCCACTCCCTGCCTCGCTGACTTAGGCCTGGCTTTCTGCCATTCGGACAGGAAAGTCTATGCGGTATCCTGACTGAGCTGGAGACTACAGATCAGCAGTCCTCATGGTGCAGCAACGCTCCAGCCTCCTCCCCACAGCAGAAGAGAGCTCTGCCAGGAAACACACTCTAGCTGGAGGCAGCCCCTCGTTGCTCAGGAATCAGGGAATGAAAGACCTTGTTTGAAACGTGCAGGTTCCAGTTGTTAGCGTTTCCTACACTATCTCACTTCCTCCATGGCTAGTCTGCAGTCCAGACAGAGTGTGACCAATGGTTCCCTAGAAACCTTTGTGGAGTTCAACCAAAGAGCTCGAAGGAGACACATGCTACATCAAATGGTATTGAGAAGAAAGCTAACACTGCTCCAACTGACTTTCTGATGACTCCTGGTATTCATCTCAAGACCTGCCTTTAGATGCTTTTGAATTCCCCATTTCAAAATCGTGTTTACCTCCCTCTCTACACAATACATACCTGTGTGAGTCTTCACTCATGTATTTGAAGCAGCTACTGCAACTATAGTACTTGGTGTAGTTTTCAACTAAGATGATAGGCAGAAGAAATTAGTCTATGGTTCTAATAAAAAATAATGTATAATATTTCTTAAATATAAGTAAATATATTTTTCAGAATGCAAGAAAAGACATGGCAATATTTCCTTAATTAGTTTTCCAGCCAATACTTCTGTAGTAGTTTGCTGCTGCAGTGTCTCATCAAAGAAGACACAGAGGCATTTTCATACATGGAAAGCCTGCCAGACCTCAGCAGAGGGAACCACTATCATGGCTGGTGCCTAACTGGACAGTGGAACCTTGAGAATCTGAGCTCAAGTGTTTTTATTGATTCAGAACTCCTCAAGCATCCTACTGACAGCACGTGCATATCATAAGCAATTAAACATCCCCCACATAAATCCAACACCTGCAGACAATACAAAATGTCAAGACCTCAGCTAACCCTCAACCAAAAGTGCATCAAACAATTATCTTATATATAACTAAAAATAAACTTCTACAACATACTTCCAGTTCTGTTTGCTGCCTTTTATGCAGCGATTAGGAATAGCTAACTAGTGTCCGGGAGTAGATTTTCCTGTCTGCTCAACTCTTCTGGATATGATTCCATCTAAGCACGGTGCTTTCTGATTTTTCCACAAATAAAGATCCAATTTACTTAGCTTTAGTACCGAATAAACAAAATTTATAGATACAACGTTAGTTGATTTTTATAGCCGAGAGGGTGATGATTTGAAAGGACTAAAGAATAATTGAAGACTTTGATTGGGCTACCGCTCATAAATCAGCTAGAAAGTGCAAATGGACTTATCTTTCATGCACTAAAACTCACTAACCACTTTCAAGGAGAGTGACACTACACTGGGAAACTTTACATCTCAGGAAAGACAGGATTGCACTTATAAATTCCCTAATCGGATATCTTAATGTTGGCAGCAGGACATTAGAAACAAGCTAATTGTCAATATAAACAAGACCTTGGGTGGGGAGGAAATTTTCAAATCAATAGAGTAAACAATTGGCTGACATAGGACAGATAAGACCACCGTGTTTCTATACAACTGCCTGAGAGCTGAATTTCCCTTGCTTTCAGTTTAAGAGGATGAATATATAATGTGACATGACATGGCGGGGGGTGTCCAGAGCTTCGAAATTTTCAACAAAGGCTTTGTTATGGCCCCAAATAATCCATAGGGTCTTGGCTTACCTTCCCTCCTTCTTTCTTAAACCATGTGTAAAGGCAATAAAAATATGCACCATGTCATCATTTTGAAGCGAAGGATTAAGAAGGAGGTGAAATTACTTGCAGAGACGTTATGGTTTTAATGCCCTAATGTCTTGGGATTTTTTGGGGCTATAAAAGTAGAGTTTCTTCCTTTCACCCAGGCCAGAATGTTCCTTACTCTGTGATGAATTTTCTACTTACCAGCACCGTGCCTTCTGTAGACGTCTGGCAAGTGAAAAATGGAAGACTCTGTTTTGTGTACTGTTTGTTTTTGACTCACCGTGTTGCTCAGCTTTGGGGATGCTGCTTAACTTTGGATATCCTTAGGAGGTGTTCTACACGTAGACTTGAAAGAGAGGGTATTCACTGGGCAATGAACTAACCTGAATGTTGTCCGGTGAGCTGGCTGTGTGGAAAGAGTAGGTTGAATAGACAAAGGAATTCTGGGAAAGACAAGCAGGAAAGAAATTAGAAAATCCAGGGAAGGATGTAGGGACTGGATTTTGATGTGATTTATTTAGACAGTAAAAGTATCAGCTCCAGAAATTTGGCTCCTTGAAGGCAACTCCAAACCTGCATTTCAAATATGTCTCCACAATACACAGCTTCCAGGTGTGCATCAAAATGGATCAGACTTGTTGCTCTCATAGAGCTTGCTGTGAGACACACCTAGTCAGAATGAAGGAGATCAGACCCCCTGGGTAGAAGGAAATCAAGAGCCTGCAGCCCCGGCAGTCACCAATGAATTTCAGTTTCTGGAGTTTTCTCCTCTTTTTCTTAGGAAAAGCTAGAGTTGGTCCTTCCAGTCAAGAGCACAGTCCAAGACATGAGTGTTGTGCTGCGTTACATCAAATAAGTGTGCACCGTTAAAAGTCTCCATTCTGAATGATTGAGGAATTAGATGGATAGATCAGTGTTTTAGCTTTATGTAGGTAAAAGCTTTTCTTTTTAGTATCCTTTAGGAGCACTTTTATCTTCGTTTCTTACTTGTAAAACTGCCTAGACTCTGACAACACAGACTAATCGGAAAGAAAAATTGTTGAACAATAAAGGCAAAGAGGAAAGTATTAAACTGAGATTAAAATTTTGGCTCCCTTTAGCTCTTCCCTGTCCTGGGAAAGGAAGCGAGTCTTCAGTTAACTTTAACCTTGAAAATGGAATTAAGTGACTATTGAGTATCTGATTTGAAATATTTTGCAAGTAAAAGAGCCAAGCTACAGAAGGACTGTATCAGCAGCAAGAATCAAGTTACATCTAAAAAGCAGGCATGTCTGAGTGGGAATGTTTTCCTGGGGAGGCAATAAGAAGTTAGGCCTACCGTGTTCCTCTTTATCCCCTACACGCCAGAACTGAGGACTGAACTGCTACCTGTATCTGTAAGCGGCTTACAGTCTGGATTCATCTTTCATCTGTTCATCAGAGTGTCACCTCTTCTCACAACGCTTAACACACAAAGGGGACTCAAGACTCAGTGCGGATGGAGATGGTGGAGAATCCTTATTCTTTAGTGCTTTGATAATTAGGTCCATCGGCGTGGAAAAGAGATCCATAAAGTGAAAACACAAATCTGCCCTGATTTTGGATTGGACACAAGGCAGTTTAAAAGCCACTGCTTTTGAAACAGGCAACATATTTGGTGAAGGAGTTTCATAAGTCAAGAAATCTAAAAAAATTATGTCGGAAGTTTACCTCCAATAGTACCAGCATATAATGGAAGGGTCAAGCATGTTTTAAGCATAAGGAAAACGCATAGGACCAAGAAAATTGGGAAATGTCTTAGGTACTGTCACATTTGATCCTGTCTGTTGTAATGTAGATGTATAGATGGTTGCTGACTTTCTGTAAATGCTGTACGGAGTATGTAAGTAGGAATGTATGGGGAAACACAGGATTTGAGGTTGTTTGTCCAAATTCCTGCAAGGAATACATATGTGTGTGTGTGTGTGTGTGTGTGTGTGTGTATGTAAAACCACTGTGTTGTGCAATTGTAGCAAATGCTGCAGTGTCATGTGACAGTCATCCTTGGGGCTTCCTAAAATATTCCATCTGGCCTGGCTTCCCATTCATGCAATAGGAAGGTGTGTGTGTTGTTTTGTTTTTTCATATGTAGAGAGTCTCAGCATAAGTGAGTTATGACAGGCAGGGTGAAGGAACAACTGGAGGACTTTACTGTTTACACTGACTAAGTACAACTCAGAGTTGTACTCTCTGTGCTCATCTACAGTGCTTATTTACAACAGGACTAGGGCTCTATAGCCATCAGCATCTTCCCGCCCTCTCCAGACTTCTTCTGTCTCACAACTGAGACAGCGCCTGATTGACTGCACTGCACTATTTCATTTAACAAAGAATGGACACAAAGCAAGCATGGCAGATGAAGAGTAAGGATGGTCAGCGTGGACCTTTAGCGACTTCTCCCCACTTTTCATGGTGACTGTGTCTAGAATAAGCTGTGTGAGCAAGGCTAGGTCTGAGACTCTCTGTAATTTCAGATCTACACAGTTTGTAGTTGTCATTTGCACTTGGCCACCAGGTCATTTAAGAACGGCTCTTTACGGCATGTTTTGGCAGATCATGCTCTCACAGACTTTCTGAACACTCCTGACATTACTCCAGTGATATATGGCCTGGGTCATGGCTCTACCTGACCAAAACACATTTTGCCAAGCCAAATATTTCTGTCAGTACAAAATAAACACACTTGCCAAAAACTACAAACCCACAGTTCCAATCTGTTAACACTTATAAAAGACAAAGATACTTCCAGAACAGCCAGCTTCCTTTAATTCTTTAGTCTCCTGTGTTACTTTGCTATTTTTTTTTAAAGCTTCTTTCAATCCCATGCGGACATCAAGGAAAATATAGACTGCAGGAGAAAACCTAATTGCTAGGAAAACAAGTTACCGAGCTGATCTCCGAGAACAATTGTCAAGATCCCTGGCCTGAGTGATTTCTCCAATGTGAATAACTCGTAATTTGAAAAGAATGCTTTAAGTTTTATTCACCAATACTCAAACATTGAAATACTCATATGTTGAAATAATTATAACTACAACTATTCAGAGAAACATGGGTTCCCATGTTTCCACATTAAGCATTATGCAAGGAGGAAAATTCTGATCTCATGGGGTGATGTATATCAGAGGCTAGTTTATTCAGGTGAGAGAACTGGACCTTCAAAGGAAGGCTGTAATGGTATGTGAGGTTGGACATTACCACATCAACTTATAAGCCACTGTGTGTGCATGCGTGCGTGTGCGTGTGTGTGTTTAGTAGAAAATTTAGAGGTTTTATTGTATGGTTTACGCAAAGCCAAACATCAGAGTAGAGGGTGAGCTTCATGGAACAACATAGTAATTAAATTTCCCTGTGAAGATGTGGGATGCCTTTCAAGAAGTTCAATTTTGCAGTCTTGTGATTAGAAAAACTTGCTTTGTGATCATCCAGTGGGTAGATTTTGTGGCTTGTGTATGTGTGTGTGTGTGTGTGTGTGTGTCTGTAAACAAATGCTTCCTATCTGTGTGAGTGCTTGAAATACAGCACATCAGGTTAAGTTAAAAACACTTTTTGTTGATCTGAATCTATCTCTTCTTGCCCCTTATTTTTTCTTTTACTGTTTAAAGGCAGGGTGTCATATAGCATAGGCTGGCCTAGAACCAGAAAGGTCTTGAACATCTGGTCTTCCTGCTGTCACCTTCCCAATACTGAGATCATATGTGTGTATCAATGTGTCCAGCTTCTTTTGTGCTTTTAAATGTGTGAGGACAAATAAGTCTGTTATATAAATTCGTACTGTCTCTTAAGAATCAGAGACTAGGAGGGGTAAGGTTAAATATGGCAGTTCTTTGTATTGAGGTTTTATTAGTTATTAGGTACAAGTCACTTAATTATGTCATTAATTAATACTATTGGAGATGGGGCATAATAAAGAGTGATGATTTTAATGCCTAAAAAAGTTTTAAAATTCAACCTGCAGTTCCAAGAACTAATTGATACCTTTTATGTTTGTGATTTTAGCAACATCTACAGACCTAACAGCATGTATACTACAATTGTAGGGCTCATTAAATGTAATCTGGCTGCATTTTATAAAAATAAAAATCATTATCTAGTTAATAGAAATGACTTTAGAGTCCCAAGAAAATTTAAGACTGGTTTTCCAATAGTTCATATATTGTGTGTCCAGCTCCCTTTATTAACTCCTTTTGTCCTCCTGTCTCCAATACACACACACACACACACACACACACACACACACACACACACCCCTGTGAGGATTTGCTGGATATGAATTCCCTTCAACTTACTGCTGGTGGTGCCTGGTGAGACTCAAGCTGAGAAATAATTTATGTGCTTAAGTCTATTGTGACTCCTCTGAAGAGCTTTAGTAGTGGCTAGAATTTTTCCATTGTATGTTAGTTTATTTTCAAAGTCCTTTAAAAAATTCATCTATACTCTTTCATGTTGATTCTGGAAGACCAGCGAAACAGACAGTTCAGCTTTGTGAGAAAACACTTTTCCTGGCACTCAGACACTGAGTGTAATATCACACTTGTATAATATCACAAGGATTTTTTTTTCTTTAGCCACCAACTTTGATTTACAGGTTAGCCTCTTTCACCAGTGCTGCCCTCTCTATACACAGAGATGCCATTCTTTGGTGATTTCCTGATTGCTACCCCTTTGTCAGCTTTCTCTTACTGCTGCTTCATTGTGCACGAACACAGTTGTTAACACAAATATTAACTGAGACCCTTTAGATACTGTATGTATCTCTTTAATTTCTACAAAGTTCACTTACATGCCAAAAAGGAGCCAGGTACCAATAATTTTATAGAAACAACCTTCTTTGGGACATAGTCACTGACATGACACTGTGAATTCCAGCAAGTGTGATGTAAGATGATAAATGAGATAAACGAAATTATCAACCAGAGTGACCTTAGACATCTCTCCTAGTTTGTTTTTTATTGATGTGATAAAACACCCACCAAACCCAACTTGGGAATGAAAGGGCTTCTTTGACTTACATTTCCCTCTAACAGTTCACCACTGAGGAAGTCAGGGCAGGAACTCAAGCAGGAAACTGAAGTCAGGATATGAAGCAGAGACTGTATGGGTGCTACTTATTGGCTTGCTCTCCACTACTCTTTTCTATAGACCAATCTGATAAAGGCTTTTTCCCAGTTGAGGTTCTCTCTTTATGGATGAGTCTAGCTTGTGTCACAGTGACAAAAAAATAAAACAAAACAAACAAACAAGAAAGTAACCAGTACAACATCCCTCGCAACTCTAGAGAGCTGGGACCCATTCTATCCTAGCCTTCACTGTCTCTGTTTGCTTAAGCCTAGCCTACTTTACTATCATTTTCTCCAGGAAGATTTCCTGGTTTTTGTGAGTCAGAAAGATACTTGTTCTGAAAGCTGACTTCCCTTTGCTTGTATAAATTGTGATTTGGGCTTTAAAGCTTTCTATGTATGAGAGTTTTTGTTGTGTGCCACTTTGAAATCTGAGAACATAACCTTATTTAACTTTCTGCTTTATGAACATATCATATCATCAATAAATATTCATTGAATAAATAAATGAAAATAATATTAGAATGTACACATAACATAGCATATATAGAATCAAGGTGCGTGTATGGTGATAGGACGGAGAGCCCTTCAGAAGTCACAGATCCTCTCATGGCAGTGAAGACCTTCACAGATCTAGCCACATCCCTAGTGTCTTAACCAATTCACAGTTTTTCCTAAGAGCCAAGTGTTTTCCATCACTGCCACCCCTTCCAGAGACAAGGAATTTCCAGGAAACAAACCCAAAGTGGGAAAGGACTACAGACAGAACTGCCTCCTGGACAAATAACTAGGTTCATTGTTTTCCAGAAATCACTTTATTATTATTATTACTATTATTATTATTATTATTATTATTATTATTATTATTATTATTATTTTACATCAGCTTTAGGCAGAACTCCACGATAATATGTCTCTGAGTCTAGGTGGGTGGAGTCAGCTGACCCTGGGCCAAATTTCTTTAGGGCCAGTGCCTGACCCTTCCTTACTCTCTCCAAGTCTATTGTTTCTTTTCTGTTGCTGTGATACATCATCATGAGTGAAACCAACTTAGAGAAAAGAGTTTATTTTGGCTTATGATTTCTGTGGGGATGGGGGGAGGAGTTCATAATGTCGAGGAAGACATGGAAGCATGCAGTCAGAGCAAGAAGCTGGCCCATCACATTCCACCACACAGGACGCCAAGACAGCATATTAGAAGTAGGGCAAAGCTATGCATTCTCTAAGTCTGAGGCTAGTAATGTCTCAGCACATCCTAGAGGGTCCATAAAGTCTGAAAACAATTTTATCAGCTGGGGACCAAATGTTTAAATACATGAGCCAATGGTGGACATTTCCCATTCAAGTCACCATACCAAGGGACCTTAAAAGGAGTAACTCTGTTCTCTCTGACTCTCAAGCTTTATTTTCATCCCATTGTTCTGTTCTTCTCTCTAACTCACCCTTTGCCTGAAGGTTGATGTGATTCCCTGTTTCTCTCTTGGACCCAATACTTCTCAAAGACCCAGAACTATGGCCTCAGCTTCTGATCATCAACCACAATTCTAAGCTGTAGTTTTATGGTTAATATTTTTGCAAAGGAACAAGATTTTCTCATTGCATCATGGAATTTTCCAACTAATAACAATGCACATATACTGGTTTAAAGTGTTGTCTTCAGAAAAATATGAAAATAACAAGTGTGAGCCATGATAGAAAGAAGAAACATAGCATAAATCTATGCTTTGGAGGATTAAGACAGAAATAAAGCTTCATTGCCTGCAGTGGTGGCACACTCCTTTAACCCCAGTCCTCGGCAGGCAGTGGCAGGTCTCTGTGAGTTTGAGGACAGCCTGTTCTACAGAGTGAGTTCCAGGACAGCCAGAGTTACAACAGAGAAACCCTATCTCGAATAACAAACAAACAAGCAAACAAACAAACAACCACAAAAAAACAAAATAAAAAGAAAGAAAGAAAAGAAAACTTCATTAATATTTTGTATGGAAAGCCTGAATTATGTTCACACCAATGTATTAGGTTTCTCATACACTGCCATATTTCTTATAAGACCTGAATAGACAATGATATCTTCTGTTTGATTTTCAATATTTCATATGTGAATATCAATAATCACATGTAGTGTAGATCATTAATGTATAAGTATTACTCAACATTTTGTAAAATAGATAAGAATTCTCAATTGACTTTTTCTAAGATAATCTGACTTGCTTGTCCTTTCTTAGTCTCCACAAAATTCTAATCAACTAGAAAACAGAAAAAAGAAGTATTAATTTTTTAATTAAACTCTTAGTTTCAGATAATAAGAGATTTGCATGCTCTTTTAAGAAATCATATAGCAACTTCTATTTCCTTTGTGTTAGTCAGCTCTGTTGCTATGACTACCTGTGCAAAACAACTTAAGGAGAGGGTAGATTCAGTTTTTATAGGTTTCTGCTCAACATGGGGTAGTAAAGCAGCTCACCTGATGGATGTCAGGAAGCAGAGAGGAAGAATGTCTGAACTCCATAGTCATCTTCTTTTCTTTAGTATTTTGTCTAGGCCCTCAGTCTATGGAATGTTACCATCCACAATCAGAATGGACTTCCTCCCATTAATTAATCCTCTCTGGAAATATTCTACAGACACACCCTTAGGTATGCTATACTAATCTCCTAGATATTTCTCAATCAATCTAGTTGAGAAAAGAGATTAAACATAGCACCCTTTACTGGTTTCCTCAAAATGAAATAGCTTCAAAACCAAGTATAATAGTTACAACTGCATATTGGCAAGATACAGAGAGATTCTGCTATCACAAGGATCCATCCCTATTTTATCTATCTATCTATCTATCTATCTATCTATCTATCTATCTATCTATCTATCTATCTATCTATTTTGCTGGGTATCAAATCCAGAGTCTTACTCATGCTAGGCGACACTTACACTGCTGAGCCATGGCTTTATTCCTCTGCTGACTTTTTAAAATACACCTATCCCAATCCTATCATACTGACAACCTAATCTATTCTCTGTTTTTATAATTCCAACTTTTTAATAATGCCACGTAAATTAAATAATATGCCATACAACCTTTTAAGATTGACTTTTTCACTCAGTGTGATACTATATATCCACTGGGCATTATCCACTGGGTAGACCAAGTTGTCACAACTATCCTGATTGCTAAGAAGTATACTATGATACGGATGGACCTGTTTGTTTTACCACCCACCTGCAAAAGGACATGCGGTTGTTTTCAGATTCAGGCTGTAATGAGTAAAACAACTTATTGGTTTCTTTGTACACTAAATTTTCGTTTCTCTGGAATTGCCCAAGCATGCAATTACTGTGTCATATGGCGGTTGCATGCTTAATTTTATAAGAAAATACTAAATTCTTTCCTATAGTGCGGTGTTTCTGTGTTTTTATTCCCATCAGCAATGTATGAGTGACTAAGTTTTTTCTGTACTCTTGTCAACATTTGTCAATGTTGCTATTTTTTTTGAATTTTAGTCATTTGATTAAGCACGTAGTGATATCTTACTACAGCTATAACTTCCACGTAACTAATGAGTAGACATATCTTTTCACATGATGATTTGTTGACTGTATATCCACTGGTAAAATATTTATTCACCAAGCTTAGGGTATGGCTTTGTGGTAGTACTTGTTTAGTATGTGTGAGCTCCTTGGTTTGATCTAAGCTCTGCAGAAACAAACAAACAATGCATCAACAACAAAACAACTCTGTTCACACCCTTTTTTATTTGTATTATTTATTTATTGCTGAATTTTGAATGCTTTTGTTTTGTTTTGTTTGTTTGTTTTGTTTTTATTTTTTGAGACAGGTTTTCTCTGTTGTAATTCTGGGTGTCCTGGCCCTCACTCTGTAAACCAGGCTAGCCTCGATGTCACAGAGATCTGACTGCCTCTGTCTCCCAAGTGCTGGGATTAAAGGCATGTGCCAATACTGCTTGACTTGAATGTTCTTAATATATTCTACCTACTAGGCTTTAGCCAGAGGTGGTTTGAAAATGATTTTTTTAGTCGGTTGCATCTAATAACAAATCCCCTTCAAAGAACCTTTTGTAGGACAAATTTCAAAACTTTGATAAAGTCTAGCTTGTTAATTTTCTCCTTTGTATATGAATTTTTATTTTGGTGTCAAGCCTAAGAACCTTTGTCTTATTTAAGATCTCAAAGCTTTATTCTCATTTTTTTTCCTAAAAGTTTTAAAGTCTTATGTGTTTGCAATAAGTCCATGACCCATTTTGAGTTAATTTCTCTCTCAGGGGTAACAATGTAAAGCTTAATTTTATTCCATGGGTCTCCTACCCCAGAAGGTCAAAAGCTAGATTTCTTTTATCGAATTAATTTGTGTCTCTGACAAATACCAGTTGTTCATATTTTATATGTTTATTGATGAAGGGTTTTTTTTTTTCTGTTCTATTGACCCTTAGCTTTTACTGTTCAATTTCATTCTATTTGGTTATACTTTATCTACACAGTAGGCCTGAATATTGGACAGAGTAATTCTTTCTACTTTGTTCTTTTTTGACAATTGTTTTAGCTATATTAAGAACTCATGCATTTCTGTGTAAGTATCAGAATATGTTTATCTTGTTTCTTCTTATAAAGTAAAACAAAATTAAATGAGATAAAAAATTCCTTATTGGAATTTTTATGGGATGGTACTAAACTTACAGAATAACTTGAGGCAATGGGTGTTTTTCTTAAGCTGGCTTCCCAATTCATGAATGTAGTCTTTCCTGTTTGTTTAGGTCTTTAATTTCTTCCATCAGCATCTTGTAGCTCCCAGCATGTAGCTACTGTCCACACTCCATGAAGTTTGTACCTATTTCATTTTATTTGTAAAACTGAAAGTGGTAATGAGATTTTAATTTAGTTTCTGTATAATCCTTCTTTGCATAGAGAGTATAATGGGATCTCTGTGTTGATCCTGCTTTCTTCAGCACTGCTGAATTCACCCATCTGCTTTAGGAGTACTTCCTGTAGACTCCTTTAGGATTTTCTATACAGACAAAGAGGTCATCTGTGAGATGAACCATTTTGTTTATTGCATTCTAAGTATGCATCCATTTAATTTGCTTCTTCCTCTTCTTTGTCTACCTATACAGGCTGTACTTCAGATACTGTGTTGACCAAGTGTGGTAAAAATGTACTCCTGATTAAATATGGTATCAAACAGAGGTGGTTGTGGAGATATTTTTCAAGTTGAAGAAGAGTCCCCTTTATTCCTAGTTTACTAACTGTAATGGTTAATCTTCATAGTCAGCCAGAATGGACATGGAATCACTATGGGAACACACCCCAGGGTGTTTCTAAACAGAATCAAAAGGAGCAACCAGCCAAACACGAGTATTCATTTTTCTCTACTTTCTGTGGATGCAGTGTGACCAGCTGCTTCTTATCTTGTTGCCTTGCTTTACCTACCATTGATGGGCTGTGTCCCCTTGAACTGTAAGCCAAAATAAACTTCTCCCCTTATCTCACTTCTTGTCAGATATTTGATCTTAGCACTAAGAAAAGTAACATACCAAGGGTTTCCCATACGACTGGATTTAGTCAAATGTTGTTAACTTTTTCTGTAGCCTGGGTATATGATGGCTTGTATTGATTTTTCTGTGTTGAACTGTTTCTTCATACTTAGAACACTTAGAATATGTGGTCATATTATATGTGTAAATCTGATAACCAGCATTGTGACAAAATATCTGAGATAAATCAACTTAAGGGAAGACGGGACTTTTTGGCTTGTGATTTCAGAGGCTTTAGCCAAACTTTGTTTGGCTCCATCAATTTTGAACTTGTGGCAAGGTAAACATCATGGCCAGGAAGGAGTGTGTGGGGCAGAAAAGATGTTCACAGCAGCTGGAAAACAAAATGAAAGAAAGATGGGGCCTAGGGTCTCAATATGTCCTTCAGAGGACATCATCAATGACCTAACTTCTCTATGATGGTCTTCTGAAGATTCTGTCACTTCTTAACATTGCCCCCAATGGAGGCCAAGTCTTTAATAAGGGCCTTTGAGAGTCATTTCCGATCCAAACTATAGGACTATATACTCATTTTCGTCTGTCACTGGATTTAATTTTGTTAATATTGTGTTGATTGTCTTTTTCCACCTAAGTTCATGAGTGGTACTAGCCTGCGGTTCTGTGTGGCTTTGTTATCTCTGCCTGATCTCATTGTTAGCTCTATCTTCCTACAGCGAGACAAAAAGCCTCCATTTTTCTCTATTTACTTGCAGAGTTTGCATAAAATGGTCTTAATCATTTACATGTCTGATTGAATTCATTAATGAAACCATTTGTGTCTAGATGTTTCTTTTTTCTGGAGCTCTCAAATTCAATTCCATGTTCATAGGGCTATTTTGTTGGCCTAATTCATGTTGGCTCAGTCTCGGAAGGTGGATTTTCAAGCCTGTTTCTTCTGAGTTGTCAACTTCATTAGTATTAAAAATTGTAATGTTCTTGTCTTATCTCTCTGATGTCTGTAGGCTGTATGGTGATGGCCTGTTTTAGTCTTGCCATCAGGGAATTCTGTTTTTATTTTTTATTTTTCTTGTCTTACTAGAGATTTATCAATTTTATTGATTTTTTTCAGAGAACCAGATTTTTGTTCCATTGATTTTTTTCTGTTGTTTCCCTGTTTCCAATTTCATTGTTTAATGCTCTTATCTTTATCATTTCTTTCTTTTGGCTCTATGGTGTTAAAAGTCCATTTTTCAGTATTCATATTTAATATATATTTGACATATAAGATATATTAAATATAATATCTTTAATAAACACCTTTTAAGAGGTGTTTATTTATGAATTGGCACAATAACTTATCAACATAATCCAAACTATTTTATATACTGAAAAATACTTGTGTGGGTTAACAATGTCTAATTTCTAGCTGCATATGATGCCAAAAAAAGTTAGTTGCATAATGAAAATTACTTCATTGACACATAATAAATTAAAATCCTGCTTAAATTTTTACATAAAGTAATTCTGGACATTTTAAAGTATTCATTCGCAACCAAAAATGTTAAAAATAAGAAAAAAAAATCAAAATGCCCTAAATCACTATGTTTAAACATGTTGAGAGCTAAAAACACTTTATAAAGAGGCTTTCTTCCAAGGAGGGACAGAGACCCTTAGACAGAAAGCAAGCTAGAGAGAAATGAATTACCCACACAGGAAAGAAGGGATCTTTCAGCTGAAATACAGTTGGAAAATTTGGGTAGAGGTCATACACAAGAGAGGACGAAAGGCAGTAATGTCTGAGTCAGAGAAAGATCGCTCCCTGAAGAGAATCACGCTGCCAAAAAGAACTGGGCTCGCAGCAGAGCTATGGCAAAAATAAACGTAGAGAGAAAAAGAAGACCTTCATTAAAAATATGTGTGTTTTGAAGGAGGTAAAGAACAATATTGGAAGTCAAATACTCATTCATTAATCTTGAGGAGTTAGATCATTTTACAGTCCTACCTTCTTGCAGCTTGAAGTCTAGTCAGTTAATGATGTTTGTTGGTTCATTTTAAAGTATATCACGCTTGAAGTCAATGTTCGTCTATTAAATTGTATTTTATTTACTTAAAAGAGATAGCAACTTAAAAAACTACAACTTTGAAATTTATATAAGCCCTGGAATTTTAGACAGTGTTCTGTGTTAACAATTAGTCCCAAAGACTAAATATTGGATCAGAAGTGCATGCTCCCTGTGTCGGTCTGCTGTACTATAGAAGCAGTCAGTTAGCAATTCTAGTCCAGTTTTCAAGGCACCTCCAGATGTTAGCATGGCCGAAGTCTCTAAAGATGCCCCGTCCATTTCTATTTTGATTTCTCCTCTTCCTTCATTTCTACACATGTAAGTCCTCTTCGATGTTTTGTCTTCAGGCTCTACCTCTTTTATTCTTAAATTCCACATCCCAGTCTAGAATGCCAGATTCCCTCTCCCCACCCCCTTGGAAGTGTGTCCAATGCTGGTGTGTACTTTCGAATCACATCTTCTTAAGGGGTCACTTTATTTCCCAAATCTTCTCATTGCTGTATAGACAGATTCTTCTAGCCGTGGACACAGTACTTTCTTTTAGTCTTGCCTTCCTAAGTAGACTTGTTGGCAGAAGTCAGCTTGATAGTAAGTGCCATTAAATAGGTAGTTCCCTGGAAGTGGCAATTGTTATTTAATAACTTTTCATTAAGGTGGTTTGAATAACAGTAAATTAGTCAACATTTTTCAGTCAGTCTTTAAAATTAACTTAAACCAAGAATAATTCACGTTTTTTTCATGACATAGGTTCAGTGCTTACCAGCAAAGTTTCATCATAAAAGAACAAAATCTTAGAGAAAGAAATTAAGGATTTTGCTTAAAAGAAAAAATAGAGAGTATCAAGTCCTGTTACCCAAGATATTTAAAGATTTGTTTAAACATAATAATATCTCATCTGATTTTTAAAATGGGCAGATGTAGGAATAGATACCTCATGAAGAAAATACACAGATAGTAAATAAACACATGACGAGACACACTACTTCATAAGCCAGCAGGAAAGTGCAGAATAAAACAACAGCAAGATACCACTTTAGAGATATTTGACCTGCTAACATGTAGAACACTGACAACACTGAATTCTGACAAGGATAGCAAGCAAAATAAATTTTTTTCATTGAAGGTGGAAATGCAAAATGGAACCCTCATTTTTGGGGTTTTGGCAAATGTTTGGCAGAATTTCTTTCTTATTTTTTTTTTCCACAAACGTAAACATAGTCTCCTCTTACAATCCACCAGTAATGTCTTTTGGTATTTATCCAAATGGGTTAGAAACTTATGTTCTCACAAAATGTGTCCAGATATTCACAGCAGCTATGTTCATGACTGCCAAAACTTAAAAGCAAGATATCCTGCAGGAGATTAATGAATACACTGTGATATAGTCAAACAATGGAATACTTGACACCAAAGAGAATAGAGCTATGGAGTGGTTTGGAAACAGAGGAACCTTAAAAACACATTACTAAACTAAAGAGAAGACTCTGAGAAAGGTGCATATTGTTTGAGTCTAATGGCATGACATTTTAGAAAAGATAAAATTATGGAGACAATGAATGTATCAGTGACTACCAGGTTAGGGAGAACAGAAAAGGATAAAGAGCTTTTCTTTTTTTTTCATAAAGGAAAATGAAAGTGCAATTCCTCCCTGCGTTACTGTAGTGGTGGGTCTGTGTCATTATGGATTTGTTAAAAGACTTAGGATATACGTCTTAGTGAAGCTATGACTTTTGTGTTGATAAGGATGACTCAGTGCAGGCTCATCAACCATAACAAAAGGATAATGCTAGTGAGGGGGAATGGCATGGATAGTGGGGAGGGACAGGAAAGTGAGGATGACAATCAGGGGATAATATGAAAAAATCTCTGTGTCTTCTTGCTTTTTCTGTAAACCCAAAACTGTTCTTCTGAGGCTCTATTTCAGAAAGAGAATTTCCCCTACATTATTTTTCGTAGGAATATTTAAAGACCATCAGTACTGCATAGCACAGAACAGGACCTTGCTACTGACACTATATCATTAGACCATCTTCAAAACAGTCCATGGAAATATGCTGGAAACATAGCTCAGTCTATTCCTTCACATAAAGAATAATTATATTGTTTTAAAAGTTCCTGGTGTAGAAAACCAGGAATGAAGCTGTGTCCAAGGATAGTCAGCTTCTTTCCTTACCTCAGTGACATTCACATTGGCTTCATTGGGCTGTGACATATGTATCCTTTGAAGATGCATGCACTGAAAGCTTGGTCTTCAATGCAGTAGTGTTGTGAAGTACGGTCTTGAGAGGTTATTGTGTCAGGAGGGCTCTAAATTAGTGTATTGACAAACTCATCCATAGCTGAATGGACTATGAGATGATACAGCTTAATTAAAGAATGTAGGTTCTGGAAGGGTATATCACATTTCTCTTTCTTCCTCTCGTTTTTTCCCCCCTCTCCTTTTTTCTCTTGCTCTCTCTTTCCATTTTTCTCTCTCTCCTTCCCCCTTTCTTTCTCTCTCTTCCTTTCTCTCCTACCTTGCCATCCTCTCTGATGATCATGGGCAATCTCCTTTATCACATACTTTAACCACCAAGATGCTCTTCCTCACCTTAAGCTCAAAGCCGTAGACTTTGACTGACCCTGGACTGAAACTGTGAAACCATGATACAAAATAAAGCTTTCCTCTTTTAAGTTATTGCATTAATTATTTTTCTGTCTTTGTAATAAACCATGACTGAGGCAACTTACAGAAGAATGAATTGGCTTATGGTTCCAAAGGGTTAAGAGTTCTGTGTAGACGTAGATGCCAGATGAATCTGTAGATTCAGGTTCAAAGATGATTTATTCTTCTATCTAATTAAATCACCAGTTTTAGTCACCTGGAGCCCTGGTACATTTCAGCCTCCATACAATCTAGTATGTTTTTATATCTCCAAGACTTACTGCTGACTGAGCCACTCTGACTAGTTCCTTCTGAACTCTTTCTCTTCTGGTTCAACTCACTTGCTTTTCTGGCTCAAACTCTTCTTCAAGCTGCTGACTCAAACTGACCTTCTGAGCTGGCTGACTGTTTCTGACTGACTCTTCTGACTCCAGCTTACTCCGATTCTCTGGCTGTCTCAGACTGAACTGCTCTGTTTGGCTTCAAACTGACTCACTCTTCTGATCTGATACTAACTTCTTCTGTCAAGCTGCATCTGTGTCTCTGTGTCTCTCCTCTAGCTCTCATTGTTGCATACTGACTTAGTCAGCCTCTCTGCTCCTCAGTCAGACCACATCATTGTCTCTGTGTCTTGTCCTTGTCTGCCTGCTTCAGACTGCTTGCCTCATATTGCCTGCTGTAATTGACTCTGCTCTGAGTTGAGAGCCTGCCTTTTCCATTGTGAGAGCTGGATGTGTCCTCACTCTGACTCACTCTGAAAACAATCTGATTCGTCACTTTGCCAGCCATTCATTCTGACTCATCTCAGACATCACTTCCAGTCTGTCACTGACTTTTGAGTTCCTCTTCTTATCTCCCAAGTGCTAGGATATAAGGCTTGCACCACCATTGTCTTCTGAACACTGGGATCAAAGGTGTACGTCAACATTCCCAACACTCCTTCCACATTCCATCTGGACCACACAGGCCTCTAAATGCAATTCCTTCATGTAGACTCCTGGACTACAGCCCCTTCCTAGCTTTCACATGGGCCTATTCCTCTACAGTCCTGCATGGCTTCAGCAACTGAATGCAGAGATCGTGCATCTTTAATTTAAGTATGAAACAGAGAGAAAGAACTTGAAGTGGTGTGAATATTTAAATGCTCAAAACTGCCACTAGTGACACACAGGCCATATTTTCTAAACTTCCTCCAATAGTGCCAGCAAGTGGGACCCAAATGTTTAAATATCCAAGCCTGTGGTGACATTCTCATTCAAACCGCTACAGTTGTCTTTCTCTGTGATCTTGTTACAGTAACAAGAAGCTGGCTAACCTTAAGTTCTTTAGCACTGGGCACTCTATCGAATAGCAGGTTTTCACTGATATAATAAAAGAATTAGATAAGTTCAGAGGTCTTCATGGTATGGTCCCTAAGAATAGCAACATCAGAATCAACTGGGACGTGTTGGGAATGAAGATTCTTTTCATTGAGAAACAAACTGGGAGTAAGCCCATGAGTCTGGTTTTTATAAATTATTGCAATGATATTGCCAGTGTAGTCTTTTAAAAATTATTTTATTCCCCTTTCTCCTCCCCTCTCCCCCTCTACTTCTCTTCTGTTGTCGACCTTCCCCTCTTCCTGTTTTGTGAAATCAGCCCTGATTGTGTAGCCAAGACTAGCCTTGAGCTTGTAATTTTCTGGTCCCTGTCTCCCGATTGCTCAGACTGCAGATCTGCACCATTGTTCTCAGCCATTCACTTCCTTTTGACAGATTCTGCATGTGTATGTGACACAAGGTAAATCTGAGAACCATCAGATAATCTAAAGATCCATCGACATGAAGATTCTATGATCATTTTGAAAAATTCAAACTTCATGAAGTTTCAAATGTATATATGTAAGTGTGTGTGCTTTTGAAATCAAGTACTTACTTTAAATAATTCACTGGCATTGTTTTCCTTCTCAGGTCATATCTTTAATTGTTTAAAATATTTTACATACATTTCAAAATACAAAATCCAATCATATACAAATACATAAATATTTCTATGATACATAATTTTCCATTGATTATTTTCAAGTAGCAAAAGCAGAGTTCTTGAACAGAAAGGAAGAACTGACTTGAAAGTGACTCTTAGTCAAAGCATCTCTGAGCCTCCCATCAAGGGATGAAAATTTATATGTGATAAAATAGCTCCTTTTGTAATGAGCGAACCATACATAATTAATTACTAGGTGCCCAGTTAGGATTGTTTTTATTGTCATAGTTCCCACTGAGTACCAGCAATGGTTCTCTGATCCTGTAAGGAACCCTAGAAAAACATTACTTTGGCTCTATCCCCAATGGAAATTGTTGTACCCAGTGTCCAAAATCCCCCTCCTTAAGTACCACAGGAGTCCAGTTCTGATACAAAAGCAAGGAGCCTTTATTCTGCAGAGCAAACCAGCATGCTGGGGTCAGGCACCAGGTGGAATGGTCGTCCCTGAACAAAGGCTTGCTGGCCTTTTTATAGACAGTAAGAGGGGGTTTTAACACAGGTGAGGTAGCCTGGTTTCTAATTGGGGAACAGAAATGCAGTTTACAAATGTTTAGTTTTGATTGGCTCATGTTCAAGGGGCTAATTATCCACATTTTTAAGCTATATCTGGTTAGCCATCAAAGTCAAGACATTTGGTTTATGGCCCCAGGCCATCTGGCCAGATAAGGTGGGGGCCCCTCCTGCCCTGCTTCTTTTCTCAGATTGGTCCCTCAGAGTGGGGATCCTTTTTCATGTTATCTAAGCCCCATTTGGCAGGTATATCCTGGCTCCTGTTAGTCTGCCACTTGGTTCAGGAAGGGACTTTTGCAGTTTTTCCTAGGAACCAGGGTGGCGGTTGGTCCCTTTTGAGTCCTAAGGGCCCATGGTTCTTCTATGGTGGAAGCCCTTTCCCTCAGAAAGACTCGTCCAGGTCTAACAGAAATGGCATTAACATACACCTAATTGTGGATCTGGAGACAGCTGACAGGATTTAGTAAGAAATAGTGAATGTGCTATCTATGGTCTAGCTGAAGTAGGTTGATAGAAGTTGCTTTCATTTGGAAAATTTGTCCAGAATAACACAGTTAAGCCCTATTTTAACCCTTACTTTTATCATCAGCCAATTCTCAAGACAAGAATCCAGCTGTTAGAATGTTGAAAGGGAGAAAGATAGGTACAGAATCCAGTATTCGACACGTTACCAACTGTTGATGTTGTTGTTGGGGAAAACAAGCACATTCCACAACTATAACTGCGTGAGGCCATGTTTGCATTCCCTCTGTGAAGAAAGAGCCACAGTACAGCTCCAGGGGTCTTCTCCCCATAATCTGACTATGATTCTTTCCAAGTATAACAAAGGGGGGATGATGCATTTGCATGCCTTGCTTGCTATAATTTACTTTTAACTATTTTATTTCTGAATAGAAGTCCTGGTAGCCACAACTGTTGTCAGTTGTTGCCTCTTGACGGTTTCTGTGTAAGCACCTTAGCCCTGTCATATATTTTATTTTTCTTCTAAAGTCTTTCATTTGGGCTCTACTTTGTAAATAGAACAATTCCACCAACATTCTGGGTTAGCGTTTGAAAGAAACAGTGCTGGGCTGTATAAGACAAGTAGCTAAGCAAGCCATGGAGAGCAATCCAGTAAGCAGAGCTCTTCAGTGGCCTCTGCTTCAGTTGCTGGGTCCATGTTCCTGCCTTGTCTTCCCTCAGTGACGAACTGTGACCCAAGAGTTGTAAGATAAAATAAACCCTTAGGAAAATTTCCTTCCTAAGTTGGTATTGGTGTTTTATCATGACAGAAACCAAACTAGAACAACTGCTATAAAGTCACATTCCTTTATTTTTTCCTCTTATTTTTCAGACAACACACAATTGGTTTTGAGCATAAATCAAACAGATACTTTAAAAATAAAGAACTCCAAAGAGCAAAAAACCTTTTAAGTCAGCAGGGTTTTTTTTTTTTTGTTTGTTTGTTTAAACCATCTCTGTAAGGTATTTGTCTCCCTACCATTCTGCTTCCTGAAAAGCATAGTCAAAATTACAGAGTCGGCTTGGTCCAGGGATGAGGAATGTGGAGAGACACTGGCTTCGGTGAATAGACTGAGAGGTACCCACCCTAAAGTTTCCACCTCCCCAAATCCCCAAGGAGTGCCGGAAGCACAAGAGAGTCAGAAGAATTAGAGAGACACATCTTAGGATAAAAGGAGTAAGAAATGGAAAGATGAAAGATGCAATAGAGAAACAGAGGAAGGCAGTAAGGTGAGATGGCAACAAGTGACAGAAAACCATCAGAGGCGGGGAGAGAGGAAGGAAGTGGAGGCAGAGGAGAGGCAGAGTAGACGAAGTAGACAAAGGGAGAGGGCTGTGGTGCAGGTGTTTAGGGAGGGTCCCCAGGGACCTGGCACTGGAGATTTGTCTAATGAGGCCATCCTCACTTCACCTGAGACAGCTCCTCCCAACCCCCAGAGAGGGCAAGATTTATGCGTAAGTGCATCACCAGCATGGGCGGTTAGCTGAGAAGCAGGGCTGCTCTCTGGAGTCTTACTGTTTTCCTAGAGTAGAAGCACTGTCAGGGTGGAATTTCTCTGCTGTGGTTCTTGGAAACTACTATACGGTGAGAAGGAGGATGGTACTCTAGTGTGGTCACCTTCCAGTCAGGCTAGAGAAACGCCCAGCTACTGTGGGTCACTTTCCCATTGCCTTCCCTCAATGGGCTGGATGCTCACATCAGGTTTCTCCTGCTAGGAAGAAGATGCCCTTTGACCTTGTTCACACCCTTGTGTTTTTCTTTTGAAATTGACTGATTTTTAAACTTTTTACATATTTACTTGACAAATAATGACATTGTGCATTCATAGTACTGATGGTGGTGGCTTTCTTATACACCGAGCATGATGAACACAATTAGCCTTATGTTTTGTAGATGACGTATGGGGAGTGCACTTCTCTAATATTTACTTCTAAGATGCAGGCCTACTGGGAAATTTTGGGAAAGGAGTGTCCAAATATTTTTTTTTTACGTTTACTCATGATGTAATAAAATTTATTTTACTTCTGTTCTGCCTACTCATAAAGTTTGTGTCATGTATTTATTAGTCTCCTTACGATGTTGGGGTTACATATAAGTTTATTGGAAACAATGAGGTTTGTTATTAGTGTGTTTTATGATATTATCAAATTTCTTTCCCAAGGTATTTCATTCTTATTTTTCCAAGATAAAGTCTTTAATATCTATTGCCTAATGTGATAAAGGGTAAGTATTTTATCAGTGAAAATATACTTGTTTTATTACCTTATAAACTTTAAGGTAATAGCACTAATTTTTAAAAAGATTTATTTTATCTTCTGTATGAGTATTTTATCTGCATGTATGTCTATGCACCGTTTGCATGCCTAGTACACATGATGGTCAGAAGAGGGCTTCAGATTCTCTGGAACTGGAGTTATAAACGGCTGTGAGCTGCCATGTGGATATTAAGAATCAAACCCCGGTCTTGCAGCCAGTGCTTTTAACCACCGAGCCAACTCTCCAGCCCCATGATACAGTCTTTAAGGAATAAATATCTATAAAACATAACTTTTCCCTCTAATGTATTTTCTTTGCCTTCTTTCTCCTTTTCAGCTTCAACTCAAGATGGGAACAGAAACTGCCCCTTCAGGCCCAGCATCGGGAGACCCAGAGTTGGATCTACAGTATGCAAGACTGTAGCTCTTGGTTTCTGCCTTGGTCATGATTCTATGTAATCCTGGAGTTCCTGTCCTAAAGGAAGACACCAGTTTCTACACCAGCAGCTTCTGTGTCTGGCTGTTCCAATCAGTAAACTCGGTTCCTTTGGCTCCAAGTGGATGGAAATTCTGAGCAGGCAAGGAGTAGAGCTTCTAGTGTCAGCAGCCTGAGCTCTTGAGTGTCAAAAGCTGGGGGAATCTTTTCATTCCTCGAGTACAGCAGTGAGACGCATGGTAGCTAGGATAGTTCACTGTTCGCAACAGTGAGTGCCAGCTGGAGGCTCAGCTCTTTAGAGCTCTTTAGACTTAACAGCTTCCCACAACTGTCACAGCAGGTGAAGTCCACAGTCTCCTGTCTTTGGATCTTTCAGCTTACGTCTTCTGCCTTGACTCTCTGCTCTTCCTGTGCTTCCCTTGTCCTTCATGATTTGGCTACCTCTACTTCCATTCTGGAGCTCTCAGCCCACCTTCTGCTCCTATTGCTCTCAGCTGATCTGATCTCACTACTACCACCATCACAGCTGCCAGTCACAGTGACAGCTGACATCACTTTACTCCTGACAAAAGCCACAAACAGGTTAGAGAAGACCATTTGTGACAAATCCTGTATTTGTCTACCATTTGCGATGCCCAGGAAAGTACTTCTAGGGTGATTGGAAAGATGTCTGGCAGCCTAGTTATATAGCCAGAAGAGTGAGGGTGTGGTATGTGACATGCAAATTTGGGGTTTCGGTTTGCACTGATCATAACACAGCTTCCAGTTACACCTGTCACAAGCTTTACTCTAGGAACCGACCACAAGTGTCATACTGTGCCAATTACATGTTCTCTGTTAAGTTTCTGGTGAACACGTTCCTTCCCTGGCCTGAGAGAAAATAGCTGCAGGTGAGCAAGGTCATCTTGAGTCCAGCAAGGTTTGTTTTGCTAGGTGCTGACATGAAGTCTTCCATAGCTAGTTCGGGTTGTCTGGAATGCTGTGACTCAGCAAGCCCTCCTGAAACAACTGTGGTTGGGTGGCTGAGGTTGCAGCGCTCCTTATTTACAGCTGCGTGTGACTGCATCAAGGTGTTCAGAACAGGTAGGCTGCCAAAATGACAGCCCAGCTCCTCACCAGATAGAGGCTGCTCTGTCTGCCTGAAGGAGAAGAGTCAAATAGGCCAATCAATAGGACAGTTTAGCCTATTGAAGGAAAACAAATGGTATAAGGGTATTCAAGGTTAAAAATCTGTTGTTAACATTAACATACTTCACAGTATCTAACTGTATCTAAATCCTAGCAGAATGCCTTTGGTAGAGCAAATAACAAATACAAAAAAATTGATTCCCTTTTCTTGTCACCACCACTCATTTCTCCAACTGGACTCTGAAGGTGGCAGAGCCTGGCTTGCTGAGCCTTCCAGAGTCAGGCCTCAAGCCCAAGACTCTGCTAATACTATCTTCATCAATTGTGTCTTTCTTTGCTAAAGCCCATACTGTTGCTCGTCTTGTCTACAATGTTTTCACAGCTATTTGCCTGTGTGACCTTATAAACAGGATTGTACACACATAGTGTGCACGGACCATCACCAGGCATTTTTGCAACTAGCTATAATCAGTGCTTTTTTTTCCTGGTCTTTTTCTTCTTACTACATTGGTCATTCTTCTGCCATGTGAAGTCTGTAGTCAAGCAAGGTTAGGTTATTTTTATATTTTTCTTTTAATTCTGTGTGCTGCTGGGCTTTCTCTTTCCACAGCTCTGTTCTATCTACAAACACATAGAATTCAGAGAGCATCATTGTTGTGTCTTTTTCTTTTCTTTGTTTTAAAAATTGGAATGTATTAATTTTAGAGAGAATTTCATGTGTTCATATTAGGAACTCAATGTTTGCAAATGGTATAATTATATCTAAATAACTTTATTATCATTAAATTATGGGTATAAATTCTAAAATGTCATATTTTTTTCTACTTAATTGTTTTGCTTGTATACAGGAAAGACTATAAAATATGATTTAATTTGACTTCATTTATTAATATCAAGTAGTTGTATTTTAAAGAACTAAAAATTACTGATGCTATTTTAGTTCTCACTCCATTTTCTTAGCTGTAAGGTAAAAATATAATGAATCATATTTTAATAGATTTAAACTTTTCAGCTATTCTGTTTCTAGCCTGGAGGTTTCATGACTCTGTAATGTTTTACTCTTTTCCATATGAAAATAATGAGACTCTCAATGGAGTAGAATAGAGAGTCGAGAAAGAAATCAAAACCCATATAGTCAGCTAATTTTGACAAGAAGAACCAAAAAGACATAATAGGGAAAGGATGGTTTCTTGGCACATTATTGTTGGGAAAGTGGGGAGTCCATATGGAGAAGAGTGAAACTTATTCTTCAGCTTACACAGTACAAGAAACTCAGCTCCAAATGGATTAAAAGCCTATGATAGTGACCCGAATGCACAACACGGAAAAAAAAATACAGAGGAACAGTTAGTTACCATTGGCTCTAGCAACAATTCTTTGGCACTCACACCCAAAATGCAAGCAACAAAAGCACACACAAGGAAGTCGAGAAGTATCAAGCTACAAGTCTTCTGCAGAGTAAAGGAAACAATAAAATAAAAAGGCAGGCTATGACTGGGAGCAAACAGGTGCTCAGGAGTTAATCTTCAATGGCACAACTCAATGGCAAAGGACCATCTAAAAGTAATATTTAAATGAGCAAAGGATTTGAGTAAAAATGTTGCCAAGTAAGGCATAAAATGGCTACCCTACCCAGGGGAAGGTCCACAATCCCCCACTCAGATGCAAAGCAAATCCATATGAGGGACCGCCTCACAGCCATCAGCATGAGTGCTAACTATCAAAAAGACAAGACAAAGGATGAGGAAGGTGTTAATAAATGTTCAGTCGCTTAAAAAAGTCCATCATTGGTTTTTCCAATGCTCTTTATTAATTACAAGCCATGATGAATCTCAGGGAATTCAATACCCGGGCGGCTAGGTAGAGACTTCTCACACCATTTTCCTGCTTCTGCTTTTCCATTCTCCTCTTCATTCTGTCTCTCCATTCTCCCTCTCCTGCTTCCATGTAAGCTCATTTTATCCTTTCCTCAAGTCTCTTCTCCATGTACAGGACTTCATTACCACAATGGTATCTTAGCATACTCAGTTGGAGTTGATCAGAGTCTTCTCTGATCCTGGGCTCTGAACCCTAGCCACAGACCTTTGATGTGATCGGGCACCTTCAACTATAATAACAATTGGCCTTTACCTGTAGAGATCTGAGTGGCACAAAGGTGTAAATGCTTAGGAAGCAGAGCTGCAATGCAACAGTCTTCACAGCTGCTAGGCAATAGGAGGTCCTTTTATAAACCAAAAAAACAGCACCCAATAGTAAAATATCCCACAACAGGAGGGGAAGAAATGGGAACCCAGGGATAGTATCTGTGGAAACAAAATGGCACAGCTATTGTAGCAAAAAGATGGTCTGTCCCTAAAAGAGTTAAAAACATGGGTGTGATGCTGATCCAGTTGCCTATGCATCCCCCATGAAGTCATAGCTATGGTTGGAGACTGCAACCTTCCTGTTACAGAAGGAACAGCATTGGGTCAAGAGAATATCAGTAGCTACACTCATTTGTTAGAACCTCCACAGAAGCTCTCTAGAATTAAAAACAAAATTAGTAGAGAAGTCAGATATGCTTCTTCTGCTTATACACCCAAAGATCAGGAAATCAGTGTCTGGCAGAGATCCTTCATAATATTTCAGTGTTATTCACAATAGCCAAGATATGGAAACAATGTAAGTGCCTACCACCAAAAGGTGAAAGGTTAAGGACAAGCATGCTGGAAAAAAATTAAGCCTTAAGGAGAAAGAGATTCTGCCATTTGTGGCCAAATGGATGACTCTAGAATACGTCAAACTGAGTAAAGTAAATCAGATGCAGAAAGATAAGTACTACGGGATTTCTTTTGTGAAGTATTAAAAAAAAAGTCAAATGCACAGAAACAGAGCAGAACAATTGGTACCAGACGCAGGTCTATGACATTACAGGGCATCTCATACTTTTGAATTTTCCATGACCTTGCAGTTCATGAAGGTGGATCAATTTTGTGTCACAGAATTCTGATCCTTGACACCTGACAAGTTCAGTATGGTTTAATTATAAAACCACTCCCTGTCATATGGAAGCGAGCGAATGTGTTCAGTTTTGCAGAGAGAATCAGGTCCCCACCCTTTCCCCTCTTCCATCCTGTGGGCTGTGTGACTCTTATTCTCCAGTGCTCATTTCAAGTGTCACCTCCACAAAAAGATTTTCCTGGCTCTCCCTCCTCGATTCCCTATTCTACCAGTGTTTGCTTTAAAATTCTAGTTAAAGTATTTAATGTTTACCAAAGTACATAAAGCAAAACTGTATGTCTAAATAGATATCTACACAGTGACACTGATAACCCCAGTGGGTCCAGAAGTAGGGCACTGGCAAAGGCCCCAGAGAGGACACTCATGTGTCCTCTTCTGCCTTCAATGGCAGTCACAAAGCTGGCGTCCGTACTATACAGTAGTTCTCATGTTTTTGAATTCTATAGAGTGGTACTGGTACATGCTTTCTAGTTTCACACAATATTATGTTTTGTTTATTAATATGGTGCTCCATGAGGCTCACTCATTTTCTTTGCTGAGCAGTAACATTATATAAATATACTACAATATAATTATTATTCTTACCATTAATGAATAATTGCTCCAATCTAGTATTCTTACAAGTAGTCCTGATGATGGATATTTTCGTTCCTGTGTTTTAATATACAATATGTGTAGATATCTATTTCTCTGAGGTATATACCTAGGAATCGCTAACTTATAGAATAAGAACTTTCATATTTAATATGCATAGCACTTAACTGTTCTAAAATGGTTTAATTATTCCAATCTTCCACCAAATTATATGAGTCCCCTCACCCATACCAACACCTAATAGTGAACATTTGAAGTTAAAGCCCCCGTAGTGAATGTGATTTGCAGCTCACCATGGTTTTGACTCGCATTGTCCTAATGACTAATAAATCTTAGTTTACTTTCACATTGTTCTTTCATTTAGGCACTTTCTCTTTGAAGATGAGCTTGCTCAAGTATTTTGCCCATTTTCCTTCTGTGTTATCTATTTTTTTCTCCCTAATGTGTTAAAGATCTTTACACATTCTGAATATGAATCCTCAGAAGATACACATATTTCAAACATCTGCGACATTCTGGCTAATGTTTCGTTATATATTTTAATAGAACTTGATTTTATACAATTCAATATTTAAATATTTTATGGCCAGTATTTATATGTTCTGTTTAAAAAGTATGTACTTACTCCTCAAGATATGTTCTCATTCTACCATCTAGAAATAGTCATACTTAAATATACAACACCTGGAATTGATGTTTGCTTTTGATATAAGATAAAAATAAAATCTTCCTTTCCTTTTGCTGCTGTCATGATTGAAAATGGGTGATCTTTCTCCAGTTCTGAGCAATGTCATTTTTATTATAAATCAAAGGTCCATTGGGATGTGGGCTCCTTTTCAACTCCTCAGCAATGGTTCCTTGATTTTTCTCTCCCTTCTTCAGACACCATATTGCTTTAGTAAGTATAGATTTATGACATAGCTTGATAGAAACTCACATAAATTTTCCAATCTTGATCTTTTGCAATATTGTCAGGGCTTCTCTTGGCTTTTGATGTTTCTGTATACATTTTAGACAGCTTCTTTGTTTTCAAACATGCGTGCGTGAGCACACGCACGACTATTTTTAATTGAGAATTCTAAAACTGACAAGAACATTATGTTAATGAAAATGCAACGTCATCTGTGAGCACGTTTTAAAACCTACAAGATATTTGACATCTCACTGTATTCATCAGATTTATGTTTAAAAACCTCATCCCCTAAGGCAAGATTTCTTACTAACAATAATTAATATGGCAAAATTCCTGAAGTTTCAATAATGGCACTCCTAACTCCTAACTCCTAACTCCTAACTCCAACAGTTGTCTAATTGGACTTAAGACCTACTCAACAGGAAAGAAATCATGCCAGACAATGTAAACTTAGCCAACTACCCGGGGCTAATGATATCAGGGATCTTAGAGGAAAACCTACTGTTGCCACTTTACTAAACTAGAAAATTTATAGTAAACTATAACTCCTAACTGCATTCTAAATATTTAACCTTATACCTACAGGTAAGTATAGCTCTCACCCCTCATCAAAGAAGTTTCTCTTTGCAGGAGACCTAGACAGTGTATCTCCCATATATGGATAAAATGGCAATTGTTAGTGTTTTTATTCAGCTCAGACAGAAATGGAAAAGTGGCCTGGCATTCAGGAACTCAGGAACCACACAGCTCTGACAGGAAGGTGTTCTGGCAGTAGGGAGCCCAGGGACCATACAACTTTGAGGTGGGGAAGATGTCTCCAATGGGAAGGTTTCCTGACATTGGGGAATCCAGGAATCACACAACTTTTGCAACTCAGGCAGGGAAGGCTTCCCCAGCTGAGCTGGAGTGTTACAGAGTAACAACTCCACTCTGTTCTGCTCAGCTCTGCTCTGCTCTGGGGGACCAGGCCGGGTCCTAGTGGTTCAGCTCTGAAGGGTCTCATCCCCAGCTGAGCTGAGGTGTTCTGTGCTTCTTCTCAACCTTCACTGCTTCTTTTCTTTGCTCCTTCTCTTGTGGTCACCTCCACTTGGGAGGAAGACAACAGCAAAAGCTGCAACCCCTACTGAGCAGAATTCAGAAAGCTGCTCTTTATATACTGTGTGGGGTGGGAGGTGGGGGAGGCAGCACAGAGCCACCCAGAGTGGCTTGTGATTGGTGGGATTTTTGCCCTTATTTGACTAATATGGAGAGGGTTGAGGAGCCCAGTTTAGGGCCATGTATGTTAGTTGAGGCTACTTCTTTGTTGCTCTGCCATGTTGGGGGACCCTGCAGCTGGCTGGGAGTGGGGTCCCAGGGGACCTTTCCTATGGGAGGGGGGGCTCCTCCCTGGCCTCACAGAGTCAAACTCCCACAAAAGGAAAATGTGCTGGCTCCCCAGTGCTGCTCAATACCATTTGGGGCTCATGGTGGTCCCTAGCAGGGTAGTGAGGGAGCAAGCAGCAGCCCCCAAAGAAAGCAGGAGAGGCCAGGATGCTGGGAAAAGTCTGATTTGCTCAATGGCAGAAACACAGAAGGCAGGGCAATGGCAGTTGGGGTGGGGAAGGGGCACCAGGCAGTGAGGCAAAGACCCGTGGAGCACACCCACTGAGGGAGGAGAGAGCAGGTGGGGGCCTACAGTAAGGAGTCACAAAAGGACAGCCAGACATAGCATAAGTTCCGGCCTCTCTCTCATACACAGGCCCAGAAATCCCTCTACAGAGTCTCTGCCAACCTGCCATTTGCCTAAGGGCTACATCTACCTCTACCCTATCCAGAGGCAGCCCTTTGTCCCTCTGGGGAAAATTTGTCTCCTTTGTGCTAAGAATCTGGTGTCCAGTGTGTTCTGGGCTCCATTCATAGATATACTGTTGTATGACAAAATTTTTCTTGGGGAGACACTATACATTTTCACTCATCCCAGATAGGGAGCCCACAACAGACCAAAGTATAGATACCACCGAAGTCCAATTTGGTGAACCAATAAGCTTTATTGAGGTTACCTACAAGAGCATGGGTGAGGGTTTACTTATAGGAGCAGAAATCACTCTAAGACATCTACATCACCAAAACTCACACCAGCATGGATGACAGGTCACAAAAACTGGGGACCTGAAGCACACTGTATAGCCTGCAGGCAGCAACAGCTTAGAGAGTGTCCTTTCCAAGTGACTCTGGTCTTAAACCTCTTTCAGGCAGCTCAGCTGGTCTCTGCTTCTTCCAGGCAGCTTTGGCTTCAGAGAGCCTTCTTTGTAACTTGGCTCCTCTGAGAATCTTTGCAGTTGGTCTTGTCTGAGAATGACTCTCAGCCACTTTATTGCTTGCTTACTCTGGGGGTGAGGGTCCAAGCAAATCTGGTCAGTTTCAGGGACTTCCTGAAGCTATTTTTAATTGCTTACCTCCCTTCTTAAAGAGCCTCCCTGCATGGTGGAATGTTTCAATCTCCAAGAAAACTGTTACAGGTCACTCTCACAGAAAGCCTCAGCTGTTCCAAACCACAGAACAGTGATCATGAGGTACCCAGTCCCAGTTGAAACATCTACAATGCAAACCCCACACTCAACGCACAAGAACATGGCATAGCATTTTTCTGCCTCTAGTGTGTATTTGTAACTCACTTATTCTTAGCTTTGAGGGCAAACGAAATAACTTACATAAAATTCCAGTAAGAGTGGCCTATAGGACACAGTGGAAGCTAGGTATTATGGTTGTGCTTCAACAATAGCACCCTTTCATTTAACTTCCTTCTACAATTTGTTTTTATATGTCTATTTCCCTTGCAGCATTGTAAGCTCTGTGTAGGTACCACCCTTGGATAGGACTAAGGCCAACAAGAGTCTATTCTGACAGGATGCATGCTTTAGCGATGGATCATGCATATTACAAATAGCAAAATGTTAGATTTATGAGGAGCACATGGTGCCAGAGTGTCTACTTCGGATATGCACACAATGTGCCTTTCCTCCCTGTCAGTGACCAAGCCACTGTATTCCTTATTTTTGTTTCTTGTCCTCTATCCTCAAAACAAGATGACTTCACTTCAGTGTGGTGAAGGTTTGTTGGCTATGCTCCTGTTTGTCTCAGAAGGAAATGCTCCTCTGGAGCAAAAAGGGGAGCTATTGGGCTGATGTACTGACCTGGCTTCATTTTGATGCTGTGATGAAACATTCCAATGGAGAGCAACCCAAGGAAAAAAGGTCTATTGAGAAGACTCAACCAAGAAGCGTCTCAGCTTCCGTGTCCTTGAAAGAGAGCAAAGAGTAGAATGTCCGCTAGAAAACTAAACTTTATTGCAACTCCTTGCAGTATCTCCCCCTCCCCTAGGGAACATCGAGTCCAGTAGTGCTACTCCACCACCCCTTGCTGAGAACAGGCTTATTAGAAACTTCCCAACCTCTCTGTGCACATTCTTAGTTTTAGTTTTCCTACCTCCTCACCTCTCCCTTGTGGTATTGGTCACCAGGCCCGGTCAATACCTACCAATCATTTTAGAGGTCAACCCCCTGGGGCCAATACTGAAACACCAAGGCATGTAAGTCCCTGCTTGTGTTCTTTTTCTGTATAAACTCAACTCCCCCTGTGAGCGAGGCCGCTGCACCTGCTGTGTCGGGGGGGGCATTTGGCCCGGGCTCGAGTCTGAATTAAAGGGACCCCTTGTGTTTTGCATCAGATTGGACTGCTTGGTGGTTATTAGAGATCTGAACATGGGCACAACACCATCGTGTCTCATAATTCCAGCCTGCAGTCTATCATAGCAAGGAAATCCAAACAGCAGAAATTTGAAAGAGCAGGTCACATCATAACCATTGTCAGAAACACAGAGATGGGTACAGGTATGCCGAGTGCTTGGTTAGCTCTAATTCTGTACCACTTATGGCCCCAAACCAAGGAATGGTGCTGCCCCCTTTTAGACCAGGTTTTCCCACATCAATAAAGGCAACCAAGATAATCCCCACCACCCAGATGTTCCTCATTGAGACTATTTTCCCAGGTGCTTCTCGGTTGTATCAAGTTTGTAATTGACAGAAGCCTAGGGGAGAGAAAAGACAAAAGTTAAAATTTGATGAATTCTGCTTTTTCTATAGCAGGGAGGCACTAGGGTCTTGCATGTCAAATAGAAAATTTTCTGTAGTAGCCAAAGGCTTTTCTTTTCTTTGCCTCCCGTCCCTACCACTTGTCCAACCTGTCTCACCAACGATCTGATAGCCACATCAGTTTCCCGTAATAGTTGAAGCACACAATGAAATATTAAATAATTCACCTAATATGTGTAATTTTAGACATAATACTTGTGGAATGTGCTACTAAATCTTTACGTTGACAATAAAAAAGAAATGTGATGGTAGAAATGTAAAAAGGTTTTATTTTATAAATGTATTTAATGACATTTCATTGTTTTAAAAATTTAAACATCACCAACTTCACTTAAATAAAATTTGCTCTTTAAAATTAATTTATAAGCCAGACATGGCAGCACATACCTTTCATCTCAGCACACAGGGCGCAGAAGCAGTTGGATCTCTGGATTGGAGGCCAGCCTGGTCTACAGAGCTAATTCCAAGATATCCAGGGCTGCACAGAGAAACCTTACCTTGAAAAAAGTAATTCATAGGGGTATGGAGATAGCTCAGTAAGTAAAGTGTTTGCCATACAAGCATGAGGACCTGAACTCAGTTCTAGAACTCATGATTTGTTTGTTTGTTTGCTTTTGTTTTTAAAGCCTAGTGTGATGGCTCATGCTTGTAATATCAGAGAGGCCCAGAGAGGTGGATCCTTGCGGCTGGCTCATCAGTCAACCTACTCCAGGTTCAGTGAGACACGCGTCCCCTCCCCCCACCACGTAGACAGCTCCTGAGGAACAGAGGTCGTCTTCTGGACTCTACGTGCACACATATACCTGTAGACTGATTTATAGAAGTCAAGCATGGTGGCCCATGCCTCTAATTCCAGTACTTGAGAGGCTGAGGCAGGACAATTGCTATGAATTTGTGACTGGCCTGAGTTACATGGTGACTATTCACAGTTCACTCTAGACTATAGAGTGAGACTGTGCCTCAAAATATCTATATTGACCAATCAGACAATAAAAATTAAGCTATAGCTTCTAAACACTTGAATATATAGTATAAGGGCCTTCATTTATGCTCTTGACAGAACCTGGCAAAAGGAAGATGGATCCTTTAATAAAATCAAAGACCAGGTTCCATTCACTTGCTACCCCATCCATAAATGCCAAACACAAAACATGGCCCTCCAAGTGCTTGCTCCGTTGGTACACTTTTCCTGTGAAGTTAACTTATGGCTAGGTTAGCAAGTACTTCTGAGCTGATAAGCCCTTTTGCTGCTCTGAAATTATACTTTTAGATGTGATAACAATGAGGCTCTGTGTGCTCCAGCTTTGAGTGGAGCCACTGCATGCTCAGAAACTCTGCCAAATGTGTGCTTCTTCCTTCTTAACCACTTCCTTTCCCCAGCACACGGGCGCTCCTTCCCGACCCTCTCCTGGGACTATCAGATTCAACTGAGCAGGAAACCTGGTAGAAAGGTTAATATGATCAGATCTCAAACCTGGAAAGGCTTAAATTCAAGGATTTAGTTGCTAATTTTAGTCCCAGGGTAGGATATTCACAAAGTATACTATGCCTCTGTTTAAATAATCTTCCTTAATGATGATGGAAAAGGAAAGAAATTAGTTTAAAGATGTCCTGGAGACAGACAGACAAGAGTTTTGTCTTTAGCTTTTTGATTTGTGCTTATGCCCATTTAGCTTGTAAGGACAAACACAGCCACATAACACTACCAGTTTAGGGGGAAAAGACCAACACAATTTGGGATTTATTACAAGATGTAAAAAACATGATATAGACCTCCCACTGAGTTTCTCTGGATCAATTTAAACCATCCCCCGAATCCCCTTAATTGTTGTGACATTTCTCCTAAAATTCTTTTTGCTTCCACAAACCTTCCCCCAGAAAAAATTTAAATATATAATGATAATAATCCTAATCAATTTGGTTTTAAGCATCTTACTGTGTTTCGGGGCTTCAGCCAACATTCTTTGCTCAGGTTAACATGTTATTGGCATCCTGGCAGATGGTACAGCGTTCACTGTAGATGTGTTTTCCTTATTTAGTTAAACTCTCCCATACACATGCTTCTACACCAGATACTTTGTTTCCTGAAGGACATTAGTATACTCTGCATGGCTTCTCCTCTCAAATGTCGCCACTCGAGGCTTGTAATGGCATTTCTGTTTTTCAACACAGCACCTTGTGCTAAGCAAGATGTCCTCACAAAGCCAATAAATAAGAAAAACAATTGCGTCTCTGTTTATCAATTCGGGCTCTTTGAGTCTCAGTCTCATCTGCATTTTGCCACTTAAGGCAAAACCCAGGACTTGCAGCCTGCTTGTATTTATGTCTTGCCTGCCAAATGCACTGTGCTCTGTTGCTCCACCGACCAGGACCAGAAAACGAGTTTAAGTTATGATTATTTGATGACTTTATTTGGTTTTTCATATTCCCAAGTCTTTACTTTTCATCCATAAAATTAAAAATAGACGTGAAAGACATATTTGTTTTTGTAATTGAACCTTTGCTTAATTAAATTGGATTTCACAGGCAGCACTCAAAGGCATAACCTCCAGCTTATTATCGCCATCCCCCGTGACTCCTGCCGTCTTTTCTCCTGTGGCAGATGACTGTGGTTTGTGCTTTTGTTGTTGTTGTTTAAATCTGTGTCTCTTACTGTCCTTTGGAAAGTGGCCATTGTTAACATGGAGGTTCTTCCTTACTTCCAAGTTTATGGTTGCCAGATGCTCAGAATAAATGCTTATTCAAAACTTACTTTTTTCTTTTCTTCCGTAGCTAAAGCTTTATATCTACAATGCAGTGACCCGAAAACAGTGTTTTCTTCTTAAGAATCAAAAAATAATCACATCTACACCTAAGAGTTGCCCCCACCCTCCCCCTTGTGTGTGTGTGTGTGTGTATGTGTAATACTACTGACATCAACTCTACAACACCTGAAAGCTCCCCAATGTTCTTAAACGAAACTAATGTGTCACTAAACTGATTGAAACCAAGAGAAGGAAAGCGGGAAGAGAACTGGCAAGCAATTGTGATATGCCGGGTAGTTTTTGCCAACTTGACAAGCCTAGAGTCACCTGGAAAGAGGGAACCTCAGCTGAGAAATTGCACCCATTAGACGCAAACTAGAACTGGAAAGGATAATGGCTAGAATTATACAGTAGGCAGCCGCTAATACCAATGGTCAATCCAATGTTCAACATCAAACACACGTTAGGTCAGCATTGCACAGTAAAATGTTGTTACAATGTGTGTGCACTTATAAAGGAGAAAGTTTGATTGCCAAAGCTCAGTGGATCTGCCAAATGTAATTAGTTGTAGGCTGTGATGCTCTCTTCATCAACTGTGCTGGCTAATTTTGATTGACAACTTGATTGGGTTAAAAAATTCCCTAGGGCACTAGTGAGATTCATTTGTGGAATATCTACAAAGGCATTCCCAGAGAGGATTAACTGGAGACCCATGGGTAGCACCATCTCAGGACCTGGCATCCTAGGCTGTGTTAAAACGGGAAGAAGGAAAACAACAAGCTGAGCACCAGCATCCATCTCTGTCTGCTTCTGAAGTGTGAATTAAATGTGGTCAGACGCCTTCTGCTCCCACCAGCATACCTCTCCTACCACGATAGATTCTATCTCCTTAAACCTTGAGCCAAGTAAATCTTTAATCTCCTTCCTTGACTTGCTTTTATGGGGTCATTTGTCTCAGAAATGAGATGAGTAACTAATCAGCCAGGTTTCTTGTTTTGATAAGTATCTGTCATTGATACCATACTGTCTTCTTTGCAAAGGCCAGCAATGTTCAGAAGAAACAGGCGAGGGTGAGAAAAATACCTAGCGGATGACCTTCATCAGGAGCCAAAGTCAGGAAAGGCATGTGTGGAGGCTGAGTATGGTGTGAGGCTCCAAGTATGCAAGGTCCCAAGTATAAAGTGACCTGAGCATGTAGTCAGGGTAGCAACAAGAGCTCAAAGGAGATGACATCTCGACTGAGGCAGCAGATAGCTCACATTCACAAAACGGCTGGAGCTCAAGGCTAGTGTGAGAGTTGCACTAAGTAAAAATGAAATCAGAGCTAAGACTTTGGAATTTCCCGCTAGAGTCCTCCAAAGCAGTGTTTGCTCTCAGGGATGCTGAAAGAAGCACCTTCAGAACAATGAATTATGAACAGCTACTAAACAAAGCTACCAACAGAAGCAGAGAGAGGGTTTGCAGGAAAAAGTGTGAAAGACAAGGTGAAAATACAAAAGAAGAATGTTCTCTCTTTCTCCTTTCTTCCCTCACTTCACCCCTCCCCCACCCCATTCCTATTCTCCTCTTGAACAAAGCAAACTCTTGCGCATAACCTTGGTTTCCAAATTCCACTAATCTTTCGCAGAGCCAAGTACATCTGGCAAAGGGCATGTGAAGCTTAAAAATATAAAAATCACTTAAACTATTTGTAACACAAAGTGAATTTAGTATTCAGCCACCACCAAAAAAAGCCTTCAAGATATTATCAGTGTTGAAAACTGAGGTCAGGCTGTCTCCCTCCTCAGTTCACATGGACCACAAGGAAAATGAGCCACCATTTATGGATCAGTAAGAATCTAAACTATAAGAAACTACTTCTCCAAGAGAAGATCCTCTCTCTCTCTCTGTCTCTCTCTTTCTCTCCTCTTCCCTCCCTCACTACCCCTTCTGCCCTCCAGAGTGTGTGTGTGTGTGTGTGTGTGTGTGTGTGTGTGTACATGTGCCCACATACGTGTACATGTGTATAGAGGCCAGATGTCAATGTTGGATGTCTTTCTTCATTGCTCTCCACCTTACTTTTTGATACAGAATCTCTCACCGAACCTAACACTCATCAAGTCACCTTGATTGGCAAAGCCCAAGGGATTCTCGGGTCTCTGCATTCTCAGTGCTGGGATTATAGGTCTGTGCTGCTGTGCCTGGCTTTTCTTCAGATTCAGGCCCTCATGCTTGAGTGCCAAGCATTTACCAAGCCAGTCCTTTGCCCAGTGTTCCCCTCAAAGATAAGTTCTCAGAACTTTGTTCTTGTCTGCATATCATACTGTTGACAATAGTGTGCTTTAGTTAAGTTCTTTGTTGCTGTGCTAAAACATCCTGATCAAAAGTAACTTGGGGAGGAAAGGTTTCCTTCATCACTGAAGAAAGTCAGGGCAGGAACACAAGGCAGGAACTGGAGGTAGGAACTGAAGCACAGATCATGGAGAAATACTGCTTGCTGGCTTGCTCCTTATGGCTTTCTCAGCTATTTTCTTATACAACTCAGAAACATCTGCACAGGGGTGGCACAGTCTACAGTGGGTTTGGTCCAAGCCAATCTCACAGAGGTTATTTTATCAGATGAGGTTCTCCCTTCTCAGATGACCCTAGCATGTGTCAAGTTGACATAAAAATTAGCCAGCACACAGGGTAAAAGCCTATGGCTCAAGATGGCACCTCATTAAATCTCAAACAGTGAGGGACTTCCCACACAATGATAGTGTAATTAAAAATTTAATTGATGACTTTTTGGTTCCAGAATGGCAAAACAATTTTTGAAGTAATAAGGAAGCACATTATTTACCTTATGGAATATTATAAGAATAAATTTTGAATTTTGTATTACATTGTGGAGGAGATATTTGCAATATGTACCTTTTCAAAGCAATGGTAATATTAATGGAATTAAACTTTGTAGATTTTGTTTTATTTAGTCCTAAATAGGAATGCCATATACAATACCATACATAGATAAACCAGGAAGGGTTGAAAGTATATTTCAATATTTCTTATTTTAATGAAAAGATATGAAATATAAAATATCCTTGATTAGTAGGAATATGCTATCTGAGCCCTTGCTCTTCAAAGATGGGCCATCAAATTACAGCATTGAAATCTCCTGAGAACTTATGAGAAATGTTAAAACTTGGGGACTGAACAAAGATAGAGTAGATCAGAATTTGAATTTTCAACAGACAAGTCGCATGCACACGACAATGATCTAGTCATCACTCACCAAAGGCAACATAAATTAGACCCTGGAAACCACCCTTTTCTCTACCAACCACAGACAAACTTTCCTTCAGAGCACAAATTGTTTGCATAGCAAATATAACTTCAAAAGCAGACTCCTAAAATCCTTTTCAGACCTTCTGGAACAATGTCCCTTTATGTCTACATTTCTCTTTCTGTAATCCTCCTGAGAACAGATGCCTTCATCTTGCACAGGTTCTTTACCTATGATTTTGGAAATCTGGATAACAGCTACGGAAAGATAGCAGAAAGAAACAATGCTAAGAGGTTTGTACGAAAGAAAAAACATATGTGAAAGAGAAGAAACCACACCAAAAAAAAAATAGCATGGAAAGGAGACACAAATACTTGTACACTTTATTATATTTATATGAAAACAGACTCTCTAAATATAAAAATGATGGATGGTAGTATTTTGTAATATTACCTACAAAGAAATGGTGTTCTATCAATCAAGTCATCATAATAAAATCCAAGAACAGTATTTCAGAAACACTGTCATGCCAGGATATATTGAAGAATGTTGCTCAAGTTTTGACAGCTACAGATAAATTTAGTCTGGAACATGGTTGCAGGATTTTGTGTGAAAATGTGTTTTGCTCACTTCGGTGAACACTAAGGATTAGGATTTTGGGGTTGGATGGGGAGGAAATGTTTGTATTTATTTAGAAAATAAAAAGGAAAGCCAGGTTTCAAAGTGTTCGTTGTACTTTGTAGTCCTATTAGAAGTAAATGAGAGCTTCTGTTCATTCAGTATTTAATTCAGTTGCATGACTGTTTTTCCTGGGCAATGTGAACATATTCTCCCCAGATAGGGCACTGATGACAGATCAAAGAAATTCTACTGGAGCCTTGGTTAGTGAACCAATGAACTTATTAGAGTTACTTACACATGCATAGATAAGGGGTTACTTCCAGGAGCGTGGATGACTCAAAGGCAGCTGCCATTTGGCTTTGTTGTTATTTTTTTTAGTTCTGCATAAATCTTGGCAAATTTGACCTAGAGTGACTGGGACAGACCCTTTTTTTCTGCTTTTCCTCTTTTCTATCCCCCCCTTGATTGCTTTAGCATTTTATGAGCCTGATTTACATAGAAGTCTAAATCAATCAGATCTCCCTACCTTATAAAGACCGTGTCCCACCATGGGGCCCAGAAAAGCTACCAAAGCCCCAAAGCAGTGTGAATTAACTCCTGTCTGAACCTTCCTTGAACACAATCCTGTCTGGTCCAGTGAACTGGGCATCAAATACCTGCTTCTCTCAGCAATGACTACCTTCTCTCTGTTTAGTCTTCCAGTCCTTGATATTCATGGTGACCTCAACTAGTGATAATCAGTGTCCATCCAGGTCTTTATAAGGAACTTATTTCTGCTGTATTGCTGCAGATAATCGCAGACTTTGTCTCAAGGAGGGATGGGTAGGAGTTATATTCTTCAGCTTCTCTGCTTCTATGGCATGTAGAAT
Organism: Cricetomys ansorgei; assembly: GCA_026225945.1. Taxonomy (NCBI): domain Eukaryota; kingdom Metazoa; phylum Chordata; class Mammalia; order Rodentia; family Nesomyidae; genus Cricetomys; species Cricetomys ansorgei. The sequence continues at coordinate 8,959,442 of JAMJFZ010000242.1, forward strand.
CCATTTCCAAGTTCCACTGCCTTGTGAACCAAGCTGTAAGAAGCTTTGCATTTTGTTTAAAGCCTTCCTCAGCTCTAGTAGTTCTGATGCAGAGTAGTCCCGTATTAGAGTTTTCTTCACTAGACCATCATTACGATCGTCATCTGCATGCTGAATCATGGAGTGTTTCCTTACTCTGCATTAAAGGTTGGGCTGGAGAGATGTCTAATATTTCTTGTACCTCACAACCTTTGCCTCTTCACTGTCTAACTCTCCCCCTGCAATCTTAGAAACGGGTCTTCAGCACGTGTGTAACTTGTATTCGTTTCTTTGCATCATGGCAGCTATAAAAATGGCAAGCCAATACCTCCATTTCATCCTCCCTTGTTCCCGCTTTCCCTGCCAAATTGAGGTTAATGCAGAGGACAGCATCCCCATGTCCCTTTCCCATAGGAATTCCTTTCCAATATGTTCATGCAAATTCTTTCTGAACAGAAAGCTCAGCCTCAATTGCATGCCTTATCATCTACAGCAAAGCCCTATAACAGGTCACAGCTACTCACAATCCCATTTTACATAGGATTGTAATATAGTCTCCAGTCCATTGCCATTTTGATGTTGTCCCTGTATTTATGAAGCAGATCCCATACTACCCTGGAAGTCTCCAGAAAGACATTTGTCATTGTGTGTCTGTTTTATTTTACTTAGCATAATGTCCTTCAGTCTCACTCATGCTATGACAAATGGGAAGACCCTGTTTTTCTTTACTGCTAATAATAACTGTTTGCGCGCGCGTGTGTGTGTGCGTACACACACACACACACACACACACACACACACACACACACAGAAAAGGGAGAGATCATTCATCCAGTTTGGACACTTATTTCCAGATCTTGGCAACTGTGGATGCCTGGGAACTGCAGACAGTTTAACAAAATGATGTTTGTATATTCTGGGCGTAGATACCCAAAGAAAAGCACATAGTTTTAACTTCTTGAGAAACCTTTATTCTTTTCCCTGTAACGGTTGTACCAATCTACATTTCTACCCACAGTGGACATGAGCTTTTTTCTTTACTTCCTGGACAGCATTTATATTTCGATGTTAGGGAAACAGCCACCCTAACCAGTAACTCAGTGTCTTGTGGTTGTTCCCAGTAATTTCCTTTTGCATTTATTTAAGGATTAATAATAAGTAAATTTCAATGGCTGTTGGCAATTGATATTCTTTCATTGAAAATATCTCTATTTTGCTCATTTTTAGCTGGGCAATTCTAATACAGTCGTGTGAGTTCTTATATCTTTTGGACATTGATTGCTTATTAAATATACATATTCCAAATATTTTTCCCAGCCTGAGGCTACAATTTCATTTTGTTGATCATTTACTTTGCTATGCAGAAGTTTTATAGTTGGAGTCAGTTCCATTAATTTTATTTTTGCTTTTATGGTCAGTATATTTTTGGTGTTATATGCACACATATCATTGCCAAGGCCAATGTTTAGGAGGTTTTTCCTCCAGTGTTTTCTACTAAGAGCTTTATAGTTTCTGATCTTATATTTAGGTATTTAATCCACTTTTGAGTATGTATATAAGGATTCAATTTCATTATTTTTCATGAGGATATCCAATCTTCTCAGTACTATGTATTGAGAAAAGTAAACTTTCCCCATGTGTTCTTATAGATTTTGACTTATTTGGGGATCTCTGTTCTATTGTATTAGCTTCAATGTCTGTTTTTATGTACCTGCCCAATGATTTTGATTATCATGATTATACCACGTAATCTTAATGCAGTATGTGTATGTGATTTCTTCAACTTTTGTTCCGTTTAGAATAGCTTTTGCTAGACAGGGTCTTCTCTTGTTCCATAAAAATTTCAGGATTTTTTCTTTCTATTTCTGTGAAGCATGCTATTTAGGATTTTGATTGAGACTAACATATATTATATAATGTATATAATATAGATAAATAATATACAGCATAAAACATTATCTATCCTCTCTCTCTCTCTCTCTCTCTCTCTCTCTCTCTCTCTCTAGCTATCTAGCTATCTCTTTATGTGCCATGAGTATTTTAACAGTCTGAAATTTTTTTCAATCCATGAGCATGAAATGGCTTTTCATTTATTTGGGTCTTCTTCCATAGTTTGTATTTTTCAGTCTTTACTGGTGTTTCATATTCTTGACTAAATTTATCTCTAAGTAGTCTATTTTGATGCTGTTGTAAGTGTAGTTGTTTAGATGACTTCTTGTTCAGATTGATTGCTGTTTTGTGAGGAGACATGTTATCAAGTGTTGTGTTGTGTGTTGATTCATATCCCGCAATCTTCTTGAATTCATTTATCACATCTAATCGCTGCTACTGTTGGTTTTTGACAGAGCTTTTGGAATTCTGCTCATCGAAGATGATGTTACCTATATAGAGTAATTTTATCTCTTTCTTTTAAATATTTTTATTTCTTGTTTCATTTTCTTGTTTGACTGCTTTGAACAGCATTTCCAGTACGATGCTGGGTGGAAGAGGGTGCAAGCAATCACCTAATCCAGATTAGGTGATTCCTTCTAAGAGGGAAAGCATTCCATTGACTACAGTGTGAGCTGTGAAGTTTTCCTGTCTATCACATTGAAGAAATTTCCTTTCGTGCCTAAACTAAATAAAATAATAAATATTTTCATAAAGATATTGAATGTGAAAAATGTTTTTTTCTACACCAATTGATGTTATTCCAGGTTTCTGCCAGTAAATCTGTTACTGTGCTATTTCACATCGATTCATACATACTGAACCATCTTGCATGATAGGGATAAATCCCACTTGTGGTTATAAACATGTTATTTGACTTAATTTTCTAATTTAAAAATATTTCCTTTATCACTTGCTATACAAATTAGCCTGAAGGCTTTCTTTTTGTCAAGTCTTTGTTTGATTTAGGACTCAGGGTGCTATAGAATGCAATTTTAATGTTCTCCGCCCCTCCTCCCCTCTTTTTTAAAAAGAAGTATTGATATTTATTTTTCTAATGTTTGATAGAGATCAGCTGCAACGTCATCTGCTCCTGGACTTTTCTTTGATGAGGTGTTTTAATTACGCTTTAGTTTCTTTATTTGTTAATAATCTGTTCAAGCTTTTTGTTCCTTCTTGACCCAATCAAATATTTTTTTTAAAGGTAACTATTCCCCTTCAGGTTATCTGATATCAGCATGAAATCATTCACAGTAATACAGCTTGATTCTTTTATTTTGGATTATTTCATAATTTCTTCACTTTTATTTGTTATTTTTTGGGGACCCTTCTTGTGCTTTTTAGGGTAACCAAGGATATGATGCTTTCATTTACTTAAAGAATACCTCAGTCTTGCTCCTCTTTTTATGTTTCTTTTGTTCCCCACTTCATTTCTCTTTTGATTATTAATCTTCCTCTCTTCTGACAATCTTAGGTTTATTTTATTCTATTTTCTAGCTCCTTGAGGGAAACTGTTAGCCTAAGTTTTTGAACTTGTCTTTGATGTATTTATTACTATAAACTTATGTCTTAGAATTGGTTTGTTATGTGTTTAAGTTTTAGTGTATGTGTTATTGTCATTGTCACAAGCTATGTTTATATTTCCCTTTAACTCACTGGTTATACAGGGGAATGTTTTATAATTACTACATTATGTTACTCTACACCTTGACAAAAAAAACCCAAATACTTGACAAGATAACTTCAAAGGAGAAAGGATTTATTTTTTAATGATCTTTTTATATATAATTTATTTTTATTTTGTGAGCATTGATGTTTTGCCTCCATATGTCTGTGTGAGGGTATCAGATCTCCTGGAACTGAAGTTACAGACAGTTGTGAGCTGCCATGTGGGTGCTGGGAATTGAACCCCAGTCCTCTGGAAGAGCAACCAGTTCTCTTTACCACTTAGCCATCTCTCTAGCCTCAAAAGGACTATTTTAGCTCACAGTTTTGAGTTCACTGTGAAGAGAAGGGTGTGGCAGAGCAGAACAACTCATGGTGGTCAGGAGCAGAGAGAGAAAGAATGACTGAGCTCTGGCTTCATTCTTTCTCCCTCTAATTCCATTAGGATGCTCATCACATTCTGGGCAAGTCTTCCTTCCTTAGTTAATCATGTTTGGAAACAGACATACTTGGGAGGATATCTCACTAATTGCATAGATGTCTCTCATTTAAAATTAAGCATATTTACACATCAGTGGATTTCCCAAGATTCCTAATATTATTGATGTCTAGGTTCATGTCATCATGGTCTGAGATAATACTATGTATGATTTCAATTTTTGTGAATTTGTTAAGGCTTGCTTTGTGGCTAACACATGGTCTATCCTAGAGAGTATTCTATGTGTGCTAGAGAAAAAGGTACATTACTATTAGTGGAGACAGTACTGTATAGATCTGACTGGTTCATTTGGTATAAACTGAAATTCCTCTAGTATTTCCTCATTCATTTTTCCCTCTGGCTTATCTAGCCATTAAAGTGGTGAGCATTAGGTATTTAAATCATCCACTTCTATTGTATCATGATGAATCTCTGCCTTTACATCTGTTAGTATCTATTATGTATTTAAGAGCTTTTACTCAGATATCTATAAACTTATAATAAACTTGCCTTGTTATCCTTAAATAATATTTTTGACTTAAAAATTTGTGTGTGTGTGTGTGTGTGTGTGTGTGTATGTGTGTGAATGTGTACCACACAAGTGCATGTCTTGTGGAAATTCAAAAAGGAATCAAATCCTCTTGAGCTGCAGTTACCCATAGTTGTATGCCACCTTGCATAGTTGTTGCAAACTGAACTCAGGTCCCATGAAAAAGAATTATACTATATTAACCATTGAGACAGCTTCCTGGCTCCTAAATAATAATCTTATTTGATTTTTATATCATTTTTAAGCCTATCTCATCGGATACAGGTATAAACATCCCACTTTCTGTTTACCATCTTCATGGACACTCTTTCCATCTTTTTACCTTTACCCTGCACATGTCCATAAGTTATAAGTAGATTCTCTGTAGGATATAAATGGATCTCTCTTTGCTCTTTTAATCCATCTAGCCTCTCTTTTAATTAATTTCAGGATTTAATAAAACTGTAGTCATGTAGCTTCTTTCTTTTTGTGTTGTGTGCCTGGGTGACTTGATGATTCTCTGTGGTACCATGGAAATGGGTTAAAACCTCGCATGGTGGGTTGAGGGCGCTAGTGGCTTCTGCTCTTGAAGGGAAGAAAGCCATGGGCCCCTCCACCCTGTGTTACTGACCAGGTCTGTGTCCCAGCCTGCTCTGAAAAGGCCAGCAGGTGATTGGCCTATTGACTACCTGTTCCTCTGCCCCTGTACCCGCAATAAATTCACCTGAGCCCTTGCAATAAACTGATTTCTTCGGCCACCTCTAGATGGCGGTCTTAGGGTAATTTTTATCCTGTCTGGCTGTAGAACCCCGACTGGATTCTTGACGTGGATCCAGACCCATGCCACTCCCACATTCCCACCCACCACTCTCAAAGTGGCCCCTTCATCCGACTGGTGACAGGGTTGTTTCAGATGGGAGAGGGACGAGGCCTGCCTCACACAAATGAGTCCTGCATGGGACCAAGGGAGGGAGAGAGAGTCCAACCAACTGACTGACAATGACAACCACAGCACTACATTTTCCTTCCTTTCTCTATCATTTGTACCTCTGTTGTACATTTTGTTTTGTGGTTTCCTTGTTGTTTACATCTTACAATCTATCATTTGAGGCTGATAATAAGTCTGCTTCTGTTGCACACAAAAACTCTAGAATCTTGTTACACAAACGTAATTTGTGTTCATGTTGACATATCTTGCATATTTATATTGAACATTACTTAACAAATCAGTATACTCTTAGCTGTTTTGACTGTTTGACTTAGGTCTTTAATACTAAAGATGCATGTGATTTTCGTGCTATCATTATAGTTGTGGTAATCTTTCACCACTTTGATAAATACTCAAAAGAAATAACTCAAAAAGAGGAAAGCTTTATTTGTGCCTCGTGGTTTTGGACCAAATAATTTAGGTTCATTGTTATGGTCTTGCTGGTTGCAGCATATGCAGCACATCTGAACAGACGTTCAGATCTTTGAATCCATTAATGAATTAGTAAATTGTTAAAGACAAAGCTCTCACGATTCAAACATTTCTCAAGAGCCTTAGCTCTGAGCACAACTCATAATACATAAGCCTTCTCAATACCAGTATTGTGGTGGACGCCTCAGATGTACGCCATAATAGCTGCGTTGTGCTATTCCGGATTACACTATGTGCTTAACTCTACTTATCACACTTATCCATAATTGTATGTTTCCATGACAATAACTGCCACCCTTAAAAACTCCCTGAGCATCTATCATAAGGCATGTCTAGTGATAATGAATTCCTTTAACTTTTGTGTGGAAAAACTAAACCTTGATTCTGCTTTCATTTTTGAAAGGCATCTTTGAAGGCTATAGAATTTTCTAGTTGGAAGCCTTTCTCTTTCTGCACTTTGGATATAGTGCCTCATTCTCTTTCTAGCTTCAAGATTTCTGATATGAAATATTTAAGTGCAGTTTTGCTTATTAGTTGACAATTTTCAATTGATGCTTTTAGAATTATTGGTATTAGACTTGCATTTTTTTCATAGTTGTTGTTTGAGGTTTTGTTTTGTTTTTAAGACAGGGTGTTATAGTGTGGTCCAGGATGGCTTGGCATTCACTATGCAGACCAGGCTGGTTTTCAGCTTATGGCAATTCACCTGATTCTGTATGGTAGACTTACAGGCATGAGCCACCATGCCCAGCTGACTGACCTTTTGAGTATTTAATTGAAAAATGTCTCAAAGAGGACCTTTTAAAATGGAATTTACTTGACCACGTAGGGGCTTTGCAGATCTAGTTGTCTACATCTCTCCTACATCTTGGGAACCTTTAAGAAATTATTTCACTGGGAGGAATGGTGGGAGGTGAAACTGTGGCCTGGATGTTTTGTATTAGAGAAGAATAGAAAGGTTAAGAAATGAAAAAAAGAAGTTGTTGCAAGGCTATTTTCACAACCTTTTCATTCTTTTTTCATTTGGGTTGATCACATCAAAAGGTGCATCTTCAAATTCACAAGTTTTGTGTTCTGCTCTATCTAGAATTTTGGTGGAGTTCTATGGTATTTTTATTTCATTAACTTCTTGATTTGTTAACTATTATTTCAGTTTTGTTCTTATCTATAGCTATGCTTTAATTTCTATTGTAGATCAATATTTTCCCAATTTCAGGGCACTATCTTTTTTTATTCTTCTGTATCTCACTGGGTTTCTTTAAGATGGTATTTTGAGTTCTTTCAGGACATTTGTAAATTGCATGCCTTGGGGTTAGTTACTGGGAAGTTTCTGTATTCCTTTGGTGACTTCATAATCCCTGGTTCTATGCCCCCCCCTTTTTTTGTCCCTGTAATGATGTCTGTGCATGTAGTAGGTTAGTCACCTCTTCCAAACTTTATAAAGTGGTCCTCATAGAGGAACAATTCCACCCACACTCTAGATGAACAGGGTGCAATGGCTGTAGCTCTGTGTGGTCACATTGATGTGGGCTTCATGTAACTACTTTATCTGTCATCAGCATTCGTGATGGCTCTGGATATTTCTGTGCTCTAGGTCACTAGAGTCCCTGGTGCACACTTTAGATGACCAGATCAAGGATTTAGGGATCCTCCTATTACATTGCTTCATTCAATGGAGAGTCTTATGTGATGGATCTGATATGGCCCACAGGCAGCCATAGTAGCACTGAAATCAAGGACACAACTACTTAATCTGGCTATAAAGCTAGATTTTCGTTTTCAAGGTCTTATAAAACTATCATAGCATGTGATCTTGAGGCATACATTTGGTTTTGAGATAATAGGTATATTCTTTCACTAAGCTGGGCCCTATTCTGTCACACATTCCAGTATCTTATACCTAGAGGGATGGGATTTGACTATGTTTCTGATTTTGGTGGGTCAGGGAACAGCCTGAACATGGCTCTGGGAAGGAAGGTGTCCCAAGCTCCAGAAGCTGGGACCCCAGAGGGCAGATCACAGTTCAACTTTTGGAACTGGACTATAAAGTGGCAAGATGCTGATGATGTAGATCTGTGAAGATGAGGAATGGGACAACAATGACTCAGAGAGTACCTCAGCATCTTGAATAGAAAATGACCAGTGCATTTCCTGTCACACAAGGTAATAACTGATGCACAAAAAAGCTCAGCCAAGGCTGATTTCTGGGACATGAAGTAATGATTCTACTGGACTGTGTGAGTCATCCCAGCCTAGCACTGATGGAGAGGAGCCAAATCAACTGTAGAGTTAGACATACAACTGCTCAAATGTAACTGAGGCTTGGAACCTCAGGGAGCAGGATGTTGCATCAGTTCATAGCGGGTGGGTAGCGCCTCCAGTCGTTTCAAGGTTCTAGGCTCCCAAGGGTGCATTGTCACTTCCATTTGGCCCTAAGAAGCAAGGTGTAGGAGCAGCTTTATCAGTTGACATGGTCCATCAGTGTAAATGAGGGTATGCCATGGTTGCTCTGGTTCCGTAGCAAAGGGTATGGGGGTATGAGGAAGCAGGACACAGCATTGGCTCCTTTTCTAGGAACACAGCATATGGATTCTGGCTATTTTCCCATGGATCTGAGATTACGGTCCTTGATATGCCCATGCCAACAGCACACATTCACTCAGGACTTCTTCTCCTTATAGTAATTGCCCAAGGACACAAAGTTTAAAGCTTATAATTCTACCAGAACACTGTGTTTCTTAATCTTGAATGATAGCAGTGAGAATTCACTGAGGTTCTCAAAAGACCAAAAATGACTAAACGACTAAAAACTAGGAATGATATCGCTATGCCACTCCTGGCAAATGAAAGGATGCCAAGTCAATATGCCACTGAGATGCCTGTCATTTGTATTTACTGCTGCAATATTCACAACAGTGAAATACTGTAATCAACCTAGATGTATACTATGAGAGGAAAAGGTAGAGAACATGTAGGATAGATGCACAACAGAGATCTATTCATCTATAAAGAAGAAGAAAATTGCATCATTCTCAGGAAAATGGAACTGGAGATCATCATGTAAACAAAACAAGGCAGAGTTGGAAGACAATGACTGCATATTTTCTCACATGTGGTGCCTCAATTGTCCACAGAGACATGTAAGTACACACATGGCATGAAGGCAGAGGAGTAGAAAGGGGAGAGGGAAGAGCAAGTGAACCAGGAGAAGAGCAGTGAGGGAAATGTGTAATCAATATGAGCAAAGCATGTAACTATGTGTGGATATGTCAAATGCAATCCGTCATATTCTGAGATGAATATATGCTGATTTTTAAACACCTGCAAGACTCACTTTTTGTTCTATTGCATACTTTTCCTGACTATAGTCATTAGTACTTTTTTTAAAATTCCCTTTTCATTAAATGCAAAAGAAAGAACAGATATGGCCTGTCTAATTCGTGAGCGGGAAAACTACTGGTGGATGATGATCCACTTCAACAGTGGGAGTCTATCATTGAGCGAGCAATTATATAACTTTGTTCCTTTCTTATTTTTGAATGACAACATTCCTTATGACATTGTATTAAAAATTAGCCCTGGCAAGGAAATGAGGAAAATGGGAATGTAGTATCTCCCCTCACTCCCTCCATTGTCTGAATTGTGACCAACTTGCAGAAAATATCAAGAATGTCAGCACAATATTGCCGTGTTCTGGCTAAGAAGGAGAATAATAACTTCCATTCTCATCTAGTCCTCTAATTATAAAATGAATTATGAGAATCACACATTTCTCTGCAAGTTTGCCTATTTGACTCCTCTCTTCTATATCTTCTTTCTTCCTTCCTTTTCTTTTCTTTTCTTTCTTTCTTTCTTTCTTTCTTTCTTTCTTTCTTTCTTTCTTTCTTTCTTTTCTTTCTTTCTTCTCTGCATGTGTTTGTGTGTGTGTGTATCTATGAAGTGTGCACAGACAGTCCTCAACCATGCATAGAAACTTCTGGAAAAGAGTCATTTAAAATACCTTCTCTAACATAGCCATCATTTCACTCTTATGTACTGAATTTTGGACAGTGTGCCCCAAAATACCCAATGCCTGCCTTGATTAGCCAAAGCCTGCAGATCAAAAGAATCTAATTCTGCCAAAGCCTTCTTCAGGGTAGTGTGGCAAAGAGGTTTTCATGGAAACATGGTAGATTAATATATCGGTTTTTCTCTCAGCTTTGGAAATAGAAAGGGATATATATATATATCCTCTTTGGATCTGATTATGATTTGGATCCCCAGTGGAGAATACACTAAAAGAGCCAGTGCCTTCCAAAACTGCATTAATCAGATGCCTGTGTATGAATAGTTTTTGGCTTGGCTAGAAAAGTTACCCTCATCTTTTTTAACTTAAGCTGTGCATTTTAAGAACATTTATTTTCTTGATCCATCAGGGTACTTGCAACAGACAGCTAGCACATTTAAACTGGATAGTCTGAGCACTGATTAAAGAAAAGAGAATATTTACAAAGATGTGGGCATGCTGTTGAGAAACATAGTAGACAGTGCATAGGGATTCACTTGACTCTAGACTTGAGAGGTTGGAAAGGGCGATGTTACCGGAACTGAGAGATTTGAATAAGGAACCACAATTCTCAGTGAAGCTGTATGACTACCCCGTAGGAAACAGTGAAGAGTAAAATGGGGAAGCATTCAGACTTCCTCCCCTCCTAGACTCCTCTTATGTTCCCATTGAGCCAGGTCTCAGTGCTTAGGGGAGCCCAGAGATGTGGCAAAGAAGTAAGCCTTTTGATATGAATGGACAGCTGGAAGGATCAAGCACACTTGTAACAAAATCACCAAATATTTATTTAATGGCTATTTCTGAGGAATCTCTCACTTATGAAGTTCATGGCATTCATGAGCTGGAACCCAGTGAGGATTCATTCACAGACACCAACTCTCTGGGTTGAAGGAAACTTGAAGCATGTAAGTTGCTGTCATAAGATACATATTTCAACACTGGCTTAGTCACACGTGAATTGTAAAAATTTGAATTGTCATGTCTGATCCTTGGCAATCAGTGGCATCTATCAAAATGGCGATGACAGCCATTTACATTTGTCATTCATTGGAGCAATTGTAAAATATTTAGTGCCTATAAAATATTCTGAGAACTATAATACGCTTTAATTTTAATTTGCTTTGGAAAAAAGTCTCTGAAGCTGTGACATTTTCAATGACTTTATGAATCAAATTTTTACTAAAAAAGGAAATTTGATGGTCAAAGTCATTTGCCCATTCAGTCATTTACAAAACTGTATCTAATGGAAGAAAAAAAAAATGCCCAGAATATTTTCAAAGACTCTCCCTAGGGAATTTACAATTTCTTTCATCAGATTAAGTGCATCTTAGAAACTGTGTTTTCCATAAAGAGACTGCTTTGCTTATTAATTACAGGTACTTACCTCTAGAGAGTCTAGCCAAATCTGATGATCTGGATTTATCCAGCGAAGCAAAAATGTAGTGCAACAGACACGGAATTGAGGATCGTTGATGCTGTCTTTCTAGCTCTCTCCCTCTAGATCTCTGAGCTGGTTATGAAAAACCATGGAAGGTAGACTGCCAATACCTTAGGACATGCATTCAGGGGATAGAACAACAGAAAATGATTGTAGCTTAGGAGATTTTAATACAAAGCTTTTAGAAGTGCAAGTGGTTAGGAACCTGGTGTGAGTGTGTGGCCCTAATAAAATACTTGAAAAAGTAGCCATGCATCTGCAAAAGAGAAAAATTTCTCAGACATGCAGTTCATTCACAGTAATAGACTCGGCAGCTAAAAATAAACTCATAACAATTTCCACAAATCAGAAACCCTAGTATCATATCTTCTAGCTAAAATTCAGTCTGCAAAACTCCTAATGCAAAAAGACAAGCAAGATCAAGAAAATGTAATCAGTTCACTTGAAAATGTAAAACCGCAGAGGGCAACTAGAAAGCCAGATCTAAAATATTTAATAAAGTAAAAATTAAATACAAATGAACTAAATAATATGTTAGTGAAAGAAGGAGAAACACATACCCAAGGGAAGAAAAGACAGAACTCAAAGGTTAGGGATAAAATAAGTAGGTCATTAAAATCTCAATAGAATGTATCATCAAGTGTGGCCTCCTTAGAAATGCCTTCTGATCATTAGAAAAGATTTTGGAGGCTCCATTATAAACAAAAATTAATCATTTTTAGTAGGTGAGCAAAACCCATAATTAGGCACATGTATACAAAGACACAAACCCTGGCCCATCGGCATCTCAGTGTGGTCGGAGATCACTTGGACAAGATATGAATAAGACATGGTCAGGGTGTTAGTAACATGGAGGGATTCTGCCAGAGGTGATCACCACAGTGAAAATGGTTAATGTTAAAACAACAACAACAACAACAACAATAACAACAACAACAAAAAACCCAAGAAACCACCAATATTGATGTAACGTTTTTTTTTCTGCTTTTTTCTTTATTTCACATCACAGGTCTTCTTGGAGGTACATGCAACAAGTGGCGCATAAATCCAAAGTCAGAATGGTGGTATCCCATAAGAGACAACTGCTGGATTCTCTCATTAGGTAAAAAGCTCTCAGTTGGGGAATCCACAAGGATGGCATGATTTATGGGACACCTTAGATGTACCTTGCTCCAATTAATATCATCATGCTACTCACTACATAAAAGCCCAGAGTCAGACTGCCAAAGATATTAGGGTCACCACCAGCAGTCTCAGGAATCTGAGTCATAACCCAGCCCATTGACTTCATCACAGCTTTCTTCCATGTGGAATAACGAATTTCACTCTCCTCAGCATTGATCTGAGGTTCAAATTTCTGCATCTGGACAACCGATAAGTCCTTCTGATCCAGACTCCACACCCTGACTCCTTCTGCTGCTCCAGCTGCCATGGCGGCTCCCAGGGCAGTTGTTTCTAGCATGGAGGGTTTCATCACTGGTATACACAGAATGTCTGCTTGCAGCTGCATAAGAATGTTATTGGCGGTCATTCCTCCATCTACCTGCAAATGTTTCATTGGAAATCCACAATCACTATTCATGGCGTCCAAAATCTCTCGGGCTTGAAAACAAACAGCTTCTAAAGCAGCAAATGCGATGTGTCTTTTATTGGTGAACTGAGTGAGTCCACAGATGATCCCTCTTGCACTGGGGTCCCAGTAAGGTGCATATAACCCCGAAAAAGCTGGAACAAAGTAGCAGCCATAAGAAGCGCCTGCTTCTTTAGCAAGACCTTCAATTTCCTGTGAAGACCTAATAATCTGAAGATTGTCTTTTAGCCAGCTAACAACAGCACCAGCAATAGCTACGGAGCCTTCCAGTGCATAGTAGACGGGCTCCTCTCTGCCAAGCTTGTAAGCCACTGTGGTCAGAAGACCATGTTCAGAAGATACACACTTTTGGCCTGTATTACATAGTAAGAAACAGCCTGTTCCATATGTGTTTTTGGCTTGTCCATGCTGGAAGCACAGTTGTCCCACCAAAGCAGCAGACTGGTCCCCCAGACATCCAGATATTGGCACACCTTCTAACGGACCGGTTTTCATTAGGCCATAGATCTCAGAAGAACTTCGGATTTTGGGAAGGATGCTCATTGGAATTCCGAAAAATTCGCAGAGCTCCTCATCCCATGTCAACGAATGGATATTAAAAAGCATGGTCCTGCTCGCGTTAGTTACATCGGTACAGTGGACGCCTCCATTGATGCCTCCAGTCAAACACCAGATAAGCCACGAGTCAATCGTCCCAAAGAGAGCTCTGCCATCTTCAACAGCCTTTTGCACGTTCCTCACATTGTCAATGAGCCAGTGAAGTTTCACTGCACTGAAGTAAGTGCTGATTGGGAGGCCTGTCTTGGTCTTGATAAAGTTATTCGTTACTGAAATGCTTTTGCTGAGAGTCTCCACAGTAGACTGAGTCCTTAAGTCAAGCCACACCACAGCGTTGTAGAGAGGTTCTCCAGTTAACTTGTCCCAGACTACAGTAGTTTCCCGCTGGTTGGTGACACCGATAGCTTTTATGTTGGAAATATCAATGCTTTGCTGTCCAAGTTTCTCACATGTTTTTTCTACGCAGTCGTACACAGACTGCAGGATTTCCTTTGGGTCTTGCTCTACCCATCCTTCTTTTGGGAACTCCTGTTTTATTTGTACTTGATGATAATTAAGAACTTCAGCTGTTTTGGGATTGAAAACCAAAAAACGTGTTGAGCTGGTACCTTGGTCCACTGCCCCTACCAACGGCCCCAAAACCGCTTTCTCAGCGTCAACTGCTTTCTCAGCGTCTGCCATGAATCCAGCTTTGGTGGCGGGTTATGAGTCTGGTTTCCTTGGTGACAACAGTGGACGGGGGAGGGGCAGGCTCGAGGCCAGAGGCGATTGGCTGAACCGCTGACTTCCTGGTAACTAAATCCAGCCCAGGGTCTCTCCTGCCTTCCAGATGTATGTGCCTAATCTTGGATACAACGCAGGCATCTTAAACTTAATTTGTCTGAAAGGTAATTTGAGGTACTTCCTCGGCTGTCCCATGTTCTCAATTCGGTTAACAGGCTTTCTTTGAATCCACCCAGTTGCTCTGCCAACAACCTTGCAGATTATGCCTATTCTCTTAAGATTCACATACACCCCACCAGTAAATCCAGCCAATTCTCTGTCTAAATGACTACTGCTTGCCAAATTCACTGCCATCGACTTTTCAATGACATACATTAGTGTTCTGGCTGGTCGTCGTCCAGTCTTCTATCCTAAAAAGGTCTGTATTCAAGCCCTAGAATGGAAAGATTTTCTGAAAATGAAAATACAATCATGCCTTTTTTTTGTTGTTGTTCAAATTCTTCTCAATTTTTCCTGTATATTTACAAGAAAATTCAATGCTCTTCTGATGATCTGAAGCGTTCTAACCAATATCTTTTGCTTCATTTCCTTCTAGATGTTTTAGATATACCGAAAGCCCTGTCTTCATCTTACTTCTTTTCTTGCCTTAGGACATCAGCAATTGCTGCTCTATTTCAAAGGATCCCCTCAATATATACCATGAGTAGGAGTGGCCTCCATTCTCTTTTTAAAATTCTGTGCTCAAACATTTCCTCCCAAGACATTTCTCTGCCCACCTTGTCTGAATTAAAGCCCTTCCATTTTCACCAGTTATTCTCTGATCTTTTTTGTTTTTTGTTTGTTCAAGGAAATAATTTATTCCCCCCAACACACACACACACACACACACACACACACACACACACACACACACACACACAGAGTCATTCCTTCAATGAGAGCCCCAGGAGTTTATGGAGTTTTGTTTTCCATGTACTGCCACACTCCCAATGTTCAGACAGAGCCTGCAGCATGGTAGATACTGAATAAATGCTTGTTTCCTGAAGTTTAAGATCATCACTATTTATTTATGAAGAATTATATGGCACTCTCAAATATCTGACATCTTTCCCCCGACAGTATCAGACATATGACCTATGAATTCAGGCAGAGTTGTGTGACCCTCACAGGCAAGCACACTAAGAGCCTGTTCATAATGCTTTCTCTGCCCCTCTACTTGTAGGAACCAACAATGTTGTAGACAGAGACTGCTCTGTCAGCCTGGGACCCAGAGAAAACACTGTAGAACAAAATCACAGTCCATCCTAGCATATGAAGTAAATAAATGCTGCTATGTTAAACCATTAAAATTTGGGGACTGTTTCTACAGTTAGAACCTAATTTGCTCTGACTGGTATAGATACTTAAGCAACCACAGGCAAAGGTAGGGTTTGGCAGTTCCAGACAATTTCACATATAGGTTGCTTGAGTTGGATCTTCCTAGCAATCTATCGTAGCTACTTCAACATTTGATTTTTTAAAATTAAAAAAGAATCAAAGCACCAGGATACTTGTTTTAGCATAACCAGAGCCCATTATCTTACGTTCTCATGTTTTCAGGAAGAAAAACATTCTGAGAAAAAGAAACTTAGTATCTTATGAATTCAAAAAGCATTTACCAAGTATGGCATAGCTAGTCTTGGGAATTGATTTTACTTTTAAATAATGACCAATCTCTCATTGGTTGCTTTTTATTTGTTTGTTTGTTTTTATTTTTCTGGGGAGAGAGACTTTCTCCATCTTTGAAAAGATTCATTTTGTTTTGTGTGCATGAGTGTCTACCCTGGCAGTGTGTGCCTGAGCTCAGTGGTAAGTTAAGAGCACTGCCAGCTCTTCTAGAGGTCCCAGTTTAATTTCTAGCAACCACACGGCAGCTCAGAACCATCTGTAACTCTAGTTCCAGAGGATCCATTGCTCTTTGTGGCCTCTGTCACCACTGCATGTGTGGTGCTCAGGCACACATCGGCAGACTAGACACTCATACACACAAAACAAAAATGAATCTTTTCAAAGATGGAGAAATTCTCTCTCCCTAGAAAAATGGAAACAAACAAATAATAAAAAAACAACCAATGAGAGGCTTGTAAATAATACCAGTTTCCAAGACTGAATCTGATGAATTTCTGGAATTAGTACATACACACTTGTATATGTATTTTTAAGGTATAAAAAATTGTATTACAAAGTACTAGTAAATAAAAACATCACTCCGTGAAATTAGTGAGACCCAAAGTCTATGCCTCTCAATGAACTTCTGTACAGTTAGAACAGCCAGTCTGAAGCTGTGGAACTTCACATTGGATTTTACACTTTCTCTATTGAATATTCTAAATGCACTTATCCACCACCAAAAAAAGAAAAGAAATGAAAAGAAAAGCAAAACAAAATAAAAAACTAAACCAAACTTCATGGCAGAGTTAAAACTAAAAAAAAAATCTTTTTTTTTTTTTTTTCAAAGTCTCCAACTGAGTCTGACATAGCTTAGAAAGAGGGTTGTTGGTGGCAATATTCAGAGTAAAGGTCTTTTTATAGCAATAGATCATCCAGTGTTTGTAGCATTATACCTACTGTGATGGCTCAGCCAAGAAGACATGGAGGCATATTCATAAGTTCAAACCCTGTCAGATCTCAGCAGAGAGAATCATTATCATGGCAAGTGCCATCCTGGACAGTGGAACCCCAAGCATCTGAGCACAGGTATTTTTATTGATCCAGAACTCTTCAGGTGTTCTACATGCAGATCATAGCAATCAAAAGTACCTCATATAAATCCAACATCTGCAGACAATATAAAATGCCAAGCTCTAGGCAGCCCCTCAACCAATACTGCACAAAACAAGTATTTTATACATAACTAAAACTTTTATATTTCCCCCTTTCTGTATAAGACAAAAAAAATTACTTTCTCTCTACAACACAATTTAACACTACATCAGCAAAGCTATTTACAAGAGAAACAAACACAAGGGTTGCTAATGCATAGGACCAAATGAAACCAAACATTTATCAAGATTTTCACAATGTCTTTGGGCAGCAGAAAAACATTATCAACTATCTGGAATTCAATCACCTCTGAACTCCTGAACTCTGAACTCCTCCAAATGGCTTGGATTGCTTAAGGGCTTGGATCACTTCTCTGGCTCTGCAGCACACATAGTTTGTCTTCCAGGATCCAGTCTGCCTCACTCCACTACTGCCACTCTACTGTTCTTAGTGGTCGTCTCATAGTACTGGCATCTTCAAAATGCTGAGTCCCTTGCTGCAACTGCGCTGCACTTTCAGTAATGGCCTCTCCTGGGCTCTCTTCATGTGTCAAGTCTCAACTTCTTTACATGAACCCTCATCTGGGCCTTCAACTACTACTGAATCTGCACTTTCACCAATGGCCTCTCACAGTTCCAGGCCTCAACTGCTCTCCATGACCCCTTCATGCTTTCAAAACCAGCGCCACCTGGATGATTCTTACAGTACCAAGTTCTGCACAAGATATAACCTCGGTCAGTTCTGGAAGTCAGCTTTTATGTGCTGACCCTGAGGAAAGAATTTCCAGATTTTAAGATAGGATCTGGTTTTGAGGAAAACAACTGGTAATCTTGTCTGTAGGAAGGGTTCCCTCATAGGGTGGAATTCTTATCACCAGAGCAGATGTGTCTTGTTAGGACCACCTCACCTCACTATTATCTGCACAAGTTTGCACAAAACAAAACAAAATGGACTCTGCAAGGTTTGGAGTTTCTTTTTCTTTCTTCCTCGTCTCCATGTTGGATGTAGCTGGCATGATGTCATGGCTCACGTTGGTATGCCATTTGTAGTTGTATGCTGCTGTAGCAGTTCAATAAGGAGACATGGAGGCTTATTCATACGTGCAAACCCTGCCAGACCTCAGCAGAGGGAATTGCTATCAGGGAAAGGGCCACCCTGGACAGTAGAATCCTGAGCATCTGAGCTCAAGTGTTTTTATTGATCTCAGCTGCTCTACTGATAGCATGTGAAGATCATAGCAATCAAATATCCCCCACATAAATCCAACACCTACAGACAATACAAAATGCCAAGACACTAAACAATTACTTTATACCCAACTAAAAATAAGCTTCCACAAGTGTTGCTATACTCTAGTTCATTAAAATGCACACAACCACAGAACTTGTACAGTTGGTTCATAGCACCTCATCTTGTCAGTGGAGAAATTTAAGTATATTTAGGTCAACTCTCTACAAAGAGAGATATTTGCCTTAATTTTCACCTGCTGTCAAGTAGAAATAGCTTACTCTATATAACATTCTCAAGGCAGTATGCCTCATTCTTTTAGAAATAGATAAGAATGCCATCTTAATTTAATATTAGGTGACAGGACACTGGCTTGGACCCAGCAGGAGAAGTCCCTTCATTAATACAATCTGAGATGGTTGCTTACATTATTTTACAAGAGGCAGTTCATGAAAAAAAGGCAATAGTCATCAAGAATCCCACAGGAAATATCATGATTTTGTTGTTATGTGCCAGAAGTAACCATGTTGGATGTGAAGAAAGAAATTGAATACCATGTGACTATTTCCAAATCCTGGTAATATAGTGACAGTTTCTTATATGAAAAGACCCTTTGAACACCATGCTCATGGGATGCTTTCCCTTACAAAGATAGAGAAGTGGATCAAAAAAATCTTTCAGTCCCTTAACCTTTCATTTGACCTTGATGACAGGATTGAAGTTCTCATAAAATTAAAATGTAGAAGGGAAATTGAGTTAGAGAAAATATATTATCTTACTGTGCTCTGAAAGGAAAGCAGAAATCTTATACCTAGATGCATTGATTCACTTCTAGCAGCAAGAAATTTATATTAACCCATCACTGTTGAAAGTGAGCTATGGAGTGAGGGTCACCAAGCCAGAAGCAATAGCTGCAAGCGATGTGGTTTTCTGGCTAGCAATGATCAGCTCTGTACACTTGGCAGGAAGCCTTGGCCTCATCCAGATGCACATGGAGTGATCAAGGAGAAGCAGATAAACATCTTCCATTGCTGACGGTCAAAGAGAACTGGTCTACCGCATCTTGGCTTTTTTTTTTTGCCTTCGTTTCTAGTAACACAAACACTAGTGAGACTTTTCTTTCCCATGAAGTAGCTAATTACTAGGTAAGTTATTTTAAGTCCTAGCATTACTACAAAGAAAAATAAATTCCCTTTGGCACCACCTTCAAAGAAAAATTTCAACTGGATTAGGTTCCTTTAATCTACATGCACATAATAATAGCTTCTAAAAAGACTTCGTCAAATCCCTCTTTATCTCATCTTTTCTTCATTGACACTCAAAAAATAGCCTTTTATAATCAGATTTTACGGCAAAGCCTCGCCAAAGTACAGATTTTGGCAACTTATGTGCATAATTTAGAATGGTTCAAATACAAGTAAATTAATTGCTTAGAAAACCAAGGGGACAAACATACACTGCTTCACAAACATGCATGAAAGTGACAGAGACAGCAAATATAATTATCAGAATATTCCTAGTATTCTAGAAGACCCTGTCTGTTCAGTGAGTTTTCTGCTCAAGTAGTGTATATGCATTCATATGAAATTGAATTGCCTTGGAAATTTTTATAGGTTTCTGATTTTCTGATTTTAAAAATTTTCTGAGTCATAGTCAGCTGTTGCTTTACTCTTTCAAAATGATTCCCATTTGTATGGGCTTGTTGTTTTTAATTAATATGTTAAATGTTTGTTATTGCAGGCTTCAGTCATCCAGATACAGTCCAAACACTGCTGGGAAATGTAAAAGAATCTTCCATGTTTTAAGTCTATTTTGCTGCTTTGGAACATGAAGTATGCCTCTTCTTCTTCTTCTTTTTTTTTTTTTTTTTTTTTTTAATTCTCTAGCTTCTATTTCCCATGTAATAACCAACAAGCTGTAAGTTCGCCTCCAAGATTGTTAATGGAACAATGTTTTCTTCTTTTGGAGAAAGCTTCATGAATCCTTCCCCAAACCCACTTTAGTCAAGGGAAGTATTATTTTAGTTAGGTCAACTTATGAAGAACATATATTTCTAGTATTTTTTTTTTCTCTTGCAACACTATTTTTTTTGTTTGTGAGTTAGGGTCCCAGGTATCCCTAGGCCGACCTCAAACTTCCTATGTAGTCAAGGATAGCCGTGATCTCCAGATCCTGCTGACTCCATCTCTCCAGTGCTGGGATTACTGCCATGCACCACCAATCCCAGACTTCATTTTTATTTCTTGTTTGCTTGCAAACACATGGAAGAAGAATACTTTGTAGTGATATTAATCTATGAAACTTTTGATATTTGAGGCAAAAAGTAAAATCACCTGTTCTCTAATGTCATGTTTCTACAGTATTTATTTATTTATACAGTGTTTATTTTCATCATAGTTTTCTAGTATTTCTGACCTGTGAAGTATTTTGTGTAATAATTTTTTAATATTTTCCTTTCCATTAGTGAGCAAGTTATCTAAAATCGAGAAACTCACCTGTTTTATTCATATTTGTGAAAAATGTTTTTAATGTTAGCACATAAGCTGATCTAAATAAATGAATAAATCAGGTTGCGTTGTCAGTCTTTACAGTGGGAACACAGATGCATTTCATATTCTTGCTAACACAAACAGCACTAGTAATTTACAGGGGTTTAAGTCTTGGTGCATGATAACATTTAGAAGGTGGTTTAAAGGTTGAATGCTTTTCCCCCCCTTCATTATGGAATATATGAAAATACACTCAATAATTTTTCTAGAACGCCATTTGCTGCATGCTGTACTTCACATGAATTGTTTCATTAATTTCTAGCAGCAGGTCCTTGAGGTAGCTTCATTAACCTCATTGTGAGATATAGAAATGGCACCATTAAAGAACCTGTGCAAGGTCCCTGAGTGGTAGAGATAGACATGGCATGCCCATTCAGCATTCTGCACCTTGGGCAGATTGATACTTCTAGCCACTCTGAAATATCTCATGTGCTTCTGCTCTGAGAAATTATAAGGTCACCTGATGTACTTGATGACTGTGGGAATTTGGCCATTTCTCACAATACACACAGAGACCCCCTTTAGCTCTCCTCATTTTCCCAATTACAAATGTTAGTCTTCTCCAACTCCTATGTCTCTTCTGCATTTCCCTGCATGGTTCTGAGTTCTAATTTTACCAGTTCTAATTTTCATAAATTTTTCAGTTGTATCCCTCTTGCAGTGCTTGACACAAGTTAGGGATCTTAAAGGATGTATGCTGATTGGCTTTGAAGTCATATGATTCTCATCTTAGTGAGCATGTTTAAAGCACACACTGCCTACCTACACCTTGCTGTAGGATGTCCCCTCTATTCTTTGATCTGGCTAAGGTCCCACCTCCATAAATTATAAGATCTACCACATCTTTGTGTTATAAGACTACCCACCTGCTCACTAATAAACCGTGCCAATCTCACTTGAACTAATAGCCCTGTTATAAGAACATTTTTAGAAGATTCATCCTCCCACCCTATTTTAATTTACATTGAAATCCAGTATTCTAGAATTGTTCCAACGAACCTCTTCCTTTGCCAAGATCTATTAAAAGTATTAATTAGATTTTCAGGTGATTTTTTTTTTGTCAAATTAGCACCATTATCATAGCAATTTTCACGTAATAGGTGATACTCTTACTTCCAGGGTGAGGACATTCGAAACACCTTGTGACAACAGAAAGAAATCAAAAGAGTGTTGGGAAGAAGAAATATCTCATTATGAGCTTAGATGAAAATCTTGTATGGTATGTAAGTTGTATTTTGGAATAATGTCAAACAATTAATAATATCCAGTGATTAGTCTTCATCACAGTTCTCACAACTATTTAGCCATGTGTGGTTGTCTTGGCTTCTGTCTCTCCTGCTACCCCATCTTCTTCTTCTTCTTCCTCTTTCTCCTATTTGTTTCCTCCATTGTTTCTCTCTGTTTTTCCTCCTCCTTCAACAGAACATGATTGTCAGCTCTTATTCAATTCTGGGGCCAATATTGTCCTTGAATGCTAGGACCTGTATGGTAAGAATGAATTAGATGTTGTCTACATGTCATAGATGAAGCTTACTTCCAATGCTCCATCCTTCAGAGTCCCAGTGCTATTTTGCAAAAGGCTGATCCCACCAGTTTACTCTTAACTCTGTCTCTCTGTCAAATTCATCTCTAACCAAATGATCACACTTGTAGAAGAGCCAGAGAAGGAATTTCATCTCCTTTTACTCATGGCACATGTAGTCCAGAGTCCTAAGTGTAGTTTTAAATAGTAAACACATTCCAGACAGAAATACTGAAGTGGAGAATGTGGAACTGTTTTGATGTGCTCTACAGATATGTAAAAGAATTTTTTCTTTGCCTTACTATTTCTGATCACATTACATTCAGAGTCAGGAAGCAGCAAGAAGACAGGAAGTGGAGTCCAGCTGTAAAACCTCAAGACCCAGCCCAGTAATCCACTTCCTCTAGGAAGACCCCACCTCTGTAGGTTTCAGAACCTTCTACAATGGTGACACCAGCTGGGAACCACATGATTAAATTCATGAACCTTTGGGAGAAATTACGCATTCAAACTAAAGCAGGACTTGTCTCATGTGAATGAAAACTCTTGGAAAAAAATAAAGTGACCAGACGACTGATTACAACTTCAGAACTGTGGAGAAGGTAGAATCTTACAGATCTGGAAGACAATTACATCAAATTGGAACAGCTTTAGATCCTGGAACAGCCATTCCTTGCCCACCTGTGTGTCAGAACTAATATCCTATGACTAATCGATAAAAATATAATGTCATTAGATGGCATATTAGGTCTATAGCAAAGCTTCCCTAATGTTTCTGTAACCACTTATCTGATGTGCTCACCAATGTATTTAAAATTCTTCTTGATTTGTGACTTTCTTTGTTCTGTAAAACTATACAACATCATGAGACTATTTCCACATTGGAAAATGGAATTTGGGGTAACCTAAATTTGTGATCCCAGGCCATGGTCACTAAGAATGTCTCAAGAATAAGCTACTCTTATTCCCGTTAAGACAAAGGCTATATTTTTTTTGTGTATGTGTGCTGACATTCATGAACATTCGCATCCACATGCTTAGTAGTTTTTAAAATTAGGGCTAATGAGACATCTTAATGGTGTAAATTGCTTGCTGCCAGGTAAGATGACCTGAGTGATACCTGGAACCCACATGGTAGAGTTTAAACTGAATCAGCTCATCATACAAGTTGTCTTCCGACCTCAATATAGAGCCATGGCGCACTTGCCCACAAAGAAAGAAGAAAGAAAGAAAGAAAGAAAGAAAGAGAAAGGAAGGAAGGAAGGAAGAAAGAAAGGAAAGGAAGGAAGGGAAGAGAAGAAAAGGAAAGGAAGGAGAGGGAGAGAAAGATAGAAGAAAAAGAAAGGAAGGAATATAATAGATTAATTTAGAATTTTGTCATGTTAGTTATTTATGATCTAACCCACTGGCCTGGGTCTCTCTTTCTATCCTCTTGAGATATTCTTTCTTCCTCTCCCAGTTGTTTGCAATCCTCATGGGGCACTCTGTCATTTGAATATGCATAAATTCTGTTACATAAATTAGTAGTTTATAATATTTATAATTTATATATTTATATAATTTAGAATATAATAAAATATTTCTTGGTTGAAGCATTGATGTCACTGTTTTGCATGCCTCACAGGTAGGAGTGGATGAAGGAAGAGACTGGTGTACTTGTCTTTTTGTTTTGCCTTGAGGACAAAGACTATATTTTGAATTTTCAGTATACCCTGCAATATATGCAGAGTGCTGTGCAAATTGAAAATGTACAGGACCTTCAAAAACGTGCTTAAGTACATGTTCTGTGAGAAGAGGTGTTCTTGCACTGAAGTTTCAATGGTAAGACAAAGACCCTACTCTGAAAGCATTCTAGTTAAAACACACGCCCTACTTCATTGTTGTGCTGTGTTGTGGTCAAGGAACAGCTCTGAAATGTCAGTGACTTTACACAAATTTCTATCAACCCCCTCTTACCCTGATGTGGGTTTGATGGCTCCTCTCCACCTACCACCTGAACATGTGCCCTTCAAGTCAGGGGAGAGTTTAGCACATTCTGGTTCAGTTCCCAATTCAGTCTTCCGCTATGCTCATTACACGTTCATGGTTATGTTAGGCACATGGACTTAAATTAACTGTAAGGGATCCTGGGAGATAGATGTAAATAAGAAATAGGGATAACTAATGGTCTTTTCAATAACACTCAATATTAGTTGTATATTTCTCAAAACACTGTTCTGAGCACTTTACACAGATTACAACCTTGTAAGACAAACTCTGTCACCAATCTGTTTTATGGATCCAGAAACTGAGCCATAGGAAGAATGAGGTATTTCTAGACCCAATATAATCATGCATGGGGTTGGGATATTTTTTATCCCAGGATTTAAACTCCACAGTTTACTTTGTTTACACTAACTACATTTTTTTTTTTAACAATAAAATGAAATGAAAACTAAAACACCAGGAAGAAATGCCTGCCTCTTCTCAGGCCAACCAAGCCAAACATCCTGCAGGATAATCTCCTACCAGAAACGCAACATCCCAATGCTCCCTTGTTCTCTGCCTTGAGTGAAAACACTTGGGACTACTACCACCACCGCCACCACCACCGCTGCTGCCACCACCACCTGCACCACCACTACTACTACTTTCCTTCTTTCTTCTTCTTCCTCTCCTTTCCTCCTCCTCCTCCTTGTTCTTCTCCTCCTTCTCCTCCTGCCCCTCCCCCTCCTCTTCCTTCTCCTCCTCCTTCTCCTCCTCCTTCTCCTCCTTCTCTTCCTCCTCCTTCTCCTCTTCCCCCTCCTCCTCCTTCCTCCTCTTCTTCCTTCTCCTCTTCTTTTTATAACACTCATTAGTAGCCCAAGTATTACTTATTACATTGAAGTAATAAGCTGAACCTAACCATTAAGCTGAAAACTACTTCTGATTAAAATTTACTGTTCTCTCCCAACTTAAAAAGAAAAAAACAAAACAAAACAAAACTTTACAATAGCTAGCCTGCACAGAGGGTACTAAAATACCCATGTTGCTTATGAAAAGGTGTGGCCAGTAACTTGGGGAAGTGAAGCGCTCCCGGACTTGCATTTTATGTATTGCATTCTTCCTATCCACCCCTGACTCCCCTTATCCTTATTTCCATGAGAACCAGGGGACCATGGAAAATTGAAATTATGTTTGCCTTAATGATGGGTTAAATAGCTTATTGACCGAAAAGCCTGGGCATGGAGGAAAGAAGAGAGCCTCTATCGCCACCTGCTGGGCTCTGTGTTTTCGAAAGTCTATTTGCTGAATCATCTCTGTTTCCAAATTTCTGCCCCTGGCTCCTTTTGTCAACTAACTTTAGCTTGCTGTCGTTCGTCAATGTTTCAGTTTCAATTTGGATGGAAAAATACTGATGGAAAAGAAACAAAGAGCTTAGCCTTCAGCATCAAGTACTCTTTAAACTCACCCTACTTCATAAACAAGGATAATAGTTAACCACTTCTCCACAATGCTTAGTGGCTGCCAAGTGTTTTTCATTAAACCTAAGTGAAAACATTTCCCAGGATGCAATTTTAAGGCAATGGTGTATTATTAATCATATGCTCTGATTAGCCTTGGCAAACAAATAAGTAAACTGACTAACAAACTTTTTAAAAGGACTATCCTTATTTTACAGATTGGTATTGTTGGGGGTGTTAGTTTCTTTTCCTTTTTTTCCTTTTTTCAAATAAAAGGAATGAGGTACATTTCCAGCTACATTTTGATTCACAATGATGTGTACCATTCATTTCATATGCCTTTATACCTTAATGGAGGAGATAGTGGGAAGACTACACTCATGGTCCAAAGTGAAGCTTTGTAAGTATTTTCTAAGGCATTTGGAAGAATTCAATATCATGCAACATGGGTTTGAGAAACAAACACAGGCTCTTAGTATACAGAAATTGTCTGCATGTGAAGTTTTTACTATCCTCAAACTCCCTCTCAAGTAGTCAACAACAGCCATTGCTAAAACAGATTAGCACAGATGTGTAGAGAAAGCTTAGGCTGAAAAGGTTTTAAACACAAGTTCCATGCTGTGTCCCTGGAACGAAGAGGTTCCTATTGCAGATGAGTGGGTAATTCCTGGAACAGTTGGTAAGTTCAAGCCATTAGAAGTCAATATCCTAGCAGAATTGTTTATATCATTTGACAAGTTTAACTTTAACTTTTGGCTAGGAGAAATGACAAAGAATACTCAAAAAAAGCATTAAAGCAGACCCTGCTCTTCGTCACAAAGCATTAGAATACACTTTAAGTGTATGATCGTGTATGTAATGTGATGCTGCATATATGGAGAAATAGGTTAGAGGAGACCAGAACATTCCAGATGGAGCCGTTTGTATAGAGGATAGTTAAAATCATAATTGCAAACTTCACTGGCTATAAAAGTTATACTCTTTCTCTGTGTTCTACTTAAAATCCCGCCTGAATTAAGAATGAAATATTTAAAAAAATGAAATTGTTAAAAGAAACTTAAGTGGACAGGCAGTGGGGAGATGGAGATTGACAAAGCTTTTTAAGTCAGTCATCATCCTCCTGAGAAAGAAAGCAAGGAGATTATATATATATTATATATATATATTATATATATATATATATATATATATATATATATTACTGCCTTGAAATGTTGGGCCGGCATGTGACTTCTAATTAGACAATGCTTTTTCACATAAGGTATGCTTACAGAGGGACTTAATGGAGGTCCAGAAGGCTCCCTTTAATCCTCTAGCTCACTTTCCACTAGAGTTTAGAAATAAAGCAAAAGATTCCAAGTGGCCTGCACCTAAGTGGGGAACTTCACGCTCTGTATTGGACCTCACCCTTCATCCCCTTTATTCCTCATCCCTTATCCTTCATCCCACATCTACAGAGCAGCATCCCTCCTCTCAACACCTCTGTTGTAGAAGAAAGTTTAAGTCAGGAATGATACACTGTTGTTCACTAACAGACCACCAGTACATTATCTCCCTGGAAGTTATTTTAACAAGATTCTCAGAACATCACGGTTACATTCATCCACTCAGCGATGCAAAAATCCCCTAGTTTTTACGTATCTCAGACTCAACAGATCCCAGCCTTGCTTCATGTCTCCCCATTGTCTAGCCAACACTTGTTCTAAATAACTATGTGTTGGGAAAGCTAATAAATTGCTTATACTTAAGGGGGAAAAAAGAGATGGTAGGAAGATGCTAATTCACATGCCCAATTGCCTAAAAGCAGGCATGCTTCAGGAAAAATACGTTTGCCTGAATTGCTATGTTCTTTCTGCTCAGCGTATCTGGATAGTTAGGTTTTATGTTGTGTGTACATTTTGTTAGAAAACTGGCCAAAACATTGTCTGCTATGAAGCCAAGTTGAAATCTATATCCTAAATATTTATGGCTATTCCTTCAGAAAGTTGCCAGGGAAGGGAGAGGAGAGAGAGTCACATGTGATGACTTGAAGAGTCAATCCAAGTCCCTTCTATAGTTTGCTAATACAAAATACATAAACAAATAAGTAAAGAGAAGGAACCAAATCTTGGCCTGGCACTGCCACAGTGATTTATGTAGATTGCTTGTAAATGCTGGCCAATGATTTATGTTGATTGCTTCTAAATGCTGCCCTCTTCTGGATAAAAAGTGCCAGAGGGCTTATTAGGAGAGTTGTGTGAGCGAGAGACTGCCTTTGAAAATAGAAACGGGTGAAGATGATATTGTGAGAGATGGGAAATTAGGAAAAGACAGAAGCAAAAGCAGAAAGGCACACTTATATCATTGTGATCCTTTCCATTCATTCGCCTATACTTTTTCTGCCATAGCCATCTTGTCAAACACCCTCCAGTAAGGAAACTGACAATTCATACAATTTGTTCAACTTGCATGAGTACCTACAGAATGCCCCACCTCCTTCCTTGTATACAAGTTCTGTGCTACCATTCACCCTTGGCCCCAGCTGCTCAAATGTGTTGTCTTCTGTTGGTCTCACAGATAATTGCCATACTTAGCATACCTGCCAGTAGACACCCGAGAGCCTTTTCTGTTAGCTCATTATATATGGATTTTCTTGCCTCCTTGCTTGAAGGAGTATGGACTTTCTTTGTCTCCTTCTGGATCTAAGCACTCCTCCTATCTGGAAAGGTCTGTATTTGTTGGAAAAGAACTGACATTAAAAAATGATTTGAACAGACATAGTAACTTGAACCAGAGCAAATAACTTTTATTCATTACTTTTCTTGTTTCTGTAATAAAAACCATTTAAAGGAGGAAGAATATATGTTGACTCACAGTTTCTGGGAACATCAGTTCACTACAGCAAGGAAGGCATGGTTGCTGGGACAGCTCAGTCTGTAATAGTAGAGGACTTTCAACATGGCTTGTAGCATCTTGATGGGCCAAGAACTAGAAGCAAATATCACCTTCAGGACCTTACCGCAGAGACTCACTTCTGATAGCTAAGCCACAGTGGCAAAGGTTCACCAACCTGCCAAAGTGGTGCCACCAGCTCGAAACCAAAGGCTCAGACCCCAATTTATGAGGGATAGTTCAGCTTTAAGACATAACTAAAGTAGTAATTTTAATAACTTGCTTTAAGTTGACCTGAAAATCTAGAACATGGGTGATCCTTGTTTCTGACCAAATTAAATGTCACTTTCCACCGTATTCCCTCACAGCTATCTATCTACAGAGTCCTGCACACTACTGTTGACTAACTAAACTACTTGAGCCAAGATATGAGTGTGACTGAAGAACTGATGTGTTAGCACACCAATAATGGTCACTTTCTAACTGAACTGTGTTCTAGAAAACACGGCAGAGTGAGTTAAGTTGTCAAATTATCGGGAAGTCCTATGCAAATACAAAGAGACTAATAAAACCAGGTCAATTAAAGTGAAAATAAAACACAGCCAAGCCTGCAACCCTTGGAGCAGCTCAGGTTCCTGTGGGTTTCCTCTGGGGCTGTTCTGTAGTCCACCTTTCAGGTACAGGGCAAACTTAAACTGCGGTGTGAGATCTCCTAACGACTTCGTTCTTTCCATCGGCATAAACCACAGGAATTAGAACGCACGCAGGGTATTTTGGCACACCTGCAATCAGCCTTGCATTATTTGCTGGTTTTATTTGAGCATATTTAGCCGCATGCCTATGTTCTCTGGCTTTCCAGATTTATATACATCTTGATGGATTGGAAGCCAAAGCCAATGCCACCTTCAGGGCCCACTACCAAAGAGCTACTTCTATTAGCTAGATCACAGTCCTAAATGTTTCCTAACTTGCCAAAACAGCACCACAAACTGGAGATCAGTGATTCAAACATGAGGCATGGGAGACATTTCCTATTTCAACCATTTTTCTCTCCTCCTTTTTTTTTTTAATTTGCATTGTGTATATTTGTGCCCTGTGGATGCATGTGCACATGTGTGTTCATTGTGTGGGGCACATAGTTGTGTGGGTAAACATGTATGTGTATACACATGCATCTGGAGGCCCGAAGTAGTGTCAAGTGATTTTCTCATCCATTCTCCACTTTCTTTATTGAGGCAGAGTCTCTCACTGGACCTGGAACTTGCCAATTCCTCTTAGTCTATCTAGTCAGCTTGCCCCAGGGAGCTCCTGTCTCTGCCTGTCAGAGGCTGAGGTTACAAGTGGCCACTATGCCTGCCTGGTTTTTACAGAGGTTCTGGAGGTTTGAACTCTGATCCTCACACCTGTGCTGCAAGCGCTTTATCCACTGAGCCATCTCCCCTGCCTCCATCCAAACCTCTGCTAGGAGGAAAAAACCTCAAGATCTGAACCCCTGCTGTTGAGATCAGGAATCCCAAGTCCTCTCTGATTAGTAGAAAGATCAGCACAAAGTATTTTCCTGCCTTGGCAGTTGCCGTTCATATGTTGTTTCATGAAACTTCCCGTGTCATGAAGTTTCAGCTGTTTTCCCAGCCTGTGTGCCCTTGTGTTGACCTTGCCCTCCCTCTAGGAGGGGATACCTTCTTCTTGTTTCCAACAGACCACTAAGATTTTACAAATTGTGCTGTAAGCTCCCATCATGGCTTACCTCAACACCCCAAGCCAGCTCATAACAGGCCAGAATAAATAAAAGATTTACTGTGGACTTGAAGAAAGTATATATAATTCAGAGTAGAATGCAGGAAGGCAACATTGAAAACTTGATAGCTGACTGGTCCTCTTATTCCAGTGAAAGGAGTCTCTCTTACCTGAGTCTGTCTTGATGACAAGACCCTATGGCCCCAATCTCTTATATAACTGTAAGCAATGTTAAACTAGTGTGTAGTAAAAAAATTCCAATCTATGTCTTGTAGACACGATGACTAGAGGATGAGAAATCCATTTGTTTCATAATTGCTCAAAATTAGAATTTTGCCTGCTCAAGATGAATAGTCACATACTTTTTCAAAATGGACTCTAGATTTTGCCCAATGAGACTAGACTTAGAGCCAAATTTTGCTATCAAAATACCCATAAAGTGCTTCTTAAGCAAGCAATGTTTCTTTCCTCTAAGAACTGACTGATGTTAGTACCCTAATGTATGAAAATAGCAGAAATTTTAAGCTTTACCAGTTTCATTCCAAAATTATCTACCTCTATGCCAAGAACAAGATCCTATCTTCCTTATTGTTTTTGAGATAATGTTGATAGACATATAAACACATTACAGAGATGACTAATTGCTCCCCCAAATCTCTATTCATCTTCTCTTCCTGCTGTCTCAATTAGAACATGATTCCCAGCCTCTTTGTCATCTGACTAAGGTTTTAGCTGCTTTGTTTGTTTGTTTGTTTGTTTTTTGCTAATGAATATGAGGAATGGTTAACATTCTTTCAGGCTCGGATTGAAATTCTTTTACTTTTTTCTCCTTTGGGCAGACCAACAGAAGAAGTCTACTCCAGGGTAACTTCTGAGACCTATATATAGCAGACAGCAGATATTCAGTCTGAGGCCTATGATTCCATGGAAGAGACATACCTCAGTAAATGGCTTTCTTGCTCAATATTCTGTTTATAACATTAAATAAGCCCCAATCTTATATTAGGCCATTACTCTGTTCAGGGTCTGTTTGTTATACTAAAATACTTTACTTCAATCTAAGCTGTAAATGAATATGCTAACAGTCGGAGATGCCCTTACTCTGGAGTCAGTAGAGGTTTCTGTAGTAGGAAAACGGACACTGATGTCTGAGGGTAGCACTAGCTTCGTGTTTTCTTTGTATTCATCTCAATATTTGTCTAAAATAAAATTCTGCTGCATGGATTTCATTACCTTAAAGATCTAACAGACTCTTCCTTTATTTCTCCTCCTACTCCTCCCCCATCTCCTTTTTCATTTGTTCTTTTGAGACAAGGTCTTACACTGCAGTCTAAGAACTCAGTCCAGGCTGGCCTTGAACTAGAAATATGATTTTACTTCTTCAGCCTCTTGAATGCTACATGGGACTGCAAGAGTACACCAGGATGCTCAGCTCAACACCTAATATTACCATGGATGCCCTTTTTTAGTAGCTATCATATCAATGAAATAATGTACTCAGCTGATTATCTACGAACTGCTTGGTAAAGATGAGTTTCTTGGATTTTCTTCCAATTAAATACTTTAAAAGTTGAGAAACAGGCAGCAAAGTGTGAAGGATTGACTAAGAAAGATGGATGTGTTTATGTCTTTAATGTGAAATATCCACCACCCCCAGTCTCCTGTGTTAAAGCTAGGTCTTCAGCTGGTGGCATTATTTTGGAAGGTTTTGGAAATTTTAAGGGTGTTGGATAGCTGGAAAGCATGTTATTAGGAGTAAGTGCTTGGGGTACCTCATCACTTGACATTTTTGGCTTTTTCTCTGGATGCCATGTTGAGGACTACTCTGATCCATCATGCTTCCCCCTTCATAATGGACTGAAATCCCTGAAACTGTGAGTCAAAATAAACACTTTCTGCTTTGTTCTCTTGGGGGATATTTGTCACAGCGATGAGAAAAGTAACCAATTTAAAAAAACAAACAAACAAACAAAAGAAAACTGGTGCCAGAGAAGCGGGGCCATTCCTGCAGCTAACTGATAATATGGTTCAAAAGGCTTTAAAACTCAATTTTGAATGTGGAAGCATTTGAGGAATCAGGGTAGAGAAGCCCTAGAGTTCCATAAACACAGTGCAATGGGCAATTTTGACAGGAACGTGAAGGTCATACTGTTGATATAAATGTGGAGTAAAGATTGTTGTCATGATATGTGTGATGGTTGATAATGATCATCAACTTTAAGAAACTCAATCACTTAGAGTCAACACTCTGCACATACCTACTAGGGATTCTTTTCATCTGCTAAGGTATTTACTTAGTTCTCTGTTGCTTTAACAAACACCAAGATCAAAAGCAACTTGGGTAGGAAAGGATGTGTTTGGCTTACATATCTCAATCACATTCCATTGTTGAGAGACGTTAGGTTGCAAACTCAAGCAGGAGAGGCAAGAACTGTGGACAGAAGCTGCTTACTGGATTGTTCTCTCTGGCTTACTCAGTTTGCTTTTTTATTATCTAATTCAGGACCACCTGCCCAGGGGCAGCATCCATACAGTGGGCTTAGCCCTCTCATTATCAATCACTAATCAAAGAAAAAAGTGCCCTACAGTTTAGTCTGATGGAGGCAGGTCCTCAGTTGAGTTTCCTTGGTCAATGTAGGTGAAAAAACTAACCATAAAAACAATCCTACCCCATCACAAAATCCTACCCCCACCTGCAAGGCAGCTCATGAAAGCTGAAAACCTGGAGCATACTGCACAGCCTGCAGGAGCTCAAAAGATTGGAGCGTGTCCTTACCAGATAGCTAAGTTTTTTTCTGAGCCCTTTCCAGGCAACTCAGCTGATCTCTGCTCCTTCCAGGCAGTTCGTGGGATCTTTACAACTTATATGTGCTTAGCAGGGGTGTGTAGGTAGGGTCTTAGTGAATTTTGTCAGTTTCAGGGACTTCCTGAAACCATTGAGTTGTTCATTTCCTATACTTAACAGGCTTCTCTGAAGGCAGAATATTTCACTTCCCTTTAGAACATCCTGTTGTTTGACCTGCCTGTAAATATCCCATGTCTTAAAGAGCTTCCCTCCAAGATAGAAACATTTAATCTAGAAGGAAACTGCTATACAACAATCTCCCTCTCCATCCCACCCAGATACAAGGGGGCTGGTAAGGGAGATAATTTTAAAAGGCAAGAACTTCACACTGGGACACTAGAAAAGATCCCTTGAGAGCATCTCAAGGAATTGGCTAGAAGAAAAACAAACAAACAAACAAACAAACAAACAAAAACCACTCATCAGAGGTTGAAGGGACTAAAAGTATAAATTCATTTGAAAGATTTTCCCTTGAGAAAAGAGAGCTGCCATGTGTCCTGTTTACACACAAGCTACTGCAATCATAGCTGGTGGTATGTGTCAGGAATTGCACAAGCTGACAGCAGACTGTTGATTCTGATTCTTCACCTGTGCAGGGTGGAAGCCTTATATGGTCATGGAGTCTTTCACACACATTTCAAAAGAAGGCTTAAGAACCCCAGCTGGGGTTAAGATTGGTGTAGGTACACTGCCCCCCCCCCCCCCCCCCCCGCCACACCAGAAGATAATGTGTGAAGTCATGTGATTGAAATCTAAGTTGTAAAAGAGACCCCAGGTATTGGAGATGCCAGAAATGTGGGTCTTCCATTAAGGAAAGCCACAGGCAATGAAAGGATCCAGAGAGAGACTATGTTGCTGAAAATATCATCTGTCAGAGACAAGGCTACATAAGTTTTTTCAGGGTCAAATCATGATAGTACATGGCCCTAGTGTCACACATAGAGCTATCGTATTTGCCCTGCTGGTTTTCAACCCTGCTTTGGTTCTCTCTCTCATCAAGCTGCCCTCACTATTTCCATTTGAAATGGAACTGTTTTCTCTGTGCCATAGGTAATTTTGGATTTTTATAGGATCTTTCAGGTAATAATTTCCCTTGAGGCTCAGGAGTGATTTTGAATATGAGATTTTGAAGAACATTGGAACAATTAAGTCTGTGTTCATCATGATCATGAGAGCCTTTGGAGACCAGGGGAGGGATGCTATCATTTGAATATGAAGTAGCCCTTGTAACCTCACTTGTTAAAGCCTAGGTTCCCAGATAGTGGGGCTATTTTGAGAAGTTCAGAAGTATTAGGACATTAGGATGTGGGTCAAGCTAGGGGAAGTGGATCATTAATGGTGAATTTTACTTCTGGGCTTGCTTACTTCTTGCTATCTTCTCTGTTTCCTAGGTGTGATGATATACTCTGCCCACTACGCCTTCCTTGCCTTGATCTAATGCCTGAAATTATGAGCCCAAATAAATACTCCTGATTAAGTTGTTCTCTTATTTAGTTCTCAGGTTCACAGAGGTTAACTCATACAGAGGAATATCTGAGGCATGGGGTAGTTACATTTTGCTCCAACAGAACTCAAAATCTAGGTAGTTGTGGGGCATATGGTTGGAATGGGGACACTGATGAAAACTATGAAGGGGTCACAGAGGGAAGAAGTTTTAGAGTAGGGAGATGAAAGTACTGAAGGTAAACTTACTAGATAATTTGTCAATCAACAAATTGGATCCTTTTTCTACCCTTCCCTATACTTCAAATTGTTTTGATGGTATCTGTCCTGTGTTTTCTGGCATATCTGCCCCAGGGAGTATAGTTTAGTTGTCACCTAGTAGAGTAAGCAGTGGACCTTGTGGATTTGAGAGCTGTACCTCTCTGATCATCATGGGATTCTACCTCATTCCACATAGATTATTTACTTTTCTGTTGCTGTGATAAAATATGTCCAGGGCAACTTAAGGGTTTACTTAGGCTTACTGTTCCAGGAGGCTAAGTGCCCATGATAGTGGAGAAGCATGTCATGGCAGACATGGTAGCAGGAACAGGAAACCGAGCGTTCAGATTCTCAAATGCAGACAGAAAGCAGAGAAAGAGCAAGTTGGAAGTCAGGGGGCTTTTTACTCTCAAACCAATGACATACTTCCTCCAGCAAGGCTGCACCTCCTAAAGCTTCCCAAAGGATATCACTAACTTGGGACCAGAAGTTCAAATATCTGAGCATATGGGGAGAAGACTTACCTAAAACACTCACTACACGTTGTGTCAACTGCATCACTACCATGGCAAATTACTGTAAACTTAGTGGCTTACACAACACAAATGTTCCTGCAGGTCCATAGGATTAGAAATTCAAGCCTGAGCTCACTTGATTAAAAAAGATGTTGCAAAGTTGTATTCTTTTCTATAGCTCTGGGAGAGAATCTGTTTCCTTACTTAATCATAGTTCTTGGTGAATTCAGTCTGACAAATCTGTAAGACTGAAGCTCACTTCTCTGCCATCCCTTAGCTCCCATATGCCTTAGTTCTTGTAGATAGCTCCTTATACCTCAGAGCGAACAACAAGGTATAAACCCTTCTTATGCTTCCATCTCTGTCAATGGTCTCTTTTTGCTTTCTTGCTTTTTTACTTTTAGTGATTTGTATAATTAGATTGGTACCACCAGTCCAATCCAGGACAGCCTTCCCATTTCAAGGTCCATAATAGCTTTAATCACATCTCCAAAGTATTTTCGCAATCTGTTGTGGCTTGAATGTGAAATGTCCCCAATAGGCTCATGTGTTTGAACACTTGGTCTGCAGTCGGTGTTGCTGTTTGAAAAGGTTATAGAACCTGTAGGACAGTGGCTCTCAACCTGTGGGTCAGGATCCCATTTGGTGTGTGTGGGGGGGGTTTGAATGACACTTTCACAGGGGTCACCTAAGACCATCTGCATATCAGATGTTTACATTATGATTCATAACATTAGCAAAATTAGTTATGAAGTAGCAACGATAATAATTTTGTGGTTGTGTTTGTGTGTGTGTGTGTGGGTCACCACAACATGAAGAACTGTATTATAGGGGTTGCAAGCATTAGGAAGGTTGAGAACCACTGAGTGGAAGGTGGATACTTGCTTCAGAAAATATGTCACTGGGGCAGGCTTTGGGGTTTGATAGCCTGGTCTCACTTTCTACATTCTCTGTTTCCTGTGATCAGACAAAGTGTGACTGAGTCCTTGAGGTCCTGCTCTCTCATATGTTCTTCAACATGATGGACTGTATCATCTGGAACTGTAAATCAAAATAAAACCTCCCCCCCAAAAGTTGCCTTCTGTCAGGGTGTACTATTACAGCAGTAGGAAAGTAGTTTTACAGACTATGCTATCAATATCCTCAGGGCTGTGCTAGCTAAAAGGCATCTCAGCCTCTATCTTTGAGTATCGGTGGGAATGGGTGATAAAACTTGCCTCTGTGACACCTGTGTCTGTGCTCATTTTATGACCTCACAGTTTAACTTATACCATTTTAACTAAAACCCTGTGCTTTCATAAATAGGAATGAAAAGCATTCCCAGAGACACACAGTGGAATCATGGGTCACAGCAACTCTGACAGTTTCACCTTCATTTTTGTCCCAGATGATAACAGTGAGATTTAAACCATTTAAATGCAGCCTTAGTGAGATGTCAGAACCAAGCCTACCTGGATGTGCAGAACATATTTCATTTGGTCTTTGAGGGTGTCTACTTGAATATTTTTCTAAGTTTATTTTTTAGAATAAAGGTGTACCACCCTGCAATACCATATCAGAGTTTTTCCTGTATTCTAGCCAGTTTGGCTTCTGCTGGAAGGCTGACTGCTTTTTATTTGTGATATTTCTTCCAAGGGCAGGGAAAACCTTACTTTGCATCTCTTGCTGCACAGATCGAGCAGGGCCAGCTGTGCGTACAGGCCAGATAGCAAATCTGTATGAAAGGCAAATGATAAGGACAGATGGACTGTTGCCAGATTAGAAAAAGAACTTTTCAGGGTAGGGAAGGAAAGGGCTGAGCTTCCTGCCTGACATGATATGGAATGCAAGCCATACTAATTGGTCTTAGACACAAGTAAAAAGAAGAAATTAATACCAGAAGCAGACACAAACAGAAAGTCCAAGGTCTGCTTTCAGGAAGCAAAAGACATTGGATTTTTGATGTCTCTTCTTTACTTACAAGTAGCTCCAATTAGGAATAGCAGCTTGCTTTCTACAAAGGAACCGAGATCCATGATCCTTAAAACAAAGCAATACAACCAAAGACCACCTTGAAACATCATTTGGAAGTACTTGCTACAAAAATACTATGATGTAGCTGCCCAAAGAGACCCCATAATGAACACAAAATGTTTAAGTGCTTACACATAGTAGTCATGCCCCTTAGTATAAACACAAATGTCATTTGTCTTTTTGTAGGACATTACCTGTAACTTTTATTCTGATTCAATATGTAAGGGAGCATCAAGAAATCAAAATATCACAGAAGACTATTCAAATAAAATTTGTACAGCAGTAGGTAACATAGTGAAGAGGCATTGCATATTGTTGGTGTTTTAAATAGCTTTATGTCTCACACCGATCACTACCTGGGTTAATGGGAAGTTCTATGTACTTTCATCTACTATTTGTTCTTCAGTATGGAGGAGATTACTATGGAAACTATCTCAAGGTTCAAATTCATGAGTCATGAAGGTGCCAACCATTGTTAGGAAACTATTTTCTTTTGAGAAACTGCAGAGATCGTCAACAGATGTGAACGTGTGGGGTGAAGTGGGTAGTGAGCAAAGTGCTGGTGAGCTCATTCCTAGTCATGGTGAGACTTTGATAACTTGCCTTCATGATGGACCAGAACTTGCGGGTGATGTCATTACAACAGCTTTCTCCATGTTTAATTCCATGGAACATTTGAAGATCAGCTGAGGTGAAACCATATGTGGAATCCCCACAGTAAGTTCCTTGATGGATTTTTCAAAGCCCGTCCACAGTCCTCCTAGGATGTGATAATCCCGAGAGGAGCCCCTTGTTTTTCCAACACTTCAG
Organism: Cricetomys ansorgei; assembly: GCA_026225945.1. Taxonomy (NCBI): domain Eukaryota; kingdom Metazoa; phylum Chordata; class Mammalia; order Rodentia; family Nesomyidae; genus Cricetomys; species Cricetomys ansorgei. The sequence continues at coordinate 8,997,853 of JAMJFZ010000242.1, forward strand.
AAACCCAGAAGCTTAATTCATATAGACGAAGATACGGCTGCTGTTATTTGGCTGTGCTCATGAACCACTCCAACCACGCTTAGCTGCAAGTCCTTCAAAGTTGAGGGCAGAATGTTTGTTCTACCTCCCCTCCCCTCACTCCTTATTCCTAGAGCATCAGCAAAAATACCAAGATACCCTTCCAAACCTCCCATGTGACCTAATTCAAGGTTCTGTTTTCACTTCTAAGATAAGCCCCAGATCAGCAGGAGAAAGACAAGTGAGCCAAGATTCTTGCTTGCTTTCGTTACGAGACATTGTGGGAGAAGGTTCACCTTTGTCAGATCACTTATGTTTGCATGGCTAATCATATTGATGATATTTGTCATAAACATCAACAGATATAGAGTGGACTTGAGATCTCAACACGTCACAAGTTTGTTTCTTTATTCTGTTGCTTAACTCAATCTTAATGTGACCCCTGAATTAGCTGTTTAGTCTAAGTACTGGTTCCCTGGTTTGTAAAATAAACAAAACTTCATCTACTTGTGGGGCTGATGTAAGATGTACATAGGCTGCTGTACACAAAGCCCTTCCCACAGTGCTTGGACCCCCAGAACACTCACTATGCTACACTCCATCATTTAGGTTAACAAGCTGACGGAACAGAGCCATCAGCTATGAGTCATTAAATGCCAACTCTTTCACAAGATTCTTGTTTCAGATCATCTCCAGGCTCTTTTTTTTTTTTTTAAAGGTTCATCTCTTGCTTCCTTTGGCAGACAGAAAAGAAAACAGAACGATTTGTACAATTACCCTAACCCAACCCCAGATAATAAGCAGACGTGGGCCCGAAATATTGGGTTGAATGAATTTGCCTGTGATTTATAACTGGCTTGCTTTGTGAGCTCGTGGAGGCAAGGATTGCAGGAACCCAGTGGATCCACATAGCTTTGGAATTCAGCCCAGATCATGAACAAAGTTCCCAAGTAGAATGCTGAGAGTCTAGGCACAGCCACACTGCCTGGGAGAGCAGTTTCTGGGCAGAGCACCTCTCTGGCCCCAGGCCTCCTTCCAGGAGAGCTCTCCCTGGATTAAAACACATTCGGAGACTCTAAAATACAAAGCTCTCTCACAACCCACTTATTGTACCTGAGCCTGGGTGGGGAGCACAGAACTTCCTGGCAGGCTTTTAGACTCAACAATGAAGAACCTATAAAACCCAAAGAGGGCATACAGAACTCTTGCTAGGCCTCTGCAGGAAAAAGGAGCTAGCCTCACCCATTTTGATGAATTGTGTTACAGAGGTCTCCTGACACGTGAAGGCTGGCACTGTTGGCTAGGAAATATCGCGGCAGCATTTCTAGCTGGTAGAAAGAGAGCAAGAGTTCAATACAGTTCTAATACTTTTTACGTGTCTTCAGCCCTTTTAAGTTTATGTATCCTGTCAAATGATTCTACAGAGAAAAGAAACTTCTCAATCAGTAACTCGGTGTAAAAACATCCATGGGTCAGAAAGCACAGGAATAGGAAGGAAATTCGTTCTGCCTACCACTACAGTCGTCAGTTGCCTTTGTAAACCTCTGTTTGTTTGGACACAGGCGCCACTCTTGAGGTACAAAACCTTGTTGAGAAAACTAGAATGGGAGAAAACTGGCAACCATTGACTGAATTTTTTTTCCTTTAGACAAAACTCCCAGGCTCTGATAAGAAGCAACCTGCTGGGAAAGCTGACTGACAGAAGTGTAACATGGTCTCCTGACAGCAGGAAAGAACCTGGCCACCTCTGCCCACAGCAGGACCTTCCAGGCTGGACCAGAGCTCAGTCATCTCCAGTTCTCCCAGCTCCCTTCTCCCCACCCCTCTCGTCGCCATCACACTATCCACCACCCCTTTAAATGCATTCATTCCTTAACACTCGAGTGGAAGAAAGGGGTTTCTTTACTTGGCAGCCTTAGGTTTACAAGATCGCTGGTGAACTATAAGTCTGTCTGGCAGGAAGGTCCGCCCACAAACATCACAGGGAACCAATTGGCTCTGGGCACTTGTCCAAGCGGCTTCGTTTAAGGCATCAAGATCGTAGAATCCTTTGGCTGCAAAGAGGAAGGGAAAGGGGGTGGGGGTATTTTTTAAAAAACAAAAAGGAAAATAAAAAGGTAAAATGGGTTAGTTTCCATTCTAGGGAACAACAGTCTTACTATTTATGGGAAATAGTCATAGGAAATATCTTTTGTTGACTGGTTTTTTCAAGCGGATCATGTGACTTTGGCAGACAAATAGTATTGAACATTCTTTCAGGGATTGAATCGAATTAGCTATGAACTAGAGGCCTTTTACTCTTTGGATATTAAAAAGGGAAAGACATAGTTTCTTGTTATGATATGCATTCTTCACTAATTATTAACATCTTTGTTTACACATCGTTATCTTGCAAATTTAATTTTTGGCTTTCTTTCTGTTGGTTCTAAATATAAGCTTACAACGGGAAAAGAACGTGTGCTTGTATTTTCATCTTATGCAATCCTTCGCTGGAATGCTTTCAGAGACTCAAACTGACAACTGAGAGTGAATTTAACATGAATTACACCCTAAAAAAACATCATCTCTTCGTGGCCATAAACTCAGATGTTTTTGACTAATTAAAGTGAAGAATGCAAACAAACAAAGTTAAGCTGAGAAGAAGAAGTGCCCTTAAGAAAACAAAAAAGAGAGCTGAGAAATGTGTAATCTTCTTTGGCGGACCATAGGAGAGAAAAAGCATATGGCTTTATTTTAGAGGAACAATGTGGGGTTTAACTTTAATAAGACTTATTTAAATAGAATGACTTTAGTACATTAAATTGACTATGTCCTAGAATCTCCCAAAGTAGACCCGTCAAAGGTGGCCAGCCACTCAAAATGTATCTGTTTTTATCATTGGCCAGCATATGTGACTGCATTAAGCACTGGGCTATGTTCATATGATTTCTATCTTAATGGTTCACACAACCATAACAAACCTTTAGATTCTTAGCATGCCTGCTTTTAATTGGGATTTCAACCCTGTACAGCTTGGTGTTTCTCCTTTAGATAAAGCCAGTATCACTTTTGTACAGACTATGAATGTGTGTGCTTAAAGATTTGCTTTTATTTTTAATTGTGTGTGTGTGTGTGTATCTGTGTGGGTATATACACATAGATAAAGGTGTCTGTGGGAGCCAAAAATGTTGGATGCCCTGTAGCTAGAGTTACAGGCAGTTGCAAGAGGCCAGACATGGATGCAAGGAAGTGAACTTGGGTTCCCTGCAAATGAAGTATGTGCACTTAACAGCTGAGCTATCTCTCAAGCCCATGAACGTGTGTTTTAAGTGCTTGAAAACTCTGTAGAGAAAATGATAGCACTGACCTTTCCATTGCAATGTTTCTAAATAGGGCTTTGACTGAAGATCTAGGAAAAAGAGTTATTTGAACTCCGTAATTGCACTGAGTGTGTTGGGAGGGGATGCCAATTCTATTTACCTAGTGAAGAAGGACACCTTCAGAGATAAAAGTAGCAATGGAGCCAAGAGGAAAACTGCAGGCAAGTGACATGATAGAATTACTCTTTCTTCTGCAAACAGTGGTAAACAGTGAGTGCCCCTTCCAGGAAATTCTAAGTATTCTCTCACTTCTTCTGGCCATGTACATGTGATGATAATCATCAAGCATAAAAAGTGATACAGACATTAGGAAAAATTATTCTGGGTACCAAATGAGAATTTTTAGGAAGACAGTGAGGTAGCTGGCCTCTCTAGAGACCAACGTTATGATTCCAATGGGTGAATACTGCTTCTTTTTAAATTTCATTTTATGTGTATGGGTGTTTTGCTTGCATGTATGTATGAGTAGCACACGTGTGTAATGCCTAAGGAGGTCAGAAGAGGGTGTCAGATCTCCTAGACCTGGAGTTATAGATGGCTGTGAGCTGTCATGTGGGTGCTGGGGACAGAACCCAGGTCCTCTGCCAAGAGCAGTCAGTATCCTTTCCCTCTGAGCCATATCTCCAGCCTAAAGATAATCGTTTTGAATTCTTTTTCAACCTCTGTGCAAAGCCTTGGCAAAAATGCCAAGGACTGAAGAGCTGTGTTTCAATAGTATCTAGAACTTACCATAGCAATCTAGATTTCACTCTATGGGTTGTCCTAAACTGTTCTTGGACCACACCTCCAAAGGTGCCATGAATTATCCAATGCTAAGCACCCTGCACGGTAACTATGCCTACATAAGAAAAGTACATTGAAAGATACTCTTTTTAAAAATATCCTTTAAGGAATGAGGAAACCAAGCGAGAAAAACATCAGTGTTAGAAATATGATAATTGACACTGAGCTTGCATAGAATTCTGTAAATATAATCACATATACATTATATATAACAGTATGTGTTTTTTGTCTCTCAGCTCTGTTCATACCCCAAGGAAACACAGTCCTCTCATGTGAGACAGTACAGCTCCACTTTCACTTGGGTTGCATAGTACTTTATAAATTACTGATTAAAAAAACAAAAACAAAAACGAAAAACATGAACATTCCATCCACCCAGATGTCTAGATTTCCAGTTTCCTTTGCATTTATTGGAAGACACAACTATCTTGGGTTAAATTTCTGAATGATAACAGGAGCTGGATGGAGTACCTTCTCTTTTTGTTCACACAAAAAAAAACCCACTTTTTTTCAGTTTTGTAACCTGATTGTGAGTATTTGAGTTTGGTGCAACTGCTCCATGGGTAGATCCAAGACACATTTACAAATGAAAACAAGGCTGTGAATGTTCCCAAATGTCTTTAAGCTTCATGTTTTTAAAATATTATGTGTGATAATATATAAAAATAACTTTAGGAAAACACGGTAAATTCCCACAAGTCCCTCTCACCAGGTGTTTCGAAGACATAATATCTTTATGTCTCAGCATCTGAAGACAACACTGGAAAGACATTCCAGAATGTTTTTAAAAATCCAGTATGAAGCCTGGCAGTGGTGGAGCACGTCTTTAATACCAGCACTCCAGAGGTAGAGGCAGGCAGATTGCTGTGAGTACAGACCAGCCTGGTCTACAGAGTGAGTTCCAGGACAGCCAGAGTTACAACAGAGAAACCCTGTCTGGAAAAACCAAAAAAAAAAAAAAAAAATCCAGTTTGACTTCGTTTAAGACAGTAGCCTGCTGCTGATCTCAGATATTTTGACTAGCAAGGAAATAGTTAATAAAAATTTTTTTGAAGAACTTACCTGTAATGGTTCTAACTTCTGGTTTTTTAGGTTCTGGTCTCCTTATTTCTTTAGGCAACAAATTGTTTTCATTATGCCACTTTTTCAGACATTGTGGCTCATGGATGCTAATGGATTTGGTCCCATATTCACGGCCACAGATGTAACAAACAACTGTTGGTGGACGCCTTGTCATTGTTGGCTGGAAATAATATATAATACCCATTAGATAAAGTACAGGTGTGGACACAGCATTTGGAAATTACAATCAACTCAAGTTAGATGCAAAATTAATATTTTTTATCCCAATTATCAGGGGCTGGATGATTGTAGTTAAGAGTACTTGCTGGTCTTGCAGAGGACCTAAATTGAGTTTCCAGCAAGTCACAACTGCCTGTAACTCCAATGGATCCAACACTTTCTTCCAGATTCCACAGGTATGTGCAGGCATGAGCACGCACACGCACACACACATCAGTCTTTAAAATAAAATTGCAACCAGTCTGATGAATTTGACTTTTTTTGTCAATTAAGAGATCAAACTACTGTTACATGAGCGGATATGAGCTTGGAAGGGAATAAAAAAGAGCCAAGCAGAATTCTTCCTATTGGTATTGTCTGAAATGCATTTTCATTGCTTGTGGATTGTTTGATCTTCTAGCCCTTACATCTGAGTTACAATATTGGGAGATGCAATGGGACATGAGGCGAGAATTCTCTTCTCAATAGCATCAAGATCTAATGTGCACATATATTTGAAATGAAAGTGCCACCTGAAAGCAGGTAACTGTTAGACCTGTCTACATTCTCTTTCATCAGCTTCTTTTTACTGCAAGTACTTGCACCTGTGTTTCTTTCTGAGTCTGGTTTAAGAGGCACTACAGGCAATAGCACCAATCAAGTTGGTAGATAAATCCCCAGCCTCTTTACTGTGATCGTCATAGCCAACTTAACTAGATTTGGAATCACCTGGGAGACACGCCTTTTGAGTATGTCTTTGAGGGCATTTCCAGAGAGGTTTAACTAAGGAAGGGGGACATCATAAATGTAGTTGTATCTGGGATACCATAACGAGCCTCAGTGTGGGAGATGAGATGACTCAGTTAGTACAGGGTTTGATCCAATGTGTGTTGAACCCACACATTGGAAAGAGAGATTCAGTTCCTACAATTTGTCCTCTGACCTCCACACGTATATTGTGGCATGTGTGAGCATGTAAACACACATACACACACACACACACACACACACACACACACACACATACACACACACACCAGTAAATAAATAAATAATAAATCTCTAGATGATAGGATGTAGAACTGCAGGGATTGGTGCTTGTCTTGCTTGTTTTAGTGTTGTTTTGGTCCAATATTCACTTGTTATTCCAGTTTTTTCCTTTTGGAATGGGAATGCATATTCTGCCATTGTATATCAGAAAATCTGTGGCTTTTTTATTTTACAAGGACTCACAGTTAAGAGATTTTCTTGAGTCTCTGACGGACTTTGAACTTGACTTTTGAATAGTGTTGTGACTGCTATGACCCTTTATGGACTCTTCATTATAGAAAAAGGAGGAGTCTTTGAGGCCAGGGACGGAGTGGTATAATTTAAAAGTGGTGTTTGCTGTCGAGGTGACAAAGGATGGTGTGATGGTTGATCTTCTTTGTCAACTTAACCAGATTTGGAATCACCTAGGAGATATACCCCAGGTGTGTCCTTGAGGAAGATTCCAGTTGCCCCTGTGGTGAATGGATCCTCAAACCTTAGCCAGAATCACCCTTTATTAAATTTCTTGTCAGGTATTTGAACACAACAAATTAGAAGAGTAGCTAATACAGATGAGAGTTGGTGGATAAATATTTCATTAAGACTAATTTCATACAATTTTCTAGAAGTCCCTAGTGAAATTGCTCCATATTTGTTGCATATTATGCAGGCTTCCTTCTTTCCCACTTATCTCCTTCCATTGGTTCTCTGCAGAAGAAAAAATGGAGGCCACAAAATAATCACCTGACAATTTTTTAAATGTTAAGTAAAAACAAAACAAAACAAATCAATCTACTATAAGACCATTTAGATTTGGAATTTAAGTCCAATAAAAATAGTCTTCAGAACTTCACATGAAATAAAGATATCTTTGGCCAGAGCAAGAGTTAAAGAACTCATTTCTGATAGACTTGTTGAGTCAAGTTTTAAATGACACCAGGGAATATCAGCAAATAGTCTAGTACTGTAAGGAATAATGGGGGAATACTATAAAACACAAATAGGTCAATCAATACAATAAGCTTTGAAGTATTCATAGTTTCAAAAATAGATCTAGTACAGAACACTGAGTCTCTTAGATAACAGGCTTTTTAAGGCAAAAATATACAAGACAGTGTTTTTAGTATGTGCAAAACAAGTTACAGTCATTAAGAATACAGTGTGAAGCAAAAATAAAAATGAGATAATTATTGACTTGTTTACATTTTTCTTGAAATAGTTTTTGAACAAATATGCTATGAGTTAAACATGTTTGTTTTAATTTACATAATAACCACTACTACATACAGATATGTTAAGAAGAAAAACTAAAATTGGTAGATGAAATGGTCAACCAAACCCCAGATACAATAAATTAACTGATCCTCAAAAAGGAAGAATAACAAAAGAGAAACAAAAACACCAACCCACCCAAAGGTGGTGATTGCTAGCATTAAAATAAGAAGACAGGTAGATATAAGGTCAAATATATTGATAATTAGCCAGGGGCAATATTCTCATTACTGCCTAGCCTGTTACTCTTGTAGTATACTCAATAAGCCTGTTTTTATTTTCAAAAAGAAATCAATAATTACAGTAAATATAAATGGACTCAACAACACAATTAAAAGACATGCAGGGCATAGTGCTCCTACCCAGTCCTAGTAAATATTAGACCGAAGTAGGAAGATTGCCATGAGTTCAAGACCAGCCCAAGCTACATAATGAGTTCTATAGAGTCCAGCCTTAGCCCAGCCTGGGCTAAAGATGTAGATTCTGTCTCAAAAAGCCAGAAAAAGAAAAATTAAGTAGTAAAAGAAAAACCACATTTTCTAGGCTAGATAAAGATAACATCTAACTTTGTGTCTTAATTATAAGAAACACTTCTTATGAATACAAACATGCAAATAGGTTTCAAGTAAAAGAATGGAAAAAAAAAAACTCCACATGACTAGTAAGAGAAAGAAAGCTGATATACCTGATGTTTAGTGTAGGAAGCTTGAATACGACACGTAAGAAGCTGCAGGCCAATGGATAGTCATAAAAGCCAGACTGAGATCTGGATTTGGCTGATAATGGAGTCATTCAGCAATGACTAAACCATAATTGTGCTATAGGGATGCTAGCCTGGTGGTTTGTGACTAGCAGACCAACATGACTATGAGATGTGAGATGTAACTGTTCTGCAGATAAAAAAATAATGGGACCAGAAATGGCAGTATTTTATCTCTGGAAGATGACAGCCTGGAATGGAAGGGGAGAAATGAGCAAAAACAAATAGAAGAACGAGAAAACCATTGATTGTGTTCTGGACCCGAGATGACATAGTCATAGAATTTAACCTCAGTAAACCCCGCCAAAACAAGAAATATGGGCCTACAATTTAGTGTTAACAGGTTTTGGAACTCTTCTCACAGAAAAAGATACTTTAAATGGGAAAATTCCAGATAAAGGGATTAGAGAGAGTATGGAGAAAAAATACAGGTAGAATATCCATAATAAAAAAGATTGAAAATATGAAACTATTTAGTAAAAAATATAGAAGGGTTCAAATTTTCCATTTAGGAAATGAGGCATGGAAGGAAAATATCCATCCAGAATTTTGGAAACACTCTTCTTGGCTTCTAGAGAGGTGGTGTCATCACTCTGTAAAATGTTACAAAAAGAACTGGGTAGGTAAGAAAAAGATGTCATATTTACTACTGTGTTGCATGTCAGTGACTGATGAGCATTCAGTTCTGATGGAGCAGGAAGAATAAAGAAAAGACTAAAATGTTTTGCTTCCTGGTACCAGCAAACCACATAAACCTAAATTGTTAGAGATTCACAATTAGAGCTAGGAGAAGGGAGAGCTTTCAAAAGATTTGAAGAAAGGGAATTAGAGTTGAGTGGAGTCACAAAGAATGGCTTATATGGCAGGAGTATTTTAGGCAGAGAATGAGGGGGTGATGGGCCCAAGATAAAATAGTATCTTCTTCCACAGGTAGAGAGACAGAGATGGGGATCAAGGGTGGACTGAAGATATTGAGCTCTGAGAAAAGGGAAGATGATGAAGAAGGTGAAGTTACAGAAAGGTGGTCACGGCAAAGTTGGGGTAGATAGAACTCACAGACATGAACTGAGTCTCCTGGGTAACATGATCTTCAAGGGATAAATGGATTCAGATTTTGGGAAATCAAGTACTAAAATGATAGGATTGGGTATTGTGGGAATGCAATAGTGATTAAATTAGGAAAAATACTAACTAAAACAAAAAAGAACTAATTAAATAGAATTTTGCAAGAGTTTCCAGCGACATTTAAGGCCCCTTTCCCCATATGTTCTTTAGTAGGACTGGGAGGCATGAAATGAAAACACATCAAGTGGATGGTATCTTATCCTTTGGGGAAATAAAATAAAGCGTGGTAAAAATGTGTATGTTTTAGACTCAATCTGCCTTTAACCACAGCTATTGGGCAAGCTCCAGAAATGAAGAAAACACAAAACAAGATCACAATAAAAACAAAAAACAAAAAACACCATTATGATTTCTGACTACCAGAAGCAAAATAATCCTAGATGGTTAAACAGCAAATTAAGAAGCCAATAAAAACTGAAATTGGAGTGCCTCCCTGAAATGTGGGTTTTATTTGAGGTGCAATATTTTTATTGAGTACTAAACTGTACCAACAGACTCTGTTCATCAAAATAGCCAGGTACTTGTTTGTCATGTTTTCATGCCATGTGGCATCATTGAGCTCCTGCAACATCACTTGGGGAGCAGAGAATTCAAGACCCCAGAGAACGTATAAGGCGCAAGCCATGATTTTCAAGATACCTCGAAGTTCCCTGCTCTTTCTTATCATGTTTATTCACTTGGAAGGTTAATTAAATACAGGCTTTTCAGTTGAAAAAATAAGCTGTTCACTTCACTTTGAGAAGGATGCATTTATTAAGATTCCATATGGAATCTGGGTTATGAGCCAAATCCAGCATCTAACCAAGCATAACAAGCAAAATAAATGGCATGATTCCTAAGTGAAGACATTCACATTGAATTGTCATAAAGTTTTCTTTGCAAGGAGATGGTTGTGAGTACACAGGCCCACCCAGAGGCCAGAAGACACTGAGTAAAACAGCAAAGGACGTAAGAGAAAATTACCACTGTAAGAGGGGACGATGTTCTAAATTACTCTTTTGAAAGCTTCCCTTATGGTCTGTATTTGGAGTTGAACTTCAGTTGACCTGAAGCATATACTCCATATTCTTAACTTTGAGCATCTTCCTGCAAAGCCATACTACTGGGAGGTGTAGGCAACCCAGCTGTAGCTGAGGAGTAAAATGGTCCCTGGTGGGTCTGAACAGTGATAAGATACCTTGATTTATTTTTCATTAACTTCACTATTGTTAGTCTGAAATTTCATTGAGCAATCTGTGGCTTGTGGTTTAATGCCATTAGTCTGATTTCTAGGGATTTACTAAGTCGAGCTCTTTTTATAGGCAGAAATGGCTTTTGTGGGGGTGGAGAGCATGAACAAGAAGGAAAAACCTTACATCGACAGAGCCGGCAGGGTGCCCCATCTTGCCTGATACACAGCAGACAGCATTAGTGACACGGCATAGCAGAGCAGGACAGGGGCAGTGGACGGTTGTCTCTGGAGGTTATAGGAGGACAACTAGCACTGTCTTCGCCAAACTTGCCACAGCCAGCCTTCCCCTGGAGAGTGACTTCAAAGGCAGGCAAAGAAAAACCCACAAATCTGAACTCTGTACAGAGCAAAGGATTAGATCTAGTTTTCCTGTCAGCATTTCAGATACTACTTGTGGGAACTGCCTTTAAAAAAGTTAACCTCTAGTTCTACACGAGTACTGTTCAGTGTGACACACTTTATAAGAAATACCTGCTACACAGGTGTGTCTATCAGGGCTCATCACGGCTCTGCTCTGGTCCTTTTGAGTTGGTGGGAAAGTCAATTTAGGCTTAATATAGCTAAAGATGCTGTAAAGAAAGCTTTTACATGTGTGTTTTTAACTTGAATCCACTAACTTTTCATATGTTTTCAATCATTTTACTGGCCACTGGTGGAATTCTAATATTATTTTCCATGCAGCATCTCTTTCTTATTGCTCATTTCTCTCCCTGTTGCGAGCACCTGGAGTTCTATGGTTTATGCCAAATCCGGCTAACAAAAAAAAAAGGCAAGTGAACATTTAGAAACTTCTCTCCTAATCAGTGAAGATATAACTTGCCACTTACCTGTTAATTTTTTACAATGAAAATTAATAGTTCTGGTAGTACCATGAGGGTAAGAGGGCAAAGATAAGGACCAAGGAAAGAAACTGGCTTGGTGGAAAAGGTTAAGAAGATGGATAAATATAGCCATTTCAGAGAACCTGGGGAGAGCCCTTCAAGTGTTTCTTGACGGCCTCAGTATGGCTCAATGTAAAGGAAACCATGGTGAAATATGTAGGTCAGTAGTCAAGAGCGTCAAGAAGGTGAAGACATTGGTCAGAAGGAAATAATAAGAGCAATGTTACAACGAGTCTCGATGAAAGGGGCACTGAAAATCAAAACAGAAGCCATCAATAGTTTTAGTAAAGAGCAAAACCATTGTATCTGTTAGATTCTTATATCAGCTTCATAGTGAACACAAGTTGGCTTTTACAGTGTGAAAGGACAGGGTCAGTATTACAGGATATTTAAGAGAACAGGACCCTAATATGCAGCTTTCAAACTTTTATTAGTTAATGTGTGTGTATGAATGCATGTGTATGATATTCTGTGTGTGTGTGTGTGTGTGTGTGTGAGATATTCCTGCAAATCCCTGAGTCCACGCAGCATGTATGTGTCGTGCCAGTGCATGTAGAGGTTAAATGACAACTTATGGGAGTTGATTCTCCCTTGTAGTCATTGAACTCGGGTTGTCAGGCTTGCTGGTACAAGCACCTTTCACCTGCGAGTCTTCTCACCAGCCTTGATTTATTTCTTGTCATTGAAGCATTTTGCCTGGTCTTTTTATGGAGACCATGTTAGCGAAGCTTATGCCAAAGAAACCACATCACAGCGTAAATTATATTCTTATTAAATCTGTATTCAAATGAAATGAGATACCTAATTCCCACCAACGACAATGATTTATATGTTACTTGGAAATATTCTTAAAAACAGAGCACTTTTTCAAGCCCTGTCTGAGGATTGCATTATGACATCCCTGTATCAAAATAGCCCTGTTCCTTGTGCTCACTTGAGGCCGTTCATTAACCTAAAAGTCAAAGAGAGCCACCCAAAGGACCCAGAAATGGAAAAAGCACCCTAAAAGGGAAGTAAAGCATTGGCCTAAACCACAACTCCCAGCAAACTAGCAACAGACACTCCCATTTTCAGATATTATCCAGCCATATGGTTGTAATCATTAATCTGTAACGATGAAGTCAAAGCATTTAAATTTAAAATAGTGGTGACCATGAAAGAGATAGACATGACAATCCTTACCCTGTCTCAAAACTGCATTAAAAGCTGTCCCCCTATGTCTGCGTGTATTTTGTCTCTCAGATGGAGCATGAAGTAACAGGCCCATGACTATCTGGATTTAATCAACTATTTCTCTACTTCACAAAAGCTAGTAAGACAATGGTATTCTAAATATTGATGGTGACAATGTGTTTTGAGCAGAAACAAAGCAGAGGCATCTGCTGGAGGCACAGCTGTGACTGATTCAGATGAGACCTGCACCGAAGGACACATAAGGAAGAAAGCGTGGACATCTCTCAGTGGTTCCATTGCAGCAGGAATACTGTTGCTCTGGAAGTTGCTGTTGCCATGTGCCAGGCTCTGCGCAGGAAACAGAATCAAGAACTGGCCCTAAGCAGAGGGAATAACCACACTTAATTCACTTAACTTGGGAAATGTCCTTTAGCTCTATCTGTGGGAAAGTATCAGGCTGATGGATCCTCGTTTTTCCGTGGGTAGCTCATAACACATGAAGCAATACACGATGCTATACGAGAAGCAGAGGAAGAGAAGATAAGGGCTGTGCTGAGTCGAGGCAGCATTTCCTTAACGTCTCTGCCCACTGATGTTTTTGAGCTCAAAGTGATTAAGAACTGGTTTCCAGGCAAGGAACCTTTCCAGGCTGCTGAACTTTTGTGACCCTTTATACTTTTTTTTAAAAAGAGATTTAGTTCCCAGGAGTCTGGCCCACAGGAATAGCATCATAGTCTAGAGACTCCCATAGGTCTCACTGGGCCTGGTCACATCTCCTGACCGTCTAGTTCAGCAGGTTCTAGGCTATCCTCTTTACAGGGACTCCATGGACCTACCCCCATCTGTATTCTGTAGATCTCAGATTGCAAGTGGATGGGCCATAGTGCCTTCAGCTAGTAATACGTTTAAGTTGGTCAGCTCAATGTTTCCAAAAGTTTACAAATTGCTAGCTTAGGGTCCTACTCTCTAGGATACAACAGAATTTACTTTTACTGCTCACTCTGCAGCCTGCTCTATCCCTGAAAGCATTTGAAGTATGACTCTAAGCAGCTTATTTTTCCAATCCCTTGATCTCCCTAGTAAAAAGAATGTGCCTTGTATTTAATTTCTAGGACATGAGATACTGCTTTAAGATGTCAGTGGCTAAGAAAGCTTTATTACTTGTCCAGGGAATCTGCTTTTTACTTGGAATCTCCTAAAAGTTGGTAATTCAAGACTGAATTTCTGGTAGTGAAATTAAAAAAAAAACAAAACCAAAGCAAAAGCAACAAGAGTCCCCTTAAAATTTTCTATGGGTGTAAATGTAGCATGAATGTTACGAGACGACCAGATACTTTCTTATTGAATTTAATGCCTACTTCACAGAAGGAAACATGTGCCTGGTACTATAAATCTGGCTACGAATCCTAAGAGTAAACCTATTATTTTGTTAAATATGCTTAGTATCAAGCTGCCCTCTAAGTACCTATCTCTTGATCCATACAGTACTGTGGCTCTCAGTTCTAATCAGTAGGTCGCCACTCCGACTGTAACATGGAACATGACATCAATTACAGCAGAATGTGATGGAAGGTTTGAATCTATCCCTCGGGCACAGGGAGCTGCTATAATAAGGAGTGAGTTCAGTAACAAACTTGAAAACCATGACCTTGTGCATCTGGGATCTGGGTACAAGATCCAAGTCTATCTGATTGCAATGTCTATGTTCAGTGGAGTGCCATGTCCTGCCATTAAGTCAGCCACCGGCTTTGAGGGAAACCAGCAGAGCTCTTGTTTCTGCTCCTGTTCTGCCCTCACGACTCCCTTGAAAAGTCACAATGCTTAAAACAGTGCCAAGTTTTTGTATCAACAGCTCAAGATGTAGCCTTCCTCCCCTAGACCATGACTATATCAGCCTAGGCGTGCTGGACCCAGGGAAACACTTGCCCACGCAGTTGCTTCCTGAGGAACAGAGAACACCTTGATCTTTGGCTTTTCTTTTAAATGAATTTGCAGCTTTGTCTGTGGCATGGGGTTTGCCCTCAACATAGTTTCTTTTTTCTCCCCACGGCAATGCAGAAAGTGCCTCCCCCTGATCACTTTAGGCTGACTGGGCCAATGAGTCCCAGGAATTCATCTATTTGTGTCTTCCCAATGTTGGGGTCATAAACCTGCACCACCACATATGACGAAGTTTTCTAGTTTTGTTTGTTTTAGCTTTTGGAGATTGAATTAGTCCTCATGCCTGCAAGGCAAGCTGAACCGTCTCCCCAGCCAAGGATTCGTTCCTTGGTTAAACATTTTTCAATTTTATTTTTATGTCTTATTTGAGATTAAAACCAACCAACCAAACAAACAACAATAACAACATTGCACCGGCCATTGATATCTCAGAGCAGTGGTTCTCAACTTTCCTAATGCTGAGTCCCTTTAATACAGTTCCTCGTGTTGTGGTCACCCCCAACCGTAAAATTATTTTTGCTGCTACTTCATAACTGTAATTTTGCTACTGTTTTGGATCAAAATGTAAATATCTGATATGTAGATGATCTTAGGTGATCCCTGAAAAAAGGTCATTTGTCCTTCAAAGGTGTTGTGACCCACAGATTGAGAACCAGTGGCTTAGAAGCTATTAATTTGCAGGCAAAGTTTTGCAGAGAAATGACTATTTAAAAATAAAATTGATAGAGCATGCCCAGGTATTTGGTTTCTAAGCTCATCGGTTGGACATCGAGCCTAACTGTCATGGTCAACTGGCTTCTAGGTCACAGGTGAAATCAAGCAAGAAAGAAACACGGAGGGAAACCTATGAGCCAGACAGCCAGTCAGCTTCTCCATGACCATAGTGGAAGCAAAGAGAAGTGTAGATGGTGCTGCCTAACTTAGGGCAGGAAGTTGCTTTCCATGACTAATTTGTTATGGTTTAGAGATCAAAGTCCCCAGCTCAGGGGACTTTCCACGCTCAGAAGTTGTCTTCCATGTAATCGAGGTTGTAAGGTCAGACAGCCCAGAAACAATTCCATTTTTAAGAGGCAAGCTTCTTTTGATTTTTTCCCCCATCATGATGGTGACTTGTCCTTGTTCCCTTAGTGACCTTATTTTTCCCAATCTTGAAGTTGGAAGCAATGTGTTTATGCTTCTGCATTCTCTGACTTAAGGTAACCTGGGATGTGTGTGTTCCTTGAAAACTTTAAAGATGGGTTCATGGCACTGGAGACAGGAAATTGGGCAGGGATATCAGAAATGTATTGATTCCTGTGTTGAGCACTGGTCAACTTGTACGTCATGTTTAAGACAACGTGATGCTAGTAAAGGCTAAAAAAAAGATACTGGAAATGAGGAGGAGAAGAGCTACAACATATACAGAAATCAAGAGATGAAGGGTCAAGTAAATTTCTCTTGGTGTCTCTACCCAGTCATAAAGCATAATTTGTGCCTCCTACTGATCAGTGAACTACATTTGATGTGGTTCTAAAGAACTGTGGGGGAAATTTAGTACTATGCTGGGATTTAGATTTGGAGGAATCATGTTCCAAACCATAAAGAGTCATTACTGCTATTGCTAGAAAGTGTAGATGTATGCATTTGGGGATGGAAACAAGGAAATGGGTAATGGGAAGAATCAGGCTTATGAAGACATGTAAGATGGATTAACAATTTTATCATAGCTATTTATTGCATGTGCATTGCATGTGGAGGAGAGAGATCAACTTGCAGGAGTTGAGTTTCGGAGATGGGACTCCAGTTGTCAGGCTTGGTAGCAAGCATCACTACTCACTGAGCCATCTCGTCAGCCAAGATAGGCAAACTTCTAAATAATAGAGCCATAGCATAGCTTTATGGCTGAATAACATTTGGCTTTGTGAACATGTGATCCTGTCCTCTCACAGTAGTAACAGATGATTAGCATTTGTCCTTCTAAAGAATCAGAGAGCAAAATGCAGGTACTCTGGTGCACCATTATAGAAGGGGTATCAGTGTCTATCAGTCTTGCTAACTTCTGATACAATCTGGGATTTTATTGTATTTATTATTAATTATTATTATTATTTTGTTTTTTCAAGACAGAGTTTCTTTGCTGTAACTCTGGCTCTCTTGGAACTCACTCTGTAGACCAGGCTGACCTCAAACTTGCAAAGAACCTCCTGTCTCTGCCTCCCGAGTGCTAGGATTTAAGGCATATGCCACCACCTCCCAACTTATTTTTCAGGATATGTTATTACCATTTGTGTAGGTGAGTGTTATCCTTTAAATTTTGCCTGAGAAACTTATACAGTAAGTTTGCTGTTAAAAAAAAATACAACTCTTCTGAGTAAGCATAGATTTCACACACTCCACACCCATCCACAGATTCACCTGGTTGGCTTTCATAGCCAGTAATGTAGAAAAGGACTGTTACCTTATTGTTGCTCTGTGTACAGCTGAGAGCCACGGGATCCTGGGATGCTGCCCTGATATTCGGGCATGGTTGGCCCCAAGGAAAGTTGATTGAATGTCAAGTGGAGTTGGTCCTTAAGTAGCTCAGCTGGCAGCATCATCAAAGGGCACTATGAGGTAAAGCTGTCTTTCGTGACATCAGCACTGTTGAGGTAAGTTAGGGGCACTCGAAGATGAGTAAATGTGAGAACCATAGGCCAGATGCCACTGAATGTGTTATTCACCATTTCCAAATAGTTCCGTGCCACTCTTAGATTTAAGGATGATAATGGTGAGCAGTTTTAAGAGCCTTGGTCTTGATTTCAGGAACTCAGTTTAACAGAAGGCATGAAGAGACCAAGCACTAAGAAGACTCTCAAAGTTAGCCTTTCCTCTTTTTCCCATGAGGGCTGGATAGCATGATAAACTTGCCTGATATCTGATTGAGAAAACATATAAACAGGTTGCGGCCTCCTGATCTTCCCATTGCCAATGGATAAACTTGTTTTTTCTGCACCCAACATCCTCCTGGAATAAAGAAAGCCCTCTTTCCACAGACTGGTGCCAACTTCTTCTGCAGGGTCTTTGCCTTCTGATCACCACAGTTTGCTCCTTCCCTCCCTGAATTATTATCATGGCCATTCAAACTTAGTCTCAAAGCCTCCATTGTTTAAAGCAACCTCTACTTCTAACCTATCCACTATTTCTCTCTTAGGCTAGAGAGTTAAATTTCCCAAAACCATATCCATGCTCTACAGTTCCAACCAAATGGATGTGTTCTCTCCAGGGTTCATAGCTAAATCTACATAGCCAAATCAAGTTATTTTTAAATCCTGACATTGCTTCCTCTCTCAGTTTGCCTTTTGTTGTTCCTACTCTGCTCAGCTTCACAGATATCACCTTTCAGAGCGAGCACACTCCCCAGGCCTTTCTGGTCTGCCATATCTACGGATATTCATTCTCTAACACCTTCATGGTCAGCCTCAGTCTGTTTTTCTTTTTTCTGTTATAGATTTATTTATTTTTCTTTTATGTAAAAAAGTAATTTGCCTGCATATATGTCCGTGTGTGCTTGGTGCCCCCAAAGGCTAAAAGAGGGCATCAGATCTCCTGGAACTGGAGTTGTGGATGGTTGTGAGCTACCACGTGGATCTTGGAAACTGAACTGTGTTCATGTGCAAGAACAGCAAATGCTCTAAACCGCTGAACCATCTCTCCGGCCTCTCAGTCTGATTTTCTAATCCTATATTTGTTCTGATTTCTGTATGTGCCGATAACCAACAAATGGACATTGCAGGCTGGTCCTCTCTTCTTAGTCCCAAACTCATATAGTCTAGCACAAATTACTTAAATATATCCACGGCATTTTGCTTTGGCATTTCCAGAATGAAACTCCTGACCCTAACTGCCTATGGCCTTCTTTTCCTTCTTAGAAAATGGCATAACTAAGGCTAGTGCTCCAGCTAAAAGTCTGGAGTCATTCTTGGCCTCCACATTTTGCCTCTCACCAAGATCTGTCCATCATGCTCCAGCTTCAAGTCTGCAGTGAATCACTGGATTCCAGACATGGCTAACCAACTGGTGTTCCGCTCTGTGGAGGACAGCCTGAGGGACCAGGACTATGCTGGTGCCACCCCTGCAGCTTCTTCTTGTGCTCCACCATCTCCCATCAGGCACCAATCACACGTGGGCCCCTTAGTTCCACTGTGAAGTCAGAGCACAGCCTCCTTACAGCTGCGTCCTCACGCCACAGCTGTTCTGCTAAAGCTTTTCCACCTTACAGGTCTCAGATGAAGCATCTCCCTTGAGGCTTTCTCTAGGAAGTCCTGAATTTCCCCTCACACCACAACACACTGCTATCAAAATCTGATGCAATATGATTGTATTTTAAATTTTCCTATCATTTCCGCCTAGGATTGAGGGCTGGGTATACATACATATACGTATACATATACATATATGTATACGTATACGTATATGTATTTGTATATGTATATGTATATGTATATGTATATGTATATGTATATGTATATGTATATATATATATACACACACACATATATACATATGCATATATATATATGCTTATGTGTGTGTGTGTGTGTATGTGTATAGCTTAGGCCAATGCCTAATGATGAGAACTGGTAAGTCAGCAAGCTCCTTTCCTCTTTGTCTTACTGAATGCTCAGGTTTTGTGGGTAACCATGTTCTCACCTTTCCATGCTGGGAATTGAAACCACAGGTACTCTACCACCAAGCCCACTGGGCCTCTACACTCTTGCTTACATCACTCATACGCCCTTTCACAGTGTCATTAAAAGATATGTTTGTTTAGATGTAGAACTGGCTCTAGCACCCACTTTTAACCTGATACCTAGCTTTGAGCGATGCTTAAACCTCAAACTTCCCAGCAGAAAATTAGAGAAAATTTAGGCAGGTTAAACACACAGTGTACCGGTCTCAAACAACAACAAAAAACCAGTTTGAGTGATTGTTTCCCTTCCAAAATTCATGCTGAGCCTTAATCCTTGGTGGAACACACACTGAGGTTCAGTCTGTGGGAGGTGACTGAGTCATGAGGGCTCCACCCTTGTGAATAAGATCAACAGCTTTATAAAACGGGTTCTGAACTGAAGCAAACACTCCTTGGCCTTCTGTTGTTTCCCTATTGTGAAGACAAGTGTTATTCACTCCACACATGCAGCATAGACTCCCATCTTGAATACCCTTCCCAGACAGCAGTGCTGCTGGTGCCTTAATCTTGGACTGTCTCATCAGTAGAATGTGAGAATCAAACTTCTGTTCTTCATAAATCACTCTGTCTCAGGTATTTGCCATAGTATCACAGATGAACACATAAAAATATTTAATAAAAATTAGGTTTTTTTTCATTCTTGTCTCTAAACTCTATATTCCTTCTATTTAGCAGATGTTCACGCACATATGTGAAAATGGGACAATATCTGGTCTGCCTTCCTGACTTGACTGTCCCATCGATGTTTTACCTTAAAGGAATGAGATATGTCCCCAGGAAATAGCACCTCTAACTTCAAATCTGATATAACCCTAGTCCCAAGTAATTAGAGTTTGTGATTACATTATAAAGATTTCTTCTCATGCTTGGAAGCTTAAAAAAAAAGATAACCTGGGATAGCTAGAGAGATTGCTCAGTGGTTAGGGGCATTTGTTGTTCTTGTAGCAGGCCCAGCTTCAATTCCCAGCATCAACGTGATGGCTCAGAACCATCCATAACTCCAGTTCAAGGGGTTCTGACACTTTCTTTTGACTTCTTGGGGGGCACCAAATATGCATGTGGTGCACATACATGCATGAAAACACCACCACCACCACCACCACACACACACACACACACACACACACACACACACAACCACAATAAAGTTTAAGGAAGAGCAGTGGGGGCTGGAGAAATGGTTCAGCAGTTAATAGCCACTTACTGCTCTCACAAAGGACCCCAGTGCAGTTCCCTCGCACCCACATCAGACAGCTTATAATGACCTATGACTTCAGCTATACAGAGTTGAAAACACTTTTGGCTTCCTAGGGCCCCTTCATTCTGGCACACATACTCACGCTCAGACACAAGCCCATCCACGTACTCATAATTCAAAATAGCAAAAATAATTTTTTAAGAAGAAAGGGAGTCACATATTTGATAGTGAAGAAGACATTAAAAGAAGACAGCAGATGGCAGCACCGGATGCTAGTGATGTGTGTGAGGAAGTTTCAATTGCAACCCAAGCTCTGGGGATACCAAAAGCACCCGGAGCCACGCTCAGACAGTCTTCTGTAGAAACGATAGTGCCTCTTAATAAAATAATGTCTGCTTTGCAACATAAGGCAGGATTTTTAGGAACATTTTCATGTGTTACCAGCAAAATCCTAAATCATTAACTCCTTAGCCTTACCTAATGAAGGTCATTGAGCAAATACCGTATTCGGGTTTATAGTTATGTGTTTAACTATTATCCTGTGCTCTGATTAACTGAAAGAGCTAAAGCTAGAGCTAAAAACTGACAATCAACTTCTAAAAAGAGCCAAAATATTAACAGTTACTCATTCTATTTTAAAAATACAGCATAACTACGACCTCTATTATATTCTTCAGCAGATAGCTTAAAAAATCACTTATAAAATGAGTATCAGAACATTTGATTAAGCAGATACAATATTAAAATCAATACAATCAGCCGGGTGGTGGTGGCACTAGCCTTTAATACCGGCCCTTAGGGGCAGAGGCTGGCAGATTTCTGTGAGTTTGAGACCAGCCTGGTCTACATAGTGAGTTCTAGGACAGCCAGACCTACATAGTGAGACCATGTTTCAAAACAACAACAAAAATACTCTCAAAATAGTAACACATAGTTTTTTACACTGTGCATCAAAACTTCATATGAAGTTAATTAAAATATTTAAATTAGGTGTAGCTAACTCAAGGTTTTCTTTTTTTCAGAGGAAGGAAATGCACAATGCTGGTTGTTCCAACCAAGAGCCAGAAAATGATGGCCCCAGGACAATCACATTTTACTTATTCTACACTAGGATTTTATGCCCCTTAAACACCAGTAGAGCAAGTCACAACTTTACTGTGAGATCACAGGGAATAGATTTGGGTCTGTATTTCAGAGTATAAGTAGCAGGACAGTTCGAGTTACTATAACGACAAAGCAAGACGCACACTTAGATCTCACAGGAGAGTTTGCCTTCCTGATATTTATTTCTGTTCTGTTTGATTAAAGGAGAACAGTAACAGCTGCATCTTAAGGAAAGACAAAACCCGTCTATGTTAGAGGAACATTCCAAGCAACATTGCACTTGGCCAGCAGAAGTCACTATCACCCAACTGGAGCAAAATCCCCACCCCCACCCCCCAATACTATGACTGTTATTCTCAACATATTTTTCCTCTCTTGAATTCAAGTTGAGCCCCTTGAGACTATCAGGCAAGACAGTTGATGCTAATCCAAAATCAGACCAAGAATTCCAAAGTAAAACTGCTGTGATTGACTAGAGGAAAAGATGAAGCGGGCATGTAAATTGTAAAAAGCCATGCACATGTACTTCAGTCAGCCAAAAGTCAGCCGTCATAAGCAGATATCACTCCAGAATCTAATGATGTATAGGTCAGCGGTCTTTATGAAAAACAAGTGACTCATTGCATGAAGTTGTTACTGGTGAAAAGAAGCCAAAGTTTCAACAGACAGGATCAAGAAAGCAAAGTAGAGTCAGCAAGAAAGGCTTCCTTCTGAATGCAGTGTCTGAGTGTACGGATAACACCCACTGCTTCCAAAAGATCTCATGCTTTAGTGGAGTCTAAAACTTGTTCCATTTTAGTTAACACAAGCTTGATTTAGGTTTGACTATGAACTCTTAGTTAGATGAGCGTCCCTTCTTCACTGAGGCCTGTGTGGTTCCCAAATATGCCAGCACAAGTAAGAGTGATGGGTGCCACTTTCCCACTGATGAGGCCTTTGAGGGTTTGGGTGCACGCTGCCAATGCCTAGTCCTCTGATAGACTCCCTGGACACTCACATCCATGGAGGCTTCACGGAGAGACCACCACTGGCTTCTACTGACATTTTCTCTCCCGGACGACTGAGTGATTGGGAAGGTGTCTTTTTGTGACACTGTGGGTCCAGTCAGTCTCTTTTTTCAGCTGTGGCAGAGAGAACATGCTGTGCTCAGCCTGTTGGCTTCAGTCTTGGAGCACAAAGTATGTGTTACAACAATAAGCACAAGAATCCTGACCACACTTCTCCCTAGCTCTGGATCTGTAACGAGAACGTTCAGAGTAAACACATACAGTCAAGAAACAGGGCTGTAGGCTATGCTGGGAGCATTGCTGATTGGTGGTCCTGAGACTACAGATCCTTTTACTCCCTGATTCCAGACCCCACACATCTTGGAAGAAAAGTAACAGGCAGAAGATGGCAAAAATGGGTCGTGTTTATGAGACCAGCATTGGAGCCCATGCCACACTTGAGCATTTGGGTTTTCATCAGACAAAGAATCTAGCACTTTTGATGTTTTTTCTCTTCAATAGTCACTGGAAAAATTGTCCAGCATGTTAGTCTGACTTCTCTGCTCTGTCATGGAATCTCCAAAACCAATAACCCTATGATTTTTAGTCATGGAGATTAGGAACAAGGACTAGACAGTCCTCAGAGGAACAATAACAAATAAAAGCAAGAGAAATTAGATCACAATAAAAGATGTGCCCGTATTGCTCCAGCTTAATCACAGTTTGAATAGCCTTTGTTTCCTTAAGACAGTTTAAAAACAGTATCTGGCTAAAGACTGCTATCAAAAATCTGTGATTAGAGCATTTTGAGCATGTTTGAAATTCAAATAGCCATGAGCAAAGACCACCTCCTATTCCACGTGCAGTTTGGTATGTAAGATGTGACAAGCCAGTGTCCTGATTTAATGGCAGGCCAAAGAACATGTAGCAGTTCCTATTGTTCAGCTAGCCCCTTTCATAAGCATCCCCTTCAGTCCTGCTGGTGATGAGAGCCCAAGTAAAAGGTCAATAACTTTCACCTTATAGGCTGGTGATACCCAAGTTCATGCTTGTTTAGAACGACTGAAGCTGGGGAACACGATCCTGTGACAGTTTCCAAAAAACGGTACAGAACAACGCAGGACTTCTCCCGACCATGCATGCATATCTAGTTGCTTCAATGTTTCAGTGTTCATGCAGGGGTTAACTCCCCCCTTCCCCCTGCATCACACTGTATCTGCAGAGCACATAGACTTAGCAAGTGCCCCAGTATGTTTAATTATTGCTAAAGTCATTTGAGGTTTTTGACACAGATTCTATTTTAGAAAGATAAACTCAGCCAACCCGACATTGCCAAAACTGAATTCCTAAGGTAGATGACTAAAATAAACCAGCAATAAACATTGGCCGTTGGAATGGGAATTATATCTCTGTAATGTAGACACAGCATTAATGACTCATTTTAAGTAACAGTCTCTCTCAGGGATTATTGGGATGAGGGATAAGAGAAAAATAAAAGTCCATCTCTTTAAGGCCGTAGGACTGAAGAGGATTATGAACCAACCAGGCAAGGATGTTGTTAGGTCTACTTTGCCAAAAGAGAGACAGGCCCTGGAGTCCAAAAGGAGACCGACTTGGGCAGATAGCCTCGAGGTCACAAGTAAGGCTTTGGGAGAAACCATCCTTGGGGCTGAGGTGGCTGGCTCTGGGAACAGTTCTATCTCTTTGAAGATTCAGTGTGTCCCCATTCCACCTATATGACACCAGTTACCTTGTCCTCATTGGGTCCTGCCATGTTCCTTTGTGGCTTGGAATTAGTGGGCATGTTCAGGCCACCTATCCTTTCTGAGTTCAAATTTGGAATCTTTGGTTTGCTAGGTTGAGATTTACAACTTCTCTGGTGTACAGGTAGGCGGTCTGGGGCAAAGGTCCGGCCACAATTCGGGCAAGCCATGAGCGCAGCTTGACTTGCCCCATCTTGGATGGGCTGTCCAGTTGGAAGAAGTGGAGGCTTCTGGGGCAGTGGCCGACGCAACTCTCTAGGAAGCTGGTCATTTTCAATTTTCCACTTTTCCAGGCATTTGGGCTCATGGATAGGAAGGGACAGAGTGCCATATTCCCTACCACAAATGTAACAGATGAGAGTCCTTGGTCGGGCTGGGATACCACTAGAAGCTTTCTTGAGACCTGTGGAAACATCAGGACCATCCATGTTTGGTGTTCTGGGATCCTCTCCCTTTGTCTTGCAGCTTCTCTGGTGAACCAGGAGACGATCTGGCAAGAACGTGCGGCCACAGTGTTCACAGGGCAGCAGCTGAGCCTGTGCACTCTGAAATGACTCCTCGTTGGCTGCCTGAAGGTTGTAGGAACCAGTGCCTCCTATGGGTTGTGGTTTGGAGGGTTCTGGCCTCCTCAGGTGCTTGGGCAGCTTGCTGTTCTCAATTCGCCACTTCTCCAAGCACTGGGGCTCATGAATGGCGAGTGACTGGGACCCAAATTCTCGGCCACAGATGTAGCATATCCGGAAAGCTGGCCTCCGGGATGGTATCACAGGAGGGCTAGGCTGGCTTCCTGACATAATTCTACTTGACCGTTTTGATAATATCACTGTTCTGGGTCTCCTTCTCTGAGTATTGGTCTTTACGTTTTCAGTGAGGTCCCCACACTGGCTTTCTGCAGAAAGGCTTGAGTGAGAGTCATTAGGCAGGGCCGCCTGATGGATAAGGAAGGTGGGCTCTTTGGAACAGTGGAGAGTTCCTTGTGATTGGCTGGGAATCTTCTCCTTTCCTCTTTCCATGAACAGAGGAGACTTTCTCTAGTGCTTGCTGGAGTTTGAGGCCACACTGTTTCTGGGCTGCTTAGAGTGAAAGTAAGTGATGCTGGCTGTCCTGGGCTTTCACACTGTTGTCAGTCCTTGGATCAGTGACTCAAGAGCTTCTTTGTAGGGCAGCAGTCTGGAATGCTGGAAAGTCCCCATTCAGCCTCAGATACCTCCAAGATCTGTAAGGAGTAGAGGACATAGATCAGGAAGTTACTACACACACACACACACACACACACACACACACACTCACACTCACACTCACATGTACATCTCAGATTATAAGCTGATAAAATGTAGCTTTTTGTTTTAAATTGGCCATGTAACCTCTTTGGCAAGCTTAGTAATACTCAAGAAACATCAACACAAATGTGAATAACTCATTTACAAATTTCAGTGTACTGAAAGTAGCAGAGCAAACGTATGCACAAAGAAAGTTGAAAATGATGTCTCATAGGCACTGATGGCACAAACTAAGAGGCCGAGTCCCAAGTGGCATACCCATAGTAGAGAAACCTGAAGACTACAAAAATTAAAGGGATCATCACACCCTGCAGAAAACCTTCTTGATCCTACAAACCCGCTCCTTCAGACATCCTTAACCATTCATTGCCCTAGGCCCCTTTGATAATTGCAAAAACAACAGGCTTCTTAAAATGACATTTTTTAAACAACAAAAAAATTGTTTTTAATACTATTTAACAAGTGAAATGAATTTTGTTGAAATGTGTCATGAGGTGACACTCATAATCCTTTTTTTTTTTAAAATTGTTTTTTACACTATTTAAGGAGTGAAACAAATTTTGTCGAAATGCGTCAGATATTTAGGCTGACACTATGCACTGAGATATGAAGTGTCACAGACTTGAAGTGAGAGACCTAGATGAGATCGACCTTGGGTCTAAGATGCTCGGGCATTGCTTGGTGTGCTCTTTAATTGCATATCATATTTAGTTTCTTGTTTCATACAGGTATGTTTGACAACC
Organism: Cricetomys ansorgei; assembly: GCA_026225945.1. Lineage (NCBI taxonomy): Eukaryota > Metazoa > Chordata > Mammalia > Rodentia > Nesomyidae > Cricetomys > Cricetomys ansorgei. Next base: position 9,024,488 of record JAMJFZ010000242.1, read on the forward strand.
AGTTTTTGTAAAGAAAGAGGGAAGAAATGTAGTTGCTGGTTTTCTCAAACAAACTAGAAGGAAAGGCTGATCGAGTAATGAGATTTCATTATGGGCAGAAGCAGAAGCAGAAGCAGAAGGAGCTTTTATCTTGGGAAAGATCATGAGTAAATTTTAACGTGGGTTAACAACCTGATTGTAAAGAAGACTGTTCATTTCCTGGATCTGAGTCAGGGGTGGGGTTTAGGTCCTAGGGACTGCACCTGCTCTGGGGCTCAGCATACATCAGCAGACACACGAATTTAGATCAGTTATGAAGATCAGGTATAAAGTTTATAATAGATGAAAAGAAATGTGAGATCCAAGCCTGGTTCCTGCATTTTAGTGCCAAGAAAGGCTTGAATCTTTGGACTTTAGAGGATCAACTCAGGTCTGGCAAAGAGAAGAAGTGATTCTTCATTCTGACAGCTCCTGAGACAGCGATTCTAACACGTGGCAATAAAAAAGAACGTGTTGGTCCCAAATCGAGAGGCCAGCACAGAAAATGAAACTCAGAAAATTGGATCACTTACTCAGAACCATTAGAAAAGAGAGTGAACTAGGAAACACATGGAATACGGGGAAAGTGGGCTAGGGAGAATAGGGAGCATTGTGAAGAGATTTCAGTTGCTTTTATCCGCATGTGGGTAGACCACCCAGAGCCGCTGACTACTCTAACCTAGTTATTCATTTTCCCTGGTACCAGGAGGTTACAGACACTGATAGTACTAAAAGAGATTAGAAAACTCAATGCAATAAAATAGGCTCCCTTCCCTTAAGCTGTTTTTCCATATCTCTCTCTTCCCCACCCTACACATGTACACATGAGCATGTACACACACACACACACACACACACACACACACACACACACACGGAGTCAATTCTCAGCAGAATACTGAGAAAGCCCCATGACATGCCACAACTCCCCTATCCCCCTTCTCATGAGGTAAGAGACTAACATTTAGTGAATGCCAGCTGTGGGCCAAACACTGCACTTGTTTTTTACGTACATAATTCAGTTGATTCTGATATGATGATGAGGCAGATATTATTTTTCAATTTTATAAACAAACTGCAACTGAGAAAAAATGAGTAAGTTGCCCAAGACAGTTTCTAAGTGACAGAATTGTGGTTCAAGTCCAGTTCTCCTGGCTAGAGTGTGCAGCCCTTTCCATTACCCATTCTGCCTAAATTCCGTGGAGCGTCTTCCCTTCAGTTTTGATCCACTTTAATGAACTAGTCATATGCCTCCTCGACAAGTGACTGAGCTCACTCCAATCTCTATGCTTCCTTTCGGAGAGGCAAAGGGAGGCGGAAGGAGGCAACACAGATGGAATAAACAGAACACAGAGACAAGGGCTCCCAAACACAAGGATGTTCCTTAAGAGGTGAGTGATTTTGTTTTACTGTAAATATAATTTGCTAGAAGCTTCTCTGGTTGAGGTGCAAAACAGATCCTTTTCCTGAACCCACCAACTTCTTCAGGCTCATCTGTATACCTTCAGGGAGGGTTTGGGTGTAATGTAGAAGCAGATGGGAAAAGACTTATTTAGTTTGTCTTTACAATAGACTTGGGGTGATCATGAAGACTACTCAATGGGACCAAATGGCTCTGCCTGCAGCTGTTTCTCCACTGTCTTTACTGCATGAGAACATGTGTACACTGTGAACACAAGCAGGCACAATGGAGGACTTAAGGTTCCCATTTTCATCTTTGGCTCCATCTCTCTCCTCCAGACATTTTTTCATCACAAGGGGAGGTATGAAAGCAAGAAAGATGAGGTACTTGAAGCAGCGATCCTTGAGGGAGCTGAGGAGCAGTGTATAACATCCCTGCTGTTGACTCTGCCTAGGCAGTGTGCCAGGGAAGGAGGGTTGGTTGTTTTGTCCTGTCAGTTAGTTATAAAAGCAAAAGAACTGGAAAAGCTCAGTACATATACTTAAATCACATAAAGAAATCGTCCTGTCACCCAGACACATCATAAAGCAAGGTTGCCAGTACATAAAGAGAAGCACTTTGCAAAGCCAGCCAGCTATACCCCAAGCATCTGTGGTGACATGCTTGAATTAGGCATTTTAACCATATTTGCAAATTGGACATTTAAGGAATTCCTTGGAGGGCTCACATTTTATCAAGACTATGCCCTTTTCTACTCCCCTTGGGGTTCATGGGAAGAGAGAAATAAACACAAGTTTGAACGTAATAATTGTGGGAATCCAGAGCCTATTTTGGCTTTAAACAGTGTTTAAAAGAAAAACCACCAAATGCAACCAAAGTGTGCCCAAGTTTTTTAAAGCTACTTCAATCAGTTAAAATAAACACAATTAATACACAAGAGGGTCCCTTTTCTGTAAGTATAGAACCCAAATTCTTCAAATGGACAAAAATTTAAGGAAAAAGTTGAAGCCCATCGCATTTCAAAGACAAAGAAGGTTTGATTTTTGTGTCTTTCTTTTATCCTGTGTGGCAGCCTGCATTTTCTCTAACCTCTTGTGAGCATCGTCTCCTAACATACTCTTTGGCCTTCCTTACCTATGAAATCTTGCTTACCAAAAGGAGCAAATATACATACATAAAGGCTTGTGGCAGGTGAGATAATGTCCCTCGCAGATTCTGGCATAGGCAACTTGTTATCTACCAAAAGCCTTACTGCCCAACTCCTCTGGTTAATGTAGCCTGAATTTTCAGTTGGGTAGGTTTTTCAGCTAAAAATCTGTGAGTTCTTTTGTAGCTAGTGGACATACTTGAGATGGATGGAACTTGAGAAAGTTGTTTTGTTTTGCTTCTGCATTTGAGATAGGGTCTCAGGATGTTGTGGAAATTTATTTTTAGTTATGTACAAAAATAATTGTTTTATGCACTGTTGGGTGAGGGGTTGCAGGTCTTGGAATTTTGTATTGTCTGCAGGTGTTGGATTTCTGTGAGGGATGTTTGATTGTTTATGATCTGCACCTGAGGAGTTCTGAATCAATTAAAACATCTGAGATGAGACGCTTGGGGTTTCACTGTCCAATATGGTACTGGTAAGGGTGGTGTTTCCCTCTACTGAGGTCTGGCAGGGCTTCCACATAAAGGAAGGCCTCCTTGTCTTTCTTGGTGAGTGATACAGCAGCCTAATAATTACATCAGGATGTTTCTCAGACTAGCTAAAAACTCATAATCTCCTGCCTCCACCTGCCAAATGCTAGGATTATAGGCACTGATGCTTAGAGCATACATATAATGTCTGGAACCCTAGCAGCCATCGTGGTATATATCCATGCTACACTTGACATGACCAGGCATAGACATGGATGTACCTGGGTTAAGTGTAAAACTTGCTACAAGAGATCTAGAGTTTCTTGGAACTTATTCACCTGAGACAAATGTCTATTTGTATACGTTAGAGGTTGATTACTTGTGAGAATCTAATAGTCACTGAGATGTTTTAACAATTTAGCATAAAATGAATTCTAATTGTATAAGGGGCTGGGAGTGCTCAGCCATAGATGGAAGATCTGTGTCCACATTGTCTAACCCCCTTATACAGGCTCTCCGGACATTGTGAAAGAAGGAGCAGAAGGAATGTAAGAACTGGAGATTGAGAAGGGGTACTGTGAGATGCTACCCTTTGGACATGACATGGCTGATGCAAATGTAACTCATAGCAGCTGTGGCTACCTACACAAGACCAGGTCAGAAAAAATTCCAGCACAGTGGAAGAAGGGACTACTGAGGTCTCACCTTAGCCAAGAAGCTGTTGCTACTTGATGGCTACGGGTGGGGGAGAGTCGCTTTTCTTTAGAAGTGTGGCTCTTGGTAGGTTGCCCATTCCCCTAGGGGATGACCTCACATCCATCTGCATATCAGCAGCACCAACTAGACTCGTCATGCTTTAATAATAATAATCATGATGATAATTATAACAACAATAATATGGTAATGATGAGGAGAAGAAGAAGTGAAGAGGAGGAGGAGGAAAAGGAGGATGAGGAAATGGAGTTGGAAGGAAGACGTGTGTGAAGGCCCATGGGTAATTAGAGGGGTAGAGTCCAGGTGGATATTATCAAGATCAGGTATTTAACTACAAAATTTTCAAATAATGAAAAAAAAAACTATTTAAAATGAGTTCTGGCAATGATCTTTAAAATTTCAAAATCTTAATTTATAATAAGCTAAATTCAAGGGGTATATATGAAAATCAGATGTGAAATACTCAAGACTATATAAATGATGAACTAATGGTTCCGTCTAAAACATTATTCATACAACTTCATTTTCTAAAGATATTTTTAGGAAAAAAATTAGTGACCTTCTTCTTTTTCCATCTCCTTCTACCTCCTCCTCCTCCTCCTTCTTCTAGAAATCAAAAGTTTACTTTTTCCATGAGCTTTTCAAGGAGTTATGAAGAATGATTATTGGGCTCATTGTTGACTTAGTGTCTACCCTCCCACCCTCTCTCCTCTATTATGCTTCCCGATGCTCTCCTGAGACTGCACAACCTACAGGGTCCCCGTGCTGTGCTTTGCAGTGGTGGTAACGGAACAACAACACTGGGTTGGAGGAGGAAGAGCCAACACGTTCTTTGTTGATGGCTTCCTTTCTGCTTGTATGTGTGAGCATCACCCCGACAGCTCTTCTGTACCCCTGAAGCTCACTTCTGTAGCAGCAGAGGAATCCCAGTTCATCTTTACAACACTTGGGACGATCTACTGACCTCCACTGGACATTATCTGTAGCCAGTTGACACTTTCTCCTGAAGACCTGATTCTTGTTCAGCTGTCTCTTCTGAGTGTCTATGATTTATAATTCAGGCTTCTTCCCCATCACCTTCCAGTCTTGAGCATAGAGCTGTCACATCCCTTATATAATTCATTTACTTAGGTAACAGCTTCATTCCTAGTTAATAGCATTTTAAATAAATCCCCTCTGCTCAATAACTTATATGGTTTTTATTTCTTGAAGGATACATACAGATTCAGAATAAATAATAAAAAAATAATCCATGCTATTCAGGACACACATTATTTTACTACTGCAATAAGTATAAATGCAAAGGAATTCTTTATTAAGAAGTTAGAAATGAAGGTGTTTACCTCAATAAAACTCACATTACTGAAAATATGGCTTTGTAACTTAACAAAATGATGTTATGAGTTAGAAAATGTCACTTCTTTATTTGTCACTAATGAATTAAATCATAAGGAGAAATGTGTCATTTTAAGTGTAGCTACAGTTTCTTTAGTGTTGTGTGACTCTCTTTTCCTGCTGGTCACCCAGCCAGAAAGCCACTGCTGCAATGGAGAGAAATCAGAGGAAAGCCATCCCACTCAGAGACCAAGGATTACCAGAAGGACTGATGGGAGCTGGGTGGCTTACACTCTTCTGGAAAGAACCAGCGGGATTGGTGTCTATGGTCCTCAGTAAATCTGATGTGAGCTGTCTAAAGGTCCTATGAGAACAGCTGGAACCTGGGGTCTGTGTGGTTGGAAAACTACAAGAATGGTATTTGAGAGGTAAAAATGGGAATTACTTTAAAGAAAAACATGTAGCCAGAGGCATGGCTTTGAGGGAATGTGGGCATTTCCAATCTAGATTAGAATTGCTAATTACAAAAGTCACTTTCCTTGTTTTCTCTTCACTATGAAGACATTTAACCCCAAAGTTCTTTTATTTTGATTCACTCTAATCGCCAGGTATGGACCCAATAGTTTGTGGTATTAGAAAAGCTACAGGGAAAGGAGAGAAACCAACATTTTATGCCTCTAAGTAGAGCCTTCTGCATGGACATTTTATGTTGTTAAGGTTCATAATATCACCCCATGTAAGCTAGTATTAGACCCAGCCTGTACTTTTCACTCTATATTGAGTATCCAAATCACAGGGTACAAAGTCACAAATGCTACACAGGTGTGACCACTATCACACTGATATGTGGAGTGGTAGAGAAATGACTATGAAAACCACCAATATAATCACACTAGAGGCCTGTAATGTATAGACACACAAAAGATGAAGAAGGAGAAATAAAGGATAAGGGTGGCATGGGAAGATTTGGACTAATAAGTAAAGAGTATTCAAAGGAATAATGCTGTCATGGTTTGCTTTTTGTTGTGATAAAACACTGACCAAAAACACTTGGAGAGGAAAGAGTCTACTTGGCTTACAGGTTACACTCTATCTTCATTAAGGGAAGTAGTGGAAAGAATTCAAGGCAGGAACCTAGGAACAGGAACCTGGAGGCAGGAACTGAAACAGACTCTCATAGAAATGCTGCTTTGGGCTTTGCCCTATGGCTTGCTCAGCTTGTTTTCTTATACTACCTAGGACCACCTGCCAAGGGGTGCCACCTCCCACAGTGAGTTGGGCTCTTCCACATCAATCATCAGTCAAGAAAATGTCCCACTGGATAATCTGATAGAGGCACTTTCTAGATTGAGGTTTCCTCTTCCTAGATAACTATAGCTTCTGTCAAATTGATGGCAACAACAACAAACCACAAATTAATTAGCACATTCACATACTGTGTTTTCTCATGTTTCAGATAATTCAGTCCCAAGTATTGGTTCAGAGACCAAATGTGACCCACATGTATGCATTCCTTGTAGTATTCAAAGTGTAAAAAATGAATCCATTGCCACTATATTTAAATTTAGAGCTGTCACACAAATGGTTGTTTGCATTTACTTGGCACGGTGGATGGAAGATCTGTAGCCTGAAGAGTCTACATTCCAACATATCACACAACCAATACAAGCCCACAGTGAAAGCTATAGGTCAGATGGCCAGTCTTCACTCTTCCAAAATTTCTCATCAGCCCACTTCACTGATTTATAGTTCGGGCTTCCCCCTTGGGCCAGCTGAGTCTGTAAGAATGCTTGTGAACCTCACTTGAAGCTGACCCTTTCCCACATTTTTCTTCCTAATTGGATATTTGAAGATGACTTCAAGAAATTGGAAATCCCAACCCTTCAGAAATTGAGAATTGAGTTGAAGATAATCTTTTGTGAAAGATATGACAACTAAAGTTACAACATACTTATTGGTAAAAAAAAATTTAGAAGGTAACCATGCAAATGAAAGTGGGCTGAAGATGAAATGCATGATTTGAGGAGTGAGCGGGAAGATACAAGCAAGAAGGAACCAATGACAAAAGGAGGATCGTCTGTAAGTTATCAGAGAGTCATAATGATGACACATGTCATTCCAAAAAGAAAAAGGACCACGTATTTAGAGAACACTTAAGAAGGACAAGAGAAGGGGAAACAATAGCAGAAAAAAAAGGGTTTCATGGGGGTCATTCTCAACATTTGAAGTCATCTGCATATTTAATTATTATTGCATGCAATTTGAGTTTTCTATTTAAACCAATGAACCTTGATTTACCACTCAATTTTCCCTGTGTTACATGTTGGACATCTTCTTTTTAAATAACTAATCAATGAAAGAATGTAATAATCTATTAACAGTAAAAACAACTGTTGGGTTTTCAGGTCTTTGTCTGGAAATCCCTCATTAGAGAGGACTGAAGAATTTGGTCTGCTTTTTCCTTTGCCAAGCTATTTTGTCAAGAATTGAGTATAAATTAGCTGGAACTAAAAATGTGGAAGAAGAGAACTGTAATTCCTTCTCAACATAGAATAGGATTGCTTGAGTCTGTCAAGCATCTAAAATTGATTATCATAAAAATTAGAAGGAAATAGATACTTGGGTTTTAGTATTGAAATTTAAAAAAAAATCAAATCAATGCATGTTTTACTAGCTTATTCACATGAGATCCCTGTGAAAGTTCCACTGTTGTAACTCTCCTGACTCATTATTGCTCAGTGCAATACTTTCGGCACAGGCTTCCAAGCCAAGGGTGATGGTATTTGAAGTGCAATCACTGAACTAGTGTGTCCATGTGGAGACAAGTACAATGCATAGAGCTTCCCCGGTCCAGGATAGATTGGCAAAAGACAGATGGCTGTCACTGTGTCCCAGAAGGACCTTTCTAGCTATTTATTACGGTCAGTGGGATATAGCTAGAAAGGTCCTTCTGTGCCTTAGGTCTGTCTACCCCCAGGAGGTCAGAGTCTCCCAGAGCCTGGCTAACTCTTAAGCTGATCTTTAAGACCATTCATCATAGATCTCAACACTGCTAATAATGCTCTCTTTACTCAAAGCTGTATCTGAGGAAAGTCCCTGGGCAGGAAGTCAAAAGCAGGCCAGGACCAATGGGCAGGCTGGATTTCTGCTGTTGTTAATCAATGAATGAGGCTCTATTTTCTGATTTGCTCACTGACAAGTCAGTGAGTCTGGAGGCTTGGTAGTTTACTTATGTCCACAAGCTAAATGCTGTTTCTCACTGTGGGCTTTTCTTGCTGTCGTCCTATGATCTTCCCATGCATATATATCACTTAAAAGCTATTGTTATTCTGTTTGACATAACCGAATCTTGTGAAGACACTCTTTCACAGACCTTATGGTTATAGCTAATTGATGACTCAGAATCCTCAGCTCTACATCTTTTCCCTTCTTGGGAAAACTTACACAGGATATCCTTTGCTTGTGAAAACCATAAGAATCAATCTCCTGCTCTCTGTGAGGAACTTGCTCTCTCTCTGAGTCCCATGAACCCAAGCAATGCATGACATGTGGTGACAGCTCTTTATTTAAAAAACCCATAGCTTATGGTTTAGATATCTTGTGGTTTACAATGTATTGAAAGCTTCCTGCCACTCCATGTGAAATAACTATCAAACACCATGGATGGCAGAGTGCCTGCTGTCTTGCTTTGTTTCCTTGTAGTAAAGGGCGGGAGGGTCTACGTGTATATTTTCCGTTACACAGAAGACAGTGAAGGGCACGTTTTCTTTATTTTGTTTGTGTTTTCAACTGCCTTTTTCTACCTTTTATGTTCTATGTCACCATGGATCATTCATAGCATCCTCCATCTTTACATCTAGGACAATCCAGTGGTGTCAGAGCAGAATTAGGGGATGGGTAGAGTGAGGAGTCCTATGGTTGTCTCTAGAGCTGCCATAAATTGGTTGGAATGATAACAGCGATATAAAGCTGTTATAAAGCGATGATAGCTCCCAAGTAGAAATGTGTAACTTAAAATGTTAACTTGATTATAGTTTGCAAAAAAGGGCAGATCATTGTATTGGTTGTGATAGGCTCTTTCTAGTCACAGACGTGAAGAGCCTTGCCCATCCCCGCACTGCAGAGAGAAAAGGAATTTGAAGCACCAAAAGAACTCATCAAACCCTTGCCGACTTTAATGACAGAGGAAGATCCAAACAAGCCAAGAACTGTGGGTCTCCTCTGGAATATGGGGAGAGCAGGAAACATTATAAGAGATTTTGAAAGAAAGACCTCTGACATAGAACTGTCACACAATGAACTTGTGCTTTTTGCAAGCTGTTGATTTTATGGTGACTTACAACACGTAATAAGAAATGAAATCATCTAAAAAAATGAAATCAGTTTTATGAGTGTAGCAGCCTTGGGCAAAACAGTCATTCCAACATTCTTGTCCGCACTTTGCCCTAGAATTTTAAGTCATGGCATAGTAAGCAAGCTCATCTCCACACGTGACAACTGAGGGGGAAGGGGAGAGACTCTATCACATGGGCCTTGGTGAAATGTCCCAGCTGGTTGTCTTGAATGAGATGTAATAAAATTCACTCTATAAGAAATGATGAACAAATACACAACACTGAGCCCTAATGTCACTCCCGGGCTGGTGAGAATCCCCAACAAGCACGCCTGACAACTTTTGATTCTGTTTTACCCCAGCAGCTGTGGTCGGTACGTCTTTCCTGGCTTACATCCATTATCCTCTTTCTTCTTTGACCACATTATTTGCATTGCTTATTTACATCAGAGAGAATTATAATTAAGTGTAGTCTTCAGAAACCTGACTTTAGTGAACACTGCTTTTGGCCGGTCCCCAGCGTTTCTTACTAATGTGGGTTTCCTGTGCGTAACAGAGAATTACTTTTCTTCCTGCAACTTCTTGTAGTTCAGACTACAAGAAGCCTTCTCTAGAGACTGGAAGTAGGTGCTTGGACTTTGTGGAGTGGAAAGAGTCGCTATCTGTTTGATTCTAACCTGAAAATGCATTTCCGGTTTGTACAGTCATTCATTCTCCAAATGGAGTTCTGGCATAATCTATATCCTCCAGCTTGCTGTCCCCATGTGTAACCTTCCTGTGTGACCCTGTTACATGCTCCCTGGCATCAGGTGATCATGGACATCACTGTTACCAAGCTCATTATCGATGAGTGAACTGAATAAACCTGAGCAAACCACAGGTGAAACTATAGTATGCTGTATAAAAAGTATAAGAACATTCTAGATTGTCGCCTATGATACTCAGAAATTTGAAAAAAAAGGTTTTTATTTTAATACATGAGAGATTATTTTGTTCTTAAGTGGAACATATTTGAAGCTTCTCCAAAGTTAGAAAAGGGTCACACAAAGGAAAATGATTGGTATGGACATGATATAGCTGTCCCAAGGGTGGGAGTCTCTTACTTTTTTCCAGCCATGTACCTCCTTGTGAAGAAAGACATGGACAGTTACTCGGTCTCAGGGCTTGATGCTTAAAGCCTTGGTGAATGGTCAAGCTCTGTTTCTCATCATGACTGGAGATCCCAGTCGTGGTCATATAGTTTGCTTTGTGCCAAGTTTTCCCTCTGTGTGAGACAGAATGGACTGTCTCATATCTTAAGGGAATTTCCACCAGCCAGGCTGCATGTTATCCTTTTTCATATTATAGGTTTTAAAAATGTATTTTGTTTCCCAGATATTACAAATTATATTAAATTTTTAGGTGAAATTATGACATTATAATTACATTTTAGTTGTAATTTTTGTTGAGATAATTGTTAGATTCAATATAGTGGAAGAAATAATATGAAGATCCCTTGTGCTTTTGTTTACTTTCCTTCAGTTTGCAAAACTACAGTTTAATATCTCACCTGGGAAACAGTCATGGACAAGATCCAGAAAACCCTTTTCATTTGTTTGTGTCTGTGTGTGAACTAAGCTTTATAGAATTTTCTTGCATGCATAAGTATATATCACTACCACAGACAAATGGCTCCAATACTATAAAGATCCCCTGTATTTCCATTTTTAACCTTGCCCACCTTCTTCTCATTATCTCCCTCAGATTCCCATCTCTTATTCCCAGTAATCACAAATCTGTCTTCAGATAAAATTTCCTAAAATTTTATCATTTCAAAATATTGCACAAATGAACATAGACTTTTTCACGTAGCATAAATTTCCTGAAGATACAACTGTGTTGTATATTTCAATAACTTGCTGCTTTTAATTGTTGCATAGTGTAGGATTTCATGTATATGTTATGCTTTGATTCACTGTTGAAGCACATTTTGGGTTGTTACAGTTTGTCATTATGTTCATTCTTATGACAAAAAAAGCACTGAAGTAGATTTTAAAGTATGCACAGAAGTCAGATGGCCAGGGAAGGAAAGATAATTTTACTCAGTGGAGCAGCAGCATATGCAAAGATGCAATTACTTAAAGCTTTACGTGCTTGCAAAATGGTAGGGGCTCATAGGGAGGGGCAGATTTCTGTATGATATGCGCGAGGTTTTGTCAGGTATATGCATATGAGAAGACAGAGACATGAGCATATGCATGTGAATATGGAATCAAGTGCGAGTGGGTGAGTGTGTGGATGGAAACAAGTTAATGGGAATGGGTACATAGAATTATGAGAGTGAGCGTGTGTTTGCGTGGATAAGTGTAAGTATGTGGATGGGTGGGTGTGTAGGTAGGCACGAATAAGGGCGCCACTGGTGGTATAGAAGTGTAGATAGATGTGAGTGTTTGGGTGCTGTGAATTGCTTGGCATGATGTGTGCATGGATTTGAGTGGGAGCACATGTCTCCATGCACAAATGAGTGTAAGAGAGTATGTAGTTGGGTGTGTGTAGATGAGTTCCAGTGGATGGCATGAGATACGTGGGAGAGAGCAAAAGAGAGGTACGGATCAAAAAAGAAGTAAAGTGGTGAAAAATTGATTTAAAATAACTGGGAAAATGTATTAGAAACAAATGATGAGCTGTCTTACAGTTAATCTTAGGAATTTGATGCCCCTGTAGGAAGTAGAAACACGCTGCAGATTTTTGTATAATACATATCTCATAAGATTGAACGAACAGCATGGATTATGAAATCTAAAAAACTTCAGTTTCTAACTTTTAGGGACCAGGTAAAGCAAGTTTTTAGTTTCTTAGAAAGATGCATTGTAGTTTCCTGTAAAAGCAAACTTTTAACAGGAAAAGAGTTTGGTATAATTTACAATAATATAACATGTACCCAACTACTAAGATGTCTATGCTCCTTCCAATATGAGACCATGTGTGATGTTCATTTAAATCGTTGGATTCATGTCCTATCTTGTATCACTAATACCTGATACATGCCTAAATATTTTTGTTAAATTCTTGACAAATATCTCTGAACTATTCTGCTATATTGTTTTGGCTTATTTAAGTAGAGCCTAAATAGTGAAAGAATTCATTTTCAACAATATATTTTGTTAGGAAGCCAAGATAGTTTCCCATTTACTTTTATGTTGAGTGTCTTCTGATAAGACTGACAAGTCAGTAAGCTTTGGGATCTGTCTGCTCTCCTCCCACCCTAACTTCTGGAGTTATAGGCAAAGAGCAGCCACATTTTTAAATGGATGCTGGAGACCCTAACTCCCATTCTTATGCTTGCACAGCAAGCAAGCACTTTGCCTGCCAAGTCATCTCTCTGGGCCTTCAGATCTTAGTTGTAATTGAATTGTGACCATTAGTAGGGGGAAAGTACAGGGTAAGTAAATTGTTCAAGTATATTGGCAAAGTCTAATTTTCTAAGTAAAAGCAGAAAAAGCAGTTTACCAAAGTATCAGAACTTCTTCTGGCATCCAAAGTTTTTATTGTTGTTATTGTCTTTTTATTTGTTTTGTTTTATTACCGCTACATAAACTTGGACTTTGTTAGGTTCATATCATAGCTCCAAAATTCCTATCAGCTGTGGAATTTGGAGTGAGGTTCTTGATGTCTCTGGACCTGTTTCTTCCTGTTTTGTGGGATGTAAAAGTCACCTGGCAGGGTTTCTATGAAGATTAAGTGTAAGATAAAATGCTGGCAGGTGCCAGATACGATATGTATCAAAATTGTTATTACAACGCTTTCAAATGCCATCTTCATACACAATCACATCTTTATACATAATGCACCAGACCGGAAAATGTAATTAGTAACATTTCTGAAATTATTCTCCTTTTCATTAGAATACCCCAGAAAGTTCCCAAGTGTTCTTTCTCTAGCTAACTCAAACCACATTTTATTTAGATTCAATTAAAAGACATTTCAGCCACAGTCCTGGAAATATTGAGAACTCCAGAGAAACACGAGCATGTTTTCTAACCTCATTCAAATCGTATGCAGCACTGGAATCCTGCTTGCCATCCCCATTCCCTTTGCTAAGGACCCTTGCTCACCCAGCACTGCAGCTGATGGGCACAGAGCTGGACACAGGACAGGCTGGCTCGTAGAACTTGGATGTGACCTGGCCTTTTCTAAACCCTTTTTACAAGGGGGTTCAGGGTGGTCTCTGATTCAGCTCAGAATTTTAAAATAGTTTAAGCAAGAGACTTTAACAAATATAGAGTTGAAAACCCAGTGTGGGCCGTGCAAGGAGACATGCTTCTTAGCCTTCTGAAAATAACAAGCAATGGCTTATTACTTTTGGATTTTAGACCTGAAAACAGAGTCTCCAAAACTCAGGCTAAGGATTTCCCTAGAACAGATAGGTATTCTGTATGATTTTGAGCCAAGCTTGACAGTAGACTTCCCTGTGGCTTCCTGTGCATGTACCCTGATATGTGTCCCATCATCTGAAAACTTTATTTTATCCAGCATCCGGCCTCAGGTAGTGAGGACCAGAGCAGACATTTGTGGTGTAACACCTGCGTCTCTGTCACCATTACTGCTGTATTCTCTACAAATATTTCATAGTCACTTAACCCTTCCACTCATGACTTCACAGGCTAATTGTCACAATATGGTCACTTCAATTCTGTATCTGTGAGGACTGTTTGTCACTAAAGTTAAGAAAATTCTACATCCGTCAGTATGGGAAATAGAAATATATCTTCTTCATCAAAGCAGAAAGTCCGGACGTAATCAGAAGCTAAACAGAGCAAAAGCCATTATTTTTTTCTAAGGGTTGCAAAGACTGTGTTCTTGCTGTCTTGCTTAGATTATTCCTTCTGCTATCTTCATGCACAGGAGATGGACCAACCCTAGAATATTCGGTCCTAGGTCTAACCCAGCTCTTCACCTGAGTTTGTTGTGATGGTCTGTGAATGTCAAGCTCTCAGGTGAAATTCCAAAGAATCACATCAGCTAAGGTTCACAAAACATGGACTGCAGCACTGAGAATGTCTATGTCTTCCTCTGTTGTTCATGCAAACTGAGAAGTCCATCAACAAGGTTACCCCATTAAATGATAAGCATGGAAAAATCTGTCCCCAGCTGCCAAGAAATAGCTAGCTCCATCTTGAGAAATAATGGCAGGACATCTCACCTTGAAGTTCCAACTGAACACAGCTAGGCAGGCCCTTGTTCGCTCTGTGGGCTTTGCATTCTCAGTGTTTTGTGTGTAACCCAGTTATTGTCTCTTCTGGTTGTCTACTTTAGTTTTCTTTTAAAGGCTGTGCACTACTTCTGATTCTCTTGTTCACACCTTTATGTTCCTTGTTTCCTAATTTGTTAAATCTGCATGTGTGTCATGAGTACATATTTGTGTGTAGGTTTGAATGCATGTGGGTAACACATGTGTACATGCATGGGAAGGATAGATGATGTTGGGTGTCTTCCTTGATCACTCTACATTTTATTTCCTGAGGCAGGATCTCTTGATGAGTCTAGTGCTTGCTGAGTCAGCTCAACTTACTTCAGGACAGTGTGTCTTTACCTTTTGAGAGCTAGAATCACTAATGGGTTACCACAGCCTCCTAGAGCTTTTGTTTTGTATGTGGTTTCTGAGGATCTGAGCTCTAGTCCTCATGCTACCATGGTAAGTATGTTATCCACTGTGCAATCTTTCCAGCCCCAAACTCCAGCAGCTTTAAATTCCATATTACTTGGGGGAAATGCATGGAGTCAGGGGGGGGGACATCTCAAGACAATATGGAGTCAGTATTTTAAAAGTCATATGTCCCCTAAAACCACGTGAAGGATGACAAAATTTTAGGTTGCAAGATTTAGGCTGCAAATCTTGATTCTTTTTTAGTTAACTGTGAAGTTCCAGTTAGAAAATTGATAATAAAATTAATTGGGTCATAGTAGAGATAATCAAATTGTGACTGTATCACAACACCTATTGTATTTAGAGAAGGGATGGATAGTATTCATTTAAGTAACTTTAATTTAAAACAGTCCTTGCTATTTACCATTGAGTTTCTCCCAGAAGTCTCTGTAGAAGACTTTATTTGGGAATGTCTTATCATATATTCATGCCCCAATAGTTAGGATAATTAAATTCCATTTGATATTATGTTTTCCATAGGAAAGGCTGACTGATGAGGAAAATGTGGTTTTAATTTTGGTTTGTTGAATGTCATGTGTTTCATATATAAGATGGCTAACTTGAAAATAAACAGATAATGCAATCTAAGATTTATCTGATTGTAACATTATGCAATCACCTAGTATTTTTGAGGGAAAAATGCTATGAACCAAGTCAAACAGTACATTAACTTTTTATTACGGATTTATGAGTAGTCTTTGATTATATGTGTTTTTATATACCTTAATGAATATATATGACCAGCAATGAGCTAGAGGCATATAATATACATATATATATATATATATATATATATATATATATAAAATATATATAATCATTTCATTGAATGTATTGCTGTTAATTGCCCCTTGCTGAATACAGAATTTCTAAGCTGCTAACACAGTACACACACACACACACACACACACACACACACACACAAACACACACACAAACACACACACAAACACACACGTATGCCTTCCTCTCTATACGCCTTCAAGGTAAGGCAATGTATTAATAATAATCCTAATTTTTGTTTAGCAATTATTTAATCTAGGATGCATTTTTATCTAACAGTTGATATGCTGGGTTACAACTAGGTCACATGGTACTAACAAGACAGCTGTTGGCTGAAACTTTAAGTCTGGGGTTTTTCCCAACTGTTTATTTCTTCTATCTCTGGATTGCAGTCTCTCTCTTTTTCCCCCCTTTGTTTATATTATAGTAACTTAACTAAACTGCTCTTTGACAACTCTTTTAACTTAGGATAAGACGCTCTGCCTTGTCCTAACTCTCCAGCTAGAATCTCATTCGGACCATAGTTTGCATGTGAGATCAGGGCCACTGAGAAGAACACAGGAAGAAAGGCAAAAGACAATGATGCACTAAAAGCATCAGCCGCTTTTCTTCCCTGTGGGATTGTCTGCTAAATTCAGAGGAAAGAGAGTAGCTCTTTTTGTGTGGTCTGGTTTTTTTCTTCCTATGAATCCTGATGTGTCTCATTTCTCAAATCACCTTGCTCCTGTGTTTGTTCTTCTCACCTGATCTTGGATAGAAATCTAGTGATATTGCATCAACTCACGGGAAACATTTCTACATCTAACACTTACGTGTCCAGCTATTCCTTTGGCGTCTTAGCCCAAGCTTGGGAGTCCACTGCCAGGCAGGTTGCTCAACCTTTGATGTCCTGTGTCCACCAAGGTGTTGATGGACCACATTCACCTTGACTCTTCCAACGCGTTTATTTTCCAAGCAACTATATTTATCCCTACAAGCAGAGCCTAGTTCTCCTCCCCGCAGCCCTGACTAGATGCTTATAGTTGTCCCATCCTTCCTAAAAGAGAACTCAAACTCTTGACCATGGAGGTTGCCTATAATCTGAAACCTCCCTCTCCCAGGTCTCTATCTCGGTTCCCTCTTTCCTTCCTCTGCACAGCGCTTCACACATCACACCCTCAGTTCCTCAAACAAGCCAAAGTCTTTCTCACTCCCAGGAAGCCCAGGTAGAGGCTGGAGCGTGGCTTTGTATGCGACTTTCCCCTCCTACAGTCTTCCTCTAGATATCATTTCTTTCTGAAAATATTATCAACCCAGAGAGGCATTTCCTCATTTTCCTTCCTGTATTACCTTCTGACATTTGCTTTCAAACACACGATCACACGTGTACATACATGCACAAGCATACACACACATGTTCTGCAGCCACCAGCACCCCTTCTGTTCAGTGACATCACAGCTTGTTTTCTCTGAACTGTATTTATAACATGTGGTTTGGTTTTGTTTTGGAGATTTTTTTTTTTGTTTTTTGTTTTTGTTTTTTCTTTTGGTTTGCATGTGTGGTATCCATTACCTTTACTTGAACATGAACTCCAAGGTGATTTGTTCTCTACAGTTGGACTGACAGCGCATGGCCTGTTGCCAGGCCCATGGTAGGTGCTAACAACTCACAGCTGATGTTGAATGAGATTAGCTTTATTTTCATTAAATTTTGAGTAGAAGTTGAGGTTATTATTTAAAAAGAAAAACAGGAAATAGAAGAGGACATTGGAGATGAACGTTTTATGACATTTTCTTAGGTCTTGAGCATTTAACTGTTAATTGTTAACAATTAGATTGCTAATTCCTCTTCATAAAGGTATTACTATTTTATTTAACCTTAGATATAATTATAATTAGTTCAGGATAAATAAGACCCAAGCCAAAGACTATGAGCTGAAGCAAGCTATATACTTTAGGATAGAGTCATCCAGAAACTAACGGCTGACCACAGTAGATGCTGCAGCCCCCAGCACCCAGTGAGAGTGACACCTAAGGTGGCTTTGGAATGGCTAGTCACATGTGCTGTGGGCACTGTATGTTTAAAAGGATGTTTGGATTTTCTGACTACAGAATATTTATTCATAATCCCTTTTATACATAAGCATTATGAGTACTTAGGAATTTCAAACTTAATTCTCCTTGAAATCATTTCTCTTCTGAAGAGATCTCAAAGGATAAGATCCCCAGAAGAAGGACAGACTTTCTAAACTAATGTATGATTTGGGAAAGATAATTCAACCAGAATCACTTGAACGTTTGGACAAGGCTACACAAACTAGAGGCCACTTGGCCACCAGCCCACCTCATTCTATAAATATTTATTGGAGAATAGCCATGTTTGTTCTTTTACATATTTGTCTCTGATTGCTTTTGCCTTACAGTGCGATTGTCCCACCTTCCTCAAAATGGAACTCATGTATTGTGGCAGAACACATGACCTATAAAGCTAAAGTCTTTTCTCACACATACATGAGAAAAACGTGCAGTCTCTGCATGAGAACATACAAACGAGAGACTTGATTATAAAGTGAAGTGTCTGGAGTGGAGAGATGGCTTAGTAGTCAAGAGCACTTGCTGCTCTTACAGGTCCAATTCCAGGTCCCTACCAAGTTCCTGAAGCCATCTTTAACTCTAGTTCTAGGGGATCCGATGCCCTCTTCTGGTCTCTGAGAGCATGGCATGCTCAAAGTGTATGAACCTACATGCAGGAGAAACACACATACTTGAAATAAAAAAAAAAAAAAAAAGCGAAATCATTTTAAAGTGAAGTATCCAATTGTTAAACAATGTGATTTTAAAAAGAATACTCAAAATACTAGATCCCTATCTAATTTGCTTGTGCACAATGCTATCCAGGATCCTCTGGTCTTTACTCAAATAATTGCTTGGCTGCCTTGTACCCTGCCCCTCCCCCCAAAAAATGCAGTTTGTCGCCATGTTTAACAAATTGTCTCTTTACACCTTCCCTCTGCTCCTATAACATTACATATTTCTGTTGCCGCTTGGTTAACACATCTCCACATTTTTAATACTCCATAGGAATCATCCGTGATCTTTTAGAAAAGGTGTTCTGGAATTATATGCATTCTACATGCTTTCAAATTTCTATTAGAGAAAATTACATGTGATTTAAGTTCTAAAATAACCAGAAACGTGCAATTCACAGAAATTATAGTTTCATTTTCAGACTCCAAGTAAAGATATTTATGAGAGAGGCTGCAAAGTCGGGCATAGATAAGATATATTTTTGCTTGGAAAACATTTGTGTGTTGATAATTTTTGCTCATTCATAGGAAAATGTTAAAACTTTTAATATTTATTTTTTCTATGTCATTGTGAAAAATACATTTGTTAAATAGGCAAGATGGTGTTAGTATTAAAAAATGCCTCTCTGTGTAAACTTTGAACTGAGAATATTTTCCTCTTTTTCCTGTCTAGTATATACATATAATACAGTAGATAACAAGTTAGTGAAAATTAATAAACTAAAATTAAATAATTTAAAATTAAATTTTGTCTGATACTAAGTTTTGTGGATAAGTTTATTCTTAATTTATCACTTAATGTCATTTGATACTATGTTACTGCCTAAGAAGGTATGTAGATGGTGCTCCAGGAAGATGTCCCAATCTCATTCAAGTTATATGTATGACCACTGGCAAGTGGTCACAAAAGGATTCAATCCCTGTATGTGCTTCAAATACTTGTTTCCATATTTGCAGGCCAATAAAATTTAGCTTGTTAAAATTAACAGTATTACAGATGTAGGTAATTGAGTCGAGAAATATATAATCAACTTACACGTGTGGTTGGTTCATTTGTTGACAAAGATGACAGAATAACTCAGTGGAGAAAAGGAACCCTTTCTAACACACTGCAGTAGAAGATTGGGTGCACTAATGTGTGAAACCAGTACCAAATTTCTGCTTTTACCACTCAGAAATAACTCATGGAGCTAATCACAAGAGCTAAAACTGTAAGGTTCCTAGAAGGAAACACACAGGGAAATATTTTTGTGATGATGATCTTTGTAAAACCATCATAGACAAAGCAAAAAAGGATGGAAATGTAAAAGTATAATGAATGATGCTTCTACACTAGAAACTATTGATCTTTAAAATTAAGATAATTAAAAGATAAGTGACATATAAAGAAAGAAAGATATATACTTAAGATTTATATCGATAATCTGATGTGTATGTATATCTGTATCTGTATGTATAAAATATCTGTATGTGTATGCGTAAAATAAGACAAACTAAGTTTTAAAGAGAACAACTCATTGCCTAGATTGTTAAAAACAAAAAAATATCTAGTCAGTAGAACTCAGGAAATAATACACAATATTACTGGTTGTTTGGCATCAGAAAAAAATGCCAACAGTTGGGGCTGGAGAAATGGCTCAGAGGTTAAGAGCATTGGCTACTCTTGCAGAGGATCTGTGTTCACTTCCCATACACATATAGTGACTTACAAGTGTCTGTAACAGTCTCAGATTCCAACATACGTGGACATGTAGTACACAGACATACATATATGCAAAACAGCCATACACATAAAAAATACAAGAAATTTTTGAGAAATAAAAATGCGTATGGAAACCACAGAGATAGTAGACATATGTACTCTAACGTCTGAAGCTAAAATGATGGTCAAGCCAAGTGTTAAAAAGGATGTGGGAAATCTTCCTGGTGGGAATGTGAAGTGTTACAGCTACTTGGAAGGACTTTTTGGTACTTAGCAATATGTACAGGCTACATATTGTATAAAAAATGAAATTATGTATCCATAAAAAGTCACATACAGATGGATGCTTGTGGTAGCTTTATTCATAATAAAGATGATTGGAAACATAACTACATATCAGCAGGTAAAATGTGCTAAATATATGCTACATATATATTCCATATATGCAACAATCGTCATGCTAGAGTAGGCAGTGCTACTCTGTAGCAACAGAGCTGCTCAGTGCTTGCTTGGTGGGAGGATGAGTACATGTAGAGGCAACCAAAAAGATTAATGGTCATGCTGACATCTTCAGCGATATCATCTGTCCAACTTATCAGTATGGCTACTCAAGAGGGGTGTATCTAGAGTGTGGTTTATGGATCATTAAAGATAAGGAAAAACATTTAAATGGGCACAAGTTTGAATAGGAAATTAAAAAGAGAACTACTAAGAAGTGCCCCATTTTATTAGTCAAACGTAAATTCAAATTATTACTGTGCTAAGATACTATTTCATACTCGATAAAAGTAAATATTTTACTTTAAGCTTACCACTCTCACTCCTAGGTCCGAACCAAAGATAAATAAAAACATATCTACCAGAAGGCATGTGCACATCTTTAGAGTCCACAGAGAATGGGATCATGCAGCGTTTGTCTTTCCGCACCTGGATTTTTTTCACTTAATGTCCTCCATGTCCACCCAGCTACTACAAATGGGGATTGCTCTCTTTTTAAAACGGAACAGTGCTCTGTTATACAGACTATACATAACACTCTACATGCATGCTGTGGTTTCTTTGCCCATTCATCTGTTGGTGAACGTTTAGGTGGCCTACCTTGGCTCTTGAATCATGCTACAGAACACATGGAGTACAGCTTCCTGATTTAATTGCCTTCGGATATATACCAGAAATGAGATTGCAGGACCATATGGTAGTTTTGTTTCTATTCTCACAAGAATAGTCATACACTTTTCCATAATAGTGGTATGAATTTACATTCTCATTAACAGTGTGTCCCTAAGATTCCCCTTTTCACCACATCTTTGCATGCAGTTTTTTTTTTTAATTGCTACATGCTTTTCTAATACTTGTGAGGTGACTTGGACTTCCATTTCCTTGATAATTCCTGATGTTTAACATTTTTTTTTCTTAAACCTATAAGTCATTTGAGTAGAATGGTGGTTAGCAGCAGCTGCAGCCTAGGGGGAAAGGATGATAATGGTTAAAGGATCTGAATTATTGAGTTTAATTATTGGTGACCTAGTACAAACCATATGGATGGATGACAATGATGAAGCAGTATATTCCTGAAATTCAACAAGACAGAGAATCACAAGCATTCATTCCACCAAAAAAGAACAAAGCAAACAAGGTTGCTATGTGAGGTGATGGACATTTCAATTCATTTGACTATGGCAATCAATTCCTGTGACACGCTTCATGAAAATATCTCATGATAGTCCCTCAGTGCGTGGAAATTTTGTCAGATGAATTTCAATAATGCCCGAAGGTTTAAAGAATAAAATTCGTGGAAAGAAGAGACTCGCGTAGGAGTGTTTATAGTTGTTTGGTTTCAGCAGGTCCAAACTGGAAAGAAATCAAATACCAACCAAGAAAATTAGCTAAACAAATGTGGGATGGTCACAGGGTTACGTTCACCCATAAGAGAACTGAGCAGCGGCACACACAGCAGGATGGAATAGACACATTCTCCACAGCCAGAGGAGTAAGAAACATTGCGTGGCTATAGGCTTACAGAGTTCATGGGGCATATCATTCTCTGGTGACAGAAGCCAGCACAGTGGAGAGAAGGCATGTGGACAGTTTGGGGGGTGTGTGACAGAAATGTCCCTGCCTTGGCTGAGAGGATTTCTGTGTGGCTGTATTCTGTTAAATTAGTTGATTTTAGGAATTTGGAATTTAGAACGCAAGTGTGTTTATATTTTACTCAGTTGATTTTTTTTAACAAACTTCTAATTTAACTGAGTAAGTGGGCCTTTATCGCTGGTTTTTGTGTGTGTGTGTGTGTGTGTGTGTGTGTGTGTGTGTGTGTGAATGTGTGGGAGGGAGTATGGGGGAGTGTGTGGGTTATCTGGCCAATAAATTTACTATTTTCATCAGTGTTAAAAGCATACTTTACTTTGAAGAAAATTAAAGACATATCTTTAAATTGAATTTGATTACTTTTAGTTATTTCAGCATGTAACAGTTTTTGTCTCGTCAACATGATCGCAAAGAAGTAAAATATTATTTTGGAAAATATCATTATTATTAGGACTAATTCCCATTTTAATTTCTTTTCCCATGCAATGAACTATTTGCTGCACACTGGTAAGGAGGATGTGGATAAAATCAAAGTAATAATAAGTAATGGCTCATCGAAAGTAAAGCTCCAGACTGAGGAGCTCTGACACACACACACTTGGACAGCCTTACCTTGAGGTATCTGTTCTCTCGCTGTTCGGTCTTTACTGTGGCATTCCCGGCCTCTCTGAGATCCAGGGAGGGTGGCACTAAAGCTGGGAACCCAAAGATTCACATCTTCCCTGTGGGACTTCGTGTTAATAGATACGGCTGCTGCATGAAAGGAACCCCAGCTTCTGTTGCCTGGATATATCCTGGCAACCTGTCAACAGAAGGGACAGGAGTGGTTCTCTAGCAACTGTGCAACAAACTTCAAAACAAGGGGTGAAGAAGCAGAAGCAGACTGGGAGGTGAATAGGACCTTAGCTTTCTCTGGGAACTAGACCAAAGTGTTGAAAACCCAGGAAGCAGAGGCAGATGAGCTTACCACAATTCTTCATGTGGAAACACATCTTATTCTTCGCAGAAGTAAAGGTCCACAGCATTTACTTGTTATACTACTGATCCCTTTTTCTAGAGACATTAGAAAGGGTTTTCTGAATAAAAGAGTCCCCATTCCCCAAACTCACTATTCTGCCTGTTTCTCAAAGGGAGTTCTCTGTTTTGATCTGAAATGCAAGGAACTACCAGTCATAGAAGTTTTGCCTAATTTATTTTTTAGCATGCCCTAAATTCTATTTTAAAGCACATTAAAAATTAAGTTCAACATTTAAAAATATATATGAAGTAATCATCTAATTTTTTTCATGTATAAAAGTACTTAGAGATATTAACATGACTGCAGAACCATTCTATACTGGAATATACTGAAATATTTTGCATGCATTAAAGCTTATGAATCCAAACAGCTTATAATTTTGGGGAAAGTACACATTGGCTGCCAAGGACAAGCTACTAACATCATATCAAGAGCTCAATAAAGTCTACATATGCATATGTATGTGTGCACAAGCAGGTGTGTACATGTGTGTGTTTAATACACACTAAGATAATTTCTATTACCCATTATGGTATGATTGAGGAATATATTGTTAGTATTTCTTAGGGTTAGAGGTGAGGAAATAAACATTATATACTGCTCACTTGTCTCCTAGATAACTGTGCCGTGTATGTGTCTTAGCTTACATTTTGTTACTAGAACAAAGGTTTGACAAAAACTAATTTGGGGGGAAAAAGAATACATTCCATCATCAAGGGAAGCATAGGCATAAACTCAAGGCAGGGACTGACATAGAGACAGTGGAGGGATGTTGCTTACGGGCTTGATAGCCTCTTATATAACCCAGGCCCACCAACCTAGGGATAACACTACTCACGGTGGGCTGGGACCTTTCTTTCTATCAGCAGTTATGACAATGCCTCACAGACAGGGCTACAGGCCAATCTGATGGAGGCAATTCTTCAATTGAGGTTCCCTCTTCCTAAATGTGCCATTGGACCATGAATTATACTGCACATCCTATTGGTGTGCAGTAATATTGCAAAAATGAGTAGCGATATTCTCCACAGATGTTTCAAGATTATACTGTTACTATAGCATTTCTAATTTGGATACTTTTCTTCTAATCACTTAAACACTCAGGCCTAAAGCGACAGACATTAAGAGCAGCTAAGATGTCAGTGATTCATGTTGATGCAAGAAAATGTAGCCTTACATTTGTTTTTTGGCTTCGTGGGTCTTTAGGTAACATAGTTCTACTGCATACATTGGCTGTTATGCGCTAAAGGCTATCCCTAAAGAAACTGCATCATAAATAAGCGCACAGCTTCCCAAATACACACAAATACTCAATTCCATGACTGGCTGATTGGTCCAGATGACAGCATGACAGGGAATGAGAGGTGAGGGCAACAGGACACACCACAAGAGCTTGCATTTCCAAGCTGAAATAGAACAAATTCCGTATGTGGACTGCACAGACTACTCTTGGAGAACCAGGAACGACAGGCCAGGGAGCAGCTGTTAATTGGGGCTAAAGTTGCAGTCCCACCCTCTCCCTCTCTTTCTTCAGGGTGTGTTACCAACTTGCCAGCATGTGTGTGTGTGTGTGTGTGTGTGTGTGTGTGTGTGTGTTCTAGAAGCTGCTTTTAAACATGGCTGGAATGGTGCCTTTGTTTCCACCCATATTCTGGACTCATTTGAAATTCTTGGGCTTGCCATTTCTGCCTAAATTGAACTTCGTGGTACTCAAGATTATTTCATCTTGGCAAAACAAGCCTTCCTAGGTTATTCCCCCACTCCTTCTTTCCCTCTCTCTCTCTCTTTGGCTTTCTAAAGGGACCCAACTGCTTGTGTTTCTGGAAGGAGGGGGAGGGTCTGCAAGCTCAGAGACAGCTTGGAAAGCAAACAGCCCTTACAACACACAACCTTTTGATTATCTAAGTGTAAACGAGGCAGAAACATATGGATTCTATTTCACATAAATCACAGACAGTTCTAAAAAAAATCGAGGGAGAATGTGCTCTCACGATGTGTTCTGTTTGGGTGAACTCAAGACATCTGAAGAATACTTGGAGGCTGATGAATCCGAAATATTTACCCATCTCTATTTATAACACTGTGGGGAAAGCCTGTGATTTACAGTGACAGCCAAAGGGCTAAACTGCTCACACGTGTTGAGTGGGCAACCAGTGAGCAACTTCACCGTAAACTGCTGCCTCTGCCTCAGCCCCAAACATTCAACCTGAGGTCTACTCACCGCCAGTGGAGAAAGCTGGGCTGCTTTGCTGTCGCTTGGCACATTCTCACTCAAAAGCCAAGCTAGCCATCACAGACTATGTGATGCCTGAGCATGCTTATGTCAGTGTGGGATGGTGCCAGCCTCCAACAATAATCCAGATCTGACCCCTTCTGGCAATGACCCTGCCGCAAGGAATTCTGGCTCCTTTCCCCCCCTCATAAACCACAGCTGGTGTTCCTTCCAAGCCTTTTTCATTAAAAGAATAAATCACAATGATCTTTATAGAGCAGAAATGCTTCTCCTTGCTGGTGTTTTTGACAGTCTTCGTGTCTCTTCACTGGTGAAAGCCTGGATTTTACCCTCAAAGATACTGATAATTCCTTTACATTTGTTTAAATTTGGCAGGAGCTGTTTGCTATGTGCAAGGATTAACCTCCCCAAACCCCACCCCATGTCTGCAGCAAGATGTAAAGAGGATGTTTGTGAGATCTGATGAAATAGTTCTGCTGGGTGTCTTGCTCTAGGCCACCCAGTTACGTTCTTCCTATCCCCCCCATCCTCATGACACCCCCTGTTTGTTTTTCCTCTCTTTCTGCTCTCCTCCTCTTCTCCCTCCCTCCCTTCCCTTCCCTCCTCTCCCTCTTCCTCCTCCTCCTTGTTTCTCTTCTTCCCAGTTACAGTCCTGCTATATAGCCCAGGCTACAACCCATGGCAATCCTCCAGTTTCAACCTCTCATTGGCTTCGTTTTTATTGTCTAACTCATAAACAGTGAATTCCAGTCACCTCACATCCATTATATCAAATTCTGTAACAACTCACAAGGTCTGTCTGAGTTTACTTAATCGATAGATAAAGATACTGGGGCTCCAGAGCATTAAGAGATTTGCCACTGACTGAAAGGGTAATTCAAGGAAAATCTCTGGTGGTCTACTTGTGTTATTCTCCCAACTTTCTCTCTTCCTCTTAGAAGATCTTGCTGTCAGATCACCATACAAAAGTCTGGCCTAAAATGCAAATGTTTTTCAAAAGAAAAAAAAAAAACACAAACATATCAAATACCTTTTGTCACAAATAGCCTTGGCATGGTATTTTGCAAACGATATTGAATTTGAAACATCTAAAATTAAAGCACTGCAAATAAATGATTTGGAAGGGGAAAAGAGCCACTTTAAATATAAACTTCCAGGAGGGAAAATAAAAAAGCGTTTATCTGGCTTTATGCAGCAGCCTCGGGTCTCTCAGAGTCTTTGCCCGAGCAGAGCTTTGCAACTATACTTTTTCAAAGAATCCTCCTAATCATATTTTAGTATTACAGCTATGCCTTATATCTGCTTATGTACTGTGGCCCATTCATGGACCATAAGCCAATGAGATAGCACCCCTGCTCTCAAGATAGTTTTTGTTGCTCCCATGGGGATTGCATGTCAAATGACATACAGGCAAAGTGCAGATAATGATGACCTCATGCTCAAGGTGATGTACAGAAAAGAGACCAAGAGACCATAGAAACAAAGCTTACCCTTTCTAAATTTCCCCTAAACTGTTTTCCTCTATCTACGTACGGAAGAAAAGTAGAATTAATTGAAAAGGAGAAATACATCTATTATGTTTTCTATACATTTGTGCAGTTTTATGTAGAGATAGAACTCAAGCCAAAAAGGACATCTGACTAGTACCTAGTCTATATATCCTGCTGTCTTTGAACAAAAAGGAAATTATTGGCCCAGCGATTTTGAATCAATGAGACCTATAAACAGAGATCTTTAAAGTGCTTGTTTATGTGACAAAGACCTAAGTTCAGACTCAACAACAACAACAACAAAATATCAAAGGATTCTCTTGCTTTGCCTTTGATATGATAAAAACATTGCTAGGACATATAGAAATGTTTCATTTGTTTTTTTTCCCATTTTTCTTTTCCTCTTTTCTAAAGACTCAGCACTTTAATAAGAGCATAAAATTAATCTTTAAAAGTCTGCTTTTTATTGATTTACTTTTTCTCATTTTCTCATACACATGATATATATATATATATATATATATATATATATATATATATATATATATATATATATATAATCTTTGATTATATTTCCCTATTACCTTTTTTAGCCCCTTCCCATTCCACTGAATTGCTTCTTCACAATAAGTCCCTCTCCTACTTTCATGTCTGTTTCTGTGTGTCCAATTGCATTTAATTAGAGTTGCTCACATGAACACGGTGGGCTACTTACTTAAGCAAAGGAAACTAAACACACTAATCCCTGGCTATATCACTCAAGAAAATGACTTCTCTTCTCCCAGAAGCCATTAGCTGCCTATATGTCCTCATGGAAGGGTGAGGTCTCATGAACTCCTCCTGTCTGTGATTTATTGTTGATGGGCTCAATCTTGTGCAGCTAACTGCTGTAAGTTCCCGGGTACAACAGCCATGTCATGTCTACCAGAAAGCATTTTATGGCACTCCACCCCATCTTTCAGCTCTTACCTTTATTCTTTCCACTCTTCTGGAATGTTCCCTGACTCTTAGAAAGGGTGGTAGAGTTGTTTTGTTTAGGACTGAGCACTAAACTGTTACTCATTCTCAGCATTTTGACCAGTCATGAGTCTCTACAATGACTGCCAGCTACTGTAAGTAGAAACTTCTCTTACCAATGTTGAGAATAGTATTGGTCTATAGGTAAAATCACAAACATTTAGGAAGCATTCTGGCACCACGTGCATTTAGCAAAGCAATTAGTGAAAACTCCTCTAGGACCTACGAACTCCCCAGTTTTGAGCTTTTGACCAAGCTTACCCTACCCAACATGAATTACCTCCTGTGAAAGGGGACTCGAATCCGGTAGGAACACTTGTGGCCACCTCCATAGCAGGCATGCCACTATTGCACCAGGGCACATCTTGCCAGCTTGTTGGTGTCATAGTTTGAAGATTTCATAGTTGGGAAAGACTAATGATGATATTTCTCCTCCAGCAGCCTGCATGGCCCCCTTAGGCTCCGTGAAACCTAGCCAGCAGGAAGGAAGCTTTCAACTCATTTTCAACTTGATTTTTCTGTCTTGCAACAAAGTGTGTTGTGTCTGCAGCAACAGGGTTTTATCTAGTTCTAGAGCATAATGAAGAGTATGGCAGCAGTCTATATTGTTTTGGGAAACAATAGGATCCCTGACCAACAAAAAGAGAAGAAACCCATAACGAAGACTATAACTTTCATTTAAAATTAAAAGCTGTCATTTACCGATGCAGGATCTCTCCCTTCACAATCCAGTTTTCCCATTTTACATTTTAAAATGTACATCTATATTAATTCTTTGAGAATTGCATACATTGTATTTGATCATATTTATTCCTTCTCACAGCTTCTACCAAATTCAATCCCTGTTCCATACCCATCCTACTTTGTATCTAACTTTTATATATATAATTTGCTTACATCATAGTAGATTTCCATATGGCTTTTTCATATATCCTTAGGGTTGGTTAATCTCCCTTTACTTGCTTCCTCCCCTAACCAATACCTAAGCCTTTTTCTCACCTTAGACAGAAGGATTGACTCTCTTTCTTTCGCTTTTTCTTGCTATTGACAGGGTAATATTCCTTAAGTATTATACTTAGCATTCAGCGATAATGGTGTGCTTTGTTTATGTCATGTTATAAAACCTACTGTTTCAAGGAACAGTTTTCTAGGTTTTCAGTATTTGCTCTGATTCCAAGCAGTTCTGGCTTTTCCATCACCTTAGCAATTACCTATGCTACTCCTCCAGCTCTTTAACAACTCCCTTAAGTCACAATCAAACACCGCGACTGAATGGAATCGGTGATTACATTTGCTCCCTTGACCAATGCACACGTTCTATCGCCATGCTTTAAAAGTAACAATGACAACTGAAGACGACAAAAGATATAAAATGTTAAGGCCAGGTCAGCACTTACAGGTTCCTGCTGATATAATATGGAGTTTTTGAAATAATTTCTCCTTTCTTCTGACATTTGGCATGTCTGAAGCATTATGGCACATAGATAATGAATGTTCAATAAATGCTTATTTATTTATAAATAATAATAATAAATAAATAATAAAAGAAATACTTATTATAAAAATGAGTTTATTGCCCAAAGACTTCAAAGCTGGTTTAAATTAGTGTCCATGGGTGATGATAATGTAATATCCTGAGTTTTCATTGTTATATTATGGACATTTTAGTTTCTTCTTTTTTTTCTTTTGAATCCAAGTGCAGTCAGTAGTGAGGTGGGGAAAAGAGAGGTTCAGTGTGTAAGTGGCGGGGAACAATCAATTGGGGTAACTCGCTACCTGCAGACCGGCCCGACATCCCTATTTCTTAATTGAAAACATTGAGTCATTGGAAGATTCCATCTTGTGTTTGTGTTCCCATAATTCTCATAGAAAGGGGTGTTTTATCTCTTGGGTAGTTTTTCAACATTTATCCTCTCTGTAGCACTTTTAATTTCTCTTACTCTGCTGCTTGTCTTCTTTACCAGATTTGGGTGTGTTCCTTCAAAAAAATAAAAACCTACACTGGGGCTGCATCTGTGCTTTCAGTGACATTGCTAGCGTTTTCAAGCACTGGCTTTTAAATGGCTTTGTTCATTATCTATCATTCAACACAACTGTGGCCTTAGGCTGTTTCCGGGATTGTGGCTTTTTAATACTTACGTGAATTTATGCTTTATTTTGAATTTCAGAGATATTTGCTGTAGTGTATTTTTATTCAACTTTTTACTATTAAACAAACAAATGAAAAAGCTCTGCAATGCATACACTCCCACTGTCCTCTGAAGAAAGATTGGTCTAAGCCACCTTGTCTCACTCCTCTTAAATTTCCCTCCATTTTTATCCACCTCTGTCTTTCATCAGATAGTTTCTATTCCTTTCTCACCCTGCAATGCTACCTTAAGACTATCAGTGATCTCCAGTCAGTCCACTCAGGAGTTTTCTCTATTCCTGTCCCCTGAGACTCTTCATAGTGCCAGCCTTTTACCCATAAAAATGTTCTCTTTCATTAACTACTCCAGTGTATGGCGCTTGCATGAGTCAAAATTTCTCAGATTCAACTCAGGACTTGATAAATATGAGCCATCTGAGAAGTAAGGAGTAAACGCTGCTCACAGTCATAGTTCCTGGGGTCATTGTTTAAGACAATAGAGCAGAAAGAAGCAGTGGCTTAATAGGTCCTGCACCAGGAGATGCATGACTCGGATCTTCTTTGGCCAGTGGTTTTTCTGTCTCTCTCCAGTTCCTAGTTTCCCCAAATGTCTCTGATAAGATGTCAAATAGGTTTCAGTAATCACATAGGAAATTTTTAGTCAAGAGAAAGTTTGTATTAGCAAGAAGCTTGTTTGCTGTGTAGATGCCACGTTGGACTCTAATACCTTAAGTTAACTGATGAGTCCTGTACTCTGTGCCCCTGGCCCGAGCCAGCTGCCTAATACAGACAGAAGGGGCAGCATGTGACTTAGAGGGATGAGAACACCAGAAAAGGCCAACAGTTTCCAAACACCCGCCCTAGCTCTATGTGAGCTGAAGTGAAATTTTATAGGAAAATCATCCTCAATCAATTATGTTCAAATGGTGGTGATTCCTCTACCTCTGGGGACATTTGGCAATGTCTAGACCTAGAGATAGTTTGCATTGTTACATATCACACAGAGAATATTGCTCATGGCTAGATAATGGAGATTCTTCCAAACATCTTAAAAAGTACATTTCAGTCCTGAACAAAAAGATTTATCTAGTTTAAAATAGCTACAGTGCCAATGTTGAGCTTTGCGTTCTGGATTGTCTGTGAAGTGGGCTGTAAGCAAGAATGATTTGTTTCTAAAGCACGGTGAGCCAACAGGCTCTTTCCAAGCACAGAGCACAGAGCATCTTAACAGCTCACTCTATTTCTACCTCCTTCACGGGGACACCTTTGACATATGAATGGTGGTCCAGACAGGCTCATTTCCTGGCCCATGTTCTTTTCAAGATCATCTGCTCCAAACCAATGAGCTATAGACATTCAATCACAGGTGACTGAAAGGTGACACACAGGTGTCACTGGTGACACGATCCAATTAGAGAAAGTACAAGGCAGAAAATGGAAGCCACTTGTTCCTGTGGCAGATGTAATGGAATTGTTAGAGTGGACAGCAATGAAGGTAGGGGTTGCCTGAGGTGCAAGTGACTTAGACTGTTGGATGTGAGGCCACAGCCCAGTTTCAAGAAAGTGGGATGATATAAGGTCAGCTGGGTCTACAGAGTGCAGCCACTCCCAAGTCAGTCAGCATCTAGTTAAAGCAAACTATGGCAGGGCTCTTCATGGTGATAACCCCAGCCAGGTGAACTTAGTCTTTACCAGATTACATCTTAGCATACACCCTATTTATTATACCCTCCAGGCCATGAATAAGCCATCTCTCCTGTCTGCTACAGCTTCTACCCCATTAGACATTTCTTCCCCTTTTCTTCACCTACTGTTCCTTTTCATAACAGCCTCCTATAAAAAAAATGTGGGATTTTAAACTTTTTTGACTAGAGCAATATGGCTGACATTTTATATTGTTATCATTAATATATTGTCTCTTTCCAACATCAAGCTTCAATAAAAAGATGTATTCCTATAATTTACAGAGTTACTATTTTAAGAACTATTAGCTGTTTTGCATTTTCTTCACCTTATTTTAGGAAGAAGACAACTGAAATCTAGAGGGAGAAAATTATCCACCCAGTGGAAAACAGAACCAACAAAAATTCGGTTTTTGTTGTCTGCCTTGTTATTATTCATTTTCTGGAATGGATTATCTATCTATATCTGTATAATCTCAGCCCATCAGCCAGCTAGCCATACACACATTCACACTGCAAATTTTAAAATAAAAAGTATAAGATCTCTTTCACTTCTATTCACTAGTCCCTGCCCCAAATCTAATAGCAACTTCCTTCGCCAGTTATTATGCATCATTCCATGAAAATGTATGAAGTTATGGGTAAATCTCCATGTATCATCATTGTGCCATATCCTGCAGGCCAGTACCCCCCTTGTGGCTACCACAGCTTCTATTGCTCAAGACCAGACAGGACAAAAAACATGACACATTTGTGCCGTTGAAGGAACATTCGGTGACTCAGATAGACACAAATTGTTCCGTGTACCTTTCATCCTCATTACCAGGTACCTGTGCCAGCATCAAGTGGTGACATTCTAGTTTAGCACTACTCTGAATGGATGCAATGAGAATCTTAAATACAAACACCAAAAAGAAAAAAGGATTGAGTTAAGGTTTATCGTCTCTTAATCAAATATCCTTTCTGCTTTTCTGTAAATATTATTATTTTTTGGTCCAATGAGTGCTATCAAAAACACGCAAGTTGAATTTCTTCCAAATCACCAATTAATCACCAGATCTTTATACTTAAGGTCAAAATTCACCAAATTTATAAAATCTCCAGATAGAGTCTAAGAGGTGAGAGCTAAGGACCCTCACCATTTCCACTGGCTAGATTAGGCTGAGCACAATCAAGGCTGTAGGTATGAGATGCAAACTGGCTTCTTGTGGCTTTGCCATTTACAAGAACCAGTGTTCAAATAAATCAGGAATACATTTCTCTTGGCTTTTAAAGAGGCCTTTAAATAGTGACTCTATCCCTCCTAAGGTTTTTGTCTGGGTTGCCTGAAAATGGGCAATTTTCACAAATTTGCTTTGGCACCCATGGCATGAGCTTTTATTGAAAGTCACAGTTGTTTTAGTGGGCACTGCAGTTTGCCAGCAGATCTCAGCAGGGGCCTCCCAGCCAATTCCATGACAAGTATGTCCACCCAAAGCATGACGAGCAGCGTGAAGAGTGCCCTGTCCCCTGGTGCACGGTTCTCCTGAAAACAACCACTCTATTTACATGTTCAGCTTAGGAGTACAAGTGTATATGTAAGCAGCATTTCTGAAGCCAAACATTTTTCTAGATTGAAGGCTCTTCTGATTATTTCCCTGTAAATATAACAGTGTTTCCTGGTTTCCCATCCAATCGCTAAGGCAACAGTTGGTGTCATGTCACATCGGTAAGGCTGCAATGAGGTAGACTGATTGGGAATACACATTTTCCAGAGACGAAACAAAATGGAGCCCAAATTTGATTTTCAAAACGCCCTTGAGTAGCCATAAGGACTAGTTACTTCCTAAGAATGTTTGAGGGAGGGGGTTAAGGCAGGGTTTCCTTGTTTTAACTTTAGGTGTCCTGAAACTAACTCTGTAGACCAGGCTGGACTTGAACTCACAGAGATCCTCCTGCCTCTGCCTCCCGAGTGCTGGGATCAAAGGCATGCACCACCACTGCCTGGCTCCTACGAATATTCTAAGTAAATATGCCGATGTACTTACAAGTCATTAGGTCAATTAAATGGGCTTCAACTGAGGTTTAAAAGCTCATTGGCCCAAGATTAGATGCTATCCATTTGCCCCATTTTCCCATTTACCACTGTGTTTTATTACTTTATATGATTGGAAAGCTTGTCACAATTTTACTTTATGAAACCCTTAAGACTTTGTTTATTAATGGCTGGACTGTGAAACACTGCAATTCTCATTTTAAAAGTTAGCCTAAACTCTGAGACAGTTATTTCATATTTTAAAACAAACTTCTTAGTAAACTTTTGCCACAAATCCTTAGAACTAATTCATAGCAAAAGTTTAAAAAAATGTACACGAGAATAAGTTTTATTATACTCTCTGGTGGAGGATAAAAAGTCTTATACCAACCAGAACGAAAAAGAAACCTGTTATTTCACAATCTTCACCTTCTGTTAAATTCTGCCAGCTTCAACGTTTTTCCTTTGAATTCCCCTGGGTCAGACGGTGCTCTTAAACCTCAAGATTATAAAAATGAAAAACATTTCCAAAACTGCAAGGGTAAAGTCTCAACCTTCTCTTGAAAATATTGCTCCTGAGGCCAGGCTTTATTCTCCAGGCGGCATGAAAGCCACAAAGTCACAGCAGGCAAGATTCAAGTTCAGGGAGAGCATGACCTGTGATGCCACTCTGTCCATGGAAAAACACCACTCTGGAAAGAACTCACCCAACAGCCACCCAATCATGTGTGCTCTTTCCCATTTCCACTGAAGAGGCCAAGATAGACTACTTTCCCATTTTCTCTTCCACCACAGGATAGGCCTGTCTCCAGTGTCTAACTAAAGTGCACAGGAAAATGTAAATACAGTGGGCCTTTACCGAGTATAGGAATAGCCTGAGAATTTGGTTAACATGCAAAACCCGACTAGCTGATTGGGGTCAGGCCTGGAACCCTGCATCTTAATAATTTTATAGGTAAAAGTGGCTTCTGAGATCTCTGAGAACACAGCTTCAGTAGTGAAATGTTAAGACTACTGGCAAGCTTGTTCCTTCTGGAGATGTACAGGAACATGGAGAATAAAACTGCTTCCCACCCTCCCCTCCTCTGGCTTTGGAATGGGACTGAAGAAGGATGTGAGAGTCAGACTGTGCCAGTGTGTGAGAGGTGGTGGAAGCAGGAACATGCCAAGTATCAGAGAAGAAAAGAAGGTATCTAGGACTTTGCTGATGTCATCATGTCTCTGAAGTCACAATCTTGGCATCTCCCATTTCTAGACTTCTTGTTGTATATATCTTTAATGGAATCACTTTATTCTAATCATTATCTTAATAGGATATTAACTATTATTATAGTTTTAATCATCATATTTATTGATTTTTAATATTTATTTAATAATCATATTACTAACAATTTATAGCAATTCTTATCAATTGCAAGAACTAAGCAGATCAGATTAAAACTAGGCTTGTAATCAGTCAGTCAGATAGCAGATAGCAGATATGGGCATCTTGTACTGAGCCTTAGGATGCTAGTTCTGTGGCTGTGGCCTCACAGGATCAGAAAACATTCATTCATATGTAGCTGGCACAATTTTTCTTAAGACCTTGGCAATCTGCTTTTTAACAATTAGCACAAAAATGTAGAAAAGAAGAGTGGAGATAAAACATGAAGAGTTTCTCTTATTTTTATTCTCTTTAAGCTGTTCTGAGAAATGAAAAAAACAAATGATTTCCCATGGTTGAACTCATAAACTTCGTCAGTGAATTTGATATCCCAAGGCATCTTTGGATATTTAATATCGAAGATATGTGTGGTGGGATGCTTGGAAGAAGTTTTTGTTATTTTGGTTTCTTTAAAAATGCAAAATGGTCTTTGATCTAGGTTTCTGTTCCTGTCCTAGGTGTGTTGGATGATTATGACTTTGATTTGGAATGCTCTATGCCGGTGGCTATCATTTGGTTGGGTGCAGCTGTTTTGCCATGTGTAGCTTGTTCTTGGGATTATGTGCCACTTGGATTTATTGGAACTTTTTTCTTAGAGTATATAAGATTTAAAGCCCTGAGAGCCAGGGTGGGTTGTTGGTTGGTTCATCTGTCATTGGTTCATTGATTATTGCACAGAACAACATCTGTTTGAGAGATTGGGTTTGCAGATAGCGAGCTGAGATGCTAGTCTGACTCACTGTCAGCTCCTCCTTCCCAAGCTTAGGACAGCCTAAAGGACTGTAAAGATTTTTACCTTTCTCTCTTTCTCTATCAAGGCTGCCTGCAGAAGTAGTGAAGATTTCTTTCTGTCCTTCCTTTCTCTTTCTCTAAATTGAGGGTAAAATATTATAGTTGTTGTAGTTGTGCACCCACAGTGTCACTCAGCAAAGAGACAGGAGGCGTTCTCATAGATTCAAAATCAGCCAGATCTCAGCAGAGGAAACCACCTGTCATAGCAAGTGCCATACTGGACAGCAGAATCCTGAATGTCTGACCTCAGGGGTTTTTATTGATTCCTAAGTTCCTCGGGTGTTCTGTTGATACCAAATGCAGACCACAAGCAATCAAACATCTTTTACATAAAGCTAACACCTGTACACAATACAAATACCAAGGCCTAGGCAGCTCTTTTCCCAACAGTGCACAAGACCACCATTTTGAACATAACTAAAAATAAACTTCTGCATCAGACATGGGTTACAGAACTGCCAATTCTATGAGACAGCAAATTAGCTAATGTGTATGTTAAGTGTTGCATTTGTTTCTTCTAACACTGAACAAACCACCAGAGGATGTAGCTTTGTCAACAATGCATTTAAAACCCTTTTCACATTTTCCTGAATGTATTTTACCCATAAATAGTGAATATATAGTTCTGTCCAAATTGTTGATAGTTACAGTTCTAGCATCTCAGTTTTCTCAGTCTCATTAGTTAGTTTACATTATCATCTGCGAAAGCAAATAACAGTAGCTTGAGTTATATAGAAACATATCGAAACTCATTTAACAGTCTGAGCGTAAATAGTTCAGGAAAGTGATGAAATCTTACAGTATTAGATCTGTAAGCTTTCTATCCTGCACCTTTTTGCTCTGCTATCATGTGCCTTCCTCCTCGAGGTCCACCATAGCTACTTAAGCTCCCACCATCATACTATGTGCATCCAAAAGGAGAAAAGAATAGATGATAAAGGAAATTGATAAAGGAAATGACGATCGCACTGGGGACACGTGATCTACATCGTATTCACTAGTCAGCTGTTTCTGGAAGGTTGCACAATTATGACTAAAAAAAAAAACTGCAGGTGTTTAATTCACATTGGGATATAATTCCTTCTCTTTTTAATACCTCTAATTCCCCAACAGAATGCAGCTTTATGAAGAAATTCTATACTGATTCCACATTATAATTCTTTCCCCCTTTTCCAATAATTCTGGCTCTGTTCTATTTAGTTTGGTGCCTTATTACATTCTGGTCCACAAAATTCTGGTTAGTCAAATGCTACTAATAACTTAATAACTGTGATAATAAAGCTTTAAGCACTCTTTCAGAGCATTTTGTAGAAGAGTACCCAGAAAAGGCCTGACTAATGATCACCCTGAGAGAAAGACACATCTAGTGAAATGTTATTCTGAGACCTTTCATTTCCTGTGTGCCAGGAGCTGAAGGGAAGAAAGAGTCTCTGGATGTGTGGGTTTAGTCTGCCTACTGAGGATCAAGACAAAGTAAAACTTACTCTGAAAAAGGCCCATTTCTGTCACTTTGACCTAGGTCAGCCACTCTGACCTAGCTACCATGACCTTGTATTTGAGCTCAGTGGGGGAAAGAGATCAATGAACATAAAAAGAATGAAAACAGAATGAAGGAGATCTTTGAAATTACACAGCACTGCTATATTTGTGTTAAATTCTTCCATGGTGATGTAAACAGATGTTTTTACTAAAGGTGACAGTATAACTCTTGGTTTAGATAACTTGTCCTTGGTGTATGGCATTGTCATTTTGTCCCAAGAACAGTAAGTATGATGGTGTGGACGACTCTGGGCTGTATCACTGAGAGAGCATCTGCTTTGTTCATTATTGTGGCAATAGTGATTTGGAGCAAAATAGGGGGAAAAAAAAAGAAGATTTGGCTGCAAAAGACAGCGAGAGTTTCCTGGGAACTCTTGGGACTACTTTGGCAGAAGTTGAAGGTTTCTGGCTTGTCTACAAAGCAGATGGAGTGCTTCCAGAAGAACGCTTATTTGCGATTGTCCATTTTCCTCTGGCTGTGACTATTAGAAGACTTGACTTTATTTTTATTTAGTCGGTAGTCCAGATGGTTCCGTATTTCCCAGTGGTTGTCGAATGGGTATGGGTCAAAGTGAGGCCATCTCACTGCGTTCTCTGGTGGTGCCTAGTGCTTCACACTTTCCTCTTCTTCTTGTCCAAAACAAGCCACAAGTTAAGGAAGGTGCAGAGTGAGATCAAGGATGACATGCTCAGTAGGAGAAGCAGAGTATTTCCTGAGAGACAAGTAGCAAGCAGTCATGGAACTTAACCAGCTAGCCGTAAATGTCATATGCTCAACCTGCAAATACTGGTCAACATGATTTCTAGAATCAAACAGAAGTTAAAATTTCCACCTCATTTGGTGCTGGCAACTACACTGATTGCTCTCTTTCCTATCTAAGAGCAGTTCTTCGTGACCTCTTCATATACTGAGTGTGCTTGTAACACATGGCTAACAGCTGAAGAACACGAGGAAGATAATAAGCATGTTAGTCTACACCACGAAAATATGTTTGATGTTGAGCAGAAATATTTTCTGTAAGGTATTTTCTGTTTTCCTCTAGGATGACTACCTACTGACAGGAAAACATGTGAACATAATATTTGAAGCCACTCACCAGCTTTGCTTTAAGGCTATATTCTATATGAATATATATTTAATTTTATCTGCTCCAATTTATTTTTTACATGCCTTTTATGTTAAAATTTTTAGACAATATTTTTATTGTACTTTCCCTTCCCTTAACATCTTCCAGACCCTTCTCACATCCTTACCTACTCAATTTCCTGTCCTTTCTTCCTCTCTCTTTCTCTCTCTCTCTCAAAACCAATAAAACAAAATGAAAATAAAATAAAAAACAAGCTCCATTCTCCAACATTTGTAAGCAGCACCTGCAGGTTCTGTTACATATTTCTGCTTTACTGCTCTTCCCAGGCCCAGCACCCTCGCTTTGCTCGTTGCTTTCCAATAGAAATCTTAGTAGGGGCCATTTCCATTTTAGAATTTATCATCCAAGCAACTCCAGTGAGATCCATTCTTTAAGGACACAGCCTATGATCAACTGTAAAAAAAATGTGTAAAGTGTTCACAAATGAGAGGTATTTAGTATATTATCCTTCTCACTGGTAAATTCACCATCTTTCAAGGGCTTTCCACATCCTAAGCCAAAAGAGCAACAGTGCGAACTTTAGACTTCAAGAAAAGAATTCTGGGAGATCTCTTTGCATAGATCTTCTTTTTTGAATGTTTTCCTAAAATTGTCACATATGCTCTGAACAGTAGTTGCAAACACAAATATCTTCTTTTCAAATCCTCTGGTATTAAAATAGCCTAAATTGTATCATCTAATCCTGGAAATATATAGCTGAACCAGCCACTGATGTATTGCTGTGCATTGAAGTGACCTGATTTTTGTTGGAAAGGAAGCTTATATAATAAATTCAATCATCCAACAGCCAAGCAAGGACTATTAATGACTTACTGTTACTGATGAATGTTAAAGCACAGGAAAGGTTAAAATTTCCGATACAGGAACTCCTCCTCTCCAGCACAGTCTTTGATTCCTTGTATCGGGTTATGTTTCCTACTCTGGATCAATATTTCTTCCTGAACTACCTTTCTCTGCTATGCTCTATGGTTTTGCTAATTCCTCCTTTCTTGGGCATTAGTTAGGTACTACATTTGGTGCTTTAGGACTAGGAGGTTTCATCTACTTTGTGTTCTTGAACTTCCCTGAATATTGGCTGCTCTGCAAGAAGTGATTGTCAAGACAGAGACAGTGTCTCTTTGATGTGATAGCCTGAAGGTCTGGATCCTCACTCAAGTCAGGTGCTGACATCCTAACTGAACGAATAATGAAGTGGGACCCTTTGGGGCAGCAGGGTCCTCATACAATGTAGTCATTGTCATTATAAATATGACTGGGGCTGGAGAAACAGCCCAGCAATTAAGAGCATTGCCTGCCCTTCTGGAGGACCTGAGTCTGGATCCTAGTATTCATGTTCAGGAGCTCACAGCTGCCTGTAACTCCAGCTCTGAGGGAACCTGACACTCTCTTCTGGCCTCTGTAAGCACCTGAACACAATTCACATACTAACATACACACACGGACACACAAACACACATAATTTCTTTAAATAAATAAGCCTCATAGCACTTGTTTCTACTTTCCACCATGTGAAAATGCAATGGGAAGACAGACTTTAGAAGGGTCTTAGCAGAGCCCAATCATGAATGCTGAGCATAGGAGACAGGGTACCTGATTTTCGTCCTTGGCCGGAAGCCAGAACTGTCCTTAACTCTGTAATTGGCCAGAGGCAGGAAATGAGAGAAGGGGGCTCTGGCTCTTTGCTGTGGATTCTTGTTATCTTTCTTTTACTTTTACACTGCCGGAGTGAGTGTAGCTGTTTGTGAGGTTATTTGTGAAAATGTGACCCTAACGAAAAGGCTTATGGAGACCTCATGTGTGGGCTGACTGCATGCCCACGGCTTGACTAGTTCAGCACCCATATCTCAACTCATAAATGCCTCAGTAATCCCCAGTAGGGGGCATCTCTAGGTCCACTTAATCTATGTACAGGAATAGAAAAGCTTCTGGCATGCTGGAGCCCTACCTGCTCGCTTTGTATTAAATATGTATCTAAAAACCTATAAACTCTTTGCTAAAACCACCCTCCCCCATGGTCCACAAAAAGCCTTCTTCAAATTTGTGAAATGGGAACCCGGAGCAACTGACTCAGTGGAAGTTCTGTGTGAGCGTGGGTTCTGGAGCCTAACTCCTTGACTAAGCCCACCCGAGATGAAACAGTCCCTGTCTTTCCCAAGGGGCCTACTGTGGGAGCTACTTTTTGGTTACTGTGATAAAACAACATGACCAAAGAAGCTTAGAATAATAAGTTGATTTGGGCATACGGTTCCAAAAGGATAAGTGTCTGTCACGGTGGGGAAGCAGGGCAGCAACCAGCAGTCACTTCAGCTGGA
The DNA here is from genome assembly GCA_026225945.1 of Cricetomys ansorgei. Lineage (NCBI taxonomy): Eukaryota > Metazoa > Chordata > Mammalia > Rodentia > Nesomyidae > Cricetomys > Cricetomys ansorgei. The sequence goes on from JAMJFZ010000242.1 coordinate 9,065,751, forward strand.
GCAGGGTAGGAGTGCTCATGTCCTTGGCGGTAAGCACCAACCAATGAGAATCATGAAAACAGCATGAGATTTTGAAACTTTAAAGCGTTTCTACAGAAAGGCCACACCTCTTAGACCACTCCAAACAGCGCCACCAACTGGGGACCGAGTATTCAAATACGTGAGTCTACGGGGGCATTCTCATTCAAACACCACACGTGCTCTTCCCAATTTCAGATTGTTCTCTGAGTGGGAAAAATGATAACTGTAAGAAATGGAAGTTGTGAAGACTATGTCACAATGTGTGACAAGCCTTCTAATAAGAATTCGATTCTAAAGACAGACTCTGAAATGAGTGGATGTCGTCACTATAACTGTGTGAAAACATGCCCATGAAAAGAAAGTATAATTGCATTAAAGTCATGAATAGTTAGTTTCTCTATATTTCTATTCAACTGTTTCTGCTGTTTTCTAAATTAAAGTACTTTAAAAAAAAGATATTTATGACTTAATGAGCTAATTACTATGCATTATAGATGACTAAATACTATGCATTATAGGAGCGTGCTGAAGCATTGCAATTGAAAGTTGCTAAGGGCAGAAACCAGCATAGACTGAGATTCCACTTAGTATGAAAGACTAAAATGAAGTGACTTTCCAATCCAATAAAGAATGTTTCTTTTGCTGAACTCTTTTTGCCCAGTAGAATTCAGATAGCAGCATTATCTCACAAGCCAGCGGTTCTCAACCATCTTAATGCTGTGACCATTTAATACAGTTCCATGTTGTGGTGACCCCAACCATAAAATTATTTCTGTTGCTACTTTATAATTGTAATTTTGCTTCTGTTGTGAATTGTAATGTAAATATCTGATATATAGGTGGTCTCAGGCAACCCCCTGTAAAAGGGTCATTTGACCCCACAAAGGAGTCAAGACCCACAGGTTAAAAACCATTGTCGCAAGTGGAGGAAGATACACATGTAAGCTGCAGTGTGTCCTCCCAGCAAGGAACGCAAGTACATATCAACACATGAATACAGGAGTTTAATTTTCGCATAGAATATCCAAAGGATTGGAGCCACACGCAGAAGAAACATAAGTGGAAAAGAAGCAAACAACTATACAAAGGAGCATTTGAGAGAGGAAATACTGTGTCAGGCCTTGGCTCAAAGAAAACAGTCTTTTGATCAAGGGAAGTGTTCTAGGCATCTATTAAATGCATTTGTCACAAAAATAAAGCCCAGCTGTTGAAGATTAACATTTGTAATTTGAATTTGAAGGGAAGGAATGTAGAAGGTAAATATACATTGTTAAACAAAACCTATGCTCTCAGGAAAAGAAAAGTTCTTCTGAGTGAATGGGAGCACAGGTGAGCTTACGCCCTGTACCACAGAGGACAGTGAGAAGTATAAGACTCTATTGACACAGAGGCAATCTGCTTGAGAGAAAAGCCTACCCTCCCACAGATAAAATGTCAGTCTCCACTGAATAAAAACAACTAAAGAAAGCATATATCTATGGTGAAGTACCCTAAAATCTAGTAATCAAAATAATTTTAAAAGCTTGATTTAGATAAACTAAGCTGTTTGTCTACTTTACAAATTTGTCAGATGCTTCAACATAGAGCTGAGATTTGCTAATTGTCAGTACTGCTGGCATTTAATGAATGTAGAAGCATATGTTTAAAGAAGTGTGGTTGAGAAACACTGGACTGACAAGTTTAGTTTACGTAGTAAGAGTCATGCATGTGGACATAAACTAGTAGGAATTCTTTTAGATGCCAGCGAAAGAAATCTGGGTCTGTGACAAGCACACACAAGGACTGTCCAGTTCAGAGTATGTTGCCTTTCGGTAAACACTATTTTTGGAAGTTATTCTATATAATAAAATAAGCATTACTCATGTCCAGCTATTGCAATATAAATGTCAACTCAATAAAATGAAGTGTGATACTTCATTTCAAATGCTCAGTACTCACACATGACTAGTGGCTACTGTATTGTTCAGTGCCTTGTGGGATGATTTCATTGTCAAGGCAAATTCTCTTGGAACTGGTGTGGGGCACAGCAGTTATCTTGGATTTCAGAAGCAGCAAGAGTTTAAAGTGGTAACAAGACCTGAGCATAGAGCTACAAGCTACAGCGTGAAGAGAGGCCAGGGAATGGCTAAGTTGGTACAAGAATGTTGAGAATTTTTTCAAACACAAATATGTCACATGCAGGCAGAACTGCTCCACTCTATGCATCTGGTCTTCAACCTTGTTCATCACACACAGCCGTGGTCCAGACATCTAGGGTATACATGTCAGTGTCGTCCTCAGTAGACAGAAGGAAGAGTAGAGATCGGAATTTCAACAGCGGTATCTGGGAATAGAATCTGAGAGCCACTCTGCCAAGCCCCTTCACCCATCAAACCCACAAAGACAAGTCACCACTGAGGTGTTTTAGGCAATTCTTGTCTAAAGCAATCGAAGGAGACCTCTGTTAATCCTAACATTCTCTCAGTCTTACAAGGGACACGAACTTCATGTATATGAAAAAGTAAAACCAACAAAAAGCATCAGTTTATTTTCCATCATTCTGATATCCTAATACTTTCTCAGGCAATAAGAAGAATAAAGAGAGGACCCAGCTATACTCTCTTGCAGTTAGCCATTTCAGAAAAGTCTTCAATTTAAGAGACCCAGGGATTGCTTTTGTTTTTATGAGGTTGGAATTTCTTGATTGCCACAGAGAGATAGATTGTGAAATGTCCCTTAGTAACATTTGGTCACTGCCAATTCTTTGCTACCACTTCAGCCATGTAAGGAGTGGAAGGGACCTTCCCACAGACTCTACATTTGAATCAGACATTCCACCGAGGACAGGACAGAAGCAAATGTGTCAAACTTGTTGATACCGGAAAGGTCGCTAAGTTGCTGGGAGGGAACAAGAACGACCTGCCTGTTCTTTATTTTTCAAAGACCAATAACATTCACCATATTAAACAGGAATGTGATGTTTATTTGTGGATTTAAAAAAAAAAGCCTTTGGTCAGCCTTGCAAATAATAAAAATGTCCAACATTAATGGAATACCAAAATAACGATGGCATTTCCTCATGGAGCATAATGATTTCCTCAGAACAGATTCGCCGCGTCCACTCTGAGCAGTTTCTTCCTCTGTAGTAACATCTGTGAACAAGTTTACCACTTGGAAAAATGAGGAGCTAATAACTATGTCCAGTCATGGGTGGGCACAGGTGCTTCACCAGCTTCAAAAACACATCCCAGTTCCAATAAGTGGGCTATTTCTAACTGACCCCCTGAGACTTCCAGTCACACTGTGCATTTGGCCTGGGAGAAGAGACTCATTGGCAGAAGAGCCAGCAGCGTCATCCACAGGGACTGACTTTACTGGCAGAATGCATTCCCTGAACATATTGACTCTCTAAACACAGAACATGGGCCCACAGTTTATTAAAAGCAATTGTGTGTCTCCTTCGTCTAGCCAAACATTTGGTTTGTTACACAACCCTCCAGGGCCAAGCTTCAGGCCTGCTCCTTTTAAGTAAAGTTGTTCCCCACCAGCCCAATTTATAACAAACCTCTGATATCCTTTTTTGTGATCCTTCTCTGGAATGTTCAGTGGACACGTAATCATGAACAACCTTGTGAAAAGTGCTTTTACCATTTGCAATGAGTGCTTATTTAAGCTTTCTATCTCCTTGATAGTGTTTTATCATTTACCTATAAATGGTTTTTATACTTTTTGAGGACAAGAACTGCTATTTACTACTTGTTTAATTTTCAGAGCAGATTTGGAGCTTACTAAGGAAAGGTTTAATATGGTTTTAACTATGGCATGGGGGAGAGGCAGGAAAAGGACAGCTGTATACACTTGAGGAGGGTGTGTAAGTACCATTTAAGTGTCTTAACAATAACTGTATACACATGAGTTAGGTGGCTTCAAAGTTCCATTGTTCAAAGATGTAAAATGCTTACATGTGATTATTTTTACCTAAGGAAATTTCTTCATGAAACAAGATTAGAGGATGGTTTATGAGGTCTTTGTATAGGCTTGCAGGCTGATAAGGCCAAACCATAGGTCTAAAAAGGTCATCAGGAAGTCACGGTATTAGTTTTGGCCATCGCTTTCTTCATCAGATTGTGAGACTGGCCCAGAAAATCAACTTGTGCCCTTTGCAGGAGTTTTGGTCTCAGCCAGCCAGACTCTGGGGTATGCGCGCGCGCGTGTGTGTGTGTGTGTGTGTGTGTGTGTGTGTGTATGTTTGGTTTTTTTGTTGTTTGTTTTACCAGGCCTCACTTTCTCTCTCTGAGATTTCAATCCCTTAAGGACTGAGATGACTGAAGTTCCATTTTCTGAAAATCAGGCTAAACAGGGATTTATAGGTTGCCTATCCAGAGATGAAAAGTTTCAGCTTGCTGATGTCAGGTACACAGGAGAAAGTATGGACTTGGAGACGGAAGGATCATTATCTGACTGCAACCATCATGTCATAAAAAGATAAAGCATACAGTGAACTGTAAAATAAAGCATACATATGTAGGATGCACAATCCTAAAGTAAGGTAAGATAATCACAAGATAAGAACCTCAGAGCAGAGTGACTGTTTTTTTAAACACGAGAACCACGGGACTAGCAAATCATTAAAATTTAAGGTAGAACCTCATACTAGCTTTATTTGGGTATTCAGATCTTGGAAAACTGAAGAGACTTTACCCAAATCCTCAAGTGTGTATACTCTGTATTTCATTTTAATACTGGCTCAGTTTCCTCCTTGTGATGCTGTCAAATGTCAATCATGATCCCTCCAATTTTATAGACTGGCTGAAAGACCAATTTATTTCTTGTTTCCTTAAGAACAGTTTATAAGAAATGGGTTTTATTATATTATATTTTTATTTATATGATATTATATTTTGTATTACTGTCAAACGTTTAAAAATTTCAATTTATATGTAAAGTACTATAGAGAAAGAAAAGACGTCAAGTAGTGTCAGCCAGCTGTGAACCTTATGCAGTACAACACCAACACACCAGGCAAGATGTACGCAGTGTTGCAATACTGCTATGGGGCAACCATTTGCTAATTGGCTTGGAGTTTGTTCTAATGGAGGGATTTCAAGTCTGGTGCTATAAACAGGATCAAAAATTCAAGGCTGGAGATGCCATAGTCCTTGGCCAAGAAATTACCACTGTTGTTTAGTTAAATTGACAGTGCATCAATTGCCTTCTAAGCACCTATATTTACACCCATAGATAAATGCTGCTCTAGGCCCTAATTGGAAAGCTTCTCCATACTATGAACAGTGGTGAATGTGGAGACTGTTGGCTGCTGAAGGTGCTGAGAATGGGGGGATGCTTGGGTTCTCAGTCCTAAAGAAGATAGTTATTCTACTTCCCTGAAGGCTCATGGAGTGTTATGGTGAGAAGGGATGTGGAATGTTATCTTCTCTGCTCAATACAAACCTTGCAATCATGAATTCACAGCAGATCCAACTTTGTGTTCTGGGTCTTTTACAAGACTGAAAATAAAAATAACCAGTCATGGATTGGGTAGGGGCTCATGGGGTCTTAATCCTGAAAGCTGAACTATCTATTATCTACTAAAAGATTTTGGGTGATGAGGAAGAGTCATTATCTTCAGATGTGTACCCACTGATGAACCCACCAGGCTCCACGGGATAATCCGTAGGTATGGTACTCAGAGAGTCCTGGCTAAACTCAGTGGGTCACAAAACAAAACATCAGCATCAGCATGTGTAGAGGATAAGAGATCCTTGTGCATGCAGATAAACACTAGAGAAGCCAGGGAAGTTAAACACACAAGCTTATCTCTTCAAACAGATAAATTTGCCTGTTTCCCATACAGAACGCTGGGAATGTATGTAGTTTACAACCTGGCGATCTTTTGCAATCTGTAGCATCAGGTTTCACTCAAATCCCCCAGAATATTATGTTTGTTTGTCTAAGACTTCCTTCCCTTTAGATCTTGGGCACTGCTTCTCAGTCCCTAAAACTCATCCCCATGAAAGATGTCACTTGTACTTTACAGCAGCCTAAGTAACTTCTATGTTATCTTAGGGCCAGGTCAATCCTGACTCCCACAGGTGTTATGTTTATCTCAGTCCTTCTCCCTAGACCCTTATCTTGAGCATTGTTTCTGAGTCAGCAGAACTCAACTTTATAGAAAAAGCCATATGTACTTTGTAAAGAATTTCAATGTAAACATGTCTTGAGTTTTGCTGTACACACAGGACAGAGTTAATTGCTGCCTGGAAACTCTTCAAAAATTGTGCTGTGCTTAAATATGGCTAAAGTAAACTGATGTCAGACTCTAGAACTTTGAACCAGCACTAACTAAATTGGGCTACACCAGATTTCCTTCTTGCCTTGGGAAAGGCACTTGTAAGGAAGAGGCCATTGACATGGGTGGGAGGAAGATAAAAAAGGGTGGGTATAAGAGAAATCCAAACTGTGTGTGTGTGTGTTTGTGTGTGTGTATGTGTTTAAATGTGTGTAATTATCAAAGAAATACACATATAATAAAAATAAGCATAACTTCTAATCTCTTATAAAATTTTTTGGTAGTAAAGTACAACTTGATTGTAATTCTGGTAGTATGAGAGAGAAGAATAATTAAGAATTTTATTTTATTGAATTTGGGGGATTGGTAGGTCTGTGAGATGTGCAGGCAGAACATATCCAGGCATAAGCAATTTGAGAGATGTGACACACTAGCTGAAGGGGGTCTACACAACCAATGGCATTCCCAACTACATTCTACCTGGGTTTTGCATCATCCAGTTAAAAATCAGACCCTTTCCATGACGATGTTTGAAGGCTGGTTATTTCATAATAGTGATGATATGCTGGTCATTGAATACATAGTATCTGGGTTCTTCTAATCTATTTTGTCTGTTCCGATATTAGATGCATCAGCCAAAATGTGTCCAATGTTTCACAAGTCAGTGACTATTGAATTTTATATTTTCAAAAGAACTCTTTCTCAAATAATATACAGATGACTAGAAAACCTGGAAGCAGTGAAAAGAATCTATATATAAATACTCAAAAGCAAAGTCTGGAACTTTGGGATTATTTTGCCTGTCCAGTAGATAGAAAGTTGTAATAATTAATCATCTCCAGTTGGGAATAGTGAGTTGTGTCTATAGTCTCAGCACTTGGAAGTGACAGCAGAAGAATCAGAAGGTCAAGGTCATCTTTGACTACAAAGTAAGTTTGAAGCCAGACTAAGCTACATTAGGCCCTGTCTCCAAAAACATTGTCTCCTCTCCCCCCAAAGCAGCCAGGTTAGAGAAGCATGTCTGTAATCCCAGCACTGTGGAGGCAGAGACAGGAGGACTGCTATAGGTTTGAGGCCAGCCTGTCTATAGTAGTTCAAGCCAGCCTGGTCTATAGAGTGAGACTCTGCCTCCAAAATAAATAAATAATATGAATTAACTGTTCTCAATTTCATTAAAAGGCAATTAACATGTCTTCAGTATATAGACAGCAGGAGAGATTTTTTTCTTTCTTTCCATTTTTTGGAGGCAGGCATTATGGATGTTTTAGTAAGAAAGATGTTATTGAATGTGCATGTGTGCATGAAATCATCAGCATAATGAAGATAGTAAACATATCTATCATCACCACAAGCTTCCTTAAGCTTTGCTATTCTGCACCTCTAACCTGAACTCACCAACCCAGGTCAGCCTGGATAATCTCTCACACTATAGTTTATTCTTCTAGAATTTTGCATAATTAAAACCACACAGTATTTATTCTTTCTGTGGCTTCTTTCACTTGGAAAAATGATTCTGTTCCTTATACTTTATTGTGGTCATTGACTGTCACTTTCCTGCTGAGTGGTGTGGGGAAAGGTATTACTCTACTCCCATACTGATGGACACTTGGGTTGCTTCCAGCTTTCATCTATTACTGATAAAGCTGTTATGGGTATTTTAGTCTTCGAATGGATGCAGTTTTTCATCTTCTGTAAATGTCTAGGAAGGATGGCTGGACCATCTGGCAGGTGTATGCTTGTCTTTGTAAGAAATCGCCTAATTGCTTTTCAAAGTAGTCGTATCATTTTATATTGTCAACAGCAGTACATGGGAGGAAGGAATCCTCTCTGCTGTTGCCAGAAACTTGAGTCTTAAACTCTGGGTATTCTACTAGATAGTTATTTTACAGTTTTTCACTTTGATTTGAATTGATTTGACTAATGATGACTAATTTTAAACATGAGCTCAGTTGTACATTTGTTACTCTTAACAGATCTTTGGTGAGCAGATGGCTGACATCATTTTTCCCACTTGAAGCACTCTAGTGGTTTTCATGCTGTTGAATTTCGAGTGTCTTTTTAAAGTTTTAGTACAGACACTGTAGTGTAGATAACTTTCAAGGGTCTTTTTAAATTCAATCTTTTTTGAGTTGTCTTCATTCTCTTTAAAAAGTTCTTTAAAAATCTAGCATTTTTAATTTTGATGGAGTATCAATTTTTTTATGTAGTGTGCTTTTCCTGGTTTTGTTCTAAAAACTTTTCCTAAAGTTAAAAAAAAGAAGATTTCATCCCATGTTTTTGTTTGTTGTTTTTCAAGGCAGGGTTTCTCTGCTGTAACTCTGGCTGTCCTGGAACTCACTGTAGACCAGGCTGACCTCAAATGAAAGCACAGAGATCGCGTGTCTCTGCTTCCCAAGTGCATACACCACCACTGCCCAGCTTTCTTATTTTTTTTTCCTGGGCATTTTTTAGTTCTAGGTTTTAAATTTGAGTTGGGTTTGTATATGATGTTCTAAGATAGGATCAAAATTTACTTGTTTGTATTTGGATACCCATTTGTTTCAGCACCATTGATTGAATAGACTATCCTTATCCATTGAATTGCCCTGAATCCTGTGGGAAATCAACTAAATATATAGATGTAGATCAATTTCTAGCCTCTACTCAATGTGTCTCTCTTTAAATCAGTATTGTTTCTTTTGTTCATCTTTTTCAAAATTGCTGTGACTGTGTTGTCTTTGAATTCCCACTTTTCAAGAACTAGCTTGTTAAAGTTTACAAAAGAGCATCTTGGCACCTTAAATTGTATGGAATCTGTAGATAAAATAAGGAGGTCTGGCAGCTTTTGAGAGGGGATAGAGTGTGAGAAAGGAAAGACAAAGGAGAGAAAGAGGAAGAGACAGACACAGAGAGGCAGAAATAGAGACAGATAGAAAGAGACAGACAGAGATTGACTCATTACTTAGCACAGGCTGGCTTCTAACTTTTATATAGCTGAGGTTTACCTTCAGCTCAAGATCTTTCTGTCTCAGCCTTGCAAGTGCTAGGATTAAAGGTGAGAATTGTCTTTCTCATAATATTTTAGGGTCTTCTGATTACAGTCAAACTCTCTCCACTATTTATGCTCTCTTTACTTTCCATCACCGATTTCCTGTGTCTTTTAATGTCTAGGTCTTTATATCTACTGTCAAATCTGTCCCTAAAATTTCTTATTATTCAAATATGTTGAAAGTTGCATTGATTTCAATGACTGACTGGTTGCTGTTAGTGGATAGAAAAACAGTTGGGTTCCTATGCTAACCCAATATCTTGCAATCTTGCTAACTCACATAATAATTCTACTTTGCCTACCCTACCGCATTTTTTTTTACAAAGATAGTTATTTTGTCTGTGATAAAATAACTTTTTTCCCCTTATGGATGTCTGTATTTTTCCTATCTTATTAAATGATTAGACTCTCAAATCTAGCAGTGAGTAAATGGGAGGGAAGCAGGCATCTCCCTCTTATTCTGCACGTTCAGGGAAATTTTTATGACAAGCTACATGTCAGTTGTACGTTTTTAATATGAATGGATTTTTAATTTTGTGAGTATGTTTCCTGACACTATTGAGTTAGCATATGCTAGATATCTTGTATATAAGCTTCTCCTCTTAAAGAATTGAATGTTTTTATGATTGTATTTAAAGTTTCCTCTTGTTTGTTTTGCTGTTTTAGTGGTTTGGAGGAGGTGTATGGAATAAGTGATGTTATAGCATTTCTTGTAGAGTTTAATATCCTTGTAAGATTTTACTCATTTCACCCCTCTGAATTTTTATGATCATTTTCATGCATTTTACTGCTATAAGGTACACAAAATATTACTGCTATCTTAATTACTTTTGTGTGTATGTATGAGTTGCAACTGTCCTCAGAAGTCACAAGAGGGCACCAAGGTTGCAGGTAGTTGGGGGCAACCATGTGGGTGCTGGGAACCAAACTCAGCTCCTCCAGAAAAGAAGCAAGGACTCAATCCATGATCCATCATTACAAACCAGTTCTTAGGTTTCAAGTAGATTTAGAAAATAATTTTTCATCTTCACATAAAGCAGTATGCACGTGCACCTTTCCCGGTGCCCTGCTTTTTACAAATGTCTGTTTCTATTGCTATTATTTTCCTTTCTGAAGGGCTTCATTAATATTTAGTGTGGTGTAGATCTGTTAATTCCCTTAGGTTTTGAATATCTCAGGAAAAAAGTCTTTATTTTACCTTTTATTTTTTGAAAACTGATTAGACACGAGATTATAAATTTTCACCTTTCCTCCTTTAGTTCTTCAAAATAGCTTCCATTATTTTTAATAAATTATTTCTTTGAAAAGTGTGATGAGAATTTTATCTGTACTTTTTTTCCCTAGCTTCTTTTGAAACTTTTATTTCTGTTACAGGTTTTTCAAATATTGGTTATGATTAATCTTTGATATTTGTTGAGCCTGTGAATTTTTAACTCTTAACAAGTTTGGAGAGTTTGGGTCATTATTTTTTCAATTTCTTTCTGCCATCTTTTCTTTGAAAGGCTATACTTCCATGTATGAAGCCACTTGACATTTTCCCATAACTCTTTCATTCTTACTTTATATATTTAATTTCTTAAGCATTGTTTCTCCTTGCATGTTTTGAAGTTCATGAAAAGTTCAAAGATTAAAGACATGTGCCACTATTTCTGACTCGATTCTTCTGTGTCTATAATATGCACTTCAGTTTTCTCTCTAGGGGAATCATCTCAAGAAGGAGCATATAGTGTCTTTGGTCCTCAGAGAGCTCATAAAAAGAGCCTTCTCTTGCTAGTAATGACAGTTTGACAGAGCCTAAGTTTTGTATTACTGTTGGGAAAACCATGTGTCCTACTTTGATTAGGATATTTCTTGTTAATATTTGGTGTACTAAGCTAATGATTAAAATGTCCCCCTTCACTCCTAAGCTAAATATTCAATGTATTGTCACCTAATCTATTAGCCTAAGAAATTCCAAGTCCTTTATTTTCTTTCATCAGTAATGTTCAGTTCAATTCTCATATAAATCAGGGAAACTCCTGTGCTAACCTTCACCTTAACCTACCCATTTTATTGAATATATTGATGCTGTTGACTTACAATGTAAATATGAAGTTTTGATATTTGTAGTCATACACCTACTGTGGTGGCTCACCTAACAGACACAGAGGCATTTTCATATGTGCAAACTCTGCCAGACCTCAGCAGAGGGAACCACCATCATGGCAAGTGCCATACTGATCCTAAGGACAGATGTGAGACCATGGTTTGATTTGTACTGCTTAGATAGTGCTCCCAAACTGAGATAAACACAAGCAATTTAATAAATTTTGCTGTTTTCAACACTCTAAGACTGATTACTAAATTTCTTTGAGGAAGTCTTAATAGTCACTTGATATTTCTGTTAAGAGTCAGCTAAGATGAGAGGATTTCTTTCAATGGACAGGACTGATATCACCACAAAAGAGAGACTGGCCTTCACTTCACCAGAACCACATACGTGCAAGATTGCAAATCCTGCAGTACCAGATAAGAGATTCTATATATTTGCGTTTCCTTGTGAGTTTTATTTACTTCTTTCCATGTCTCCTACTCTCTCTCTCTCTCTCTCCTTATTTTGTTCTCCTTCATATTTAAGAAACATACCCAAATGCAAACTTGGAAGAAAAACTCTTGACTTATTTCAAATAGCAGCTTTCTCATTTTCTTCACATTTATGTTTGTATTCGTGTGTTTGCACAGCCATAGCACACGTATGAAGGCCAAACACCAACTTACAGAATCTAGTTCTTTCCTTCCATCATGGGGATCAAACTCAGGTTATCATGCTTGGTGGTAAGTGCCTTCATCTCCATCTTGCAGGTCCTTAAATTGCATCTTTAACAGGGAAGATATGGTGCCAGTGGCCCTTGGGTCCAGGGAGAATTCAAATCATGAAGCAATAAACAAAAGAACAGAAAATCATAATCATTTTTTAAGGCCATGGCTGTTAGTTTCAGGCACTGGGCCCTGCGTCCATGGAAGTCACTCATCATCCTGTGGGTTTGTGGTTCTGAAGTTACAGGAACTCCAGCTCACCAATGCTCCGTGAATCCATCCTTCGTAAGGACACAAACAAATGGCTGTTCTATTATATGAGGAAACACCGTCTCTGGAGTAGTTTTCTTCATGTCCATAATGCAATGGACAAAAGAGACCAAAGGGGGTTGTATGTATGTAAAGAGATATGTGTGGGATCAGGAAGAGGAGGTGTTGAGAGTTAAGGACTGTGGTCCTCTGTCTTCCCAGTCTTAGACAAGAGGGCTTATGTGAATGCTGCCTCTTTCAGAGTCTAAGGCTTTGCCAAATACTGGGTAGGTCCTACTCTTCTTATTTTGTACTCCGATTGCCGGTAGTTGTTCAACTCATTTTAGGAACCCCTTTTCTTGGAGTCTTTTGTTGTTGCACTTTAGATCACAAAAAGACGTGCCAACGAGCAGGTAGATAAAGCAGATAGATGTAATCTAGCTTGAAGTAACAGTGGGTTGTATTTCATCAATGTGACTATAGCTAATGGGAATTTTGGTGTTTAAAGTGCATGGTTACCCCATTTCCTCCTTTTCTATTGCTCTTCAGAATTAAAACTAGTTCTAGACTTTCACCTTTCCAGGGGAAAACTATTTGACTAGATAGTCTGTTGGTAAATACCATAATTGCTCAGATTTGTCAATCTTTTAAAGGTCAATCTTTTAAAATTACCTTGTGATATAATTTCATTGAAATTCAGAGCTCATTTGTAATGTATCTTTAAAAAAAAATTCAGACTTGGCTTTATGTGTTAAGAACAACCAGGCTCTGAGCGCAATGGAAAATGTTCGCAACTACAGTTAAGAGAGGAACAGCAGGACTGTGGGGATGGTTCAGTGGGTAAGAGTGCACGTTGTGAATGTGTGAGGGTCTGAACTCTAATCCCCACACTTAAATATAAACCCAGGCATGGCTGGGCACCTGCAACCCCAGTGCTGTGGTGGACAGTAGGAGAATGCCTGGGGCTTGCTGCCTGTAAGCCCAGCTCACAGTCAGTGAGAGATCCTGAGACAAGGCAATGAGATGCAGCTGGTAGAACAGGGCATTCAGCATCCTCCTCTGACTGCCACATGTGCACACAGAGGAGAACACACACACACACACACACACACACACACACACACACACACACACACACACACAACACACACACACACACACACACAAAAGAACAATCAATGAAAAAAGCAATCATGAACTTGAAAGAGTGCAAAGAGGAGTATATGGGAGGGCTTGGAGGGAGGAAAGGAAAGTACGGAATTGTTGCAGACTTTTTTTGTTTTATATAAAATAATTGTTTTATGCACTGTTGAATGAGGGGCTCTCTAGAGTGTTTTGTATTGTTTTCAGATGTTGGATTTCTGTTGGGGTTGTTTAATTGGTAATGATCTGTACATGCTATCAGTAGAACACCTAAGGAGTTCCGAATCAATAAAAACCACCTGAGCTCAGACACTCAGGGTTCCACTGTAAGTACTGTGCTGGCCAGGACAGTGGTTCCTTCTGATGAGGTCTGGCAGAGTTTACAGCTATGAAAATGCCTCCTTGTCCTGTTTGCTGAGCCACCCTATCAGCTAACTACTACAAGAAATAATGCAATTGTATTATAATCTCAAAAAAAATTGTTCTCCATGCTGCTTTTCTTGAACTATTCTTTTACAAATGGTAGAAACATTTTTAAAGTTTTGCCTTAGATTTCCATCATTTGCCTCAACCTAGTAAAATTATCAACACTGTCTAAATTCAGTGATACAAATTCCAAATGGATGATTATCTTTCTTACTCAACTTTTGAAAGAGAAAATTGTAAGCGTAGATGTGATGTGTTGATTCATTATTAATTGTTCTTGTGGGTTCATGGCAGAGGACAGTTTATTCTTTGCTAATTCAATCCTTGGTCCTAGAGGGTTTTGGCTTCCATACAATCTAATCTTAAGCCTAGATCTAGAAGGCTTCAGTCTCCATAAAATCTAATCTCAAACCTAGAATATTTCAGCTTCTGGGATTTATTGTTGATTGTTTCACTCTGACTAGCTGTCTTCTAAACTACTTCTTTCCACTTTGAGCTGTACTGTGAACTCAGAACTGTAAATTATAAACCATCTGCTCTGACTCTGCTTATTCTGGATTGGCTCTGCTCTTTTTGGCTTCTCCTTTTGAACTGAACTGCTATGAATTGATCACACTCAAGCTGCTTGATTGAACTTACTCTCCACTCTGTTTCTACTCTCTTCTCTCTGAGCCCTGCTTCTCTTGTCTGCTTCCCATCTGCTTCTCCTTCTGAACACTGCTTCTCCTTCCTGAGCTCTCACTGCTTCTTGTCTGCTCCCATTTCTTCTTCAAGAAGCTCTTCTTCTTGTCTTTCTAAACTCTGCCTTGCTGCTTCTCTGGCTTCCTCTCTTGGCTCCCTGTTCTGCTTCTACTGACTGCTCTTAAAGGCGTATGCTACATTGGGATTAAATGTGTGCACTAACAATCCTTCTAACCTAGAGCAGTCATGATGCCTGATTAAAGGATTAAATGTTCCTCTACCGAAAATTAAAAAAAAAAATCACTGGGACAATATGCACCCAGGCATCACTTGTTATGTACCCATAGTTACTCTCTTTATGAGGACTTGACAACTAACAGAGTTAACAAAATTTCCATTTATTCACTTAACAAATGTCAACAATATTAACTCCCGAATATTGAAACAGCAATATGGTGTAGAGCTGTCTGTGTTGGATGAATTTATTCCCTTCATCGTAGTGAGGACAACAGCTAGTCATCGAATCCATGGTGGACTTGAGCTATTTTATTGTTAAAACATCAAGATATAAATATTTGTGAAATTGTTTCTAAGTTTTGATTTTAACAAAAAAAACCCATGTTGTCTTTGTGTTTACATATCTGGAGTGCTCTAAATTTACCGATGTGTACAGACAGCTTATTATCGACATGGGGTAGGAAATTTATTAGCTACTGAAGTTGATCTAGTATTGCGCACATACAGAAGGTAAGTAGATATTTATAGAATACATGGAAAACTATAACTTAGTGGGCGACTGTTGTCAGGTCCAGGTTTTGATTGTGTACTACCCATTTACAAACTGGCAAGCCAGTCCGTTACACTTTCATTGGCCAAAGACATGGACTCCGGAAGACATAGACACAGAATACTCTTGCCTGTGGTGCAATAAGCAGCCCCTAGACCAGTACAATTATACATTCACTCTCCCTGCCATGACTCAACATGTATTGATGGGTTTGACACAGAGAATTTGCATTAGAGCTATAGAACACTGAATGTGGCAAGTCCACAAAATACATAACAGTAAGCAAGCCTCGTGCTGGTGACAGCTCTCAGGTTAGTTGGTGATTGGTTGTGTAGGGGAATACACCTACTATGTCTCTCAGAACAAGTTGAAAGTTCATGTTTATCCTGGACTAGAAATTGAGCTAGAACACATTTACAGCCACCCCCACTCTGAGGGCCTACAGCTCATAATCTAAAATCGTTTCGTCCTTTTGGAACTGTCTTTCCTGAGAATCCCTACTACAATCATAGTCTCTAGGCAGATAAGCCAAGACATAGTTTCTAGTAACAGGCTTCTGAGAACCCCATTCTTCCTGATTCACAAAACATACGGTAAAGTGGATAATCCATTTGCTTCCTGAGTGTTTCAGGCTGATCACTTAGTCTCAATGGGTGCCCCCTTCCCTGGGCATGGGAACAGTGGAAAGAGGGTCACTTCTGGGTCTGTTCATGTTGGAGGTGGCCTTTCTAACCCACAAGCCTGCCGCTTCTGTTGTACAAACAGGCCGTAAGTATGATTCCATAGGCTGAAAGTGAAGCCAAAAGGATGAGTAGATAGGTTCTCCAGGTCACAAAGGTCATCCTTGTCACTTAGGTCTAGCCAGACACTGTTCGGCGAACAAACGTGCTGGATGGAGATGGGCAAGAGTCCAGCTGCAATAAATTAAATGCCCTCTAGTTTTAGAAGGTGAAGCCCAGCACAGAGTACATGTGCAATTGCACGTATGCTTCATGGTAAGGCAGAGTAAGCTAGTAAACATTGCTCATGATGACCAGAAGAGGGCACCTAGCACAAGTGAATGAGGCAGTCCTCCAACACCAGCTTCAGAGACTCCTCTTCAAGTACTTGCTACACTTTACTAATTCATGTATTCTCTCTGTGTGCTTCGAAACTCTTTTTGGGTCTAATAATAAATTCATTATATATTCTTCATGATGACCCTGACGTCCCAACTGCATTCAAAGTTAATTTTTTCATATGAAATAATAGCAAAAGCAATTGATTTTATAAAGTTTGCCAAAATCAACACATTAGCGGGGTCAAAATATACTCAATAATTGAAACCTTTTTTTTGCTTTTTGAGGAATTTGAAATTTTTTTTGTTTATTCCATTTCTGCATGTCTGGTTCAGTTTACTTTGTGATCCCATGTTCAAAGAATTTACCTTTTAGTACCACCAACAAAGAAAGTAATATACCATTATAAAATGAAATGGGACACTATATTTTATATTTTCCAGAAAAAAATACACTCAAATCCTATGTATTTCCTTGCAAGCCCAGCGTAGACATAAACAATAAACTGGCCAACTATGTTCCTCAGGCATATAATTTTCTTTCTTCCTAAAGCGGACACTCCCTGGGAAAATACAAATAACTTCTCATTTCAAAACCCTTCAACACAAAAAGAAAGTAGGCCACTTTGACCGGAGAGAAAATAATCTTTTCCAAGCAGGCAGACTGAGCACCTCATCATCCAAGGGAAAAAGACATACCGAGAGTTTTTAACTACTTCATTTTGTTTCATTTTCAAGTACTTTTTATAGTCACTGGGGTGGTGGGGTAGGGGTAGCAGGGGACGGACACATTGATGAACAAAACAAAACCACCATGTCTTTCATTTCAGCCCAAAGTGGCCCCTTATCCCCAGTATTTTAGAAATAATGAAGCTGTAGCAGACAGTGGCTGATGCTCCCACCGGAGGATACCTAATGCATTCAGCAACGGGCTTCTTACTCCATTCCTGTGACACTAGCTTTACACTTCAGAGTCCTGTCAGGCCTGTCTTTCTGTCCCACTAAATATGAAGAAATCCCTACAATCTGAGTAGGTTGTGGTTTCATTTGCATCATAGGAACCCTGGCTAGCTTCAGTCCAGAAATCAATTTCACATTCGAGGAAAATACATTTTGTTCTTGGCTAACAATTCACAATTCACATCACTATCAATAAAATAACCAATGCTATTATTAAGTAACTGCTAGATGCCATTATTCTCTACAATATCTTCCAAGATGAATTTTATTATCATCCTACGGAAGAAAAGACTGAAGAAGGCTCAGAGAGAAGCTATCCACAAGAACACAGCAATACATAAGCAATGAATAACAAAGGTAGCATTCACAGCAGCTCTGACTACTCCTAATCTGTGGCCTCCCTTACTTATCACATAAACTGTTTTATCAACTTGAAGCACACAAGGGCTTATTATGTTAAATAGTCACCATAGCTACTTTCCCATTTTTCTGTTTTTCAATCTGGAGTAGAAAGGGACTACAAAGAAAATTTACTTTTTATTGTCCCTAAGAAGGATGCAAACTAAGAATTCATAACTGTAAGTGTCAGGCTTAAATTACTAGTCTGAGTATACATAATAGCACATAATTTTTGTAAGGCCTTGCTATTGATAAAATATTAGGACATTTTCCCTATTTATGTATTTTGCTTCCAGTAAAAACCTCACTGCTGGGTATAACATCTGGTTAAATAATCAAGTTCTTAAAACAACAATACCCATTTACCTATACTAAAGTACACAACAGCTCAGATCAGTCTCCCTGGCTCCTCCCCCTCTCTGAGGTCTCTGAGGTCTCTGTCCTTCATACTTTCATCTACCTGGTAGATTTGTCCCAGCCTGACATTGAAAGTCACTTCACTCTTCTGAGGCCGGTTTTCCTATTTATATAAGACTACATTTTTTTCTTGCTTTACTTCATGGAGTATTACGTGTGTGGCACCTAGCATGGCGCTGAATTGGGGGTTGGACCACCTCCTATTAGTTCCTTTAAATTTTTTTTTAGATGTCCACATTTGTTCTTCCCAATTGTCGCCTATACATGGTCTCACATCATCATGGATGTTTGCATGTCATCCAGAGTGGCTGCAGCCACTACATGAAATCTGAGATATTTTGAACCCCCAGGAGGTACTGCTGTAGCATTGATACATACAAATAAGCCTAGCATGAGTCAGAAAAATTTAGAAAATAGTTTTATAAGGTAGCCTGTTTTTGTTGATTTGATAACATTTCACTATGCTTGTGTTTGTATTTGTGTGTGTGTGTGTATGTGTGAGTGCGTGTGCATGTGCACACCTATATACATGTGTGCATGAGCATATAAAGACCAGAGTAAAGCTAAGTGTCATTCTTCAGGGGCTGTTCACATTGATTTTTGAGACAGAATCTCTTCTGAACCTGGAGCTTCCAAGCAGGCTAGGCTGACTGCCCAGTGAGCCCCATTTTGGAGCTCAAGGCACATGACTTTTTTTTTTTTTTAAGGTTTATGAGGATAAAAGAGGTCAGACATGTGGTGTGACCTCTCTTTTGATCACCTGAGTTGACAATGCAGGACTAATTTACTCATGAGGGTGGCATTTCCGTGACCAGTGCCTTCCACTTGCCATACCTCTTAAATCCCCATCATTTCACACTGACCCCCTGGGTGACTTAGATAGCAAACACTACTGTAGATCTGACAAATAAGGCAGTGAAGCGAACCTCTGTTCCATACAACCTCAAGGTAAGCCACACCTTGCAGGAGGAGTGGCCCAGCTCTCTACCTGCTGAGCAACAGGACACTTACAGGAAATATGTGTGACACTGTCTTTCTATTATGAGCTATAATGAAAAATGAAACAGAGCAGTTTGAATGGCCCTGATAAATTACTGAGCCCCAAGCGGTACACAGCAGATAGAATGCCTGTGGGTCATCTGTGACAAGCTCAAGAAGACAAATCCTATAGTGTAGTGCTTTAAACGAGAATGTTTCCCACAGGGACTCATGAACTTGAGTGCTTGGTTGCTAGTTGTTAGCACTGTTGAGGGAAGCAAAGCCTTGCTTGAGGAAGTACATTACTAGGGACAGTGTGAGCTGTCCAAGGGCTAAGAATGTGTCTAAGCTGGCTTTTGAACCCCACATCGCCCCTAGGGTTTGAATATGGCAAGTGTTTCCTGCTCCACACTTTAGCCCTGGCCAGAACCCAGCTAAATTATTAGATATGAGTCTTCACTGAATCAAAGGTGCTTTGTCTGCCCTGCAGGCTGGAAACACAGGCTCAAACTCCACACACAGGCAAGGCCACTCCCTGCATAGGATGTCCTAACCAATGGGCATTCTCAGGGTCACTGGCTCCTCCCCTGCCTGTACCCCTATAAGTGTACCCTCCCCTGCATTAAAGTTGAGATGGTCCTCTGACACGTGTTTACCTTGTTCCTGTGTACTCGTCAGGCTCATGGAGGTCCACCAAAGACAGCGAAAGACAGGGCCAGGATGCCGTAGACCCACAAACCGAAGCACCCCCCAGGCCTCCATGCCATGTCCCAGCATCTCTGGCTCCAAGGGTGGCTCCAGGCAGAAGACCTGCTGCTGGGGACTCTCCATGTGGTGGGAGAATCATTAAGAGAATTACAGACAGGATTTGAGGGCTTCAATTCTCATTCTCTCCCTTTCTGTCTCCCTTCTCCTCCCTCTCCCCTCTCTCTCTCCCTCTCCTTCTCCTTTCTCCTCCCTCTCAGTCTCCCTCTTCTTTCTCCTCCTTCTCCCTTCTCCTCCCTCTCTCTCTCCCTCTCCTTCTCCATTCTCCTCCCTCTCAGTCTCCCTTTCCCTTCTCCTCCCTCTCCCTCTCTCTCTCCCTCTCCTTTTCTTTTCTCCTTTCTCCTCCCTTCCTCCCTTTCCCTCTCCCTCTCCCTCTCCCACTCTCCTCTTCCCTTCCTATACATGGGTAAAAATATGCTCCTGCTCCTATGATTTTTTGACGGTTTGGCTTTGTTTATTTTAACTTTCCCGTCATGGTGGACTCTATTTCTTTAGAACCTTACCTCAAAATAAATTCCCTTTCTGCTTTGTGGGATGTTATCACTGTATTAAAGAGGTAACTAGAAAATTTAGTCATTAAAAGAGTTTTGTAAACTGGAAGAAGAAAAAAAATCTCAACTTTCTCTTCATATTGAAAATAATGCCAGGTTTTTGATGCAGCAAGGAAATCATAAACACATTGAAAAGAAATTATGGAAGAATATTTTTTTTTCACTTTCAAAATAGGAATGGCTTTCTAAAGCCTGTGAGCAAAGTAAAGAGTTATTTAAAAGATAAAGTTACTCACTATAAAAAGATAAATTTAATTTTTGCTCAGAACAAAAGTACTATAAACAAACTAAAAGCAAAATCGTGATACACACAACAAAACCCTTGCTCCTATAAATCAAACTGAAAGGACTAAATCTCTCAGGAGACAGAGGATGTGAATATTTAGGAATTGGAAAACAGATTCCTTATATAGATATGAAAAGATGCCCACAATGAAGTGTCCCTTTTCAGACTGCTAGAGATCGATATACCTGGGGACACTCTGGGATGAGGGAGATTCAGAAAGTCGGAGCTGTTGACATGAACCAGAGCCAGAATCGTCCTTTCAGGAGGCAGTTTGAAAGTTTAGCAGCTGGTAAGTTTAAAATGCACATATCTTTTCACTAAAATGCTATTTCTAGGAATTTATCCTGCATGTGTGAGCATGAGGTTAAACCTGTAGGAACAAGGATATCCATGAAGGCATTGCCTACAAAACATTAGAAAGAGCTTGAGGCTGTGTGAGTAAGACTTGTTATACAAATGGAGCTTAATACAGCCAGTGAACACTGAAGGAGTTAGTAAAAACAGCAAAACTGCATGGCTTCATTAATATGTAATGATTATCAAGATTAGTAGCTGGATATATTAATAGAAAAGAGCCATTAAAATAACCAAGTCCTAACTGCATTTTTAGGATAAATTATATGTGCTTGTGTGTGTTGTATATACATATGCAGAATGATGCACAATATTTTGTAATAGCTTTCTAGGTTCCCTAGTATCTTGAGTCTAATGAACAGTGGAAGAAAAACTCTTTTGACTATATATCCCTTTACTGTACCTTTTCAATTTTATGCTATGTACATAATTTTTTTTTTTAAATGAAAGAACTTCACTCCACAGTTCTGTCTTACTTCTACAACTCTAAATAGATTGGTTCACCCTCCTCTTTGTAATGAGGATATGTAGTTGTTAGTTTGGGTTCTGTTGTTGGTTAGTTGGTTGGTTAGTTAGTTAGCTGATTTTCATCAACTTGACATAAGCTAGAGTCATTTGCAAAGAAGGAACCTCAATTGAGAACACGTCCCCACCATATCGGACTGTGGACAGCCAATGAGGCATTTTCCTGATTAATGATTGATGTGAAAGGGCCCAACACACTGTGTGTGGTACCACCCCAGGGCAGGTGGTCCCAGGTTGTATAAGAAAGGAGGCTTAGCAAGCTATGAGGAGCAAGCCAGTAAGCAGTGTTCCTCCATGGCTTCTGTTTCACTTCCAACCACTAGTCTCTTCCTTGAGTTCCTGACCTGTCCTGACCTGACTTCCCCGGTGATGGAGTGATAACTAAGAGTTGTAAAATGAAATAAACCCTTTCCCCTCGGATTGCTATTGGTCACGTTATTTTATCACAGCAATAGAAACCCTAACTAAGATAAAATCATATCCTGTTAGTCCAATCTTAAATGATGAACAATAGTTTGTGGTGAGTGTTCACACTCATGATGATTCTTGAACTGCTTTAGAATGATGGTTGCCTACATGATATGACAGAAATTTTTTTGCCACATAGTGTTCGTTTTTCCTTCTTCTGGCAACCATAGTCAGAGATTTTGGGGGATACCAGCTCCCCAATTCTTGAGTCATACTGGCTGTTGACATGGAACATGATTCGTTCACTTAGTTTTGCATCCTACATCACAGTGACATAGAAAGGAAGAATTTTGTGTTACTGTCTTCTTCATGGTGATAGTGCTGAGCCCAACTGCACATCTTCCAGCCCAGACCCATGTACAAGTTGTCACTGGTTAAAACAAGATTTTATTTCCTATTGATATATCAAGTCACAGTGTGGTGGTTTGGATGAAACTTGGTCCCCAGTTTGTGGCATTATTTGGGGAGGTTTAGGGTGTGTGGCCTTGCTGGAAAAAGTACATCACTGGAGCAAGGCTTTGAGAGTTTAAAATCTTACACCTCTTCCAATTTGCTCTGTGTTTCATGCTTATACTTGTGGACGTGAGCTCTCAGCTTCTTGCTCTGGCCTCTATACCTACTGACTGCTGCTATGCTTTCCTGCCATGTTGGACCCATTTCTCCAACATAAGCCATAGGTACCCTAAGCCAAGGTAACTTACAGAATATGGAGTTTATTTTGGCTTATGGTAACTAATACGTACAGAGAATTGATTTGTACTAATATCATAAATACCATCTTCAAATCCAAGTGGACTGGAATGTGGTTTGGTGCTAGTGCATTTGCCTAGCGGTGGTTCTCAACCTTCCTTATGCTGTGACCCTTTAATACAGTTCCAGGGTACTTGTAGGTGGGCATATCTGCATGTTGGTAGACCTGCCTGGAGATGGGTAGAGGAAAGGCGTCTCAGTTCCTAAGACCATTGGATAACACGTATTTCCAATGGTCTTAGGCCACCCTGTGAAAGGGATTTTCAACCCCCAAAAGGGTCATGACCCACCAGTTGAGAACCACGGGCCTAGTAAATTATAAGCCCAGGGGTTTAACCCCAGCACTACTGAAATAAATGGAAACAGACAGACAGACACACATACACACTCACACACCGTTCCATCCTTCCAGGACATAAGATGTGGTAACATGTATCTATAATCTACAGATTCTCACAGGAATTTTTTTTGCTTTATAGCACATTTCTTTACTTCATTTAGAAAACCTTTCAGTATTTTGAAAGGTAAATCATTTTCTTTCCAGCTATGACTCTGCGGCCCTCTGACATCTGGAAAAAGATTTTACTTATAAGTTTGGAAGAACGATATATAGGGTAAAACAACAGGGGGAACCAGCACTATATTAGCAAAGGTCCCTAGATAAATAAAGACAAGTCTCATCACACGGAGTGGAAAAAATCACATCTGCCGACATTCAACCTACGCTGTGGCTCAGAAAATCAGATGATCAGACTCTGAATTTTTGTTAAATGGGCTCACTATGTCCTCAAACTGTGACATGGCACTTTTCACCCCATCTGTATTTTCCATGGGGATTCCATTCCAGGTAAATGCTAGTAATGGTTTAAGTGCTTCATCACCAGCTGGTAATGATTACTATTACCCCATTGTTTAGTGGGAAATAGATCCCCAACTTCTCTCAAACATTGCTGTCAATCTGGATTCAATTACAGATAAAAGAAAATAAAAAATTTTAAACAGAAAATGATTTAAATCAAAGAATAATACTCTTATAAGAGACATTAAATGACATGCAGGATTGAAATCTAACTTATATCCCAGAATAATTATGGAGAGATTCTGTAATGTTGGCCCACAGAGGAAGCTGCTACTTTGACCACAGTTAGGGGAGGGTGGAATTTGAGAGCTGTCTTTGGGACTGTTATGATCTGCTCTGGTTCTCTGTGTTTAACTGCAGCCCAAGTCCTGGAAGATGCACCCTGGAGCTTCAGGGTCAATCTGCAACTGGCTTTGTTCTAGGCTTTAGACACATTGAGCTACCAAGTATCTTCTGAGACCAATCCTGCTATGGGAATCCCAGTTCCTCTAGTTTATCAGCAAAGTCAGCAGAAACTGGAGGGCAACATTTGTGAATCATGTGCATTTGATATGACCGTAGTGCCCAATTCCTGAATTCTAGTGTCAGGAAGCACAAGAGGAATAGATTGTAACATTCCCTTTTGTCTGTGGTGCCACATCAGCCTCAAAGTTTCAAGGCAAAATTTAAACAAGCTTTAAACAAACAGTATTACTTATCCTTGGATCTGTAATAAATGTGGTTTTTGGAAACTGCCTGTTTACAAAATTTGGGCCTGACTTTTAAATGCTATAAATGTAACAACTATCTGCTTGACTAATTTTTTTTAAATTTTGTTTTGTCTGCCTGAATATTTTAATATAAGTTAGCTGAAAATGAAGGCATTCTGGTTTGATACAATGATTCTCCAAAATAACAAATACTAAAGTGTCTTGCCAAGTGTGAAAAGAAAATAGAAGAATGAGATTCCAGGCATATGTGACCCATTTGCAAATAGATGAGCATAACTAAAATGTCAGATCAAATCTACACACATACCTGTTATAGCTGAGTACTGTATGATAGGTGAGAAAGGCACACTTTACAGCTACTTATGCTGATATTTAGAATTAGAAAAGAAAAAATGAATTTGTCATTTGAATATCAGATGGATTGTGATAACAGGAGAGGAGAAATTTCATCTTTTGTGATCAGGTTTAGAATCTAATGAATGTACTGTACAGAAAATTTAGTGAAGATTTATTTTTAATAATTTCTTCTTTGTTGCATTTCTATCACTTCAGAGATGACACAAACCATTCACAAGTGAAACTTTAACTTTTCAGGTTTAGAAAAAATGGCTTTGTGAATAAGAATACCTACTAATTTTACAGAGGACCAGAGACTAACGAGTTTGGTTCCTAACACTATCATATGTCCACTTACAGACACCTGGAACTCCAGCCCCAGGGGATCAACACCTTCTTCTGGCTCCCTTCAGTACCTTCACACACATGGCATGCAAACACATACACATACACATACACATACACATACACATACACATACACATACACATACACATACACATACACATTCACATTCACATACACATACACATATACATACATACACACTCACACACAGATAAAAACAATATAAATACACCTAAAATTAACTCTTACATTCAGAACACCCCACTGGTAATTGATGGGTTTATAGTCAAATTTTATGTGTCTACATACACGGAGACATCTTAGAAAGAGCAGCAAGGAAACTCACTTTTAACTCAAATTCCATGAAAGAGGAGTTTTGAAGCCCAGATCTGGGTGCTGTGGCCCAGAACCGTGCCTACCTACCGTGTTGCTCGGTTGAGTACTTTTCCTGTGGCCCTCTAATCTCTAAATTAACCCCTATCTCTCAACAGCTTTGCAGTTGTTTCCAGGACCAATGTGTTTTTAAGTAACTGACACCTTTACAACCTTCTTAACATGATCTGAGTGATCCTTGCATGTACATACTAAAATCATAATTTAATAAGTGTTGCCACTGTGATTAAAACAGAAAAAAAAAAAACAAGGAAAAATGGTTAAAAGAAAAAGAGTACAAGCTTCAAAGATGAAGGGAATTCAAGTTGAACCAAACACACCCTGTGTTTTTTGGATTCGCTGAGTGGATCTATCAATAAATCTCTTGCAGCATATGGAGTTGAACTATTACCAGTTTTCCAACAGACAAGTGTCTCCACCCAGATACTCATTCCAGAACTATAGTTATTGAGTCAAAGCCTTGGCCATTCTAAGGAAATTCCACAAGTAACAATTACCGTACTTGGCAGAAAAATTGTTCATACTAAGTTAAAGCTTCGTTTTTTTGTTGACTTAAAAAATACATTTCTAATGTACTTTTCAGGTTTGTTGCTCCTCTTGGACAGTGCATTATCAAACATAAAATGAAGAAAGAGCTAAAATAAGTAACTAAGGCAAGCGGATAATAATATTACAGAACAATATACGGTGGAATTATAATTTAAATGTGAGTGGGTCCTTGTCCCCAAGTGGACTATTCTCAAATAGTAAAACTATTTGAACCCTTGACAGGTCTCTTAGCAGAGAAAAATTCCTGAAGATACATAGTGTACTGAGAACAAAAGCCACATGACTTAGTATTTTTTTTTACATACCTTTCTAATTCTTCATCTTTTTATAATAGCTAACACAGGCCTTTCAAATGATCCTCTTGCTTCCAGACCTGTCTTCTTGCTAAGACCCACCCTTTGTGGGCTATAGAGATGGAGCAGCAACTAAGAACACATAATGTTCTCGTAAGGGGACCTGGTTCTGTTCCCATCACCCACATTTTGTGGCTCACAACAGCCTGTAACTACAGCTCCCAGGGCCCTGACACACTCTTCTACACTCTGCAGGGACATGCACACATGGACATATCTGCACACAGACATATATGTACATATAGTTTTAAAAACATATCATGTTTCAAAGGGAGACCACTTACCAGCCAATCTAGCTACCCACAGTGACTTTGCTTCTTGCATATAGCCCTTTGTCAAGTTCATTCTCAACTTACACTTTGATTTTCAGAAAAGCATTATTCCATCACTCAAAGTGTACACTCAAAGGAAACTTTTCTTCTCAAAAGGAAACAGAAGAACGACTACGATGCTCGAAAATTAATACTCCTCCTCCTGTTTACCCTTGGTCCCCACTAGATGGTTATATACTTTTACTGTGCAGAAGGTCTTTGTACAACCTACACCGACAGTGACAAACCTGTGTCAGGCAGGTTTCTTACCAGCTACCTGGAAAGTACACTATGCTTATATCTGTCTCATTTTCTCCTAGAAAAATGGGAAGGTAAGACATCTGCATGAGAATTTTAATTTCACCCACCCAAGATCCTTATTTCCATAGCAAGGAGACAGAGAAAATTTCTACAGCTCTTCCTATGATACTTGTACCCACTAGAAAAGCTTTCTATGGTATAATCAAAGCATTAAAGTTTGATGGACTAGGTACTAGCTTACAAAAATATCTGCCATCCCCAGGTACCGCAAATGCAGGAGGTTGAACCCTAAACAGTGGTACTGGAATTCAATATGGGATTGTATTTAACATAAGCCCCTGGAAAGGGGAAAGAAAATTCCTTTGTAAGGCTTGAGTAAGCTTTGCCTACTAGCTTTTCCCAGATGTGGGGTTTGGATTCCATTCAGCTGCTCCTGGAGAGCAGCTGTTGGTCGTTTTGTTCACCTAGGCCTCACTTAACCATTATTACAGATACTAGATATTTTGGAGGACAACATTACAATGGAAGCTTGTCTACTGTTTTCTTGAGTTTCAGACTGTTTCAGAATCTTCAAGGTCAATCCGTCCTTGATTGCTGTAATTCTGAGCCTGAGTCACACTCTGTTGCCCCCTAGAGGATGACTCATTTTGGTGGTTTTCTGTGGAAATACTAAGCAGGGCTTCATCTACTTCCTGCTAGAAACTAGACAAATGAATCCCAAGGAGCCCTCATCCCAACACACACTCATTCTAAAGGACTGGCGAATTCCACCATGGGAAGGAAAGCATTTTGTGTCTTTCATTCCATAAGACCTACAGGGAACATTTTTCTGTTGGCAAGTCATTGACTAACCACACCTACAATAGCATTTCTCGGGCTCCTCATGAAGCACCAACCACAGATTTATCTCCTAGTGGCAAGGAGCCTGAATCAGAAAAAAGTCCAGACTGGTTTGATTTCAAGTCTCCCAGTGAGAGCTATGTTCTAAAGACATTAAGCTTTTCAAGGGGGAATAAAATTCTATTTTGCAAGAACACACACAACACTGTCCTTTCTCCCAGAAGTTATGATTTTAAGTTATGAGAAAGAAAATAAAAAAATAGCAGCCTTGTGAATGGGTTAAAAATCAAGCTCAACACTCAATATCATCAGTAACATTTTCAGAGTTCTTTGACAGGCTGCCTAGAACCACATTGTGTAAATCCAGGCCTTCATGGAAGGCATTCTGATCTCAAAATTGATTTTTGACTCAGTGTGTCTCTATAACATTTCACTGGCTTTGAGCATTCTCCCCCAAATCATTTTTTTGGGAACATTTTTCCCTTTAAAGTTATTGTAGTAATAATCTTGAAGGTAGGAGTATGTAATTCTAGGCATTGTACTTTTGACTCCCAAATCTCAAATAGTAGTCTCTAACATATAACCCAAGTATAACTTTAAGGCTCAGAAGAGGCAAGTTGGATATGAATTCAGTAAACAGCTGTCAATCACCCCAAAGGCAATTTATTAACAGAAACTATGTGCTGTCTAAGAATAATGTCAAAATAGAGAGCACGTACTTGGCACACAGTTACTCTTCATTTAATAACAAACTATGTCTAGGCATGATCTTTGGTATCAGCCTCTAATACATGTGAAACAAACATCAAATGTTTGGAAAAGACCTCAATTTTTATTATAATGTTATGGCCTAGATTCTCAGAAATTAAGCTAAAGTGCCACATGGAAAAAACATCTTTTTTGAAGAAAGATGACAATATATAATATAACTATATATATATATATAACTATATATATATATATATATATATATATATATATATATATATATATGCTAACTTAGTATGTTTTAGAGTTTTGTAAAAATTTTTATGTGGACCAGTGCTTGTATGTGTGCCTGGTCATTGGATCTCCTGGAACTGGAGTTACAGACAATTGTTAGCTATGATGTAGGTGCTGGGAATTGAATCCTGGTTTTCTGGAAGAACAACTGATGTCTTGAATGCTGAGCGATCTCTCCAGCCTCTTGAAGTAGTATTTTATTTGATGGTCCCTTTGTATCTCCAGAATTTATTATTTATTTCTTGTAATCATCAACTTGGAGATTGATAATATCCACTACTAATAAGGAAATGGATGCATTGTGTCAGTGTGGTTTTCACAGCTCACTTCTTGGAATATTGACACAGAGTAATAGTAAGATTACATGAATTGACTTTTTATAAGTTTTTTTATATTTATTTATTTTGTGGGCATGAACGTTTTGCACGCACGTGTGTTTATGCACCATGTGCATGTCTGGTGCCTACCCAAGTCAGGAGAAGGCACCAGATTCCATAAAACTGGAGTTACAGATAGTTGTGAGCCACCATATGAATGCTGGAAATCTAACCAGGTCCTCTGCAAGAGCAGAAGCCATCTTTCCAGCTTAGTAAGTGACTTTCTGTTTATTCTTTTGTTTCTAAGCTAGTTATTGGAATTTCTTTCATTTCATTTTAATGCTTTAGCTAATATACATTGGAAAAATGCTTATTCAGTTGAGGAAACAATTGACAAGGTAAATAAAGTCTGAGGCAGTAACTTGTGGACTTCCTCTGTGGTTGGCTTGAAAGATCAATAAATAACCACTCAACATTTTACATGTGAAAATGTCACCATGTGGACTGCAGCTGGTGTTGAACTTAACACGCCTATGATACCTCCCAGAATGAATTCTGGAAATTTTAAGAGCCATTTCTCAATGCTCACAGATGCCTTCTGTCTTGGAAGCCTTATATTTCAGTGTTAGATCACCACAAATTATCTCATTTCATTTATACTGCACTACACAGTCAATGCTGGTATCCTCAAACACTGTTCTAATGGAGTCTATGCAATAATCAGGGTCCTGCAAATATGGAAAAAGCTATTCAGTTATTAGGTTTGTTTAATTCACAAATGAAATTTAAGTGGCATAACCCTTGATCTATTTACCATTAAAAACCTTTCTATAATAAGCTGCATTTGCCTTCTTTTAAATTAAGAAACATGTGGATTTCTGGTATATGTAAATGTGAGGGCACAACTAAAACCAGGTCAATGTGGTCAAACATTGGATGAGATTCCCCATTTATCTCTACCAAAACCCCGTCATTGTAATGAGATTAAGGTTCAAGTTGTTTGAGCCCCAGACCTCTCTCTGGAGTAGGTACCCATTCTGCTATTCTGATTAAATTACATCTATTTCACTCCCAAGTGATTAAATACTTAAGTTTCCATGCTTAGACAGCTGAATGAACTTTGCATTTGGTACACTAATGCTGAGAGTATAAAAATATGTTCATTAGAACCATGCTGTGCCAAAACAAAGGCTTTTTGATTACTGCTCATAAACATGTATTAAGAACAGATATACCTGTTCCTGGACAATATGTAAAGGCAGTCATAACTCCTGCAGATGGAAATAAATAACCTAGGTAAGTATATTATTGATTAAGTTTGAATTCCCATAGAAACCATACACTGGGACAATAAGACATTGAACACATGATTGAAGATAGACCTAGTTTTGCAAAGCAGTGTAGGCATGCGCACACACACACACACACACACACACACACACACACACCTGCAAAGTTAACCTGAGGTTAAGTTTCCCCAGGAAGACATGACATTTAAACTGAGTCTTGAGGAATGAAACAAAGTTGGCTAGCAAAATTAAACAAAGAATGGTTTGTGTAAATGAAATGGCAAAATTAGAGTCCTCAGGAGAGAGACTCTGACACTTTAATCTGGAAATTGAAATAAGGAGGAGCAGCACAATAGAGCTAAGGCTGTGGGAAGACGAGAGTGACAGTGATGGAGCCTGAAAATGTAGGCAAGAATAGAGTTCGTAAGGTTAACATATAGATTTTAAAGCTTTACCCTAAAAGCAGTAGAGTACCTCTAAATTGTATTTTTAAAAAGGACAGTGTCTTACTCTGCAGATGAATTAGAACTCACATGTGCCCCAGGCTAGCAGAATAAAAGCTGCAGAATTAAAGAGGTCATGGAAAGCAGCTGAGGTTGAGCACTATAAAATGCTAGGGGAGGCCACTGGTGTAGGTGTAGCCTCCATTGCAGTGAAGACTTAGGATTGAAGGAATCATTGAAAGAAGAAGCTGAAGCTTTGTATCACATAGTTGGATTGGATTCTAAAAAGAGGCAGGAGAGGCTATTGGTGAAGGAGCAATCTTACTTGCAGTAGCGATCCCAGCTCATTGGAGACATCAGGACCATGAGACACTCATCAAGGTCAGAACAAGTGTAGAGTAGAGATGGCCTAAGCCTATAAGACAAACTGTGTGTACTGCAGACAGCAGAGCCAGAGATGTGCAACTGCTCAAGTCCATTGGAACCCAGAAGATCATGAGTGAGTCCAAGACATTGGATACTGAGTTATTTATACTGTTAGAAGTTTGGTTTTGATTTGATTGATTTGATTTGATTTGATTGTGACTGAGACTCAGTTCTTCATTTTTAGAGTAAGAATATTTCAGTTGTTTTTGATTTTACAGGACCCCACAGTTGAAAGACTTTGGACTTCTAATGAGATATTGGATATTTTAAAAAGACTAACCTTTTAAAGTGTTTGAATTTTTTAAAGATCATGACATTTAAAGTGAACACTGTGCTTTATGTTATAATATTAAGAAAAAATCTTGGGAATAAACAAAAAAGGAAAGGTTATGGTTTAATAGTGATATATTTGTGTGTCAAATTGACAAGGGGCCAATTGTAATGGTTAGTTTGTTGTCAACATGATGCAAGCTAGAGCTATTTCAGAGGAGGGAACCTCTGTTGAGAAAATGCCTCTCTCAGACTGGCCTGTAGGTAACTCTGTGCATTTTTCTTAATTAATGATTGATGTGAGAGGGCCCGGCCTACTGTAGATAGTGCCACCTCTGGGAAAGTGAGGGGGTCATGGAGAGAAAGGCAATAAGGATCATTACTCCATGGTCTCTATTTCAGCTC
The DNA here is from genome assembly GCA_026225945.1 of Cricetomys ansorgei. NCBI lineage: Eukaryota > Metazoa > Chordata > Mammalia > Rodentia > Nesomyidae > Cricetomys > Cricetomys ansorgei. Next base: position 9,097,772 of record JAMJFZ010000242.1, read on the forward strand.
CTGCCTCCAGATTCTTGACTTAAGTTCCTTCACTGGCTTCTCTCAGTGATGGACTGTGATTAGAATACATAAGGCAAATGAACTCTTTCCTCCTCAAGCTGATTTTGGTCATGATATCACAGCAACAGAAGAGTAGCTAAGTCAATAACGTCTGAGCATATATAGTACTCAGGAATAATACTAGTAAGAATTGTATAACATTTTATACTAAACACTCAAAGCATGACTGAAAGAAGTTTAAGAAGAGCTGAGTAAATGGAATAATATGCCATGCTCATGGATTGACATATTTATATTGCTTAAATGCAAGTTTTCCAAATTGTCCCATAGATTCAAGTCAATTTCATCCAGAATTCTAGTTGCTTTTTAATTTTTAAAAATTTTTCTTCTTTTGTAGAAAGCATCCACCCCCTCTCTTCCCTTCTCCCATCTCCCTCCATCTCCCCTCTCCTGCAGATCTACCTCCTTACCTCCCTCCCACCCATACCCCTGCTTCTCCCCAGAAAAGACTAGTCTTCCCAGGGTTACTGCTCAAAGGAAGTAGACTAGGCAACCTAGCAGGAAGAAAAGGGTCCCAAGGATACTTAAAAGGGACAGAGACCCCCCACTCCAACCTGCAGGAGTTTAGCAAGCACACCAAGTTAGACAACTAGTTGCTTTTTAAAATGGAAATCATCATTCTTTCCACTTTGTGTGTGTGTGTGTGTGTGTGTGTGTGTGTGTGTGTGTGTATGTAAATATAGAGGACCTAAAACAGAACACTATTGTAAAAGAAAAAAGTTGGAATCTCTACATGATTTCAAGATTTATAGTAAGATATAACAAGCAGGACAGTGTGGTTTTACTTATAAGAATAAGTAAATATATTAGTAAACAGAGTATAAAGACCAAAAACTTATATACACACATAAGACATTATCCAGCTGGTTTTATTTACTGTCAGCTTGACATAACCTGCAATCATCTGAAGAATGGGGAACTTCAAATTAAGAAATTGTCTACATCAGATTGGCCTATGGGCATGTCTGTGGGAATACTAGCTGTTATTCTACTGCTGTAATAAAACACCATGAACAAGGCAACTTATGAAAGGAATGGTTTATCTGGGCTTACAATTCAAGAGAGAAAAAAGCCCATGATAGCAGCAAGTAGATATGGAGACTAGGTCAGGAAAATGAAGGCTCACATCTTCAAACTATGAACATGAAGCAGAGAAGGAGCTAGCAATGATATGTGGCTCTGAAACCTCAAATTCTGCCCAAGTAGCATACTTCTAGTAAGGCTATACCTCATAAACCAACCTGTCTTAGCTAGTGTTCTATTGTTCTGAAAAGAAATGGTGACCAACGCAACTTGTAAAATGAAGCATTCAAATGGGGACTTGCTTACAGTTTCAGAGGGTTAGTCTATGATCACCATGGCAGGAAGCATGATAGCAGGTGGGTAGACATGGTATTAGAGCAGTAGCTGAGAACTCTGATCTGCAGGCAAGAGGGAGAGAGAGAAAGAGTCAGAGAGACAGACAGAGAGACACTGAGACAGACAGAGAGACAGAGACAAACATAAAGAGAGGGGGGGAGAGGATATGACTGGGCCTAGTATGGGTTTTAGAAACCTCAAAGCCCACCTCCAGTGACATATCTCCTCCAACAAGGCCACACCCTGTCCAACAAGGCTAATCCCAATCCTTCTTAAACAGTCCACCTATTGGGAATCAAACATTCAAATGCATGAATATATGGGGGCCATTCTTAACTACCCAAACAGAGCCACCAACTGAGCTTATATGAGGAACATTCTCCTTACTCACTGTGAACCATCACAGTAAAAGATTGCCTTGATTGCTTCTAGGAAGTCTGGGTTGTGAGATGTAAGAAAGTTAGCTAATCTTGAGCCTATGAGTGAATGAGCCAGAGGGTGATACAGCGGTGATACTGCTTTAAGTCCCTGCTTTGGGTTCTTGCCCTGACTTCCCTCATTGATTTAGACCTGCAATTATGAGTCAAATAAAACCTGTTCTCCATTAAATTGCTTTGGGACAGTATATTATCACAGCAACAGAACTAGAACAGGCATACTGATTTTTGTCAAAATGTATCTAGAGAAAGAGTAATCTTCACAACAAATAGTATTGGCTCAACTGTGTGTACATGTAGGGTAACAAGCCGTGTGTGTGTGTATGTGTGTTTGTGTGTGTGTGTGTGTGTGTATGCACTTTGAGATATATATATATATATATATATATATATATATATATATATATATATATATCAAACACACATACATATGTTTTGAAAAGAATTATAAACCTAAACTAGAAAAACTCTCATGAACAATCATGAATAACAATCTTAGTGACCTTGGACTGAAACAAATTTTCTTAGAATTTAAAAAGCACTAGCCACAAAAGAAAATAAATTGACAATTGAGTTTTATCAAAATTATAAACATCTACTTTTTTAAAAATTTCATTTAAAGAAGGAAATTAACTGCTTACAGATGCAGTTAATACTCGCAATGCATGTCTCATGGATCCTGTAGCCAGAATCTATTCTAAAAGCTTTTCTATAATCAGTGAAAATGGAGGGAGAAAAAACATGTTATATGATTGGAAAAAGAAAATTGTATAGGTACATCACAAACATGCAACATATGTAAAACAGCACCTTGGAAATTATCAAAGACATTAATGAAATGCAGATTAAATGACAGTAAGAGGGGTTGGAGAGATGGCTTATTCAATAAAAACAGTTGCCAAAGAGTCTGATGAACCTACAAGGTGGGAAAACCAACCCCTGAAAAAGTTGTCCTCTGACTTCCACATACACAGTGTAATACAGGTGTGCCCACACATCCACATCCACCACATAAATACATAAATGTAAAACTGATAGTAAGGAAATACAAGGAATGCAACTGAACTCTGAGTGGTATGAATGAAGAATAAAAATGAGTCCTTAAAACATTAGACAGGTCCCCATAAAATTAAATATGTAAATGCTCTAAAGATGGAGTGATTTTCTCTCTAAATGATTACCCAACAAGACATGAAAGTCCATGCACAGAAAAATTTGTAGATAAATACACATAGCTTTATCCATAGCTCCAATATGAAAAAGGAAAATGATATCATGTTTGTAGCACGAATTGCTATGAAGAAAATTAATAAGCTGCAGATAGAACAATAATATGAATGAATCTTACAGCCATACTCCTGGGCAAAAGAACAGATGCAAAGGGACATGCTGTGTGATTTCCACTTGTGAAAACTCCCAGAGTAGATAAAACTAAGATAGGTTGAAAAAAATCAGAGCCGTGGTTTAGTGGGTTTAGTGGGTTGGAACAGAGTGAGCTCAGGAGTTTATGGGAATATTCAATGTCTTAATTATTAGCGGTATATATATTGACATACTTATTTCTAAAATTCATCAAGTCATATACATGGAAATTGTGCATGTAATTTTATGTGAATTATAGATTAATAGCATTGATTTACATTTTAATCTACTTGCCAGGTAACAAAACAACTGCCTTCAGAAAAGCCTCTTCTCCTTCTTCCTCTTCTTCCTCTTCTTCCTCTCCTCCTCCTCCTCCTCCTTCGTCTTCTGTAGTGGCTGGAAGTTAATGCAGAGTCACAACTAGTCAAAATAATGAGAATAAGTGACAGGAGTACTTGGCTATAAACTGGACATCTATTTGTCACACCCAAGTCTCAGAGACAGCCCAGAAGAGTAGGCGGAAGGACGTATGATCCAGAGGAATGAAAGCTTCTTCAGGTCATGACAGGACATGAGCTCACTGCAGCTGTGATTATACACACAAGGCCTTCACAAGATTGGGCCTATTGCTATCTCATCATCCATGAGGAAGGAACTCACAAGGCCACACCCCTCACTGAGGGACTGTGGTCACAAAATGCATTCTAGGGGAGAGGGTGTTCTTTTCTTTAGTGGTGTAGCCAATGATAAATTTCCCATGTTCCAGTAGATAACCCCACTTATGCTCATACAAGCAACCATAATTAAACTCAGTGGAATACACACACACACACACACACACACACACACACACGCACGAACGCACACATGCACACACACACCATCATCATCATCATCATCATCATCATCATCATCATCATCATCATCATCAACAATGTAGGAGGTACCTTGAGCTTGTTGGGGAAAAGAAGGATTTCAGCATGAGAAAGAGGAGAAAAAAACAGGTTAATGGAGGGTTGAAAATTACCAAAATTCAAAATATACATATCTGAAACAGTCAAAAAGTAAAAATATTTGAAATAACAAATAATGACTCTTTTCCCCCACATTTGTAGAAAATGCCTTTCAACATGATTGCATACAAAGAATCTTTGTCTCCACTTGAATTCTACCATTCAAATGCCAAGCAGTAATGCCAATTACTGTCTACTTGGTGCCTACTAGTGTCTAGGTTTTCTGTCATGCACTTATAAATATTTCATGCTAGCAACTAGCAACAGCCCTTCAAGATGAGTTTTATTATCTTTATTGTTGGAGGAGATATTCAAGACTCAGATAGTTAACTAATTTGTTCAAGAACTCATTGTTATATATTGCAGGAACTATCTGTCTCCTTCACCCAGATCTTTTTACTCTTGGTCACTTTTCAGTCAATTTGCATATCAGATTGATCCCAAAACCATAGGCATGAGAGTGAAAGTCATTGCCAGCCTTGTAATTTAATTGCCTTGGCCACAATCTTCCTGTCATATAGCCTTTAGTGAATCACTCAGCTTATTTCTTCCAACAATTAAACAAGATGAAATAAAATGAAACCAACACCCCATGGTAGGACTCAATATTATGGTTTATGACAGCATAGATCTGGGTTCAAAAGTTAGTGCTGCCAACATTTAGTTGCTTAATCTTTCTAAAGTTTTGGTTTCTTATTCATAAAATGAAAACATAAGTAGCCATGTTACAAGATTGCTATCAGGATAAAATGGAGCAATGCATTAGAGCACATTGCACGGTGCCACTAATGTAATAAATGACAAGAACTAGAAATCATTATTATTAATTAAAGCACAAGTACAGTTTCATAAGTGGACAATTAAGTTGCTAAGTTCTCTTATTATTGCTTGTTTTCTGATTATTATTTCCTTCTCTCCTTAAGGGTTATCGGCTCAGTTATACAGGCATCAGAGATTTCTTACCCACAATCATTTTGAGTCTGTATAAATTGAGATTTCACACAATATCAATTTATAGTCAATGCATTCAGTAGTTTCTAACATGCCATTGTGTTATATTAACTGTCTCCAAAAGTATATAGAAAGCATTAGAAATAAAGTTTCAATGATATGTCTCATCCCATACCTAGCCTAGAAAGTGAAGGAGATCCACTGCTTTGTTTTGTTTCTTGTTTTTCCCTGAGCCTTCTAGAAAAGGTAACCAAGATTCATGAAAACAGTTGAAATGTAGAAGAAAAAATAGGTAGAGGCTGTAGAAACCCATACTTAATATAATCTAGTAACAGTGTTAATTGGCCTTCTTTAAAAGGTCTTCATTGGCTGAGGCTTTACCTCAAGATGTGCAAGGTTCTGAGTTCAATTGGAAACTTAAGAAGGCCTCATGATCTCTCTCAAACACAATTAGGAAGCAAGGTTTTCGCTTTCACAGCCACTTCAAATATTCTTTCCACTCTGTCTCCACCCCAATTACACAGAACTCTTTCAAATGTTCTCAGAACGTCATTGTACAGGACAAGTTCCATGTAATTCCCATTACAATGTTAGTAATTTGTCATCGTGTTCTTCTTGGGCTTAGAGCCGTGCACAAGAGATTAATTCAAACCAGAGATATGTCTGTTGGGGAAATCACAGATGAAGGAGGTGCCTGAGATAAGTGTAAATGTCTTCCTGATGTCCTGTCCTGCAGAACAGGTCATGACTGGATAATGTGAGAATAAATAACTTTTAGGTAATGGGCAGTGTGGAGAACTGTAAGGAGAGCTGAGGGGCAAAGAAACCAGGATGCAGACCCCACTGCACACCCTCTCCTGTCACAAGTAGAAAGAACCCTGACACACCCCACGGCACCTACAATTGCCCTTTTTTGTCACTAGACTGTCAACCAGCCCAATCGAATAACTTGGATTTCACTTAGGAGTGGTTTTGCCAACTGGCTGACCCTTTATTTTTGTGGTCAATATAAACAAATTACTTTGACTGACTCACTGTGTTTCAAAGGTCCATTCTCCTCACATTAGGTCCTCTCTTCCCATTTTTCTGTTTTGCTAGACTGACTAACATTCTTTACTTAAACACATATGGATACCCATTAAAGACAGAAGAGTAAAATACTTTCCATTCCCCAGGCTTAAATTCTCCTCTTTTCGTTCTTTGGGTGGCCCACTGGGATAGCTAACCAAACCAGATATATTTAAAATTCATTATTCCTGGGCTATTTCTAACCAGTTTATTTACTTATTTTCCTTTTTAGTTCAGTCTTGACACACAGACAAATGTGTACCAACTGTCTACTTTCTTATGTTTGGGTGAATACCTGGAAGTGCATGTGGAGGAAACAAGGACGGAGAGAAAGGAGTGTAAACTTACTATCAGCCTTCACGGCTACTCACCGGTGTCTTTGTTCTCTCACTGAAAAGTGTTGGGATTCTGCATCTCTGTTCCTTTTTCTGATTATCATGAAGAGGATATTTAATACCTTCATTCTACTCTCAGCTCATTCCTCTTTTGTTAAATGTCATATTTGCTTCTTTTCTCTAATGTTCTCCTCTGACACATCAACTTCCCACTTCCTTTGCTTGATTACCATTGATATGTTAAAACTACAGGGAGACACCAAACTCCACACTATAAACTTTAATGAAGAACAAGATTTACATATGCTTCCTGAGCCACATACAAAAATGTTTTAATTTTTATTTCCCCCTCCCCCATGTGTGTGTGTGTGTGTGTGTGTGTTTGTGTGTGTGTGAATGTGTGTGAGTACAGATGATCACAGAGGCCAGAAAAGAGAGTCAGATCCCATGGAATCAGGGCTACAAGTGGTTATAAGCAGCCTCATTGGTGCAGAAAAACCAATTTGGGTTCTTTGGAAGAGTAGAAAGTGCACTAAACCTCTGAGCCATATCTCCAGCCCCCAAACAAAAGAACTGATGTTCACACTCTGGTCTTTTTATTACCGAGTTATTGTTCTGGTTCTGACAATTCAGAGGTCCTGCTTTACAGTTTTAACCTTCTGAAATGTCATATTCTGTGAATATAAAGTTATCTAGCAAATTCTGGAGACATAACCTTTTAACTTGTCTTTCTTTCTTTGTCACAAATAGTACTTTTTGCTTTTCACTATTAGAAGTCTAGATTTTAAACAGGTCCTTAGAATGGTGGATCATAGCCATTAGCTCATTCAACTTCAGTGCCTGTCTCATCATCAGTAGTTTTTCCAGAACTGCCACCTTCACTGTGGAGGTGAAGGAGTTTTCTCAATACAAACTTGGTTTCCTTCAGCCTGTTTACTTTTCAAATGAAGACATGGTGAAGAGGATAAATGGACTGGCAAGTCTTCTCTATGTCTTTCCCATTTCTGTCTGTGATCAACTTATTAACCACTTCCTCTAAGTCTGCCCATCTCAGGTTATAATATGAATCATCTTCCTAATCTGGGGGACCCGCTAGTCCCGCACACAGGATGTCCTGATTATTGGGTTGCTGAAATATTTTAGTGAAAGCAACACAGAACAGAGGAAACAAAGAACCATCGATTGTCTTGACATCAACGGGAGCTTCAATCATGATCTGGTCGCCACTTTTTGATCATGGAACACATTTTGTCCTGGGTAAGATCCATGCCATCAAAGATAGTTTTTGCCCTGAACGTCCTCAGTAATTAGTTTGAATTTTCTAACTGCAAACTTTGTCGTTCTGTAGATCAGCAAGGATTCCTTCAAACATACAGCCCTTGAGGTCATCAGATGCCGTTTTGGTTCCTTGAGTCCTTATGACCAGTGTTTTTCCTTTGTTTCTAATACTGAACATAGCCCGAGCGTTCACAGTCTTTCTTAGGAAATGGATCAACCACTTTCTTCTTGGCTAGCTTCTTGCCACCTTTCCTTCAGGTGCTAGTTCTTGGTGACCACCATCAAGCTGCTCAGAAGTCCAAAGGGACAAGGTGGCAGAAGTGCGTGCAACTCACAGGAGAACTTCCATAAGCCGGGCAAGACTAACTTCTTTTTCTTGGTAAAGCAGAACTTTTGGCAAGACTAACTTTTGTTTCTTGGTAGAAATAGAACCTTGCTTAAAAAGAGAAGGGGGAAGGGAGGGGGAGAGGAAAAGGGAGAGGGAGGATTCCCTCTTTTATGGTATATGTCATAGATCTGTCCACATAAGGCTGGTCTCATCTTCAGATTGGAATCAGCTGTGCATCTTACCAAAGTTAAAGAGCTAGTGACCGTTTGATGCAGCTAGTTACTGTCATCGTTATAATTGCTACTAGTATTATTTTTATTAACTTCAGCGTTGCGTAGGAGGAAACTGGTGTGTCTAATTTTGAAAATAGTGGTTTTGTCACTGAGAAAAGAGCACAATTCAGGGCTACATGTCTCATCTCAGAGTGGCAAGCACTTTCTGTTGTCCTCCATGTGTTGGCTACTTGACTTTTTTCTTCTTTCTCCTCCCTCCCTCTTCCTATCTTTCCTTCTTTCTGTCTCTTATTTTCTTTTTTCCCTCCTTCTCTCTTTGGTTCTCTCTCCCCTTCCTTCCTTCCTTCCTCCCTTCCTCCTTCCCTTCCTTCCTCCCTCCCTCCCTCCCTCACTTCCTCCCTTCCTTTTTCTCCCAGCTAGCTAAGTCTTAAGCAACAAAGTTTGGAGGAAATGAAAGATAGAGAAAGTGGGTTTTTTTTTTGTCTTTTATGGCATTTAGAGTATGTGCCAATGAGTTATATATCCTCCAAGCCCTGAAGTTACATGTATATGTGCATTCGTGTGCTTATTAACGGAAATAAACAAAGCACACTGTTTCTGTTCTGGTCAGTTATTTCTGTTTTCATGAAATAGTTTTGAAGTGAATTGAAAGAAAATAGGAGCCTTCTCCACTACAAATGTTTAGTGAACATGTGTACAAATCGCCTTTGTATTACACTACCCTGAGAAGCAAAAATGCGTTTATGAGATGCTGTAAAACAAGTAAATGTGTAATTGAACTTCACTGATGGAAAATACTGAAAAAGTAAAAATGTTTTCTGTAGTCCCCACCTTACACATACAAAAAAGTACCCAATGGCTTAAAGTCACACTCAAGGAATTATTTATCCAAGGAATTAATTAATCCAATATTTATTCAATATTATTTATTCGATATTCAATATTAATATCAATATCAATCCAATATTTATTCAATATTAATCAAGTAAATTTATTCAATATTTATTCGATATTCAGTCTTAATGAAACATTTTAATGAATGAACTTAAAATAGGATAAATTGGATATTCAAGAAAATCAGAGATTTTGAAACTTGGAAAAATACTTTGAAGAGGATTGGGGTTAATTGTTAAATTTACAGAGAACTAAGAACCAAAAAATAAATAAAACACATATACAGAGAAGCATTTTTCCCCTTTCCCCTCCCCTCTCCTCCCCCTCTTTCCCTTTCCTCCTCCCTCCCTCCCCATGTACCAGAACCGGAAACAGGCAAGTTAATGGAGATCCAGGACAAAATTTCTGCCCTCCCAATAGGATTTGCTTTGCTCCTGTACTCTTAACTTGACCTCCACAGCAGAGGTCTTCCCTCAGAAACTTGTGGTTGAGTAATAACAGTCTCAGCTTTTCTCTTCTGGAGATAAACTGTTCATGGGCAAATGTAGGGCCTTTGTCAGATGAGAGATAATTATACTCAATCCCTTCCTGTTCCTCTTTATAATTTCACCTGTCCATCCAAATTATATACACCTGGTTTTATTTTTCTCTTCCATTTTTTTTTAAACTCCATCTCCTTTAGCAGATCTAGAGAAATCCAGTAGTGAATTTTAAGTTTGTAGTCAGCCAGACAAAATAACAACTCTCATTATCTTAGAGATGGCTTACCTCCATCATATAAGAAATAGATTTACCACATGTGGACAAAATTCTGTCTCACATTCCTTGGTGACCAAGGAAGGTATGTGGTCATGTACAGGCTCGATCAACTTGACTCAAAAAGCCAGACACACTACCCTGGACTATGTCATGTAATTTGACCAGGAGAGAGAAGCAGTCCTATCCCCTTCTATGTCCGTCAGAATTCTTCTGTGGCAGATGACAGAAACTGACTATGTTAATCCACAAAAGAATGCACTAGAAAATCTGAATGAAAAGTTGAAGAACCCGGGATTTGCCACTTCTTCTAGCAGTGGGAGGAAGAATCTTTTGGCCACATGAGCACCTTGACACTCAAACTCTAGAGAGATAGTCTAATTAGGTCAAGCTCGGGTCTCATGGCCATTTCTTGAAGTGAGGAAGACTCATGAATGCCCTCTCAGTCCTAATCACTCACATCACTGGGGGCAGAGGTTTGGGGGCAGAGTTTCTCAAAGAATGGAAAGAAAAAGGAAATGGATATGAAGAGGTCAAACTAGTAGATGTCCACCACACCACCTCCTGGGGGTGATCAGTTATGGACAGACAGAGACTAAGAGGTGTTAAAGTGTGTCTAGACAATAGCTCAATGATGGGACCAACAAAATGGATACTAAAATCTGGTTTTGCCTAGTAGTTTAAATCAGGCCACTTATAGTAGCAATTTTTCTTTGAATTTGGTCCAGAGCTCCCCAGACCCTGAGTGGGAAGTGAATAGCTGGTCTATTAAGCATCTCTCTCCAGTGGCAGATTATCCTCCTACTCATTCTCCTGGCTACACCTACTGCCTGCTGTGTACTATGCTCTGAATGTAAAGGCTGTTTCTCTTGTAACACCTTTGTTTAGATTGGAAGATGAACTAAAAGCTGCTGAACACTTTAGTGAATTTCAACACTTAATATCGAGAATTTGATTTTTAAAACGTGAAATCAAACCTCCTTATTAAACACAGAAGAGAAAGAGCAACAGGTCAGGTAAAAGGTTTGCTGGAAGGTGCCTTTGAGTTCTTTTGCACTTCTAGCTCTCTGGTACACAGTAAGGATGGAAGAATTCTTCATTGTCACTTAAAGTGCAAATTGGGCCTTTTTTTTTTTTTTGAAGAAAATAAAAAGTCAGGTTTATCCACTGCTTCAACGTAGCAAGCTTTGTTCCCTGTAAAATTTCACTTTGGTTATTAAAATATTCACTGTAGGAAACAGATTTGTAACCCATTTCTCATATTACCTACAGCCAGAAAAACAAAATTTGATATCCTGGGGTTTATTTGCTGAGGGCGCTTCCCATAAAAGCGGGGTGAGTGTGCATTGGGAAATGTGTCTGGTTAACTCCTTTATGGATAAGCCTTAGTCACAGCCTCCCCCCTGCTAACACACTCACTTAGGCCCCCATAGCTCTCCCCACCTCCTGACTTCCCGCCTCTCCAGGGCTGGTGACCTAATAGCATTTTTCTTCATGCATATTTTGGCTTGGGCCCATGGCCTGGCTGCCTTTGCCTGTCTGAGTCTTTTGAAATTCCTGCATGTTCGGCCCAGATTAAGTCGAGTGTGTCTCAGGATGTGTGTTCCGTTTTGTTCTTTCCCCTTAACTCTGCCTGTGCAACGTGTCTGGGGAGGAGAGGAAAGGGGGGGGGCGGGGAGAGGAGGGAGGGGCAGAGTGGAGGAGCTGTCCTCTTTGCACGTTTCCAATCCTATTACGTGAACAAATAGCGGAGGGGCAGCGAGGCCAGAACGGCTTGTGTAACTGCAAATTTGTCAGAAAGTTTAAAAATCTCTCCTTCTTCTACTCCAGACACTGTGCTCTCTCGACCGTCTTGCGCCGCTCCCCGTCACCTTCCAGGACTGGGAACCCGGAGAGAAGGACCGTGCCACGTCCGACGACCGCCTGGGCTGGGGGCAGGGTCCGCCGCCCGCCCTTGGCACCACTCCCAGCGACCCATCCCCTCGCTTCGCCCTCCTCCCTGCCCGAAGAGGTCTCCCTCCTTCGCGGGATCGGAGCCCCGTCTTCATTTCCTCCAAGAACCACGTCCTCTCCGGGAGAGTCATGCGTTTCGCCTGGACCCTGCTCCTGCAGCTGTGTCCCCTCCTGCACTGCGCCCCGCAGGCCCCCCGAGAGCCGCCCGCCGCCCCGGGCGCCTGGCGCCAGACGATCCAATGGGAGAACAACGGGCAGGTGTTCAGCCTGCTGAGCCTCGGGGCGCAGTACCAACCGCAGCGGCGCCGCGACCCCAGCGCCCCAGCCCCGGGACCCGACGGAGACGCCGTCCCGCAGCCGCGCACGCCCATTCTGCTGCTGCGTGACAACCGCACGGCCGCCGCCCGCGCGCGGACGCCCGTCCCGTCTGGGGCTGCCTCCGGCCGTCCCCGGCCCGCCGCCCGCCACTGGTTCCAAGCTGGCTTCTCGCCGTCGGGGGCTCGGGACGGAGCCTCACGGCGCGCGGGGAACCGAACCGCGTCGCCGCAGCCCCCGCAGCTCAGTAACCTGAGGCCGCCCAGCCACATAGACCGCATGGTGGGCGACGATCCCTTCAATCCCTACAAGTACTCCGACGACAATCCTTATTATAACTACTACGACACGTACGAGAGGCCCCGGCCCGGGAGCAGGTACCGACCCGGATATGGCACCGGTTACTTCCAGTACGGTAAGCGCGCCCAGGTCCAGAAGAGGCACCCTGACACCCTGGCTTGCAGGTCGGTGCTGTCTAGACGTGGCGGACTGGGCGCGGCGGGGCCGCGGTCCGGGCAGACTCGAACCCCCACCCTCCCACCCCCCACCCCCGCCCCGCCAGCTCTGGAATCTGATGGAAACCAAGCTCCTGGCCCCAGCAGCTTCCTCTTCCCTTTCCTTCCTAGCCCCTCCGTTCCCGGTTCTCCCACACTGTCAGTCCCACCCCTCAGACTTGGTGGGCGAAGGGTGACAAAGAGGGGATCCCCGAGAGTCAGAGGTCATACGCTTGTCTTATCCTTTAGGTCTCCCGGACCTGGTGCCGGACCCCTACTACATCCAGGCGTCCACGTACGTGCAGAAGATGTCTATGTACAACCTGAGATGCGCTGCGGAAGAAAACTGTCTGGCCAGGTACGGATTTCCGCAGCCTGGCTGCCCGTAGTGTCTTGTTCGGACTGCTATTCAGCGCAGACAAGGATTAGGAAGTGGGACACGGGCTAGAAAGTGGGACGTGACCTCCTGGGCATGCTGTCCTGGAGAGAGAATTGATTTGGAATGTGTTTAAGGGGATCGCCTCAATAAGAGGCGCAAATCAAGGAAGGGGAAGCAAACCCTTATACTGGAGACTGGGTCTCAGATTCCTCCCCAAGATTCCTATTAGGCATTGGCTCCAACTACTTCCAATAACTCTCTGTAAAGCAGAAATTTGACAACCAACAACACGAGGAAAATGGGTAACGAAAGCGCATGTTAATATTCTCTAAGGGTCTGGGGATGTATTTACCACGGTGGCGCCCCCGACTGGTAAGGACTGCACTTCCCATTCGTTCAGGCAGTGAATAACTGGGTTATTTTGATATAAGACCTTGAGCAAGAGTTTTGTTTTTCTGACAGTCCTAAAATAAAACAGCTTTTCTGGACTCGGAATTCTGCAATTTTGCCGCTGGTAACCAGCAGAGGGAGCACAAGATGCTTGCGTAGTTTTGGTGGTATGTTAAGTAAAATGGGTCACTAAGGTATTCCAACACAGATGTCCAAAAAATATAGTAGTTTCCCAGAGATGTTTATACGAACTTTTATTCCACGTTGACTTTTCCAACCGTTAGACTAAGGGAAGAAATTCTCTCATTTTCTTTCCCGATTCTTGCATGATCCACAGCGTAGAACGCCAGAAGATATCAGTGAAGCACCCTGTTTGATGGTAGTGACGTATAAAGTTATCTATCTAAAAACAGGTGTCTTAGAGTATTTCTCCACTTTATATCTTAGATATATCAAATTAATAACAGGTATCTATGGATCTTTTTGATCTGTGATCATTACTATAGAAAGTTCATAGTTTTTAGATGCAGGATCTTGTCTATAATTTTTTAGTGTTAATCTTAATTTCAAGCTCTATGGATTTTTTACTGTTGTTCTTCATTCACTCATTAGCCAGATAGTCACTACATTTTTATCCTTCTAGGACTGAACATGAGCTCAGGATTGACTCTTTGAGCTGAGAGGCTAGTCCAGGATGGGGGGAGGGGGAGCCACATGTAATGGGTGTAATGGAGAGCTGTTCTTTCTGGTTTTGCTTTTCATATCCGTACTCACTAACGTTTCTTTTATAAACTCACAGTTCAGCATACAGGGCAGATGTCAGAGATTATGATCACAGGGTACTGCTACGGTTCCCCCAAAGAGTGAAAAACCAAGGGACATCTGACTTCTTACCAAGTCGCCCTCGATATTCCTGGGAGTGGCACAGCTGCCACCAGTAAGTAGATGGGCCTCTCAGTGTTTCTGTGATACTCTGCCATTTTCCAGATGACTATTCATATAGCTTACCTAAACCTAGAGATGTGCTATCATGTATGCTTAGAACTTTTACTGTGTAGTTTGATGTCATCAAAAGATGTTGAACTTTAAAAATAGCCTCTTCACTACTAGATTCCATTATCTTTTGCATTGGAAAATATAAGTTAGGCTCGTGAAACCTGTGGAAAGGATCCAACACTGGCTGCCAGTAGGGTTGACTCTTATGTAAAAGTGGTCTGTTATACACAAGATTGTCGGCAGTTGGTTAGTCTTAAAACTCATTTAGCATATCTTTTACCTAAGGGATTCAGAGACCATTCTCGATAAAAGACACATGAGAGAGACTTCAAGACCTGATTCCCTTCCATTTTTTGAAAGGTTCATGTCAATCCCACCTTTTTCTAAAATTAAAGGTTTTAATTTTTAAATTATATGTGGTTATATCATCCTTTGCCTAGGTAATGTGCCCAACTATTCCGTGCCAGGAAATCCTGATGTGTGGTCTCCTACTTAGAGAATTCTAAACCCTTTCTCCTTGCTCCCCCTCCCCATATGAGAAGAGGAAGAGCTCAGAAGACTCCTATTTAATGAATAGAGAAATATGGACTTTAGCCACATAGCTTACATATTAAAATAGAAATATTTTATTTTGAAACACAATTCTATGCTGCTTGAATAATAGTGCCAAAAAACCCCACAGAAACAAAAACATGCTGTTGTTTTACCCTTGCATTTCCAAAGGAATTTTATGAATGTTACAACTCTAGTTTTTAGAGTCTTATAACAAGCCCTCCAGAACAAAATTTTTGTTTAAAGTCATTGTCACACCACATACATCAGCAGTGACAGCCAGAGAAATGCACTAGAGAACACTCCGCAGGTTCCAAGCCCAGATAATGAATTGTCTGTATTTAATATTCAGAGATAAAATTCTGCGTAAAGGAACAGATAACCTGTCTTTACCAAGTAGCAAAGTTAAAAGCTTGCAATTTTGATACATTTATGTCCTTCTTGAAAAAAAAATCTAGCATTAGTATCTCTTCAAGAAGATAAGCATGGGAGCCAGGCATAGTGGTGCTTGCCTTTAGTCCCAGCATTCAAGAGGCAGAGGCAGGTGGATCTCTGAGTTCAAGGCCAGCATGGTCTACAGAATGAGTTCCAGGACAGCGAGAGTTACAACAAACCCTGTCTTGGGCAGCAGGAAGATTTGGGCTGGAGAGATGGCTCTGTGGTTAAGAGCACTTGCTGCTCTTACAGAGGACCCAGGTTGATTCTCAGTACCCACGTGGTGGCTCATAACCATTCATGTCTCCAATTCCAAGGGGGTTGAAGCCCTTTTCTGACTTCATCAGTCACCAGGCACATACATGGTACACATACAACATTCACACATAAATAAATAAATCTAAAAAATTAAAAACAAAAGATAAACTCGGTCTGTTTTAATTTGTGAGCACACCACCATTGAGTTCATGAAACAAGGAAGTCACTTAACATTGTGTCCCTTAAGATCCTCATTGTTTTCTCTATGTGCCACTGACTGCTGTGTCTTTGTTGTACGGGACATCAGACATTACCACAGCATGGATGAATTCAGCCACTACGACCTGCTTGATGCCAACACACAGAGGAGAGTGGCTGAAGGCCACAAAGCAAGCTTCTGTCTTGAGGACACATCCTGCGACTATGGATACCATAGGCGCTTTGCGTGCACTGCACACACACAGGTAGGCTGGCCTTCTGACATCAGGAACCCACAGACATCCAGAGAAAATGAAAACTAAACCATCTGCTATTTTCTTTCCTCCCACCCTCCTCCTCCTCCTCATGCTCCTCCTCCTCCTTCTTTTTCATACTTGGTTTCATTTTGAGGTTATCTGATCAACATGGAAAGTGATTGGGAAAAGGGGAATGGGTGGTGTAAATTGCTTTTAAAGTATTTCCAGCTGTACACCCTGCTGGTGATCACAGAAGGTCATTGTGGATCCTTGCTAAGTAACACAATGTGAAGTAGTTTACTTTCTGAGTGTGCATGAATGACTTACATCTGCCTTCATTCTCTGTTCTCTAAGGGGCTATAAATAACTATTGGCAATGTACATCTGTCTTCCCACCTGCAAAGCCAGTTTCTTCTCCACCTTCATGGTTAATACGGAATAGTGCCTCAAGTTCGAACAAGGAGTCGAAGGCGGTGTCTTAAAAATACTTTAAACAGCAACACTTTTAATAACGCGAATAAGAACAGAAAGACACATTTCTTTCTCCACACATGTATATTTAAACCTACAGGATAATTAATGTCAGATGTCCTTTGGATGGATTTCTTTTTAATGGTGCTGAGGTAAGCACTATTGTATGTCTTAGAACTGGAAAATGTGTGTCAGTTAAAAGCCATGTCAGTGTTTCCATCCAAAACCCTAATTCGTAAAAGGACATTATAATTTTACTCCAGCCCAGATCTTGGCAAGACGTTCGTGAATGTACATTAGACATCAGCAGCCGTCGACTTGGGGAGCAGATTCCAGGGTTGTGGCCGGAAGCGTTTTGGTGACCTGCATGTGGTGACCATACTTCTTTCCCTGTAGGCTTAGCTCATCAAAGCGGTTAGAAAGGGAAACGGTTATATTTAACATAGGTTGGGAGGGGCAGAACATGTGCTTTAAGTGAAAGATGTAACCCACCCATATATTAAGCATGTACCCATGCAGAGATTGCTTTCTCATTCTGTGATTACTTCCGAGAGGGCCCACAGCACTTATTTTCCCTATTCAGAAAGTGACACATGTGGGTCATCTCACTCTAAGATGCCAACACTTGGGTGGGGGATCATGCGTATGTTAGCTCAGAGTTTCCTCTATTCACTGGTGTAATCTCACTCTTTTTATGTGAAACCTTTCTTGTTCATCTTTCTCTGTATATGTCTTAATTATTCATCAGGTCTTGCATTGCAAGTGACTTACGTGTTTGTAATTGTTTTGTTTTCCCCAATAGTTTCTTGAAATACATAAAATGTCTACTTGCTTAATGGCCTTGGTAACTTCAGGTATTTGTCTGCTAGTTCAAATAAGCAAAGCTCAAAATTAACATATTCTGCCGGCTTGGTGAATCACAGAGTAACCTTGTCAGCAGTTTGCGCTTACACAGCCACACAGTACTTTTAAAGTTGTGTGACCTAGGCTGGGTTTAAGTTGTCCTTCTGCCTCAGCATTCTGAGAAGTTGGGCTTATCAGGTGTATGCCAACAGGGCGAACTTCAGAATTTTCCAAAATCTTTTATTCACTTGAATTTCTTATACTTATCTTCAATGGGTATCTAATCCAGTGCACAGCTTAGAGAGTCATGTGTGAAATAGTAGTAATGACAGAGGCAGCAGCTAATACTGAGTGTGTAAAGTGCCAGAATCAGAGAATGATGTGGTGGAACCAGACCAAAGGTTCTTCATTTTTCCCATTCAACACATGAATTGAGAATGGATCAAGGTGGGAATTCGGGCAGTTATGGTTCTCACTCCTGTGGCTCTGGTAATTTCGAGTTGGCCCGTCTATGCTGTCCTGTGCTATAGACATCAAAATTTCTCACTCTTCCCAAGTCCAGCTGGAGCCAATCCCACATTGCTAACGCACACTGAGATGCTTTTGGTATCTTTGTTGACCAAATGATCTAAAGCATGAGAGCAAACTTGAGCGTTCATTTTAAAAGACACTCCTGAGGTCAAACAATTGTGACATATAACTTCTTAGTCAATTTTGGGTTATCAGAATGAAAATATAATAGTTAAAAGTTCTCCTGAGAAATAAGAAAATAAGAAGATACCTATGGCCCCCAACAGAAGAAAATTTCTTCAGCCCCATGAGAACAAGAAGTTTGTATTCTGGGCTTTTTTTCTCTCCCAGCAGCCTTATGGGACACCCATTGACTTGCTAATGTGAATGTCTTAGCACAGGGACTGATGGAGCATTAGCCAGTTTAGGCACTATCCATCCTTCTGACTCAACAAAGATTTCACTGGTTATTTAAGAGAGGGAATGTGGTTGAGAAAAGGTACTCTGGACTGTGATTATATAATCTTGAAACCAACTCACTCACAGCCTAGCTGTTTGCCCCTGAATAAGTTATTTGACCTTAGGGTACCTCACCTCCCTCATCTACAAAATGGAGACAACCACATACATGTCTCATGTAGTGGTGAGAATTGACTTTCTATAGTATGTTTAAAATGGTTTTGGCTAATCATAATAATAAATGTTAGCTACTGAAGGATGCAACTGGACTCTACCCTTGAGGAGTTCCTATAATACGATTACAGTGCAGAGCAGAAAGGGATGAACACTACGTGGCTGCAGAGGACAAAGTACTGTGGACATCCAGGACATAGGAAAGTCCTTGCAGGGACTTTTGCGTATAAGACATTGACACCAATTTACTATGAAACCTTTACTCCTGATGTGCTGAATTTTGGTGGAGGCCTATTTCGTTGCTTAAGACTGTATTTTTCACTGGTGACTTGGGACATCCTTCAGAAATAAGGTATACTACGTCACTCCCTAGTCTTGCACCTTTTAAAGCACTAAATAGTGTAAGACTGAGGACTGACTGACGTGCTGCTCAGTGGAGATGAAATAGAAGTATAACTTTTATGTCAAACTCTTGTAAGTAACAATTTAAGGTTTCATTTACAAGTAATACCATATTTTTAGCACAATCTGGCTACACACTATCATTTAATTTTTAAGTTTTTGCTGATTTCAGGGACTGAGTCCTGGATGTTATGATACCTACGCGGCAGATATAGACTGTCAGTGGATTGATATCACCGATGTACAACCTGGAAACTACATTCTAAAGGTAGGGGCTTTGGATATGTGGAATTTACCATTACAATCCCCTAAAATCCCTCTTCCTGGTTTCAAAGATTAAATAATTGTGGTCTTGGAAATAATTGAACAGCCTTCAGAACAATTATTAAGCAAATCTAGGTACAATTTTTTTTTTTGGCAGAACTCTGGAAATTTATAGTTTTCTTTCGTAATATATCTAGTGTTGAGCTACTTGCTTTCCTTTTCTTGCTTGATTTTGCTGAATACCAAACTCTTTCACACTGTGTTATTTTGGTTGTCCAGGTCAGTGTAAACCCCAGCTATCTGGTGCCCGAATCAGACTACAGTAACAACGTTGTACGCTGTGAGATTCGCTACACAGGACACCATGCCTACGCCTCAGGCTGCACAATTTCACCGTGAGTATAATTTGGAAAGCTGAATCATTTATTGTACAAAGAGCTTTGTACTTGATGTTAGCCAAGATGCTAGGGGTGCTTACAGGTTTTCTTACCTGGCATTACACAGCAGAAGTGTCCACTTCCACCACCATAGCTTCCTTGTAAATAAAGCAGTACAGTAATTGAATATAGGATCCGTGTTATTATTTTTTGACTATAATAGAGGACGAGGATGCAGTTATGTTTTAATCATGCTACAGCTTACTTTTCGAGACAAGATATAGACGGTTCTGTGGTGGTCCGGTCCAACAGATTGCTCACTAAGCAACGTCAGCTTGTAGGAGCTTGTAGGAGCCACAACCATTGGCTTTCTTCCTGTTGCCCTGTTTCTCCCAACAGGGATGCAAAGGAATTCAAAGCATTTTCGAAAGTATACTTTCATGTACTGATTGCAAAACTTGTGTGTGTATGTGTGTGTGTGTGTGTTCCTTTCATAAAACCTTAGTGCTGAAACCAGTTTTTGAATATAAGAAGGAATCTCAGCACATAAATATTAAGCAAAGTTTCTTTGATGAAAAGGAGAACACAGCAGTGTTGCCTGCCTGCTACCTGTCTTGTCCCACTCTTTTAAAGCATTGCCTACTTCATGTTCCCCAAGTTGTTCCTTCCAAACAGTGAGAAGACCTCTGGAGTAACTGAACATGCATCAGCTTCACACTGGTACTGGTTGCTTAAGGGTCCCATGTTCACCTCACAGAGGACCCTTTCCTTATTTGCCAATAATGGAACAGCGTTAGACTGTACTTTGCACCCATTTTTCATATTATTAGAAATAAATGAGCCTTATGACAGTACAGAGATAAGACTGGGAAAATATACTCTTCTGATTATGCTCTCATCATAGAAAACCTAGCTGGGTCATTGGTCCGTTAAGCATGGAGTTAGTCTCAGCATAGATGAAGGCTCTATGATCTAAAATAATTTATCATAAATGTTAATAGGTAGTTGCCCATAAGTTTTCTATTCCTTATTTACTCATCTCCATTTATTTACTTATTCTTGACTTGCATTGTATATTTAAGGTGCTAGGTTTCTTTAATGTTTGTATTTTTCCTTACTCCAAAATGTCTAGAATCTAGTTGACTGCTCACACTATATACCCATGGCCAGGTAGAGATCTCTGCCTACAGTCTCCCATTCAACACTTCAGACATCAATTTCTTTGTCTCTCGAGAAATATAGAATTAAAGAGACAGAGTGAGAGAAAATCATATACAGATGTAGCAGAGATGTGGTATTTAAAGCTGCCTAGGGTAAATGACTGGGGTCAGAAGGTCTTCTGCTCTGTTTGGTGATCTTCAAGTATGGCTACCGACTTGCCACTAGGAACAGGCCTGGAGTGGTTGACTTTTGTTATGTAGAATGTTATTTTGTGTGAATCATTTGAAGCCATTAATTTATAACCATTACCCTAAAACAGGGATTCTGCCTGTGGCCACCACTCAGCATTGATTAGTTTTAATTTATCAGTTATCAATGATGGCAACTAAGTGGTAAATGCTGTTGAGATGGTGTTTTAACAAGCAGTATTGATCAGATGGAAATATGAAGTTACTGATAGCTAACCATTCTTGATAAAAATAAATAGAATATTTAATCTATGAGTGGGAAATAAGAAAAGTTCAGAAGAGGAAAAGCCCTCACCTGGAGGACGATCATAGTTGCCTCTTGCATTCTGACTTCCACCTCCAAGTACAGGGGAAGGAGAGATTTCCTCAGACCAAGATTAGAGAGCAACTATAAAACAGCATTTGAATTTGCCCCTGAGGGCTCTGAACTACAAAAAGAGTGTCCAGGAAGGGCATGTCTAGAGGATTCAGAGTTAGGGGAAATGGCAGGGCAGGAGTGAACTGTAGGCCTTGTTTGCAAAGGCAACTTCAAGCTGGGCTTGTCAGCTGTGATCAGATCCAGAGGACAACTGAAGAGTAGGCTAAGAAGTTTGAGCTTCTCTCTGAAGGCCATAAAAAATCTGACATTTGTTTCGAGCAGGAAGTATAGAGCATCTGAAGCCATGTGGACAGTCTGATGGATGTGTGTGACCTCACGCTGTCATTATTGACTTCTTTTTCAAACTCTAATGACATGTGGCTCTTAGTTCACTGGTTGTTTTTCATGCTAGTCAGATATTTGAAACCACTCTGGTGGAATGTAAAATCCACCCAATAATTTGGAATGTTCCATTCACGTAGCCTCTTTCCCTCAGTCTTCTCAAACAACTCAAGCCCTCTTTCTTCCACAGTGCCAGAACTGGGCTTTCTCCACACAGGAAGTGCCACTTAGAAATGAGCAGTTTATGATTTTGACCCAAGTGCATTCTTCCTTATATGAGCATCAGTGATCAGCATTTCAACATAACAATACCTGATTCATGGTTTCTGTTCCTGCCTCTGCCCATTAATGCATCATTCTGCATCCAGAGAAGCATGCAGAGGACAGATGCAAGATGGTGCCGAAGCTGTGACTGTGCTTTCTGACAGATGTATCACGCTTATGAGCTCACCTGCTTGGGTGCTGGCACCACAAGTTCCGCATGACTTTTCCTTGCTCTGATGTTGTTATCTATCCACCCACCCAACCCAACCCATCTATCTGTCTGTCTATCTATCTATCTATCTATCTATCTATCTATCTATCTATCTATCTATCATCTATCTCTATCTATCTATCTATCTATCTATCTATCTATCTATCTATCTATCTATCTATCTATCATCTCTATCTATCTATCTATCTATCTATCTATCTATCTATCTATCTATCTATCTATCTATCTATCTATCTATCTATCTATCTATCTTGCCTTTTAAATATCCAGACTGTGGACATCAGACATGTACTCCATGGTACTGACATGGTCCTTTCCTCTAATCACTGTTAAGTCATATTCTAATAGTAATTTTACAATGTGACTATTGCTGAGGCAGGGGGAAACTGCTACATTAAGTTTTGAAAAGGATGACTGAAATGTTATGTTATTTGTTATTTGTTATGTCACTCATGGCATTATCCTGCTGATAACTTGTCCTATTGTGTTCTCTTAATCTAGGTATTAGAAACCAAGCCCAGCTCCCAATGGATAAAGCAGTGCCTGGTATTCGGAGATATGAAAAACATAGATTAGCTTCAGTAGGAAGGACTTACATATTTCAAAAGGCAAACAGAAAACAACAAAGGAGGTTTTGTTTGGACTCTTTCACAACAAATTGCATAACTGGATTTTGAATGTTTAAATCAGCATTATTTGGGAAATTTTAAATGCTTATTCATGTTTTTTTTGGTGAATTAATGGTATTTCAGTTCTATAGGTGCATACTTGGTTCTTTCAAAGAACTCTGAATTTCTTCTCTTAAAATTATAATGCAAAATAGTATTTTAATGAATGAGCCACAATTTGAGCTAATTATTTTCTAAAATTCAGAAACCAGTGAAACAACAATGATGGGATTATATTTGCCTCAACATAGATCAATTTAAAAGTGATGTTCCTACTGTGTAAACAGAAATGGCTACATTTGGTGCTGAGGAAGGGTCAAATACATAGTGATTTTTGTCAGGAGATATTACTCTATAGCAGAGAGATGGCAATATATATATTCAGATAGTTACATCCCTATATAAAATTATGTTTACATTTTTAAATTACTACGTAATTTTCTTTCTGTTAAGTACTTAATTTCACTCTGACTTGAGTCAACTTCTGTTTTGGAATGAATCAGATAATCCCAGATTCCTGTCTGATATTTGTTGATATTCCCCTCTACACTTAGTTTTTCTGTGAGCAGAAATGTCTAATATGGCAATTGTCACATTACCATTGTGGGGATTAGTAGCACAGGGCAATCATTCCAATGACATATGTGATAAATGTAGAACTAATACACACTGCAGCACATTTTACTGTTAGTCAAAATCAAGTCATTGCTGACATAGGGATTACACAATGAGTCGTTAACACCACAACCATCTTTCAAATATTGTAAAAAATACTGGAAAAACTTTTTGGATTTTTTTCAACTCTACTACACTTCTAAAATGTTCAGCTATTTAGGGGAAAGCTAAGAAAAAAAATGAAACCATAATAGACGACCTACTGTGTGCAACACAGGACCATTATCTTCTTAAGGAATTGGGTGTACATGTTTCTGTGTATTTACAAAATACATTCCAGATTAGCAATGCACATATCATTGCATACTTGAGAGGTTGGCAAGCAAGAAGGAAGGAAGCAAGGAGTTTGCAAAAGCAAGGACTGGGTGCCACAGTGGAACTGCTGTGACCTTACTTTAAACTGTGAAACTGAGTACAGCAGTAGAATTTGGAGACTTAATTTTGGAAGGTGCAGAAAGAATTCAAGTTAAACTTTTCAGTTTCTGGTGCTTAAGCAGAAGTTTTCCTTCATTAACCGGCATTAAAATCTCAAGTAAAGTATCTCCTGTGCCAGAACGTGTCAGGTAGACCTTTCTATGTGAGCTGGAATCCTGTCTTACGTGTCATTAGACACATGACTGTTGTAAGGACAACGGTTACTAATCATCAAACTGTACTCACTGCTGCAGGGCAGGTGATAGGGGCCAGAGGTGAGCAGCTGCCAGGGGTGGATAGTGCGGTACACATGATCCTCATCCACCTGAGCACACACTTATCCATAAGCCAACACAGGCAGAATGTTGAGCTGGTGTCTGATCAATGGGGTTGCTTCTTTGATGTACCTCTTTGCTTCAGATTGCTTTTCAGTTTTAGGACTGTAGAATGATCCTTTCCAATTATAATCATTTAATAGAGATATTTTAATATACTTGCTTTTGAAAAACAAAACAAAAACTACTGTCAGTATTAATACTGAGCCAGACTGGCATGCGTAGATTTAACATCTTGTCTTACTAAGAATCTTAACTCTATAAAAATAGGCTAATGATATGGCTTTTAAATATATAGGATAATAATTTCAATAAGTCTTTATCTCTCTACTAATCATCATGTGAGCAACAGTGTAAGCCAAGCACTTACCTGTGAGACATTGGAAAACAAGAAGACTGTCCCTAACCTTAGTAAGTGTGAAAATTAGGCTCATCTTATTTCATTTTTAACTGCTAAAAGTATTTCTACAGAATTAAAATTGTAGACTCCACTATTTGCCATGGCCATATTTTATTTTTCAAAAAATACGTTAAAAGTTATTAATTGCATACATCTATGTATTTCTAATAATTAAAATATGCTTCAAACCCATGACATGTCTGCCTTTTAAATGTAATTTGGACTTTTTGGTTGATTTTTTTTGTCAGTTAAGAAGCTGCTTATTTGTAAACATTTCTTCCTTTTCCACAATTCGAAAACACCTCTGAGTGACTTGTAAGTTCTGACTTAGCAGTTCCTAGTTTTGACCCTTGGGCATGAGTTCTCTAAATGACCGCCAAGCTTATTGGCAGTTAGTTGGTGTAGAATGATAACAATCACAAGCTAGTCGAACCAAACTCTATGTTTTTAAAAATAAGAAATGAGAATGACACAAAGAGCATCAAAGACTGAAAAGAAACTTGTTTTTACACTAATAAAGGCTGTGAGAAAAATAGAACCCAACGTAGTTAAGTCTACCCTTTGCCATCCGGGTGGTATCTTGATACTGAGACCGCAGATTCCGTCTCCAGGGGAACCATGGAGTATCTTGCCTAGTCCCGGAAAATCTTCACATTTTATATAATAATTTAATTTATAATTTCCATCTAACTATTCCCTAGGCATTCTTTGTAACAGTAGTCTGTTGCCCTTTGAAGTTCATGTGTTAGACACATGTGTGAACATCGTTCCTTATGTTTAGAATTTAGAAGAAATGTAGTTCACTAAAATCAGCCCCACCCCCACTGACCATTACTCTTCAGCAGACTGTATGAAAATACTGAATTCCTAGTCAGGAGATGTTTTGGAATTAATTTTACAGATAGTATATTAAGTAATAAAACTGCTCTCTTTATATGTGTTTCATTTTTGAATCCACATATACAAGACTAAATTAAAAAAAATTTAAATTTCATTCCCAGCTATCTGAAGTCTTAGGCCACTTTTGAATGCAGATTTTCTTTAGCCTTCAAGCGTAAATGGTGCTGAATTACCTTAACTTGAATGTAAAATGCATTAAGTCTTAGCTCATGGGATACAGACATTTAATATATAACTGCATGCTACATACTAGGTGACATGTTGTTTGGTATTAAAATGTCTATAATGAAGTTTTAGTTTCTCCAGGCTTTTTTTTTTCTGGAATTGTTATTTGTAAAAACGTTTGTAACTTGTTTGAGGAGGTTTTATTTTAAATGCCCAGACGCAGGCTTTATATTCTTCTTTGCATTCTCACGCCCTTTTCATTATATGCTGTAACTGCATGATTACATAAAAATGCCTTGAGAAAATGATTTCAAGTGTCTAAAGTGGTCATTTGTGGTTACCTACAAATAAATGATCGGAATTTCATTTTTGGTTAAAACATTAAAGCCATGTATATGGTGAATGTTCTTGTTTAAATGCCTCTTTAAGAATACTGCTTTGAAATCATAACGTGGAATTTCCCCTTTCCCTTTCCATCCTCCAACCCCTCTCTTGTGCTCTCTCAAATCATGGTTTATTTTTCTTTAATTATTGTTAGTACTACATACATACATACATACACACACACATACACACACACACACACACACACACACAAAATACATAGTAAATAAAATCCTAAATACATAAGTACAACCCTTTCAGTCCATATAACGTTACCTGTGTGAATATAATCTTCGAGCTGACCAATGGTAGTGGATAATCAATAGGAGGCCTTCTCCCTGTGGAAGACCATTTCTCCCACTCACTTTATTCCTTGGTTGTTCGTAGTTCTTTCCCTGGGATTTCAACCCTGCAAGGATTCCCCCTTCCATGTTAACATGTCCACTGGTGTCAGCATTGTTCAGGTTTTGTTCAGGCAGAAATTTTGATGAAACTTCATGATGTAGCATCTCTGACATTTCTAGGAGATGCCGTCTTACAGAAAACTTTTTGTTTCTCTGAGTCTTACAGTCTTCTCACTCCCTCTTCCACAGTGATTCCCGAGCCTTAGGTGTAGGAATTCTGCTATAGATGTATCAGTTGTGACTGGGCACCACGGGATCTCTTCTTCCCTGCGTTTTGGTTGGTTCTTGTTTTCTGTAATGGATCCTGAGTGTTGCAAAGAGAAGTTTCTTTGATTCAGAGAAAGAACTACACTTAGCTGTGGTTATAAGAATAAATATTTTGAATGTAGTTAGGAGTTATGATGGTTTGGTAAAACGAGAACTGTAGTTAACCTCAATCCAACATCCATGGCTTTACTAGTCCCAAGTAGTTAGTTAAGTTTCTAGTACCAGGCATGGTTTCCTTCTTGTTGAGTGGGACTTATGTCCAATTAGAGAGATGATGGTTACTAACAAGATATGCATGGCATTGTTGTACCATTACAGTTATTTTTTTCATAATATTTTTACTGAGTTTTATACAATGTATCTCACTCACTCTTCCCAGTCCTCCCTGGATTCCCCTCCCACTCTGTGTGCTTAATAATAATAATAATAATAATAATAATAATAATAATAATAACCACAACAACAACAACAAAATGGAGTCTAGCCTGTGTGGCAGAAACATGGATCATAGATATCACTATGGTTCCTGCCGGCAGCAGGTTCTCTGATCATGGACATTCACCTGGCCCACATTAGCCTGAGATCAAGCATGACCACTTTTAACCCGAAGTTGTGCCCCAGCCCCCAGACATACAGGCATCTGGACACCATGCACAGACCTGATGCTGATTGCTGTGGTTTACAGTCATCATAGCTGGGTAGGACTTCCCTTCCTTTGAAGCTTGCATGGTGCCCTGTGGAACTATGAAAGTTCTCAAAGAGGGATATTCAGGTCAATTCCAAGTCTCCAGAGAGTTGAGTAAGCCACAGAAGAAAAATCTGTAACCAATAAAAGCTGGCTTATGACAGCAGTTCTCAACCTGTGGGTCCTGACTCTATGGTGGTCAAATAACCTTTTCACAGGGGTCACCTAAGACCATCTGCATAAGCAGTGGCAAAATTATAATTATGGAGTAGCAATGAAAATAATTTTGTGGTTGCGGGTCACCACAACCTGAGAAACTGGATTAAAGGGTTGCAGCATTAAGAAAGTTAAGAATCACTGCCTTATGAGGTTTAAGAGTAGATAGTGTCTCCACAACACTAAACACAAGTCCAAGTAGAAAGTAATGGTGTATAGGCTCAGTGACTTGTGTAGATTACCCAGGATAACTGATGTAAGTGGCTATAGAAGCAATAGATTTTCCATCTAGACAAAAAGCTTTAAACAGGAAGATGTCATCTAGGACTTTTTAAGAGGCAGAGGTGGGGAAACTAAATGCCTGGTTTAGAAACTCCAAAGAACATATGATGCTCTTGTTATGGGGTAATGCAGCTGTTGACCCAAAACATTTACTATTGTGCATTTATCATACTGGAAATCCTAGAGCCCTATACTCTATAAATGGAGCAACAAGCTCTAGGTGACTGTCTGTCCTTTTAAAATATGACTCTCTTAATATCCTAAATTCATGAAAATTCATACAAAATATCATGCCCCACTGGCAACACACCTGGTTATCCGAGAGCTGTGATGATAACATAGAATGAGATACACTGAGATTGTGTTTGTGCTTGTGAGCACGTTGTTCATTCCCCAAGGAGGAACTTTAGTGTAACTGAAGCTGTTCTCTTGCCCCATGTTGGAGAGCTGCTTGTACCTGAATTCTGAAGTCTTGCCCTAACTACTACTTAGAAAGATTCCTAACTTGTCACTGATTCCTAGTTGTAACAGAGTCCCATTGTGCCTTTTACTGTCTAGACCTAAAAATAATGTTAACTGATTTGAGGATTATGAACAAGGTGATTCTGCCCATGGATCCACTACAGCCTGGAATTCCTTTACCTTCATTATTACCTACAGCATGTCTTCTGATAGTGATTGATTTAAAAGACTTTTTTTTTTACAATCCCCTTGCAAAAGGAAAAATTTGTCTACTTATAATAATGCTCAGCCTGACAGAAGGTAGCAGTGGAAAGTCCTTTCCTAGGGAATATTAAATAGTCCAACTTTATGTCAATATTTTGTGCAACAAATTAGAATGAATTGAAAAACAATTTCCCCAATCTATTATTTATCATTATATGGATGCTATTTTGTTGGGTGATTCCGATGCAAATACTTTAGAAAAAATGTTTGATGACGCAAAAGGTATCTTACTCTATTGGGGCTTACAACTTGCTCCTGAAAAAGTACAGAGAGGAGATTCTAGTAACTATCTAGGATATAAGCTAAGTCAACAAAACAATTTCAACCACAAAAGTACAGATCAGAAGAGACCAGTGCAAACTTTTAATGATTTTCAAAAATTATTGGGAGATATCAATTGGGTAAGATGATTAGATTAGCTACACAAGAGCCAAGCAATTTGTTTCAAATGTTACAAGGGGAATCCAGCCTACATAGTCCAAGACATTTAACCGCTGTAGCAGAGAAAGAGTTGATGCTGCTAGAAAGGAGACTATAAGATACATATGTGGATCACATATCCTCACCTGGATTGTATTTTGGTCATCAGTCATTCAAAATGCTCTACTACAGGGATTCTTGTGCAAAGAGAGGATAATACCTTAGAATGGATATTTATGGCACATAATCAATAAAAAGTTAAAGACATACATAAATGGTTGTGATATAATTATAAGATGAAGAATAAGGCTTTGTTAATGATCAGGAACAGATCTGGCAGAAATAGCAGTGCCTTACACAAATGCTGAGATTATATTATTATGGGTAATCAGTGAAGATTAGCAAAGCATTTATAGCAATTATTTGGGAAAAATTATCAAATATCCTAAGAACTAGCTAATTCAGTTTATAAAGAGAACTGATTGAATATAGTGAAAGAAAAACCTATTTGTGGAGTGCCTACATTTTATACTGATGCAAACATATTAGGGTACAAGTGGCAGACTACAAGTCAGAAAAATAATAAGTCAGTCAAAGCCTATATGCTTCAGTTCAAAACTCAGAGTTGTATGCTATTCTTATGGTGTTGTTAGACTTCTTGAATCTCTTAGTGTCATCACCGATCCTCAGTATGCAGAAAGAGTTGTTTTGCATATAGAAACTGCTGAACTTATTCCTGATAATTCAGAATTAATATCATTACATATGAAACTACAATAATAAATTCAAGATAGAAATTGACTATTACTCATGTATCACTCATATTAGATCTCACACGGGGTTGCTAGGCCCATTGGTACAAGGTAATGATGAGACTAATCAATTATTAATAGTAAATGTGTCAGAAGCCTCAAAATTTCATGAAAAGTACCACATAAACAGCAAAAGTTTAAAAAGGACCTTCTCTATTACTTGGCAACTATCCAAGGAAATTATAAAGAACTGTACAATATGTTCCTTCTATAATCAAGCCCCATTGCCTGCTGGAAATAACCCTAAGGGTACTAAAAGAGGGAAAATCTGGCAAATGGATGTTTTCCATGTTGCAGATTTTGGGAAATTAAAGTTTGTACACCATAATATCGATATTTATTTAGGATTTCAATGGACTTCTGCCTTGAGTTCTGAAAGGGCTGACTCTGTAATTATACATTTACTGGAAATAATGACTATTATGGGAATACATTTACAAATTAAGACTGATAATGCCCCTGCATATGTCTCCAGTAAAATGAAAAAAGATGCAAACTATGGCATAAAACATATTACTAGTTTACCACACGATTACAGAACAAGCAGTTATCGAAGGATCTATTCAGACATTAATGGAAATGCTTAAAAGACAAAAAGGAGTAACCAAGTTACCCAGAGATAGACTACATTGTGTACCACTAACTTTACATTTTCTGAATGTTAATGAGACTGGAATAACAGTGGCTGAGAGACATTGGAAATAAAAAAAATTGCAGAGTTAAGCCAACCTATATGTTAGAAAGATGTATTAATATGTGAATGGAAATCAGAACAAGTATTGTACTGGGACAGAGGGTATACCTATATTTCCAGTGGAAATGAGAAGTTGTGGGTACCATTGAAACTGATAAAGAGTAGATTTGAGCTAGGAAGATCTCCTGAATAACATGACTGCTGGTCTGAAAAGCATGACTATGGAAAGAAAAGCTCTTTTAAAAAGATAGCCTTCTAATGACTGTATTAAAGTACAAAAAACTAAAAGCAGCAAAGAATCATCCCTGGTTCATGGATTAAAGTTTCTGAAACCTAAATTTCCACCTGATTTCAACACCAGTGAGAATAGATGAAGAACATGAAGCCTTGATGAAAAACTGTCCATGTGTGAATCACACTTTAGCTGATTTTGAACAGTTGGATGGCAGTCATCAGAAGGTTCTCGGACAGGATATTGATGGCGATAGACCAAAAAATGCTAATTACAGCAAATTTGACACAACTTCCAAGAGTCCCAAGTCATCCCCTGACCTGTCTAATGGTATGTGCATTAGTCCTGAGGAGGTTGTGACGTCCCTTTTAGAGGAAGAGAACACTTACAGCAAACAAAAACTAGAGGAAAACACCTTAAAGCCAAAGTTTCAGGCATTCAAGGGAATAGGCTGTCTTTTTGCAAAGGAGTCAGTGGACAGAACTTTGAAATAGACTGTTGCCTTTAATAATATCAGTGATCATCAGAGTTCCTTGAAACATGAAGAACCCTATAACATTTTTATAGAAAATGGATCCATGTGTGTTAATAGCTCATCAAGTAAACTGACTTCATGCCAACTTGCAAAGAAGATGAATAGCCCAAATCACATTCAGCCTCCAAAGAAACAGTATACTTTTGAGAGCCAGAACCATAAATTAGTATCTTCTACTAGTTTTGACAAGGAAAATAAAATAAAAATCCTCACTCATTGTTTCTGTTAGTAATGCATCATGCTAAGGATAAATTCCTGAAGACCAGAAAGGAAAAGAGATGGCCTAGCAGAAGGCCTCAGAGGGGAAAAAATCATTATTGTACAACGTATAGCTTAGTAAAAGGGAGAACGTGTAGCAGGATGCTTTGCCAAGAATTTTTCTGTCTTGTACAGCTCCCCTTATGGTTATATGCCGCTTGGACTTCTGGGAACAGCTTAGGATATAAAGGAGGCAGTGGCAGTTGGCAGGTTCAGTTGGTGGGATGGCTTGGGAGATGCTAGCAGCTCCTGCTCTCTAAGCTAAGGACAGCGAAAAAAGGGCAGTGAATTTCTCCTCTTTTTCTCTATCTTTAAAGGCCACATGCAGAGGTGGTAAAGATTTCTCCCTTTCCTGTCTGTTTTTAGATCTAGAGAGTAAAAAGGTACAGTGGGAATCTGTTACAAGTTAGAAACTGTCCCAGTAGCAGCTGGGGCAAGAAAATAGGCTTCAGAATTCAGTTACACTTTAGCTTTCAAGTCTCATTATTTAAGCAACATTTCTAAAGTTGTCTCTGCTATAGACATTAAGTCATCTGATAGCCTTGTACAAAATGAAAATCTTCTGGAAAGTTTCACCATCCTCGTTGCCTTTAAGGACATAGGTGAGGAGGTCAAAATAACCCTAACCTAAGGACACGAGAGGTCAAAACAACCTCCGCAGGATTTCAGAGAAAGTTGCTTGCAATCGTCATGGGTGATTCCCAGGAGCTCAAGGTTTCAGTGAAAGGACAACTTCAAATGTAGAAATGTAGTGAGAACCAGAAGTAGAAGAGAAGTCTGGAGATATGACTACATTGCAGGAATTTTATTATGAGACACTACCAGCTGAATAGGATGGATGTTCAAGATTGGCAGGCTCATTTTTGGGGTAATATTACTGCTAGTGAAGATGCTGTGAACATCGTTGAAATGGCAACAATTTAAAAATCAGTTGATAAAGTGGCAGCAGATCTTATCCCAATTTTGTGAATAGTCCTATAGGGTAAGATGCTATGAGACAGCATTGCCTGTTACAGAGAAATCATTAAACCATAGTCAAGCAATCTGTAAAATGTCACTGTTGTCTTAGTTTGAGAAATTTCTACAACCAGCTTCATCTTCAGCAATCTCCACCATGATCAGTCAGCAAATATCAATATGGACCTTCCACTAGGAAAAATATTTCCAACTCTTCAAGGCTAAAATAATTGTTAAAATCTTTTTTAAACTAAAGTATTTTAAAATTAAGTTACGTGTACTTTAGACATAATGCATATTTCACAGATTATAGTTTATCAAAGATTGCTTCTAGATGCATTGAGAAAGCAAGACACATGACTCACCTTATTGTGGTACTTGCTCTACTGTAGTGGTCTGGAACAAAAGCACACCTCGTCTCAGACATGCCCACTAACACATAATGCAATGTAAATGCTATGTAAACAAGAGTTATGATGCACTAATTAGGGGATCATGACAAGAAAATTAAGTTGTACACATTCAGTACAGACACATTTATTTTTCCAAATATTTTCCATCTGAATTTGGTGGAGTGTAGGAATGCAGAGCAGGCAAGTATGGAAATTCCATACTCAAAATTCCAAACTCAGAAAGGATTCCTTAGCAAACCAAGACTGGCAAATGTTATTTCTCCAGTGGAGGTTTTAATATGTATTACTCTATGGAAAATTCTACAAAGCCACTACACCACTTCATCCCTACAATCATTTCTCAAATTTGAATTTTTTTATGTTTTGTATTTTATAGCACTTACCCCATGAAATTGTTTTTGTCTAGAAGACCGTTGGGTAGCTTAAATAATTTTAATGACACATATAAAATTATTTGTAAAGTACTCAAAACAAATAGATGTCTGCATCTGAGCTGTGGGCTTCAGGGCTCCTGAAGCTCAACAACTTCCAACTTGTCCTGTATCCTTAAACTGTATAGATAAGGAGGATCCTTTCCATGGGAAGAACTACACTGTTTAACCTATCTTTCTTCCTAAGAAATAGAAATCACTCCTTTTTATCAGATGAGTTTGGTACCCCTTATTAAAATTTTTTCCACTCCAAATGTATTGGTGTTTACCACACATAGTGAACCAATCATTCTTTTCATAGTTCTTTCATTTTGTACATTCCTTATTTTAAATTGTACCCAATTGTGCAGTTTAAGTGAATTTCAAGTAAAACTCTGTAGTCCTTACAGGAGGCAAGAAAATGGAAGACTGGAGTGAATGACTTGGATGGAAGGGTGTATAGATTTACATCTGTAGTTTTACTTTCTGTGGTTTAAGTTACTTGTGGTCATTCATGGTCCAAAACTATTAAACGGAAAATTCCGGAGATAAACAACACGTATGTTTTAAATTATACACCATTCTAAGTAGCATGGTGAAATGTCATGCATTCCTGATTCTTCCTTCCCAAGACACGAATTATGTATTCCTCCCACACACTTGCACTGTATACGCAAT
Source organism: Cricetomys ansorgei (assembly GCA_026225945.1). Classification (NCBI taxonomy): domain Eukaryota; kingdom Metazoa; phylum Chordata; class Mammalia; order Rodentia; family Nesomyidae; genus Cricetomys; species Cricetomys ansorgei. The sequence continues at coordinate 9,132,108 of JAMJFZ010000242.1, forward strand.
TTGGTCCATAGTCACTTGAAAAGAGTGCTGATTACCAGTGTTGCAGTGTTTATGTTGAAGTAGCACTTCTTTTAATACACGAAGGTGCTATGCAAGCTTCCAATGGAGATAAACAAACAATAGTCTTACCCAGCTCCTGTGAGCCTATGGTCCACAACAATGACTAGCATGGCAAGATATCCCTAAAGGTACAATAGTGGCACTCATATCTTGGTGGTACTCAACATCTAATTGGACCGAAGGTCCACTCAACAAAAGGGAAATCATGCCTAGTACTAGAAACATAGCCAACTAGCCAAGGATAGTGAAGTCATGGATCTTGAAGGAGAACCTACAGCTGTCATTTTACTTAACCAGCATAATTCCTAACTTCATTCTAAATTACTTATCCTTCTACTTACAGATGAGAGTAGCTCTCACCTATCAGCAAAGAAACTTCTCTTTGCAGCAAGAGACCATTACAAAAAACTACAACTGATCAAAATGGAGAGAATAAATAATCAGGTACTTTTCAGCCCCAACTGGAAGCTTCATTCATAATACCTCAACAATATGGCTGCCTAAACATGACCTGAACAAATATAATACCAGTAGACATGCTAACACAGAAAGAGGGGAACCTCATGGGGCTCTAACCCTAGTCAAAGAACTATAGGCACCAAGGAGTGCTGAAGATAAAAGGAATAGTCTTCTTGAGGAGTGAATTCCCTTGTTGGTTATTCAATACCAAATAGTCAGTCCTGAAATAATATACATACAAGTAACACTAAATTGACTTTTAAAATTGTATTTGTATATATATTATGCATATATATGTAACAATAACAATTTTTTAAAAAGAAAAATAAATCCAAGGAATCTTGGTGCCTGAAGGTCTTGGTATTTACCACCCAGCTTGTTAACCAGAAAGAAAATGCCATTAATCTGTGGCTTCAGTTCAAAAACCCCAGGGAAGGCATTTATTAGATTTTGTCTGTTTCATGGAAACCACTGGCACAATGTTTGTGGATTCTGTGACTGTTCCATATGGAGTCAAGTGATCTAGCTTTTTCAACCACCAAAAAAAAGGAGGTTGGGAGAGGAAAGAGAGCGATCGTTTCTACCCAAATCACATAGCTGTAAAGAAAGTTCTGGAGAGGACAATGATCACTCGGAAATGGGTAAATTATAGACACTGTAAATAAGAAGATTCTTGTATCTTCTTATTAAAGCAAGTCATTTTGACTATGTTTAGTGAAAAGATCAATAAAACCCACAATTTATAACTCAACTTGAAACCTGTTTCTTCCATCTGCTCAATCAGATGGATTTTATTAAGAGAAAGCCCATGTTCTCAGATCTAAGATACATCCACGTCTGTTTTCTCCCACTGGCAGGTCTAAATAGTTTGGTTACTTCAATCTCATCTTCTGTGTTTCACTGAAGCTTAGTAGAACATCTCAGGAAGGAAGTCCATCCTTACACATGAGAACAGACATCAGTTGCTCCTCACTCAATCACTCACACTCAAGTTCCAAAAAGTGAGGGTCAATCTAAAGAGAAGAGAGAGAAGATGGAGAAAGAGGAGGAGGTTCCTTTAAGCTTTTGCTCTTCCAAGGCACACTGTCCCCACTGGCTCCTCTGCCATCTCTTTCTTATTGTTTATCTGAAGGGATGCATTCATTTATGTCTTACTCTTTCCTTCTACAAATTATAATGTATTTATAGATTCATAGATCTATTCATAGATCATTCACAGCCTATTCATAGATCCTGTGGAGGGGCTGTAGTACAATAGTACAGAAAGGAATACTTCAAGAGAACCAAAGAAAGAGGGCTGTGTTTTGGTAAAACTGCAAGGAAATGGTAAGCTGGAATGAGAGCAACAGGTACTCAGCAATATCTGTTTCTCCCCGTTGCTCTCTGTGGCATTCATACCATCCCTTTACATTCTGGATGCACGACACCTTACTCGTGGCTGGTTTTGAAGTGAAGCAGGAGAGACATAAGGTTTACCCATACATATTGAATGTTTCTGAAACCGAGTTCAAGAGAATTAGTATCTATATTAAACATGCTTGCATATCACAACCTGGTGGGCATTAGGTCAGAAGAATAAAGTGCAGAGCACACATTGTGTGGCTTGTTAACCAGTTTAGATAACTTGCTTTCCAAAAGATGACAAACTAGCCAATGGTACATCTAAAACCTAAGGTGACCAGGGATGCCTTTTCATCCAGAGCATTACTCTGTTATTCTTTTGGATTTTGAGAAGGCTTACCAGCAACTACACCCACATGCTCTTATTCCCTCCAATTGCCTCACAGTTTCCTCAGAGGAATACTTCTAAGGGAGTCGTGGAAAAGAACACATTCTCCTTTTCTCTCTCCTCACATACAGAGTTGCACAATGTAGCTCCAGGAAATCCCATGGGACTTCCTTTCTCAATGTCTTGGCAGTTAATGTCCAGTGGGAGTGCTTTAACCTCAAATGTTTGAATTTTCTAAAAAATTAAAATTAAAATAAAAAAAAATCGAAAACATGGATTTATCCCATGAGAATAATCTGGCTCTCCACACAAAATCAATGCTTTCATCTTGGCTATACTGAAATCATGTTAGATGGTTGTGGTCAATGAATAACTCTTGCTTCACTAGGGAGCCATGTTGCTTAAGTGTCTCACAGTCTCTTCACTAAATCATATACTGCTGTTTTGAGGACTTCCAAAAATACTAAGTTGAGTTCTCTGATAGTAGAAGAAGCCTGCTTTTGTCAAATGAAGTCTCACATAAGATAGCAAAGCTAAAGGGAAGTGTGGTGTTTTCATGACTGAGATCAAATGTACGGTATGTATTAAATATTTAACTGTCTTAACCATACTCTAGAAATAGGGTTATGCATGATATTACTATCTTCTTACAACTACACAGAGGAAATTATTATTTTCCTTGATTTTCTTGATTACTGGGAGACTCTAAGAAGATAAGCCACTGCTCAGGTTCCAAGGACAACACGAGATAAATACATGAGGATTAATATACTTCTAACAGGTTAACTGGATACAAGATTCAAAATACTTTGCTATGCTCATAAACCCCATTTAGGAACCAACTAGTTCCTACTGGACATCACTAGCCTTTGTAGAAGATTCTATTTATGACATACCCGGAAATAATCTTAGAAGAAGACTCATATGAAGAAAGCTCAAATTATTTGTTGAATAAAGACACATACTAGTTAATTTATAGGAAGATTGAACACTGCACACAGGTATTTAAATAACATCACCTTTCATTGTAACCAAGGAAATGAGAGTAACATGGTAATAAATTTTAAGAAACTTAAATGTTCTTGTGCATTAATTATATCTGGGGATTGCATATAATAATCAAATTTAAAAGAAAAGACCTGATGAAGCTTTAACAAAAAAATTTAATCATTAGACAGAAGCCATGTAGATAATTGTTACTTTCTAATGTTACTATAACAAGAATTATAGTGCTTCCTCTAAAGATTTGACTTTAAATTCAGTCTAGTCAGAAAATGACCATCGATGATCTCGGTGTTCAGATGATGAAAATGCTGAGTGCATTTGCCTTGAATGAGATTTGACTATATTAAGGCAGGTCCAGTAGTGCTTTACTATGCCGTCTTGGAAAAAACAGAAGCTTCATACCCCCTTTAACACTGCTCCCCACATTCTAGATTTTTCCCAGTGATAGCTTGCCCTACCTCCTATTGGAGTGCTTCAAACGTTAAGGAAACTAAAAGGAACCATGAGACAAGTCTGCATCGGTAGTCAGGTCACCATTAGCAGTGATCAGAGCCAGGTCTCAGGGACTCCTATTATTCCTTACTCCTTAAACCTCTTGCTCATTCTGTGATTTTAAAATAAATCTATGACACTGCATGGTTTTATTCAATGCTTCAGTGCACGAGAAGTTCTCAAGGTTAGGAAACTTTAAAAACACATTATCATCTCATCTGAAAAAGGAACACTTCCCTAATACTACCAAAGAACTAGTTAATATTTAATTTACATCCATTGTCTTTTCAAACTTTTACTTCAAACTGTAAAGTTGTTTTGTTTGAAACAGAATCAAACTGTGTCCACACGTCAAATTTGTTTGTTATATGTTTTATGTGCATTCTCCATTTATTATTTTTAATTGCTAATTTATCTGGGAAGTATATATAATATATATAATTTTGCTTTATAGAATTTCTGTTATGTGTTTTGATGATTATATCCTGCGGTGCTCTTGACACAGCCTTTGGTTCTTTATGGTTACTCTATAAGAACACATCTAGAGGCTTAACCAGATGAAAGATTTCAGATAAGAATAGGAAGACTTGGTTAGGGACATCTTGTCTCCTCGCCACTGTAGCACACAAAGAAGCCCAATGTATTGTTTTTAGACAGCTGAGATTGCTACATAATGGCATAATTTGCTTGTTTTAATGTGAACTGAACTATTTGTGTCTTTCATTAATTTATTAATGAATGAATGAATGAGTGAATTTCATTTATTTATTAAGTTAAATAATATTTAAAACATAAACCTGGCTGGGCAGTGGTGGTGCATGCCTTAAATCCCAGCAGTCAGGAGGTAGAGTCAGGCATATTTCTGTGAGTTCAAGGCCAGCTTGGTCTACAGAGTCAGTTCCAAGACAGCCACAGTTACAACAGAGAAAATCTTTCTCAAAAACCAAAACAAAAAAATTTTAAAAAAATTAAAATGTAAACCTGATAATAAACTATTTTTCCTTTAGTAATTTGAGAGTATTTTGGAAGCTCATGAAAGAACTTCAAGGTGCTGTGTTCTTTCCTAAGAAAAGCAAAAACATTGTTTTTGGAGCTGCTTTTGTCCTGTGTATGTGTATTTTTCCCCCATGATAGTCAAGTGTAATTTTAACCTTCCACAAATGATCCGTTGATGTGAAATATCATGGGAAAATTTTGACCTAGAATATTTGAAGAAAGGTTGGCTACTGGAAAGACAAAACGACTGAAGATACTTGGCAAGGTGGTGGCAGTACGTGCTTTACATAGTATTCTTCTTCCTCAAATCTATTATTTTAAATTTAGTTTCTCAGTTTCTTGTGAACTCATTTTCAAGCACCCTGAATAGTGTCCAAGGCCTTCTTTCATCTAGCTACACCTGCCCATTTCACTGGGGTTTTGCTCACGCTCTCATCAGCCAAACTAGACAACTGACTACTTCCCTTAGACCTGTTACCTCCCCAGGAGTAAAGCACTGTCCTTTAGAGGAGTTTTCCCCCACCCCAAAGAGCTTGTTTCTTTGGCATGGATCCCCATATATATGACTTTAGTTAGTCTTATAGCTAGTTTATTGGCTAATACCTGTATTTCTAGTTTTTAAAATAAATTAAAAATTTAATCTTCCTTTAGGAAAATACACAAATAAATCTCCACATGGAATTTAAAATTTTTATATTTTATTAATTATTTTTCATGCAATAAATTTTGATCATAATCCATCCCCTCCCCAAACTCTTCCCAGATCTTCCCCACCTCCCATCCACCCAATTTCATTGCCTTTCTCTCTCAAAAAGAGGAAAAACAACAACAACAAAAATCCACAAAAATGGAAAATCAAGACAGAAGAATGAGAACAAGGAAGAGGAGGAGGAGGAGGAGGAGGAGGAGGAGAAGGAGAAGGAGAAGGAGAAGGAGAAGAAGAGGACAGCCAATAAGATTTAAAAAAAAAAAAAACACCAAAACAAAACAAATTAAAAAGCACACATACAAGGAATGGGGCCAGGTCCTTGTACTTTGGTTGTTTTTTGGGTATTTTTACATCATTTCTTCTCTTTTGCTTACACTTAATGCATCATGTTTCTACTCTCAGATGATGTTCACTCAAGAATACAGATTCAGAGGCTGGAGAGATGGCTCAGCAGTATTCCTGCTCTTCCAGAGGAACAGAGTTCTGTTCCCAGAACCCATTTCAGGCAGCTCACAATGGTTAGTGACTTCAGCTTGAGGGGATCTGTCTCCTCTTCTGGCCCCATGGACACACATACACATGTGACATCTATTTATACAAACACATACACATAAATTAAAATAAAGATGAATCTTTCAAAAAGATTGTGAAAAAAATAAAGATTTAAAAAAAATCCTTATTCCTAAGTGGCAAAACAAATTCTATAAGAATGTTTTGGACTGTTTTTCTTTTCCTTTTATTACCTTCAAAAAGGAAAAATAAAATAGCCCTGGAGGAAGGGAGAAAAAGGGAAGTAGAGACAGAGAGAAGAGAAGAGAGAAAGAGAGAAGAAAGAAAGGGAAGAGTGGAAGAGAAAGGGAAGAAAAAAGAGAGAAGAAAGGGTAGAGGAATAAGGATAGATGGATGAATGGATGGATGGATGGACGATGCATGGATGAATGGACAGACGGACAGATGGAGAGGGAGAAGTGAGTCTGAAAAGAGCAGAAGATTCTCCCATTCTTCAACAGTCCTGAGTACAGGGTAAAGGAAGAAGGGCAACTTTTATGATGACAAGGACATCAAACAAAACCTTAACCAAACCAAAGTAGAATAAAAACAGTGCAGATGTCCCTACAAGTGAGAAGTTGTGAGTGCCTGACATGACATTAATTTTATTTCCTCCTCTCTACCTTCCTATTGCTCCCTTATTTACTTCTAACTGCACTAGCCTGAAATTTCAGAGCAGTGTTGAAGAGAAATGGCAATGACAGCTATCCTAGGCATATCTTTAACTTCTAATATTAAGTACAGTATTGGAGGTTACTTTAAGATACCAATTTGCCGTTTGGGAAATTCATTCTTCTCCTATATTTCTAAGTGTTTTGTTTAGAAACAGAGTTTAATGTCTCAACCTTTTATTTTGGCAAGAAAAGATTTGCATTGATTTTTAACTCAATTTTCTAAGATAAACCCATGGTAAGGCTGAACAAGTGTGTCTGTAAAGAACATCATTTGCTGTATTTGTCATGTTCTTATGTGTATTCCTAAAGGATTTGACTCTTTTCACATTCTTTGTTAAGCTTTAGTGTCAAGATTATTGTGGTTTGGAAAACCAGAACTACTGTGGTCTACGTACCGTCAGCTCTCTGCCCCACCCCATTCACATGTTGGAATCCTAGCTTACAAAATTGTCCAAGAGGTGGAGTTTGGGTGAGTTGGTTAGATTATGAGGGCAGAACCCCTAAAATGGGATTAGTGCCCTTTTAAAGAGAACAACGATGGATTGTTTGTCATTCCCACAATGTAAAGAGTTCACAGGGAGGTACAATCTATGGTAAATAGGACTTCCAAACTTTGAATCTTCTGTGCATCTTGGCTTTGGCCACCCAGATTTCCAGTGCTGTGAGAAAATGTGTTATTATTTGCATGATTTGTGATTTATTTTGTCATAGGGGCTTGGACAAACTAAGACAACGATAGCACAATATGGCTTTTAGTAACACAGGCTAGACAAAGTCACATCTTAGCTTCATCACTTACCAGGTATGCTTCCTTCAGTATGTCACCTGATCCCCAAAGAATAGGGTGACAGAACAGAATATAAAGTCGATAAGCCTGCATGAGGTTTTCATGTCATGAGAAAGGTAGTAAAAGTTGATTTTGCTATTTCTCCATAGTTTATAGTTGGAGTTAAATGCATAAGCCAAGGCACATAGTATGCTAATGTGCTGATACATAGATAAATCGATATCAAAACAAAAATCCAAGAATACTATCAACTAACGCTTGTTATGGAGGAAAGGGATTGAAGAGGGAGAAAAACTGTATTAATTTAATCAATATTTAGAGAAGGCACTAAGGTGATACTGTCAAAAGAAGACCTTGATAAACATGAGTTACAGACAAAATCAGGCCCCACCTGCTTTGTCGTGCTTACAGAAACTCATTTTTGCTCACATGTCTGCGTATCATCTCCAGCTACTTTTGTGCTCTAATACCAGTGCTGAACAGTTGCCATGGAGATCTTCATCTCAAAGTGCCTAGAATGCTTAGTCTCACCCCTCACAGGAAGTCTGAGGCTCTTCATTCTAAAACAATTGAATAGTAGTGTAGTATGTAAAATCATAACTATAAATACTATAAATATAGTCTCTCTTTTTTGTTTTTGTTTGTTTGTTTTGTTTTGTTTTGTTGAGACAGGGTTTATCCATTGTAACTCTGTCTGTCCTGGAACTCACTCTGTAGACCAGGCTGACCTTGAACTCACAGAGATTGGTCTGCTTCTACCTCCCAAGTGCTGGGATCAAAGGCAAGCAATGCTCTGAGAGATCAAAATGGAAGGGCTTACCATAACAGCTCGCCACTATGCTTAAAGCCTGAGTAATAGAAAGAACTATAGAATGCAAGCTGGAGACAAAGAAAAATGGGTGGAAACAAAGCAGTTATGTAAGTCTATATTATTGTCGAATGTATAAAGCAATAATGATCAAATCTAATTTGTGGATAAACATTTTACAAAACCATCTGACACAAACACACACAGGAGAAAATATGGGGGATTTCTGAGGCATTGATAGGCAGGTGTGCAGACTTACTGAAATGAACTTAGATTTCAAGATAATACACGTTTTAAAGCTTAAAGACCGATTTCCAAAAAGCAATTACAGTATAGAAGCAAAGGAACATAGAAAAATATTTAAAGAACAATTATAAAGAATAAGGAATGAAATATCTTAGAAAGCTTAGAAGTTACAACCTAACATAATTTATGGGATATGGCTAAAAGGGTCTAAAAAGAAAACAATGAATACCTCACTTAAGAAAACTGTGGAATAATTAATCTAGAAAAAAATTTCAAAGGAGAAAGATGAAAAATAAAAATCAAGTACACTGCTGACATGGCCAAGGATCTGAAACTAGATGGGCGATAGGCCTAGAACAGTAGTTCTCAACCTTTCTAATTCTGCAACCCTTTAACACAGTTCCTCATGTTATGGTGACCTCCAGCCAGTAAATTATTTTTGATGTTACTTCATAACTGTAATTTTGCTACTGTTATGAATCATAATGTAAATGTCTGATTTGCAGATGGTCTTAGGTGATCCCTGTGAAAGGATCATTTGACCCTCCAAAAGGATCATGATTCAAAAGTTGGGAACCACTGGTCTAGAGGAAAACCTACTATTATTATTCTTCTAAAGGAACATAGCAATAAAATGATTTCTAATAACATATTACTATACCCATAGAACAGAGCATTATTCAACTCTCATCAGAGAAATTTTATTTTGTTTTTTATGTTTGTCTTTTTTTTTTTTTTACAGTAAAACAAAGACTTACCACTGGATGGACAATTTTCAAAGAGTGAAAGACTTTGAAGTACTCAGCCCTAAGTGGGATGTCATTATCATCCCCCTCACTTCAAAGCTTAAGGATCTATTAAGAAGAGGTGGCCAAAAAATTGTAAGAGCCATTAATGATGGATGATCCCAAGGAAACAGCATCTTCCTGACATAACAATACTAATACACATAGGAATGCACAGAGACTGTTGACAGTATGCACAAGACCCACACAAGTTCAAACCAGACCAGCCCTAACCAAGAAGATATTTGCAATTGATATCTGTTGGGAAAGGAAGAATCGGTTTCCTCCAGTCGAGTGTCACTGAGCATATCAACCACACTCCAGAGTAGACCTCATACCCAAGAGCAGCTGGCCTACACAAAATGAACTCCTTGTGTTTTGTGCCCCTTTTTTTGTGTTTTCCTTTTTGTTGTTGCTGCTTTTTTGTTGATGGTTTTATTTATTTGTTGGCTTGTTTTGATTTCTTTTGAGAGAGAGAAAAAAGCATGACATTGTGTAGGTAGAGTGATGGGGAGAACCTGGGTGAGTTCGAGGAGTAGAAAGATTATGATCAAAATCAACTGTATGAAAACAATTAAAGCCAACAAATATAAAAAAGGCTATTTGAAAACAAATAATAAGAAACAACTAAAAAAATGCGTAGATAATTTAAATTTTTCATTGCTTACATTTAGATAAGTAAATAAAATATACACTATTGATAAAGTGGTCATATTTTAAGAAAAACAAAATTCGATTTTATATAAAAATCTAAACCTAATAGAGAAAAAATATGCAGACTCCAAATGTGCCAAAGAAAATTCAATTTTTCTTCATTTTTCTATAAAATCTGAAAAAGATATAGAGTCATAGATAATCATAATGTATTTAATAAAACTTGAATCAGGCAATGAAAATGATAAAACTTAAATCAAGCAATAGAAAGAATTTTAAAAATCAGAAAGGATCTTGTAAAATTATGATCATTTTAGATGATATAATTTTGTGTCTTGAAAAAATATAAGAATAATAACTGAGTAAATATTAAAAACAGTTGTGTAAGGTGGGTGAGAAAACTATCCATCTGCAGAAGTGCATAGCTTTTTACATACACCAACAACAACCAGTTGGAATTAAATAGACTCATTTATGACATGACAAAAATAAAAACTTTTTTTTTTTTGGAAACAATAATGCTGGAAAGTCGACAGTGATTCATGGTAAGCAAAGGGTTAATTCTTTCAACAGAAAAATTCCTTCAGACTAACAACAAAAAAAGGTAAAGAAGACAAAGCAAGTAACTAAAACCACACAACTTACAGAAATGGAAACAAATGGTCACCCTGACTGCTTTCGTTTGATTGACAATGAACTTCAAATGGTTTCCCTATGTGGATGAATCATGTGCTACCTTCATCTGTCTGTTATTTTACTAAGTGCTCCCTACAGGACTAATTTCCCCCATAATCCTTCCCATCATCACTTCGCTCCTATTTTTATTTTCCATTGCTGTTATGTAGGTCCAATCCACCTTCTCTCTCGTTTGGAGTATTCTAATAGCTCCTAATTCATAATTGCAACAATTCAATACCAACAGATTGATAGAATGAAAACACTTGTCAAACAAAAATCCCGTGTTTACCTGAGTACCTATCATATACCAAACACTGTTAAAAACGTGGGATAGAACAAAAAAGAAAACATATTCCTTGTACTCATGCATTTCTGCTCTGGAGCAGGGTGTTGGAAATTCTATATGCTTACCTGAGCAGGTGGTAAGTGTATAGGAATAATCAACAGTTGAACAGAGGCCTTTGAGACTAAGGGAGGGAGTCATAGCCATCAAATGCAGAACATAACTCTAGAATATAACTGAAGAAAGTAAATCCTACCCATACTGATCTTGAGATGACAGTGGTTATGATTTTAAAAGTTCTTCCATGGCTTTTTCTTAAGGCTTTGCCTCCGGTTCCTCCCCTGACTTGCCGGGATGATGGATTGCCAGCTGTAAGATGAAATAAATTGCACGCCACCCCCAACTTGTTTTTGGTTCTGGTGTTTTATCATAGCAATAGAAACCCCAACAAAGACAGGACTTGAGTTCCTTAGTACCTTTTCTTTATCAATAAGTGGTGCCTATGGCAAAACAAAGCAAAACAAAACTAAAAACAAACAAAAATAGCTCTATATCACATTACTTTGGAGATGACCTAAGTTGGTTGTTTGCTAGCATGTGTGAGAACTATGAACTTCTGTCCATGACAGAGGGAGCTAAACTCACTGGAATATTCATACCATGTTTGGTTTAAAAATAAACACAAATAACCCTCATCCCTTCATTGACCCTCTAAGCTTTGGCTGTCTTCACTGAAAAACATCCTCTTAATTTTATTCTGAAAACAACATGGAGAATGACTTTCTTTCAAAACAAGTTTACTCATGAAGAGAAACACATGTTCCAAGGACAAACAACATTCCAGTGTTCATCTTAAGACTACTTGATTTTTGCAGGATGATATCATACTTCTGCTACCGAATGTATCTTCACACATATTATTTGTTCTTCAATTCTATAATTTTTCACAGAAGGCTCAGTTTTATGAAATTAGAGAATAGCATAGAGAATATTTTTTGAAATGCAGTTACTCCCCAGGTTATTAATAATGTGTAAAAATAATTAAGAGTTATACACCAGTGCAATTTTAAAAATAAAACTTGAAAAACAGCTTATAAAATTTACTCATAAAAAGGCATATGACTATATAAGAAAATATGTATACAAAATATTTGTGTGCATGGTAAAGCTTAACTTTCATTGTAAACTTGACAGGATTTAGAATCACTATGAGAACACACAGGAGTGTATCTAGGAGGGTATTTCCAAAGAGGTTTAAATGAGGAGGAAAGTCCTACCCTGAATGTGGGCAGCTCTGCCCATGCTGGGACTTTACTTGAAATAAAGATAAAAGCCAATTGAATACTGGTGAACAACTCTCTTCTGACTGCACAAATATGCAATGTCACCAGTCACCTTCCACTCTTATCTCTATGTCTATGATGGACTGTACTTTCAAACCATATACCAGAATAAACCTTTCCTTCTTTAAGTGCTGTAGTCAGGCATCTCCTTACATTAATGAGTAACTAATATAATGGGTAAGCCAGGATATTGGCTTTATAAATAAAATATAAAGCTGTGATCATCCCAGTGTAATGTTCCATGGGACAAAGAGATGGAGAGAGAGAGAGAGAGAGAGAGAGAGAGAGAGAGAGAGAGAGAGAGAGAAAGAGAGAGAGACAGAGAGAGAGACAGAGAGGCAGAGAGAAACAACTAGGAATGTTGCCATGATTAAATTATGATACTTCAAGTTAATATTGAAAGAATGATCCAGTTACCCAGAAACGGCATTAAGACAACATTGATTTTTTGAAAATAGTCCTAATTATATATTGTAACCTAACTACAGTGACAGATATGCCTAGTGACTTAACCAACCACTTCTTCTGTGCTTATTTAAATGAAGATTGGTAGGCAGCTAGATATGGTTGAGAAGACCTTGTCCATGCCATCATGGAGAGACCAGGAAAACAGAATGTCACCACCTTTAAACTCTGTCTTGCAAGATTACAATAGCTAATGGAAACAGGGAAGAGTTCCTCTAATAGTCTATGAGACAGGTAAGAACTAAATAATAACTTTTTACTCACATTTTATTGGTCAACATTTGCCTACCTTCAAGAAAGCTAGGGATGAAATTCAACCAGGTTTCAGAAGGCAAGAGTTGAGGGAATTCAATGAACATTTAGCCAATGTTCTATTAATTCATATTCTACTATAGTAGGTCTTATTACTAAATACCATACCACAGTGAGAATATAATGAAAATCCTAAATCGTATTCTATAATGGCACCAGATCTAGGTGAATGATCTGTAAGTCATGAGTGATTCAACCAGCTCTGGAGGTGGTTCCTTGAGGTACAGTGACCATTGCCCAAAGAACACAACCTTTAGAAACTCTCTACTGCCAATAGCCTCAGCATACCAGAGTGACAACAGAGAGATTAAAAAAAAAAAAAAAAGAAAAGAAAAAACAAGAACCACCATCTAGTAAAGATAATAAGGGAGACAGAAAAGGCTCACAACTGAGGTAATTGTACCCAATGAGTGGGCAGTTTGAAACGCTCTGCTCCGAAGTACAAGCATTTCTGTGACTTAAATTTGCTTTTAGGAAAGAACTACTTCTTTTTTGCTCTTTGTAGTCCTCTTAGACTACATTCTACTATTGCTTTCATCCTCTTGGAGATTCTTCTTTGCTCATTACCATCATAGGCCACACTTGAAGGCTATGATGGGGACTATACCCTTCTTTGGGGACAACATGATCTTTTATTGCACACTTCTTCCATGAACAACTATGGAGGCCCAGGCATACTTTTCATAATAGGCAGCTGAAAAGCTGCTAAAGTTGACTCTTACAACGTTTTTGGCATTAAAAGTAATTCAATACAAAGTTATGTGGTTATTATCTATGCAAGTAGTATATTCCCAAGGTTCTTTCCTAGATGCAGCTCTCATGTCTGCTAATTGTTTTCCCCTTTTGCTTCCATACTTATCCCAAGGCTGATATATTTCAGAGGTAATAGTATATCTTTCCTTATTTCTATGCTGGAGCCCAATGTGTTCATTTAACTTTTGTTTGTAACTAAAAACATTGAGCTTTCCCTTCCTTTCTGTGCCTGTTTTATCTGTAAAATAGCAAATTGTTAGCATAGTTCATTCTCCAATTCTTTTAAAATCCATTTATTTGGTAAAAACAGAAAAATAACTGTTAGGGGCAGACAGAAGGAGACTCTTGAGAAATCACCAGGACTCGAAATCGATGCAAAAGCAGGAGGTTTATTTCCAACATGTTGGAGGGGGTCCGCTCCCACAGATGCCTTAAGCGAGGCAGGTGGGAGTGACAAAGTAGCACATTCCGAGTATGATTTATATATGTTTTTCAAAGGCAGAGCATAGCAACAGATTATCAGGCATGAGTCTATAGTGATTTAAGTATTAACCTTTAAACTGATTGGTGCTGGCATATAACAAGGTCACGGGCACTAGAAAATGTAAACTTTAGGGTCTTAGTCAATGTGGATGGGGGGAGATCCTTAACCCAAGGCCTAGTCAGAGGTCTATATCTTGTTTGTCTTAGAAATTGTTTTTCTTACTCTAGTTCTGGGAACTGTTCTGAATCACATTGTCCCTGACTTGGGCCTACATAGTTTTGGTGCCTCTAGAATCCTGACTAAAGTTTGGCTGCTTTGGTCTTGTCCTTTCATAACAACCTTTAATAATTGTCATATGACATGAATTTCCCTTTTATCAGACCTGCATAGTGAATGTCATCCAGACTGTGATACATATTTTGAAGTCTCCCCATCTCCCTCACATGAAACCTTCTTTCAGCACCAAATTCTGTATCAGAATATGTTACATACAATATCTTTTACATTCATGTCTGAGTGGTTTAAGTGGAAGACAGCCTCCCAGATTTTGTCAGCTGACAGTTGATCCTTTGTCTTTGTAGGTGTAGATGTAGATTCCAGATGTAGCTGTAGGTTTCAGGCAAAAGCTGTTCATTCTTTTGTCTGATTAAATCACTGGTCCTAATCCTAGAGCCCTGGGGTGTTTCAACCTTCATATAATCTGGTCTTAAGCCTTAGAACTGGAAGGTTTCAGCCTTAGCCTCTGTACAATCTAGAGCACAAATCACCCTCTGTGACTTACTGCTGACTTGTTTAAACTGATCTGAGCCAGTTTACTGTTTCTGACTGAGATCTTCTGACTGTGGCAGATTCTGGCTGACTCTCTGCCTCAGACTGAACTGCTCTGCTTGGCTTCAAACTGACTCATTCTTCCCATCTGATACTGACTTCTGTCGAGCCGTCTTTGTGTCTCTGTCTCTTCCCAAGCTCTCCTTGCTGCCTCAGTCAACCTCTCTGCTCCTTAGTCAGATTGCTTTATTGTTTCTGTGTCAGTCTGCTTCAGACTGCTTGCCTCATACTGCCTGTTGTAACTGACTCTGCTGTAACTAACTGCTCTGAGCTGAGAACTCACCTTTCTATAGTGAGAGTTGGGCAGATCCTCACTCACTCATTCCAACTCTTCTTCTAATTAGTCACTTTGCCTGTCCTTCACTGACTCATCTCAGATGTCACTTATGTGATACTGATTCTTTCTGTGTCTGTTTCTATATTATATATATATAGAATTATATATATATAATATTAATATATAATATTATATATATAGAATATATATTTTATATATATATATATATATATATATATGTGTATATATATATATATATATATATTATAGTCTTAGGGACTAAAGGTGTAGACCACCACTGCCTTCTGAATACTGGGATTAAAGATGTTTGCTACCTCTGCTTTACTGGGATTAAAGATGTGTACCAACATTCTTAACTTTCTACATTCCATCTGGACCACACAGGCCTCTAAATGTGATTCCTTCATATAGGGCTCTGGAATATAGACCCTTTGTAACTTTCATACAGACCTATTCCTGTACAATCTTAAAGATGGGGAACGAGCATCCAATTGTCAGATAAAAGAAGTTCTGTGAGCAAGAACTGAAGGTGTTGACATAATTTTCTCCCTCATTCTCTTTATGACTTATATAAATCTTAAGTTATGTTCTTCAAACTTAATTCAAGAAATGTTAGTTAGCAGTAGGGAGGCAGGTGAACTGCTGTGCTTTTGAGAATAGCTTGGACTACAGAGTGAGACCCTGTCTTAAAAAACAAAAATAACAAACAAACAACAACAAACCAATAACAAATGAGATCTCTCTTTCTCTCTTTTTCCTCTTTCTTTCTCTCTATCCTACACATACAAGGGTGAGAGAAAGAGAAAATAAACTACAAGTACTATAATAATTGGTTTGATTAAGTAGCTTGCTAATCTGCCAGAATGCAAAGGGATGAATTCCAGATGGATTAAGAATACACATTTCAACATGAAGCTATTAAAGTACTAAAGGAATAGCAGAGTTATTTGGGGATATCATAAACTTTACAGGGCATGAGAATTTTCATGGCTGAGTGGAGGAATGAGAAACTGGATTATAACCAAGTAATTTTATTACTCACAGTAAAAACAAGGCACAGGCTGAATATGATGCCTATGCTGGCTCTCCAGGAGACTTAGGTCCTGAAGACTACCCCAAGTCTCAATGTTCAGTGGAGAGATTCTCAGGAAAAGCTGTTTAACATGTTGAAATTGAATGCCTTGTTATTTTATAATAATAATAATTATTATTATTATAATGAAAGGACACAGATTAAAATTAGCACAGGGAGGAAGGGCATGGCTTGACATTCAAGAGATGACAAGTGTAAGTTTCTAAGCATTATCTCTCACTGGAGCCATGGACACACCTAATGACATCTACATAATGACATCACAGGTATGAAATGTCAGTCTGAGAAGTTCATCTGAATCTGAGTTACTAGCTTTCCTTCTTCTTCTTCTTCTTCTTCTTTTTTTAAAATGAGAACTCTGTCACATACCCACAAACTGTCAACCTGACTAACCTTAGCAACGCATGCTTCAGCCTCCTAGAGCAAAGAAATGTTAAACATAAATCACATTTCTAGAAATAACTCAATGATCACATTGCCATCTTGTAGTGCAAGTTAATCTCTAAGGAGCCAGACAACAGACAGGTCCCTTCATATTTGAGCTGTTAAGCCCAAGTTCATGTGGAACTTTGCAATGCTTAATCTCAGGCAAATATAGATCAGGAAGATGTCCACGATCCAAGCTGCCTACAGCCACCAAAAACCAGGATCATACCTGTAATCCATGCTCCTGCCACACAGGTTTGACTTAATTTTTTTCTTTTTTCTTGAGGGTGTGTGTGTCTGTGGTTGGGGGTGGTGAAAGGGTGGACCAGGGATAGGGTGTGATTGAGATACGTTGTATGAAACTCAAGTAATTAACAAAAAGATTATGTTAAAACAAAACAAGAGAAGGTGCTAAACAGAAACTTTTCTCAGGATGTGCTTACATCTTGCAATGATATATGAGAATCCATGTGATGTGTTTCCAATCACAAGGAGTCTTGGGTTTTTATTGTGTCAGTTTTACACACACACAAACACATATACACACACACACACATACACACACACACACTTTATGATTGACCTTTGCACACACCTCTTTATGATTGACCTTTGCTACTTAGCCTCTGTTTCACCAGAGTATAGAGATACTCACAAATCACTTTGTTAAACCCATTATCTGATCAAACAAGTATGGGATGGCCCAAGGTCTTACATATACAAACAATTCTTTCCAGGCAGGAATGTTAGTTCAGAACTCCCCCTACTCCAAATAAAAAGGACCAGTCCAGAAGATAGGCAAATCTTGGGAATGTGCAAAGTTTGAGTAACCCAAGCCTAATGGTTGACCTTTCCTATACGCCTATATTGTCCACAATCCTTCAAAGGAAACACAAAGAACCATTGTTGGCTCTTGCACATGCAGTGGGTTGTATTAGAGGACTGGAACATTTTTGAGTTGGGGTGGGGGTACTATCCATCTCTCATGATTGGTCAGCATAAACACAGCTTGATAAATAAACATGGTGAAAAGTTAACGGGTCCCGACATTCTTGGTAGGTTGAACTTGGATGCTCAAGGCTCATGGGAGATTCTCTTCCACACTGGGTGGGCTCTCTTAAGCAAGGCATAAAGCACAGACGGTAACGTTGTAATGACTTATGAACATGATTATATAAGAAGTATGTCTATAGCACAAACGATACTGCAACAATAAAGCTGGGACATAGAGCATAGGAAGCTGAAATTATTAGAAAAATGTGAATTGGATAAAACTTAAGAATGAGTTTTCTTGACTCCATCAGAGCAATGAGATACGTGGTAGAAAAAACAGTCAGATCTAGTGAAGTACAGCCATCTAGCAGTGACAGGCTACGATCTGGCTTACTTGTACCAGAGCACAGAAGATGGGTTTGTTTCTACAGATATTCAGCTCAACATTTTTCTTTAATTTTATGTCCACTGGTGTCAGATCCCCTGGAACTCGAGTTACAGGCAGCTGTGAACCGCCATGTGGGTGCTGAGAATTGAACCCTGGACATCTGGAAGAGCAGCCAGCGCTCCTAACCACTGAGTCATTTCTTGAGCCCTCAGCTAAACTTTTTAATGAATTGTTACAGCTGAATGTGGACTAACTCTAGAGCATACAGCCCACGGTCCATCATCAGAATATGGGGAGCTCAAATCCACTTCTGAACTTAGGGAGATGAGCCTACATTGGACATGCAGAAGAAGAAGAGACACAGAAGAGATGAGACAATTGCCAGGTTAAATTTCAATTGAAGGATTTGTTTATGGATATTTATGCTATAAGCAAATATTGGCTGACAGGAAATTATTTTGATATGGGCAGTAAAATGGACTTGATAATATTACACAAAACTTCATCTAGATCCTACATATCAAATTCTTTTTATGTTCTTGCACTTTGTCTTATGACCCGGTATTTTGTCCATGCAGGCCAAGAGGTGACACAAAATGGAAAATGGAGTATTTGTGGTTAACTTGAACATGTTGAAAATCAAGGATAATGAATGAATATTCATTGCAAAAACTGGTACCAAATGCTGGGGAAACTGTCTGGTCATAATTTCTAAATAGCAAAGATCTGTTTGATAGGTATTATCTACTACACCAAAACTCAGAATGTACATACAAGGACTGATTTCTTTCAGTTTTCAAGGTTCACTCATACTATAGTAACAATACCTAATTTCTCTTTATGACTGAATAGTATTTCATTGCAGGTGTAGCTCAGGTTTTGTTTGGATATTTTGGTTGCGTAGTTATTATTTGCACTATGAACATTCATGTTGATAATTTAATGTGAACATTAAAATGTTTTCCTAGGCTTTGGGAAGTACAGCTGACCATAAACTCTAGTCCCATAAAAACCCCATTATCCCTTTAATTGGTACATCCAGTGATGCTCTGTAGGTCTCCAAGAATGTTGTTTTCTTTTTTAAACGTGTGTATATGTGTGTACATGTGACTGTGTACAAGCAGAGAACAGAGGAGTGTCAGATCCCTTGGAGCTGGAGTTACAGGTCTTTTGCAGGACAACCAGTTTCTCTTGGATGCTGGGATCTGAACTCTGGTCCTCATAATCACATAGCAAGTGCTCTTACCCTCTGAGCCATCTCTCAAGCCCCTCATACTTTTATTACCTGAACTTCAAACTGCATTATCTCATTTGACAAATGAGTCCTTCTCTTGAACGTTTTACCTTGGTACTTGAACTTTCTAACTTCACAATTTTGGTTGTTCAGTTTTGTTTCTTGATTTAGTTTAACTGTGTTTTCAATCCAATTTCAGTCTTGAGTGCTGTAATACCATCATGTGCCACCATGCTTGACTTTATAATTTCTAATTTATTCTTTTTTTTTTCTTTTTTGCCAGACAGAATGCTTTTTCGTTTCTATAAAGTGTCCTGTAGGTTGGAGCATATTTCAAATAGCTTATTCAGTGTCCTTGTCAAGTAAGTTCAACTTCTGCCCTTCCTCAGTTTCTACTTACTGCTGCTTCCTGTGCCCTTGTGCACTGGGGTACACCTTATGCATTTCATTTATTGAAAATTGGACACACCAAATCATAAAATATTTGTAAAATCAGTTCCCTTGCCTGCCTAAAGCTGGGGATCATTTCTGAATTATTTTTGTGACATTAAGTTCTTTTGATGTGTAAGGTCATTGAGTCTTCATGTACCTTAGTGCTCCAACTTGGTAGATTCCCTTGAATGCCCGGAACCAGCATTTCTTTGTTGAGCGGCCACCTATAGACATGCTTTCATCACTTATCCACAGGGATGTGATCCTTCTCTCCCCATGAGAGCTGAGGGTCCTCCAGCTCAGTCCCAAGCAGGCACACACAGGCTGTGCTTGTGCATTACTGATTTCTAGAAAATGTCAAGAAATTTCCAAAGTCCCAATGAGCAAACATTAACTTCCTCAAATTTCCCTCAAAGCTGTTTGGTTAACGTACTGCTTACTTCACCAGATTTTTACTGCTTATGGCAGCCTTAAGGTCAGATTGCCTGTGTTTTGAAAGATAACTTAAGGGGAAAATGTTATCAAGCTAACAGCTCTCACACCAAGTAAAAGCAGCTTTGTAAGAGGATGACTTCTAATGATTAAGCAGAATTCTTAGACAACATTCCCTACAGTTGTGCAAACTTGTTTATTTCCAGCAGCTAGCAGGCTGGTCTTAACTGTGATAATGGCTGCTGGTTTTCGAGGCTACCATGGGTGTAAGATGGATAATTAACCTGTGACAACCACCACTGTTCTTATCAACAATCAGTAGTTTCTGGCACAAACACTCCTTGGATTACTGCAAGCCAGAAAGTTGGTTCCAGGAGTTTAGACAATTGCTTCTTACAGTTTTAAGACCATGTGTCTCCAAGTTAAAGAAAAAGCACCAAACAAGCGGACTCATCTGTAGGGGCATCAGCTAACGTTGAGATTGCTCTTGGGTTGAGATAATACAGAATACAGGTAAGTCTCCCCTCTGAACAGTTTTAGGTAAGATGTCAATAGAACTTGTGAGGCTAAATATTGAAGAGGAAGGATATAGGAAGATCTGCAGAGGCCTGGTCAATCTATGCAACACGCAGGAAGAAATACATCCAGGCCTAGATGACTGGGGAGCACGTGGGACCGTCCATGTAGGAGCTCACACATACGACAGAAAGACTTGCCATCAGGTCCTGGTACTGGGATAATACTACAGTGAGGAGACATATCTGCTTACGAGTTATTCAGGCAGGAGTTAGAGATGTTTAAGTGTTATGTCTAAGGTACACAGAGATATATTTTTAAGTAGTCACGATTTCTTTGTTTCCACTATTATTTTAAATGTTTTAACATTTTACATGACATTTATTGTGTGTATGCATGTGTACACATGTATGTACCATACCGTGCATGTGTAGTCAGAGAACAACTTTTATGAGTTGGTTCTGTCTTTCCACCATAGGAATCTCAGGGGTCAAACTCAAGTTATGAGGATTTGCAGGAAGTAAGCCATCCTGTTTTCCCTTATTTTCAAGGCAAAAGGCAAAACCAACTAGTGAAATACATTTCACAATCATGAATGAGAAAACCTAATATTCTGTAACCTCTAAATTATTTTATGTAAAAAATAATTTGGAGCAAGTACTCATAAAACAAATTTAGAGATTTGTAAAAAGGTTACATAAACATTTCCCAAACTGACACAAAAAAGAAAAAAACAAAAAACAATCAATATATTTTATAACCCTTTTAAAGAGATTTACTTAAATGCAAGTTTAAATAAAAGGCTAGTTAAAAGCAAAAACAAAAATTTTGACCGAAAGCTCAGAAAGAGGTAGATAGCAATCAGTCATCAAATGTGATTTTTTTCCCCTGAAACACAGTGATTTTGGACTGCTGTTCTTTCCGCCTCCTGCTCGCTTCCCATGAAGGATGGAGCGGGGCATTCGACTGCTGCTTCACACACTCAAATCCCCTTTGTGCACTCCTTGTAAACCGATTCTTGCCTGGAGGTTCATTCTCTGGAAAATCTGGGAAGAGAAAGCAAAAATTACAACTAAATATACCTGAATAGGATAAATTTCATCTCTTAACACCAATTATTACAGAAAATCTCATTTTACTCAGACACAGTAACTTATAATTTAAAGCTGAAGTCCAACAGAAAAAAGCTTCGAGAACTTACATGACTAGTTAGTTTTTAGAGCTAATACTTGTCAGAAGATTCTTAATGAGTGACTCCTAACAGGATGTATTGTGCTATTTTTCTTGTAGTAACATCGAGAGAACAAGTAGTTCTGCAAACATGTGAAGACAAAACAAGCCAAAAGGAACCAATACAGAAAACTCATTGCTAATATGACACTCCATTTTCATTTGTGTGGGTACACACTTCATTTATACTGTTAGGTTAGGACAATTTTCACAATTTTCATTCTCTCAGTGGCAAAGTACCACTGGTTGTCATGGCAAGCTGAACCCATTAGTACACACCTGGGTCTTTATTCTTTGGGGCCTGTTCTCTGGGATCCCTAATAGAAAAACAAAACAAAACATTAGAACTTAAAAGACAGAATAAATCCTGATGACAGAGTGGATGATAAAGCTTATCCATAGGGTGCATCCACTTGCTCACTCACCAACAGCCAATAAAACAACCCAGGACTCGCTAATCAGATATTCATTCGATTCCCATGACACACAGACATGAACCCGGACACGGACACAGCCCTTTCTTTCTTATGTTCAATTGAAAACAATCCGCTTTGGCTATCTTGTCCTTGCTCTTGAAGACTGTCTATAAAAAGAACTTCAAACATTTTCTCAAGGGAAGAATTATTTACACATAATGAAAATTAGCAACTACATCTTTGTGCCTAACCAAGAAAAATCTAGAGACCTTTTGGGCACTACTGGGTTAGATAGGTAAATATCTTATTACTTTCAAGGCTTTAAAGTTGTTTGTAGGCCTTTCTATGCTCCAGTTTAGAAAAAACATCTACATTGTATTATTTTATTAAAGAAATAATATTTCTGATCAATAAGCACATAGGAAAAAAAGTATTGAAGATATCAGCTGATCACAGCCTTTACATTAAAATGTGTCAGTATTCTCTATCAGGTAAGAGTGACAAATGAAATGAAACTTTACAGCAGAACAGCTGAGAAAAGTGGCTATGAGCAGGAGAAAGCAACATCCCAATATAAAGCAGCCTGCCGAAATGCAGCCTCAGGGAGCAGCTTCATGCAAGGAAACATGGGAACCAGCGATATCTGTCATTCCACACATTGGAGATTATTATATACTTGTCAGATAATTGTTTATAGAGACAAAGTTCCTCATAAAAAAGGATCCCAAATTTTGAAACTCTGATAATGGAAAGAACAAAACCTAAATTACCAGACATGTCACTAGGCTGTGATGTACCCTCTCATATGAACTTGGACAATGTGTCATTGCTGTGTACTTCTACATGCCAGCCAATTATAAAGATGCTGAGAGCACCCAGCCAAGACACAGTATGGCTGACACAAGAGAGGTTCATGAAGAATTTCTCTCATTGTGTAAGGATATGCAGCCATTTCATATAGCAAACAGATTAACTAACCCATTTCAGAATAAAAATATGCCCTTACCTTCTGGAGCTTCTTGGACCAGATAGAGAGTGGAAAAACACGGACTCCAACTTCCTTCCTTCTGGAATCAGCTTGTGTTTATCATTTCTGACATCCCAAGGGGTTTCAAGTGTATTTGTTTTGGGTGACACTTTTGGGAGGGGCTTCTGTTCCTTAGCTGAGGAACGCACACTACATTCCTTCTTCCGTGTCCGTCTGACTTTTCCAATGAAGAAGTCGTCACCACTGTCACTGTCCTCAGATGCGGAAGACTGTTTGTAGAACCTCTCTTCAGTGCTATCATCAAAATACTCCTTCTCCTCTGCACTCGACTCTTCCCCACTGCTGCTGTTATCACTGAGTGCACCCTCACTCTCTTTCTTTGTGGTTTCCATTGAGGCTTTCCTTTTTGAGTTGGCAGGTGCCTCCTGCTGTCCAGAGGAAACCACAGCATCCTTTCTTGGAAGCTTTCCTGGATAACATGGAGTGACTGCTGTTTTGGGTCCAGGTTCTGTTTTGGTCTTTTTTTCTTTTGAATCACTTACTGCTTTCTTTGCTACTGTTTTGGTGTCTTTTCCTTTCTGTTCACTGACAACAGTTCTCTTATGATGCTGCAACTCACTTGCATCATCATTTGAACACAGAGTGTCCTTACACTGGCTTTCTTCTGAAGTACTCTTAGATGACTCAGCCTCAGGAGCACTCTGTCTCGCATCTTTGAAGGCTTGTACAGCAGCTGCAAGGAAGAAAGTGCACGATTTATGTCAGCGTTGGCACATACAAAGCATTACTGTTTCCGCACAGTACTGGTTCAGCTACTTGGAAACATTTAAGAGGGCAACTGGAATCTGTAGTATGTATGTAACACGAGTCTGAGGTCACAAAGAAATCATTTCAATCCTTAAATACCAAATTCATAAAGCATACTCAGAGATACCCATCTTAAATTGCAAAATGAAAACTACACTTTCTATGTCTCCGAATTATGAACAGTAAAAAAAAAAAATCACTGAAAACAATAATTTTGTGTTAATAATGCACTGAATTAGTTTTCAGACATAAAAATCAGTGTCATTTAATCTAAAACAAAGTATTTAATTTTATAAACATATTTTGTAAAAGCTACATAAAAATTATGGGATGCTGTATCAATATCTAAAACATCAACTGTTCACCATAATTATGCATACATATTTTATATAAATTTTACATATAATACATATTAAAATTTAGAAAAAATACAGTTTTAATCTTCCTATAACATCAAGTATCTTTCACACTTGCAGGAGCATTTCCACAGTTGTATACATTAAAGATGAATACTTTAAGTAAAATCACCTATCCAAAATCATATGCATAAATGCATTAAACACATTGACTTGTCATTTAATTCATACCTTTTAGCACATCTATTTTTTTCTTCAGAAGAGGGTGAACTGCTAATCTGGCAATCGCTCTTTCAGTTGCAGTAGAATCTGGCTGCAAATTGAAAGTGATAAACACATAGCATCAAAATTAACCTGGCACTATTGGAAACGATTAAATTGAAATCTATCAATCTTTTGTACATATGAGTTAAGGCACATAATTTGCAGGTAAGTTCCTATGTAATCTACTCTAAAGACAAATATTACACCGATAAAAATATAACTGATCTTGAGTAACTAAAATAATGTTACCATTTAACAGTATATAACAACTTAAAATTGTGCTAGATATCATGGGCTATAAATTTGAAAAAAAAAGATTTATAGCGTCTACTTTCAAATAGCTTAAATGACTAAAGAATTAATTACCATATTAGTGCTAAGCTATGATTACTATAATATGTGAAGTTTTCATTTAATAGAGACCTAGAATAATCTAATGCTCTCTCTTCATATTCTGAATGCCTTCTATCCCTGGTAATATGCTCAGAACCCAACACAGTACGTAGCTCTAACTACATATTAACACTTACTAACACTTCACAAATATCTGATGACTGGATAGGAAATTATTCTGACGCATTTATTGTAATGTGGCAGCTGGAAAGATGGCTCAGTAGTTAAGAGTGCTGACTTTTCTTCCAGAGGACCTGAGTTCAATTCCTAAAACCCACACGGTAGCTCACAACTGTCTGTAACTCTAGTTCCAGGGAATTTGACACTCTCATATAGATATACTGCAGGCAAAATACCAATATACATAAAAATAAATTTAAAAAATTAAAAAAAAGAAATTAATAATGTATGCTATTTGCTTTATATACCAACTGGGAACAACCTCTCCCAAATTTCTAGCTCTAGCTCCACCCTGGGCTCAGACTGAACTCTACTGGCATGTCTAACCAGAAATCTTTAGAATTTCCTCTTCCTGCATCCATTTCCCTTCTAGTTGCTCAGGTACGGATGTTCCCACATACCAGACAATACCTTGTTTAACTTAAATAA
This sequence comes from Cricetomys ansorgei, assembly GCA_026225945.1. Taxonomy (NCBI): domain Eukaryota; kingdom Metazoa; phylum Chordata; class Mammalia; order Rodentia; family Nesomyidae; genus Cricetomys; species Cricetomys ansorgei. The sequence continues at coordinate 9,158,082 of JAMJFZ010000242.1, forward strand.
AAATAGTGCCATGACAGATTGTTCCCAAAAAGGTAAAATTTAATCTAATACCTTAAGTCTTCCTTTAATTTTATTCCCAAGAAAGCAAATTTAACATCTCAAACCTCTAAAACATTAACATTTTTTCTTAAATAATAATTCCCTTGAATTTTAGAATTCAAATACTAACAAGAAGAGACTATAGGCCAAGAGCTTTTTACTACATAACAAATTAGATTGGGTTTCAAGATCACTTAACTTTGCTATTTAGGAACAAACTGGAACTCAAACTCATGTTTGTGAATTTAGTCTAATATTTCCCCACAAGTTTTCCTCTAACTCACAAATTATATGTGATTTAACTCCAAATTATTTCTGCACTAAACTGTTTAAATTCCACTTTAAGTCTTTTTAGAAAGAAAGGAAATAAAAATAACAGTGAAAAAACCAAAACCCCAACCAAAGGCATCTGAGTGGCAGTGAGCACAGGAGTGTTCTCTTGGCTGCTCTGCCTTAGGTATGCGCACATGTTTAGTGCAGGGATTTAAAGGAACGAGGAACCCTGCATGTCCACCCTCCTCTCTGTACTCCCTCTGTACATTTTCTGACTGTTGTGGCTCTAGTTTAAAAGGCTTAAATATCTCCAGAAATGACTAATGTGAAGCAGAGTGTGATAAACTTCATCTGAGAGATAATGTCATAGAGACACATAAAAGGAGCACAAACACTGTGATACATCTGAAATTTAAACACATCTACTGTGCAGCTGCTCATGCTTTGAAGTCTCTGAAGTGCTGACACCTGCATGCAAAGCCTTTACAGGGTTAGGCTGGATGAAGGAAACCACAGTTTTCCTTATTTAAAACTGACACAATGTTTGCCATGGAAAATTCTCAGGAAACTGTGGTTTCTCACACACCTCCAGTTTCTTCCATTTCAAATAAATTAAACAAAAAAAGTGGGAAACACCCTCATCTTTTAATGGAAAATTTTTATTTTGGCATTTGGTATTTATTGTCAACACAAAGGCATTTGTTACTCAATTGTGAAAAGAACTCTTCACATACACTCTGGAAAATGTCTAAAGAAGAAAGATTAATTATGTACAGCACTAATTCTTTGAAATGCTACCTAAATAAAGTATAAATCATGGTAGAGCAAGAATATGAATATTAGCACTTATAATAATAAACTGGTTCAATAATAAGTAAGAAATTAAGTTCAACTCTATATCTAAAGAAATAAATCAACAAATTATTGTCGATACACAACACTCATCTTAAAGAGAACAGGAAATCGTTTATTCTGGAGCCATTGTGGCTGACGATGGCCCAAGAACACAGATTTGGATTACTCCAAATTCCATTTCCAACATGAAAGCAGTTTGATTAAGTTTCATAGTTTTACAGAACAAAGAAATTCATAAATCAAGGCAAGTTTAAAATACATTGGTGGGTATGGCTGAGAGGTGGCTACAGCAAAAGAGGGGAAGCTTTCCTATGGGCCTAAGAAGCTATCCAATCACATTCTAAGCTTTTGGTTTCTAGAAGCTAGTGGTCTGCTAAGTTAATAGGTTCTAAAGGTTTTTAACTATTAGTCACAGGATGTGAATCTGACAAGGAGGTGGGAAAGGAGTAACTGTTCAGGGGGCTAAAGCTAGACCAATGTAAGAGAATTAGTCTCTGGATCTGTGACCTTCCAACCTCTTCACACCATTGCAGTTTTATTCAGCCAATCAGTTTCTGCAGACACAGCTGCTTTCCAGAATTCTCCTTTACACTGCCTGTAAAATTTTTACGAAGATAATGCAAAATAGTTCATCTGGTTGATCAAATGAATTGTCCTAAAACTCTGCATAATACTTTGGAGATAACAAAACACTTTAAACTATCAATTATATTACATATAACCATAACTAAGATTTTTAATTTAAATGCTGAAAATAGACAAATGAAACTTTTTCCACTGGGGAGAAAAAAAAAGAACTGATTTTATTTTTGAAAGTGGGGTATTTATGAAGAGTTGTGTAGAAATTAATTGTTTGTGAGGCTAAAGATCCTTTGGGAAATAGGGCTTACTGCACCATTAAGTGAGGGCTTGGAGGTTTATAGTCCTTCCTGCATTCATCTTGTCTGTTTCTGGATCCATCAATCGTAAGCAAGTCCCACAGGAAGTCATTGCCGTGGATGGAGCCACTCTAGCTACGATGCCTTCTATACCACGCTGGATGGATATTATAACGTAGTTAGAGTCGGGCTGCAGCAGCCTTTTCCCTTTCAGACACTTAAACGCTCCTGTCTGTGAGAGCTTGGCTAAGGACTCCTATGTGACAGACCTCTTACTTGGGGATATTATATCAAATGGAGGTAGCAGAGACCAGATATTCAGCTCTCCAAACCCACCCCTAACTCTATCCTGGGAATCATCTGAGCACCTGGCTCTAGGCTTCTGGGGTGAAACCACTCCCATCCTCAGAAAAGAGACTTCCACTTCTGGCGAGTGGGTTCTGATTTCTCTTAAGAGACCCTGCCATGCTGCCTGTCTCTGATTTTAGGGTCTAAACTCTCCAGGAGAACCCCATCATGCTGTTGTGCACCTGTCTGTCTATCTATGGTACTGATAGCTCTAGTAATAAACTCTATACCCCTAACAATCTATCTCAGTGTACGATAGCTTTGTGATTTTTGGGCCAAAATAAATTCTCTCTTTGCTTCTACTGAGTACTTTTCTAATGAAGATGAGAAAGTAAATGGATACATTCTAAACACAGCATGTTTTTATGTCTTTGGTTAACATACAATCTAGCATATAAAGAAGTCATCAAAAATAAATGGAATAACAGAAAGTAGAAACTGATACTTAACAACACATACTTAACATGAATTTTAAGTAGGGAGAGGGCGAGATGAATCTATTTTCAACAAGAGATCAAAGAAAAGAACCAAACAAATAAACAAACAAAAAGAATCACTCTTTTTAATACCTCAAATAAAGCCCCTGAGAAATAATGATAGGAAGAGATAAATACTGGGGGAAATCTTGAGTACCAAGAACTTAAAAAAAAAAAAAAAAAAAAAAAAGCAAAAAACACCACACTTAAAGTAGTGTTTTAAGTTAGTTTCGTATAATACCTGCCACTTGTTTATGTATTTAGCCATTAATATTTGGCAATAAGAGATGGGAAAGAGGAGTGAACAAAGAGTATGGAGTTGAATGCCAGAAGACAATCACAGAATATTAAGAGACAAGATAAGGTGTCCACATTGGTATCTTGTCACTACCTTTTTGCAAGTTTTTTCAAAGTTGATATCATCACCAAGAGCAGATTTAGTTACGACATCTGGTTTCAATTCCTATGGAAGAAAGCAACAATTCTAGTTAAACTATGAGCATTGTGAGTTAAATTCCTTTTGTGACTGACTTTAAGAAACTTTGTATCTAAAATGTTAACTTCTAGAAAATAACCTATCACAGTTAAGAAATTACCACAGTTCTAGAAAAGCTAAAACAAATGCCTCTAAGTGCTGATTCCCCTGATAAACACAGAACACAAGCTCAGTACATTTTCAAGGACTATAATTTGCAATCCAAAGATGTATATACAGTAAGAAAGTCTTTAGATCTCAAGTCTAGAAAAATAAATAGTTTTGAACTTGCAGAAATCCAAGGAATATAGCATACATGAGCTTCTATAGTTGAGTATTCTTAAAGTTGAACTTCAGCCTGGGATTAAAGGAAGGGTGTAGCGATCATTATTTTATACATTATTTTATACATAAGGTAAAGAGGCAGGAGCTCAAAGAGTGTCATTTAAAATGGACTATAAAAGGCGATTTCCCAGAGGACCTAGGTTCTATTCCCGGCATCCGTAAAATCTGTGCTCTGGGTTCCTCCCTCTTGAAATAATAAAGTATTTAAGTTAATTTTGATTTTACAACAGTCCACAGTTAAAGAGATTTTGGGTGTTTTAAAGAGATAACTATGTAACTTTTAAAGTTATTTAAGTTTTATATTATTTTAACTTGTCCTCTTGGGGATAAATGAAAAAGGAAAGGTTCAACTTGAATAGTGATGTACTTGTGAAGTTGACAAGGGGCCAATTGTACTGGCTAATTATGTCAACTTGACACAAGCCTGCATCATTTTGGAAGGAACTTCAATTGAGAAAATGCCCCCACATGACTGGCCTGTGGGCAAGCCTGAGGTGCACTTTCTTGATTGATGAGGGAGGGCTATACCACACTTGGGCTGGTGGTCCTGAGTGTTATCAGAAGGCTGAAGAATCCATAAGGAACAAGCCAGTAAGCAGTGGTCCTCCATGACCTCTTCATCAATTGTACACCCAGGATCCTGCCCTGACCTCCTTTGATGATAGAAAGTGATGAGGAAATGGAAGTGGAATAAATCCCTTTCTTCCCATTGCTTTTGGTCACAGTGTTTTATCATAGCAACAGAAACCCTGACAGTAGGTAACTGAAGCAGTCATGGAACACACATGTAAAAACAAAGGTTTAATACAGATCTGTTTTATATAGGTAAAATAGATCTATAAACTGTCTCTTTTACAGAATATTTCTCCTTTGTACTCTTTCCAGCCAGTCACTCCTCTACTCTGCTTTCAGTTTCACCATTTTAGAAAACACAAGTGCTCAAAAAACTTTGATGTGCCCATATATTTTTTAAAAAAGACTTTAAAATGGAATGCTACCTGTAATTTTAATCACAACTTAGATCTTTACGTCTCCATTCATTCCATAATACGGCAATGGCAGTTATTTACTAAAGACATACACAAAACATCTGCTTCATGCTTCAATCAATGAACCAAGACGGAAACTAAACTCGCAGACACAAAGACAACATCTGATCTGAAGGAAATGGAGGCAAGTAAATAATAAAAATTGATGATTATATAGTGATGTGTTCAGTGGGGTGTAACAGAACCCCAGACTGCCGAAAAGCCCATATCCACTATGCATTTACGGATCTGTGTGCTCTATCTGAAGTGCAGTCTACTTACCTAAAACACTGATTTCTAGGTAGTTAATATTTATTTTTCTAGTTCTACATTAGTGTTTCCACTCTGTGGAGTTTTCCTAAAACCATATTAGACACTAAATTAACCAATCACTTTCCTAGGTTTGAGTACCTTTTGTTTATTTCCAACAGAACAGTACAGTCTGACAGTAAAATTAGCAATTCACACACACAAAGGTTTAATGACAGCAAAATTAGCAATCTACACACACAAGTTTTAATCTAAAATGTACAAAACCTGCATGTATAATAATGAATTAATAATATGGAGTTCTAGAAACACCAACCTTCTTTCATTTTATTTTAAAGTTATAATTTTATGACTACTCAGACATATGATCATTAGAAACCAGAATGCTTTCTTAGACTGTGATGAGCAGAAGAACTCAAATCTGCAACTTCCCTCAAAATATAATGTATTTCAACACTCGTGAGGATTTTAAAAAGCAAGTTTTCCTCTCTCCCACATAAAAACAATAGATTATGTAGAGTTTGGCAGAAAGGAAAAGGGGGAGGATGTAAAGGAAATCTCTACAACTTTACTAGAAATTGCCAAGAAGAATTAAAAATTGGAGCTATTTTCCCCTGGAATAGTTTCTATTTTATTCTTTTAAAGATTTATTTATTTTTATGTGAACGGGTGTTTTGCTTGCATGCAAATTTTTTTACATTAATGGTTGAAAGTGCTTTGGATACTTTCACGGTTATTAGGAAACATCCTGACAGGATGAAAAGCTCCAAGTTTCCAGAATTACAAAACTTGAAATCACGTGCACACAGTGATCACTGAGACCAGTAAAGGGTGTCTGAACCCCTAGACCTGGAGTTACGGATGATGACAGATGGTACAGCTGCTATGCGGGTGCTGAGAATCAAACCCAGGTCCTGGTGAAGAGCAGCCAGTGTTCTTAACCACTGAGCTATCTCCTCAGACCGTATACATTTTCACATTCCAGGAAAGTATGCACAATTGAGCTTCTCTTGCTACCACAAGATATTAAATTCATAAGCAAAGTACTGATGTGTTCTAACATGTAGAAAAAATACAAGTATAGGATTTCCATCATAAAAATTCAACAGTATGTGTTCAAGTAATGTGTATAAATATCAGAAACTAATTTGTGTCAATATTGTATGCTTTTTCTCACTTGTGAATCCTAAAATTTATAGATACATAAAATCACGTATGTGCTGATGACTTGAGAGCAGAAGCAGGATAGTCTAGGAAATAAGGGCAATTAATGAAGAGGGGCGGTGAAAAGAGGGATGTTAAGACTCACAGGGATGATATGCGCAAAGTACACTGAGTAGTTGCATGAAAAAATCGGTTAAGGGAACAGAGATTGCTTACTGGTCAGCAGCACTTACTGCTCTTGTAGAGGACGGCGGTTTAGTTCTCAGCACCCACAAAACAGCTTACAACTCAAGTTCCTGATGCCCTCTTCTAGCCTCTGTGAGTACCATGCACTTACATACAAAACACCCACACACAGAAACAAAAGAAAACAAACAGAAAAAGCAACTTACAATGTACAAAAACAAACAAAAATCCGTTTCCATTCTAACCCCAGAGCCTCTACCCATTTTATAGGAGTTGAACTTACTGCTGCTTCTCTAGAGGGAACTTTGTATTCCTTGTATTTCCTACAAAATATGCTGGTATATTTTCATCTTTTTTTTTTTTTTTCTTAAATCAAGTATCTGTTTTTTCTCACTGTCATTTTTTTACATTACTGATTGAAAGTGCTTTGGATATTTTCATAGTTATTAGGAAATATCCTGCCACGGTGAAAAGTTCATGTTTCCAGAATTACAAAACTTAAAAAAAACAAATTAAATAAAAAAAAATACTTCCCATCACTCTGAACTGCAGCAGTTTCTACTGCTAAATCTTTTGTACCTACTCAGTTGCCCTTGAAGGAGGCTACCTGGAGAGATCAATTCCAGAATCAGTTCTTTACTCAAAAGCTTGGAGAGCACTGTAACCCAGTCAGTAAGAGCATTTGACAAACTGCAGTTTGGCCTCTTTCCCACAGAGGTAGAAGTTTCAGAGAGAACAGACACCACTTACATTTGAAACATCATATGCTTGACTAATGTCTATATTACAAGACCTACAATGAAACAACATTAAGGGGTCAGGAATATGGCCTAATTCAAAGCCATGTTCAGCTAAGGTCTTTTAGGTGAAGAATATATTCCAGGAAGCAAACTGGGATTTCAATTTAAAAGCTGTAGTTTAGGAGGGCAGTATATATATCTATCTTCACACATACCACCAAGAAGTCCTATTGATCATTTCAAAGGTCACAAGACTCAGGGGATGTTGTTCCACCATTAAGAAGCAAGAAAATTTCTGCCTTTTAAAAAATGGTGAGATAGCTCAGTGGGTAAAGATACCAAGCCTAAAAACCTTAGTTTGATCCCCCGGACCTACGTCATAGAGAAAAATGAGATCCAGCTACTATTAGCTGTCCTCTGACCTCCACATACCTGCCATGAACATACACACAAATAAGTAACACTGTAAAAAACAAACGAAGGCCTTCAGGTACTGACAATTGTGATTTTCTAAAATGAGGACCTAGCTTTTTAATTTTTATATCTGCCACTTAAGACTAATAAATTATAAAACAAAACTCAATTTCATAATGCTTTTAGTGACAGTTTAGCAGCATTTTACTTGTTTAGTGATTCAGAATAATCTCAGCACTATAAATACAGCAACAAAGTTAAAAAAAAAAAAGCTGCATTACAAGTCATTCAGCCAGCCATGTGCCAAATATATCACTACATGTTGGGAAAATTACCTGACTCATTACCTTAAGATGTCCTCCCTGATTAGCAGGAATGCTGGGAAACAGCCTGCTAAAAAAGATGACTGCAGAAACATAATGGGCTTTGTGAGAGGGTGAGCAGCTCTGGGATCAGAATGGTAGTGCTGGGAAGTTTCTTAGAGCCCGTAACATGAAGAGTGAAGTGTTAGGGACCAGGAGATGGTTTGGTGGGTTATATATGCATAAGAATTTGAGTTCAATCCCCAGCATTCCCAACGAAAGCTCAGTGTGTTGTACCCACTTGCTTCAATTTTACCTCTGTCTCCAGATAAGTAACTTGGGGACTTTAAGTTGATAAGCTACCTCTCAAAGAGAAAGAACCTGTTTCAGAAGCCACTATGTACACTAACACTTTAAGAGTCTAAATACTATAAGAACAGCATCAAAGATGAGGCTCATACTTAAAGTATATAAAATTAGATCCTATCATTTTACAGAATCATAAAGAACTGGTTTTTTTCCCCATCTTGGCCAAAAAGACTATACTCCCATTTCTAAAAATATATGGGGTTTTCTTCATGAGGATGACATCTCATAACAAAATACCCTATTATCATACCAAGCAAGTTTAAGACAGTATGTCATGAGCATAACTATAAAAATCTAGTGGTATATGAGCCAAAGGAAAAAACTCTCTGGAAAAATAGTAAGTAGAAATTCTCCTCCAAATTTAATGTGGCTATGAATCTGTTTTGTGGCTATTTCTTTGATACTCCCATATGTATGAAAAACAGTTCCTACAAAATTATGAATGAGCTTTCAATGGAAAAATAATACATTTACTTTTCTTTCAAAAAAAGGTACTTTCTGTAAAAGTGCCATGGATCAGAAATGAAATTAAAACATTTTAGCTAAGTGAACATGTAATCAATGCAGTATTCCTATTCTGGATTTTTATATTTAAACGTAGGGGCTAGAGATATGGCTCAGAGGTTAAGAGCGCTGGCTGCTCTCTTCCAGAGGATCCGAGTTTAATTCCCAGTACCCACATGGCAGCTTACAACTATCTGTAACTCCAGTTCAAGGGGATTTGACACCCTCATACTAAATCACATAAAAATAAATAAATAAATACATGCAATGCTATGTTTAAGTCAATACAAAAGAAGAGGAAAAAAAGAAAAAAAAGAAGAAACAAAATACAGTCAGACTAGTCAACCCAGAATACCCTATTCTCCACCAGGTATTCAAATGACATGTATATACATGTATGAATTCAATACACAGTAAACTGTGGCACTCTGGGGTAACAATAAGTCAATAAATGGTTTTACATAGTAATGGGAAGAAAGACATAGCAACCTTGTAAACTTCTCAAGCACTGGGTCTGATTTTCCTGTACTACTGAAACTAAAGAACAGAAAACAAGCTTCATACAGAGATCAGGCAAGACAATTCCTGAACTAACAAAATAACAGTATTGAGAGTTAAAAAATGGAAGCATTCTAAAGATGAAAGAATTATTTTTTGTTAACAAACTCCTTACTGACTATATATATGTCTCTTACATGTACTGAACTCTTCTTACAGAAAAATCAGCAATAATCTAGTGGTTCAAAGACTGGGAATAATTAAAATTACAAAACGAATACTTGGAAGAAATCCTAGAAACAGACCTATCAAATGGATTTTATGTCTCTGATAGTCCTATAGGAGAGGAAGGAGCAAATACAAATAAATACATTTCATACCAAAGAATCATTCCCATACCTGTCTTTAGATTAATTGGGATAACTGTATCACATTCAATACTTTTCCATTCCTTTAAAAGGAAGAGTGAAAAGCACTGATAATTTGACTCAATTAAAATATTGTTAAAGAACTCTCTTGCTGTTTTATCTAACTCAAACTTGGAAGTTATACCAAATTATAAAAGTCAAACACACACACAAAATTACCCTGCAATTAAGATAATTGCTAGTACCAAATGTTGTTTTTAAGCTCTGAAATAAAAGTCTTCCAGACATTTAATGGTATGTCATTTGGTAAATGAAAGTTTCCACAAAAAAAAAAAAAAAAGGGCAGCAAGAAGTCCATAGTGAAGAGTCTGGCTGAAAAGACAACAGTGTGGACCATGTTGGTCCAACACTAAATTTATTTTAAGTTCTACAGAACCTAGCAAAATGCTGACACCATTACATAAAAATATATTCAGTTGGCAGCAGGAGAAGCGTGATGTCATCCGCCCAGCATCACCATCCACACTCCCAGATAATATGAACATTTTAACTATTGACTTGAGTTTAGAACACATGCCTAAGTAACAGTAAAAATAAAAGCCCTAGACACAAGGCACTATAAAACACAAATAAGTTTAGTTTGGCAGTTTTGATTCAAATTAGTCTAGGACTTTAAAAACAGGGAAATATGCAAGCTTACACATACCATGGTTTTGCAAATGTGCCACCTTTCACCAAGCTCAGCCACACAAGTAAGTCTTGAGCAACTCAGGCATCTTCAAGGAGGTACATACACACAAGATCAGGGTTGCCAGGAGACACATAAGTTCAATGCACACTCACATGCCCTTACCTTCAGAGCATGAATTTCTTCAAGCAATCTTTGTGCTCGTCTTTGGTTTTTCAATAGTGCATCTTCAGTGCCCCTGTTAAAATACATATGTCACCAAGTAAAAACTAGTTTTGGAACAATATCACGATGACAGTATTTTAAGGTTTTGAGGAAAGCCTATATGACAAGCATGCCACCCTGTACTGCTGTTTTCTATCCACCGCAACACATACTCAGTGTTACTGTGTTGAAAACTGGCAAGACACACACTATCCTGAAGTCATTTCACTGACTGGTAACTTTTCTCTAGTTCTTTAATTGCAAGGTCAGCTATACTCCATGATCAAAAAACTCTATTTTATGTAATGTAAGTCTCCTAATATATACTTTTATTAATTGGAAAATTGTTCTCTGGAATTAAAGAAAAAATAATGATTTTAATATCTGATTAGTCAGAAAAGAGAGTTATCTTCTGGAACATTTATGAATAACAGAAAACCACAAACCACACATTTGAAGACTTATTAATTCCTTGGGTTTAAGCCCTAAGAACTGTAAATAGTTTTTACGAAAGTATCTTCAAAAACTTCACAAGATATATAATAAACTGACAAATACTTATACAAGATACTGAAAAAAATCTCAGAATGCTAAGCCAAAGAAAGGCTGATGAAATCAAATCATAACCAATTCAAAGGTCAGCATCCTAGACTTATTAACGTCTTTAATTATCTTCTAGTTACAAAAAACACATATGAGACCCTGAAGGCAATTTCATTTTGGGAAGACCATTCTGTATCTTCAGCAGCAATGGGCCAGAGCATACAAGAACATGCTCGCACACCTTTTCTCTCCCACCCAGATCATACCTACATGGAGAACTTCAGCGCTGAATGCATAATTGCCCCCCTAGATCTCACCCTCAGATTTTGTAAATATTAAATAAAAATCTTTGACATTTTGTTAGTTACAGGGTTATTATTTTCACATGACTAACTTTTTGGACTTGAGTCGGCCAACACTCCTGACAAGTTTGCGGATAACCAAAACCCGGATCCGCTTCACTTCTTTCCTCATCTTCACAACCTGTGAGGAATAAAGACACATTAAAAAGAGTCTTAATGGAAACAAGACACTACATACGTAAGTCTATATATATATATGTAAGACGTAAGTCTATAGTTTAACCAAAGTTCTGCTTAGTCATGCTCAGACTGATGAAATCCAGCTTCTGGCATCAACAGTGAGTGTAGGAACACATCAAAGCTAGACATTCACTGGAGATCAAAGGAGAATCAAGTTAGAATTCTGTTTTTAAAGCCACAGTATTTCCAGTTATTAGCACTTTACTGTTATAATCTGTCGGGATGAGAACATACTAAATTAGGATTTTTTTAAAAATGAGAAATCCCCTTTGACCTATGAGATCAAAGACTCATTTACCATTTTTAATATCACATCTTCATGTTTCTTCAATAGTTTTGGATGTACAGGGCTTTCTCTTAGTCTCTGGCCTCAGCACCCTCCTATTTACCACTGTAGCTTTTACTTGAGTCTTTCTTTGAGATAGAAAAGTATCTATCTTCCCATGTGCTTTATAACATCTGTTCCTCTGGATTGGCTCAACATTGTTTCTGAAGGCCACAGATTTCCTATTACTGAAATTAAAGGATACATCTACAACTTACCACAAAATCCCTAGCATTTTACTTTTAATACAATAATGTTTAATATATCTCTCTTCCAGACACAAGATAAGAATCTTATTTCACTCAACATTAGTTCTAAACCTTTAAAATAGTATGTGGCATATAGAACATGGTCAACAGATACTTCCTGAACAAATAAAAACAAAGCACGCCTTTTGTTCATTCATGGTTTCAGATGCACTTTATATTCAAGGAACATAATCACTTTCTTTCCCACTAGAATACAGTAACATCACTGGAATTTTCTTTTATTTTTGCTATAAAGCTTTTCTTTGAGGGGAAAAAAGCCACCACGTGCAAACATCAAGCCTTTTATTGCTTTATCTCATGAACAGAAGGTAGGCATTGTGGTTCACATCTGTAATCCCAATGCTTGGGATGATGTTCATGGAAAAATGCCACACGTCTGAGGATAGCCTGTACTGGATGCTTAGTCTGAAGCAAGCCTGGGCTGCAGAATGAGACTATTTAAAAAATAAATAAATAAAACAAACTAACTAAAAAATTGAGAAACAGAATCATAATAGGTTATAATATATTGTAGAATTAAGCCTTTTATAAAACAAAGTATTAGAAAGTGACAATTTATACATTAAAACATTAACAGATATTCCTCCGTGTTTAACCTTACAGTTTTATGACATAATATACCACTTACTATTATTAGCCAAAGTTAACAAAACTGATGGTTATTAGGAAAAGCTAAGTATATCTGTGCTTTTTTAGAATATATTACAGCGTCTGCTTATTCAGTTCTTGATATACAAAAATCATAAACACTGATCATGAGGCAGTGGGAGAAAAAGTATGTTCATACACTACAGGTAGAAAAGGCAACTTGTATAGTCCTTATGGAAGTTATTTTGGCAATCTTTAATAAAACTATTACTTCTGACACATCTAGAAGGCATGCTTCAAATAGAAAAGGACCATACACAACACTGGTTAGAAAATGTTACATACAGAAAGGACATACACATTTCTGCAGTACAGTATCACACATGTGAAGTTGAAAAATATACATCAATGCTATATAGTAGGTATAGAAATGGTATAAAATTATGAGACATACAGGTGAGGAAAACACACAAAGAGTAACAATTACCTCCAAGCTAGAAAAGAAAGCATGTGTGTTAAGTATGATACTGAAAAATACTGAGAAGTCTTAAATAAAAGCAGGTTACAAGGACATGTGTTCTATCACTTATTTCAAACATTTCACAGTTATGAACCTTATGTCTTTACAAGGAAATTCTAAATTGGCCATTTAGATTATGACTTACTGTTACAATTACACTGTTTAATTCTGATCAACAAGAATTTCTAAAAAAAAATCTAAACTGGCAAGTGACTGTCTGTAACTTAACTGCTATGCTGCTTAACTTAACAGCTTATGCTGCCACCTAGCAGAATTTATTAGAATAGTTAAGAAACAAGCTGATGGGCTTTTTAAGGAGGAGCGGATTTACAACTTCAATAATTTTCAAAAATACTATGTAACTAAGTTTTAGAACTTCAAATACTCACATAAACATGCTGCTTTTGATATTTTTATCATCCGTAACACGTGGAAGAAAATAAATTTGTTCTTAGGGATTTTTGATTCTACCTTTACAACAGTAGCTCTCCTTCAAGGGGATTATTTTCTGATACCCAAAGTGGAAGCCTGAAACCACAGGTAATTTGAAATCCTGTAAATACGAGTTTTTCCCTATACATACCTAAGAAATTTGTATTGATTTTATTTATAAAGTAAACATGAATTTTTAAAAACAATAAAATAAAATAGATCAATAATAACATACCTCAGTGAAAATCTCTATTTCATATTCATTATTTCACATGGGCTACTTGAACTGTGATATATGACAGCCAATCTGAAGACTGAGAGCTTAGTAAACAATGCGTGGTAGCATGTATAGTGCAGGTACTCTAGAGTAAGGGGTAAGTTACAGCATGAGCAGGACAACACTAGGTTACACATAGTGCTCTTAACAACAAGCAACTCAAAACATGTTTCTGAATGTTTTCATTTGTATCTTCAAACTACAGTTATCTCAGATAATCAAAACAACAAAAATTAAAACCATAGATGGAGGGCACACATTATAGTAGTACTAGCTTAAAAGAAATTTTCTAATGGTCTTATTATTTTCTATCAAATCATAAAATCACATCATTTTTTAAAGAAAGTTTCATGATGTTTCAATGGGAAGCAATGGGAAATATTCCACTAGACCCCTAACCCCAACCTTACTTATATATATACCTGCTGTCAAGTAAAGAGATGAGTAGAATTAATCCAGTTTTAGTTCTATAAAGTCTTTACTTACTAAATGCCATAGCATATACGCTTTCAACTGTGCATTCTGCTTCTCTAGTTCTAATGAGATGGGAGGGAAAACAATCAAAATTTAAGAAATTTCCCTTCTCATTTCAACAGTTGATGACACAAGTTCTGGAAGGCATACTTTCATCTTCTCAATATATACCTACATACTGCTTCTCAAGGGCCTATGTTTGAAGTTATGAAAGTGGTTATAGCAAGCCAACAAAATACTTTCTTCAAAATCCTATAAACCAATGATTCTCAACCTGTGGGCCACCAGCTTTTTGGGGTTGAACCACCTTTTCACAGGTCACCTAAGATCATATACATATCAGATATTAACATTATGATTCATAAAAGTTGTAAAATTACAGTTAAGAAGCAGCAATGAAAATAATTTTATGGTTAGGGGTCACATCATGAGAAACTGTATTAAAGGGTTGCAGCATTATGAAGGTTGAGAATCACTTCTATAAACTGATAAAGAAAAGAACACACAATGTAAGATAAAGTAAAAAGCAATGGCTTATGTTTTTTTAAAAATAAAGGTAAAAGTTTAATTTACTTTATAAGAATAGATGTATTTCAAGAGGTTGGAAAGGTGGCCCAGCAGTTGAGCAGTTGAGAGCACTTGCTGCTTCTGCAGAGGACCTGGATTCAGTTCCTAGCACCTATATGATAGTTCTCAGCCATCTCCAACTTAAGTCCAAGGGATCCAATGCACTCTTCTGTCCTCTGGGCCACAGGCACAAACATGTACAAACACACACACACACACACACACACACACACACACACGTAGGCAAAATACTCATACACATAAAATAAATGAATCTAAAGAATTTCTTAAATGTATTAAGAACAAAGAATTAAGATATTATTTTTATAAATTGGTCTTTATTCTTGGAAATTTATTCTATAGGAAAATAATTATCAATGCTAGGACACACTGAATTTATTGCCTAACTGCTACAGGTAGGCTTCACTTTTCACAAGACAATATGTAAATCTAATATTATAAAACTCATTAAAGTAACTAAAATATATTAGTATAATACTAGACTTTATTCATTTATTTTAGCAGTACTGCGGATCGAACCTAGGGGCTTATGCATGCTAGGCAAGCATTCTGTCACTGAACTATATTTCCAGACCACTACATACCTTTAAAATAAAATTCAACATTGTAAAACAAGTGTTACTAATGGAATTACAGCTATGATTATCATTATCTCAGAAACAAAACCACAGAGGTTTACAAATCTTTGCAAATTTGATAAAGAGGATCAATAAGTCAATCACTCTTTACCCAAGTCACCACCACCACAACACACACACACACACAGAGTCAGATACAGAACCTCAGAACTATTCCTTAAACCAAGTTAAGAAGAGCCACTTTAGGAAATTGAATATTCAAGCCTGACAACTGAGTTCCATCCCCAGAGTCCATGGGGTGGAAGTAGAGAACTGACTCCCAGGAGCTTCCCTCCGACTCCCACATGAGAACTATGGCAGAGGTGTGCCACATTCTCACTCTTATACAAAATAACCAAATGAATAGGGGACATTTACAAAGAAGATACTGAGAATACAATACGCAAAAATATAAGACAGGTGGAGGGGACATGAAATCTCTTTCACACACACACTCCCATGTACCTGCTATTACAAATACTAACAAGAAGTAAAGGATGCTTCCAGGACTTACACAAATGATAAAGCTAGCAACGGGTTTCTGAAGAAAGTGTTAAGTAGGACAAATGAGGGGAAATACCATATCCTGCAGGTGGAATACCCAGATTGACAGACATGGATAAAACAGGTGGGCAGGCTGCTCTAAAATTGATCAATTTTATCCAAAAGCAAGCCAGTGGTTTAAAACAAGGAAACAACTCGATTAAATCTCCACTGAAGAAAGAGCTCAGCAGCAGTTAAGATGAAAACAAACAAACAAATAACAACAACAACAAAATAAGCCAGGAAGTGTTGATTTAAGTAGCTAAGAGAGTAGAGCATAATAGCTTTATTTGAGCAATGTATTCTGGACTATTATAGCAGTGTTAAAAAAGGAGAATGGATGTGAAATAGTGAATTTGAACTTTTTCAGATTTATGCTTCCTTTCTGGGTAAACTGTTGGTCTATTTCTTTTGCAACGTTTCTATAAAATGATGTCATATTTGATGAGCTTTTCCTATGCAATCATCTTTATTCCTTCTCTTTTGGTATGCTTCTCAAGTTTTATGTAGATCAGTCTATATAGTCACATGCCAGATAAATTTTGAAGGGACATACAAAGGACAGTGGTCCCAAAGTGATGTCCTAGCCATCTCAGTTTGTGGTTCTATGATACTTAAGGTCAAAATCACTAATGCCATATTTCTTAGAATCTGTTTCCATTAAGTGACTCATGACTGTACATGCATTCTTTATATTTTTTCCCTCATTGACCTTAAGATTCAGTCACCTAGGAAACAGTATATATGTTTCAGGGGGACATTACTATTGAATAAAGACTGAATCTGGCAGTAAGATAGGACTATTGTTAATTCTTATCAGTGAACATTTCCTAGCCTTCTATTATTCAGTTCCTTATTCTCAGCTTTTAAGAGTCCTTGTATCTGCAATGCCTTCAAATATCAAAAAGAATTATTGTCTGAAATTCCTGTATAAGATCCTAAAAGATGATTAAAGACTTCTGACTTGGCTCTTTCGGGGACTTCTGCATTATTTGGGGGTGGGAAGGAACTTCGTTTATTCTCTATCATAGGTTATTAGAAATACAAAAACAAAAACATACAGAACATCCTACACATACACAGCTGTGTAATCTGAACACTGTCTTGCATATAAACGACACACAGGGTAAGAAACTCTTGCTATATGTAGCTGTGAGGTGTCCGGTCGATCCTGGCTCTTCAAAGCTTACTTAGGATGCCCGGTAACAGTTGGTCAAAGCACATACTGAAACTCAAAGTGGCCTGGTGAGATTAACACTCTAGAGGTGGTGGTGAAGGTTAAATGGAATTAAGAACAAAACCAGGGAAGAGAAATTAGGATACCGAATACTAATGGCTCTTGACGTTCAGCTGTAATCGGAATAAGACAAATGGGACCGACAGAACCCGAAGATAGAAATGAGGTCGGGAGTGCGTTGGTCCTTCAAGAACTGTATCCTGTTAGGACAAACTACCACGCAGTTTATATTCTCTTCCCTTCATTTCTGACAATCAAGAAAACGCAGGCTTACGGATAGCGTATTAAGGGTGAGACACTAAACAAATAGCTCGGTAAATTTAAATCACCACTTTATAAGGAAGATACTATCGAGAGTTTCATTTTACAGAGAACAGTTAGAAATGACTGTCGGATAGACGGACCCGCGCGTGGCTCCCGTTCCCCCGACCCAGATGGGTCCTCCGCGGCCGCGCTCCGCCCTCCCGGAGCCCCGCACCCCACCCGCTGCGCGCGCGGCGGGACACCACACCCCACAGTCTCGGCCCGCGGCGCTCACCTCGTTGTTGAGGTTCAGAATTCCTGGCTGAGCCACTACGGACGCAGGAACAGGGTCAGCCGCCATCTCCGGCACGTGAACGCCTGCGGTCACACCGCGGCTGCGTAGCCCCGCCCCCTGACGGCAACCTCTTCTGCCCAAAATTTACCGTCCTGCGCGCTAACGCCTAAGTTAGACAGCCGGGATTTTCCGGCACACCGGAAATGGGAACGATGACTTCCGGCGCGGGAGGGTCCTGTGCAGGAATTGAGCGTTTCCTTGGAAACCAGAGGAGCCAGCGCTCCAGTGGGCGTTGCTTCAGCTGCTGTTTCAGCTGCTGTTTGCTCGATTGTGAAGATTTTTGCTTTTCCGAGAAGCCCATCTTTGTAAGAGCCTCAAAGCTTTCTGTTTCCTTTTTACGGAAGCGTGAATATGTGTAAAGGTCGAGTTTTGGTAAACGGGATATTTGAAGTAAAAGAGGATCATTTGTTACTGCCTGTAAGAACTGTTTTTGGAGAATTGGATCTGTAGGCAGAAGAAACGTAAAAGTCTGAATTAGATCAACTGTAAATTACACATTCTAGTAACCATTACAGTGAATGAAGCCCTGGGCCAAACGCTTTACATGAATTAATTGCAAAACCTTATCTTCATAGAAAACTGACAGAAATCAACTGTCTCTAATTCCCCTAGCTGGGGCTGAATCTAGAACTTTGGTAACACTGCATACATAGATTATGGGATCAAATGCAAAATAGAAATGCAATACTCCCTCTTTAAAAACTCAGGAAAATGTTTACTGCATCGTGTCTCCCCTTGCAATTGAAAAGCAACCTACTGTGTTGCCTCAATTTTCTCAATTGCAAGGTTGCTAAGGTACCAGTATGGATGTCTCTGTCTCGGCTCTGCTTTCCCTCATCTCTACTATGTGCTCTCTCGTATCTACAACAAACTTTCTCCTCAATCATACCTAGGAGCAGTCATGTTCTTTCCTCTTTTTCATTTATCTTCAGATTGTGTAATTAGTGTCACTCTTAAGTTAGAGTTTATTAAAATGCCATTACAGTTCTAGTTTAGAGTTGTTGAAACATGCCTCTCAATTTGTTCTTAACAAATTTAAATTTTGGGGGGGAGTTCAAAACAGAGTTTTTGTGTTGTTACTCTGGATGTCATGGAACTCCCTCTATAGACCAGACTGGCCTTGAACTTCCAGAGATCCACCTGCCTCTGCCTCTGCCTCTGCCTCCCAAGTGCTGGGATTTAAGGCGTGTGCAACCATCACCTGACCTTAATTTGTTTGAAACAAATCTTAATTTGTCTTACAAATTAAGTTCAGGGTAGAGGGCAGGGTATGCAAGCCAGGAGGACTCTGTAATTAACTTATTTTAACTTAATTTGTTTTAAAACATTCACCACTGTATTTCTTTGCTTGGGCTGATCTAATAAGATCCCACAGACTGGGAATATTACAGGACAGAAATCTATGTTCTCAAACTACAGTAATCTACAAGTCCAAGATGAAGTTGCCATCAGGGCTGAGTTGCAGGCTGTCCAGTTGCAGGCATCTGACTTCTAATTTTGCCCATATTCTCCTATGGCTTTTATTCTGTGCATATGTGGAAAGCTCTCTAGTGTCTCATTTAATGGTCACAGCCCTGTTGGCTTAGGATTTTACAGTAAAGACTTTATTCAGCATTAGTTACTACTACAAACGTTTTACCCATAAATTACATCACATTAGGGATTAGGAATTGAGTATATGGTTGGAGAGAAGATAAAGTCAAGGTTCAGTTCAGAAGGCACACTTCTAGATAGCCTTAAATTAATCTTGTTTTTAGGTCTTATTAACTGTCAATTCTATCATTTCCCCCAATTTTTAAATAGAAGTTGTGTTTGCAACACATATAGACTTAGATATTTAGCACCAGAAAAGAATAAAAAACTAGACTCACACATATGTAGACAAAAGTTTTTTGACAAAATTGTGAAGGTAATTAAGTGGGGAAAGTGACAGAATTTTAAGCAACATGTAAATGAATAATTAAATGTCTGCATGAAACACTCATACTACAACACTCCAAAGCTGACTAAAGATACTGCCTATACCAAAATATAAAATGTCAAACTTACAGAAAATAACAAAGGTTATAAACCTTATGACCTTTCATTATGCAATGATTTCTGAGATACCAAAAAAAATCATAATACATATGGAAATATATTGATGAATTACACCCAATCACCAACACAACTTTTGCTTTCCAAAGCACACTATTAGGAGAAGGAAAGCAAGTGTGGAGAGAAGGATTTGGTAAATTACATAATGACTTCATTAGTAATTTTCTTCTGCTATAAGCATATATTCTTTGTATAAACTCTTAGTTACTAGTACTTTAGGGAGAGGTGACTTATTACTTCTCTCTTAGATCCACCTGCTTTCATTTCTTGATGAAATTAATATTTCAAGTAATATTTTAAGTAAATATCTGAGTTCAAGGTAATATCTCAAAAACAAATTGAGAAGAAGTAGTCAGACCATGATGTTTCAACAACTTTAAACTAGAACTATAATGGCATTTTAGTAAACTCTTATAGTGACATCAATTACACAATCTGAAGTAAATCCTTTAAGTACTATGACATAATTTACAGCCATGAAAGATCACCATTACATGGTATGAACCACTAGCTCGTGATTCCCTGTAACCAAGACTCTTAAGAAGACTTCATCCTTGCTAACATCCTCAAATTTCATTTAAACTAAAACTTTTACTTGAACTTTCAAATTTCACCTAAAAATTTCAACTTTCTGTTGAAATTACTGAAGTCCACTGACAAGTTTCCACACTATGTTCACTTGTCTATATTTTAAAAGCATAAATATTAAAATACAAAGTATCATTCTACTCAGAAAGCCTATTTAGTGACCAGATTGGATCTGCTTGGCCAAGCTCAGAAGAAAAATAAAATCCTGTATATATGAGAAGTTACTGAACATTCAACAGCGAAAAAAGAATTGGATATATTTGTTTGAGAGAAGAGGAAATTTGTTATGAAACCTATACAAGTTATTCTAGTGATGACCATGAAAACTTTTGTCAGTTTTACAGGTATCTGTAAACTATTACATCATCAGTCCAAACATCTTCTTACATGCTTTTTATTGGTAGATTTGGGTACAAATGATTCTATAGATCGTAATAACCAACTTGTAATCAAGGGATGATTCCAACAGAAATAGAAATAAAATGTCTTGAGAAGATATATAAAGGAATACATCACTTGTCAAACATGACAACCATCAGACCCAATCCTGCAGATTCTCGATGCTCTACTGTCAGTATTAAAACTGGTTTCCCAAATCTCATGGGCAAGTGAGTGCAGCGCTGTGCCAAAGCTTACTAATTTGCTAATCCTCACTGATTTTCCACAATTTCAGTGTAGATTTGCTTGATGGATTTAACATCAGAGTGCACATACCATTGTGTTAAAAACAAGACAGAAAAGCTGCCAAGTTCTTTGATGGGTGATTAACTAGAAATGCTTACAAGATGCCAACAGCTAACTTGTTGACATAGTTGTTATCTACATTAACAAATGCCAGAGAAATGTGATGGGGTTAGAAGGTACTTTGTAAAATTGTTCACATACTTCTGTAAAACGCAAGATAAATTAAAATTATTATAACAGTGAAAAAATGTAAGTAGGGCCCCAGGTAATTGTAGCAGTAGGCTGCTGTGGCAGCTCACCAAAGAAGACATGGAGGTGCTTTCATAGGTACAATCCTTTCCAGACCTCAGCAGAGGAAATCACCATCATGGCCAGTGCCATTCTGGACAGTGGAATCCTGAGCATCTGAGCTTAGGTGTTTCTATTGATACAGAACTCTTAAGGTGTTCCTACTGGTAACATGTGCAGATCATGAGGAATTTACCTAAAGCCAGCACCTGCAAAACACTACAAAATGCCAAGACCTAGGGAGCCCCTCACCCAACAGGTGCACAAAACAATTTTTTAAGCACAACTAAAAATAAACTTCTAAACAGTATATTGGATCAACATTGGGCAGAACATCTTTCTTCTCTAGTCATTAACTTCATGTTCAACTGTGCTATATACTGTTCCATTGTTTCACCATTAATGAAGTGAATGATCCTGCTTGGGACTTTCTGACACCCAGTTCTACATTTTCAAAGCCTCTTTTGTTACATATCATCACATTTAGGAGTCCACACTTACAGCAAGTAGCCTTCCCCAGTGTTTAAGTATTTTACTGAGATTTTTTTCATGCATGTTCATCATGATTTTCTTTTATTGTTAGTTTTCTGGCTTTTAATATCAAGATATTGGCCTTGTAAAAATAACTTTGAAATATTCCTTGGTCATGACCTAATATATGGTCCTACAGTCTAGTACTTCAACCACCGATGTAGACACTAGTCTTTATTAAGAGAAAAGGGGGAAATGTTGGTAGCTACTGGATCACGATCACAAGACAGAGAGGTGGGCTTCAGTGCCTGCGTTAGGTCAGTATTCTGCCCATGGCACATGTGTGCTTGGCCCTTTAAATGCTCAAGATGCTCAAGCTAGGCCCAGGTTCCCTCTATCTCTTCCTGCTGCTGCGTGCCAATCCAGATGTAGAACTCTCAGCTATCTCTTCAGAAACATGTCTGCCTTCGTGTTATCATGCTTCTAGTCATAATGACAATGGACTAAACCTGTGAACTGTAAGCCAACCCCAATCAGATGTTTTCCTTCATAAGAGTTGCTGTGGTCATGGTGTCTCTTCACAGCAATAAAAACCCTAACTAAGACACCTGGCTAATGATTTGTCATTCTGATCATATTTTGTCAGAAATCATAGAGGCAAGAAAGTGTAAATATGCACATGCTACATTCATTTTTTTTCTTCTTAAAGAGGAAATCAAGGCTAGAGCACTCTGTAAAATCTTTGTATAGTGTTTCCCTGTGCACTTTTAAATAAAATTTAAAACATTCCTATGTTTTTGTTGCAATGTGAATGGATTATGTTCCTCGTTTGTATTGTTGAATTAATTTACATTAAAATCAAGAACAGGTAGGCATGCACATTGTCACTGTTATTACTTACCACTGTCTTGGGGGTTCTAGGAAAACTAGCAATATAGTAGATTAAAACGCTATAAAGACTGAATAAGTAATTATCTTCCCTATAATATGCTTGCCTATTTAGAAAATCCCTCCCTATGGAAAACACTTATAAAAATGACTATGAAATAATTATACCAAAATTGTTTGTATCTATATTGGCAATAACTAGATAGAATCACAGCACTTGGTATTTGTCATGATTAACACATTAGTCAAGTTGATAGTTCATTTTCTAGATTTTTTCCTTATTTTATATGAGTATTTGTTTTGTCTACATATATGTATATATACCACAGAGGCCAAAAGAGGCCATTATTATCCTGGAACTGGAGTTACAGACAGTTCTGAACCACCATGTGGGTGCCAGGAACTGAACTCATGTCCTCTGTAGGAATAGCCAGAGCTCTTAATCACTGAGCCATCTCTCTAGTCCCTGTTTTGTTTTTTTGTGAGGCTAGAATTTGTTGCTAGATGTTCTCATCAGTGTTTACTGCTTTAGCTAAAAATATCTAAGATATTTTCCATGTACATTTAAATCCCATTGTAGATATTAGGAAGTTTACGATTTTTGCCAGGAGATGGTTGTACAACTTTATGCTTTACTTGCATCAAGGGTGGAAATATAAGCTACTATAAATTGTGTCATTTTTCATATACATGCAAATTACAGCTCTAGTAGTTGGACTATTTTTGATAATTCTACAAATAGTAGATTGAAACACACTATTTCCGCCATCTAGAACCAAAGGCCTGACTTTTTTCTCCTTTTAACTGTGCGTTTCAACTCTTTATCCTCTAGGTGGCAGTATTGTTTTCTAAATTGCACACTGAACCTGAAGTTGGAAAGCTGATGAAAACTAAGTAAATGTGTGAAAGCCTTTCCCAAATTAAAAAGAAACTTTTAACAGGGCTCCAGACTTTAGTAGGTCCTGAGACCTTAGCATGACTGACTGCATGATGAAAATGCCATTCAGGCTGTAAGACTCAGCACATAGACAACACCAATGGCCAAAACTAAAACAAAAGCCTAATCCATTGAAGTTCATTCAGTTGGGGACAGGGGTGCCTCAACATCTACTAACCTTGCTTTGTAGCTTCTGTAGTTCTGATTCTGGCTAATTTTTCTTGTTTACTGAAATATGTCAACCCAGAATATGGTTTTGTGCTTAAAAGCTCATTCTGAGATAGGTTCGGGGCTATACTGAGATCCCAAACACCCAGTATAGTTGCTGGCTAGCCAATAAAGACTTTCTATTGGCTTAAACCCATGTCTAAGCAGTCTTCTCTGGTGAATATCTCACAACAAATTCGATGAGTCTCCCAAGTCTATATTTTACAAAAGCTTAAGGCTTTCATTTTTATTTTAAATGAGTCATTAAACTACACTAAATTATACAGATTTATTGAAGATTCAATTAATAAGTATACTAAATAATTCACTAATGGTAGAAGACAGGAAATACAAAAGTTACAAATTTAACATCTTTACAAATTTAACATCATCGAAAAGCTTTTATTTGCTTAAGTTTCATTTTAATTTTAATGGAATAATTTGATTAAATTCATGACTTTATACTTGCTGGTAATCTAAAAATGTCCTAGTGTTGGAATTGTAGATCTCAATATTTTGAAAATGCTAATTAATATTTTATAAAACTTATTTTTAAGATACATAAAGTGAGAGTGCAACCACTTATTTAGCAACTTAAAATTGTAGCTAAGGACTTTAGCTCTGTAATCAGATTATAAAACGCCGATCTCCAGTTTTAATTCTTAACAGCTCCGGTATCTGCCTTCAGAAATCATTTATGCCAAGAATTCTACTTCGAAAAAGATGGTAATAATAATAATCTGACATTTTGTGGTGATTAAGTGAAAACATAACATACACTCAAATAATATTTGCTTCTTGACAGTTTAAATGGCTATTATTTTCGTAATTATATTTGATCTTAACATTATATATGAAGGATTCATGTCTCATGAATGACAAATGTGCCAAAGGTCATAATGGTAACGGGCAGTTCAAACCTCTTGACATGAAGTCATTGGTGGCAGTTTTGTAACTGTCACATGAGGTGAACATAAAGTATTTTAATAATTTGTGAATATCATACTGTTCTTTCTCATCCACCTAGTTACCTGTTCAACAAGTAAAGATATAATGCATTTAATAGCTGTAAATCCCTTCATATATGTGACGTGTAGTTTTTATTATTTATCCATTAGCTCACTATATGCTCAAGATGATTGCAACAAAAGCTTATAGTAATTGAAAGTTATAGTTAGAAAACATTTAAGTCCAGTTTCAATTCATTTTCTATACAGTAGTGGGCTTCAATTCAATTTAATAAACATTTTAAGCATTTATTTGCAAAACAATTTGCTATGTTCAGTAGCTTAAAAACTGATAAAGATATTATTTAATAACTGTGGTATGAAGACAGGCTTCACCATATGTAAGAAATAGTGTAAATTTCTAATAAAGTAGTACAGTGAAACCATTTCTTCTGTGTTGAAACAAAGCAGTTGTGGTCACCCAAGGGAGAATTTGTAGAAACTAATCCTATTAACATTTCTTGCCTGGAGGGAGGGATGAGCTCACTTCACTGAGAAGTCTCATGATATCCTCAGAAGACCTTCTCCCTGACATTGTGTGAACAACTGATTGTACTGACACTCTTCAGTGATGCTGCTGCCTGTGATTCCCACATGCTGGGAGTGTACCCTTTCTACCTTCATGTTTCTCGTGCTTCAACGAATAACCCCAGTGAACTAAGCTGGACTTGGATGGAATACTTTCTTTGGCTGTCTGTGCTGGTTCTATTTGGAGTGAATAGACATTACATTACACTGTCCCAGAAAAAGTCATTCAACAAACACTGTAGTGGTCAAATCAGTATACACATAACTAAGTTTTATTTAGCCATAAACCGGAGTGGAGCTGTATTATTTTTAGGAAAATAGATGGATCCAGAGATAATTTTTTGAAGAAGCATAGACTTAGAAAGACAACTGTTACATTTTTCTCTTGTACAAGAAAGAAAAGGGGATAGGGAAAGAGACTTTGAGGAAGCAGAACCATATTATACATAAAAAATGTGTAGTAAGGGAGTGAATATGATCATTTTATATATGTTTGAAAATGCAATAATAAGTTAAGTTCTACAATTATGCACATGTTAAAATAATTTCATTATTAGGAAAGCTAAAATAACATAAAGCAAAATTTGAGTAAGATGGATAGACTCACGATGAATAGCTGAAGGAGTTAGTGAGCTTGTCACTTAGCTTCTTTTTGAGGGATTAAATGCTATTTCTCTACTCAACAGTATACTTGAAGAGGATTGATCAATTGTTCATTTCGTGAAGTCAAGTACTATTTCTGCTTCATCTCTTTTGAACTCATCACTGCATCAATTGCTTCCTATATTAATGCCACGTCAACCCCTCCTAGTCCAGGTCACCAGTGACTTAGGTACTGAGCCGTGATACAGTGGTCTAGGTAAAGATTACCTGTCCAGTTATTTGCAAGATTAGGTCATTTGAAATTATGGAGTAATTGTTAATGTAGCTTTCAATTATTACAGTACTGTTCGATTGCTTAATAAGAGTCCATCGTTGAATTGTCCAGTGCTCTTTATTAATCACAAACCATGTCAAATCTCAGGGAATTCTATACCTGGGCGGCTAGGCAGTCTTCATCTTTCTTCCCAAATCCTCTCTCCAAAAACTCTCTCGCCTGCTTCTGCCTTAGACCCTTTAAACTTTTTACCCTGCCCCCTGTCCACTTCCAGGCCTTCATTACAATACAATGATACTAGGCTGGGGTGATCTTTGCTCATGATCTGCTGTGACCTGCTCGTGACTGGTCACCTTCAACTGTAACACTTAGTTCTATCAGTGCAGATCTCAAGGCTAGCACAAGAGCGTGAGTAGGTAGGAAGCAAGGCCTGCACTGCTGCAAGGCATCTGGCTTCCCAGCTACAAGGCATCAAAACCAAAATAGCACACAAGAGTAAGCTGTGATACAGTGGTCTAGGTAAAGATTACCAGTCCAGTTATTTGCAAGATTAGGTCATTTGAAATTATGGGGCAATCCAGTGACTTCCAATGTATATCACTGTCTAACTTTTTTTTTTTCCGAATAGTGGATTTTTTCATAGCAGACTTTTTGCATCCACCCCTAACCATATGACTGTTATTGATTACACAAACAATTAATATCCCAACTGTCAGCAGCCCTGAGGTTGAAACCTACTATTTTATGATCATGGCTGAAACAACAAACTGCATAGTGTAACAGAGAACCAAGGATTGGGTTTTGTAGAGGCTAGCTCCAGGTGTGGGAACAAGGTGGGGAAGAGTTTCCTGTGGATAATATAAGGTCAATAATAGTACTAAATGTCAGTCTAATTTTATTATTGCTATGTATTATAAACTTCCAACAAAGGTCATTCAAGAAATTTTCCTGTCTTAAAATGTACTAATAGCTTGCTAGGTTTGAAGATATTTTTTCAATCTATGCTCTAAAGTTACTTCAGTTTTTCATCATTGGAAAACTTAGCTGCACCTGTTGAATGGTAAGTTTATCATGGCTTGTGAAGGGGCTCACTTTGAGTCAGTTTATTTCCAATACCTGTGATGGAGGAACCTATCCTATCTTATGTTGATTGCCTTAAAAAGACAGTAAAATGTTTTTCAAATCCACCCCTTCTCTCTCTGTTACCTTCTATCTCATCATATCTTGCCTGGGTGGTAGAAATTGCTAGAAAACTGATGATTGTCTTAAGTCTAGTTTTATACCCTGCCAGGGCCTTCTCTCAAAAGGAGATTGTGTTGCCTATCCAATTTATAACTTTTAATCTTTCCATTTATATTTTGTATTGTATAAGGTCTGATATAGTAGCCTTCCATTCAAGCCCTCTGACCATTCAGTGCATCTTAGCATTACCATATAATGGCTTTCCAATCTTATCTTTCCTCATGTATGACCTATGTTATGAACTACCCAAAGCTATCTGGCCATACTCAAAGACCCCATTCCCCAGAACTCACCCAACTCCCACACTCCAGCTCTAGTGACACTCCTACCTTTTGTAGCCAGGTATCAGGATAGTGCTGCCCCCAGCTCTGTACCTGTCCCCAGCCACCTGCCCTGAGTCATCATCAGGGGACTGGTGCCAATTCCGTATAACCCCTGTTGGGCTTTGGGCTCCTTCTCTCTGCCCTGTGCTCTCTCTGCCCCTGTGCCCCTCATCATGTTCTCCCTCCTCCCCTGTGTCTCTCTCCTTCTCTCTTTTTCTCTCCATCTACAAGGTTGTGTTCTACTCGAGACTCTCCATCTTTCACCTGTTGGGTCTGCAAAAAAAGCTGAAGTAGACAATGAGATATATATATGGCCATTTTAAAGCAGTTTATTTCTACAGGTTACATACTACTTGGCCAGGGATAACCAATCAAAAGAACATGGCAGCATTCAAATGTGGCTACCTGGGCCTTTTAAACCAAACAGGCAATGGCTAGACCTTTCTGATTGGTCAGGATCTGAATACTGGATTGGCTTGTTAAATCTTGCTTGGATGCAAGGTACTTCTGGGAAAGCAAGGACTTTACAGGTAAATGGAAAGCCGAGGTCAATGTAGCTCACAACTAGTGGGCACTCCCACACCCTCCTCAGTAAGTAGTAAACCTTTGCTAAAACACCAGCCATCGTCTTCACACATATAAAGAATTATTACAACCTATGCTTGATAATTTAAAATATAAGTCTCTAGTGTGGTATTTTATTAGACCATGTTATTATTTTAAGTTTTAAAAAATTTAAAATGTGAATATGTATATTAAATGCTCATATAACCCCCACTTAAGTTCATTGTTGACAGGAATTATGTCTAATCTTACAATTTTATTGTCAGTATATAGCAGAATATCCAGGATATTAACATAGACTATTATGTGAATTTTGTTTCCTAAAGTTATATAATGGATGCAAAGTGGGACAGAGTATCTGTTAAATTATGATTAAGAAATAGTGAAGCCAGACTTTAATATTCAAGTCTATAAGAGTCAGAAGAAGACTAAAAAGTTATATCAATGTGACCATAAAGGAAGTTAAGCCATAGGCTAAATGAACTTGCATACAAATTCAGAAATTGGTTAATTATAGAATAATGTGGCCCTTTGACTTCCATGTTACCTACATTTGAAAATAAGAATTCTAAATTTATGTGCTGATGACTTTCCCAAGTTGTGAAAGCTAAAATTTGATGGTTAGCTCCTGCCAAGGGAATTGTCATCAAGATTTACGAGCCATAGACTATGAGTCATAATGTTTCCATATCTAGCAAAAATAGGAAAAGTTATTAACCCTGAATCCCTGCAAAGCCACCTTATCATCTAGAACCTCAGCATTGTTAGCTGTCAAAAGAGAATGGTAGATGAATGCTATATGCTGTCTTAATTCTGCAAGATAAAAAACCACAACGGCCCCTCCCCACCTCCAAACACTTCAGATTTCTTCTTCACAAACCATAGACTGTAGCCACCCAGCCTCTCTCCTTATAGGAAGTAGTAACTTTTCACGTCATCATTATTTCCCCCCCTACCTAAAAGAAATATTGGTTTGCTTAGTTCAAAGTATTTCCTATCTTTGAATTCCGCTTATCTTGTTTAAAAGACTAAATCTGTTTCAAGAAAACATCAGTGTTGGCCCTAGATAATTCAGCATTATGAAATTAGCTACTGGGCCATCAAACTCTTTTTAGGTAAAGGAAATATTAATATCTACAACAGGTGTCAATAAAGAGCAATGACAATTCTCTGAGATGCAATACCTGGATGGCTTAGACAAAGGTCTTGCCTCACATGGCTTCTCTTTGCTTCTGCCTTAGGTCCTTTATTCATTCCAAACTCCCCCCTATCTCCACAAAAGCCTTATTTACACCAATGAATAGAACCTAACATACCTCAGGGTCTTCCAGCTGATGGGTCATATATCCCTGCGAGTGTCCAAGCTAAGGAAACCAGATTCTTCTCTGGCTTGAGGCTGAATAACCTCTTAGGGCTGTAGTGATCCTTCATCTGGACTAACATAAACAAATGGCCTGTTTCTGTGGAGATCTTAGGGGGCTACATCCATTGTTTTTAGCATAGAGGTATGAACAGGTACAGGAAGTAAGTCTTTACACAGTGGAGCAAGCTACAAAGCATTAGGAAGTGTCCTTCCCCTGTACAGCACAGAAAGCATGTCCACAGGATCGTCATTCCATAAAGACAGTATATAACTATAAAATATCCAATTCAAATATCCTGCTACATTCTTATGTAATCTTTCTCCACACCCAATTTCTACTGGTTTTATTTTAAAAAAATTCTAAATAGAATTTTCTTAGTCTACAATACCCTAGAAAGATGATCCTTTAATAACTGTAGCAGAATTGAGAGTTTTCTTCAGCACTTATTTTTATGAGATATTTAAGGGAATGATTGACTTTTTTTTTAAAGCTGGTATGATGGCTATATGGGTTGTCAACTTGACTAGATCTGGTATCCAAGTGACTGGGTACACCTATAAGGGATTTTTCTTAAACCATTTAAAGTGGGAAGACCTATCTTTAATCCAGATCTTCACAGGTGGGAAATTCAACTTTAATCTGGGCTATACCTTCTGGTAGCAGCCTATATAGACGTGGAAGAAGGAAGATTTTGCTCTTTGCCTGCTTGCTCTTGCTCTCACTGGCAAGTTCGTCCATTCACTGGTATTAGAGGATTCTAAAGACCAGCTGAAACATCCAGCCTTATAGATTAAACAACTGCTTGACTCTTGGACTTTCTATCAGTTCTCTTACTGTAGAAAACCCTGACTAACACAGCTTGGACAGCTAAAATTGTACGTAGCTACCCAGAACAAATACCTCTTCATATAGGGTATCCTGCCAAGATAGCTTGGGTTCCTTACTATTTAGGAAGAAGCTTCTACAGTAGTAGATTTTCATTTTTTCCAGAATTCAGTGCTATTTATCCCTTCATCTCCTCCCTTCTCTACCCTACCCTTTGCTCTACCCTATCCCAATTTAACCCTTCCTGTTTCATTATTTCCCTTTAACCCTTTATACCAGTTCACTCTATCTATCTTCCCTTGATTTTCCCTCTCCATAGCCCTTTAACAATTTCCTGACCTTTATGGGTATTCCAAACAAGACATATGTATCTCAAGACTTAATACTGATATCCACAGATGAGAGAAAATATGTTATTTTTATCTATTTAGGTCAGGGTTACCTCAGTCAGAATGATTATTTCCAACTCCACCCATTTACCTGTCAATTTAATTTTTCTTAATAGATGAAAGAAGTATCTTTGTTTTTACACAATATGATTCTATAAATAATGACAAAAAAGAATCTACTAGAAAACTGAAAATCATTTTCAGCAAAGTGGTAGTATATAAAATTAGCTTACAAAATTCAACATCTTTCACATATTCATCAATGGAATAGAATGGAAGATCTAGATATAAACCCACACAACTACAGCCCCCTCATTTTTGATAAATATGCCAAAAATGCACTCAGAGAAAAGGTAACTTCTTCAACAATGGTCTGGCAAAATTAAGGATCCAATTATAGAAAAATATTTCTCACCCTACACAAAAATCAACTTTAAGTTCATCATAGATTTTAATGAAGATCTGAAACTAGAGGGGAAATTACAAAAAGCATGTCAAGATACAAAGGTAAATGCTCTCTGATTAAGATTCAGGTTGCTTGAGAAATAATGTCAACAATAGACAAAGAAGACATCTTGAAATGAAAAGACTTCTGTACAAGAAAGAAAACAGTACAATGTAAAGACAATGTAAAGAATGAAAGAAACCTTTTCAGTTGTACATCTGAGTAATCTATATAATATATAAAAACTCAAAACCAAGCAATAAAAATGTCAACTCAAGTAAAACAATGGACAAAGTAACTGAATAGTCAGTTTTAAAAAGGTGAAATATACAAAGCCAATGAAGACATGAAAAATGTTCAAGTTTATTATCCAACAGAGAAATGCAAATTTATCTTACTCCAATCAGAATGTCAGTCATGAAGAAAACAACAAATGTTGATGAAGATGTCAGCCAAAGTGAACCTGATATAAACTAATCTAGTCACCATTTAAAGTTTCTCAGAAACTAAAAGTCAGTTGACTATATATATATATATTCCAGTAATATATTCCTGGGTTTTTAAACTGGAGAATTCCAAGTTAACCTATCTCAGAGATTCTTGTGCTTCTGTGGATATTCCAGTGTTTTTGGCAATAATTATGTTATGGAACAAACTTAAGTGTCCAGTAATAAAGGATTGGGTACAGAAGATGTCATATACCTGAACAGTGGAATTTTCTTTTCCAGGAAAAGAATGAAGTTACGGTTTTTGTAGAAAAGTGTAATTGACTGGAGATAGTCATAGTATACAAATTAAGACAGTGCAACAAAGACACGTACTATGTTTCTCACATACATGGTTCCTATATTCTGCAGATACACATAAAATTATGTATGCATATATGACATTAAAGTAGAAATGAAGCTCTCTAGGTGAAAAGAAGATTAATTACATGAGGATAAAAAGGGAGAGAGAAAGAAGGATATGTCTGACATTCTTTCTTGATATGGTGTGTGTGTGTGTGTGTGTGTGTTTGTGTGTGTGTAGGAGGGAGAGAGAGAAAGAGAAAGAAATAAAACATTTTTTTAAAGAAAAAATATAAGCAATGAAAAGACTTGCAAGGAAGAAATTATACAACCATGCTATTTTCTTAATTTATTCCTCTGATGACCTAATTTATTTTATATTTTGGAAGAGGTGGCTGATTATGTATGCTTGATCATATGCTGATTTAAATGTCATATATTTTTATTAGGTAGAAATCAGTTTTAAATAGGATTGGTACAGTTCTTGCTATTAGAATGAAACCAGAGATATAATTTTAATGATGCTGAAATTAAGTAGTCATGAGTTTCTTGTCTTTGTCTCCGAAGGGCAAGCACTATTTCATAGCAACGCAGACTCTCATACCAGAGGGTCTTCATTGTCTTTACTACTGAGATACAAAAGCCTCACTGCCGGGCTACAGATAAGTGAAAGAAGCTGATGGATTCTGGGTTGCAGTTGCCTCTAATTCTTATATGTGGCCAAACATAATTATATCATGCTTAGCATACACCCAGTTATTAATATGAGAAACACTAATAATTAATTGAAACCAAAATATAATAAAACTACCTGGTATTCTGTAGAGACCAAAGGATTAATAGAATAAATGAATACTCTCTGAAGTAATGATAGATGGACAAGGTTGAGCAGGTGAAACCAAACTAATTCAATATTTTGAAATGTTTCATGAGAAATTATTTTATATGTGAATGCTAACCATAGGCTGACACAAGTAGTTTAACAAATATCACTTTTGATTATAAATTTAATAATATTTTAATATTAATTGATTCACATACTTTCAGTCTAGATTTCTGTATCTAAACAAAAATGGGAAAAATAGACCATGAAATCAACAGCATAATAAATTACTCCTATAACTCTGTTAAACAATGAAAACCAAAGCTAGAATTTTATATTGGATATTACTTTATAGTTAAGATTCATGACATCTTCTGCAGCAGTATGAAATTAAAGATCTTACCACAGAAATGAATATTAACTTAGTTTCTAATTTTCAGATAGTATGCTTTTTAATTTCCATATTGTATTTAACATGAGGAAACTTACTAAGACTAATACTTTTAAATGTAGTGGTTAATAGCAATGGTGTATCACTGCTTATGCTAAGCCTCTGCACAGAACAGTTTAATGACATAGGAGTATTTGAATACAATACCAAATAAAAATACCAATTTGTGAAAATTCTTCATTATATAAAAGAGTTCCCCAGTGTTATGATATGTAAGTGTAGATTTATTTATTATTCTTGTGAGTTCATGGAAAAAGATCTTATTCTTTGCTAATTCTATCTCTGGTCTTAGAGGATTTCAGCCTCAGTGCAATCTATTCTTAAGCCTAGACCTAGAAAGCTTTAACATCCATACAATCTAATCTGCAAACCTAAACTCTCAAGCTTTTCAGCCTCTGAGACCTACTGCTGACTGAGCCTCTCTCTAACTAGCTATTTTCTGAACTACCTCTTTTTACTCTGAACTGTACTGCGAACTATAAATCATAAGGTGTCTGTTTCTGACTCTCTGATTTCTCTCTACTTATTCTGGACTGGCTCTGCTCTCCTTGGATTCTTCTTCTGAACTAAACTGTCTGTGAGCTGACTGCACCCAAACTGCCTGACTGAACTAATTCTCTCCTTCTCTCTCTGAAGTCTGCTTCCTGTCTGCTTTTGCCTTGCTTTTCCTTTTCTGAGATCTGCTTCCACACTCTGCTTCTTTCTACTGAGCTCTCTGTCTGAACTACTTTCCTGTGAACTGAGAGCAGCCTCCTTTTATACCCTGAAAGTCAGGATTAAAGGCATGTGCCATCACTTCCTTCTGAGTTGGGATTAAAGGCCTGTACTAAATTGCCTTAACCCCATAAATCCCTTTCACCTAGCTTTAGCACAAAATAGAAGACAGGATTAGTCTGACTAACATTCTTTCTGCATTCCAGCTGGATCACAGAGGTCTCTGGAGCTGATTCTTGCTAGAGCAGCCATGCTGCTGGATTAAAGGATTAAGTGTTCCTTTACAATGATGTGTGACTTTTCTTGGTGAAAACAAACAGCTAGCTACTCATACCAGATAACATCAGAACAAAGAAATAATTCAATCAATTCTAGCTTTGTGAAACTATGAGTCTATTGGGGTTACTCACAGAGAGTGACCCAGGCACTTGCAGTACTAAAAGTCCACCCCAGCATAGTGACAATTAGTGAAATCTATCACTGTCACTCCATGTAACATTCAGGCAGCTTCACCAAAGAGCCTCCTCTTTACCCCAGCACTTGTTTATTGCTTTTATAATCTTGGGGATAGACCTTTGGTTCTTGTAAATTTCATGAGCTTTCTGAGTGTCTTGATCCTTTCTCTTCCCTGAAAGGAGGGTGTTTTAAATAGAAAGGAAACAGCTATATAGCTCACAACTATTTAACATATCTCAATGGGTCTGGGTATATTCATCACAGGCTTTGTATTGTGGTTTTCAAGATGACACAGCTGACTGGTATCAAATCTAGCAAAATAGCACTATCAGCGCCTATCAGCAGGAAAGAGGAGCTGTATGGGTCCTTATTCCATATGTACTAAGGTATCAGGACTATTTTAAACTTGGTTTGATTCAACTCAGTAGCTATTTTAAGAAAGTGAAGGCTGCTTGTAGTTTTTCTGCTGCTGTAATTTACTGTGCTATATGATAGTGATTTGTTCAAAATTACGATATTACTGTTCTTAAAAGGATCACAAGTTCAAAAATATCAAAATACGCTGTACTTTTCCATCTGCTTATTATTTCAGTCACCATTAAATACTACTTTTATCCAAGTGAGAATATATTCTCCTGTCTGATTCTTTTAAATGATTTCCATGCTTTTCTTCTGCTAATATTCATTTTTGGAGTTGAGCTAGCTATAGGCTGTCAGGGAACTGAACACTGAAAACTACTAAGAGGTATTTCACAATTTTCATTCATGTCCCATTTCTCTAACCCAAATGGTTTTTGATTATCTCACACTGTTATTCCTCCTATGTAATAAAAACAGCTCATATTACTTTCCCTATTCCAACTCTTCCCAGTTTCAATTATTTATGTTGTGACTGGCTTTGTTTTATAAACCAGATGTCATGAATTTTCCTCTTTCACCTTTTGTATCAATTGCTGAAATGGTCCTTTCCCCTAAATCTGTCTTATTCTCTTCAGACCTTTCCTTCCTCTTGCTATATCTCTGTCTGGGGCATTAGTCATATTTCACTTTGACAGCACTTTACTGCTACATATCAATCGGGGCATCTCACTTGACCTTAGAAGAGTCTTTTCAGTGGGTCCCGTTTCTAGATTGACAGTGCTCACTGTAAGTTCTATGCTGTGCCTAGAGGAGTAACTGGGAATAGGATGGGCAATCACAGCACTTCCCTGTATTTTCCCAATACAAAAAATTGGTTTGTATTTCATCACTGGTTGCAAGGTAATATTTAAATCTACTTACCATAAAATGTAGCATACTCCCTGAAGCATCATCTATTCCAATTTGGCATTTTAATGTGCTTTAAGTTGGTAAACAAAACATAACAATTATGAACATTAATGGAACACCATGAAATGCTTGTGTCCTAGTTAGGGTTACTACTATTGTTGTGATGAAAACACCACGACCAAAAACAACCTGGGGAGGAAAGGGTTTGTTTCACTCAGAGTTCCATGTAACAGTTCATTATCAAAAGCAGTGGGGCCAGAAACCCAATCAGGGCAGGAACCCGGAGGCAGGAGCTGATACAGAAGCCATGAGTAGTGCTGTTTTACTGACTTGCTTTCCCTGGCTCATCAGCTTGCTTTCTTATAGAACACAGGAGCACCAGCCCTGGAATGGCCTCACCCTCATTGAGCTGGACCCTCCCCTATCAGCACTAGTTAAAAAAATGCCCTACAGGCTCGCTTACAGCTGAATCTTATGGAGGTATTTCTCAGTTGAGGCTCCTCCTCTCAGATGACTCTAGTTTGTTTCAAGTTGACATGAAACTAGCCAACACAACTTGATACAGATACATGTGCTTTAAGTCAGTTTGAATGTATTTACCTCCTCCCTCATTATTGCTATAAACTAAGAACTTTCAATTGTTGTAGGGGTATTTACCAGAGAAGACTGATCAGACATTGGTTTAAGCCAATAGAAAGTCTTCCTTAGCCAGCCTGTGACTACACTAGATGTTCAGGATCCCAATCATAGCCCTGGCCCTTTCTCAGGGTGAGCTTTTCAGCACAAAAAACCATATTTTTGGTTGACATACTCCAGTAAACAAGAATAGTTAGTCACAAGCAAAACTACAAAAACTAAAAAGCATGGTTAGTACATGTGTTGAGACTTTCCCAGAACTATATGGACTTTGATGTACTAGGCCTTTGTTTTAGTTTTGGCAGGTGGTGCTGTTTATGTGCTGAGTTTTACAACCTTGAATGGCACTTCCATCGTGGAGTCAGCTGTGTCTCAGTGCCTACTAAAGTCTGGGTCCCTGTTACATCAATATACCTTTTTGTTGTTGAGGTTTGCCAGGCTAAACTCTGCTCCATCCTGGCATGATTGGGAGAGGGGGAATGTGGTCAGACATAGCTGGGGTGAAGGAAGATCATGAGCTGTGTGAGCATGACCAAAATGAAGTCTTGGGAGACAGCTTCAGAAAGCGGCTCATTTATTGTAGCAAGGGGAGTGATATATATGTCATAGGAGAGAAAGGGGGAATGACCTATTTGGTAGTCAGGGCAGGGGCACTGAGAAAGCTTCATTTGCATGCAGGGGTTCACAATCAGCCTTGGGTGGTCATATGCCATTGGCTAGGGAAAGAGTATTAAAAAAGCTCTATTTGCATAAGCAGAAGTTTGCAGTGGACAGGAGAAGAGGCTTTATAAGGTTATATAGGAGGAGAGGAAGTCCAGCCTGGGCCCTCCAACTGCAATGTCAGATAAACAGCAAGCAGCCCTAGTGACCTAGGAAAAGCAGGAATTTGTCAGTGGTTAGTGTTTGCTGGGATCTTGTTGGAGCCAGAGCAAGAGGGAGGGGTGGCCAAACTCAGGACAAGCAATCTGGGGTTCTAAGCATGCTTTGACCCCTTCTCAGCTCGAGGCCAGCCTGGCAGAGGTTGTGTTTCAGATGTCCTGCATGGGGCTGAGCACCTTGCTGTCACTTACTCTCTGCATCGTGATCCGTTGTGTATCTCTGTAATATCCTCTGCTGCAAGGAGCTTCTCTGGCAAGGTTTGAGAGCAACACTTACAGGTGGGTATCAGGATCAGTATTTAGAAGGCAGTTGGAACTGTCAACTTAACAGCTTGTTAGTAGTTGATTCTCCTCACTAATGTGGAACAATCCCAATAGGCCCTACCCCTAAGTGAAAAACTATAATCAGCTGATGACTGAAGAGTTGGGGAGAATGCTTTCTTCAGGGACAAGTACTAAATACACATAGATATGGGCAATCTTAGTCACAGAATTCAAGAGTGGCTGGTAGTGGGGACACAAGAGGAGTTGGAGGAGGGTGGGGGAAGGGTGGTGTTTATACAATGAACTCATGGGTTGGAAAGGAAGAAAAGTAGAGAAACATAAAAAAGGTGGTCTTTTCTGGAGTTGCTGAAAGATTATATCTAGATAGTAAAGCTAAGTATACAGAGAAAAATTTCCTATTCCTGGTATGGTTTAGTTAAAAAAAATGAATTTTTTGATGGTGTAGAGAATATATATATATATATATATATATATATATATATATATATATATATATATATATAAAATTGCTATTCTGCAGTTCGGCTCCATGGAGGGGTTGGGGGATGTCAACTTCAAGCTGCTGACTGGACTTTATGAAGCTACTGAATTTTTGTATTACCAAAAGGAAACATGGCTGGAAGGGGAAGGACACTGTTATCTTCATGCAATTAAATATTTTCCTTTGGTTCCAAACAAAACAAAACAAAACTCAAACAAACAGAAATAAAAACCCTTTCTTCTGGCTTAAAAAAAGAAAAAGTTCATTGCTTCATTATCTGGTATAGCGACACATTGCAACAGCCTTGGAGCACCTGTAACTGAGATCTGAGGGCTTTTTATGATGCCTCCCTCTGCCTTGGCTGGGAATTTTCAGTTCTCAGGGATGACTTGTAATCCCCAGAATGCCCCAGCTGTCCAAAGCTCTGTGACTCTGCTGAGACTGCTCGCACTGCTTCATTTCTTTACCTGATAGATACTGAGTTTTAGGGCACGCCTCTAGCAAGATACTTCCTTCTTTCCTTCCACTACTCAAAGCATTAGCATCCTGGCTGGTATCAGAGACCCCTAGGGTTGTTTCTTGTGAACCATCTATTTAATCTGTTGCTGGAAGCCCAAGGTGCCCACACTCCTGTAACTTGTATATCTTACCTGATTGATTTTATACAGTTTAATTTTCTAAACTCCTCCAGTACTCTTCCTGTAACAGGTGATTTGTCCTTCATCTCCTGTATCTTCAGGCTCTTCATTATGCTATATTTGAATATTTGTTTATAACAATACAAATTCTAATATTTGTAATCATGTGTATAATTTTATTTTCAGCTTAGCATTACAAGTGTGTAGTTATGTTTATAGAATATATTATATAAATATACACATGCACACACACATATATATATATACATATATATAATGTACCTAATATGCAATTATCAATGAGTACATGCGTATACACCCATATATACATAAAATTGCTTTCTTTTTAGTTCAGTACTAAGTGATTTTATTTTGTATTTATTAAAAACCCGCCATTTATCTGCAAAGCTAAAAACTGATATCAAGGCAACCATTGAAACACAAAGTAGAAAAAGTTGCTGTTATGAATGAGTTTTAGGAAATCTTAACAAAATTTACTTTGTAATAAATCTCATTAAAATTTGTAAAATTGTTTCAACTTGAATGATTATCAGCCATATTTTTCTTTCTCTTTTTTTTGGTGGGGAGGGGAATAAGCCTCATTTAATTATTTATTTTTTAATTAACAAAATTAGAACTTTTTATGAGAATTTCATACATGAATACTATATTTACTTCATTTCCACCCTTCCCTCTACACCTCTGACTCCTCCTATGTCACTCCCACCCCCTCTCAAATTCATGACCTCTTCTTTAGTTGTTACATATATAAACATATATGTACTCATATATGCACATATCTCTATATATGTAAATACGGCGTATTGAGTTCATTTGACATGGCTCATATTTGTATGTATTTAGGGCTGTCCACTTGAGATTGAGTAATCTCTCAGGTGGCTCATCCCTGGAGAAGACTGATTCTCTCTCTTTCAACAGCTATTAATTGCTTGTAGCTCTTCATCTAGGAGTAGGGCCTTGTGAGATTTCCCATTCACACTGGCATGTCAACTGATGTTTTCATTGTATAGGTCCTATTTAGGTCAACATAGTTTTGATATTTTAAAGGTAGAACCTCTTAGTATCTTCCTACTTAGAAGCAAACATCCTGGACCTGTGGATTTTACAGTCTTCTAGCCCTCTTTTAAAAATTCTCTGAGCCATAGGTATGTTGTGGATATGTCAGTTGGAACTGTACACCCCACAGTCTGTTGACCCAGGATTTTGATCAGTTGTGTGGCTTTCTGTAATGGTCTCCATCTGGTGCACAAAGAAGCTTCTTTGATGAAGGGTGAGAGCTACACTTACTTGTTCATATAGGGACAGTGTTTAGAGTACACTCAGGAATATGCTGATTTAGGAAAGCATATAGGCTGTCATCTAACATACATGACCTCGCTGGCTACGGTTAGTTGTTTAGGTTTACAGTTCCAGACACAAATTCCCACCTATCAAGGAGCCCAGTCCCATTAGATTACTATTGATTACTCCCAAGATAATAGTGCCACTATTGCACAATTGGGAATATCTTGCTGAGCTTGGCTAAGATTCCCTTGAAGGCAAGAACAAGGAACCACTTATATTTTCCTCCCATGGCTATTCCAGGAACATTTGTAGGCAGCTAAGAAATGCTAATTGAATGAATATGATCTTCTCACAGTAGCACTAATCTAGCAAATTCAGATTGTAGGATTATTCCCACTAGGCCACTCAAGTTTGAAATTAATTTACTTCCACAGATTAGGCAGGGAAAAGTGCCAGGTTATGAAGACACTTCAGCCTGAGTTTATAGAAAAGGCAAGCTTATGGTAGCAGTTTTACTGCTTCTGAAAATATTTTTAAAAAAAATTAAAATTAACTGTATAAACAAAAGGCACAACTGCCTAATTATTTTCTTCAGAAAGGTATGCCTATTTTGATGAAGAATTTTATTTTCTAACTATTGTTAATTAAGAGCAAATATTATTTATTATTTAGGATTCACAGAATAATAATCTTGATTATTGAGATTAATACAGATTTACTTCTAGACTGTGTTATACCTTGAGCTTAACTAGGTAACATGTTTTATAGATTTTGGGAAGTGGATACATTCCAGCTTGGTTTTGAAACATCTGTGTTGGTTTTTCCATCACTGACTATACTGTAAATTGAACTGATGTCATCATGTCAATATGAAATTTAGGGCTATGTATATAACATTCTTTTAACATTGTAATTGGGAAATTTATTCTTCCTCCTAAGAGAACTGAGCAGATGTGAAGAAAGAAGTGTGTGAGATGCTTTGTCGGGAGGACTATGCTAAACAAGGAGCATGTGTCATAATGCGGAGCTTACATAATAGAATAGCACCTTTTACAACACAAATGTGATCATAAAACCATCTGCTTCATTATCAGCTTGGAAAGTGCATCTGGTATCGCTCTATAAGCTCTCTGAATTATTCCTAGATGCACTTTAAAAGCACAACATGAACACAGGCATTATGGGTGCAGAGACTGAATGTCCAGATGGCTTCCTTTAGTGTATTTACTAATTTCATTATTGTATGTCTTAATTAAGCTTTCTCAATAAGCATGTAACCGTTCCCACTAAAATCATATTAATTAAACATGTGTTTGAAGGATCAGGTAAGTTGTGCTTCCCAATTTAGTTTTGTAAGTTGCTCACAATTGTATGCCTTCTCAATTATTCCTTTCTGTTAAAGAAACTGCAACCGCACTAGAATCTTTACTTCATCTGTTATATGTATGTGTAATATAACTAGTTTAAGAGAAAAATGGCAGCTTAAAATGGTAAGTTAAAGCAGTCAGTGGGCTCTGGAGATATAAATTTGTCTCTACTTAGAAGACACTTTTACTGCTTGTTATCAATGATACCACATTGTACTATTAACAATATTGATACTGGAATTGAAGGTAGCTGTTTTCTGGTTGGTCACAGAGTTTCTTCACTGTAAGGAAATTTTCCTCTTTAGGTCAAAAATCCAAAAGTACATTGATTTTATGCATTTCAGGTTGTTTTAACTGCTACATGGATTACACTTCCCATTGTAACTGGAATCCCATGAGAGTTGGCCCTTTTTCCTCAGTGTCTTCTGTTACAACACGGGGCTATCTACACCACCTCCCCTCACCACTCACCTTCTTCACCTCCTGTCATAGATTATCTTGATAGCATCTGGAATCAACTAAACTCAAGAAATTGGGCACATATGTGAAGGATTTTTCCTGATTGGATCATTTGTGGTGGGAAAACCTTCTCTAAATCCAGATCATTTGAGAACAGGAGACCCACCCTAAATCTGATCCACACTTTTGGTGACAGCTCACATAAAAGGCCAAGCAAGAGGGAAGTTTATGCTTTTTGCCTGCTTGCCCTCATTCTTGCTGGCAAGTTCATCTACTCTGCTGTTGAGGCCTTACTTCACTGGATGAGAACCTTTTTCTTTGGGATTCCAACATCTACTGAAGATGAGCTGAAATGTCAAACCTCATGGACTGAACAATTATCAGATTCTTGGCCTTTCCATTGGAGGCAGGTGGTGTCTATCATTTTTGTCTTCTAGATATCATTTTCTATCACTTTGTTCTTCTAGAGAACCCTGATAACACACTGCCTATTACTTCATTTTTTAAGGACAATCCCCAACTCTAGTTTTAATTTTGGAAATTGACATTTAAGTTGAGAACTCTGAAGTTATGACAAGTGTGTGCTTTAATTATGTGCTTGTCCCTTCTGATATTAGAGCCTTGATTTGCTTCGTCATTTTGTTTTTGCTTTTCAAGATTCTCTTGAAAGTCTCTTCAAGATTCTCTATCTGCATAGCCCAACCTGGTCTGTACTCATGATCTTCCTGGCCCTTCTTCTGAAATGCTGGGTTGATAGGCAGACACTACACAACCTGCACTTTGGTTGACTTTTGATACTATTATTTTGACTTATACTCAGAACAAATTGGATTTTTATAGATGCCAGTGCATGTGACCTCAGATTTGAACTCATGATCTAGTTTTAAATTATTTATTTTAGAAATTGAGATCTCACTGAATTCTTGTTGGAAATTTTTACATGAAATAATGTTACTATCCCCAAAGAACTAATTTAGTAACTAAAATTCTTTAATGATAATCTCAGGAGGCTTACTTAAATAGGTGACACACAAGTTGGCCAAGTAGTACATGAAGAGTTTTGACTGTTGGAGTGTGGGAGGAACAATTCCTGGTGCTGAATGGTGTGCGTGCGTGGCCTGACAAGCAGCACACATAAGCTGCACATGTGTGGTTTAATGGACAGTGCACACATGACACACACACAGGGCGTGCAATATGAAGA
Source organism: Cricetomys ansorgei (assembly GCA_026225945.1). Lineage (NCBI taxonomy): Eukaryota > Metazoa > Chordata > Mammalia > Rodentia > Nesomyidae > Cricetomys > Cricetomys ansorgei. The sequence goes on from JAMJFZ010000242.1 coordinate 9,201,537, forward strand.
AGAAACAAAATATAGATCTCAAAGAAACAAAAAAGAATTATTTGAAAGGAGGAAAAAGAATAACAAATTAGTATTAAGTTAGTACTATGTTAGGTACCTTGCATATATGTTTTATTTAGCTCTCATAGAAGCTATATTAAGTTCCTTGCTCAATCCAAATGGTTTCCAAATGCATTCTGTTTTGTTTATTTTCATGATTTGAAATTCAAGCTCTAGCCTGGGATTGCAAGGTCGTAAATAAAGCTGTAAGAAAGAGTCATTGGACCTTAGTGCAAAAAAAGTGGAGAAAAATCAAACATATTTTATTACTAGCTCAAGGACTTGAATTCTAGACTAATGGAAGCTTGGTATCCATTAGTAGTATCATCCATTGTTACCAAAGTACTGGGCAGCTGAGATCCATAGAAGAAGAACAACAGAAGAGGAAACACAAGGATGAAAGGTCTAATTAAGACTAAATATCTAGAGTAGCATTTTTTTGGCCATTTTCATATTTATCTCTAGGAACCAGTTAAATGTGTCCTGCCATGCTACCTGGATCAAAGACAGCTCTCCATTCTTTTCAGGAATTGAAGGACAGTGATGAATTACTTGGGAAATAATTTGACAGTCTCCTTTTGTGCTAAAGTTGTTGTGAACGATTAATTACATACTTTATTCATTATGTGTCTCTTTCTTACATTTGATTTAATGTAGGCTCCAAGTGTAGTGATTGAGAAAGAATGAATAATTTCACGTTATATGGTTAAAAATCTAGCAATTACAACCATGCTGTTAATTTTTCTTTCAGGATGGATGAAAGGGAAGACGAATTCAAGAGTACAGAGAATAACAGTAGTAAATAATTTAGTATTAATAAACCGTACTAATCACATGAGAATGAAACAGTAACATTTACTGTCAAGAGCCTTCAGAGTATGTTTAAATTAACTTTTGTTCCATGTCTTAGTTACTTTTCTATTATTGTGAAGAGACATCATGACAAAGACAACTTATAAAAGAAAGCATTTCGCTGTGGGCTTGTTTTCAATTTCAGAGAGTGAGTCCATGGCCCTCATGGTGTGAGCGTAGCAGCAGGCATGCAGGCGTGGTGCTGGAGTAGTAGCTGAGAGCCTACATGTGACGACAATGAGCTGAGACAGAGAGAGTGCTCACTGAGAATAATGCACTTGAAAACCTCCAAGGTGTCTTCCTTGAGTTGCTCCCCCCCTACCTGCCCCAAATCTTTTCCATCAAGGCCAGACCTCCTAATCTATCCCAAACAGTCCACCAACTAGGAACCAAGGATTTAAATACAAGAGTCATAGAGGCGGTTCCCATTCTCATTCAAACCACCAGACAGACCATAATGGCAGGGCTGGAGGGAGGCAAGGGGAAAGGGAGAAGCTATGTAATTATCCTTTAATTTAAACTGTGCTTTAAAAATGAACATATAAGGGAGGCACCTCATAATAAAGAAGAGGTTTCAATAGTTTTAGAAACAGGAGCACAGCAGGCTCTGACAGTTCATTAAAAATGTGAACAAACAAACAAAAGACCTATAGTTTCCTACCAAAATTTATCTGAGTAATAGACAAATTTAAAAAAACCCAATAGTATGCTAATAAAATCACGTCTCATTTGTGATATTCAAGAAAAGATAAAAAGTACAGAAGTAACACAAATCAGCAAAGAACTGAGTTAAATCACCAAAAAATCTCCACAACCACTAATTAAGAAAATGCCCTACAGCCAGGTCTTCTGGAGGCATTTTCTCAATTGAGGTTCCCGTCTTTCAGATGACTTCAGCTTGTATCAAGTTGATATAAAGCTATCCAGCACCCCCCCTTTAAATAATAGGCATTTAAATTCGTAGAGTCGCTTGTTTAAAGTGGTGCAGCATTAGGTAGAGAGGATAAACATGCACATGGTAGAATACTGCTACACTTCTGCTGCATGAAAGTTTCTGAGGTTCTTTCTTACCGTATGGATCTAGACTGATAAGAAGATGTGCATTGCTGCTACAGGTAGGTAGGAAGCATACTATGTATGTACTTACTGTCCTAGTTGGTATCTGTTGCTGTGATAAACACCATGACCTGAAGCAACTTGGGAAAGAAAGGGTTTCATGCATCTTACAGGGTACAGTCTGCATTGAGGGAACCCAAGGCAGGAACTGGAAGGAGAAACTGAATTAGAGACCGTGGAGAATTACTGCTTACTGGCTTGCTCTGAGGCTCTCATTCACCTGCATTTCTTATATAGCCCAGAGCCACCTGCCCAGGGATCACACTACTTAGAGTAGACTGGTCCTCCCGCATCAATTAGCAGTCAAGACATGCTTCTTTTGGATGTAGTTTCATTATTTAATATATTTGTTTATGCTAATTCATCTTTCATCATTTAAAATCATCATTTACTTTTCTAGCATATCAACATTCCTGGTTCAGTAATTAGAGTAAATCATCCAAATTTGCAAAATTAAAAAGAACTGAAAGAAAATACACACATGGAAAGTTTATTGCAGTTTATTTCAAGTGTTCATTAAGTTCTCATCTTGCTTTTTGTTGTTGTTTGTTTGCTTGTTTTCAAGACAGGTTTCTCTGTTGTAACTCTGGCTATCCTGGAACTCACTCTGTAGACCAGGCTGAACTCACAGAGATCCACCTGCCTCTCCCTCCCGAGTGCTGGGATTAAAGGCATGTGCCACCCCTGCCCGGCTCTTACCTTGTTTTTTAAAATCAGTATCAGTATTTTGAAATGTTTGTACTGCTAATTCTGTTTCTCTGTTGTACAGCTGCGTTTCAACATGATTGTTTTTCTTTGTTCTCATATTATTTTTTTATGTTTAAAAATATAGTTTGTGAAGTAAGATTTTAAAAAAAAGAAAAAAAGAAAAGAAAAAAAAAGAGAGTGACCCACAGATGTGACCATTCTGACAGAGGCAATTTCTCAAGGAATGTCATGTGACATTGATAACCAAGGTCGGCAGTCACACTCACTGCGGGATACTGCATAGAGAGCAGAAAAGCAAACGCAGGCGATTAGAATGGAAAAAAAATAAGAAACAGGAGATTTACATCGAACTTTTAAATTATGACGTGCACAAGACTATTGTGTTTCACACAGTAATAATTCTTAATAATAACATATAATTCCTAATAATGGCAATAATAATTTCACATAATAATAATTCTGCAAGCAACACCTGAGAGGATTGGTTGACAGGAATAAACGGATGATGCTGTGGGAAGTTACCGAAGGTATAAGGTAACAAGACCTACAAAACTGAAGAGAACTTGCCATGAGTGCAAACTAGTTACAGAAAAAGCTGTTTGAATTTCGTTAGAAACAAATAAGAAAAATCGAGAGGGAAAGGCAATCTGATAGGACAATGCAAAGAAGAACAAATTCTTACAATTAAAATTGTCAAGAGTGAGTACTCCTTCAAAATCTACTTCCAGAAGGCTAAGCTTTCGGACTCAGTCCTTCTGGCTTCCTCCTCTAGGTGGCAGTGGAGAGGACCTCAAGGACAGTTTGTACTGTGATTGTTGTGTTTGGCCTGTGTGTTTAACAAGGTCTGTGTTTTCAGTATTACAGTGGTGTGCATTTCACTGGATTCACGTTGATTTCTCATCAGACAGCTGCAGGGCATATGGCTCAGGACTTTAATTTGCGGACTAGCTATTATGTGTCACGATTTTTATGAAAAATCTTTCTACTCTGTATCTTTAGATTTCTTCCATGTAATAATTTAAAACAACTAGGTTAAACATTAAAAAGTTTAAACATAACTGAGAGCAAAAAAATATTCACAATGATTTTGATTGACATGTATTTACATCCTCAATGATTGACCCGGAATCTTGGTAAATAACTGGAGATTGTAACAGCGATGACAGTACACTTTTACAGATTTCATTTATTATTTTTAATTTTTAGGTTATAGATTGGCTGGTTTTACTATGGAACTTTCATACATATTTATCATACTTCACTGTTTTTCAGCATTTCCCTGCCTTCCCTGTCCCATTTCCCCGTCTGTATCGCTTGTGCCCCACCTTAAATAATTTCCCTGCTGTTTTCCTTGTACATGGTCTATTACCTCTCTGGCCACAGTCTCTTTTTGTTAGGGTTTGAGTGTGTGATGTCTACTACAGGCCCATGTGTTTGAATATTTGGGATTCTCGCTGGTGACACTATTTTGGAGGTTGTTAAAACTTCAGAAAGTGTAGCCTTGCTGAAGGTACAGAAACTCCAGAAACAGGCCCTGAGCTTTGCAAACTTGCTCTGCTTCCTAGTACATCTCTGTTTTCTGGCCTGCTGAGACAGGAGAAGTTTCTGCCAGTACACTCCAGACACAAAACCTTCCGCTGAAGTTTCCCTACCGTAATCAACTGTTTCTCCTTAAATATTCAGAGGACTCACTTTATTGGAAAAGACACAGATACACTTACAGAGAAGTGATGGAAAAATATACAACCCCTGAACAGAACTCAAAAGTGAACAGGATCAACAGCACTGATTGGAAGCAGGCTTTCAGTTAGATTGTTTAATATGAAACCAACAGGGTGTATTTAGTAACCAGTTGATTAAATATGTATTTAATATTAATAAATGTGTAAATTAAGTATTTATATGCACCTTACTGGAGCACTAAATGATATTAATCAAACATTCCTATATTCAAGATAAGGAGTAGATTCTAATATATTAGTCAGGAAATTAGCATTTCACTATTATCAATGGACAGTTCACACAGGAAAATCAACAAAGAACTTGGAATTAGGGCATAACCATAATAAATGCTTACAGAATATTTGATGGTTACAGAACACAGTGTCTTCTTATCAGCACAAGAAATATATTCTCATGTTTGTCTACAAAACAAATTGCAACAAATTAAAAATTAATAAGGTCCATAACATGCATCTTCTCTGACCACAGTAGAATAAAACTGGAACTCATTAGCAAAAGGTATATAATGTTATATAAATACATGAAAATTAACATTCTCATGAACAGTCAATGTACAGAATAAAAATTCAAAGGGATAAAATTTAAAATTATTGAAAGAAATAAAAATAAAAATATAGTGTTCTAGAATCTATGAGATTCCACAAAAGTTTCACTAGGAAGGTTTGTAGGTGTGTATAATTATTTCAAATGAACTACCTACCCAACTAGAAAATCCAGTAATAATTTCTACAGTTTAATCTTTCGGTTTTTATTCACAAGAAGTGAAATGAACCTTTTATTTTCAAGTTGACATCATGAATTTCTTTAGGTGACAGCTCATGTTATTTTCAGTGGAGTGTTTGTCTGTTCTGCACTGTGGTGATTTGTGACTTACTGTGTCTTTACTTGTTCTTTCTTGAATTAACCTTTTTGCACAGCCTGTTCAATCTGATTTCCTAAAAGTTTAGTTGCTTTAATCTTGTCTGCTTGTCCATATGTAAGAGAAAATGATATTTAATTCTTTTTTTTTTTTTTCTGAGACAGGATTTCTCTGTTGTAACTCTGGCTGTTTTGGAAATCACTCTGTAGACCAGGCTGGCCTGGAACTCACAGAAATCTACCTGCCTTGGTCTCTTGAGTGCTGGGATTAAAGGCATGCACCAGGCCTGATATTTAATTCTTAACATACAACTATTTAAATGATAAATTTAATGTGCCATAAGACAGTGAAAGTGCATGATAATATATATAGTATAAAAAGCAAAAGACAGCTGAGTGTTCGTTTGTTTTTACATATTGCCTTTTGTAGTGGCACTTCTTTATTTCTCTTTCTGCTCTGCTTTTGAGGAGGGGGGATTTATAAAGTTTACTTTTTGAGAAGGAACTATAAAATTAACTGCTTTGATAAAGAAAAATATATACACTCAATTTTCCAGCTTTTCTTTTCCTTCTATTTTAGAGCCACTGTCAAAACCAAAATCCCATACTTTTTGACTTTTAGTTTTTGGATATACGCACTGTTGTGAGACTGGAGCCGGTGCACTTCAGGCTTATATCATGAAACACTGCCTTCTAGCTACAAAACAAAACACGGACTACCAGGGACAAACATCAATGTGAGTGGTGTTTCTATGGTAATGCTATGTTTCCTGTGTTTGCTCTGGCACAGCACAGCAGATACTTAAAGCATTCCTGGTGGGCTGTTTTGTTGATATTTTAAGTTTAGTCTTGTTTGTTTTTAACCTTCGGTACATGTATTTATCTGTACTGAGCATATTTCTTTCTCGTATCCTCCTAACCTTCTATTTTTCTCTGGGTCTTCTCCTTCCTGTAATCTTCTTGTCCCCCAGACAGTTTTAATTCTACAATCTATGTAAAATTTAGGAAATACAAGTAAGACAAAACATATGATATTTTTCTTTCTGATATTGTCTTAATGCATTGAATATGATTACCCAAGTTGTACCCATTTTTCTGCAAACAACATAATTTCATATTTTATGGATGATAAAAGGTCCCATTGCATGAATACCACACTTTCCACAACATTTTTCTGTCATTGGACACTTGGGCTGGTTTTATAATTTAGTCATCGTGAAAAGTGAGGCAATAACATGGATGTTCAAATATTTTTATTCTGCGTTGACTTAGAGTTTTTTGGGTAAATACCCAGGAGTGGTATAGATTGGTTATATGACTGATCTACTTGTAGTTTTTTAAAAAAATTCTATAGTGACTGAACCAGTTTATATTCTAGACAACATTGTCTAAGGGTTCCTGTCTTCTTCATAGGCGCACAGAATTTATTATCACTTTATCAAATGACTTTCATGCTAGCTAGGGTATGATGAAATCTCAGTTTAATTTTGATTTGCTTTTCTATGTTAGCTAATGAAGTTATACTTGTTTTTTTGTGTTTATTGGCTGTTTGTATTTCATTACTTGAGATCTATCTGTTCATTTAATTAGCCCATTTATTGGATGTATTATTTGATTCCCCCATTCCCTGCCACTGTGCATGTGTGTCTGTGTGTGTCTCTTTTTGTGTGTGTGTTATGTATGTGGTTTATGTGCACCTAAGTGTGTAGATGTGTGTGACCTTTCATATACACAAAGGCCAGAGGACATTGGATGTCCTGACATATCACTGACTGCCTTATTCACTTGATACAGGGTCTCTCAATGAGTCTGAAAGCCAGCAATCCACAATAATGTTATCTCCTCTGTCCTCATGTTTTGTCCTGCACAGGACTGGGATTTAGGCATACAAGGCCACACATGAAATTTTTATATTATCGCTGAGATTTGAATTCAGATTCTCATGCTTGTACAGTAAGCACAATTACTTTCTGTTTAATTGCTTATTGTTTAATTTTATTTTTTATATCCTAGACATTAATCATCTGTCTGCTATACCTTGAAAAGATTTTCTTCCATATCAGTTGTCTCTTCACTTGATTGATTCCTTTGCTGTACAGAAGCTTAATTGCCTGAGGTCCCATCTGTCAAATGTTGGCCTTAGTTCCTGAACATCTGGAATCTTTAAAAAATGCTTTATTTTTATTTTTAATCATCCATATATGTATGTGTCTGTGTGGGTTTGAACACATCAATACAGTGTCTGTGGAATTCAGAAGAGATCGTTAGATTAAACATGGTGAACATCAAAATATGAGGAGAGTGGAGACAGTATTATTGTGGTTTGCTGGCTACCAGACTCATTAAGAGACCCTGTAGGAAGAGGATAAGGCAGGGTGTAATATGCCTGGACATCCATTGTCCTCTGGCCTTTGTGCACATAAACAATCACACACATCCACACACTCAGCTGCACATAAACCACATACATATAACTGGATTTACAGGCAACTGTGAGACACCAGTACTAGTGCTTAGAAGTAAGCTGGGGTCCTCTATAAGCGCAGTACGTGCTTTCAACAGCTGAGCCATCTCTCGAGTCTCCACATTGGAGTCTTATTGAAAAGGCATATTCTTATTAATTAATTTATTATTATGTTCTTATTTTTATATTTGGTTTTCAAGACAAGGTTTCTCTGTGTAGCTCTGCTCATCCTAGAACTCTGTAGACCAGGCTAGCCTCAAACTCAAGCGGTCTGCCTGTCTCTGCCTCCCAAATGCTGAGATTGAAAGCATGTGCCACTACCTCCCAGCTGCATATTCTTGATTTTAGTGAAATGTAGTTCAAAATAGTGAATGCTGGTAATAAAATTTTATTAAAATACATTTTTGTATGTGGGCATGCATAGTGTATGTATAGGTTTGTGCATGTGTGTTCCCAGGTGTTGTGTAGCAAAATTATCTCAACTAAAAAATTTTCATCTTGGATAAAAGACTTGGATAAAGACTCACTAAGACTCAAAGTAAAGAACTCACAAGTGTCAGGAAGTTCCTTAAACAAGATTTGTAAGACCCTCTCTATTTCCAAGACTGTATAAGCAGTGAAGACTTAGTAGGGAGAGGAGGCCTTGCAACCTGTCAATCTGCCTGGTTACAGTTTTTTGTGAGACATCACTCTTGCTTTAGTGGGTTTTTCAGTGATGTATTTGCTCATGCTTCTGATCTGAGGCTTGAAGATTAGACTGGGTTGGCTGTCCAGCATGCATCTCTGTATCCACCTCCTCAGTGCTGGGTTACAAGTGCACATCACCATCCACAATATTTTTCCTGGGTTTTGGAGATCAACTCAGTTCCTTGTACTTACATGGGATCAACTGAGGTATCTATCCAACACCTCCAATTAAAGTATGTCCAAAACCTTAACATTGCTATTACTGAAGATTTTCTGTTAAGCAATACTTGACATCAGTTTTTAGTCACAAAATAATGAAAATTTATATGTACCAAGAGAAATAAAATTTCTAGTGGATTTCCCTTAAAATATATTATAAGCATCATCTATTATTCAAATAACTGCTGTGATTATAATAATGTTCCTCTCTTTCTTCAACTTCTGCAATCATTAACAAGAACATTAAAAATGAATCAGCTACAAATAGCACAATCACATTTATGAAAATATCTGAATTGTAATTAAACTGATGTAAGTACCACAGTAACAATAGTTCCTATAAAAAGTACTACTTTATTTGGAGAAACTCAGCTATACCACTCCCTTCATTTACATATTTCTTGTGTGTGAAGAGGACACACTTTATGCATATGAGTGCTTGCTATTCAGGTATATGTGGAAATCAAAGGTTGGCATGGGGATATTTTTCTCAGTTGCTTCTTCACTTTATTCTTTATTTTTTTGAGGCAGAGTCTCTTGCTAAAACCAAAGTTCATCACTGGGCTAACCTCGTTGGTCAATGAGTTTCTGTCTGACTCCCAGAATTTGAATTTCAAGTACACACTGCAGTGAAATTTTACATGGGCTATACAGATTAGAGCACAGGTCCTTGTACTTATGCAGAAAGCACATTAGCCATTGAGAAATTTTCCCAGCCCACTTTTTTTTTTCCAATGATAACAAACTTAGCAGTACATAATGAAAAACACCAATATTAGAACATATTCATTCGTGCATTAATTCACTTATTGAGGTCCAGGTATTCATAAGCACAATTAAAAGCAACCAATCAAGTAGCATTTTAAATGACATACTCTGTAGTTGTATACCTATGCTCCGCAGGAAGACAAGGAAGCATTTTCAAGTTGCAAACACTACCTGACCTCAGCAGGGGGAACACTGTCATGGCAAGCACCATCCTGGACAGTGGAACCCCGAGCCTCTCATCCTAGGGGTTTTTAGTGATATCTAAGCTTCTCAGGTGTTCTATTGATAGCATGTGCAGATCATGAGCAATCAAAACCTTTTACATAAAGCCAACACCTGCAGACAATACAAACGCCAAGATCTAAAGAGCCCTTTTACCAACAGTGCACAAAACAACTAACCATGCAGTGGTGGCGAACACCTTTAATCCCAGCACTAGGGAGGCAGAGGCAGGCAAATCGCTGTGAGTTCAAGGCCAGCCTGGCCTACAGAGTGAGTTAGCGGACAGCTAGAGTTGCAACAGAGAAACCTCTCAAAAAGCAAACAAAAAAAAAATAAGAAAAGAAAAAAACTTAACTAAAGATATACTTCTGCGTTAATTCTCCATATTTTCAACCATCCCTTTGAGTAAATTTTGATATTTGAAATTTTGTGAGTTTGGGTTATTTCGTTTGGGGCACTGCATTGGGAATTCTTGGTGTTAATCAACGGACACTGACTTCGATGAACTAAATTGGGAATATAAGAAGGATAGTGCATTACTTAAAATTAAAAAAAAAAAAAAGATGCAATAAACAAGTATTCAAGAAGGGATAGAAACCCACTGCTGCTCCAGGAACCCTGGTATTGAGAACTTAGAGTTGTTTCCTCGGCCGTATCTTGGTTCCATTTTCTTGTACATTTTGGTCTCTCCACTCATTTTTTCTGGAAGAATCTGATTGCTAAGGGTCATATGACTCTACTTTGGATAAGCAAGCAGAATTAGCCTGGTGTAGTTTTACTTGGACCACAAGGGATACAGGAATGGTTTTCCAAATGAAGAGTGAGATGGTATTAGTAAATACGAGGAGAAATGCTGTGCAAATAAGTACAATATTAAAAAAGATACACTTTCTTCTAATTGCATAAGAAGTGATCTTACTTCAATCAATACTCTAAAATGGTTAAGCATTTTGCGCTTGTTTGTAAGCTTCCTATTTTATAATGCTGCTGAATTTTAATTAAAACACATGACTCCCTTTTGCGTCTTGGTTTGAAACAACAGTGCATACAATAGTATAGTAATATTGTGTTCCTATTCAGTGATAGCTAGAGGTTGGGTGTGGTTCCCCCTAATTCCCACCACTTCAATGAGCTCTGAAATAATCTTGTGAATAAAATGAAACCCAGACTAAAAAAAAAAGAATATAAAGTTTTATTTAAAAATTGCTTTCTTATGACAGATGATGTTTGCTGAAACCGAATCATTGCTCAAAATGTAAAGCTGAGACCAACTGTTACAAGGCAGGCCCTTAAAAGTTTGGCATGCACGCTGCACCATATGCTCACGAATGATGCACACTGCCCTCCATGTTCTTCATGGAAGCAGCATCATAACCATTGCTTTGAGAGTCCTCATAGATACTCATCTAACCTTCACTCGTCTCGAAAATATTATTTGTGCAATTAAGACCACAGCTGTGCTTTTGTCATTAGCCTCAACAATTAATGTGAACTACTGAGTCTCAGTGTGACAGGAAAGACAAATGCAACAGATGCTAGCCAGCAGCACGAGGCAGATACGTAGTCTCCGCTTCTGTGTAAAACTTCAGATTAATGTAAAAATGGGCGTATCAAATTTTAAAATACCTTGATTAGAACACACATATCCTAGTTGGAAAATACTGATTTGGGTGATTTGATGGCAGAAGGAGATGAAGGATGGAAGGAAGAGAAAGACAGTTGCTCTTAGATGACATGCCTTAGCTCTGCTCAGCTTCTCTCCTCTGTCCTACCTGTATTTGTCTTAGGACTGACTATGTAGTGCAAACAAAATTGATCACGTATCCTTTATCCTTTATAAAGATTTGTATCAGGTGAACAGGACTGAGAAAAATCCCATGCTTCGTTAGATGGTTTGCTTTATACGATATGTTGATGTAGATCAAGAGAACATTGCTTTTTCTCATGAGCTGGTAGAATTTTTTTCACTGCTATGGGAAGATAGTTTGTGAAATTTTACCTGTTGTAGCTTCTATTTCACACAGTTGGATAACATTCAAACAAGTGTTATTAATACAACTATTTTAAGTTTGAATGTCTTATAAATTAGTATTTGACTCAAGGTTCTCTTCATGAGGTTGTTGATTTATGAAAAATGTGGCTTCCAACATTTTGCTTCTTGAACAAAAGGAAAGCTGCTCTGTGATGCTTTGATCATACCGGCTTTTCTTGTCCAGATCAACAGTACCATTAGTTCTTTAGCTGAATCAAGAATGTGTTCTCTTCCCAAAATTGTACTCAACTTCTGGCTGAGCCACTTTATACAAACATAGAGGTTATAAAAATAGTGCATTTGCTGTGAAGTTGTAGGCAAACCCTTGAATTGCATCCTAGCACACTGTTATATTTTCTTGTAGAAATTATGAAATAAGCTATGGAAATTCAGAAGCAACTGACACATTGTCAATCCTCCAGAAAAGCTGGTTGGGTAAATTTGACTTAGGAGGAGACCTACAACCTATCAAATATTTCATATTGCCAAAAAACTAGCCTTTGAGCATACTGATATATTTTTATTTGAAGTCACACATGTACATAAAAATAATTTAACAGATGTTGAGAGCAATTTGAGCCATAAAATGAGAAATAAACTACAGTATAAACACAGTAAACAAAATGACTTTATATACATCAATAGAAAACTTCAATAGTTGAGACCTCTCTAGTGAAAGGACAGAAAGTGAGCGTTTCCCCTTACCTAGGAATTTATGCTGCTTATCTGAAGTCAGGGGAAATAATCTCTGTCTATCAAATATCAGATTTTAGATGTGGGTTTTACCACTACATAAAACACTCACTTAATGGTATTTTTTTTTTTTATTCAACTAGACTGAGAAAGCACAAAACTTTCCCTGAAAATAGTTTTTCAAGTTGGTGTTAGGGAGAAAATGCATGAAGGCTAGAGAAAAGATAGCCTCACACATCTGTGACACATTACAGGCATTCATATTCTATGTGAGTATTCATCTGGTGTAGGTTGAAAACGTTTCACATAGGAGGCAAGAAGCAAAATGATCATTACGTTTCTCAGTGTTAGGAATATTGCGAAGGCAAACAAATGAGAACAGCGCCAAAGATTCCATTTCTTGCCCTCGTGATGCACTCTTCCTTGTGACAGAAATGGAAGTAGACAAACAATTATGAAACTAGGAATTAGCCACCAATGCTGAAAACATTGGGAAGGAGAAGCGTGGATTCAAGAAGAGTATGAAACTTTGCGTTCTCAACTTTTGATGAAAATATTCCTAGGGAGATAGAATCTGAGCAGAGAAAGAAGAAAAGCAGAATCAGTTAAGTAATTAGTTTACTACATATTGAGGAGGCTGACTGCAAAGAAGCACATTGGGCAGCGGATATAGCAAGCAGGGGCAAGGGAAGAGTAGTATGGCAGGATTATCCAAGGGAGCAATCCAATTTTTTTTAGAGCATGAGATCTGAATAGATATGTTGGTAAAGAGTATGGGAGAGGCTGACCGCAAAACAGAATGTAGACATGGATGTCTTTTCTGAATACTTTCCAAGGTACTTACACAATACCTTATGGCCTTGTGAATCATTGTAACTGCTTGAACAGAAGATGCAACAGATTCAGGGAATATAGATTATCAAGAATGTGCATAGCATGACCGTACAGGGAAGAATCAGAACAGAGAAGCCTCAGCAGAGGGTGCTACTGGGTATTAGAGGAATTAGGATGAGAAAGACTTCTGTGGTAGTGGAAGTAGGGTTAGGCTTAGAGGTATAGGTTGATGAATTGGTTATGAATTTGAAAATTATTCGTCTAAATCAAATAAATGTAGATTATGAATTTCATTAATACACGCTTATTTTTAAAGGAAATCACACACTTTTTTCCATTTTTTTGAGACAAGGTTTCTTTGCTGTAATTCTGGCTGACCTGGAACATTCTCTGTAGACCAGACTGGCCTGGAACTCACAGAGATCCGCCTGCCTCTGCCTCCTGACTGCTGAGATTAAAGGCATGTGCCACCACCACCCAGCAGCAAAACATACACTTAGTAGGTGAATAATAAGCAAAAATTGGTGACAAATTTCATTCATTAGAAGTGCAGGAAAACACAGTTTTTGTAGTAAGTAGGATTATTTAAATAGACTGTTAGCTGTGTCTAGAAATCACATTTTTTTTTTTTTTTTCCGAGACAAGGTTTCTCTGCTGGAACACATACTGTAGACCAGGCTGGCCTCGAACTCATAGTGATCTGCCGGCCTCTGACTCCTGAGTGCTGGGATTAAAAACGTGTGCCACCACCACCCAGCCACATTTATTTATTTTTATTTTTGTTTCTCAGAATTGCTAACATTTTAGGGGTGTTAAGGAGACAGAAGAAAAAATTTCAGAACAAAACATTACAGATATTGTAATTGCTGCTACCTGGTCAACAGTCTACTGGCTACCTTCAGGAGCGAGACCCTGAAGCTGGCTCTAGTTTAAGAGACAGAGACTTGGTTGGATCAAGTAATTCAACAATCCCTTTAACAAGGCATCCTTACCCACATTTGTAGTTACTTGTTTCTTCTTCTTCCCAGCCCACTTTTTTTTTTCCAATGATAACAAACTTAGCAGTACATAATGAAAAACACCAATATTAGAACATATTCATTCGTGCATTAATTCACTTATTGAGGTCCAGGTATTCATAAGCACAATTAAAAGCAACCAATCAAGTAGCATTTTAAATGACATACTCTGTAGTTGTATACCTATGCTCCGCAGGAAGACAAGGAAGCATTTTCAAGTTGCAAACACTACCAGACCTCAGCAGGGGGAACACTGTCATGGCAAGCACCATCCTGGACAGTGGAACCCCGAGCCTCTCATCCTAGGGGTTTTTAGTGATATCTAAGCTTCTCAGGTGTTCTATTGATAGCATGTGCAGATCATGAGCAATCAAAACCTTTTACATAAAGCCAACACCTGCAGACAATACAAACGCCAAGATCTAAAGAGCCCTTTTACCAACAGTGCACAAAACAACTAACCATGCAGTGGTGGTGAACACCTTTAATCCCAGCACTAGGGAGGCAGAGGCAGGCAAATCGCTGTGAGTTCAAGGCCAGCCTGGCCTACAGAGTGAGTTAGCGGACAGCTAGAGTTGCAACAGAGAAACCTCTCAAAAAGCAAACAAAAAAAAAATAAGAAAAGAAAAAAACTTAACTAAAGATATACTTCTGCGTTAATTCTCCATATTTTCAACCATCCCTTTGAGTAAATTTTGATATTTGAAATTTTGTGAGTTTGGGTTATTTCGTTTGGGGCACTGCATTGGGAATTCTTGGTGTTAATCAACGGACACTGACTTCGATGAACTAAATTGGGAATATAAGAAGGATAGTGTATTACTTAAAATTAAAAAAAAAAAAGATGCAATAAACAAGTATTCAAGAAGGGATAGAAACCCACTGCTGCTCCAGGAACCCTGGTATTGAGAACTTAGAGTTGTTTCCTGGGCCGTATCTTGGTTCCATTTTCTTGTACATTTTGGTCTCTCCACTCATTTTTTCTGGAAGAATCTGATTGCTAAGGGTCATATGACTCTACTTTGGATAAGCAAGCAGAATTAGCCTGGTGTAGTTTTACTTGGACCACAAGGGATACAGGAATGGTTTTCCAAATGAAGAGTGAGATGGTATTAGTAAATACGAGGAGAAATGCTGTGCAAATAAGTACAATATTAAAAAAGATACACTTTCTTCTAATTGCATAAGAAGTGATCTTACTTCAATCAATACTCTAAAATGGTTAAGCATTTTGCGCTTGTTTGTAAGCTTCCTATTTTATAATGCTGCTGAATTTTAATTAAAACACATGACTCCCTTTTGCTTCTTGGTTTGAAACAACAGTGCATACAATAGTATAGTAATATTGTGTTCCTATTCAGTGATAGCTAGAGGTTGGGTGTGGTTCCCCCTAATTCCCACCACTTCAATGAGCTCTGAAATAATCTTGTGAATAAAATGAAACCCAGACTAAAAAAAAAAAAGAATATAAAGTTTTATTTAAAAATTGCTTTCTTATGACAGATGATGTTTGCTGAAACCGAATCATTGCTCAAAATGTAAAGCTGAGACCAGCTGTTACAAGGCAGGCCCTTAAAAGTTTGGCATGCACGCTGCACCATATGCTCACGAATAATGCACACTGCCCTCCACGTTCTTCATGGAAGCAGCATCATAACCATTGCTTTGAGAGTCCTCATAGATACTCATCTAACCTTCACTCGTCTCGAAAATATTATTTGTGCAATTAAGACCACAGCTGTGCTTTTGTCATTAGCCTCAACAATTAATGTGAACTACTGAGTCTCAGTGTGACAGGAAAGACAAATGCAACAGATGCTAGCCAGCAGCACGAGGCAGATACGTAGTCTCCGCTTCTGTGTAAAACTTCAGATTAATGTAAAAATGGGCGTATCAAATTTTAAAATACCTTGATTAGAACACACATATCCTAGTTGGAAAATACTGATTTGGGTGATTTGATGGCAGAAGGAGATGAAGGATGGAAGGAAGAGAAAGACAGTTGCTCTTAGATGACATGCCTTAGCTCTGCTCAGCTTCTCTCCTCTGTCCTACCTGTATTTGTCTTAGGACTGACTATGTAGTGCAAACAAAATTGATCACGTATCCTTTATC
The DNA here is from genome assembly GCA_026225945.1 of Cricetomys ansorgei. Taxonomy (NCBI): domain Eukaryota; kingdom Metazoa; phylum Chordata; class Mammalia; order Rodentia; family Nesomyidae; genus Cricetomys; species Cricetomys ansorgei. The sequence goes on from JAMJFZ010000242.1 coordinate 9,217,906, forward strand.
CTTTATAAAGATTTGTATCAGGTGAACAGGACTGAGAAAAATCCCATGCTTCGTTAGATGGTTTGCTTTATACGATATGTTGATGTAGATCAAGAGAACATTGCTTTTTCTCATGAGCTGGTAGAATTTTTTTCACTGCTATGGGAAGATAGTTTGTGAAATTTTACCTGTTGTAGCTTCTATTTCACACAGTTGGATAACATTCAAACAAGTGTTATTAATACAACTATTTTAAGTTTGAATGTCTTATAAATTAGTATTTGACTCAAGGTTCTCTTCATGAGGTTGTTGATTTATGAAAAATGTGGCTTCCAACATTTTGCTTCTTGAACAAAAGGAAAGCTGCTCTGTGATGCTTTGATCATACCGGCTTTTCTTGTCCAGATCAACAGTACCATTAGTTCTTTAGCTGAATCAAGAATGTGTTCTCTTCCCAAAATTGTACTCAACTTCTGGCTGAGCCACTTTATACAAACATAGAGGTTATAAAAATAGTGCATTTGCTGTGAAGTTGTAGGCAAACCCTTGAATTGCATCCTAGCACACTGTTATATTTTCTTGTAGAAATTCTGAAATAAGCTATGGAAATTCAGAAGCAACTGACACATTGTCAATCCTCCAGAAAAGCTGGTTGGGTAAATTTGACTTAGGAGGAGACCTACAACCTATCAAATATTTCATATTGCCAAAAAACTAGCCTTTGAGCATACTGATATATTTTTATTTGAAGTCACACATGTACATAAAAATAATTTAACAGATGTTGAGAGCAATTTGAGCCATAAAATGAGAAATAAACTACAGTATAAACACAGTAAACAAAATGACTTTATATACATCAATAGAAAACTTCAATAGTTGAGACCTCTCTAGTGAAAGGACAGAAAGTGAGCGTTTCCCCTTACCTAGGAATTTATGCTGCTTATCTGAAGTCAGGGGAAATAATCTCTGTCTATCAAATATCAGATTTTAGATGTGGGTTTTACCACTACATAAAACACTCACTTAATGGTATTTTTTTTTTTATTCAACTAGACTGAGAAAGCACAAAACTTTCCCTGAAAATAGTTTTTCAAGTTGGTGTTAGGGAGAAAATGCATGAAGGCTAGAGAAAAGATAGCCTCACACATCTGTGACACATTACAGGCATTCATATTCTATGTGAGTATTCATCTGATGTAGGTTGAAAACGTTTCACATAGGAGGCAAGAAGCAAAATGATCATTACGTTTCTCAGTGTTAGGAATATTGCGAAGGCAAACAAATGAGAACAGCGCCAAAGATTCCATTTCTTGCCCTCGTGATGCACTCTTCCTTGTGACAGAAATGGAAGTAGACAAACAATTATGAAACTAGGAATTAGCCACCAATGCTGAAAACATTGGGAAGGAGAAGCATGGATTCAAGAAGAGTATGAAACTTTGCGTTCTCAACTTTTGATGAAAATATTCCTAGGGAGATAGAATCTGAGCAGAGAAAGAAGAAAAGCAGAATCAGTTAAGTAATTAGTTTACTACATATTGAGGAGGCTGACTGCAAAGAAGCACATTGGGCAGCGGATATAGCAAGCAGGGGCAAGGGAAGAGTAGTATGGCAGGATTATCCAAGGGAGCAATCCAATTTTTTTTAGAGCATGAGATCTGAATAGATATGTTGGTAAAGAGTATGGGAGAGGCTGACCGCAAAACAGAATGTAGACATGGATGTCTTTTCTGAATACTTTCCAAGGTACTTACACAATACCTTATGGCCTTGTGAATCATTGTAACTGCTTGAACAGAAGATGCAACAGATTCAGGGAATATAGATTATCAAGAATGTGCATAGCATGGACCGTACAGGGAAGAATCAGAACAGAGAAGCCTCAGCAGAGGGTGCTACTGGGTATTAGAGGAATTAGGATGAGAAAGACTTCTGTGGTAGTGGAAGTAGGGTTAGGCTTAGAGGTATAGGTTGATGAATTGGTTATGAATTTGAAAATTATTCGTCTAAATCAAATAAATGTAGATTATGAATTTCATTAATACACGCTTATTTTTAAAGGAAATCACACACTTTTTTCCATTTTTTTGAGACAAGGTTTCTTTGCTGTAATTCTGGCTGACCTGGAACATTCTCTGTAGACCAGACTGGCCTGGAACTCACAGAGATCCGCCTGCCTCTGCCTCCTGACTGCTGAGATTAAAGGCATGTGCCACCACCACCCAGCAGCAAAACATACACTTAGTAGGTGAATAATAAGCAAAAATTGGTGACAAATTTCATTCATTAGAAGTGCAGGAAAACACAGTTTTTGTAGTAAGTAGGATTATTTAAATAGACTGTTAGCTGTGTCTAGAAATCACATTTTTTTTTTTTTCCGAGACAAGGTTTCTCTGCTGGAACACATACTGTAGACCAGGCTGGCCTCGAACTCATAGTGATCTGCCGGCCTCTGACTCCTGAGTGCTGGGATTAAAAACGTGTGCCACCACCACCCAGCCACATTTATTTATTTTTATTTTTGTTTCTCAGAATTGCTAACATTTTAGGGGTGTTAAGGAGACAGAAGAAAAAATTTCAGAACAAAACATTACAGATATTGTAATTGCTGCTACCTGGTCAACAGTCTACTGGCTACCTTCAGGAGCGAGACCCTGAAGCTGGCTCTAGTTTAAGAGACAGAGACTTGGTTGGATCAAGTAATTCAACAATCCCTTTAACAAGGCATCCTTACCCACATTTGTAGTTACTTGTTTCTTCTGTGTCCAAAACTTAATTAGTAATCCTAACCAGTCTCTAAATATTTATCTAATTCATTAAAAAGGAAGACAGGCCAGTGCCAACACTGCTTGGATGAGCCAGCTGGTTGAACCAACTTCAGGTCATTTAGAAATTGTGTTGTGTTTGTTTAACACATGCAGAATGGTCTAATAAGTACCCTAATAAAATAATATTTTATTGTTTATTTTTGCAAATCTTATTCTATTTACTCATCGTTGTGTAAGAATCACATTCAACCCGTCATCATACATGTTATATCTCCAATTGTAGAAGTTTCTCCTCAAATTGTTTCTCAGTTATGGGATGGGAACAGTTGTATGACAAGATTCTAGGCCAATCTTAAAACAGCCTTAGAAATACACTGGATTTTGACCTTTCACAGGTATGAAGAGTAAGTAGTTTGAAATGAAGATAAGTTGTATGTTTTCATTTCAGAGACATTTTCTGCATCATCTACAAGGATAAAATTGCTCTGGACTTCACCTGACTAGCTCTAGAACCTCATTTGGTCAGAGTGTGCTGAAGGCTCAAACTGAGAGAGCAGCTCTCCTGGACACTTGGAGTGCATCTTCTGAAGTGTACACAAAGACAATATAACCACTACAGTTAACTAGGTTTGGAGTCAGCTTGATGTAAACCTACTTTGCAAAGGGGAGTTTTGCAATTGTGGACTGACACAGTCAAAAAGACTAAGCCAGCTAAATAAGGCCTAGGTTTTGTCTTTATTATTTTTTTCATTTTGAAGGGGATGCAGGTGAATTATATATAACTTGAGAAAAGAATATGCTATGCATGAACTTATTCCTGTGTCTACATTCTTTCCTGTAGGAATTCACTTACCTTTTCTGTGACTGTAATGACCACGTTTTACCAGACTGAGAACTTTCCTTTATAAAAATTTATTTTATAGCAAACATTTGGCAGACATAGCATTTAATTTCCATAAAAATGCCTCAAACCGTTATGATGATAAATTTAAAAGTGGAGAAACGCAAACTCTGAAACTCCTAGGTTGGAATCAAGCAATCTTCAGAGACTGAGTTGATCAGGGACTCGGACAAAAATAAAACTAGACAGTCTTGGTTAGAGACAAAAATACTGTAAGAACCAACTATGTATCTTTAAACAATGGGTTTTAGTTTATTTTGTTTTCTTTATTGAAGTATGGAAAGAATTTTATTTTAATATTCCACAAAAAATATAATAAGGCAAATCTTGGAAATATATGTACCTGGTTAGGTTTATTGCATTGATGCAAACTTCTATAGTACTGCCAATACCACAGTTTCTTGTCTTTGTGAAGTTATAAACTTCCTGGCAGCCTACGAACCTTAATCACTCTAAAATACATGACTCAGGATGAAAATGTGAAAACCTGGCTAGATTTTAACTTTTATTTGCATTATTCACACCCTGGGGTAAAGCACACTGATAGATGTGTTTCTATAGTGCATATGATAATGGTTTGTACTGGGTGCTTTTCTCAGAGCTCTGTAGAAGCATATCCTTGTATAATCAGCAAGATCAAAATAGAAAATACCTGAAGCTGGTTGTAAGATTCAGCATCTTCCCTTTAAAGCAGCATATTCCAATTTGCTATGACTCAACCACAAAGACAAATAAGCAAAATAGAAAGGATCTTATTTTCGTGTATTTCATCCTTTGACTGGTCCATCTCAGTCTTCAAGCAATTTTTCTACTTTGTAATTCAGATAGTAGCATGCCAAAGGTTCTCCATGAAGACAAATTGCTTCTAAATCTTGTCAGGCAACACACAAAAAAATGATTTTATTTTCTGAACGTCAAATAGGGTGTATGGATACAAGTGAATCAGAACTAAGGTTTGAAAAATAAAATATCTGCAGGAATACTACTGCTAAAAAGAGAAATTGTTCACTACTTTGACAATATACTGACATTCTTACTCTATCTATTAAACTAAACCTTATTCTGAAGAGCTGTGGTCTTCCTGCTGTGTGTGTGTAATTAGCGGTAATGGGAATTAGACAAGTGGGCTTAGTGCAAGCTCATTCTTGCTTTAAGTTGTGCTTGTCAAGTGGAGACATAAAATGAGATGTTCTGTAAATGCTTGAGTTCATCATGGACATATGGCAGGTTCTTAGCAAAGTAGCACCCTGGGAAGATACTTGCTTATTCTTTACATGTGCCTGTGGGGCTCACAGCTCTCTCACTCTCCTGATGCCTAATAGAGGGTACTGGGAAAAACAGGCTAATTTATGACCTAACCACTCCCTCATTCATCATAAATCAAGTCTAATGTGAACTTTCTTAACTTAAAGTTACTTAATGCATTATCAATCTGCAGTTTTTTTCTACTTTGGGCTAAAATTTCCTATACAGGACTATAAACTCAAAAACAGATTGATAAACCAAAAACAGCTCCTGCTACAAATAGAGAAGTATAGGATGAAGAAAAGAAGCAGTTGATTTATTTTATTTTATTTTTGAGAATTTGGTATGAGTTTAACAATATTTTAATGTTATTTTGCTTGATATTTACAACATATTTTTAGATATGGAATTATTCCCAGTTCTTTTTTTTTTTTTTAGGACAGGGTTTTTCAGTTATAACTCCAGCTTTCCTGGAACCCCCTGTGGAGGCCAGACTAGCCTCGAATTCACTGAGGTCCACCTTCCTCTGTCTCCTGAGTGCTGGGATTAAAGGTATGTGCCACTACCATCTGTCTATTATTCCCAGTTCTTTTTTAATATATAATTTATTTAATTTTATTTTATGTGCATGGTGTGAGGGTGTCAGATCCCCTGGACTTGGAGTTACAGACAGTTGTGAGCTGCCGTGTGGGTGCTGGGAGTTAAACCTGGGTCCTCTGGACAAACAGCCAGTACCCTTAAGCATTTAGCCATGTCTTTTTCCCAGAGGAGGACAACCGTTATGCGTTTTTCCTGAAGAGCCATCCACTTTGGTTTTTGAGACAAGGTCTTTCATTTGCCTGGAGCTACTAAATCCCAGAGGTCCATCTGTCTCTGATTACCAGTGCTGGGTTTACAAGTAGGTGTTATGATGTTCAGACTTTGCATGAGGATTAAGGAAAAACTCATGTTCTCATGCTTGTGTGGCAAGAACTTTATTGACTGAACTATCTCCAAAGTGCCAATGTGTTGTAGAAGTTTATTTTTAGTTGTGTTTAAAATATTGTTTTGTGCACTCTTGGTTGAGGGTCTGCCTAGGTCTTTCATTTTGTATTGTCTGCAGGCGTTGGATTTGTGTGTGGAATGTTTGATTAATAATGACCTCCATGTGCTATCAGTAGAACACCTTAGGAGTTCTGGATCAATAAAAACACCTGAGCTGGTATGCTCAGGGTTCCACAGTTGAGTATGGCACTGCCATGATGGAGGTTCCCTCTGCTGAGGTCTGGCAGAGATTGCACCAATGGTGGTGCATGCCTCCATGCCTCTCTTTGGTGAGCCGAAACAGTAGCAAAGTACTACACCAATGTCTTTTTATACTATGGTTTTATACTATAAACTTGTACCATGGTTCTCCTGTCTTGTTTTAAACTATTCAGCTAGACCTGGTGGTTCATGTTTGTGATCACGCTTGGAGGTTGTTACAAGTTCAAAGTCAGCCTATTCTACACATTGAGTTTCAGAATAGTCAAGGCTAAATAGTAAAATGCTGTCCAAAAAAAATATCAAAATTAAAATGAGAATAGAACTAAACTAAACAAAGCTGGGAAAGATCATACTCTCTCATATTATAGTTAGTAGTTAGGCTCTAGTTCATTTCCCAAATTCAGGAAAGGCTTTGGACCTGGGTCTGTTACCTTCTCATTGCAAACTTTACTTTTATTCTGATTGATTTCAGTGTTCATGTACATAAACCAGATAACTTAACAGCCTCGATTATTTTCTTCATGCTTTGCAATGTTATATCCTTTATGTCTGTATACGTTAGTAAACTGATACTCCTGGAAATTATTTAGTACTATTTCACTTCTGGAATATTACATACTAGCATATGTCAAAGGATAAGAGGTCCTACATCCTTTCTTCCTTTACCTGAAGGGTAGACTTCCTGATTCATACTGATTGTGACTGTTGAGGGAAAGATCCATTATTTACGATGACTAAGTTCGGGCCTGTCTCAGGGCATGCCTATGAGGTTAACTATATTAGTTTAACTGAGATGAGAAGACATGCTGAAAGTGGTGGCCCCACTCCTGGGCTTGGGTCTTGGACTGCACAAAAGGGGGAAATTTGAACATGTGCATTCATTGCTCTCTGCTTCTTAAGTGCAGCTGAGTAGTGACAAGTTCCCGCTACCATGATTTCCCCACTCCAATAGACAAATACTCTTGAGCCGTGAGCCAAGACAAACTCTTCCTCCCTTAAATAATTTTTGTTAGTGTATTTTATCACAGAACTAGAAAAAGAAATTAGGATAATATGTTTAATTTCTTCTAAAATGTTTTGTCAAAATTCAATCGTAATCATTTTTGTCTCCAAAACTTCTTTGTTAAGGAATATTTCATTAAATATCGATTTATTCCATAGAAATAGAATAGCAATTATTTTATAGGTATAGAATAATTTAGAATTTCTATTTTTCTTGTCAATCTGTATAACTTCTGTCTTTGAAGATAATCGACACTAACTTTATTTGTCGTACAAAAATCTTCAATAGGCTTCCATCTTTCCAATATTTAATAATGGCTTTTTAAAGGTCTTAGAATGCGTTGACTACTCCTAACATTATTTTCTCATTTTAAACACTCTGGGCCATGCCTGGTGTCATTCGCAGGACAAGAGTCAACCACTCAAACAGTTGCTCTTACCTCACACACAGGCTCCTATCAAGAGTTGTACCAGTTGATGTTCATGATTTGATGTTAAAGGAAGCAAGCATGTGATTGTCTCTGTGTGTGCTTGTAAAGAAAAGGTGAGGAAGCATGAAAGCACTGAGACTCATGAGAATCAACCCTGGCTTGGTTATCATGCTGCCCACACATGCTCCTCCTCAGCTTACCTGCCTACAGCAACTTCCAATCTAAGCAATTATGCTACCAATGGAAATAGATGATTTTGTAAAAGTCACTCAGATTTAGGATCCTATCTTTTATCTAATCACTTTTCAAAATGTTCCCCAAACATCACTAGAAATTATGACAGAACTGTTATCGCTCCCTATTCTCTTGAAGAGTTGTAGCCACTGAAGCTTGAGAAGGACTTCTTTGGATTAACTCGATGCTTGATATCTGAGAAGACTGGATTCACCTGTTGCTAAGGTTGCGTGAACATTAACCTCATGCATGTATATATATGTATATATGTATACATACATATTCCTAGATATATCCTGCTCAGTGCATATAATGTTACTTGTATGTAGGTTTTCAGAGCTGATAATTAGGTATTGGATAACCAATTGGGGTGCTTTTTTCTCTGGGGGAGACTATTTCTCCTGATTCTGGCATTCCTCACTTTCCTGTAGTTCATTCTCTAGGGTTAAGGCCTCATGGGCTTTCCTCCACAACATGTGGCATGCCCATTTTTGTTGTCCTTTTTTCATTCATGTTTGGGCAGTCATGAAGTAGCAATTAATGAAAAAGAGACTATGAATTTGAAAAAGAACAAGGAGGAGTATGTGGGAGGGTCAGGAGAGAGGAAAGAGAGATATATTTTAGCTATAATTTCAAAAGTTAAAAAATATAGTCTAAAGATAAAGGTGAGTCTCTTACATGAAGTACTGTCATCTGTAGATGGAGATAAACTGGGTATACAACCTACTTTCTACAAATGAGACCATTCAGGCATTTTACAGATCAAATTTAATGCTGATATTGGAGTCAGGCTTGGGAAATGGCTCAGCATGCAAATGCACTTGGCATCAAACTTGAGGACCTGAGTTCACTCCCTTGGACCCACATGATATAAAGGGGAAATATGATTCCCACAAGTTCTCCTGATCTCTACATATATACTATAGTACCTCTACCCACCTTCTCCCCAAGATACATACAAGAAAACTCCAGGAGTTATTTGGGTCTAAAATGTTTCTTATTAGGTTCAAGAAAGCCAGTTTTATATCAAGGGTAAAATGAGCCAGTTGTACCAGACTTAGCTATAATGAATCAGAAATGAATGTCCAGATATCTGAAAAGAAACACCTTGGCTATCTTCACTAAAACACTATGAATTTAGAGTGGAGAAGTATGCATACACATGCACATCTGACTAATTTCTTTCTTATAGCTCACCCAAGTTCACCCTAACAGGTTAGTGCTTGAGTATTGTTGTTATATTATTACATCTAAAGAATGAAAAGCATGCTACTAGGAGACCACAAACATTCTATTTCGCCCTTGAATGAAAGTTAATCTAAGTAGACATTAGAACCAATTTCTCATGATAAGGAATGGAAGACTGGCTACTAACATGGGTTCTATAGAGTGTTAAGAAGCTATTCTTTTCACGTGACTGTTTCTGTGTGTCCTCTCTTTCCTCTCATTTCCTGTGTACTTAATTTTCCAGGTTAAGAGAATATAATACATTCAGTTCATCTGTGCTTACCATTAATCTCAGTAGTTCTGGAGTTACAGGGGTTTGTGAACTGCCTGAACTGGCCACTGTGAACCAATTAGGTCATCTGCAAGAGCAGCATGTGCTCTTAACTGCTGAACCATTTCTCCAGCCCCTTATTCTTATTATTTTATGTGTATTACATGTATGTTAAAATATTATTTGAAACCCCAAGTAATATTATTATGTAAAAATAAATATAAAGTTATAACAAATTGTAGTTTTCAATACGTAAGCTGTTTTACATACTGAATCATCCACTCAAATTGCCAGTGATAAACAGTTATGTTGTCAGCTGCTTAGCTATACTAAAACACCTAAGTGGGCATTGTAGAATGTTCAGTGCGGAAGTCTTTGAAATTGTTTAAGATATATTTAAGTTTTCCAAAATAGTGTTCAAAGGAAACAATATCCTGTGTTAGGGAGTGCTATTCATTGATTTGGGGCTTTAAAATAATACATTTTAGTGCTATGTTAAGTGAGTGTACTCAACATGTAATGATGAGTTGAACATTCTGTATATTTAATAACTTAAAAATTAAGCAAGAAAAAAAATCATCTATCTTTAACTTCTCATAAATTTGTTATGAACTTGTGTCTTTTTAAAGTGTATTAAATAATATAACATGTCTGCATATCCTGAATTTAGTCATATTTCTTGCAGGAACATTTGGTGACAATTGCTCTATGCTGTAATAACTTCCTTTAGTCCTCTTCTTTGAGTTGTGTGTGAGGTAACATTATTAATGTTCTTTGTCTTTTGAGAGGGACTTGTGGGTGTTCTGTGTCTCATTGGTCTATGACATTTTGCTCAACACTTTAATGAGAATTGCCCTTGCTTTGTCTGTGCAAAGCACTAAAACAGTCAAATCCCCTTTCTGAACTTCAGGGACTCATTCTTTGCCATGTATTATTCATTTTAAGTTAGTTAATGTCACTGGGAGACAGAGGTTCTGGTTTGTATGATAAAGATTTTTAAGTGAGGCACCATTAATTACCTATTGGCCGTGCCCTGGCGTGTCTTTCCATATGGCTCTTTTTAGGTATGTGAGTGACAAGAATTCATCAGGGCAAAGTCGTAAGCAGAACTTTTAATATTAAAACTTTAATGTATTGGTTCCCCGGGCACTAGCTAATTCAAGTTCTCTAGTACTTCTCAACGTGTGTATTTTAGTTTGACTTCTGACTCTTAAATCAAATACAGAATTATCTCCTGAGTGCTTCAATTGTCTGTGTCGATGACCTTGAAAAGACAGCCTGATGAACAGAACTGTATTCTCGTGGGAAACAGTGAGACTTTGAGCCAGAACTGCGAGGCTTCTTTTGAAATGATGAAAATCAAAAATGTGCATGATAGAAAGAACACCATCACATTCTTTTACTTGCCTTAGAATAAAAAACATTGCTCTGTACTTTTTCTAATGAAGAAGCTGTGCTTTAAAATTCTACTGGATTTAGAAATGCTTATTTTGCACAGCCATTATCATAATTGAATACTCATTGGACTAAAGAAAAAAGAAAGAAAGAAAATGTCCCATATCAGAGATGAATGAGGGCAGCCAACTTTCTGGGTGAGCGAGAAAATTGAATCCAACTGTGTGCATAGTAGCCTACTGAGGTTACCTTACCAGATGGTTTGGTCATAGGGCTGAGTGGATTCTGAAAATCTGATCCAGTCTTCTCTCATACTACATACTTAGACTCCTGTTAGGCCCAGGCTTTCCAGCTGTCACTTTAAGATAATTAGATACTCTGTCTCTGGAACCAAGCCATGTACCACCCTTAGTGAGCTTGCTCTAGAGAGTTGACTGGTAACATCTGCTATGGCCTTGTAGCAACCCCTCTCTTGCAGCTGCAAACCAGTCCCCTGATGGCCGTCCCCAAGGACAACTTTTATCCAGTGCTCTCCTGTCTTTGTGTCTCTTGGTATCCATGCTAGGTTCCTTGTTTTGGACCCCACCTCCTACCCCCCTCAACCACGCACATACCCTTGTTCAGACCTGAAGGTCCTTACATGTTAAAGCCCCATTATGACTGTCTGTGGCATTGTGCTGATAAGTCTCTGCAGTAAAGCTCTTTTAAAGCATAATTCTTCTTGGCTTCCTTTACATTGAACCCAGAACATACTTTTAATATTTCTATAGCAACTCCCACTTCATATTAAAATATTTGAAATAGAAAAGACTTCTAAGTAATTTTGAGAAATGGTTCATTTGATAGTTGATGCAACTGAAATCTAAGAGTTAGAATGACTTAGTTGGTGGCACAGTTAAGTTTCTGGGTATTAAACTATTCTTAATGTTAAAACAAATTATTGTTCATTACATGTGACATCATTTGTTATTCTTTGAAAGGTATCAATAGGCACAAACAAACCACAGCTTCTATTGTTCTTTATTAGAAGTTAGAAATGCTTTTTCTAAACTGGTTGTGAGCATATGATTGCCAAGGAAGCTATAATAACATAATGCTAAGTTTATGAAGCAGAAATTTGATGCAATTTAAACTCAAGCGTGAGATGTATTCATTTCATAATTTTTGGATTATGCATTAGTGAAGTTGATTTTCTATTCAACTTTCTATTCAAACAGAATTTGTGCTTAAAAAAAGGTTTCCCCCCAGAATAATGCTTTCTAAATCAGACACTTAATGATAGCATTATTTCCCTTAAAAGGAAAGAAGATCAATTATAATTTGATTTGCTTTACACAGTGGCCATGATCATGTAAAATGGTATTTTGAATATTGTCATTATAGGATGACAAGTTTGGATGAAGATGGAGGAAAAGGAGGAATTTCAATACATTATTAATGAAAAAAAAAAACTTGCCAAGAAACCGAGGCCAACTCTAATTTAGTAGTGATTAAATAGTAATTATAAATTTTTTGTGCTATTAAAACCACAGTATAAACAATTTGGCTGCATTTTAGTCCCAAGGAGGGACAGATGTGGACTCTGTCAACAGATGCACTCACTCTCCTGAATAGAGTTCTGGAGTATGACCCATAAGAGCTGAGTCCATTCCAGCTTTGCCAGTAACTTTCAGAGATTTAATTTTATCTCAAGAATTCTTTTTGAGAATATTGCTTTCCCCCATTTTCCTATAGAGATAAAACAACTTGATAAATTGAGAAGATAATGCTGGGCATACTTTAAATGCAATCAAATGCTCAAAATAGAGCCAAGAAAACAGTGGTTTCTTCGCATCCCAGTTACACATGAAGTCACAGATACTGTGGCAGCATGTATGAGACTTGCATAAGCTTGACTCGAACAAAATCCCAGCATAGGGTGGAGTGGGTACAAAATTCCAGTACTAACTGGGGAACTATTGGAATTTGATAGTTCTGGAATGAGTGATGCTGTTTTCTTTAATGACATGACCCTTGGTAGGTTGGCCACATTCCAGGGCAGGCCCCTTTACTAAGAGGAGTTGGGTAACACACACTCGGTTGGATGTTGGGGGAAAAATATAGAAGAAAACTCAAAATTAGGTAGGTAGAAAGATGTGAGTGGAGAACACAGATTTGGGGCAGGGGGTTGAATATGATGAAAATACTTTGTATGAAATTCTCAAAAAAATGTTATTTAAGAAAAGAACAGAAAGATGCCTGCCATCAGCATATCATGACAGTTCAATAGTTTGTCACATTGGAGTAACTATTAAAACAATCAATGGCTGGTGTTACAGACTGAAAATATATTCTTTTATCTTTTAGCAAAATCCCTTTTTTCCCTCCTACTTACAAAGAAAAGCGTGTTTTTCCTTGTGTAAATTTCTCTTTCTGTATTCTCTGCTAACATCTAGTGCTTGGAAATGCATAAATCATGTTGCAAGCCATTTTCTCTACTAAACTCTAAACTCCACATCTACCTGACGACTGGATTTTCCCCCAACAAACATCCCACGGGCTCAACAAGCAAAATGTTTAAGTCAGCTCCATTATCTTTCTCATCAAACACCTTTCTTTCCTTCAAAGCTTGTTAATTATTCTAGGAGCATCAGAATTGATTTACCCAGCTTCCTGTCACGTAGCTCATTACTAATAAGTCTCCTCGTCCTCAAATTTAAATACACAAAGAAACAACATTCCTCTTAAGCTACACTAGTAATACCTTGCTGAAGTCCTCATTATTGATTGACTGTCATAGGTTAAGGTCACAGACAAACTGAGGAGAAAGGTAGGTAACACAGTAAAGAGGTCATTGGTATCCGAAGTGTTGAAATACACTCCTTCTCTGACGCTCCCTAGATGAACTTGGGTAGGTATCCCCTCTAGACTTGTTGGTTTGTAGTCTGTTCAATGTGTAATGCAATGAATTATTTTACAAGAGTGTCTTAAACATGTTAAATGGTGTATACAAAGTTCCCAGTGTAATGCGCCATACATCTTAAGATGTCAGTAACTAGTAGTGGTAGCTATATTATACTCTCATAATCTTTCAGTGAGTCTGGCTACTGCAGCTATGTTACCTGTGCCTAGAAGGCTTGAAAGTGCTGCACAAATTATTTTTAAATCTTTGGTAGGTAGAATGGAGCCTATTTCAAGTTTCAGAATCTTCAGAACCCTAATTGCCTGAAACTTAATAGGGTTTTGATGTTCTTACACTATGAGCCCCAGCTTCCATGGCTCCAGGTTTGCTTCCTTAGATTGCTGGAAGACAGAACTGCTCCTTCTCGTCAGTTTTGTTTGTTCATTTTTGCTTTCTGAATAGCCTTCCAAGCCTAGCTGCCCCCTCCCCCATCTAAGCCTTCTGCTATTCCCACTCCTTATCATATACAGAAGCTACTGTGTCCTGCTCAGGCAGCCCCATGTTATTTTCAGTAGCTAACAGCTACCTGATTTTTGATGACTTTTTATTAATATTCTTGACACTTTTATAAATGTTCGTGTGGAATTTATATACACTCCATAGAAAGATACTCTTCACCTTTGCAGACAAGGAATTCTGGTACCAAGAAGTAAAGGAACTTTGGGGTCAAAGCTAGTGGATTATAGAGACAGGCCTTCAGCCAGCTATTTTACTTTCTGTGCCTGAGCAATCAATTCCTTTGTCTCTATAGTCTCTAAAAAGCATTTAACACTAGAGGTAATCACTGTGCCCATGCTACATATTGGTTGTTAGGGAAAGAAGCCAGTCCCATGTTGGACATACAATAACTTGGGCAATAGTTCAGTGCAATTGGGATGTAAGCCCTTTAGGCTTTGCAAGTGATAGTTGTTTGTGAGTGATTTTCATTGTTGAATTGCTTCTAAAAGAATAATTACCTGTAACATTGCACTATCAGTTTATATTTCCTAGAGAATATTTATTCATTTTTGTGACTTTATTTCACACTTCTTGGCACTTCCTTTATCCCCACTTTTTGCTTTTCCTCTGCTTGTACCATGACCAAAGAAGAAAATGATGATGAATGTTAAGTGTTCAGTTTTCCTTTTTATTGGCTGCTAGAGAAGAGAAAGATAAAACTAATGGATACCATAATATTGAGATTTTAAGAAGAAAACTTATGTGTAAATCCTTCTTTCCCACCATCAATAACCAAAATATTGAACGATTATTATATGCTATGGCATGATATCTGCAATAAATGCAATTTTATGAGACAAGAAAAGAAGGCCTTATTTTATTTTTGAACTTTTAATACTGATTCCACTTGAGACCGCCTACAAAATAAATTTTGACAGTGTATAGTTATTAATTTAGTCATACACACACACACACACACACACACACACACACACACACACACACACACACACACCATGCTTTATAAAAAATAATCTGAGTTTGAGAATCCTTGCTTCATTTCTCATTGATTACTATATTTCAAATCCTTGCTTTGCTAGGGATAACCTTCTTCTGTTTTATTTCTATCTTATGTAGAAATTTAAACTGCCAACGTCCCTTCTGAGTGCACCAAAGACACTGAAGTGCCACTAAACATACCTTACTCATGTGCGCTAGGACTGTAGCCTCCTTCCTGCTCAGCATATCCTATTCCCCTTATCTTAGTCTGAGTTTTCTTCTGCCCTTGAGTCCAGACCAAACAACATCCTTTCAAGGAAGGCACATGGGAGATGCTCCCGCATTACTTGCTCCCAATTACCTCTCTAGGACAAATCCCTGCAGTGCTTCCTACTTCTGCTGTTAGTGCTTACCTCTGATTACTTGGACTTCATCTCCTATTTTGCCTGTCATGTAACATTTACTGTTTCATAAAACAGTGGCAATCTGAACAGCTATTTACTGAACACATTTTCAGAGTCAGACCCTATAGTAAAGCTTTGTTTCATCAGCTATTTCAGTACCCTCAGAGAGTAGGCATTGTGAAGAAAGGAACAGAGTCAGAGAGGTTAAGACACTGCCTGTAATTGTCACACACAGTTTGTGATTGTTAAAGCCACTTGTTCTCATCACTATGACCTGGGCACCAGAAACCCAAACTCGTGTTTTCTATCTATATCTGATGGCTATAATGAAATGTGAATGAGATCAAGCTCAGATGCATAAAGGTAGACCATGTTCATTGTGGACAGCCACACCATTTCTTAATACACAAATAAAAAATTGCATAAGTAAGGAAATTTTACAAGTATCAAGACAATATTACTTTATACACATAATTTAAAATATTCTAATTTCATAACACTCAAAGTGACCATTTTTCTGATGGATAAATAATACAATCGGTATAATACCGTGATTTAGTGAATTACAGACAACCATGTAGCAGCGAGCAGAACAGTGCACTTTATCACATCAGGTAATCACCTGGATTGTTATTATATTTCAAGCAAATCATTTTTATTTATTCTTAATTGTAATTGATATGATAATAATTGTATATATAGTGGTATAATTCAACACATTTACAGAATTTGCCATGAGCAAGTTTGAGTATCAGCATACCCATCACCTAAACATTTATCATGATGAGAGCAATTGAAAATGTGTTTTCTGTTTCAAAATGTACATTATTGGTAAGCGTCATTTTGATACAAATAGATAAAAAATCACTTTGATACAAAATAGAACACCAGAACTTATTTCTGTATCTCATTCAGCCTCTGGCATCTTCATCCATTGTCCAACCTCTCCTCATTTCTGAGTCATGAACCTGATTTTATTTTTCACCCCAGTTTTTACATTATCTATGTGCTATTCTATAAGGCAATTTTTTATTTTATATTTTTAAAACCTTCAACTTGAAGTGGATGTTATTGATGATTATTTCCCAGTGTTCATTTAAATATTCAACAAAGTACCATGTCTCATGATGAGAAGTTACCTTCAAAACATTAACCAATGCTTAATACTATTTTTGAGCCTCAGCACACACAGCTATATTTGGATACCTTACCTAGTTATTACTACTGTTGATTACTTAGTTTTATTATTCAGTTTTAAAAATGTATTTGTTATCAAGTATATACATGTGTGCACGTGATATGCGTGTGTGGGTGAGTGTGTGCAATGCCTGGTGTACACGTGGAGGTCAGAGATCAACCTTTTGAAGTTGGTTTATATGGTTTCTGCCTTTATATGGTTTCTGAGATTGAATTCAGGTTTCTAGGCCTCTGCCTGCAAGCACCTCTGCCTGGTGAGATATTCTGCCCACCTGATACATTAAGTTTTAAGGCAGAGATCAGCAGTTGCAGGAATAAAATGTAGTGATGATATGTCGGTTTAAAGCTGATTTGAAAGCCAGTTTTAAGATGTCTACTGAAATCACATTTTTCTTTCTTGTAACCAAATGATTTATGACAGCTTTCTTTCCTCTGACATACAGCCAAGAGTGCTTTCAGTTTATCTAATGCACCTCTAATAGAAATCTACTTATGCCTCCATGGGTGGCTCAGCCACAGTAGGAAGGAGAGCTGAGTGTCAGCAGCTCAGTGGCTCATAGGCTTTGGAGAAAAACTTGCTTCAGGAGATGGGACTGGGTTCTTCTTGTTTCTTTTGAAATATACTAAGCCATTTTATTGACACGCTTTCAATTTAACATAGGGTATAAGCAGTTTTTTCATTCAAAGGCATTTTATATAATTAGTAAATTTAAACACTCTTGAGCATTTGTTGCAGAATGTTTTTCTTTGCATTTTTTCATGTTTAAAACATATATTTGATCTTTCAGTCAATTGTAAAAATAAAGACTGACTTCATAGGTAATCCTTAAGCTACATTCTGTTTGAAAGATTTAAATTATACATACTTCAACTTGGTTTTGGGTTGTTCAGTGAGCTGAAGCCCGTATCATGAAAATTGTCACCCCACCTTTAGAGGGACCCTCCATGGGCAAGAAAGACTTCGTTAAGATAAACACATTTTCTTTTCCCTGGCTGCGCCTCAATGATCAGATCCCCACGTCCTTTGCAAATTATCTGATTCTGGCTTCAGGGACTACTCCCGATCAAAAACACAGGAAAGCCGTTTACTTAACATTGGAAACTTGTCAGCTATATCTGCTTCCTTAAAGGCCTTTGGTGTTTCTGATACCAAACCTTTAAATATAGTTTCTTCTACAGAGCCCATTCTTGTCTTTCCCTGAAGCCACTGCCTCCTTCATTGCCTTGCTGTTGTATATTTTCCACCAGCACAGGAGACCATCTGCCTCCCCACTCACCCCAGGCTCTGCAGATCCCCACCCTATCCTCTTGCACACTTAGTACCTTTTGGTGTTTCCACTTCATCACTTCCTAATCTTGGAGACATATATGCATCTGTCTGGCTTGTCCTTTCCTTCCAGTATTGTTTTAGAGCACAAAGTCAAATTACTGGATAAATCATCTTTAGTATGGCTTTCTTAATTTCCCAGTAGAGAGAAGAGTATTGAAGAAAGAATTGTGACTTAGAAAATATATGATTTGTTTTTTTGGGGAAGGATATGGTGTTCAGCTTTGTGGGAAATGAATAAAAATGTAGTAGGAAAGGCTAGTTAGCTCTAGACCATATACGAGTCTAAATTCCCATACTAAGGAGTTTAATTATAATGAGTGATGAGAACCTGTGAGAGAATCTAAGTACAGAGATGAATACTATTTTTAGAGCTGCATTAAAAAATTGAATAGTAAGTACTGTGTGGAAGATAACTTTCATACAGAGGAAAATCGAAAGCCATCCAGACAGGTGTGAGGATGTTTGAGATTGTGTAGTTACACAGTGGTCTGATGAGCAGCTGAAATAATGACTGCTTTACAGGGACTGTTTTCTTGAAGATGTTTATAATGGCCTATTTTATTGTAGGACACTTGCCAGACAATCATGGTTTCTTCAATAAGATAGATTATCAATTTTTTCTTTTAGAAAGCAAAAAGAATCTCTATTTTGTTCCAAGTTAAGATTGGTGTGTATCTATTCTGTCACATATTCTGCCATTATAATAGGATACTTTAAATTAGATAACTTAAAAAGAAAAATAGTTTATTTGGGTCTGTGGTTTTGGAAGTCCTAAATCATGACAACAGTATCCATGGCTTCTGACGGGAGGGTCTCATAGCAAAACACAACAGGTACATACAGAAGAACAGGGAGAACTAAGATGTCATGATACCCAATTGCCTGTCATGCATTCTACATTAATCACAAGAACCTACCTTCCCATAACACAATACCTCCTAAGGACTCATTGGTTTTAAATAACATCATATTAGCAACAAATTTTCACTATGGATATTGAGGGACAAAGTATATCCAAACCACTGCAACCTGTTTCCACATATGGAATCAGTTTCCATTCATCATAAATAGTGTGGCATGTAATGCTTGCAAAAAAGTTCTTTGAGAAACTGCTTTTTGTGGAAATTCTTCCTACTTGCTGCTCATTCTCTACCAGAGAACTGCGATTGTCTTATTCTCTCATCTTTCTGAATACTGTAAAATCATTGAAACTTGCCTAAAATGAATTTTAAAAATTGTAATTGAGTTGTATCTCAATTACACAGATTCAAGATCTGAATCTCTGCCAAGGGAGTAATAGAATTGAGTGCAACCATCTCTCTAAAGCAGCCACTAAATTTAACCACCTGTGGACTCAAGACTGTTAGCAACCTTGTCTCCATTGCCCTTTGCGAGCCTGGGTACCTCATGCTCTGAGGCTCCTTGATAACTCATGTATGATTGTCCTATGGTATTGTTTTAGGTAACAAAATCATAATGCAGATTCTTTGGATTTTCTTTTATTTTTTGGTCATTGGAAATTTCTATTTTGTTGTTCTTTTGATTTTTTTTTAATTTAGATTTTATTCTGCTTATGGATTTATATTTTTATTAATTAAATTTGTTTCTTTTTCTTTTCTTTTTTTTTTCTTTCTTTTTCTTTTTTGATTTTTCAAGACAAGATTTCTCTGTTGTAACCCTGGCTGTCCTGGAACTCGCTGTGTAGACCAGACTGGCCTGGAACTCACAGAGATCCTCTGCCTCCTGAGTGCAGGGATTAAAGGCATGCGCCACCACTGCCCAGCATTAATTAAATTTGTTCTTCGATAATTTCATTCCTGTATATAATGCATTCTGATTACACTTGTCCCTTTCCTCTCTTATCTTACTCCCATGCTGCTAATCCTTCTCCATTCAAGTCTATTTTCTACTTTCTTTATTCTTAAGTTTTGTGACCCTCTGATTTAACTTAGGTCATATCTGTGTGATCAGGGGTTTTGGATTTATACATCACCACCTTGTGTGCTCATCAGTGAGTACAAAACTGAAGAAAATGAATGCTTCTATCCCAGAATCCCTCAGTAGTCAATTGTTCATCAGAGAGGCCCCATATATAAGGTCCCATAAGCTCCTCCCTGATCCACAATTGACTGCTGACAATCAAGTACAGGCCAGTGTGGACAGCTGCAGCCCCTGTGGGATCATGATCTTAATCCCCATGCCATGCTGTGAAGATAGCATTTCATAGCCCTTCTCTTTATATTTAGCATTTACATTCTTTCTGTCACCTTTTTCTGTGATATTCTCTGAGCCCTCACTTAAGGCTTATCTTGTTTAGGGCTGAGAACTCAATTACCACTTGTTCTCAGCACCTTGAGCAGCCAGGAGTCTCAGCACACGTGGCATTTCACTGCAAAGATAATCTTTATTGATTAAGGCTCAGAGTGACGTGTGACTATGTATTCTCATAAATATCAAATGTACATAGTTAGAAGATAGTTTTATTGTGGGGTATTCACCAGAGGAGACTGCTCAGACACAGATTTAAGCCAATGGAAAGTATTCTTTAGCCAGTTGGTGATTACACTGAGTGTTCAGAATCCCAATGTAGCCCTGAGCCTTTCTTAGGGTAAGCTTTTAAGCACAAAAACCATATTCTCAGTTGACATACTTCAGTTAACAAGAACAGTTAGCCAGAAGGAAAACTACGGAACTAAAAAGCAAGGGTTAGTACATTTTGAGACTTTCCAAGAACTGTGTGGACTTTGAAGGATTAGGTCTTTGTTTTAGTTTCGGCAGGTGGTGCTGTCTATGTGTTGAGTCTTACAGCCTGAATGCCACTTCCATCATGGAGTCAGTTGTGCTAAGGTTTCAGGGTCTACTAAGGTCTGGGGCCTTGTTACAGTTTCACTCCAGGTAAATTTAGTGAAACAGTAATAAATTCACCCATGGCCCTATGATATCTCCAGGCATGGGTTTTTAAATAGATACTTAGAAATTTCTAAACCATAAGAAAAAATATCCAAAGTCTAGGCTGAAAAGAAGTTTGCAGTGTTCAGATGCTATAACTGGTGACATAGGAATAATTAAATTTTCTTGTCTCTGAATCAACAATGTATCAAAATTATATTGATTATATATCATATATCAAATATGCTCATGGATAAGGATTAAAATAGTGAAAACGGCCATCCTACCAAAAGCCATCTACAGATTCAATGCAGTTCCTGTCAAAGTTCTGACACGATTATCCACAGACATTGAAAGGATGATTTTCAGCTTTATATAAGAACACAAACATTTCAGGATAGCTAAACTAATGCTAAAAAATAAAACAGCTGCTGAAGGTACCACCATCCCTGATCTCAAGTAATACTACAGATTTAATAATAAAATAAAAACAGAATGATATTGACATAAGAACAGATACATTGATCAAAGGAAAAAAATTGAAGACTTACATATAAGACCATACACCTATAAACATCTGAGTTTTGATGAAGAAGTCAGAAATACACACTGGAAAAAAAGACAGCACCTTCACCAAATGGTGCTGGTCAAACTGGATGACTTCATCTAGGAGAATACATAGATCCATGCACTTGTACAAAATTTAACCTCAGTTGGATCAAGGACCTCAACATTAGGCCGGATAACCTGAATATGATGGAAGAGAATATGGAGACTAGTGTTGAACTCTTTGGACAGGCATTTTAACCCTTACATACCCTTCTTTACCCCAGTTCTCCTCACAGCTCCCTCTGTGAGCAACTTGCCGTTTTTACCATGTGATCCTTTACCCTCGCTGACTATTGAGAGCCAGCTCCTGCATCAATTTATGGTTTAGACATTTACCTCTTATTAGATATCATGGACAAACATTTTGTCCCATTTCATGTGTTATTTTATTCACACAGATAATATTTTATTTTGTTACGCAGAAGCTTTAATGTCAGATATAGTCTTACTATATTACTTACTTGCTTTTGTTGTTGCATCTGAGAAATCATTGCCAAGGCTAATATCAAGAAGACTATTCCCTTTGTTATCTTAGTAGTTTTATAGGTTTCAAATCTTAAGTAGATGTCTTTAGTTCATTTTATATAATTGTCCAGTCCCATTCATTTGGATGTGGATGTCCAGATTTGACAGCGCCCTTTACAGAAATGACTATATTCTTTAACGCTCAATTGTCTAGTCTTGACACTTTTGTCTAAGATTAGTTGGCTGCAGGCATGCATGTTTATGTAAGAATCATCTATGTTACCTCATTATTTGTATCTGTTAGGTTGAAGGTTTTTGTTTATTTGTTTTGTTTGAATTTTTTGCCAGAACTAAACTCATTTTGGTTGATTTTGTAATATAATTTGAAAACAGGAAATGTAGACCCCACTTTATTTTCCTAGTCCCAACTGTTTTAGAAGGATGGTTTGTAGGCTTGTTAGTTGTTACACATAATTGCTATAAGATGGGAAGTTTAGAACAGGTTTCTTTTAGGAACAAGTAAGACTTAAACCCAAACCCCGGAGCTGGAGAAATGGCTCAGCACCTTCTGCTCTTTCAGAGGATCCAGGTTTGGGTCCACTCACCTCCATGTCAGCTCATAACCACAGTAACTCCAGTACTTAGGGTATGATGTCCTCTTCAGACCACCGTAGGCACCAGGCAGGAAAGCATTGCACATACAGACAAACAAGCAAAACACTCATATACAAAACAAAACAAATGTTTAAAAAGTATCAAACGATGACCCTCATTAATTATGTATCAGAGATGTGATGTCACATCATTTACATTCCTCTTCTGACAATCACACAACTTTATCATTCTCATCTTTGTTACTATTACAAATATGACATAAAGGCAATGGCTTGCACACCGCAGGCAGATACGCTCTCCGAGGGGACTATAATATGACAATCTCATGTTGGTTGTTTTGCTGTTCATTTGGTTTCCTTTTATTAATACTTTGAGAGTTTTGAGTTTTACACAACATGTTTTGATCATATTTTTACTTCCCTCCCTCCAGCTCTTCCTAAATGCAACCCTTCTCTATCAACCCACCTTTGTGTTATATAAACTTTTAATTCTTTGAGAATTTTGTATAAATTTTTTTGATCATTTTTCAACCCCTCAACTTCTCTTAGATCTACCCCCTTTGTTTACCCGCTTAAACTTATGTCCTTTAAAAAAATCCATCAAGTGCAATTTGTGCTACTCACTTATTGCACGTGTGGCTTTCCGCTGCAGTGCAGTCAACTTGCAAAAGACTATATCCATATAGAAAACTGACTCCCTTGCAGCTTTGATTCATTTCTAGTAGCTCCTCTGCTTGGAGTAGGACTTCCTTCCAAATCCTCCCCGTGATGGAGTATGTTCTGGCTTGAGCTTACACAGGTCTTGTGAAAATTGGCACAGCTGCTGTGAGTTCATATGTGCAGCCCCTCAGGTCTGTTTGGAAAGCACTGCTTTCTTGTAGTCATCTACCACCTCTGGCTCTTATCGTCTTTCCACTCTCTCTTCTGTGATGGTCCCTGAGTGTGTGTGTGTATGTGTTACAGGTGTTCCATTTAGGGTTGAGCATTCCTCAGTGTATTATTTTCTGAATCTTGGCCAGTTGTTTGTCTCCGTGTTAATCCACATAGACATTTCTCTAACGAGGGTTGAGAGCTGCCTCAATCTATGAGTATAATGATGAATCATTAGGAGTTGGTTTAATAATAGTTCCATTTTAACTCTCTCTGCCTGTGTATGCATGCGTGTATATTTAGGGTGCTTCTTTAGTGGTAACTATTTGAAAGTCTTTATTTTTATTGATCCTTTCCTGCATTTTCTCCTTTATCTTGCCATTTCCACCTGCCCCCCTTGTTCCATTATTTAGTCAATTTGTGAGGCTCACCTGCTTCTAACACTAAGCTCCCACACCTTGCACTGTGAAGTCATCTTCATTTCTTCCAGAGCTGTTTCCTTTTATGTTCTCAGCAGACAAAGCCTAGACAGAAGCCTGATGGGCTGAGTATTTTTAGTACATGCCTCATGAAAGGCCTGTGGAGAATCAAGCAAATGGCAAGAATGTTCTAAATGCAACCCTTACAGTTTCAGCTCTCTGCCCTCTCTGTCCTGTACTTTTCAGTGTACTTCATTGGAGGCCACCTTCAAGTAAAATTTACTAAGTATTTTATTGAACACTAAAGAAAAACGTTTTCTGTTTTAATGTATATTCACGTGTGTGTGTGTGTGTGTGTGTGTGTGTGTGTGTGTGTGTGTGTATGTGTATATTTGCTGTAAGCCCATATAACAGATGCTTGAAATTATTCTCTCAAATTTGTAGTCCACATCTCACTTCAAAAAAGAAATTCCTGCTGAGCAGTGGTGATTCACACCTCTAATCCCAAGCAGTTGGGGAAGCAGAGACAGGTAGGTATCTGTGAGTTCAAGGCTAGCCTGGTCTACAGAGTGAGTTCCAGGACAGCCAGAGTTACAACAGAGAAACCTTGTCTTGAAATAAATAAATAGATAGATAAATAAATAAATAAATAAATAAATAAATAAATAAATAATAAATAGTTCTGCTGTTTGATCCTTACAGCATGACACTACATACAATATAATCCTTGATATCCACTGAGTGTGAGAAAGAGATAAAGATAAAAAGAGAGAGAGAGAGATATTCCTTTATTCATAAACACACAGAACCTTTTTCTCTTTGCTATTGGTGGCTAAGGACTGCTCATTAGCACAGTTTTAAAATAAGCCTGTGAATCAGGTAGTAAGCTAATGCATTTTTGCATGATTTTCCCCTTATTGATATTGTCATCTTCTTGAAGGCATAACCCCTCTATAGTCAACTTTGAACCCCCATCAAGAGTACATCTTCTCTGGAACATAAAAGAAGCTCCATAAACCTTTATCTGTTTGAATTAATTAAAAAAACAAAACAGCTGAATTGCAACCACCCTGTTTCTAGAACTAATGTTCATAGAGGAATTCAGAAAATGGCTTACTCTCAGCATAATAGTTCCACATATTTCAAATATCCTGCTGTATCTTAAAAAGAGGTTTCCATAATCTTTTGCTGTTTCTGTAATCTTTTAATTATTCCTCACATCAGAGCTCAAGTAAAGAAATAATGATAGCAAACTCTGGGAGCTTATTAAATGCTAAATGTGTCTTCCCTGTATGGCTTCATTTGGTCACAGAGCTGCTGTTATTTGCCTTGCAAATGAGCACCAGGGCAGGTGGCAGGATAGAAACCTCCTGAAGGTCAGGAAGGATCAAGGTAATCAGGAGTCAAGTGAAGACTGCTTGATTTTAGGCCACCCTCTTGTACCAGCACACAGATGAAAGATGATCCATCGTTTGCAGCAGCTAGCTAGAAAATCCTGAAAATAAATTGAAGTGATAATTATTTTGACACTTGAATTTTTATTGTAGGAAAAAAGTTTCAACTCTAAAAGTAGTTTTCTTCCTTATTATTGGGAAACATTTCCTTCCCACACACTCTGACTGGAACCTGTTAAGCAACTTCCAGGGAGAAAAATACACACTGTATTTGACCAGAGATTGAACTTTATAAAGATCATGCCAATTAACATGTGTTCACATCACTTTTTTATCTTTAAATGTTTAATGTTTCATAGTCACGTTCCTGAATGTGGTATTTCATGTGATATTTCAATTTATACTACACATATTGATCAGTACACAGTAATTGCATTTCTACCATATATCTAACTCCTCAAACTGTTATCATTTCTTTTCATTGAAATTTTTCTAGTCCCTCCTCCTATATATATTAAAATATGCAATTAATCGTCAGCCATATTTGCCCAACTATGCTATAAAACATTAGAAGCTGTTGGTCCTTTCCATCCATATCCCTATTGTCTTTTACCATCTTTTATCTCTCTGTCTCTCAACCATTCATGACCTCTGCTAAGCACTAAAATATGCTATTTTCTGGTGAACTGAAGATAGCCTAGGATTCCTAGTCATTCTATCATTGTAGACTAATCTACAATTCTAGCTTAAACATTTTCTAATGGCAGCATCCCTTTGTGGGAATGTATACCTTGAGCTTAATTTAAACTCAAGAACTGATTCTGTAGTGTATTTTGTGTTTTATTCAACAGATGACTAGGGAAAGATTTTTTGATGTGGATTCAATGTAAGGTACAAGTGTATACATATTTAAATGTCAAAAATCAGCAATCTGATGAACTGAGAAGATTTAAGAATAATGTTATATAAGGAAATGAACATTTCCAAATGTTAGCTTTTAATCAGAGTTCTTGGAACTTAAATTTTTATGTCTTATGAAATTCACATTTTTAATAAAAGACATACTCTTAAAATTATACTTTTAAATATTCAACAAAAATACTTGAAAAAAATATAAGCACATTTGAAAATCATATTTGAATCACCACTTACAACCAAATAGTAAATGAGATACAACTTTTACCAGTTGGTATTTCCCTTCGCTGGATTTCCCAATTCACTCACTACTAATATTTTGGACTGACTGATTAGCTGTTACAGATATTTATCCTTTGCATCTTAAGATGTTGTTGCCCAACTTTGAGAAGACATAATAGATATCAGTTCATCCCAGATAGGGAACTGACAGCAGAACAGAGAAATGATTCCACCCGAGGCTAGCTTCATGAAGCATGGGTGATTCAGAGGAAGCCATATCACTGAAAAGCAAATCCCAGCATGAGTGATGACTCCTGAAAGCTACATCCCAACTTGGCGGTAGCTACACTGAAGAACTTCTCACGCCTCAGCAATTGTTCACTGCTTACTTGAAGAGTCATATGAATCTGGGAGTTTTATGAGTCTTGTTTTATTAGTTTCTTGACTCTAGGATCCTCTATCCTTCCTCCAGGAGAGACGACTTCAATCTGAATTAAATTGCTATGCAAGAGATACTTGTTGCTTCTACCTACTAAGTGCTAGTTCCTCTTACTCACAGATCCAACAATCAAACATGTCTTCCAGAGTTGCCATGTATCCTATGGAGACTAGAATTGCCCTAGTGGAGAATAACTGTGCATTACTGTTTAATAAAGTTTTAATACTAAGTAGCATTTTAAGTGTGGAACATAAAAGTAACATAGGTAGGACTTAATAAATGACACATTTAAATCAAGTAAATGACAAATTACATCACAGAGTGCTGGACAATTGAAGAGGCTCTAGTTTTAATACATAAGAGTCTAGAAACATTTGACTCATTAGTATTCATAGACTAGTAAAAGCATCCAGAGTTTACATGAAAAACCTATAATGAAGCAATTATTTAATATTTACACTTAGTTGAAATGTAACATCTTTTACACTAAAATGATATTATCAATTTGAATTGTAGTTCAGTTATAATTTTGTTTGTATATATTGTTAAACTTGTTTTGGTTTTATAATAAAAGCTCTAAGCATAATCTCTAAGCATAAGCAATTTATCCTTAGTTTTGTGTTTATACATATTTAACAAACATAATAATAAAAACAATTTGTTAATACTGGTATTATTGATATCTTCAAAAAAAAACTCACTTCTTCCATTGAAATGATTCATTACTTTTCTGAGAACCATGGGATTTAGAATATCTAGGCCAGGCAGAGTAAGAGTCACAAGTCAATGGGAAGTTGACATACCTAAGAAATTTGGGGAAAATTCCAAATTTGGAGATTGGATTTCTGCTGCATTTTAATTTTAGCCAACCATGTAAGAAATACAGTGAATTTCTATTTGTTTAGTTAGCTTACAAAATGCCACTGCAAATTGCATTTTCTATTACTACACTATTATTCTCTAGTTCTTCTTGGATGAAAATATTTTGTAAATATTTTTATCATGAATCATTAGGAAGTACAATTATCTAAAGTAAAATGCTTTGATATTTTCAATTTTGATACCATCTGAAAAATGGGAATCAGGGATAAAACTAGATCTAAGTTTGTAGAAGACTTTGGCAAATTGGTTGTTCCACATTTGAACAGTAGATGGTCCCCAGCAGGCTGCAGGTCAGATTCCATCCCATAGTCTCTGAGGTCCGCTCTCCTCTCATCTGGTGTTCCCTGAAGCCTGATGGACCTATTTTATCATGGGATCCTTGAGACTCTATTTCCCTACTCACCAAAGAGCTGGGAGATCTACTTTTTCCAGCCATGACCTTCCACTTCCTTTTCTTCTCTTTTCATTGGTAGTTGCTTGATAGCAGTGGTGAGAGTGCGGTTGGCCAAATGTGGTTATTCGTTCAGCGGTTCAAGTGAAAGAGCTGGAAACTTCCTGCTGAACTCATTTCTCTTCTTCCCCAGCACTGAGGAGGGCCCTAGACTGACAAGTTTTCTAGCTCCATGATGTCCAGGCCTGCAGGACAAGCGAGGTCAGCAAGAAGTGGGGAGGGATATAGTGGTGTGTCTGAGCTTTCTGAGAGAACGAGCCACTTCAACCTGAGTATCACGGAAATGGCTGGCTCCTCTCCACCTACCCCTCCATCCATCAGTGGATGAGACACTGTCCTACGAACAGCCACACCAGAGTATAGATTTCTGTCTAAGTACCAATGACACAGCACTGGTTTTGGAGACAAAGGAGAAAGGGGTCTAGAAGAGACAGAGAAGTATTTCTGAGGAGAAAATTGTTTTTCTTTGTTTTAACATGTTAATTGTACAGAGTATGGGGCTTCATTATGACATTTCCATGCAGGCATTTGGAAGATACTAATGTGAATTCTAGAACAGAGAGGAAGAAGGCATTTCTAGAGAGAAAGTTTATTTTTAGCATATGTTAATTATACAAAATAGAGGTTTCATTATATTTCAAATATGCATAAAATGTATTTTGATCCCATTCTGCATCCCATTACACTTTATTATCTCTACTCTTCTGTTCCCTTTCTCCTTCCAGATCTCTAGTAGGTCTCAACAAGGTTTTCAAGTGTGTGTTGTCTAAATTAGCATATATCAGTTGTAAAATATGAATAAGCCTCACTACATTTTCATATGCACGTATTAACTTTGACTTTGTTTTGCCTGATCATCCCCCTTATCTTATCTTGTCCCCTCTGCTCTCCATTGGCCCTCTTCCCTTCTACAGTTTACCTTCTACTTGATTCCATATTTATTTTTAAATTCTAACTTCTGAGGAAAGAGTTCTATAGAACATTTTTTAGGTAATTGTAAATCTTGTTTTCTCTCCCTCAGTTAAAAGTGAAAATTCACTGTTCTTCTGTGTCTCCATGGGTTTTTGAGTTGTCTGAAGTTTTAAGGTCATTTTGCATTTCTAAAAAGACACAATAAGAATCCAGGCGATGAGTTAGGCCAAAATGTCACTGCATCATTAAGATGACCCTCTGCTAATTAGGACCATTTCTTTCGTCCAAAGATTTAGGTGATTTGGGTTATGTTTTAGATATAATCTTTGGAAAGAAAACATCCCCTGGTGCTTCATGCAATGTCATTAATGCAAAATGTTAGTGTTCACGCAGGAAGCCTCACGTGTCACTACTGAGGCTGCAATGCAGAGTTTGTGCTTCGAGGACCTGTTATGTGGAAAAGAAATTTCTTCAAATTGCCATGATTCTGAATCTGTCTCCTCATCCCTATTAATGAACTAGCAACATTATCTGGTAGAAAATTGGGGGTTACACTTATGATGCCATACTCAAGAAGACAAGTGTAAGCATAGGTCTAGCATCGTACTTGTTTAGTGTCTTATAAACTGTCAACGCGTCTGGTGGGTGCAATTTGGTAATGAGCTTATTAAAGTTACACAAGAGCCCAAGAGAAATAAGATTGGAGACCTTAGTGCAGAAGTTTACCAGCTCTTTGAAAATGATGCTTGGATACCTTCCTGATTATTCCTGTATAGCAGTCTTACTAAGGCTCTTTATCTTCTATCAGTAGCTGGTCCAGGAGATACCCGATATGGTTTTCTTCCATGTAGATCTTTCAGACTGCAGATTATGGAAATAAAATCATTTGTGGTGCAGTGAAGCACATTCTCTTCTGGGTATTTTTTTTTTTTTTTTTTGTCTCGAACTTGATACAGAATGAAGAATTAGTTTATCATGCTTATTTTAAAACACGGCTATTTACTTTAAATACATGTGGGTAAATCTGATTCAATATTGATAAAAAAGTAAAACTTAATAATGAGGTCACTACTTTTAAAAGTATTTTATATGTTAAATAGAGGCAATTGCTAAATAGAATACCCTTTAAATATGAACATAACTACCTATCTGTTATTCTTTTTCATTGAGGAAGAACTTTTTCCTAGTAAGATAATGAAGATAACTGGTAATTCAAATCTGAGATTTGTTTATCAGACAAACAAATGTTATCATCAGGCATTGATTTTTTTAGTAATATTTTTTCTTTGACAGTTCCAGATATTTATTCAATATGTTCATCATATCTATCCATTATCTCCCATGAACTTGCCCTTGTCCTTTCCACCCCATCACTTTCCCAGTTTCAGTTCCAATTTTATTTTTATCTTTTGTTATAAATAACCTCCTGAGTCCAATGAGTGATGCCCTCAGCACACGGATGCGTGTGGCCATCCACTGGAGCATGAGCAACAGTAAGTCACATCTCCAGAGGACATCGACTCTCCCTCCCTCAATCATCATCGACTGTCAATATCTCCTCCAATAGGTGTTTCCAATACATACTGGAATTTTGGCTGGGTTGATCTTGTGCAGTAACCACAGCTGCTATGAATTAAAGCTTACAACAGCCATATCATGCCAGAAGACAGCATTTCACAGCTCTATTCCACATCATCTGGCTCTTGCAGTCTCCCCATAACCTCTTCTAGAAAGTTCTCTGAGCCCTCGATAGTAGGAAGTTGATATAGATGACCCACCCAAATCACTCCTAGCTAAGCATTAAGTTATTCATACTTGGCACTTTGACTAGTTAAGACTCTATGCATTTATCATTACTTATGAAAAAAAAAAAGCTTTTCTAACCAAATTGAGAGCAGTACATACTAGTGTTTACAGCTCATACAGACATGGAAAGGTATCCTGGCAGTTGAGGGCCAAGGAACTGCTCAGCTCTGAAGTAGGGAGGGTGACCACAATAGAGTTCTGAGAGGAAAGATGACCTGAAAGTTTGGGAACAAAGGACCACACAGCTCTGAGAAGAAGGTGACCTGGCAGTTGGGAGCCAAATAAACACATAGCTCTGATGTGAGGAAAGTAACCCCAATAGAGCCCTGAAAGGAAAGGTATCCTGGCAGCCAAGACCCTAGGAATCTCACAGCTCTGAGGCGGAAAAGGCATCCCCAGCCGAGCTGGAGTGTTCCAGTGTAACAGTTCCACTTCAAGAGGAGAAGTTGAAGTTCTGAGAGGCAAATAGCTCAGGCTCAGCTGAGGAGTTCTCCACTCTGTTCTGCTTTGCTTCCCTTTGACCTGATGACAAAGACAGCTTCATGAAGGAAATCTCATAAAAGAGATTTATTTGGAGGGAAAAACCCAGGGGTAGGCGGCTCTGCTTGGGAAGAAGGCAGCAATGGCAGCTTCACCAAGAACATAGCACATAGCAGAATGTAGCTTGTTTTTTTATGTAGTGTTTCTGGGCAAGGTGGGTGTAGAGCTTTCCAGGGTGGCTTGGGATTGATAGAATTTCAAGCTCAATGATTGGTGCATTCTTTATCTCAGGGATTGATGGGTTTCTGACTCAGTGCTTGCTCAGCGATTTGTTTTTCCTACCCCGTTTGAATAGTCTGGGGGCCTGGGTCCAGCCGCAAGGTCAAGGGGTTTACACTGACTTCAGGTTCTGCTAAATAAACTCTAATTCTGAAGTAAAATGAACAACTTTCTTCAAATAAACTCTGAACTTTCTTATATCGAGAGGAAATGGGGACAAAATGGCTCGATCGTGGAGTCCCTGTGCCTCACATTTTGGAGTAATGGGGTACACTCTTTTCTATCTACACTGCACACACAATGCTGAGATAAAAATGTCACAGTGGCAGCAGCTGCGGTGTCAGAGGAGGTGCTGAGGAGTAACCCATCGAGGGGCAAAGAGTGGGTGGCGGCCTACAGTAAAACAGACACATTTAGAAGACACTTTAAAGCATGGCCATGCAACAAAACAACAGCAGTAAGTATATACACCTCACATGTCCTTCCAAGCTTATGACCTTCTATCCTGAACTTCTGAGTGGGTTTATAGTACCAAAGACAATTTTTCTAATGGAGTGGGCAACATAGTCAATCAGAAAGCAGTTGCTTAATCCCATAACCTTCGCACCACCACTGTATTAGTGGGCATATATTGCCAGCAAGTCAGTGCTGTAGTATGCTTGGTTCAGTGCTAGATAATACCACTGAATTATTTTTTCCCCCACAAGACTTCATGGCATCTACTGGTATACTATACAGTCTTGCCAGCAGGGAGAGCGTTTCCTGGTCAGTTCAAACTTGATTTTCCTGTCCTGTAGGCAAAAGGAGTGGTCTCTTCAGCAATAGAGTCTTACTATGTATTTGTATATAGTAGAGAACCAAGATCAATGGAAATAGCCTGTGTTGTTTTGGGTGCTTCTGGGATCTTGCTAATAACTCCTAGAGAGGTATCTGTACTTACACTAAGATTTTATTTTATAACCCATGTCTTCCTGGAGTAACATTATCCACTATGCTTCTGTTAAAAGAAACTAGGCTCAAGCCCCGTTGTTGGTTTTAGGGTTTTTAGGAACTTTTTCTTTTTTATTGTAGCTAGTGTTCTTATTATATATGTTTTCCAATTGCAAACTAAAGTACTGCTGTGCTCCATTTATACAGCAGAGAGGAGCACCTAAGGAGTCCAAAGCACATTTCCACCAGTGAGTCGGATACATACCTCCTTTCTTCCTAAAACCTCTTTTTGTTGTTGTTGTGCTTCTTTTCATTTGGAGATTCCTCCTCTATTATTACAAAAAGGTAATTTTGTGCATGAAGACACATGGTTCAAATGATAATCTCTAATATTCTTGAATTTCTTCCTTTGGTAGGGAGAATGCATCCTTAGTTCTAGGTGACCTATTGTTCTGAAGAAAATCATATATATAACTCCTATACCAGTAAGTCTTCTACTATTTGTTCTCCTTTCCATGTATATTTCCCTTGATTGAAACTTCATGGACAAAAAGTTAAGACACAACCGCAGCTGACAAGCAATAGAGTCCTCAGGGTATGTGCTGCCACATATGAAGAAAGAAACAATGGTTTGAATATGGGCAAGAAAGATTGGTGCTTGCTGAACATAACCACAGTCTCCTATTGGTGTATAGTCTAGGTTATCATATATTCCTGATTGACTGATTTGTTTGGACCTAGTATGCTTTGAGACTATCTGTTCCCAATTTATGAGCATACTGGCATCTCTATTTCCTTATGCCTTATGTAAACTCTCCTTGGAGGATTCTCAGTTTGTGTTTGGCCTGACTTGGGTTGTTTGCCTAACATAATTAAAATCCAAAACCTCTTGCCAGCTACATTTACTTTACTTCTATTAGACATGAGAGGAAGAACAAAATTAAACATCATAGTGTCATCATCTCTACCTTAGTTAAAGCATCGGAATTCCTTAAACACAGTTCGCATGCTTTCAGTCTTTCCAGGCCTGAATTTATCCTGTTGTTAGTTTTCACTTGAGCAAAGCATAAGTGGACAAGATAATATTTAAAAATCCTCTTAAAACAAAATAGCCAACCCTTCAATGAAGATATGACTCTTCAGTTATTTTTAGTATGTTTTTGTATTGAAATATTCCTATATGTATGAAAATATCTAATTTTATAAATTATAAACAATTATTTCTCTTAATCCATTTCAACTTTGATTCCAATTAGGCCAAAGACATTTTTTACCCTCCTATATTTCCCTCCCCATGCTTCTTCAAATTCATGGCTTTTTTTTTTTCATCAATTGTTATTGGATGCACATATGTATTTCTATTTACATATATATTCCAAAATATAACCTGTTGAGTCCATATAATGTACTTACATGTATGTTTTCAGGCCTGATAAGTCAGCCCTAGATGACCGATTGCTGTGCTCTTCCCTGGGGAAGCCACCTTTCCTGTTCCCAGCTTTATTCAGTTACCTATAGTTCTCTGTGTAGACTTGAGGCCTCATGGACCTTTCCCTATGCAGTTTGGCATGTTGATTGGTGTCTTCCTTGTTCAACTCACATTTGGACAGTCATCTGCATGAGACATTAAGGCTGTGGCATCTGATTGTAGGCCCCACCCATCTATGATGTTTATGAACCACATCAATGACTAACATGGCGAAATAGCCCTATGAGTACAATGGTGACACATGCATCTTGGCATGTAACCAACAGATCTCTAATTGGACTTAAGACCTGCTCAACAAGAGGAATATCATGCTTGGTACTGGAAGCTTAGCTAACTAACCAGTGTTGGTAATTATGATTATTGGAGGAGGATATACAACTACTAATTTACTAAGAGATTTTTAATGTTGTGCAACCCACACATTTCTGCATGTCCTTTTATTTTTCGTAAAATACATATAACTTCTCAACTCCTTTGTAGATGCTACTGCATGTGCTTTATGGTAAGGGAAGACAGGTAGGTAGGGTGAACAGTTCAGTATAATCTGTGATTTGGATTACAAGAATAGCAGTCAGTATCTCTCTTTTTCTTTTTCCAATGATAGACTTGCAATATCATTTTAGCTGTTGGACCTTTATGACAAATGATATGTACAATTGTCAGGTTGTAAGAGCTTAGAATTTTTTTATAAAGCAAAAAGCAAAACAAAACAAAAACAATCACAAAGCCACTTTAAATTTAGTGCTCTCATTTTAACACTAACATTAGTGAGTTGGTGCTCTTTTCCAGGAGTCATCTTCCTCTGCAATAAATGTCAGAAATGAGCCATGAGAAAAGTAATAATAATACTGTCTTGGGTTAAAGGACTCTGCACATATTGTTATAGGTTGATAGGAGGTGAGAAAAGCCACTGATATTAAATATAGCCAACTTTATAACCAGACTTCTTCAAAAGCAATGGAGCATTTTTAACTGAAGCTTAGCTCCAGTGCTCTCAGTGAAGGATACTTTAGTGTAAATGCCCTGGATCAATCTGAATCCCATTGGAATACTGTAATGTATAGAACATTTCTCTTAAATCTCTGCAGTCAATGAAATATTTTATAAATGAATGCACTATAGATTTCAATAAAAAGGTTATTAAATAGGCTGTATGAACACATAAAATTAAATCTCTGAAAATATTTATGTAACAAAACCAGTAAAGATACTATTTACAATTATGGGAGCTAGACATAGTAAGAAGCACTTTTATGGCTTACTGAAACTCATTAAACTTTTTTTCTTTTACTGAAAATAATTTTTTTCTGATATAATACATTCTGATTACTGTTTCCTCTACTTCTACTTCTCTCAAGTTCCTCCTCACACTGTCTCCCATTGGATCTTTCTCCTTTCTAGCTCTCATTAGAAGACAAACAGACTTCTAACTCAAGACTCTTTTTATAGATTTGCTATCACTGGAAGAAGGAAATACAGAGTTGGCATCAAAGCAGGAGATCCATGGACTGTCTTTGGGAAACAGAAAGACCCAATTTAAATCCCTGGTATAGCTCCACATTGTGCTGGCCACCATGAGCAACTACTTTTAGAGGATTGGGATAAGAGCACAGAAGAATATATGAGATTTAAAAAAATTGCTTCTAGAGATTATAGCAATATCCAGAGATAGGTGGTAGCAGTAGTAACCTACAAAGAAACACTGTCTTGCCCTGCCTACTCTCTTCCTAGTCCCATTGTCAGATTCTAAAAGTATAACACCAAAGCCTGGAAGCCAGCCTCTACCACTACCCTCTGAAAAAGTGAGAAGAGAAACAATGCAATTAGACTATGCCACTGACCCTAAGCAAGCTAGTTGGAGACTCCTGAAATCAGAACATCTGGTAGCTGAATCTGTAGAACTAGTGAACAGAGGAATTTAGCTTGTTGGAAAAGAAAATCTTCTTTTGATGAAAGTTTAGACCTTTTATATACCTTCCAAGAAAAAATGTTTATCTAAGACATATTGCATTAAAAGAACTCTAACAAGAATAAAAATGGTAGACAGATTGGGATTACCTTGCTAACGTGAAATTAGAAAAAAGGTCTTACTCATATTCTGAAAAGTAATTTAGAAGCACATCTTTGTTTTTTTATAATAAAATTTTTGTTTATTGATACTAAGCTTTAAAGCCAGGACCCTGATTTACTGAGAATATGGACATTCTACCATTGATTTATATCCTTAGCCCATTCTTCCTTGAGGTGAACAGTGTGAATGTGTTATGAGTGATGAGAAAATGTGTAATGAAAGTAGTATTAATGAATTCAAATATTGTGCATGCAAAATGCCATTTGGGTTGAGAAGAATAAAAGAAACTTTTATTCTTATGGACAGAAAAATCTTCTTCTAAAATAAATGCTAAATTCATATTTAAAACCTAGGGGTTCGATGAAATGCTTGGCTTTGGCCTGCTTAAAGTGTCTTACTTTCCCCTGATTTGTAGGTGTAGATTACAACCAAGTACAAGAGGCCAGGTGCTTTAGGGAGTAACTGTGATGGACAGTCAGGAGCAAGGCTATGCT
Source organism: Cricetomys ansorgei (assembly GCA_026225945.1). Taxonomy (NCBI): domain Eukaryota; kingdom Metazoa; phylum Chordata; class Mammalia; order Rodentia; family Nesomyidae; genus Cricetomys; species Cricetomys ansorgei. Next base: position 9,254,546 of record JAMJFZ010000242.1, read on the forward strand.
GAGAATTGGATGTCCCTTAAATTAGTGTACGAGCTAGTCACAGGGAAAAAAATGAATGACATGAAGAGAATATTGATTCTCATTTTTTGAGATTTTATGTGTTTGGGAAATGCTTTTGGTTTAATTAACTGGATTTTAAGTGCAGTAAATCATAATAGGGAACAAGACTCATATGTGTGGCTGAGACATTTCCCAAGTAACCAGTTGCTGTTTTTAACTTTCAGAACCTTATACACTAAGGAGAGAGTGTTGCAGAAGTTTATTTTTAGTTATGTGTAAAGTAATTGATTCACGTACTGTTGGGTGAGGGAGTGCATAGCTCTTGGCATTTTGTATTGTCTGTATGTGTTGGATTTGTGTGGGGGATGCTTGATCACTAATGAACTGCGTGTGCTATCAGCAGAACTTCTGAGGAGTTCTGAACCAATAAAACACCTGAGCTCAGTTGCTTTGGGTTCGACTGTCCAGTATGGCGGTGGTGAGGATGGTAGTTCCCTCTGCTGAGGTTTAACAGAGCTGACACCTATGAAAAATGCCTTTTTGTCTTCTTCGATGAGTCCACATGGCAGCAAAGTACTATAAATGGTGCCTGCAATATGGGGTAAAAGTGCAGCCTTATTAGCAGTTGAAGGCCCAGATTAAAGGGGTCAAACAGAGAAGTTGACGCTTGGCACCATGAAGAGAACCCAGGAGAGGCGATTGGTGAAAATGCAGTCCAGTTGTAGCAAGGCGAGTTCCCAGTGTTCTGAAGACACCAGTACCATGGAATGACTACCAAGAACAGCAACAACAGCGGAGTAGTGTCAGCTGGAGTCTGGAGGACAAGCTGTGTTCCTGCAGACAGCCGGAGAAGTGATCCAAGCCCTTTGGAGGAGTCCAGAACATCATGAATAAATTCCAGATAATTGGACATTCATGTTTTTCTGCTGTCCAAAGACATTGTGAAAACCTTGATAGGTGTTTGATTTCATTTGATCCCATGCATTTGCAACTCCAGTGATTGTTCCTCTTGTAAATATTTTTTGTTGGTGTAGTGTTAATTGTGTTGTAGAGATGAAGTATTTTTTTGTCTTTTGCAGAAAGTGGGAATTATTATAGAAGTTTATTTTTAGTTATGTATAAAATAATTGTTTTGTACACTGTTGGGTGAGGGGCAGCCTAGGTATTGGCATTTTGTATTGTCTGAAGGTGTTGTATTTATGTGGGGGATGTTTTATTGCTAATGATCTGCATGTGTTATCAGTAGAAGACTTGAGGATTTCTGAATCAATAAAAACGCTTGAGTTCAGATGCTCATGGTTCCACTGTTTAATATGGCACTTGCCATGGCTGTGGTTCCCTTTGCAGAAGTCTCAAGAGTTTGTACCAATAAATATGCCTCCTTGTCATTCTTGTGAGCCACATAGCATCTAACTGATATGAGAAAGACTATCAGATAACCTTTTATTTTTCTATTTCCTTCTCTTGGGACATTATCAACTGCCTTGTGTTAGCTGAACAGTGTGCTCACCCTTGACTAACTATATTGACTGAAGGAGTCTTGGAATCATACAAGGAAGACGAGTCACCTTTGCAAGTCAACAAAGTACCTGTTATTTTCTTTTTATGTCTAATGATTTGTGATGATTCAAATGGTTTGAATAATTGGCATACTGTTGTCTGTCTCCTCTGGGACAGGTGAGAACTGAAAGTTGTCTTAAAGCCTTGGTCACTTAGAGGAAATCAGTTTAGACTAAATGAAAGTATCATTTACAATTTTTCCCAGCCTGATAATTTATAGATGTCAAAGCAGAAGAATATTGTTTTATTTTATTTTTACAAAAATTAAATGGAAACTATTTCATTATCTGATTTATTTTGAGGTTTGGGAAGAGGTTGAATTAAAATATATCCACTATAACAACTGTAATAACTTAAGGTACCTTCTTCCATCTTCTGCTATTTCTCCGTCACTATGATACATTTCTTACACATTTTAAATTTAGCACGTTTCATAATTTTGTGAGAGGAGTAAAAGAACCAAGACAAAGAAAACTCAGTGAATTACCTGAAGCAATGCGGCTAGTAAATTAAGAAATCAGAATTCAAACTTAGAGCTCTTTGGCCAAAGCACAAACATTTAAACTCTCTTCCAATAATTGAATAGGATTACCCTCCCCCAGTCACATGGCTAAGGTGTTAGCCAAGATGGGTTACTGTAAGTGACAGTTGATAAAGAAATGTGTCATAGAGTGAGTGAACTGAGTCAAAGAAACTTGACTGTTCTACAGGGTAGGGCTTTAAACACCTCTAGACATCAGATAAGACTGGTTTTCTTTTGTTCCTATATTGCAGACCCCACCATTATAAACAGTGTTATACATATGGAATCTTTTTATGTTTATTGCCATTATTTCTTCTGACAGTTCTGATAATGAAGAAACAACATGTGCATTTATTTATCCAAGATGGATGAACACCATGCTTTGCTAAATCCAGTCGTTTTTTATGAAGGGTGGTACTATTAGACTTGTTATAAATATTACAGAACTTGTTATTTGAATAAATATGTATGCTAATGGGGAATTTAGTACATTAAAAAATTAACTTAATACTTGAGAATGTCACATCTCCAATTTGCTACTGAATTCCAATAAAAGTACATTGGATAACTTATATCTTGCCTAAAGTGTTGGACATCGTGATTTAGAGGTAAACTGAATTTATCTTTACTAACCGGGATTTCATTACTTCTTCGAAAACAAAGATTTAGCTGAATGCTTCTCTAGCAGCATTTTGAATACTAAATTTAGTCTGTAGCAAACTCACAATGAGAAATGACATCTTTGATAAAATTTATTAATGATAACTTTATGTGGGCATTCTAATAAAAAAATGTGCTGTTAACTGATTAATTTCTGCCATTCTGAAGAGATTTATGTGAAAACCTTTTATTGTACAAAGAAATCAGATAGAGGTTTCCAATAGGTTGCACTGTCCACAAGGCGGCGCGCTGACATTAACAACCATTAGGTTGCACTCTGCTGCGGGATCCTGGCACAATATGTTTTACAGGTTGAAAATGCCAAGTGACCATGCGTAAAAATAATTACTCTTCAGCTGGTGGTTTTGTGCGCAGTGTTCTTGGGAAGATGTATCGTTCAACTCAATTTGATTTACTCTCTCTCTTACAGATTTGTACTTACATTATTGCTATGCTGGAATATTCAGTCCATTAACTTCTAATTTAGCTAAGACAAAGAGAAACTATTTTCTTTGCAAATTGCAACAGATTTTCAGATAGTGCAGTGGCTGACCTTTACATGACATAAACTCCTTGACATCGGCAGAAATAGATTGAGTAACATAACGTTTTCATCATGTGTAAACAACGTTTTCCTAATGGTCTCTTTTTGGGACCTCCAGGAGGGTACTAAGCCCAGGTAATCTTGACAGTGACTGCATTGAAAGCTAAATGTCATTTCTTGAATTGAACCTCGTAGTTTCTACTATCAAAACCCAACGTTTAATTCTGGGATCCTGAGAAATCTCTGTCCCTTAGTGTCTTGCTGATTTTTGACACATGAAAAAGACTTTATAATGCCTAACTGTAAGGGAAGAGGATAGATGCATGCCATCGCTTTTAAGAGAATAAAATGGGGAATCATCTTTGGTCAATTACATAGAGTATTACAAGGTCTCTCGCCCTTCGACACCAACTTACAAAGAAGATATTTCATCCTGCAATTGAGAGTTAGGCTTTTGACTTTAAAGACACGTTTTTAATTTTTATGTTGTCTCCACGTCAGTCAGCCCAGGAATTGCTTAAAATTTTGGGTTTTGGTTTTTTAGAGGGGTGTGGGATCTTGGAAAGGAGAAACCATCAAGATATTTTTCTGTTTTTTTTTTTTTAAAAGATACTTCCATTTATTTATTTTTTAAATTAACAGATAAATACTGCATATTTTTATGACAGACAGCATGATATTTTGGCATGTGTATGTGTTGTGGAATGGCGAAAATCATCATAATTAACATATTCACTATCTTAGATAACTGTTTTAAGTGAGTGATGCATACTTAAAATCTCCTCTCAGCCATACTTAAGAACACAATAACCTCACAATTAATTGTGGTCACCATATAGTAGACAGAGTTCCTGAATTTTTCTCCTAACTGAGACTTTTTATCCTTTGACTATTATGACTGCAATAACTCTCCATGCGGTTCTGTGTTGCTTTGAGTTTGGCCTTTTATACGTTCCACAGCTGAGATCATGCAGTTCTTGATCTTTCTATGTCTAAATTCTGTCACTTATGGTAAAATTCCTTAGCAATAGCCTTGTTGTCACATCTAATAGAATTTCCTCTGAAAATTATGTATACTATTCCTTTGGCTATAAATTCACGCATATATATGTATGTGTTGTATATGGATGTACATATGTATGTATTACATGTACATTCATATGTGTTTTAGGATCTATCTATCCATTGAAGCTTATGGGTTTATCCTAAATCTCAATTGAAGTAAGTGTGATACAGCAACTTTCTCTTTCAAATACCCTTAATGTGTACTTTTAGTTTGTACCTGGAAGAGGACTGCTGGACCACCTGGGGGTTCTGCTTTGAGTTTAAGCAGCAACTACCTTGTGTCAGGCATACTATATCATTGTATAGCCCACAACTGTATACAGGGTTACTGTTTCTCCACATCTTTTTTTACCACTTATCTTTTGTCTTTACAAAATAGTTATTTTTATTTTATGTTTATGTGTGTATTGCCCACATGTATGTAAACCATAAGCATGGAGTACTTCAAGAAAAGAGGTCTGGTGTTGTTGCTATGATTTTCATTCAGTTCCCTGTTAGTATGTCCAGAATCTGAAAAAAAAAAAAAAGCTTTTTAGTGTCAAAAGGACTTACTAAAATCTAATTGGGATGATCAGAAATCTAACAGGACCATTGGGTATTTATTATGTCATATGGAAAACTGAGTGAACAGTAACATGCTTCAGATGGCTGGGAGAGAGGATCCAGAAGTTACATGAGATAAGAAACAAATATGTTTAATGAAAACACCTAAACCTGTAACAAATGTGCATCAATACAGCAAGCTGAGCCAGGTGTAGAGGTGTAGGCTTCTGATCCACACTGGAGGTGAGCAGCCAGCAGGGGAATCCCCAGTTTGCGGTCATCCAGGCTACATGGTACGACCCTGTCTCAGAAAAAGAAAGTGCTACAAGTGCTTTAAGCGTAGGAATTCTATGAAAAATTCATGTTTTTATCCAGTGAAACTGCCTTCTTAAACCTTCCATGACCTACTTTTCTGGATTATCCTCACTTTTCAACGTAGAATATTTCCTTTTGTGAATAATCTGGAGATAAAATTCTCAGAAAAGAACTTAAGGTTTCTAATTTTAAAGATTCTTGAGAGTTGAAGATTTCAACTTCAGAAGTATAACTGACCCACAGAAGCAGTTACATTATTCTGCTCACCTATTGCAGTATTCTAGATATGGTCACTATAGTCACACTAAGATGTTATATTAAAGATAAACTTGCTTTCTGTAACTAGATAATTAATGTCTCCAATAGGCATGTCTGAATGCATTGTGGAATGGTTTTGAACTCTACTATGTAGGATGTAACATAGCTGGGAAATTTGATTCATTGATTGAACAGCTCTCATATGGCAGATTATTAAGTCCTGGAGATTAGACACTGAAGATAATAATATAGAATCTTCTAGAGTAGATGGACAGGCTATACATAGGTGACAATAAAGGAAAGATGGAAACTGGATGAACAAATTTTGCCTGACTGTAGAAGAGGGGAATCTTGAACTGTGTTCTCGTGCACAGCGTCTATCAATGGGGAGACAGCTGGCATAGGGTGGAGAGTGTGTCTGGTAGTTGGCTGGAGCACAGAGGATCTGGGAATACAGCTGAGAATCATGGTGGCCATGCAGGGGTGCCAGTGCAGAGGATAAAGGAAGCAGACACAATCCATGTTGTGTGAAATCAGCAAGCTGGGGTGAGTGGACCACGTAGGTTGAGGCAGAGAGAATTTGAAAGTGTGATTGATCATGTTTCTGGTTAGATTAGCTCTTCTTTGTGGAAATATTTCTTTTCGTATCATGGTAATTATAACTTTTCTTTGTTTTCAGTGACCCTTCCCTTCAGTCTTCACATATTGCAGTGATAAGTTAACCGATGCTTGGTCAGATTCTCTGTATTACATAATGAATTTCTCATCTGTTGCTACTTATGAAGTCATTACAGTGTCACAGATTTCACATGTTTCCCCTCACACAGCACTTTATATTTTTCTAATTCCTCTCCCTTTGGGTACAGTACAGTTTAACCACGGGCAGAAGTAGTGTGTTACCAGGCAGGAGTTTGGCGACATTAAAATTCCTTTGTGTCAGTCAAATTCCAATTCAAGTTGGAGTTTACATTTATATCTCTCTTGCTTCTTATGTGACTAAGCTTCTTTTGTGTGTGTCTGTGGACATGATGTGCAGGTATAACATGCCCATGTGCACATATGAGGAGGGCAGATGTTGGAAGTCTTCTCTCATTCTCTGCCATGTTGCCTTGAGGCATGGTCTGTCACCTAGTTTAGGCTGGCTGACCAGCCAACTCTCAGGATCTACCAGTGTCCTCCCAACGCAGGGGCTAGAAGCATTCTTGGCTCTCTATGTGAATTCTGAAGAGTCTAGTTCGGATCACTGTGCTTGCACACTAAGTACTCTTACCCACAGAGCCATCTCCCCATCCCTTCATTTTCCTTTAGGTCTTGACGTGTGTCCTTCCTGACCTTAAACTTGCCCACTTTGCCCTCAAACTCGTGATTCTCCTGTCTCTCCATCTACTTTGATGACAGCATGTGCTACTTGTCTGGCAAAGTATATCTTCTTCAGATACAACTCTTGGTTAGCAAAGAAATTTATGTCCTGTACTCTTTCAAGACGACAAAAATGTAACGAGTGCAAAAGTATTTTAAAATGCAGAGAATGAAGTAAAAAGTTTATCTAAAACTAAATTACTTCTCAGACATACAGTGTAATTATCTACAAACAAAATTTTAGAAGAATCTACCAAATATTTTTTTTTTCAGTTTTAATGACAGATAAAGTCTCCAAAATTCGTGCCAATAGGAGATAAACTGAAAGCTTGTTAATTATCTTGTGTGGATACTGCTCAATTAGAAGATAATTATTTTATTTACCTGTTTGAATCTATTATTATTGTGTACTTCACACATGAGAGTAAAATTTTAACCATCAATACATTCCACACAGATACTACTGACACTCATAATATTTTCACTGCCAATTAGTGTGACTGAAATCTAGTAATAAAGACTTTGATATCGTTATATTCTACTAATGGATACAATTAAGCTCAGAAATCATATTGTTGAAGATAAAACACGTATTGCAAAATCTCTTGTGGAAAATCATTTTATTTAGTTCTTCATATTAAGAACTTAACATGGATTTGATCTCAAATCCTTCCCTAGAAAGCAGAGTTGCACAGTAGAAATCTCTAGAACTTGAAAGCTAAATCCCAGGGTATTCATGTAGCTTAGATACTTACTAATAATGTGGCAAATGAACAGACACCTATATGACAGAGCCGTGAGAAATAAATGATAACAGGTATAAAGGAATTTCATAAATTTCCTAGAATAAAGCTCTCATTAATTATTACAACTTTGAAATTTTAAACAAGAACATTGTCCCTATTTTAATTTTAATCCACAATGAATTATTTCCTCTATGATTGTTATGTTAACTCAAAGATGCCTACTTAAATTGAGGAAGGTCTGATAAAGATCAGAAACCAATATCTAGAGTGGTATCATTAGGGTGTCCAAACTCTTGCCTTTGCTGGATCACATTGGATAAAGAAGAATGACTATGCATCACACATTAAATACACAAACAGTCTTGGTGAATTGTGATGAGCAGAAATCAAGTAGGAGTGTAATTTTCAGACATACTGCCAAATACAAAAAAAGTACTCCTATTAAAAAATCCTAATTATGTGGTGTTCCATTTGGAGATTCCTCGATAATTGTTCAGTGGGTCCAACACTTCTGTCTCTAATAAATAAAGTGAACACATTTAGATAATAAAACTTCATTGAATTTTTGTTATTTTTTTATTATAAAAAAAGGCAAGGCAGAACTAGTGGGATACTTGATAATGTATTTGAAGAACTAATTGAACAACTGCTTTGACAGATGTAGTTGAAATTCTCAGTGTGTTCTCAAGGTGCTCATCAGATATTTTGGTTCTAAGTTTATCTTTAGTGTGCTTCATTCCTGAAATGAAGGTGTAGGTGCTGCTGAGAGGCAGTGTCATGAATAAGGCTTGTTTATGAAATGGGAGAGAGCTGTCTGTGGGAAGAGAGACCTGTAAAATGTAGTAAAGAGTCCCAATCAAATTTTTTTTGTGAATTGAATGTCAGATTCCAGCTGTATGCAGTCTACTGGGAAAATTGTCAGGTAGCGTAGTGAGGCTGAAAACAAGTGGAGTCACGCATATGAAAAAGTATGATTTTCCCAGAAATCCTAAGATCTATTTCCAAATCACTACATAAGTTCGGAAAAGCAGGGTTACATATTTCTTGCTGTTTACAAGACTGCATTTAGTACATGTGCTGAAATACATAAAACTGAGTTGGCCATAATTTCAGTTTCACTTAGAATGCCATTATGATTTAAATGCTTTATCGATAAGCTACCTTGAAGACCCATGTTTAACTCATTTAAATGAGCAGCTAAAGCCACTAAAAAATGCTAAATCTGGATATCAGTTTGCCTTCTCAAGTACTGGTGCAGACACTGTTTTTGCTACCAGGAATGACTTTACAACATATCATCAATCACAAAATCCTTTTACCATTTGGCCTTGACTCAGGTATCCTACTTCCAAAGAACAAATGATGTCACTTCAGCCAGAACTAACACTTTCAAGCCATTCTTGGAATCAGTGATGATTCAATACCTTGGCCCATATAAAATTCATATCCTGATGGCAATTTGTACAGATTCATTCATTTTAGTGCATCTCTGCCTATATTTTCTTGATGAAATACTTTGTCAAATATGAGTTTTAGTGAGTAATTGCATCATTTTCTATTATTTTTCCAAGTCCTTCTCTTTAACTACCATTATCAGGCACCACGAGTAACTACAGCAGACATGTTGACAATGATCAAAAGCATTTTAACACACACACACACACACACACACACACACACACACACACGTCTTGTAATGGTGCAAAAGGAGCTGTGTTTTTCAGAAACATATTTATCATTAACATCACTAATGAAATAGCAAGTTGGGGAATACTTGTCCCATCAATGCTGTCTGTCATCACATCAACCACCAAAGCATAAACATCAGCAGTTCTACACTCCACATCTCTTTGGATAAGCTTTCCAGGGCTTTCAATTTGCCTGGAAACATTGTGTCAAGATAAACTGTTTTTAAAAATACCCCTACCCCCTTTTAAGAGCAGATCATGTCTGCCATGCTTCGCATACATGACTAGCTAATACAGTAGAATCCATGAAAGTAGTGCCTTTTTGAAAAATATTTTATTATGAAGACAGACTTTTAAATAGTTCTACTTGCTGGGAGGTGGCACTCCCAGCACTCCAGAGGTAGAGGCAGGTGGATCTCTGTGAGTTCAAGGCCAGCCTGGTCTACAGAGTGAGTTACAGGACAGCCAGAGTTACAATAGAGGAAACTTGTCTTGAAAAAAACCAAATAGTAAATAAATAATTAAATAAATATTTCTGCTGTTTGATCTTTATAGCACAACACTAGATACAATATAATCCTTGATATCCATTGAGTCTGGTGACATTATATTTTGTTTGCACATATAATGCTTCTTTATTTTATACTATTTGAAACTCATAGAAATTCTCTATAAATATGAACAGTCTCCCTTCATCTATACTTTTAGGAATCTTGTCTCCTTGCTTTTGTAGGTTTCTTGCTCTCTACTGTGATCTGTTTGTATCAATTTCTTTACCCAACTTACATGAAGATCTTAGTAGGTAACCTACTTTTGAGGGATCAGTTTCCAGTCCCACTTAGAAAGAATAAAAAAAAATTGCTACAATAGCAACAGTCCCAAAATTGAACAAAATACAGAAATACATTTAAATTTGATTAAAGGACACCAGTAGAGCATCAATGAACACAGAATAGAAAATGGCAAATATAGAATGTGTTGTGAAGTTAAAGATTATATAGGGGAAACAGTAAATGAGTAAAATAAAAAAAAAAACAGGGAAGAGAGAAAGTAAAGGAAAAGCAAATTGAATAAAAGAAAAGACGAAGAGGAGAGGAAAGCACAGGTAGTAAAGAGAGATTGTTCAATAATTTGAAAAGCTTTGCAAATATTTAAAGAACAGCACAAAAGTCCTTTAAAATAAAATAAAAAAAAACTAAGAATTATGTCATTAAAGATAAAAAAAAAGTGTATAAGGCATACAGAAGAGAAGAAGTTTTCTATTGGTTTCTTTTCAGGACCTTCAAAATTGGAATCAACCCAGGGTGGATTGGAGGCGGGGAGGGATTAAAGGAATTTGCACTTGTCTTTCTAGTGATTTAGCTTGTGGCTGAGCCTATTCCTCACTGTCAAATTTCCATCAAAGCTGTCTTCATTCTGGTAGTTTCTCTCCTTTCCACACCAAGTCCTCCCTGCAGTCTGATTTGGTAGGTTTCACAACCTTGAGGAGACTCTTTGGTTCTTATCCCCTGGAGATGGCTAGCTTGTAGCCCTATGACATCTCCTAAATACACTGTGAGTGGGTAAATGAAAAAAAACGCTGCACTGAGATACGTAGAGAGACATGTTTTCAAAATCCAGAAAGCATTAAACATCCCCTCAGACTGCAAAAGTTCAGTAGCATACTGGAACTCCCAAGTTCTCAGTTTCGGTTGCAATGGATCTTGTGGAGGCTGAGCCGGGCTCCCAGCCATTGCAGTTATCATTAGTTGATAAGGTCAGTTAATAGCCATGAGACAGGGCTTCTGCCTACTTCATTCTTCGCTGCCTGAGCTAAGCTTCTTGCTCAGCTTTAAATATTAGGTTCCTTCTCAAAACTGAGCATGATCACAGTTCTTTCACTCACAAAGAGTGACAAAATGGAACTCTTCTTTACCCCTGACCCGCAGTGCCAGAGGAGTCACTCTCCCACCAAAACCACCAACTGAATTCAAAGGTGTCAAGAACAGTTGTTGGAATGGGTGTGGAATGGTAGACAGATGATATGCAGGCTCATAACAACACTCTCCGTTATTCAAGCCTAATTTCTCCATGGCGGAATGAACAGCTTCTGAACTTCTGGGCTGAACCTCTCTCTGGACAGAACCTCAGGTACCAATTATGTTTGTTAGTTTGTCTCCTGTGGGTCAGTAAATAACAAGAGACAGTTTTCCAAGATGCAAGTCAGAACGACCTAGATAGAGAGGGCTGCAGTCTTCCTGGGATGAGCCCAGATTGAACTGAACTGCTGACTGAGCCCTCAGCCTGACTGTCCAGGTGATTTATTGATTGAAAGCTCTGCCCCCAGATACAAAGTATTCTTTTGCACTAATGAGCAGAATCTTATAATCTACTTCCCCAAATGCTAGGCCAGCTGACCTGTTGCCACTAGGCAAAGGTCAAGACCAAGAGACATGGGTGTTCCCAAGTCTCTTTAGTAGTCACTGAGGAAGAATTACAGAAATTCCTTTTATTAGCATTAACACAAACAGATGAAGATAACAGAGGACAGGATAATCTGAGCACCAATTGCTCAGACAATAACTGGTTCCTCAGACTAACATTCTTTCTGGATTCCAAAAAGCTATACCCAGAAAGCTGGCTCACACACTGAAGGTGATCCTTATTAGAACAGTCACGCTGCCAGATCAAAATATCATAAGATCAAATGCTCGCTCCACTACAAAAGAGCGTGGGCTTGTCTTACGGGTAGGACTTCCAGTCTCTTCTCATTAACCTTGCCTGGCTTGGCTTTTCGATAAGGTTTTCGTGTCCACAGTTCCAGGAGTCAGGCCATTGCAGTTACGTGCTACTCACTTCTCTTCAATGAGTAGCCTTTCTCTTTGTCCATGTTTATCAGCGATCCTCCCATTTATTTTTATGTTCTTGATATTCTTTCCATTTTCATTCTTTGTATTAGAATATTTTCTTTGCTATCCTGAGTTCTATCATTCATATATCACATAGAGGCAGCTTCTAATCCACCATCTGACACTAGTGTTGGTGCAGTATTTTGGATTGTGAGAGCCCCAGGTTTTGTTTTAAATATTATACATTAGTTTTAAAACACACACACACACACACACACACACACACACACACACACACACGGGTTTTAAATATTAGATATAGTCTTATTTCTCATTTATAAAATAATTTATAATTTATATAATTTATTTATAATTAAAATTTATATTAGTATGTATGAATAGAATTAATTAAAATAGTTCTACAGGCATTTCTTCCCTGCTCGTTTGTGAGGCTATGTCCTTCCAGGTCATGTCTGTGCTCTGATCTTGGATGCCGGTCTCCCTGGAACCCTGCTCTATTGCCTGTTTCTCAAGCCTATCTTTTTTTTTTTTTTTTTTTTTGCTGGCTCATTTTCTAACATTTGCAGTCATCTTCCCTCTCTTGTGCTTTTGATTAAACAGAAAAAAAAAAATCCCTCAAAAACGAGTTCTATATTTTCCGCCTGACTTCCCTTAATCTGATCTGGCATTCTGCCTCAGCCATTCCTAACGCCAGGACTCTGAAATAACTATTGACTTTCTGATCACCAGCTCTGATGGCCTCTCAGTCCACAGGCACAGTAAACTGCCCCGTCTGAGAGGAACTCTTCTCATGGCTCTAAGATCAGTGCCGCATTTTAAAATTATTGTTTGTCTTGGCATTTTTATGTTCTGTTTCTGAATCCTTTCAAAGATTTAAAAATCTAGTCTGCCTTAAATCCAGAACCTACCCAGTTTGTAAGCTTCTGCAGTACGGGCTTTCTCCTGTTTTTCTCTTCCTGTCTCTTTCTTTTGTGTTTTAGTAATATCTCCCCCAAAAGTTTCCAGATCCCCTTCTCCAATACTAGCATTTTCTGCTAATCTTGATTTATTCATTTTTTTTAATGCATGACAATCTCATACATGAGTTGCAGTACTAATTTTTTCTCAAAGTCCAGACTAGCATTTCTAACTAGCTTCAGGATATTTTAATCATTTACTCATTGTCATTATGGACTTACCAGCAGGCAGGTAGGTCTCTAGAGTTATCACAGCAGCAGGGAACAAAACGAAGGATCTTGCCCATAGAACTTGACTCATAGTGAGAGATGAAATCCTAACCAAACCAAAAATGTGTCAGGTGGTGATAAATGCAATTGAGAAAAGAAGATCAAAGGAGAGGAACCGAATAATGGAAAAGATAGTGACTAAATTAGGACGGATGATCCTGGTCTCTACACAACAGCAATCAGAGACCGCATGGAAGTGAAACTGCAACTTACATCTGCTTTCAGAGGTTCACCGCAGAGGGAACAGGCTTGAGATACAGGGGTCAGTGGGGACAAAAATGGTGGGGTACTGATGAAAACGCATTCTCTCCCCCCCCCCACACCCTCTTCCTCCTTTCCTTCTCCTCCCCTCCCCTTTTCTTTTCCATTGTTTTCTCATCGTCATTATAGAGAAATGATGGTACCAACATGCAGGGATAGTGATAACTCTTGAAACTTAACTCTCTCTCTCTCTTTCTCTCTCTCTGTCACACATAATTTCTCTCAACTCTTTCTACTTATCACATTCACAAGTACACTCAAAGTCCATCAGGTTCCTAAACTTTATGGATTTAAATCGCACAGGGCCATGCCAGGCGTGGTATCCATTACGACCTTGGCTTTCTAAGTTACAGGAATCATTGCAGAGTTTTGAGAAGTAAAGAGAGAAGTAGTAAGGATGGACTTAATAAATTGAATCCCACATTGGCTGATCTGTGGGGAAGTGGGTCTAAACACACAAGCATGGGTGCAGTCAGGCCTGGTAAGAGTGCGTTGTAAAACATAATGATGAAGGAAATGGTGAAAGCTTATATGAAAATGAGGGTTATTAGGAAGTGGCATTGAAAGAATCTGCTGAAGTTCTGGACTATAATGTGGGGGAAAAAGAGGGGAGTCATGCATAACTAGATCAGAGGAAGTAGAGGAATGGAGTTGTACTCACAGGAAGTAAAAGACAGGGATATACAGGTTTGGGAGAGTAAGGCAATAAAAAATGTGGCTTTAAACAGGTCAGATATGAGATATCTGATATATATCCTAAGAAAAGTTTCAAGTATTGTAGTATAGAAGCCCAGAGTTCAAAGGGGAGACTTTTATTATATTTTCCAAATATGTGATTTACAATCAAATACATCTCACTGGGTTTGGTGAGATCTTTAGAAAATAAATGCAGATACATATGAGAAATTTGGATGCAAGGACATTACTCCAGCATGGTCCAAGTTTTAAAAGTTTCAAAAGGGTAGGGAAGGGATTAGAAAGGGTAACTGAGATACATAACAGTGAGTGATTTCAGGCACTGCCATTGATGACTAAGAAGAGGCTGGAGAGTGAATTTATAAACACAGAACACACATGACTATGACGGGAAACAGAATCGATGTGAAGCTGAATTTGGGAACAGAGAGCAGAATAAGAAGTGGAAATAGAGAGTAGAAATAATTTTTGTAAAAAATGTCATGAAGGGGGTGGATACAGGGTGGTGGCTCGATATTTTCTAGAAGTGTTGTGAATCTAAGGAAAGCATTATTTGTTAAAGATGAGAAAAATTTTACAGATTCACAGATTCAACTAAAGAAGACGGGAAGCCTATGGAAGAGAGAGGGTTAGTATAGGTATCCTGTGTCCTTGGGCTCTTTGGGAAGGCTGAGGTTGCTTGCTTCAACCATTGTAGCATAACCAAAAGCGTAATAAATGTACACAGATGTAAGGGAATGACTAATTCAGTGTGGGCACAGTGTGAAAATCTCCTGCGATTACTTCTAATTTCTCAGTGAATAAGAGGATTATCATAGACAGTAGGGGAAGGAGGTTGGGAGATTTGAAACTGTAAAATAATTATCTAAAAGAAAAGCTATTGAATGTTTGTGACAGCAACAAAATAAGAAATGTCACCCCCTATGACCTAAACCCAGGAGAACACACGCGCACACGCCTGAAGCAAGTATCTTTAGACAAGAACCTTACTTCGCCGACGTTCACTTCAGTTCTGTGTTATTTGCAGAAAGTGAATGGTGACTCACTGACCAATCTCATGACACACTAGCAGGTTAAGATGTGCTGTTTGATAAAACTCATCTAGAAAGCCTTAGGAGGAAAATTTCAAAAGACATATAATAGGATTTCCGCGCAGCAAAGCAGACTACTTCAAAATGAAATGGAAAATCAGACTAATCAGTGCAAGCAAGCAGGCGCCTTCACACTGCCCTCCTCTGCTGAGTTCTCCTGCTGAAAGTGCTGCTTATTTTTAAATCTTATATTTCCCAGTAACTGATTTGAGGCACACCAGCTTTCTTTCCGTATCTTGCTTTTGTAACTGTTCTCAACCATTGATCATGATCACAAAACTTAATTTCCCCTTGAATTCTCACCAGCATCTATTTGTTTTTGTTCTGTCTCCATAATTTTAACCATAGTTCAAACATGTATTGCTTTTCTCTACATCCTAAACTTTGTTTTTCTTATGATGATAGTGGATAACCATAAAAGAGTTGTCTGAAAAGACAAATGAGTTTTTAAAAAAAGTCAACTACAATGTCATTTTTAAAATGATTCTAGTTAGACTTGTTGATATGTTTGTGTATTTCTAATCATTTTAATATCTAAGTTATTCAATATTCTCTGTAATTATTTTTATATTTTTAGACTTATGTAACCCTGTCATGTAACTCAGCTTGCTTTTAAAATAACACATTAGGAATTTATTCCCGTATCATAATGTGTTTAGCAAAATTGGATTTAGCAGCACCTGCCATAGTATCCGACATATGATGTTTTCCTGGAAATATTGTTTGGAATCTGTGTAACCACCAGGCATGCACTCTTCAGATTACACACTACAGGGAGCCTAATTTTCCAAGGACCCCAAGATGTTGTACTAAAAGTCCTCACTTTTTATGCATCCATCACTGAGTACATTGGAAATTAAGTCAATGGATATATTGGAAAGGAATTTGGGCAGGCCAGTGTCTGGGATACTGAGTTTCTTCTAGTGACTTTGGCTGGAGGTTGCTTGATAGCCCTGTACAGATTTCTGCAAAACAATGAGTTTCCATGAAACAACTCACAACACTTTTCTTTTCCTCCTTGGGGAGCAGACTGACAAGAAGCCTAACATAAGACTATCTTGCAGGTTTTAAGACCTTCCTGTAAGAGTCAATACACAAGTCCTTCTCTCATTTTCTTTTAGAGGCCTTCCAGCTCTTCCTAGCTTATGCTGTATCAATTTCTCATCATCTGTATCTCAGAGGACTCAAATTAACCATAGACCTTTATGTGGTTTTCTGGTTAAGCTGCTCATTGCTCAACATTTTGAGAATTCCTCTGTTAGAGCAGGGAAGGCTTTAGTAACCTAAGTCAAACCTCCCCATCCCTTACACCTACACACTTATTCCAAGGCCTTCTTTCCAGCCATTACATAGTTTGCTAGTTGATGTCAATCTATGTTCACTGAACACCTCCCACTCTTCTTACCCCTTCCCTCCAAAACCAAAACAGAACAAAACACCCACAAAACCTTTACCCGGCAGGATATTTTCTTCATTCTGGATTCTTTGACCTTTTCTACTGCACTGTTCTTTCCTTTCCATTCTAAATATCACAAAGTGCATTTTATGAAAGGGTTTCCCTTTGGGTTATATTAAAAGGGAGGTTATACAACCCTGTGATTAGAGTCTGATATAGAGTCTGAAATGAAACCAGCTTTTGTTATATTGTAGTTAATATTTTAAGGTGTGTGTGTGTGTGTGTGTGTGTGTGTGTGTGTGTGTGGTGTGTATCATGATTGGGAAATACTGAAACAGAAATTTGATTTTCATGTGTTTAATTAAAAGACTTCTTAGAGCCCTTAAAATATGAATCCACTGAGACTGCCCAAAACCACCACTGATACCTGATTTAGCTAACACCAAATTTGACATGTAAACTTTAAAAAAACAATCTAAGTCATCTCCATACACTGCCATTTATTGGAGCACACTGGGAAAATACAATAGTTGTCAAAATTTTGCCTGTGTGATTTTCAAAGTACTCTACATCTTCTCTTACAGTTATGTACTTATCATGTATTTTCCTGACTGAGCATTTTGCATCAGATCTTGAAGACAGGACAGATTTCTCAATTGAAAATCATGAAATTTCAGTTTAGGTTCACAGTTAGGAACAACCTTTGACAATAATAGTCGAAGAACATGATCTTGTATCTAATTTCAGTTTCTCGTTTTCCAACCTTTTCATACCATAGTATTCTGGGCTATCTCTCAGGCTGGGAAAATATTAGTATTTTGATGTTGGCAGAAAGCTGTTTTTTTAAGACCGGGCTAAGCATATTTTTCTCTACCAAACGCTGGCAAAACAGTACAAAAAGGAGGAGAAAGTAAAGACAGAGTTGAATTTTTAAGGGCAAGAAAGCAGGAGACCGTTTACCCCAGGTTTTGGGACCCGCTGGGTTATTGGAAAGGCAGCCTCTGCCTTAGTGCTTGCTCTCGCTTCCAAGGGTATGCTTGTCGAAAAGATACTCTGCTAGGCCAGCAGCTGGAGCCCCCATGGTGACTAAGTTGTGCACATGGTCACCCAATTCTTTAATAGATTTCACTTGCTCATTCAGGTAGTGGGTTTCCAGAAAGTCGCACAAATGAGGGTCACCTTTTTCTGAGGCCAGAGTGTGCAAGTCCAACAGCGACTGGTTTACATTCTTTTCCAGGAGCAGAGCACATTCCATGGCCCGCAGTCCGCTCTCCCAGTCATCCTGGTCTGGCTTCTTGATGTCCTGGAGGCAGATCCGGCCTCCGCGCTGGTTCTGTAGCCTCATCAGCTTCTCTGCATGTTCCCTCTCCTCCAGGGACTGGCGAAGGAAATACTTGGAGAAGTTGTACAAGGCCACGTCATCCCTGGAGAAGTAGTAGGCCATGGATAGGTACACGTAGGATGCGTAAAGCTCCATGTTGATCTGGCGGTTGATGGCGGCTTCCGAGTCTGGGTGAAAGTTCTGGCGCACCTTGGCAGGCCCAGCGGAGTCCTGGGAGGAGGTCACCGAGGCTAGCAGGCGTCGAGAGGAGGCTGGTAGGGAAGCTAAAGGATGCCTGGAGGCCAAGCTCCATGAGGTAGTACATCTGTGCAGCACGCGGGGCAGGGCCATCAGTGCAGGGCCGATGTGCTTGGAGAGGAACCAGAAACAGGACAGCATGACTCTTCCTGTTTGGAAGTAAGGGAAACCGAGGCCAAGCTAGCTCAGCACAAGGACTGATGCTGAGTGTCAGGTTTCAATGAGAACATGGCCTTAGCGATGACCTCTGCGTCACACGGCCCTTCTCTTCCACGACAGAGTTCTAAGAGATCGTGGCCACCACCGGTGCTGCGTAACTGTCATTTATCGTGGCAGGCATGAGTGAGGCGCTGGGCCTTTGGGAAACGGAACACAGACAGGTGTCATGTACCAAAACATGTCTAGAGAGTGTGTAGTTGGTTAGTTTACCTAAATTAAAATTGCTGTTGTAAGAATAGGCTGAGGGACTCACCAATGGGAGGACTGAGCAGTTTCTTGTCTCCACTAATCTTTTCCTAAGAACCTGGAGGCATGGAAAGGAAGGCACAATAAATCTTCATATACAAAGCTAGCTTTTATAAATGATTCCAGGTTGGTTTTTTTTTTTTTTTTTTTTTTTTTAACAAACATGAGTAGGAAACAATTACCAGTGCAATGGATGTCTTCTTACCCTTTACAGACAGTGCTTTTAAAGCACATTGTGTTTTTAAATACGAATGTATCTTCCTTGTAAAGAATTCACATTCTAGAAAAGTGGAAAGAATATGAATCCTGGCTTTAAGCTTCCTAACGTAGAGATAAATATATTTTTATAGGATCTTAAATTCTGAAAATGATCTAGTGGCTTATGGTTTTCTTTAGCCAAAAAGGGCCTTGATTTTCTGAATCCTTCTGCCTCCCACCCACAAAGAGCTGAGATTACAGGAATGTGTTGTCACTCTCCTAACTGAAAAACATGTAATCTTAAGTGAATTTTTAAAATTGTTTCAGGGTGTTAAGAAAGTGAAAATGAAGTAATAGAAAAAAAGTTTTAAAATACTCAAATTCTTTCCTTACCTAGGGATAACCGTTGTTAAAATGTGGGTGATGATTCTCAGAGATGAAGATAATAGCAAAAAAATAATTCATAGAGGCACGCATAAATACTTTAACAGCTTTATATGGGAACAATTGCCACATATTAAATTTCAGATATTTATCACAGTTTCATTTTGACATCTGTGAAACCACCAGCTAAACCCACATAATGACAAAATCTATCACCTACTTCTGTGTCCTTTTGCACTTTCTAATTCTGACTCTTCTTGCCTGGTCTTATCCCCAACACCTGCTGATCTCCTTCTCACTCTATAGGTTAGTTTGTATTTTTCTAGATGTCTATATACTATAAATATCAGTAGACACAAAACTTAGTTTCTTTCACTCAGAGTAATAAAGTCTGTTATTATAGTATAGCAATGCAATAGTTTCTTTTAATTGCTGTGTAATATTATAAAGATAGAACTCAATTTGTCTTACCTTCTGATAAACAATTTGGTTGGTTACAGTTTAGGTTATTAAAATCAAGCTGTGATTGGCATGCCTGTATAAGTCTTTGTTTGTATACATGTTTTCTCTTGGGTAAATAAATTGTACTAAAGTGGTCAGATAATATGGAGAGTCTGTATTTCACTGTTTACAAATAGCACAACTTTTGATGATATTCTCTCTTGCTTGGTGAGTTAAGGTTTCTTCTGATACTTGCTAATACTGGGCACCATCATTTACTGAAAGCTAAAATTAAAAAGAAAGTCATTGTGATAGGTGTAAATTAGTCTTTTGTTGTGTTTTTAATTTGTATCCTTGAGATAATAACACTCAGTGTTTCTCTGTGCTTCTTGGTCAATTGTCTATCTTTGATAATGTCTATGTTTAAGTGTTTTGCACATTTATATAGTAAGGCACTTTTTGCTTAGGGAGCCTTGACTTTCTACTATCTGAATCTTTGCTCCTAGCACTAGTTCTATTCAGGTCTTCTTTATACTATCCACACTTTATTTCTATATGTTCTTTTTCTTTTTTCCCACAAATCGAGTCACATGATGTTTCTAGGTCAGTGTCTTCAATTGCTAATTTATGATACTCCCGGTATGTTGAGGTAGTTAGAAAACTGAAGTAAGAGAATGTAAGAATACTTAATATAGTGCTTAATATAGACTAAACACTGGAATGTTTGCTAGCAGATATTATTGAATAGTCTTATTTAATTTTCTGGAATTCACCATTTTCTATTATTCAGTAAGCAAATATTATTGTAATTAAATACAGAATGGGGAGCCCTGTTTAGAGAACTAGAAGCATATACATGTGTTATATAATGTTGCTATCATGTATGGACAGTAGGGAATTACCTTGTTCTCTGAGAATGTCAACTTTGTAGTTTTATAGTCAGCTCGCTCCTCCCAAATGAGCACCCTAATTCGTATCATAAATAAAAGTGGGTGCTTAAAATCAAGAGGCTGGAGATCCTGAATGGTGTTTACATAGAGATCCCTCACAGATTTTCACTTTTTAGAGACTCATTTCACTTTTATTTCCTCCAAACTTCTGCAATTTGTGAGATGTAATGTCTTAATGAGAGATTATGAAAATGACTGTTTAGAGTTATAGAAATAGCAACTCATTACTGCTAGTTAATGCTTCAGGAAAACTTATGTCGTTCTTTTAACTGTTTAGCCCCAGCGCAATGAAACATATAGATAACACAAGAGCCCTAAGAAACATGTGATGCAAAGCAATCTCCAAATACCATGCATTTAGACATACCACACTAACTGGTCAGCATCTCTTTTTCCATAACAAAGATTGCCCTCTAACTAGGCAGACCTTGAAAATGTAAGGATGTGCATGGTAGGTATTATGCTTAGCTTATAGATATTTTGATTTTTAATACTTAATATAAAATCAAGTTTGTTTTAACAAGATACAGGCAGGGACCACCACATGCTGCTATTCTCCAGACACTTCTGTTTTAGATGTAATGGCCTCTTCTCTCCCTGGAGCACCTCTCAGACTTCTGTGTTTCTCTGGGGCTCCCTTTGCAGCTTCCCATTCCTTTTCTCTCATGTCGAATTCCTTCCTGGTATTCTTTTATTACTTAATGGAAACTTTCTCATTATTTAAAATGCCATTAAGTATAAGTACAAGTATTTTTAAAAGATTTTATATAACAGCATCCAGAATCAACATTTCTTTGTTCATGTCAAAACAATTTGTTAAATTGAGAATTCATTGTGTACACATTCTAGTATACAAGAATGTGTGTAAGAGTGTGTAAGCATGTTTTCATAAGTTCAGACTATGCTTTATTCTTTTGAAATTTCCCAGGCTTATTACAGTGTTTGATACTCATTAAGAATACATAAAAATAACTTTCAGTTGCCTAAATGAAGTATAATAAAAATTCATATATATTGTATCAGATTAGCTGAATATGCTTTTATAAACCATTTTGAGAGATGTCTTTACTGGAATTTAAATTCTGTGAAGTTGCACAGGAAGTCTCTGTAATTTGGTTGAGTCAGATTCTAAAGGAACACAATATTTACTTTTTCCTCTTCTATACATATATTAGCAATAAAGTATTATCATCTAAGTAGACATTCTTGGCCATTGGGAAATTGAAGACTTGAATGGAAATAGATTGTTTTGGTTAACTCCTCCTGCTTTGATTTGTGCAGTGCATAAGATCAAATTTTATATTTGTTTCTTTAAAGCATTTCATTTCAAATAGCAAAAGTTTTGAGAATTTACTCAGCCTGGAAACAGTCCTTTTCATCTGTAGAGTATAGCAGAGTCAGAAATAATGAGGAAAAGAAAAGATGAACAGCATCCGTATGCTTCTGTACTTTTGTTTTCAATAACAATAGTTTTCTGTTTTTCTCAATTTTGTTGCCAATTTTATACAATAGATTCAGCCACATAAGCAGTTTCATTAGTTATCCTGGTGTTCTCTGAAATGACATGCCAAAAGGGTTCCATGACAAATCCAAGATGGAAAGAAATCCATTGATGACTATTGCGGACACATAAACACAACCACCATCTCAAAGACAATAAGAGATCTAAACATGAGTGACCATGGCGTAGGAACACATATTTAGGTTACCCCCAAGTTCCATGTTCCAATGTAGAAGCATTTTTGTAAAGTTTTCATAGTAACAGAATAATGCTAACCATAAGTCAAGGTACTTTTCAAACACACTGGTGAAAGCCTTAACTGGATGGATACAGCCAGGTGAAAAAAGAAACCTCAGCTATCAGCTTCAGGTGCTGTCTGATGACTCAGCCTTTTGACTGTTGAAAACTACAGTTTTGTTAATACCAGAAGATTTTGTCTGTCATTCTCAGGATTTTACGTCCCAACACAGAAGTGGACACGGCAAAAGAATGACTATTTAGATGGCTAAAAACAGCCCAAGATGACTTGTGCTTATGTTTCGGACTTCTAATGTTTCAAATCCTTTACATTATGATTGTTGAAGTTCTAATCAGTTCTAATTAGCCTTGCAGAAGGTTTCAATTTGTAGTTGGGCTTCTTTCCAGGAACTTTCATTGACTATGCAATATGTCTTTGCTGTGATTGATATATTTGAGCTTTTTTTTTTTTAAATTGAAAATAATACAGAGCTTTGTTTGGGGGACAAAATGTGTTTGTTGTATATATTGCTAGTCTGAGTTTAATTACTAGAAAATGTCTCAGAGATTAGACACAGGTATGGAAGTTTTATTATTTTCTCTTGTGATCTACTCAATTGTGAAGAATTTTTTTTTCTGTGTGTGTGTGTGTGTGTGTGTGTGTGTGTGTGTGTGTGTGTGTATGTGTGTGTGTTAGATGACTTGAAAATTGAATCAGAGCCAACCTCTAAAGCACAATATATGGACACTAGAGGAAGCACAGCACACTTGATTTTATTGTTTTATATTGCTCATCTAGTATTTGGGGTGCAAATTGAGTAGCCCCTTCATTACTTTTGGATTAATTGTTGCATTCATTAAATCACCAGATTACTCTACTGGTTATCTCTGACACTCTCAGCTAAACCTTAAATAACATTGTAACTTGATGTTCTGTGAGATGTTCAAAGAGCCAATGTCTTTACGATTTACTGTGACAGGGAGCAGGGCAGTCAGCTTATCTTTGAAGCAAAACCATGAATACATGTTACTGCTTGACCTAGAGGAGTGTGAACTATCTTGTGTGCTTCTCCATGATGGCTATTGGAAATAATATATGATCCGAGATGGAAATTCAAGTCCATGAACAAGGAGCTGTGTTGATTTTTTTTTTTTTAAGTAAAGATACTGTGGTGGCTAGCCTTGTGTCTTAGGATTTTATTGCTGTGACAAGACAACATGACCACTGAAACTCTTATAAAGGAAAATATTTAATTGGGGCTGGCTTACAGTTCAGAGCTTTAGTCCATTATTGTCTTTGTGGGAAGCATAGTGGCACACATGTATACATAGCTCTGGAAGAGCCAAGAGTTCTACATCTAGATTGGCAGTCAGCAAAAAGAGAGAGATACTGGTCCTGGCTTGAACATTTGAAACCCCAAAGCCCACCCCCTGTGACACATTTCCTCTAACAAGGCCACATCTATTCCAACAAGACCACACCTCCCAATAGTGCCACTCCTTATGAGCCTGCGGGGAGGGGGGGGGGAGGCATTTTCATTCAAACCACCACACCTTGATTGTCAAGTTGACACACCTGGGAAAAGGGAACCTCAGTGCAAGAGCAGCTTTCATCAGATCAGCCTGTGAACATATCTGTGGGGTACTGTTTCGACTGGTGATTGATGTGGTAGGCCCAAGCCTGCAGTGAGAGGTGGCATACTTGGGTAGGCCTGGGTATACAAGAAAGCTGGCAAAGCAGGGCCATAGAGAATGAGGGATTAAGCAGCATTTCTCTGTGATCAATGATGTGTTCTGTTCTTGTCTCTGGTTCCTGCTTGAGTTTCTGACTTGACTTTTCTCCATGATAGGCTGTGACATGAAAATGTAAGCGAATAAGTCCTTTCCTCCCCCAAGTTGGTTTGATCAGAGTTTTATCATAGCAAAAGAAAGCTAATTAGGACAAGATACTATCTCTAGAACAATGAGTGTAATTAGCCTCTGCTTTAATCATGATTCTTTGAAGCACTGTAGAGAATAAATTTGTAAACTAAACGGTGCAGTGTACGGACAGGCAGTGCTCACTCTTTGAAGTCTGTGACAGCAACACAGTTCATTTTCTTTTCCATGCTTGCTTACACAGCAGTAAGTCTATGGCAGAGTGTTGGTAACATATGTGCTTGCTGAACAGTGCAATACAACATTGCAGTATGTTTGTGTAGCGCTTCCGCTGCTGAAATATTCGTCATGTGTAAGTTATATAAGCATGATTATATGTAATCTCAGTTTGTTTGAATTGCATAATCAAGAGATGGAAGGTAGAATTTGTTGTCTATAATTTAAGTTTTGAGACCTTTTGCACTTACAGTGACATTAAAAAGCAAATGAAACCACAATAAGTTAAGAAAAACCCAAGGAATAAAGGCAAATATTTCATCCTTAATTTTAGATAGTCATTCTCCCTTCCTTCTAAAGTAGCCATGTACCTGGTTGTGTCCTAGGTAATTTCAGTTGATTTCACAGACATGCTTTTTAAGGAGTCCTGAAGGAAGAACTCTGGACATTCATACCCATGCAAAAGGGAAAGTGAGCAAGAGTACCATAGAGAGATGTAGGCAGCCCTACTCTGTGCTTGAGTTGCAGGTTCTTTGGTTATGCACAGCACAAAAGAGGAGGAAGGTACCCTTCCCTACTTGAACAGTAAAAGATTTCCATGGAGACCTTCCGGGGAATACTAACACTGGCTTATTTCCTGTTCTCATCTCACATTGCTATTACGGTAGGAACTAATAGAAAAGAGATGACACAAACACATTAGAAGAATTATGAAAAAGGCATAATAAAATGATATTCTGAAAATGTGTGCAACGGTTCCCAGAAGAGGTAGTTTGGCACTTCTGAGCTGCTTTCAGTAGAAAAACCTGGTTGAGAGGAAGTTATTCAGAGGATCATCACCTAGAGAGAAGCTAAGATATCAGATAAAAGCCAATTTCAGGAGACTTTGAAAATACTCTAGAAGGATATTCCTTCCATTCTTTCCTTCTTGTCCCAATTTTTGGCCTTTCCTTGGATTGCTTGCTAGGGAACACTCAGGCCAAGCCTCAAAATTTGAGAATTTTGTTGATGTTTTAAAGCAGATCCACTGTCTAACCTTCCCTGCCTGTTTCCTCAGGGATTGGTCTAAATGAGTTACAACCATGAACACCATACCTTTTGGACTTCTATTGGACTCAGCCTGAGTGTACCCTAGCAAGTGATCCATGCAAAGGATGAAATCTAGATAAGAAGGAGAGGATGGAAAGAATCTCCTTCTAGAGTATTTTCAAAGTTTCCTGTATACACAAAATTATCAAAGAATTAAAAATATGATTTGAAAAAGGGGGAGGGGTTAAAATGACAAAGATATACCAGATACAATCTCCTAGAGCATTTTAGTAGAAATTGTAGTCACTTAAAATTATTGGCTATTAGAAATAACCTAACTAACTTTATAGGAGTAAAGGAGTAGCACTATAAGAGAAAAAATATATATCAATCAATCAGGCTCTCCAAAGCTCTTCTAATCTTCTGTTCACAGAGCAGCCAATGATTATAGAGTGACAGAAAAAAGGATAAACTGCAAATGATATGGTGAAAGGTAAAAGAAAGCTGACTTTAGTCCCTGTGCATTTTCAATACAGGGACAGAACCATATTTGGTCACAGAAACTCAGCCTTACTGGTAAGCAAGGTGGGCCCCTTCAGGGGCAGACTCCTGTGCTAGTGAACCTTTAAAGTACCCTTTCCTTTCTTTCCAGTGAAAGCTTTATGGAGCTAGCTGAGTATTCCCAAAGGCATTTCTGTCCATTACTTTAATTTTTTACATATGAGCTACATGACTTCAAGCTAAGCAGATCCAAGGAAAAACAGTGTCTGCTGTCTACTCTTACTGAATTGATACCTTAAACTGAACATGATCAGGAATGCACTCCTTTGCTAAACAGGTTTAGGAATGGGCTGAGCCCAGTAGGAATATGCATATGCATAGGCTTCCTAGGTAAAATGCCTAGGTAAAATGCTCAGGAAGAGCTTGGCGTTGGAAATGGTTCCAGTGCACTCCTTGCCTGCCAAAGGTAAGAAAGTCTTTTCTCCACTCTTTTGCTCTTGGCTGGTCTTACTCTGGCTTTGCATTCAAGATTTGAAACCTTTGAATGCAGATCTGCCTTAATATCTAAAAATAATGGCTATGGTCTTAAAAGTTGGAGTGTGAAAATTACATGTGGGAATACAAGCAGCTCTGGAAACTTTCATCTGGAGGAAAAGGAAGCATATAGTCTACATTTCTGTAGAGTTGTGTAGCCATTTCCTCTGAGGTTGAAACATTTGGTCCTGCAAGGAAACTTCTTAAGCCAGAAGGTAAAAAATTGAAAACAGGTTCAGAAAATCTGGAAACCTGACAAGATTCACTACTCACCCCTCCCTCAGTAAGCAATAAAGGCAGCCTCGGATCATTTTAAGGCAAGCAAAACCTCAAACAAGACTCTCAGAAGAACCAAGCTGCAGAGAAGACTCTGTGACCAGACCAACTGCTGGGAAGAGGCTTAGACCGCCTAAAGCACCTGAAAAGGACATTCTCCACCATGTCGAGCTACTTGCAGACTGTGCAGTGTGCTTGAGGTTTTCAGTATGTTTTGTGAGCTGCCACCCATGCTGGGTAGGCTTTGGTGATGCAGCTGGCTTTGAATCATTTCTGCTCCTATAAGTAATCCCTCACCTGTGTTGTTGTGAGTAACCCTTACTGGGTGAACTCCTTGGTTCACCAAATTGAAATTTGGTGGTATCTATATGTTGGTCTGTCGTGAGCTCTCTATCTGGGGTGTTGCATCTCCGCAGGAAAAGTTTTGTTATTCAACAGGATTTGGGTCCATTATGGACAACACATGAATCATACCTCAGAGAAAAATGGATTTGGAGTTGGTAGAAGATTCTAAAGTCCTCTTTTTTAGAGTTAAAGAACTCCATAGCATACATTTTCTTGCTTGCTGTAATTTATGGTACCATCAGATTTTATGTTATGAGGAAATGCATAAATGTATGTGTGCTAGGGATAGTATCTTAGTGCTAGTCCTCTGCAAGGATGCTACTTTCATAGAAAGTATGATTTCTCGTTGTTGGCCAAGTGACAGTATAAGGTTCTTTCATGGATTTTTTTCAGCTAGACTTACATACACAGCCGATGGTTCATGAGTATAAGTATATTTTCTGCATTTCAGGTGTTTCTTAGATCTTTCAATATAACCTCATCAGTAAATATGAAAGTCTTTTTACTTTGTTTCAGGAACCAAGATAGATTTTATGTCATTGTATTATTTTGATAATGGCTTAGTGTTTAATCTCATTTATATAAAACATTTGCACTATGAAATAAGTTGTAATGATTCATTTAAGCACAAACACCATTTTTCCCCCCAGTGGCCATAAGGAGAGAAAGTGATAGTCCCTACATGCTCTGTGTGTTATACTACACAATGCTTCCTGGGCCTATTCTCTTAGAGTTGTTATAAAACAGGGCTCAGTAGAATTAGTGTGTAGATATTTATTCTTTATAAACTGCAGAGACTATATCCAAAATACCTACAGCTTTATAGAATCTGAATGGAATAGAAAAATGTAAGAGGAATAGTTTAAATGTTAAATACCATGGCAGCGCTACCTTGATTGATGAGAATTATGATAGAGAAATCTAGAACCACAAAGGACTCCTGGGCTTGGCTACTTCATGTCTCTTGGTTTACAAATAGAGAAAACTGTTAGAGAGCAGTGGCAGGGCTATATGTTTTGTTGGTAGTGAAACTGTTTCAGGATACTATTCTTTTAGTGCGCTTACTCACTATATGATGTATTTTCCCCCAGCAACAATCTGTACATTTTAATACAGAGAACCAATAATGGGCTTACTGCATAACTTTTCCTAGAGAGATGTGAACTAATGTTTATCCACCTCAGATAGGGCACTAACAAAAGACAAACAAGGATTTCACCCAAGCCCAACTTGGTGATAAAATGAACTAATTTATAGGAACATGGCTGAGGGATTACTCACAGGAGTAGAGGAGACTCATAATGGTTGTATCATTGAAAAGGCTCACCTCATTATTTGAAAAACTTCATGAAGACTGCATCATGGCATTCCCCTTCTGTTAACCTTCCACCTCTTGGATTTCTCTAACATCTCTCAAAGACACAGTAATTAAGGGGGCAAAAGAGAATAATGGCTGGAATCCCACTTGAGTTTTCTATGACCTTGCCTTCTCCCTCTAGTGGGTACTGGTAATAGCTTCATAGCCATCACCATAGACCCTAGCTGTCTCTACATTCTTCTTATTCCATTGCTGTCACTATTTGCTAAATTCATCTCTGGTGCATAATGGCAATGGAGTTATGTTATGCCTGGGGGAAAAAAGGTTCACTATGACAAGTGTTCTCCTGATACAAAGGCAGGCTATTATTCTTTTCTATCACTGTTAAACACAGTTAAAAAAACCTGTTGTCAATACAAAGTCATGCACTTCCAGAACTTTGCTGATTGAATTCTGAGATGATAAGGTGGACTCTATTGTTACGGAAAACAACAACAAAAAAAGCGATCAGTCACTTTTACTCATTAATGGTGTGATCAGCTGTGCCATCCTAAAGTTTCTGCAAGGCTGATTGACCAATGCGAGCCTCTGATGTCATGGACTGCAGAAGTTGCAGATCTGGGACCAAGTTATCTTGTTCTTGTTTAGGCTCCTTAATAGCCATTTATTGTCCACCTCTGTGCATGTCCTAGCATACACATCTGTCCTTGTGACTATCAGGAACAACTTCAAAGATGCTAACAGATCACTAGCTTCCATTAATCCAGAGACTAAGAATGTCACCACGTAGCATTTAGGACCTGTAACAGATATTTCTCTACTTTGCTGTCACCTATCCTTTGGATGCCCTTCCCAACATTTTTAAAAGGTGTCTTAATTTATGACTTCTTTTGAACAGTTACTACAAAAACTTCTTGTAACTAAGTTGAAACATGGTATTTGAGTTAACCTGAATCCTTAATTCCTGATATGTGGTCACTCATATTTAAACTTTAAGATAAACTATTATTCCCTTAGAGATGAGAGCTATATTTTTGCATTCACAGTAGTATTTACAATAGCTAATTCTAGAGAGCTGGTGGGACATCCAGTTGGTAAAGTGCTTGCTGTGCAAACAGAAGACCTGAGTTCAGATGCCTAGAATCACATAAATAGCAAAGTGTGGTGGCACACATATCTAATCCCAGCAGAGAGGAGGGTGACTGAGACAGGCAGATCCTTGGAGCTCAAAGGCTGTTTAACCATGCCAAATTGATGAGCTCCATGTTCATTGAGATACTTTGTCCCAAAAATATAAAATAGAGAACAATAAAAACAGATATACCATATCAATCTCTGCCCTAGACATGCAGATGTACACCTATATATACAAATGGACATGTATAACATATGCACATGCATATATCCACCGACACACAAATGTTCTGTATTTAGAATAGAGAACTACTCAATTAATTGGAGCAAATTAACACAATCTAATGTCCATCATGTCTTAGACTATTATGTGAATACAGTGAGAATCTATAAAGGAAAAGGAAAGCAGTTGAGATAGTCATTGTTTCTCCATAGTCAGGAAGGATATGAGTCCATGATAGATTATAAACTATACATAGCCTGAGGCCAGGATAGGGAAGTGACACCCTACAAAATGAGCAAAGTAAGTTGGAATGGAAAATAGACAAAAGTGACTATGATGTGACCACTCTTTTGATTGCAAAAGTAATACACTATCTCCTCTCCAATTGTAAACAGAAGGCATGCAAAGGATGTGTATGAACCCTTACTGCCTAGTGCCTGTGAGGCACTAAAGAAGTAACCAGTCTCAGTGAAGTTTTCCCCAGTCCCTATCCCCAGTCCCACTATGAGAATCATAAAAGTCCACTGAGTGGGACTGCATGTTTATATTCTTCTCTCAGAATCACTCCTGGGCTTGAGTCTTCTGTCTGATCTTCCCTTAATAAATCTGCAACTTGTCTGCTCACTCCTTGTACAGGTTCCTCTTTTCTTCTTGTGGGGAGGAAGCAAACTCAGGAAACTATTGGTTCCAGATGGTATTGGTAGCTCTTAATTGTCTGACATCTAGTTCCTTGAACTAAGCTCACCTTCATCACTATTTACAAAGGTACTGTCGAAAATCTATTACTGGGATTTCATCATGCCTCTCCACTTCCCTCTGCTCACAAATTCTCTTTCAAAAGAATTGAATAGAATTAAGAGTAGATGATCTTAGATCATAGTTGAGATCTGGCTGTGCTTTGGCCTAAGTTACTCCATACTATGCAAACAGTGTGTGTCTTCAAACTATGGCTTGCCCAGAAAGAATCCATTTTATAAGCAGCTTTTGGTTCCATTTTCAATATGGAGCATGACTCTGCACCTGAGTAGACATTGAATGACTCTGTTTGGTATCGCTCATGTGGCATGGATTGATAAATCACTTATCCATCAGGCCAGAAAAGGTATCACCATATAATTTACCAAGGTGAGTTGGAACTTCAGGGGCATATGGAATTAATTGTATCAGAAAAGTAAGAACTGAGAACTTATTGGTGACACACAAGACCAAGGACCCATAACACTGGTCCTATCTGACTGGACCCAAGGGCTGCAAGGGAAATGCCTATAAACTCTCTATGGAATTTGTCTCAGCCCAGTCTTTGTTGCTGACATAGCCCACTTGGATTGACATCTGCTCGTCTCATGCTCACCTAGCTGGACCTTCTCTCCACCTGTCCACTCATTCATTTGTGGAGACCGTGTTTCTCTGACCTTGTAGCTTACAACAGCTGCTGCCCTGCAAAGGCTGTTGTTGTTTGTCTATCTCACTTTCCACAAACTCCTTTGAATTTCTACCAGTTTCTCTTTTTTTCTGGCTTCTTCAACCTCTTGAACTTCTGCAAGCTCTTAGCCCTTTATAGTCACTCTATTTGATACAGATATTGATATATAGATATATATATATAGATATAGGTAAATATAGAGATAAACAGTACAGATAGATGATATGGATATTGGTTTATTGTGTAATCTGAGAGTCGATACTGGTAATTAAGGTGGAAATAAAGAGGTCCATTCTTGCTTAGGACAGGGCTATCAAAGAACATGGAGTGTCTGTCATTTTGCTGCCACTGAAGCCACAGTACTTCATAAATTTAACATTGTTCACTAAATTCAGACATGGTGCAGACACAAATGAGTTTGTTTCTAACACAGTACACTCATGAAATGTAGAAGGCATACAGGCAGAGTCTGTTATGGGGTAATGTGGAACATCCTTAAGGGTGAGAGTGCTGGCCTGAGGGATCATTGCAGACAAAACCGTTGTCAAGGAGTCAGAGTAGACAATAGATAGAGAGACCACTGTAGTCAACTGCATTTTAAAACAGGTTTTAACTATTACTAACATCTCTGGAGCAGGTAAGTTTCCTAAGAGGTACTTTCGTGCTGAAGCCCATTTGGGTTGATGTTCACAGAAATGATATTATGATATTATGATATATAACAGAGAATGATATTAAAGTCTCCTCCTAGAGAGGAATCTTGTGTCCTCGTGGGCACTTCAGAATGCCATGTTTCTATTCAGGGTCAGAGATACAACTCAGGTTTCATTCTTTTGACCATAACTCATGTAACAGAGCAGTTTAAAAGAAGATAGAAGATAGTATAAAATGAATTCATAAACATAGTCATGCTTTACCAGGAGGAAATAGCTTTTTTTTGAAGGGTTTCAGCAATGGCCAAGAACTTCATCTTTGCCCTTTGTCTATTCTGTACCCATCCTTACACATGTAAAGGAGAGGCAATTGTGATGTTTGCTTCTGCTTTTTACACAGATTTTTCAAATCTGAAGAAATGCGGTTGTCATATGTTCTTCTTCCTTTATGAGTCACTGCTTCTAATATTTTTATTTAGTTTGTTAACAGGACAAAAGGCATTGGGGCTGAAGCTGATTTTCATTTTTTAAGCTTTATTTTTAAGTATGTGTCTTTATGTGGGTAGGCATTTGAGTGTGGATACCACCATAGACCAAAAGAAGGCATCAGATCCCTTGGAGCTAGAGTTACAAGTGGTTGTAAACTTCCTGACATGGGTCTTAGGAATCGAATTCCAAGTCAACTGGAAGAACACTGTTAACTGCTGAACCATCTCTCCAGCAGGGAAACTGATTTTCAAGGAAAAGATAGATCAAGCTTCTACCTACAGCCCCATGAAATCTCTGGGATCTTTCTCTTTTGGAATATGAGAAACCATCCTCCCTCCCTCTCCTTTGCCTCTTTCTTTTCTTCTGCCTTTTATTGGATGATCCCTTCCTTCCCCTCTTCTCCTATCTCTTATTCCTTTTATCTGTCTATCTATCTATCTATCTATCTATCTATCTATCTATCTATCTATCTATCTTCTATTTTTGAGATGTCTTTAACCTATTATTCCAAGATTGGACTTGAATAAAACAGTTTTCTCCCCTAATCTCAGCCTCTAGTTCGTTTAATAGAAGCACTGGGCAATAAATAGGACCTCAAGAGTCTCATAATAACTCTAATCCTGCAGTTTCATTTCCTGGTTTTACAGGCTGCTGATTATGAGGGAGAAACCCATTCTCAGTGACCATCAAATTTGCTGCTATTTAACTAGCAACCTAGCAAAACCCATTCTTTAGCAGGCTCACCTTGAGAAATCTTCATCTAGAAAAAAGCATCAAAGAAAAATTTATAAAGATGTACCTTATCTTTATTTCTGTGTCATACATAAAAATTAAGAATGAAGCAGGGTGGGAAAGTGATGGATTAGAGGAGAGTTGTACAAACACATACAGTTTTTAAAAGAATAAAATAATTCTTGTAGAGACAAAAGCCCCTAAATGAAAAGACAAAAACAAAAACAAATCATTCACTCTCTTACAATCAGACCATGGGTGTTTGGAGCCTGACCCAATAACCTGTGATGCCATGAGAGTCTGATTCCTAACGGTTCCCAAAGACAAGTCTCAGGATGGACAAATGGTTTTATCCAGTTTATCATTTGGTGTTACATTAAGATACCTACCTCTGACTACTTAGATATTGACATAGGAAATGTAGGTTATCACTGAGTTTGACATGGGCCTTTCATCTTGTTTCATGTGTGCTTAGCTTTTGGACTAGGGTCCTGGAAAATTCAACAGTCATTGAAGCTTCTGGAGCCTCCAAGCTTTTGCCTTGTGAATTTTGAGTTTCAGGGAGGAGATATTATAACTTCATAGATGGGAGCTTTAGAGAGAGAAAGAGAGGACTGAGCTGCCATATAGCAGGAATGGCTTCCCAGGAATAGGATACCATAGAGTTTCTAGTCTATGGGTCTTTTAAAATAACTTATGCCATGGAACATTAGGGGAGGGATGAACAGGTCCATCCAGTTGGCCCAACAAGGAGGTTCCCAGGTGCCTCTTCTTAGTTTCAATCACATCCTTATATATAGCTTAAGGGTAAGAAGTAACAAGAAATCAGGAATGAGAACTCTTTTCTGTTGTTCCTGGCGCCATTGAGGGTATTCTCTGAACTGCTACTTTGGAGTCCCTGCTGTACTTAATAGGTTTCTATCTCTTGTTCTCATCAATATCCTACATAAATGGCCAAGGATACAAGGCCAGGCAATTTCTTTTAACTGCTGTAAAAGGACCCTGGGCTTCCTCAGAGGGGTGCTTCTTTCTCAGAATTTTCCTACAGTGTTTCTTTCTCTTCTACATTTCTTAAAAATATTTTCTATTTTATGTGTATGAGTTTGCCTGCATATATGTATCTGTACCATGAGTGTATCTGCTACCCATGGAGGTGAAGAGGCATCATATCCCCTGACATTAGAGTTACAGAGGCTGTGAGCTGTCATGTGAGTGATGGGAATTGAACTCAGGTCCTCTGAAAGAGTACAAACTGTTGATCCATCTGCCCAACTCTTCTTTTATAGCATACATTATTTATTAGAATTTTTTTTATCAATTCTTGTCTGCTAAATACTTTTACTCCTTTATCTTGAGGTAATTATGAGGACAGCAGGTCTCTTTATGTTAATAAAATGAAATAGCCATAAATGTTCTCAATGTGAAAAAAACAGTAGTGTGTGTTCCTATTTCTGGAAAGAACAAAAGGTTAGATATATAAATACACAAAACAGAGAAAATACAACTGAGTCAAGGTAGCATAGCATCCAAAGAGACTGTCACAGAGCATGGCAATCTCTGATTATCAAATCTGGATTGATTGGGACAGGAACATGCATGTTCACTTTTTATATTGTAACTTAGAAGATAGCATGATCAAGAATGATGTAACTAACCTCTTTTATCAGTATCTTTAAAAATCAAAACTACAAAAAGTTACTCTAAGAGACCTCATACTCACAGGTGGAAGGGAGTCAGTCTTCAAACCGAAGCTAGTGGCTGTAGTCATCTGTAGAGAAAGAAGCTGAAGAGGTGGCACAGTAGAAGTGTGGGCACTTCAAAAGCTTGAGGGATGAATTGAGACCACTATGTGTACTAGGAAATATTGGCAAATAATTAAGTAGAATAAATGAACCAATTCAAACAAGTGGGCCTACTGAAAAAGATGATAGTTGTAATAATTAGAATCTAAGGCTAGTGTATGCTCACAGGTATTGTAGTCATTTTGATGTAAAACTACATTTAAAAATCTTATTCATATTTTATTACCGCACGCTAGCAAAGATATTTTCCATTAACTTTACTATTAACTTGGTCCCTGTAGATGTGACTTGTAATGTAATGATGAAAATATAGATTTTATTTACACCTACTGTTTTTTTCTGGGGTAAAAATAATACAAATTTCAGTTCAATAATGTTTATAATAGCTCCTTGCTGCCTTTGAGCATGAATACATTTTTGTTGAAAACTATGCAATGAATTTTAATAAATGAGAGTTTTGTGGTTCATTTAATTATAAGCCCAAAGCAAAACCGTGAATGTGTCTTGCTGATATAGAAAATAGTGTTATCAAACCTTTCATTCACCAAATTGATGATATTCACTCAAGCATGCCTCCTGGAAAGAGCACTAAAAAAAATGAATTATGGAGACATTTTGAGATGGTCTTGTAGGGTGTTACCCATTAAATATCTGTATCACTACAAAGTTTTAACTTACTTTTTTACCCAGTTGATTTTTCAAAAATCTAACTTTTCCTTCTCCTTAGAAGTGGAATTTTACTGCTTTATCTTTCATAAGTGCCAATAAGGAACATGTTATTCACAGCTCAAGGCTTTCTCTCCATAGAATTATTCCTGTATTTGTAAACAATACAGAAGGTAGACACTAGAATGAGTATATTATGAAGTATGTTATTGAGGTGGTCTGTTTCTCTCGTTTTCTCTGACCTATAAAGTATTTACCCAAGATAAAACCAAACACAAAGATTGCTTGAAAGCTTATTAGTTTCTAACTTATAATCGAGTTCATGGCTCTGAGATTTTCTAGATTATTATCCTTGATTTCCTGATTTCTCCAGGAAATATAGACCTTAATTTTCTAATGTTGACTATTTTATTGAATGCTACTTGTCCTTGTTCTTTTGTGATACTGTGAAGATAATCGAAGAATGAGTAATATGAGAAACATGTCCATGCTGTAGTCCAGAAGTTAAGCATAAAGGTGACAGCATTTGGCACCAGCTTTCTTCCTGCATCAGAAGGTAGAATGGGAACTCTTGTAAGGTTAACCTCATTTGTTAGCTTGATGAGGTATAGAATCACCTGGGAGATTCACTTCAGGGTATGGCTGTCAGGGATTATGTAGGGCTGTATGAAAAGGAGAGAGTAGGCTGAGTGTGAGCCTTCATCACACTCTGCTTCCTGACTGTAGATTCGATGGGACCAGCTGCCTCAAGCCCCTGTAGCCTTGATTTTTCTTACTTACTGTGAGAACAAATAGCCATTTTCCTTTAAGTTTTCTTTTTAGTCAGAGTATTTTATCTAGCAACAAGGAATGTGGCTAATACAGCTATCAAGAGGAGGAGAATTCATCTCATAAAAGTGGTATTAGTTCATTCATAAGAATTGGGATTCAGTGGTTAAAAACTTCTTAAAAGGCCTGCCAGATAATGCAACCAAAAGAACAATGCAATTTCATCAATAATTTAGGAGAGTTCACATGTTAAAATCATTTTACTATGATCTTAGATCCTGGATTCATGTCCCATTAATTCTGTCCCAATAGATCACAGTGTTGTAACTCATTTTAAACATAAACTTAAAAGTCCAAAGTATCATCTGAACTAGATTGGGTGAGACTCAGCACAGACTTATCCTGAGTCAAATTCCCCTGGTTGTAAGTCTGTGAAATTCAAACAAATCATACTCTACTAAAATAGTGTGGTGGTTGTTGTAGTTTCATTTCTTGTTGCTTTGATTAAAAAAAAAAAAACTCATATAAGCAGAGTAAGGGGAAAAAAGTACATTCTGCAGCTTGAAACAGCTATCCACACTCACTGTCAAGAGCAGAGAGAGAATGAATACATGCATGCTGGTGCTTGGCTCATAGACTTTTATACAGTCCAGGATCCAAACCCAGAGAATGATGCTGCTCACAATCATCTTTCCCTACATCAATTAATATAACCAAGACAATTTCTCACAGTCATACCTACGAACCAACCCAATCATGATACTCTCTCATTGAGACTGTCTTCCCAGATGATTTTAGATTGTGTCAAACTGAAAAAACCAACCAACCAGAGGAATAAGGCAGTGTATATACATATCTGCTTATGGGAACCAACCTTTAATTCAGCACATGCAAACTGAATTAGCCAGATGTCACAGTGACACAGACTATTTGGACTGATTATAAATGTATAAAACCAGTATTAAGAAAAAGTCACATAAAGTTGTATTTCTAAACAGCGTTAATACATGTGTGTGAAAGCATCCAACCCTGGCCACCTGACATTCACATCCTTGTGTAATCTCCTGCCTGGAGCATGAACTAGACTTTCTGGCTGCTCACAGACAAAAGCTTGGAAAGGTTATGGAATGTCACTTAGAAGGATAGAGATAAAGGAACTCTGATTCTATTTTGTGTCTAGCTCCTTCTTGGATCATTTACTATGAGGAGAAAACTGGTTGCTGTGTCATGAGGCTTACCTGTGGAGAAGACCAGGTAAGTGAGCTTGAATTCAGATCTCCAAAAGCTTGCCAACTCCCACATACCTCCTTGACAGTACCTCCTCCTTCACCCAGTCTAATGAGAACACAGCCCCAGGTGACGGTTTGACAGCATTTCTACGACATTCTGAGCCAGAGCCACCAACCTAGACAATATCTTTAATCCTCATCCACAGAAGTTGGGAGAGAATATTTTTTTCTGTTAATTTCATTACATAGTGATATTTTTTAAAATATATCTATATCAATATACATTTATAGATATAATTTTCAAATGCTTTCATACCAAGGACAACATGAATTTGAGCAACTTCTACGTAGCATTTGAGTTTACACTGCATGCTATTATCATCTTGGAAAGAAATGATGTAATATATTTGAAAAGGATAGAAGTGTCATATTTTATAACATAGCTGAATCCTAAATTTCTGGCAGTATTTACATTCAAGATAGGAAAATTGAAATAAAAATCATAGATGATGAGTTAATTCCATTTACTTTAGAAGAATCTTCCACACTCTTTGATCTGTATCATCTGTAGATATCTCCCTAATTAAAATTAATTTTGTATAGCTATTTTGAGCATAAAATTACATGTGCCTTAGTATACCAGTGTGCTTCGGTATATAAATTCTAAATGAGAACTGTTTGTCACTTATAACTTGCTTCAGTAGATACATACCTGTTATTTCTAAAGGTAAATACATCATCAGATAAGGATATATTTCTAAGTACATTTTACTTAGGTTTCATTTACAAATAAATGAACATTTATACAGGTTCACTCTGTCCCCAAACAAAACAGTACAGAAAATAATGCATTCCTAATGCTTGTGTTTGTCACTATGCACAGTTATGACAAGTGATTATGATCATCTCCATGGGGGACCTTGCAGCATATTTCACAGTAAAATTCCTATTATAATATTGTTCATATTAGGGCAACACCTAGTAGCTCTATGAAAAAATAGTCTCTATGTTCGAACCTTCATCAGTAATATAAAATAAAAGAAATTTTACTTAATATGGGAAAAATAGTGACATGCGTACACTTGCCACCTTTCTCCAATTTCTGGAAATAGATTAATCTAAGTCTTGGATCATAAGTAATAGTGTTTTTGATGATTTATCTGTACAAAGAAGCCACCCTCACTTTACCATACTATAGACCCCCCTTTTTTGTCTCTGTCGGTATTGTTTAGTTATATATTAGTAGCTAAAGCTGATGCCCAATTTTATTTTTAGATTTGGAGAAATTAAATACCTTTGATTATAAAAGATATGGGCTATTTGGGATAAAGGGTAGCGCAAACTAGAGTGACTGATTTTTATGGTTAAAGCCTGCCACAAATTCCTGTAGTGCATGGTAGGTTAGTAGTTAGTATTTGAACCTGAGAGTCTTTGGAAATTGTCTCAAGAGTTACTGCTTTTTCATGACTCTCATATAGTAGCATTTGTTGCAAGTCACATCAACACCTCTATCATTTCCTTATCTCCTTTCGTTTCATTTTTTTTTTTCACAGCATCAGGTAAAATTTCTTACCATCAGTTCAGTGCTATTATGATTTTTAGTTTGCAACAAAGCATTGAAATGTCAGGCCTAATGAGCAACGGGAAGCGTCCTGCAGAGTGTGAGTCTTGCACTCCTTTGGAGAAGCCTTTCCTAACCAGGCTAATCAGGCTTGCTGTGTTGCCAGAGGATCCTCTTCCTGTTCTTCAGGATGATGGAAGACTCTGAAAAACAATCTTAATCTTCCTCTCTCCTTGCACACTGACTTACCTGGAAAAGGTCACAAGAAATGGCTTTGGAAAACAAACAAATAAATAAATGCCTACATTTCTTTATGTAACATGAAATTATATATAATAGTTAAAATAACCCAACTTCATCTTTCAGAACTATTAGCTGCTTTCCTCCCTAGCCATCCAGTGGATGGTGTACATTTTCTGAAGCAGAATGGGGAGAATAGTGAGATATCAAAGCCATGGCTTTGGCAGACATGGGTAGGAAGAACTTAGGCACTGTTTTAAAAATAGTACATAAAACCTGTCGTATTTTATCATTTTACTAAGACACAATTTGCTTGTGTGTAGGGGTGCTAGAGGTGAGAGGTGAGTCACTGTCTTCTCAGTGAGTTTCATTAGCTTTAATATCTTCAGTTAAAGGTCCATCAACCTTATGCAATGTGGTATTGATTCTGAAGTGTTATAGTATTATATAGCGTTGTGAGGGAAGTATAGAGTTCTTCACATTAGTTTCTTGAGAATATGGAAGGCTACAGCCAAAAGTCCAGGTTTCTAGATATCCCCTGAGACCAACACACCACCCTTTACAATTGGACATCTCATGTTTATAGAATTCAAGGGAGAGAATAGGTCTTTGTTACTGCGCACTCACTTTAGAGGGCTTCACAGAAACTTGGGCAAGTTTCTGTGGACAAGGCTAGTTTCTTGACTGAAGGTCTTTAGAGAGTAAGCTTTCATAGCTCTCTGGATACCTTATTATTAGAGTGTTCCTAATGAGAGAGAAGAAAGTGATTTGTTAATGGCTAAAGCTTTAAATGGAAAGAAATTGAACCAATTTATGGTCTTATTTTATACATTAGGCTCTACCTAGGTGACCTTTTTCTAGCATTAATACAATCATCGAAGATCATGGTAAACAGGTCATATGCCTACTCCTTGGTGTCCTCAGGAGATTAGGCCCTCTTTTTAAGCCAAAACTATAGATGCTTATTTATCATCAGTAACACAGAACAAGTAAATGATATATGAATGGTCCTTATAGTGTACTTTGTAGGGTATAATAAAGAAAGAGACTGCACACAAACAC
Source organism: Cricetomys ansorgei (assembly GCA_026225945.1). NCBI lineage: Eukaryota > Metazoa > Chordata > Mammalia > Rodentia > Nesomyidae > Cricetomys > Cricetomys ansorgei. The sequence goes on from JAMJFZ010000242.1 coordinate 9,295,160, forward strand.
TATTTTTGTTTGGTTGTCTTTACAGACTTAGGAGCCTTGGATGCAGATGTCAGGTTGCTTATTGTTTTCTGTAGATAGTACAAACAGTTTCTTCTTCAATTTTTTTTTTGTAAGTATATCCTTTAGGGTATCTTTTGGTGGCTCCCTAGGAGGCAATGCCAGTGACAATTTACAGAAGCCTCATAATAACGTTTAGAGAGGTAATGTTTTCTGCATACACCTTGGAAAGAAAACAATCAAAAAACAAGTATGGCAATCTAGTCATTGTGTCGTGTTGATGATCCAAGAAAATACTGACATCCTCTAGATTCCTTACTTTTATTATTATCCTTACTTACTATTCCTTACTTTTCATTTTATAGTTATAGAAGCCAAATACATTAAAGAACTAACAAAAGAAGAAAAAGAATATAAGGATGACATTTAGCCACAATAAGATTTTTAAAAAATATGCATGAAATGGACCATCACAATGGGGAAAATAGCATTCCTCATCACAGATGACAGTTGGTAATGGTAAAGTCGTGAATTTGCTCCTTAAAGGGCAGGCTGCTTAAAAATATAAAAAGGAATGGAAAGGCCAGGAAATAAAGTATTCAATATTTTAGTCCATGGACTAATAACTTTTTCTTGCGAATACTGATTGTGCAGTACTGGCTTTCGACTTTTCTCAGGAAGAAGCAGCAGTTCTTCTGAAAATAGAAGAATTGATAACAGTTTGTTAACTGATAGCAGTTTCTTCTTAAAAAAATATTTTTACCTTTAGCTTTGTGTGTGTGTGTGTGTGTGTTTGTGTGTGTGTGTATCCGAGCATGCCAGTGTGGTAGCCAGAAGCATGGGTCCCTTCACAGCTGGAGTTATAGGCAGTTGTGAGTGGCCTTATATGGGTGCTGGGAACCAAGCTCAGGCAGCAAACACTCTTAGCTTTTGAGTAAATGCTCCAGGCACAGCTGCTTCTTCCTGAGACGAGCGAGATCGCTCTGTACAAACAGAAGGATTACGATTACCCCAGATGCTTTGTGAATGACAAGCTAATTAGAATTGTGCTTTCATTTGATCATGAGTTTTAAGTGGTTTCCTCATCCAATCTGTCTTTTATTTTTTTCAAATTAATTTTTATTTTATATACATTTGGGTGTTTTGCCCATTTGTCTATGCTTGTATACCGTGTGTATACCTGGTGCCTCTGGAGGCCAGAACAGGGTGGAAATTCCCTGCAAATGGAGTTAGAGATAATTGTGACCCACCATGTGCTACTGAGAATTGAACCTAGGTCTGCAAGGGCATCAAGTACTTCTAAGTGCTGATCCATTTCCCTAGACACACTAGCTACTCCTTAGAAATTGATTCAAAGGAACTTTATATCACCTTCACAGAAAGCAGAGGATGTACTTACATTTTGCAAGGGAATCTACCTCCAGATCTGTGCCTGGCACAACAAGATTCATGTTTCATGGATCTCATAAACCATAGAAAGCAGAGGACAGTTTCTAAATTTTCCTGTCATTTTCTGTTAATGGTCCATTGGGAAGTGTACCAGGCCTGTCTCTGTGGCTCCTCTTTTCTTAGTAACAACTTGGTTATGTTAAGTACACATACCACAGGCCAAGAGAGGAATATAAATCAAATTGACAACAACTGATTCAAAAATCATAAATCAGTTTGATAAAAGTTGAATTTTAAAAATGTCTGAATGCCAAAACTGTGAATCTTTGAAAGTGTTTAATGTTTGGATACTGGACATCATTGGAGAAGATTTTTACAGCTTGAATGACATGCCAAAAACTCACCTGCATTGCTAGGAAAGTTAAGTACCATTAAAAAAAAAAACTCTACACATTTTTCCTTAAAAATTGCTCCTGACAGCAGTTGCAGTGACTTCTTTTTACAGTGCTTTCAAGAATGAATTCAGGACAGTAGGTAGATATCATTAACAAAAAGTTCTACTCATTTCATTTTAAATGTTTTTAGTGATCTTAAGAGTTCTTATTTGCCAATGTTTATATATATATATATATATATATATATATATATATATATATATATATGTGTGTGTGTGTGTATATTTATGTATTTATAAACATATATATATTTCATATCACATTTTACACAGATGTATAATTATTTTCTGGGCTATGATGGCTACTCTTGGTTGACAACTTGATTACATCTGGAAATAACTAAAACCAAAGGGCTGGATATAACTGCTAAGGATTTTTTCCAAATTAAATCATTTGAAGTGGGAAGACATATATTTTAATCCAGATCTTTCGAAGTGGGAAGACTCACCTTGAGTCTGGGCCATACCATCTGGTGGCAGCCTATATAAAGGACATGAATGAAGGCATATCTGTCTGTTGCCCTCACTCTTGCTGGCAAGTCCATTACTTCCCTGGTATTAGAGCCTACTTCTTCAGGATTCTGGTGTATACAGCCTCATGGAATGAACAACTACTGGATTTTTGGACTTTCTGTTGTGACAAGCATTTTTGAACTAGCTAGACAACATCTATAATCAATCCTTCCTCCCTCCCTTTTTCTTTCTTTCTTTCTTTCTTTCTTTCTTTCTTTCTTTCTTTCTTTCTTTCTTTCTTTCTTTCTTTCTTATCTTTCTCTCTCATTCTTTCTCTCTCTCTATATATATACATGCATTCATATATAGCCAAATATATTAGTATATATTAAAATATATTCATATATTTATATGCTAATATATTTAATATATTTTCATATATATTCATATAATGTATATATATTCTATCAGTTCTATTATTTTATGAGTTCTGTTCCTCTGGAGAACCCTGACTAATACTTCTTTCAAATATAAGATTCTAATTTCTTAAACTTTCCATGCATTTTAAATAAATCATGTAAATAAATCATGCTAGCAACAGAGTTGTCTGGCAACTAAAGGCATGGTCCATTTTTAGGAGATATCATTTCATACTGTCAGGAAATACACTTCTGAGAATGTTGTCCTGCGATAAGTGATTATGTGCTGTTTTAATGATGATGGTTTAAAAAAGGTCTTTAGGCATTTTCTAAAAGTTCACAATGGGCCTGAGCTCAGTAGAAAGTAGGCTGGAGAAATCTAGCTTTACTCACTTGTTATGTTATATACTTCTGTGTCTCTATAGAGCACAGTAATAACAGCTTTACAAAATGATCTGCACCTTCACATCTTCTAAAGAGTTAATTCTATGAAGATGCAGAAAATAAGTATTCTTGGAGAAAACATATTGTTATATATTCCTTAGCATAGAAGTGCTCTCACTCTGAATGTGTTTCAACATCCTTTGCAAATCTACTCCCAAGACTTGCATATGCCCTACCTGATGCAGGTGGTATCACCTTTTATCATTTTGTCTGGACCATACCGTGTCCTGAATACTGTCGGGTGTCGTCCTTATCACTGTTCCTTTTGCTCAGGTGGCATTACTATCTTGACATGTCTTCTTTATCCTACCTGTCTATGTAGATGATACCGAGAACTAATGTTCAGCTCAGAATTTTGGACTGTATTAAACCAGGAGATAAAGTACCTGTATGTGCATAGTTTGCTGGCTGGTTTTATGTCAACTTGATACACACACTAGAGTTATCTGAAAAGAGAGAAACTTAATTGAGAAAATGCCTCTGTAAGGCGTTTTTTAAAATCAGTAATTGTTGGGAAGGGTTCAGCCCATTGTGGGTGACTCTATCCCTGAGCAGGTAGTCCTGAATTTTATAAGTAAGCAGGCTGAGCAAGTCATGGTAAGTAAACCAGGAAACAGAATCCCTCTGTGGCCTCTGCATAAGCCCCTCCCTTCAGGTTTCAGCCCTGTTCTGGCTTTGTGCCTGTTCTGGCTTCTTTCAATGATTGGCTGAGATGTTGAACTGTAAGCCAAATAAGCTGTTTCTTCCTTCTTACTTTTGGTCATGGTATTTCTTCATAGCAATAGAAACCCTAAGACACATAGCAAATTGGGCCTAAAACATAACTGTACATTGAAATGACAAAGATTATCTTATAGAAGACTTGACTCTTAACTTTTACATTCTCTGCACCTGATAGCTCTTACCTCCCAACTAACCATGTAACACTCACTGTTCCAAACTCTCAACTGCTTGGTTTATATGTATCATGTAATATAGAGAGTAGGTTTAGAAGTTAAAAAAAAATAATCCGGTTTTCACTTTGTGAATGTCATTTTCCAGCTGTATAATAATAGGAAATCAGTGAACTTCCTGGGCTCATAATTAGGCAAATCAACATGTATCTCAGGATGGTTGAGAAGGCTTGTGATAATATATCTCATGGCATCTTGCTGGGTAAGATCAAATATCTCTAGATATAGATCAGGTATGTGGAACAGAGGAAGACCCAGTGAAAGTGTAAGGCGTGGATAAAGTCCTGAGTGAATGTATATTATTGACAAGGACCTCATTGCCTTGGAGTCACGGGAATTGATAAAGCTCTGCCAGGCTGTGTCAGGCTCTGAGAATTGGAAAGAAAAGCAAAAACCAAACCAAAACAAAACAAAACAAAAACAAAAAAATAAAAACAAAACAAAACAAAAAAACCTTAGTCCAGTCTGTGAGCAAATGTTGACAGAATATACAGAAAGCTTAGGCCCACGCTTTCTGATCCTAGGTATTCACATCTTAAGACTGCTCCACTACAGAAACAAGCTAACTCCTCCTCCCTGGATAAGCATAAGTGCACTGAATTTCTCAGGTGTCATGTAGCTGGTGCATCTCCATCAAAGTGTGCATTGCTTATTGTCTCCCAGCTTTTCTGTATGTGGATCTGCTTTCATCATTTCCTTGTCATCTAGTCATGCTTCCATGACCAATCCATGCTGGGTGCAAAAGGTTAACTAGATGCTTACTTTTTTTAACAATATTTTCTTTTAAGTTTTGTGGATGTTGGAATTAGTATGTATATATGTTGTGTGAATATGAATGTGGGCAATTGTGCATATGTAGAAACCTGAGATTGATGGGAGATGTGATCCTTGGTTACTCTACCCCTTGAAGAGCACTAATTTGGCAAGCCTGGCTGGCCATTGCATGCCAGGGACCCTCATGTCTCTTCCTCTCCAGCATTAGGATTACAGGCAAGCCTCCACTGTGCCTTCCTTTTCACAGTGGTGTTGGTGACCTGTTGCCAATAACCACATCTGAGAAAGAAATGCATGCTTCACTTAAGTGCATTCTGACAATTGATACACTGTGGAAGGAAATGATCTGTCCATCAGACTTTCCTGCACAAGGAGCTGGAATGTGCTTTTCTGGAGGTTTATGGGATTATGTTCCTGTAGGAGGAAGTAAGACCTCCACAAGTAACTGGCTGTCAGGCACTTAGACAAAGGCAAGTGCTTAAGGAACGAATGGGAGGAAGGCAGGTAACATAAATTGTATACCTTTTTCCTGAACAAAGAGAGTTTGCTTGTCCATGCATCTCCAGGAGTCTGTATCTTGTGAATCCGTGCCAACTCATCCCCCACCAGCAGCAGTGGGGAGACAGGGCCAAAGAGGTACCAGGCAACATGTTCCCAAATATTTTTATCTATACTTCCTTGTCTTTGTTCTCTCTGGTGATTTAGTAAACTTGAAAACACAGGTTCGATGACTGTGTAGTATCTTACATGCAGTTGCTTCTATAACAGCTCAATGCAAGAGGCATACTGAGTCTTTGAAACTTCTCATACTTTCCACGGACCTCCCCCGTCCCCCCCAAGCCTCCCTGATAAAAATTTGTATTTTAGACTCAAAATCTTGATCTGTGAACTGAGCTCCCCATCTATGGTAGGGATTGAACTCAGGTCCTCTTTGTGACAAGTTCTTCACAGATTGAGCCTTCTCCCTTTATCTGCAGTTAAGTACATTACATGCTCTTTGAATGTTGTGACATCAGCACGCTCTGTCTCTATCCTGCAAAGTCAAAACTTCAGTAATGATCATAGGACCTCATGAGATACTTAAAGAGAAGAGAAACTGAAACCTTGTTTTCTTTTGCCAGAGGCTAATAAGCCCATATGAAGAACTCAGAGGGAAGTTAATATGATCAAAGTATATTATGTATGCATATATAGAACTGTCAAAATTAAACTCCATTATATGTATAATTAACATGCTAAAATTAATTAAAAATAACACAAAAGCCATCTGCCTTTGAGTTTTAATGCAGTGGTGTCTTGTGATCTGCTATAGGAGTGAAGAATTTAGAAGTTATAGACTGAGACAAGGACTGTAATGGAATGAACATAATTCAGAACCACTTTTATCTGTCAGGAGAAGTGACAATACATCCAATTTACATTATGAACTCCTGAGGCTGAAGGATTTTTGAGTTTGTTCTTCATTGCCGTCTTTGCAGTCTGTAAGAGAAATAGCCTATATATAGAGGACTTTCTGTCTCTTACAGTGAAAAACAAGGTAGTAAAAATATATAATAATCAATAGGGCTCCAGAAGGTTTATCATATGGACCTAATTTAGAAAATTGCTCACCAGCTAGGCAAAGATGTTTTTTTTACCTATCATATAGAGTGACTTCTATAGGAACGTAGAAAGAGACCTCTATGGAAAGAGATGTTGGTCCTCCAGGAGTAGGGGATGCTGACAATGGGACATAGGGCCCCTACCTAGAGGGAGACTGAGGGCTAGTGGGCCAGATAATTGGCAGAGGTATGGCCAGGATCCTGAGAAACACATTAGCAATATGGTAGATTAAATCCACTCATGAGGGAGAACAGAACCCTAGAGAAGAGTAGGGAAGAGGGTACTTGAAACCTAGGAGAAAAGTTGGGGACCTTCCTTTTCTAGAGCTCTGTAAAGAGACTCACATATGGCTCTACTCAAAGTTCTTTATCAACAGGTAGAGACTAGTGACTGTACACAGATACCAAGCCCTAGATGTGGGTCCAAGGATATATCAGCTGGGCCATGTAAATCTCCTTAAAGAAGCAAAATGCTTCTAATGTAGTTGCTTAACAAATAGTTGTTCCTGATGACAGAATACTTTAGTATTAAATACAGACCAGGAATCTTCCAAATCTCTGGTTTTTTCAGAGAGCACTATTTTACAGATTTGAGTTCAAGCCCTGACAACGACCAATTTCAGTAAGCCTTTACGCAATCGTTTTAAGTTTTCTAAGTGGCTATTTTAGATCTGGATTTGTTGTATAAACAAATAATGAAACACATGTTCAAATAACTCTGTAAACCATTATGATATGTGAAGTTGAGTATCAAAAAATGAACTTTCACTGGGAAATTTGGTGCCAATTGCAATTAGTTCTATAGATTTGAGCTTCCAATTAAATAATGGTGCCTGGACTAGAGTAGAAAACCGGATCCTGCCCTGCAACAATTTGCCTGTTTGGATATATTCATGAATAGATTACAGATGATATTCCCTTCTCATTTTGTGTATCACATTTGGATTTTTCTGATCTTATAACTTCCTCTTGACAATCATAAACTCATCAACATTTTAGGTGTGGGGAGAATAAGAGGAAACAGACAAAATGGGGAAGCAAAACAGGAATAATTTTATTCTTATTATCTAGCAAAATAATGTATTCCAAGCAAACATGAATAATATCAACACTTCCTGATAACATGAATCTCATTTTTTAAACCCCACTGCCATCATTGTCTATCTTAAAAGTGACAATTATCTGAACTTCTTTAGACACACCTTCTTATGTGTATCTTCTCCTCTTACGCTCAGATGCAATTTCATAAGGTTTTTGCTTTTTCCCGAAGAGAGTAATGTTCAGAAAATTCTAGAGCCTTAAATATTGATGAGGTTTAAAGTCTCAGCACAGATTGGTTAATATTGAATTTTATTGTGTGCTCCTGTTGTATGACATGGATCTGGGGACATTTGAACAAATATCTTCTTATCCCAGACTCTGAAACAATAGCAGACCAAATAAGGATACCACTAAAGTTTAATGGTTCAATCAAAGAGTTTATTGGTGTTACTTACAGGAGCATGGGTGGTGAGAGGTTACATACAGGAGTGCTCAGAATCAGCAGGATCACTGGAAGCTAACCCCAGAGTGGAAGAAGATTCATGAAAGTTTAGACACTGGAGCTTTTTGAATCACTTGTTGGCAACTGTGAGCCAGGAAGCCGAGCAACTGGGCCAGAGCCAGGGACAGGTATAGCTTTCAAGACCCACTCCTAGTGACTGCATACTGCCAGCACCCACTTCCTAAAGGTTCCACAGCATTTAAGACAATGCCATAAGCTGGGAACAAACTTTCACAACAGGAGCCTGTTGGGGACATTTCACAAACCATAATGCTACAATGTGAATAGTGACATAGCAGTATTTAAGACTGTATCTTTTAAATCTTTTCTTTTTTTCTCAGCAATCTCCATTCTATTGTTTTTTTGCCAAAAAACAAAATGAAACAGAACAACCTCTGGGTAGGCATTAAATTGGAAAAGTCAATTCTTTACATACATATATAGGGTTTCCATATAGATCATACTTATTCTGTGATTTGCTTCTCACCACAGTCGCTAAAGCAGCAGTTCTCAACCTGTGGTCGTGACCCTATTGGAGGTTAAACAAGCCTTTCACAGGGGTCACCTAAGACCATTTTAATATCAGATATTTACATTAGGATGAGTAGCAAAATTACAGTTATGAAGTTGCAACAAAAATAATTTTATGGTTGTTGGTCAACACAACATGAGGTAGCAGCAGTAGGGATGTTGAGAACCATTGCTCTGAGTCCCAATTCTGTAAATCCTTACGTAGTTGAAATAAGAATCAACTAAATTTTTATTTAACATTGAGTTCAACTGGTTTACTATGGTGACCACATTGTACTATATGGTATTTTTCATTTTTAAAACAGAATGCATTGACAAATAGATGATATATTTATCATGGAAAAATATTTTGAAATATATGTATACATTGCAGAATGGCTAAATTTTAGAAATTGACATTTGCTCATATATGTCTCTCTTTTTTTTTTTAATTTTCAGGAAGTGAACTAGTTCCTAAACCAAGAAGAAATGTATTTATTATAAAGTTCATGATAAAATACATTTAAATAATCCTGCTCACAGGTTGAAAACAGGTTCCCCAATAAAACAGTTTCTTTTGTTGTTTTCAGAAAACTGGAGAGAGCCTATGCTTTTACTTTTGTGCTGATAGCTGTAATGAATTTCTCAAGTAACTCAAGACCAGCCAATTTAGTCTGTAGCAAGAGTTTCATTCTTAGAGAAATCTGAAAGTAAAGTCACCTAAGAACATAAAGGTTTTGTTAGCCAGGGCTTTCTGTCTTTGTGATTCAGTGCCCCAGACTCACCTGCAGGGCTGATGAAAACACAGATTGCTGTCTCCTCCTACCTGAGAATTGGCATCTCTAATAAATGCCCAGGTGTTGCTCATGCTTCCCTCATAAGACCACGGTTTGAGACCTACCATCGTAAACTTTCACTGACTCCCATTTCTGGGTGGCTTTAACAACGTCATTATAAAATGTGGGGAACCTGACTTGTATTAAATGGTTGTAATCTCTGAAAATGGTTTGAGATATGCTGCAAACCCCCATCAATTTTCTTTTTTGAATAGAATTAGAAAAATGAAACTCTTGGTTGAACAATATTTATTAGTTTGTATTTTTAAAAATACTGCTGTCAGCCAGGTGGTGGTAGCCCATGCCTTTAATGCCAGCACTTGGGAGGCTGAGGCAGGCATATCTCTTGTGAGTTCAAAGCCAGCCTGGTCTACAGTGTGAGTTCCAGGATGGCTAGAATTACAACAGAGAGAGAAACCTTGTCTCAGAAAAAAAAAATGCTGCTTTTAACACACATCTCCCAAAATTATATTTAACATATTCATCTATTTCAGAATATACTTTAAATGCCTATTGTGTGTCCAATTTCAGAGATACAACACAACAAACATACAGCATTTGCATATGTATTCCCATGATACTGCATCTAACACAGCTCTTGATTTTAACAGCCATTTCAAGGAGATCTTGATGGTTGTAATTAAAATATTCCTTTTGCATTTTTTTTTGTCAGAATTCATCCAAAATGTAAAATACGATGACACCATGCGTATTAATTACTTTTCTGTTGCTGTGATAAAACACCAGGTCAAAAAGCAACTTAAGAAAGAAGGGACTTATTTTGGCTTCCAGGAAGGCATAGTCCATGATGGTGTTGACGGTCATGACATCTAGTTGCGGGAGGAAGCTGGCTGATTACATTTCTCATCTACACATATGAAGTAGAAGGAGTGATCAAGAAGTTATGTGAAACTAAAAGCTCTCAAAGCCTTCTACTATTGACAGACTTCCTACAGCAAGTTTCTGTCCCCTAAAGGTTCCATAACTTCCGCAAACAGTGTTACCAACACGAGGCCAAATGTCATTCAAATCATCATTTGCCATTAAACATACAAAGGAGTAAAAACTTCAGCAATTTTTTTTTCTGACTCTGAAAATTCATGAACAGATGGAAAGCCTTTGCAGGAGTTGTTAATTTTTATTTGTAGAGGTGGCTGGTTTCTGTCTGTTCTATGAGCGGTTTATGTGGAAAAGCTAATGTTTCCTAGCCATTTACTATTTATATATAGACACACTGTATTCATATAGCAAGTGCTATGTGCTTAGCACTTCGAATATGATAACATGGAAGCTTTTTACATATAAATTTCTTTTACCAACTGGTGAAGTAGGTACTATTGATATATTTACTCAACAGATTAGGAATCAGGATCAGAGAGATCTGTCTTTTCCAAATTGCAGTTGTTCAGCTGTAGAGGCAAGCTTGGATATCAGCCTCTGTATGCTGTCTCCATAACTTGTCCTGATTGTAATATTTGACTTTGTATCTTGTACTATATAGAGATGGAGAGATGGCTCAGTGGTTAAAAGCATACTCAGCTCCTGCAGAGGATCTAAGTTCAGATTCCAGCATTCACATTTGGTTGCTCACAATCACCTGTTTCTCTAGCTCAAGGGGATCTGAGGAGCTCTTGGGGCCTGAGTGAGGACCCACATGGATGTACACACACACACACACACACACACACACACACACACACACACACACACACATATGTGTATACATTTGAGACACAGTATTTCTTTGTTGCCCTGGTTGTCCTGGAACCTGCTCTGTAGACCAGGCTGGACTTGAACTCAGAGATTTATCTGTCTCTGCCTCTTAAGTGATGAGATTAAAGGTGTATAACACCAGTGCCTGGCCATAAAAGGTAAGAAAATACTTGAGGTGTAGATTTCTGGATTTGTAATACCAAATATAGAATACTTTCATATCACTGTTTTAGTATTACTTCTTGGTGTTTGTTTGGAAGTATATTAATCCCCAAAATTGGTTTCTTTTGATGTTCACAAAACTAGAATAAAACACTACAGTGTTTTTAAACCTTTTGGGAGGGTTTTCCCGTGCTGTTACTGGGCAGGTCATTTTGGGGCCTGGCTGGTCTGGATAACTTTATTTACATGCATTGGTGTTGACCAACTCTTGGGTGAACATGACAGGGCTGTATGTCTTTTGGTAAGTGACACTGGAGTTACTCTCTTTGAGGTAGTGGCAGATGTCCTAGGAAACAAAACATGTAAGCACTGATGCGAAAGAGCTTTTATTCTTCCTGTTAGTGTCATGCCTGCTGGTGTCCATTCATATCTTGTGTTTGTGGCCTTCCTAGACAGAAAATATGGAAAAAATGGATTCTTCCCCTGATAGGAGGAGCGACAATTACGAGCACTGTAGAAACATAATTTACTATAACCTGTCCTCTGATCATAATTACTTCATTTTCAGACTGTTTCAAAGTTATAAACATCCTTTTCCAAGATCCCTCCCCTTTGCAAAGTCTCATTTAATTCGGGCCCTAGGCCATATCTCTAGAATGCCAGTCTTTGGATGTCTTCCTCTTGCTTTCATTAACTAACCAATAATATAAAACATAAATACAAGCCATCTGAACTCCACATACAATGGGGACAGAATAGAGCAATTATGATAGAGCAATTATAATCCACTTTCCAATTCATAAGATGAAGCACATGCTGTGGCCATGGGTCCATAGTAATTCTATGATAATAAATGGTGAATGCTATCAGAATTGGAACATGGAAGATTTCTTAATCTATGTGCAGTACTGCTCCATGTGAATGTTATGCTAATAGTGGTGTAGCTTTCTTTTCCCCACAGGTTTTCATTCCATCCTCTCAGATATTGACAAGAATCCTCTGAAATATAATTATTTTCTCACAAAAGTCATTTCTGTTTGTCCTGTGGACCCATGAGTTTGCTTCTGACATTAGAGAACATTGGTTCAGAAGCGGTTTTTGAATTTTAACAATCTCATCTCAATATAATATAGTACTTCCACTGATAGAAATTCCTTAACAACTCTATAGGTTTCCAATTAATCAGATTCCAGTTTTCTGCTTTCAATAAAATTCAAACTACCAATTGCTTTGGAGTCTTCCCATTGCCCTAGACTTGATAAGTATCTTTGGAGGAAATATGCTTTTCTGTGAACACATTCTTAAGTTTTTTATAAGCTTTGTACATAATTTAGTGATATCATTCATTCAGCACTTGAACTGCTGAGATTTTAAACTCAGCGTTTTAGGGACAAATCTTTTATTTGATCTTTTTCCTCACTGATCTTTTTTGCTCAGTCTTCCTTTTCCTTTGAAATAATTGATTAGTCGAAGATCTCAATAATGTGAAACTCTTTGTTTTCCAGCTTAATGAGTCCTAGCCCTTTAACTTTCCCTTTAAATTCTGTCTGCAAACACAGAAGCTCTTTTTTTAGTTATCTCTCTCTTCACACATTTCATCCTAGAAAATAAAAGAAGCCAACTGCACTTTTAACATGTCCTTGCAAGCTATCTTGTCATTGTTCCCACGTTTATCAGATACATTTTTGTCTTCCTTCTTGCTTACAGGTTGTGGTTTTGCCTAATGGCCTGACATGTCATACCTGATTTGACCAGTTTCTCCACTCCATTTCTAGTTTATATTAACAGGCTAGTTCATGTGTTTTTGGATCCATAATGGTGCGTCACTTCCAGGTATCTATTCATTTACTACTTAACTTACTAGTCTTAAAAATACTCCAGAACTATTTAATGAGTTCATGATTCTGAAATTCTTTTCTTTAGGCTGGGAAGATAAGCTCCGAGTGGACTTTTTAAACCTGAGTTGGCTTGGCTCATTTCAGCTTGGTTGGCAGATATATCTGCTTTTTGTTGGAGAGTTAGGGGATGGTTGCTCTAGGATTGCTTTAGAGTCTTTCCTTGTGATTGGACACCTGTTGTAGTCAATTGTATAGCCTGTTGTGTAGAAATATGAAATTATAGCAATGCTTTTCTCCTAATCTACCAGTGCTTTTTCATATTGTGAAAGACACCAGGAACCCTAAGAGCCAAATATGTGCGAGTCCTAAAGGGAAAATGTTTTTCAATATTCTGTTTGGCCATCATGTCTTAATATCTCTTATTGGTCAAACTTACTTCCACAAGCCATCTATATTTAAAGCCTTGGGAAATAAAGTCTACCTCTGAATGAGAGAGATAGAGATTGTTTTAGGGTTTCTGTAGCCGTCTTTAAACACCGTGACCAAAAACAAGATGGAGAGGGAGGATTTATCTCATTGTACAGCATGTAGTCCATCATCCGGTGAAGTCAGGACAGAAATTCAAGGCAGGAACCCGGAGGCAGGAACTGATGCAGAAGCTATGGAGGAATGTTGCTTACTTGCTTACTCCTCATGTCTTGCTCAGCCTGTTTTATTATATAACTGGGGACTACCTGCCCAGGAGTGGTAATCCACAATGAGCTGGACCCCCCCAAATTAATCATTAATCAAGAAAATGTACCACAGGTTTGCCCTCAGGCCCATTTGATGGGGATATTTTCTCAACTGGCTTCCTTCTTTTCAAATGACTTTTGCTTGTGTAACTAGCCAGCTCAGAGATCATTGCCAACAATCATAACTCAACAATTTTCCAGATCTAGGAACTATACTTCTTGATACAGTACAATTTCCATAGTAAAAAAAAAAATAGAATTCTGAAAAAAAAAAAAAACTGGAACCTAATTGTCCTCTACAATTTTTAATGATTATTTGCTAGAGGAAAATTTTGATTCCATTTATTGTAAATGTGAGCAATATATATTTTGCCTATAAAAATAAGAAGCAGATATTAATTGAAAATTGGAACCATGAAAAATATATTATTAGTAAAAACTAATAATATAATATTCAATTTTATCATTGATAATCAACATATTTCTCCTATGAGCTCTGCTTGATCACTATTCTAAATATGTGCAAAATACATTTTGAAATATATTCAGGATATTTTAGAAAATACTATCACTTTCCAGCAGGTTAACTTTTTGTGTTTACTTATAATTTGTATAGGATTTAATAGTGTGACACTGACAGCATTTGTTCTTATGCCCTTTCAGTGTACTTTCTTGAATCATTGAGGCTGAAGAACTAAAATAAATTCTGCATACTTGTTATAATTTATGTTCTACATACTATCGAAAGTCAACCAGAGAGACTTATTGTTGAGACTAGAAGTATCATTATCTGTAGCTGAGGGCAAACTGAGGGGTTAGCTTTTGGTTTCTTCAGGATGACTATTAACACAGTTTTGAACTACTTAACTCTCAACTTTTTTTTTCTCACATAGGACTCATTTTAAACATCTGGGCATTTTCATGAGCCATCACTGACAACAAGAGTCTTAGCCTTTGAGCAACAGAGATGTCCACTAACTCTATCCCAAGGGAGTGAGAGACAGTTAAGTTTAGTGAAACGGGGGGCGAGAGAGCGATGCAAAACAAATCATCCTAGGGAGATACAACCAGTTCAAGTAACTTAGAAGGACCTAAGTGGGTAAGTTCCTCAGTCTCTTTACTCTCCAGTCTTCTGTGAACATATATACTGATCCAACCAAAGAGAAGCCATTTGAGCCAATAATTACTAAGGGAATATGAATGATGTTCATTATGAGCTAGAGAGTAGAGAAGAAATGATAGGATCCATCTGGAAGGGCAAATGGCAGATATCTAGTTCTGGTTGCCAATACCTTTCAAATTTTTGGTCTTCTGTGGCAGGCAGAGCCACATTAGAAGTTTGACCTGAACAGCACCTCAGTACTGATTTGACTGAAAATTTCCTGGTTTTTTTTTTTTTAACACCTGTGTTGGATCCTTTAGCTGTGATAGAATTTCCTTAATGACCTGATGTTAGTACATTCTCTCCACCTGAGAGGATACTCTGTTGTTGGTGACAAAGACTTCTTCTGTACCAGATGTGTGGAAGTTTCAGATGTGTGAAAATGAACCCTTAAGGAAATGTACAGAGACTGAAGAATGAAATCACCAGCAGATGTCAGAGAAGACTGTTTAGTTATTAACTTTTCAAAATCTTATGGCTATTTTTCAATAGTCAGCTACTATAAATACCAGATGTCTATTCCTCTGTGATTGACTTTGAATTTAGACTGTTGGTTTTTGACAGTCAACTAATTTTGAGTCACTGACTTGTTTTGAATCTGTCAACAGTGATGCTCTTTGCAAAAAAAAATTTCCTTGAATAAAATTTCAGTTTATGTACTTCCCAAAAGATTTGTGTGAACCTGAAGTTCACAATCCTTGTTTTAGAAAACCAAAATCAAATGAGATTACTAGAGATATCAGAAGGTTTGTGACTATTGAATATTCACACTAATTTACATTGCTATAGTGATTTTTGGTTGTTTATTTTATTCCTTGATTTGACTTGTCTTGTGTTTTGAGGGACAATGCTTTATTCTCTAGAACAAACTAACCCAAACTCTAGTCATTTTCTCAGGTTTGGGCTCTTGTGTGATGACATTTCAGGTAAGAGTCACATACTAGACAGGGTACAGTGGCATTAAGGTGATCCCCAAAGGCATCCTGGTTCACCAAATAGTTGCGTACTTGATAGAATTTATCTGAGGTGAACACCTTAATCTAGAACTGGAATTGCTTATCAACATAAATAAAAAGGTCATTATCAAAAGCTGATATATACATATATATATATTCAATAATATATATGTATAAAATATATATGAATATATATATATATATATATATATATATATATATATATATATACATATACATATATTTGCTAAATTGCAGACTGGATCATTTCCTTCTGAGTTTATAACAACTTGAGAAGTGTGTGACTTGAATCAAAAAACATAATTTACTTTTATTTGAGTTCCTGTGCTACAAGCCATACATTTCTTAGAGTCTATTTGAGGCATTTTAGAGAACGCTGCCACAATTCGCATAATATTGGGAAGCTATTTTGAATTTCAGCCACTGAATTTATATTAAATTATCTTTTGCATTTTAAAATTGTGAGCAGTAGAGAGCAAATAAATGCAATAAGGATGTGCATGCATTGTGAAGATTCTTTTTGTCGTTTATAAATCATGTCATTTAGCAACACGTCTTCAATGACAGAGATGAAAAAAAAAATGTTGATTTTTAAGCAACCCAGAGGCGAGTAACAGGATGTATGGTATTCACAAGAGTTTTCCCTTTTACTCTACACATTCGCCATCTGGACTGAAGTAGTTTTCAAGGATTGGGCAGATTGTTATAATGCTACTTTTTCTTTGTATTTTTAGTGTTTTGTTGAGAATGAAAATAAAGTCAAAAACAAAAAAAAGCAAAGAAATATGAAGCAGAAAAGATTTTTTTTAAAGACTAGGATTAAAAATAAGCACTATGAGATATAATTTTGAGAGCTATGTGGAAATAGCTCTTTTTTACTAGTTGAAGGCAGTTAACTTTTTTTTAAATTGTAAAGATAAAGCTTTAATGGAGCAATGTGGCTACTGTAAACTGATATGTGTGTTTATTTTCCTCTTTAACTGATTTTTTTTGTTATAAATGTCTGAATTATCTAATCTTGATATAGTATTCTGTCTATAGCAGCATAGAAATTACATTAACTCGTCTTTTTGAAATTCAAATCATCTCTCATTAGCAAATGACTGTTGTTTTGTGAAGTTTGTTTTTAGAAATGTAATTCAGATTCATTTTTCAAAAGGAAGACAAGTGGAACAAGAAAATAAAGATTAAGTCAGAAATTGGAGATAACTTTTTAATTTAAATCTTAGTTATTGTCTCCATATGTTTGACAGCCTGCACACACAAACGAATAGTGGTCAGATCATACATGAAAATAACATCTTTGCCCATTATCTGTAGTTACCAGTTCAAGAAGTCAACAAGAAACGCTGGAGGCATTTGGTCTAAGACATTCAGTACTTGATTAAGAACCAGCAGCTTTTCTGTAGTTTAAACTCCACTTCCAACTTAGAATCTCTTGGAAAAAGGAAAGCCATCACGTGGGGCATTTCACTTCTAGTTGACTTCCCACAGCTTTCCCATGCCAACAGTCCCCAGTCAGGACATATCAGAAGATTCACTTGTTTTCCTCCTATAAAGCTTTGCTATTGTTATTCTTTCCTTTGAGACTCTGCTCTAAACATAGACTATAATGGTTGGCTCATTTTCTGTAGGAATCTGTTGGAGTATATTTGAATTTATTCTCGTTTAGCTGTTTATCTAGAGGCCTGAACTACAGACAGAAGGTCACCTTCCTTAGCTACTGGAAACAGCTTCTTCAGAGTGGACTCTGGAATGCAGAAGGCATGCTAGTTTGTAGCACCAGCAATTATTTATTCAATGATTTTTTGATTTGGAACAATTGTCATTCTAATGTTGTCTGGCCACTGAGAAAAGCATCCAATTGTATTAATGCTAATGGAGGGACTTTACAGGACTCTCCCTCATCCTAAGCACCAGATGAGGAAGACCTTATGTGGAAACTTGACTGGCCAGTAAAATGGCATCATGTCAGCCAGTTGAAGTTGGGGATTGGTGCATTGTGAAGGTTCTATTCATTATGCATTAAGGCCCGTGTGTTGGTGGGTGGTGATTCTTTTCAATAAAATACCTAGAGATCGTGTGCTAGAGAGGAGAAGAAGAGATTAGAGGATGGAGAGAGGAGCTTATAAGTCAGCCATGTGAGGCAAGACCCTGTGCCTTGGCAGTCCAGGTTTTCCATTTCAGAAAGTGTCATGGCTCTTCGTTGATACTCGGCGATAATAACAATAATAATACTAATTTTAATACTTTAACAGGAATCTTTGCTAAATAGACAGCTTGCTACCATGTGGGTGGACTTCACTTATTCTCATGTATTTAGCAACATCTTCTTTTCTTAGCACTCAGATAAATGGACATTTCTTCTCATCATTAGGGAAAGAAACAGCTTTTATAATGGTTATTTCTCAAGAGAGTGAGGGTCTCTGCAAGGAAAGATACCTCACATACCTCTGGCAATGTCAGGCACACAGTAAATACTCAGAATATTTGTTTTCCATTTGGTTGTTGAATGGATCACTATTTTTACCATTCCATTAATAGTAGAACACAAAATACATTTGAAAATCCAATTTATTACTACATCTCTAGATCAAACTTACCTGTGTGTTTTTCCATTATGCTCAGAGATAATTGGATGCCTTCTAAAAAAAAATACTAGTATCCTTTTGGATTCAGGGACAACTATTTATTAATGACATTTTTTTTTTGCTGTTTTATAAAATTCTATAATTTCTTGGGTCACTTTGTTCTTTCTCAATACTTCTATTTTGGATCCCTTTAATGGAAGTTTATTCTTGCTAGGCAATTAAAGTTCTGAAATTATAAGTTTGCTTAAGATGGTGATTGGAACTGTATTCTTCTTTTTCCTACTGTTTAATATGGTTTTCTGTTTAGAATTTGTTCTGATGGTGAACTTCTGGTCCAGTGGGAGCTTGTCTATGGCAATAAGGTACAATGTTATAGAGCAGTGGAGCAAACTTCCTAATGCTGTAATAACCTTTTAATACAGTTCCTCATGCTGTGGTAACCCCAACCATACAATTATTTTCATTGCTACTTCACAACTGTAATTTTGCCTCTGTTATGAATTGTAATGTAATACAGTACAATTGTAATGTAATGTAATGTAATGTAATGTAATGTAATGTAATGTAATGTAATGTAATATCTGATATGTAGATGGTTTTAGGCGACCCTTATGAAAGGGTCATTCAACTCTCAATGGGGTCACAACTTGTAGGCTGAGAACCATTGTTATAGAAAAAAAAGCATCTAATGTCTTTCTCTGATCTCCACAAGTGTATACACAGGGTTTATTTGTTTTATACTTCCATGTCATAATCCATCATTGAAGGAGGTCAGAATAGGAACTCAGACGGACCCAGGACTTGTAGGCAGGAAGTGAAACAGAGGCCATGGAGGGGCACTGCTTACTGGCTTGCTCTCCCATGGCTTGCTCAGCCTATTTACTTAAAAAATACTTTTATTAATAACTTGAATTTCATACAATATCTCTCAATAACATACTCTTCCCATTCCTTCCTGGTCCACCATCCTACCTTTATGCCCTCAAGCTCCCCAACCGCCAAAACGAAAAACGAAAAACAAAAAAACAAAAAACTAAAACCAAGACAAAACAAAATTAAGTCCAGCTTGTGTGGCCAGAGCATGGATCATTAGCATCATCATAGTTTTTGAAGGCAGCAGGCTGTCCTGATCATGGTCCTCCACTTGGGCTATATTAGCCTGAGATTAAGTATGACAAAGTTTGTCTTGAAGTTGGGCTTCACTGCCCAAACCTGCAGGCACCCTAACATCCCATAGGTACCAGGGCCTCCTGCAGACTCTCACCATCCCACAGGTCCCAGGGCATCCCAAAGGCACCTGGCCATTGTACAGGCACTCAGCCATCCCACAGACATCTGAACATCCAGGGTCTCCCACAGGTGCCTGGACTTCCTGTAAATACCTGAACATCCCACAGATACCTGGACATCACACAGGCACCAGGACATCCTGCAAACACCAGGGCATCCTACAGGTGCCTGGAACTCCTATAGTCACCTGTATATTCTGCAGGTATCAGCCTACTTTCTTATAGATCCCAGAATCATCAGTCCAGGGATGGCACCCTCCATAATAGGCTGAGTCCTCTTCTATTAATCATTAATTAAGAAAATGCCCTAAAGGTTTGTCTGTAGCCTGAGCTTTTGGGGACATTTTCTTAATCAAGATTTTCTTCTCACAGCTTGTGTCAAGTTATGATAAAACTATGAAGCACAGTTTACTACACACAAGTAAGACTCTTAAAATCTTGTTTCCTTTTATTGTTATTTTTGAAACAACTTTTCATGTAGCCAAGACTGGCCTAAAACTCACTATGTAGCTGAGGACATCCTTGACTTTTGGTCTTCCTACTTTTACCTCCGTGAAATTACAGGTGTGCTTCACCACACCTGGTTTATATGGTGCCAGGGACTAAACTCAGTGTATTGTGTGAGCTAGACAAGCATCCTACCATCTGAGTTATAGTTTCAGCTCATTTTTTTTGTTGTTTAACAGTTTCCAGTGATACATTTCAAACATTGGTCAAAATGTTCAGTTTGACCTATCATTGTTTAGTCTTATGCCACTTTTCATTTGCCTCCAATAAAAAATTAAGTTTTTTTTTTTTTTTTTGTTATTTTCCTTTGAGCCTAAGATGATAGAGCAAGGAAAAAAATGCAATCCTGATATTTCTTTATTACTAGTTCTATAAGCTATTGAATTTGTGCTGTGGTTTCCATCTGTGCACAGGAATATTAATAATGCAAACATTTAGGAGCACTAGAGCACTAGTGACAATGCATTAAAAGGTAATAGGTTGTGAGGCTGGCATGGACATGCATGCTTTTAACTACAGGACTAAGAGGCAGAGGCAGTGGATCTTTCAAAGCCAGCCTGGCACACAGAGGGAATTCGAGGCTTGCCTTATCTACACAGGGATTTTTAGGCCAGCGAAGAGCTACACAGTTAGACCTTGTTTTAAAAAAAAAAAGCATGTGCCCAGAATATGAGGGTACAGTTGATGTTTTTAATAGTCACCCCTATTTGAATATTTTGTTTGGTGTCCATGTAACTGCTTTACCTGTACTATTTCATTCAATTTTTACAGGAACTTCATTTGGTATGTATTATTTATTCATTTATAGAGGAAGAAATTTAGGTATAAGATGTGAATTTTTAGTTACACAGGTCACTGAAGAAAAGTTAGTGAAAAATATTAGCTTTGTAGTTGTAATTTTTAATCAAAATTATTACTAACTTAAATTAAATAAAAATTATATTAAAATTCATAAAATTAAATTACAAATATTATACCTGATGATGATACATAGATTTTTTAATTCTAAAAATAGGACAATGTGACTTCAGTCATTAGTAACTAAGTGGGGATCCATAAATTAATGTTTCTTTTTCTCTTTCACCTTATCATCTACTCATTGGTTCATTCAATGGTTTAGCAATGGGAGATTTCATTTCTTTATGGTCTTTCATCATCTTTAAATCATTTTTAATGATATTCTGACTATCACAAGCTCAATTGGAAAGACCCATTGAAGCATTAGTAACATTTGTTACTGGAGTTGCTAGGGTCAGGACATGAATCCTGGCAACCGTAACAAGCTAGGCTATGGTATTGTTGGACTTCAGGGATCCAAACTGGGACCCCCAGGGTCCAAACCGGAACGCCACATCCCCACAGAGACTCACAGACGGGATATCGATGCAAATAGCAAGAGGATTTATTCCAGTGCACTGGGACCGTTCTAACACGCAGGATAGAAGCGGCGCCAAGGAGCAAATGGTGAAGCTTTTTATACAGTTGTTGGGCATAAACCGAATTGGTACAAGTTGATTGGTTCCCAAATTGTTTTCTCATTTTGATAGATAGGGGCCAGTTAACCTTTAAGTTGATGATAGCAAGGTCACGGGCACCAGGAAATGTACACTTAGGGTAAAGTCCCTTGCCCAAGGCTATTAGGCGGTGCCTGTAGCCGCCGCTCATTTTAGGAATGTGGGCTGGGTCACAGTGCTCTTGAATTAAGCCTGACAATAATTGTTTTGTGGTTTCTAGGGTGGGCTAGTTCCTGGAACAGGGAGTTCTGGAATGTCCTGTTAAGAGTTTAGGATTAATGACCAGGGCCTGGGGTCTCCGGCCTCACATTTCCCCCATTTTCTTAAACCCTTTCAGTATCCATCCTCAACAGGCCAACTAGTGAGACAAGGAATAAGGAAAAGCAAAGAAAGATTTGTTCAATATGGCCACACTATGAAGTGAAACAATAAAGAGTGTCTCTGATGCCCCACACCCATCTTCAGGGTACTGGCTTGACCTTTAGGTTTGAAGAAAAGGCAAGGGATGTGCACATGTGAGCTGCATAGTCTAGGTGTGGTCCTGCACATCGCTGACTCATCATTGGTTCTGTTCCTGTCCCTCCTGAATGGTGGTCTGGAGAATTGTAAGAACACTGTGAAATCTCTTCCTGGAGACGAGCTCCTTTTCTGGTCAGCACCAGGCTTTTGTCTTTTTCTTCTCCCAGCCTGAGAGTTCCAAGGAGATCATCTGATGGTCAAACGAAGAGTCACAGGTGTCTTTTTTAGAGGATCTTCATTTCTCTCAGGATGCTTACAAATTGAGTAAAATTGATTTAGTACCTACCTTTTTGTGTCATATGAATTGAACCTTGGGTTAACTCCATATTTTAGAGAGACAACTATATTTTCAACATATACATTTTAGAGACATCTGTATTTTCAATATAAAAGTTGCTACATTGCCAAATATTTTCTTAAGAAAGATAATCTGAAATCATGTTTCTTAATTTTTCACTTTTTTTAAATGGAGAAAAGGCTGATAGCACTCAAAGAGAGCAAATAAGTAAAATATTCTGTCTGAATGGGGTCATGCACTTTTCAGATGAAATGCTTACACCGTATTTCTGTGAATTGAAGAATTATTCCCCTCTGACATGATGGCTTGGGATGACGTTCTGAGTGCTTCTAATCACTATTGCTGTCTTCACAGAGAATAATAATTTGGCTCTTAGGAATTAGTTTTTACTGCCACTGACATTTCCCTTGCTTCCATTGCAGTTATTACTAGTTCCATAGGAGATCAACATCATCACCTCAACTTTTCAATTGAGAATTCAGAATTCAATTTTAGTGTGTTCTGAGCCTATATCAAATTAAAGAAATTTCCAAAATTAGGTATCTTTTGAGGTTAAACAAGAATTAAGGGAATAATAAATAGTTGTTCTTTTGTTTTACATTCTCTCAAATGGAGTGAGAAGTACATGGAAGAAAAATTTTAGAGGAAACATTGAAACACAGTGTATCAATTAGGAAGCTCTTTTGAGTGGAAACAGAAAAGCACTCCATTATTATAGATAAAATTAACATCATTTATTAATGCTTGCTGTATATGATTTCATTTTCTTTGTATAGTCTATGAATAATCTATTTCTGTATGCAATTTCCAAAGGGAGAAAACAATATTTGCTCTTCATCCAGTTCTTACTTTTATTTATAAATTAAACATACTTTGCATTGTTGGATTTTATTAGATGTGCTTTATATACTCTTCCTTTTTAATATTCAGCTTCTCTGAGAATGATTATGGCCATGTTTCATGTAAATCTGTTTCATTGTGCTAATGATTAGCTACATATTCAGCTTTTCTAATCTTAGTTTCATCACTGAATTTTAAAGGATGACTTTGTTTGGATGCTTTAGGCAAGCGACTACTCTATTTTTGTGGAGGGTGTATGCTTGTAAATGAACTAAAGTCAGGAAGGGGAGAAAGAAAAAAGAAAAGAGCAAGGGAAAGGAACTGGGACATAGAGAAAATCATACTACGCAATTGGTTTGAGTGAAGGACATGTTTCTTGGTGGTTAACTCTTGCCTTTGCATTAATCCTTTGTTAGTTTCAAGTAGTGGAGGCTTTTAAATGTTACAGTAAGCCTATGTTCTGTTAAGATAAAATTATGGCTCTTAATGGAGAGTCCAACGTTGAATTTTCTAATGCTTTTTATTAATCACAAACCATGTCAAATCTCAGGGAATTCTATACCCGGGCAGCTAGGCCGAGAGCTCACTCCAAGGCTTCTTCCCCATCTTCTCTTCTCTGTCCTCTCTCTCCTCCAGCTCCTACTCCCCTCCACCTCCTACTCCCTCTCCCTCCTTGCTCCACCCCTCAATCCCCAGGTGTTTTTCTTCCTGTTTTCACACAGACCCTCAATCAACAAATAACAGGAACCTCCTGTGGGGGGGTGGAAGCTGGGGATGGCACAGAGGTGTAAATAAGTAAGAGACTAATCTTAACTAAAATATTATCCACAACTAAACATACCACAACAATATTCTCCTTCAATGTCACATTTCTTAAGGTTACCCTCATTCTGTGTAAAGTATTATCTTATCTGGTATTGGAAACTGTGGCTAAGATTTTCATTTACTACAAAATAACCATAATAAACATATCTACTCACTGTGTTTGAACAGGTCTTTGTATCATATTAGTTATAGTTCAGCATTTCAAAATGAGTGTGGAAAAGTCTTTACTCTTTAGCCGGATGTGGTGGAGCACTGAGGCAGAAGGATCAAAAGTTCAACCTGGGGCCTTATGATATGAAAGGGGGCTAGTCTGAATGGGGGCTCTCCATCAAATCCCTCCTTTCAGAGCTCACATAATCCTTCAGAAGAGAAGGAAGAAAGATTGTAAGAGCAAAGGGGTTGGAGGACACCAAGAGAACAAGACTCTGAATCAACTAAGCAAGAGGCATATGAAGTAGCAATAACAAGGCCTACAAGGGTCTGCATTAGGTCCTCTGTGTATATAACTATTAGATTAGTAGTTTTATGGGGCTCCTGACCATGATCCAGGTGGTTATCTGATTCTTGAGACTTTTCTCTTCCTGTTGGATTGCTGTGTCCAATTCCAATATGATAGCTTTGCTTCATCTTATTATATCTTATTTTGTCATGTTTGGTTGTTATCTCTTAGCAGCCTGCTCTTTTCTAATGAGAGACACAAAGCGAGTAGATCTGGAGGAGAGGGGAGATGAGGAAGAACTGAGAAGAGTAGAGGGATAGGAAACTGTAATCAGGACATATATTGTATGAGAAATTAATCTACTTTCAATAAAAGAAAAAAAATAAGGAAGGATAGAATATTGTGGTTCAGATAGGAAGAGTCAGAATAAAAAATTATATAGTCTTCTCCAAGGAGAGGAAGAGTAAATGCTTCAGAAAATGTTATGCAACAGTGTAGCAGACAAAAAAGGAGAAAAAGATGAAAATGCATCAAAAAGAGCAAGTGAAGCTGGACAGTTTTCTACTGGGGTTGTAGATGCATAAACCTTATCCCAAAGTTAAGTCAGGGAGCCCTAGGGAGTATACATTGGCAGCCATACATTCTGGACAATCTCAGAGCTCTTAAAAGCCTCAAAACTGGAACTTGAGGTTGAGTAGGTAAGAAGGTCAGGAGGAACTGGGGAGGGAAACTTCAGGGAGGGGAAAATGATGATAAAATATATAAAAATACATTGTAAGAAAAAATTTAAAATAAAAACTATCTAAAAACACTTGCAGATTGTTGTGAGACAGTGATTCTTCAAGCTGACGGTCACCAGTGGAGTAGAATCTCGTTGTGTAATTCTCTATGACTCAAAGCAGTGAAGGGTTCCACCTTGAGATGGAACCTCTTATTTAATACTGATCCACAGTTCTGAGAACAGCATGACAAGTCAGGGAGGTTGAATTTAAACTGCCATAGCCTCAGTGTGAGAAACAGCTCAAGGGGGTGTCTGGGGAGACTCTGAGATCTGGATAGTGATAAATCCAAAACTGTAGGCACAGGGGAAAACTTACTCAGGTAGTGAAGTTCCAAAAGGTAGCATTACCTGTGTCTTGGAGCAGACCTCATCAACTGAGAATAATCCTGGAATCAGCTATATCTGAATCTGAGGTCAGTAGATGGCTCTGGAGCTGGTTTCCAGCTTTCAGTTCACTGCTTTTGAGTCCAAGAACTCTGAATCATGAGGAGATATTTGACCTCCAGGGCTACTTCTTGCTGCAGGATGATCAATACCAGGTTGTGATGGGTTGGAATGTAGGAAGTCAGACCTTCCACCTATCTCAGTGTTAGACTACTTCCCATTCTTCTCATAGACTCTAGAGACAACTTCAAGCCAGAACATGATCCATTCTGAAGAGTAAGAATTGAGAAACCTCATGATGGGGAAAGAATCTCCCTAAACCACAGACTCCAAATTTAAGTGAGGTCATCAGAGGCACCTAGTGTACAAAGACAATGAGTAAGCAACACACCCTTCCAGAAGATGCTAACTCCTCAAGTCCTGAATTTAAAGATAATTAGATGGGTAAAATAACAACAAAAATTCAGAAGTTTACTAGTAAAAATGATCAGTGATCTGAAAGAGGAAACAAAGGAGTATGACTCAGCATCAAAACTAGAACAGAATGTCAGTAGCATGTAGGAAAGAGTCATCAAAATGGAAAGAAAATCAGTATAAGGATGAAAAGTCAGCAGCACAGGATAAACTGAGTTTGAAACAATTAAAACAATACAAAAGAAATATTGGGAATGAAACAGTTGATGAATCACATTAAAAACAAAATAAGAGCAAAAAGCATCTGTGATAAATTTGACCAAGCAGAAGAAAGAGTGACAGGAATGGAGGACAAAGTCATGGGAATAATATATTCAAATATTAATAAAGGAAAAAATGAATAGGAATGATCACAATGTCTCAGAGATCTTGAATAAAATCAAGAGACCAAACCTACCAACCACTTTCTGAATTGTATTTAACAGCAAATCCACAAGACGAAACCCATACCTTTATTGGAGCAAGAATCAATGTTTGCTACTATGCTGCTAAATGGATATAAAATTAAGCTAAATTTTGATAAGTTATTGTTATATCAGTAGAGCAATGCATCTCTCAACTCCTCATCTGAGAAAATATTATCTGCAGTGGAGGGTGATTAACACAGAGATCCACAACTGGACCAGGTACAGAGAATGAGAAGCTGAAGAATGATTAGTACTGAAGGGAATGTATATCATCTACCCCCTGCCTCCCAAGGCTCAGGCATCAGTAAAGAAGAGGAGCTGTAAAACATGTAAGGGTATAAGGAAATGCCTTCTGGACACAGGAGGGTAGCTGCACATATCAACTCATAGTGACTGTGACAGTGTGCATAAAACCTGTGCAAGCCAAAGCTGGTCCAAATTCCAGCATGGAGAGGGGAATTAGACAACCCTACCCCTAGTCATGGAACTATTGGTGGTTGTTAGCTTCTGGAAGGAGAGAAAGTTACATCTTTAAGAGTGTAGAACCTGGTAAGTTGACCACTATCTAGTAAAAGACCACACTTCCAGGAATATTTATTCTTCCAGCAATGCAAATGAATATTTAATCATTTAATTCAGCAACATGGATGCTCTGGGAAAGGATCCCATCCAGAGGTCTATATGAAGGGGTAACATTTAGAGGCCTGTGTGGTCCTGATGAAATATAGAAAGGCTGTTAGTACACACTTTTAATCCTAGTATTCAGAAGATAGTGGTAGTGCATACCTTTAATCTCAGCACTAGGGAGACATGAAGCAGAGCTCAAAAGAAGTCAGTGTTAGACAGGAAGTGACATCTGAGATGAGTCAGAGTGAAGGGCAGGCAAAGTGACAAATCAGAGGAAGAGTTAGCAGAGTGAGTCAAAATGGGGACATGCCCAACTCTCATGAGAGCAGGCTCTCAGCTCGGATAGTCAGTAGAGAGGAATATGAGACACAGAGGCAGACATAAAGGGTAAGAGACACAGAGGCAGAGCCACAGAGACAGTCTCAGAAGTCAGAGGCAGAGACACAGAGGTAGCTTGGCAGAAGTCAGTATCAAATGAGAGAAGAGTGAGTCAGTTTGAAGTCAGGCAGAGCAGTTCAGTCTGAGGCAATCAGAGAGTCAGTCAGGGTCTGTCAGAGTCAGAAGATTTAAGTCAGAAACAGCCAGCCAGCTCAGAAGGTTAGTTTGAACCATTAGCTTGGAGAAGAATTTGAGCCAGAACAGTAAGTGAATTGATCAGTATAGCGCTCAGTTCAGAAAAATCTAGCCAGAATTGCTCAGTCGACAGTAAGTCTTGGAGGCTTAACTCTATGGAGGCTGAGGCTGAAGACTTCCAGTTCTAGGCTTTAAACATTTTAGATTGTACGGAAGCCGAAATGCTCCAGGGCTCTAGGACCTCGACCAGTAATTGAATTAGCCAAAGAATAAACAGCCTTCTGCCCCAAATCAATGGATACACAGCACAGTTTATTCTTGAAGGTTTTCTTTTTTAGAAAAGAACACAGATTTGGGTATCTAGTGCATGATGGGGATGGATCTGGGTAAAGAGTGAATGAGTCTAATCAGAACACATTGTAGAAAACTCTCAAAGACCCAATAAAAATAAAAATAAAGAGAACAAATCTAAGAATCCAAAGGATAGAAGCAAAAGCTGAGATAAAAATGAAAAGCAAAGTTGATCTACTGAATTAAATTATCACCAAAAAGTTACACATGTAGAAACAGACATGAATCTAAAGTGAATAGACACATATACCCTCACCTATAGAATGCCACAGTAAAATTTCTCTGCGATAAATTACAAAGTGCCAACTCAAAGCAAAGAAACAATATTAAAACCTGTAAGTGAAGAATATCAACTCATCTTTAAAGGCAAACATATCAAAGTAATGTCATATTTCTTGTCAGCAAATAAGATCAAAGCATGGAATTATATATGTCAAGACATGGAAGTAAAAGCATGTAAACTAAGATGCTAAGAGCAGCAACCTTATATTGTAAAATTGGTGGTGAAAAGAGGACATTAACAAATGATAAAACTGAGTCAGTTCATGACCACCAAACCAGAACTGCACAC
This sequence comes from Cricetomys ansorgei, assembly GCA_026225945.1. Lineage (NCBI taxonomy): Eukaryota > Metazoa > Chordata > Mammalia > Rodentia > Nesomyidae > Cricetomys > Cricetomys ansorgei. Next base: position 9,324,109 of record JAMJFZ010000242.1, read on the forward strand.
AATACTCAGGAAATACTACACAGAGAGGAGGAAGAACATCTCAAATCACTAGAGCACAGGAAAGAAAAAAAATTAGAATAGGAATAAATGAACACAGGAGAGCTGCAAGAGAATCCACCATGGATAACACAATAAATGAGCAAACCCTTAACACTATGTGGAGAGAAAAAAGAACAGACAATACAACCAATCAGAAAAAAAATGAATGACAAAATTATTAGTCAACATCTCTTAATAATAATCCTACATGTTGAAAGACTCAATTCACTCATGCATAATAACTGATTGGCTGGAGAAGCAAAAATCAATTGTTGTACCCAAAAAACAACACTAGCAAAGACATACAAAGACTGAGAGTTAAAAATGGATGAAATTTACCAAACAAATAGATACCAAGACCAAACTCAGAGCTATTCTGCAATCTGATAATGCTGAATTTAAACCAGTATTAGTAAGAAGACATTAAAGAAGATAACTACATATTTAATGAAGAGAAAACTCATTAAGAACAAATATAATATATATATATATATATATATATATATATGAAATTATATGTATATAATGTGGCTCATAATTTCATAATGCTAACACTAGCAGAAATAAAAGATTCAATAGATCCTGAATTAAATAGTATTTTGAAAAATCAATATTAGAGGCTAGATAGATGGCTTAGAGGTTAAGAACACTGGCTGCTTTTGCAGAAGACATGAATTAGAGGCCCACCACCCACATGGTGGATTCACAACTGTCTATATCTCCTGTCCCAGGAAATCAAATGTCCTCTTCTAAGCTACATGGATAACAGGCATGCACATGGTATATAGACATATATGCTTAAGGAAAGCATTCATTAACATAAAAACCTATGAGAAATCAATATTCAGATTCATCTAATATTAAATTTGGCTCTTAGTTTAATCTTGCAATTAATCAATACTTCGCAAACATTTATTTTTAATGTTCTTAGGATGGTTCTATATAGAAACAATATTGTTAGAGCTTTTGTTTTGTCATCTAATCCAAGCTGGTAATTTAAATTGGTATAAGTTTAACAAACAGAATATTTCATTATTTAATGTATTGACTCATAATTTAGGCAGGAATACAATCTTGTTTCTCTGTGGAATACTTTATCAATTTGCATATGATCTTAGACTATCTCACAAGATGTATTTGAGTGTGCTTGACATAAAACAAAAAGAACGAAATTATGAAAGACTGTAGGAAGTTATCCTAAATTTACCTCCTTATGAAAGGGAATCCTAATCCCCATCCATTCCTTTGGTAACTGGTCATGGTTACTGTGTAGGGTCAATATTTTTCCTCCATCAACTCTTGGCTTTGCCCAAGTACGTGTGATCAAAGTTAGATACAGAAGTCAAAGCAGAATTCTTTAATACCCATCATGACTATTTCAATGAACTCTCTCTTGTTATTTTTATACACTTTTGTGAGAATTATATATTTCTGGTGAGTGCCTCCTCTATGTCCCAGATCCTTGAATGAAGGGACACATGGAGCAGAGAACAAGAGCACCAACATGAAACATCAGTGAGAAATAAACATTTGGTGTCATAAGCTATTAAAATGCATGAGCGATTACCATAGTGCAGACAACTAATATAGATGGGTATTTATATCTCTGGAAAATTATAAATAGAATGACTTTATTTTAGTAAAAAGGCAAGGAAATGGTTATGTGTTTTAGAGTAAAAATTGCTTAATTTTATTTTAGAATTATTCTATTTTTCAATATTAACACAAAGTTATAAATACTATTTTCAACTTGTGACTATTTAGAAATATGTTTTATTATTCATAACTTTGTTATTTTGTGATATATTTTAACCTTAGTTTTTTTTTTTTTTTTTTTTTTTTTTTTGCTTTTTAGTAACATTGTTTTCAGTCCAAATGGCAAACACTTTTTAGGGTAATTCTCTTTATAAAGTGCTATCATGAACTAGCTGCAGGCCTATCCAAGTATTCTATTGATAACCTTGCAGTTTGCACAGTTTGTATTCTATGGCTTCCCAACAGCCCATTGTTAATGCTCCATTCCTGCGGGCTCCAAGCTCAGCACCTTTCAGGTCACTGCAGATGGAACAGCTCCCACCTCTGACTCAACTTTTCCCTGTTACTTTCAGTTGTAAGTTTCTTCATGTCGCTTTTGCATTTTTCACAATCATGCTGCCCTCTAGGACTTAATGTTTTGTAGTTTTACAAAGTTATTACCACTTACATTTAGATTTTACTTTTTTTGGTTGTTGCACTAAAGTTTGGATATAAGAAAAATGCTTTAAATCTTCATCTAAAACTTTAAATCTTTGTATGTTCTTAATGAAAGATAATACTTTCAATAAGAGTGACTCAGTCCTGCTTATGCAATATATCAACTTGGTCACCTATTATTACCTATTTGCTGATAATTTTTTCAATGAATAGTTAGTGTTTTTTATACATAAGGCATTGAAATTGGAGAGGGAAATAAAAGAAGAAGTAGAGTAATAGCATACATTTGTATTCCTAGCATTCCAGGATCTGGGGCAGGAAGATCTCAAGTTTGTGGCTAACCTAGGATACATATGAAAACAAGAAAACAAAAAGAAACAAAAAATAAAATGAAAATCCTAAACAGTACATACAGCCAAACTAAATGTGGAAAAAAGAGAAATGGGAGCTGGCTTTTGTGCCTATAGGAGAGCCATGAAGTATTAATGATTCAATCACAGCTGTATCAGAAGCTACAGGCAGTAAATTTGGAATGGTGGCAATATCTAATAGGATCAGGGAGTGGGAATAGATTTCTAGATAAATAAAACTTGAGTTATGTTTTGAAGAGTCAGATTTATAAGGAGCAACTTTAAGAAAAAAAGATTTTCTTCCTAGAAAAAAGCTTGAAGTGAAGCCTGTGTCATCCTTGGGATTGAGCATGAGTGCATGCTTTCCTTGTGCAAAACTAAGCTCCTGATTTCCTGTCGTTTGGCTGTTCAGATCTGTGTTCAATGAATTACTGACAGCCACACATCTGCTCTGCGACCCACTAAGCTCTATGTTTTAGGAAAGTGACTTCTTAATAATCTGTTGTCATATTAAGTGGCTTAGTTTACAAGAAATCCAGAGAGCAAATATAGAGAGATAATAACTATAATAAAGAAACAGAAATGTTCATATGTTTGACTTAAACATTCTATTATTGACGTTTAACTCAGCAGAAATAATTCCACAACAGTATAAAGCTGCGCCAAATGCTCATTGCAGAATATAAAATAGCAACAAGAAAAATTGCTATAAGAAAGCCTTCATTACAACGACAAAAAGAATGATAGGGTAAATTATGCTACAGAAAATTAAGGGAAAAATATTCATGTATTAAAGTGAGTAGCTGTGAGAACCATATAGAAACCCAGGGAGCTATGCTCTAAAAGTTACATTAAGGAACATTATTGACTTGTTTACAATGAAGACAGCAGCCCTGCGATGTATTTTGTATTATTAAAAAGGCACAAATACAATTTGCAATAAGTAAAAGAAGTTGTTTTTACATGTAGCTTAGGGAGTTACTTTTTTTTTCTAAATATTGCTCAATAGTATATAAAAATTCAGAGGAAAATGTGATCTCACAGCTATGAAGCCCCACTCCTCCTGCCTTTACTCTTTCTTCTCAGGCACAATAACAGATAACTAGTCAATAATCTTATCTACATCTTGAAATTCTGAGAGATATTCATAATAGCACAACTCTTGTGGTCCAATAGAGATACTAACACAAAGTAAGATTAGGTGAGTAAATGTTCATCAACAAGTGTTAAATTCAGTGATCTGAAAATTATTCCTTTGGGCTCTAAACTTATTAGGCATGAGTGACTTTCTGCTAAAATATTAATGGTCCTGGGAAGACCAGTTCCTTGAGGCATTGTTGACCAGTGTCTTTGCTGATCAGCAGTCAAACCCATACTTTTATGGCAAAAAGCCTAGGGATAGGTGGAAATGAACGGCAAACAGGTGGAACGGCAGTAGAGGGAAGGGAAGGTGTTGAGTCTAGAATGCCAAGGGGTTGATTCCCAGTGAGCATGGTACACAGAATGAGTACTGTGTTAGCATGTTTAAAATCATATAAGAATAGCTCTGCATTCGTATGTTATCTAGTGATCATTGAGTCTATTTCAACAAACATCTCTAAGAGGTACAGCAAGGCATCCTACTTAATACAGACTCTGAATAGGGAACTAGAATTAGCAAATGGCCCTTAGTGAAAAATTCAGTGGGCAGAGACAGTTAAAATAAAAGCATGGAATTCTCACAGTATAAACTTGCTTCTGAAAGGGGAAGCCTGATAGAATATTTTTCTCTGATGGGTTTGTTTTCACACAAAGACGACTAAATTCATTGCAAAATTTGCCCAGTGGAGAATTTTTTTTATCACTACTGTGCTGGCAGTTACATCCCTCCCCCATACATACACACAGGAGGGAAGTACATCTTCTGCCCAGTTTTGACTTGCATCTAAATGCTAAGCAAACCTGTTTCTAAACTGAGCTTCCACATTTTTTTCTTGATCAGTTTGTCATAAGAAATTGTCACTTATCCATGGGAGTTGGTTGACGAAGAGTTCTAGTATACCCACAATGACATGGAGACATGGGCTGCGTGTTTATATAGTCTATGGTGTGTGCTTCTTTGCGATAGATCCCAAAATTACAACTACCATCTCAGGAGAAACTTTTGTTGGCTCAACTGTGGCTCATCATCAACTCATGACTGTTGATTTGAAAATAAATAACTCACAAAGGGCCCATATGGCTTTATGGTTACTTAGCATCCCATGGAGAACATTTTGTCTTAGCACCAAATCAGATATAGGCTTATGATGTTTTCTTTTTTTTTAGTCCCCTTTTATTAAAAATAGATTATTTTCTCATACAATTTATGAGTTCCCCTCCCTTTACTCCTTCCTAGTTCTGCCCAACCTCTTCTCCCATCTGGATCCATTCCTTTTCTGCCTCTCATCAGAAAAAGACAGGCTTCTAAGAGGTAACAACAAAACATAACAAAATAAAAAATAATAAGCTAAGACAAAAACCATCACACTTATGTTGGACAAGGCAAATTAAAAAAACAAAAGTGAAAGAGACCCAAGAGAAGGCACAAGAATCAGGCACCCACTGGTTTACACACTCAGGAGTCCCGTAAAAATACTAAACTGAAAGCTATAATATATACTCAGAGTATCTAATGCAGATCCGTGCAGGCCCTGTGCTTGCTGCTTCAATCTCTGTGAGTTCATATGAGCTTTGCTCAGTTGATTTAGAAGGCCTTGTTCCCTGGTGTTGTCCATCCCCTCTGTTTCTTACATTCTTTCTGCTTCCTCTTGGGGTTTCCTGAGTTCCAAGGAGTGGGATTTGATAGAGGCATCCTATTTAGAGCTGTGTGTTCCAAGGTCTCTCTCTCTGTACAATGTTTGGGTTGTGAGTCTCTGTGTTTGTCCCCATCTGCTGTAGGAGGGAGGTTCACTGCTGATGGCTAAATAAGGTGCTGATGTAGAAGTATAGCAGAATATCATTAGGAGTCATTCTTATTATTAGTTTGTTTTTAAACAAATAGTATTTGGTTTTATCATAGGTCAATGGACTATCTAGTCTCTGGTTCTTGATCACCCAAAGCAATGTGAGGTATTGGTTCCATCTCATGAATTGGGCCTTAAATCAAATTGGATATTGGTTGGTTACTCCTATAAGCTTTGTGTTACTATTGCCCTAGCATATTTTGCAGGCAAGACAGATTGCAGGTCTAAGGTTTCTGGGCTGGCTTGTTGCTTACGTTTCTCTTTTGGTAGCCTGAAGAATACCTTCCTGTACCAAAGACACTAGAATTTAGGGCATGAAGGTTCTATGTAGGCACCAGCTGGACCACTTCAGTGAGTTCAATGAGCTGTGTGTGTGTTGTCGTAAGAAATGGAGCTTTGCTGTCAGTTTGCGGAGAGTGACCTATTCTCTTGACAATTGCCTGGATTGTTTGGGAATTTCCAAGGGAGCCCTTTTGCCAACAACTCAATTAGATGTAACTCAGTGCTGGTACTGGAAGCTTCATTTGGTGACAAGAGATGATTTGTTGGGAATCTGTCTCCCTCATTATTTGGACATTTCATTAGGATTGTCTTCATATATTTTCGGAGGTTCCCACTGCACTAGGTTCCTACCCAACCTCTTTCAACCACAGGTGCCACAGCATTATTCAAGACCTCAAGCTGCTGCTTTGCTTTATGATTCTCCCATTGCAGTTTCCTGTCTGCTGAGTGTAGCATTATTTTCCTATCACCAAAACCTCTTCAACCACAGTCTCTAGTCACTTATCCAAGCAGATGAATTGATGTTTAAAGGTTAAATTGGATTCTTCCTGCTATGAGATTTATAAAACTTCTGATATTTCATTGTTTCCCCAAAAGTGCTCCTATCTTTAACAGTTAAACTTTATTTTTTTTTGTAGTAGGTCAAGACTTAAGCCTTTTCTCCCTATGCAATGGATTGGAGATGCTTTTTACCTTTCTGATTTTATTTATTATTATCATATGTGTACCTTGTAAGCGTATGTGAGTATAGCCACAGGCGTGCCATGGCATGAAGGTGGGAGCCAGATGAGAAATTTTCAGGAATTACTTCTCTTCTCCCACCATAATTTTCAGGAGGTGAACTCAGGCCAATCAGGCTTGCACAGCAAGTGATTTGAGCTTCGAGCCCTCTGATTAAAGAGAGGTATAGAAAGGTATTTTCTAAGTCACCAGGTAGCCCCCAGGCTCTCAGGGATAAGTGTCTTAGAATCTGTTTTCCATAATAATAAGCACCTAATTTTGTTGTTCTTACAGCTCTATTTTTCCTTTATTCCCCCTATGCTTGATACAATATACAACCGATATACTTTCTTTATTTGCACATGATCCCACTTCACTGCTAGTGAGAGATTTTATATTTGTGTTATGGCTTAGGCTAGGGACTGTTGTACTATGTTGGATAGCAGCAATAGATGGTCCTTATTGCCTTTATTCCAGTTTTATCTTAATATAACATTTTTATTAAAGTGCATGCAATATTAAATTTGTATTAGATTCAAACTTACTTTCATGTTGTCTCATACTTTGGGAATGGTTCAACAATATTTTAAAAATAATTTTTAGATATTTTGTGAATATATCTTTGTAGTTTTTTTTGGTGTCTTTAGTGAGAAATCTGGTGCCTGGTCAAGGACATTGATGACATTTTAAAAAAATTATTTCTTCTTTGAGAGTATAATATTTCCTCTTTTCTTTTCCCCCAACCAAACCCTCCAAGAACTGGATGGTAAGACTCTGTTATTGAAGATATTGCACACTTTGGTCACAGGATATGAAGAAACAAAAATGATATGGGCCAAGAAGCTTCTTCTATGCTAGCTATATTTCATAGTACCAGAAAGTGCTATAAAGGTTTCAGGGGAAGAAAAGTCATGAAAAGTCTTACTCACCTTAGATCCTATGAGCTACAGTGATGATCCAAATGACAGGACATGCATATAATAGTGACATGAATGTTATGGGGGTAACCGATCACTATTCTGACTGGATTTGAGACCTACTCCACAGGAGTAAATACATTCCTGATACTGTAAGTATGGTCAAGAACCCATGGTTTGGAAGTTCATTAGACCTAAGGGTGAACATATTGCTGCTATTTTTGTTAAATAGACTTAATATCTACCGGTGCTTTACATTTGTCCCTATTTATAGATTAGTCCTACTCTCAGATCACTTCAAAGAAGGTGAGAATTACTTATCTGTGGAATGCTCAGCCTCAGATGGGACATCTGTATCTCAAATGTTACTAGGCATTGTAGTACATATTTCCAGGTAACACAATCCCTGCTGACTGACCCAGATATGTTCTTGGAGAAGCATACTCTGAAATACAGCTTTAACAAGGTTTCCTTCTATCCAAGATTGGACTATCCTTTCTATATCATTTGTGAATTTCCATTTTTCTGATTTCAACTTCACAGGCTTTGATATGAATATATTAATAATAGAGAGCACCAACAGTATTGAACTAAAAATCCCAGAAAAATCCTTAAAACATTATAGTGAAAATGAATTAATTAACTAATTAACTGGAAGAACAAATTATATCATTGTATATAGGTGCATAGACTCTCTCCATATATACAATGTCAGTTACATTTATATAGATATAATTTCCGAATTTATGATAATTAGAAACATACATATAATTTTCTAACATGAAGATTCCTATGAGCTGTTAAAATTCATAGAAACTTTCCCATAACTATACTCATGGGTCCCTATTATAGATTGTCCAGTTCCAGGGAGTGTGGTTGAGAGTTAGGCTATATTTAGAGTTTAGAAATTTTTTTCCCTAGGCAAATATCTGTATGTTTGGGTGAGTGCTTCAGGTACTCAACTTCATATTAGAGAAACTGATTTATATGCTTATTCATTTCTCTAGGGTAATATAAGTAAAAAACAAAACACAATGCCCATGACATATTCAGAGATTTTTATGAGAAATATAAGATATCACTAGTAAGAATATTATTTTAATTACTTTATTCTATAGTTATAAGCCAATAGTGATTTAAAAGCTTTCCAGTAATTTCATTTTTAAAATGTCATTGCTTAGATATTAGTTCTTTTACTGATTACTTCCATTTTTTAAATTTATTTAAGAACTCACCTCTTCAATTATTTCAAGACTAAAATTTACTGTAATGTTAGAAACAAAAGCCTTGAAAATAGAAAAGGATATTGTAATACATCCATAATTAAAAAGTTTTAATTAAAAATTGAAAACTGCATTTTAAAGACTTTCTTCAGGGTTGAGGTTGGTGATTTTAGAGATTATCCAAAATGAATAGAGAAAAAAAGTAAAAATGGTTAGCCAAAGCAGACCATAGAACAATAACCATGTGACTGAGACACAGCTTATCTTGGGTCATGTACCCCACTAGTGGCCTTTTGAAAAGGGCGCTGCCCCTCCAATAGGGTCATGGTCTCAGGGAAATACACTTGGAGACTCAGGATAACACAGGTGAGCATACCAAACAAGCTTTGTCTACTCCTTCACTGCTACAGAGACCACTGGATATATATTATTCAAAACTGAATTTTAATAGCAAAAGTACCATAAAAACTGTGCTAAATGTCAGTAGTTTTAGGGTTCCCAGTTCAACTTCCTGCTCTCTACATTCAAATTTTGTTTGGAGATAACTTCCATAACCCTGGTTCAATGTCTTCCTTTCTATGTCCTTGGGACTGCCTCCTAATGCCTAACAGTCACATTCTTGTCTGTTTTCCTAATGTCTCTATCCAGTTACATCAGAGACATTTAACTTTCTATGCACATAAAGCTCAGCTTATTCATCACTAAACATATTTTTTCTATTCTCTTCCTCTCTCACTCTCTTTCTCCCTCTTCCTTTTGCTCTGCTTCTTACAAACATTTGAAATTAAGACTTGGCTCTGCTAGCATCTCACTCATATCTGACATTCTACATATTTTCTGAATTTCATTTTCTTCCCATCAACTGCCATGGCCTTGGCATATTTTCATTTTATTGTCTGTATTACTATGAATCAAAATTCAAAACTAGAAAAAAAGAGACTGAATTAACATGGTAAAACCTGTAGAAGGAAGCAGGAAGAGCAGACATTTCAGGGAAAGAAAATATAAAGCAAATCTGGGACACAGTGTTGTCAAGAGACCTTGAATAAGCATCTCCAAAGAGCTGCTCTGCTTTTGGTAGCACCAAGAGACAAGGTTTCAAGTAGGGATGGAGAGTGTGATATACCAGTGTTAGGTGCAGACGCAAGGAGACCCCTGAGAAACCACCAGGACTAGGGATCGATGTAAAAGCAAGAGGTTTATTTACAACCCGTTGGGGTCCACCCTCACAGGGCAACCCCTAGCACACTCTAAATATTGCTTATATAGAAATTTTAAAGGCAGAGCTTAGCAGCAGGGTATGAGACGCGATTCTACTGGTTACATAGTGATGTGAGTATCAACCTTTAAACTGATTGGTGCTGGCATATAGCAAGATCGCTAGAAAATGTAAAGTTAGGGTCTTAGTCAACGTGGGTTGGGGGAGATTCTCAGCCCAAGGCCGTTAGTCAGCAGTCCATCTCTTGTTTGTTTTAGAAATTGTTTTTCTTACTCTAGTTCTGGGAACTGTTCCGAGTCACATTGCCCCTGACTTGGGCCTACACAGTTTTGGTGCCTCTTTAAGCCTAACTAAAGTTTGGCTGCTTTGTTCTTTTCCTTTCACCAGAATACTCAAGACAAACCAGTGTGTTGGGTTTGAATACTTAAATATTCTAGTCTACGCTGTTCATTTTTAGTAGGTGAGGGAAGAAAATTCAAAAGAAGGTGCTGAAGTAGGAAAATACCAGATAAAAGGAATTCTTTTGTGTGGCTTAAACAAAGACAAAGACGGTGCTGGGCCATGTACCCAAGGCAACATTGAGGAACCTGAATGTGGGAGATAGGATTGCACTTGTGCTAACATGGGGAAGGGCAAATAGATTCTTAATTGATTTACACTCTTTTAGTCAAATTACTCTGTGACACCCATGCCTCTGGGACTCACGGAAAATGCTGTGAATGATGCTGTCACAGCTCTCATGTTAATAAACTTACGGTAGAGTATGAGTGTAATTCTCTTCTCAGAATTTAATTTCAGGTAGTGGTAGATGTTAAGAAAACTGGCAACAAGTGATGAGGAGGACCTTTTATTTTGGACACTGAAGGAAAGGCTCATTGAAAATGGAATGTTTGAACAGATATTTGAGTAAGAGAGCAGCCAAGCTACACAATGGTTTAGGTGAAATATATTCAATGTGGAGTGATTAGCTAGTTCAAAGGAAGATTTAAACCCAGATCCTGTTTTCAGAATCCTGTATGAGAGTGGCAAACACAGTGAGACATCCAATCTTCCTCTCTAGCTCTGAGAGAAGAAAGAATGAGAAAGAGTAACTATTGGTTCTCATGACTGTTTCAGAGGTGACACACATCCTCATAGCATCATCTTATCTAAGACATCAAACACCATTTCCTCAGGACATAGCTAACAGGACATCTCTGGAACATCTTTCCAAGGCCTTCTACATGCTCCTATCACTCAGCGACCATTCTTTTCCAGCAAATCTTCTCCCACTACAGTGCAGACTTGTATGCTTTGTCTATCCCCCAGACCCTCACAGACTCTCATCTCACTGATGACAAAGATTATTTCTTTGTGCTTCTGAGTAATAACATGGTGTTTGCCTTAGTTGATTTCTGGGTGTTATTTTGTGATTTTTAGTTATAAGAATTGTGGATAAAAGTTAGCTAAACTGCTGCCATGTTGCTTTTAGAAGCCATCTAAGAAACTTGTCCTTGCAGGTTAAGTTACCAAGTTACAGGTGATGTTTTCCTATAGATAAGATTCTCTACCTTCGGGCTATTGTGATTGTGTCAGAGGAAATATTTGTTTTGTTACCCTGGTTCTTTGCTCACAAATTTTGACTTTATCTAGTTCCGTATATGCCCAAAGATTTACTATTAACCATAAGGAAGTTTCCTGGGGGACTATTATAAGGGGTGCTGGAAAAATAAAGTTTTCAGAGTGGTGTCAAGCCCTCTCAACTTTCAGATGTCTCGTGTCTCCTTTCATCCTCACTCCCCATTTCTGGACTTGTTTGTTTACTACCAGCTGGCTCCGGCAAAGAACCAGTAAGCTGTATTGGTTTATACTTTCCAAAACTGTAAGAATTGCTGAACAAAATACAACATCATGACCTAACACACTTTTCTACTAGTTGTTTCTCCCCACCCCCAATGTAGGTTTGTGGGCACAAGAGTACTTTTCATAAAGGCCTTTAGAAACCTTTTAGACAATTGAAAAATAACATGTAATAGATAAAACAATTTCCCACCTGTTTGTTTCCATCACTCTGTAGAGTATATTGCATATATACACGTAGAGAGATGGGTCCCTTTATTTCCTGCAATATTTACCAATAGAGACACTACTGTGTTTCCTGATCTTCAACACACATCACTTTAAAAATAAAAATTGCACAACTTTACTATGTATTTTCCTCTTGTATACTTATAGTAATATTTGACATACCATGTTCTAAAAAACACCAGCTTCACAGGATGCAGTCCCAGTACAGTGGTTTCCTAATCAAATGAAAATTGAAACTCTGTATAGATCATTGTTATTGAATTCAGTAAATAGTTGTGTGCATCACCCACTGTGAAAACTATTGAGTTAAAGAAAAACTTACTCTTCTTATTTTAGACAAGATTTATATCTTCTTTGGGGAACCTAATAAGCATCACATAAAAAGATCGTGGAACACTCCTAGGGACATACTGTTAATAAGATCTTAAATGTCTGTATTTACTTATTGGCATGAGTATTGTTTTAAATGTGTGAGGAAGAGGGTTTGAACTTAAAGTAACCCCTGATAAATGCTGAGAAATATCCTCTACCATTCTTAAAAGTAGAAATAAATTATTTATGTGCAATTTTATTATTCTACCATTCGTTCTTGCCCTGTAGCACTTGTGAACTCTGTCTCTATGACAGTTGCCCTTAATAAATTTCCCATATATAACAGAAGGATTCTGCTATACAAAATGTGGAAGCAGATTGATTACTTGTGGTAAAGGTGACAGTTCTCCTTGTTTTATAAGCTAAGAAATGTCATTTTAAACTGCTAACCAAAGTTATCTCTATTGACAGAGTACTTTGGGGTTCTTCATTTATCATTTAAAGTAACTGAGAGAAAAATGAAAGCAAAGAACAGAGAACCAACACTGAAAGTTATCAAATATTTAAACACAATGCTAATTGCTGAATTAAGAAGTAAAAGTTGATTTTTTTAAATAAGAGGTGTCAATAGAGCCTCATAAAAATTTTAATATAATGATGCTAATTATTAAAGTTTACCTTTCTAGTTAGACAGTTACTTCACTCTAGTAGGCTCCATGCATCTTATATTTCATTACCCCAAGCCCTCTATTGCATAGAGCATTTAAACAGCTATTGTGGTATCTTCCACTGGTTTATTTTTGTGTGTGTGTGTGTGTTTGTTACCTTACCTCAAACAAATGCTGCTAGAAGCTATTTTCTATGTGGAATATGGAAAGGACAATCATTCTGATTACAAACAGACAAACAGAGTTAGGTCCTTTGAGCCCCCCCTCATCCCCACTGCTTTGTTAACTCTCAGCAGCTGCACCTGTGCCTGGTGGCTGTCACTTTCAGAAAGCAGAAACTGAGACATGACTATTTTTTTCATGTGTTTTCTCTCTAGAAGCCTGTCTGGCTTTATGTAACGTTTCTACACACGAAAAGACTACATATACTAAATTGTCCTTAGGTGACTGAATGAATAGCATAGCTTCTTAATTTGAATAAAGGTGATTTGGAAAAACAAGCAAAGCCTTTTAAGGCACTGCAAATTATTTATCAACTTAACTTTACATTCTTTTGGCTGCTATGACACATCTTAGTTGTCGAACTGATGAGCACATTCCCTGCTAAGTCACAAGATCATCCTAGTAGGATTCTGCTTCTGCACATTTTTATTAGAAGGATGGAGTCTTGATCAAAGCCTGGAAACAAATTCTGTGCAAGTTTTTGTTTCTAGGGGCTTCTAGATTGGAAGTAAGTTCTTCTCAAAAGAGTGGAAATTTACTGAGAATTTACTATTAGTAGAAAAATATTGTCTTCTGTAAAAATGTAAAAGCATTTAGAAATAAAGATATTTAGGTTACTATATGGATTATAAAACTGTCACTTGGACACAATTCTCCAACAAGAAAAGTCTATTGTTAATGCTCAGCTTTACAAATCATTTTTAAAGCACAGATTTTAGATGTTTCAGATTATTTTTCTGTGGGGCAGTGGCCTTTTGTGAAAGCAGACAGTGATGATCTGGACTGTGTAACTGGAGGAATTCACAGAAGGCCTAGTCCGGTATTTCCTTCGTGTAAAACCTCGTCAATAAATTAGTCATCTGCTGATTCCCATATTCATGTGGAATTTGCTCAGTCTTTGACATTTCCCAGAGGAACCAAGGACACAGGTGTTATTATTAGTGTCATGTATCTAGTAATGGGAATTCCATGGGGAGGATATGGATAGTGAAGGATAGGTAGCACACTCCCCAAAATGCTACTGACAAGTACACACCTAGAGTTAAAATTATAAGTGTGTGTGTGTGTGTGTGTATGTGTGTGTGTGTGTGTGTATGTGTGTGTATAAATCATGGAATTATAAATGGGATCATTAGTGTGAGGAGGCAATCTTAAGGGGAAAAGGAGAGGATGATGAAATATATATGATAGAAAAACAGAAAGGGGATGGAAGAGGGAGGGGGCAGGGGACGTAGAGGGGTGCCATGGGAGAAGGGAACAAATAAAAATAAAGTACATGTATAAATTATGTCATAGTAAAACCAGTTACTTAGAATGTTAACCAAAAAACTAATAAGGAAAACAAAATGTTTGGATTTTATGTGTGAAATGAAGATGCTGAAAGTTTTTATACACAGGAATATTCTGGTTTCACTGACGTTTTAAAGAATTCTGACTCTGATGTATAGGTTGGAAGATAATAGCATCTGCTGCAGATGTCTACAGAAGAATTGCCAGGGACTTGGGGTTTGATAGTGTTAGCGGAGGAGATGTGACTTTATTAGATTCCAGATGAAAGGGACGATGAGAGTTATTATCAGATTTTTTTGCTAAGAAAGAGAAAGAAGTTAAGATACATCTATGCTCTTTGACCAGAACACCTGGGCCAATATTTGTGCCTTGTTTCTGACATGGAAACAATGGGAGAGACACAAGATTTGAAAGTAAATCAAGAATTAGATTTTCTGTGTAAGCTTGCTATGCCCATGAGACTTCAAAGGCTGCAGACCAAATTAGTTTTTTGAACAATACTAGAACAACGATAGGGCCGGAGATTTAAAAAACACAAAATTACCATTGTATTGACTGTAAACAACAGAGACAATTTAAACCACAAAGGGAATAAGTGTATATAAGAGAATAGAGGAGCAAGGAGGTCTAGGAAATACAACCTTGAAAAGGTAACCTTGCCACTAAGGAATAAATAGCTACAGCCAAGGAAGGAAAGGGCATCAGTGGAGTTTTCTGCCTAAAGTCATTTGAAGAAACAGCTTCAGGGAAAGATGAATGTACACACAGCATGGACAAAGATAAAGGACATATATAAGATGATCAGTTTCACAATATGAGAAGCAGTGATTTTAGTGATGTGGTGATGAAGACCTGCTTTGGATAAAATATTAACCCATAGGGTAATTACACTGCAAGGGAAAGGAAACGAATGAGTTGGTAGAGAATGAAGATTCAAGAATTTTGTAATTTATGAATTACTCTAACATTCACACGGTGTAAATAATATCAAGAGTGAGGTCAGTGCAAAACTGAAATGGCTGAAAAGTTAAGTATTGTTACCCTCGCTAACATGGAAGTCTTGTCTCTCAACCACGGTGAGAGTAAGGGCCAAGAGTTGAGTGTAGTTTCTGGTACAAGTTATTGAACAGAAAGGATATAAGAGTCTTCTTAGAATTGAATCTATTTTCTCCTACTGAAATATTAATCAAGGCTATTTGGTTAGTGAAAGGAGGATTTGGTAACTCTATGAGATAGGAAATGATTATCAGTTTGGAGAGGATCTGAGGAACTGCAGGCTTGTACAAGGGCCTTACTAAGAGCTTATTTGAGATTTGTGATTCTTGAGTTAAAGCCAGCATAGTGAGATGCTTTTGTGCTGGCCATATTCATCTTTACAGGAACATGGTCAGAGCATGAGGACAAATCAATTTGTCAAACTGAGGTTTGTCCGGGTGAATTTGAAAACTTGGGATGAGAAGTTCCTAGTGAGTGCGAGAGTGAGAGAGGGAAAGAACGGTGGATCCTGGAAGCCCATCTGATGGAAGTGCACAGTCAGGAGTTGAGGGGATCCCAGGCACCTTTAGACATTTCCTATTTTAGTCTTAACCTTTTTGAATTCCCTTTCTGTACTGTTTTAACTTCATGTCAGTTGATAAAGATGGTACTCAAGTCTTCAGGAACCCTCAATTCCTCTCAATCTTTTCACCTTGTCTTCTTCACCTTACCCACCCCTCCCCCACCTTGCCCCTTCTCTCTTAGCGTTACAAACTGATATTATAAATAGATCCCCAAATATAGGAGGTTATTTTCTTCCCAAATAATTCCAGAATGAATAATCCAGGAATTTGCGGTACATGTGTTTATTAGTGACATACTGACAATGATGTGTGTATAAGAATGACACAAAGAAGAGCCATTCATGCAGTTATCTGCCTAATGAAAACTTAAAGCAATGCAGAGTTTAACAGAAAAAATGGAAACCAAGCCATTTTGGAAGTTCATTTGAGGTAGTTTTGATACTAACAGTACATTTGATTTTTTTCATGTATGGATGTTATCATATCTATAGTTTTTGAGCCTGGCATATTATATTTTTAGATTTTATTTTTTAAGTTTTTATTTTGTACCAGTTGTGGGAGCTTCTACTTTCAAACATAGTATTGCTAAATGTTTTAAAATGATACAGCAGTGTTTCTGGTGTCAAATGGACATTCAATTGTTTAGCAGTAACCACAAACATCAAATGTGTAACTTAAGCACTCTAAAGTGTAAGGGATGGTGGGAGCCGCCTACATCATGAAATGATGAATGGTGAGGTCAGAGAGTAACGTGAAATGCATTTGAATTAGGGTTTCATGATACTTTTTATTTGACTATGTCAATTCTTAATTATTTTCCCACTCTTAGATCTTGTCTCTGTACAATCTGTATTTCCCTGGTGTAGGGCAGACTTTTTGACTTCTACTTTCCTTTTGTATCAGGTCCTCTGAAAAGAGTAATTTCTAGTCTGACTGGCAAGTGTCAGTGTCAGAAAAGTAAGCTCAATGGCGTGTTCTCCAGCGGGCTCAGCTTTTGAAAGCATGTGACAAGGTCACTTGGAACACAAGGATAGCACTGTTCAGTAGAGTGTACAAATACTGCAGATGCTCCCAGAGACTAAACTATTTCAGGAACTAGGCATAAAATTTTCGAAGTCAAAAATAAATTTAATTTCTTTTTTATCTCAATTCACGAAGTCAAATTGAACACGCAGAAGAAGCTTCTAGCTCAAAGATTTTGATCCACAGGTTCTGAGGTGACAACGCATCTAAGTGTGGGTACTCCTGGAGCTTAGCCTTTTGATGAACAGTGCCTGCTCCTGCTGTATAAAAACTCAAGAGTAGGAGCATTGCATTTGTAGAAAGGTAAGAAAAAATGGAGACAATGGGGCATGGATGGGAGGGGGTTTGAGGATGAGGGCCTGCCAGCGCAGCACACAGCTGAGTCTGCGAGGCCACATGCAGGCTCTGTGTTCAGTGTGGTATTCAGCTGTGGAGGCTCCGTCTGTGCCTGTGCTCAATATGGCACCACAAATCTCTCCATATGGAACTGGTGGGGTTTCTGTCATGTTGATGCGTTTTGTAATACAAACTGATTAAAAACTTTTTGACATTTTGAGGAAAAGACTAACTGCTGTGTTCTTTTATAAATATCCCAAACTATTATATGTTGCTCTTTTATTCATAAAAAAATAAATAAAAACTTGGTCAGTCTACGTTTCTTCTGGCAAATGGCCTAGAAATAGGACACAGGTAAATGCTCAGGAATTCATATATAGTTGAAAGAAATACCTATTTCTAGTGACCTTTCCTTATAAAGACTGATTTTTTTATAAACTTGTAAGCATGAAAATGAAGAATCATAAATTCATATAGAATCAGAAATAGATAGCTAAGCCAGATCTAGTGGTACATACCTGCAATCCTAGCCTTCAGGAGACTGATGAAGAGGATCATGAGTTTAAGGACAGTTCGTTCTATGAGATAGACCATGTCTCAAGAGAAGAACCACAAAAGAAAATGGATGGATAATATAGCCAATTAAGCATATGTTTGTAATTTACTAAGCTATAAGAACAGTCCTAATTTTCTTCAATGCAGAAACATGTTGTGCCCACTGGGATACATAACCATCAAAGATATTCAAGAATTATTCTCAGAAGAGAGAATGATTTTTTTTGAGTGATTGTAGTATACAAATTTGAAACCTATGGTTGCTAACAACCTAGGAACCCCTGAATGTAGAATAGCATGCATAAACCTGTCTATATAGAATTACATTTTTGTATATGTATGTATTTTAAAGAGAGAAAAATCTAAACTTTTTATCAGAATGTCAAAGAAGTTATTGACCTCTGACATATTAATAATTGTTGATTCTTAAAGCTAAGAAATAATTTCTTCTGATGGCTATTTAAATATATACTAGAAACATTATTTTGAGAAAGGATGCCAATGTGTCGAACATAATATACAGCGAATGTTAGCTTAGTACGCATTGGCAGAGTCCAAGGAAAGGCTTCTGAAGCTCTTGTTAAATGAAGGAAATATCAGTACACAAAGAATCAAGTGGAGATTTGAATGGATCAGCAGTTCTCAACCTGTGAGTCACAACCTCTTTGAGGGTCAAATGATGCTCTCACAGGGGTTGCCTAAGATCATCTGCATATCACATATTTATATTACAATTCATATCAGTAGCAGAATTACAGTTATTAAGTAGCAACAAAAATAATTTTATGGCTGCGGATGACCACAAGATGAGGAATTGTAGGAAAGGGTTGCAGTATTAAGGAAGTTTGAGAACCACTGCAATTGATAAAGAGAGAGAATGTCCAAAGATGAACAGGTTGAAGGGACCAGTAGGGAACCTCACAAGCCCTTTCTGCAACCTAGGCAGATACACATGTTTTGTGTCTCAGTACAAATGGCAAAATTGTATTCATAATGATTAATGGTACACATCAGTGCTTCACTGCTAAACATGAAATAGCAACCATTCAAATCTTGTTAGTAGTGAGAACTTTTTGAACTACTTTGTAAGACTTGTGTTATACAATTACATACATGCATCATGATCCCAGAACTTCACCTGTAGCCAAATGTCCAATAGAAATAATACTTGTTTTCGTGAAAAGATATACAGAAATGTTCACCAAGGCATGATATATAGTGCTGCAAAGCTTAAAGCTTCCAACTGGTCACTGACATAATGAATAAACAAACTACGGTGTACTCGTAACGTAGTAAAATATTGTATAGCTTGAGAGTGAGTGATGTCTGATAACATACAGCAACATGGGAAATCTGATAAATATAATGTTCAGTGAAAAATTTAGTCAGAAAAATGTATTTGTTATTTATTCTATTCATACAAATCCCAAATAGAAAGAATTAATCTCTGCTGATTGCAGTTAGAATTTGGTAAGCTTAGAGAGAGTGTTTAAGAAAGGGGCGCAAAATGAACAAGGACACCTAGCATGTTGGCAATGATCTGCTTCTTGATTTGAATATTGGTAGGCTGAATTTATACAATTTTGGAAAATCCATAGACCTCTGTATATTACTTCAATAAAAAAACTGATGAATATCATCAAAGCATGAGGCTCTGTATCAAGAGAAAAACAACATACATCTGGAAATGCACTGTTTTAAAGTCCTCTAAAGAATGTAAATGATCCGCTGAATCTCAGCACTTTCTTGTCAACATAGGACTACAGCACGGGGCAAAAGATGAATGTGGCTTGTGTCACCGCACTTAGTGCAGTGGAGATGCATCAGAAGAATGGTCCCCAGAGAGACTTCTGTAATGATGAGCACTTCTGCAAACATAGTGTTTGGCGAAATAAACACTTGAGCTGCTCTGAAGATTTCAAGAAACTGTTCATTAAACTGCAAGGAGAATGACACAGGGATCCACCAAACAGAAAATAAATAGCTCTGCCATGTAGTGTTTTTTTCTCAGATAGAAAACTTGGAGATTAATGAGATTATATTGGTGGAAATTGCTCTGTTCTTCCTACTCCAAACCAACCATAAACAAACTAATTGAAAAACATATTTGTTGTGTTCCAAAGGCATTTTTCTTATTCTAGGAAGAAAGTGAGTTTATAGCCCTTTCAAGATGTATACAACATTGTACACACTTAAGAAAACTATTTCATGACAGAGCAATTCAGTGTGGCTCCCAAACAGGAGTTGCTGGATTTATTAGTGGAAAATCTTGCATTTAACAGTTTCTAGAAGGTGAACAATCTGTGTATATTTCTGAGCTTTCTGAGAATCTCTTTCTCAGAAACAGGTTTCTCCAGGTTGTTTTCCACTTGGATGCTTTTGTTTGTTTGGTTCTTATTGCTTGGCAAGGGTTTCCTGTTTATGCCTAAATTAATTTTTGTAGATTCTTCTTGGCAAACCTAACAAAATCTTGTCTTCTGCTTTCATGTATGTTATTAATGTGATTTACATCCAGATTAAATAGGAAGAAAGAATGTAGTCAACATTCAAACAGCTAAAAGAACCAACTCCTGAGACAATCCAATTGGGATCTATCTATGTATCTATATTTATATACCTGTATGTGCATACATATACTGTTATTACTATTTAGAATTAAATACTTGAGCTTCCCAGTCAAAGAGCTGATGAATGGGAACTGGAAGATAAAAGCAGGTATGAGTATAAACATATCAGTTAGCTGAAGGCCTGAAGAAGTAACACTTGTAGATCATGCTTAAGAAAATTGAGAAATATTCTATTTGATTTCTCAAGGTTCATGCAATATGAATGGTTACATATAAAAATACAAAACTACTGGTTTTCTAAAACCATCCTCTAAGATAACTGAGGGATGTTCCTTTTACATTTCAAGCACTATTTAATAAAACCACTGAACAGAAGTGACTTTTTATATTTGAGATGAAAACAAATACTGTACAACAACAAAAAATGAGCAAAAGCAAAGAGAAAATATGACAGGAACCAGAAACCTCTGCCACAGTGGCTGTTTGACTCTAACCCTGGCTCCACTAGTTGAACCTGTTTCAGGGAAATGAGTTCAAGCAATGAAGTCTTTATTACAGCCTCTCCTGCCAGGACATAAATCTCAGGCAAGAAATATTACTTTCCCAATGCTATTGCATGAAATTTCTAGAAACTGGGTAGCAACTTATTCCTTTAAAATTTGGAAGGCAAGGGTTTGAACCAAGGTATGAACTTGGCTACCCTTGCATTGTAGAATCTTGGAATCATTTATGTATGTGTACAAGTGTCCTTTCTAAATGAGATAACACCCACAGTTACAGGGACCAGGGTATAGGGATTTTCAGAGAACACATAGACATCCAGGATACTAGTTAAGATGTATTTATTTATTTTTTAGATATATGTGAGGAAAATCACTATTTGGTTGAACTTGCTTTGTAATTCAGCCTTTACAGTATTTCATAGGTAATCACCCACAGACTTGATGACATCGAAAGATGCCTGAAGATAACATTAATTTATCCACTTGATGAGAAGAAACCACCATCCGACAGTGATTGATCAACAACCCATGACTGTGGCTTGTTGCCATTGTTATTTCATCAAACTGGAGAAAGAGGGACAGAGAGGAAGGCAGGGAGGAAGGGAGGGAGGGAGAGAGAGAGGAGAAAGAGAGAGAAGGGTGGGAGGTACAGTGTGTGTGTGTGTGTGTGTGTGTGTGTGTGTGTGTTGTTCGCGCGCACGCGTGTGTGTGAGCATGTTTGTAAACTATGTGTTGACAACTAGGTGTTCCTCAATCACTCTTCTTACTTTTGAGACAGGACTCTCATTGACTGCAGAGAGCACTGATTCAGCTAGATAGCCTCAGGGATTGTTCTGCCTCTGCCTCCCCAGCACAGGGATTACAGGTGAGTGATACTATGCTCAGTGTTTTACATGGGCATTGGTGGGATCCAAAGTCAAATCTTGATGTTCACATAGCAAGTACTTTACTGACTGAATCCCAGAATCCTAAATCTTTAAAACAAATTACCACCAATACTAATGTAAATCTGGTATTTTATGATTAATTGACAGAAGTAGTCAATACATTTTTACAATATTTAAATACAAAACCCAAAGTTATGTATATACAGTAGTAAATGAAGTACAATACAGCATTCTCCTCTAAAATGAGGAGTAGGCTAAAGAAAGGTCTAAGATACTTCTTTGTCATTTCTCATGTTGAGTTTTCTTATTTATTTATCCATATATATGACTTCAATTGATCCCATTGCTTTTAAGAAACAAAGACATGCTGAGGTTTTGCTTTTGTTCCCAGTGAGTTCTATTACTAACATATAATGACTACAAACATAAAACATATTTTTAGGAATGTCATTGTTCAGAGAGACAGCAAATATCTGAGTCCCATTTACATTTTTCATAGTATTGAATCATGCTATTTATTTTCAGAATTACATTAATGCATGGTTCTACATAAAAGGAAATGTGAGATTTTTATAACCAATAACTTCTTTTCAAAAAGAAGATAAAAGAAATGGAAGTCAGACTGAGCTTTATCTACTCATGGGAGAATTAGTAGGTTTACAAAATAAAAACAGGACGTGAAATTACAAGGTTTACAAAATAAAAACAGGAAGTGAAATTATACATGTGTCAATGACAGAGGGAGGAATATACTTTCTACCCTTTCCTACAACAAACACACACACACACACACACACACACACACACACACACAAACACAACCCTCCACATATATATATATATATATATATATATATATATATATATATAGACACACATACACAAACACACTTATGTATAGGAAAGGGAGGCATACATATAGGGAGAAAGGGAAGAAGAAAGGGAGGGGACAGAGAGGGAGATAGCACTGTTAAATCACTTTCATTAGCCCATAAATAATATCTCTAAATTTTAATGATTATTGCTAAAGTATACTTTGATTCTTTTATAGGTCAATATAATTTGACTAGGCAAATTATGTGGGGCATTTGTTGTAAGCTTTGTCTTTTCCCCCTTTTCATCAACAAGCACTGAAGAACTTTGAGCCAAGGAAGTAGATGGTCTTCTAATAAAAAGGTTAACATCCTTGGGTTATATGGAAACATAATATTTGAAAAAGAAAATGAATATTTCAAGCTGGCAAGCCCTGAAATAAGCTGTCTAAACAGGCATTTTAGAGACAGGATGAGTCCATTTGAAGTGGTTTAGAAAGTTTGCTAACTATATCTACAAAAAAAACATACCAACAGACAAATGGCTTTCACACTCACATTAACAGGGTTCAAAAATGTCTTACTCTACCAATTTTAGCATTTTAAATTTATTGCATAGTAGCTACACAAATTTATTTATACTGAGGGGGTCAGAGAAAGATAGCCTTTAAAACTGATATTATATGCTTATGAAACCATGCTGCTGACTAAAACATACATAGAAATTGACAAAATAAATATTTGATGCCAGCTGATATTGCTGATCATCTCTACTTTTGCCCTATCTGTATAGAAGATTTGGGTGTTCAGGGAGAAACCCACCAGTGTTTGTATGGGGAGTGGTGACATTCATAGGCTTCTGCTCCTGATAGCAGCAAGGCTGGATTCTGAGTGTGAGAGCTGTAGCAGTTGGTGCCTATATAAGGTGCAGCAGTGGTGCCTATGCAAGGCACAGATCTCACAAAGGCCTAGGCCCAGAGCTACAAGTGTCAGCGTTATGTAGGGAAGCTAGGATTCCTGAGCCAAGGGCAGCAAACAGCTCTACAGTGGCTAGGTCTAAGGTGCTGCTACTTCTGCTAGGTCATCAGTGAGGTCACAGCTTCCTGTCCCTGTCTCCCAGACTGCTGTTTTAGGTTCCTGCCATTGCATCTCTTCTCCAGTGCTCTGTGGCCATTGTTCCAGGTCCACCTCTGGCTACCCGTGGTTCCTGAGTTTCCACTTCTTCTGGAGCTCCGCCTTTGCCATCCTGCTACTTTGCCACATCTGCTACTTTCCTGGTGTTACTCAGCTTGCTAAATGCAGGCAGGAAAGAGTGAAGACTAGTCTTTGTTTTGGCCTAGTGCTGCAACCCGGTGGGGATGGTGGCAGAGGAGAGCATTTATCAGATGGCTCATAATGTGAGCCAAATATTCACCTGCATACAATCAGAAAACTTATTTTTACACTAATTCTAATAGAACTTCATGAAAATTAAGGTTTACTGCTTATTCTGATCATTGAACTCTCCCTTTTGCTTAGTCACAACAGTTCCTCTGCCAGGCCACTGGGGATGTCTCCCCACCCCCCAGTGCCCCTGCCATGGTAGAAATGGTTTCAGGAAAGGTCTGGTACAAGTTGTTTGGAAAAGCCATGGCTGAGCCTTCAGAAGCTGGAGTAGGCAGCTATGATTCCCATGCAGCTTCACAGGTATCCGTGGCTTGTTCAGAATAGCCAGTACTGGTTCTGAGACAGCAAAGCTGGCTGCTTGACTGGCAGCCCTCTCATTCAGGCAGCTGAGGATAGTCTAACTGCTGTCATTCCATTCCTCTCCCTTCTTTACAGGAATAAAAAAAATCACAAAGTTGGCTTACAATAAAAACTCACCACTACCATTTAGTGTATGTCTTAAACTGTATTTAATGCTGGTTTAACAATGGTCAACACCTTCTCAAACAGGAGTGGGCTTCTCCCTTCTGTGTCACTGGTCATTCAGCATAGTATAATCATGAGTGAACATTTCAAGTTGAATACATGGGCGTGGGTATGATCTGGGTGGAGCCTGGTGGTGTCAGAGTCATGTAGCATCTTCTGGAGTCTTTTTGATCTCTGCTGAATCTGGCTACACCGTATTCCATCTGTCTGTGATAGTTTCTTCATTTAGTGTAAAGGAATTCCACTTCATTTAGTGTAAAGGCTGCCTTTGCTTCCTAGTGTGACAATCTTTAGTCTGATAGTCTCCTAGTTTTGCCCCTGGGTTTTCTTCTTTCGCCACAGAAGCTCATAGGCTGTCAGCTCAATTGCCTTTCACATACTCATAAGACATATGGCCATTGGGCTTTTGTATTCTATGCCACATAGAAACCAAAGGAGGCTTTGTCTTTATCTCATTTATTTCACTCAAGCTAAGATTTTTAATTAATGAATGAATTTTAATTTTAAATATGTATACTGTATTATACTTTCCCTGCCAATGGCTCCCTTGCTCTATCTCAGGTCCATGTCCTATTTTTATTAAAATACACACACACACACACACACACACACACACACACACACACACATGTTTGTATAAATATAAACAGCTGAGTCACTCAGTATTGCTTATATGTATATATTTTAGTGTGATCCATTTGGTTTGGTTATCTATTACCAAACGCTTCTGTTTTTTGAGACAAGTTCTCCCTATGTATTACATATGAGTCTTGACTTTAAAATCCTCCCCCTGTTTCCACAGTCCTGGGATACAGGTATGCTTAGTATGTCCAGCATCACTCAGGTTATTCTTATACAGCTGTTTCTGCACTTGCTTAGGGACACTCTGTAGCTGACTTCTAGAACCAACAAATTCCCTTAAGCTTAGCGGAACGCCTCTTTTTGGAATGTTAATTAGGAAAAAAATAAACATTATAAAACTGTGTGTTTGAATGTTTATTTCTGTTTAGACTGAAACGTTACCACCTTCAGCTTCTTATTTGACTAGTGTCTCCCTAAAATAAAATCCATGTATCAAAGCCATTAGGAGGGCATCCTGATTTCAAAATGGCATCTAAGAATATATATTGATCTTCTCTCACAGAGTCCCCCTTTCTAACCCACAGTGTACTGCAGCGAGAATTAGACTCCCTTTTCTTTGGATGTTCTAGGACACACCTCTAACTCTCTTTCTGACCCTCATTTAGTCAGCCTTAGGCCGACTAGAAAGAATGTCATGTGGACAGAGAAAGACATATTTAAATAATTCAAATAGCGTAGTGGTCGAGGATATCCCCACTAAGACAATTCAACATGCTATCAGAGGGTTAGGAATGGTTGGTGGTGTTAATCATGAATTTTTGGCATGAGAAAAGCAGAGAAAATATACGGGTTTTTATTTTTATTCTTCATATAACTTACGGATATTTTCAGCATGAATTTGGTTTCTTCTAATGAACTTAAGGAGTTGGCTATGACAGTTCTAAGAAATTGTTTTTAAAACTGAAAGTAGGTTGACTTGGGTTTCCACAGTAAGTCTAGTCCTGTCTCTGTGGAGGTTGAGGTGATGGGAAGGCTCATCTGTCAAGCCTCCCCGTCCCCGGAGTAGTAGACATTGAACTCAGGAGCTTGGGCCCACTAAGCAAGCATTCTAGATCTCAGCTATACCACGAGTCTTTCTCTGAAACCTGAGACAAATTCCAACTAAGCTGTTCCAACTGAAGTTATTTTTTTTAATGTCCCGTATTTCTTCCTCTTTTCTAGCCCTGAAGTTCTTTATTATATTTGAGATCATAACACAATATTGGAAACATGCCTTTCAGCAAGAATCACCTAATTTAGAGTTTATATGATAGTTCCTGTATTTCCCTGAGTCAATTTTTATTCCGAGCCTCTTCCATATGGCACTCTATTTTCTGTTTCCTTGAAAGGTAATCAAGTTGCAGTGGACAACAGCTACGCTATTAGGGCAAGAAAGTCTGTTAGAACCCCAATGTGTTTTTATTAATACTCGCATTTTGAGGAAAAGTGTAGGCCTTCAGTTTTTGGTTAAATTTCATCTCATTTCCGACTTTGGCTACACCCCAATTTTGGTTTTGTGGATTCCAAAGAAGGAGTATCAGCATGATCTCCAGGTATATTTTTTCCTGTATCTTTTAGGTTTACAAAATCAAGGATTCAGATTTAAGTTTGGTTTCTCTAGTCAACCCCAATCCCCTTACCATTTCTCTCAGTCACATTGGCCTCACTGTGCTCCTAGGGGCTGCCCTCTACTGCTTCTCTTCTATGAGCCCCTCCATGGGTGTCATGGGTTTTATGCAATATCCCCCTCTGCTGCCTGGGTTTTCACAATTCTTGTTCAGATTTAAATGTCATCTCTCTAGATTGATCTTTGTTGTCTTCTTTATTAATATTTGTCACCTCGACCAACCCAGAATCTTACCTTCTAGGGCTGCTATAAATAACCACTAATTGGATGCCATAATAACAGAAATTTATGTTCTCCCCATTTTGGATACTGAAAGTGAAAGATTAAAATGTTGGTGGGGTGGATTTCCTCTGAAGTCGCCTGGTTCTGTGTATGACCACTGTCCTACAGGTTTTTATATCATCTTTCTGGGTATTGCCCTCTTCTTATAGGGATATTAGTCATATTAGATGAAAGGCTACCATAGGACCTTGTTTTAACCTAGTTAACTCTTAAAGACTATTTCAAAATGTTTACACTCTGCAGCATTGAGGATCAAGGGTTCAGCAGATAAATTTTGTACAGAAACATCATAATATCATACTCTCTGAATTCTTGCTTCCTTTCCCCACTGTAGCTACAATAATACCATGTGATGTCCAGATTTTACCTTTACAAATACTCAGACCATCACCTAGCCTAGTGTGTGGGTTACAATACAGGTCAACAGTCTTTCTTTTCCAAGTTACCTGATTAGATTCCTAGTTAGGTAGCTTTAATTAAATTAAATTTATTTAATTTAATTTAAGCATACATATGAACTTTTCAGATTCTAAAAATCTATTTCTTACACTGATTCTACTAAAATTTTTGTTGTATCTTTGTAGCCATAGATTCACCAGATGTTGATATTGATTCAGGTCAAAGAGACTTTATTCTTTAACTCAATCACCAGTTCTTAGCTTAGAATTTTAGGGTGCTTTGACATTCATACAATCTAGTATTAATCCTGGAACTGGAAGGCTTCAGCTTCTGCACAATTTTGAACATTAAAACCTCTGTACAATCTAATAAACCTCTGTAACTTACTGCTGACTGAACCACTCTGACTAGCTTGTTCTGAACTCTGACTCTTTTGCTTCAAACTCCCTCCAGGCTGCCTGGTTCAAATTGACCTTCTGAGCTGGCCAATTGCTTCAGACTGAACTCTTCTGACTCTGATAGATTTTGGCTTACTCTCTGACTGCCTCAGATTGAACTGCTCTGTTTGACTTTAAACTGACTCACACTTTCAGTATGATACCGACTTCTTCTGCCATGCTGCCTCTGTGTCTCTGTGTCTCTCCCCCAGCCTGCCTGCTTCAGACTGCATGCCTCTTACTGCCTGCTGTAACTCACTGCTGTAACTGATTCTGCTTTGAGCTGAAAGCCCGCCTTACTCTGATTCACTCTGCTAGCTCTTCCTCTGATTAGTCACTTTGTTCTTCATTCTGACTTGTCTCCAACATCACTTCCAATCTGACACTGACTCCTTCTGAGCTCTACTTCCTGTGCCTGTTTCCACACTCTGTTTTTGTCTTAGGGAGTAAAGGTATGGACCACCACCGCCTTCTGAATACTGGGATTAAAGTGTTTATTACCACTGCTTTCTGAATTCTGGGATTAAAGTTGTTTTCTAACACTGCTTTACTGGGATTAAAGGTATGTACCAACATTCTTAGTCTTTTTTTTTGATATTACATCCAGACTACATCCAGACCTCTGAATGTGATTCCTTCATATACACCCCTGGAATACAGACCCTTCCTAATTTTCAACCCTGCCTATTCCTCATATCTTTTGCATTGCAAATGTAGAAAAAATGTTGTAAAAATAAGAAAATTCTTGCTCTACTCCAAGATAAGAGGGCGATGCTTAAGTTGGACCTCTTTTCTTGTGTCATGGTGACTTTCCCATGTGCTTTGCCACTAGTCTGCTAGTTCTACACTAGCTTAGCTTTTCTTACCATAGTAAAATAAAAGTTTTTTTTTCCTTATCTGAAAAGGACATTTCCATATGTCATATTTCATTCATGTTAAATAGCTTTGAAGATATCCCTTTCTGTGGTAGCATTATTAACCTTACTCTATCATATTTAGGTTTTCCCTAAATGGATATGTTCACCCACTACATTCGCTGACCATGTTCACCCCCATACTGCCCAAATAGTTTGCCACTGTGGTTAGTTATACAATCTGGAAATAAAGAATTTAATCTGAGAGTTGTAAGTGAATAGCCTTCTCTTTGTGACTTAGAAAACACTCAGGGTGTTCCTATTTAATTGATGACAAAACCAGGAAACGACTACAGATTCCATAGTAGTTTGTACCCACTGGCTGTCAAGTAAAGTGTTTATTAAAACCTTGATTAAGTGTCTGTCCTTTATGCAGGCATACCCCTACCTTGTGGTGGCCTAAAGCCACTCCTTAGCAGTCTCCTCCTACTGAAAGGCTGGATTTGGTAAACATTCTCTGATTGGTCTGACTCTACCACCTCCCATCACTCTTCCCATGCATGGCTGTTCCTCGGATTTCTAATTCTTTCTTGTGAAAGGAATTTTCTCTCTGTTTGGACTTTGAGATGTGCACACATCTCACAGGTCAGACTTTCTTCTTTTGGCCCTTTCTTCCTTACTCAGCAATCTTTTTGGATAAAGATCTCTTCTTAATTAACTGTGAATTTTCCTCCTCTTTTACGAATCTATAATGGAAAAATAATGTTTATATTTCTTGAATACAAGAAAACCCAGTATGTGGACTAGTTAATGCAAAACAAAATTCATAATATAAAAACTACTTATGATACTTTCCCTAATTTTCTATGACCTTTCTTGACTTTTGTATCAGCCAATAAATAAGAAAGGCCATGCAAAGTATAAGTTCACTTGATTTTATTTTTGATAAACTCAAATTATGGTAAATACTGCTAGCCATTGAAGATGTATGTGTGTTTAGAACAATGCAACTATTGTTTATGATTGTTATTAACAAACTTTATATGCTAAAATATGCATAACATTTCTTTTAGGACTAAATAAGTAGGTTGACTTACTGTTCATTACTGATGAAATACAAATGATATTGTTTCAGAGCTAAAAATTTCTAAAAAAATTTAAAATGTTAATAAATTAAAAAAAAATCAGTAGACTTTACATATATTTTAATAGCTTAAGTATGATCATTTTGCTGATTGTAATTTTTAAAAGTGGCTCAGACAGAGCTTAGAAACTTTTTGCATAAGAGGCTGATAAGATCAGTGGTTGGGAAGAACAAATTTGAGATTACTGCCCAGACAATCTATTATTCTCATGTTTACATTAGAAAAAATACAGAAAAAGAATATGCATTGAAATCAGCAACAGTTGAGTTCAGGAGAAACCAAGCTCAACTTTCTAGATGTCCCCTCCCAGAGGATTTCAAAAGATAGAACTTGATCCTTGCAGCACAGTGCTTGAAAACATGAACAAAGTACTGGAAACCAGTGATACCCAAGCCTTGGTATTCAGAGATGTTATTACAGGCTGTGCTGTAGGCTTTCTAGAGGTCAAATAAAATCTCTGTCTGAAGGGGCTCACCATAAATCACGCGGCCTGCAAAAAAGACCTGGTAGGGTTCATTTGTTCAGATAAACAAATGCTCTCTTACCAGGAAGGATTGTCCAAGGACATAGATGATGATCTCAGGAGCTGGTTGGAAGCCAGAACTGTCTTTGGAACATGCAGGAGCTGAACAGCACAGACCTACCAAGTTAACACATATCTAGTAAGGGACCAGGCAGAAAATAGTTTTGGCTTTGCAGGTCATATCAATTCAGTTGCTACTTAATCTTACCATTTTAATGCAAAAACAATCACAGATAATACACAAATGAACATCTATATTCATATTCAAATAATATTTTATTTACTAAAGTAGTTGGAAGATCAAATTGACCAGTAACTCAAATTTGCCAGTCTTTGTCATAGAATATACAACACAAAAATTGAATTCTGGGAATCTGGGGATGGTATTTCATAGCTTGGATAACCCTGTTTATCTTTGTTTCTTTGCGTAAAAACAAAAGGTGAAACTTTACTGGGACTTTGTCCTAACATAGGGAAGAGCTGGAAAGTTTTTTTCTTTAAAAAAGATTATCTCAATAACTTTGAAGTTATATGTCTATTGCACAATTCTTTGTGACGTTTCTCTGCTACTTACACAAATGAATTTGTTTTCATACACACACACACACACACACACACACACACATTCCAAAATGAGGGCTAAAAAGAATAAAATATTGTTCTTGGTTAAAATTCAGATTATTGATAGTAAATGAGTAGAGAAGAGTTCCTAACCAATCTAGCAATATTGATAATTATGTCGAATTATTATATCTTACTTTCTGTAGGAATCCTTGTTTGTTTTAATTTTCCTCCATGAGCTAGTTGAGTTTTCAGGCCCGGTAGAACATGCAAAAGTTTTAAGATACGAAAGACCTTCATTATTGATTAGTTGTATTTTTAGACCATAAACCACTAGAGATAAATACACCACCTAGATTTATTTTCTAGATGTAACCGAGGTATCACAGCCTGAGACTTCTCAATGTTTCTCTTGCACAGCAGATACAATTCTGCAGATGAGAATCTGTGTCTGAGAGAAATACTTTAACATGAGGAGCTTCAAACTCTGGCCTTGTGGAAAATGGCAGGGGCTGAATCTCAGCTCCTAGCTCCTAATAGTATTGGACCTGGGGAACATTTTAATTCCACCGAAATTCAGCTTTCTCATCTATAACACAAATTGTATTTTTCATAGGT
Organism: Cricetomys ansorgei; assembly: GCA_026225945.1. Classification (NCBI taxonomy): domain Eukaryota; kingdom Metazoa; phylum Chordata; class Mammalia; order Rodentia; family Nesomyidae; genus Cricetomys; species Cricetomys ansorgei. The sequence goes on from JAMJFZ010000242.1 coordinate 9,355,815, forward strand.
CTATGAAAGGATTTATTTAAATCAGGTGCCATTCTTGAAAGTGAGTATACACATAATAAAATCAGTTATTATCATAACATAACTCCTGTGCACATTTATTAACTAATTGGAATAATGCTAATATATCTTGCATTGATTATCTTATTTAATCTTCTCCATTCAACCAAACAGAAGAATTCTAGGCATTCTATTCTGGAAGAATGCTAGACATTCTTCTGTGGCAGCCACCAGTTACGTCTCTTAAGCTAACATGCCATTCAGGAGGAATTTCTTACAGACTGAAAAAGAATGTCTGGTGCTACAAATCTGGTCCAGAACCCATAGTTGTGGATCTCAAAATGCTGAGAGGTGAACCTACTACTGTTATTTTGCTAAATGAACATATATATAAATTCATTTATCTTTACTCTGTGAATCTCTCAGATTTCATTAGATAAATTTCATTGTTTGGTGGAGGTTAGTAAACACAGAAACTTATAATGGACCATAGGGCAGAGGATAAGTGTCTATAGTGTGTTCAACTCCAAATGAGTCACCTGTATCATTCCCCTTCCCCTATGGTTCAGGGACTGTGATGGGAGAGGGGGTGGGAAAGATTTAAAAGCCAGAGGTTGGGAGGGAAAACTATAATCTGGACATGACAGATCTATTACACTCATGAACCCACAGCTGCTGTGGTTGCCTACATAAGGTCTCTAAAAGATCAAGCCACTCAGTATGCCAGCATGGATCAGGAAGCAGTAAAGAGTCTCCATCCCTAACTGAGGAGCTATTGATGGGTGCTGGCTTCTGGGGTGGGAGGATCAGGAAGGGTTATAGAGTCTCCATCCTTAAGGAGGAGCTATTGATCGGTACTGGCTTCTGGAATGGGAAGAGTCAGTTTTCCTTAAGCTGTGGTGCCTGGTAATTTGACCATGCTCTAGTAAATGGCTCTACACTCATGAATATATGGGTAGCATAAATTGAACTTTTTATTTTTGAAAAGAAACAAAGTTTGGAGGGATTGAAGGAAGGGGATTAATTTGGGAAGAGTTACATACAGGAAGGAATGTGGAATAAACACAATCTAAAAACACTGCATACATGTGTAAAATTCTCAAATAATAATTTTTTAAAAGAAAATAGAGTGATATTCATAAAACTTTTTACATAAATATATCTTTTATACCATGTACTGATTAGATACTGAACAATACCTCTCCCATATTTCATCTTTTTACTGCCCAGTTCATTGGTAAGTTATCTATAGATATTGTTATTTTTCTATAATTCCAGCATTGATTCATGTGTCAGTCACTAAATTTCTCAGTTTTTTCCATTCTTCACATATTCATTATAGAATTATTAACATCATTGAATAAAAGTGTTTCTCCTACATGATATCAAAAAGTCCTATTTGGTGAGACCTTAATTGTAATTATGCATAAATTCTTTTATATTATATAAAATATAATGGTATATTATATAAGTTCATATAATTTTATACATCTCTTAGCACATTAATAGATCCTCTAAATTCTATTTTTAAATATGAATTGACCTTAAAGGATCAAATATTACCCTGGTAATCTGTTCAAATATTTGTTTCAAAACGAGGAATTGTGTTTCTATCCTTTTCTGTTTAATTCTTCCATTTTAAATTGGGTTTATTTTCATTATCTGCTTGAATTTGCTGTACACCATTCTGGTAAAGCACTATAGATTCCTTCCTATCCCTTTCCTATGTTTTTATATTGTAATAACTGCTCTATTACCCTCCATCAAACAATAGAAAGATTGATTTTAACTCCTTATTTTACTGTTTCTCAATCTGACCATTTTGTACTATTGTCTCAGATGTTTGTCTGTAAATGATGTATTAGTATTCCCTTTTATAAAATCCTATTTTAATTAAACTATGTGGTGGAGATGATTAGGATATCTCCTGATATCTATTTTCCCCTTGCTCCCCAGCCATGAGATGCCCATGTCTCAACAGAAGCAGATTGTAGTCAGGAGTGACCATTTGACTGTATCTGGTCAAATGAATTTAATGTGGCAACTTTGGGGAATTTTTCTTTTCTTTTTTGGGGAGGTTTGTATTGTATGTGATATTTTAGACATTGATTTGGGTTCAAAGGCTATTTATTCTTTGACTAATTCAATCTCTGGTCCTGGTCCTGGAGACTTGGAGCTTCTCAGCCTCCTTACAAACTAAAATGTTTAAGTTTTGAACTGGAAGTTTTCAGCCTCAACCCCCATACTATCTAGTCAGCCTCCAAGAAGTACTGCTGACTGGGTACACTCTGACAAGCTCCTTCTGAGCTCATGGATGCACTGAACTCTGACACTTCTGGTTGGCTGATTCAACTCATTCACTTCTGGCTCAAACCCCTCTCCAAGCTGCAGTTCAAACTGACCTTCTGAGCCAGCTAACTATTTCTGACTGAACTCCTCAGACTTCGGCTGACTCTGGCTGATTCTCTGACTGTTTCAGACTGAACTGCCCTGCTTGGCTTCAAATGGACTCACTCTCCTATCTGATACTGATTTCTTTTATGGAACTACCACTGTGTCTACCTCAGACTCCTTGGACTGCTTCTGTGCTTCTGTGAGCTCTCACTGCCTCATACTGCCTCCTTCAGCCCTACTGCTTCTCTGCCTTCATCAGTCAGACCATTTTGCTGTCTCTGTGTCTTGTCCTGTCTCTCTGAGCTGACAGCCTGCTTTTCTACCATGAGACACCCAACTCTTCCTCTTATTTTTCTGTCATTTTGCCTGTCCTTCACTCTGACTCATTTCAGACATTACTTCCTGTCTGAAACTGACTCCTTCTGAGCTCTCCTTCCATGAGGGTTACTGACTGGTCTTTACCCACAATACAGTTCCACAAACTACCCACAGAAGAGGACTGACCATTGAAGGAAAATTAAGAGAGATTAAGAAAAATGAACACGGTAGTTCATTTTTCTAGTGGGACAATATATGATGCACTTACAGAGTTTTTAAGACTCCCATAGAACATGGCTTATGTATGATAAAGAGTTTATTTTAACGATAAAAATTAAAGAAATTAAAACTTAGAAAAATTAAGAATTAGAGAAAGCAAAATAACAATGTGCACATTGGGGAAAAAATTACAAGGCTTCCCTCTCTCACAAAGATTTTGCTCAAGCTCTAATAGTAAAAACTTCAGACTTTCTTATCTGCAGGTATCAAAACATATATTAAAAGGGGAACCAATGCAAGAGTGTTCATCCCCTCCCAGCTGCAGGCCTCTGATTGTCCAGGTTAATTTTATTGAGTAGTCTTAACACAATAGTTTAACTAATGAATAGCTGATCTTTGGTCTGCATACTTACTGTTAAAGGAGGCAGATATTCAAGGGTGAATTTTCTATTTGTTTATTCAAGCTTGCTTACCTACTGTCTAAGCTCTTCATTTCTGATCTGAACTATGACTCTGTTTCCATGGGAAAGTCAGTTTAACCAAGAAAAAAATTTTTTATGATATGTCTACTAAAAGCATGAATAGTTCTCATGTGCCAAAAACTTGAAGGTTAGTGTACAATGACTTAGAGCTGAGATGGCAGTGTCCCTCTCCCAGCCAGCCCAGGAATTTATTTGAGTTTAAATGATTAGGCCAAATAACAATATTATTGCTGGTGGCTTTTGTCAACATACAGTAAAGATGAGAAAGGGGCAAGCAGTTGGTGGACTTCAGATTCCAAGCAAAGGGAAAAAAACAGGATCTTTGTCAAGCTGATTATGTCCACTGCTTGGGTACCATTGGCCCTCAACACTTCCAGTCTTCCAAGTATTTGGATTAAAGGCACACACCAACACTACTTTCTGAATACTGGGAATAAAGGTATGTTACCACCGCTGTCTGAATACTGGGATTAAAAGTGTATACTAACATTCTTTCTATTCTAGACCAGTCATGCTGTTGGATTAAGAGATTAAATATGATGTGGATAATGTGTATATGCATGCTTGCATTTGTGTAGGGCCTTGCATATGTGGTGTGTGTGTGTGTGTGTATGTGTGTGCGCGCACATTTGTAGGTGTTTGTAGATCAGAAGTTGACACTGAGTGTCTTCCTTGGTTATTTTTTGCTATATATATTAAATTAGGATTCCTCACTTAAACCCAGAGTTCATTAATTCAGCAGTTTAGCTAGCTAATTTGCACTAGCGATCCTCTGCTTGATCTGTCACATACTGGGATTACAGACAGACAGGTGCTGCCATGGTCCCTGTTTCTTGACTTGGATGCTGGGGACCAAATTCCAATACCCCTACTTGTTCACAAGAGCTTTAGCAGCTAAACCATATCCCCAGCTCCATATCTGGGAATCTCACTTCATAACAGTTCCCCTCATGCCTATGTGGAATACAGATCTGCTCCCTGGAACTCTAACTCCTTCGAACCATAAATAAGGGACTACACCCTATAAACAATGAAGCTGAAAACTAGAAAGGATCTTTACTGCTTAACAGTCAGAATAGGGCTATTATCTAACTTTGGACTATTTAGAAACACAATTCCAGTTTGCTATAACAAGTATTATTTTAGATCTTCTCTATTACTTTTAGGTGATTGTAATTCCCACTAATAGATTAGACTTATATATTAATGTGTAGATGTTTTAATTCTTGTACTTGGCCTTTAAAGTTTACAGAATGTCTCATGTACTCAGTAAAATAATATTCTCCATGGAATAAACTTATGAGCATATTAGCAGCTTACTCAAAATTTCATTATCTGCAGAACCTGGGCAGAATAGAGTGGTGAGTGACAGGTACAGAAAGAGTTGTGGTTCTCCAGTATCTTTATTCTTATCTCTTCCTTCACAATGTGTCACAATGATTTTGTGTCTTCTGGGTCCCTTTTCACATGTGAAATTTTAAAATAATTCTTCAGATTTTTAACTTGACTTGTATGATTTTAAGCTGTATGGGTGAAAGCAGCCATTTGACAGGAATGACTTGGTAGTTTTATAAAGTGGTAATTGGAAATCAATGTGCTCTAGGCTTCAGGCAGAAAACATAATGAGCAGGCCAGTCTGCAGGGACAAGAGATTATATGTTAATACTCTAAAAGGTCAGAACTATGCTAATTAAATTAAACCTGTGAGGCATTCCTGGCACCACCTCTGAATTACTATGTTCCTTCAGAGAATGTAGAGTGACAAATGACAGCTGTAGGATACTGATTCATTTACCACTCATACTTAGTATGTATTTTGCATATATTTATGTGCAGCGTGGACACATTGGTGCCTTTCACTTTAAAAAGGTAAGCATATAATTAAGTCAAATATTGGTTAACATTCTAATAGAAAAGATAAGACACCAGCCTTTGAAAGTAGTATTGCTGCTCATTAAGATTTTTTAAGCGAATAAAGACAGCATCTATTTTTATTTTAGGTCAAAGTTCATGTTCTTAAGAGTATCTACTTGTATTTCAGAGTTCTGTCCATTTAGCTCTATTATCTCTCTTGATAAGGATTTATATTCTTTGAAGGCACATGTTGCATTATTTATATTTTTAAAGCAAATAACCATAGTACTAGGTACATAGTGGTTAATTAAATTGCTTAAGATGGATTAACATGTGAATGAATAAGTAAATTACTGAATGAACTTTTGTCTGTTTTGCTCTCTGATGAGCCCCATGTTTGTAGGAGCATATCTGGCTGTAGCAATGTGAGTTTTATTTGGAAATTTCATTGGGTTTCTGTATTTCTTCTTTTATATATATGGGATGTAGATGACATTGTTTCCTGTATTAATGAAGTTACTGACTACGAATACTTTTCTGAAGTAAGTGTCCTATCAGTGGTCCTGGATCTGGCTTGTGGGAATAGCAATAGAATTCATCTCTGTAGCCTATTTCTGTTGGTTCTGGGCAATGTCTGAAGGAGGTCCTGATGCCTCTTCTGGAAATGCTGTGTTTCTGTGGCTTTCCTCTCCACCATGGCTGAGTGGGAAATGAGAATCAAACTGTGCTTCAAAGAAGTGTGTTTGGTGAATTCATTACTTTGTCTATTTCATATAATGAAAATCTCTTATTTTTCTTATCTTCTTTGAGCAAAGCTGGTATTTAATTCTTGTCTTTCCATTGTTGATTCCTCAGTCCAACGGAATTAAACACTAATCTTGTTTCAGCCCTAACATTTACACACAATGTGACTCTGAGCTAGCTATTCATAAGCCTGAAAACTCTATTTTCTCTTCTCTTAAATGAAGTTAACAGTAGTATCTCTCTCATAAGATTTTTGCAATGATTAAACTAAAGCATACATAATGTACTTTTGGCTGTGGGTAGCTTATGGTAGACTCGAGCAAGTATTGGCTATACTAACTTTATTCTTACATCAGTGTGTAAAGGTTTTGAAGTCAATACATCTTTATTATCAAACAGAGCCTGGCTTGTTATTTTCCCACTGAAGTAACCATATACATACAGACAATCCTACATACAGAATTACAAGGAGAAGAACGTGTGAGATTAACAATAACCTGGAAAACTGTCATGACAAATATTCCATCACTAGAAATATTGTTTCAAGAAGTACAATAAGAGTTTACAGACTCCTAAGTTCACATTTGGTAAATTTAAAGACTCAAATAAATTTACAACAACTTCTAATCAAACCAATGCCAACTCATGATGTGTGTGTGTGTGTGTGTGTGTGTGTGTGTGTGTGTACTTTGGACTGAGTAATATGCCATTTCTCCATCATCAGTTTGAAGAAGGCAGGGAGAATATTTCTGGGCTTTCATCTGAGAAGTAGATTTTACAAAATAAAGAGTATAAACAAGCCTTGCCGAGTGTGCACAGGACAGTCTGATCCAGTGCCCACTTGCTTTAAAGTCCAGCTGTTTTGCATTCTAAAGTAGATGCCAAAGATGAATGCTCAGCTCTAGAAAAAAATGCAACCACACATTTTTTAAATACCTGAAATTATCTTCTGAAGACAAACACGTTTCTTTTAAAAGATAATAATGGAAACATAATTAAATACTTTCTATATTTTCTTAATGAAATGTTAAGCCATGAAAATGACAATTTTCAGATGAATAAATTGCAATGTTGAAATGAAAACACAACAAAACAGTATATATGAAAAATTAAACAACACGATGTAAAACATTTACACAGAAAAACACTAGAAGTCAGTCCACAAGTTTTCTTGTGGTGCTGGGAAGGCCTTAGGTACCCATTATTCCATTGTATCACTGGACCTTTTAAAATTTCCTAGCCGGCACCATGTTAAAGTAAATATGGAATTCATTTTCCCCCAAATGTTTTTTAAAACATAGGGTAAAATAAAAGAAACAAAACAACAAAAGGCTTGATTTTTTGTTTTGTTTATATGTTATGTAATTAATAAAAATGTGTGACCTAAAATATCTGTTATATATATTTGCTGTGTAATGAAAATGGCTAAAAATATTTTTCCTAGTATAAAAACCATTATACAGTCTTTTATTCCAAAAGCACATTTTTTCTTTACTTAGTACCTACTGTATATCAGAGTAAACATTAACGGTACCAAAAGAAAGTTATATCTACTTTATTCTGTAGGAATCAACACCCTCCTGGCCTCAACGGAGTGCACCTCCAGCAGCAGATGGAGCGCTCTTTGTCTTCCTGGCCTTAGCACTGATGTGTCTCTGACAGAGCTAACAGGAACTCTTGTTTATACTTCCAGCTTTGCAATATCCTCACAGAGCTCCAGGGATTTGGACCTGATTGGAGTGGCAATGCAATGACAGACATGAGAGAGACAGAAAGAGAGAAGAGAGAGAGAGAGAGAGAGAGAGAGAGAGAGAATACAGAGGCCCATGCCCCGGCAGGTCAAGGCTTTGAGGAGGTGGGTGTGGAGTCAGCGAAATGTCCCTCATGTACGTGTTTTCTTGAATGAAGATCTCAGCTCTCTTTATTCGTACTTTTTATAGATGGCATCAGGCTTTTTATTCAGATTTTTTCCCTTCCCCTTTCTCTCTCTATTCAATCAAGCTTATTCCTCTCTATTCAATTCATTTTACACTCATACATACAAGTCTTATAGGAAAAAGCAAACTTTAACAATCTTATTCATTTCCCATAATCACATACTCATTTCCACATTCATGCATCTTGTGGATGGATCAAAGCCTTAACACATGCGAGCGCGCGCGCGCGCACACACACACACACACACACATATACACCTCATATACACCTACATCTTGTAAGCTTTAACATATTTATATTTTGCAAAATCTCTTGTGGATGAAGCCTTGTGGATTCATTCTTGTGCATTCATCCAACCTTGTGCACTCCTTCAATCTTGTGCATTCAAGCTTGCAGATACAACCTTGCCCATTCCACCTTGCTCATTCTATCTTATTTTAACATCTTATATACACTTGAACAAAAGCCCTTAAGCAAGTTGAAAATACCCACACATAACAAAACATCTCTCATAGGTTCTGTTCCCACGGATGGAAGCCAAGTATTTGTCTTAGCCAATTTCCTTGTTAGGCTGTAGTTTATGATAGCCAAACAATGATCAATCATTCTATTATTTTTCTATTAAACTTTCCTTATCATACAGAGAAGAAAATATATCTGTTACATTGTCTTTATGTTCTCAAGGTGCATCAGCAAATTTATAATAATAATTGTAAAACAAGGAAAATCAAATTTGATTTAACAATGGGCACTGAAACTCACCTGTCATCTATTAACCATAGACCCGTGAGAACCTTGCAACCGCACCCCCTTTCCATTTGCTTCCTGATCTAGCAAGTCCTCAGCAGCCAAGAATATGGAGGTAACTTTCTCCACAGCAGCTGGCAAATGTAGTCTTTTTAACTATACATGTTTTTTAAGTTATTCTTTCTGGAGTTTCAGTTGAACTCCAGAATTTAATTGAGTGGCATTGCCTTTTTTAGAAAAACATCACTGTTGTTATGACTGAAGACCCCATGGAATTTTTGTAGCACCCAAGAGATAAAGTGATTCTAATAGCAGTCAGTATGTCAGAGTCCAGCAGCAGCAGCAGCAGCAGCAGCAGCAGCAGCAGCAGCAGCAGCAGCAGCAGAGGCTATTCAGGAGACAATCGCCTGGAAATGGCGAGCTGTCTCCTCAAGCTCGCCACTTGCTGCATCCTGGCTGCATCCTCTGACATGGCTCTCAACAAAAGAGTAAGAAAGAGATGAAGAGAGAGAGAGAGAGAGAGAGAGAGAGAGAGAGAGAGAGAGAGAGAGCAAGCCCTGGGAATTGAGTGGACTGGACTCTTGACAAAAATGGCAGCAATTGGAAACTCAGCATGTTTATTATATAGACTTGAACAGAGAGGGAGAGTTATTGTACATTCTGTGACAAGGTGTCAGGGTTATTACTTACAGGTAAACGGAAAGGCAGGATTTATGGTGTACAGCTGGATCAAGGGGGCATATTTAACTAATCTTTATAGTAACATTCTCTGTATGTGAGAAGTCTTCAGGCCATAAACGTCTATGGGGAGAAACCTATGGTGGACATTTTCTGCAAATGCAGTCAATCCTTGTACTGGGTTCCTTGAGGAAGGCTTTGCCATTTCCTTTTTAGCTCCACCCCAGGGGGAAGGCTTTTCTGTGCCTCCATGGGCCAGAGGCTCTTTGGTCCTTGATGTGTTCATGCCCAGGTCAACAGCACAGTGACTCAGACTTCATTCAATCAGGACTTGGTTTTCTCCCTATGTAGTTTCCAGAGTCCACTTTCTGAAACAACTAGTTTGACACTCTGGGATATTCTTGGTTAACACAAATGCCAGTAAGGCTAGATAGAAGAATTAATGTAATGATTAATGTGATCAAACAGAAAAGTTTTACAAGAGATGTTCCTACTGAGTATAACTGTGAACACTGTAAACCAGCCTACACTTTGGTCATTCAAAAGCAAGAAACTGGAAGTCACTTGTGGAGAAATCTGAATTTATAGACTAATAAAATTCTTATTTCCTTTCCTTGATTGTATGGGTCAGGACTCTCCACTGAAACAGAGTTTTTAGGATATATATCCTAAATATATGTTATGCATATCCTAAATCTATATTAAAATGATATCTTAATAAGAATTTTATGAAGTGGGTTGTCTTATGTGATTAAAACCAGTGGAAGCTGGTGGAATGAGTCTGTTTGTCTGAACTGAGGTCTAGTACCTCCAAAGTTCAGAAATGCTTAAGGATGTGGTGGATGAGAGACAGTAAATGAATTTGTTCTTCTTCTGACTCTTTATCTTTCTCAGTTCTTAGTGCTTTGGTGGTAACACTTTAACTACCTATCCAGGCATCCCCTAACCTGCTCACTTTTCTACACAAAGAAAGTAATTATTCTCAACATACTGCTCATTGCTTGCACTCAGAAATTTTAACCCTTTGCTAGTTTAATAAATGGTTGTATATTCCAAAAAACAGGTTGTTATGATCTTGTCCTAGACCTGGATGATTTTCACTTTGGGTCTTTTTTTTTGAGTCCATTGAAGATCATATTCTTTCTTTTGTATTTTGCAGTAGAAGGATATTTTGCTTTTTTGTTTCCATTTTTGGCTTTTCTTTGTTGATTTTGCTTCCTCTCCCTCCTTCCTTCTCTCCCTCTTTTTATTTCTCCCTCCCTCATTCTATAACTCCTGGTGATCTTTTTTTTTTGTTTGTTTTGGAGACCGATACCAGGACTACATTTCTTTAATTTCATGTGACACATGTTTTGCCTACAAGTACGGCTGTGCACTACCTGAATGCAGTGCCCACAGCCAGAAGAAGTCAGACAGTTGTTACAATGCTGGTCTGATTGAAAATTATTGAAAAATAACCTTTCATTACATCTGTTCTTGTTTTCACTTATGTATATAGTGCATTCTGATTACAGTCATCTTCCACTCTGAACCCTATCACCCTTTGATAGCTCATTCTGCTTTTCTCCCATGTGTATCTTTTGCTTTATTTCATGGCTCACTCAGTTTAACTGCAGCCATTCGTGTGACCAAAGCCCTATCCTTTGGAGCCTGGTAGGCTCAGTAGTTGGTGTGTAAATAAGTATGTCTGCCCTTTCTCCAGAATCTATTAGTTGGATAGGGCCCAACATTCCCTTTCCCCAGTGATGATCAAATCTTCACAAGATCAGGCTTATGCAGGTCCAGGGTACGTGTTGGAGGCTGCTATGAGATGTAGTTGTGTCATGCCCTGGAAGGATACTTTCTTTTTCCTTTTTTGGGAGAGGTCTGTATTGTATATGATGTTGTAGATGTTGATTCAGGTTCAAAGACCGTTTATTTTTTGACTAATTCAATCCCTGGTCCTAGTCCCAGAGTTTCTGGAGCCCTGGAGCTCTGGAACTTTTTGGCTTCCTTACTGTCTAAAATGTTTAAGCCTAGAACTGAAAGCTTCAGCCTGAGACTCCGAACAATCTAGTCAACCTCCAAGACACACTACTGACTAGCTCCTTCTGAACTCAGGGCTGTATTGAACTCTGACTCCTCTGGTTGACTGATTCAACTCACTCACTGTTCTGACTCTAACTCTTTTCCAAGCTGCTGGACCAAAATGACCTTCTCAGCCAGCCAACTGCTTCTGACTGAACTCTTCTAACTCTGTCTGACTCTTGCAATTTCTCAGACTGAACTGCTCTGCTTGGCTTCAAACTCATTCACTCTTTCCACCAAATACTGACTTCTGCTGAACTGCCTCTGTGTCTCTGTCTTAGATGCCTCAGACTGCCTGAGACTGCTTGCCTCATCCTGCTTCAGTCAGCCTCTATGTCTTATCCCATATTGCCTCTCTGTGAGCTGTGAGCTTGCTTTTCTATCATGTGACTCACTCTGCTAACTCTTTCTCTGATTCATCACTTTGCATGTTCTTCACTCTGACTCATTTCAGATATTACTTCTTGTCTGACACTGACTCCTTCTGAGTTCTGCTTCCTGTTTCCCAAGTGCTGGCTGAGATTAAAGGTGTATACCAACATTCTTAACATTCTTTCTGCATTCCATCCAGACCACTCAGGGCTCTAAATGTGATGCCTTCATATAGACCCCTGGATGTGATCCCTTCCTAGCTATCACACCAGCCTATCAATGTGATCCTTTCCAGAGCAGTCATGTTGCTTGATTAAATGATTAAATATTCCTCTACACATTATGAGACATCTTAAATATCTAATGATGTTTTTATTGACAACAGAGAGTCTTCATAATGACTTGAAGATGGGAGAGCATCTTCCCACAAGACCGGGCCTACTGAATTTTACTAATTTTTCTAGAAGTGAATTCTTTCAGTCCATTAAAGGGACTTAGGTCAACCCTGTCTACCACCTTATTTCTTTAGCACATATAAAAATGTCAATCCATAAAATATATAATATCACTCTGTATTGTCAAATCTTCACTAATGGGAACAAACAGTATATTTTGTTTTCACAACTTAGCTTGCTTCAATATTTTATTTTTAAATGTTATTCATTTTGACTCAGATCTGGTTCATTCAGTTTTTGTTTTTGTTGTATAGTATATAGTTATTGATTGTCCTATTGATGGTTGTTTTGATATAGCTTTTATGTGAACAAGGCCAAGAGTTTCTTTAAGGCATATGTAAAACCAAGGACACTTATATATATGAAGTTGTTAGATCTTTTCTCCACACAGGTTTCACCAACTCAAACTCCCCTGTAGGAATTTTTTTTTTTTTTTGCTGGTGTTGTTGCTGTTGTTTCATTTTGCTTTTTTGCCCCCTCTGATATTTCCAGATTTGGCTACAGATATACTTTCCTATTATGTTGTTTCATTCATGTGGCATTCTGTTGATTTGATTTCATTATTCTGCACTGTGGGACTGATGATTTTATCTGTGTTTACTGAAGTTTGTTTTCCCTTCTTCGTGCATTGCAGACTTGTGAATTTGCTTCAATATTCTGTAAAGTTATTCAGTATATGGTAAACAATTTCTGTAAGTTCTTGTTGATTTGCCAGAGTTGTTCTGTCCTGAATATTAAGCCTTTATTATACAGTTCCATGTAAACTTCAAGCATCAAAACATTCGAGTTTGTCACATTCAATCATACAGATCAAGAATTCCATTTAGATGTTAATTTGTTCGTAGTGTTTTTAGTAAAGCTAATATCCAGTGAAATGTGAGATGTGAGTGTAGCATTTGTTGATCCTTAGCAAAAGCCCAAACTCATGGAAGATGAGTTCCTTATCTTCACCTTTGTGAAGATAAGACTTTGTCATCAGCATAGAAAAGTCCCCACCCATTGCTCTACACTCACAGAGAGAGCATAGTGTATATGTGTATTTAATTATAAGCACTGTCAGACACTTCCTCACTGTTGCTGTGTGTATTCTGTCAACAGTGTGTAGAAATTTCAATTTCTGAACTTCCCTCCTCATATCCAGAGTTGCTAGACTTCTGCTTCTGTAGTTTCACAGTAGAGTGTAGCCTAATGCTGAACAAGTCTGCATATGCTCATCACTAAAGGATCTTTCCAATTCTTCAGATAGTTTTATTAATTAACTTCTTGATTTATGAGTGGAAGAAATTATTTGATCTGGATGGTTGGTTTTGTTAGATATATTCTGGGCATATTTTCTCTCAGCCTATGATTGCCTACTTATTTCTCAATGATTTCTTAAGAATTAATAACAGGAGTTTTCATTTTGGTAAAGATTAGTTTAATCTACCTTGTTCTTTCATCTAACAGCTTTTCATGATTAGGAAATGGTTCTAAACACCATTTAAGATTTGTGTGGATATTTTCTCACATTTTGTTCTAAGAGCTTTATGGCTGTAATTTTGTATTAAACTTCATAACATATTTTTAATTAATTTACGGAAATGGAATGGTGAAGTCTCAAGATTAATTTTCCCATGTGAATACCTTATAATTTCCAAATTTTTAATGTAAAAAAAAGAAACATTTGTTTCCATGTAAGCTTTAATTTTATGAAAAATTGGTTGAAAATTAAATTTTATGTTCTCTATGCTATTCATTAACCAGTTTGTATCTTTATGTAGTCATCATGCTATATTGGTTTATTATAAGCTTCGACATAATTAACTAAGTTTTTTAGCCTTCTTGTTTTAAAAGGTTATGTATATTCTGTATTTTATTTTTATTAATATCCATTTAAAGATGCGCAGATGAAACTGTATGACAAAGTTCTATACATAGTGATTGGCATTGTGTTGCACAATGGATAAATGTGGGAGACTTACATTGTAGTGACATTGAGTATTCCAATGCAAGTACACGGTAGATCTATTTAACTGTGTGTATTTGAATCTTCTTCCAGCTGTGCTGAGATATCATACCTCTGATTGAAATTATTTCTTTATATTTTATGTTTTATGATATATTTATATGCAACCTAAAAATATTTATATTTATTATTTTTACATGTGTGTGCATGGACATTATTTGTACCTGAGTGCAAATACCCTCAGGGGGCAGAAGAGGGAATCCAATCCCTAGGAGCTGCAGTTATAGACAGTTGTGAGCTGCTCAATATGAATGCAATGAAGAACTTGGGTCCTCTGTAAGAGCAGTGTGAGCCTGTTATCACTATTGTCCAGTAGTTTGTGCTACTGGAGAAAATTTAACTGACTTTTGTAAATGAAACTTGACTTGCCTCTGAAACTCTCCCAAGTATGCTTTTAAATATTATTTTGTAAATTATTTAGGATTTACTTTATAGACATGTCTTCTGCAAATAAGGATCGGTTTGCTTTCTTCCTGCCTAATATTTATGTCACTGATTTGTTTCTTGCCATAATTTACTGAGTAACACTTCTACTTAAATAGAGGCTGGAGAACAGGAGGCTGGGGAGATAGATCAGTCTAAGGAATGTGATTTCTGCACAGTTGTGATGACCTGCGTTGAACCCCAAGAGTCCACATAAGAAAGCTGCACATGATGCACTTGTGATCCTATTGCTGTAGAGGCAGAGACAGGGAAACCTTCGGACTTTATTTACGTCAGGCTAGCCGAATCAGTGAGCCTAAGGCAAATGAGAGATCCTATTTCAAAAAGCGAGGTGGAAGGTTCCTGGAGTGTGATATCCCAGGTTGACTCTAGGTTTCGCACACGTGTGCACATATGAGCACCTGCTAGCATGGGCACATACACACACACACACACACACACACACACACACACACACACACAGAAACCAGTTCTAAGAAGTGGTACGCCATACTTCACTATCAAGTACAATATTAACCGTAAACACTCTTTTTTTTAAAAAAAATTTTAATCAGGACCAGGAAAATATCTTCTGTTCTTAGTTTATGGGACTTTGTGTTTCTTTTTTAGGAAAAGGTGTTGAAGTTTGTCAGTGCTTTCATGTATCTATGGAAATGAGTTTTTTCCTTAATTTACATAAGATTTTAATTTTGGCTATTGAATCTATAATCTCAGAATGTACTCTAAATAACTACATTGCATTGTGTTTCTTAAACATTGCTAAATGCAGCTTGTTTAGTATTTCATCTCTGTAATTGAATCCTTCCCTCCCTCCTTCTGTTGTTTCCTCCCTCTCTCCCTTCCCTCCTTCTCACATTCCCATCTTCCTTCCTTTTCACCCATTTCTGTGTGTAAAACTAACATGAGGCTACGCTGGTGTTTCAAGTTCCAAGGCATTACTTCTCTTCATGGTAGTAATACCATTACTTATTGTTATTATAATTTTTAGTGGTAACAATACTGTTCCCTCTAGACAGGTTTAACAGAGTCACCAGACTTCTTTATAGAACAATCATTTTCTTTAACCGATTGAAGACTTCATAGAATTGTTATCTTCTTCAAGTTATAGTCTATTTTGCTTTTCAAGAAAATTGCCCACATTGTATCTTTGTTGCTTCTCATACCATTAAAGAGTTTATCTATGTTTTGCTTATGGTACTGGTTAGACTCTTTTCTTATGGTGGAAGGAAATTATGTTCCCATTTAGAATCCACTTAGCTCCTTTCAAAGAGCATCTCATATTCCATGCTAGCCATGCTGCCATCATTAGAGACGTAAAACAATGGTATCATCTTGATATTCCAGACAGCTGACACTATGGTCAATGCCATTGTATTTGATATTTTCCAGAAATACCAGGTATGTCCATTAGGCACAGAATAAAATCCCAAATCATGGAATATGAGACAGAACAAAAACGAAAAGGTCCTTGAATGATGTGTTTGAATATGTTGAGACTTTGTCCTGAGGGTGTTCTAGGGTTATTAAGTGCTAATAACAGAAATAGTAATAAGACTTTGCTAAGGAATAATCATATTGACAGAAGAATTCAGCTAGAGGCCAAGAAAGAACAATTACCACTGAGAATCTAACTTTTGATATACTTTACTTTTTTTTAAATTAAACTGTAACAGAATTTTCTATATAACATTCAGCTATTGATATTTACTATTTAAACAATAAATATGTACAGTAGTCACTAGAGTAGCTTTATTCTTTATGATTTTTATGGTTTTGTTTTTGGTGTATTGTTTAAGAATATTCTGCTTAATCTGAAGGATCATCTAGAGGTTAGTTCTAGGTAACATATTTACATATATTTTAGGTTCTATACTTAACGCTGTGGCTCATGTTGATTTTGAACTAATTTTTGAGGATGGTACATGGTAAAGATCAAAGTGTATTCCCTTTTTTCTCTTCCTTTCTCCCTCCTGTCTCTCTCTCCTTTCCTTCTTTTCTTCCCTCTCTTAGTATCTCATCTTACATGACTGGTGGCCCTAACACTTGATGGTAAAGAAAAGCATCACTCTGAAAGAAGACATGTAAGAGAAACTGTGTGTGTAGCAGTATTCTGTAAACATTATTTTTCACAGTTCATTTTTTTTATTGGTCCATCCTAAGTGCCCTCTGTTAATGTGATGTATGGGATAGTAATAATATTCATCAGCTGTGCTTCTCTGATACCGAATGAAACTGGTTGTATCGTTCTGCCTATAAGAGACCATAGTTTGAATATGCTCTCACTCTGGTGCCTAAGTTGGGAATTTGAAGTAGCCTAGGTTGCTGAGACTTATTCTGCTACTCCTGAGCATTGAATAACCTTGTGCAATAAAATTGAGTTGTTCTATAACAACTACTACTAATTCTATTCCTGGGAGGTTTTCTTTCAAACAGTCATCTCCCCTCTAAAAATCCAAGTTGTTCATCTTCAGTTACAAGTATCTCTGGCCTCTGGGTGACACATGATGCAGTGAGGTGGGTCTAGAGTGTGTGGAAGGACCTAGCAGAGCCCCATCATCAATCTACTCAATCGATGAGCCGTGCATGCTGTTGGCATTCGGTTATCCCAGAAACTAATGAAAAAATAACACAGTAGGATTCCTGTTTGGATCCAGTAGGTGCAATTTTTCATTTATACCTCTTGCTCTAATCTCTGTCTTTTTTCTCTGTGTATCTACAAAACTCAAGTAGAGATTTTCATAAAAGTTACTTCATATATTTCTTCTGAAGGTTAAATTGCTTAATGCTGAAAAGAAATACAAACCTGGCATAGGGAAGGTGCTAAAATTTAGCATATATCCTTATAACTATCCATATCAATGTATGGTACTGACACTTATTTTTTTCTAGATTAAAAAAAAACCCTGCTATATTGTGAAATTATCTTTGTATTTCCTAGTTATTAAAGTGTACCATGCTGTGCGTGGGTTTTCTTTACTCTAGTATTGCTCTGGAGAATGGTAGCCTCCAACCAAGGAGAGTAATTTTAGTAAAATATACTATGGTAGGGTGGAGTTTGCCTCTTACAGGTTCCTATAGAGAAAGCTTGGTTCTTAGTGTGACAGTATGTTGGGGATGACAGAACCTATAACAGGTGGATCCCAGTGCAGTGTAATTTGGTCACTAGGGCCACTGTTTTCAGGAAGATTTAACATAATTTCTTTGGTCTCTGGCTAATTGTCCTGAGAAGGTTTACATGAAAGACAAATCCTTCCCTTTTTTTAGTCAATTGTTTCCTGTGTTGCCATTCCCATATAATCTCTCCAGCTTGTATGTATTGTTGCTGTGTTGCCATTCTTTGTAATATAATGCAAATATAGATGACTTACAATAGCCAGCACCATGCAAATAGAATTTTCAGCCTCCACAGTGTGAAGGAAGGAAGCACCTTCCCTATAAAGGACTCTGTCTCAGGTCTTTTGATGGAGCAACAGAAAATGGACAAATGCAATGCACAGTGCATTGAACTACTTTTATGCATAAAACCCGTTAGTAACTGCTCATCCAGTGGGTATACCAAACCAATCACAGTCTGCTTCTGCTTAATCCAACAGCACTGTTTCTTCCTGTATCAACTCTCCAAAGCTCTGTAGATAGGACTGTTTTGGTAGTTGAGTTCTTTCAAGTAACACTACTAGTTTACCCATCTTCTGTAGGCTTCCCCTGAAGTTTCTATGTATTCCTTCAGGCTCAGCTTGTATCTTTGGAAGCGAACATACAACTCAAAGAAGGTTAGGCATTTTCTTTGTGCTCTTCAAAATGATCTCTAGTTACTTCTCTTAGTACCCTGATGGCTTCTGAATACATAGTGTGCAAAATTTAAGCTCTTTTGATAAGAGTATAAACCTTTTCTGTGTTTTTAAATTTCCTCTTCCATGTAGACCATATGACACTTATTTTCTACTTGGTGTCAGTTGCCTGAACAAATGAACAAATGAACAAATGTAAATGAATAGATGTAACTGTTGCCGATGGTTTATAAATCACATGACATTATTGACATGCTTTTTGCTTCTAAAAAACAAATGTTAGATTTTTTTCCTGACAGATTTAAAGCATTTTTTAAAATGACCTCTAAAAACTTGGTTTTCAACTTAGAAAACCCTAGTGATGGGATCAATTCTCATTAAATTTGGAGTTGCTTAGAGATAAAGGAAAGAGGGAGAGCATAAAAAGTTAATTAAAGAAACAAGAATTCGTGGAAATGTTTTGTCATCCCTGAAATTGCAAACGGAATTGGAAATGCACTCTTTCTAATGGCTTGTTGTATGTTCTTCTCATTGCATATACTGTTCCATTAAACTGTCATCTCTCATCTCAGGGTTGTATTTCCGCAGTGAAGGCTGGTACAACTTTATGTGAAATGTAGCTAGATGGATGCCTTGAATGAGAACCTCTCAAATTTTTATCTAGCATCAATAAAAATGCAAAAGTATGGGCTGTATTTGCATATTGATACTAGCTAACAGACTGCAAAATGAGTAGTTGCTTCAATAAGAATTATATTATTTAAATTATTTGAGGATATTAATTAGTATACGCTTTGTGTCTTTGTATGTGTGTGCATGGATACAAGTGGATGCACATGCTTGTGGAGAACAGAGGTGAATGTCAAGTGTCAGCTTTGATTTCTCTCCACATTTATCTATCTATCTATCTATCTATCTATCTATCTATCTATCTATCTATCTATCATCATTTATTTTTGAGACTGGGTCTTTCACTGAATCTGGAACTCATTGATTTTGCTAAGCTAGCTGACAAATAAGCTAAAAGGGTCATATTTTCTTCTTTTATTCCCACATGTAGAATTGGGGATACAGATATGTCCCAACACATCCAGTTTTTAACATGGGCACTGAAGACTTGAATTCAAGTCCTTTTGGGCTATAAGCACCTTACCATTTAACGATTTGCTTTAGGCTGGGTTTTATTTTCTTTTAAGAATATATTCTTGGCCAGTTAGGTGGCTCAATAGTTAAAATACCTTATTTCATAAGTCTGAGAACCTGAATTTAAACTCTGGGACTCACCATAGGAAGAAACAAATGATTCTTGAAAATTCTACTGCCCTTTGCATGTATATCATGGAACATTAGTGCCTGTATTCACACATACGCATCACTCTAACACAAGACACAAATACAATGATTCTAAATACTTTAAATGAAGTTAATGCGCTCTTGCAGAGGGTCCAGCTTTGGTTCCCAGCATCCACATCAGGCAGCTCAGGGCCATACATGACTCTTGCTCCTGGGGCCTGACACCTCTTCTGAACGCTACAGGTACTCTACTCAAGTGCACAAATCCACAGGCACAAAAAGACTTAATTAAATTAAAAACAATACAGTAAGAACATAGTCTCATTCTACAAATAATTCTTCTCATTGGAAATTGATGAAATTATGCTCTACTGCAATGTTGTGCTGTCAGTAAAGTAACTCATCTTATGTGGCTACTGAGTCCATAACATGTATGACTTGTACCTCCTGGGGTATTTGGTAACTGTACACACATAGAAAACTTCAGAGGCTTAGTTTCAAAATTTATGTTATCCCTGTAACTTTATATTACTTAATGAAATAATTATTTTGATATATTGAGTCAAATAATATATTACTAAATAATTACAAATTAAATAAACATACTAGAAAATGTTAAGCTACATATGTGGTTTGCAGTACATTTATTTTTAGACCTTTGCTTTAATTTTGTCACTTTTCTACACTTTAATTCTTGAAAAAAACATGCGTGAATACATGTATGTATTTAATATGCCCATAAAACAGTATCTACATACTCCTGCCTGCTCCACACACCAATTCCTATACACCGACATGGATGGACTGTGCTGACTTTCATCATGGTGCTTGTTCCAAAGTTCTTTTACTTACCGCATGCTTTTTCAAGAATTAAAGTGTAGAAAACTGACTTAATTTTGTGAATCTTTATGATAGTTTATATATCCTGGGTCAGATTACATGTTATTTTCATCTTTTGGATATAAAAATCATGTTTATTAATTCTTTATTGAATTCTTAGTTATTTTTATAATTTTTTCTCTAAAGTATCTGAAGAGAATGGGAAACTGTCTTCTATAGACAGGGATTTTTGTGGTTACTGTTGGCTTTCCGCTCATCTTCTGTATCAGTGAATGAGGCTTAGGAAAGGAAATCAAGGAACTTTGGCAGGGGTGGGGGGGAAGGAACTGGTTAGGTAGGAGAGTGTGTGAATCAAGGCAGTCCTGGGGGCATGCCAGCAGATGATATCAAGGCTTAGCATCCAGATCAACCAGGCTGTTAGTGAAGAGTGACAGGTCGTGCACAGGTTGCACGTATGGGATTTATGGAGACTACAACAGAGTGAGAAGAAACAAGGTGACAACAGGGTTAGAAAATCCTTCCACTGTTGGACCAGGGGCAGATGATGTCTGGAGACATCAGTGGCACTGAGTATCATCTGTGGTGGTTCTTTCGAACACTGGCCCATTTCAGAAAACCAATTATAATTTATACCAGTCTGAGCATAATGTAAAATATAATTTTTACTTGGTGTAAAAATAGTAATTTTAAGCTGTAAATTGTGCCAAGTAATTGTACTGTGCTATAAAATTGACCAGTTTTACATAATAAAAAACCAAATTCATGTTTTATATAAGGAAGATATCAAATATGACCATTTGACTCAAAATTTTCAATGTATTTTATTATGTGTATGGCTGTTTTGCTTGTATGTTTGTCTGTGCACCACATGTGTGCCTGTGTGCCTGATGCCATGGAGGGCAGAGGTTGGTGTCAGATCCTCTGGAACTGGTGTAGTAGATGGTTGTAATCTGCCATGTGTGTGCTGAAAATTGAACCCAGGTCCTCTACAAGAGCAGCCAGTGCCCTTAACCACTGTGACTCAAAAATTTTAACTAAACTCTCTTGTATTTGCTTTTCACTTGAACATTATTGTCAAATTGTCAACATTATTGGTAACAATACATTTAAAATTGTTATGTGACTTTCTAAAATATATAGTAAATATTTTGGGTTGTTTTTAGTGAATCTTGCACATCCACACACAGAGATAACCAAAAAATCACAAACATTTTGCTAACATGATATAATTTTAATTTTACTTATATATACTCTTCTTATGATACTGTTTTATTATAATCCACTTGTACCTGCTAATATTTTGATATTTTAAGTATACTATTGACTAATCTAAAAATGATGCCACTAAATTGTGGATTGTCTCTAATGGTATGAAACACAACAAAATAGGCAATTCACTGAATTACTAGAAGAATATTGAGGACTAAAGAGCAGATTGGGGAAAGTTAGGTTAGTGAGAGGAAGTTGAATGATCTGGAGGTATTTGGAGATTTTGGAGACCTAACTATCTTTCTTCATTTATTCCTCCCTCTTTTCCTCCCTCCTTTTCTCCTTCCCTCTCTACTCTGCCTCTCTTTTCCTTCTTCCCAGCCTCTGGTTCCTAGTTTTCTCCTTGAGTTCCTGGTTTCTAGTCTAGGCATCTCTAACATTCAGAACTGAGTAGGTAGACATGTACAATATAGTAACCCAGTTCAAGGCTGACCACAGATCACTTCACCTTCTACAGCTCTAGGCTAGGAGCATAAACAAGGTTAAGAAAACATAGTCTGAAGTAGCAACTTGACTATGAGTCAAAATACTCCACAGCTGGGTGTTAACTTCTGTATAACGTTTTCCTATCAAAATATAATTTAAATAGCAGTTGCCTGATGGGGCCACTGTGAAAACTGAACAGTGCTTTTAATAAACATGAAAAGTAATGTTTTAATAAAAATAAAAAAATAATAAATGCTTGACCAGTTTATTGCATAGCATAAGAATCCACAGTATTGGTTATTTTTATTATTGAGGAGAAAGACTGCCATGTCATCCTTAGCTTTCCTTTGCAGTAACTTCTTAGGTAGATAAACCTATGCATAAGACTGAAATGTGTAAAAAGTGGGCAGGAGACAGTGGGTGGACAAAGATGATCAAAGACAGTCTTAGGGGAATCACATATCTGCCTTACTAGCAGATCCTCCAAAGGGCTTTCTATAGAATCTGATGTGCAGAAATGCTGTAGACCTCGGTTAACGTTAGTGAAATTCCTACTTTCTCAAATACATAAATAATGCACAAACTTTAAAGGCTTAAGTTGCCTTGAGGACTGGTAGAATGCTATTACAGCCTTATATTTCTCTGTTTATCATCACTATTCTCTTTTAATTAAAGATGTTGGATGATCATTCTCGATATGATCTCTTGCATGTCACTCCTGTACTTAATCATGAGACAAAGAAACACATTGCTGATTGGAGTTTTGTTTTTTTTTTTTTCATGTGTGGATACTATTTCCACTTATGAAATAAAATATTACAAAGACAGGAGAGTTTGGTGGATTGAACGATTTTCTGAAAATCAGATGCTTCATTGTGTAGCAGAAAATACAGTCTGAAGAGAAGCTTGGGGAAAGTTAAGAAAAGAAATTTGGAAGATCTGGAGCTATGTGGAGATTTTGGAGAAATAACTATCTCTCTTCATTTATCCCTCCCTCCCTTCTCTCTCCTTCTCCCTCTCCTTCCATACTCCCCCCCAGAAACTAGAAACCAGGAACCGAAGTAGAAATTAGGGAACAGGAGTGGAAGGAGGAGGAAGAGGGGGGAATGGAGGGAGAGAGAAGGAAAAAGAGAGAGAGAGAGAGAGAGGTCCCCAAAATCTCCACATATCTCCAGATCTTCCCACTTCCTCCTCCAACTCAGAAGAATCAAGGACTAGGGAGGAGAAAAGAAGCTTGCCTCTTATTGGCAGCAGTCTTTGGGAAGTATTCCATAATGGAGCTCCTGTGAATCTGGCATAGCTTCTGAGAAATTATATTATGATTAAGAATTTTTGGCATTGAAACTGATTGACTGTTTAAGGAATAATGAGGGCCAACTGTTTTCCATTGTATTTTATATTAGAAATAAGAGCCAGAAGCTCACATAGAGATGGAGTGTTCCCTTTTGGAGAGGGAAATATGTAAGGCTTTTTGAAAAATTATGCAAAAAGGGAATACATATCCTTGAGAAAGTCCACTACTTTCAGATCTTCACTTATCTTTATACTGACTTGATAACAGAATCTACCTTTTGAGGACTTTATGATATTTTTTAAAAGGTTGTTTTTAATCACATTTTATTTTTTATTTTATTTATGTAAATGTATATGTATGTTTGTAAATTCATACATGTCATAGAATTCATCTAGACATCAGAGGGTCCTTTCCTGCTATCACATGCATTCTGGGGATTGAGTTCAGGTCGTCTGGAGTGGCAGCAAGTACCTATGTCCTTACATCATTTAAAGAGAGAGATTGTTATGCGTGTCACAGGTTATTGATAGGTAGAGGTGAGGAATAATATTGCTTCATTTCTCTTTCTACAATATACATATATTAGTACAGTTGATGTCTATTAGGGTGTGACAGTATCACTGGGTAGTCAGAACACAAGACCAGATATCATACTCTCAATTCCTACCTATGTGCCTTCCAATTCTCTGCATCTCCATTTCTTTATCTGAGTATTTATTTCCTAGTCCTCTTTGAAGCCCCAAATAATGCAATTCTGAGTATAGTGGTGGAATGTTAGTAATGAATACAATTAATAATAACAATTATTATTTCATATTTAACTCTTAGCCAAATTTAGAAAGTATAGAGTCTTCTATTATACAAGGATAAATAAGATGTCAATATAGTTTATATCCTTCATGTTAATATGGGGAAGAACATAATATTTTTAGAAACTCCATGATAAGTATTTAAATTGTAGCTTCACATATAATTCACAGAGGAAAGCGACTGATAAAAACTATCTACTTAATTTTTAAGTATACATCGTATTTCTTTAGACTACATGTACTTTAAAAAATAGAATTCATACATGAAACTAAATCAATATGCTTTATTTGATAAATATCTAATACTCTAAATACTGTATATTATTCAACTGTGTTATTTCACTGAGAAACCGTTAGTGGAATGAAGTATCCTTCCCAGCAACGGAAACAATGTACATTGAGACTGGATAGCAGGGTACATATGATTAATGTGAAATTAGCATCTGGTCTAGTTTAGAAGGAACAGAGGCCTTGGGGTCTTGCTTAGAGGGTTTCAAAGTGGATGAAGAACATATTGTCAAGTGTCTTGAGTGCTCCGTAAATAATACATAATATAATTTGGCAAGAAAGTGTAACCACTATAATTTTTTAGAAAAAGTGTAGTATATGAATAGCATTTTTTTTTTGTTGTTGAAGTCAATCTGGCAGTCGGATTTAGGATAAATAGGAAGTGAAAGAGTGGAGGCAAAAAAAGAGAGTTAATAAGACAAGTTTAGCATCAATAGAGATGCAGAAGGCATCCAAGCCACATTATCTGAGTTCTTAAAGTTCAAGTATGAGTCCTAGTCATGTTTATATGCCATGTACACAGCAGGTAACAGATGCCTAATAATTTGTTAATATAAAATGTGATGATTGAGGTATATTTATTTTACTTTATGTGTATGAATATTTTACTGTTAGACGCCAGAAGAGTGTGATATATCCTCTGGAACTGGAGTTACAACCTACTGTGAGCCACTCCATATGGGTACTGGGAATGGAACCAGGATCATCTGCAAGAGCAACAAATTCTTTTAACTGCTCAGCCATATCTTCAGCCCTGATATAAAACTTGATTATTGATTAAGTGTTAGGACTGCAATGGAGAAGCAAATCAAACATGATCCCAACATTTCAAGCTTGCCAGATTAAAACATAACAATGACATAACTAGATCTAGCTGTAGGACAAGCAGATTAGAGAAATTTGATCTTAAACAGTTTAAGGATTGATTGAAGAAAGGGTAGATTATTTATGTCATCATCATCATTATTATTATTATTATTATTATTATTATTATACAACAAATCCAATAGAAATATATCAGCATTTGACCTTAAAAATGGAGAACAATTTTGTTTTCTTTTGGGACAGGGCCTTATGTAGCCCAGAGAAGCTTCCAACTCACTGTGTATTTGAGGATGATCCTAGACTAGGTTTGCCTAACTCTACCCTTTTCATTCAGTGCTAGGGATTAAACTCAGGACTTTACACAAGTTGCACAAGTCTCAATTAAGCTACATCACCAGCCATCAAGAAAGATTTTCAAAGAAAAAAAATACTTCTAACACTAGATTCCCTTCTTTAGAACTTCCTATGTGAATGAATCACATAGGAAGAAAGTCTCACTACTGTCACGTGACAGTCATGGCTGATCCTGTATCTTTGGTTGACATTTGTTCTGCTTTGACGGAGAATTTATTTACACTTGGTTTCTTTTCCTAGTGAGAACATCAAAGATGCTAACATTCACATTTGATGAGATCTGGTGGTTTAAAGGTCTACAGTAGGGTAAGCTACTTTAATGACTGTGACAGATGAGTGATGGAGTGGCTGGCTTATAGGAAAGGAAAAGTCATGTAAGGAAGAAAAGAGACTGGTGGCGTTCAGCAGTTAATGTATGGCTGGCTGCACACATTTCTAAATAAATGAGTGTAATCAAAATACATGGCTTGGACAAACAGTGTTTGAGGATGCATCTGAACTATTATCTGTCACCCAACACAGCCCAGAGTCCCATCTGTCTTCTCTAGTGAGGAAGAGAGAATGAATAGAGCCATTGCCTAATAAGAAATGCATCCTGTTGGAAGGGCTCCCTTGGAAACTGTTATTTAGTTACCTTCCATTAAATACTCTATAATTCTGAGAATGACTTCATCCTGCTCAAAAACATATTATTTAAAACACCACAGCAATGTAATTCTCAGTTACAGTGTTTAAAATAAAATCTATTCTCCAGTTTAAGGATTCCAAGGTTTCAAACATTGGTTACTTGATTAATGCAGCAAATGTTTTCCGAGGATACTGTATCCTGTTACCCTCTTTTTAAAAAGCACATTTATTTCTTTATCTTTTCTTAAAGGAGCAAATAATATAAGTCCACAGAAATGGCAGATCTCAGCAGGTATAAAACTTTCTTGTATTCTTGAGTTGTGTTCCGTCAAGATGAATCTACTATATTCATGGTGAAAGTGCTTTCATATGTCATCGACTCCCTCAAAGAAGCAATTTTAGTCATTCTGCCTTTAATTATCTGCTCTGAACTCTACATTTACATGCTCAAGAACCTGTGTTATGTCTCTGCTTGAGGATCTAATGAATGAATGTATCAACCTTATGTTTAAAAGGGCCCTTAGATCCCCCACATCCTGTTCTACATGTCTTTTGTCATGTAAACATGTGCGATATGAATCTGCTTTCCAAGTTTGCCTCTGTGGATGTTTCCTTGCTCTGTATATATTCCTTTCAAATACCCAATGAGCAAATTCTTTATAACTGGGACTTGAATCTAAATAGATTTCTCCATTCAATAATTATTGTAGCAACTTCAAATTTCAGATGAAATACAGCAGATGTCTCTGGTTTCCTTCATTGCTTCAACATTCCATTTTAACACAGCAATGTAAATAATTTCCTAAAATACTAAATAAGACATAGCAGCTGCTGCTTAAAATTATCTGAGTTTATATACCAGTGAGAACCCTTATTTCTGAATAGTGCTTACCTAGTTCTTACTGAATCAAGCAGCCAGTCTTTAAGTCTGTCCTTACATCTCCACCTTGTTGTGGTCACGTTTTCAAACAGTGGGGACCTGCTGTAGCCAACAGAGTATTGCTGAGCTGTTTGAGTATGACTTCAGGAGTCTTGTAGCAACTCCCATATTGCTCTTCTTGAGTCACTTGTCCTGAAGGATGCCAATGGCCTTGTCAACTACAGAGATGTGACTTTGGTATGCTGTACTTGTGTCAGGCTATCACTGACCACTCCCCAAGTATGCATAAAGAAACTTAAAAATAATGGTTGGACAAAGGGATTAATGAAAGAATGAGGGTTATTGCATATCCTCTTTCCATGATCTTAAAGGTAAGCAAAGGATAATAGCTAATCTAGTTTAATTATATTATCTCCTCCATTATAAAACAATACCTCTGGGGAAAAGTAGTGGTTTTAAAATGGCCTCTGCTAACCAGTGTTGTATTTGCCTCACAGACATTTTTGTTCTAAAACTGCATTACTGTTTGTCTTCTTTTAACCTACTTAGAGTTTTTCTTGAATTTTTTTTCCAACCATCATATGGTTAGACTTGATTGCAGGTGAACACCAAATCAAGGGATCACATTTATTAGATTGCATGAGGTAATGAGAAGCTAGTACGGGATCAGCTTGCTTTAAGCAGGAGCAATGTGTGATTTTATGTGGTAGTCACAGGACAATTACATCCCCCATCTCACATCATGGATTTGAAAATGAGTAGAGAATTTGGATTGCAGCTAGTGGGTTAGTAACAGAAAGGTAAGTCAGCTCAGATGAAATCCACATTGTGTCACTGAGTGGAGAGTCATCACTAAGCTGGCCACTTTTTAACAGCACTGGGCAATTGAAGCTTTACCTTACAGGTACCTGAAGGACTGAATACTTTACTTTCTATTTCTTTCAGTTGGTACAAGGTCAAGTAGGGACTGAATCTCACCATGGTTCTAACGCCTTGTGAGTATTCATTTTGAGCATTCTTCGAATTTCAACAAACTGACCTGAGCTTTCCTATTTGTTTATTGTCAATTTACTTTTCCTTTACTGATTTTTACACAAAATGAGAACTAATGTAAACACTGAGAAAGGGATTTTCTAGCTAGAGTATTGTGTGAGATGGCTTTTTAATTGATTGTATGATGTATAGATATCAAACTCAATGTATCTGACACACCAGCCAGGGCCAGGGGACAGAACTGTTCATGTTAATTCAGGAATGGTAACACACATTTTCCAAACGATCAAATTCAACTTGACTTTTCAGTTTATGTTGTGTGGAGATAGGCACCATTTCATTCAGCTTTCCAAGCTGCAGTGTCCAGTAAGGCTTTTTCTTGTACAATCTGAAAATAAATAATTTAATACATTCATGCGGGGGTCCTGGAGTCCAGCTCTGGCCCCTGCGAATGTGGTCCTTTGCTTCCACGAAGGAGGGTAAAGCAATTGGAACTAGCGACAAGTGAAAATCTGTATCTCACTCTTTATATGGGACCCTTAACTGGCAAGCTTAATATTCGTTAGGCGGGCAGATCTCCAAAGAAGCACGAGACAGTCTGGGTAGCTGCAAAAACCGCTCGAAGCTTTTTTATTAACCGGCGTGTGTCTGGATCTCGCCTGGGCCAAGCTTGGCGTGCTGGTGGCGGGTTTACAGCGGACGCCGTGGGCAGGTGAGAGACGCGGGAGGGTGAGCTTGGCAAGAGAGAGAAAACCCCTGTTCAGGGCTTTTTATCCGGGTCCCCGAGCCCGGCTTTGTGCTGTTCCGATTGGTTTAGAGTTCCCAAGTTCTGTGTCTCTCCACCTCCTTGGTCAGGTGTTTGCGCCCCGTGTCCTTGGACTAACCCCTTGAGACCGGGTGGCACCTGGTTTTTTCGGGGAAGAAAGAATCCCTGCTGATAGGTGGTGGGGAGGGGCTGTTTCTACATGACTGCTAACACTTAGGGGAATTTTCTGGGTTTTATATTTCTTAAATCTTTGCAATAAACTGGGGTTGCTTTATTACAATTTACTTCTGGATAGCATGGCTGTGTTTCATTCCAGCCCACAGTAGCCAGCTCAGGGATTAATTTTGCTATTACTATTGGCTTATACGGATCTTATTATTGATGAGAGAGCATATGTCACCATACAGTGAAGACAAGAAAGGGGCAAGGCAGTTAGGGAATTCCAGTTCCCGACAGTGGACGCTTAGGAGCCTTGTCAAGCTGAAGCTTCCACAGTCTGGGTACCCTGGACTCCAACACATTCAGTGACTATTGATGCCATATATAGCAACTGTGAATAAATGTAATAAATACAGACAAACATTTGTGCTGTTTTCTAAACTATAGTCTTATCTACTGTTTTAGTTAGGGTTACTATTGCTGTGATGAAGTACTATGACCAAAAGCAATTGAGTTTATCACACAGTCCATTGAGGGGATTCAAAAAACAGGACAGGAACCTGGCGGTGGGAGCTGATGCAGAGACCATGAAAGATTGCTACTTATTGGACTGCTCCTGACAGGAAGTCCAAGGATTTGGTAACTGTTCAATCCATGAGACCAGATATCTCATCAGTCCCAATCTGGGGCAGCAGTCCCAGGGATGTCCTAGAGAGCTGTCAGTTTTCATGCCTTGGTGGAAGCTGAAGAGCTAAATTCTGACACCAGAACAGGAATATCTTAGCAACAGGATAGATAAACTTGACAGTAAGACTGAAAGCAAACAGTCAAAAAGCAAAGTCTTTCTTCTTCCTTGTCCTTTTATGTGAGCTTACAACAAACAGTGTATCTCAGATTTAGGGTGGGTTTGCCACCTCATATGATCCAATCAAGAAAAGTACCTGATAGGAATGCCCAGCTGCTTTGGTTTTCATCAATTTCAGGTGTAATCATGTGGGCAAACAATGGGTACATATATATAAACTTTTATTACACCACTGTAACTCACATCAATGAATATAATTTTTGACACAAGTAATTTAAAACAAGACAAAGACTCACAAGTACAAGAATGACAACAAGCTACGAAATTAAAGAAAATACATCAATGAAACATTTGGCATTTTGGGGTGAAAAGTGGCAGTTATATCTGTGCACTCAAGTTGTATTCGATAACTCTGCACACTTATAGATAAGACAGGGAGGTTATAATACATCTGTTTTAGGTAGGAAATTTGTTAGATGAATGACTGTTAGGGTAGAAGAACACTGGGATTCTTTTTATTTCAAAATGATTTCTGTGATCCTATTGTCAACTTCAGTTCTAATTTACAGCAGTTGCCCCTGCCCTCTCCTGTTCATGACATCGCTGTTCACAGTAGCTACGAAATGGAAACAACCGAGTGTTCATCAGCTGGTGAGCACAAAAGGAAAATATACTGCATACACACAACGAAATGTTGTTCAGCAATAAAAAGAATAAATCCTTCCATAAAACAATGAAAAGGCATGGGTACAACTGGACATTGTGTTAAACAAAATAAACCAGGCACAGAAAACTGAACACTGCCTGCTATCACTCATTTGTTGACTCCATAGGAGCTGGTTTTTGTAGAAGTTGAGAAGAGAGCGGTGGTCCCAGGAGCTGGAGAAGGAGGAGTCGGGGAGGAGAGGGCACAGGTGGATCATGGGGAGTGCATTCCAGTTAGAAAGGAATAGAACTTTCTGATATGTGATTGCCTATTAAGGTGGCTGTAAATAGCAGTAATGTGTAATACATTTCAAAAAGCTAGGAGAGATGATTTAGAAAATTTCACCATAAAGAAATAACAAGTTGTAAGGAGATAAACATTTATAAATGATTTAAAAATGCCACAGTGTATGTATGCATGTATCAAAATATGATGTTGTACCCACAATGTGGAATTTTATGTTTTCATATATCACTGAAAAAAGAGCTTAAAATTTCAATAGAATTCACAGAATGTCTGAGAAAATATGCATATAAATATAAATTCTTGCTCTAAATTTTTTTTTAGATAAGTGATTTTCTCAAAGACACAGATACATGAAGTATGGGTCATTATTTTTTAATTATTATTTTATTTTATGTGTGTGAGTAATTTTTCTACATGTGTGTCTGTGAACTAGTGTGTGTCTAGCACCATAAAAGCCAAACGAGAGTGTCAGATCCCCCGGAACTGACATGAGCAGCCATCCGGGTGCCAAAAATTAAATCTGGGTCCCATGGAAGGATGGCCAGTGCTCTTAACTGCTGAGTTCCGACCCCCGAACTGACTTTTACTGACATTCTATTTTAAAACTCACAGGTAACACAATAATTTCTTTTCACATCTCATTGTTCAAAGTAAGTCACAAGCCCATTACAGGCTTCAAGGGATAAAAAAGCATAAATTTCAGACTGGAGAGATAACCGATGTTTCAGTAAATTTTAATGCACCTACCCACAGTGCTTTGGAATAGTCACAGTTCCTCCAGGAAAGGTTTATTTTTTAAAACTGCTTGCAGGTACTGTTGTCCTACACACTCACTTGAAGATTTTTTTTTAATTAATTACTTTATTTTTCTTCTCTTGTATAATACATCCTGACACCACTCCCTTCTCCTATTCCTTCTAGCTCACCCCGCAGCATCTCCCCTCTACCCTAGATCTACCATCCCCGCTCCCACCCACCCATGCCCTACCTCTCCCCCAAAATGAGCAGTCCTCCCAGGGTTACTGCTCAAACAGGACATGACTAGATGGGACAAGCTCTGGCACTAATCCCTATCTCAAGTGTGTACTAGACACTTCCTGACACCCACCTCAACCTCACCCCTATTCCTTTCAGTAGGAGGAAAAGGATTCCAAAGGAAAGCAAAAGTGTCAGATGACCCCGCATACACTCACTCTGGCCTGTAAGATTCCTGCAAGAATACCAAGCCAGACAAGCACAAGACATCTAAGGCACCCTGCAGGTTCAATGTCTACCATTTCAGGCTCTGTGGGACCCCAAGAGTGCTGGTCAATTGACTCCATGGGGCTTGTTCTTCTGATTTCCTTGACTCCAGGGTTCGCAGTGAGCTCCAGGCTTCCAGCTTTCAGGAGCTGTCCTCTATGCTGAGATGTGCTTTGAGTCATTTCTGCTCCTCTAAGCAACCACACACTAACAACTCTGTAACTTATCCTCACAAAAGCTCTTGGTTCGCCAGGTTGACTGTATTGGTGTCCTTACTCTGGTCTGTTATCAGCTCTCTGAGATGAAGAGACATTTGTTCACATCTCCCCAGAAGCAGTGTCACAAAAGATTCACCTCCTTTGTACCAGAATAAAATTACATTTTCATGAAACTTTCAAATTTCATGTGCTGCCAACTACATTTCCAATGGCCTTTCTCCTTTTTCTGTTGCATATATACATGTATATTTGCAACGGTCAAACAGTGTTGTGATGTTAAAAGAGCTCTTTTAGATCCTTTGGAGTTCTTGTGATTGAGTTTTTAAAGTTACCAGTCCATCACCAATCGGCTACATTTAAATTTCTAAGTGGAAGAAAATTTAGTTCCTAGTGATAAGAGGAATAACTCTCTCTTGATTTTATTAAGTAGCTATGTAATTATGACATATATTTGGGGTTAGTTTTTGGATAATAATCAGTAAACTTGAATTTGCTTGCTTTTTCTCAGTTTTGTAATCTGCAAAAGTCTTGTATACGTTTATTTGAAACTGGAGTATAAAAGCATTTCTGGCATTGCTTTTGATACATCTGGAGTGCAGTTGCCTACCTCTGCTGGCTGATTCTCTCATCTCTGGCTCTCTGCAGATGATGAGCTTTGCAAACAGATTTCCTAATATTTGTAAGCTGAAGTAGTTTTACCCAGCGTGCCAAACTTGCATCGATCCTGTCCACATCCTCCATTTCTAGCAATCCTTGTCACTTTTAATGACCTCTTGCAGCCCCAGGGAATATGGGCACAAAATTCTCTTCAGTGTGAAAACTATTGGCCAGGCAGATGGAGGGTAAATTGCAAAAAGGATATTGGGATTTATAGATTTTTCTCCTTATAACTATCAATTTGGCTTGGGAAAGTACTTCGTAAAAATTCATGCTTAGTCACTCAAAATGTACGGCTGGAAGAAGAGCGAGGCAGACTAACACAAATAATAATATTTGCAGTAATATTTGCTACTTTTATGTCTCCAAGATGGATAGGTGGAAGAAAGCCCAAGGCTCTGAAGTTCTTTTGGTAAGGCCACATGCACAATTTGTATTATTCTTTTCTGAAGTCTCCTTGCTTTATTTCCTAAATACCTTTATATATATATATATATATATATATATATATATATATATATATATATATATAAAATAATGAGTCATATATATTTAGGAGTTGCCTTAAAAATGTTAGAAAATATTTTTTCCTAATGCACATTTCCAAGAAACATCTTAAAGTTCAATTAGTGTTCAGAAAGAACAATACACTTAATCTGTAAACTACTTGATAGACACCAGGTAGGTAGTACACCTCTGTAACTCCAGCACTTGGGAGAGTGAATAAGAAAGACCCTGTTTCAAAAGGGCCCATAAGACCATGGAGTCACCGGCCATATATCTCTATTTAACTGATAAAGGGATTTCTAGAGCACCCAAAGGGCCACTGTCTAGATCTAGATTAAAGTGTATTTCTTTATTAGAGATGATAGGAAGGATGGCTTTTGTAGCTTCTGCTGCAAGGACCCTAGATCTGCTCTGTGCAAATTGTGTTACTCTGTATGGGTACATACTGCGTGTCAAACTCAAAGACTGGAGTGTATTGAGGAATAGAAAAATGGTGTCATTTCTATAGTTAAGTATTCTACCTCTGATTCTACTGGAATACTTAGTTCTAGTATTATTAAATTTAATCTTTGTTTGCACACACACACACACACACACACACACACAAATGTATAGAAACGGGTAATGTATATATCTAGTAATTTGGTTGTTTTCTCACTATGAATAAACTCCATCTGGGCCAAAAAAAGGAACAACGAGACAAAATAAGAAATAGCTTTCCAGGGGAGCTTGGCTAATGTTGCAGAAGGCTGTGTTTGCTAATTGGTTCTATGAAAATTATGCACCTATCATATTATAAAAGTTAGGAGGTAGGGGCAGGAGTCTATCTGTCTTGCTAATTCAATTTCAGAGGATTGTTCTCAGGTCTTTGG
This sequence comes from Cricetomys ansorgei, assembly GCA_026225945.1. Lineage (NCBI taxonomy): Eukaryota > Metazoa > Chordata > Mammalia > Rodentia > Nesomyidae > Cricetomys > Cricetomys ansorgei. The sequence goes on from JAMJFZ010000242.1 coordinate 9,390,393, forward strand.
GAACTACATATATGGACTGAAAAACTATTTAGATGCTGACTGAAGATTTATATTTCATAATGAGAGGAAATTAATCTGTAACACAAATTTTCTGAAGTAAATGTCTAAGGAAAAGGAGGCCAGAGGTATAGAGTCAGGAATGTGTCTAACTAAAGTTTAGTAGCCCTTGTATCACTTTCATAAATGACTGAAATGTATTTGTGAACTTTGTATTCGTTTCAAGTGAATTGACAAACCTCAAACACATAATGAATATTCTGGTTTCACAGTTAGCTATGAAAATTTAAATGTGTTTCTATTTCATCATTTACAAACAGCCCTGGATAGCCATTACAATCCTGATCCCACACATCTGAGGTTGTCTCTGGATGACCTGAAAAAGACTGCACCTGTTATTAATAAGTCAGTTAAGAAGGGGCTCAGAAAACCCTACCACTCCCTGAGGGACTATTGGTGAATTCCAAGGGATGGGTGAATTCATAATGCGAATTTCATTCAGTCCAATTCCAATAGTTCTCATATTTTAAAAGAATTTACACTATTCAAAAGTTCAAAGTCTCTTCATAAACACAAGATAAACCTGTGAGCTTCTCTAAAATTACAACAATGGCAAAAACAAAGTTATATACAATATACAAAATGACATAAATTTCCCCATTTGAAAAAGGAGACATAGGGACAGAGTAAAGAAAGACTGGTCCACAACAGGATGGATACTGAACAGTATAAACACACAGAGCTGCTGCTCCATGTCCAGTATCTGGGCTCATGGTAGTAATGTTTGTGCTTCAGTGGGCTTTAGCAGCCCTGAATCTATGGCCTTGCTGCTTAAATAAACACAAGCAGTCTCTCTCCTCAGCTGCACCCACTTAATGCTTACAGCTTTCCTTGGTGTGTGTCTCATGCTCCTGGCATCTCCAGTACTCTGTACTCTCCACTGTAACTTAATCCTCACCTTAACTTCACACTCAGTCGCACATGAGTATATGGACTCCCTACATGAAATCCAATACTGGTACACATTAGTTGGACTCAGTAGCTTTCTGAAAGATTGGTGTAAGCCTCCAAGATCCTGTAACTCTTGTAGTATGCATCCCCCCAAAATCAGGACTACATGCATAATGTGTCCAAATTATTACCCATCTGAAAATTCACCCTTACCTCTTTGTACCACAGCTGATATGACCTATGTACCTTTAACAGGCAAGCATGGAAAATAATCTCTAGGCCACAATTTTCTAGTACTGAACTTTGTGTTTTAATCTCTTTAGGCATTTTTTAAAAATTTTTTAATATTTTTACAAATGAATGTTTCTGAAGCCAGTTCATGTTATTACTCCCGATCTTCAGTGTTCCCACCAGAGTGATATGTTCACACCTGCTTACAGTACTCTGGACTTCTTTGGTTTATAGCTTCAAATACGTACGCAATCTTCCTTCGAACATGTCCCCAAAACTTCCAAATTTGGGCTCAAGAGATGGCTCAGCAGCAGAGCATTTATTCTCTTGTACCCACAATGTGGCTCACAACATCCTGTAACTTTAGCATCAAAGGACCTGAGGCCTTCTAACCTTCTGGGCTCCTTAATGCACATGGTACACATAAACTCACACATGCAAATGTTAATGAAATGACAACAATGATGACGACGACATACCTCTAAACTATAAGATCAAATTTATTACAGCAACAGCTCTACTATCCAGTACCAGTTTTCTGTATTAGTTATTTTTCTTGTTACTTTGACCAAATACCAGACAAGACACAAGAAGAGAGAAAGAATTTATTAACTCACAGTTTAGGTACATGCAGATGCTCGTACTGGGGAAGTTCAGTGATAAGCTACTCCAGGATAGAAAGAACATGAAGAAGACATTTGTTACAAGAAAATAATCACAAAGCCGAAAGAGATAGGTCAGAAGCAAAGCCTGGATAAAACTCATAAGCTCCTTTCCTATGACCTTCAGCCCCATATCTGCCATCTAAGTCCTAGGTCCAAAGGATTCCATAGCCTCCTAAAATAGTGCCGTTGTCTGGGAAACAAGTGTTGAAACATATAAACCTGTAGGAGATACTTCACATTCAAATTGGAAGAAAGGAAGGAAGGAAGAAAGGAAGGAAGGAAAGATATTTGAAAAATAAAACAGCCTTCATACCCTCTAGAAGCAGTAAAAATATAATTCAGTATTTAGTATAGTTAAATTTATAGTCATGCATGGAATGACAAAAATGAACACAAAATCTGGACAAATCTTTCCCCAAAATACATTCTAAAGTAGAAGAGAAATAAAACTTATCTCCTTAAGGGACAAGGAGTAATACTTTGTGATTATATTTATTTTTTGACAAAAACATTTTTATACTTTATAGTGCACGTTTATAGTTTTGCTGGTGAGGAGGCCAGACTTTTTATGTAGAAAGCCAGAAGTCTGGACCACTAGATTGGTTCATGTAGTTTGGAAGTCTCCAGGACCCGTTTGCAGGAAGAATATAAAAGAGTTTGGAGTTACAAACTGGAGAAAGCCTTGGAGTACTATAAGTAATGCTTAATGGGGTATTATGCTGGGCACTCTGAAGACAAGATTGCAGATAGTAGAAGAGAGAATAAAAGCTAGCTCACGAAGTTGCAGAGAAGAACACGCATATCATTAGAAACTGAGACAAAGGTATTGTCTAGAGGAGAAATTTTGGAGGGACTAAAGAGATAGCCCAGTATTTGAGAGTACTTGGAGTGCATCCATACATGGTATACTTACAATTTACTGAATTGCAGTCTTTTCTCAGAGAGTCTATTTTGATCTTACAGTAGTTTATGGGAAATGGATTATATTCCAAACACTGTCTATTCTTTAGGAGACTCATTTAAATTCATCAATTTAGTTTTAACCTTTAAAATTTACATTTACCATTAATAAACTCATCTTTTGTTGCAAGTGAAATATTATTTATAAAATAAAAGTCATCCGTTTTCAGAAACTCAATTTCCTTTGCTGTGAAGAGACATAAATTCCATGTTTTTATCTGACATAACCACCTGGCCCCTGAAATTTGTTGGTTTGTTTGACTGCCAATGTCACTCATCAAGGTAGCTCTATGATAGGTACTTTCAATTCAACATTTCTCCAGTCTTAAACTAGGCCAATGTTTGAAATAAAATAAACCTTCAAACTCAAGTACAAATAAAATTTCTGAGGCCATCATTCATTGCTACAAATAATTTCCTTGACCTATTTAATTAGATTATGAAGGCATATCTGTCCTTCTCAATTTCGCTTCTGAATTCCTGTCTTTGCAGAAGACAGTCAAATTGGGTTCCATCATTGCCCATCCTTTCAGGATGTTTGCATTTCTTGCGTGTAGGGAGCTCTGATTATATTTCCCAATAATAGTTTTAGAAAGCTGTTTTGTTACAGTTACAGAAAATATACAGGGTTAATGAACAGACAATAAGAAATTTTATCTATTGACTGAATTGGAAGGAAATAGGAATTTCAGACCCTTTTATGATTTCTTAGATTACTATTGCCAATGAAAGAGACTAGAAGATTCTGTGATATCCGATTGTAAGGGACAATTAAAAGAATAGATGAGTGGGGGCACTCCAAAGCCCCCATTCTTTGAAAATGAACAGGACATTCATCCAGGAAGACAAAATGCACTCAAACCTTTGGGTGCCAGGGCATGCAAGGTTAGATGCTAATGTGGCTAGAGATAGTAGAGACATCTTACATTACACAAATTACACTGAACTATCTTACAGGCACACTCTCTATCACAACACACACACACACACACACACACACACACACATACACACACACACAGTCTACAGGATTTTACAGCTCCCTTCTTTTCTTTTCTAGAATATACTACTCTTTTCTGAAGTTGCTCTATCAGCTGGAGTCAAAGATCTCTGTCTAAGCTACATGTGGGTGTCTTCCATATACACATGAAATACAGGTGTTAAAAACCTTCTGATAATTTTCCCTTGTAAATCTGTCCTTTGTTATAGGAATCCCTTCTAATTAAGAGCTTATGGAAGGTGATAAACCAATAACAAGAAAATGTAAAAATCATCCTTCATCTCTCATTGAAGTTAAGGAAAGGAAGCATCATATTTGTGAAATGCTTCAGGAACCAAAAACCCTTTTTCTCATGGAAAAGAACGTTTTCCCCTCTAGATATTCTTCATTTTCTGAGGTGAATGATAGAGGTTGGCTTTCCTGAGAGTGCCTACTGACTGAGATAAATTGACTTCCCTTAGCACTAATGCTTTACATAATATTTCTTGTAGGGAATGTTACCAGCAAACAAATGAACAAAATTACACATCTACAGGCCATGAGAAATAGAATTTTCCAAAATGTTTAGAATGCTACAGATCAAATATAAAATAAATGATTCATAAAATTATGTTTTTTCATGACAATCCTCTTTTAGGAATTTGTCAGGTAATCATTTCGTTCTTGGAAAATGCCAGCATCCAAAATCAACTAATGAAATAGACATGGACTTTGTAGTCTATAAAAATAGTTGCCAGGCTGTGGTGGTGCACACCTTAAATGCCAGCATTTGGGAGGCAAAGGCAGGGAGATCTCTATGAGTTTGAGGCCAGCCTAGTCTATAGAGTAAGTTCCAGGACAACCAGAGTTATAACAGAGAAACCCAACAAACAAACAAACAACAACAACAACAAAAAGCTTAATTTTTGGAGAAATTAAGGTGGTAGTTACCTGGAAGTTTCATCAATCTTGGCTACCTTTAACAATGCTGGATGGTTCTATTCATGCTCCCACAGGAGAGAATTTATCAAGTTTTACCCAGTTATAAGCTATGAGACTTATATTAACAACTGTTTTGACATACAATATATGGCTGCTGGTATAATAATGTCATGGATGTTGTGAGAGTGTTAGGGCATGCCGGGCGGAGTTACTAAGGAACCACGAGACATACATACCGCTGCAAACGCATGAGGCTTTATTAATAACCAGCGCGTCGGGTCCCAGCTATCTCACGCAGGAGATAAGCATGCCCCCCCCCAAGCCCTTTTTATGAGGTTCAGGGGAAAGGGGTCTGCGGATAGGGGCTCCTGCAGTTTTGATTGGAGACTCATTGGTTGGGAGTTTCTCAGGAGCGGGATGGGGGGAGTGTGGTCAACCTGTGCCCTTGGACTAGCCACCCTTGAGACAGGGTGGTGCCCTTGAAGCCCAGGGAAGGAAGAATCCCTGCTGATATGCGGTGGGGAGGAGGCTGGGGAAGAAGGAATCCTGTTGATAGGTGTTAAGCTCAATGGTCATTTTCCCTGTGGGTGGGGAGGAGACTAAAGAGTGCTGTTAATGGCCGTACTTGGGAAGGCATTTCTCAATAGGAGGCGTTTCCCCCTATATGTGACTACCTGCACTCAGAAGAATTCCTGAGTTTTGTTTTTCTTAAATCCTTTCACTAGCAACTGTTTTTTTTTTTTTTTTTTTTGTTTTGTTTTTTTTTTTATTTGAAGCCTGCTCTACAAGGAGGAGCTCATGCCTGGAACTGTTAACTGAACTCAAACACGAGTCTGGGCTAGGTCATAAGCTGGAGTAAAAAAAAAACGAATAATATAATACTAATTTTCTTCTAAGTGGAAATAGTAATAAAACTGCCTCTTAAATTCCTGTCATTACAGGAATTTGGTAAATCTCTTTCTCTATCTCTCATCTCTCAATCCTTATCTTCTTTTTGGAGCCCTTAGTTGTGTGTGTGTGTGTTTTTTTTTTTCCTACCCAGTGAATGATGAGACTCACAACTGGTAAATATGCAGAGAATAAGACACTGTGGAGTACTCAGTTCTAACTGGAATATCTATACTATGGCCTCTATCCCCAAGGCTCATGAAGATGCAGCAGAAAGATTTTAAGAGCTAGAGGTAGTGGGTGACTGCAACAAAAACTGTACTTGCCTGACAAGGTAGTACCATGCACACATGAACCCATCGTAGCTGTGACAGTATCTATGACCTTTACAAGATCAAACCAAATAGAATGCCAGCATGGATGGGGGATGGGTCATGAAGTCCTATGACTGACTGAAGAACTGTTGGTAACTGATGGCTGCTGGAGAAGGAGAGTCAGTTTTCTTCAGGGATGCAGGCTCTGAGTGCATTCCATGCTACAGTAGTTTGTCTTACACCCATGCACATACAGTTAGCACTATGTTAACTCAGTGAATTTAAAAAAATAACATGTGAAATTAAGAAGGAAACTTGATGGTAGGAATAGGTGACTCATTGTCGGGGAAGAAATGAGGATGGATATGATTAATAAATAATAAATGTTCTCTGTTAAAAATTCTTTATTCTATTTGAACCCCAAATAATTTATAACATTACACTTTTTTACTACTTATACCCAGAGATTCATGCCTACAAGATGTCTACCTATGTAAAGTAATTTACTGGGTCATGTGTGTCTAACCTTGCTATTCTTAGTATTATCTCTGTAGGCAATCTTTTCTCATTATGTAAAAATTTTCCTAAAGCTATTTGTAATACTTTCATATATAAATTACTCTCTTTGAGAACATTTTTGGTTTCATGATTTTCATTTATTCCCCTTTGTAGTAGATGTTCTAAATTGGTTAGGTTTTTTATTTGTGATATTTCTATTTAAATCACATCATTCTACAATGCCTATTTTGTGACATCTTTGTCAAGACTGATTAATCTAGTTTAGAGTCAACTTGCATTTTGTTTCAGATTTATTTCCTGATATGTAGAATATTCAAGTGTCAAGGGAGTCTCTATCCTAACAAAAGACTCCACAAGATCTGATAAGTTACCTATTATAAGACAAATCACTGATAGGTGTTTGAGTAGACCTTATTTACAAATACTGAGTGAATTGGCACATATTTTCATGTTCTGTAATCTCAGAGACTCGTTTAATGAACACTTCTTACAATTGACAATCTGAGAAGTTTAAAAATGCATAGGGGCATTAAACATACTTCCTATAGTGATCATAATTAAATAATCACAGTAAAATTTAAGTCATACCAGCAGCTGCCAGGCAAGATTCATTTAGCTTGCTTTTCATCTGTAATTGTGAGTCTAATTAGTTCATAAAGGATGATCGCTCCCATTTCTACCTCTATGGGCTCCTTCCAGCATTTTACTTAACTTTAAATTGTAATTGTTTAGAAAAGTAAATATTGATTTTGACATGCAAATGAGCTAATGATGATTAATTATCTGAGATTTTGAAATAAAATGTGGACAATTGAATAATTTTCTTTCATTTAAAAAGGTGTAATTAGTTTGTGAAGTAGTTTATATTGCACCATTAATTATCAGGAAATAATGATTTCAAAAAAGTACTTAAATGCGAACAACCTTAGAAAACTATCCATCAATAAAGGAAACATTTCTACTTTAATAGAAAAAGAACTTGGAGAGACAATGCCCCTACGAGATATCTTATAGCAACTACTAAAATCTGTAGTTCCAGTAATTGTTTGCATCTTGTGTCATTGGCCAAAGGGGTCATATATACTGCCATTTTTTAAACATCACAGATTATTGCTAACTCTATTTGTTGGCCCAGGGGAAAACCTATTACTGTTATCTACTAAAGGAACTAAGGACTCTTAATGATATATTGCTACATCCATGAACCAGTACCCAACCATCATCACAGAAGCTTCTGCATGTAGTAGATGGGAATTATCACAGAGACCCACAACTAGAAATGTTCAGAGAGTGAAAGACTTTGGAGCACTCAGTCCTAAATAGGATGTCTTCACCAAATCTTTCATTTCAGGCCACAGCGATATGTATGGAAGAGGAGGTGGCAATACTGTAAGATCCGGAGGTGGTGAATGACTCCAAGGAAATAGTGTCTTCCAAATACAACAGGACTGATGTGCAATGAATTCATGGACACTGTGGATGCATGTAAAAAGTCTTGACAGGTTCAGGCCGGATGAGGTCATAGCACTGAGAGGGGAATTGGACAGTTAGGTCCTATTCTTAACCAAGAAGCTATCTACAATACATGGCTACTGGTAAAGGGAAAATCAGTTTTCTCCATGGAGTCTCTCACTGGTTATACCATCAACAGTCCAGAGCAGGCCCTGTACCCAGGAGTAGTTGGTCAATGGCCAACATAAAATGAAGTCCATATTTTTTTTGAGAGAGAAAGAAAACGAACATGAAGTTGGATGGATAAGGAGATGGGGCAGGATCTGAGAGGAGTTGTAAGATTCAAAATCAAGGTAAAATATATACATTTTTAATAAAGAAAAAATGAAAAATATGTTTTATATGTTTACAAAAATAAAAGCAAAAGAAAACAGACAATACTGTGGAATAAATTTTTACGTATAGTTTTAGAAAAACAACAATGTATTCCTCCTCAGATTTGTCTCCTACACTATCATAAAAAGTGAAAGATCAATTTAGCACATTTAAGTTAAAAGTTATGTCAAACATGATGAGAAAGCTCCTAGGCAATGTTGAAACTGAAAACCACATTCCATCAAACACTCAGACTAACCATAAAGGCCAGTCCTGGTCAGGACACAGAACAACTGAATGGAGGGTTTTTTCCAGCTGATTTTTCTCACTTAAATGTTGCTGTCCCGTAATGCCTAAAATGTGCAGTTTTATACTATCTTGACTTATTAAGAATTACCTAGTTGAGATTTGAATTCTATAAATATTAGTTGACAGTAGATGCAATCAGATGCCGATTTTGGAGGCCCACACTCAGAGACCAAGTTAAAACCAATGTTCAATAATGGCACAGTGGCCTGTGCTGTCTTTTCAGGAAGCTGTGGCAGTAGGATTACAAAATCAGGGCTAGCCTAGTCTATAGGAGGAGACCCTGCAGAAACACATTCTCTCTCTCTCTCACACACACACAGAGAGAGAGGGGGGGGGCTTCTAATTATCCTCAGATTAATTATTATTTATTGCTATTAACTAGCCAGGTCCCATTTATAGAATATAATAAATTATAAGAGCTTCTTTTGGGGTGGGTAAATACTATCGCATTTACCCTATGTTAGCATTATTTGTAATGACATTATGATTTTGAAGCTTATATTCATACATGAAATTTTCCTACATAATACTTCTTAAAATATGTGTATTTGGGGAAAATCAGAATGGGAGCAGCTCATTTCCCATCTCCTCTCCTTGCCCTGTTGAAACTTGTAACTTTATTCATGTCGTTTTCTCATCACCATCAACCTGAATGCTAACAGGAGACTGGATTTAGAATATTCCTTATATGCCTTTCTTTTCAAGACTAAGTGATAAGAATTAATGGACAGCACGTAAAGAAAACTCAGCCTTCTCTCTGCCAACTCTCCTTCCTTTTATTTATGAAGTAGCCCTTTAAATTCAATCATAGTGATTTCATATCCCTTTCTTCAAAATTAGATGACAATATCTTATTATCAGGCATGTCCAACAAATGCATAAATAATGAACAATAGCACACATTTCTGACTAGGAGAAATGTCATTTCCAAGTAATCTCATCATCACATCAAATGACCGAGGTTGGGACATAGCAAGAAACTTAGGAGCCATTTGATTTCCTGCCTGAAATACACTAGACTTATTTTGGCTATGACCAAAGTAAGGACAACCAGAAAATTATTTGTACTGGGCTATGTTTCTTCCAGTCTGTTGTCTGGGATTACAGATGGCTCTCACTGTTTGCACAGAATGATGTATAGGCATGACAATAGTTCTCAGGTAGCACTAAAATGGTTTTGTGAAATCATTAGGTAGTACTATTCAAGAGATATCCCTTTTGGAATCATCCCTATGCAAAGTATGTTTAGGCTTTATGTTCTCAGAAACAACTCTTTATAACTCAATATCCTTGTATTTAGCTGGGCTCTTCTAATTCCTTTGGAGTTTCACTATTGTGAAATTTTGTGTATTTGGAAACTACAAGGACTATTTCTGGACAAGTTTTCATGTGTGCTTTTGCTTCCATAACTTTTATATCGTCACAGTTAAAAGTATAGGCTACCAGGATGTTTTGTTCCACAGTGCAAATATAGGAGATACAGCCATAATATGAAATATAACTAGGTTAATATAAACTAGAACCATAAATGAATAGTTTCAGGTATTTAATTGACAATGGACACTATCATTTTACCCTTAATAAAATACAGATACATTTTGATTATTCATAGAAAATTGATTTTAGTGGTTTCTTTAACATCCTCACTTTAAACATTTAAACATCCTCACTAGGACTTACGTTTTATTAATTTATGAGCCAACAAACACAGAAAAATATGATGAACACTTATAAATTTTGGTTATATTGCACGTGTTGACAGTGTGATGAGGAATTAGAGTCCTCTAGCAGGATTCTGATAGTAAGTAAATTAAACAACCAAAATACTACAAGCAATCTCCCTTTTCTGCCTAACACGGTGATCATGTTATCCTAAAAGCCCTCCTGCTCTCATGGTATTTGGATTCTTGCATTCCACTCCATGAACACTTTGGAGAGTTGATGCAGAAAAGTAGAACAGATCTTAAAGCAGACTATTCTGGTCTATGAAAGGCTGATGATTTCTAATCAAATTTCAAAAATCTGCAGTCCTTTCCAGGTTCATTCCGTCTGAAAATTTCTGCTGTACTTAGCTTCAGTATCTTAGTGGATATTGAAGGTATCAAATATGAATTACTATTTGTAGCTTGATATTCACTCTGAAACACTGAGAAACAATCTATAATGGTTGGGAAGTACCGTCCTCTTCCCATTCCACATCGATTACCCATTTCTACATATTGACTTCATGATTATTTCTCCTCATCTTTGCAACTTCAAATTCTCTCTCTCTCAACAGGATCCTACCATTCTCTTAAAATTCTTAAAAGAGGGCAATGAGATGTCTTGGTGTGTCAAGACATTTGGTGGAAGGTGTGAATCAACCCCCATAAATTGTTCTTAGACTTCTATATATTGACAGTGGCCTATATTCACATGTATATATGTTGTGGACACACACACACACACACACACACACTCACAGAAATAAAGAAATAAAACGTAATGAAAAATTGCAAAATGTGTTCAGGACTCTGAGATTAATCCCAGGACAAGTAATTCTATATATGCAAATAAATACACGCACACACACACAGACACACACACACACACACACACACACACATAATGTTACATGCATAAGAAAAGCAAAGTCAAATTCTTAACCATGCACTAAATCACCAGTTGATTAAAACTTTACAAGTAACTTAAGATAGGTAGACCCATTGGAACCATCCTGGCTTCTTTTCTCGGTTCAATGCTTAAAGAACTTGATAAAGAAACTCTCATAGAATTACAGTCAGAGTTGAATATAGCAAATGCCGTCATTCATGTACAGGTTGCTATGATCTCCATGGAATAAACCAGGAATAGCTGGCTATCTGCCATGCTGTGAGTTGGATGGCTGATAGATCATATTTCACTAGCAAAGAAAGGAAACTTTAGAAAGTGGAACAGAGAGTCCACTTTGGTAGACTCAGCCTCAAGCAGGATTGCTCAGCCCTAAGAACAGAGTGAGTGTAATTGGAGAGGCTGGAAACTGTGACTTATGGGAGACCCAGACATTACACACTATTCTGTCAGTGAAAGATAAACTATTTGATTCTTTCTCTTTCTTCCTTCCTTCCTTCCTTCCTTCTTTCCTTCCTTCCTTCCTTCTTTCCTTCCTTCCTTCCTTCCTTCCTTCCTTCTTTCCTTCCTTCCTTCCTTCCTTCCTTCCTTTGCTTTCATTTCTGTTTCTCTCTGTGTGTGTGTACATATGCATGCTAGACCATGTATGTGGTGGTCACAGAACAACTTGTGGAAATAGGTATTTTTCTACCATATGGGTTCCAAGATGGAATTGAGGTGGTCGGACTTGGTGACAGCCACCTTTACCTCCTGAACCATCTCAATGGCTCTCAGTGCAAGGTACTATAAAGAGGGGGGGGGGAGAAGGAAGGGGAGAAAGAGTTGGGAGAAAGATGAAGAGAGACAGGGAGAGGGAGAGGAAGAGGGAGAGGGAGAGAGAAGGAGGGCACAGACAGCTAATGGCAAAAGGAAAGTGCCTGCTGTGCTTGACACATAGTTTCTAATCAAATTCTTTTCAACATTCAGCATTTTGGGGGTTTGTTTAGTATAATTTGGATCTATTGAATACTAGTGTTTGAATACCTTCTCCCTTTTTGGATATTTGCTATTTCTTTTTATACTTTACTTCTTCAAAAATTACTCTTTCCTCTGCTGTTGTCCCAATACACAGAATCTAAACATCAACCTCAGTGATACACTGCCTCCAACAAGGCCAGACCTTCTATTTCTTTCCTAATAGTTCCATCAACTGGTAACCAAGAGTCAATTTTATGTCCCTATTGGTACCATTTTCATTCAGACCACCACACTAAGATAGTGCCATTTTTAATGCCATTCTCACTGGCCTGATGACCAGCTGAAATAGATAATTTGGAATAATGTTTCTTTCCATGCACTAACTAGAGCACCAACAAATTTTCTTGTATTCCAAGATCTCATGGTTGCACACACAGCAAGGGCCAACCTTGCAAGGCATTTCTTTCTAAGAACAGCTGCATTGGATCCACAATGTGATCGTAAGAACAAAATCCAATACAGGAAACTTTAATAGAATTACTCAAGGGCAAGTGTTACACTGAGCATATGTCCAAACTAAAATGATTTAATTCTTTATTTGTGCCTGGATTCTTGTTGTCTTAGAAGGTTGTAGGGTTCCGTCTTTCAGAGATGCCCCAGGATTCTTCCCTCCACACAATTCAAATCTGGTAGCCACAAAGCATGTCTAGGAGACTCGAATCAATGCTCAAGGGACACACTTGTCCCGTACTGCTGACAGACACTAATGATAAGGCTGCAACTTTTCACCAGAATACAAAAGCTGAACACAATGAGAGGGAAGTCTGATACAAATAAACCCAGCATTTCCTGAATTGTGATTACCTGTACATACCACCAGCTATAATCCATCTGAAGAGCCTCCCAAGGATACACCTTAGCCAAGTTTTGAAACTTGAAAATACAAGTTTACATTTGAAGCAAAAAAGCATAAAATCAAGTTTATCCCATAATAGTCCTTTAATATCACTAGTCAGTAGTGGTCTCAGTACCTGAATATATATCAGTTTCTTTGGAACTTCTGGTGAAAATACAGAATCATTTTTAGTTTTGTCACTGAATAGTTAATAATATTCCCTGGTAGGCTGTCCATCTTCCAATGGACGATCCACACTGACGAATACATAGGCAGCACTAATTAGGATTAGTGGGGTATAGAAAAGATATGATGTTGGGAGGAGGGATGTTGGGGAAATAGGGTTGATGTGCTCATATTTAATTACATACACATAGGAAATTGTCAAGAATAAAGAAAATTATGTAAAAAAAGAATATCTGGTGTCTTTACTTAAGGGATATGGTCTTACTTCATGCTTCTAGAATATTAATCAGATGTTGTGAACATCCATCCACTAAAGTCTTAGTTATTCACCCTTAATAAAAATATAATTAAATAAATTCATTCAACTGTTAATACCAATTATTTATAATTAATATTATATTGAGAATTGATTATGTATGATTAATATGAATTAAGTATGAATTATTAACAATTAATGTATGAATTAAAGATTAATTCACCCTTAAAAAAGCAGCACTACTACATGAGGTCTCACCAGTGTAGGATGTTACTTTCTAAACAAGAGCATGCTAGTCAGCCTCCCCTATGATATTTCATGTCTCTCTAATTTTTGCGGGCAAGAGTTCATATGGATGTCTGAAAAGAAACAATAATGCCTGCATCTGGGAGCAGAAAAAGGTATATAAGAACATTTCTGTTCTTATGTGAGCAGGAACACATAAGAACGATCTAAATATTTACAAACCCATACCTAGCACACACCAATAAATGCTTTCACCACCACTTATCTTGTTTTCTATACAAGTTAGAAGACAGATTTTTACTTCTTGCAAAGAGAATCATGGAGCCTAAAATTCTAAAATTGAATGACACTTCCTACCAATGTTTCTCCACTGTACATAATTATGACTGAATGCAAGATTTAGAAGCAACTCTGGCAACTGCACCTGTGCCTTATATTCTTAATTTGAAAATGGTCAATAGGAAGCATGCTTACCTGAAGAATCTAGGGACATTAAAAAATGGATGATTGCATGTTTTAGTTTAGCAAACTGTAACATTTTCAAAGTCATATTAGTATACAACTCCCCCACTCTCTGTGTTTGTGTGTATGTGTGTGTGGGGGGGCAATATCTATTTTAAAGTAAGAAACTCCTGTTGACAAACTTAGTTTTGAGGTGGTTTGCAAGAGAGCACTGTGTTAACTTTTTATGTTGCACTGATATACTGTTGGGATGTACAATAAGGAGTATTTCAGATATAAAAATATGAAATTGGGGCTAGAGAGATGCCTCAGCAGTGATGAGCACATAAAGTACCCACATTCTGTTCCCAGCATCCAGATCCAGAGGCTCATATCCACCTAGACACCGGATCCACGCTTGAGTTTTCTCTGGGTCCTGCAGGCAACTGTGCTCACATGTGCATGTCCACACAGAATCACACTTACACCTAATTTAAAACTAAGAAACTAAGTCTTAAAATTGTGATGTTTAAGTTTCACTTCCATTTTAGACCTTACAGAACTTTGCCAATACAGCGGAGATAGATGAAAGTGAATTCATTTTGGAATGTTCTGTCTTTTTACATACAAGTCTGTCATTTTTACATGGCTAATTTAAAAGTTTAGTGCAGTGATTATTTACACAAAAAATGCTATTACATAATTTCTAATTATGTTCCTGAAGAAAATTTGGCACTCAATGATTATGTAATCAGCTAAGTAATTTTGGTGGAGAGTTTTTTTGACATGGGAAAAACTTAACGATTCTTGTTATATTACTTTTTAAAAGGATGTCATTTCATATAATCAAAATTTTAAAAGCCTTTTAAAAAATCGTCCAGCTGTTTATCATTCTAACTTTTAGTTATGAGCCACAGCTGTAAGAAAAATGACAAATAATTTTCTTAAAGTCAACATTACAAACAATTAAAGGAGAATAATTCTGGAGACAGATAACAGAGTCCTCTCAAATTCAGCCTTTAGCCAGTTGCTACAAGTTTTTCAAAGATCAGCTATCTAGTTCAGGAAGAATGGGATTCTGAGACTCAGATCCACAAAGAGTCAGCTTATTGTTATTAAAAGTTTCTGGAAAGCAAATAGGATGTGGTTGTCAAAGGTTTTCAAAAACATTGTCTTATTGATCCTCAAAGGAAATTTGCTATTTGATGTAAACAGAAGGGTTTTTGTGAGGCTTTCACAGAATAAAGCACTACGTTGAAGCTGCATTGTGAAAGTATAAGGGTTTATTTTCCTCTTGAGAATCTGTAGCGGTGGAGGAAATATTTATGAAATAGATGCTGCTACTGAATATACTTTTAAAAGCAGAAATGGGTCATTTTCTGTTTATGATGACCGTGGAAGATCATTTAGTCACAATGGTGTATAAAAGTCTGTTAAGTAATCTTTTTTTTTTAATAATTATTTACTGATTAGAAAATTGCTTTGCTTTCATTTGTAGTGAATGGAGGAAATACACAAAGGAATAAAGAAGAAAATCTCAACCACTAACAGTCTTTAATAAGATGTCATTATCGTTCTGATGTATCTTTATAACTTTTTAAAAATGAAATGGATTAAGGGAATGAAGATGGTCTTTCTAATAGTACCCATTTCATAGAAGCACCAGTGTGTGGTGGACCACTGAAAAATAGGGAAAAGGTACATCTATTTTAAATGTGTTTTGTCACCTGCCATGTCTCTGGTCATGCTCCACGTAGATTCCAGATTGTCTACTGTAGTGTAATTCCCCTTTATTCACTAACATCACTATTGTTGGTGATGAGATTGCCCTGGTTGAACTAAGCAAACCTTAGGCTTTCAGTGATGTTTGTGGTCTTGCTGCTGCTTTTTCTGCACCATACCACCTCTAAATAGCTCTGTCCTTCAACCATCCTGCGAGTTGCTGACAGGTCTTCACTCACAATGCAGTTCCACAAACTACCCACAGAAGAGGACGGACCGTTGAAGGAAAATTAAGAGAGATTAAGAAAAATGAGCATAGTAGTTCATTTTTCTAGTGGGACAATATATGACACACTTACAGTGCTTTTAAGATGCTCATAGTACATGGCTTATGTGTGATAAAGAGTTTATTTTAACAATATAAATTAAAGAAATTAAAACTTAGAAAAATTAAGAGTTAGGGAAAGCAAAATAACAATGTGCACACTGGGGAAAAAATTACAAGGCTTCACTCTCTCACAAAGATTTTGCTCTAACTCCTTAGCAAAAAACTTCAGCCTGCTTATGTCAAGCATTCATCAAAAAAGGAACCAATGCAAGAGTGTTCATCCCCTCCCAGCTGCAGGCCTCTGATTGTCCAGGTTAATTTTAGTGAGTAGTCTTAACACAATAGTTTAATAATGAATAGTTGATCCTTGGTCTGCATACTCACTGTTAAAGAAGGCAGGCATTCAGGGCTAAATTATCTATTTGTTTTTTCAAGTTTTCTGACCTATTGTCTAGACTCTTAGTTTCTAGTCACAACTATGGCTCTGTTTCCATGGGAAGGTCAGGGTAACCAAGAAAAAGTTTTTATGATATGTCTACTGAAAGCATGAATAGTTCTCACACGTGCCAAGACTTGAAGGTTTGTTTACAATTACTTATTGCTGAGATGGTAGTGTCCCTCTCCCAGCCGGTCCAGGAATTGATTTGAGTTTTAGCTATTAGACCAAATAGACAATATTATTGGTGAGAGGCTTTTGTCACCGTACAGTAAAGATGAGATGGGGGTAAAGCAGTTAAGGAATGCCAATACCAGTAAGGGGCCAGGAACCTTGTCAAACAGGCACATCATTGCTTGGATTATTGGGTCCCAACACATCCACTATGCCAGTGCTAACCACCACATCTTTGACCATCTCTTATCATCTTGACTCACATCCCCTCACCCACACCACCAGGTCTTTCAAATCAATGAAGCTCTTACTTTTCCTAACTTTCATGATATCTCCATGTTCCCTTTCCTTGAACTGTACTTTCTTAAATTTCATGAACTTTCATCACTTGCTTACATCTATCTCAACTCTCGCAGATCTCAATTATTCACTTGGCAAGACCTTAGTTCTAGTTAAATCAAATTTCGTGACTACCAAGAGGGTTGAAGTAGAAGCAAGAAAATATAGTTGGGCTGATACATTTCATGGTGTCATGATCAATTCGTTATCATTCATGAATTTCTTCTGGCTTTCAAGTATCCAAAATGACTACAAAATTCCTTGCAGTTTGACTCTAGAAAAGATTCTCCCAGACTGTAGTCCCCTGCTTTGTTTTAGAATATTTATTAACTTTGAAAAACTCTCAGTTTTAAATTATTTCTCTGTTTCTTTGAGATGTGAGTTTATCCCATACTCTTCCTGGTTTCAAGCCTTAAGAATGCCTCAAGCACTTGAGAGATATCCCTTTGAAATGTAATCATCAAAAGAGGTAACATCCCTGTATTCTAGTCTCTTAAGATCCAGCAAAAGCCTAACTTTGACAAGGAGCCAGTCAATAAATACAGATGGCTGTATCACCCTGATCACACCCCCATACACATATACCAGTCCTTCAATTATTATACTTAGCTACCTGTTTCACAAGGTAACCACAAGTGAACTTTGTCAAAATAGAATGAAAAGTTAGAAATTCCTATTTCCCTGATTTTTATTCATACATGTGTAGATATATCGCACTATGTCTCATAAATGCATCCCTTTTTTTACCTGTACCACAAAAGATTTTGAAAACAGAGGAAACCAAGTGAGCGTTCACCACCTGTCCTTCTATTTGTTAGTGCTGGATTGCATTACTCAGGATGCTGTGTTTACCCCACGACTGTAGATAAAGTCTTATGCTGTTATGTTCCTTTTCCAAGTCCTCAGACATGGCTCTAGTAGTTCTACTCACTTTCCCTTGCATTCCTCAGCTTTACACATTCCCAAAGGCTAGTAGACATACTCCTGCATCTCGTCTTAAAAGCAAGAAAGAAACAATTACAGTCTTTTCATTTTCTTTCCCTCTAATCACAGCTTAAAAATAGTTCTCTTTGTAGTATGAAAAATTGTTGGCAAAAAAAAAAAAAAGGTGGAAAAGCCAGGCAGTGTAGAAAGTGATCAGCAGCTGTAAGTCTAACTAAGAGTTTAACATGTTTAACATGCCCATTGCTCTGGTTTTTCACCCACATGCAACTAACAACGAGAGAGAGAGAGAGAGAGAGAGAGAGAGAGAGAGAGAGAGAGAGAGAGAGAGAGAATGAGTTAGCCTCTCCCAGGGATAAGCCAGTTATTTTGTCCAATGTAGAATAGTTGTACCTGAAACCATATACACACAAACAACAAAAACAGACTCAGGGAGTTGCACATATAATATGTGAATAAACACGTGTATGTAACAATAATAGTTGAAGAAAAAGAGGCTATGAATTTGAAAGTTGGGGGCATGGGAGGAGTTTGAGGAAGGATACCTGGGAGGGATTGAAAGCAGGCAAGGGAGGTGGGAGAGTGGTGTAATTATACTTCAGTTAAATCATATTTGAACAAAGAAAAAAAGCCCTGGGGTTAACGGCGAGCCTAGAGAAATATCACTGCACTGTTTCTTTCTTCCTTTTTTAAAAAGGTTTTCCAATTTCTGATCTTCCATTCCCTCTCTCTCTCTCTCTCTCTCTCTCTCTCTCTCTCTCTCTCTCTCTCTCTCAAGAGTGTGTGTGTTTCAAGACAGATTTTCTCTGTTGTAACTCCAGCTGTCCTGGAACTCACTTTGTAGAGCAGGCTCGCCTCGAAGTCACAGAAATCCACCTGCTTCTGCCTCTGTCTCCCAAGTGCTGGGATTAAAGGTGTGTGCCACCACAGCCTGGCCTGTTCTTTCTTGAATGCTGTTGCTATTTTCACTTGAACTTAAACCCCGAGTTGTTAAATTCATTAATGTATTTGCAGAGTTTTTCTTTCTCTCTAGCATTTGTGTAAACATTCGTTGGACATTCCTTTCACCATGAAACGGTGTCCCGTGAGTACAACATGCTGTCTTACTTTTCTTCTTGCTTCATTTATCATTCCTTCTGTATCCGCTTTTTTGATTCAGTTTCTTCACTTCGATGTCCCAGCACATGGGTGTTTATTCTGTTTTCTTTACACATTCCATTCTCTGGGACTCTCATTAAAACTTAAGTGTTCCTTTATTATTCACACACAGCAAATTAATCCAGCATGTGTTTCTTTTTCCTGTATTCTCTTCAAGCTCTATATTTACATATATGAGCTTCCACATGTGCCTGTTGGATGCTCAATGGGAATGTCTATAGAGATTTTAAAAATCAAGGTCATAATTCTCTTTCTTCACTACCACATCTCAAAGCTCCAGTGCTACACAAAGGGCATTTCTTCTTCTGGCTTTGGATGAAATGTTTGGAAGCATTCCTTACTCTTTTCATCCATTAATCATCTTCTATCCACTACCACCATCTGCTATTCTGCCCTCAAAATATTCTGCAAGGCTGATGGTGTCGTACACTAATCAGTTATTCCCTCTTTTACCTTATTTCTTCTTATTTCTCTTACCTATTTTATTGTGTTAGTCTTCAAGTGTTTTTCTTACTGCCTCCTCTTTGTTTGGCCTATTTATAAAAGGTTGGCCACAATAATATTACTTACTCAAAGTGTATACTACTCTATACCATGTTAGCCACAGTGATGAACCCAAGACTTAGATATACTTCAGAAACAAACAGAAGGCTTGAAGCGTTTCCTCCCTGTGCCACATTATCCTTTGGCCTATTCTCTGCCATGTTTCTCATTTCTCAGCACCAATTCTGGCCTGTAAACTGTTCATCAGTCAATTCTAGCAGAGTCTTAATTTAAAGCTTTTGAATTCACCTTTCCATGTATCTAAAACACTCAACCTTGAGAAAATCAGATGGCTTTGTCTTTCACCTGCTATGTCTTTACTCAAACTTCAACTTCCAAGTGAAGTTGCTCCTACTGACTGCTATCATAAGTTATATATACCCCAAAGTTCATATTTCCCCCTTTGGCTTTATGTCTACAGCACTGCTGACTTTCTAATACACATTGTGTATTGATTCATTATCTATTACAGTTTTAGTTGTTTACTCTTTAACTAGTGCACACTTATTTTCCTTTCTTTCCTATTACAATGTCATTACTTAAGCAGAATTATTCTCAGAGGCTCACATACCCTTACTTAATGCGTAACTAGTAAATACTAAGCCTGCAGAAGAATATAATTTGGTCTAATTCTTAACCCGAGGCACACATGAAAGCTCTAGAACAAAGAGAAGAAATCCAATCCCAAAGGAGTAGATGGAAGGAAATATTCAAACTTAGGCTGAAATCAATAAAATATAAAAGGCAACAAACCAAATCAGAGAATCAGTGAAACAAAGTATTGGTTCTTTGAGAAAGTCAGTAAGATTGACAAACTCTTATCTAAGTAACCAAAAGACATAGAGAGAATATCCAGATTAACAAAATTAGAAATGAAAAGGGAGGCATAACAAGAGGAATCAGAAAATCATAAGGACATACTTTAAAAATCTATACTCCACCATATTGGCAAATCTAAAGAATGAATTTTTTTTTGATATACACCATAAATCGTATAAGATATTTAAAGACACTTATAACCTGTAGTGAAACAGAATCAATAAATAAAAGTCTCCTAAACAAGCAAACAAACCAACAAACAAAAAGTCTAGGGCCAGATAGTTTTAGCACAAAATTTATCCATATTTTCAAAGAACCCAGGCTGTTGCCATGACTATAGATTGCTCTCCATAAACTGATGGCAAGGTCTCATTACTAAATACAGCACTTATATTGAACATGGGGGAAGTCGAGCTGGTACCTACATAGACCCTTCAACCATACATTAAGGCTTTGGTACAAGAAGGCACTCTACAAGCTACCAATGGAGAAAAGAAAGCACCAACCCAGCCAGCCACGAAACTTTGATGTACAATGGTGTCCTGCCTGCAAGATATGCTAGCACAATGGTGGCACAAAGTTTGTGAGAGGAACAAACAATATCTGATTTGACGTTTGGCCCACTCCTAGTGTTGAAACCCATGCCTGTATCTGCTTAGGAAATCAAAAACCTGAAACTAGATAGTTCAAGTATCTAGGGTAAAATCAAACACTAATGTTAAACAAACAAACAAACAAGCAAACAACAACTTTGGCCAACATCTGAATTACATGTAACCCAATGCGGGTAGTGGAAGCTTCACTTAGTTACAAGAGATTGGCAATTGAAGTCTGTCTCCCCCATTATTTGGAAATTTCATTTAGACTGTGTTCATATATGTATATATTCTAGGAAGCTTCTACTATGTTAGGTTTCCATAAATTTTAGCTATCTCTCACCATACTGCCTCCCTTGCCACCTCTTTCCTCCCTTCTCTACTAAATCCTCTCTTTAAAGTCCCACCTACATCCATCTATAACTATTCTATTTCCCTTTGCTAGGGATATCGATCCACCTTCCTTCCCCTGTCCCTGACTTTACACCTAACTTGTACAATTTTATGGTTTGTAACTTGGTTACCATTGACTTAGCAGATAATAACTATGTATAAATGAATGCATATCATATTTGTCTTTCTGAGTCTGCGATACTTCAAGCAGGATGATGCTTTTCTAGTTCCATTCCTTTACCTGCAAAGTTCATTATTTCATTTTATTAGTGATTGACTAACACTCTATTGTGTAAATGTACTACATTTATTTCCTTTATCCATTTTTCTCTTGAGAGAAATCTAGGTTGCTTTCAATTCCTAGCTATTGTAAATAGAGCAGCAAAGAACATGGCTGACCAAGTCTTTCTGTGGTATGGTGAAGCATCTTTGAGTATTATGCCCAAGTGTAGTATAGCTGAATTTTGAAGTAGATCAATTTTCATCTTCCCAAGGAGGAAGGCTTCCATAGTGACTGTACAAGATTGTACTTCCTCCAGCAATGGAGGAGTGCCCCTCCACATCCTTGGCAGCATGAGTTGTCATTTGTTTTATTGATCTTATCTATTTTGACAGGTGAAAGGTGAAATCTCAAAGTAGTTTTGATTTGTATTTCTATGATGATTAAAGATATTGAATATTTCTCTAAGCGTTTTTCAGTCACTTGTTCCCCCTTTTGATAATTTTTTTGGTTTTTCTTGATTTCTTGCTTTTGGGGTTCTTATATATTTTCGATATTAGCCCTCTATTGGATGTATAGTTGGCAAAAATATTTCCCCGCTCTGTAAGCTGCCACTTGTTCCAAATTATGATGTCCTCTTCTGTGCAGAAGCTTCTGTTTTATGAGGTTCCACTTATTAATTGTTGAAGTTAGTATTGTGCTAACAGTGTTCTCTTCAGAAAGCTTTTTCCTGTACCAATGAGTTCAAGATTATTCCCTACTTTCTCATATATCACGTTTTAAAATTTATTTCATTTTTCTTCTTTTGTGTAACACATATAAACACTCCTCCTACCCTCCCACCATTCCTTCTAGCTGTCCTCATCCTCCCTCTCCTCCTATTTTGTACCCTCTACCCCTACCCACTCATACTCCCACTTCTCCCCATAGAAAAGAGCAGTCCTTCCAGAGTTATTGCTCAAACAGTGCACAACAAATGGGACAGGGACACGCACTAGTCCCTACATTGAAAATGGCTAAGATCAATAACACAAATGACAGCTCACGCTGGTAAGGTTGTGGAGCAAGGGGAACACTCCTTTGTTGCTGGTGGGAATGCAAACTTGTACAACCATTATGGAAATAAATGTGGCCACTCCTCATGAAATAGGAACTCGATCTACCTCCAGACCAAGCCATTCCATTCCTGGGAATATACCCAATGGATGCTCCATCCTATCAGAAGGACATTTGCTCAACCTGTTCATAGCAACTTTATTCATAATAGCCAGAAATTGGAAACAACCTAGATGCCCCTTTACTGAAGAATGGATAAAGAAATGGTGGTACATTTACACAATGGAATACTACTCAGCCATTTAAAAACTGACTACATGAATTTTTCAGGTAAATGGATGGAATTAGAAAAAGTCATCCTGAGTAAGGTAACCCAGAAAGACAAATTCAGTGTGTACTCACACATAGGTGTATGGTAACTGTTAAGAAAAGCGTACAAACATGGGTGACAGAACACCTGAAACTGGATAGACCAGGGAACCAGGGTAAAACCAAACACTAATGTTTCATTTTTTTTTAAGTAGCAATAAAATGACTCATACTGACATTCTGCTAGACTCATAGATCAATACCTTGCTCAGTCATCATCAGAGAAGTTTCCTTCTATAGCAGATAGGAACAAATACAGAGACCCATGGCCAGATATACAGAGAGTGAGAATCCTTGGAACACCCACAACTAAATGGTTTGTCCCTGTCAAATCCCTCCCCCGCAGGATTCTGGGAACCTCTGGAAGAGGAGGAAGAAAGAGTATAAGAGCCAGAGGGGATGGAGACACCAGCAAAGGAAGGCCCTCAAAATCAACATGATCAAAGCTGATATGAACTCAACAGAGACTGAGGTGGCATACACAGTGCCTGCATGTGTCTGCACCAGATAGATTTCTAGAGCTGAAAGGAAAAGTGGACACAAGACCTCATTCCTAGCCCAGAAGCTAGCTCCAATTGATAACCACTTGCAATAGAAAATTTAGTTTCTTCCCAGTAAGACTCACTGAGGAAACAAATTACGCTTAATGGTATGCTTCATGCCCAGAAGTAGATGGCCAACAGAAAACAAGCTCAATAGTATCTTTGGAGATGTCTTGTTCAAAACGTTGTGTCAGGGCTTTTCTTTTTTAATTTTATGTCATATAATATATACATATATATATATATATATATATATACACACATACATACACACACATATATACATATATATACATATATACAATATATCCTGCTCTCTTTGTACTCTACAGGTCCTTTGAGTATTTATTATGGCTTCCAGTTTAGTGTTTTTATGGGATTTCTGAATCTGCGAATGAGTGAGTCTCTGAATCCATATCTGTTTCCTGTGCCTTTTCTTAGCCTCTTTTCCTTCTGTTTGTTTGCTTTGTCTTATTTTATTTTGTTAGGCTTTATTTTATTTTATTTATTTATTTAATCGTATCTTATTATAATCTCTTAGAAGCCTGTTTGTTTGCCAAGGAGACAAGGGTGGGATCCAGATGGAAGAGGAGGTAGGCATGAACTGGGAGGAGTAAAGGAAGGAGAAACAATTATCAGGATAAATTATGTGAGAAAAAATTCTGTTTTCAATAAAAAGAATAAAAGAGGTAATTAGAGATACTTCTCACATAGTACAAAAGAAAGGAAATATACTGCGTATCTCCTGAACTCTAAGAAGGGTGAATTAGAACTAGTACTTGGGAATCAAAACTGGAGAATCTCCCAATGGAAATATGTGATCTAGAGCTACTGAGCTTAATAAAACTAAGGACACTAAAGTCCAACATGTGAATCCCACTAGCATGATGATTTATTCTAACTATTCCCTTGTATTTATTATAGGGAAAGCACAATTGTGGGTGTAACTTTTCATATAAGTGGACAAGAATTCAATTCTCAACTAGATAATTACTTTTTTTTTTTTAATGTCACTTGTAGACTGCTTTTTACAGAAAACTGATCCTGGTGCAGGGCTCACCATGTGGTCAAGATTCTCCTAAGAATCAACATGGACCACTTTAACACAATAACAGTGGGACCTTCCACTCTGTTCCTAGTTTTATTTTCTTAGGAAAGTTGGATTGGTTGATAATGTTGCAGAAACTAATATCTTGGAACAGAAACATAACAAAATCAGTGGGTGTGTGTGTGTGTGTGTGTGGGTGTGTGTGTGTTTCAGACATTCAAAAGGAGATTTTTAAAAAGTCTGAGAATAAAACCTGTTTTTCAAACTATCAGCTACATTTGTAGATGAGTCTGTAGTAATTTACAGTTGATGTAAGATGTAGATAAATTGGACAGAATAGCCAGCACTCAAAAGAGTAAGATCATTTTGTGTAACTGGGATCATTGTTTGAAAAAGACAGTGAGTTCAAAATACTCTTCAGGAGTGTGCAGAAGGACAAAGATACCATTTACTTACGAAGAATTGAACATGCAGCAGTAACACAGAAATGAAAGCTATACAATTGCATTATCTTTGCTGTTAAGCACAGTGATTTTAAATAATAAAAAGAAATGTTTAAAAAGGATCTGAAAACCCACACAAGCAAAACATGACACAATTTTAGTTTAGAGGTAGAAGGGCAAGATGTACTGGGTAGAGGCTGCAAAATATGAGGATCAGAATAGGCGATTTTGCCTAATCTCAAACTTCCCAGCATGCAGGAACAGGAAAGAAAGATTAATAATGAGGAAAATCACATTCTGAGTTCTCTTACTTTTAGCATCTTCCTACAGTTTCTATGTTTAAGTGAATAACATTTAACATAAGTCTGAGCTATTTTGAAATCAATCCTAGTGACATTTTAATGCTACGTTTTAAGGACATATAGGCTCCCTTGTGATATTTCATATAACAAATTACTACAGCAATAGTTATGATGACAGGTTTATTTCTGGGAGATGTATTACATTAGAGAATGAGAATTCCTTGTGTGTGGTCTTAGAGCCCTGGAATGATGGTAAAATTGGCACTGTACAGTACTACTGCATTTGGGGTGTGAATACATAGCTATGAGTAAGTACCCTGACTCTTGATATAATAACAAGCGTTATTTACACACTCAATAAACTTTATGATTTCAGAATTAAAAGACAAGGAATGAGAAGAACACTTCTGTTTCTCGTATGTGACTAACATCATCTCTGACTTCGTAATGTGGTTCCCCAAACTTTGTGTAGGTCGATGAAAGAGTGGAAAAGAAATCATTAGCCTTGTGAATAATTCTAGTCACTTAATATTAGATGGGAATGCGTTTGGTAAAGCTTTAGATCTCCTAGACATCTAGTCTTGAAGACTTTTGAAATTCAAGCTTTCGGATATTTAATGATTTTCTTATTCTCATGGAAAAATTTAAAGCTGGAAAACAGGATTTATCTTAATCGTAATAATAGTTATTGCTTAAAATGATAGTTTGTGTACTCACATGTGTGTATGTGGGGGATTCATGCTCACGGGTGCACACTGTGTATGTGGAGGTCAGAATTTTTTATTTGTTTGTTTATTTTGAGTCAGGGTGTCTTACTAACCTGCAGCTCATACACTAAGCTAGACTGGTTGGCCAGCAAGCCCCAGGGATCCTTCTGTCTTTACCTCTTCAAGAACCACCAGGATGAAAGGTATACACCATGATGCTGGGGTTTTTACATGAGTACTAGACACTAAATTCAGGTCCTCCTGCATATGAGGCGGCATGTCATCAACCAAGCCATCTCTCCTGACACTCTGACAAGATTTCGGTACGTTGTTTGTTTCAGTGATTAAAAAAGTCTCTGTATACAACTGCAGCCTTGAGATGGTAGATAAAATTGAAATCAAGATTTTTTTCTTCTTTCTTTGATTTAGTGCAGTCAATAATTCATTATCATAGTTTTAGATTTTTTTTTAGGACATTAGGTCTCCTCATAACGCCTATGCATACTCTTCTCAGGTGCAAGTGTTTAAGGATAGCAGAGATTTTAACTTGTTATAAAAATGGGGAAAAAAAAGGAGGGTTTTATTTGAGGAAGGGTAAAGAGGGAAATTCAAAGATGGGATGGGGGGGGATAAAGAACTTGAAAGTTTAGAAGCTATTGCTGAAGACAGCACACATTCAGAGTACAGGACTTGGATGAGTCAAACTGAAACTGACCTCGAAACCTCCTCCCTGAGGACTTTCATTCATGTTATCCATTGTCAAGCTGCCAAGGGAGAAAGGAGGCAGAGGTGAACTATTTCATCAGTTTATCTAGCATTATGAAAGCCCAGGTGATGACCTGTGAGTAGTTGGTGCCATAGGGAAAGACAAAGAAAGGGCCCAGGGAAAAGGCTGAGAGTGTCTGTGTATGCATCTCAGGGTGTGGAAGAATGTTGCAGTCTGCTGTGAGCAGTGCAGGAGAACATCAGGTGTACTTATAAGTTTCACCAGTGAAAAACAGACCTATGATCAAGAAATAACAAATGAGTTTCAGTGCCCATTGGTAGGCTTGAACTTCCTCGACCACAAATAAAATTGACTCTTTCCTGGTCTCTGTAATCAAAACTTTACTGATGAGCTTGGAGTATACCTTGGGTATATAGAGTTGTGCAGCAGATTCTCCTTTTACCTAAGAAAAGCAAAAAGACCCCTGACTTAAAGATTTTTAGTTATGATAAACTTATCTCACTGTTAACTAAATAAGAATTGTGTATGTTAGGATACTATGATGTGTACTCATTCCCTAGCAAAAATATTTTTTCTTCTTAAGTTACTGATTCTACGGTAGCTAGCAAAATATCCTAATTTAACCTTGTAACTATATGTGAAAAACACCTACTGTTTTTAACTATGCATGTTTTTTAGGTATTCTTTCTGGTGTTTCAACAGAGTCACTAATTCAATTGAGTGGAACTGCCTTGCCCAGGTGACATTGCTTGAGGGAAAATCATCACCATTGTTATGTGTGCCAACAACACTGCCCAGTGAGGGGTTAGAGAACCTACAGAACTTTCATACCACAAAAGAGACAGGAAGACCATGGTAGCAACAAGCATGATAAGGCCCAGCAGTAACAAAGGGCATTCAGGAGACAATCTTCCCCCACCCCTACCTCCTATGAAGCCAAGGTAAAAACCTACTGTGGTCCTGCTAAACAATAGACTGATTCCTCAAGCTCCAAAGTTGGCTGCTGTTCCCCTGTACCGCTCCCAGCAGGAGTCCTTGCTAAACATAGCTTAAAATGCCAATCCAAGCACAGACACTTCAGATCTAAGGTTAAGAAAACCCTTAATTCAGTTCTAGGTATCAGGGTAAATATGATACTGTGTGCTCTTTGGGGTCTTAATTCCTTGTTATGAATATTAAGCATTGATATTTATTTTCTATTCCCACAGTAAATTATAAATCATTCCTATTTCCACGGGGCATTTAGGGCTATATAATTTATTTCATGATTGTGCTGGAATCTGGGGCTAAATGTGTTAGAGAGCATATCTTCCTCTACCCAATACTGTCAGTCTGGTATATATGGAAAAATGCGCAGAGAATGTAAATATTTAGGTATATAAGATCAAATCAGAATACCCATAGACTTTACTTTTCTAGTATATCCTTTGTTTTTACTAGGGGGTTACACTTGTGCAGGTAATATAATAATACTCTCTGGGGACAAGAGCCTTATACACACCAGGAAGAAATGGGCATAGAATCCCCTCCCAGTTACAGGTGCTGAGCAATGGGTCAGAGAGGAGATAGTACTGAAGTCTTGATTATGGTAACACATCAGTACATCAGGGAGGGAATCTCTGAGGTTTTAGGGACCATTGACTCTGCAAGCAGGGTGGCATTCTTAGCAGAGACCTGCCTCAGGTCATCTTTTACATCTTATTGCCCTATATATTTCCCAAGCCTTTATTTATGTAAATACAGCAAGCATAGTTATTTGTATTCAGTACCTCTATACAGAATTCTAGCATTTTGTTTCTGTGAGTTTAAGGATGCGATCTATCTTCTTCATTAAGCCTCAGTATTTTATGAGTTAGTAAAATTCTGCAGTCATTTTTCTTGGAAGTTTACTAGCAGCAACTCCCTGATGTACATTGGAAATTGGAAAGTACATTTCTTTAGGGCAGATTTAGGGTAGCTTCTGGTAGGCATTAGGAAACAGTCCTTTCCAGATCCAATTTGCACTAATTATGCACTTGGCACTATTCAGATCTCTTGGGTGATGTGGATTCAGGGTGCAGATTTGCCTGAGAACCAACTTAATGTCACAGATTCTTAAAACGGGTCTCTTTCCCCTCTCTTGAGTTAGTGATGGTTTTCAAGGCAGACTTTTTCCTGGCAACACACTTGGTTTGGATCGTTTAGAAGATTTCTTTATCCCAGGTCTGCCATTTTATATTAAGAATTCTCCTAATAGACTCTCCAACACGGATGGAACATGGACCTTTTTCCTTACCTCTAGATCCTGGGAGGGTATTTAGGTAGGTAATTTTCCTTAATGATGTCACAAAACCTAAGTCTCCCTTTGTGATCTGAATGCTAGGAGGCATGGCTTGACAGTCTTTTTTGCCAGGAGCATGAAGTACATATTTTTAGATATCCAGATCACATGCTTTCTGTCCCATCTTCCTCTACTTTTTTGTCTTATAATGATTAATTCTTTGAAATAACCACCACTACAACAAAATGGTATTTCTGGAAGCTACTCAATAATCCAGATTTTTCTTTTACTGACATTTGGTCTCAGTTCTTCCACAGCCCACTGATATATTTAAAGTCTATGAGATATTATTTATCCTGACATTTTCAACAGTTTCTAGTTTTGAATATCAGCTAAGATATCCAGTCTATCTGAGAATAGAAGCTTTATTTTTATTTTATGCAATCGACATGTGCTTGGATTAATGGAGACATTTGCTAGGTTCTATTCTTTCCTCGATTTTCTTGTCCAAAATCCTGCTGGCGTAGCTCTCTCCCTCTCCAATATGTACTTCTGCTGTCGTTCTGCAATTGGTCAAATTCATGCAACATTTATTCAATTTAAACTGGTTCACTCTGTAAGTGATCATATGCTCAATTTTGTTTCTCTTAAACATTTAAAGATACCATGGTTTTATTTTATTTACCATGAATGAGATTTATTGTGCTATCTGGAGATTTATATCATTTCTTCCTTCTGGAGACATTGTAGCCACAGTCTGTTTGGGCTCCGTTTTTCTCCTATACCCTCCCCCAGGTCTCCAGTTAGACATAATTTGGACCTCTCAGTATCCTCTGTGTCATAATCTCTCTCTTTCCACCAACTTCCTCCTATCTATTTTCTAGCTAGCATTTGCTGTCACTGATTCCTGATTGCTTTATTGTTAGATTCATCTATTATCTGCAATTTATTGCTTTATTGTTAGGTTCTATCTGCAATTTTTGCTTTTCTAAAGTTTTTTTTTTCGTGTGGATATGGAAAATATTAAGTTTTAAAAACATATTTTGACTCACTGTTCACCCTCTTCCATTGTTTTTTAGAAATTAATTTATTATGATTATGATTATGATGATTATTGTGTGTGTATGCAGTACATGCACAGCAGCCAGAAGAGGGCATCAGATTCCTGAGAGCTGGAGTTTCCGGCATTTGTAAGGCTCATGTCTTGTTACATGGTTACTGAAATCTGAACTCTGGCTCTCATTGTGCAGCAAGTTCTCTTAAGTCTTCTCTCATTTCTGGTTCCTCCTTTCAGATTTAACATTGTGCCAGTGTTTCAGGGGTGCTCCATATGCTGCTCCTGAAAGGTCTGGCCTGAGAGGGCTGGGTATCTGATTGCTTACTCAAGACTATACATTTAGTTTAAATTGGCTAATTATATTAATGCTTTTAAATCATCTGGGTTTAAGTTTTAGATGGCGTTCCTGAAAGCAGTCTTATATTGGGTACCAAGTCTCAGAAGGATTTTCTCTATCACTCTACTCATGTCTCGTAGAAAAACAACAAATTCTGTTTCTTCTTCCCCTGCTTGACTCATTTTCTACTTTACTTTTTCATGGAGCATGAATCTTCTCAGAGATGCAAACTGGATGGTATTTCTCTGTTCAGACTCTCCATTAGCATTTAATGCTAAAGGCTCTTTATTACCACAGCTCATCAGATGCCCCAATACTCTGGCTTCCATGATTTCTGTGCTGACTTTGTTTCTGGTCTATTCAGTTTTCCCTTTTTCTTCTTTTCCTCTCATTAATATTTTCGCCTTTGTATCTGAGCCTTTGGATCATAAACATGTTTAGCATTTGAAAACTCTTGTAATAGACATTTTACTTCAAATTTTTTTCCTTCAGATTCTTTTTTTTTTTTACTGGAGTCAACTACTATTATCATAAACCTTGTTAATAATTTGTACATTCTCACCTAAATTAGAAGGCTATTAGTCAAATTATTGTGGGTTGGAGTATGTAAAGAAGTAAGTATTCATATGCTTTTATTTTATTACAAGATACTCTTTGATCATTTGGTACTACGATTCTTCTCATAATCACCATCATTGCCATGAATCAGTCATTTTCTCTGTATCAAAAATTATAATCAGTGCTGATTTTTAACTATAAATTTCAACCAGTAGATAGAAAAATTTTAGATAAAACAGACATGAAAAATCAATGGTACTTTTTAAAACAACAAAACCAGCATTAAAGAAAAATACATCAATAATCAAAATAAAAAGAGCCTTGTGTTCATTTCTGTGTATAATTTAGCAAAATAAATTTAAACAAAACAAAAAGAAATCAAGCCAACAGTTCTCAGATAATGCTACTGTTAACACTGATAATGACTCAGGAAAGAAAAGGGGAAAAACACTCCCTTTATCCCTTCAGAATAAAATACAAATGGTGACCTCCAAAGGTAGATTTCTCAGTGTTTAAAGGCATCTGCTGGTACTTCCATAGTACATGGGGAATACTGACTCCCACAAGGTTTCCTCTGACCTCCACATTTACACACACACACACACACACACACACACACACACACACGCACACCAAATAAGTAAATAAATGTGTTAAACCACAAATGTAGACTTGACATAAAATTCTGTCTTCCAAGCCAATTTAGAATTATGTCCTCTTAAACTGCCTTATGAACTACGTGCTCAATTATAATTTGTTAGCGGTGTTGTATGTTGTGTGCCCTTTTGTTACATGCTTGTGAAAGTCTTACTAATACATTTGACCACAAAGGTTTTTTTTTTTTCTTCTGTTCTTTTCTGCAACAAGTTTTTGTGCTGGTTTTACTACAATTATTTTAAAGCTCTTCGCTATTTGTTAAGCAGAGTCCTAAGCAAAAGCCACACCTACATTGAACATTCTGTAAGCATATTGACTGATTAGAACCTCAGTGATCTGGGTCAGGGTGGAATTTTTCAGGTCAAGAGACAAACTATGTTGGGCTATCTTAATCTCTAAATAATTCATTATTACACACTCATACCTATGACCCAACATTCTTCTTATAAGATAAACCCTTTTAGAATGAACAGTCAGCTACCTTCTATTAACAGAAAAGCTCATAATATCTGAAACCTATAGCAGAGATCTCCCTGTCTTGCTGAATCACTCCTATCTGAGGTATCCACCAGTGCATACAAAGTTTTTGGATTTACAGTTTTCTTTGTTCTGTTCGTGATGAGAACAGGAGAGATAAACTGGTCAAATAGTTTAGAGCATGATTCTTAAAAAGCAGTCCTGCTTCCTGACCTGGACACCCAGCCCTGTCTCGACAGAGGCCAGAAATGTCCTTGGTTTTATTTGCATTCCTTTCCTGACTGGAAGCCAGAAATGCCCAACATGTTTAGGGACAATGTATCTGTCTGGATTTCTTGTTATCTTTCTTAATTTACATATTAACTTAATGAGCTGCCTTGAAACTGTGTGATTAGATACTTTGCTAGCCCTTGAAGGTGTCTGAAACACCAATCCAGCTACCTACATACAGAGGGGCATGAACACCCCTTGGTGCATTGGAGCTCTGCTTGTTCATATAAGCTTTCTTATATCATAACAGTTTCTAAAGGGGATTCTTCTGTTGTCTCTGAATTTCCTTCAAGTTGGCAAGACAAAGTATTTGAAAGCCATTATGGGGACAGGGGTGGGCATTGATTGTCCAGGACATTGGATTCCCCCACAGTGATGCCCATCTGAGGCAAGAAAAACTGTATCACACTCAAGGACTTCCTGTTTTCCCATGTTTCATTACTGTAAAGCTCCATGAATCTGTTACCTCACTGGAACATGATATTTGGGGCATGATATGCGCTTCTGGGCCATGCTCACTCATTATTTGACTCCAGAATAAGCTATAAGCTATTATTCCTTTTGGGATGCTCCCCCCCTCTCTGTTTACATTACAGTTCTAAATAAAAAGTCTTGTAAAATGAATTGACCAAGACAGATACAATATTGTCCTCAGCCCCAGTAAATTCTAGAAAAGCTTCCCGAACACAGGCCTCTAATCTTTCTGTCCACAGAACATTTACCTAAGAAGACTTTCAATTGTAAATTCCTTTTCTGTCTCTTTGAGATATGAATCTTCTCCTAACCTCTTGATAGAATTTACAACCCTGAAATGCTATTCTGTGGAACCCATGGGCCTTCCCTTTTAAATGGAATCATCAAGAATGATAGAAAGCCCCTGTCTTTTAGTCTCTTTGGGAAACTAGGAGCCAATTAGCATACATAGCTTCATCATGTTGACAGGCTTCCCACCTCCGTGTCTTTCAGCAGTTTTCTGGCAAATATTGCCAGAATCTTAAAAATCCTCCTGCCTTTTACTTCAGCAGAGTTGAGTTCAAATTGTACTGCAGTCGTCCCGAGTACTACTGCAGCTGTCTTGACTAGTCTGTTTGATCATTTTTAAACCATATTTCAGAACATTAAAAAATATGTCCCTTCACTGAGACTGGAGAGATGTCTCAGTGGTTAAAAGTGTGTACTGCTCTTGCAGAGGACCTGAGTTCAGTTTCCAGCAACCACATCAGGCAGCTGTCAAAGGCCTGTTCACTTCAGCCCCAGGGGCATCAGATCTCATTTACTCCTACCTATACACAGACAAACACATAATTAAGATGTGTGTGTGTGTGTGTGTGTGTGTGTGTGTGTGTGTGTGTGTTCCTTCACGTATCTGAAAAAAGAATTCCAGCACTGAATGTTTTCTTTTAAAAGAAAGACTATATATGTGGAAGAAAGTGCCCTGAAAAGAAGTTGTACCCTATGTTGAACCTCCTACAAAAGCTGACTGGTTGAATTTCAGTATCTGTGGAGGGGTTACAATGTTGCAGATATGAAGTCCAATTACAATTTATCTTGGGCTGGCTTTAGCCATCCCACCCCCCCCCCCTTAAAATAGGTACTCTTTGTTCACTTCTGAACCTAATATTCTTGTGACCTTTTAGGATACATTAATTTAATAGGCCACTATCTTCTGCCACCCCCCAAAATTAAAAATGTTATCAGGTAACATTTGAGATTGCATATGTTTTCCCGGTTTCTGTAACCTCCCTACCTATTGTATCCACCAATGAATTGGAAAGTATGTTGTGTAAAGCTAAGTTTTTCTAACTGCATTTTCATCATAGTTTTGGTTTTGGTGTGTATGTGATTTCAACTTTTGGTTACTGAAGTAGCACAAACTATTTTTGTATTCCATCAGAATCTAATGTGTTCAGTCTTTTAAGTGGTAATTATGAAAGTTGGACATTTTAATTCCATTGTCCATTAGTGCAATAAGAATTAGAGATCATTAATCACTGATTGCATTTGTCACATTATGTATTGAATCGCTTAGAAAAGAGACTTTCTACCAGTTGTTATCTTTCTTCTGTGAATTCCTTTCTTTCTCTACCCTAAGGCTTATAGTCTATTCAGATATTAATGGATAGCACAAATAATGCAGGGTTTCTACTTTACCTTAGAAATGAATAACATAACAGTCTGAGAAGATAAGCATCATGTCATAGTATATTTGAGACATCATTGATAAGTGTATGAAAGTAGGGGAGATTAACTGTTTTGTTGAAACAACAGCTTTTGCTTCTTACTGTATTATCCTCTCTCTGCATGTTTGACTCTTGTTTCTGCAAGAAGCAACTGACTGCAGTTACAGACTTTACCAGTTCTGAAGCTCAGTTCATTCTGGTGTGATTTACTCTATAAATCTCAAAGGCTACAAAATGTAGCAGGATGCTGAACTAGTCTGAGCTTAGGATGCAGCTGGGCCAGTGGTGGAGTACTTGCTTGTGTGGTAAGGCATGAGACCGTGATTCAACAATTGCTGCTGAAATACAAAGGAAAGTTCAGGCAGTTGAGGAAAGCAATACTGCATTTGTGTAAGGTCTTTGAGGACATATTTAAACTCAGGATCTTAGATAAGAAGGGGTGAAATATTTATTATGAAGTAACAAATCTAAGAATTGTTAAGAGGTTGTACAAAATTGGAACTTCTTATAATCTACTATATTTACATTATATTATCCTAATTATTATATAAAACATTCTCAAGATTTATTTCTTATGAACTCACTATATTTAGGTTAACATATTTTTCTCTGGCTTACTATGATACATCTTATTCATATAAATGTTACTGTACTTTTTTCATCAGATATAATCATTTTGTCTGATTAACAATGATATTTATTTCCACTTGCATTCTAAAATAATATATATCCACTTCTGGACTTACTGCAATGACATTCTTATGTTTCTGTTTATTACAACAAACTTTCAAGGCAACATTCCAGAGAGCTCATTTCTGTGAAAACACAGTATACTGAAAAATCTACTGCAATTAGTGAAGTGTCATTATATTGGTTTACACATATTAAATAACGAGACAGGAAAGTGTGAAATGAATATTTCAGGAGCATTCTAGTTCTAAGAGAAATCCTATGCAAGCAACTTGGTTCTTCTGTAGCTTTAAATTAAATCTAGCTACCACCAGGAAAGTTAGAGCCTATTGATTTTCTTAGCCATTAATTCACTCAAGACATTACCTCAGTCTCTGTAGCATTTAGCTGTTTTAATTTACAAATCTAAGCAAAGGATAATCAGCCTCCTTTGTCCTTTCACTGGGCAAATCAACCGAGTAATTTTCTCTAATCAGATACTATTATATTACAAAGAAACACATAACTCTCTGACTTAAATAAACATCAAATAAATAATCATACAAGAATAATCACTCTTCTTGTTTATATGAGGTCATTGAAAATGAAACCATTAAAAATTACTTATACACCACTGACCATTTAATGCTTTATTTCCTTTTTTATGTTTGATTCTGGGGATAAAAACAAAAAACAAAAAACTGAAGTGTACAAAGTTTCCATCATGTCCAAATATTTAATTTATTGGCATTTATAGGACCAAGAATTTCTAACCTTTGCTTAGGTATACAAATTGAAATTTCCTGTTGAGACTTCAGCATTTACTCTTTCTTAAATCTTAGACATTGTCTCTGGAGCTTCTTAATCTAGTCATGATACCAAATGAACTCACATATGCTTTTATTAACATTTGCCTCCAGAAGATAGGCTATGGGCCACCAAGACTTGAATATCATCAAGTATAAACTTTATACTATTATAATTATGACTAATGGAGCTAGCAATGAAGTCATCTTTTATATATAAGCAATGATGCATTACTTAGAAAATACTGATGAGAACAGGAGACAGAAACCAGTCAGGAAGACAAAGACAGGGACTACAAAAGAAAGGATTGCTGATTCTAGTACTTGTCCAGGAATGATGGATGATTTTTGGCAAGTAGAACTTGTATGCCAGGATCCTCTATACAGCCACTGGGTTAGAAAGACAAATACATGTTGGGTGGCCTGACGGCAATAACAAGCCCACCCTCAAACCTCTACTTAGTTTCTTCCATAGTCTACACCCCTAGATTAGCAGCAGAGTGGTACCCATCTCTGGAGCCTGCTGTTGCTATGCAGAAACTTTGCTTTCTTAATTTCTCATAAGTTACTATGCAGGAAAGTATAATAGATTCTGATCTTAAATCTCACCCTCCTCATTTTCCATAAAGTTGATTCTTCAGGTTTGCCAAATAAAAACCCTGGGATATTGATTCAATGGAATCAATTGTGTGACGTGGATTTTTGATACTCTAATTCCTACTCTTAGCCCTCCTAACATGAGAAAGTCGCTATCATTCTCAGGAACCGCTTGCTTTCCTCCCATTTCAGTACATTCATATACATAGAATTTTGCTTTAGCAAAAAAAATGCATTGAAGATAGTGGGGAAAGTAACACTTATTTATTGACAGGCTATTTAATTAGGTAAGCAAATATTGCCTCCATGACAAAATGAAGTTCCCTTCTTTTCCCACCCACTTACCCTCTCATAGAATTCCAAACCAGACTCTTCTGCCTCCTCATCCTCTGTTTACTTACTCTGTTGGCATATCTGGTTGCTTGCATGTTGACTATGTACCTTACCTGCTTTCGCATCCCTTCCTTGTTTAGGACTTCATTCTTGCACAGACAGTTGGTTTCCCACTTCAGTATGCTTTCCATTATCTCAGTTTTGTTTCTTTCGTTACTTCATTTCAAACTTAACTTTTTAGTTTTGTTCTCATGTATGCATCATTTTGACTCCTGGATCTTGGCTATGGTTGTCTGACTGCTACAGCTGAATATGAGATAACTTTCCTGTGCAGCAGTGTTCAGAGGGGGATGATCCCATTTTTGGGTTTGTATTTAATGAGCTGTTGGTTGGAGATGGAAACTTAATTGCATAGCCTTGTTGAAGTGGGTGAGTCTATGGGACATTCCCTTGGGGGTTATACTTTATTCTCAACCAACTTCCTTCCCTGGATCATCTCTCTGTCTGTGTTCACAGTTGTTGTGAAGACAAGGACACTCTGCTCTAACATATGCTCCCTACCTTGATGATGTAATCTACAGCACTACAGGCCAAGAAGCAATGGAGCCATGTGTCTACAAACTGAAATCTAGAAAATAACCAGCTAAAAAAGGCTTTCCTCCTGTAAATTGGTTTTCTCAGGCAGTTTATCATAGTGACAGAAGGTGACTATCACTGACCACTTCATAACTCATCCCCTTTCCTTTCACCTTACCTATCTTATCAAGATCTTTTGCTAAAGAGCTTAAGTCTACTTTTCCCAATGCCTCTACATTAGTAGGGTCTGAATGGCCCTTAAAAGTCACAGTCTGAAACTGTCACCAATGTGAGACTATTGTGAGTAGAATCTCTAAAGTCTTGAGAACAGAGAGGTCAAGTTCTGCCTGGAAACTGGCAATCACCCAAGGCCTTCTGTTGCCTCAGAGAACAGTATCAAGCCATTATCTTGGAGGCAGGGACATGGATCTCACCCATACCAAAGCTGTTGGCAATTTGATCCTAGACCTTTTACCCATCAGAACTGAGAAAATGACACATAACTACTCATGACTGTCTTCCTTTTCGTTCTCAAGGTGAATGTTATTTTTCAATGCATATAATATATATTTAGTTCTGATATGGTTAGGATATCAATGACTAAGACTGTAATATTAAACTTCACACATAAGATCAGAGTCTAAGTCACCGCACCAGATTTATCACATTATAGGAAGGAGGTAGGGGAGTAACAAACAATGGTAACTGACATTTTCAATCCTCTGTTAGAAGCATGGGCATGTGAATTAGGAAAATATTATGGAGGACTATGTGAAAGGTCCTTAAAAAATAAAAAGTAAATTTAATTGTGATCCAGTCTTAGGGCTGGATATATATCCAAAAGAAATTAAGTAAGAAGACCAAAGAGACACCTAAACACATATTTTATTTTTGCGTAATTCACAATAGTTAATTGAAGACATGGAATCAATC
This sequence comes from Cricetomys ansorgei, assembly GCA_026225945.1. Lineage (NCBI taxonomy): Eukaryota > Metazoa > Chordata > Mammalia > Rodentia > Nesomyidae > Cricetomys > Cricetomys ansorgei. The sequence continues at coordinate 9,429,140 of JAMJFZ010000242.1, forward strand.
AATCCAGGTTTTAATGCTAGGTGTGTGTGTGTGTGTGTATGTGTGTGTGTGTGTGTGTGTGTTTGTATGCTTGTATGTAATACATAAATTATATTATTAATCCCCAAAGAACAACGAACTCTTGCCAGTGAAATCACTGAGTAGAATAGAACTAAAGAACATTCTACAGAATGAACTAAGCCAGCATGGAAATACAGGTATTATATTTCTATTTCATGCCTGGAAGTTAACAAAATTATTGATCTGAATGCAGAAGAGAAACCATTAAGGTTTGAAGAGAGAGTAGTGAGGAGGGTAACAGATGGTGTGTTAGGCCAGAGCATGCTGCACACATCTCTGGAAATATCACCCTGGAATCAATTAACACATGTAATTGATATGTTTATTTTAAAATTAATTTTAAAAAGTAATCATCTTTAATAATCTAAAGCAGTCATATTTCTAAATAGATAATTCATCCTTTGTTCCCCCCTCAAGACAGGGTTTCTCTGTTGTAACTGGCTGTCCTGGAACTTACTCTGTAGACCAGGCTGGCCTCAAACTCACAGAGATCCACCTGCCTCTGCCTCCCAAGGGCTGGAATTAAAGGCATGCGCCACCACTTTTCTAAATAGATAGATTAAATGACATTCATATGAATGATAAGTGTGACGAGAATGTAGTCTGACAATCACCACAAACCTAATATGATTTGCACTGACTCCGCATTTGTTGTTTCAGTTGAAGAAACCTGGTAAGAACTATAATGTTGGGTTATATGAAATCAGCACTCAGAAGCTTTCAAGGCAGAACTTTCAGCAATGGGATAGACTGCAAACAAAATAACATGATTCTTTTTGTAGATATTTTCAGTTGATAACTACTGTTTTAGTTATTGTTCTATTGCTGTGAAGAGATACCATGACTAAAGCAGCAGACAGGGAAAGTGGGTGGGGTGTAAACACTGGGGCTGGCCAGGGCATTTGAACATCAAAGCCCAACCCCAGTGATACATCTCCTCCAAAGAGGTCACTCCTACTCAAGTAAGGCTTTGTCTCCTAATCCTTCCAAACAGTTCCACTAGCTAGGGACCTAGCCCTCAAACATAAGAGCCTATGGAGGCCATTCTCATTCAAATCACCACAACCTCTCATTTTTTTTTATCATATTCCAAATTAGTTTGTAATATATGAAAAACAACAAATTAATAATTTTTAATGTGAATCAGTGGCTCTTAGTAAACTCAGAACGTTTGCCTTCTCATTTCAGCACTTTTCTGTGTATGGAGTTCAGCAGTCCCTGTTCCTTCTTCCTCCACCCATGTCCTAACACTACATTGTCTTTGCCACTATCGATCCTTCTCTTCTGAGTGGTTCATGTGGTTAGAACATGCAACATGTGTTTTCTTGGAGCTAGCTTATTCCAATTAGTGTGATGCTTTAATGCTCCATTCATGGGTAGGATATTTTAGCATTTCCTTTTGTGTGGCTGAATGGATTCTATTGCCTGTAATATACATATATATATATACACACACATAAAACATTTCAGCTGTTTCAACTTCTTTATTATGAATAGTACTGCTGAAAGCACACACTTTTGTCTGTTTATATTCCAATTGTGTATGTAGTAATAAAATTACAGAGACATATGGAAACCCTATTCTTTTTGAAGGAAAATCAGTTTTTCATAGTGGCTGAGCAGCCATTTATAATCCCATCGGCTTCATGTTAGTAGAAATTCTGTACCTTTGCTATCATTTAGTTTGCTCTAACCTTTTTATTATGGCCATTTCAATGTGTAGGAATTATATATTATTGTGGCTTTGATTTAACATTTCCCTAATGCCTGATGATATCAAATTATTTTTTCATGTGTATTTTTTTTGCCATTTATGTATGTTGCTCCTGTCACATTACATAGACATAATGATTCTGACAGTTTAATTTAACATGGTATAGATTACCCCAACATATGTCCTTCCAAGTGTTATTTCTAGGATCACGTTGAAGAATATTGAAAGTTAGCTAAGTAAGATTTCAGGAAAATATTTTGTATAATTTAATAAACTGCTTAATCATTCATTTGTGAATTGCTACTATAGTAATCTCTCTCTCTCTCTGTCTCTCTCTCTCTCTCTCTTTCTCTTTCTTCAGTGCTGAGAATAGGACTAAGGCCTCACATGAGCTAGGCAAGCACAATACCACTGAGCTATAGCACAGTCCTTTCAATAGTAAAGATTACTCTTCAAATAGCTCAAAATAAGAATCTATAACAATCTTTCTTGAAAATGGTGTGTTAATTGAAATAAGATTCAAATGTCTTGACATTTACCCCCATTTTTCCTGAGTTTAGTAACCACTGATTGGTTTGTTGTTGGGAATCTGGGAAGATAGCTCAGATTTTAATAACAGCAATTTTTCATTAGATTCTTCATCCTCATTTTTACTCCTGTTCATTTTCATGCCTCTGTCCATTGATAGTTATTGATATCTATCCTGTCCAGAGCACATTACTTCTTACAGGGTGCTACTTCTTCCTGTAGCCTCAAGTATCCTTGTAGAAGAATTTTTTTCATTTGTACAATCCTTAAAAAATTAGGCACAGTGATGGTAATTAGCTTGTTCATAACAGAAGCCTCAGTTCTCCAGATTATGACTCAAATTTCATGAGCCAGCAGTGAAGAGTCAGAGAATCCCACTGTATTAGCATATAGAAAGAAAAACTTATTGGTGCTTATGATTCCTGAGGCTTAAAGAGTCCAGTATGGCAGGGAGGCACAGCAGATAGCAGAAGGCATATTTGCAGAAGCAGGAAGTTGAATGATCACTCTTTTATGAGCAAGAATGAAGCAAAGAGATCTGCAGGTAGGTTAAAGCTATATAATCTCAGAGCCCATCCCCAGTGATATACTTCCTCCAGCAAGGTGACAGCGCCTAAATGTCCCTACATAGTGCCACCACCTGAAGACCAAGTGCTCAAAGAGATGAGCCTATGAGACATGTTTCCCATTCAAATTCCCACCATCACATTTGGAAATAGTCTTTGACATGATGGAGAGAGGAGTGCTGGATGCTACAAGCTGATGCTGGGTGCTCTAACAAGCACTGTTCACCTATGCCCCTGTCCTCCCACATGTTCTAAAGACTAGAAAGGAGAATCTGGGTTCTGATTATTCTGCCTCATCTAGTCGTTGATTACATTCCAGAGTTTCATATTGTTTCTTAAAAGTGCACATCACTTTCAAAATAAAAAACAAGAGGTAAAAGGCAGTGGATATTACTGTTGCTACAAAAAAATGTTTCTGAAAGACTTTCTTTTCTTGCTTTTATGACCAGAGAAGACAATGACAAAAGAATTAAGTCACCATAAATCATAATGGGTGCTTAGTGAATATAATATGTTTTCACAGTTCAAAAGAGGAAGCAGATTTTATTTGAGATACCTGAGTTTCTAGTTGTATTGCAAAATCTTGTAGAAAATTGCCCTAGTTAATTAGCTATGGATGTTAGCCACTTCACTGTTATATGAAAGAAGAGACAAAATAAATACAAAAGGAACTGCTGACACTGTAATTATGCAAGGCTATTGTAGAGAATGCTTGCATATTGGACATTTAAGAAGAGCCTGCATCAACACAGGTAAATTAATTCTTGTTTTGATACTTTATCAAACTACTGCTTTGATTTGCTCACTAAACATATTAAAAGCTTTAAGACTATACTAGTAATGTTAGGCAAACCTGAACATTTAAAAAAATCTGTGGTATTTTTAAAAAATAAAAAAAACTACATTAATTAGGTTTACTTCCAGAGAGTATAGTTCATTCTATAGAGAAAAGGAATTTAAAAGACTACATATAGAAATGTGATGGTCTGAATAAAAATCCCCAATCAGACTCATACATTTGAGTGTTTAGTCACCAGGGAGTGGAACTATTTGAAATGATTACATGGTATGTCCTTGTTGGAGGAAGTATGTCACTGGAAGTAGGCTTTAAAATTTTTTTAAAGTCATTGCAGGTCAAGTTTCTCTCTCTCTCTTGCTCTCTCTCTCTCCCCTCCTCCCCCCTCTCCATGGATCAGGATGTAGCCCTCACCTACATCTTCAGCACCATACCTGCTATGCCTGCTGCCATGTTCCCTGCCATGATAATAACTGACTAAGCCTTTGAAACTGAAGCACCACAATAAATGCTTTCCTTTAAAAATGTTGCTGTGGCTATGGTATCACTTCACAGCAATAGAGCAGTTGTAGCAGTTCGCTACAGCTTTTACCTTTACCCTCAACTTAGGGAAAGAGAAGAATCCCCCAAACAAGCTACAGGTGCCAGAACAACTGTACCTAATCAAATTATAGCCACCTGCACCAAACATTCCAAATACAACTCATAAACAACCATACCACAGCGAGGGTAGGAACGCAAACCTAATCCAAATGCTATTTTGCATTTTTAAAGAAACTGAAATAATAAAACCTTTTTCCAAGTGTTTCTCTACAAACGGTGACAAAGATAAGAAGAAAAACACAAGTATTTTTGAGACAGGGTTTCAGTTTGTAGCCCCGTTGCCCTGTAGCTGCCTACATATATCTGGATAGCCTCAAATCCACAATATTTCACTTGTTGCTGCCTCTAAAATGCTAAGATTAAAGGCATACGACATCATAATAAAACCATACATTTTTGTAATATTTTGGGTCCAATACTCAGGATCTGGGAATTCTTTGCCTGTTTGTGCCAGGGAGCTGGGCAGTAGGTGCAACATTTGGGATGAGTGGTTGGTTGGAATCTGGAGTCATCTTACCTGGTGGTGCGGGGAGTTGGGCAGATTTTTATATTTTGAAGATACTTAATTACTCTAAAAACTCTCTACTCCTCCATGGTTCAAATACTCTGTGCTTAATTAGTCATAGGAATATCAATCAAAGAAGAAATATATTTTGGGAATTAAGTCTGGTAGTCTTATATTCAAGTTGATAGTTATCATTACCATGCTTAGAAAGTTCTTTCAGGAATCATTTTCTACATAAGGCTCACAGTTTATAGGAAACTCAAAGTATATCCAACCTCACTGGGGAAACAAAAGAACAGTATTATTCTGGATGCATGACACACTTGAGATGATCTTTAAAAAATATATTGTGACACTGTGCTGAAAAAGCATTAAAAATGAGCTGATTAATATGTTCCACAGGAGTTTGTTTTGCAATCGTGTCACTTGGAAAAGCCCCCCATGACTGCTTCATGAATTTGGTGGACTATAGAGCTCTTCCCCAGTGAGAGACGGGAGAAGATAGAATAGTTGTGAACTCCATTGTTCTGCTGTAGCTTATAAAACATGTCACCTATAGGTTTTTGTAGTCTCATTTATTTGTGTGTTTTAGTGAATTGTGCAGTGCTACATAAAATGATACTTTAAAAAAGAATTAATAGAGAAGTCTGGGGCTGATGAATATGATGATGCTGTCAATTAGGATCGTTCATTAGATTGGTAATTTCCAAGAATGCCATTGTAACCCAATGTTGTTAGAAACTGGGGAGTCGTGATCTTATTTCAAGGAGGCCACAGTTTTGTGAAGTGATAGAGCCTAACAAATATATCAATATTTCTGTTGCTAGATATGTATAGGTATTAAATTATATATAGAGTGTATCTGAGGTAAGTAGTGCTACTTTTTGTCAGGGAGTATTGAGACTTCATGGGAAAGAGAATAGAACAATTTATTAACTACTGCTTCTTCTATTTATAGATTGCCTGGTGTTTTCTGTGGGACCTTTGGGGCTGAAGAGCAGGCCAAGCATCAGAAAGGCACCTCACCCCTGCAAAGAGGGCTGGTAGGACGCTTTGCAAGCTCCTTCTCTCTCAGTCCTGGAGGGACCCAAATTGTTCACAGGAGCAAAAAGAAAATAACCTGGCAGATGTTTGCCCTTTGGCTAATTGGACACCTCCCTCTGTCTTTGTAAAGACCTTGAGGCCAGGTGCCAGCCCTGCCCCTATGCTAATCAGATTTCCCCACCTGGGAGTGCGGAGACCCAGCCTTCTCTGGGGAAAGATATTTAAACAGGGAACAGCCCTCCATTAAACAAGATCGTGATCCATCAGATTCATCTCCGGAGGCTTCTTTGTGTCTGTCCTCTATTCTCAGGCCGGGGGTGGTCAGAACTCATGAAAAATCAACTGAGACTCAAGCCCAGGTCCCAGAGTTGGTCCCTGCTGCTCAAACCCGGGCCCTTGAACTCCTGGACAAAGAGCGAATCCTGGTGCCCAGGGAGACCCAGCAGCAGTGACTGATCCGGACTTAAGAGAGAAAGAGGCAACATCTGTTGCCAAGAAGCTCATGAGTTTTTGAAAGATGGAAAGTTATCCCAAACAGGTAAGGAGGGGAAATTTGTTTTCTAGGTGGAAGTATTGTTTCCAGGAAGTTGATGCTTAGTTGTTTTGCTGTCTACAGGACTATATGGGTTGTTGACGGAGGACAACATGGCTGAACAAAATTACCACAGGAGCTGATTTTTTTTTTTTTTTTTTTTACACCAAAGAGACTGAAGTGGCAGACATGGAGCCTGTAGTGACCCCTACATATATCTTATTGTTATTTGGCTTGGTGTTCTCATAGAACACCTAAAAATTGGAATGTTGTGGTGGGCAGGTCTTTGACACTTCTACTTGCCCTTGGGATCCTTTTCCTCTTGCTGGGCTCCCTTTTTCCAGCTTGGATGTTGGTGGCTGAGCCCAGCCTTGTTCTCTCTTGATATACTCTGTGGTAACCCTGGGAGGTCTGCTCTGTTCTGAGAGGAAGCCAAGCTAGGGGAGTGGGGGAGGGAGAGGGAAGATGGGGGAGAGCTTGTAGGAGTGGAGGGATGGGAGATAGGTCTGGATGTATTATACGAAAGAAAAGAAAATAATTTAATTTAAAAAAATTTAGTCATTGAAGGCCATGTAAAGTTGCCAAGTCCTTTATGCTTCTCAGTGTGCTTCATGAAGATGTTCAAAGTATAATATGAGTCTATGCTAAATTATTATTGAATGTGAATTTTTGACGAGAAGACTTTGTAAAGGTAATGCACATTTTAAAAAATTATATTAATGACATGGTAAATGTTCCTCATAATGGCCTATGAGTTTGATGAAGAGCAGAATTCAACACACAGAATTAAGTATGGAAGTACAACTAGATAATGAAGATGTCCTAAGGTAATTGTTATTAAGTTACAACCACACTTATTAATTTTGTCCTTTAAAAATTATAATAGCTGTCATTTGGAGACCTTAAGCCAATAGCTTGCTTGATGAATTTATACACGTTTTAAAAAAATGTCCTAATTACCATCCTCTGAGGCACTTTTAACATTTTTATTTTATGGATGGAAAATCTTAGACATTATATTAGTCACGTGGCTCATTGCCATGGCAAAATGTCTGACAGGAAAGATATGGCAGCGGGAGCAGGAAGCAGCTGGTCACACTGTATCCACAGTCGGGAAGCAGAGAGTGATGGACCCTGGTGCTCGCCTCACTGTCTCTTTCTTACACAGTGCTCCCCCAGGACTTTGTATGGCACTGTCCATATTTAAAGCAGTTCCTCCCTCAGTCTAGATAATTTAGTCTAGAGAATTCCTTCATTGTCAGGCTCAGGAATTTGACCCAAGTGATTGTGCACCCTGTGAAATAAAATCAATATTGAGATTCACAGATCTAGAGACTACATAGCTTGTCCAACTAAACTTGGATTCAGAGGTACTCCTTCCTGAGGCTAGAGCCTGTGAAATGCATGTTTGTGTGGCACATTGCCTTACAAAAACCAAATGCCAGGTGAATGAAGCATGCAGAACTATCCTTGAGATTCAGATTATAGAGGTGGGCTAACTTTGTAATTTATGGGGCAAATGAGATCAAATTTCCCATGCTTCAAAGAGGAGAGATTTGCTTTTCATGAAATTCTATACAGATGTTATCTAACAAATAGAATGTGAATAATATCCCAGGAAACTTTTGTCAATACTGCCTCTTAACTTAAAATTTAAATGTTAGAAACCCTTTCAGTGAGTAAGGTCTCATGTTTTAAATAATTCTGCCCACTGCTCCCAACAACCATTGCTTTAAGGGTAGAAATGTCTCTGCATTACATTTACTTCTCTCAGCTTAGACAAAACACTTGAACAGTGCAAAAAGTAGGAGCAACTATTCATTCACCTATTTCTCCATCCAACACTTCGTCCACTGATTCGCCACCTATGCAGGTAGAACACCGCCAGAAACTTACATGTGTTGTAAAAGTAGGGAATATGGTAAAGAACCATGACTTATACTATTTAAATACTTTGGGTTGAACTGTGTCTTTTGTTTCACTGTAGGAGAATAGTCTCTATACACAGTATCAAATAAGCTGTGAAGCTAAATATGCGAAAACATTTCTTACTGATTAAAATGCACCTATATATTACAAATGAATGAAACATTTGCATATATGTACAAAAGAAGACAAAATTGAAAAATTATTTGACTTTTTAAAAGGGAAATAACACTAAGAGATAGAATATTAAGTTTAATATTTTAAAGGGATTTAAAGGTGACACAAGAAAGAATTGTTGATTGTAATATAAACTCAAAACTTACATGTCTCAAGGTCAAGTTGTTTATCTTAATATTTGTATTCACTTGGACATTGTTCTAATAATCTAACCAATGACAGTTTTTAAAATCTTATCCTGTTAGGTATCTTTAAGTCTCTCTTTGCTCTCTACATCACCTTTGAATTTGTGTGTGTTGTATGTTATGTGTATGTGTTTGTGTGGGTTCCCGTGTTTGTTCATGTGAAATTCAGAGTTTCATATCAGGTATCTTCCTCAATTTTTCTCCACCTTTAATTCTTTGAGTAAGGGTCTCTCACTAAATCCTGAGCTCATCAGTTTGGCTAGACTTTAGGCTTACTGGTCAGTGAACTCCAAGAATTCTTCATGTTTATCTACTTATTTTAGCTACTTCACTGCAAAAATTAAATTGTTGGTATTAATATTTATAACAGAATGCTTAATAAGCCTTTGTACTTAGCTTAATCATTAGATATGAATAAATTGTTTTTAGACATGCTTAGGCTTTGAAGAAATCCATGTTAATCAATGCTTCTTTTCTGTGACTGTTGAGCTGTTTTTCTGAGGAGTGTGCAGCCCCCATGTAATCCCGGTCACAAGATGTTCCTGGTACATATGGAGGTCTTGTTCTGTTGAGCACTGTGCACAGTAGAGGGACTGTGGATAGTGTGATTTGCTTTGTTCCTTCATAAAGCACATAGATCAAGGGTTTGGTACAAGGAACTTTTCCATGTTCTAAATTGGCTTTGATATAGCTATCAATAAATATGCTTCAGAGAATCAGTGCTTGGTTAGAGTCTCTCAAAGGCTGCACCTTCCTAGTCTACCTATGAAGCTTAGCATCCTGAAGCTGCTCTCTTGATTTCATCATCCCCATGACACTTAACACTGGTAAATATCTTTTATTACTATTTTTCCCATTTGCTTTTACTGCATTTGCAGGAATATAAACATTTTAGTATCGTCTTAAATAATTGGATAAATATTTCACAAAAGTAATTGAAATTCTCTGTTCAATTACTAAAATTCCTAGACATTATAGAAATTAAGTTTGGGTTCAATATAAAGGATAATTCTTTTAAATTAAGGTGAATATGATAATGAAGCCAGCCTAATAGATTTTAAGTCAATATTTCAAGTATAATAATTGGTTCTTAATTCTTTTTTAGGAAGGTGAAATTTTCATTATTTGAGATTGAGAATCTTCCTGAATTGGCTCCAACCCAAAGATGAACTGTAAAAAGACAGAAAAGAGAATGTTCCTTTCAGGCCAAATGAATATTTAATGTGTGTGTGTGTGTATGAGAGAGAGATAGAGAGACAGAGAGAGATACAGAGACACAGAAACAGAGACAGAGAGACAGAGATATACAGGGAGAGATCAGTCTGTTCTTGAGTGATAACAGCAACAATGCTAAGCCACACTGGTCCCTTTTTTAGAAAAATGTCCATTTTGATTCAGTACTTTTTGTTTAGGTGCTTTACCTTTTCCTTTTTCCTTTTAGGCTACCTGAATCTCAGTAAATTTGCAGGATTCAAACAGACACACAGAAGTCATGCTTTTGCTAAGTCATCCTGATCATCTCATTATAGGCACCAGAAAAGGTCCACTAACGCAAGAACAGTCACTAAGGAAGAAAAAAGCAGAGAAAAGCAGAGGAGAGCAGAGGAGAGCAGAGGGGAGGCTGGAGGAAAACAGTTAACACTTTCCTATAACCTAACTATGGTCATCTCAGGAGTTTCAATACAGTTGTCACCAAATGTGTGATGTGCAAAACAAGTTGCTTACACAAAGAAGCTGAAAGAGATGCACAGTAAACTGTTCAAATGCCATTTGCATGCTTGGCAACATTTAGATCCTTAATGTGTTTAACCCTTGTGTTTGGCTCCCTGCCTCCCCACTCCTGAGAGTCTTTCATTCTATGGCAGTTTTGTAGCCTTTATGCACAACATCTTTGTGTGGGAGCTTTTCTTGCATAAAATTTAAAGCAATCCTAGTTAATGCGATTGGAAAGAAGAAACATATTGGAAAGACAAACAATTAGTTATTTCTAAGAGGTTTTATGTGTTTACCAGCTACAGAATTCTGACTGCAAAATCAAATATGTTTTTTATCTATGGAGAAAGAATTAATGTGTTTGCCTTTTCATGATGTTTGAAGATGTTAGTTCTGTCAAAATGTATTTTCGTGAAAGATACTTGGAGTGAGACACAAAGGTATAACTGAAAATTTGGATCCTATAAGAATTCAGTTAAGGGGCTGGAGAGACATCTCTGAATTCAGAGAACTTGCTGCTCTTTCATAGAACGAGGGCATGGTTCTGAATAATAACATCAGGTATTTCACAACCATCTGTAACTCTAGTTCCAGGATATCTGATCCTCTCTTCTGGCTTACTCTGAAACAAATACAGTGCATATACACACTCAGTTGCACACCTATACATACACATAAAATAAATAGATTTTTTTAAAGGAAAGAATTCATCTAAAATTCATGGCACTATCATTGCTTTGACATGATGTAATCTCATCATGCTGCTCTTGTTTTCAGATTTATTGCTACCTTTCTTTAAATATGGAAGCAATACTGGACAATTCCTGTAATAAGAACAAACATAAAAGTCCTCAAAGGAACTTATGAATGCTTATCTTGTATAAGAAAGCATGTACTAATCAAAATTATTAAGATATTGGGATTTTGATAGCAAATGTGGAGATTTTGGCCCTACTTATTCATTGCAAACATTTCTGATAATGTTTGCAAACCAGTTTAGAATTCCTTTGCATTTCAACCTAATAGGTTTCATATTACCTATGTTGAATAGTAAGCTTTTTTTCTCATAATTAATTTTATTAAAATCCACTTATATTTATGTAGGACAGAAAAGACAGGTGTCCTTACACTTAATAGTTGAATAGTGTGGTTTTAGTATTTGGTTCAATTATAATTTTAAATTAAACTTCCTCTATTCAACTCTTTGAGTCATTCATAAATATAGTACAACATATGAACTGACAGAAATAAACTATATATTTTAAGTTTAAAACAGAAGCAAAGACTTTTAACCAGTTGATGACAGGAATTTCATTCAAATTTTCATATTTTATGTTGATCACTGTGCTTGGCATGGGAGTTTTTAAATCAAAGAAGTACCACAAGTTCAAGGGAAAGATAGAAATTTAAACTGATAATTTCAACACTTATAACAGAAGTTGCTGAGGCATGATAAAATCCAGGAAATTCAAAGGAGGATTTGACCTAAGCTGTGGTTCTATATGGCTCTTTGGAGGGAGTGTCACTTTATGGTTAAATAAAATCAACCAAAGTGGATAAGAAAAGGCTATTTGTAAGTTCCAAACCACACTTTAGAGTCAGAGTGACAAAAAAGAGAACTTTATGTAACCTTAAACTGTTTTGTTTGGAAGGTGAGGTATTTATCACAAAGACAGAAACTGAAACAGGAAGACAGCTTGCAGAGACACTGAAAGATTTTAGATCATTGGGGGAATATGTAACATTGAAATTTCTCTCTAATACATTGATATTACAAAAAAGTACATATATAAAATATACAAAATGCTATATCTTCATAAATGATCTCAAGACATTAAAATACTACTGAACACCAAGAAGACCTTTCAAGTCACATCCTTACTGTCCTTCACAAAGTTAATTTGTAGTTTCATTTTCATTTTGAACATTATAAAATATTTTTGAGAATCTATACAAATTGGATCATTCATTATGCACCATTGTGTACAGTTTTTATAAGCTTTTATTTTGTGAGATACATCCATTTATATGGGTTAATTATTACCTAATTTGACTTTTGTCTTGTATTCTTTCAAGATTGATATTACATAGTACATTTTAATTTATGTATAAACTTTTCAATGTCAATTTGAATATTTAGTTTTTAGAGCTGCTATAAATAATGTTGCTATGAAGAGCATTGTAAGTCTAAAACATAGACTAACAGAAAACAGATTAATGATTGAGAATAAGCCCACAACTGCAACCATGTCATCTTTGACCAAAGTGTCAAAATATGCATTGGTAAGAAGACAACCTCTTCAACAAATGCTGTTGGAAAATTCAATCTCCATGTAAAAGAGTACAACTAGAACAATATCTCTCACCAGCACAAAATCAATTAAGCTTGGTTAGTATGTACATCAGAGCAAGTCTAAATGGACTCAGTAACATTAAATGTACATGTATGTATCCACTATGGAAATTAGTATGGAGATTATTCACAGAAAAACAAAAATAGCACTAGAGAGATGATTCTGTGCCCAATGTGCTCACTACACAAGCAAGAGGATCAGAATTCAGATACTTAGAACCAACGTCAATTCTAGATAGGCAGATAGATAACTTCAAACCCCAACCATGAAAAGCTGAGCATGGGATTCCTAGAGCAACTTACCTAATTTACCTAATTCTTTGTGTTGGTGGCATCTGGGTTTGACTAAGAGAAATTGCCTTGCCAGGTGGTGGTAGCGCATGCTGTTAATCCCAGCACTCAGGAGGTAGAAGCAGGCTGATATCTGTGAGTTAGAGATCAGCCTGGTCTACAGAGTGAGTTTTAGGACAGCCAGAGTTACAACAGAGAAACCCTATGTCAAAAAACCAAAACTAAGATATATATAGATAGATAGATAGATAGATAGATAGATAGATAGATGATAGATAGAGTGAAAATGAGAGAGAAAGAAAATGAGAGAGAAACTGCCTCAAAAGAGTAAGGGTGAAGAACAATCAAGGTAGATTACAAATACAACCTTGGGTTACACATCCCCATGAACACACTCACAGACACACACACACACAGAGACACACACATAGACACACACACACACACACACACATATATATATATATCACACAAACTAATACCCAAAAGGGGGCTGGAGCAGTTGCTCTGTGGTTAGTGTACTTGTTGCTCTTGTCAAAGACCTAGGTTCACTTCCTAGCACTCACAGGGCCTCTCACAACTGTCTGTAACTACACCTCCATTTGATCTGGTGCTCAGTTCTGCCATGCACAAGCACTGCACATATATTGTACACTGACATACTTGAAGGCAAGATACTCATATACATAAAATTAAAATTAATAAATTCTTCTAAAAACATCTTAAAATAATAAAGAAAATTCACATTTAAAATAGAAGTTTTATATAAGCCAGATATATAAGTTTTGAACTCTAAATCAGCATGCCGCCCAGACATTTCTCATCTTATTCATTGGGGCACTACTCGAAATTCAGGGTAGTGCAAGCATCCTAGATGCCCTTCAGCAGATGAATGAATGAAGACCATGTGGCATATACACAGAATCGAATTTCCTTCATCCATAAAGCAAAAAGAAATAATGACATTGTCATGAAAACAGATACAACTGGAAATCATTGTGTGAAACATAATGAGCCAGATTCAGAAAGACAAATACCATGTGTTTTCTTTCATATGCAGATCTGAAATTAAAATTATATGCAAATGTGCATAAAAAAGACCTGCTTTACAGGCCAAAATTGATTTACTTTGGAAAAACATGTGTATTTTGATTCTCTTGGACGGGATATTCTGTTAATGTTTAAACTCATTTAAACCTATAGTATAATGTAAGTTTCATGTTTCTTTGTTAAATACTTTTGTCAACATGATCTCTCTATTTGTAGTGGATGGGTATTGAACTTACCCATTATGATATTCTTGGGACCTATCTCTCTTTTTCCGTGCATTGTTTGTTTTGTGAAGTCGGGTGATCTGACATTTGGCAAATCTATATTCACATCTGTGTCTTGATGGATATTTCCCTTCTGTTGATTTAGAATGGACCTCTATAATTTTTACCCATTTAGGATTGACATTGTTTTCTTTTTGACCTGAGTGTAGCTACTACTACTTGATTTTTAAATTACATTTCTACAAAATTAAACTTCCTTCTTTTTACTTTTGGTGTGTTATCGCCTGGCTTGGTCCTAGTATCCTGACTTGGGCAGCAAGGGGATGAAGAAAGGACAGATACACAGACACATAGACAGAAAAACTGGGGTCAGGTGTGATATGCATATTCTCATGCTTTTTCAACTTTCTTGCTTATTTAGAAAAAGATTTGCTATCTACAATAGAAGATTAATATCTAGAATATACAAGAACTAAAACAATTAGATAAATTAATCAATTCAGTCAATAAATGAGGTAATATAATGAGCACATAGTTCTCAAAAGAAACACAAATGTCCAGTAATCATATGGAGAAGTGCTCAGTCTCTCTAACTACCAGGAAAAGGCAACGTAAACCAATACTGAGGTTCCATTTTACCGGAAATTTGATTTACTGATTATTTAAATCATTTTACATATGTGTCAATAGTGGGTTTTGTCTGTAATTTTCTTTTACTCTGATATATTAAATTTAGGTATGTAGATAACTAGTTTTATTCGATATTTTATGAATTAATTTTTATTATTTTATTTTCTGTGTATGAATGCTTTTCTTACATGGATGTCTGTGTACCACATGAGTCCTTGGTGCCCTCAGAGGCCGAAATAGGGTTATAGATGGTTATGAGCTGACATGTGAGTACTGGGAATTCAACCTAGTCCACTGGAAGAGCAACCAGTGCTCTGTCCACTGAGCCACTCTCTAGTCCATCTTTTTAGGAATTTTCTTATTTGCCTTTTGGAGGAGATTTTATATACACCAATGACTCATCTGAATTTTCACTATTTTGTGTGTATGTGTGTATAAACATGTATGAATAATGGCTTAACTATGATTTTGATTTCTTTAAATAAATCTCTGTTCTTGTTTTCCTTTTTAAGTAGTTTTATAATTTTCTTTTTTTCATATTTATTTACTATTTTTCATAGTACTTTTGTTTTTTATGATTTTATGATTTTATTTTATTTTTTGTTTTTTCTAGACAGAGTTTCTTTGTTGTAATTGTGGCTGTCCTGGAACTCACTCTGAAGACCAATCTGGCCTAGAACTCACAGATCCTCCTGCCTCTGCCTCCCAAGTGTTGGGATTAAAGGCGTGTGCCACCACTGCCTAGCCCATAATACTTTTATTAATTACTTGAGTTTCATATAATGTATCTATTTTACCTATAATTGAAATTTTTTTCTCTCTTCCTGTCTTCTTAGTGTCTGTAGATTCTGTGTTCAGGGCACTTTTATAGTACTGATGCTTTTCATTTATCACTGTCTCTTTGTCCCTGTCTTACTCCTCTTCTTCATGGTCAGCTGCTGCTACTGCTACCACAGCTGGATCCTCCTCTTCTTCTTCCTCCACTTCTTCCTCCTCCTCCTCTGTCTCCATTTCTCCTTTGTGTTCACTATCAATCCCAGGACTTTGCACATGCTAGGCAAAGTGCTGTACCACTGGGCTACATCCTCAGCTCTTGGTGCGGGGGAGCTGGGGCAGGAATTAGATTCTTACTAAGTTGCTTAGTCAAGCATTGTACTTGTAACTCTCCTGGCTCTACCTCCTGAATGGTGAAATATACAGCAGTGTGGCAACAAAGCCCTCCTCTGCTAAGCTATGCTAAGCTTCTTAATTAGCTAAAGTTTTAGTAACTCTATAAGACTTTAAAGAACCAACTGTTTTCTTTCTGAATGCATGTATGCGTTCCCTACTTTATTATTTTTCTTCTGCTCTACACTAACTTTGATAATTTTTCCCTTTGTAGATGATTGAGTCAAGTGCTTAAATTAACAAATGAATGTTTCTCTTTTGACATATGAATAAAATGACACACATTTTCCTATAAATGCAGTGCTAGCTATACTAGAAATTCTGAAATACCTTATTTTCAACATTAATCAATTCAAAGCATTTGTAATTTTCTCTTTCACTAGGAGAGTTTCTTAGTATTGGCTTGTCTCGATAGGAGTGTGGGATTTCTGTTGGTACTGACTTATTTATAGCTAAATGCTATTGCAGGTGGAGAACATGCTACATAAGTTTTCATGTCTGTGAAATTCCTTGAGAGTTGTTTTGTGGTACTTGATACAATGGGCTCTCTCACTTTTGCCAGTCTTATTGTTTTCTTTTTCTTAGTCTTGTAATCACTTTAATACAGCTCCTTTCCCCACATTTTTTCTAACACAAGACAAGTTTATTTTGTGGTATGTATTATGATTTATAAATGTGTGTGTGTATACACACATGTGTGCTTATTCTCAGATAAATGGACATGGTAGTTACCTTTAGTATTGATTCTGTGTGTGATCTTGGATTTTAAATATAAATGAGCCCTGAAAATAGTGTTTGATTAGTGAATCTGTGTACTAGCATTGGCTTTAATTTCTGACTATTGCCAAAATAGGTAAAGGAGAGTGTGTGTCATGCATAAGAACATTTAAACATGGAAGGTCAGAGAACCTGCTGTAAGAATGTTAGAGTAGTCAGGGGACTGAGAATGATTTGAATGACAAATGGGATATAAGAGAGAAAAAGCACCTGGCATACAAAACAGCAGAAAATACCACCAGGCAGCCAGCAACCACCAACTCTCTTAAGAGAGAAGGGGTCATCAACAATGGTATAAAACTCCTGTTTGATTCTGGAGGGAGAACACTGATGAACGGGGTGAAAAGACGAAATGCTGTGGAAGCCTGACTTCAGCAAATTTAAGATCTATGTGCCTTAGTTTACCTGATACTTCCTAAAGAATCATGCCTTTCATAATAGCAGTCTCCCAGTTTACTCTTTTCAGCAGGGATAGGTCTTCACTAAATTTGACAGCTTAGAAAGACCTTAGTTTCACTTTTCTTTTTGGAAGAAAGAACTAGAATCTCCAAGTTTGGGGCCAAAACAGAATCAACATGACTGGCTTTCAGGCCATTACAGTTCCTTCTCATCAGGAGGTTGCTGTTGAGATTTCCCCACTTTCAGAAAAAAGCAAGAGAAAAGAAGGGCAAGTTAATCTCACAAAAGCAAGGGTTTAGGAAAGGTACCATTTTATCTCTTAGCTAGTAAGGTGATAGAGTTTCTGTGTATTACTTCTGTACTTATGGATCTTCTTAGTATCATGCAACATATCATGCTGTGTGGGTCAATGCGCGGGGTTCATAACCTACTAATAGCATTTGGTTTGTACAAATAAGATAAAGTGGATTTCTCAGGAGACAGAATGTAAAATGAACGATGAACTTAAATTTTTACATTGTGATCTAGTCCCAGGTATAAAACAAAATATAAAATAATTTGGCAATTTGGTGGCATAAGACACCTATATTCATGAGTATATCATGTGTAAGATACAAGCTAGTAGAAAGAGAGATATCATATCTAGACAATATTTGTTCTTTTTGGAAATCAGGAAACTATTAAGCAATTTAATCTTTACCACAAATGTAAACGAGGATGCTGAAGTGATTATCCTTATCTCCAAGAAACTGAGAGCTTATGCTTACCTCCTGAAGACCTCATAGTGAATAAGCAGCAGTCTAGTGGGTGAGATAGCCTGCGCCTCTGACCCCGAAGACAACATCTTCTCCACAGCATCATGGGACAGACCAGGAAACTGAAGCTTAGAAGGATTTTCCACTACCCTAAATTAAAGACTGAGAAGGTAAACCTGAATCTGTGCTTGAGTTTGTCTCATTTTGTAGCCTTGCACACAAACATCAGCTTTGAGAAATTGCACAGGTACCCCCTCACTCTCAGAGGGTCACACTTCAGAATAATAAACTGAAAGCTTTGAGAAAATTTACAAGGATAATTATTTAATTTTATTTAATTTAGATTTCTGAGTGAGTCCCAAGATTATTGGACACACCATAAAGAATTTTAAAAAAAAAAGGGATACTTTCAGCTGATTCTGTACTTTCTGAAACACCATAAGAAAGGTGCTTCACACTAAAAAGGTGTTATGATTGGCCAAAAGGAGACTAGTGAAATTGCACAACCACATTCCTATCTAACCAAAGATTATGAAGCAAAATATGAGTAACAAAGGTTTTTGTTGATGATGATTTCATAGGCACCTCTTAAATTGTTCCACAAGGAGTAAGATTGTTCCTGAGATATCTTCCAAATTGCTTCATTAAAGGCAGCTAGCACAGAGGACATATACAATAAAAACTCCATACTTCAAGAATTGTTAAAAAGACTAAACAATAAAGTCTTTGAAACTAGTTTGCATGTGAAGTTCCACAAGGGCTCCCTGAAACAGCTAAGGATAGTGATGTTGAAATTAGCATTCAGGCCTCAATCCTGCAGGAGATTTGGGAGGAATCCTGGAGCACTGTGCTTAATCTTTAACAGAAAATAACAATTTGGTAAAAATTCCACACAGGGGATGAAAGGGATTTGACTTTGAAAACAAATGAACACGGGAGCCTGACTACTTGCTGATGGAATGTGTTGTTAATCCAAGCACCTCTGGGAATAATACAATCTTTGAGTTACCTAAACACAATTTAAATGCAATCAGATAATGTGATGAAGTGTTTGGTGAGCTGTGGCTGACTACTGCTTATACCCAATTGAGCTCTGAACGTGATCTGCGTGAAGATCATCTTGCTTCCTGAAATGTCTGTGATAAAGAAAAGCAACATTTTCTTATGTAATTTTACACTTAACATCATTTAATTATTATCTTGTGACTTTCTGCCTTGTGACAAGTGCTCTACTTCCAGCATTCTGTTAGTCCACATTCAAAAAGAGAAAGAAAAAACAAAAGTCCTAAACACAGCTTGAGCAATGGACTTAGTTTCAAGAGTGGAGGAAGAAAAAAGGAGAAACAAGAGCATGTGAGAGAGAAAATTGAAATTGTGATTTAGAAACAACAAATCTGGGGCCTAGAGAGACAGCTGAGCAGTTTACAATGCTGACTCCTCTAGCAGAAGATCTGAGTTCACTTCAAAACAAACACCCAGAAACTCAGAACTGCCCTTATCTCCAGTTCCAAGGGATTCAATGCCCTTTTCTGGCCTCTGTAGGTTCCTGTACACTCTTGGTATACATAAATTCATCGGGCCCCCACACACATACAGATAAATAAAAATAAATAAGTCTCCTTTGTTAAAGGACAAATATTAACACTGCACATAGATTAGAGGAACCAGCAGAGTTCATGGTAACTTGTTTAAGTAGCACAGCTTTATGTACAGTTGTGAAATCCCCAGCTGAGCACTAAGAATATAGTCTTTACCTAGACATGATGATTGGCATGAAACATTTATCATTTTTGACATATTTTTCATCTTTATGCCACAGTTAAAATTTATTATATGGATCAGTTTTGAGGGAGTCAAAGTTTATGTTTTATAAAAGAAATGGCAACATTATATAGCCATTCGTAAAGAAACAAACCCCCAAACAAAATGGGCTGTTGTACAACAATAACAAACCTGGTATATATAATGTTTTTATATATACATATATATGTATTATGTTTTTATATATATGTGTGTGTGTGTGTGTGTGTGTATATATATATATATATATATATATATATATATATATTTAAAGTGACAATTAATGTTAAAGATCTCATTATCAGTATTGATACTCAATGCCAAACATAGAACAAGGACCTAAAACAGACAGACAGAAGAGACTATTCTTGGGGCTTTTTAATACAAAGTTGTTGCTGTTCAGTTGAGATCTTTAAAGTGTAGCTTCTCAGGGTATTGCGATTCATGTGTTTACTTGATGAGTTATAGCATTTAGCTTTGATTTTAAAACAACTGAACAAAAAGATCTTAAGCATGACTTTGCATCTATATGACTCATTAGACTGTAAAAATGGAATCACGACATTATTTTATACATGTTGAAGTCTAATAAAAATAATAGAATAGAAGCTCAAGGAAACTACTGATGTATTTATTGATTTATAAATGTTCAGGATAAATTGTTTTCAACGTATGAATCAGTAAAATCATAGTTGCAAGTTATTCAAAGACTATAAATTTCCTCATCTTATTTTTTGGCTTCTAGTTTCAATATTTTATCCCTTAATGACTTGTGATTTCTTTACCACTGCCCTCTCTTGAAGCATAATATACACTAGCCTTTTTTATAAAACCAGTTAAGTTATTGCAAAATATAGTAAAATTACAGTACTAGCTTTAGGCTATGTGCTGCATTGTAGCTCTTGATGCTATGTCAGGACCTAAGAAATTTACCTTCTCATACGTTCTTTTGCAAACACAGTAAAAATCCTTTCAAGAAGAAATGTACTTCTGTTTTTATAAATAAGAAAACCAATAGAAAAAAAACTAGATATTTCCCCAAATTTGTAACAATTATTATTGTAATGGACCTTCAAATTCAGCTCTGAGGGACTGTGAGTGTGATAATTTCATTGCTCTGATTACTTCCAGTAAGATAATTCTAATAACCTGTGGAAAGCAGTCATTTCACTTATTTCACAGGACGTCTGTATTTTATGGCAATGCACACAATTATAATGTTTTATGGTAGTTCTTAAAAGTTACAAATTTTCTATATGATATTAATGTTATTCTGCTCATAATGAGCTTTATATATAACAACTAAAGACTGAAGACAATTATTGTCTCAAAGCAACATAACAAAGTTGTCAAAGCTGTTTCTATCACCTTAGGCTTAGCACAGGCCAATTTTTTAAATGGTATTCTTTGTTCTTGTCTTGGATCAAGTTTATATCACACACACATATACACACACACACACACACACACACACACACACAGGAAACACACTTTCCCCCTCCCTCTCTCCTCCTCTTTTCCCTCCCATCCTTCTTTCTCACTCCGTTTCTCTCTGTCATATACATATACATATACATATACATATACATATACATATACATATACATATGCATAGATATATGTATGTCTATGTCTATGTCTATTATTCCTCCTCTTCTCATTCTTCCTTTCTTTCCATCCATCTCTTTCCATCCATGTTTTTATCTTAAGGGTTTTGTTTTTTAATTTTAAAAATCAAATCCTGGCTTAGTAATCACTATGAATCACAGGCTGCCCTTAAATTCATGAACCCCCTGATTCATACACTTATATGCATTATAGACACATAGTTATAGACACACGTGAAGAATACAGCGTGCCTCATTCCTAGTTATATTGACTTGCTTATTTTTTTGTCTGTTATCTCTTAAATTCCCTGAGAACTTTTGAAATTTCTACTTGCTTCAGTTTCAGTTTTTTGTTTTGTTTTGTTTTGATTTTTGGCATTAAATAGACAAAAGAATCATCAGGTGTCATTTTGGAGTAAATTCTCTGGGGAGGAAGACAGAAATGAAATAAATCAACAGTATGCATGTATAGAAGTATATATATGTGCACATGGTTTTACAAATAAATATGCCTACATTCGCACAAAGGTATGAAAGAAGATCACATTTCTACAGTATAAGGAATGAGCCAGAGATTCATATGAGATGCTAATAGAGATGGTAATTTGCCTGGACCTTGTGGTCACCTCAGCTTCTTTAAACACTCTGGATTTAGGTCTGTCGACACAAAAACCACAGCTCTCATCTTAAAGGGAATAAGATGTATTTTATTTTGAAGCCATTTTGAGTCATCATGGCCCAAGAGCACAAATTTAAGTTACCCTAAATTCCATATTCCAATGTGAAAGCTGTTGTTGTAGTTTTACAGAACAAAGAAAGTCATAAATAAAAGAAAGTTTAAAATACATTGGTGGGTACACCAGAGAGACAGATGCAGCAAGACCAGGGGAGTTTTTCTATAGGCTTAAGATACCTAGCTGGTGACTAGCTTAGTTTTTGGGTTACCAGAAGACAGTGGTCTGTTAACTTAATAAAGTCCAGAAGGCTTTTATCTATTGTCACAAGATATTAGTTCCAAAACAGAGGCAGAGAAGAAGTAGCCAATCTGGAGAGCCAGAACTTAACCTAAGATGAACTAATTATACTTGAGATCTGCAACATTCAAATGTCTCTACAGTACTGAAATTTTAATCAGCCAATCAGTCTCTGCAAATATAGATTCTTTCAAATAGTTTTGTTCACAGGCCTAAGTATACTATAATGGCCTTGAAGAGAGGATTTTTGTAAAGAATTAGACATATATTATATGTGTTTATGAATCTGAGAGAGAGAAAGGAAGCAGGTACATGTGAGGAGTTGAAGAGAAGAAAGGAAAAGAGAGAAAATACAGAGTTAAAATTTAATTTCAAACAAAATTATTAAAGTACACTTTGACTACTGTATAGATGATTGATTGTATGGAGACAGAAGTGGAAATACCAGTTAGGAACTATTGTATTTAGTAGTTGAAAGTGTGTCTGCTATTCACAATCAATGAGGCAGTGAGATGGCAGAGAGAGACAAAAGGAATCATAGGTTTCTGAATTCACTAGCTCATCATTGCTGAGTGCTATTTAAGTGTGCTGTGACCATTGTAGAGGAGAAATAATTGAGTGGCAAACACTAATAACTCAGTTTTGGACTTTTTCAGACTGAAATGCATGAAAAATGTCACAGTAGATATCACAAGGAACCATCCAAAAATAAGTTCCAGGAATGTACACATCAAGTCTTCATTGGGAGTTTTGTACAGTAGGAAGTTGGCTTACATGTGGTATGAAAAAGAAAGAAGAACTGAGAATCCCTGGCTATCAGCTTGCAAGGGATCATCTTAAACCTAAACTGGCCTTTTATAATGTATGGCTTCTGGGAGGAGCATGCGCCTGAACATGTAGGATAACTAAGATTAACTTAAATTAAAATATTCCAAACTGTCTGTCTGTCTGTCTCTCTCTTTTTCAAACACAATTAATGTTATTTATCCTCCCCCAAACATCCCATCTTTTGTCCTAACTACCCATCACCCTCCCTGCATGATCAGCACCTGCAAACCTGACTAGGAATGGTGAAGGAACAAAGAAATAACAGACACACAGTCATAGGTCCAGAGTAACTGCAGTCATTCTGATGAAGTGGTATCAACTACTCACCTACCTGGGACCTCAGTGCATTTATGATATACAGCACAGGGAGGATGAGCCAGCTAGTTTCTACAGGAAGTTTTGGTAAGCAAACAGTCTCAGACTCTAAACATCTGGGAAGAGGAACCTGAGGTTGGTCATTTCTGTACACACTGGTCAATCTTTCCTAAATACTCATGCTGGTAGTCACTGTCAACATTTGTACTTGGACTACTGGAAGGCTTTTTCATCCATATGAAACTTTCCTAGGTGTTAGGGAGAGGCTATACCACTTCCCATGGGTCTGAGACATTTGTCCATGACTTGGGAAGGCCCATGTTAAACAGTATGCATTATTCAGTGTTTCCTTGGCTCCACATATCATTATTCCTCTTTCTCTTTTCAACCCAACTGTTTTCTACCGTTCCTTCCCTTGAGTGTCTCCCCTCTGAGTGGCCCTTTTCTAATTTCCTGGCTACTATAGGTTCTCCAAGTTAAACATTCAAACTTAAAGATTTGGAATTAATATCCCCATATGGGAGAAAATATGTGGCTTTCTTCCTTTTGGTATGTGCCAAAGTATGATATAATTAGATCATATGGTAGATATATTTCAATTTTTTGAGGTTACTAAAAGAAATAGAAGCCACAGAGTTAGGAGAGGCTCAGGGGAAGAGATTCCTCTCTTTGGAAAAAAATGGTGGGGGAGGAAGTGTAGGGTGAATATGGCCCAATTATAATGTATGCATATATAAATTTTAAAAGTATTTGTTTTATTTTAGATTTATTATTTAAATCAATTTTTAAATTTGAATGTACTTTGTTTATATTTTCCTCTCCCAAAGTCCTTCCAGATCCTTTTCCTATTCCTAACCCCCTAACTTTAGTTCTTTCTCAAAATACAGAAACCTCATACAACTACATAATCCCCCATAATCAAGGAAAAAAAAAAAAACACTACACCCAAAATCACACTCAACTGTAACCAAATAAAAGTGTGCATGTGCAAACACACACACATGTACACACACACACACACACACACACACACACACACACACACACACACAGTGGGGTTCATTATATGCTGTTAAACTTCTCCTGAACATGAGACCTGTCCTGGAGTGGTTAATATACCCATTTTCACTCTACAGGAAAAAACTGATTTTCTTTCTTCCGGCAGGTATAAGTGACAGTTGAATTGTTAACTTTTACCCTAGTAGCTAGGTTCATTAATTCTTTCTTTCAGTTTTTAAATATAACAAAATAAAATAAAACAAAAAACTACCACATTAAAATTGGACAAGACAAGCAGCAGAATGAAAAGAACCCACGAATCAGGGACCTACTCATACCCAAACTCAGGAATCCCGTAAAAGCATTTAACAGGAAGCTATAATATATAGGCAGAGTACTCGGTGCAGACCTGTGCAGACCCTGTGCATGCTGCTTCAGTCTCTGTGAGTTCATGTGAGCTTTTCTCATGTTGATATGGAGGGCCTTTTCCTGGTTTTCTCATCCCCTCTTCCTCTTGTAATCTTTCTTGTTCTGTCTCGTCTTTTGTGGGGTTCCTTGAGCTCTGAGGGAAGGGATTTGCTAGGGACTGTGTTCCAAGGTTTCTTACTCTCTGCATAACGTCTGGCTGTGGGTATCTATATTTGTTCCTTTCGGCAGCAGAATGAAGCTTATCTGATGATAGTTGAACAAAGCACTGACCTATGAGTACAGCAGAATATTATTTGGAGTCATTTTATCACTGTAATCTTTTTTCTTTTCTTTCTTTCAATTTTTTTAGGAACTCTTTTTTGTTTCATCCTAAGTCTCCAGGCTATCTAGTCTCAGGTTCTTTGTCATCCAAGCAGTGTCAAATATGGGTTCCACCCCAGGAGTGGGCCTTAAGTCAAATCAATTATTGGTTGGTTCTTCCCACAGGCATTGTACCCTCATTGCCCTAACATATCTTGTAGACAGTACACCATTTAAATTAATGAGTTTTTAAAAAAGTTAACTGAGGAAAATAAAATCAAATAGTAAGGATATATATATTACTAATAAAACATAATTCAAAGCCTAGGTTCCAAAACTCTACAATTTAGTGATTATACATAGAAGATTTAGAAATGTATTTAATTTAGACATTTTTAAAAAGAGACCAGTTTAACAGAATGTCCACACTGTCATGAGAAGAAACAGATAATATGTAAAAGATATGTCTTGTTAAGACTAGAGGTTAAATATAGCAGGGATTTGATAGCTCTGGTAGTTTGAATTAAGATGGCCTCCATAAGCTCATGTGGGTCCCCAGTTGGTGGAACTGTTTGGTAAGGATTAAGAAGTGTGGGTTTGTTGGAGAAGGTATATCACTGGAGGCAGGTTTTGAAGTTTCAAGGAATACACCAATCCTAGTTAGGTCTTCTGCTTCTTCCATGTGGATCAAGTTATAAGTTTTTATCTATTGCTTCAGTGACATGCCTGCTGGTTTACTGTCATGTTCGATGCAATGATGGTCATAATCTTCTGAAACTATAAGACCCCAATAAATGCTTTCTTTTACAAGGTGACTTGGAAATTATTTCTTATCTTAACAACAGAAAAATAACTAAGACAACGGCATATATATCTAATAGTGCCAAACTACTGACAATATTGTGATACTGAGTATTGAACCCTTGGAATCTTGAGTAATATTAAATAGTGACAGAAACAAATTGTTGGACATTCAGTTAATATCTAATAGTTGGTGGCTGTTGTTTGAAAATTCTATGAGTCATCATACACCTGGAACGTGCTTATGTTATCATGAGAGAAACATCCCTAAGTTTGTAATGAGCAGACACTAGATTTCCTGAGCTCAAGGCGCATAATTGGTTATTCTTCTACAATGAAGGCAAAGTGTGCCCTGCAAGTGCTAGCTGTGGGTGGCAGAGACACCTGCACCTGTGAACCGGGACACCTTCTGGTTCTTTTATTATATTGTAGTTTAATGAAGCTGTTTCCCAGTAGAAACTAATTTTTGTCCTGTAAGTATCCTCAACAGTTGAATTGTTAGGGTTGTTAATGCATAATTAATGCAAATCTTTAAAGCATTCTTCATTCTCATTCTTAATCATTTTAGTAACTAGTAGTTGAAGGTAGAAGTGTATTTAAACATCCATCCTACAAAGAATATAATCTCAGTAGATGCTGTTTCCATTAGCTTTTAACCCACATTTCCAAAAAGTGATAACAAAACCTTTCCTATGAGAATTTTTCTAAAATGTTGAGTCCTTTTACTAAATGTGAAGCTTATGCAAAAACTGAAAATATTTAGTGAAGAATTTGACAACTGAGCACACTTAGTACATTGGTTTCCTTTATGCTAGTTTTGCTTTTATTAATCCTTCTAACAGAACCTATTTTAGACAGAGACACAGGAAAGAGTATTCACTGACAATCACTTTGTACTTTTCACTATTCATCATAATTATTTCAATCACAAAGAGAATTTTGGTAGTCTATAAATATTTCATGAATTTTAGTCAGATAATACATGTGCCACATTAATTTCCCTATACAACTGTGAACTTTACATTTTATTAGTCACTTCAAGATCTCTGTGACTGCATATAATTTTTTTTCAGCAAATACAGGTAAAGATTTCTGGGTCTTTAAAAAAGAGTTGTAAATAACATCAGCATGCCTTAATTACTAATGAAATGAAGGGTTAACATAATAGAATTTAAATATATCAATATACACTACAGCAGATGTAAAATCAGCAGCAATAATTAAGTGCTTAATTAGCTCATCATAAATCAATATTGATTATAGGCACTACTGATCAGTGATGATTTTGCTAGTACTTTAAGAAAAAGTAAATTCCTATTAATATAGTAGATTGACAAAGTATTGCTTTCAATTCTGTCTTTCAAGAGAATTGTCTCAGTCAAGTTTGAGAGGCTCCTGACCAGGCAGTCTGTGCATGGCAGATAAATTCAAGCAATCACTTTGCAATTTGAAATTTAGTATTTTCAGACATTCTGTGGGCATCTTCTACTTTTGACAGGCATCCATCCTCCCCCATAAACACCCACACAATGAGGAATGAAGCGGCAGCAGTAGACTACTCTGTTGGCAAGTGTAATAAGAGTCTGAAAAAGTTCCCACAAATTTGAAAGAAGGAAAAAAATCATATGATCCCTTGTCTACCATTAGAATCCTTTCTCAACCATAGCTATTATTTATCTAATGACTATTTTCCAAAATCATACTGTGGGGATGATTTTCCAAGTCATAGACTACCTACTAAATAAGATTCCAATTATTTTATAGTTGTTTTTTTCCTGATGCCAGTAATGCATATTAGACATTAAACTCTTTCATTGTATAAATTGCTAATAACTAATATTATATTTTTAACATTAGAACATTTGTTATATAGATTTCATATTCTTCAACAATTATGACTAATATTTTATATGCATACCTTTAAGAGCGAATTTACATTTAATCACTAACATATTAGAAGGTAACCATCTGTCTTGTGTAAACCCATGAACACATATTGCAGAGATCACAGTATTGAGCTTAGGAAAACAGAAGGTTGAATATTTTCTCCATCTTCAAGTATATGTGGCAAAAGCCAAGGTTTTCAATGAGTTTCATTAAAAATGATCAATACCAATCAGTCTAACCTGAAATCACACATACAAATAAATTTATACAGACAGAGCAGGTTATATTAAGTGAAAAAGACCATGAGTTTGCAAGAGGGGAAGAAGGGATATACAGGAGGGTTTGGAAGGAGGAAAGAGAGGGAGAAATGGTGTAATTATAATATAATCTCAAAATATAAAAGAAATGATTTGTAAAGTAGTTTCATGTGGAAGGGCCATGTTTTTTTTTTTTTGCTGTTGTTTGTTTCCTTGTTTTTTTAAATTTTATTTATTTATTTATTTGCTTAGTGCCCATATTAGCAACCTTGAGACAAAAAGGTTTATTTGGGCCCAAGGTTTAAGGGACGGAGGGACATGATGGCATGATAAAGAGGCTGCTTGCTCCCATCCAGGTAGAAGCAGGAAAAGGGAATTTAATGCAATAATGAGCTTTCTCCTCTTTATTTTTGTTAAGCCTAGAACTGCAGTCTATAGAAGGGCACCATGAACATTCAAGGTGTGTCTTCCTTCTTTACAGGGAGGGAAGTCTTCCATCCTTACAGTTTCCTTCGCAGAGGCAACTCAGCCTCTGTCTCTCTATCTCTGTTGGTCTATCTGTCTCTCTGTTTCTGTCTGTCTGTCTGTGTGTGAATATGTGAGTATATGTGTTTCCAGGTTTATAGAAAAGCCTTAAGATATTATATAAAAAGGACTGTGAAACATTTTAAAAAGAAAAATAGAGGAAATAAGTACAATAGTTTTGAAAAGCAAGCACTCCAAATCATTTGAAACAGCTCTCATGGTCTGCATATTTTGTCCTGGTTCCCCTTCTTTCTTACTCTATACTTTCACCTAGAAACCCTAGTAGTAGGTTAAGTTAATGTTTTTAAGGCCTTGAGATGTAGGTTTTTCTTTCAATAAAGAGACAAGTCAGATGCAGGTTCTAGTCATGTGTGTGCCTACTGCAAACTTTTGCAATTACTAAGTATCAGACTCTTACTCAAAGCTAACTAAAATGTAAATTTATTAAAATTTAGCTACAAAATGACAGAAGCATGTGGTGATTCAAACTTCCAAAACTGTATTTTTCAGGCAATGAAAACAAATCTGATGATATCATGTTGTGTCTGACTGGCATAGTATGACCTTCCTTATTTCAAACAGATTCCCAGTTCTCCTACAATATCAATATTTGGTTTTTGTTTTAAACACATGCTAAATACGTGTTAAAAAGTAACTGAAGATTAATACTGCAAACCAGTTTTGTAGTTAATGTCATGTGGTTTGGTAAATTATGCTGTATTAGATTTCTAATATCTATAGCTATATAAATCTTCAAGGTTGTTTTTGACAATCCCTTTCTTTTATATCAATGGATTCATTTGAGATGGTACATTCATATGATCTCCTTCTCCTGTCAGCGCTCGTTATGGAGCTCTGCTGGCAGCATTCTTGCAGTAAAACAGTCACAACATGCCTTCCACATGATGCTCTACCTTTGCTAGTCCTGGTTATACACAGTTAAAGAAATTCCTTTCTCTAGATATCTTCCCTCATTAATTTTCTTCTTTTAGATGTTTAGCTCAATTATTTTCAAGATATTGGATTTACTTTTATTTTTGTGTGTGCTTGCAACATGTTGTAGGTATATTTTGTGTATGTGCGCAACAAGTGAGCATGCATGCTTGTAGATATACTGTATGTTTGAGGACTTCAGAGGTGAATATGCAGGAGTCAGTTCTATCCTTCACTGTTGGTCTCAGGAATTGAGCTCAGGTCTTTATACTTAGCAACTGGTTCATTTAAGCACTCTGTCATCTGCTAGCCCAGACTTAATATTTTTTCAGAGAGGAGGAAGATTTACATATTTTCCCAATGTTACTCTCACCTTCTTCCTTGTAATCATCATCTTTGGCCTTAACTTCATGTAATCAGCAGGATTGTTTGTTCTTGTGACTGCTACTGTTCTAATTTTGTCTGAATAAACATGCATGGTGTTGGTGACTATATACTTTTTATATTTATTACTTGAAAGTGCACTTCTAGTAATTGCTTTTGTGACAAATGTATGTGATAACCACCACGTTTCCCAGAAACAAGATGCCACTTCAAAGAAATGTGTATTAAATTAAAAAAATCATTTTATGCATGTACTGAAAACTGAGAATGTGCTTGTAATAAAACAAGTAGTTTTATTAAACTTTGAAGAATATGTGGTTTTTTATCTGCATTAAAATTATCTAATTCTTTACAATCATTCTCCAATTCCACTTAGTTTAAAGATACTTTTTCAATTAAGTAGCTGCTGTTCCAAAGTTAACATAACAATGTTATGTTTGCTCTCTAAACTGAGTTATATTAAATCCAATTCCATATATTTGTGGTTCACAAAAAGCTTAAAATATGCATCCATTTCTTTGAATCTCTCATATATGATAATCTTCATATTACTTCTTTTTAAAGTTTTACTTTAGAAAGTAGAGGATTTCGGTAGGCAAGGCAACATCCACATTCACATTCATTCTCCTACTCTCGAGGAAACAGAGATCTTTAAATAACTGATTAATTTTACATATTCCTCCTTAAATTGTTATTGTTTGGGCACAATTGCATTATTATGCATTGATCACAATACATAGCCTGATATGTTGACACATGTCTTTCATGCTAGCAATGTGGAGACAGAGTTGGGATGAAAATGCGTTTGAATCTGTCTCAAAAGAAGGCAGGAGATGAAATTCAATGATAGAGCCATTGACTACCACTTATAAGGCCCTGAGAGAGAACTCGCTCTTTCCCTAATAACCAGTCATCATCAACAACACGCAGAAGATATTTTTTTTAATTAAGGAAATTTATATAGCCTTAAGGAAATATTATGTAGGATACCAGACTTACGAAGGAAGACCAGTCTACCTATGTTTATGCTGTTGGAGAGTCAGACTAAGAAAAATATAAACACTTTTCCAAGAGAGGGGTGTTGATTGAAACATTTGAAATAGCCAAAGAGGCACCAGAATGCATCAGAGCCATGTTAAGGAAAAGAATGGAAAGAATTCCTCTTGAAATGGTTTGCCCAAGAGTGAGCCCAGGTCTGAAATCTGCATTTCTCTCCCTGTGTTTTCTGTCAGTCAGTCAGTCTGTCTGTCTGTCTGCCTGTATCTTATGATTTCTGGCCTATTTGTAATCTGTTGTATAATTCTAAATCTGTTTGTACCTCAATGCTCTCTGTCTTGTAAGTCTATTCCTAACAAAGGGTTTTGCTCTTTTATTGAACCAAATAGAAGGTATCACATGAGGAAGGAATGAGGGCTACTTTACCAAAAACTTTAATACAATTTTACAAGGAACTAAGTTATTAACTCCAACTAGCCACAAAGCACTAAGAGCAAACATTCACTTATCAAATACTATTTCCATGCTGCTACAGAAATAATGATGGATATTTATTAGATAAAGTTTGCTCTCAACTTATTTTCTATTTTCAGTATTTATAACCATAACATAAATATATATACATGCATTACTCATGAGTCAGAGTAGGAAACAGTACCTGACATAAGATTAAAACTATGCATTAGTTTAAGTATTAAAGGTTGATTACATTGGAAATCCAAGACAAGTAAGTTTGCTTATGCTTATTATATTGTTCTCTTAAAGGCATGCTAAAACAAAGAAACAAAAACAGGCTGAGTAGAGAGTAAGATATCAATATTAAGTCTTAAATGACACCAAGTTCTATTATTAACTAAGCTATGAGGTCCAATCTCTTTGATAATAATGTATCTCCACAGAAAGATATAGAAGCTTCAGAAATACACTACAGAGGTGAAAGGATGCCAGAAAAAAATAGTATAAAAACAAAAAGACAAAACCCAAACCAAAACACAACACAGTGCACAGAAGTAAGCCTAGGAACTATGCTGTTCCCTGGGGAGGAAGGGAACATAGAAGCGACTTCCAAAAGGAGAGTCGGAGGACAGTAGGTGATCCCATACTCAGGACAAGACCATATACATCTCAAGCATTCTAATCAGAATTTGGGTTGGTTGGCTAGTGACTCCTTCAGTGTAAGTTTGAGCAGAGGATAGGAATCTGATGTCAGGGTATATGACCCAGAGGGCCGGAGCCTACTGCCATCTTGAGAGAAAATTAGTTAATAAAAATGTAGCTGCACTGAGGGCCTGAAATCATGGGAGCAGAAGAAAGAGAGAGAGGGAAAAAATCAAGAAAATTAGAGGGAAAACGTTGAGGTTTTACAGATTACAATTAAATATAAAGAATTGGGGAGAGTATTTTGTTTATTCCCCAAACTGAAATATCTAGAAGAATGAATAAATTCTTTTAGCATATGATGTTCAAAATTAAAGATGTAAATTTCTTAATTGTCCATAGCGATGAGACAAAGTAGTGATAAAAAGCTTCCCAACAACAGAAAAGTCTAGAACCAGTGTAATTCCTTCTGAATTCTACCAAACCCATACAAAACAACTTGTACCCATGCTCCTCAAACTGCTGCATGAAACAGAAAAAAAGGACATTGTATAAAGCCATTATTTCCTCATTACCCAACCATGGTAGGAGTGACGAAAAGAATCACAACTATGGATATTTTCCTTGATAAACATAGAGTGCAAAATTCTCATTAAGTTTAATGGGAACATAAATAAAGAGCATGTTAAGATGATAATACATCCCAGCCAATTTAACTTATTTACAGGGATGAGATAATAGTTTAGAACATAAGTATAAATCAGCACATATAGACTTAAGGACAAAAATCATATGATCATCTCAATCAATTCAGAAGAGGGCTGTGACAAAGATCAAGATTCCTGTCACGACAAAAGTACTGAATAAACTAGGAATATAAAAAATTAAATAATATGCATTTCCTTTATAAAGGCTATATACAACTAATAGCCAACACTATAATAATTGACAAATGGGAATATTTTCTCATGAGAAGTAGGTGGCTCCTCTCTCTACTCTTATTCAATAAAGTACTTGAAGATTTAGCTAGCTCAATCAGACAAGAGAAAAATATAAATCAGAAGCATAGGGAAGGAAGAAGTCTCTATTTGTAGATGACATTATCCTATACCTAAAATGCCTTAAGGACTTTACCTGTCTGGTACATAGTGAGTTCTAAGCCAGCCAGGGTTACATACTGGGACCCTGTCTCAAGCAAAACAAAACATACAAACAAACAAACAAACAAAAAACAAAAAAACCAAAACCAAAAGTGGTTAAACACACAAATACACACACACACACACACACACACACACACACACACACACACACACACACACACATAAAACATAATACCTGCACAAAAAAGAAAACAATATGGAATTAAAAAAGTAGAAAACAGAAACGAACCCACAGTTACCAGCCCTCTTTTTATTTTTCTGACAGAGCTGTTAAAAAAATACATTGGAGAAAAGCCAACCTCATTAAAAATGGTGCTTGAAATATAAGATAAATAAAACTTGATCTACTTGTTCTCCCTACACAAAAGTCAATTTAAAATGAATTTAAGGTCTGAAGATAAGATGTGAAACAATCAAATGCTAGAGGGAGTCATAGGGAACTCAAGACACTGGCACAGGAAAGGGTGTTCTAAACTGGACTGCAAAGCATAGGGAATAATTCCAAGAAATGACAAACGGGATTCATGAAATTAAAAAGCTTCTTTACAATAGAGTTAAAAAATTCACCCGAGCTATACAATGACAGATAATCTTTTCCAGCTGTGCCACTGGAGTTAGAAAAGGGGCAAGTAAAGTCCAATTCTACAGCTGTAGAGAGAGCATGGATCAATTATCACCTTGACTTCTAGTTGCTTGTCATCACTAATTCCAAGGAACCTAATTCCATCGTAAACTACCCAATCTGTTACTTTGCTATGTAGTCCCAGTAGACACATGAAGGTTTTTCTATAGGATCACTGATATAACAAAGAATTAATAACTTTAGAAAGTGGATTTGAGCAGGATAATGAATAGAATTACAGAATTATTTTGATCCATTTACACTAAACATCGAAGTCAACTTAAAGAGATGTTAGGAACAAGGACATTGAAAGCGATTCCCATGAGGACTCCAGAGAAGAGTGGTAAGAAAGCTGTAGTCTTAGAGAATACAAATTATCTTAGCCAGAACTTTGTCAACTTATGAACATGGAGGAAACCAGGGAAATCTCAGTTGAAAGAAAATTACAGACACAGGAAGGAAGTCTATCACTGCTTTAAGCTAGTAATGGAGATGTCTGCATAATTTTTTTCCTCTAAGGAGGATGGTAGAGCTTCTAAGTTATGAATCCAAATATTGAACTGAGAAACTTGGAAAACATGTGTGGATAGGTTAACCTAGTTTCTCATGGATGCTCATAGTAAAATGTAGGAGGAATGTTTAAGAAATGATGGTTTATAGGATAAAGGACAAGCATTTGATAGTATCTCTGGGTATTGCATGAGCGGAGGGACTACTGTTGGCTAAGATTACTGTGTGACTTACAGATTTAATAAACTATCTCCACAGAAGTCGGGAAGAGATATGAACATTCATCAAAGATGGAGAGATTTGTATGGTGTGATGTGCATCCCATGAATACCTACTGAGGAATGTAAAACACCAGAAGTTCTACACAGGTGAGATACTGTTTGTATGAGATACAGTAAAGAAACATTGGCTCTGGCAAAGCCAATGGTATGGAGTACCAAGGTGATTTGACCTCCTTAGGTAGGGAGTGGATAGTGACCTAAACTGGGCTGAGGTTGCAGTGCTGCTATTGTTTTGGGCCTAGAAGACAGAATGCCAAGCTGCAGAGGATCATTCTCAAGACTTGACATCTAATTGAGTTTATCTTTCTGAATATTGGCTTCAGCTAAGAATTTTCTTCCCATTATTTTTATCTGTTTGAAATGGTTGTGTCTATTCCATTCTGTTTCTTGGTTGCATTTTGGGAACAGATACATTGTTTTCTGTTTTAACATGTGCAAAAGAAGAGGAAATTTCTCCTCCAAATGGGCTGAAATCTCACACATAAATGGCCTAGATCATTTACATAATACTAGCATTTTAAAAAGTTGATAATTGAAGTTTTGAACTAAATATTGATGTTCCAATGAACCAATACTTGGAAGAACATTAGTGTCATATGTCGTGTACCTATGTAAAGGACATGGACATTATGGGTAAATTGTATCCTTCAAAACAGATTGCTCAAATGTTCATTTCCAGTGGATCAGCATGTGCTATTTCTTGGAACCAATTTTTTGTAGATATAATTGCTTAAGATTAGGTTGTATTGGAGGATGGAGAGTGGGTTCAGTGGTTAATATCACTGTAGCTCTTCCAAAGAATCCAGATTCTATTCTTAGCACCAACATGTACACTCAGAACCATCTGTACCTCCAGTTCCAGAAGACATGGCACCCTCTACTGATCTCCACGAGTACCAGACATGTATACAGTACATAGACCTACATGCAGGCAAAAGACCCATAAATATGAAAATAAAAATAAAATAAAGATTGGGTCTTTATTTTGGGTCATTCTATAACAGAGGAGATTCTTGATCCTCCCCAACTACATATTGCCTGAGAAGAGAGACACACGAATGCCATTTGACAATAGAGGAAAGGGATGGTCTGACACAGATGGGAGCTAATGGAATAGCATGAATGATAGCCAACAGAGCTGGCAGGGGCTAAGGAAAAATCCTTAAGAGTTTAAAAGCAAGTATTGCCTTGGTTATGTCTTGACTGTAGACTTCAGGAAATGAGGGTTGGAAAATAAAGTACATTTCTGCTGTATGAAACTACAGTCTGTGGAACTTTGCTATGACAGTCTTGACCTCTCCAACAATCTCTAGCTGTCCAGCTCTCTTATCCACAGAGTATCAGAACATTTGTATTTCTACGTCATCTCTTCATAGTGTTTCTAGCAGAATAACTGAACTCACATGGAAGTCGGTGCAGCTGAAATTAAGACCTAGAAGCTTCCAAACTCTAGACTAGCCATAATTATTTCCACTATAATTTATGGTTTGAAGTCCTCACAGGACCAATCTACATTCACAAGAGGGAAAATAAACTACTATTCTTGTATAGAGGAATGTTAAAGCATTTTTTGTCCATTTTAATCCATTCCTAATAGTTAAAAAAAATAGACTGACATTGTGCATTACTATAACATGGTAATTTATATCACCCTTTAAAAGGTACAGGAACAATCTGACTGTCATTTGAAACAAAATACTCCCCACACAGCTGATATTCCTAGTGCCCGAGCAGCTGCTGAAATGCGTAGGAACGTTCTCTTAAGCCAGAAAACTTTGAAATCCAATAAAAGAAAAAAGTCTTCACTCAAAAGGCCATCATTTCAAAATACAAATCACATGAGAAAGTTTACAACTGTGAAGGCAATTAAATATTTACAAAGAAAGAATAAGTGCCTTAAGCTCTGTGGATAGAACAATACAAGAGACTTAAATATGATGATTTTCAATGATTAAAGATGGCAGGTGCGAAATTAATCAAATAAAAAAGTAATAAAATTAAAGAGATCATAGACAAGCGTGTAGCAAAACTTAACAATAACTTCTTGAATTAAAATATAGTTAATGTATGTTAAATAATCATTAGGTTCAATGGGACATTAGGAAAAATAAAAACATAAAACTATGTGATAGAGCTAAAAGTCATTATAAAAGAGATAAAGAAGAGAAATATTCCAGAGTACAAAAGATGCACATACACAATACACAAACACACAAAGTGGGTGGGGGAAAAGAAGTGATGCTGTTCAAGTGGTACAAACATTATTTATTATATGAACTCATTTGCAATATTATATATCATGAGTGGCAATGAATAGTAATTTCATTGTGAGAATAAATATGCATGACTATATTCAACCTTCAGATCTAGTGCTTTGAATACATGCAATTTTTATTAACACACATATTCTATATATGTCAGTTAAATATTTTTAGATAAATGAAATTCCCCAGCTGGAAACATGGCCCAATAACTGAAAGTACTTGTTGCTCTCCCAGAGGACACAAGTTTGGATCTCAATACTCGGGTCAGAGAGTCCATAACCTCCATAACCCCAGCTCAAAAGGACCCAAAACCCTCCTCTGAGTTCTGTGTCCAGAGACTCACAGGGCCACACACATACATACACATAAATAAAAATAAAATAGTTATTAAAATAATAAAATCAGTGGGGCATGGTAGCACAAACCTCTAATCCTAGCACTAGGGAGGCAGAGGAAGGAGGATCTCTTTGTGTTTGAAGCCAGCCTGGTTTACATAGTGAGTTCTTGGACAGCTAGAACTACATAGTGAGATGCTGTCTCAAAAAAAAAGCAACCAAACAAACAAAAGGAATAAAATCAAAAATTCTAAAAGTAAAGCAAAAACAAGTGAATTTTAAAAGCAAAATGGAAAGATACACCATGAACAGATAATTATTAGAATAACAGCAGTTTTCAAATGAAAAATGAAAAATGTTAAAGAATATGGAGTGTTTCATGTTTTATTTCTCCACTTTTTGGTGAAGGTCTTATTATCCCAAAAGACTGTGATTCAGTTTTTGTTGTTGAGATCCAAGTTTGCCAGACTTACTTGAACTTCTTGTAAGGAATGTATCTGTTTTATGATGATTTGATGTTCTGAGGGTTTTGTTGTCCTGTTTACAGGCTCAGTAGTAACTCATTCACAAAAACTCTCTGATTGCTTTAACAAATAGGATGGTTCCAGAGTACAAACTCTTGGGTAATTTTCCACTCAGTGGCAAGCTCCTCACACATGAGGCATAATTCTCTTGCATGTGGCACTAATTTGTCTAATGCTTCACGAGGATTCCAGCCTCAAAGCCCTTAAAGGAATAAACATTTAAGCTATCTCTATAGTTTGTCGTAGAAGCCCAAGCCAAGCACTGAGGGTTTCTGCTATTCTTATACTGAAATTGTTGACTTAGGAGTGCTTCATAATAAAATAATTTGGCATTGGTGCTTTCTGAAGGAAACACCTGTTTTGCAATGTAATCATCATCTTTAGTTACATTGTTCTGTCCCTGTTTGTGTGGTTGGAGATGGAGACATTTTTATGACTATAATAATACACAACTAGAAAAATCATAAATGAGAAGTGTGTTACTCATGATTGACTTTCATAAGAGTACAAGTAATTCATCTACCAAAGATAGAAGGTGGCTTTCCAGACTATGCAAGCATTCATTCTGCTTACATTTTATTAAAGTGACTTTTACTGTCCTTTGGCTTTAGCACAGTATTCATAGAAATTCTTCAAGTACAAAAATAAGAGATTTCTGTACATTACAAACACAGTAACTAAACACTAAACAAGGACAAAGCTCTCACTCCTGGAGAGTGGGCTGCAGAAGTAGCAACCCACAGAAAGAGCAAGCAGTAAATACAATAAAGATTTCCTCCTCTCAAAATTGATTTTTGCAGTGCTTAGCTTAGACTACTCTTATGACAACACTATGGTGCCAAGTAAATATAGTTTATGGAATCTAGGAAGCTTTTGGCTTTTAGCCTTTAGTAAAATAAAAGGAGGAGTCACTAAAGTGAGTCATTTTTTCCTGAGTTGCACCTGCAGTAGCAGAAGACAGAGGGGTGGCTTCCAGCCTACAATAAAGGCAGCATCAGGCTTGATACTCAGCACAGGACCATTATAGACAATTGCAACTTCTCTCAAGTGGTGGCAATAGACATGCATTTGTGAAATGAGTAACATGCAAATATTCTAACTATAGAAAATAAGTATATGTAGTTTACTTATGCATATGTTATAATGGCTTGCATGTGAAATGTTTCTCATAAGGTTCACATTGAAAGCTTGGTCTCCAGCTGTTGATCAATCCTACCATTAGAGTTAGATCACAAAAGCTGTGACTTTATCAATGGATTACTTTCCTGGTGGATTCATAGCTTGATGGCATTGTTGGAGGTGATGAACAATGTGGCATAGTTAGAAGCAGTAGGTCTCTGGTATGACTTTGAATGAATGGAGTCTCACCCCTGGATCTCTCTAATCTGTCTTTCACTGCTTCTCAGTAGCCACGAGGTGAGCTTGTTTGAGCTGCCACACTTTCTGCCACAATGTTTGGTCTCATCACAGACCCACAAGCCTTGAAGCTCATCATAGATTGAAATATCCAAAATGTTGATCCCCAAATAAATCTTAACCCTTTAGAATAACTTCTCTCAGATATGAGTCAAAGTAATAAAACAACTGGAATACTTAATACTGTCATTCTAATAGGTATATATAGGCCCTTCATTAGATCTTTAATTAACAATCCCCTAACTATGTGATGATAAGGATAGCTTCCTAATAATGTTTGGAGTTCACTATTTGGAGACTACATGCCTAAATCAATACTTTGCCCATATTAAAGTTTTTTATATTATCATTGGTTTTTGACAGTTGTTCTTACATGCTTTACAGAGAAATTCCTTACCAGGTATTTGGTTTACAAATATTTTCCTCAACTGCATCTTGTTTTTCATTCTTGAAACAATGTTTTTGATGATCCAGATGTTCTGAGTTTGGATGAAGTTCATTTTTAAATTGGGCTGATTTTTCTTGATTGATTTTTTTCATCTGTTGATGGGTAATAGTTTGGTCCTTTACATGACTAATTGACTTATTTCTGAGGTAGGTACTTCAGTGTTCTCTCCAAATTCTGAGACCTTTCCTTCTAACTAGGGGCTCATTCCCCTTACTTCTTCTGTACAGTTCCTTAACATATGTAGGTAACTTCATTGCCAGGTTTTCTAGCTGAGTAGATGCTTTATATCTTCGGCTCTATTCTTTTTTGTTGTTGTGTCCAGTGAATTCCAGCAACTTTGCCTCTCTAGAGTTCTATTTCCATCCTGCTCCACTGAAGGAGACTATAGGCTCTTCCTGGTCTCCTCTGTAATCAGGACCTATGGTTTCCCTGAGATTGTTGATGTCTTGCATCTTTAAAACAATTTTTATATAATACATATGCATAAAATATATTTTCTTTCTTTTGTTGTTTAGGCAAAAATGTATCTGGTCTTTATTATTATTTTTGTTCCAAAGCAGAATGCTATCAAATTTATAATATTAAAAATAAGAAGAATCATAGAGGTAAATAGCTATTATATCTTATTAATGATATTATTGCTATTCTATCTTGTCTAATTGATTTATAATAATTTTAAAAGATATATTGTGATAGCAAGTATTTTATATAAAATAAATAAATTAACATCATGTTATACACTATATTCCTAGAGGTCTTTTCTATGGCTTCTAAAATACGAAAGTCTTTGGTAAGTATATGATAGGAAATATTGGAATATTTTCACATTTAGAAATACAATTATTTATAAATGTGAAGTTTATTGAAAGAAATACCACCATATGGATCCTAAGTATTGAAAAACACTTTAGAAAACAAATCTACTAATTCTAGAATGTTGGATTGATAAGCTCAGTATTCTATAAAATCAATTTTCCTTGTTACATGAGCATAAAAATCTCTTAGCAGAGAGCTTTCCAGGCCCAGTGCACCCAGGATTCATGACAAAAATGAGTAGCAGATCCATCTGAGATCCACATGCTGTAACATCTAACATGGTTTGTTAGGGTCTGAGGAGTCATACTCTTCTTAACTTCAGGACATATTACAAACACTATCTTCCCCTGCATGTGCTGGGATGTAGAAAAGCTTGGGATCACTGCTTTAGTTACACATTTTCTTGTTTGTTTCATCCTCTGTATTGCTATGCTCAGTTTATCAAATTCTCTTGCTCTTCTTACTTGACAGGGTGGCTGGGTTGCTTAGAACAGAAATTCTGCCAAGGGAGAGAGAAAACAAGGTTTTCTGTAACTCTGTGAATTCTATCACTCCAGGGAGATGTTATTATTAAATGGAAATTCCATCACCATACTTTGATTAAGATGCAAGTTCATATAGCTGTAGGGTTAAATTATACAAACAATGTATGTCAATACCTAGCAATATATTTTTAAACTGAACTACATGTCATAAAATAAATTTCAGGAGAATTCACTTAACCATGGCTTTTTCAAATATGCAAGTAGAATGCCTACAATGTACTACAGCCTACATCTTTGGGACTATAGCTTTTCCCTAGCATTAACTCCTGGCCTCTGCACCCAAATGTGTGGACAGAGACATGCACAAAAACAGTAGGTCTGCTCTGCCTGTATCTTTCCTACACAGAAGACATATGTATTGTTTCCTTTATCTATGCCCAAATAAGATACTAAATTGAGATGTTTGCCTAGATATGAAAATGTTGGAACGAATGTCTGATAGCACTTGAACACTTAGCAGTAAGTCATGATCTGAGGACATTCTGAATGAAATATAAGTAACATAGTTCAAATTTTCTTTTTATTCCTGAAATTAGTTCAAGGGGTTTCTCATTTGATAATCTGACTGCCAGAACAAAGCAAAATGTCATCACACTCCAGATGGCTTTAATGACAAGGGAAGATGTTCTCAACTCAAATAGAGTTTTTATATCGTTCTTTTAACATTATCCTTTTGCTTGGAAATTAGTTTTATTTCTCTTTCTTATTGATTAAAATTGTTCTCTGACTATTCAATACACCTATATAATGTACTCTGTTCCCCTCCGTTATCTCCCTCCCACCCCTGCCAATCCCATTTCTTTCCTACAAAACTATTTCCCACATCTATGCCTTTTTGTTTTATTTTGTCTCTGAGTTTAACTAGAGCCAAATGTGTGACCATGGGTTTGATGTAATCATTGGAGTCTGGTGTGCTTATCTGAAGGAATACATATGAAGGTAGTAACTCCTCTCTCCCAGAACTTGTCAGTAGCCAACTGTTCAACCCTAAGCATTGCAATCCCATGATGCCTCCCCTCATCCATGACTGACTGTTTTCAGGGCCAATCTTTTGCAGGCCCATTGCGAATAACTAGAGCTGCTATGAGTTAGAGCTCTCAGTGGTTGGTATTGTTCCTAGGTGGAATTCCACAGCCTTATTCACTATCTTCTGATTATTACATTCTTTCTGCCTTCTCTTCCATAGTGTTCCTAAAGACATAGAGGGGTAGTATAAATATATTCTTTAGAACTGAGCTCCAAAATATCTATATTTCTGTTTCACATATATATTTCCTTTTGACTCTTGTTATTTTCTCCAATCATGTAATGTTTATAGAGAAATCCCATGCATTAAGCAAAGTCCTCTATATTACATGAGCACTGTCAGAAAATGGCTTTGGTTCAATAGAAAATTTAAATGTTAATAAAATTTTCTTCTGAACATTGTTTTTCAATCTGCTTACAGAAGGAATCATTTTAACTATAGTGAACTATTGAGGCTGTTGATTTGCCTTTTATTTTATCCCATTCCATTCCACACAAACTGATTCACAAGTCACTTTGAGCTATAAGTAAATTGATGTAAGGGTTGAGTTGTGAGTTCCACTCACATTAACTGTGACAAAACAGTTGATTGATTGAATAAATGTGAAAACGGTTCAATATTTTAGTCACAAAAAGGTGTGTTACTATGAACTAGCTATTTGCAATTATTACAATTGACTTTAACCACTTAAGATGAATTAACCAGATTTACATGGATTTCAAATGCAAAGCTATAGACGGATGAGCGATTATAAATCACTGTTTCATTACTATCATATTTTAGGGCTTTTAGGTAATCATCATCTTTGGGAGGAAAAATAGTGAAAATTTAAGCAGAGAAATAATTTTTCATTATTTCAAAGTATTCGACATGGGATACATCTTTAATGGAAAAAGAAAATTGATACGATGGATAACTTTAGCAAATACGACCTAAAATAAGTTTTAGAATATA
Organism: Cricetomys ansorgei; assembly: GCA_026225945.1. Classification (NCBI taxonomy): domain Eukaryota; kingdom Metazoa; phylum Chordata; class Mammalia; order Rodentia; family Nesomyidae; genus Cricetomys; species Cricetomys ansorgei. Next base: position 9,472,173 of record JAMJFZ010000242.1, read on the forward strand.
ACATTACTGTTAAAGGAACAAAACAGCCTTTACCTATTGACTCATCAAATCATATATTGGGTGGGTTTCTGTAGTGGAAGAGAACTGATGGAGTGCATATGTATTATAAAATGAGAATCACCATGTCTCAGTAGGCCAGGTCATATGTACACTGGAGAGGCTCAAACATAGTAGCTGTTCCAGCACAGATGCTAGATAAGTCAACAGTTTCAGTGCTATTCTGAAGATGGAAGATTCTGCAGAGGTGCTTGTTTTCAGTCTACTTTGGAAGGCTGAGGAAACTGGAGCTTGATAGCAGCAGATTGGCAGTAGTGGCCCTAGTGATAATGATGTTCATCCAGCAAGAAGCTAGGGCAGGAAGGCATTAGTATTTCCCTTGGCCCTCTTTGTATCTAGTCCATCTGTTAGAATGTGTCTCCCACACTGAGAGAGAGTCTTCCCTCCTCAGTTAATTATTCCTGGAAATACCATCACAGATAAACAAAACTATCTCTCCTAGTTGATTCCGAACACATCAAGATGATAATCAAGATTATCACAAGCTACCACTTGTCAACCTGAGAGCCCACCAGATCTCCTTATGTCATATTTAATTTCTGTGTGAAGCTAAGAATAATGTGACCATTGAACCTATTATGATATAGCTCTCCAATAGACAATTAAAAACACAGTGATTCTTTGCCAAGAACAGGTCAAAGAGGCCCTGGAGAAATGCTTGCTCTTTTAATAACATATAATTCAGACATGATAATATAAACAGAATAGCATATAAATTCTTGTAATAAGAGAATTATATTACATATACATAGTATAGGAATAAACAAAGAAAGAAAACACAAATAGTTCAATATATACAAACACATGGACAAACATATTTTTAATTTGAATCTCTTATTTTTGAAAATTTACATATTTATTGAAAATTTACTATATTTACATCATTTTCACATCATTCTCCCCTCCAATTCATGACTCCTTCTCCTCTAATTATTGTTTTATATGCACACTTATGCAAACACATACAAATCCCCACTGTGTCAAGCTAGTGTTGCTCACATATACATATGTTGAAAAACAAATGGAATTGGGTAATCTATCCAGACTCTCATCCCTGAAGAAAACTGAGTCTCCCTCTCTCAGTTGATATTGGCTGATTCCCTGTAGCTTTTATCTCAAAGTGGGGCTTTGTAAAATTTGCCTGGGGTTGTGGCTTATACAGCTAATCCAACAGCTGGGATGCTGAGGGATGAGTATGAGGAGTTAAAGGCCAGCCTCAGTCCCAAAGCAAACTGGAGGCAGTTTTGAGGTAAATTAGACCATGCTTTAAGAAAAAAATCCAAACAAACAAAATGCAACTAAAACAGAAAGCAAACATATTGTTAACAAAACTAAGATAGAAACACCCATGGCATTGCATTCCTCATTTCTATAACTGGTCATGGGTCCTTAGCTGCTCGTGAACCTATTGGATTGCTTCAAGTTCAAGTATGTAGATGGCCAGGAAAGGAGACTCACTATCCTTGACCCTTAAAGTTCTCTTTTGCTGAGGTTGGCACTGGAAATCAATTACACAGGACACAAGCGTTTTCACATCCTTTGACTATTTGGAGAGGTATATGCACTTTCCTTTTCCAAATTTACAATTATGCTCAATCTAAGCTTCTGAGCAGGCAGCCAAACCATTGGTTATAGCTCATGAATCAGTGCATAATTGTGCATATGCCTGCTTTTACTTCTAGAGAAATGTAAAACCACATAAACTACCTGAAATTCTACTCTCTGTTAAGTATTTCCTTCCATCATTTCCCTTCTGAGCTGTCCTAGGAAGGAGTTCTGATGTCGTATTTTTCACCTTTGGTGGTGGTTTTGTAGCTCGTAGAAAAGTCCATAAACAGGGACTTCATTTTCTTTCCTCACAAAATGTTCATAGAATATATGCAGCCCATAAGACTATAGGTACATGCTTGGGGATACAGGACATTATAGGAGGGACAGGAACCAGAGGAATTTGGGCTATTTCTTCATTTAATTTACTTCTATATTTAGGAAATGTTTAGCCTGATTATGTATATACGTATATGTAACCTCTATTGAATTGTGGGTTGTTGCTATACATGTCCAACTTGATTGCTCAATATGCTAGATATCTATCTCATGATGGGCAGCTCAGATTTCATGGTAACTTGGTGTTCCATTTTTAAATGTTCAGTTTATACTAAGTCTAAATAATAGGTCAAAATTTGTCTCTCAAAGGGAGAGCAATTATCTGCGGATGATGAACTTTCTCCAAGATTACAACAGCCTCACAGTAACTTACTTATGGGGTCTTCCCAAAGCTCCACACAGCATACTTCTTGGCCACCAATATATCAAGTACCTTTGAGTCTTCTGGGTGTCATGGCCCAAGTTCCAAAACCTCTTGCATATTAGATGGGATCTGTTAACACAGCTTTTTCCTGTTTGGGACCCTACTTAAAATTAGAAGCTGGTTTTAGTTTTTTTTATATGGGCTATACTAATACACAAAGTTGATAACTATATTACCTCTAAAATCCTAGGAAGAACCTTAAACTTAGATTAAATATCTCTGCCTTCCCTATATCATTGGAGTCTTAGAAATTTTACCGTGAAAGAAGGCCCTGAAAGGTGGGATGTCATCAGCAGCATCAACAACAGTAGATGTGCTTAGTAAGAATCAAAGACATTAAACAAAGTTGCCTTTTCCTTAGACTTTATTTTTTCTATAGAGACCACTGATTATTCTTCCCCACTCAGTTATTCCTTTCTGAAATCCAGGTCACAGATGCTCAGAGGTGTGTCTTGTAATTGATTTTTGGATTCTATTATTTGAACATTAAGATTAGCCATTACAAGTAATTTAATTTTACCAGTATGTGCTTATCAATACTTGATTTTTAATTTGAATTATTATCCAGTAGTATGTTTTACTTTCTTAGACATTTCCATAATGGGATTTTAGGAGTTCTTTAAATTTCTCCTGTGGCTCCTTGACATCATTCATGATTGTGTACATACACACATGTGTGTAAATATGTAAGTGCATGATCTTGTATTCAGTAATTTCTTACTTTCTGGAAAAATAATTTTATAGTTTCCTAACTATATTTTGTGGTGAATCTTAAGATGATATTTTGAAGAAGCCTTAATTTCTTTAACTGGAAGGTTGCATTGGATCTAGGTAATAATTGTGGTCATTGCTTGTGGGTATAATAGCTTTAAGTCAGATTTATCTGACAGAAGTAGAAAGTGTGTACATATCACTCAAGTGTATAGACATTTCAATGAATACCATTTTACTTAATCATCATTATCTATATGGAATTAAACATGAGCTTACATTGAAATTCTCAGTTTTATTCCCATTACCTCACAGATACAATGAATATTTTTTCGGCTTATTAGTAAATCCTCACTGTAATACTGAGAAACATGGCTCTCACAATTTCCATCCATTTATTTAATTATTAATTTATAATTCCTACAAATAGTATTATTCGAATTTTTAATGTCTATCCCCACAAGAGATCATTTTATCAGCTAAGGTACAATGCTTACATGGGTGCATTCACTCTTTCTATTTTAAACTTTCTTACCTTAGCATTCTCCTATGACTCCATTAGGGAATTTGTTTGTTAATATTTATAGTAAGTCAGATTCACTTTTGTCAAAATATAAATTATTTTTTCTGTGATATATTCATCTTCTAAATAAGTCTAATTATTTGCTTGTAATGAGCTCCATTCTGTACCATAACGTCAGTTACTGTATGGCTAAACCTCCTGTGAGCTCAACTAAGAAAAACACTCACAAATGCCAAATTTCCTGTTGCAATCTTACGTGCAGAGGACAAGATCTTTCCTAGGCCTAGAATGTGTTTTGTTTAGCTTAGAGGTGGATGAGACATGGGTGCAGTTTTAGACAAGAGCAGTTAGGGCAGAAAGTTCAAGTGACAAGTTCCTTGATTTTGATGAAGGTTCATGGAGATATTTTTCAATAGTCTTTGCTTTGAAGCAAAGCTTCACTTTGACATGTTATGTTGTGTCCCAGGGACTTATATCAGTTGTCTACAGCTGTGAGGAAATATAAGCTTAAGGAGACACATTCATAATTACTGAACTCTGGACAATTAGAAAGTACTTGACTTTCACTGAAAGTATAAGTCTAGTTATATTTAGAATAGTTTACATAAATTTTTCATCCACTTCTGTCCTGGTGAGTTTTTACTGCCTACATGACCAAGAATTGGTCATCTGGCACTCAGGAACTGTAGCTGAAGAACTGTCTTAATCACATAAGCCCCTGGAGGCATTCTGGGGACATGATTTTGATTGCTCATTGATGTAAGAAGGCCCAGCTCACTGTGGGGAATATCAGCTTAGGCAGGTGGGTTTGAGCTGAATAAGAACATTAGCTGAACATGAGCCAGTAAGCAGAACACTCTATTGTTTCTGCTTCACTTACTGTTTGAGCTCCTGCTTTGCCTGCCCTTGATAATGGACTGTAACTTCCCCGGGTTGCTTTGGCCAGAGTGTGTTATCACAGAAGAAAGGCAAACTAGTATGCCTTTCCAAAGTATCATGATTTTCTATCACAGGAGTTAATGTCTTCTGGCATGTGCTAGTGATTACACTGAAATATTTATTTTTTTTTAGTCATAATCAGCATTAAAATATTGAGACATTTCAAGAAACATATAAGAGCCAGAGAGGAGCATAGTGGTTACCATGACTGGAAGAAGTGGAGGTAAGTTTAGGGAGTTCTTGGTGAGAAAATACATGATAAAAATAAATTTTGCTTAGGAAGGTGGAATAAGTTCAAGAAATCTATTAAACATCATAGTGATTATAGCAATATGGAGGCATTGCATTTTTTAACAGTGCTAAGAGAGTAGAATTTAAAATGTCCTAGCTCCCCAAATAATAATTTTGCAAGACCATTCATTATATAAATGTCTTCCACTTATCTATCATATATATACATATATGTGTATACATTTGCGTACACACACATATATAAATATATGTGTACCCATATTTATATGCACATGTATGTATGTATGTATACATATATATATATACACACACATATGTATATATATGTATATATATATGTATAAACACATACACACACAGGTCTGTATGTCTGTATGTGGAATATTTGGCATGTGACTCAATTAATATGGCTTTCACTGCATTTTGTTACATCTGTACATTTGTACATGCATCTTTGCATCATTTTGCATACTTATATGGTATAGTGCTATATCAGTACATATATACAATATGTCTTGATCAACTCAGGATGATGAACATTTCTATCTCCTCATTATTATATTGTACTTGGATGCTTTTAGCTCCTCTGTTCTAATTATTCATAAAATTTAATATATTTTTTTAAATGAATGACACTCTCTGATACACACACATACACACACACACACACACCAGGCACGCACACTGTAACATACTTGTCTGTGTGGTTATTTATACCTCCTATTATCCTCACAGCTCTTCCTTTCATCCTCTAATAGTCACTACTATACATTTCAATTGGCTTGTTTTAAATACTCATATGTGAGATGAAATGTATAGAATTAGTCTTTGTGCACTTGCTTAACTTATTGCATTGAGCATGGTGTCCTACAATTTAGATTCAACACTTCTCCTTTTTATTATTGGCTTATTTGAGGTGGATTACTCAATTTCATTTTAGGGTGAAGAGTAAAATGAATGTTAAAAACAAATAACAACGTTTGTGTTTAACTTTCAACAGAGCGATTTATAGTGAAGTATTTAGTTTAGACTTTGCTTACTTGTCCTTTTCCACACTGGTCTTGCCATAAGATAGCTTTGGCTATGTGATAGTTGATGATTGCTGACCCATGTGGTCTGCAAATGAACCCAAACCTGTTGCAATTCTTGGAAATACATTTAAAGGGATTTTATACCCAATGATATTATATAAACTGTAAATATATTTTTGCTCAAGCAACATTAGTGTAAATTTCTTAACTTTAAGTTCTAAAATGCAAGATCTGAGAAGGAGAATTGTAATGAGAGTTTACCATGTAACTTGTGGTCGGCTAAAATGTATCTGAAACTTGACTGCAACACATTCAAGTACAGGACAATTTATTACCAACAGGAACTGATGATCTATAGATGCTCAAGCTGTGGAAGTGACAAATATCTACCATAGGCCTTCTTGCTCCTTCATTTATAGTACAAAGATAAAGAGTGTGTAAGAGGGAGGAAGGAACTGAGAATAAACCAGTTACATCTTTTGTATCAAATTCCCATGATAGCAGCACTAATTCACTTTTGGATACCGAGTCCTTGTGATCCCAACACCTTCAGTTAGGTCCCATCGCTACCCTTAGGAAATGAGGAGCTGAATTCCTAATATATGAACCTTGGGGAGCACATTCAAGCCACAGCATACCCACATGTAACTTGTTTATCCCACCCTTATTCTTCTCGCTGCTTTGGTCTTGCTAGAGCATGACGTCATTGTGCCTAGAGTAGGGCTGTTAAGCACTTAAAAGCAGCATGATCTTTACAGTCTCTTTTCACGTGCAGAAGTATAAACTGTGCTCTCTATCTGTTCCAAATGCTGCTTTTATTCCTTTTAATTTCTCTTTCACTTTCATCAGTTGCTCTTACCTTATCATCCATGTATTACTGGGATAGAGTGGCAGGCACTCTTTATAGGAGTATCTTGGTTTTTGTAAAGAGGGTAGGCTCAGTTCCCTGATGTTGCTCAGCTTTATTCTCATTAAAATCTGCCTCATTTTTGGTAACTTTCTTCAATTATTCTACAAAATTTATTTTCAGAATTCCCAAGTAAAACAGTATGCCTTGACCCTGTTATATAGTTTTACAGATGTGGCTGAATGACCTATCTGGACTCATGATTGTGCTTGAAATGTTAATTTTCAGACAATCTTCCTCAATACTTATTCATGAAAATAACATAACATTAGTGGATGTTGTCTTTTTTTTTTAAAATCACCAAGACAACAGTGTTTTCACATTTAGGATAAAAAATAGAGACAAGAAAAAGAACTAGGATTTACATTTTCAGTTTTGAAAGGGTCCTTTTTCTAATGGGAAAAAAAAATCAGTATAGCAGAGGGAGACTAGATTTTTACATTTTGATGTATTGTCTCCCATGTTTTAATCTTTAAACAGAAGTAATATAAATATATGTACTAGGTGTCTTAGCTGGAAGCTAGGTAGAAAACAATACATATGTTGTTTGCTTGTAAGAACAAGCAAAATGTTTTTTGCTTTGTGGTTTAGCTTAATCCCCACCACAATTTAATTCCTTTCCAGAAACACCAGAATACTGGTAGAAATATTCCTAAAATGATAAACTCAAACTAAGAAAGTATCTATCTGATAAATATGAGTCTCATTAAATTTGAAAATGCTATGAAGCATACTTTTAAAATGTTGAATTCTATCGATCATTCATTTTTCTTGCACACTGATCAAAGCTTCCAGATACTAGTTTGTAAATCAAATCTTATTTTTCCTCTTGCTGATTTTGTTCTACAAGTAGAGCTCAGTTGGGCCAGTGTGTTCTACATGACTACAAGCTTCTATTGATCAGACTTCCAAACGATTCATTTTTGAGAATATTAAATGATAAACCAAACAGTGGGACTCGGTTTGTTGATATGCTGCCTAAACCAAAACGGGCTTACTCTGATATAAACCAAAGATGCTTCAAGTACAGGCAGGTCATGAGCATGAAATTTGTAAGTTCCCAGGCACAGCTTGGCATATGCAAATTTAAGGTAATGCCAAGCATTAGATTCAGGTATAGTGGGTTACTCACAAGGAGTCTAAGCATGGTATGTTTGGTAGCTGTGGAAAAACTCATTTTTCTCTTTCTGTTGCATGCTTCTGTGGCATCATAGAAAGTTTAGGCATAGTCAATAAGGTTTTTATATAGAAATGACAGGTGTCTGTAGTCTTGTGTTTATAGGAATATTAACAAGATGTCCCCATGTCTTTGGTCCTATAATATGCAGCTTTATGACTATCATATTTAAGTGTCTAAAATTATACATTTTGATTAAAACACCTTTTAACTTCAACTAAATCTGGAATTTTCAAGAACCAAATGTTAGTAAGCCTCATTTCATCTGTTATCTGTAGGGAATAAAAATAGTTTGCATAGTGTATCTTTTGAGAATGACGTGAAAAAAATCTGCATGAAATTTTAAAGACCATTCTTAGTTCTAGTTATTGGAGGAATTACTTCTTCATGAATATCATTATCATCAACATCCCTACCAAAATCGTGATTAGACCCTTGCAAATCCCAATACCTTTGAGAGTGCTTAGTCTTTCTCAGTGACAGGAAAGAGAAGAAAAAATGTCAATGGTGCAGGCATCTGCAGCTCAGAGTAATTAATTGCAGTCACTTAGGGGAAATGCTTTCCTACAGTAGTTGTAGCTTTGGCTCCTCTAGCAATGCTTTAAAAGAACAGGTGAAGCTGCCCTGAATCCTACATGTCTGATGTGTGCTGTGTATGCATGTATGCATGAGTGTCTGTGTGTTTCTATGTGTGTTGAACATGTGGATGTTAGTGTGGGGGAGGGGAGAGGAGCATAAGTCTGTAGACTACTGCAAACTCACTGCATTGAAGCCTCAGCACTTTAAAAAAAAAACATACTGTAACCTCTGGCTGAGACACTGCAGTCCCATCTATCATCCATTGTCAAAACTCCTCCGTCCATTATGCATCATTTTTTCCTTAATTAGTATTACCAATTATGTGTGACTTATTTAATCAATGTGTTATTATCATAAGAACGATGTCTACATCAAGGGTAGCCAGGAATGTGCCTCTCCACAAGACATCTTCTGTTGCCTTTGACTGAATGCCAGCTTTGGTCCTAACTCATTTTACTTTTGTTTATAAACATATAAACTGACTGTAGCCTCCCTTCTCTATAAAGGCTAATACAGAACAGACACATAATGTAGCACTGGATTAACAATGGAAATGCATCAATTACATCAGCTAAAGAATGATACAAGCTAATCTGCATCCAACAGTGTTTAGGCTGAGTGTGTGAATCATGCATCAACAAGAGTTCAGATTCCATTTTTTGCCGTGTAAAACACAAACAACAATGCAGTCAGTTTGAGAAAATAAGACTATCTTGAATTTATTTACATTTACTTTATAAATTATTATGAATCGTTGGGGGTAATGGGGTATCTGTCATCTATTCCATGTTTACAATCTATTCTTTATTATTTTACATAGAGTAGAATTTAGAGGCTAATGTCTGGATGTTAGATTTAGTTCTTCTTTGATAACCAAAAAAGTATTGATTATATTTAGCACTTGTTCTATCCCCATGATCTCCTAATGTGCAGAACGTAAAAAACTATGCATATAAATAAACATGAATATGAATACACACTAGCATGCATATTTATAATTAATATTATCTATTCCAATATATTACAATTCACCATGTCCAGCCTCATTCTCTCCTTGTTTAATACTAACCTGTCTTGCTCTAAGGACCTTGGCTTTTATGTTATTGAACATGGTTATTAGATCAGTTCTTGAATATGCCAGTCTCCTATCATTACTGCTGAATTCTCCCCAAATCCTGGCATCTTCAATCTGCATTGCTGACCTCCGCTCTCCAGGCTACCATTAACAACCAGAATCTGTGACTCAGCTCACTCCCTTGACTTCATGTACAGGGCCTTCTCACCTGGCTTCAAATCTTTCAATCAAGCTTTTGATTGCATTGATCGCATTTGTTCTTGACAAACACTTTCATTTGTACTGCTGAGATGGACCAGAAGGGAGAGGTGCTTTCTGCCCAGTCTGAGACCCGACTTTGATATTCTGGACCCACAGATGATCTCTGAGCTCTACATTCATATGTGGATTGCATACATGAGTATAACAATGTCTTTGCACACACAGACACACACACAGACATACACACACACACACACACCACCACCACCACCATCACCACCACCACACTAAAAATAAAATATTTTTTTCTTTAGTTAAAGGTACATTTTTAATTATTTAAGTTATAATATGTTAAATTAACTGCCAAGATTTTGAATTCATATTTGTTTCCTGCACAATTCCTTGTCAATGCATTTAGAAGTACTATCGTGTAGTATAAGGTTTGATTTCTACAAGAATTACTCGGTGGTTTCTAACACTGCAATAATACAGTTAATTCCATGTTATTTACATTCTTTGTTTTTTTCTGAGCATTCTCAATGTGATTGATAAAGAAGAGAACAATTTTAATAGTCGCTGTGAGTATTATTAGTCAGTTATCAGCATGTAAGCAGTACACTATACCTTTAAAATTATTTTACAAGTTTGTTTTCTTTTTGAGAAAGGATAAATAGCCCATGGTAGCCTTGATGTCAAGATATCACCGCCTTGTTACCTAAGTATTAGGATAACCATGGTGTCCCAACACTTAAAAACTATAGGTTTCTTTTTATTTAAAAAAAATTATTGGAAATGATGCATTGAAGAAGAAGTACTAGTTTGGTGTGGTGGTGCATGCTTTTAATCCAGCACTTGGTAGGCAGAGGCAGGAGGCAGGAGGCAGGAGGGAGAGGCAGTAACATGGAAAGGCAGGGGACAGGAGACAGGATGCAGAAGAGGTAGTAGGCTAGAAGCAGGAGGCTGGAGACAGAGGCAGGCAGATCTCTGAGTTTGAGGTCACTCTGGCCTATAGAGCAAGTTCCAGGACAGCCAGAGCCACACAGAGAAAATTTTTCTCAGAAAACAAAACAATCCAAAAAGCAATAAACACCAAAGAGAGAAAACAAACACAAAAGGAAGTACTGTGTAAATGCTTTAAATGTATTGGAAACTCTTAATAAAGTTGATAAACACCCTTTCAATTGTTCTTGTGGGTAGGATTACTAATAGATACATTAATTAATTTTCTTATATTTTCTAAAAAAATCATCACAGAAAAGTTTCTATTCAACCAACTGTGAAGCCATTTTGTGCAGGAAACTCAGAAGTGCTCCCTGATGACAGAATTTTCTTCCAACACCATTGAACTGTGTGATATTTAAGAAGAGATCAATGGCTGAAGTTACTTAATTTCATTGAGTTTTCTTTTTTGCTGTCAGAGGTTTTGCCAGGTTAAAGATCATTTGAACTCTTTCAGGGATTGGAGATAACAGTGATAATAGTCTTGGAAAAAGTGGGTACATGGGGAGACACCACGTATCAGCCCGAATGATCTGATTCAGTCACCTTGGAATTACATGAGTTGCACTGACAACACTTTTTCTTCAGTTGGAATATCTACAGCTCCCACATGGCCATTTACACCTACAGGTTCAAATATACCACACAGAGTAAAAAACAAAACAACAACAGCAGCAAAAACCAAAACTGAATAGACCTCGATTTCAGCAATGTAAAAATATTTATCAAATGATGTTCCTTGGTTTTGACAGTTCTGACATACTTTAGTGATCATTTCCATAACTTTAGTATAGTTTATTTGCAATAGAGTTTCCCCCCCCCTGGTGTGAAGTGATTTAGTTATTGATTAATTATCCCCAATACTATTAGTAATTTGTTGGATTTCCATTTCCTTTGTTGTAGCTATTGGTAGTCTTATTTTTAAATAATTTGTCCATTTACTTATACTTTTATTGCACATTGACATTGACATAAGGACAATAACAGTATCCTCTTATGGGTTTTCATTCCTAAATAATGACTAGTCTTACTCATGTATAATAACTATTTTTTGCTTATTGTATTACTTTGGACTCTCTAGAGTATAGAACTTAATGAATGAATTTCTCTCTATCTATATAGAAAGGGGATTTATTAGAATTACCTGCAGCCCGCAGTCCAGCTAAATCCAACAATGGCTGATTATAAATAGTAAATCCAAGAATCCAGTAGTTTCTTTATGAGAAAGGCATGAGCTAGGAAGCAAGGAGCAGGAACTCCCTCCTTCCATGTCCTTATATAGGCTTCCAGCAGAAGGTATGACCCAGATTAAAAGTATTTCTTCCCATCTCAAAATCTGTATTTGAAGTGGATTTTTCCATTTTCAAATTAAGCAAAAACAAAATTCCTCAATGGTGTGCTTTCCATTTTTGGATTTTAGTTAATTCCAGGTGTGGACAGGTTGACAACCAAGAATTTCTATCATATTTGTACCTTTAATTTTGTGTTCAATTATGCTAGCATTTATCATTTGTATTAGATTTTACCACGAGTCTATTTTAGAATTGGATTTAGATTATTATTCAATATGTTTTGATCTTATCATCATTTCCTTACATTTAAAAGCTGTTTTAGTTCCTGAGTTATTTTTTTGCTTCTTCAAATGGTTTCCTGATTTTTATAATTTTGTTCATATTCAAGGTTTACATTTTTTTTAACCTTAAACTTTCAGCTTCATCTCAAGTGCTTCAATGCAGAGTTTCAAAGAGTTCAAATTACTTTATATTTTGCACTGTGACCTGTTCTCTGTCCTGATGATTTATTAGTGGATTTCCCAGTTTTCAGGCCCATTTAATTTTGATCATAGGCTCCTTGTTTCATTTATTTTTTTCCATTTAAAGTCAGATCAAAGCATGGAAAACTTGGGATGGAAAGATTGCTCAGTAGCTAAGAGCACTAGCTAATCTTGAAAAGAACCCAAATTCAGTTCCCTATAGCCACATGGTGGATCACATCCATCTATAATTCCAGTTCCAGGGGTTCCTGTGTCCTCTTTGGGTTTTTCTAAGCACTAGATATACATGCACTGAAATTATATACACATAGGCAACACACTAATACACATCAAAATAAATCTTCAAAAAATCCCACCCAAAATTCATGCTGAGAGATTTTAAGTTTTATATAATGGACAGTGTAGTGTCCTTCATCAGGCACAAATGTGTTCAACTGAATACTTTGCATGGTTTCAGGGACAAGAAAGAAACATATTTTATTTTTATTTAAGACTAATATTTCACAGTAGCAGAAAAAAAGCATAGTGTGTAGGAGAGTCCTTTAAGAAATGTTGTCCATGTTATTCACAGTCAACTATTTCCACTTTGTCTGCAAAAGTTTTGTTTAAGCTATCCAACATCATCTTTGACATGTGCATGTCTGTTTCTATTATAGATTACTAATTACTGTCCTGTCCATGCATACGTTTCTACTTCCAAGGTCTTAAAATCATGTGCTAGTTTGAATGTGTAATGTCCCCTAGAGTTTCTGACATTTGAATACTTGTCCCCTATTGGTGCTTTTGGAGAGGTTTAGCATGTGTGGCCTCACTGGGACAGGCTTTGATTCTTCAAAGATTGTGTCACTCCCGGTTTGTCCTTGCTACTTCTTTCGTGTGGTTTAAAATGTGTGCTCTCAGTTTGCTGCTTCAATCACCCTATCTACCTGCTGCCACTTCCTCACCACGATGGGAATGAACTCTTTTTCTCCTGGAACCACAAGACACATAACAGTTTCTTCTGTAAGTTACCATGGTCATGGATTGGCCATGGATTTCTTATCATAGCCACAGAAATATATCTAATGCAATTTGTATTACCTTAATCAAAATACATAGTCTTTATTACAAAACAAAAAAATAAATAAAATAATAATCTATACTTTTTAAATGCCTTGCATTTCTTTAGTGGCCTACGAACTGCTTAGTTTAATTTTCATAGTAGATTAAAATATACTTAAAGATAGAACTCTATTATGTGCCTGTTAGGATAAAATGACCCTAATATATAATGGTGTTAAAAGTTTTACATTTTGAAAGTTTAAACATGATGGGCAGATAGCAAAGTACTATACCAGGCCTTCGCTGAATGCCTGCAGTTTCTTCTACAGCACAGCTCCTGTAGTGGCAATTCCCTTCCTCAAATTTCTTTTCTTATATTTTACTAAACCATAAAAATAATCTATAAAATAATTCTAAGTAAAGATGTACGAAACAACAAAAGAATCTATAATTCACGTCTATGTTTTCGTTTGGACTTTATTCCACTCCCAAATGCTTCTTGTACTAGGAAAAATAAATATGAGTAGCTATAAACCTGTTATGCCAAAAGGCTGCATTTACAACAATAGTAATGTCTTATAGTCATACAGGTTCATTACTAGAAATATTGGATGAGAAGTCACAGTAAAACTGCCACAGGAATCTTAATACCACTCTGACAAGTTTAGGAGTGAAAGGCATTGGAATTCTAGGAAAGTCAGGATATTTTTTAAATAAAATAATGAACATGCAGAGCCTTGAATTCTCATCATGTTCTGGGTATAAAACATGGCAATTTCTCTTTTATGTAAATGGTAGAGCAAAACAAATGTTGATACACTTTAGCAAGTTTGCTTCCTTCACAGCCAAAGTGCAGTAAAAGAGACATGAGTTGATTTTCTCCATAACATTTCCTAAGTGGGGCTTTGCTGGGTTTAACTCTTTCTTTTTGAACCAGAGTATAGGAAGCAATGTAAACTCATGGCACGCATGTCAGAAGACATTTTGGCATATATTTTAGTCTTTTGAATCATCAAGTTCAAGAAAATACAGCTAGACAGGAGTTTTTCTTGGAGCATAGTCATTTTCTTTGTTGATTTTTCCTTACATTTCTAACGAGTGTCACCTCCTGCCTTCCTCTGCACATGAATGTTTGTGAAAGCGTTTATCTAATTAGTCTTCATTCATAAAGAGGAAGATCAAATACTCTCATTGCACTTTGTGATTTCTCTATGCTTTATACTTTGTGACACTACCTTTTTTTCATTTTACAATTTAATATTCTGTTTCTCTCATATTGGACATCTAGTGTGCTTACTCTATGAAACTATATTAGGCATATGCTCCTGATTATGGCCATGCCTTAGACTTGTATTTGTTTTTGTTTAGGTTTTTTTAATACTTCCCTTGTCTTTTTCTGGTGGGTATAAGCAGAGGTAATGCTCTGTCCCTGGGTGGATCTAGTTGTGCTATATCTATTAGGAAAGTTAAGGTGTTAAAATCCAGTTTCATGCTTGTATGTTCCAACGGCCACAGAAATCTGTAATTCACTTATGAATTAAGCTCTGAATGGCTTTGGGTGTTTAGTGTTAACACTGTGGGAGGGCCTTCTCAGAGTTGTCAGAGTGTCTATCATTGTTCTTCCTGAACTCCTTGAGAATGAAGTCACTGGGATGGGCCTGTTTTTGAGTTTGCATGTACACTCATATAAAGTTTGTTCCCAATGCAAATAAGTGTTCAGAACTCTTTACAACATGGTTAGACAACTGTGAAACAAGTACAATTAAAGGTATTATAGAAAGGATATTGAAGGCTTTCTAGAGCCATGCCCTAATAATTCTCTGACCTAGGCAATATTTAAGTCAAAAAATTTTGCTCAGGAGCTGGTGAGATGGCTCAGTAAGTAAGCCACCTGCAGCCAAGACTGACATGACAACCTGAGTTTGATCCCCAGAACCTGTACGACAGAAGGATGGAATCTACTCTCTGACTTCTGCATACTATGCACAGAATCACTCAAGCCTACACAAATAACTGTCAAAATATTAAATAAAACTATTTAGCCAGATTGATTTTTTCTTTCAGCTTAGACATAGATTAATCCAGGCAACAGTGTGAGATATACAATTTCCTGGTAGGCCAATAGAAACTTGGAGCTTTTTTCAGCATCATATACATACTTTGGCTAAGATAAACAAATCTACTGGTTTAAAAGCCTTGTAACCTAAGAATTGATGGTTATATTATCTACTGTACAGGCTCAAATAAGAAACACATTTTTGACAGTTACCTTGAGCTTTCTAATGAAAATTGATAGGTTTATTATACTCAGGAATGATTGATGAGATAAAAATCACTTATTTATTACAGAAAAATTTATCCCTTAAGACTAATTATAAAATGATAAAGTCTGTCAAAGGTGTTAGAAATCAAATATAAGAGATGCATTTAAATGTAAAGGAATGGTGGACCTCTTGTTTCTGGATATCGATACAAATAGTTGCTGCTGTGTATTGCAACATCTTTGTCTCTCTCCTGGAGAGCCAAGAGATTCCTGTACTTACATTCTAAGTCAAACATCACCACTCTGGAGTTTAGTGGAAAATGCCACTGTTTCACTTGGTGAATTGGCTATACTGACAATAATGTTCAAGGTAAAATTGTAATTATAAAGCTGAAACTCTGAGTCTTCTGTGACACTAAATACATGTTGTTCCTGAAATAATAGGGAACTAGTGAATCTCCTTCAATAATAACTATGAAGCCATAGAAGTCATGTTGGTGTAGTATATACATTATTATTATATAAAGGAAAGAAATTACAATGTTATATTAATTTTATTTCCTGTTGTTATGATAAAGCACATTTGCAAAAGTAACTCTAGTGCATATGGGTTTATTTGACTCACAACTCCATGTGACAGTTCATAGTTCTTGGGAAGTGAAGACAGCAGCAACTAGAAGAAGGTAGACACATTGTACCTGCTGTCAAGAGCAGAGAGAGTAATGAAATAACACGTATTTGCCCAGATCCTTCTCTCTCTTCTCACTGTCCCATTCTTTCAACCCAAGACTTAGTTGATGAAAATTTCTCCTTATATTAACCCAATTAAACAATACCTCAGAACCATGCATGCAAGCAAGAATAACCTATATAACTATGCACTGAGATTATCTTGCAAGTGATTCCAGAGTCTGTATGTTGACAGTCAGCACCAACAATAATACATGATTATCTTACTATTCTTAGTAAAACACCATTTTTGTGATAAAAGTGCTAAGCAATCTAGGGTCATAATAAAATGAGCTGATCCTGATAAAGAATATTGATGAATAATTCACAATTTACATCATATTTGCTGGAGGATGACAAATATTTTCTCTCTATTATCAGAAATAGGATCATATCTCATAAGGGACTCGTATTCGAAATTCATTGAAACAGTTTGACTCAACAATCAATGTAAAGACCAACTATAAAATGTCAATGGTTTGAAATGATATTTTTTTCTGGATCACATATACAATGGCTAAAAAATGACATATTGCTTAACACAGTTACCAGAGAAACACAAATTAAATTTGTAGTAAAATAATATTGTATTGTCTTTTGTGACTGTCTTCTTGCATTTTGTGTAATGTTTTCAAAGTTTACCTGTATCATGTATCATAACTTCAAATTTCAATGTATTTAAAAGAGTGTTCTACTATGTGTATGTTCAACAGTCAGATAGTGGGCATTTAGATCATTTACATGTGCTTCCATAGATAAAGCTGTCATGAACATGCTTTATAGATTTTTCTATGTACTTGTTAATTTGTCTTGTATATATTTCTAAGAACAGAATTAATGAGTCTGCCTAACATTTGGTGAAATTGTGAAACTGTCTACAAAATCTTTACATCATTTTATATTCTCATCAACAACATCTGAGAGTATCCAAATTATCAGTATCTTTGCCAATTTGTGTTTGTCTTTTGATTTTTAACACCCTAGTAGGTATATGCCTTATGTTTCTAGTAGCATTATTTTGTCAGAATATCTATTTGTGATGCGGATATAAGGATTCCAATTTCCCTTTAGGTATTGTTTCTATGACATAGCATATACTATTCCCTGCCCTTAACCTATCTGAGTCTTCATTTTTTTCTTCTCTTTTTACTCCTTCTCTTCCTCTTTCTCTTCCTCTCCCACCTCTTATACATATCATTTGTGCTTGTCAATTCTGGCAGTCTCTATCATTAATGCTTGTGTTCACATTCTACCCAGTGACATTGGGAATCCAGCCCAGTGCTTTGGGCATGCTAGGCAAGCACTCTAATACTGAACTATACTCTGAGCCCTTTAGTATTATTTCCTTTTGAGTTAAGTTCCCTTTATTTAACTGATCTTTAACTTAATGACATTTATTAAATTATTAATATATGTATACTTAATATATGAATTAATAGTATGTAATCAGAGAGTTTTGCATCATCTTTTCTTCAAATTTACATTAGTTTAATTCCCTTCAACCATTCTTTGGGCCATTCAGTAGGTAATTACTTGCAGATCCTCCCACGCATCAATTTTTTTTCTCTCTTCTCCTGAGATCATATAATTTTAATGACATGCCATCAAATTCATTATTATATTTTTGTACAACTCATTCTACTATTGACTGTCACTAGTGATTCAGTTACTATATATCCCATAAACATGTATAAAACTGATATTTGATAAGGCATCATTGTCACATTTTCTTTTTATTGTTTATTATTAGTTTTCTCATTAAAATATTTATAATAGCTTATTTAAAATCTTTGTCAGATAAGCATGGTGGAGCACACTATGTAACTAAGTTACTGAATAGGCTAGAAGTGAGAAAATTGTGAGTTCAAGGCCAACCTGGGGAACACAGTGAGCCCCTGTCTCAAATGCATGCAAGTAAATAAATAAGGCTTTCCCTTTCATTAGCTGCATAGTTCATTTTCAGTGCTCATGTTCTTCACAAACATCAGCTGAAAGCATTAGAACACAAGCAAAATCAACAATCACAAAGATGACAAGGCAGAGGCAAGCATGACTCAGTCTAACCAGTACTTTACCAAATTTGTTATGTTTGAATAGTGAGATACTCAAGGGAGAAAAGAAGTACTAAGTAGTTCTTTAAAGCTTTGAACCACACTCAGAATACAGCATCATTTTAACAGAAGCAGTAGCCAGGCATGTCTCATTTGGATATGTTCAAAGATATTGACACCAATGTTGAATCATATTCTCACTCCTCTTGAGAAAATAGGGAAGTCACCTCTGTATTTTGACTGTGTTCAGCCTAGTCACCACAGAACAGAATGCTTCCATCACCAAAGTCAGGCTCCTCTATGCAGAACCAGCTATCTCTAGACCATTGCCAGGCAAAGAATGGCCCGTGTGGATACTCTTTCCTCCATCTGTATCTCCATTTCGTCTTCCATACTTTTGTTGCTGTTGAAAATGACATATTTTATATTTCATGGTTTAGATATTAAATGTCTCCCAATAACTCATGTGTTGGGTCTTGTTGCCCAAACCGCACAGTGTTCCAAAGGTAAGTCCTTTGGGAGATGGTTAGATGGCAAAGGTTTTTATTTCATGAATGTGTTAACCAGTTTATGGGATCACAGATTAATTGGCCATTGGGCTACAGTGGAAATTTTAGAAAATGTAGCTTACTTGAAGGATATAGATAGTTCAGAGGATGTTTTTGAATGGTTTGTTTTGCCCACAGTACAGCCTGTCTGTCTGCCTGCCCCCCCCTCACTTTTCTCTCCTTTTCCCTTTTCTCTTGCTGGATTTTGGCTATTTTACCACTAAGATAGAGAGGGATGAGCCAGGTGGTGGTGGTGCACACCTTTAATCCCAGCACTCAGGAGGCAGACGCAGGTAGATCTCTGAGAGTTAGAGGCCAGCCTGGTCTACAGAGCAAGTTCCAGTACAGTCAGAGTTACAACAGAGAAACCCTGTCCCCAATGACCCCTTTCAAAAAAAATAAAGAAAAGAAAAGAGATAGAGAGAGATGGATATACTTCACCAATCTTATTTCATTGAGTTTCAGTAATGTCATCAGGACTGATTATTTGCTGTGTGCAAGTTTTGTTAACTGTCACAGCACTAACATGCTTGATTTAAATGTTTTGCCTACATTTAAATTTGCTGCTTTGGAATAAAAACACCTCTGCTGAGGGCATCACTACAAATTCCTGGTGAATTATCCCCCAGAAGAGACATCTTTCAGGAGTACTGTGACTTTTACTTCAAGGACTCTAGATTATATCATGATAATTAAGATCTAGTGTCACTTCAGCTGACATTCTTCCAGAAGTTTCCTATGGTTAGAAATCAGAAAGATCACAAGTCCTATTTGTCATCTGTGCACCTTGCCTCCTAAAAAGTATATTTTATATAGATAATCTATCAGAAAAATTAGCATCTACATTAACTTAAACTACTTGAATTGTATAATTTACATGAAAATGTCATTTTTTCCTACTAATTGATGAAGTTAGAAAAGTTAGAGACTAAAACTATTCTTCAATAAGGTTTATTTTTTTGTACTACTGTAAATCCAGGCATTATGAAAAAAATCAGACTAATGGTTAGCTGGTTAAGATATGAAATGAGTGATTGAAAATAAATACCCACTAAGGACAGTTTTATTGAATTAGTTTTCTTTTGTCTGCTTCTTAGAAAACATCATATAGTGAAAGTCAATGATAATACTGATGTACAATCCTTCCTTATGTTGAGAACATACAGTATTCTTATAAATGTGTTTCTATTTCTGTGCTTAAATTTAAACATGATTCAATAAAAAATTCACGAGCTAACTGGAGAGAGGCTAGTAAAGATTTAGAGTGAAATGATTGAAACACCTTGAGAATTGACTTACATGGCGAGATGAAAAGTGTTCAATACATAGGCTCTGTCATAAAATAAGGAGCAAGATGAAGTCTTTCATACCCTAATGTTAGACATAAATGAAAAGTGCCTCAAATGTGTCAAACAGTATAGTAAAAAAAAGATGGAAACAAATTAAAAACATTTTGAAGTGTGAGAAAATCTCAGGTTACTTCCCATCACTATATTTAACTATACTCAGTGGTAAGACACAACTATTCAACAATTGTGTCAAAAACAAGCGTGATTCCAATAGTAAAGCAAATAACCACAGAGAGATCCAGACTCTTCACCAGAAGTCTTATCCCCTGAGCCAACTCTCCAGTACCTCATTCTTTTTTAAAATTTGCTTTGGTCACTTACATTTTTTTAGCCATACTTTTTCATATATTTACTTAGATTTTATTATTAGTTAGAATACAAAGTGGTGGGTTCCATTATGGTATTTTTATAGAGCTTCTTCTAATTGCCCCCCCCCCCCCCCCAGGTCTGCTCTCCCTTTGCTGTCTCATCCCCCTGCACTCCGATATCTCACACTTCTGATTTCATGTCACACATATTTCAATTTTCTTTTGTTTTTAATTTCACTTCATAGTTAAGATCTCTTTTTTCCATCTCATGGCCCCTTTCTAGTTTCATGACTTATTCCCAATAAATATTTAAATATAAACATATTCATGTTTTCTTAAAGTAAAATAGGTGCAAATTAAAATCTAGGTCTGAACCCGAGAGAAAACATGCAGTATTTTTCCTCTGGAGTCTGGCTTATTTTGCTTAGCAATAATGATTTCTAATCATGTTTATTCTCTTGTGAGAATTATGATTTTGTCTTTGTTTATAGTTGAATAAAATTACATTGCATATATGTATCATATTTTTAATCCTTCTCTATGTTGATAGATAGACTGGCTCCACTTCCATGTGAACAGTATAGCAATAAAAATGATATGCAAATATCTCCATATTAGAATTCTCCCTCCCACAGCAACTTCTAAGATAAGAGACAGTGCTTTGTGAGTCTCTCCTCTACCTATGCTGTGTTTTAGCTGCTGTGATCTTCTGTAGATTTTGTGAATGTAGTCACAGGCTATGTGATGTCATGTTTGCAATAGGACTGTAACGCCTATCGAGCACTCTGCAGACACACACTACATATAGCTCTTGCAGTCCTTCTGTTACCTCTTCTGTGGCTTGAGCCTTGAAGGTGTCAGGTGTGATCTAATGTCCCATTAGAAGCCCTTAAGGACTTCTTATTCCTCTGCATGTTGACCTGTGTTGGTCTCCATCTTACTTGGCATCTACTACAAAAAGAACCTTCTCTGATGAGAACTGAGAGATTTTCTAACCCATAGGTGCAAAAATAAGAATCCAGGGAACAGATGATCACTCTGTCCAACTAGCAAAATGACAACACTAGATGATGTCTTTTGAACAACTGACTTTAGGAAGTAGGAAAAAAATAAATATTGCTATTTAAATTAGAAAGATGTGAGTTGTTGTTGTTTGTGGAAGGGCCATTTCTTTCAGAATTTCCTGATCTGAAGCCTTCTGCAGGCCATTCACAGCTCTGACTCCGGTATTTTGTAAATCTTCCTTCGTCCTTCCTTCCCTCCTCCCCTCTTTCTCCTTTGTGTGTGTGTGTGTGTGTGTGTGTGTGTGTGTGTGTGTGTGTGTGTGTGTGTGTGTAGAGGTGGTGTGAAAGGCCAACCTGTCTATATTTCCGCAGCCACTTGGTAATCTCTTTCCTACCACACCCTTTCACAATGAATGCTTTAAGCACTGAGCTATTTCTCCACCCCTGGAATGTAACTTTTCACTATTATTTTGCACTATTAGAAATTTCTATCACAGCAATATATTATTTCTATATATGTAAAAACTGCTTAAGAAATGCTGTCTTAAAACCTTTCTGATAATTTCTCTTCATTTATGCATGTCTGTTTCCAACTTCCTCAAGAATGAGCTTTCTTATCAAGGTGTGGAATCTGTTTCTTCACTATTAGGGTTTACATTTACGCTGTGAGTTTCTTTGACCTGTGAAATGCTGGAGAAGTGATGATGAGCCATTCTGAGCCTAGTTACACCTGAAGAGAGCTAGCATGGTCTGACACTTTCATTCTCTCAACAACGGGTATGTGAGTGAATCAAGATGAGAACAGCGTCCTTCAAATTGCTGACTTGAGGAATAAGATGCAAACAAATCATTGTTCTTTGACTCTAGAAAATATGTCAGAGTAACAGAATAATAAAAATAATGAGTACATACACGAGAGTTAAAAAAATAACCTTCCATTTGAGACTTTTCCTTCTCACAACTAATTGACTTAATTTGATTAGTTGGGTGTCTGTGGTTAATAAATCTGTTTCATCTGTTGGCATAAATATAAGCCACGTACATCATCTCACTGTTTCAACATCTCCATGTGTTTGCTAGATTATTTGCTTGAAAAGATAAGATATCTGTGCTCTCCTAATTCAAATTTATAGTAAATCAAACATAACTAAACAAAAGTGGCCACCATTACTCCCTTCAAAGTTGTCAATTTGATTATGCTACTTTGATTTTCCACTAAGTAAACTGTAGTCAATTAAGATGACAGTTTGAGCAGATGGGCTTTGAGATAGCAACATGGCAGTTTACTGTGTAAAAGCTGAAGTAAAATAATGCAAAGTGCTTTATGGAGAAACAACCTTAAAGAAATCATTTCGGGGCCTAGAATCCTAAAACTTTTATTTATTACATTAGTATTCAGTTGAATTCAAAGTTCAACCTCTTAGGAAATTCTGTTGCTTTGGGGAATTTTTGGCACCAAAAAGAATAGACATTCTTTTCATGAAACAGATGTTGCATTAATAAAAACTGTCTTCATTTTCTAGATTTCTGAGCACATTTGTTATACTGTTTATATACAACATGGCATTTGACCTAATTCTAGTTTGCGGAAACTAATTGGAGTCTAGGTACACCATTACTCATACTTATCTAATTGTATCAAATGAAGTGTAACCTTGGATTAGAAATGACACACTTAGGACTGTACTGTGCCTTCTGTTGTATTTAAACACATAAAATAGGACCAGTTCTTGATGACTTCTAGTTGCTCATATTTCTTCATAAAATACACATTTGATGCCATTATCTTTCAAAAATCTCAGGAAAGTGTCTAACTGTACACATTCATGGCTATACTCATTACATGTTAAGAGTTAAAATTGTGTGCATCTTTCAGTATTTGGACTGCATCAATACTCAAGTCATTTTGATGTATTTCTTTTGGAACTTCAATTTGTGTGCAAGTAAACTATTGGATATTTAAAGATACTTTTTAAATGGAGTGATTTCATAGTCTGGTTGCTATTTCTGTCAGAAAAATGTTCTACAAGATAGCAGATGTGAATTAAATTCTCCAAGGGAAATCAGTGCTGTTTCTTGGTTTGTCACAGAATAAAATGCCAAAGGAAAGAAATGATAAGAAAACAAATTGCCCAAGATGATATATTTGACATGACGGAAGTTTGAGCTTTATCTACACAAACAGATTAGATCAATTTGGAGCTTAAAATTCTGATTTAATTTGTCCTCCCTTCTATGTCTGGGCCAGACTGATGATAATTCTAATCCTCAATGTCCTACAGAATGGATGATACAAAGCTTCTCTTTTGTACTTTGTCTCCAAGTAATGATCAATAATTTTCCTTTAGTTGCTTTCTGACTTTCAAAACAGAATCTATCAACTTGGTTTCCTGCTGCATTTTATTCCCCATTTTGAAAAAGAAAATGAAAGAAAAAAGTCTTTAGCCAATGAAACATTACTACTGCTTATGTCAAAAGACTCTTTGTCTATCCAAATTAGTTTATATTTTTTAATAAATTGATGTCCCATAGTTCATCTGAAGAACAGTTCAAAAATCATTTTTTAAAATAACAGCAATAATGATACTATATACAAGTAAGCAGGATATCTTGAAGACTCTAAGTTTGCATTAATAAAAATTAAACATTAGATGAAAATAATTATTTCCAATAATAGAGTTCAACTGATAGCTTGTTATTTAAATTAGTTGATTGTTAGATAAATATGATAAATAATTTTATACATTCTGTTTATAGCTTAAAGCAGAAAGGACTATTTCATGCACCAAGAATTATTTCTAGAATTTCATTAGATAACACCAAGTCTCTTTACAATTTATTGACATATATGAAGTAATTCTTGTTCTTATGATAGGTAACATACTTCATTCAAATTCTCCTAGTTTATATCTTAAAGCTACAGACCAATGTATTGCTTATGAGAAGGAAGCTTAATAGTAATAAATTTTATCTAATTCTTGAATATATTTTGAGTAAGAATTGTTTGTTCTAAATGCAACTTCAAATATACTTTTCTTCATGATGTCAATATAAGGATATAGGACTTGGGAAATTACAAAGTCTATACAGGGTAAATCTAAGTTTATATAGATAATTTCACATCTTTTAACGTAAAGTTAGTTATTTTCATAGCATTTCTATTTATAACAACAGCAAACAACAACAAAACAAAGAAAAATGAGACGTCTGTTTTTTATGAATAATTTTTGTCTGTTTACATTTCTTTGTAGTGCTAGAATTGAATCCAGGGCCTTGTTTCTTCCAAGATAACGTACTGGCCCTAAGATACTTCCCTAGCCTCTAGGATATCTGATAGCATAATCAATCCCTAGTATCCTTAGGGATTGTCCTGAGTCCACAGGGATACCAAAACCCTCAGTGAAACCTAAGACTTTATGTGAAGCTGTATGATATGAGATGGCCATACACACATACTACGTATTATTCTGTATACTTAATATGATCACTAGATCAAGTGTCACACTCAGCACATTCCAAACAGCTGAAATGTTATATTTTACAGTAATAATATCAAGATTATTTATGTCTTTAATACAGATAAATATTGTTTTCAAATATTTGGTAAATGTATGGATACAGTAACCACAGGCATGTTTAATCTGAATAAATTGTTAATTTAATAACCAAGTATAAAAATTAAAGTACATAAACTACTCTACATTTTTATGCCTTTAAATTAGTTTCTATCTTTCTGGAAGCATCGGATAAAATGTATATTGCTAATTTTCTTTTATTTTAATTTATTTAGAGTTTTTTCTATATTTTTGACATTGGTATTTAAGATTATTCTATTATGTTGTGCTTTGTTATATTATGCTATGATGTTATGCTGTATTTTTTTATGCAAGGTTCACTATGTATCCTAGATAACTTCAAATGAACAATTCTCCAGCCTTATCTCCCAAGCACTGAACTGAGATTACTGGCATGTTCCACTATGTATAGTTAAGATTATTTATTTATTTATCTATTTTCTAGTATAATGCACCCCCAATATTCCAGCTCTTCCCATCTCTCATCTTCTTCAGATCCACCCTCCCTACCTCTCCATCCCCATCTCCAAAGGAAAGAACAGCCTTCCCAGGTTTACTGTTCAAACAGGGCAAAACAAGATGAAGCATGGCAAGGTACTAATCCCTACATCAAGGGTGGACTAGGCAATCCAGCAGGATGAAAAGGGTCCTAAGGGCAGGCAAAAGGGTCAGAGACAGCCCCTGCCCACCCCAGCAACACACACACTCCAGGAATATCTGTAGGAGTTCTGCAAGAACACCAAATCAGACAATCAAAAGAGCTATTTGGAGGACCCTGTAGATTCCATGTCTACAGCTTCAGGCTCTGTGAGCCCCTAAGAGTGCTGGTCAGTGGACTCTACTGGGCTTGTTCTCCTGGGGTCCGCAAGCCCTCTGGTCCACACCTCCTCCTCTTCCATGTGGTACCCCAAGCTCTGCACAATGTTTGCCCTGTGGCCTCTGTATCTTCTCCCATCAGCTGCCAGAGGAAGCTATTCTGATAAAGATTGTTCTAGGCACAAATCTTTGAGCAGAGCAGGATAGCATTAGAAATCATCTCCTGTGTATCCCCAGACTCTAGTTCCTGGCCTGCCCTACAATATCAGGCATGTGTTCCCTCTTTTGGCATGGCGTTCTTTACTTTTGTTGTCCAAATGGATCCATGTTTGTATTTCTGGGTCTGGATTACCTCACTCAGGATGATTTTTTTCTAGTTTCATCCATTTGTGTGCAAATTTCATGATGCCATTTTTTTTAAATAGCTGAGTTATACTCCATTTTGTAAGTGTACTACAATTTCTTTATCCATTCTTGGTTGAGGGTCACCTAGGTTGTTTCGAATTCCTAGCTATTATGAACAGAGCTGCTGTGAAAATAGTTCAGCAAGTGTCCTTATAGTAGGATGAAATTTTCTTTGGTTATATGACCAGGAGTGACAGACATAGGTCTTGAAGCAGGTCAATTTCCTATTTCACAAGGAATTGCCATAATAATTTCCATAGTGGCTGTACAAGTTTGCACTCCCATCAGCAATGAAGGAGTGTTCCCCTTGCACTACATCTTCAGCAGCAAGAGCTGTCACTTGTGTTATTAGTCATTCGATCTTAGTTATTCTGACAGGTGTAAGATGGAATCTCAAGAGTAGTTTTGATTTGTATTTCCTGCATGGCTAAGGATGTCAAACATTTTTTTTAAGTGATTCTCAGCCATTTGGTATTCCTCTTTTTAGAATTCTTTGTTTAGATATGTACCCCATTTTTAACTGGTTATTTGGTTTGTTGATGTCTAATTTCTTGAGTTCTTTTTATATTTTTGATATTAGCCCTGTATTGGAAGTGGAGATGCTGAAAATCTTTTCCCATTCTGTAGACTGCTGCTTTATCTTACTGACAGTGTCCATTGCCTTACAAAAGCTTTTCAGTTTCATAAGGTCCCCTTTATTAATTGTTGATCTTAGTGCCTAAGGTATTGGTGTTCTTTTCAGGAAGTTGTGTTTAAAGCTATTTCTCACTTTCTCTTCTATTAGGCTCAGTGTATCTGGTTTTATATTGAGGTCTTTGATCTACATGGACCTGAATTTTTGTGATAAATATGGATCTATTTGCATTCTTCTACATTCAGACATCCAATTAGACCAGCATCATTTGTTAAAGATACTTTCTTTGTTCTATTATATATTTCTGGCTTCTTTATCAAAGATCAAATGTCCATAAGTGTAGATTCACTTCTGGATCTTTGATTCAGTTCTATTGATCCACATATCTATTTTTATACCAATACTATGCAGTTTTTATTCCTATAGTTATGTAGTATAGCTTGAGATCAGTCATGGAGATACCACTGGAAGTTCTTTTATTTTTCAGGATTATTTTACCTTTCCTATTTTTTCTTCCCATATTAAGTTTAGTATTGTTCTTTCAATGTCTGTAAAAAATTGTATTGGGATTTTGATAGGAATTGTGTTAATCTGTAGATTGCTTTTGGTAAGGTGGCCATTCCAGAAGCATGGGAGAGTTTTCCATCTTCAGAGATCTTCAATTTCTTTCTTCAAAGACTTAAAGTTTTTTTTTTATGTAAATTTCTCACTTGCTTAGTTAGAGTAACCTCAAGATATTTTATGTTACTGTGACTATTGTGATGGGTGTTGTTTCACTGATTTCTTTCTAAGTCATCTGTATATAGGAGGATTACTGACTTTTTGTAGTTAATCTTATAGCCAGCCACTTTGCTGTAGTTGTTTATCAGCTATAAGCTCCCTGGTAGAATTTTTTTGGTTGCTTATATAGACTATATTATCTGCAAATAAGGATACTTTGACTTTTCAGAAGATTCTTAATTTAAAAATTTAAGGGCATTTATTTTCATTGGTACATGTGACTCATGCATATAGAATTATTATGTATTTTCATTAGAATAGGAAAAATCTGACATTAAATATCATAGTTGTATTTATATGAGCAAGATGAAAATGGCAACAGAAACTCTAACAAGATGTGTCATTAGCTCCTTTGCAATCTATGGTGACTGGAATATGGCAATTTTAAACACAACTGTTAGTACTAATTTTCACTGAACACAAAGAATTTTGAT
This sequence comes from Cricetomys ansorgei, assembly GCA_026225945.1. NCBI lineage: Eukaryota > Metazoa > Chordata > Mammalia > Rodentia > Nesomyidae > Cricetomys > Cricetomys ansorgei. The sequence goes on from JAMJFZ010000242.1 coordinate 9,500,646, forward strand.
AGCAAGAAAAGAACAGAAAACAAAAAGTTCTCTTTTTCCACTGCATGAAGTACCATCTGGAAAGACTAATACTGACATTAGAGAACTCTAAGAGTAAAGCTCAAGAGAAGGCTTCTGTTGTTGCTGTTGCTGTCATCCTCTCAATGTACATTGGTGAAACCATTTCACAATGGTGATTTTGGGAGATTGACATTGTCAATTCTTATAAAAGAAGGTGGCACTGGTTTTAATAGATACAAAATGCTCTTTGTGATGATATGTATTAGTTTGATAAGACTGGAATAACAAAACAATGCAGATTATGTATCTTATACAACAGTAATTTATCTCTTTCATCATTAGAATCCATAAAGTTTCTGAAGTAAAGATGTTGGAAGGTCCTTTGAAGCCTCCATTTTTTGTTTGTAAATGGCCACTTCTCTCTATCTGCACATGGTTTATTTATGTGCTCACCAGCCTATGTCCTAATTCCCCTTTCTAAAGACACATTTTAATTAATTATCTTTTAAAAGATTCATCTCAAAGTGCAGCCACATGAAAAGTATTAAATGGGAGTATGAAATTTTAGCACATAAACTGTGAGGCAGACAAACAGCCCATCACAGTGACCTTTTGACCTTTCTGGAATGACTTTTGCACATCAGCCATTTTCTATTTGATGACATTTTATCCAGGCCATTACTAACTGTGATTTATATACCATTGGTTGTGATGCTGCCTTCCCCTTACTTAAAGTCAGATTGGGTCACCTTGCATCATCACTCTCGTGACTTCAGCTGACACTAAGGAGAGTATGTGCACATTATCTCTGCTGCTGCAGCTGCAGCTGATAGTCTCTAGCAGAAATTCAGAGTTCCAGTAATGTACTGCATAAGAAGAATGGCATCTATAGTAAGAGAAGATAAAAATTATTCACATACAGAGCTGAATAACAGTGTGAAACAATGAAAGAATTCTAACAGCTTTCCTGGTTCTGAAGGAGTTCTATCCTTGCCCTTGACACATAGTTGATTTTTTTTTTTTTTTAGGAACTAATAAATCTTTTTTCTTTATTTTATTTATTTTTGCTTCTTGTTTTGACTGTTAGTATGCAATATCTAGTAACTGTGAATAAATTGTAGAGGCATAAGCCTTCTGAAAGCTAGGGAAGGTTTATACTGCAGAGGTCTATGAAGGACCCGTGGAATGAAGGAATCACATTTAGAAGCCAGTGTGGTCCAGAAAAAATGTAGAAAGAATATTGAGAATGTTGATACATACCTTTAATCACAGTATTCAGAAAGCAATCATAGCAAACATCTTTAATCCCAGTATTCAGAAGCAGTGCTGGTCCATTCCTTTTATCCCTGAACAGAAACAGAGTGTAGAAGCAGATACAGAAAGCAGAGCTCAGAGTTAGTGTCACACAAGAAGTGATATCTGAGATGAATCAGTGAAGGACAGGCAAAGTGACTAATCAAAAAAGAGTTAACAGAGTGAGACAGAATGAGGACATGCCCAACTCTTATGGTAGGAAGGATGGCTCAGCAGACAGTATGAGATGAGCAGTCTGAAGCAGGCATACAGGGGAGAAGACATAGAGACGATGAAGCCGTGTGATTGAGGATAAGGCAGAGAGGCTGACTGTGACAATATGGAGCAGTGAGTTTAAAGCAGACAACTGGGGAAGAGACAGAGAGACACAGAGGTAGCTTGGCAGAAAAAGTCACTATCAGACAGGAAGAGAGTCAGTTTGAAGCTGAGCAGAGCAGTTCAGCCTGAGGCAGTCAGAGAAGTTGTGGGAGTCAGCCAGGGTCAACCAGAGTCAGAAGAGTTTGGTCAGAAACAGTAAGCTGGCTCAGAAACTCCATTTGAATCAGTCAGCTTTGAGAGGAATTTGAACTAGAACAGCAAATGAGTTGAACTAGAAGAGTCAGAGTTCAGAAGGAGCTAGTCAGAGTGGCTCAGTCAACAGTAACTCTCTCTACAGTAGATTAGATTGTATAGAGGTTTAAATGTTCTAGATTGTGCAGAGGCCGAGACTGAAGCCTTCCAGTTCTTTGCTTAAGAATAGATTGCATTGAGGCTCCCTCCAGGGCACCAGGACTAGGATTCGGGAATGAATTAGACAACGAATAAATAGCTTTGAACCTGAGTCTATCTATTGCTACATATGACATGAATCTATGGCTACAATAAATATTCAAACCATATAATTCAGTGGGTCTTAATCTTTTAAAAATATATTGTAAAGGTACATTACACCTAGGATAATCATTGAGAGCAGGTAATAGGTCAGAGCTAATGAAACTGGGGCTGTTGACATATGTCATAGGTTTGAACTCATGACTCCAAAATGTTTTGAATCCATAGATGCAATATCCGAAGAGCGAATATCCTATCTTGTATCAGGTAGTCATATGTATTTGTAGTTGTGTAGAACTGGAGCAAAAGGTATTTATCCACCATAGGCACAATACTGAAAATACTTAGTTATGAGTACAATGATTTGAAGGAATATAAGAACTTAACAAAACAACAAAATAAATTATTTTAAGAATATTATATTTCTCTCTTTAGTATCAATCTTGATGTTTTTCTTTAAATTTTCCACTGATAGCTAACAGATGAAGAAAGAGAAAGAATTGATTAATTAAGTCTATTTGTAGATGAGATTCAGTAAAACACATTACCTCTATGCATTGAACACTTGTATCTATATATCATATAGATAATCATAGACATCTGACATATATGTGTATATATATATACACATGCATATATATATACATATATATACATATATATATATATATATATATATATATATATAGAGAGAGAGAGAGAGAGAGAGAGAGAGGGAGAGGGAGAGGGAGAGAGAGGGAGAGAGGGAAAAAAGACAAAAGTCATATGGTTAACAAGAATTAACAGAAATCTTTAAATATTTACATATGCAATAATACCCATTTTGAAGTAACAGTAAGATGCAAATGACTACATTGCATTTAGAAATCTACTAATGAATATCGCAACAATTTTCAAATATTTATTGGTATAATTCACAATACAAGAACTAGAATATTTGGAAGACCTATCTTTTCTTATCCCTATGTATTTTTCCAAACATTAAAAGTGAAGGAAAGAAACAAACAATATGATCATTTTGAATGAATGAAAAATATTCATATTTACATAAGAATAATAAAACTTGTAAATAAAGGTATGCAAAAAATCCAATTTAAGAATAAAATACTTGGAAAAAATATCTTATTGAAAGTTTCAGAAAATGATACGGAATAAGCAAATAAAGCAAAAATAACATGTATGTATGTATGTATTGTAGAAGTTTACTTTTAGTTATGTTTAAAATGGCTGTATTGTACATTGTTGGGTTAAGGGCTGCCTAGGTCTTGGCATTTCATATTGTCTGCAGGTATTGGCTTTATGGAAAAGATGTTTGATTCTTCATGATCTGCACATGCTATCAACAGAACATCTGAGAGGCTTAGGTGTCAATAAAAACCCCTGAGGTGAGACACTCAGGGTTCCACTGTCTAGGATGGAGCTTTCCATGATAGTGTTCCCTCTGCTGAGGTTTGGCAGGGTTTGCACCTATGAAGATGCCTCTGTGTCTTGCTTGCTGAGTCACCACAGCAAACAAATGCTACATATATGTATGTATTATATATGTGTGTATGCATATATGTATGCATGTATTATGTATGTACCAACATTAGCATTGTTAGAATGTATGCCCAATGATACTCTTGTGACTGGAGGTTTTAACAGGTTCCTCCATCTCTTCTCTACTCTAATTATATGAACTACGGGGAATTTTTGGTATTGAAGCCTCACTCTTTCAAGCTTCTGTAGCTTGTGTGTAACTGCTTTTTTATCTCTTTTAAACTAGTGACTTTTAAATCCCCCTTTGCCCTCTCAGCACAAATTTATACCTTTTGCAAAATTTTCATTGACTCTTTTAGAGTTAGTAAAGTTATTCTATGTGACCTCTTTTCTGTATCATTCTGGAAATTGAATTGTAATTATATTTTTAATGTCAGTTCTTTCCCAACAGAATAGGTTCTCTCTGAGGGCAAGGGCAAAGCATTAATCATGCATTCCTGGAAAATAACATGGTGATTGGTGAATTATAAAACTTAAATGCAGTCTTTTAAAGATATAAATAAATCCATAAAAAAATCTGTTTTTTTACTGTAGCTTATTTTCTCCTCAAAATCTCAATATTGCTTCTTTCTAAAGTTACATGGATTATTTGATCTTCATATGTATAATATCAGCTTTATATGATGTAATATTTTTGTGGTATAAAAGGGTTAAATATTGACTGTTATGTGCTAATTGAAAGATTGCTATCATTATTCCCAAAGTCAATACTTATTTTCTTTATATAACATGTTCTCTTGTACATTACTTCAAATTAATTAACTTAGCACTTGTTAACTTGTTACCCAGTTATAAAGGCAGTAGAAATTATCCTTCAGGATACAATGTGCAGACAATACTATGTATTCAAAAACATACTTGACAAAGAATTTACAAATTCAACTTTGCAGAATATCCCATTTGTACTGATATATTGACTAAAATATTTAATGTATATCTAGAATAATCAATTTATAAAAGGCATTATACACTGTACATACTACAAATAATATGGCATGCTTTATACATTCTATATGTAAACAAATATTATGTATGACAAAATTAATTTATATCAAATTCTGGTTTGATTTTTGCATTGAACTCTCCTATGGTTTTCTCAAATTTTTGCATGTAAGCTTAACAGTTTCATTTTGATAGGTGGCATGTCTTAAGATCTTTATTCTTCTATGTTGAAAGTGAAAAAAAGAGAAAATTTTGATTATGAGTAAATATTCTTTATAGGTGAGAAAATAAAGCATGAGTGATCATATGAGGACTAATAGAAAAGTCTTGGCCATGTGCTCTATTTTTTTGGCTGTATGAGATTTTTATTGCATTTAATCATTTGATTAATGATTGATTAATTAATTAATTAATTTTAAGATAGAGCCACATTACGTGGCCCTGGCTGGCATGGAATTTGTTTTGTGATCCAGGCTGTACGTGATTCTGTGGCTTTTCTGCCTCAGGCAACTGCATACTGGGATGCCAGGTGCGTACTACTTTGCCTTGTTCCAAGTGTGCCTATTTCATGATAACACTGTGCTACAAGGTTATATCCTGGAAGCAGAGAAGATATTCTCCTTGCTTTTTCATGCCTGTCATTGGAGCCTAGAGTAGACAACCTCTACGGGCTGCACTAGTATCCTGCACCTGATATGAAGCTCTGTGTTCCCGTGTGCTAGCCTTCCTGCAATATTTATGCAAGAACAATCTTCAAGCAACAACAAAGAAATGTCTTTAAAAATGTACAATTTTCTTTACCTTTCCACCAAGGTGTGCAATTGGCAGATGGATTTCTTATTATATATGCACATCGCTTATACACTGAACTGTGTATTTCTTCTTTTATTTTGCACAAAATGATCACCTTTGCATTATTTATGTGGAATGAATGGAGAAAAGCAGTTACTTTCAGAAAAATATTTAAAAGTAAAAAATATAGATGACTAGATTAGTTTCTTGAAACCCAGAACTTTGGCTTGATTAATTTTGAAAATCTGAGAATTACAAACCCTATTTTGGTGTAAAGACAGGAGGAATGAGGATACTCAAAATCCTGGAATAAACTCTATTTTAGTAGTGTAAATCTGCTTCAGAAGCATGCAAATATACTTCATTGACTTAAAAAGAACAGCATAATTCTCTTTGATACCAAGCTAACACTCAAATCTAAAATTCTGAATAAAATTCTGGAATAAGGAACACAGTGTTCAGAAAAGTAAGATGTAATTATCACCATTTTATCATTTACCATTTGGGGACAATGTTACATATGTATGCCTATTGGGATATTGGTGGATGTATCTTTTTCATACTTTTAAGTATATATATATATATATATAAAGTCATAATAGTCACCAGAATTTATAAAGTGAGGTTGAATTTCTCGTAGCTATGTAAAAATCTTCAGTATTTAAATATTTATATTTTTTATTTAAGAATTTTATGACTGACATAATCTGAGTATTTCTAGATACAATTTAGATCAATAAGTTTTCATTTCTGAACATCGTATGTAATATACATAAATTAAGTTCAAACTTTTCATCACAGTGATACAAAAGTGTTCATTGACAACCTCCTTAGTTGGCATAATGGCTGTTTGATGCTAAGAGTTATAGTAGGTATCTCATACTTCATCTTAAAGGTTATATCATTCCAACTGAAAAACAAATAATCCATACATCAGAACAATATGCTGAAAGCAAAATGCAATTTTCAAAAACAGGGAGTTTTTCACCTTTACTTTGGTTCTGAAATAATTCCTAAGAGATCTATTCTTCTTCCCTGTTTTCATACTTTAGTATAAGGCTTATAATGAGTAAAAGCTGTTCTATCTTATGCCAGATTCAAGGTGGTTTGAAAATATATTAGTTTCTATGGATTTCATAAGGACTTTGCACCCAGAAGTCCTGACCAGCTAGGATTCCCAACTGTATAATGTCTTTATCTGAAGAAACTAAACTAAGGAAAGGAAGAAGTGGCTGCTTCTCTAGATATACTATTATCACTTCAAATCTACAAGAATAACAAAGAATCAGGCAAACATGATGTCACCAAAGGAAGCTAATAAGTATCTAATTCTGATGAGTGAGGACCATGAACTCTTTGATCAGAACTTAAGATAATGATTATAGACTATGACAGAATGCCAACACATGAACAAATCAAGAGCAAAACAATGATGAGGTTAGAGTCTCAAGAAGAAGCAGCTGACATAAAGAACCAAACAGAGTTTGGAACTGAAGAACACAGTGTCTGAACTTTAAATTCAACAAATAATTTCAACAACAGATTTGATCAAGTAGAAGAAAAATGAATCAGCAAACTTGAAGAAAAGTCAAATCCATTGAAACTATGAAAGAATCTGTCTTTTGTCTCATGGAGAGACTTGAAGAATTGTTCCAGGAAACATCACATTTTTCTTACTGGAAGGAAGTCTAAGAAGTTAGTTTCAATGCAGTGACCCAAAGGACATTGTTCCCATCTACATGAAATACCAGGTAACCACTTTCGTCATAGCTTTTCTTGAACTGTTTAGAAAAGTTAGGTACCAAGGCAGAAATGAATCTTTAAGTAAAAGAAAATAGGAGCTTTCAGAAAGACCTGAGATGCAATCTGTGATAGAGCAAGAAAATGATGAGCAGCAGTGCAGATAGATTACACATAAATTAAAATCATTTTTATCAAATTGGTAAAGCCTGAATTTAGGCTAGCGTGTGAATATAGAACACTTATCTAGAGTAGGTAAAAAGGGAATCCCATCCATATGAAGTCTGTGGATCTTAGTTCATGTTAAGCAAGAAGACTAGGGCACAGCTGGGTGCTAAAACAAGTAACCTATTGTCACAGACCTCAAGGGGAGCTGAAACAAGGGGAACAAACAAGGGGCTGAAACCTGGGGGAACCATTGCTTCAGAGGTCAGACAGATCTGACAGCTCCTTAGATTTCCCATGTCACAGGTGATGGCCCATTAGTGACAGCAGAACAGAAAGTGTCTTTTATTCCTGATAAGCTTCCTCTCTGGAGTTTTCCTGCAATCTCAGCAAGGGCCTGTTTTCTAGGGAGGTGGACTCAGCATTTCTGCTCCATCTCTGATTGCTGTGCATGTGCATGAGCTTTAATTTTTCACTAAAATGATAGCAAGTGTATGTAGACTAGATAATAAGAGACTTAGAAAATGTCTTGCACATAACACTGAGAGCACATAGTAGATGGTTAGTAATATTTACACTACTACTCAAAGATCCTTGGTAACATAGATTAGTTCATCTCTCAGCCCACATCAGCCATGCCACCTTTTTAATACAGAGATCCATAACTGGTAACCATGAAGAGTATAAGAGACTGAACTGTGCTCAGTCCTTAATGGGACATCTATATCACACCTTCTTTTCCTAGGCCTCAGGGATCAATGTGGAAGAAAGAGTGGAAAGATTGCACAAAGACATAGATAGTGAATGTCTTCAGAAAAACTGTTTTCCAGAAATGATAGGGCAGTTATACACATGAACTCTCAGCAACTGAGACTCCATGTAGAAGACCTGTATAAGATCAAGCCACTCCAAATTCCAGCAGTGGTAGGTGGAGGAGTCAGGAAGTCCCACCTCTAGCTGAGGAGCCATTGGCAACTGATTACTGCTGGGACAGCCTGTTTCCTTCAGGGATGGTGGCTCTGAGAGACTATCCATACTCTAATAGTTGGTTCTAAATCCATGCATATTCAGGCATGATTAAGTGGACTCACTGGTTTTAAGAAAAAAAGATACCAAATGATATTGAGAGGGGAAAGTATGGAGAAGAGAGAGAGTGGAGAACGTGGAACAGATGAATGGGTACGGAATTGGTCAAACACATTGTATGAAGACACAAAATTCTCAAATAATTTTAAATGGAGCACATACTGTAAGTCGAGAAGAAAATGTGGTAAAGGGCTAGAAGAGGAATTAAAGGGAAGGCAATGTGTGCATAAAATTCCCAAACCAAAAAAACTCTAGGGTAATTACTTATATTACTTTTACTTTGAATGTTATTATAAACAACATGACCCTAAAGCAACTTTGAGATAGAAAATTTTATTTAATCCTATACTTCTAGGTAAAAATTCATCATTACTGATGGAAGTCAAGGCAGAATCTCAAGGTAGGAACCTGAAGGTAAGAACTGAAGAAGTGGAATGCTGCTTCCAGACTCATGTTCAGCTTCTGTCTTATCCAGCCCTGGATCACTTGCTTATGTGTGGTGCTGCCCATGGTTGACTAAGTCCTTCTCATTTAACTAACAGTCAAGAAAATATCCTGCAGGTACACCCAAGGGCCACTTATGGAGGCCTTTTCCCAAGTGTAATTCATGTCAAGTTGGAAAAAACTAGCACAGAAACATAGCTGCTTCTTAAGATGTATAAAAAACCATTTGTACATATGCTATGGAAAGCATTTGTATACAATGTAACAAAAGAAACATGGACTGTACAGCATGAACACATGTATAATAGTATGTACAAAATTCTCCTTGATATTTCAAGGTTGTTATAATGGAATTTCAGTACCTTGTGATGGTAAAATTACCTTTTCATGTTTACTACCATTACTGTTTGGTAGATTCCTAGATGCTAAGGTTTCAGACAAGAGATCATTTTCCTTGTAAAAATGTTACTATGTATCACCAGCAACAACTGTAAAGTCTCTGTGCTGAAATATAACAAACATTGTCACTCTGTGTTCCTATATCTCGGCTGTAGCCAGATGAGCTCAGTTGACAGCAGATATTTTTGATGCCACCCACAGGATAACACAAGGCCATTTCTAGTAGAATGTGTATTTCCCTTAGACTAGTATCTCCTCATGGTTTCTTTAAGGTGAATCTCAGTAGAATATCAGGGCAAACTGTAGTTCCTGATAGGTTAAAAACCTCTCGTTAAAAGTCATATCCCTTCATATTTAATTGTCCAACCTAAGTCCAACCAAAAGTCCAACCAACCAACCAGTGGTTTAGGGCAAAACTCCTGTCCTCATAGTTGAAAAGAATTCAAGTTAACATGGTTAGGATCAGTACATCAGGACTTGGTAGAAATGTGGGAGGACTTAGGAAAAGTAACCCAGCTTGAAAGTCTTAATGTAAATATTTAAAATCATCTATCATAATATACATATTAGAAAAAATTGTAGAGAAATAGGGCTGTGTGAAAGCTAGGAAGGGTCTATATTCCAGGGGTCTTTGTGAAGGGATCACATTTAGAGGCCTACATGTTCCAGATGGAATGTACAAAGAATGTTTAGAATGTTGATACATACCTTTATCCTAGTATTCAGAAAGCAGTGATAGCAAACAGTGTTAGTCCCTGTATTCAGAAGACAATGGTCCATACCTTTAATTCCTAGATAGAAATAAAGTGTGGAAAGAGACACAGGAAGCAGAGCTCAGAAAGAGTCAGTGTCAGATTGGAATGACAGCTAAGATGAGTCAGAGTGAAGGACAGGCAAAGTGACTAATCAGAGGGAGAGCATAGTCAGTTGCAGCAGTCAGTTGCAGCAGGCAATTATAGAAGAGTCAGTTACAACTGATAGGCAGTATGAGGTAAGCAGTCTGAAGCAGGCAGTGTGGGGAGGAGACATAGAGACAATGAAGCCATGTGACTAAGGATAAGGCAGAGAGGCTGACTAAGGTAGAATGGAGCAGTGAATTATAGAGGCAAGCAGGCTGGGAGAGACAGAGACACAGAGACAGCTAAGCAAAAGAAGTCAGTATCAGATGGGGACAGTGAGTCAGTTTGAAGCCCAGCAGAGCAGTTCAGTCAGAGAAGTTGAGGGAGTCAGCCAGAATCTGCCTGAGTCAGAGGAGTTCAGTCAGAAACTGGCAGCCAACTCAGGTCAGTTTGTGCCAGCAGCTTAGAGGACAGTTTGATCCAGAATAGCAAGTGAATTAAACCAGAAGAGTCAGAGTTCAGAAGGAGCTAATTGAGTGGCTCAATCAGCAGTAAACCGTGAAGTTTTAGTAGATTCTATGAAGGTTTAAATGTTCCAAATTATTTGAAGACCAAAACCCTCTAGTTCTAGGATTAAGAGTAGATTATAAGGAGACTGAAATGCTCTAGGGCTCCAGGACTAAGGACCAGTGATTGAATCACAATCAAATAAATGGTTTTGAACCTGAATCAAGGTCTACATCTGGCATCTACATCTACAATATATTCTATAAAAATATTTATCTGAAGTTGTAAAATGGAGGACTGATCACACTTGAAATTTGACTTATAAGAGTCAAATATGACCTTTTTAGTGTTCAATATTCCCATCATGAAATCAGAAGTAATGGTATTGCCTTTCCGAGTTTGCTGTTGCTTTGTTTGTCTGATTTTTAGTTGTTTCCTGTGTCCTAACCAGCTTATGTTCCTTTTGTTCATTTTACACACTTTAAGTTTTTTGCCTTGGAGAAGAAATAAAACTAAAAAGATTTTGTTTTCAGTATCTTGATCTAAAACATTCTGTTTGTACCTCTGGAGGACATGCTATTTAGGCAGTGTGTTTTTCTTAAAATGTTCTCTGCTGGAAATGTCACTGGTCACATACTTTCGTCAGGAATGAAAGATGGCCACAGATGTAATTTGATAAAACCGGGTGTTGTCAACCACAGTGCTACCTTCATTTCCCCAGGATATATGCTGGAAAATCTTACATTTTTCATTTTTATGTTCACATTTTCAAAGGATTGAGAAATGAAAGTATTTAATAGATGGGACAACCTATTGGATTATTAATTGTTGACATTTCATTGGATATGACTTCATTAAATAGACTCTTTCTGATAATTCAAGGGAAAAAGAGAATGGGTTTGAGATAGACTGTGTAAAAGACCCAGAGGGAACTTGTTATATGGGTCACTGAAGGGAGATACAGGACTTGAGTGGAATATGAGGTTTTAAGAATTTTCTTACATCCCCAAAGACAGCAATAATTAGATCTAGAATATTTCACTAAAAACAGGAGAGAGTAGTAATTTACCAGTTTACATATTTTACTCCAGGTGTTAAATTACACGAAACATTCTAAGTCATCTGCTTTGTTCTGGCCTGCTTCTAGTCTAAGCTCTGGACAATTTATTCCACTTCTTTTTCCAGACTGACAAGTGTGCTTCTGCTCTGCTCCTCTGAGGTTCAGAACTCCTTACATCCTGTGTCTCTGTGCACATTGGGATCTCTGCTATTCAGTCTGGGGCACTCTTCCTCATTTCTTAGTCTTTAGTGGCTTCATAATAATGTCCATCCCTAAAAGTTTGTTTTCCTCTTGCTTCTCTTTGACTGTACATCCTCAAAACACTTTTACAGTCCAAACACACACACACACACACACACACATTGTGGAAGTTTGTTTTTAGTTTTGTATAATAATAATTGTTTTGTGTACTGTTGGTTGAGGGTTTGCCTAGGTCTTGTGTTTTTGTATTGTCTACAGGTGTGGCATTTATGTGGGGATGTCTGATGGGTCATGATCTGCATGTGCTATCAGTAGAATACATAAGGAGTTCTGTATCAATAAAAACACCTACCTGATCTGGGGCACTCACGGTTCCACTGTCTAGAATGGCACAAGCCAGGATGGTGGTTCCCTCTACTGAGGTCTGTAAGGGCTTTCACTAATGAATATTCCTCCTTGTCTCCTTGGTGAGCTACCACAGCAGCCAAACTGTTACAAATGGTGTTCCATTGTGGAGCACTACATCATGACAGTCACATCCAACATGGAGGGAGACAGGGAAGAAGTGAAAGAAACTCCAGACTTTTCAGAGTATATTTTCTTTTCTTTTGTTTTGTTTTCTGCAAACCTATTCAGATACTGGTGAGATAAGGCAGTCCTGACAAGACACATCTATGGTGATGAGAACTCTACCCTATGAATCAACCCTTCCTACAGACAAGGTTATCAGTTGTTTTTCTAGCAAACAATACTTTTACAATCTGGAAAGTGTTTTCTCAGGGTCAGCACACACAAGCTGTCTTCCAGAAATGCCCAAGGCTGTATCTTGTGCTTATATCTTACAGTACCTGAACTTGGTACTGTAAGAGTCACCCAGGTGGTGCTTGATTTGAAGGCATGAATGTGTCTTTGGAGAGCAGTGGAGGCTGGGCTATATGAGAGGCCTGGAGAGGCTATTGGTGAAGGTGCATCTTCAGTAGCACTTGAAAGCCCAGACTGAAGGAGTCATACATAGAAGCTGAGGCTTACCAACATGAAAAGAGCCCAGGAGGGATTATTGGCGAAAATGAAGTCCAGCTGTAGCAAGGAACCCCAGTGTTCTGAAGATGCCAGTACCATGGGATGACCACCAAGAACAGCAGCAGAGGTATAATGGAACCAGCCAGAGATGGAGGGAAAAGCTGTGTATGCTGCAGAGGGCAGAGCCAGAGCCTCAAGCCTTTTGGAGGAGTCCATAAGATCATGAGTGAATTTCAGAAAATTGGGCATTGATAATGTTTTTCTGGTGTCCAAATACATTGTAAAAAGATTGATAGATGTTTGGTTTTGTTTGGTCCTATGCATTAACAAGCCTCATAATTGTTCCTCTTGTAAATGGTGTTGCTGGTGTAGTATTAAATTGTGTTGTAGAAATAAAGCAATTTATTTATTTTTGTCTTAAATGGAAAAAGGGACGTGAAATTTTATTTTTAGTTATGTATAAAATAATTGTTTTGTGCACTGTTGAATGAGAGACAGCTTAGGTCTTGGCATTGTGTATTGTCTGAAGGTATTGGGTTTGTGTGGAGGATGTTTGATTGCTCATGATCTGTATGTGCTATCAGTAGAACGCCTAAGGGGTGTTCAATAAAAATACCGGAGCTGGAATGCTCAGAGTTCCACTGTCCAGTATGGTGCTAGCCACGATGGTGGTTCACTCTGATGAGGTCTGGAAGGGCTTTCACCAATGAATATTCCTCCTTGTCTCCTTGGGGAGCCACCACAGCAGCCTAACTATTACACACACACACACACTTCAAAACCCAAATATACTATACTATTTAAATATGACTAAGATTCAACCGTCTATTAAACCCTATTGCATTTAATGAGTTCATACTTTTAAAAATGATGTATTCATTTTTATTTTATGTGTGTGAGTGTTTTGTCAACATGTTTTAAGGTGCCTGAGGAGGCCAGAGTGGGAGAATTCCAAGGAACTGGAGTTATGGATGATTGAGAGCTGTCACATGGGTGTTGGGAATAGAACCCAGGCCCTTTGCAAGAGCAGCAAATGCTCTTAACTGCTACCAGGCCAGTTATCTAGCTCTTACTGAATTGGCTTTTATATGATCAGGGCTTGTGCTGATTAAATAAATAATTAATATTTTTAATGAAAGTAATTATACTTATCAGAACATATTAGGTAAAGATATATAAGAGAAACTAGATGCACAAACCTCAACATTTACATTGTAACCTGGGGTAGAAAAAATCTATTGTTGGTGTTAAGAACACATTTGAGACTGATTTCTCTTTAGAACATATAAATCATCTACGTTTTACAAAGTATATTTCTTTGGATTTGTTTGATGGCTTCATTAATGCACATTTTATTGAAAACAGGAAAAGTTACAAGCTTTTTCTTTGCTTTTTTCTTTCTTTTTTGCTTAAAATTGAAATGACTGAAGAGTTGCCATTATGCTAATGAAGCTGAAAGAAAAGCAATTAAATATTCAAATGTCTGAAAAATGACATCCATTAAACTCACATTATACTGCTATTAACTAAGGGATCATTTATGTCATACTATAGATGTTTGTGATTATCAGTTCAGAAAAGATAAAATTGCTTAACTCACATGTATTTATTTTTGTCATATTTCCAATAACTATGTTTCTTTAATTTTTATAGAATACATTGGTCACAAATTGTACTCATTTTTTGGGATGGGGAGTAGCAAATACGGTTATTCTCCAGGAATATAAATATTGAAATAAGTAGCATTTCATTAACAATAATTTCTGTCACTATGTATTGTTTCTATATTGTTCTTATCATTTATTTATTTATTGTGTACGGGGAGGAAGCGGTGTCAGGGGATCCATGTCATGCAACACGTAAGGATGTCAGAGGGTAACTGACAGGAGACGGTTCTCCTACGGATGGAAATCAGTTCACTTCCTAGCAAGAACCTTTATCTGCTGAGCCATCTTAATTGACAGCTATATTTTGTACAATTAAATTTAACATAACTGCTCTAACTTCCTCAGCTTGTTTGAACTGGAATTTAATATAAGAGTGAACATTTTTCTTTTCTTTTCTTTTTATTTACTTTTTATCTATTTAGTTTTTGGTGCTGGCCATCAAACTCAGGCCTCACATATTTTGTCTAAGCAATGTATTACTGAACTGTATCTCTAACCTAAGGTATGGAGATTTAAAAAGATCGTAGCAGTTATCAACATCTATCTTTCAAAGAAGATTAAATAATTCAGTTTTTGTTACCCAGTAACAGTATCTTATCATCACTGCTGTGCTCAACTCGTGGTTTCAGTGCACTATAAGAATTCATGTGTTGGAGTTTAGTAAAACAATGTTAATTAATGGGCCCTTTAAGAAATGGGACTTTATGAGATCACCTTGTATCAAGAGGAACCTTAGTCTCAAATGGGATGTGGGACCCAGGTTCTCTATACTTCCCGAATTGAGATGTAATCTCTTCCTTTCACATGTTTCTACCACATTTGCCTGAGATGCTATTGCATAGCAGTTTTTTTCCCTCAGGTCAAATATGATACCATTAGATTTTGCCCTGTAGTCATGACAACTGACAAACAATGGTAGACGGGCTTCTGGTAAGGTAAACATATTTTATCACACCAACAGAAATGAAAGTAGGACAATACTCACCCCTTGTCCTGCTCTGGGTTTAACCTAAATCCTTGAGACCATAATTCAGAACCATTTTAGCAGAGGAATTAAAAGAGAAAAAAATAAAGAAAAAAAAAAAGGAATGCTTTAACACTAAAATAGAAAAAGTTACAGCACCAAGCATGGTAGCGTAGTATTGAAATGTCCAGTAACTGAAGCAAGAAATGCAGTTCCTTACAACAGTATGGGAATTCATGCAAAATCCTAAACTATAGACCATCTTGTTACTGGTATTTAAGAAAAATATGTTTAGCCTGGCAGTGGTGGTGCACATCTTTTATCCCAGCACTCGGGAGGCAAAGGCAGAGGTTGGCAGATCTCTGTGAGTTCGAGGCCAGACTGGTCTACAGAGTGATTTCCAACAGTTACAACAGAGAAACTCTGTCTCAAAAAATGAAAACAAAAACAAAAACAAAGAAAAATATATTGAAATTTCATCAAGGAAAGTGAAACACATATAACAAAAATCTGTTTAGGAATTTTGGAACAATGCCTCAGGAATTGTAATTCTACTATTAATTACTTGAAAGTACCATTGACTATGTAATATAGCCCTTTGTTGTATTAGAAGTGAGACAGAACAGGTCTGTTGTATCTATGGAAGGGGTGAGCTGACTTCGGTCTTACAACTATTCTGTAATTTTGCTGCTAGACCACAACCTAGAGAAGAAGCATATACACAATAAAGCAGACTTAAATTAGTGACTGAAAATTGTTGGCCAAGACAGAGAGAATAGCTATGCAAAAATAGAATTCCATTGTACACATTCATATGGGGAAACCACACATAGTTCAAGACAAAGAATCATTTGCAGATAAAGAATAGTTCTTTTTAACTCAAAGCCAATTAAGCTCTCACTAGGGTAATGGCTGTTTGACTTCCTATGAGGCCAGAAGAGAGAACTGATTGAACAGAAAGAACATTCAATTATAACTACAGAAAGGTCATGTTAACCCTGTAGTTAACTAGAATATGAGTAAGAGACTCCTGGGGACAAAATCAGTCAAAAACAACTTCCAAAAGTGTTCCACTAATTTGTAACTTCAGTCAAATGAAGTGAGATAACAACCCTAGACTCTGAATAATGCAACATATATTATATTATATTATATTATATTATATTATATTATATTATATTATATTATATTATAATAAAAATTATTAGTATTAGTATTAGTATTATTAGTAGTAGTAGTAATAGTAGCAGTAGCAATAGTACTGACTTGAAAACTTTGGAAAATCTCACCCTTAAGAGAAAAATCAGTAAGCGGAAAAACAAGTAGTCATGACAGATATATTGGGACTTGTAGCCATGAAATTTAAACTATAATTTTACAAATACTTTATGTCCAAGTACATTTTGTATTATTGTAATGAATTCTTTTAGCCTGGCTATGTTGTAAAATTAAATGAACTTATATTGACTTGGTGTATGGAGGCCCAAAATTAAAGAGCATCCTCCAGCAGTGGCTTTATCTAAGCAGAATCCCATGGCAATTCAAGACGTACACAGCAATAGACAGGGAACACACATATTTGCATGTAGTCTCTCTCATCTTCTAATAATGCTACAGGTACTCAATCACTGGGACTCCACTGTGATCAATTTATCTAATCTTCATCATCTCCCAGAAGCCTACCTCAAAATGCCACAACCAGATTCTCTTTCCAGTCTCCTAAAACATCACAATGGTCATTTTTCAACAATGGTCAAATTTCAACATGTGAGCCCTTGGGTAACACATTCAAATATATATGAATAATAGATCCTATAGCATACCCCCAAATGACATGAAAGTAGAAGAGTAATCTGTTGGGAAGAGGAAGATGATCAATGATAATAGGAAAGGGACAAGACAGGGTAATGATATGTGTGTGAATATGATTAAAATAAATAAGAGGCATGTTTGAAGTGTCACCTTGAAACTCATGATTATGTACAATTAATGTATGCTATTTAAAATATGAATGAAATAAGATAGACTAAGAGTCTTCAAACTTGAATTTCTATGGAAGAAATGGAAGCAACACTGTCACACAGAATCGTGGATCTTTTAAGCAATAGTTTTCACCTTTGTGTTTATTACCCTTTGTTATTTATATATTTAATGATTAATGAAATAAATGCTCTCATCAGGTAAAATGCTGATTAGAAAAATAAAAAGAAATGTTACACACACACACACACACACACACACACACACACACAGAAAGAGAGGGGGGGGGAGAGGGATGAATAGATCCTTAGCAACAATAATAAACTGTCAAGCTTTTGTGAAATGAGAAACTCAAAATGAAAAGGAGAATAGGGAAAATAAGTAATATTTGAAGAATTGTTTTCCATATTTGATGGAAATTATAAACTCAAAGATCAAGGATTCTCAATGAAAGCCAAGAGGGATAAGATCAAGAAAAACATATTATCCTATATGTTAATTACATTAATTTGGAAATATAAGAAAAAAAAATTAAATATCCATAGATGGAGCGACACATTAGAAATAAAATGAATGAATACAAGCTCCTCAGTTCAAACTATGAGGGCCAGAAGTGAATAGAACGACATGTCTTAAGTGCAGAAACAAAGAAACAAACCACAGAAAAAAATTACGATTCTGTGTCAGTGGGAAATAAATTTTTCAGATCACATGGTCAAGATAATCTGGTACCAGTAGAATTGAAGTTTACAAGATGTTATGGAAAATTCTTCAAGCAAAAAACAAGAAGATCTCATATAACACTTAGATCTACACAAAAAGAATGAGTTATTTCAGAACAACTATTTATGCCATAACTGATTATTCATGAAAGACTGAAAATATGTATCTATTTAAAGTACACTAACTCATGGAAACTAAGCAAACATCACTGAGTGATAATTGGGTCTATGACTCCAAGGAAAAAGTATCTGTCAGACGCAAGAGGACTGGTGAACACATGAACTTACAGAGACTGCAGACATAAGTCCTAGCACTGAGAGAGGGAAGTGGACATGGGGTCTCTCTCTAACCAAGAAGCTACCTGCAATTGATACCCTCTAGCAAAGGAAAAATCAATTTTCTCTAATGGTATCTCATTGCATATATCAACTTTATTCCAGGGCAGGCCCCAAGTCCTGGAGCAGTCAGCCAACACAAAACAAAAACTCCATGGTATTTTTGTGGACTTTTGCTTCATTTTGCCTTGTTTTGCTCCCACCCCTCTCTAATTTATTGGTCTTTAGCTAGATTGTTTTAATTTTATTTTTGTGAGGTGTTTTTACTTCTCTGTTTTGTTTCTCATTTGTGTTGGTTTGTTTATTTGAAAGAAAGAAAGAAAGAAAGAAAGAAAGAAAGAAAGAAAGAAAGAAAGAAAGAAAGAAAGAAAGAAAGAAAGAAAGAAAGAAAAAGAAAGAAAGAAAGGAAGAAAGAAGAAAGAGCATAATATTGTGTGGGTAAGAGCATGGGAAGGATCAGAAAGGGATTGAAGGAAGAGGTGTACATGATCAAAATATGCCATATAAATATTTTTTCAATAATAAGCAAAAAATTTTTAAAGGAAATTAAATAAAAATTTCTAGATTTGTGTGAAAACATAGATACTACATATGGAGATCTAAGAGGAAAACTTACAGTTCTAATGCTTACATTAAAAACAACAGGGCCCTGAAATAAATAAGTTAATAATATACCTTAAGACTTTAGAAAACAAGAAGAAAGTAAACCACAGAACTGGAGATGTGAAGAAATAATCAAAATCAGGGCTGAAATCAATAAGCTAAGAAAAATACAAATAATTAAATGATGCAATTATATTGCGATTTCAAAAAGCAAAAGATCATTATTACAAAAGGGAGACATTATAACAGATTCCAATGAAATTCAGAAAATCATGAGGACAAACTAAAAAATACATACTACCACTAAACCAGAAAGTTAAAATAAAGCAGATAGATGTCTACCTGTATACCAAATTTAAACAAAGATAAAATAAATAAACAGATGTACAATCATCAGTGAGACTAAAAGAGTAATGAAGTGTATAGCAATTAAATATTTTCTAAGATTAGATGAATGAATGAGAAAAAGTATATACACAATAGAAGATTTTCTCAAGTGTAAGGGAAAATATGAAACTTGCTGAGTGTGGTAGAAGAGACACAGACATACTGCACCATATTCTGTCATAGAAGGACCCCAGTTTCATATCTCTCATTTTGTTTATTTAAATGTGCTGCACACATGGAAGCCAGAAAATTGGAAATGGGCCTGGGGACCACATCAAGTAAGGAGATACAACAAAGTACAGGTAAAATGAAGCTAAAGAGGCAGAAAATTGGAGGTGAAAAGATTATTCCAGGAGTATGGAGGGAATTGGGGGCTGGAACGGATGACTCAAAGGAAGTGCCTTTGGAAAGCTGTATTGAAGGCTACTACCCTACAATCTATGGTTGTTTGAATACGATCTCCTCTCCCCAGCACGTAGGTTTCTAGGCGTGGTTCCCAGTTGGTAGAACTGTTTGCAAAGGATAAGGATGTGTAGCATTGTTGGCAGAGGCACTGGTCTTTGAAATTTCAAAAGATACATTCCCAGTGTTCAGATCTCTTGCCTCCTACTTGTGGATTAAGATGTGAGCTCTCAGCTCTTCCTGCTACCACACCTTTACTGTGCCATTATGGACTCAAACTCTTTGAAGTGGTGAGCTCAATGTGATGCTTTCTTTCTTAAGTTGCCTTGGTCATCATGTCTGATCATGGCAATAGAAAAAGTAACCAAGAATTTAAAAGTGAGAAACAGAATTTAGAATACAATTGGATGGATAGTAGAATGCGAATATAGAATATAAATATAAAAATATAATATAAAACAAAAGAAGATGAGGAGATATTGAGAGTTGAAAGATTACATAAGGATGCGATTAGAGAAAAAGGAGAGGAGGTGTAGTGGGTAGGTTAACCAAAACTAAAGATATATGAAAATACAACAGTTAATAAACCAGTTTTAAAATATAACTTTAAGAAATGAGTTTGAACAAAATACACAATACTCTACCCAGAATACTTGCATTATTAAATGAAAACCATAGTGTAAGGGAATGAGATACCTTTCTACGAATTATTAGGCAGAAATGTCCCAGAGGCAACCAAAACAATACAAGCTGTTGCCACTGTCTTCGGTTACCTACAATAACTACATGATAAGATGTATAGTTATATCATGATGGGAAAACCACTATGAAATACTAATTAGCAAAAAGCTAATTATTATGTAGTATTAATATCAACCAGAGTAAATATTATTTAACTTGTTCTGAATTTAAATAAAATTACATGGCTTTGTCCCTGCCTTTCCTCCCTCCAGCCCCTTCACTATCCTTTCCTTCTCAAGTTGATGATATCTTTTTATTTAAATATTATTGTTGCACACACAGAGAAAGAGAGAGAGAGAGAGAGAAAGAGAGAGAGAGAGAGAGAAAGAGAGAGAGAGAGAAACAGAGAGAGGCAGAGAGGGAGAGAGGGAGACAGAGACAGATTCAGAGAGAGAGTCAATATTAAATCAGGTGATATAGTCAAGGGTAAAAGCAGTTATTTCATCCGACAAGAAGGTATCTGCAATCATTTAGGTTTTTGTCCAGATTCTATGACTTCAAATAATTTGATTTAAAATGGCTGAATTGTAAGATAAACAGATACACAATCGTGATCATGATTTGATATTTTGATATTCCTTTGTCATTCATAGAACATGTAGAAAATTGTATCAGGATATGAATTATTTAAAACATATTAAATTGGATTAATCTATTAAGTATTGAATATTGTATAAACAGAAGCGTACTATATAATGTTCATTATTACAAGCTGATATTGTAAAACAATCATTTGCTCCAAAATACAGGACACTGCTAGACAGATAGAAAGATTCAAGCACTCATTTACTTCATGATACAGTCTTTGCATTGAACTCTGAGTACTATGAAGGACTTTTTAAAAACACATACATATTATGGAATTGGAAAGTCACAATTTGACAGGTGATATTGAATTAGATATCTTTGTATTGAGCATCAATGACTACTAATATAACTGAAAAAGCTAACAATTACACCCTTCTTGATGATCAACGAGGCTACCTATGAAGTAGTACTTTTTTTACGACATTTAAATTTTTGACTATGCGTAGGTGTGCATATCTATGTTTGGTATGTTTATATGAGTGAAGGTGCCTGAAGAGACCAGAAGAGAGTGTCTGATTCCGAGAGGCTGGAGTTACAGGCAGCTGTGAGTCTCCCAACATAGATGTGCGGAACTGAACTGGGAAAGGTGACAAAATTATTGTGTGCACTGAACCTCTGAGCTTGTCTTCAGTCCCTAAAGTAGACTTTTCTGATGGGTTAATTCATATACTCCTCCTAATATGTCTGATTCCTACTTCCTTATAACTATGTATGTGACTTTATTTGAAAATCAGGTCTCTGTGGACATAATTATGGTGTGAGTTTATGTGACATTGTATTATATGGAGATATCTCTATACTTATCACAATTTTCTCAACAGAAGAAGGTGACATATACAAAAATTCCAAAACAACATCTTGAGTGAAAATGTTGTGATCATAGAGCTAGAACTGCATGTAATGAAATGATAAACCACAGCACATGAACACTCACACCTAAGAAACCAGGAAGACAAAGGAAGGGATTGCCCTAGGGTTTCCAGACCAAATCCACACTGTTGACACGAGTACTAGACATAATTCGTCCTGACATATGAGAGGCTGTGTTCTATTTCTGCCATTTCAAAGTATTCCGATGGTTGCAATTGATTATGTCAGTTCTAGAAAATGAGTTCACCTTTTGTGGAGTCAAAATAAACCCAAGTCTCTACTAACTTATACATAGACAATTAGAAGATGGAGTCCAGTGCTGGATGCAGGAATATAATCAAGAATATATTTTGTTTCTTCAAATATAAGTAACCAAAACAGTGGGGCATTTCAGAAACTTACTAAAAGAGAAAATTATACTCTAGTTTTAAATGACCTTTGTTAGGTAACAAAACTGTAGAGAAAAGTAAAAATGCAATTGCCATCACAGATTTCATCACAGATGAAATAATAGTATAAGAATGATAATTCTGGAGAGTCTGGAGTAAATTTTTAGAGATATGATGTGGAGAGTATGTGGGTGACTGGCAGCATTCTCTAAACATGGGAGTCACAAAGCTTGGCATTTTATCATAACACTTCTTTGTATGTTCGTCTAATGTGGATTTACAAACAATGTATTTTTTTAAAATACAGAAATTTAAACATATCCAAGAAACATTATTTGATGGAACTAGATCAGAAAAAGAAGCTAAGGGCCTTGATGATTGCAGAGAAGGAGGTAAAATATATACAGTGGAATACTGAAACAAATCCAAAAAGCTCCACCATGATCATGAAAAATCCAGTGAGAGAGCAAAAATTAAGATTAAGCAATTAATTAGGATTAATTAAGATTATGTAATCTAGCTACTATAATTTACTACTATAACTTACCTATTCACCTTCAAACAGAAAATTGCTATAAATTAGAAGACAATGAAAGAGAATTAATTCCAGAATGAAAATAGGAAACAGAAAATAAAGCTTCAATAATTAGGTAACTGACACATGTACATGGGCAGATTAATGAACAGATTATATAATGCATACAGGAAACTCAGTATATATAGAAAGTGAATATTTAAGAGACATGGAATTAAAAATCAATAAGAACAAGTATATATTTTAATCTCTGACACTGAGTGAACTAGATAGCCACTTACCAAATGTTATTTCACATTATAATTCAATTTCATTTCCTTATAGGTCATAGATTAAATACACAATTAAACTCTGTCACAAAATTGTTCTAATTCTTCATAATTCTGGAGTAGAGAAAGCATTTCATTTTAAACTGTGATTTTTACTTAATAAGCAATACAGGTAATGATCTTGATCATAAAATTAAAAGCCACTTATAGGAAAAAACCATAGGCAAATCAATAGCTAGAAAATAAAAGTGTTTATTTAAAGGTCATGCAAAAGACACATCTCATACACTCATTGAAACTTCCTTCAAATCAACTAGAATGAAGCCTGAGACTCCAGTATAAAGAGAGTAGATGACATATAAAAACATAAAGAAATGTCAGTAGCCTTTATATGTATGAAAACAAAGCTCAGACTTAGACTTGATGACACAAAATCATTTTAAGGCAATGCTGACTACATTGCCTCATCTCTGAGATTGATTTACACAGGAAAGTTTAATGAGAAATTCACATGAAGGTAGACTGCTTTCCATGCTATAAAGAATATAGGTTTGGTAAAATCTTGTTTCAGCATTTTAAAGGAAACATTTTCCCCTACATTCTGGTAGATAAATGTTATGTTTTGTTGATCCATCATGCACTTGAACAGGTGTGAGAACCTTACAACCCAGAGAAAGAATTTTTACAGACATACTGCTTTAACAGGACTCCTGTCCCCTTATGACAAATAACATATCCTAGTACAGGACATAATAGTTTTCTTTGTTCAGTATAGAAGAGAACATTGTTTTAGATTTCTGTTACTCTGAATTCCTGGAAATAAAGAAAAACAAGGAAGGAAATGGACTCATGGTTTAGTTAAGAGATCTCATTGTATGCTCACCTTGCTCCATTCCTTCAGGGTTGCAATCAGACAGAATACCCTGGTAGGAAGCTTTTGTTCACACAAAGTATCTCCTCTCATGGTAAACAAAAGAGAAAGCCAGACACACAGGACTCAAGATGTACCTACCAAGAACATGGGTTTATTGACCTACTTCTTCCAGATAGGTCCTTCCTACTGAAGTTTCCAGAACCTACAAAAATAGCACCATTATCTAGGGACCAGAACTTCAGCAATGAACCTGTAAAGGACATTTCATCTTCCAACTGTAACAAACAATAATTCTTTCTTGAGATGACTCTGAATAGGAAAGTAAGCAGAATGGGACTACCAATATGAAAGATTAGAAACTGCTAACTAAAAGGAACTAAAATTTTTCTTGTGTAATTTCTACTTTATGTAAACAGACTTCTGAATGATGTATGTTTTAACATGTGCACCTAGTCTAACATTTCTTTTAAAATTACAAGTTAATGAAGTAAATACCATGCTAATAATAAATACTAGAACTTGATTCATTCAGTCGTTTCTTTGTTAATTTCAATATTTTTGGTTATCACAAAACTAAGTCACTTATAGTTCATGGAAAGTAAATAATCACATTGATACTTTAGCACATATGTTTTATGTGAAATAAATAGATGAACACATATAATAGTAGTAATAGCAATTATAAAAGCTACGCAATGTTAAGTTTGAATTGTAAATAGGATTTCTTTTCTAGTCAGACTCCTAAGAGAGTCTGGAAGCAATGATGACACTGAGAAGGAACATATTTTCCTATGACTAGCATGAAATCCCACTACTAATGGAAACCAGAGCTTCATGGAGAACTTGCAGACTTCAATCTGGACAGAGATTGCATAGGAAAACCATGGACTAACCTACTATGAGAAAAGCAGAAGGCAAGAAATATTAGTGCAGAAGTGATTCAAAACCATCAATTTTAGCTTAAATCTCTCTTAACTGGATGATTTAACAACTATGTAAGCGTCAAATAGAAAGAAGTACTATAATATTGTGAATTGCCTCCAGCATATGAAAATTCATGTGTTTCTAACAGTATTTCAAAAAAAAAACTGAAATACCATGAGAGCAAATTTTACTTGTCACTGTTGCAATCACGCTTCCTCTCAGATAACTGGTAAATGAAGAATTGCACATCAGTATTGACTTTAACACAGACGATGTGTTCAGGGTTGAAATTGTGTAGTTGATAAGAAAAAAAAAATTGGTTAAAGAGAAACAGTGAAGAAATTTGGTTGGAGTAAGTTTTTTTTTTTTTTTTTTCTAATTTTCTGTTTTTTAACTTTTAAAGTATTTTTATGAAGAATCTTTACTGCATTCTAAAACCACTGATAGATAGGTAGCATTCTTAGATCATATGCTGTTCAAAGGGGGAAGGGCTATTTGCATTGAGAACTGACACTCACTAAAGTCAGAGAGATAAACTCTATCACTACAATGTTCATAAAGCAGAGCGTGTCGGTCTTCCTAATGTAACACCGTCCAAGACGCCCGGCGTAAAAGGTTAGGAAAACTTGTCAGAATTGTTGAAGATTGAACCTAATTGATCATGCCAATATACAATTTATCTTTTGAGGTAACATAAGGTGACTGAAGTGTCAATGTCACTGTGAGAAAGCAACTGTTGTTGATGTAGAAGATAAGGAGCTAAGTCTACAGGGAGAGGGCGTTCATGCGCAGCGAGGTGTCGCTTTGTGTGATGGAAAACAGTGAGGTGAATTGACTCTCAGGAGCCATGACAACAAAAAGGAAGCCATGATTCCTTGAATGGCTAATTACCCACTTCGTCGGCAGTGAGTGAGTGATGCTAGGAAAGTGAGAAGCGTGTGTGTGAAGTTTGTCTTAGAAATAAAATGATCAGGGTCCTTTTGCTACATGTGATAGCCATATTATGCTTTAAATGTAGATTTCAGTCTAGACATTCATGTTGAGGGTATTTAATGTGGAGATGTAATAAGGCCTATAATTTATTTTAAAACAGTATGGTTAAAACAAATAATTTTAACAATTCTCAAATCAAGGTAACATGCATATATCTTTCACTTTGCTGTTATCTGTATTTGGCTTTAGAAATTCAAAATCAACAGGAAAACAACAGATCATTATCGATGTTAGCATTGCTTCAATCATCTACTTTCTCCCTTCTATATAATCTCTGGATATACAAAATTAAATGTCTTTTCAGGAGGAAAATTACTGAAGCTTCAATATTCAGGAATTTATTTGAAAAACCAGTGAGTTCTGTAATTGTTTATTTCATAATCAACCCAATTCTTAGTGTAATTCACACTTATTTAAAGATAATGATAGAAAGGCAAAGTGGCATATGTCTGTAATTCCAGCACTTGGGAGGAAGAGACATCAAAACCATGCAGTAATCTGAGTATACTTAATATTATTGGTTGATAATTAAAAAAGAACTAGATACTGTTTCTTTATTTAT
Source organism: Cricetomys ansorgei (assembly GCA_026225945.1). Lineage (NCBI taxonomy): Eukaryota > Metazoa > Chordata > Mammalia > Rodentia > Nesomyidae > Cricetomys > Cricetomys ansorgei. The sequence goes on from JAMJFZ010000242.1 coordinate 9,527,310, forward strand.
ATCAAGTTAAATAAAATTTCATAAGTATCCAAATGCAGCAATAATTGTCACGAACTTGCTCTAGTGCTGTGAAGCGTCAAGATTCAATTTAGGAGCTAAATTTGGAATTCAAGTGAATAGGTGAAATTCCAGGGTCACCAATTCCTCTCGAGCTTCTTAAGTATCTGCTGGTTGTGTACTAGATATGAACCATATACTAGAAATATTGTAGAGCGACAGGAACAATTCAAAAATATTATGGAAGAATACGTGTAAAATATTACCTCAAATTGAATCAAACATGACAAGGTATTGAAAACAAACAAAAAGGAGAAAATAGTAATATAAAATGACACAAAATAAGCCATCACAAAAAAAGACAATCATTTATACTATATATTATACTATATATATATATATATATATATATATATATATAGTCTTGCTATTAGTAGGTGGAATATTGTTAGAAAAAAATTAATAATTCTAATTTTGAACAATATGGACAAAAACTGACATATTGTTAAAGACAGTAGAAATTGTAAAATTCACAATATCTCATCAAAATAAAAAGAATATATCATTTATTAAAGCAAATAAAAATGTTTAAAATCAAATATATTTTGAAACTAAGTGAAAATGTAATCTTGTATAGTCTCTAAGGGATATATATTTTCATAAATTAAATTATATTAAAATTTTAACACCTTTGTATGCATCTAATAATATTGGGCTAATATGGAGCATAAAAAGCACACTGCATTGTGATTCATATTTCCTGTCTTATGTGCATAACACGAGTCATGACTACCAAAAAAAACATTCTACAAAGCAAAACTGACAGTGTTATATCAAACCAAGAAGCTCCCATGCATTGAGGAGATATCAGTGAAGACAGAAACCGGAATGAGCGAAAACACTTGCTGAATTTCAAAGTATATATAATATGGATATATATACATATATCCAGAAATAAGAAATTCAAAGAATTCAACAACACAAAACAAATAATAGTTTAAAAATAAGATAACGACCTGAATTCACACTTGGAATATGCTTAAAGAAACTGAGATCACATCAAAAGATTCCAATCCTCTGTTTGTTTCAGTAGTGTGGACAATAACTAGATATAGAATCAGCCTAGGTGTCCATTGATCTAAGAATGGATAAAGACAATGTAGTTTATATACACAGTTGAATATATTTAGCCATGAATTTTTAAAGTTGGTACAACATGAATGGGGCTGGGATATACACGTATATAAGTAAATTAAGTCAGATGCAGAGATGGGAATACCTCAGAAGCTACACAAGGAAACAAAAGTGTTGCTGTCACAGACGTAAAGAATGGAACAATAGAAAACAATCAAATAGAACAAAGTTTGGAAAGAATGGAAAGATCTGTGGAGAAAATATAAGTAACAGAAATAGTGGCCAACAGAAAGAACATCGTCTAGTGTTCTTTCTAACTCAGTAGGGTAATTGTGGTTGAGTATCATTAATTGAGTTTCAAATTAGCTAGTAGAAAATATTTTAAATGTTCAAACACACAAATATGACAAGTGTGTGAGGTACTAGATATTCCAAAGATCTTGATCTGATTATTATATATATTAATATATATTGAAAAATTGCCCTGTACCCAGTGAATATGGGTCATTATTGTCAATTAAAAATTAAAATGCATTTAGAAAAACGAAAAGCAAAATCAATTTCCAGATGAAGCCAACATTTAAATGTAAAATTTAAAATGTGAAATGTAAAAAGTTTTTAAATGTAAAGACTATAATAAATGTATTTACTAGGTTGGAGTGGTAACATTACCATAATTACATCACGTAACCTACAGGAAATAGAAGAATGGGGCCAGATAGATGGCTCAGCAATTAAGAGCTTACCGCACTTGCAGAGGACCTGGATTCAGTACACAGCACCCATGTTTTGTGGGCTCACAATTCTTTATAACTTCATTTGCAGAGGACCCAACAGCCTCTGCTCCCTTCAGTCATATGCTTACACTTGATGCTCCCAAACTCAAGCAGGCACATATACATAAATAAAAATAATAAATCTTGAAAAAAATAGTAGAAAATCAGGTGTATAGGCTGATTAGCAACTAACTCAGAAACTAGTCTTTATTGTTATCATAGTTTTGCCCCAGGTGCAAAAGAAAGAAAGTAACCATAAGCATACTAAAAATTTGTTTATGGTTGATCTGTTGCCATATGTATTTGTGATTTGTGTGATATCATTCCTATCAAAGATATGCTCTTAGCAGTGTAAAATAGCTCTGTCAAGAGCACTTAGGGTAATGGAACATGGAATTGTATGTCTTATAGTTCATAGAGAATGTCAAGTGTCTTCTACTATCTGAGAAAGAAACATGTACTGAGACAGCTCCTTTATGTGTGGACTGGTGATTGGATATGGACACTGTAGGTCACAACCTAATTAATCCAGCTCACAGAGCATACTAATGGGGCAGAGAAAGACCTGGAGGTGGCAGCAGTACTAGAGATCTTCAGAATGTCTTGCTATACCTGAGGTCTCTGACTTCCGATATTGTCAACATTATTGGTAAAACTTGAATTGTTTAAAAAAACAGGTTTAAGTTTACCCACTTTGACAGTCTAATCCTCCTCCTTGGGTTGCCAGAGGCTCCAAATGTTGGCAGAGGATGTTCAAAGTGATGCTGTCTCATAATCATCAGTTAGTCCCACTGTGTGTCACAGTCACACAAAACATATTCACTCATCTCCCAGAATTTCCTCCTTCTCAATAATGATTGTCCACTACCTTCTTAGTTCATGATAGCTCTATGGCTTATTTTATGTGTAATCTCTTTGTTTTATTTTCATAAAATTTGTAGGTTTTCCCAATGAGCCACTCCCCCAAACAGAATTCCTTGCACTTCTCTAAATATGATGGCATTTACTGAAGACAAAATTTTTAAGGCCCTGTCCAGTGTGTTTGGTTGATGTCATAATGAACATAGAACATTTTTCTCCCAAGGTAATTATACCTTACTACAGAAAAAGAACACATCAACACAAGACTTCAGGGACCCTTTACTATTCTCTAAAGGCCAGAATTGAAAGATAGGTGCATCTGTCATCCTTAATTCTACACTGCCAACAACCAGGAGCAGCATAAGTGATTCCGGAAATGAAACATTCAAATTCCAACTAGAAAACTGGAGTTAAAGACTCTCAAGAACATTCCAGAGAAGAACTTGGAGAGAAGCACTTAGTGTCAGTGTCACAGAGATGATCCTGCTAACATCAGAAGCAATAGAAAAACTGTCATCTGAGATGCTTTAGAACAGTTTTTTCTTCTTGTGATAGTGGGTCTTTAAAATATGCCATAACAGCCTCCGATCATTGATTCAGTTAAGAAAATTACATATACTGTATACCAATGATCTACAATGTCTGCCTTATTGAACTGATGGTGTTAAAATGTGCCCTCATCCTTCAATTCTAACATATGGATGCAGTACATGTGAAGGAACACTTGTCATCAGTATGCTATTAGTTAGCATGTGCCTTGTAGGTTTCATAATCTCTGCATCTAAGTTAGACGTCACACTTGCTAATACCACAAAATATGTCCTGTAATGATTTTGCATTTTGTTGTTTGTGTATTGTGGTCTTAGTTATATCAACATTTTCAAAAAAGACATATACACTAATCTATTTTAAAACTTAAATCCAAGTGTCTGGTTAGAGTGCATAGCTCTGACTGGAGTGTATAGGTCCTCAGAGCCTGGTCAAAATGCACTATTAAAGGTTCCCTGATAGTCACATTTGAACTGTGTGTTATCATGCATGCAAAAATATTTTTTTCTAGTTTGAAAATATACTGAAATAAAGATTCAAGCTCATTTAAACGAAAAGCCATGATAAAGTCACACGGCATCTGCAGACCTTAAGAAATAGTCTATTTTTAAATTGTCATATCAGCATGTATTATATAAATAATAAAAGTTTTATTATGATGTTTCATATGTGTATATAATGTAAATTGATCATACTCACCCCTCATCAGCCTATATTTTCTACCTCCTACTCCTTCTGATTTTTTTCCTTTTCTCAATTAGTCCTTTTTAAAAATAGAGTCTCTTTTGAGAGATAGGAGATACAGGCCCTTTGGAGGACTTTATTTGTCTGTATATCTTTAGGTCATTTCCAAATCCTGATGTAATGTCCTGGATCCTTCTCAAAGAAAAACAGAGAAGTGTTTTTATTTTGACAATTGGGTCACTACTATGTAGTCAGAGGGAAATATTGTCTAGGGGCATGCTTGGATTGACTATAATACTAGTTTGTAAGGAATCATGAAAGAAGACCTAGTATCCATTAAAGTAAGTGGTTAGAGGTAATCTGTAAGAGGGAGGAGGAGGAGGAAGGGGGGGAGACAGAGGGAGGGGTTCATCATTAAAGTTATCAAACATATGTACGTCATTTATGTCACTCTTTCTTACCGTTAAACAGCTCTATTTGTTTTCCTAGAGCACTTAGGCCTTCACCCTATTATAATAACAATAACAGATATCATTGTATTAGTTCCATAGCTGTTTCTCCCATCCAAATATGCTATTGTATAAGATGGATTTAAACACTTTACTTTTTGGGGTCTGACATGTAGGTTACTGATCATTGCTTACTTGATCATAAAGGATGTATGTGTCATTGAAATGAAAAACCATTCAAAGATTGGTAATAAATAGTTTCTATTATAATTTAACATATTCAAGAAAAGCAGATGATATGGAAATGTGATCTTTATTTTATAGATGAGGAAATAGGTCACAGAGAGACTGACTTCCTCAGGTTATACTGATTGCTAAGAAACAAAACCTGGGTTGGGCATGCAAGTGTTTCAGTTCTCAGCTCCATCATGTTCTTTCCAATCTATTCAAATACAGTTCACAGGAAACAAAAACAAGTTGTTTTTAGGTTATGAAGAGAAAATTCGTGGCAAATAAGCCACCTCTATGTTGGGTTGCATCCTGATACTTTCTGGCATAATGTAACTGGAGAAACATATTTGTGTTCAACCTAAAACTCATGGTTTCATGGGGATTCCTGAATGAAATCAAAGATTGAATCTCTTCAGAGATGTCTATAACGAAGGACATATTCAGCTAGTAATGTCACATTATTCTGACTTTTATTAACAGGCCATATTTGGACAGATTTACATTTATATTTTATAAGTTTTGGAAATTGAATGCGTAAACTTCATGTTGTGTAAATTAAAGGTTGTCTGACACTAACTAACTAAATAAATAAACACAACAAATCCAGGAATGTGGAGACCTCTTTACAGAAAAATCAATTCAGACAGCTAGAGGGGAGAGTGGCACTGAGTTCTCATGACCTAGTTGGAATGAGATTTGTAAGACATTAATTACTCCTACTGTGTCTGTAAGAGTGAGTTTCTTTTGTTTTTGTATTGTGTTGTTTTTGTAAGGTGAACTACATGGAATATTGTATTTTAATGATGTTCTTGGTAACATGTAGCTAGAATTCCCAAATATTTATGTGAAAAGAATTATTTTTCAACGTCCATTTACTGCAGACCCCTATGTTGAAGTGCATAGGAATCTCACCATGAAACTGATCTATGAGTAAACTATATTTATAAATGAACATGGTCCTAACCATAAATATAATTAGGCAGAACTCTGGAAGGATGAGTTTTCAGGATTGTAGGCATTCTCCTCCCTTTCTTATTTGTTTATTATTGCCATTTTCCTACCTATAACTAGAGAGCATCTGAGTTTTTAGTAATTGAAGATTTATGAAGTTACTTTGGAAAGAGACATTGGATGTACTTGAACTCCTCATGGAAATAGAACTCCAACTTGCTGAAAAAGAAAGCATTTCTTAGCACTCTGATGTGTTGCTTTGCCTAATCTAGGGGTGTTTGACATTCCACAAGTCTGGTTTTCCTTGAGCTGTAAACTATTCTCATACTAATGTCATGGTGTGGTAAAGGCAAAGGAGGAGCAATGAGGCTCTAATGAAACACAGTCCATGACATTTTCCTGCCCACCTGCTACTCTGAATGTTTCAGAGAGAGAGAATAGATGGCTAGACTTCGGGAGCACTTCCTGACACGTTCCATCAGTACCAGCAGGTAACCCTGGTGTTTGACACCAGACCATTGCATGGTATCTCACAATTCAAGTCTTAGTTTACTTGCTTTTTCTGAAAAGGTGTCCTACTTTCTTATGCTCACATCTCATGTTGTATATACTTGGTCATAACTCTTTGTACTTTTCATTGGTATGTGTAGGATTTCCTCTCAGTGGTGGCTTCTATACCAGTGAAGTGGATCTGCATGGCCAATTTGTTTTCTTGTGGTAGGCTTCAAAACACATTATTTTAGTTTAATAAGTTTTTAAGGCATAGTCATAGTCAACCAAGTTGTCTGTGAGACACATAAGAATTGCCTTTTGATTTTTCTAAAACTCTTATACACAACACACACAAAAGCAAGGCTTAATTAATGTTTTTAGTTTTCAGGTTTACTGATGGCTTAAAGTTATAAAAGGTTTTCTTTTTTAATGTGTCAATGAATACATTCTACAGTCAAGGAATAGTCATTCAGTTTTGTTGTGATTTCTGTGTTTTCTCTTACAGTCTAAGGAGTGGGTTTGTGGAAAGTAAGCTCAACTAACTGTTGAGTAATAAGTAAAAATGAAGTTCTAGCTAAGCACAATGAAGTAGACTTTCCCACTCATAAAAAGTTTCTGCTCTTAAAGCTTGCAATGTACTGGAGCAGAATTATGCATGCACTGTGCATGAGAATGAGAAAGAAGTTAATAAGGAAACGCAGAAAGCTCAACGACTCATGTCTGTGAAAATATTTGGACAAAGAAAGGAGAGTATGGAAAACAATTCAATACATACTTTTCCTTCAAAAATAAGATCAGAAAAAGTCATCTTCCTATTCCATTTCAAATGCTTTATTGTATTAATTACCATATAAGATAACATTGAATAAACATATTCAGTTATTGAACAATGGTCTATTTAAGATTAATGAAATAAGGTGATGGTCCAAAGGTATAAACTTGTAGAATATTGTAGAAAAGAGAAAGTTAAAGAGTGAAAGTGAGCATATCTACCCCAGGGTCATCAATGAATAACCTGGCAAAAATTGAAGAGATGGAAGTATCTTTGTTCTGAATACTGTAAGTGATGGCCACATCACTCATAGGACTAAATTTTTATCTCACAGCTGATCGAAAGAGGTCTTAACAGTGTCTCTCTGTCAGCTATGTGGTTGAAGTTGAAGCAATGTAGCTATTGCTTCTATTATTTGTCTAGTCCTTGAATGACATGTACTATTAAGCAACAATTTATAATAGTTGCTTTTATATTGTTCAGTTAAAAGCAGACTAGGACTCTAAATTTCCATTTTTTCTTTCTATTGATTCAGAACCACAATTATGTATCTAGGACTCTAATTCTTAACAAAGGTCTCACACTAGATTTTCCTGTTATCAAAAGTTTGCAGATTAAAATTCTGGGATCACGCTAATCACATCCTTTAATGGCTCCTACTCTAATCATGACTACTGAGCTGTCAGATGACTCTCATATCAATATTGATGCTATGTTGATTGTTTGAAAGAATTAATTGCCTTGCATCAGACACAAGAAATAAGAGCAACATAAAATGAATAGTATCAATAATGAATAAATAGATTGGCAGGAACACAAGGAGAAAGGTCAGCTAATTATAATTCTTTTAAAATGAAGAAATTCAATTTGCATGAATATTATAGAAATTACTTCTATCCTCTACATAGTAGAAAATATTGTGTTTTAATATTCAGGCAGTTAATAATTTTATCTTAATATTTTCCTCTGAATTCAGAACATGTGTTCTCCTTACTCTTTAAAATAATAGAACCTACATTAAATTTGTTCTCCTTATTTATCAAGCTATTTCAAATATCTTCTTATTCATTTACTATGTGCTTTGTCTGAAAGTATGTCTGATCATTACATGCATGGCTGGTGCCTGTGGATACCAGAAAAGGGCATCAAATCTCCTAGGACTGGTGTTACAGGAGGTTGTGAGCTGCCATAGGGGTGCTGGGAATTTAACCAGAATTCTCTGGAAGAGAAGCTATTGCCCCTAACCACTAAGCAACCTTCTCAATCCCAAAATACAGCTTTTATATTTATTTTTTTAAAATTAAGATCCAAGTACTTGTGGTGGTTTGGCATTTGTTTGGTGTCCTTTCTTATTTCCAGGAGCAGTGTGATTTTCTTATTAAGAGTGTCATCAAAATCTAAAAGTATTCTTGATTATAATTCTAAAAGCCTTATTAACCATAAGCTAATTCTTTTTGATAAATTTCAATTTGTAGTCCTATCTCATACGTGAGAGAATTATTCATATTAATTCATGATCATTAATACATAGCCTTGTAAACACTGCCAAAACTTACCTGATGTCATCTTAGTAGCTCTGTAGGATTGCTTGTCTTGTGTCTTGTGTAAACTAGACACAAGCTACAGTCATCTTAAAGGTGGGAACCTCAATTGAGAAAATGCTTCCATAGCATTTGGCTGTATGTCATTTTCTTCATCAGTGATTGATTGGGGAAAGCCTGGGCCATTGTGGGTGGTGCCATCCCTGGGCTGGTAGTCCTAGGTTCTAATGAAAGCAGACTGAACAAGCCATGCTGAGTAAAGCAGTAAACAACACCCTTCCATGACTTTTGGGCTTCTGTATTAGCTCCTGCCTCCAGTTTTCTTCCCTGTGTAAGTTCCCATCTTGACTTCCTTTGATGATTGACTATAATGTGGAAGTATAAGCCAAATAAAACTTTTCCTCCCCAACTTGCTTTTGGTCTTGGTGTTTCATCACAGCAATAATATCCTAACTAGGACACTCTGGGTAGCTAGTGAGGGAAGTTTTCTATCACCCCTCAGCCTTCTTCTAATGATAAGTAAAATATCTTAGCAGATATATTTCTTTCCACTAATATCATCTGCAACACTATACATGTAATAGTGTATTTCCTACCAAACGTGTCAGAAGATAACTTAGGGAAGATTGTTTTCTCCATCCAAAATGTAGGCTCCAGGTTGGAAATTCTTGGAAGCAATTGTTCTTGTCTGCCAAACAATCTTGATGACCTCTTATTTGGATTTTAAGAAATTCATTTGTTTGTTTCAGAATGTGTAGATTGAAGATTTCATCACTTTTGAATAATACTTGGAGAAGCTTTTTGCTAATACAGATTTTCTACAGCCTTGAGATGTTTCCTAGGAACCCATAATGAAGTTAGTTATTCCTGGACTTTCTCAACAGCAACAAATGATGCGTGTCAAACTGTCTTACGCTAAGATTCCTGCTTATCTGTATTCATTGCTGCTGTATTAAGAAAACCAGAAAATGGAAACAGCCTAGATGCCCATCAGCTGATGAACATTAAAAATGTAGTACATTTGCACAATGGAATATTATTTAGACTTTAAGGCAAATGATTATGAAGTTTACAGGTTGAATGGAATTAGTGACAATAATTCTATGTGAGGGAATCCAGACCCCCAAAAAGACAAACATCCTATTTTCTCTTATATGAGGATATTAACTTTTAAGCTTTAGATATACGTGTTTCATGTAGAAAATTGCAAAAGTTTAGATAGATATCAACAAACAAGGGAAAAGTGGGGAGAATCTTCCCCAAAAGAAGAAATATAATACAGCTTTATAAAGTATATATTAGAATGTTAATATTATGTGGAGATGGAGGAGAACAGATTACAGCAGGGTGTATGGAGGGATAACTAACACTATAAAAGCCTTTTGAAAAGCCACATGGATGCCTACTATTGTAGAAGCTTCCTAAAATATATACATATATAAATGGAGTTTAAATGGAGTTACTGTATTATGAGAGAGAGAAAATTCCCCAATTAAACATCATATGCTACCAAATAAACCCTTATATATTTCTGAGTCATTGGCCAAAGGATTTCCATAGACCAGTTCTGAATATTACAGGTTATTGTCAGTGCTATTGGTTACTCTAAATCCTGATGGTAAGATTCTACTGCCATCAAACATGAAAGACTCAAGCTGTTGCTTGTCTACAAGCTTCATCCTATTGACTAACATTCATAGTGCTATTAGATAGTGCACATGCTACCCCGGGAGAAAATAATCACTAATTTCACCCATCCATGAACTCTGCTAGCTACAACAGTATTCTACCTGTAAGATAGACCTATTGCTGAATAATGGCTCACATATTATGAGAGTTAAAACAACTTTTAGGTAAGATTTAAGGGCTATTTCATGAGATGGAACCTATATCTGACACTGTTAATGAGGCCAAGAACCTAAAACTAGATAGTTCACAGGCCTTGGAGAAAATCTACTAAAATTACTCTGCTAAATGAACATAGCAATAAAATGATTCCTAATGACATGTTACTGTATCCTGAATCCCTATGAGAGTAGTTTCTTTTGCAGTGGATTATAATTTACAAGGAGACACAGAGCTGTGCAATGTGCAGACAGTGAGAGACTTTGGAACACTCACACATAAATGGGATGCCTGTATCATCCCCTTTCCCTCAAGGTTAAAGAATCTATGCAAAGAGAAAGTGGAAAGACTACAAGAGGCAAAGGTAGTGGACAAATCCAAGGAAACAGCATTTTCTAAACACAACAGGACTGATGCACATATGAACTCAGAGAGACAGTGACAGCATGCACAAGATCTATTTTAATCCAAGCCAGGCAAAATCCCAGCACGGGGAAGGGAAAGTTCGCACAAAGTTCCACCTGTAACCAAGAAGCTGTTTGCAACTGTAAACTGCTGTAAACTGCTGGGAGACAGATTCTTGGTTTTCTTCAATGGAGTGACACTGGATGATCAACTACACTCTAGGGTGGTAAAGGCTCAGGCATAGTTTCATAGTTGGCTAACACAAAATGGACTCTATTTTTATTTGTTTGTGTTTTTAATGCCTTTTTTAGTCTTGGTTTTGTTTGCTTTAGTTAAGTGATAAAAAGAATACGAAGTTGTATCTGTAGAGAAGGAACATCTGAGAGGAATTAGGAAAAAGTAAAGAATACAACCAAAATACATTGTATAAAATTTTTACAAGAATATTATCCCAATGATCTTTTGTGTTATTTTTTTGAAATATAGATGTAACAAAATTTACAATTGCTAGTTTTCTTTGTCTTGACAGTTGGCTTGGCAAGCATTATACTAGTGTCACTGAAAGTGAATACCAGTTTAAAAGCTCCTGAGCCATGCCTTTAGATGATTAAAAATAGATGGGTTAGTGAAATATTGAAATAACCTTTTGGCTCACAAATAGAATTATTTCTCCAATATATACTCTTCTACTCTCTTAAGGAATGCTTTTCTGTGTTTTCTGGATTCCATAAAGCAAAAGCTTTGAGAAATAGAACATTTGGAGATATTTTAACCCAGATGGATTTTTGAGTAGTGAAACTCACCTACTCTCAAATTCATTGGAAGTAATATTATTTTATTTTATTTTTTTACCAAGGTGCTTCTATTGTTGTGTGAATCATATTTTGCCTTCCTATTGGAGCCTTGATTTTTCTTACATGTACAGGAGACTAATGAAATGTTTTTCTCCAGGCTTCTCTTCATTTTTATAAGCTCTCCTTGTACGTCTTGTTAGAATGACTGTAGTGGCACTGCATTAAAAGAAAAAAATTAGACTGGCTTGACCTCTTTGTCTTCACATTTAATCCATAGACAACCAAAAACATTCTACTCGTAATTAAATGTTACAATCAGGAAGTCCAAGGAGGCTTCACCAACTTTAGATAAGGGACGCTCAGCGGGGAATTGAACCAATGCCCCAACTCAGCCTTGCTTCAGCTGGCTTCTTATGTGATATTCTCAAGTGCATCTAAAAACCCTGAATATCAGATGTGACCCAGACTTCTTCCTCCCACTGTGTTTCGCGCTTTCAGAAGCTGTGAGTCTGTTTGCTCCACTTACATTTATTGTGGTACTCAGCTTCCAGGGTATCTTGTAGCAAGTGTTTTTGAAACAGATGTGTCTGTTGCATATTGCCAGCTGTAACATCCAACCACATGCAGGAATGTAGCTGCTCAGTTTCTCTTTGGTCTTGTTACTTCATAGACATTTTAAAAAAAAAAAAACATCCTGAGAGATACTCCTGTTTATATTTTCAGAAACATAGATTCTGTTATGCATCTCATTGTTTTATGTTTTTGTTTATGGTTGCTCATTGCTAAACAGGAAAGATTTTCTTCACATTTGTGTTTCTAGGAATTCAAAGTCAAGGATCAATGTATGACAGGAATAGAAGAAGTTCTATATTTAAAATGGTTAAGACCTTTCCTATAATGGTTTTATAAATACAAAATTAGCAAATATAATATATGTTAATTATTAGCCTGGCTTAATCAATGCTAATAGCTAGTGCAGACTGAGTAGAATTCATATGGAATCTTAACATTAGTATTTATTTCTTCAATTTTTAAACATAAATTAACTATATGGAATTAGTGTCTAAATGGGTTAAGACTACTTGCTACTCTTCCAAAGGACCAGAATTTGATTTCTAGCACCCATATAGGGCAGCTCACAACATAACTCTAATATCAATATTTGATGCCTTTTTAATGAATGGCCTCTGAAGGCATACACACATGACATATACTCACAAAGACATATATTCACACACACACATGAATGAAATAAAAACAAATCTTTAGAAAACTGGGTTCCAAATAGAAAAAAAAAAGATTTTCTCACTTCCTCTCTTCTAGTTTTCCTTCCTTCCTTCATTCAAAAATTATTTTTCAAAGGTCTTTTATTTATGTAGTTTATTATGTAGTCTGGAGATAACTAGCATATAGTAAAACACCAGATCATGCTAGGAGTTAATTTTGTCTGAATGTAAAACAAAAATTGACCCCAAAATATGCATAGATTAATTAAATACAAATTGAAGAAACCAAAAAATTTTAGCTTTCTAACTTACTGCCTATAATTGCTAAGGTTTTGAAACATAAGAATACTAGGAATTCTAGAAATGTTACTTTCCACATCCCATCATCATCATCACCATCAACATCATCATCGTCATCATCATCATCATCATCATCATTGTATCTATTTTTTATTGATTGATTATTATAAGAAAGAAGTTAATTAATTTGTCTGTCTTTATTTAATATTTATGCAACTTTGTGAAGCACACGATGTGGTGGTTTGAATAAAAATGACACCCAGTCTCTTTGATTTGAATGCTTGGTCACAGGGAGTGGAACTATTTGAAAAAATTAGGAGGTATGGCCTTGTTGGGGTTGGTGTGGCATTATTGGTGTAGGTGTGACCCTATTGGGGTAGGTGTGGCCTTGTTGGGGTGTGTGTGGCCTTGTTGGTGTGGGTGTGGCCTTGTTGGAATAGATGAAGCCTTGTGGCACGAAGTATAAAACTGGGGTTGGATTTTAAAGTCAGAAGTCCCTAGCTTTTCCTGATACCTGTAAATCTGGATGTAGATTACTCTAGCACTTAGTTAGACCGCTACTCTCCAGCACCAGGTCTACCTGCATGCCACCATGTTTCCTGCAATAGTGATAATGGACTAAATCTTTGAGACCATAAACAAGCTCTAATTAAATGCTACCTTTTATAATAGTCACAGACATGGTATCTCTTCACAGTAATAAGACATTGACTAAGACACACAGTCTATACTATTTTTTATTTTACAAATGAAGAAATGAGTCAAATCTCTTGCTACTATTTTATTTTATTTTTATGTTGTTTTTTTTTTTTTTTTTTTTTTGCTGTTTCCAAGGAAACTCATGTCACCAGGATTGTGCACCAAGGTAATTTATCTGCTGAGCTATCTTGCCAGCCCAACAAGGCAAGAAATGGAAGGAAAGATAATCATACAACTTCTTTGCTGAGAATGAATAATATTTCATTGAATGAATGTGATGATTTCTGCTTTCATCTGCCAACCAACAGATGCTTGTTCCCACATTTTGGCCGCTGCCCATCAACAGTGTTATTTCCATAGCTTAGCTACTATGAATACTGCTATTCTAATGTGCATGTGCAGACATCTCTTTGAGATTGGATTTTATTAATTAAATACAGACATACAGAGGTAAGATTTCTGGATTACATGTTGAATTCACTTTTAACCTTTTAAGAGAAACATCATACTGTTTTCTAAGCAGCTTCCAATCTTATATTCCCACCAAGACTTCCTGTCTCTAGATCCTTGCTGATAGTTGCTTAAAAAGGAAAATAACTGCCTTGACACAAATGAGGTGGAATTTTATCATGATTTTGATTTAGCTTTCCTAACATCGAACAGCCTTTCCTACGACAATTTGTTGTTCATACTCTGCCTTGTGTCCACCAAGCCAAAGAAAGACAAATATTGACAGATTTCATTTATATGAGGATCTAAATCAAAAACTTATGAAGATTAAAACATGACTGACAAGTATCAAAGTATCAAGGGAAAGGAAAAAGGGTCATTTGCTGTCAACTGTGGCAAAGTTATGGCCAAGAAGATGAGTATATTCTAGAAATTTGCTACACTAATGTTCTCAACATCATCGTGTCATCTCGGTAAAATTTGGCTAATATGGAAGCATCTGCCTTCACATTCACTTATTTAAGACACTTTTAGCCTCTCCAAATTGTTTCTTTGATACTCTGCTGCGTGTATTTTTAAAAGAAATTTGCTCTACATTCTATCAGGGATAGAAATATTCAGCATAATAACTTCTCTTGGTCCTTTTATCATAAAACATTGTCAAAAAGCCCCTGGGACTTCATCATATTAATAATTAAAATGTAACATCCTTCTCATATGAAAATTGGTAATTATAAGTGCAATTATTAAAGGCAGCACTTTTCAAATTACTTTACTAATTCTGATTTTCCTGATATTCAGAACATCTTATCATAGCTGGAAGCCAGTATTTTTTTCAACAAAGAAATGCCTTTTTTTCTTTTTGATTAGAAGGCCTTTAAGTTGCATTTTTGTTTTCTGAACTATGTACAATATTTTTCCCTTTCTTTTTCCTTCCTTAATTCTTGATTCTTTTAGCTGTTAGATTTTATGTAGAAATTTGGGTCTCTGAGTTCTCTACTCTCTTTTCTATGTTATCACAGATTCCTGTTTTTCCTTCTTTCAGAGCATGGCTCTTAGTGTGATGAAGCTAACCACAGGAATTTTCCTGTGTTTATGGTTAACCCTTAACAGGAAATGCTGAGTTTCTGCCTTGATTTCCTCTTTGGAGACTGTTCTGATGTAGTTCTCCACAGTCAGCATTAAATGAATATGTTGTTTGCAGATACAGGACGTTCATACTCAATCATTTTATATTTTAGGCCCGAAGTACGGTCTTGATGTTCATTTTTTCACATAAATATTTATTTTACATTTATATAATTTCTTTGAGAGTTGCGAATTCATTCACTAGAACCCAGATCTCTGAGGTAAAGATATGAAGGCCCACTTGTTCTGGTAATTGATTCTGCTTTGGGGGGTAGCTTTTGCAATTACAGTTCCATTACGAATGGATATTTTCACAGCCTTTCCCATCTCCAAATTTAGCTGTCTTTTGATGGCACTTAGCGCATTGTCTATCTAGATCTTAGCTGTAGAGGGAATTTTGTGGCTCCCTGTTTTCTGGTCCGTTTCCCAGGATAGCCAAGACATTATGCACTAGTCCAGCTTTGAGGAGGGAGATACAGTCAGGAACCATCAGGTTCTAGGTATTGGTGGAGTCTTGGGTGGAGGCTTGAAAGTAGCAAGAAATAGACTTCTCGGGAGTCAGTATCAGTGAACAGTTCATTTAATTGAAGCAAGGGTAGTGATATACATCACTATCGTGTATATATATATATATATATATATATATATATATATATATATATATATATACACACACACACACACACACATACATATATATGCATATATATAGTTAAGGGAGAGAAGGAAATGCCTTATGTGATGGTATGTTATTGGTATTGGCCTGGGCAGTGGTACTAGAAGAGCTCCATTTGCATGTGGGGGCCTACAATCAGATATGGGTGGTCACGTGTTATTGGCCACAGCCAAAGTCTTGAAGAAGCCTCCTTTGCATGTGTGGAGTCTTCTAAGAGCTGAGAGAGGAAAGGTCCTTATGAAGCCATTTGGAGGAAGGGGGAAGTCCTGTCCAAGGTCCTCTAGCTGCAGTGGTTAGATAAGCAGCAATCAGGCCTCATGGTTTGGAGAGGCAGGATTTTATCAGGGACTATATGACATAAGGCACGTCAGCACCTAGGGGAGATTTGCTAGCTGTTAATGCTGTCTGGTATCTGTCAGAGTAAATGATGGGAGACTCTTCTTGTCATCTACTGCTAACTCACATTTGTTCTTTGATTATCAGCTTAAATATCACCCTTGAAGGAAGATAACTTGATTCACACAACTGGATCAATATTATATTAGTGTGGTGGCCTTCATTTTGAAAAATTCACAGAAATCTGTTTTACTCTCATGGTAACTATCTCATGGCTATCATGATATCCACTAGATTACAGAGCACTAGAATTCATGTCTCTTCATGATTCCCATTTTAAGCCATGCACCGAGTGAAAGAGGTACAAAATTGTGGCCAATTATTCTTTCTTTCTTTGCTCAAATTCTTAGCAGTGTTTGCTATTATTTCCTTGAATAATGATCTTATCATCTATGACAGAACATTGTCCTAACTTTCTCATGATTTCCTTCTCAGATAGCAAAAACCTTCTTGTTAAACTTATAAAATTTACTATTTTACCAATATTTTCATCCTTACATTCATTACTTAAATATTCTATCATTCTTCAATTCTTTGAAAATAATATAGTTATATCAATAGCACCAATGTGTAGCTCTAGCTCTAATCTCTGTGCTGGCATTGGTATCTCATATTATTTATACTACATCTTTTCCTTAGCATGTCATAAATTTTCTAATTAATAAAACCAAGATAACCCTTAGTTTTCTGTGTACCTATGCAACTCAGTTTTCAACAGCATTGGTTTTTTATAATTTTTCAAGTAAATATTCAAAATTATTTCTCACTTTGCCACTTTGTCTCCAGCCCACTTTCAAACTCCATTAAGAAGCTCACCTGGTAAGCCTTGCCTTGGAGGGAGATGCCAATCATTCCATGTCACTATTATTGCCTAAGTCAGCTCCAACTTTTCCTTACAGTACTAGAATATTATCCTTCGAAGTTCCTTGTGAACTGCCTTGGGCCTTTTCAATTTATCACCAATAAAACTGCTGAAGAAACACATGTCAAAGCCCAAGCTGTACCTTAACACCTTTCATAACTTTCCCTATGTTTTGAATAAATGCTATCTTTACTGTTATCTAACAGTACCCCCAGATTATATTTCTAAGCCTGTCTCATTCATTTCCTATAACACAAAGGTTCCTATTTTAAAGATTTTTTTGACTTTCTTTTCTGCGCATTTAACACTACCATCTCTCAAATGCTTCAGTACCAACCTTAATACAGGTTGTTCCCACCTACTATCCAACAAAAAAAAATCCTCCACCTGCATTGTCTAAATACATTTTTTATTTCTTAATTTTTCTTTACACTATCTTTTATTAGTAAACATCTAGGACAAATAAACTTAAAGGGAATTCTGGCTCACAGTTTGAATGGTACAGTCTGTGGCTGTTTGGCCATTTATATGGTAGCATAATCTTATTCTTACATTATTTTAAAAGATTTTTTTACAAAAAGTTATCTACTATATTAATTTACATTGTAAGCATGCATATTTGAAATTTTGTTCATTTCTCCATTAAATTTATGTAAAATAAACTGAGACTAGGACCATTCTAGTTTTTACTGGTCTCTCTAGCACGTTAGAAAGAAACAGGCATGTAGTAAGTATTTTCTAACTATACAATGATCAAGTAAATACAAAGTCCTCAAGATGTATTTGGTGAAAAACACAAAAAAAATGCATGCTTTCAATTTCCATCCATACATCATAGTTTTTTCAGTCTCCAGAAGGAAAAAAACTAGACAAAATTGAATATATATTTAATTGAAAATAAAATCAAATGCACACACACACACACACACACACACACATAACCTGAATGTTAAGAAGACATAACATACACCCAGCTGAAAAGCAAAATAATGTATGGAGATATGTGGCAGTAATATTTAAGAAAAAATTGAAGTACAGAATTCAATACACTGTTTAGGATGATGTTTACCCAGAGAAGAAACACTTTTTAAGGCATAGAATGCAGCCTAGAAGACAGATTGCTGAAAATGATGTGCTAAACTAGCTTAGAAGAAAATAGGAGAAAAGCAAAGCCAAATAGAACCTGATGACTAGGACATTGAAAAGCTGAATAGAGTTGAAGACAGTTGTATGGAGCCACCAATAATGGGCATCCATGGGGAAATGGAACAGAAAACAATCTGGCCTGTTAATGGAGATCTATGATGGATCACCAGTGTGAACTAGGTAACAGATAGAAAGAGCCCTGTGTAACAAATGTGATCCCTTGCTTCAAATAAGCTCAGCACTGGACTGGAGCAAATGATTGCTTTATTCCATAGGGGTGCAAATACTCTGCTTAAAAACAATGTCATATAGGACTTAAAAATATCTCTGAAATTTGAGTGCCCAGAAATTGAATATCAGAAGCTGTTATTAAAAAATTTGAAGCAAATAACCTCGAATAAAAGAGAAGAAAACTGAATTTGAGTTCAAATATTGAATTTGAGCTACCCAGGATGCAGTTATTCCAGGCTTTAGTATGTCAACAAATATGTTTGTAAGCAGCAAAAGGGAAGACCAATCATTCCAAAGAAGATTTTAACCTGTACAGCTGATTACGTGAAGGTGGCAAATAAAAATCTCCTAAATAAAAATCAATAATACAAAAGATAGGTCTTATAACATATTCGTTATTTCTAAACACAAGTAATTACAAAAAGCTCACCTGGTAGATATTTCAGTGCCCCACTAATGGTAAAAATGATGCTAACTTTGAGTAAAGTAACAAAATGACAAGGATATAGGGCCGAGAATATGTGTTACAGGTGCTGTAACAAACAGTGGCATAGATGATGGGATGGGGAGAGATTAAAGAAATGCTTAGATTGTGTAAGAACTGCTGACATACAGCACCCTACGCATGTGTCTAATGTACTAATGCCAAGCAGAATAAACACAATGTAAATATACAAAACTGAATTACTATACTACAACTACTGATGATATATAAGAAAAACATGGTGGAACTCAATAGAAATAATGCATTTCAATGCAGAATTCAAAATATAACATCAAAAAATGAATGAGAAAATTTCAGGTTACAAACCTTCCAGACATTTTTGCTTTAAGGAGGCAAGATGCTTCAGTCTTCAAGAGACCTATCCATACCAGCCCTGCAGCATTTCTTTCTTCAGACAGACAGACAACAGTCAACACTTGTTATGGCCCTGCATGCTTTTCTGCCTCCTGCTGCTTCAGACAAGCCAAGCTCTCTCCCACTGCACAGGCTAAGGCAGCCAGGTAGTATAGTTCTACTCTCTCATCTAATACCTTCCTAATTCACCCTCATTCCTACCTAGAGCATCATTGACTCTTAGCACAAGCTAAGTCTGGTGGTGTGGAACTTTCATGCTTCCTCAGAAACCTAGAAGAGCAAGAATCTTATTTTGTCCAGTGGATCCGAAGTCTCTCCATTTAGAGTCCTGTCATGTTGTCTGTGGCATGATGCTAAAATATCTCAGCAAATCTGTCACTTGCAAGATAGTTAATTGCAGCACCTATCTATGAGGCCTATAGAGAATGTTCCAAGTTTTATGTAATAGAAATATGGATAATTTCGGAAAAAAATTTAAAGAATTTATCCAGACAATCCATGTGGGAAAAGTCTAAAAGTATAAGACAACCTTTAATTGGAATGAAAACTGATCCCAATTAGCCTACCTCAGGATACAGGAAAAATGAAAATCAAAAGAGTTTCATACAACATATTAGCAATGCCAATTTTTACTTCTTTCTTAACACATATTATTTAATACATCGGAGCTGAGTGTAAGGTGCAGGATAATATTCCCAGAACTCAGCAGGCTAAGTCAGAAGGTTCACCATGAAATCAAGAACATCCTGAGCTATATAGTGAGTTCAAGGCTAGACTGGCCTATAGAGTGAGTCACTGTCTTAAATACAACACAAACAGTAAGAAAAGATTATAAGCAGTAGGGAGTTAACTGGAGTTAGTGCACATATTGTGGAATATTTTAATTATTTTAGATCTGGTAGGTTAAACATATAAATTGTAATCTCTAGGCGAAGCCACAGGAAGCTAACTAGAAATACCTAATAGTAGAATTTTTCTATGGCAAAAGTAGTAGTGAAAAGTCACACAGTATTGACTAACTCTGTTTCTATGTGGACTCTCAACATTGCTCTCACCTGCATCTTGCCAGGGTCTCCATTACCAAGGAGATTGAATAAAAATGCAAGAAGGATATGGCTGTGATTCTGGCTGCTGTTTATCCCAGTGAAACATTTGGGTCTGTGCCATGTCAAAATGTCAAAACTCTAGGATAAGGAAAGAATACTAAAACGTATGGAAGACGGGTGCCAACACACATATAAGTCAATACCACTACTAGGGACAGAATTTTTAGCAGTAACCCTAAAGGTCATTGAATGCATGGGATTATGTATTTCAAACTCTGAAGATAACTATCTGTCACAAAGATTTTTATACCCAGAAATTTTGTCCTTCAAAATTGAAATAGAAATGAAGACATTCAGAATAACTACATATCAAGAGAAACATTACAAAAATTCAGGAGATGAAGATAATCATTGTCATGAATGACTGTAAAATATAGTTTCACTACAAAATTGAAATGTAAATGAGAAATAGGAATGAACTCAGCATTAAATATATACCAAAATGTTAAATCTCAGTAATGAGTGAAAGAAGTAATAAGCAAACAATATTTGTGATAACTGGAAGAAAACAAAATGACAGGAACAAATCCATTGTTTTCAACAATGGTTTTGAATGTGATTAGTCTTCATTCTCCAAGTATAAGAAATAGACTTGATGAATGAATTAAACATCAGACCTGGCAATATTGTGCCTGCAAGAAACTCACTTTACCTATAAGCACCACAAAAACTGACATGAAAAGATGGAAAACAGCATTGAGGGCAGTGGAATCTCAATGCAAACAGAAATAGGTATCCTTCTATCAGACAAAACAGATTTTAAGAAAAGAAAAGAGGGCCACTTGAGGAAAAAGAACCAGATGAAGAAGCAATTCCATTCCTGTCTGAATAGCATCCACCTCCTAGAACTACACTGTAGTCTGAATAGTGTTCCATCCCCACAATTGTATTTCAGCTTGTATACCACTTCCCCAAGATTACATACAGACATTTATAAATTGAGACACTTTTAAATTTACATTATTAGAAATCATGTAGTTTTGTTATAGCAGAAAAGGAAAATCTGTTACAGGTTTAGGATACTATATGGTGCCGTTCTTAGCTTTTGGATTGGTGGAAACCAATGGCTTTCTTTAAACAACAAACAAAAAATGGTTTTTTCTGGTTAAAAGGATATTAGATCAGACACAGAAGTGGTCTCCTAAAGGGAATAAAAACAACCCATAATAATTAGTCTTTGTCTGAAACATTTTATCTCTCCAAAATCAGGGAATTCAGTCATTTGGCCTGGTAGAGTTTTCAACACAATTGCAGTTCTTCTACTCTTTGTGCTTCAGTTCACAATGCCCCTGTTGGGCAGGTATGTTTGGAAGATTGGCATCAAGTTACACAACCGTGACAAGTAACCCATGGTCCTAGGGCTCTTATCTCTGGGTGATAGGAGGAAAACTGTTTATGGCATTGAGATTTAAATGTGTTTTACTATTCCTTTTTCAAACACCTGCTGCTTGACTTTCCCCCTGTTTCTGTCTTTCTGTTCCTCTGTCTCCCTTACCCTCTCATCTCCCTTCTTCAATCATCTTTAAAGAAGAATGATATTATATTTGTGGTGAATTGAAATCAATTGAGAACTATCTCTCTTAAAGTAGGCCAGCACAGTCAATTACAGCAACCTGGGGCTCCATTTGGCTTGAGTTATGCATACATCCCTGTCAAAGCAACACATCTAACAACCTGTTAAAAACCTAAGCTCTTAGAACAGCTTTATATTTACTTTCTTTAAACAAGGGAAATGAGTTACTTCCTCTGTAATCTGTTGCCAATGTCCTGTTTCTACTAATAATTCTGGGAAAAAATCATGGGCTAAGTTGGCCTGAGTGGTTTAGGGTTCATGTGCATTAAGGCAAATCTATTTGTTCAAGTGATCTTTTAGGATAATTGCCTTTTAATCATCTTATGCCTATGCATAATTGGGAAAATATATGATTAAAATCAGAGTCATTATGTGGAGAGATATGCTTGGGAAACAAAGTCTTATATAATCCAAGCCTGTCAGTCAAAACAGAACCACCAAATTATAACTGTAGTAGCCAATCTCCTCCTTCTCTTGAATACCATAACAGGAAGGCCCAAGCAACAAGCAGGGTCTTTGAGGACCTTATGCTCATGATGCCCACTGTCAGTTGTTTTTTCTTTTAAGATTTATAAATTTTGTTTTATGTTTATGGATGTTTCACCTGCATGTGGTGACATCCAGGGGTCATAAGATGACACTAGAACCCATAGAACTAGAAGTGTGGACAGTTGTAAGACATGTTGTGGGTTTCAGGTCATCTGCAAGAGCAAAAAGTATACTTTTGTGGCAACTCCCCATTTCACTGTCAGTCTTGACAGTGTATTTCTGATTTGCTTTATCTCTTTTTTTTGAATAAAATTCTCTTCCTACTTTATAATCTGTATAACTTTTGACTTCATGCCTGACTAAGAGGCCAAACTTGACCACTGGTAAAATAGTCATATGGGGATTCTGTACAACTCTAGATAGAGGAATACTCAATTTTGATCATATTCTTCCCTCCCCCAGCTCATTCCAGCTTATTCCACACCTTTACCACACCCAACCTTATTTCTTTATCTCATAGAAACCAAACAATAAACCAAATCAGGCAGCTAAACACCTGCAAAAGGCAAAAATATTAAATGAAATAAAACAGCATACAGAAAATATGGAGTCCATTTTGTGCTGGTGGACTTCTCCTGAGTATGTGTCTGCCTGAGAGTATGGTTGATATTCCCAGTGTTTCTCCTGAAAACTGATTTCCCATCTGCCAGCAGCTAGCAATTGAAAAAAGCTTCTTGTTTAAGGGTAGGCTTATATAGGGTATTATCCTACACCATAATGTTAGAGAGAATTAGGAGAAACCAAAATAATTGCAAATAGTTAAGTCCCGATGAGGCAGATAGCCAGTTGCTAATGAAAAAAAAAAAACTCCTTTATTATTTTCAGGGGATAAGTAATGATATAGTATAACTGGCTCTACCCTATGGGTTTCAAAGTTTTTCCTTATAGCTTATGTCTCACACCTACACATATCATATATTTCAATCTCAACTATTCTGACAGTTGTGTTATTACATTGTTGTTCGTAGGAGCAGCAGGTAAACTCTAAGAGAACAAATAGGCATGACTTCCAAGTAAGTCTTTTGGTATCATTGGAAATTCATACTGTTTAATTTTTCTAACAACCAAGGTAAAACTGCTATCTCTTCTGGCTTCTTCAATTAACAAAGAAGACTTCATGGGTATCCAATGTGACGTTTTCCTTTCTTTGACATTCTTTCATATCAGCTTGTCCCTGCAGTTACATCCTTCGAGTCATTCCCAAGGCAACAGGCTGTATGGAAAGCTTTCCTGAAAGCTGAGTCATATTCTTTAGCTTTAGATATTGTAGTTCCAGTGACAACTTGAAGTGCCATATTTTTAATGATTTTGCCATTTGTAGTCTCTTCTAAGAGAAACATCCTGTACTTGGAAGTCTCTTTCTGGATTGTTTGACTCTGGATCCTTTGAAAAGCCTACCAAGTAGTTAATCCTTTCAGGACAGCTTTTTGTTGGTTTTTATTATTGTTTGTTTTTTGTTTGGTTGGGGGATACTGTCTTAGGTTTCTATTGCTGTGGTGAATACCATGATGAAAAGCAACTTGTTCAGGAAGGTTGTTTTTTTCCCCCATATTAATTCCAGGTAGTAGTCCTGGTAGAGGAAGCCAAGGCAGGAACCTTGAAGCAGATAGTGAAGAGGAACCATTGAGGAATCCAACTTACGGACTTGCTTCACATGTATTGCTCAACATAGTGTCTCTTCTAACTCAGCATCATCTGCCTAGAGAAAACTCCTAATGGGCTGGCCTTCTCACTTCAAACATTAATGAAGAAAATGCTTCAAAAGCTTGCACCAGGCCAATATGCTGTGGGCATTTTTTAATGACTCTAGCATGTTTCAAGCTGACAAAAACTGACCAAAACATGCACTATTTGACCGATCCCTTAATACATTTTTGGAATAGGTTGGCTCAAGTAGTAAAAGAACTCATTGGAGAAATGGGAATAGCATATTACAAAATGCAGTGAATCTGGACTCAAGGTCTTTCTTAGAACAAATATGATTCTTGACCTCGTTGCTTTGAGCAAAGCTACCACTCAGTGTATCCATTGTCCAGTTTTCTCTCAATGTCAGGCTCTACTTACTGATGGTCCAGCTAAGCAAAAGTCTACTAGTACTCATTGATCTGATGTGACTCCTTAGCCTCTACATCAGCTGTGCCTGCAATGAAGAAACAATCGTTTCAGTCCCTCTTGAATCACAAGTCAAACTTTAGCTCACTATCTTTTTTTTTAGTAATGAAGCTTAATTTTTATTTTCAAAGTATTTCATGTAATCATTCAAAATTTAAGAAAATTAACAATTCAAAAAATTAAACACCAAATATAAGAATTAGAGGTTTATCAAAGTTTTGTCTAGTGCATCATAAATATTAAAGTTATAATTTACACTTAAACATGTCAAACATTTTGAACTCTTGAAACAGTATATTTTGTATATTATTTCAGTCTGAAACAAATTGACCAAAATAATACTTAAAGTAGCATTATATATAATCTGATATATTCTCAAGACATCACTTATGATGCTTGTTCAACCATCACATCCCTGGCAAGTTGACAACCATGTTTGCTTTGTTGATGTTCTATATCAAAGTATTTTATTAGTGTCCTATTTGTCATGGCAACAATTACAACTCGGATTTGATATTTCAGTTCCAATTTCAATCAATAGCCTTTCTCAGGTCATTGGTTAGTGTTTGACCTCTTCTATGAGTCAGTGTACAAGACTGAAAAATCACAAAATTCTCACTAAATTTAATAAACATGCTGGATACCCAAATGGTATGGGGTATGGTGTCTGTGGAATGTATATGATTTATAATTTACCATAGTTTTAATTTATCTTTACATTTAAATTGCTTTCACTTTAAATAGAATTATATCACTTTCTATTCTTTCTTCCTTCTAATTTCTCCCAGATACTTTACCTGCAGCCCCTCTCTTATCTTGTGTGTGTGTGTGTGTGTGTATTTGTGTGTGTGTGTGTGTGTGTGTGTATATTTGGGTGTGTGTGTGTACATGGTTTCAGGGCTGACCACTCTGCATTGGGCAACTAATAAAGGAGTTCATACCTGTGATATCCAAATTCTTCTCCCAGGAGTCATTTATTGCGTATAATATTTTGTCTATATTTGTGACCCTTCAAAATATTTTCCCTTCCATGTTAATATATCCATTGATACTGCTATTATTCTGCTCTTATTTCTAGAATGGACTATTTTACTGCAGACTTCCTGATATTCTGGCTCTTACAATATTTCTACCCCTTCTTCTGCCATGTTCCCTGACTCATAAAGGCAGGATCTCTTATGCAGATGCATAACCCACTGGAGTTTGGGTTCCCATGATCTGTTGATTTCTGCATTGTGTCCAGTTTCAGTTTTCTGTGATGATTTCCATTGCTGTAAAAAGAGACTTCTTTGATGAGAGGGGGTAGCTACACTTATCTGTGGATACAAGAATAATATTTAAAATGTAGAAAGACCTCTATAAGGAAAGCTTCCAATCTCTGAAGAAGGTTAAGAAGGACTCTATAAAATATAAAGATATACTGTGTTCATGGATTGACAGAATTTATGTTGTGGAAGTTATCATCTTGCAAAATAATTTACAGTTTTAACACAATTTAATCGAAGTACAGCATTATTTTATTCACTACAAAAATAGAAAAACATCCTAAAACTCATACGTAATTAGAAAAGACCAAGATAGTCAAAGCAATTCTGAGTAAAAAGAAGACTAGTGAAGGGATAGATGTTTCAGATTTCAGGATATATTATAGAGCTATAGTAATGAAAACAATGTGGCACTAGAACAAAACAGGCATGTAGATCAATGGAAGAAAGTAAAAGACCCAACATGAATAATTATAACTTTAGGAATCTAATATTTGAAAAAGAGGTAAAATAAAAACATATGTTGGGGAAGGAGAGAGCCTTCAGTTCATAGTTCTGGGAAAACTGAATGTCCACATGCAGAAGAATAAAATTAAACCTGTATCAATTACCCTGAACATTAGTTAGAATCACATGAATTAAAAACCTCAATTTGAAACCTGAAACACTAAAACTGTTAGAAGAAAATGCAGGTAGTATCCTACAAGATACAAGTATAAGAAAAGATTTTATGTAAGGACTTCATTTGCTGAGGAATTCAGGCCAACAGTTGGCAATTGGAACTTTGCACAGCTAAATAGCTTCTATACAGCTAAAGACACAATGAAGGGGGTAAACAAGAAATCCCACCGAATGGGAGAGACTCTTTTCCAGGTGTGCAATTGACAGAGACTCAATAGCCAGAAAATAAAGTAACTCAAAATCAGAGACAAGGAAATGTATGACCCAATTAAAAAAATGGACTATGGATATAAACAACGAGCTCTCAAACAACTTTGAGAAATGCATCAAAAATCAATCATCATCCTTAGCAATTAAGAGAGAGAAAACTGAAAGAACTGAGATTTCATCTCACCTCAGGCATATGGTTAAGATCAATATAACAGAGCAAATGCTGCTGGTGTTGTGGGAAAAGGGGAACATGCATTCACTGTTGGTAGGATTGCAAGGTTGTGCAGCCACTCTGAAAAATCAGTGTAGAGAATTCTCAAAAAGTTAAAAAAGTATCTCCATATGACCCATCCTCACCACTCCTTGGCATATGTTTAAAGGTCTCTGTATCCTACTCCACAGATTCTTGTTCAGTGGTATTCACAGCTGCCCTATTCACAGTAGCCTAGAATTGGGAAAAAAAAAAAAAACCTAAATGTCCTTCACCAGTTAAATGGGTAATGAAGTATAGAATATATACACAGCGGGATACTATTCAGCTGTAAAAAAAAAAAGTGAAACCATGAAGTTTGCAGGTAAATGAATGGGTCTAGAAAAGAGTATATTGAATAACCAGGCCCAGAAAGATAAACATCATATGTACTATCTCATCTGCAGTTCCTAGCTCCAATCCTGTGGTGTGCTTCTACAACATGTAGTAACAGCAGGGTAGGAAAGTATAAGGGGGCTATGGTAGCTATGGCAGGACTTGAGAAGGGAGTGGCAGACTATATGAAATGGGAAACAGATAAACAAGCAGGGGGCTCCAGGTTCGGAGAAGGGTTGTAAGACCATACATACTGAGAGCAAAAACTATAAATGAACTGAATTCCTCATCCATTCTATAAATTGTTTATTTAAAAGCAAATTTTTGTTTTTTTATCATATCCATGATAAGAGGGTGTCTGTGTTATGTTTCCTTCTAATGGTTTATGTTCTAGTAGTTTGGGGAATTTGTTTGATCAATATCCTACTCAAGAATCTTAAATGCAATGATAATTTATAATTTTTTTGTACTGGAATAAATAAATAAATAAAACCTTAAGTTAATATAGTTTTACTGGTTTCTTTACCTGTATTCTCTCAGTTGCCTTCACTCAATTTATTAAACCCTTCAATCTAATTTTGTGTACATTTTGTGCTGCATGTAAGGTATGTATTGAACCTTAATATAGTTCTATCATAAATATTTTTCTATTTTATTATTCTTGATGATTAAAAATATGTGGTATTATTTACAAAAATACTATCTCCTAGCTCTTTATTTTGCTCCATCAACCTATCTGTCTATTGTTTCACAAATACCATTGTCATTATTCCATGCCATTGTTTTAGAGACAATTCATGTCCATCCATTTCTTAATTATTCTTCTACTTATCGGTCTCTTCTGGGTCTTTCACTTACCTACATACACTTGGAAACATGCGTTTGATGACTACAAAATGGTCTCCTGGAATTTTCGTTTTAATTACTTGAATACATAGATAAAATTGGATAAGTTTAACATGCATGGAGAAAGAATCATTTCCCTATTTTAATTCTTCTTTGATTTCTTTCCTTCGGTTTTGGAATTTCCTCTTATAGTCTCTACACAAGCCGTGTTACATTTAGTTTTTCATTTTTATAATGTAAATGGTTCTATAGTATACAGCTTTATTCTACTTCTTCATTGTTAATGTGTAAGCTTGGCATTTCTTAAGTTTGTAGTTAGTCAAAAGTGATTCACAAATATTGTTTATGAAGTTGAAAAATATTCCCTGATAATTATTACCCTGAATGGTTGTATATGTTTTTCCTATATCTTTGATTTCGTCATGCTAACTTTCTTTCTTTTTTTTTTTCTTTGTCTGTTGATGTGATATAGAAGAAATGCTTTTTGATCTTGTTATCTTGGATGAATCTCCATGATTATTATACTTTGTAACTTATTTTGTATTAGTTACTTTGCTTTAACAAAATATTTGACAAAATCAACACACAAAGAGTCTACTGTGGCTCACATCTTGAGTCCATCATCCAGGAAAGGTGTGGTGGTAAGAACAGCTTAGTCAGTGCTGCAAGAGAGTGAGGTAGAACCTGTCATATCATAGCTATAATTACTGAGCAGAGGATGTGAAATGTTGGTTTTTCCATCTACTTTCTTTGTCCTGATCTAGTTGAAGTTCCAAGCCCCTAGAACAGCCTAAATTCAGAGTGGAGCTTCCTCCCCAGTTAAACATCTACAGACAAATCTTGAGAGACAAATTCATAGACAGTTGATTTGAACTTATATTGAGTTGAAAATCAAGATTTGCTATTGAATAAACAATGAAGCATTCTGTTTGCCAATATTTGGTTGCTAATATCTTTGAGGGCATTAAATTATGCTGTCATTCTAAAACAAGTTAGAAATTATTTCTCTGCCCCGCCTCTGAAAGAAATTATAGACAATATGTATAATCTATTTCTTAAATGTTTACTACAATTCTCCAGATAATTTATGTGTAGTTAATTCTTTCTGTTTGAATGGTGATTAATCATTGATTCAATTTATTTAATAGATACCAATCTGTTAAAATTTCTTGTTTCATCTTGTGTAAATTTTAGAAGTTTCTATTTTCAAGGAGTAGATAAATTTAGGTCTATTACATTTAGATTTTTAAGAATACCAATTAAAATTGAAGTATTTTTAAATTGCCAATTTTATCCATATGGAGATCCAATATAGCTCTAAGATTTCATCACAAGAATTTCAAGAAAATATATAAAAATGAAGACTTATGTATAGCTTAATTACACAGTTTCCTAAGATTCCCATACTGCTGGCTTCCAGATGGATTTACCTTACAAGCAAATATATCAAAGATGGAACCGTAATTTTGTAGTTGTAAATGTGGGTATGGTTATAAATTCACCCAGATGTGGACAATGGTTCGGGACAGAGGACAGTTAATTAAGACAATGGTTTTAAGATGGAGTCCTGGAGCCTTAGAGCATTTCAGCTCCTTAAGAATCTTAATCCTTGAACTGGAAGGCTTCAAACTTCATACAATCTAGAACATTTAAACTGCTAGTCCAGACCTAGAATGCTTCAGTCTTAGATTCTTCTGCCTAGCTATGCTTTGTCTCTTCCTGAGATCTCATTGTTCCTTCTCTCTCTGTAACTGACTGTTTCAACAAACTGCTCTGTAACTCACTCCAGCCTCAGCTTCTGTAACTCCTTTTCTGTAACTGACTTTTCAACTTTCTCTGTTAACTGATGGCTGCAACTGACTTCTCTTCAGCCTGCTTCTCAATTGACTCTTCTTACTGACACTTTCAACTGACTGACTCTAACTCCTATGTAACTCTTTTACTGAGCTGAGAGTCTGCCTTTCCTCATAGTAGTTGGGCATGTCCTTACTCTGCTAACTCATTTGATTAGTCATGTTGTCTGCCATTCACTGAATCATCTCAGACATCACTTCCTATGTGACACTGACTCCTTCTGGGTTCTGCTTGTGTCTGCTTCCACTGTTTTTTCTAGGGATTAAAACTGCCTTCTGATTAAAGGTGTTTGCTACCTCTTCTTTCTGAATTAAAGGTGTGTCTACATTCCATTCAAACCAAGGAGGTCTCTTAATGTTGCCCCTAGATAATGTAGACCCTAGCTTTCACACAGGGCTATTTCTCTACATAATTTTATGAAAAATTGATTTCCAGAAAAGTATGTAGAGAATAATATGCTTCAACACATGGACTCTCTTTCTGATGGTATATATTATTTATATAAAAATAAAAGTTTTTAAAACTTATTTTCATTTATTTAATATGCACAACCTACTTTAATCATATTCTCCTCTGTCTTTCCTTGCCTCTCATCTCAATCCCTTCTGCTAATGCCTTCTCTTCTTGATTGTTCTGCTTTTGATTGAGGACTTGCTTATTATTAGTTTGCACATTCCTGAAAAGTTTTATGTGGGATTATATTATTACTATTTGCTTTTCTTGGAATAAAGTTTTTAAATAATTTCTGACTGTCAAGTCTATATTCACTCAGTTGCCACTTTCTCACAGACGTCCTTGCTTACCACCAAAATTCTTCATCCATATATGTTTTCTCTACATTTTTCTATATCTATCATCCTGAATAAAGTAATATTTATCTTACTATGGATTACATGTCACTGTTATTTGATTTCGTGTTCCATAAGGACAAAGACTATTTGTTAAGCACTTGGAATGGGACCTTGCATGTAGTATGCTTACCATAAATGTTTATGCATGAGTAAGTCAATGAATAGTCCATTTTACTCATAGATATACCCAGCGATTTCCACTTATACTTAAGTAACAAATGATCATGGATTTGAGTGTGCAGTAATTTCTACTTTCTTTGATAATATTTCCTCAGTCATGGTAAGTCAACACTTAAAATGATTTTGGCGAGATTTATTTGAAGACTCTGTATAAAACAATAGTTTCTTGAAAAATATTTGGAGAATTTTATTCCCTGTTATCTACAACAATTTAAACAGAGGTTAGCACTTTTAAAATGTTATTTATAACATTTTCCTGTTTAGAATTCAGAATTTTTTAAAGTTTTGTTCTGAGTCTTTTTTTATTAGCTAATGGTTAGATCCCATTTATGTGCACATCAAGCACTGAGCTATAGAGTCTGTAATCATAAGAATGAGAAAAAAAAGCAAATAAAATATTCCACAAGTGAAGAAAATGTAAAAACACATCATGCTCTAAGATAAATCAATAAATTGGATCTCAAACCAAGATAATAAACTCTGAAGGAAAGGCCACTGCATTTCATTGAACTCTACTCTTTTTATTTTGCATTCTTTGTTCTTATGTTCTTACATTATACTATTTGTTGTTTACAAATATTTTTGTTGATATTAAAGGATAAAATATTATTTGATTCTCCTTTCCACTACAAAATTAATAAAGTGACATGTTGAGTAATGATAATATTTTCATTTTAAATAATATATATTGCAATTATTCTTATACATAAGGGGTTATTTATGTTCAGGATATATACACGTTTCTTTCAAGTGGAAGAAATAAGTTTTGAAATAAGTTGAAATAAGTTTTTTGTTACATAATTTATTTCCATTTAAAAACTGAGAAATAAGGTTCAATGAAATGGCTTATCAGGTAAAGATATTTGCTGTTAAGCTTGACAACCCCAGCATGGTCATTAAAACCCAATAATATAGAACCATCCAGTAGAATACGGGTAACCTCCTAAGGGCTGAATCCGAAGTAAACTAACTCTCTCTTCCCAAGCACCCATCAATGGGCTTCTCGACTAGAGGTGGGATTTTTAGACTCTAATACCCATCCATGCTGGAACTTTGGCTGGCTTGAGTTTTGTGTGTATCATGTGTGCACTGTTACAGCCTCTGTGAATTTATGTTTTCCATATCTTCATCATGCCCTGACGACATTGTTTCAGAGCAGGTCTCTACTTCTGGCTTTCATAACCACCACCAGCTTCTGTGATGATCTTTGGGCTTTGAAGAGAATGGGTATGAGGTAGATGGTCAGTTTAGTTGAGCCTTGATGGTCTTTTATTCTCTGCAGTTGTGAGTCTCTATATTAATAATCACTAGCTACTGCAAAAAGAAGCTTCCCTAATGAAGATTGAAAGCTGCACACGTCTTTGGGTATGAAGATAAGTATTTATGGTACAGTTT
Source organism: Cricetomys ansorgei (assembly GCA_026225945.1). Taxonomy (NCBI): domain Eukaryota; kingdom Metazoa; phylum Chordata; class Mammalia; order Rodentia; family Nesomyidae; genus Cricetomys; species Cricetomys ansorgei. The sequence continues at coordinate 9,559,972 of JAMJFZ010000242.1, forward strand.
AATATTGTGTCCTTTTAGTTGAATAATAGTAGTTAGTTCTCTAGGGCTTACGACTTCCTGAACCATGGATTCTTGTTCCAGATAACAATATCAGATATAACTTCTATTTTGTCTTGCATGTCTTATAGATGTTGCTTTTGTATTATAATTTAATTTAAGTATGATTAAATTCCAAGTGTAAAATTGGAATACATTTTTGGTCTTAGTTTTATTTATTTTAAATAAATTTATTTAGTTTTATTTATTTATAATATCTCAGCATTTTTTGTTGTAACAAATAAATTATCTGTACTTGCATCTATTGTGGAAATTCTCTTCTGTTCCACTGTTCTTTATTCTTTAAGTTAACTCTATAACATGTCTTTTAATGTGGGCTTTAGTGTTTGTAGAACAATGGAGTACAGCCTTTCTCATATTATAGCTTATGTTCCACATTTTTGCGTGTTTTATTTTACTTGTGCTTATGTATAAGTATTCAAATCAACATATCAATTCCAAAATTATACTGCTCTAATTTAGAATGGGAATGCATTGAAACTATAACTTAATTTAAAAATACATCAAACTAAAAGAAAAATTCAGTTTTCTGATATTACATATTTTTATGTTTAACATGATGTTATGCCATTTCTTTTACTATTTTTGTACCTTTCAGTGTGTGCCTGGAGTGTTTTAGTTGTGTTTTTAACCACAATATGTTTCCATTACTAGTTATACATTATATCTTTAAAATCACCTTTCTTAGCTGTTCCTTGCTGCTTTAAAGAAACAAAACACATTTTTTTTTCTAATATAGATTTTCAGATCCTGTGACCTCTGTAAACCTAGAGATTGTAACAGACTTATGTTTTCTGGATTCGGTGGTTCTTTGGCTTTATGTCAATATGTAATTTTCGAATAAGTACATTTCAGTTCTGTCTCTCAAGTTTTAACTTTTTTTCTACCATATTTAAATAGTTTCTATCTTAGAACAACATTAAAGAAAACTGAGTATATGTGGGTATCTTTTCTTTTTTTTATTGTCAATGGGCTAGACACTTTCATTTACTATGTAGTATAATGGTGGCTCTCCTATGTGTACAGAATGAGTTGGAGATGGTCTGTGTCTCAAACTGTCTGAAGGAATGACTGGAGTTGGGCTTATTTCTTCCTTGCACTTTTTTTTTTAGCAGTTTCATAGGTGAAATCCACATCATGCTCTCTCTAATACAGTACTGATGTTTTCCGTTATGGAGATACTACAACAACCCAAATTTATTAGACTATTGGGGAGGATTAAGCAATTTCTTGATTAATGTGGGGTCTGAGTCCAGCTCTCGTTCCCGCAATGGGTTCCTCAGCTTCCACAAAGGAGGATAAACAACGTAAACTGGCAAGTGAGAGCAGTGCCTCAATCTTCTATGGGACCCTTAGATGGCAAGCTTAATGCTCTTTAATAAGACACATAGAATACGTCTTATGGTGATTATGACACACAAGAGTGCTTCTTTAATAGTAAATTAAAGAAAGATAAAGAAAAGCAAAGAATAAAATCAAAGAAAATAACAATGTGCACATTAAGGGAATAAAACAAAGTTTCTCCAAGCTAGCAATCCAACTCTCTAGGCCTTGCAATCTATTCTCCTCACTTAGTTCATTTCTCTCGTCTCTCCTGTCTGTCTCTGTCTCTAAGTCCATTGTGCTCGTTCTCGTCCATTCTTCTTGTCTCATTCTCTCATTCCTCTTCTTGTTCTTCGTTCTTCCTCTGACCAAGACTTTTCTGTAGCTTAAGTAGCACACTGCAGGAATGTTTATCTAAGGGTTGCAGGTGTCAGGCATATCTCAAACAGGAACCAATGCGAAAGGTGTCTCTCCTCTTTACAGCTGCAGGCTTCAAAGTTACTCAGTTATCACCAAAGAGTAAATGATACAATTATTAATTAGTGGATGGTAGGGATGTCACTGCTGATTGCCATTTGCCTTGCACAGATAGTTCAGGGTGCCATGAAGGCGCCAAGGGAGGATTTTATGTTTTTTTAGTTCTTTGTATATTCTTCTTCTGGATCAATAGTTCTAAATTTCTAGTCTTATCTGGTGGCCTGGTTAGGTTGAAGGCTATTTCTCTCTTTAAGTCCTGGGAATGTTTACTTTTAAGTTGGTGCAGGTTTGCTATATTCTTCATTAGTGAAGGGATAATTGTCTATTTGTCTTTCCAGGTGCACTAACTTTCTAGCTAAGCTCTCTGGCTTCTATCTATTAAGGCTTATTTCTTCCTGGGAAGATCAGCATTTACTCCAGGAATAGCTTTATGACGCACTTGCAATAAACCTAGGTTGCTCTCATGTTCCAGGACTTGGAAGTCCGGATATGATTACAATTTACTTCTGAATAGCATGGCTGTGTTTCATTTCAGCCCACAATAGCCAGCTCAGGGATTAATTTTGATATTACTATTAGACTATGCAGATCTTATTATTGATGAGAAAATGTATGTCACCATACAGTAAAGATAAGAAAGGGGCAAGGCAGTTAAGGAATTCCAGTTCCCGACAGCGGATGCCCATGAACCTTGTCAAGCTGAAGCTTCCATAGTCTGGGTAACCTGGATCCCAACAGATTAACATTTTGAAGATATTTGTATTTTAAAAAGTTAGTGCATACCATTGAAATTGTCATTTTTTAATAAGGTTGATCACTTTATTCTCTTTAATTTGGAGAAAAAGATGTGTATTCATTTTTTCCTCTTTTCTTCTTAGTATCAATACATATTTTTGTTATAATAAATCTGATATCTATCAATACACAGCACTTTTTCATTAGTTTTTAAAACATCAGTTTGCAGTTTTTCTTGTTCCTTGTTACTCCTTTACTTTTCCTAATTTTTGTATTTTAAATCTTCATATCACTTTATTTTTATCCTTTCACTTATGTTTTATATTTTTAACAGCTATATTTCAAATGTCAGAATCAAAGAACTTTAAACATGTTTGGATACTTTTTCATCACAACTCCTCCTCTTCGTTCTTGGGTATTTTTCTCTTGAGATATGATTTCATTTTGTGTTGTATGCCATTTTCTTCTGTTGGAATGTAGGGGTGATCTCTGAAATCATAATCTTATGTGCAATTGTCTTAATCATATGCTGGCTTAGCATCACTCAGGTTTGTTCAACTTTGTATTGTTAGCATCTGGAGCATTGACAGCCAATTTTGCTGACATCAGTATGATTCATATTTAGCTTCACTGAAATTTACCTTTTGCATATAGAATGTGCTATACAGAAGATTTTCTGAAATAGATGCTATACAACTTGGGTACATTGTTCCATATGCTTGAGTTATCTCCATGCCCTTGTATCTTCAGGAGTGTCTGCTGCTGTAAGTCTTCTAAGAATCATGTTCTTCTTGTGACTGTTTTCTAATTCATTAAATGTAAATTTACTCTTCCATTCTTTCTTTATTTGGATTGATTACTTTAAAAAAAGATGATGCCCTATACAAGGTTTTATTCTATCCCTCCCATCATCCCTTGTCAACTAATAATGCATATTGTTTAAGTTTAATTTATTAGTTCAGATTAATTTGATGCTGTGAGTGTGAACTCTTATTCAAAACTGTAATAACTCCTAGATGGAAAGATTGCTGCTAGATAAATTGAGTTTATTAATTTATGACTACATCATAATAATTTATCTATTCAACTTTTCATGCATGACAGATGTGTAATGAATCATTCTCATTTTGATGTTTAATGTGTTATCATTTCTCACTGAATAGTAAATGATGTATAATCACACTTCTTATTAATTGCCTACAATTGTCTAATGTATTTCTTCTGAACAGTTGAGAAACTGTGCAAAATGGAAACTCATTATTTAGAATAATAATGCATATCTACAGAATTCATTATTAATTTGCAATCTGTCCATTTCTACTTTTGTCTTTGTAGACACAATTCTGAGTGAGCAACCTGAGGGCTTGTTGAATTCTTATGGTTTTATATAGGCTGCAGTTCTCACATGCTCTTTCATCACATTCACATGGGGTTTTATCACTTCTCTTAAGATATAACAGTACAACATTTGCTAATTCTGAACAGTATTTAATATGCTATCTAAGTTATAAAGCCTCTGGCATGCTTTAATTTTGTGTCCACAAATTTGGTCATATTTTACTAAAAACTTCAGCCTTATGTCCATTCTCTGAAGAATTTTAGATGTAGAAATTTGGATGTCTATATACAATGACTATTATATTTATAATAGCATTGATAATAGCCATTATTGCTTTCAGATATAACTAGATGAAGGTGAGGAACATCTAGGTATCAATGAGGACAGGTACAACAAAGAATCAGATGAGGATAAAACAGAAAAAGAAGTATTTCTAGAGAAAAAGAGAAACAAATTTGATGAGTAAGCCACCTTTGAGTTCATAAGGCCAGGAATGGAAAGGCAATGGCTCTGAAAATATTAAATAAAAATGTTTTGTATAATCATATTCCAGATTATTTGATTATATTACTTTTTATACCTTAAAATATCATTGTATCTATTGCCCTTGCTTTTAGCCATTGCAAGTCCTTTTGTTGTATTTAACCTCTTGGAGATAAATTCTAGAACTTGGTCATTCCTCTCTGTTCCTTGAGAAACCTTCACTGTGTTGATTCTTTTTATGTGCAGTTTTTTGAATTAAACTTCAAACACTTTTTATTGGCAGGTCCATAAATTTAACTTCTTTATGTTTTTCTCAGGACCCTTCATAAACACTTTAATATGAATCATCATAACTAGCCTTCATTAAAGTTTTATTACATGCCAGGAAACAGGGAAAATTTAGCTAATCATTATAAAAGAATACTGTGAAAGAGCACTTTTTTTGGAAAGTATATCATAAAAATTAAATACTTAAATAGCTGCCAGGAGTTCCTAGTTATATTGATATGACTACATCAAGGATTTTCATACAAACTGACAGACAAGCTGTATTTAATGAAAGACTTTCTGATCCCCCTTCTGCTATTCTGACTGAGTTAGTTTACTTGCATATGTTGCCATCATCTAGATGTTCAGGTTCATCACTTGTCTCTTATCCAACTCAAACCTTTCTTTAGGAAACCTACATCACAGAAATTATCTATTATTTAATTGAAATGAAATTATTTGTTGTACATAGTCTGACTTTTAGCACATTTTCTTTTAATGCATGTTTAGGTCCTCCATGCTGGTAGTTTAGAAATATCTTACCTATTCTGGAACAGATAGGCCAACAATTTTCACTGAAAAGTAATCCTCAGATGTAGTTGTAGCTTCATGTGACAGCTTAGCAAGGAAGAGACAGAGGCATTTTCATTGGTGTACACCCTTCTATTCCTTAGCAGAGGGATCCTGGCCAATGCCATACTGAAGTGGAACCCCGATCGTCTGAGCTCTGTGTGTTTTTTTTTGATACAGAACCCTCTAGGTGTTCTATTGATAGCACATGCAGATCATAAGTAATCAAACTGCCCCTACAGAAATCCAACACCTTCAGACACTACAAAATGCTAAGACACAGGTAGTCCTTCACTCAACAGTGCATACAATAATTATTTTATACATAACTAAAAATAATCTTCTACAATTCTCCTTTTCTTTATAAACCAATAGAAATTACTCTATTTCTATAAAAAACTTTTACAAGAGGAAGAATCACAAGGATTGTTAATGCACAGTACCAAATGAAACCAAATATCTATCATGCTTTTCACAATGTCTTTGGACATTAGAAAAGCATTATCAATGCCCAATTATCTGGAATACACTCATGATCTTCTGGATTCCTCCAAAGGGCTTGTGTCACTTCTCTGGCTCTGCTCTCTGAAATACATACAGCTTGTCTTCTGGCTCCAACTGGCTCTACTCCACTGCTGGTGCTGTTCTTGGTGGCCATCCCATGGTACTGGCATCTTCAGAATGCTGGGATCCCTTTCTGCAACTGGGCTGCACTTTCACCAATAGCCTCGTCTGGGCTCTTTTCATGGTGCCAAACTTCACCTTTTTTCATGACTGGGCCTTTAACTGCCACTGAGGTTATACCTTCACCAACAACCTCTCCTGGGCTCAACTTCTCTGCATGATCCCTTCAATCTGGGCCTTCAACTACTACTGAGGCTGCACATTCATCAATGGCCACAGGACATTCACTTTTCCTTTTCAATAGCCGTGCTCATACATGCAGGCACATGTATGAAACATCCTAAACACTGGTAATTTGCAGCTAAATCTAGACTGACATTCTTTTAGACTGAAACAAGAGATCCTATACCAGGGATAGTATGAAAGAAAAACTGATGTTGCGAATAAATACACTTGATTGAATGGCACTTAGTTCATTGAAGTAAACTTACATGAGTCAGATGAATTGAATAGGAATTAGTGACATAAACATTTTTACTCAATTAATTAATCCAAACACTGTTTTACTATCCATAAATTCTTCATTTCTGCAGTATGTAGTGTTTGCTTTCTGTATGTGAAACGAAGTTGTTTTTTTTTCTGTGTACTGAATAAGATTGTATTGCTACATTTTCACTCTTGGAAAAGACTGAACTAGTGTGCTATATATGTAGATTGTTTCCATGTGATTTGACCAGTTCCACACACATATTTCCACAAAGAAGAAAAAGTAGATAAATTATTTCATAAATCCATAATTATTTTGGTTTTGACATCTTGTCAGTATAGACAGAAGTTTTATGATATGATGTCATATCTACATATAAGTCAGAACTCCACATTATCTGTGTATTTGCCTTGGTTTACAGAAAGAGTGGTTTAATGCAACAGATTGCATTACAAATAAATTAGTAACTTATTGGGAATCTATTTTTATGTCAAATATATCTACAATTGCCATAGACAAAAGATTAACAAAGTATATCCTTGTATATAAGAAAGATATTGTATGGAGGGAAGAGCAAACATACCTCTCTTGTGCTCTCAGTTCAGATGCACAGCCTATTGCTAGAGTCTCCCTGTCTCCTGGGATGCACAGCCCATTGCTAGAGTCTCCCTGTCTCCTGAGATCTTAAATATTTTTACTGTTGTCATAACAGGTGAAAAAGACCTAAAAACCCTTGTAAAACACATTCTTATAATGATTTAAAGAACAGAAATGTTGCAGTAATAACTTATATATGTGAGTGTAAAAAATTCTCAAATATCATTGGTGATTTGTGCCTGTAATTCAAGCAGTTTGGTAAACAGAGGCAGAAAAATTGTAGGTTCTGTACCTCTGTCTGAAAACAAAGAACATAAACAGATATCCAGGAAAAAAAATTCAAATAAACAGATCTGCATTGCCTGTCAAGGACCTGGGAGCAGAAAAGCAGAATAAACCCAAACATTACTAGAAGAGTAGGCACAGCATACACCAGCACAGAAATAAACAACTAGAGTTTGTATTAAACAATTTTATTTTGGGTCTTGTTCATTTTCTCTTTCTTTTTTTTCTTTTTGAAGAGGAGGTATTTGAGAATAAGTTATTCAAATAAACAACTTAAGGTTGACTGTGTCAGCTCTGTGAGAATCTGGAAATTGAGCAGTCAGAGGGGAGACTAAGTCTAAAGTCTTTTAGGTGGAACTGGACTGGGACATTTTGCAGAGCAGAATGAATATTCAACTCTCAGTTTTGAATGTAACAGCTACAAATAGATGGAAAATATTTAAGTAAATGCCTGAGGCATGATACACAGTGCATGTTAGGCAGCAGCAAGGGAAAGTAAATACAATGCTATTAATTATCTACTCCTTTTAACACTTGTTATTCCCACATTAAAAGAAGAAGAATTCACCAGAGCCCTCTTATTAACATAAAAAGTAAGTTCTGGCAATGCATCAAGAATTCAAGAATGTGATGAAAATTAAAGGAAAACATGTACAATCTGCCCTCTTTTTTGTTGCATGTTAATTCTTTTGTTCAATTACATTGGCAAAAGAGACTTTCAAGAGGCAAGCAGATTAATGATTCTAAAAGTTTAAGCTCCTTTATCTATAAAAGACAGATCTGCTCTGTCTCCATCTGGTTCCCTGCTTTGTGTCTAATTTATTTACATTATGTATTCTGTTCTGTTATTTCACTGAGAAGCTGGTCTTTGGAAAAGCATTTAGTAGAGCCAGCTCACCAAAGAGGCTAACACACTCAGGTCTGTTGAACACCCATGCTTGCTGTACCTTGTGTACAAGGATGTACAAATGTGATGAAAACTCCTCTTCAGATAGTTCAGCGTTGACTCTCTTCTTAATGTGACCTTGTTTGTCTATAAAACCATTCTTCTTACCTCTAACTTAAGAACACACATATTAATAAAAGTACACACCAATCAATTCTGTTCATCTCCTACCTAATTCATGTGAACCCTTCACAGTTATTTTAATCTCAGTCATTTGGTGATGACTATGTTTCTTATTCTTACACATGGTAATTGTGTTTACTAAAAAAAGTAAATGGGCCTATTAACCTCATATTTTTACTAGTTAAAAAAATCAGTGAGAATGTTGAAAATCCTAGGAAGAAATGTGATTATAATTGTCTTCAAGATGGAAAGTTAATTGCTTGATAGTGGTACACATTCCCAGAATGACTGTGTTTTGACACTATTATCCTCATATTAACTTCTGTTCTTTTGCTAATTTATTTTATAACAGAAGTTCAGAAATTGGTAGTTTGTACAGTGTTGCTTCAGCACCTGTACTCCAAAGCGTACACAGTACACAGAACCCGTGCTGAATTGTATACTACACTGGGATTCACATTTACATCCACTAATAAATGGTAGTTCCTGGATTTGGTCTTCAGTCTTCAAATGTCTAGATTTACTATTATACAATCATTAATGTTTTTTTAATCTATTAAGAATATGACACTTTGTACTTTTAGGAATACAAAAAAAAAATCAACATGGGAATGTTTTTATCCTAATGGCCTCCAGTATTAGGTGGGTATAAACATTAAATAGATTATTAAAAATTAATATGATTTGGGCCTTCAAAACAGATCAAGGGTAAAGGCACTAGGACAAGCCTGGAAATATGAGGTTGATCCTGGAATCCATGTAACTGTGTAAGGAGAGAAAAAACTCTATAGAGTTGTCTTCTGAATTTTGCATGCCCTATTTCATGCATGCTTCACCCCACACATATACAATGGAGAAAGACACACAGACACAACAAAAAGAACAAGAACAACAAACATAAAACTATCACAGTTGACTATGAGATTTTTTGGCTACTCTGAACTCAAGTGAGATATGTATTTCAGATTATAGATAAATTATTTCACATGATCTAGAAGGAAAAATAAAAATCAGAATAATTTCCAGATCCTGTATTTTCATTTGGTATTGAGGTCCAAATTATGCAGCTACATCTACTCAGGACAAATTTTAATTGCAAAACTCAAGGTCAGAAGATCATCCAAAATTAAGATAAGGATTCTCACTACATCAGTCCAGAGTAGACCGGAAAAGCCTTCATAGGTAGGAACATATATCTAGGTTCCTTTGGAAGGCCTCCATGTTTGAAATGAGAGATTGGGTCTGGAGATAGACTCAAGGCTTCTGCTATTCCTTAATGTGATGTGAAAATGAACATGGAGGTGTCTGGACCTCAATACTCCAACAAAGATTAATTTTTACTGTTTAATTTTACTTTTCATTTTTTAAGATTCTGTCTTGATGGAATGTGGCTAGACATTTGACAATGGTCTTAGGAGGTGGGTGTTGCCTGGTGCCTGTTCAGAAGGCAGAATCAGGATTACATACATAGAACACTATCTGTCAAGCACTAAAACTGTTTTTCATAGCTGTGTGTGGCAATGATGGCAACTAAGTGCTAAGGAACAAAGTATTGTACAAATTGCAGATTAAGAGAATGTCAAATGCTACTGTCCTCTTAGTAGTCAAAGCTTTAGAAGGACAACAGGATTAGTGACCAACAGCTCCTGGTGTTTCCAAATCATTCTGTGAGTAGTCTCAACCTGGAAGCACTATACAATCTGTACACATGCAGTTAGAGATGAGATGAATTAACTACAAGAAAATTTTAAATGGAAACTCTTTATATAAAATTTTTAAGTCTATCTGGACATTTACCCCAATTCATTCACACACACACACACACACACACACACACACACACATACGTGTGTGTGTGTGTGTGTGTGTATATACTGAATATATACATATATATTGAATATCTTGGATCTTTTATAAATATTCTTTATTATTAGAAAACTGTCATTTTTTCTCATTTCTGCTCAGTAACAGAAATTTTAGTAATATCTTTGAATTTAGAAATTTTTATTTTTCATTGACTCCATCATAACTCCAAAATTCTATACATTTTAAAATGAGTCAACCACATCTTTTCACTAATTGATTTTTCTATTTTCTGGTCATGGCATTCTAATAATTTAATCATGTGTGAATATCTCTAAGTATCTTTGAAAATCCATATTTGATGTATTATAAAAAGTTTTCCCTTCTTACAAGTACTCTAAAGAAAATAAATGGATTAAAGAAAAAAATGTCTGACTCCTTTTTAAAATAGTATGTTATGAAATTTCTACTTGCTTACCTTTAAAAAATAAATCCCATGTTTTTGTACATTTAAAAAATTTTTTGGATGGGTTCTCAAAAATAATAGATACCCTTCACAATTCTTCTAGATTCAAATAGGCAAAAGAAACATTTGGGATAGTTATTTCTTATTAGCAAGCATAAGTACATTGTGAAGGGCCTTTCTTCTGCTCATTAAGAATTTTCTCCAACTCCTAACTGGCTTCTACCCCTTCCTCCTACATATACCTCTAGGTCAGTGCTTCCTTCACCTGTAACCAAGCACTAAGAAAGATCAAGCTCCAAAACCTTGTTAACCCAGTCTGAAATACAGAGGCATGCATGGCCAACAACTCCAAGTTGCTCACAAGCCTTGGCCAGTTTCAACTTTCCGAGTTCAAATATTCTGATTCCAGAAATTTCTGCTAGCTTCTGTGCCTTCTACATACTGTAAAGTGATATTTATATAAAAACACCTGCTCCTTATTCTCCCACCCCTTTCCATTACTTTGGATATCCCTTGAAGTTTCTTTCAGGAAACCAACCTTTTATCTTTCCATCCCAGGTTCCATTTCTCGCTGTACTGATTTATTTTTGGTTATTTCTTTGGAAGTCTCTGAGTGTCTAGCATCATGAACTGGACAGTTTATCAGCTCTTTTTAAATCATTGGTTTTTTTTTCCAATTGTGAAAGTTTACAATGGCACATTTGCATTGCAGTGAATTGGCAAGCTAATATCATGGAAAGTTTACCTTAGAACATAAACTTGGAGTGGATTATCACTTTGTATATTCATATGGATCTCCTCAAAGTTGTTTTAGAGACACAAAACCCACATAAATATGTTTTTAGCTACGTTTTTAGCTAAGTTTGTGAATAACACTTATGTAAAAGAATGCATAAGTTGTTATTCGTTGGTACACTTAATGGTTCTATTTTAACTTTTTTTAAATATGCCTAAATAAATAATTCAGGAAACAAATAATATTTGATGCTTTATGATGGAACTTTTACAAATCTTTCCAGTAAAGCTAGTGATTACATAATATGTATGGACGAAACTTAAGAATCATTTACATGTATAATAGCTTACATTTAAATTTTTCTTATAAAGTGATAATAATCTGACATTTAGCACATAAATTCTCATTTGGAATTTTTTTTATTTTAAAAGCTGAATTAATATATAATTTTTCTTCAATTCTGCTTATATTTATTACTTTTTAAAATACTGTCAGTTTGAGATACTTCCTAGACTCAGAGCCTTTTGGAAATACTGTCTCAAATTAATTTTTTTGTGCTGCTGAAAAAGCATCAAACATATCCAGTTCTGAGTAAAATGATACAAAGTCACAAGGCAAAATTGGACACAAGATCAAAATATGACACCACTTTATCCTCACTGAAATGACTGTCCTTATGATAATATAAAAGAGAGGCAAAAGAAACATTAGCAGACTGTAGAAAGATTGAATCTCTTTATGGGACAGGGTCACAAAATGGTATAACACTTCTAAAGTAATCTCCCTTACAGATGATTCAAAAATTTTTTATTCAAAATTACAACCTTTTCTTTGCATCATGTTTAAAAGTCTCTGTTTTAGAGTACTTCAACATTCTTATGCGTGTCTGTGTTCACTTGAGTAAACGTAAAGGCTGATATGATAACGTATTATTTTTAGCTTGAAAGCAATTTTTTTTCATCTATTCAGATCATCCTGAACATATCTGTTAAACCGCATAGGGCAGCTAAGAGTGACAGTTTCAAGTACAATAAACTTATTGCAATGGCAAATGCTTTTCTCCCAGAATAATTTTTACAAGTAGAATTATAATATACTTCTGTTGGTCAACTGAGACCTAGTTACTTGAGAAGACGTGTACAGATGGTGTAAATGACAGACTGAAATAATGATTTGACTGAAGTCTATCTAGATGAAAAAATCGAGTAGATTTGGTGTAGTTTCAGTAGTATAGATAAGGGGTTAATTAGAGGTCTGTGATGACCCCAAAGTAGCCACATCACAAAGAAGTCCCACTCAGGTAAAGATGTCCACTTCTCCATAGCTTTGTAGATAGATACGTTGTTTAGTTAAACTAATGCCCTTTATTTATTCTAGTTCTTTGAGACACTAAACCAAATTTGCCACAGAATCATAAGCAGTTTAAAGAAGGGTGCACGAGGAAGTGGCTGAAATCTTAGGGAGGGTTCTAATGACCACCATCATCCCTTTTTTCTATGATAGAATGCTAACAGGTCTTATTTTGATAGTATCTTAAGGGCAACCATAGCTTCCACAGATTTGGCAGGCTGCAGGCAAGTGTCATGGATGATCCTTCTTTATAGGCCATATCTGAAGAGGCACCAGGTTTACCAAACAGTCTCCACCCCAAGGAAGAAAAATGCACACTATGAGAGTGCAATTGCCTATCTCTAGAGCAGGTTCAATTCATTTTATTTGCAAAGTACTTTATCCATATTTACATTCTAATGTACATGAATTTGATGTGCTTTGAGGGCACCAGGAACCAAGTATAATTATCCACAGAATTCTCCCAACCTACAACATTTGATAAGAGACCAATAAATCTAGAATCCAAATGTCTACTCATCACACATAAGGCACCCAGGACTTCTCAATAAAATAGTTCCGTCCAAGAATACCTTGGTGAATTAATGAGTTTATTGTGCTTCTTTATAGGAAGATGGATTACATTACACTTACACATTCACATCAGTGAAAAGGCTTGCCCAAACATGGGTAATTAATGACTTCCTAGTAGCTACATAGATGGCTTTCCTCCTTCAGTTAATTTTCTACTTTCTATAAGCTTATTTACTCTACAGTCTTCAGAGACCACAGGCAAATTTCTGTATACCTGGGAGGGAGGTGCAGGAAGGAGTAGCTGGGATTTGGGGTGAAGGTCTAGTGATCCTTGCCAGCCTCTCTATGATGAATAATTCATAGGTCCAATCTAGAGGGTCTTTTGCAGGTACTCCCAGCTGTTGATTAAATTGGCAATGGCTATTATGTTCAGAACACAGACTTCCTTAACAAGTTCTGATTAGAATGAAATATGCTTAAGCTTCTTTAGGAAATCTTTTCCCATTTCAGATAAAATTATACATAAGCCCAACATATGACTCAGCAATGCAGTTACTAGGTATTAACCCTAGGGGAAGGGGTAATTTATCCTTACCCCAAAGCTTATCCATGGATATTTATGGTAAATCTATTTATCAAGCCTCCAATTAGAAAAGTCACATAGCATTTTTGATAGTTAAAAGGTGACCTTTGTGCACAGCACAGTGGAATCCTATATGGTGATAAGTTAAAAAAAATTAAATGCATGATTTGGATGAACCTTGAGGTTATTAAGCTAATGAGGCAGTAACATAATAAAAATATTGTTTATAAAATTATCTACATGATGCTTTTGAAAACAAAAATCTATTAGATAGAGAAGAGATTGACAATAATTGGGTAGAGGGGATGATGTGACTAGAAGTGATATCATGAAGCAAATTTTTATGATGATGGAACATTTCCACATGCTGAGCATAGTGTTTTTTATATGAGTTAAAAATTCATGGAAGCATCTCTTCCACATAAACTTTACTTTTTATAATTTCTATAATTTCAAAAGTAAAATGAACAAAGGAAACTTGAGAAATTAATCATCTTATTTTGTTCAATTTGCTTCATATTCCTTTGTTTGCTCTTTGTATCTTTTCTCTTTTTTCTTTCTCGTTAATTTTTAAGGTCAGCATGTAAGCTAATGTGATTCATCATGACATCTCTCTCCTTCATTCATCTTACCCTTTGCATCCTTTTCACTATCATTCCCCATCCAGGCAATTTTCTTTCTTCATCCAGTTAATCCCACTTTCTGCTTTCTTATTACACGTATTCCTTTACCATTTCCATTTCTATTTTCATAAGATCATGTCTCTCATTATCACCTCTCTATAATTTTGTGACCTACACATACTCATATATAATAAAAACATATATAAGCACAGAGTTTAAATCCAGGTTTCATAGATGAGAAAAATACAATGTTTATTTTTCTATTTCTGACACATGTGTTTCACTTAACAAAATGAATTCCATTTACATCCCTTTTCCTGGGAATGTCATGATTTCATTTTTCTTTACATTTCATAAGATTCCATTGCATATATACATGATATTTTCATTCTTATCAATAGATAATCTGTCTTTTCCATTTATTTGAATATACATGTCCACATGAATTCACTTGGAGTCTACGTGTGTCATTGCTGGAAGGATGAATTTTATAGGCATTGAACAGTTGGATTTTCCTTTCTAATTTCCTATGCCAAGCTGCATCTTTTAAATACAGAATTAGGACCATTAAATTTTGGGCTTAGTGAAAAGTAAAGTATGTCCTCATTCCTCTTGTTGAACTTCTGACTATTTTGAACAACGTATGTTCAGTTTTTTCCCCCCCTTTGGTGTGTGTGTGTGTGTGTGTGTGTGTGAGAGAGAGAGAGAGAGAGAGAGAGAGAGAGAGAGAGAGGTTTATGGACATTTATGTGGTTCTGTGTGTGCATGTGAACAGATGAGTTAGTTGGTGTAGACATATGTGGAGGGGAGGTCCCTGTGAGATGTCTCTCACTAAATCCACAGCTCAGAGATTCAGCCTGGCTGGCTGGCTGCAGAACAACAAGGTTCCATTGCCTTTGCCTTCCAGTGTTGGGATTTAAGTACATGGCATAGCAGTTTGGTTCTTAAGTGAGAGCTAAGGATTCAAACTTAGGTCCTTATGCTTCACGGCAAGGATGTTATTGACCGAATCATCTTCTATGAGCTTCCTTATGCTGTAGTGGCATTTTTTTTCACTCTTAGAAATTTGTTGTTTTATTGAATTAATAAGGTTGATTTCTTTTTTTAATTATTCTTTGTTTACTCTTCTAGTGAGATTAATTTATCTTCCTTATGTCCCCATGTTCATGTTTATTATGCTCCGTATTATTTTTCTAAGATTCGTTTAACTATATTCTATAATACTGATGTAGTGTCTTCTTATTCTTTCAGTTCAGTCGGATCTTGGAAGGTGTTTACTTCTACTTTAATTTTGATGGAATTTTTAGTACTTGCTCTAAAGTAGTGTGTGTGAGTGTATGTTCATGTGTGTGCGTGTGTGTCTGTGTGTGTTTGGCTCTATTTCAAACTCAACTTCATAGTGTAACTTACATGTGGCTTCTTTTGCTGTGACTCGCAGATTCTGACACCATGTGTAAAATACTGTGTTAGAACCCTCAGTTCCTTCAATCTCTGTAATTCCTGTCAGAATGATGGCTGTCTGGTAGTTCAGGCAGGTGTAGATATAGCTACTTTTGTAGACTCGTGATTGTAAAATCTATTGTGTGCTCCCTTGTAGGTGTACTATCCAGAACCTTTGTTTTGTTTCTCTTTGCTAATGCTCTGAACATGAATATCCAGTAGCTGAAATTCACCCCTCCACAAACTTTAATTACTGGAGCCAGATTATGTAGTACATGTTGAAAGGGTCTGATTCTGCAGTTCTAAAGAAAACTGGACTCTTTTCTTTCTTACCTACATCCCTGATCAATAGGTGGGGAGCACATTCTTTGACCCCAGGAGTAAAGTGATGATCTGTGATGAAGTATTCTTCATCCTAGTATTTTAATACCCAGTATTCTGTATTTCAGCTCCTCATTTTCTCTTCTCTTGCATTGTGGGGCTTTCCTGGAACCTTAAACCTCAATGTATAGCTACAAATATGTTTTTTCTTTAATCTTTTACAAAATCAGGTGAGTGCTACGTGCCTCTAATCTATCACCATGAATGACTCTAAAGTATATATTTTAGCTTATCGCAATATACAATAAATATTTACATGTAGAATACTAATAATGACATTTTTTGTCTCCTGACCTTTGTGCTTCTGTTATCACAGAATTTGTTTCTATATATACTATAAAATATATATAAGTGCACAATATTTTGGTATTAATTATTTATAGTTACCCAGTTAACTTCTAAAAATCCTTAATAATTTTATAATTTCTACATTTTAATTAGAATTATCAATTCTAGGTCATTTGTTCTCCTATGTAGATTGCATTGTCTAATACCTGCTTTTTCAACATTACTTTATGATGATTAGTGGTGATTAAGTTTATCTGACAACATTCTGAAGATCCTCATTTTTGCCTTGCAAAAAATATTTTTATTAGTTTCACAGTTCTTGTTTGGTAGGTTTTTCTTTCCCCTTTTCAAATAAAGAATTCCATTATTTGTACAGTTTTTTTTTTTATAAGAAGTCTGATCTCAACCTCTGTATACAATTCTTAGTTTAACATATTTTCAAATTTCTAATTCTCATTTTATTCGGATGCTGTTAAATTCTGAGATACTGGATTAGTGGTCAGGTAGGTGGGCATGCACCCTTAGGAGCAGTGTTCTGTATTAACGCACATTCAAACTGTCTTTTCTTTTGATTTCAGTTTAAACTTCTTTGGAAAAGGAAGCTGATTATGATTAGAAATAGCCCTGTCCTTTCTCCTCTTGACACAAGCAGAGCATACCCAAAAATAGTCCTATCTACCATTTTAACCTTTCAAAACATGCTCTGTGACCTTCAGCTAAGCATGCGCAAGAACACGTCTTCCATATTTTCCTTGTGAACAGTTTTAAACTGAACATGCTCACCAATGCATATCTTAATCCAGGGGGCTCAGAGATATGTCCAATATCAAGTGCTTTCATATGGAAGTATGGCCTCTCCTAATAAAATTCTTACACTTCATCTGTTGGGGGAGCATTACTTTTGAATTAATCCTAGAGTTGTCTTTATCTCCTGCAGACAATAAATCTTTCTTCATTCTATCTTATAATTGTGCATATTGAATGCACTCACATAAAGGAAAAATCATTTTGTTTGATTTACAGTGTGGTAGTTTGTGGGTTTATGAACATATATTTTGCTTTAGATTCTTAAATCGATGTATATTTGTCAAACTTAGAAATTTTTATGCTGTTTAACCTCCCCTCTTTGGGGTTTCCTCCAGAATAACGTAGTACGTATATATTTCAAGCTTGTTGATCTGGTTCCTTGGCTTCCTTGGGATTTGATTTTGTTTTTCAATTTAACATTCCTTTCCCTGGT
This sequence comes from Cricetomys ansorgei, assembly GCA_026225945.1. Taxonomy (NCBI): domain Eukaryota; kingdom Metazoa; phylum Chordata; class Mammalia; order Rodentia; family Nesomyidae; genus Cricetomys; species Cricetomys ansorgei. The sequence continues at coordinate 9,577,708 of JAMJFZ010000242.1, forward strand.
GATTCATTTTATATTTGTATTCCAATGTTATTTTTGCCCACATTTTCTTCTATATTCTAATCTGGTGTTAATCCTATCCAATGTACTAGCTCTCTCTTTTGTATTTTTTACATTTTCATTTGCATTTTTAAAAGTAAATTCCTTATTTCTCTTAATCAGACTTACATTTTTCTTTATGTCCTTAAACTCATTTGTAAGATCTGCTGGAGTGTTTCATTCCCTATTTACTAAGATACTCTATAATATATGCTAATTTTAAATATAATTCCATTGGTTCATTTTTATCTTGCTTATGCCTCATATTTTCTGTTATTTTCAGGGTTATTAAATCTGTCTTATAATGTGATGGGGATGCTAGTTTGTATTTCTTTAAAGAAAATTGGGTATTATTCTAATATGAAATCAAATGAATTGCAATGCATTTGCCAAGTAAAACTCTTGCTTTTATGCATTTGCCATGGCGGGTCCAGAACAACTTCTATGTTAGAATGATTTTAGCCTTGCTGCAAAGATTAGCCCCTTCTGAGGAATCAATCCAATATCTAATGCACTGTAAGATATTTTCTGTGAGACTTGGGAGAGTAACCTGCGTCTAACCCTTTGTGAGTCATGAAAGTTTTTCAGTCTGTTGATTTTCTGGTGATTCAGCACAGCCAGTACCCCAGCATGAGCTTCCACTTGCTATCACACAGATCAATATTCAGTCACAGACTATCCGAATCACCAGGGCTTATCCTCTTTGCAGCCCACTAGTATTTGTCCTTATAAAATTCTTTATCTCTTGAACCTCTCTGTCTTCCAAGTTCATCTCCTAAACTCATTGAGATCTTTCATTTTCATCTCCTTGATGTATGGCTCTGTAAAGTTTTCCTGGCAACAAACTGTTGCAATCCTTTACCTGGGGCATTCCAATTTTACGGAATCTGTTACCCAAAGCCTAGAGCATTGTTTTCTGTATTTCCTGCTTTGTAGTTTTTATAACTATCAGTCATTCAATGCTGAAGTCTTATGGAAAGGAACAGGAAGCTTTTCAGGAAATTCAACATATATTTTAATTAAAATATAAATAACACATTTTTTTGTTGCAGAGCATGTACAAATGTTAGAATATATGTACATATGTATGTATGTATGGAAAGAGAGACAGAGAGAAGGAACACAGACCATTTAGAGTACTAGAAGTGATAACTTATTTCTCACTATTTTTGTTAGCATAATCATTCTCATAGAAGTGATATCTTTATATGAACTATTACATTTTTCATTTTTATATTATACTTTGGTGGAAAATAATTAAGCATAGCATGTTTCTTTTAAAACCACAAATGACCAAATACATTTTATTTTGTATCTGCTAAACAGAAAGTCTATTGACAGGAATTCTTGGTGAATGAAACCATGTGAACACCAAGCTATGTCACCATCACTTGTGTATCATTGGGATTCCATAAAATACACTTTCCTTGTGATCTTGAGAGTTGCTTGGTGACAAAATAAAATATATGGGGTACACAAACATGAGGTAACAAAGTCATCAAGCAATGCTCAATCAATCATTGAGTATAGTGAGTAGAGAAATTTTAAAAAATGGAATGGCCTTCATAACTAAAAAAATCAATACACCACCATGAAATCTGAATAAATCAGAAGAGAATCAACAATGTACAAGGATATAGTTTCATGGACTTTTAAAGTGCATTAGAAGAGAAATTCTGGGTTCACGTACAGCAGGTTTCAGAGTGTGAGACTCATAAGAAGAAATTCCCCAAGGGTTAATTTATGATGGATTCTGTAACTTCCTCCCTTCACGTCCCCTTTTTCATCAGTGGTGCTCAGAGTTCTCAATACTTGGAGAAAATTTTTTTTCCTTAATTCTTAGATGAAGAAAATAATTTTAAGAATGACCATCTGCATTTATGTTATGTGATGCCAAGCAGCAGAATTCTAGAGCCTGTAACAAATGAGTATACAATGAGAGTTTCCATAACGGGAGTGTATTATACAACCGGCATCTATTCCATTGCAAGATCTTTCTACAGGATGATTCTGCATATATTTTCTAAAGAATAAGATTGGGGAAGAATAGTTGCATATCTTACACCTATTAGCATCTCATCAAAACAAAACTTAAAGCATATTATTAGTTGGCATAGACTGTCATAACAGCTACCATAGACCTTCATCAGTGAAAATCTACTTCTCACAATCTGAAGGCTTGATATTCTAGGTCAGGGTGCCAGCATGGTTGGGTTTTGGCAAGACTTGTCTCTTAACTTGCAGAAAGTATTTCTCCTGTACGTGCACGATCATGTGTTTTTGTTTTGGTTTTTCTTCAGTGTGTCATACATTGAGGGGCAATGTCCTCTTACTATATGAGTGAACATCCTAGTGGATAGAGATGCTATTCTTATTTCAAATTGCTTTAATTACACCAAACACTATCTCCAAATATAATTACAATGATGTTTAGGTCTTCAAAATATGAATTTGGGTAAAGGTCACAATCAATTGGCTATGTCAAGATTTATAGAAACATCATCATTTATATATTTTTGCTCTTTCTCCTAAAGTTTAGTTAATATATATATATATATATATATATATATATATATATATATATGTGTGTGTGTGTGTGTGTGTGTGTGTGTGTGTGTGTATTACTTCTGCAAGATTTTAATTATTAATTTAATTCCTTTATATTTTTGTAGGAAAAATTTTAAAAGAGATAGCAAAATAGATAAAAAGCACAACAGAAAACTGTGAAAAATTAGAAAGCAAACCAAGAGAAGAAAAACATATGACTATATTATAGTCTAACTGAGAATAGATGAAGTAATCTTATTAAAAAGTTAGAATGTTTAGACTGACTTCCTACAAGGCATAGTAATAAAACTCAGAGAAAACATCAAAACAGCAAATCATTATACATGCAATCATATGGAGGGTAACCTAGTCTCTGTTTTGATGCAGAGAAATATAAAATATGTAATTGTGAGTTTTGTTACTGGAAGCAAGTAGAAGAAATATCATGAGCCAAACACACAGCTTATAGCATAATTTTTAGTGGCACAATGTAGATTTTTGCATTTTAAGTGTTAGTGCTATAGGTGTACTCTGTTTAAAACAACCATGAAATCTAAAAGCTACTTTGGAATATTCAGGTGGTAAACTAAATATTAATAATTAATATTAATATTAGTATTAATAATTTCATATGTTAATAAATATGTTATTGGACTCATTTGTGTGTTATCTTTTCAGAGACTACTTTTATTAAGTAATGAAGTCTTATAGTACTATCAATATTTTTTAAAGTTGCCAAATCTAGTTTAAAAGCCCAAAATGATACAGCAAACTTGAGCATGTACAAATGTAAAATTGTTGAATGCTGAGAATGTCAAGGGCCAGTGAACTTATGGAACGAAAAACCTAAAACTAAGAAAAAAAATTATTCATAATGAACAGAAGCAAATAAATATTTTAGATGATTTTTTTCTGAATTTAATTTACTTATATATTAATTATTCTTTCCTCATACTTCTGTAATAGGACAAAAAGCTGCTTGTGTTACTGAATTTTTATTCATACATTTGTTGAATTTCATAAAATTTTCATAAATTTTGAGCTCCACCATTATAAAGCAACTGATTTTTAGACAGTCAGAGTCAGAGAATACTACATTTATTACAGGTTAATCTATTAATTGACATCTTCCACTGGAGCAGAGAATCCACAAAGAAAATTGTAATAATTCTTCTCCATAGTGTATCTTATTCTTTTTTTTCAAAATTATGCACATTTTCTTATTTCCCATCAAGACTAGCATCCACTTTTATATCCCTGCATCTGGACTGGCTTTGAGACATGGAGGGGAGGGCATTAAATACAACAAAGAGAAATCTTGTGACCTTAAGCCTTATTAGAGCTGTTACTCTTCAATCTATCCCAAGAGGTATTTTTATATTATCAGAAGCTTCACAAACAGAAAGAAAAACAAGCCTGTAAAAGCAGGTGCTAGGTCCCAGGGAAGGACCATTTTGGAATGTAACAAATTTGAAAGACAGATGGTGACATGAATGGGTCCAAACAGCTAACTAATTAGCTCAGTAATAAATAAGATAATTGTTTTAAGATGCAACTCTGCTGTGTCTGCTATGCAACACTTGGTAAAAGGCATAGGAACTGATCCCCACAGTATAACAAGGGCTTAAAATATGTGGCACTGAATTTGGGATCGGATGAAGGTGGGAAAGGTGGTGAGAAAGAAGTTTCAACAAACAGATGAAAGCTGAAAAATCTGTAAGTTATTGGCACCTTCTGGAGGGTGAGCTGAGCTAGTCAGTGGGAGGAAGAGTCACATAAAACATAACTTGATAAATGTTGGAAGTTTGGAAATATGCTTAGCATGCTTTTCCATCTAAACAAGAGAAGACTTATCACTGAAAGTGCCTGTTTCCCTCCAGCCATGAATGATAAGATGCTGCAAGAAAGAGTTAAGAAACAACTCAAAGAACAAGCAGAATGATGGTGCTCAGGACTACAGATTTAAAAGACGAAAGATGGTTCATACAAAATATAGTCCATTTACAGAGCTCTTTAGTAAATCTACTTTTTAGTAATATATTTAAAAGATTAAAATATTTTTAAATCAAAAATTTTTAATTAGAAAAAAATTTATTGCTAACACAGCAGTATTTACAGCAAAGATACTGAATATGAGATTTGTCATACACTAACCTTGCTTCACTCTTATATTTTCAATGCTGATTTGACTTTTTAACTGTGAAAAAATATTGCTACAAATTAACAAAAATTGCATTTAAGATATATGACATTTAACCATCAAATTTTAATTAATTGGGAAAGAAAAGTGGAAGTTACTTTCCAATATTGTACCTGAGATCATGTTTGAAATGAGATTAACAGAAATTCTAATTTTGTACAGACACTGGCATGCATGTGCTTTGGGATCTGTTCTTAAATGTTTGCAATTCCATGTGCTATTCGAAATTACAGGGCATATGACCATTCCTTACCATGTATCTAGAAACAAGTATTAATGCTATTGTAGTATAGTATGAAACATAGTTGATTATAAATTCAACATTCAGATCCCCTATGTAGCAATAATGAGAATAATATGAGCTTGAATCGTGCTATAAATTTTGTCCCTATAAGTGTGATTTACAGCTCTGTAAAAATAATTATAAGAATATAGATATCATTCTTAAGTTAAGAAAAAGAGAGAGCGATGCTTCATTACCATCTCCCTCAAATTCAAATTTTCTGCCAAAACAAAGCTAGAAGGCAAGATTTTTGCATGCAAAATTTTTTATGAAAAGTTGATGATTTGGAATATTTCTCAAACTCGTTTTATTTAGACAAAAAGTCTTAGAAAAGCTATGATGTGTCTCCCCCATCCCTGACATCTTGGCCATACTCAAAGTGGTCCAAGAGAGAAATATCTGAGAAAGAATATTGAATGTTCTATTTAAACACAGAGATTAATAGAAAAGTGATAATCTCTTAGAATAATTTTCACCTAAGCACCACTGGACTCTTCCAGACTTGAGATTATTCAAAAATTAAAACATAAGCTGTGATCTGCTTCCTTTCTGTAGGTTGGTAGTGGTCTATGCATGATGTCCAGTTTAAATATGGTCTGTCATTATGAAGAAGGGGCTCTCAGAGGCCTTGCCATGGAATTCAGGGCAATCGATTTAGGGAATAACTTTTTGGTATCAGAAGTGGACAACAACCCCAGACTTAAAAGTTCTATGAGACAATACAATCAGAGTGATAAAAATCATGAAATCTCGTACTTTGTTGCTGTTAAATATGACTTATTAAGAGTTCTTTTCAGAAATGAATGTATAAGGACATGAAGGAAGCAAAATAGGTTATGAAAGTGGTATAATAATATAGGTATGGTTGTGGATAAGCTTTTCACCAATTGTCCATCCATTTTTAGTTGTGTCACAGGGTTTTCAAATTCTCTGAAATAGAGGACAGATATTATCACTAATATGGCAACAGAAAATTGATTTCAGCCTCTAGGAAAAAAGAGAATCTGAGAAAGCCATGGATCTGTACTATGTTTTATGATTTTAAAGATTTACTTTTAAAAATCCTATGAGCATGTGTGTGCGTGCATAGGTAGAAGAAGCTGCCCACAGATGCCAGAATAGGCACAAGATTGCTTGGAACTGGAGTCACCTGTGATTGCTGCCCAGTGTTGAGGTGGGAAGCAGCAAGTGCTCTTAAAGGCTGAGACAATAATACACCAGGCCATGTTTTGCAACTGTAGGTTATTACTTTGTAAGTCTTTAACTTGAAAATGCTATATGTTAAGCAAACAAAGCTAAGAAAGATGCAGTCCCAGCCAGAAGAAAACACTCAGTGTAGTACAATAGACTGAGTCGAAAGAACAGTTTTCAGAAATGTAAAATATAAGGAAGATTCAGATGGACATGACATGGAGTATGTAAAGGCATAATTGACTATAACACAAACATGTCCAGCCAAATTATTTGATTTATAAAAAACTATTTCACCAAATGCATGGCAAGCTACAAGTCAGGAAAAAAATTTCTATGAATAAGCTTGTGTTTACATGATAAGCCTCAAAATCATTTTACCATGGCAATCAGTTATACTCAGAGTTCAATTATGTCTACAGAATGTGTGATAGATTAATAATCATAGCAAGTACCAGTCCCCTGTGATCAGAGAATATTTGTATGAAAGATTTAACAACTATGCTGTCTTTGCACAGACTTATCTATGAGCTTGGGAAAAGAAAACATTGGAATTAGATCTTCAATAGAAAATGGTACATCTATCAGATGATCATAACCTCTTTGTCAAGGACATTTCTAGAAAACTACCATTATAAAAACGGTCTTCAGAGGAAACAAGTTCCCATTATAAATATGAAAACTACACAAAATCAGGAGCAGGGAAACTTGGAAACACAAAGGCTTGGATTTAAAACATTAGAGATATTTGGAATGTTTTCATTTTGTAAATCATATATGGCATTGTAACAACTGTGGTTCTTACACATCAGGGTGCATCATACATATTTATAGTCACTTGCATTCTCTAGTAAAAATGCTTTGTTCTCGGATGGGTCAAAACCTCTTGAGATATCTCAAGGACTTCATGCTTCATCTAGAAACTATTCACTACAGCACTTTCAAATCTAAACATCTTAAAGAATGTGATCTGTTCTTTGCTCTCTTCCATTGACTTCTTTCATACCCTGGTCTAAAAACCCATCTGTATGTAAATTTTAACTCTGTTATTATTCATCATTTACTAAGCACTCTCCATATCATGACTTAGAATACATTTGAAGTGACCTTAAAATAGAGTGCTGGTAATTTTAATTGACTCACTTTGACAGCACTCCCACCCACTCACTTGATGCCTTATGAAGACTCTGATGATAATCAAGTTGCAATTATCCAAAGCAGCAAGGGAAGTCAGTAATGTTTGATGATTAGTCAGAGAAAACTGCTATCAATTATAGAGACAATCATCTTGTCTGCACTGTGAAGAGATCTGAAGCAGAACATTTTGTTCTCACACACATTATGGACACATGCGTCATAACTGTCAAGCTTGGCAAATTGCTGTGTAGAAGAAAATAGCAACTTTCACAATATACAGTCATTTATAAACCTCGAAAAAGTCTCATCCTTACAGACATGTGTCCTTTATCATTTTATTAAGTGTTTTGTTATGTCCAGTCTAAAATTTCTGTGAATTTGTAAAAGTGCCTGGATATTATCATGTCTTTTAGTTTTAACATGCTTTGAAGCTTACAGGGGAACAAAGCAGAGGATGAAATAACTAGGAACTTAAAATATTCAGCTGTAGGATCTAACGCTTGTAAAGGAACATGTAAGTTCAATTAGAACTAGATCTCCAATGTCAAAGAGAAATAGAATAAAAGTGTTCAAATATGATGTTTGGGAATGGGCACACTGAAACTACCAATTCTATTAGTTATGAAATAGTACTGAAATGCTAAAAGATTCAAAAAATGTGGAAATATGATTAAAATTGTTCTTATCCATATCAGGGGGCTAAGTGTACTCGAGAAAAGACGACTCATAAACTTAATGAGATTTTTAGCAGTTTGCATCATGCAATAGACTTACCTCCCTCTTTCTTCATCATCCCTACACAGAATTCAGCATACCAAATGTAACTGTTGAAAACATTTCAGTAGTAGAAAATTAAATGAGTCCAAAAATATTTGACTACGTGGCACTCAGTCCAGGTTGGCTTTCATAATATATTTTTAAGGCAAGTACTTATCATACATATATGTTTCCCTTTCCTTTTCTAAAAAGATTTTAAAATTTCAATTAAGATATAATTATATCCCTTTCCTTCTTCTTTTATATCATACCAACCACACCCATGTCTTTCCCTATAATCCTCCCTTGTTTCTCAGGTACCCTCTCTCAAATTGGTATTCTATTTTTCTTTGATTATTTATATTTAAATCCATAAATATATGATACAATCTTCTGAGTCCATTGAGCAGTGCTTGAGTGTATATGATTTCAGGGCTGACCTGTATTGGATAACCAAGCAGAAGCTCATCTCTGGACAAAACTTATTCTCTCTTTTTCTGTGGTTATTAGTTGTTTATGTTTAGGTCATATTTTTATTAACTCCATCAAAGAATGGAAGTCGAAAGCATCCATGGAAAATGAACAGCACACAATGACATATTTGATAAATACATGACTAATTTACCTTAATGGAAGTCTCTAAGAAAGTACATATATGTTGACAAATGCAAACCAAACCTAAGCTATGGGGATTTCCATTAAATTGATAACAGGGAAGAAAAGAAAATGATGGACTACTTCTTTAAGATAAAGATACTTTAATGAGGATACAAAGTACAGATCATGAATGAGTCAAGAGGAAAATATCACTTTGTTAAAACTAAGAACACTGGAAGCACAAACTATGAGTGTAAGAAGTTAATTGCAAGTTTACAGAAGATTTTTATCCATAACCATTAAAAAAAATGCTGAATCTTTAGGCTGGAACTCAGACTGAAAGAATCAGGTCATGCTACCCTGCTGCTCTCTTTGAGCCAGCGTATTAAAAATCAGTGTGTGCTGTGCCCTAACAGCAGCTCCTGTCTGCGCTCTGGTCCTAAGTAGGACCTGGTCAGTCCATGATCTTTGTCACGTATGCTATACTGAAGTAAATAAATTCTTCTTTGTTTAGGGGGTTGGTCTGAGATGCCTCTATGGATTTGTTAGGAAGACTGTCCTGTAGGCTGCTCTCAAGGAGCTTCTGTGGCCTCCTTTGTAAACCTACTAATGGTGGTTCTTTGTACAACTCTCCCTATATTTTTCTGTCATTCTCACTTTTAAAAGATAGCATTTTAATCATTCTTTTGAGAATTTTATATACTATATTTTGAATATATTCAAAATATATTTTGCCTTCCAAACCTCTTTCAACACCCATTCCCAACCCTTACCCACTCAACTTCATTGTTCTTTTTTGTTTTGTACTCATGGATTCTAGTATGTATTGACCAGCTAGTCTCGGGAATTGGGCCTTCCCTGGAATATGATTGACCTACGAAGGGTCACACTCTTAAAATTGACTCCACTTCAGTTCAAAGGTATCAATTGCCAAGAGCTCCTTAGCTAAAAGGGGAACTTCCTACATCTTCTTCCCTACCATGCTGGGATTTTTGTCTGAATTGACCTTGAGTAGATGTTATGCATGCTGTCACAATCTCCATACATTCACATGTTCAACTGCCTTGTGTCCAGAAAACAATGTTTTCTTCTAATTATCTAGCAGCTCTGGCTCATCCAATCTTTTTGTCATCTCTTCTGTAATTATCTCTAAGCTTGAGAGAAAGGTGTAATAGTGATGGCTCGTTTAGGACTGAGTACTCTAAAGTCACACACTATTTGCATACTGCTAAGTTGTGGGCTCTGTTATTTACCATCTACTAAAGAAAGACACTTCTCTACTGAAGACTGAGATATACATTAATCTATATGTACAACAAAAATTATTAACAGTTGTTTAAATATTATGTCTATTTAGCTAAATAATTGTAGTGATTCTCCATAGAATCTATTACCTATGTATCTGTAGGTTCTTGCCCTGTTGTGGAATATTTGAATTTATCTCTAGACAATATATTCCTTGAAGATAATCACCGCACTGGTTGTTTGAAGACTGGCAAGATGTGATTTCTATAGCTGAATCAGCCAACTTTCTAATGTAAATATAGAAGGACTCCGTCTTAGCTCAAGGAGTTGCTGATAAAGAGGTCATTTAGATACTCCACCAGACTAGAGGCAGCAAAGGCGTGTTCTGACCTCTCCTTATGTCCTGTATTTACCCCACTATAAACATGGACATGGCTCAGACAGCATGTGACCTGGCTTCCTTTCGGTTGGTGGCACCGCACTATAAATGTGAACATGCCCCAATGGCCAAAGGTTAGGCAGGAGTAAATCCACTTTTTTTTTTTTTGATCACTCAAATAGACTTCTAAGGGAGAGTAAGAATGGACTTCTGAGAGAAGAATAAACTGGACAAGAGAGGAGTTGTAATCTTAAAGCTAAGGAGTTTCCTAAATATTTCCCTTTCCTTTACTGCTGGAATTCCAGGACTTTCAAACCAAAGCAGGAAGGTTCTGTTAAAAGAAAAAGTTTTTTCTAGCATCCTTTTCAATCAGGTAGTATCTAAAAATGATGCACTTTCTTAATATCTATATTCTTGTTTTTACTTTGCCTTATATTATTTAAATTTGAATTTCCAGAATAGTCAGTCAATTCTTATGTTGCAAAATCAACAAGTGACAATCTGATAGGCTTATTCATTTTATCAGTTATTTTTCTTTAAAAAACTTTTAAGTGTTCATGATTTTAAAATACCATAAAAAGTAAATGTACCCTGCTATAGGCATTGGTTAAATCACAATATTATAATTTGAATAGCTCACTTTTAAAGAAATAATTCTATATGCCAATATACAGCATACTTAAAGGAATACTATGAAGAGAACAAAGAAAATCTCAATCAGGAAAGCCCATGAACAGGGAAATGTCATGAGAGGAATTGGAACAATGGAAAGGAGAACTAAGGAGGAAATCCATCAAAGCAATTACAGTAAACAAGTAAACTCATATGACTAATAGTGGAAGACAGAAAAAAATGAATAATAGTCTAGCCAACCCCCAAAACACACAACACAGTCATAGGAATTAAGAAAACTACCTCAACAATAACTTTAGTTAGCTACTTTTAAAAAAGAAAAAGAAAGAAAACTGGCTGTCTGTGGCTGCCAAAAAGTACACCTCACTTGCGTGCCACATAAAACATGAAATTTCATCCACTCATGAAGAATAATGGCATCATAGAAATGACAGATAATTAGATGGTACTAAATATTACCATAGTAAGCAAAACAAGCCAGATCCTTTTTATAAAAACCCAACTCTTGATGCCTGTGTTTAAGACAGGAGGACCAGGGGGGAACTAAGGATACAATGGAGTCCATAGGACACAAATGAAGGATAAGGGATAATTTGGATGCAGGGGAGTGGGGAGAAACAGGAAGGTTATAAAGGACACTTGTAAGAAGAACGTACAGGGGCATGTATGACTAAACAGCCATGATGAAATCTACTTCTTTGCTTGCTAATTCAAAAGTTGATTAAAACATAATTATACTAAAGGAGGTTTCCATTTGCAGTCTAGAACATAACAGTTAAGAATCACGGCATTTGTAGCTGTATCTCATGTATAACAGTAATGTGCCACAGGAATTGAATTTTCTAATCAAATATCATTTCATTAGTGCAACTAACAAAAATAACATTTTATACCAAGCTAAAATTTCCTTTACATGTTTTTTTTTCTTTTTCCGACATTGGGAATATCAGCGTTTTCAGTGTAATGGTGCAGTTAAAATTATGGATTCTGAGAGTTAAGGCAGACAGATGATTACGTAATGTTGGCAAAAACTTTTATAATTCTCTGTCTGTGTTTTGGCAGAGTTTTTTTCTCTGACTACATTGCCGACAGATTGCAAACAGGCTTGAAACCCGTCTAATTTCCCCTTGTCTAACCAATTAAGGCATCCTATTTCTTGGTTCGGTAATGCTTGCCAGGAAACACAAGAATTCCTGGAAAAGTTTCTGAGAAAATGCCTAGGTGCAATTCAGGCGGCACACCATAGAAACCCATTATTACACTCCGTCCCATGAACAAGCCAAGTATCTCATTTCCAAAGAAATACGTCATGGTATATCCTGGTTGGATAGACTATGTATATAGTTTATATTTCTTTTAGGCTGACTCAGAAAGAGTTCAGGATAAATAGTTTGGAGACTAACAGGAAGGAGTCAAAAGGACTGCTGACCAGGTTCACATCCCACCTTTGCTTGTTCGACAACTTGAAAAACACACACACACTTAGTGTGTCTTCATTTCCTATCCATAAAATCTGATTAGTGCTATTAAGGTTTGTTAGAGACATTTAAGGTATAAAATATTTTAGAATGATGAAAGTAGTGTTGAGTATACAGTATACAATAGGAAAATTGTAGATATTTCCCATTTAAAAAAACAATTTTAAGGTAAGCAGAAGGATTTAAAACACTGTGGATTTACGATCTATGTATTCTTTGGTACAGACATCTGGACTAAGCTTAGTGAACTTCTTACCAAGGCTTCAAACATGATGTTTGTTCAGGTTGTTCTTTAGTCTTGCAGTGTGACTTGGAAATGGTCTCTCACACTGTTATGGTGGTTGGCAGAACTCAACTTCCTGTCAATAAGTCTGTCAACCCATAGTCACCCTTTGATTCTTGATATGTGCATATCTGTAATGTGACAAGATTGCATTATTATGCTATCAGGAGAGAAATCTAACAAAGATAATATTATCTCACTCTGTCATATAATCTAGGAAACCATCTGGTCATTTCTGCTGTATTCTTTTGGTCTAAACCAACCAGACTCTGGCCACACCCAGCAGGAAACAATTACTCAATTATATTAACTTCACAACCCAACTAAAAGCAACTTAGGGGAAGAAAGGTTTATAATTTCAGATTACATCCCATCATTGAGGGAGACTCAGGGAAGGAATTCAAGCGGTTAGTTAGTCACATTACTTCCACAGTCAAAAGTAGAAGGAAGTATATGTATCTTTACTAGCTGCTTTCACCTAAATCTATCTTATACTCTTTAAAACCACTGCCTATGGAATGGGACTGCTCACAATGGTTTGGGTCCTCCTGCATCAGTTTACGATAAAGACAGCCCCTATAGACATACAAACAGACCAACCTGATTTGGAGAATTTCTCAACTGAGGTGTTTTTTTTTTTTTTTTCAAGAGATTCTAGGCTATGGTAAGTTGACAACTTAAATCCACCATGTAATTGTAAATCTCAGGAGACCAGGGTTATGAATTTCAATTTAGAGGCCGTCATCCACATGTCTTTTTTCAATGTTGCATTTCACAGAATGATTTACTTAAAAAGACACACACAAAATGATCACTCTCTCTTGGAATCTAGAAAGTGGAATTCATATACCAGTGGTGTGCTGGAGGCAGCTTACTGCTGTTCAGGAGTGCTAGCTGAGAATCTGTGTAAAAATACACATTAAGTAACTGAGTGTCACTAATTCACTTTAGGTCCTAGACACATTTATGCCATACAGAAGGGGAAATTCAGGACCCAGGTTTTCTTTAGAAGGCTGAATGTTGAATAACTGCCTTTACATACTTTTCACAGTTTGTAAATATTCCTCAAATCCCATTATTTGGATTCTTTAATCATTATAACCATATTTTACACAGAAAAAAAACTTAATAAAATCTGAAACAATAAATCAGAAGAAATTAGGTATTGTTTACTGACAGGGAGCCCAAATATGGTTCCCATGTAGGTTATGGAAATATAAATACTAACGACTTATATAAAAGATCTCTAATTTTCTACACAACTTTAGGATTCCAGGATACTTTTAATATAATTTTTAGAACAAGCTTTGTTAAGTTATATTCCTGAAAAGTAATATTTATCAAATAAGATCCAGTGGTTTTACTCTTTTTGTATGTTTTTCATTTATCTATTGTTAGTGTGTATGCATGTGTCTATGTGGTGTGTGTGTGTGTGTGTGTGTGTGTGTGTGTGTGTGGTGTGTATGGTGAGTGTACCTCATATGTGATATGTGAAGGCCAGAGGACAACTTTGTGGAGTCACTCCTCTCTTCCCGCCTTACACACATAAATAGGCTTGCATAAGATGAGTCTTTTGCATTGACACATCTTTCTGTCCCATCTATTCTTGTATAAAAATCTTCCATAAGAAACTTGCACATGACATACATCTCAAAGCCCTTATCTATTTCATGGTTTAATACTATACAACAAAAATATGTAGTGTCAATGAATATTTGCCAATGCAATCTCAACAAAAGATGCAATTGTTTTGATATTGTTCATTTTTGTTAGCTTAGTATTGACTGCAACTAAAAGTTAATTATCAAACCAACCTAGAGTTAACTGTAGCATAATAGTAGTAACATTTTTAATAATCAGTAGATGATGTTATATTTATTATTATTTGTTTTCACTTATTATTTGAATCTTCATAGTCTATATTATCAGCGTTTTCACTTAAGTCAAATCTTTTTGAAGTTGGGGGTGGGGATATAAATGAAAAGAAAAATATTTGATAGTACATTCTAAAATAAACAAAATTAGATACATTTGTGATAGAGTCAGCATAATGCTGTTATTTATTGCTAAGTGTCCTCCGTATGCTTTTTAAATACAAATCTCTTCCAAACTATGTTTATAATTTTTTTCTCTAAGGAAAATTATAGTGGCCTGGACAATATATATAGATATTCTAGTGACCAAACCCTACATGGAAGTTTAACGATCCCATCTGTGCATGAAGTCAGGAACAGGTCTTAATTTGTCAGAACAAATGGAAATGCTTTCCTCTCTTACGTCTGGCATCTAGCATTAAAAAACAATCTTTAATCAACAGTACAGAACAAAAGAAATGGCAGAGACAGCAATTGTGAAGGAACTTGGCTATGACTATGTGTGATACAGTATTTCTGAATGTTTTCCTGAAACTTCTGCTTCACAATGAACAAGAGAGATGGTAGAAAGAGTAGGAAGACAATACTGTGTGTCTAAATACAGCACAAAATTAATGAGAGAACATTATAAAAATATGAATGGACTAGACACATAGTACCAAAATCTTCAGAAGAGGCAAATGTTTTAAAATCTCACAGAAAATTTAGAAAATTTATAGGTTTGAGGAAACTTACTTCTGGAAACATATCTGAAAATTGTAAACTTATGCAGTTTAATGAAAAGAACAAATCAACCAAATTATTTATTCTTTTGACACTATGAAAAATCCCTTAAATTAGAAATTAAATTAATATCTGTGTCCATTTACAAAATCTCTTCTTACAAAACTATCTTATTTTTGTAAAATCATGGTCATATATATTTATGTCATTTTACACAATGACCCTTTATTGATTACTTTTGTAATTTAGATCCAAGAAGAACTTTTCTTTTTTTTTCATTTGGAGATGATTAACTCCATTTGTAATATAATTATATGAATTTCTTTTTCCTATATGTTTCAATAAACATTAACATAGATTCAGTGACTAATTATGGTACCAGCAATCTCAGATTCTAGTAAAATCATTTTTCTTTTGTTTCATTCTTTTGAGTTGGATTGTCTTAGCTACTACTATAGATGATAAATGTCTCAACATGGGAATTCTTTGGTTTCGGTTTTCAAAATAGACCCAGACAATGTATAAAGGAATGGTAATGTGTTCATTAAAGAAATAAGGTCACATGGATCAGAATATAAGGACCACATTTGTTCAACAGTAGACCACATTTGATGAAGAACTTAAGAGGAAATCAAATTCTTGTCACTGACTGTCACAATTTTTTTCATAAGATATTTGTGCATGACATGTTTCCAGGCATGGTCTTTACAGATATTTGGAGCCCTTGTGGCGATGTTTACACTTCTTCACTGCAGAATATCAATGCAATTTAGATCGAAGCAAAGAGGGCATCCTAGTAGTAGAGATAGGGAGTTGAAATAGTAACAAACTACTGTGGTAAAGTAGTAAACTTTACAGGAAGTCTGTCCACATTTCTGAAAGCCTCACCTCTTGTCTGCCAACAACTGTTTTTAAATCACTGTCTGTTCTGTGGAATCATCTTTGTTATGCTAGGAGTTTTACTTTGCTTGAGTTTCATTATATTTACTCTTATGTACTGTACTCGTTGATGGTATTATTTCTAATTCCTTAATCATGAGCTCTAAAATGCTTTATCAGGTAAAACAAATTCATCTCTTCTAATCATTTACCTTAAGTTTCAAAATATGGCCCAGAGGAGAGACTTCTAAATCAAGCGGTCATCTGTGGAAGACTTACAGAGATAAGGACATAGTAGTATTTTATACATTTGTGCAATATTTATTACAATTATGTTACTAAGGCATTGGAAAATAATAAGTCACTGCTTTATCCACTTCCTCCTTGTCCTTGTATTTACAGAGTACACAAGGTCAGTGGGAATCCTTTACTCTGTGTAGCAGTATTCATCTTGCTGGAAATTCACAGTATGGGCAGTGCTCTTGCTGGCTCTGGAGTGAGTCTAAGGGGCTCATTGTACTGTTAGCCTGAACTCAGTAGATGGGCCTTTTGTTCAGAACTTTTAAAAATCACCATTACTTTAAATGCTTAATATTCATGTGATTCATGTTATTTCCCAGTAAGCCAAACACAAGTAATTAACTAGTCATCCAAACAATTATTTCCTTGTATTCTTTGTTCACTTTGCATTAGCATTGGCCATTTATCTAATTATTTCAATGTAGAACATTGACATAGTGCCTGATTCTCCCCTAACATTCAACCACACAGACAAACTTGTCCAAAATGATTGAAAGTATTTACTAAGTCTGCACAAAGCATTTGTACCCAGCAAGTTCAACATGTAGGAGACAGGATTAAAGACAGATAATACAAGAGTTTTAAAGTTATAATGTGATGAACAGGAATAAGATAAAACTTTTGTTTTCTTTCTACTACTTTCAAAAAGGCATTCAAATATTGTGCTTGGAAGTATAGAAGTAAACACTGCAACACTTAAGTTTAATAAATCAACATCTACATCTATGTTTACACTGCATTGTTTTCTCATCAGTTTTTATTATTGTTTACTTTCTATTAAAATTAAAGCATTTTCTGGCTGATAATGGTGTCCTTAGAAAACGCAATGGTTCCTTACCTGTTAGAGAAGTACCAGATTTCTCTAGAGACAGTATTACTGTCGTCTTTCAAAGAATTTGGGACTTCTGAGTAGACCAAAAAAGAATCCTTTTTTGATGTAAGACAATCAAATAGCAACTTAGGTGGATATTATAATTAAATAAGCAGTTTTATGGTGATGAGAATTTATGTCTTCAATAAGTTGATAAAATTATGACATGTTGCCATACAACAGGCGGATGTAACTTCAGCTCTATAAATCAGAGTAGAGAAGTTGAGTTATTCCTGTCTATTATTAGAAAAACTGATTTTTTTATCCAGAATCTTGTTTTCCAGTCCAACTTTCACGCTATCTTTTTAGGTTTTCCATTTTAATGTTCTGGAGTTTTTCGTGTCTCTTAATTTTTTTGTGATTACAATTATATCATTTCCCAATTTCCCCCTTTTCCTCCACACCTCACATTAAACCTTCCTTACTTTCTCTCAAATTCATGGGATCTTTTTCATATATATATATTATGAATATATATATTACTTATTTAAGAATATATATATTCTTAAATAAGTAAATATAACTTGCTCAGGCCTATATAACGTTAAATTAATAAATAAATATATATATATATATATATATATTTCAGGAAATATATATGTATATATTTCCTGAGATGACCATTTGACATTGGGTAACCAGTTGATGTATTCTTCCCTGGGGAAGACTATTTCTTTGGTTCAATGTTCTTTCAAATTTATCACTTTCCAAAGCTATAGGATTGAAATTTCACAGGAACAACTCTAACAACTCTACCAGCATAGCTGACATTAACTTGTTCAGGCTGTGATTTGATCATAATCCATATAAAATCAACTTCTGAGCAATCCTTAAGTGAGGAAAATGTAGATGAAAAGGCAGGGAGCTTTCAATGTGCAACTTAATATCAAGGTTAAACTTAGTCTCGATCATAATTTGGACAGTCCCGTGGAAATAATAATTCCCTTCCGCATTACAGAATTCCATGTCCAGATCCATCAAGGCTGATAGCTTATGTAATAAAAAGGTATATAAATGCATCAAGATGTATTATCCAGGGAAGACATGGTTTGGTCACATTTTTTAAGAGAAAGAAAAAAAATGTTTTCATAGAGAAACTTGAAGAAACTGTTTTTTACTCTGAAAATATGGGTGGGGAAGAGATTTCCAATGGAAGGCTATAAGAGACTCTTAGAAGCTAGCAAAGACCAAAGAAATGGAAGTTGTTCACCAGTTAACAGTCAGTGTCAAATCCTATTATGAAGTATTATATTTAGTGCTGAGATTTTTAAGTTTTGCTAATTAAATTCACATTCTAGTTCTTTACTTTTGTGACCTACTGTCTTCAATTATCTAAGCAATTTTACCAATTCCAGCAACAAAGTTTGGAACTTAGTCTCAACTAATTCCTTCATTTCCTTTTTTCTGATAATCTATCAACTTTTAAAAAGATTTTGAATAAGAGTTAATAGGATCACAATTTTAATATTTCCTAAAATGTAATAATCCTTAATTATAAAGGTTGAGTCACAACTCAAAGCAATCTCAAGCTTCGATTTTATGATCAGTAAATAATTGCATAAAATTAAAACCTACAGCAGGATACAAATAGCACACTGTGTTCTTGTTTTCTACTTTAAGAAAATTAAACATCAGCATGTTTATAAATGTTGCTATATCATATTGAACTGGATTATATTCTATTGCATATTAATGAAGTATTTTAAGTTTTTAAAAAAGTATTATTTTTCAAAAAGTAAATCTGATAGAAACATAATTGATTTAAATCTAGAAACAGAAGGATACCTTATTAATTAGTGAAAGTATCTATGATAAATATAGCCAGGCAAGAACTAAAACACAAAAAAAACCCATTAAGAACAAATTCAACTTATAAGAGCATGTGTTTGCATTAATATAAAAGGAAAATATCAATTTTGTTGCTGCTAGTGTCTTTACTAGTTACTTTTGGTCAAGTTTTAAAAAGCTCTGCATGTGTTATTGTGAAAATAAACACATTGATTTAAGAGTTTGTATGAATATAAATGGCTGCCATGTCTCACCAGAACAAAATTTTTGATTAGTCTGAGTATTTGTTTATTTCTGCCTTTTTTTCTATTAGTTGTTTTTAAATATACTATTTTCATACTAAATTTACATGGCCCAGGGTTCAGTTGATTTTGACCTTTATCAAAACCAACTTTCAAATTCAACTTTGTTTTTCTCAGAAATAACTAAGAGTAAGGATTATAAAATTTTATAAAATGCCTGCTCATGGAAGTACAAAAGTAATTTATTGAAGATTTACTGGCAAATTCTTTACTAATATACTCATGTACCTTCTCTAAGATTTGAAACAGCTTTCACTCATGAAATGCACAAAATATAGTTGCATATTTTGATATTTTTGTAAAACAAAATATCTTATACATATTTATTGATTATGCTTGGCAATTTCATGGCACCCTTGTTTTTCAATAAACTGAAGTTGGATCAGTCTGCATTTTAGTCTTTGAGATCTCTGGTTCCTTTTTCCATTAAAATCACACACACACACACACACACACACACACACACACACACACACACACACAGATATTCCATTTGTGTCCTACATAAATTTTAGGATTGCTTTTCTTCTTGTTATATGAAGGATGTTACTTGGATTTTGTTGATGATTAAAACCAATCTGAAGATTGTTGTGGAGAACATGGATATTTTAAACAGTATCAACTATTAAACTTGGGATTATTTTCCTATAATCTAATTTAGATAATTTTCTACTGGCATAGAGTAACATTACTGATTATATTTGTGGATTTTTTTATACTCTGTATCTGCTGTATTTGTTCATTGGTTGTAATAGCTTTGCATATAGTCTCTGGAGTTTTTATGTTTATAATCATGATACCACAAACAATGATTATTTATCTTATTTTCAGTTGGAAAAGTCCCATTTATTAAGGACCTTTATTGTGAAAATATGAATTCATTTGAAAGGAGTGTGCCTCAACTGGGAATGGCAATAATGAGATTCCCTGTTCAAAACCAACGACTTGGACACATATAGACCACAATTGCTCTGGGCCAACAGGGCCAGATTACATAGTAAAATGGTAACATGACTTGGAAGCATCACCCATGTGATTTGCGGACATGGTCAAGACAAAATGAATGTGCCACTGAGGCTAGTGCCAATGTTCTATAAAATTGATGACTGATCGCATATGCATCCATGTTTCATTGTGTTAGTTCTGAAGGAGAAATCTAAGTTGCAATGAGGACTTGAAGATGTTGGAGATTCCAGGGCAAGGATATATCCATCAAGTTAAGCTTCATGTGTGAAAAGGAGGCAGCCTAATAGAAAGGTTATGTGCACTGCCAGTTGCAGAGTTGGAATTGTGTGCTTATTCAAGCTATTTGGAACCTGGGTGGTTCTATCAGGAGCTCCAGATGTTGGGCATGAGCCCAAAGAAACAAAGCAGAATTTTAAAAAGAAAAGAGGTTGTGGACAAAAGCAGGAAAATAATGAAAGTAATAGTGGTTAAAAGTGATATGATAGAGTTACTGCAAGAAGACATATAAGAAGTGTGATAGTGAAGATATGAAGAAAACCTGTGCCCAGTAAAGAAGTCAACAACGCAGTTAGAAGCCTCACCTTAAGGTAAATGATGGCTTTAGACCATGGCTTCTTACTGGGGGCTGGGGTTTCTGAGGTATAGTTCCATCTAGATTTTACCAGAAGAAAAAATAGAGATCTCCAAGCCACTTGCAACATAAATCTGTTTAAATTTTTAGGGGATAAAATGTTCTTAATGTTGAGCAAATGAATCTATAGTGACAGTTCTTATAGTTTGACTACAAGACACTTGAGGAAGATTACATAGGGTTCAATTCAGACAGCTTCGGTCAACTGTTTATCTTGTGGATGGCTTAAGATTAATTAAACCTCCCAAGCGATAATCCTGAGAAGAATTTAGGGCCATATTTACCCTGGTACTCAGGGACAGCCTTTGTTGCCTGTCCTGATGATATAGCATACCCAGACAAGTTGTGAGTCTCACAATACAGCAAGAGCTGTATCTGTGGAAAGGGCCATCAGTAAAGAATTCCAAAGGGCCAAAGTGATTGTAGATGTAGGAGTAATACTAGCTCATAAATGCTGAACTAGAGGAAACGTGCCCATAGACTCCCAAGGACTGTTGAGTCTATTGTGAGCTTAATAGGGAGTTTCTTAAGACTTATATTAATCCCTGTGATCCTCCTAGAACAATAAGAATGCCAGGGTGTATGGTGATAATACTTAATTTTGAGAATTTTATTATATTCTCTGAGTGGTACTTAGAAATAATTGCTGCATCATTGTCAGACTGTGAGGACTAGAAGAGATATTGTAAGATATTTTGAGGACCAGAATGATATTGTATTCTGTGAGTACAATGCTTACCTCTGAGAACCTTCCCACCTGGCAAAAGTAACCCCCTAGAACTAGTTGATATTTGAGCACTTTGCACAGAAGGTGTCAATGAACACTCTGTTAATCTCCCACTAGTATAGCTCTTCCACAAAGGATGGGCTGCACAGAAGAAAAGAGGGTCTGATGTCCTCTTCATGGTTCACCTGACAACAGGTGGCACAAGTTTTGGAAGTGGAAATACCACAAGGTCAGATGAATCCTGTGTCTCTGCGAAAAAATGTTAATTTAGACTTTCAAAGGCTTTGTTCTTCAGATGCAGGACATAATAAAAAACAATCTTAGGATCATGCTTAATAGGGGTATCTTAGGAACTGAGGAGACTCATTCTTTCAAGATAACTGCATGGATAATGGTCACATGGAAAACATGGAAAGAGGCTATGTAAATGTTAATCCTCATTCCTTTCCCAAGTTGGAAACCCCTTAGCAAGGACAAGCTGTTCAGCTTTTTGGCCTAATATAGAATTACCTAGATGTCTAGATTCTAAGATATCTATGAGGCTCCCTACAAAATACAGAGAGCACCCATATTCTATCACTATAAAATTGTACCCATCTGTGAAGAAGTGTTTGGATCTGGCACATTTTGACAAGTGGTGAGTCTCAGTATTAACCGCATCCCATTGCCAAAAACAAAACTTCCATTATGGAAGCTGGGAACCATTCCAATCTATGGATACAAGCATAAGTATTTAGAATGAAGATTACCATAATATCTGTTCAGTAAAACAGCAGAAGTCAGTTCTCACCTAGGACTTATGATCTTCATAGCCATGCATTTTTGGTCAGGTTTACACTACTAGGCATGAGTTGCCTCATTTGCAGTCTCAAATCCAAGCAGAAAGCAGTTGGTTACTCTATAATAGTCATTATTGTGTGGTGTGTTTATCTTTCCAAACAAGAATATTTTGTAGGTTGTGTGTTACACAGCTTTCTAAAAACATTGATGATTTCTATTCTCCCCAAGCAGGTGCATTCATAGCACCTTTTGGCACTATAAAGGTTAACTGACATGGAAAAATTTCACAGGTCATATTCAGCTTGATTGCTCAGTGTCTTGCAAACCAAGTGTATGGTAGTCTTTGGTAAGAAAATCTTATGATCTTGTCTGTTAGCAAAAGAAGAGCATGAGCAATAATATGTGGTTTTGGGGACCTCTGGTGCCTCCTTATCAACATCTCATATGGACTCATTCCATATGTGCTACTAGACTTTTTTGTTCATTAAATTTTGGCTTCTGGGAGCATTTTATCCACCTATGTGTAGACTTCCTCTTTTCTTTTATTTTTTTTCCTAATTATGTGTTTAAATAGACTTATAAGATAGTAGAATTCCTTAAGGTTTTTCCATATATTCTTAATTTTGTTTAACCATTTCCCCCAACATCTTCTTTCTGTTATTCCCTGACCTTACCCACTTTTAAACCTTTACACTTCTATTATTTACCTCTCTACTTTCATATCACTCATGTTAGGCTCTCCCATCCCATGAGTCCCCATTTTAGTGAAGTTAGGACACTACTGCAGAGTGACAAATTGGTAAAAAAAAAAAAAAAAAAAAAAAAAAAAAAAACCATGATGCATTAGAATAGAGCAAAAAAGAGAAAAGAAAAGAAACATCAGGTAAATGTGAATATCTTTTCATCACTAAGTTAATTATTTCTGACTAAACTCCTAAAAGCAGCTAATGTTATATTTAGTGTTTATTTTAAACACATTAACTTAAATGTAAAACCAATTATAATGTGATTACTCTATGGTTTTATATTTGTAACAAGCAGTAAACTAAATTGTAATAGTAGCAATAATTTTTTTCTCAATGTTTTAGTCTCATGTCACTGGATTCATAGAATGCAGGTGTGAAAAGAATATCCCCAAATACATGCCTAAATTCTGCCAAATGATATTGTGAAATAATAAAACACCTTTCATAAAATTTACTGAAATAATCATTTAAGATCAAAATTTAAACATGTGGTTTGCATGTTTTTTTATAAATAGTACATTTGCTGAATATAAAGTACAACCTTTTTGTATATAGTAAATTTACTCATTAAATTTATATGCAGTGTTTGTTCTAGAGTAAATAAGTTTGTTTCTGGTCATCCAACATTTAGAACAGATTCTTACTGGTGAAATCGTATACAAACTGAACATGCTGTCAAAGCTGTGATATGGTATCATAAGCAGAAATTCTTGCATCAGATCTCTAGCTGCTAGGCACAAACTTCCTTTCACCTTTCTATTGTTCCTTTTCTAGTATTTATCATACAACAAAATAAATTATCATAATATATTGCAATGATTGGTAGTATGTATAGATACTCTAATGTCTGAAAATAATCTTAATCCGAACTAGTTAGATGATAGTCACTTAATATGCAATTACAGAAGATTCAATCAGGAGGATATTACAACTGTAAACATATACCTAACAAACACAGGCATACCCAAGTACTTAAAACAATATGATGAGATTAAAAGTCATAGATTGATACCATTGCAGTGACAGTGGATAACATGTATACCCCACTCTCAGCAATAGACATGTCATCAGAAGAAAATAGCAATAGACAAACATTGGAGATACCATAAAATAAATGACTTAACAGACATCTATGGAATATTTCACTCAAATACTAAATAATATAGCATATATATATTCTTCTCAGTAGTTCATGGAATTTTATCCAAAGTAGATCACATATTAGAGTACAAAGCATGATTCAACAAACATAAAAATTGAAATAATACATTATATCTTATGACTGGCCACAAGAGATATAAACAACAGTAGAAGCCATAACAGGTACACAAACTCGTGTTTACTGAATAACACACTTTTGAATGACGTATTGGTTACTGATAAAAATTTTAAAAAGAAATAAAATAAAATATTTTCTACAAAATGAAGTCTAGAATGGGATCTGTGCTGAACTAGAATTGCCATCCGACTAAGACATTATCCTGAAATCTTTCCGAAGGCTGTAGATTGGTGTAGTGTAATCAGCAAGAGGACTATGCATACTTTAGTCATCTGAAACTATTTAAATTCTAAGAAAAGAAAAATTTCATTAAATTGCACCATGATTTTGATTATTCCTTCCTATCTATTGCTTTGTGGGATTTTTATTGTTGTTTGTTTTACCAATGCTATTGGGCATCATTAAGTTATTAACTTGAGATTCCTCAAAATTTTTGAGATATGCATTTAGTGCTATAAATTTTCTTCTTAGAACTGTCTTCATTGTATCTTCTCATAGAATTGGGTAAGTTATATCTCCATTTCCTTTGATTCTGTAACTTATTTTGATGCTAAAGTTTATTTTAAATAGTAACACACTGATGTTACTAGATTTTACTGGGATCATTTTTATTTTTAAAATTAAAGTTGCATACTATTGAATTTGTTAACTGGACTTAACTAGTTGAAAAGTTGTATAATATTTTACTTTTGTAAATTATTTTTACTGAACATACATACTTATCTGAATATTTCCTTTGGTCTGGTTACTGTAACTTATGCCCTAGTTCAAGCATGGCAATGACCCCTCCCAACTTATTATTTTTAAGTGCAAACACTTTTCCTATAAATGTAAAGATAAAGTTCATATACAATATTTTACTTTGATTATAATTAATTTATTTCAATCATTTGAAATCTATAATAGAGGACTTTGAAGTTCATATACGCACTTCAAACTTCGTAACAAAATTAAAATGCTTGTTAAAATTTTAATTATCAGATTCGATTCTATATTTAATTAGAAGACAAGCAAATCAAGTAAATTTTTTGGTAAGAATGCACCAGTTTAGGTTTTAGCTTTCTTGCAAACACACTTGCATCTATTCCTGGCACGACCAATACTTTAGCAATGCTAGCCTCCACAGATGTGTTTTACAGGCACTGTAGAAGGCTTTCCTTAACTTTGAAGACACCCTGTACACATTACAGAGGAGAAAATCCTCTATGTCCCTTAGAGAACTCTCTAGTTTTAGAGACAATTACAAAGGTTCAGTTAGATCTACAATGATAAAACAGCACTTACAGAGCAAATTACATTGAGAATATTCTAATTATTTCAGAAATCACTGCAAAAATTTGCATATGGTATCAACTTCTAATACTACCAAAGAGCTTCTGAGGCAGAACATTCCCAGTTTCTCATTTGTTTCACTCAACAAAATATTGGAGTTTTCACCGTTTTTTGGTTTTTTTTTTTTGCTTTTGTTCTTTTGTTTTGTTTTGTTTTGTTTTGTTTTTTCCATTCCCATCACTGAACACTTTCAAAAAGAAATTCTAAAACAAAATTCGGATGTACTGAGAATGTGAAGTCTCTCACCTAGACTCATCCTTGATAACATATGTGCAAAGATTGATTTTTGCCATGAACAATGATCATAAGAAATCTACCTGCTCCTGGATGGAATAACACCAGAAAATTCTGACATTGAGTTCACCTGCTACTTTCTGCACAGTCACGTTTGTGATTTGTTAAAAAGACAAGACAGGGAATTTGCTAAAGAAGCGTTTTATTATAATTGGTGTCTATGGGTTATAGTTTAATTAAGTACTACAAACAGCTTCTGACATATTTTATTAATTTAGGGGAAAGCCTCATTATTTATTGTTTTGAAAGTGAAAATGTCACTTCAATTGGTATATTATTTGCACAGACAATTTAAGAAATATTTCAAGTAGTCTTTAGAGGAATTAGTTTTATATTAATTTTAATTATTCAGACATTGCCCCCACCTTAAAGTTCTGATTATTCCCATTCCTAGGCATAAATAAAATGACAATGGATTTAGAGTTAAGCGCAACACATTCTCTAGACACTCCACAAAGAATTTCTGATTTTTGAACATTATTTTATGTGAGTCACATTTCACAAATATTTAACACGAAATATATAGCTTGTATCAGGAGAAACACACACACACACATATAACCATGCATACATATAAATATATGTATGTATATATGTATGTGTGTGTTTTTCCTGATTATAAGCTATGTATTTGTGTGTGTATTCATATACATATATATATATGTATATATCAGAAATTAAGATGTATGTGCTTTGTATGGCCATTAAAAAGTAACATAGAAAGAGATTTGGGAAACTGTAAGGGACATTCCTTGAAAAATGTGCTCTCTTCAGCAATTAAAAAGTCCTGTGGAGAGCAGTGAGAAATTCCTGGCCTAGGGCAAAGCAGCTTAAGGTTTTGTGGCAGATAAGAGAAGTTTTAATAGCCAAAGAGACAGCATTAATTTGACACCTTGTTCTTTAGCACATCACAGAGCTTCAAGACACGAAGTATCAGGGAGTTGTGCACATTTATTTCTGAGTTCTGGGATTATAGATCCTAATTTGGACATATTTTATCGCTTCACTAAAGCAAAATTGAGATGAGCATTGTTACAGCTTCATGGCACAGATGTTGGCCTTGTCATTTGATCTCAAACACAGCGTCCCTTCACGGTTTTCTGACAGACTAATTTCTCAGTGTCTTGTAAATTTGATGAAATGATATTTTGCAAGTTTTGTGTTGTTTATCTGAGAACTCTATCAACTGTGCTGTATTCATTATCTCTGAATTTCAAAACTAAGAGTTAAACATTCGACAGTAAATCTTGTAAAATAACAACAAACATTAGACAGTAAATTCAACATAGGTTCATTTTTGTACTCTTAATCATTGATCTCAGTTATCAGATTCAGAATGGTATTTATGGAGAAGTAATTATTAGTTAATCTTTGGTATTTGAAGTAGCCATTGTTCATGAAAATAATGTGTGTATGTTGTTGAAAATAAACATAAAACAGTTTGTTATGAAAAGAAAACTAGAAATCTTCACATAGTCATACACACAAAGAAGAAACACATATTGGGTTTATTGTAAAACTTTTTCACCTTATATATAACACATGTAGACAGACAATAGATGTAACAAAATACATAGCAGGAATTATGGCCACATAAACCACTTTGAACTATAAAACCATATTCACTTATGTCTAACTTATCAGATTACTGAATTCTTAAATTGTAGAAAGAAAGAACCAATATCAAAATTCCAAATGATGAAAAATAAAAAACTGAAAAGTAAGCCAGGAGATAGTGGTACATGCCTTTAATCCCAGCACTCTGGAGGCAGAGGCAATTTGAGGCCAGCCTGGTCTACAGAATGAGTTTCAGGACCTCCAGTGTTACATCATACAAAGCCTGTCTCAAAAAAAAAAAAAAGAAAAAAAAGAAAATCAAAATAAAACAACAATTAAAATAAAAAACAAAAAACTCTGAAATGTGCTATCATTTTTTATCTTACAATCTATGTGGTACAATGAGATAAAAGTCTCTGGGTTTGAAATTTACAATCAATTGCTCAGTAGTTAGTTATGCAAGGTAACTGAACAAGTTCCTTACTTTCTGTTAACATCAGTCTCCATATCTGTTTGAATAGCTTAATCTTGCGAGCCATCTTCAACTCTGAGGTCCACCAACACTGTCAATAGGAATGGATGTAGAGTGTTTCAATGTAATGAATAGAAAACATTTGTTAAATATTTCTCTTGGCTCAGAAAAATTTTTCCCAAAAGTTGCATAAATGTAATCAGCATCACCACCACCACCACCACCACTATCACCTTGATGGCATATTAAAAAAATTATTCTGATATTGCAAATATAATTGAGCAAGGAGAAGATATATAAAAATAAGAAACAGTAGGAAGAATGCAGTTTTATTCCATAATA
This sequence comes from Cricetomys ansorgei, assembly GCA_026225945.1. NCBI lineage: Eukaryota > Metazoa > Chordata > Mammalia > Rodentia > Nesomyidae > Cricetomys > Cricetomys ansorgei. Next base: position 9,606,336 of record JAMJFZ010000242.1, read on the forward strand.
TCAAATCAAACAACTCCCAAACAAAAAGATTTTAAAACTGTAAATATTATTAGTGTATCTTATTTGTACAAAATGATGCATTTCATTTAATGTCATTTAATCTATTCACCACAGCTTCTCTTTTGTCTTCCTCTCTTCTTTACCCCCACATCTTCTCCCCAAATTTAAATTTTAAATAAGATTCAATAATCATAGTCAGAGAATATTAATGCCCTATTTAGAATCTGTATAGAAATCTAAATAACTTTCCTTAGAATATCAATGAATAAAGAGAAACTTGAAACAATATATAAAATTTGGCATAGTAGATCTGAGGGCTGAAAAGAATAGAAATACCATGAACAATATCTTATCTCAAAAAAAAAAAAAAAAAGATAGCCAGGCATTTTGAAGAAGAAAAACAGAGAAAAATCTCACACAGAACAAGTTTAGTGTTTCAGATCCTTACTTAGCAGAGGTGGCTCAGTGGCTGCATTAGATGAGAAAGAAAGAAAGAAAGAAAGAAAGAGAGAGAGAGAGAGGGAGAGAGAGGGAGAGAGAGAGAGAGAGAGAGAGAGAGAGAGAGAGAGAGAGAGAGAGAGAGAGAGAGAGAAAGAAAGAAAGAAAGAAAGAAAGAAAGAAAGAAAGAAAGAAAGAAAGAAAGAAAGAAAGAAAGAAAGAAAAGGAGGGAGGGAGGGAGGAAAGGAAGGAAGGAAATAATGCACACTAATGCACTTCATTTCTTATGAGAAAAAGGAACTGTGGAAATTTCTGATTCACAAACTTTCTGGTCCCTAAAACGTATTTGATTTCCTTCTTTGAATTTGATATCTTTATAATTTTGACCTCAAGACAAATATTTTTGTAGCTGTAAAATAATGAGGTCCTTTGAAGATACTATCCAATTTCTTATACAGTCAACACTACCTTTTCAATATTATAATGACTCAAATTTTTTACTTTGATCTAAAATTGAATTCCCTCTTAATGAAGCCAACTGTTCAGGTCAGTTTTTATTGTGCTGATTTCAAGAAGTTATACTTTATTTTAACTACATCCATCATGTTTTTGCTATTATAGCTTAAATTCATTCAATTAGTTTTACCACACAGTTTTAACTCTAATGGAATTCTTTATTTCTTGTTTTTTCAGCTTGATGCTTGCTCCTGGTCACGATTTCCCCATTATGGATTCATCCAACCTACTTTTAAAAGCATCCAGCATATTTACTTGGGCAGAATCTAGATATCAAAGTCATTGGTATGCAGACATAATATACAAATAAAACTCAAAATCCCGTTCAAGATTCATAGAAATTTCATGTCAAAGAATAGCATTTTATTTGCGATGATCTGATTTATTTATATGTTTAAGAGATACTAAAATAGTTCATCTTTATAATATCTTCAACTCCCTGTCTTAGATAGATATCTAACGCTGTGATAAAACACCATGACCGAAAGTAGAAAGGGACTTATTTCAGCTTACATTCCAGGTCATAATCGATCACTAAAAGAAGTCAGGGCAGGAACCTGGAGACAAGAAGGGAATGAAGCAAAAACCATGGAGGTGTGATTCTTACTGGCTTGCTCCTCATCACTCCTTTTGCCTGCTTTCTTATAGCACCTAGGACCACAAGATTGGCACTGTCTCAGTGAGTTCTATCCTATCACGTCAGTCAATAACTATGATAACTCAGAACAAGTTTAGACACAAACAAATACGTGGGAGTATTTTTTCAATTGATATTCTCTCTTCCCAAATTACTCTAGCTCAGGTTGAGATGACATAAAATTACTTGCAGACACCATATTGATAAAGTAGTGAGTTTAAATTTGTGGTTACTCAAACTTCTCATTTTAATTTTAATATTAATGCAGAATAAATATGATTGTTAACAATGATACAGATTTCTAGAAAAATATGAATAGCTTAAAATGAAATGTGTGTTTTAAAAATTAATGAAATTTTGAGGTTTCAATACACACACACACACACATACACACACATGTAACTGGAGTTTCAGTGTTTTAAAAGTCTTCGAATTGCTTAAGTAATTGTCATACATAATTTAAGATAAATCTAATTAACCAAAGAGTATTAAGCATTACACTATCACAAGAGAATACAATATAATGTACCAATAAGATAATATTTAAAAATCAACAAAAAAGTGGGATTAGAAAAAGTATAAGAGTGCAAGAAAGATAGTAAAAAATCCAAATGATAAAGTAAGTAGGAAAATTTAACCTGAAACTTGTCAGTAGTCATGTGAAAAGGAAATGAAGATTATACACTCTCAATAACATCCACATTATCAGCTGAACTAATGATGGCAGAAACAGCATGATCAAAATAAGCAGAAACATGTGAAACCTACATACACTAGATACAGAACATTGTAAAGGGAAAGACTGAGAATTCCATAAAATAAAAGCTCTGAAAGAGCTGAAGGATCTTCTTTGATGTTAGAGAAGAATTTAAAGCAAAAGCATAAACAAAGAGCATTTCTTTATGACAAAAAAAAAATATTTTGGAGAAAGATATGTCTTCAAGTATACTGAAAAGATAATTTTCTACACATTTTAGTTAACAGAGGGTCTATCTAGGAAATATTCTACTAGACAATATCATATAACTTGCTTAGTAAACTTACGTAATGCACATGCATAGACTTCTACAAACTCATGATATAAAATAACTGTTTTCAAGGATATTCAAAATGACTACAAATATTGATGACATATTGATGGAAAATACTAAGGATACTTGAAATAAAATGCAGTATAAAGAAGATTAATCTCAGGAATTTCTTAGATTTAATATTTTCTTAGCAATGTATCTATTTTTTCTATCATATCTTCAAACACCTGAGTTTCTCCCTTTCATCTCTTGAATTATGTTGGTGCATTTGCATCTGTAGTTCCTATTTACAGACCAAGATTTTTTATTTCCTGAATTCCCCTAGTTTGTGTTTTTTTATTGCTTCTAATTCCATTTTCAGGTCTTGAACAGTTTTATCAGTCTCCCAAGTGTTTGTTTTTCTATTTTTTTTCCTTAACGGATTATTTATTCATACTCCCCAATTGTTTGTGTTTTTAGTATTTCCTTAAGGGACATATTCGTTTCCTCTTTAAGGCCCTCTATTAACTTCATAAGTGGAAGCATACCATTTCAACAGCCATAAAAACATTCTCAACAAAATCTTAGAAGAAAATTTTCCTAACCTAAAGAAGGAGCGAATTCTGGAAATGAAAAATCTAGGTAATTGAACAGTAATTATAGCAACAAGTCTCAACAAAAGAATAAAAGAGATGGAAGAAAAGAATCTCTGGCATTGATGAAACTCTAGAAGAAATAGATACATTGAGAAAAGAAAATTCTAAATCTAAGAAATTCCTGACATAAAACATCCAGGAAATCTGGGACATTATGAAAAGACCATAACTAAGAATAAAAGGAATAGAGAAAGGAGAATTCTAGCTCAAAGGCCCAGAACATATTTTCAACAAAATATGTTCAACAAAATATCATATAAAAAAAATTTCTGACATAAAGAAGAAGATGCCTATAAAGTTAAAAGTATACAGAACACCAAACAAATTGGACCAAAAAGTCTTCTTACCAAAAGTAATTAAAACACTAAATATACAGAACAATGAAAACTATTAAAAGCTGCAAGTAATCAAAATATATCAAGTAACATATGAAGGCAAGGAGTACACCTGATTTCTCACTGGAGACTCTGAAAGCCCGAAGGGCCTGGTCAGATGTCACACAGACTCTAAGAGACTGCAGAGGCCAGCCCAGACTATTATACCTAATAAAACTTTCTATTGCCATAGATGGAGAAAACAAGATATTCCATGATAAAGTCAAATTTAAACAATAGCTATCTACAAATCTAGCCCTATAGAGGGCACTAGAATGAAAACTCCAACCTAAGGAGGTAAACTACACCAATGAAAACACAAGAAATAAAAAAATCTCACTTCAGCAAAACCAAAAGAAGAAACACAGACACACACACACACACACACACACACACACACACACACACACACCCTCTCACACACATACACACAGATACACTACTACCAGCACCAAGAACAACAAGAAAATAACAGGAAGTAACAATCATTGGCCAACAATATGTCTAAATATCAATGGTATCATGTCTCAATAGAAGACGCAGACTAATAGAATGAGTTTGAAAAAGCGACCTATTTTTCTACTACTTACAAGAAACACAACTCAGAATCAAAGAACAACATTACCTCAGGGTAAAGGGTTAGGAAAATGTAGTCCAAGCAAATGGACCTAAGAAGTAAGCTGGTGTAGTCATTCTAATATCTAACAAAATACACTTCAAACCAAAATTATTCAAAAGAGACAGGGAAGGACATTTAATACATATCCAAGCAAAAGTCCACCAAATCTTAACATCTATGCTGAAAACACAAGGACACCACCTTTGTAAAGAAAACTACTGAAGATTAAATCACATTTTGACTCTCACACACTGATGTGAGTGACTTTGGTTCCTCTCTCTCACCAATGGACAGATCATTCAGACAAAAAACTAAGCAGAGAAACTGACAGATGTTATAAAACAAATAGACTTAACACATATCTACAGAACATTTCACTCAAGCACAAGAGAATATATTTTCTTTTCTTCACCTGACAGAACATTTGCTAAAATTGACCACATACTTGGTCACAAAGCAAGTTTCAATAGAAACAAGAAAATTGAAATAACTCCCTGCATCTTATCAGACCTCCACAGATTAATGCTGGAATTCTATAGCAACAGAAATAACAGAAAGATTATAATCTCATGGAAACTGAAAAACTCTCTACAGAATGAAAAATGTGTGAAGTCAGAAATAAAGAAAAACATTAAAGACTTTCTAGAATTCAATGAAAATAAATACATAGTGTACCCAAACTTATAGGACACAATGAAAGTAATGCTAAGAGGAAAGTCCATAGCACTAAGTATCCACATAAAATAATAGAAGAGATATCCTTGGACACTTTTCCTCCTGTCAGATGGTTACTTCCAGCCTTAATATGAGGGTTGGTATCTAGTCTGATTGTGTCTTTTTGTGCCTTGTTCCATTGGTACCCCTTGGAGACTGCTCTTTTCTGAAGAGAAGCAGGAGAAGTGGATCTGGGAGGAGTTGGGGAAGGGGAATTTATAGTAAGAATGTACTGAAAAAATAGAATATTATAAATTTATGATCAATAAAAATATTTGTTGAAAAAATTGGAGAGCTCTCATACTAGCAACTTAAGAGCACACCTAAAAGCTCTAAAGCAAAAAGGAGTAAGCACACACCAGAGGAGTAGACAGCAGAGAATAGTCAAACTGAGGGCTGAAATCAGTAAAATACAAAAAGAAAATGCAATGGAATAAAGAGCAGGTTCTTTGAGAAAAGATCAACAAGACAGACAAACCTCTATCAAAACTAAGAGACCTAGAGAGAACATCCAAATTGACAAAATCAGAAACGAAAAGGGGGATACAACCACAGACACCAAGAAGCATTATGTAATACTTTAAAAACCTGTACTCCACAAAATTAGAATATCTGAAAGAAATGAATTATTTTCTCAATAGGTACAACTTACCAAAGTTAAATCAAAATCAGATAAACAACTTAAATAGATCTATAACCCCTTGGGAAATAGAAATAATCATTAAAAGTTTCTCAAAAAACAAACAAACAAAGAACCCAGGATCAGATAGTTTTAATGCAGAATTCTAAAACCCTTTTGAAAAACAGTTAATGCCAATGCTCCACAAATTATTCCCCAAAATAGAAAAAGAAGGAACATTGCCATATTCATTTTATAATGCCACAATTACCCTGATTCTCAAAAGACTCAACAAAGAAAAAGAATTACTTTCTTCTCAAAGTAGATGCAAAAACACTCAATTTTTGGCAAACTGAATCCAAGAACATATCAAAAAAATAATCCACCATGATCATGTAGGCTTCATCCCAGAGATGCAGGCATGGTTCATCATATGAAAATCAGGAGATGTAATTCACCATATAAACACACTGAAAAAAAAAAAAAAAACAAGAATTATATGGTATTCTCATTAGATGCTGAAAATGCCTTTGACAAAATACCACACTGCTTCATTCACTGCAGTGAGACTGTCTCTATACATGACATCTATGCTGTACCTGTAAAACCTCAGCAATATTGTTTCCTAAACAACTTAAATGATTATCATAATATCCAACATGCCAATATAGATGGGGAAATATTCACAGGGCCAGCCCTGAGTGAAGGCAATTAATAGTGGCTGAGGGAGCAAGAATCAGTTTTCTCAAGGGATAAGCTCAAGGGATAAGCTTGTACAATCCATAATGGTCAGTCCTAAACACATGTACATACACACATACACACATGTACAATACACACAATACACATGGTTGAATTCAAAAAATTATGTGTGTGTGTGTGTGTGTGTGTATAGCAATAATAATTATAGAAAATGAGAACATGAATTTGAGAGAGTTGGGCAGTAGTCATAGAATGAGCCAGATGTAATATAAGGGAGCATAGAAATGATGTAACATTACAACATTACATCAAAACGTTAGTTAGAAGAGAAAAAAAAACAAAAATTTACAAAATTATGTGTTTGTAAGATGGCTTAGCATCTTAAAAATTGATTAAAGTGATTGATACTAAGTTGTAGGACCTGAGTTTGATTTCCAAGACTTGTATGATAGAAGGAGAAAACTGACTTTTGCAAGCTGTCATCTGACCTCTGAAAGTATACGGTGACAAATATAGACACACACATGACTCACAGGACACACACTCACACACACACACAAATAATGATGGTGATGATGATGATGATGAAGGCAATGGTGATAAATATAATACAATATAAAACATCAAATTAAAGGTGAATGATTTTTTTCTTTTAAATATCTATTATAATATTGTTATTATAGTCACTATACTCCAAAACAATAAATCTGTGGTTTTTATTCATCTTATATAACTGAAATTTATAATAATAGTCTCTAATTTCTACTTCCGCTCAGTGCTAGAAAGCATTATCCAATTTTTTACTTCTAAAGTTCCTCATAAAAATAGTATTACATAATAATATCCAATTTATCATGTCTCTGAGGTTTATCCATTTTGATATTGGCAACTAGTCTAGTTATTACTGATACTAAATTAATGCATAGAATATTTCAGATAACTTTGAAAATGAATCTGAATAAAAAGGAGATTTATAAGTAAGTTGTTGAGATATGAAATAAATTTCAGCAAATAAAATTTATAAGTATTTCAAGTAAATATGAAATATAATTCAATTAAGAGAGAGTTAGATCCAGGAGATCTGCCCATGCCTTTAATTACAGCATTCAGAATGCTGATGCAAGAGGATTATGAATTAAAAGTCAGTCAGGACTGCACAGTGCTATCTTGAGATCCTTGTGAGGTTATGGAGAGAGGAAGAAAAAGGAGCACACAGAAAGAGAGAGGAGGAAAGGGAGAATATTACTCAGATTAGATTAAAGTATATTCTTATAACTAACTTTGTAGAATTTAGTATTTAAGAACTGGCCTTCCATAAGGGAAAAAAAAATCACCATTCATTTGTCATTGTTGTAACTAATCACTGGGTGACTTATAAATGACTAGCTTCGTTCTATCTTGGGGACTAAAAATTCATTCATGAACTAAACAAATCCTATCACTATTGAATTCACAATCTAGTAGAAGAGATCTTAATTAGAGAAACAAGCCTTTGTTGTGTCAAATGCTACACATAAAACTGAGAAAATTCAAATAACTGAAGAAGATACAGGACAGAGCCTAGCTGGTGACAGTGACGGTGACAATGGCGTTTGCTGACCTGGAGATACTCCTGCTGTGGCTGGCTTACTTTAAGTTTTTGTATTTTACTGAAAGGATTGTATTTGGTCATAGAATCAGAAGAGTGTATTTGGGAAGACTTAGAGAGAGAAGAGTTCAAATCCATGACTGAGTTTAGCTTGCCCTGGAAATAGGGAGTTTGTTTATGAGTTTAGATTGGAGAGTACACATGCACGCATATACACATCCTGACAGACAGCTCATCATCTGGTCTTTTCCTTTTGTTCAACATTTGAAAATAACAGCATGATTGCTCATTCTGTACCTCATATTTCTAACATTGCATTTGCTCAAACGCTCAGTCTTCTATTTCTCATACTTTGAGACCAAGAATGAAAGCATAAAACAAACATTAACACAAATGCATGTGCTGTTAGACCTCAGCCCCATGGCATCGACACCTAAGCCAAATTAAAATCCATTAAATCATATCAACTCTTTGTAATCCACTAGGTAAAATGATAGATTTCCAAATACTTTCATTCAATATTCATTTCATCTTGAATAAAACCAGAGAAATCCGACAGAAGTTCACAGGTCAATAACTGGGTTAAGTCACATGTCTTATTTATGTGGAATAATCTGGATTTGCATAAATAACCCCAAATTTTGAGCTTAGCATTGTATTCTAGACTGGAATATTGAAATTTGAGATGAGCAATTTAAAACAGGATTTTAAGCAAATCTACTAAGAATGACATTTTTTTTTATTACTAAACTGTCCCTGGTATCTAATTTCATTTTGGCTTGACTTGCTTTCATTCATCCTGAATTTAGTCCCATTAAGAGGATAAGCCAAGACAATCCCAATTTTTTTTTTGCTCAAAAATCACATTAATAAAAATGTGAGGGGACTTATATTTTCCTCATTCCTTTACCTGATGTTAGGTATTTGTGAAATCAGATGCAAAAACAATGTTCTTTATTTCCAGCAAAGGAGCTCTGGATAGATTTTTCTTTTCTGATATAGAGCATAAGGAATGTCCTCAGCTATGGCAATATTAAAAGACATTTGAATTTGTAAACTTTTTTCATACATTTTCATTATAGATCCCTGAACCTTGAGGGTAGGAGTCTGATGAAGACATCCCAGTTAGGACTGAATGCTCCAAGGTATCTTACTCTCTACATACACTGTCCATTTGTGGATCTCTCTTAATTTCTGCCTACTGCAAGAAGAAGCTTCTCTGATGAGGGTTCAGTGAGGCATTTATCTATTATGGGTTTATCAATATATCAATAGGAATCATATTGCTCTTTGTTTAACAGAATGAAATTCATAGGTCGTCCCCTAGGCCCATTACCTACCTAGTCTCAAAATCATGAGCATTTTATTAGCATCATGGAGAAGACTTTATAGGCAGGCCGCTGTTGTAAGTAACAAGATTTGAAAGCGGGTGATACTGATTATCATTCTCTAACAGTAGGTCAAGAATATCTTCTAGCACCATGAATGCTAGTCAGTAGGGTTGAAGTTCTAGTTGGTCACCAGCTTGATTTCTGCTTGGTCAACATACATAAGTTGTTTACATAAGATTACATAAATAAGCAGATATACCACCATGAACATATATAATTTTGCCTACAATTTTTTTTATGGTCAACGAACCTACATTTCCTCATATTCTCTTCAAAATGCATAGCTGACGTACATTAAGATTCACTCATGATGCTATGCATTCTGTGGGTTTGGACAAAGGTATGATGCCATGTGTCCATCATTAGAGTATCACACAGAACAGTCCCGTTGCCCTAAAAATTCTCTATGTAGCCAGAAGTGGTGGTGCATATCTTTAATCCAAGCACCCAGGAATCTAAGGCAAGAAGATCTCTGTGAGTTCAGAGTCAGATTGATAAATATAGTGAGTTCCAAGCTGGTTGGAGCTACACTGTGAGACATCATCTTTTTAAAATATCCTTTCTGTAATGGCTATTCATCTCTCCTACCCCGCTGTTGTTTTTTTTGTCCCTCAATTATATTTTTTTCTTTCCCACAATCTTATGTAATTGTAATCTTCCCATAGGGAACCCTTTTAAGATTTACCATATTTTCAAAGCTCTGATCTATTTGTGTTATCCTTAATTATATGTATTGATGATATCTGTAAACTGTTTTCTTCTACACCCTATCTTATTTGTTCTTTTTTTTTTTTAAAGAAAACATCTTTGATTTGTAACTCTTTTTGCATGCTCTGATTTTATGTCTTTTGTTATTTGTGGAGAATACTTAGAAAAACATATCATCAAACACTTTTCTCTGTGTGACTTCTCTCCTTTTTTATTTCTGAGACTCCACATGCTTCTATAGAAGGTTCCTGTTTTTCATATATCTAAACTAATCTGTTGTCTGATTTCTTTCCCTAAACCCTCTGTCTTTTTATTTCAGATATGATTATAGTATTTTGGCTTTGTATTTTTCATTTCATATATGAGATTCATAGAACTTTAAGACTCCATTTATGCATACATATCTTATATACATTTTGTAGGCTTATATTTTTTAATATTTTTCCCTTATATTGAAAATAGATTCTTTTCTGAGACAATTTATCCTAATTACAGTTTTCCCTCCTGTTGCTTGTAACCATACATGGGCCCCTTTAGGCGGGGTGAAGGCGGGGAGTGGTGGTGTAGAATTGGCACGGAACCAGGACACACAGGCTCTGGGAGACAGGTGAATGGCAAAAGGCAGACTCACTTTATTACAAGGGGGAAGCCTCTTGTACCCTCCACCCTGCCCAGTATCCCATTGGCTTCCAGACTGCAACTGCTGCTCCCTGGGCATGTCCGGGAAGGTCTGTCTCTGGGCATGCCTGGGCAGGTCGGTCTCTGTGTATGTCCACGAGGGTCTCAGGCTTTGTCCAGTTTTCTCCAACACCTTCCCTCTACTCCTAATTCCTTCTCACATCCCTTTCCATCCAGATCTACTCTCTTTCTCTCTCTCTCTGCTCATTAGAAAAGAGCAGGTTTCTAAGAGGTAACAACAAAACATACCAAAATAAAATATGATAAGCAAAACAGAAACCATCACATCAAAGTTGGATAAGGCAAACTAATAAAAGTAAAAGGGCCCAAGAGAAGGCACAAGCATCAGAGACCTACTGTCTGGCACACTCAGGACACTCATAAAAATAATAAACTGAAAGCTATAATATATATGCAGAGGACCTGGTACAGATCCGTTTAGGCCCTGTGTTTGCTGTTGCAGTCTCTGTGAGTTCAAATGAGCTTTGCTCAGTTGACCAGAGGCCCTGTTCTCCTGGTGTCCTTCATCACTTCAGTATCTCCCACTCCTTCTGCCTCCACTTCTGTGGGGTGCCCTAAGCTTCTAGGAGAGCTCATTTAGATCTGTGTGTTCCTAGGTCTCTCTCTCTCTCACTCTCACTCTCTCTCTCTCTCTGCATTATATGTGGTTGTGGATCTATGTATTTGTTCCTATATACTGCAAGAAGAAACATCTCTAATGATGGTTGAATGAAGCATTGATTTCTGAGTATTCAGAATATCATTAGGAGTCAGTTTATCACTACTTTCTTTTTAGCCAATGTTATTTATTTTTTGTTGTAGGCTCTGGACTATTTAATCTCTGACTCTTGGTCACCTAAGCAGTGTTAGATATGGATTTCCATCTCCTGAATTGGGCTAAAACTTCAGTCAGACATTGGTTGGTTACTCCCACAAGCTTTGTGTCACCAATGCTCTAGCAGATATAATTATTTATGTTGACTTTATTAATTCTTCTCATTGTTTTCAAATATATTTTTGACATATATTCTCTCTAGCCTTTCTGTCTTTATACATCAAAATGATGTGGCTGAACACTATCTGGTTGTGGTTCTTGTCCAATCACAACACTCAACACCTGTTTTTAATACACAGGGTTGGGCCTCCTAATCACTACTTCCTCTCTTGCCTTCCTCTTCTCTTTGAGAATCAGTATCACCTTATAGTAATTGGTACTATTAGATGGAACTTGTCACTGCTGTCCTAGAAGACACATTCTTCTATTGGCATAGGGTTTAAAGCAGAGATCATTATCTGTTGTTGTAATTTACTTTTGGTTACTGTGATAAAACACTCTAACCAAAAGCAATTTAGGTGAAAAAGTATATTTGTATTACACTTCTAGGTCACAATTCATCATTGATGTGGGGTTTTGGTAGGAAGTTAAACATGGACACAAAGTAAGCTCACAGAAGAACACTGACTTCTGGCTTACTCTCTGGCTTATGTTCATCTAGCCTTCTTATACATCCAAAGCCCATCTATCAAAGAATCATGATACCTGCAAAGAGGAGAACATTCCACATCAAAAATCAGGATATTATCTCATCTACATGACCACAGGTCAATCTTATCTTAGAAATTACTCAATTCAGACTTCCTTAGATAGCTGTAACCCATGTCAAATTGATAGCTGAAGCTAAGCACGACACGATTATCTGCTTATTTGTCTTTTGTCTTCTCCAGCTTATGCTACTCTTCCTATAATAACTCAATATTCTGTTTTTATAGAAGAAAACAACATGGAGAAGTATGCAGAACTATGTCTTTTTTCCACCAGGACATAATCATCATATACATACCTTCAACTCAATGGACACTGACAACCATACCATTTAGGCCTTATTCTTCACCATGAGTAAATCTCTTCATAAAAAAACTATCTTTCCTTTTGTTGGTTGTTGCCTACAGCTGACACAGGCTCCAGTATTTAGCTATTGGAGGTTCTTTTCCCTTTTCTATCTTCATGTGGCAAGCAAGAGGCTTTTGCTCCTGTTCTATGATACAGGTGAGATAGTTTGTGTAGTCTCTTTTTGGAAGGTCTCATCTCTCTTTAGAATGAAAGTTACTTTAGTGCTTGATAACTCATTTCTCTAATGGGTTTAAGAACTATAAGTCGGTAATTTTTATGATTCTTTCTTCTCAGTATTATAATGAATGATTCCTCAACTAGGGGCCCAGTTTTAGCAGGTCAGGGCTTTGAGGAGGTGTGGGTGTGGAGTCCATGGGGTAATTACTCATTCATACACACCTCTTATACGTAGGAAAAGGTGTCTCTCTTTACTCATACTTCTTATAGATGGCACAAGATTTTTCTTTTTATTTAGGCTTTTTCCTTCACCTTTATCACTTTATCTCTCCTGTATCTCCAATACAATTCAAGCTTTTCCCTCTCTATACAATTTAATTTTATTTCTCATTTAAATTCATTCTCTAATGAATTTTATAAGAACACATACACCATTTATTCTCTACTACATTTTTCTTATAAGATCATATATAACTCTTGCACACATACATACACCTCTTGTGGGAGAAGACAAACTTCAACAACTTTATTCTTTTCATTTCCCATAATCACACACTCATTCACACACTCATATGTCTTGTGGATAAAGCAAAGCTTCAACACACACATATCTCACATACACCTACATCTTGTAAACTTTAACATACATAACTTTCCCATACATCTTGCAAACTATCTTGTGGATGAAGCCCTGCGGATGATGCCTTGTGAATTCATGGATTCAACCTTACGGATTCATGGATTCAACAAAACTTCAACACATATACTGCTTATATACCCTTTGAACAAAAGCCTCTGAGCAGGCTACCCTGAAAATACCCACATATTACAAAACATCTCTCATATGTTCTGTTCCCTTAGTTACATTGTATAGTAAGGTATGTTGTACATTGTACAATTAAACAACTTTTTGTAACATATCAACAGAATTTATGGAAGCCATGTATTTTCTCTTAGCCAATTTCCTTGTTAGGCTGTAGTTTATGGTAATGAACCAATCATCCTATTATTTCTATTAAAGTTAATCAAAGGATCACAAGTAAGAGAATTTTTACTTTTTTTAATATAAAGAAGAAAATATGCTTTATTTTGTTTGTTCTCAAGGTGCATCAGCAAATTCATATTAATAATTCTAAAACAAGGAAAATCAAATTTGCTTAAACTTAACCGTAGGCTCTGAAACTCACCTGTCTATTAATCATAGACCTGTCTTCTCATAACTGCACTTCTTTTGTATTTGCTCTTGATCTAGCAAGTCCTCAGCAACCAAGAATATGTTTTGCTTTTCCCAGATAACTTTCTCCATAGCAACTGGCAAAACACACTAACCTAGTCTCTCTGACTATGTGTATTGCTTAGTTATTCTTTCTGTAGTTTTAATTGAACCACCAATTCAGCTGAGTGGCATTGCCTCTCAGAAAATCACAACTGTTGTTATGAATTGTAGTAAGGGACCAAAGACCCTTCAGAATTTGTATACCACTAGACAGACAAAATGACTCTAATACCAGTCAGCATGTCAGAATCAAACAGCAGCCGCAACTGAAGGAGCTGTTTAGGAGACAATCCCCGGGAGGCAAGCAGTGGGCTGTACTCAAATTCCAATGCTGGCTGCAATTCCTATGACTTGACTCCCAACATTTCTCCCCTAACATTTTTACCTACCAAGCAAAAGCAGGAGCTATCTTTAGATTTTAATGCATAAAATAGAATATGTGAGGTACGATTTTGACATATAATCAGCAAAAATATAATAACTTGTAATGAATCTAATATTCACAAAATGACTTTCTTAACCTAGGAATGAGATACAAGGACTAAAATCATCATAATGATAATAATAATATCACATTTCTTAAGCAAATAATGGGATCCAAGTTTGTTACTGGTATCAGTCTCCATCTTATGCTTTTCATTGAAGTAGTAGTAAAAATTATTCTCAAAATGAGTGGAAAAGAAGAAAGTGAGTATAACCTAATTAAGTGCTCATGCATTTAATCTAATTATGTCATAGCTATGGTACATTTCCTGTTTCAACAGTTCAGAGTGTCCACTACAGTAGGACAATGGTTGAATGCTGCTGTTAATTGTATCTGTAGTAGTGTCTGAAGAATATACTTCCAGGCATTAATAAGTTAATAGCCAGTCATATGTAGTATATTCGTCTTTTTTCTAGATAAGGAAAGAAATTGTTTCAAAAGCCAGGCTTTCTTTTTCTAGAATCATGAAAAATGGTATCAACAGCCTTCAACGTTTCTCTCATTAATATATATAATGAATTTTAATGTCAGTGATTAACTTGTGCATTATGTTCCTATAAAACATCAAGCTAATATAATTATACTACTAATCATTATTTACTAATACCCAGGTGACCCTCAGGAGATTTTTCTTTCAGAGAATTTCATGCATGAAATCTGAGTCATAAATATTTAGCTCACTAGAAATGGTAAATTGTTAAATGCCATCTTAACTCTTCCTCAAAACTGTTAATTTTTATTTTGTGTGAAAGCAATTTTCCATAAGGAAGTAGTTTGTAAGACATAGAAACATCCTCATCAATTGCTCCTTGTCCCAGTTTTTAAATTATAAAAAGAAAATAAACATTTTAATAGAATAAGAATAAATTAAATCATTAGCTATAAGATAAAATATTAAATATATATTAAGATTTAAGTGTAGAAAACCACAATATAAAGTATAATGGAAGTTATAACAACCAAGAATTAATAGACATGAAGATATTTACTGGTTTGCTACTAGTATAAGGAATATATTCTAAAAATGATAAACAAACATTAGACATGAATTAATAAATTATCTTATTTGGTATTTGGTACTTGGCTTTAAATTTAATAATTTAATGCTTCTTTTTAAATCTGAGTTCTTTGCCCAGACTCTTAGAATGATGCTAATATTCAGTTGGAATTCATGTGACTAATGTAACTAGCTGTACAGGAACGTTTAATCTTTTAGTCTGGTAGCAAGGCTACTCTAGGGTAGAAAGAATGTTTGTACACTCCTTTAATCCCAGTTCAGAAGGCAATGGTAGTGCATACCTTTAATCCCAGCACTTGGGAAGCAGAGGCAGAGCTCAGAGGGAGAAGCGAAGAGTAGAGGAAGAGTTCAGAGTTCCAAAAAGGAAGCAAGGTAGAAGCCGAGCGTTGAAACAGAGCTCAAACAAGAAGCAAGGTGAAAGTAGATTGGAAACAGACAAGAAGCAGAGTCCAGAGAGAGAAGCAGAGAGTTTGTTCAGTCAGGCAGTTTAATTATAGTCAACTCAGAGACAGTTCAATTCAGAATGTATCTTCAAGAATAGATTATATGGAGGCTGAAACCCTCTAGGTCCTGGCATTGAATTAGTAAAGAATTAACTGTTCTCTGCCATGAATCCATGACAACTAGATTTAAATTAGTTTAAGAAACCAGGGAAAAAATGAGCTAAATAAATTTGTAGGGTAAGAAGGATCCTGAAAAGTTAACACAGAGAGAGGGGTCTCAATATTCAGTGTATAAACTTTTCTAAAATCTTGGGGAAAGTTACTGGCATTCAATACAAGAATATCCTCCATGATGAGCACCAGTATTGGGCCTTAAGCTAATACCCAAATGCCAGGGTTTAACATCTGAGTCCAATTAGCTCAGTGACCCTGAAGCAGAGTCAAAACCTTCAGAAAGACAGGCAGAAAGCCAGTTTTCATTGATGGCAATCTACCTGTATTGAAAACTTCATGTAATTAATATCTTTGCACCTAAGAACTCTATTTAGCTTAGTTGACTAATCAATATATGGTCAATGGTAGTTAATTTGTACATTAATTACAAGTTTAAATCATAAGATTTTAGCTCAAATGAATAACCATTATTTTTTAAATTAGAAATTTTGGGAGACAAAATGAAGAGAAGCTCATTTATGGATTAGCTGTGACTTTGCTACCCATTTTAAGATATATTGCAGAAAAGAGTTATCTTCTGCCATAGACAGGTTTGGCCATCTTAGTTTCTTACAAAATTTAGAATATGTTTTTGCATAAATATTTGAAATTTTAGCTTTGTGGACTAGATTACTATTTTCCCAGCTTCATGTAGGTAGATTATTTTCCTATATTTTTCTTCTCTTATTTAAAGAAATCTCCAATGAAAAAAAATAGCCAACAAATGGAGATCTCCCATAAGGGCATGACAAGAGCTGTTCTTTAGGCTCTGTCTATGCAATCATTCTTAATCTCCATAACTGAGAAGAAGTAATAGCATACTGAAAATGCCAAGTTCTTCATTAAAACAAAAATACATTCTCTAATAGTTACTTCTTTTATTAGATTATCCTGGAAAAATATATGTTAATTTTTATGTTAATATTACAAAACACTGGATGATAATTAAAAATAATATTTAAATACAGATAATTAATATTTTTTTGAACTAGTATCAATTTTGCAAATAAAACTTAAAAGAAAGAATGAGAGCCCCTGGAAGTACTATGGGGATGGAGTAAAACTAAGGCAAACATTAAATAAGACCAGTATACATATTCTTTCAAGTGGATATTAAAAATCTCAAATAGAAAAATTCAATTATGTTGTGCCATTGAAGTAAGTACTGATAAAATCAGATAATTATTTTGACTATGAGGATACCAATGGGCAAATGGTCACAACTACACATGATCAAGTTAATTCTTCCCCTAACGTGTGACAATGGATTCATTTCTGCTGCTTTGCTTTTTCAACATAAAAACATTTGAAGTACATTTTAAACTCACTGAATTAAAAGCTCTATAAAATCATAGTTGGCCAGGCATGATCACATTCGCTTGCAAGAGGCAGCAGCAGGAGAATTGCTACAAGTTCAAGGACAACTCAGAATACACAGTGAGTTCTACCTCACTATGAGTTACGTAGCAAAGTCCTATCTCAATAACTCCATATGAATAAAAGAACAGAATTCACAATGTAGAATTTGTTATTTGTTTCCAAATTTACAGAAATAAGAACTGAATTTTAAGTATATATATATATATATATATATATATATATATATATATATAGTGCAAACACTATAACAGCAGCTTGAAATATACTACTATTCTGTGTTACATGACTAAGCAATAGGCCAACGGTCTTAATAAATAAAAAATAAATGGGCTTTAATTAAATCTGGAAACATAAAATTACTTTGGACTGATATTAGTAAAAGGAAGTAGAATAAGACTTGGAGTTGAAGACAACCTGTGCTCTCAGGAACTTCATAGAAGAAGAGCATTGCCTGAGTTTTCTTAGGAAACAAGAACAAAAGTCTGTTTCCCCTAGATTGGGCACCATTGGTAATCCAAAGTGCTGATTATACCAATGCTCTATCTGGTGAAGCAAGGGATTTATTGTGAAGACTTTCAGACCATGAGGGGCTACTAAAAGAAACATGAATGATTCAAAGTAAGCTGTATCACCAGAAAGCCCACCAATGCGTGAGTGACAACACATGAAAATTACATTCTGGGTGATTCCTGAACAACTTCCAGGCAGCTCTGTCACTAAATATAACCCAAGAGATGAGCTTTTAAATCTTGTAAGTTTCAGGAACTTCCCTTGTCCTAAGCAGCCTTCTTCCAGGATGAAATTCTTCCATTCAGAGGAGATTACTGCACAACAAAGAGTAATTAAAAAGTGAGGACAAAGGGAAAGAAATAGTGTTCAGTGTTTGAGGTATCAGTACCAATAAGACATTGTAATGAAAAGCAAGATGCTTGAACTATCAGAGGAATAAAATGTTGAAAGATGTACTTTAGGCATTGGAAAACATTTAAAACTTATCTTAGAAAGTAAAAAAAAATGTTGTTTTTTAATTTGGACTAGTAAGAAACAATAGATTTTCTTATAAAATCAAGTTTATTTTATTCTTTTTCTACATATTGAATATATACATTTTCCAATAGAATCTTTGCATTAGTGATAATATTTTAGATATACTAATACATTTTCTAAATGTCTGGTAAAGACAGCTAAGTAAAACATCAAGATAATCTGTGTGTACCCATGTATATTAAGGACAGAAGCAAGAATATTTTTAATCTCCATAAGAATATAATCCATTTTCAAAAATGTCTCCAAAAGCTGATGTATCTACACTGAAGGGATGAAAAGCGAAAGAAAAAATACTGTATTCTTGACATAATATGGTACTTAGTGGTTGGAGACTTACTCTGGTTTACTGATTTTGTGCCATCATCACAGAGAGTAAAATCTGAATCCAAGATTATCCATAAAGAAAAAGACTTGCATACAATCCTAGATGTCTAAGTGTTTATGTGTCCTGCTCTGTGAATTCATATGAGCAGTTCATGCAAACTGAAGCATGAGTCTTCATGACTCGTGTATCCATAAATCTCTGGTACTTTGAATCTTACCAGTTAGAATTTGTTTTCTAATTCATGTTAGTGAGGAAGTATTTTCCAACATAAAGAGAGTTAGAAACTGACAATACCAATTAACAAGGTGTTGAGACTGGCATTTCTGATTAGAGCAGCAGCAGATTCCCTGAGATACACTTTCTTAATGAGAATTCCTGCTGTGCCTAGATTGTAGTTTGAACTGCGTAACATACTCTATGTATCACACTGCTGACAGACTTTAAAGCAAATTGCTGCTATCAGTATTAAAGGTTATCTATGTTCTCTGGTGTCAGCACTATCGTGTGAGCATGCGCCCTCCTGATGATGACAAGTCTGTCATAAAGCATATGTTTACTTCTACATGTAAACACTACAGAGGGGATTACTACAACATCCTCTTTTGGGAAAGTGCTCATGTTCGCATAAAAGTGAAATAGTTTTACTATTACAAATAGCTTTGCAGTATCCTGAGAGATCAGAGTTTTGGTGGTGTAGCAGTTAATGATACTTCCTTGTGGAATTCGTGGACAGATAGCATCACTGAGCAGTGTGGTTTAATTGTCCTTGGAAAAGCCAAGAGTCAGAATTGAAAGGACATTTTTCTTTTTACATCTAAACATGAACCAAGAGAAAAAACAGCATGTTAAAATTTAAAATAAGCTGAAATCTATGAACAATCACAGTAACCCACATGCCAAATTAACCAAGGTACAGTTTTCCACATCCATTATCCCAAACTGGAGACACTGAGGAGAAAGACTGCTAGATTGAGGCAGCCTGGGCTATAAAACAACATCGAGGCTAGCTTGGGGTACATAGTAAGGCCTGTCTCAAACAAGAAACAGTAAGAAAACAACCAGAAAATCTGTACTAAATTTAGTAAGAATTGAAGACGATGGCTGATGTTTAGAGATAGTAAGAAGGATCTGAGTTGCATCTGTGCAATATGAATGTACAAAGAAAGTAGAGAGCAGATTAGAAATAGGGATACTCATCACTCAAATAAAGAAGAGGATGCTTTGGACCAGAAGTCTCCTTTGCAATGCATCATGCCCTTTTTGTGTTGCTCTAACAAAAAATAGCATAGAAGAGCAACAAAAAACAACAACTGGAATTCATATCTCATAAATTTGAATGGTGGGAAAGTCCAAGACGAAGGCGTGAGTAGACTTGGTGTCTAATAAGGATGTGTTTTCTCCTTTGCAGGCAGCTTTCCTCTGACTGTAAAACCAATAACCGAACTCTCAAAGTACTCTCTGGAGCCTTTTTAAGGGCAATAAGACATTTAGACATTTAGAATAATTCCATGTCTATGCAGCAGCTCTCACCTTTGAATGCCCTTTGGATATATGCTTTTGTATAAATGAATGTTAAAAGGACACACACATCAGCCTATGTCACATGGTAAAGGAAAAATGGAATTACTATCAACCAAATGATACTTTATAGAAAGTTTATAGAAAGTTCTTTATCCACAAAGGATACCTAATTTGCTAATATGGGAATCTGATGATAATGAAGATCCTAAAGTAAACAGTAAAAACTTCATGTCTCAAATAAATAATAGAAGAATGAGATTGAGTAGAAGCTCATGGTGTGGGAAAAAAGGAAATCAGAAATTGATTATGAATTGTTTGAGACCATGAATATTTTACCCCAGGAATGACTTTCCTGTGCCATTTTATTGAATTTTCCATCATAGTTGAACTCTACTTGACTTAATAACCCCCAAAATAGCTATAACATGATAGGGAATGGTTATCACAAATTTTTTTCTCAGTAAAACCCAACTAGAGCCCATAATTTGCTAGATATCTCATCCTGTTGAGACTGAATGAACCAGTAAGTAGTTTAAACAGAAAATGGCCTCATTTTAAGATAAAGGCAGATAGTTGTCAAAACCTCATGAACATCATTGATATCTATTGTTAAACCATGTATTACAAGCTGAAGCTTTATTAACTCTGCTCTTCATCAGCTGTGTCCACATCATCATTACCAGCTTTGTTTTAGGCTTGATACATATCAAACTGTCACCTGTCATCAAAATTACAAAGATTAATTAAATTTGAATTTCTGATATAATGTTATCAGATTATATTTATTTATATTACATATTATATTATTATATTATATTATATATTTATATTTATTGAACTAGAGATATTTAGCAATTTACAGCTTATCTTTTGTCTATATATGCATGTGTATGTCTGTCCTCTATCACCTAACTAACCCAGGAAGTCTATCTCCAAAGTTATTGCATGTAGAGAACTATAGTAAGTAAAAATTATCCAACCTATCTGTTTTATTGTTGATGACTTTATTTTTCTAAAAAGGGGGTTTTATTATAATTACACTTGTTTATGTGTGTGCATGTGTGGGCATCTGCACGTGTATATGTGTGTACACTTACATGTATGTATGTTCATGTGTGTGTTCATGTATCAGTGTGAGTGTGTGTGTGTGTGTACCTTGTTTCTTATGTCAAGAGAGAAGATAACCTCAATTCTTTCCTTTACATGCTAAGCCACCATGCAAGCCTTAAGAAACCTATCTACAAAGACTGATGGTCTAAAATTAACAACTACCAATATTTATATTTTCTTAAGCTAACTTTGTAAATGTAACTATTAAATAATTACACAATGGAAGCTGTAATATTGATAAACCAATTATGCATTATCAATATTCAAATAGCATAGCATACAACTTCAGCCTGTATAATCTCCCAGTAACATTAACTTAGTCAATTGGTGTAAGGTCACAGTAAACATTCTGTGTAGTGATTGATACTAAAGGTAGGTGGTATGGGGAAGGATTAATAGCATTATCATTACTGGAAAATTTTAATTCCATTGGTCAATTCTAAAGAATTGCAAGAATTAAGGAAATATAGCATTTGTACATTCTTTGGATTTTTCACTCAATTCTAACTCAGTTTCTAGGTTTTATTTTTTTATGTAATCTTCTTCTCTTTCAGATCTTATACTCATCGTAGCATCACAATGTCTTCTTTGGTCTTTAACCTAGGCCAGGAATCTTTGTTTGGGTTTTGATGATTGACTTGTTGGTTTCTTGTCCATATCAACTTATTCCTATACTTGATCATACCATACCCACACTTCTTTAGTTCCCACTTCCTCATTGTATCAGCCATCTATCTGTAAGAACAGGGGTCAGCTTGACCCACTCTCTGTCCATAATGCTGAAATGGACATGTTAGCCTAGGAATTTTACTTTATACAGAAAAGAAAATGGTGGGAAAAAAATGTAAAAGAGAATGTAAGAAAAGTTCAGATCTTTGTCTAATAAAACCGAAAAGTTTATTTGAAAATTGGGGACATATTTGACTGTTTCACAAAGACAGCTGAAAGGCAGATTTGAGCATAGTAGTATTTTGCATTAGAATGCTATAACAAAGAGATGCCAGATACACTTATCCAAATAAGAAAAATCAGGAAGCCCTAAAGGGTAGGAACAGAATGAGCCTGGAGATAATAGTACTGTATAAAATTTGAACAAAGTATTCCGTTCTAGTTGTCAGGATTAGAGCTATTGAGTATTTTCTGAGGATTATTGTATTACAAAAGTCAACTCCTTTTCTGGGAGACTGGTACTATTTGTCCAGCAGAGAAGGAGACAGAAGTTCAACACATTACGGATCTTCTAATGACCTTCAGTGATCTCTTCTTTAGATTAGCCTTGTGTAATCCTCCCTTTGAAGACGGAAAAGGTTTACAGACTTTCTTTGGACAATACAAGAAGAGGACATCCCTCCCTGAAAGTTTGTTCCTTCTTAGCACAGATTATAGAGAGACTACAGTTTCAACTTTGCCAGGTTTCTCTCCTGCTCTCTTTGGATCATTTGTACTTGAGAATACCAGCCTAGAGAGGCACTAGTCACATTATGAGTAAGCCTGTGGACATAGCCATCTTCCAGAGAACCTGTCACTCTCACTATCTTTTCCAAAACAAAAAGTAACCACAGCCCTAGTGAATGAATAGACTGAAATCTTCCAACATACACTGGTCTGAAATCACCTGGCTATGTATTTCCAGACTTCTGATTCATGGAGGAAAGGTGTGAAATTTTTTTCTTTATTTTTTTAAGCTAAGAAATGTTTGCATGAACTGTTACCCAGCATAGGAGAATCAATTCAGTAGTGGCATAGGAAGGACTTAAACACAGAGTTTTGAGTCTGCCACTCCTAATTTTACCAAGTTAATACTGGAAAAACACCTTCAATATGATGATATTAGATTTAAAATTTTTCATATAAAAAGACGTGGCTTTTTAGATCAGTTTTAGGCTCACAGAAGAATTGAGATGTTACAGTGTGTTCATAGTTTCTCTGTACCTACACATGTATGGTCTTTCTCATCATTAACATACCTTCCCAGTATGTGCAAGAGAAACAATGAATCCACAATGAGAAATCCTTATCCTCACAGTACTCTGCTTATTTGTACCAGGTTCCAGACTTGATGCACATTTCATGAGTTTAGATTCATATATAGTGGTGTTTATGCATCATTATATTATTATGCAGAACTTTTTTCTGACATACACGATTGGTGCTCCATCCTCTGAAAATCCCAGGAAATCTAGCCAACACTGATCTGTTTATTGTGGGAATAGTTTTGCTTTTTCTAAAATATTGTATTTTTGACATCAGCAATATGTGGCCTTTCAAATTGTCTGCTTCACTTAGTAATTCTTTTATTGCTCTTTCATGTTATTTCATGGATTGCTAGCAAGTCCATGTATGGTTAGCACTGAACGATAGTCCATTTTATGGATGTTTCTATTCACCTGGTAAGTGTCAACTTGGCAGGTACCAAATTAGGGATAAACATCTTTATTTGTTTGCAACTTTCTCTATGGATGTACATTTTCAATACTTTTTGTAATACCAAGAAGTGTCAATTGTGGAAAAAATAGGTATACATATTATATATACATATATATACATATATATAACATATATATACATATATACATATATTCATATATATGTATGTGTGTGTATATATACGTATACACACACACACACACACACACACACACACACACACATATATAATGTTTTTCAAGTCAGAGTTTCTTTGTTGTAACTCTGGCTGTCCTGGAATTCATTCTGTAGACCATGCTGGCCTTGAACTCATAGATATCTACCTGTTTCTGCCGCCTTAGTGCTTGGATTAAAGGCAATACCACCACTGCCTGGCTATGTTTATTTTTGTGAGGAGTTATAAAACCGAGGTTTACATTGACTATATTCTTGTGTCTTCTTATTAGCAACAAATGAGAAGTGCTTGGCCATTGTTTAGTATTTACAGTGATTTAAATTGTTGTAGCATAGTGGTATATGATGTAGAACAACTTTCTTTTTAAATAAGATTGTCGCATAGCATTAGTGCATGTATAAGTAAGGATGAATTACCCACCTAAAGTTACCTAGCCAAACTTAATGATTATATTAGTGTTTAGTGGGAAAGCTTTCAGGAAGAAATCCCATATATGAAAGTGAATTATGTATCACGTTGAACCTGGACTTGCAACAGACAAAAGCACAATGAATTAATCTATTATTTAAACTCCCTGTTTTTGATATGTTATGTAGGCTCCAGAATGCATTGACAGTAATGTGATAGCTAGTTTTATGTCAACTTGACACAAGCTAGAATCTTTAAAGAAGAAAGAACCTCATTGGAAATGACTCCATTAGATTGGGCTTTGGGCAAGCATGTGGTTCATTTTCTTGATTGATGATTGATGATGATTGGGCAAGCATGTGGTTCATTTTCTTGATTGATGATTGATATAACCCTTAGGCTGATGGCCCTGGGATCTATCACAAAGCAGGCTGAGGAAACTTTGGGTAGCAAGCCAATAACAGGCAATCACCATAGTTCCTGTTTTAGATTCTCTCTTCAGGTTCGTGATCTTCCTAACTTCCTGCCCTGGCTTTCTACAGTAAGAACCATGATATGGAGGTATAAACTGAAATAATCTCTTCCTAAATTGCCTTTGGTTGTGGTGTTTTATCATAGCAATAAAAAAACTTAACTAAGACATTTAGATTTTGATATTAATAGCTAAGATGTGGAGTGTTACTTTAACAAAGACCCCAAAATATGGAGCTTGGAATGGAGTAATGTGTTAAGACATGAAGAATCTTGAGATTATATGATATAACATATACAAAAAAGGGACTAATTGTTATCTGTTATAAAATTCGTGAAGAAATATTAAAAATGTTTTATTCAGAAAGAAAGGTGGTTCTGGAAAACTGTCAGAGGGAAATGAGGAGCAATGAAAACTACAGAAAAGGTGATCATTGTTATAAAGCGACACAGAATGTAGATGACCACTTTTCTAACCTTTGTGGCAGTAGAACTGGTGAATGAGGTAACTGGATATTTAGCTGAAAAGATTTCTCAGTAGAGTGTTAAAGAGGCAGTTTGGTTCCATGTGAATGCTTATAGTAAAAAAAAAAAAAAAAAAAAAAAGGGTGAAAGAGAAGTGAATTCAAAAAAGAATAGTTAAGCAAAAAGAGAGCCAGCAATTAGAACTGAGGAATGTTCTTAGCATATACATATTAAAAAACTACTCACTGTAAGAGAACACTAAGTTGTGGCTGAGAACCCTTTTCATAAAGAGATAGGTGTAAGATATAGAATTAATTAGCTCTTTTGCAGAAAGCTAGGCATAAAGATGGAAATATACCATCAAAGACTGCTAATAAGGGCTAGAGCCACACAGTGAAAATGAAATGAAGTTAAGCATAGAGATTAATAAAATTTTATCAGAGATATTCAATTACCAACTATTATCATTATTATGACTACTGAAGGCCAATCACAGGCCTTCTTCATGTTGAAATATACTATACCATTGAGTTCTATCTCAAACCCCAATCAACATTATTCTTCCAAAGTTACATATTTGGTGGCTATTCTTCAAGAAAAGAGAATAGAATGCAAAGGCAATTCAGATACTATTAGAGATCTTGCTTAGCTTTCTGAAGTCCATGGTGCCTTCAACATGGATTTGTGAGTGAGGCCATACATAGATTTGGGAGTGGGATTCCCTCCCAGGAGAGCCACAGAGGTGGTAATTTTACTCTAACGAGTCAACAAAGTGAGGCACTGATTCAAAGAGTATTCTTCTACAATGTGATGATATCCAAATTTATCTCATGTCTATGTGAGATCTTCTGCCCCTTTCATCTTTCTAGTTTCTTCTCACGGAAATGAAGATGTCTACACTAAGACTATGTCACCTCTGAATTTTTGAGGCACAATGATTTTATAGGCTCATTAATATAGAAATGATTTTGCCTCAGGACAAAGCATGCTTCAAATCTGTCATATCCAGTTCACATCATCATTAGATAGGACTTTAGTCATTTAGTCCTATGGGATGATGTCAAAATGAGTCAAGATTTCAGGATGATTGGTACACAATGAGTGCAGTTTGCTTGTGAGAAGGAGAGAGATTCGTTGAAGGAAACAATAAAATGCTATCAAATTCCTCTAACATTAATCTACAATGTGATGTTATTTGGCTAGGTAGCATTTTTGGAAAAACATTAGATTTTGATTAAGACCTGAAGATGGAGTCCACATGGTGGCATTAGTCATTCTCTAAAAAGAATTAGGTTCCAGGAATGTATAATCCGTGAGAAATAACCACACTGTCTCACCCTCCCTGAGGTACTTTGCTCTAGGAGCCTATGGTGAGGAGGACATTGAAGCCTAACTTAACACAGAAAATGGATAAAGCATCACTCCCAAGTGAGTACCTATGCTCACTGACCACATGACTTCTAGATTCAACAATTTATTGTTAACAATTACTCAAAGCTGCAGAATTAAAGATAGACTTATTATAACAATGTACTCTATTTTCATTTCCACTTATATTTATTCTTTTAGTGTAGTCTAGTAAACAAATATCACAAACCCTTATATAGGAGTGTACATTTGTACATGTGTGTTCTTAAATATTCCCATAAATCCTGTTTCAAAACTAATCTTACTCAAAAATTTCTCTAACAACATAGTTTATAGTTAGTCTAAAATTGAATATTGATTGCAGTGATGGCAATTTAACACATCAAATTCATATGACAAATAGTGTCAATTTACTATTAAAATTATTTTCATTCTTTTATTTATTGAGCTTACGGCATAATTACATCATTTCTGCTTCCCCTTTCCTCCCTTTAAACCCTTCTATATAGTCTCCTTTATTTACGTTTACTGAGGAATTATTTATAATACTACTTTTTATTACATGTGTGTATGTGCGTATGTGTACTATGTGTACGTGTGTGTGTGTGTGTGTGTGTAGGGGTGTAGGGGCTTGTGTACCATGGCATGAATGTGGAGGTCAGAGAACAACTTGTGGGAATTGGTTTTTGCTTTCTTTCATATGAGTTCCAGGAATCAACCAGTACACAGCCTTTGTGACAAGCACAGAGATATTCTAAGCCATCTTGCTGGACTCTAATATTGCTTTACTTTTATAGCATCTATCAATAATTAACCCCATATAGCTAGGGCTATAATTTCTCTTATTCTTAATGTTTTGTTATACTTAGGTTTAAAAATGACTCTTTTCTCATCCTTAATTTTAATACAATTATTTTGTGGCATTTAAATTGTTTCTGTTACTTTGTATTTATTCATTTTCCAAGTATAATATGCATAATCACAAAAGCATTTTTATTTCTCTTATATGTATAGACACTGTGAATAAAATGAATTAGAATAGTGACTACATGACCCTATTAATAATGAATGAAATATATGGAAATCCTTTTTTATATGGAGTGTAAACTATGGAGATCAAATCTTGTGAGGATACCTGAAACTCCCAAAATGTAAATATTGATTGGTATTTTCTGAGGTTTCCTTTTCTTTATATAAACCTTTAACCTATCTGAAATATAGTCCCCATAAATCTTAGTAGATGGTTCTGAACATCTGTTCATTGTTATGGATGCATTTGCAGTGCTGTCTATGCACATGATATCTCCAGAATGCAAGTTTATATAAGGTATTAGCCACATTGATTAGTAGATCCAGGCAGGGACTATCTCATAAAGGTCCACAAAATACCTAGTATATATTATCTGGTGCTGAGAGCCATGTGAGAGGATGCAGTCAGCATTGGGGCCATCATTTCCAGGATGGTCTGCTGAATAGCCCCTTCTGCTGCTGCTTCTGCATCTGCTGCTGCTGCTGCTGCTGTTGGACTCCGATATGCTGACTGCTATTAAAGTCACTTTATCTCTCTTGTGCTACAGAAATTCCATGAGGTCTTCTGTCCCTCACTATTATTTATAACAACAGGGGTGATTTTTCTGAGCGATTATTACCATTCAGCTAATTTGATGACTTAATTGAAACTCCAGAAAGAATAACTGGGAGACATTCATGGTCGAAAAGACTGGGTCAGTGTGACTGGCCAACTGCTGTGGAGAAAGTTATCCGGGTAAAGTAAAACATATTATTGGCTGCTGAGGACTTGCTAGATCAGGAAGCAAATAGAAAGGGAGTGCAGTTGCTAGGACCCACATATCTATGGTTAATGGATGACAGGTGAGTTTCAGTGCCCACCGTTAAGTTTGGTCAAATTTGATTCTCCTTGTTTTACAATTATTATTATAAATTTGCTGATGCACCTTGAGAGCATAAAGGCAATGGAATAGATAGATTTCCTTCTATATGTGATAAATAAAAAGCAAAAATTCTTTAGTTTGTAATTCTTTAATCAATCTTAATAAAATTATGTTAGGCTTGTGTTAAACATAATAATAAAATAATTGATTATTACTATAAATAGTAGCCTGCAAAGAAAACTACTTGGCTCTCATAAATTTTGTCAATTTATAGTAAAAGATGTACTGCTTCAGTGTACAATGTACAATGTGACTATAGAAATATATATTGCTGTAGAAATGAAACAAACAAAAGATGTTTAGTCAGAGGTGGATGTTTCCATGGTAACCAAAAACAGTTTTGTTATAAGGATATATAAGATGTGTGAAAATCATAATTTAAAAAAAGAGAGATTAAGATCTTCATTCAAGAAAAGCGTTTGCATGAGTGATTTTTCGCTGACTCTACATCCATCCTCGCAAGAATCCTGACCTGCTGGGGCTAGTCCCTGGTAATCTGGAATTTTATTCTCTATTGGAGTCCTGCCAGCATTTAATAGTTATTTCAAAGATTTGAGCAATTAATACCAAATGTGGGTGAATGTGCTCACATTTGGGTTTGTACATATTTATTCAATGTCTTCCTTGAATCTATTTTATAGGTGTGACCTATTAATATTACCTTAACATGTACAGTGTTCATATCTGTCAAAATGGAAAACTTCAACTCCAAACATACTAATGTGTTAGTTATTATAACTTTGACCTAACAATATAAGTTGTTTTCAAATTTTGAGAATTTATAACTACCTTGCTAATACCAGTTAGATGTTACTAGTCTTGTTTCTAGCTTTGGCAGTGGTCCATAATTATAAAAATATTAGAAAGAAATTAAATTTCTGCCCAAACATCCTGATTAATTTGTTTAACTTGTGGCTGGTTAGTTTTCTAAAACCAAATGCACATCCAAAGTAGACTCATACACATTCACAAGGCATTTTCATACTTCTAGCAGATAATGATGATTACAGTTAAAGTGAATTTTGCACACTTTGAGGTACTCCCTCCCAGATCCTGGATTATGCACAGACCTCACCTAAACACCAATTTTCAGCACAAAGAGTTTTTTCATTAAGCAGGAAAAGCAAAGCTGGCTGCTTCTGAGTTATATAGAAACAGCAAAGAAAAAAGTTGCAGGTGTACTTTTAACCAGGAGAAAAGGGGAGAACAAGTCATGATAAGGTGATGGGTTATGATTGGACATGTTAACTAGGGTATCCAACGGGGGATTTCTGTTTGCTGTACTTTGGTGGGCTGATGAGGGGCCTTGGTGTTGGGGCTCAGAACTGAGATACTGGCCAACTAAGGGACTTGAACTTGGTGGGTAGCTTTATGTGTGTGATTTAATGGTTTATTAAGGGAGGAGAAGGAAGCGAAGGACCTGCCAGCACTATGTTTGGACCCCTTTGAGCCCTCTGTTCTCAGGGACAGATGCTACATCTCTCATTCTCAGGCTTGTTAGAGCCCTACAATAGTTAAAAAAAATCACCTTTTATTACTCTGCAACATGCACGGGGATGCATTAAAGTAGATTCTAAAATCTGACTTAAAATATAACGAATTTATTAAGGATGGAGAGAAGGAGACATGAGGATAAGCCTATAGATGATTATGTGCATCCAGAAATTACAGAGAAGAAGAATGAAGGTTGGAGATTGGAAAGGAAGAGATTCTTATAGTGGTAATCCAATTCCTACACAATTTTTCCTGATTCCATTGTTTTATTATAATTTTGCATTTTGTCATAATGGAGCTGTTTCATACAGCCATGCTCAGTCATCTTTTGGGACCGTCCAAGGGAAGAGTTTCTACTGTGTGAAATAGTGCTAGATCTAGAAATTTCAGCTTAAGTCAGTCAATTCTTATTCCTACATAGGTGAGCTGAATGCAATGATGCAAAACACAATGTTCACTTCAAAACAAAAAAAAAAAAAGAGAGAGTTTATTCTGGAGTCAAATGTAAGTGGATTGGGAATAAAGATTCATGTTGGGTCATATTCTAGCAAGTTAAAAGTTCCATAAAGTGTTTATAGTATATAAGAAAGAAAATCATAAATCAAGTTTTAAATATACTAGGAGAAGCATCAGTTAGTCTTACGTAAAAGACTCTGATGCTATCTGACTGTTCTTAGTCCTTTGGTTGGTGGAAGTCATGATCTTTTTGTACATTCCAAGGAATTTAATAGTCATAAAAATGTTGTTACAACTCAAGTGGGTAATATATAGCTAAAAGGGGGTAAGGTAAAACAGTCCTAGATAATTTGTAACTAAGCCCTGTACCTGTAACATTTCAACGTCTTTGTAATCATTCATGTTATGATCAGTTTGTTATCAAGTCGGTGTGTCTTCCTCCCAGGAATTCCTATCATAGTGGCTTATTTTTCTGGTAGACATAATATAAACTATTTTATTAATTATGTATTTTCCAAAAGTTTTGTTAGGTGCTTCATATACTTTCCCAATAATCAGTAGTCCTTCACCTGGAATTCCTGCTATTATTCTTTTCTCTAGTTGCAAGGGAAGTCATTTGAAAAAAAGGGACCACCCAAGCTGACTAAAAGCAGCAGAGACTGACAAAGTCACCTAGAAGAGGCTCAGATCAACTAAGCTTTTGGAAGAGAACAAAGTTCAACTATTGAGCTGCCTGTAGGCTGTACAGGTTTACAGTTTTGTGAACTGTCACCCATGCTATGGTTGACTTTAATGATGAAGCTGTCCTAGAGTCATTCCTACCTCTCTTATTCATATGCCTATAACAATCCTAAGAAACTCATTGGTTCACCAATTTTGACTTCAGTGGTACCCACACTTTGGTCTGTCATTAGTTCACTGTCTAGGGTGCGTAGATATTTATCATGTCTCCTCAGGCATAGTATCTCACAACAACTTTGCAGTGACCCAAATCTTTGGGAGTCACCTATGCTTCTGTAAGCACACCACACTCATTCTTTAAAAGAAAATACAATAAACTCATTATTCTTACCAAGTTGGAATTTGGTAAAAATTGTAATTTGGTCTCTCTCTGGTATCCAATGGGAGTGAACAGGCATTTGTTTGCATCTCCTCACAGAAAATTAATCTGACAATTTCTTATTGTGATATGTGATAAAATGTACCAGATACAGAGTGTAAAATAAAGATAATATATGTAAATGAGTTGCAAATGTTTTATTGAACTTAATATTAAAATAACAAAGCTTTGCCTTTTCCTATGGTAAATTTCTTCAAAATTAATAACTTACTTAGAAAAATATTTCCCTTCCTACAAGAACATTATCTACCCCTTAATTTCCATATCATAATTCTGCCCTATTGAAGTCATTCGCATGTCTCCTACTTGGTGTCAGAGTCATTGCCATTATTAGCAAAACCAAAGCATATGTGCAGATTTATTTGAACAAAATATTTGATATATTTGTACAAAACTGATAAAATACATGGAGATTTTACTTTTAGTCTAAATTTCAGAATAGGAGCCCCATCTCACCACTTTTACCAACATATACCCTCCCCAGAACTTCAGATCTGTCATTCTCTATATATGTAATGATATGAAAAATATATATCTACAATTATAAACCAATCATTCTGCATTTACTTATTTCCTAACACCAAACAGCAAATTAATCTGGGGCATATTGAAAGAGTAAGATTTGAAGTGTCTTTGAATTTGAAAAAAGTCTTTCTTTCCTCTTCACCAAAGACAGGCTTTAAATTAAAATGTAGGGTGCCAAATGTTCATGATAGCATGAAACTTCTGAGCCAGTGGCCTGTGGTTCTTGCCTTGCATATTAAAAGCATGGAATTAACAAACGAGAGAACGTACAAGAGAAAGAGAGAAGCCAAAGCCCCTGCAGCAAAATCAGGCCCCAGGAAATAGGAAATCATTAAACTGCTGGTCTGGAGGCTTTTAAAAGAATCTTATGGTAGTACTGAGGCAAGGTGTAGGGAAATGGATGAGGTGTTCACTTTAATTGTCCCAAC
Source organism: Cricetomys ansorgei (assembly GCA_026225945.1). Classification (NCBI taxonomy): domain Eukaryota; kingdom Metazoa; phylum Chordata; class Mammalia; order Rodentia; family Nesomyidae; genus Cricetomys; species Cricetomys ansorgei. The sequence continues at coordinate 9,639,160 of JAMJFZ010000242.1, forward strand.
CAAGAGGTAGCTATTACTTCTTTTAGTTTGAATTACATCCTCACCTATATCTTCCAGACACAGGGAAGGGAAAACAAAGTCCAGAACTATCTTCTGGTGTTTAGGTCATAGAGCAAGGGCCTTCCTGGAGCTGCTCAATTGGGGGCTTTGCCCTGCCTGGCTAGTTTCTATCTCCTGTTCTCATCAATCTATTAGAATAAATTAATTCTACCCTTATATTCATCAAGAAAAATTGTAGCTTCTAAATCCAGTGTCTCAGAATTATTTGTTCCAATTACATAGTTGATATGGTGTCTTAGTACAAAAATCTAAGTAAAATAAAATAAAATAAAACATAACTGATATTGATAAATTGGCAGTCCCATGCCCCTGGAGTTGTATAAAGTCATCTAGAGAAATTATGAGGTATGAACATTTAGTTCTATTTTAAACGTCTTCATAGGTCTTCCAGTATTTATCTGGTAGCTAATTATCTGAAATACAATATTAACATAATAGAACATTTATATTTTAAATCAAAACTTTGATTTTTTTTTGTGATATAGTAATAGGTAAAATTCATTCTCTTTTCAAATTCATCACCATGTCATTAGATTGCCCAGGATCTAATACAATATTAAATTGCATCTTCACTTTTCTACGACTACTCCCTCAAAATTGTCACAACAAATGTGCACATAACAATGCAATGACCTTGACCAATGTGTGTGTATATATATACACACATACATGCACACACATACATATTATGCATACACACACACATATATATATGTATGTATATATAAACATACATACATATACACACACACACACACACACATATATATATACACTTATATATGCATATATGTGTGTGTGTGTGTGTGTGTATGCATAACATGTATATATATCATCATGCTGAAGATCTGATCACCCTAATACAAATAGAGAATTTAGCTTGAGAAACAATTTCCAACTTATTTATTTTGGAATACTTTTTAACCAAAAACATCATATAACCCTATTGAAATAGCATTCTTTTAATATAATTTAAGGAATGTGGGATTTGATGATTTAAGGTCTATGTTTGCTTAACTTCCCAAGAATAGTACTCCTAGACTTAATATTATTTTAAAGTTAAATAAAAAATTAATCTGCATTTTGATAATATATTTTCTGGCAAAGATCTAATTGATACAATTTTATTATATTCCTGGTAGTTTTTATAATAAAAAGGAAGAGAAAAAAATTGCTCCTGTAATTTAATATTAAAAGAAAATATTTCTTTTTGTATTGTATGTTTTACCACAACTAAAGTTTTTTACATTTAGAAAATTAAAAATGTAATTTAGTAGACTCTTTCAAACAATTGCAGGCATTTTGTACACCCATTTGTCTGTTTCATTCCTTTTGCTTATTTTCAACTTTGATATTATTCTTATTTTAGAAAGAACGGCTCACGTTCTTTCACAAAAACAGCCAAAATTTAATGATATATTTCTGTATTATGTTCTAAATAATAACCACTGCTTTAACATGTTTCTTTGTATATTCAGTATGTTTTCTCAAGTGTTCATTCATTTATTAATATCTGTGATTGTACTATTAATCAAATTGCATTCTAGCTGTGAACTGTGTGATCTATGGTTTTAGATTTTAGTTTTCATAAGCCTCCACTTCTTCATCTGTACAAATTAGGTACAAGTGAAGCCTACCCCCTGGTTAGTAATGACTAAGAGTGTAATGATGCCAATATATAAATATCCTCCCTGCCTCTTGCCTTCTCTGTTGGAGTATCTCAAACAATAGTAAGGAAGCTTTATTAGAAGCAGTATAGTCTTCTAATACTTCCATTTAGTTTTCTCTAAACTGGGAGCCAAACTTCCTTTCCTCCTCTTTTAGACCAAGTAAGAGAGCCACAAGCTGTCATGGTGAAATCACCATCCGATGAAAGCATTTCAGTTCTGTTTTTTAAAATAATAAATCTCTTATCCACTATATAATTGTAGATATTGTTGAAAGATTTATTGAATATGATCAATATCTGAAAATTGCCATGCTCATGGATCAGTAGGATAAATATAGTAAAAATGGCCATCCTAACAAAAGCAATCCAAAGATTCCATACAGGCGCCATCCAAATTCCAACACAATTTTTCACAGATCTTGAAAGGACTATTTTCAGGTTCATATGGAAATACAAATCCCAGGATGCTAAAAACAATTCCAAATAATAAAAGAACTCTAAATCACCATTCACAATTTCAAGTTTTACTATAGAGCTATAGAAAGCAAAATATGGCATTGGAACAAAAATAAACATGTTGATCAGTGAAATAGGACTGAAGATTTTGACATTAATCCACACATCAAGAGACACTGAATTTTGATTAAAAAAAAAAAGCAAGAAATGTGCAAGCTTCATGTTATAAACCCTACTACAGAGACACTTGATCAACCATGTTAGTTGTTGCTCTATTCATAATAGCCAGGAACTGGAAACATCTTGGATGTCTCAAAAAAAAAATGAATACAGAAAATATGGTATATCTATATAATGGAATACTATTCAACCATTAAAAAATGAAATCATGAAATTCACAGGTAAATGCACAGAACTAGAGATGGAGGACACGAAGGAAACAATGCCCTCTAAATCAATATGAGCAAAGCTCATATGAACTCACAGAGAGTGAAGAAGCATGGCCAAGGCCCACGCATTTCTGTGCCAGGTCCTTTGCAAGCGTATTATGGCTTCAAGTTTAGTGACTTTATGGCATTCATGAGTGTACAAATGTTTCTTGTGCTGTTTGGGGGTTCTTTTCCTTCTGTTTGTTTGTTGTTTGTTTTGTCCAATTCCAGTGTGCTAATTAATTTTCGGTTTATCTTTTAATTATAATTTATTTTATTATTTTAAAACAGAGAGAGAAGTATTAAGGTATCATCTATGTCCGCTACAGAGCTCATATTTTTGCTAATATATTTTCAACCACCAAATTTATCACTAGCTTAAGGGTCACATTCCTCAGTCCTCTAAAAGACTGGTCTCTGCCAGCTAAGCTGGTCTTATTGTCACTGATTTTTGTAGGGTTGTCTTCTTCTTAGGCAAAGTAAAGCATCTTTTCTTTTCTTTTCTTTTCTTTTCTTTTCTTTTCTTTTCTTTTCTTTTCTTTTCTTTTCTTTTCTTTTCTTTTCTTCTCTTTTAGTTCAGTTGATGAAAGATATCAAATTCTCATGCTTTTATGTCAAGAAGACTCCATATAAAGTACACAGTAATTAAATACTCTTTCCATCCCCAAGTCTCCAGGAAGATCAAGAGTGGAATCCAGCATTCCTGGTTCTATATGCTCTTGTTCTGAGCATATGCTTTCAAGGAGAGATTGCTAGTTTGACTGAACTGAACTATAATGGGGCTTCAGGGAATAGGTTTTTATGAGTTCTCCTAACTGTTCTAATATGCATCTGGCGTATTTGAAAACATTTTAGAGTTTTCCTCCTAAGAGTGTTATTACTTACTGAAGTGAGAATCTTGCCAATATAATCTCCTTGGTGCTTTTTTTTGCCCCAGAGACAAGTGGTTGATGATGCAATGTGTGGAAAAGCTTGTTTTCTACTCAAAGAAGGAGGATGGTTGGGATAAAATAGCTTGTCCTGAATATGTAAATACCCTTCCTCTTTGTGAGGAAGTCATAAAAGACATGTTAGAAATCAATTGAATTGGGCCCAATGGTGCTCTGCTGTTCTGCCATGCATAATTATATGATATAATTTATCTTGTTGTCCCTTACAACAGAGCAATATTTCTATTTAAGACACACCTGAGGATAGAGAAAAGAATTAGATTTATGTTTACTTGTTTTTAGAAATATTGACATTTAAAAGCTAAAATGAAGAAAACAAAATGTTTTCTAGGTAGGTATAAAATTATTCTTTATAAAATAGCTTGTTAAAAGCAAGTATATTGCTATTGCCTTAAGATATATAATTGGAAAAATCTATAAAAATTGAGAAAGATACATTTATAAGTAAAAGACAAAAATATTTAATTTAGTATGTATTTAGGCAAATCTATTACAAGAACATTTCAGAAAATAGAGATAACACTAACACAAGCATCACCAGTAAGAATTTCGTACTACAGGAAACCTAAGACAAAAAGATAAAACAGGAGGGAGGAATAGGAGGACAGAATGCAATGAGCATTTCATTCAAAATTTGAATATGAGAAGGACTGAATAAAAGAGTAAATAAAAACTTAGTATATAATTTTAAACTGAATTATGGCTTATCTTAAGTTTACTTGACATGAGTCTAACTTGTAGATACCAGATACTGTATAACAGATTAACAGGAAAATGAAATCAGTTCTCTAAGTTGTCACTATGTCTGGCAAAATCTATCAACTAGGTATTTAATTATTATGCAATTTAATTCTTATAAAAACCCTTTAAGTAAGTTATTAATTGCTGCATTTTATAGAGGATTAAACCATCTCATGTCTAAGGGAGGCCATCCAAAACAGGAAATGGGATATTTTGGATTTGAGTCTTCCTTCCCAACCTTACATTTGTAGGAAAAAAAAAAAACAACAACTTTATTTAGGAAAAGTTGAATAAATGTAGGCAATATATATACATACATATATATATATATATATATATATATATATATATATATATATATGGGCAGCAGTTTCTGTAAATGTTCTTGAATATAAAGCAAAGAATGCATTCATTGGATGAAATATCAGTGTGTGAGTTTAGATGTTTTAATTCTGCAAATGATATGTGAATTTTAGTTTTATAAAACAGAACTTATATTATTACGTAGCATGAGAATATTTTAGTGAGCACTATTTCTCACAGTTAAATTAACAGGATTTAAGAAAAAAACAAAAAAAGGAGTGAAAGAAGCTAATCGTCCAAAAGTTGAATAGTACAGACTCCATGATAAACTTAAATTAGTAACTAGCAATAGCTAAGAATAGTCAAGAAAATGAACAAGGTGTTCAGAAAGATGGCTGTGATCAGAGAATCTAGTGTGACTAAAAGATCTTATCCAAAAGGACCACAGGGTCAGATGTGTTAAGCCCAAAACACTTACAAAACCTTGGGGATGCAGAGAGAAGAGCAATGCTAAACAGTGTTAGAACTCTATCGATTCTATCATGGAATTCCTCTGTGTCCTAATGAGAACTACTAACAATATAAAAATAAATATTCTCCAACACCACTTTTAACACATAAAGAGCACATGCAGCAAAAGCTTCTTAATTTATATATATATATATATATAAAGTTTACACAAAAATAGAAATACTTAAATTTTATTTTACCAAAAATATAATTTTGAAAACAAGAGTACATTATGACCAAGAACCCTGTTCTAGACTAGACTGCCAGGGGACAATATCAACAGCATGTAGCAGATGCTGGGCAGCTGTGTGTGTGCTCTGAAACCCAGCCAAAGTGACAGAGAGCATAGCAGAAGAACATGTGTCCAAATACATTATGAGATGTCCACATCATTCATTCATTCATGACTGCATGTAGATAGCGCTAAAGGCCCAAAGTACATTGGCTCCGAAGAACCTGTTTAAAAAAAAAAAAAAAAAGAAGAGCAATTACATGTACAGAGTATGATTTCAGAAAAGGAACATGTCAATATATATGCCTTGCTTTATTTTTCAATTAGTAAATGGTTTGTGGAAAAAAGCGGTAATAAAGTGCTGTAGTTCAGTTTCTAAATAGATATATTCTCCCATTATCTAGTATCTGTAGCAGTGGATATTTTCCAAGTAAAATATTGTGAAAATATCCAGAAAACTCATGTCCAATTTCTATAATTGTATATTGTTTCCAAAATGACCTTTGCTACACTTGACTAAATTCCTTATCTTAAGTGACTTGCCTTTTGTTAGTGCTTGCTTTAGAAATCTTTGATTACAAACGCTTCCACTCTTTCTTTAAGACATAAATCTTTTTTGTTTTTTTTGTTTGTTTTGTTTTGTTTTTCTAAACAGGGTTTCTCTGTTGTAACTCTGGCTGTCTTGGAACTCATTCTGTAGGCCATGCAGGCCTCTAACTCACAGAGATCCCCCTGCCACTGCTTCCTGAGTGCTGGCATTAAAGGTGTGCACCACCACTGCCCAGCTAAGGCATAAATCTTTTAAAATTAATCCTACAGTAGCTTCCCACAAACCTGGAATGTCTAGAATGTCTTTCTCATAACTCTAGGAGCCATGTCTCTGTTACCAGAGAAGATGGTGCTCCTATTTGCCAGCATCTTTGGAAGAGTGTTAGCACTTTCTCTTCTCTTTCTTCTTCATCTCTTACTTTCTTCAATTTTCTCTTATGATTATTTAGTCATAATTATTTAACATATTAATGAGGTTCAAGTAAGAGTCTCATACATGTTTATACCCTCTATTACCTCCTCTCTCTGCTTCTCATGGTATCTCCCTACTATCTTTGTATTTCCACCTCTATTTTTTTGATCCAACTTAGTTTTTCTTTGTTTTCATGTATGAAAGTAAATTTAAACATATTTATCCTTCTATGTTTGAGCCTGGTAATTTTATTTAACATGATATTCATCAATTCCATTCATTTTCTTATAACATTTTATTCTTCCTTTGACTTAGTAAAATATTGTACATATATATCAATCTATTTTCAATTTATTTATGTGTAGACTAATATTTAGGTGTATTCTGTATTTGTATATTTTCAGTGTTTCAATAATCACAGGAGGAGATGTTGCTATTCTGTGCTGATTTTATTTCTTCCTTTACACCAAGGGGTGGCAGAGCCCAGTCATGTGGAGTTCAATGTCTGTATTTTAGAGGGCTGCCTCCTTATTATCTATACTTCTTGGACCAATATAAATCCCTACCACCGCAACACAAGGATTCTTTTCTCTCCATATCCTCCCCAGTAAATTACATATTGCCATTCTGAGTGGGCTGAGATGGAGTCTGGATATTTCATTTGCATTTCTCTGATGGGTTAGAGATGATGAGCACTTTTTGAAACAAGTACTGGTCATTGATCTTAGAAATGTATGTTTAGCTTGTCAATTTATCTTTTTTTATTAACTGTTTTGATTTTTCTCCCATTCTGCAGTTTATCTGTATCCTGTATTTACTTCCTTTGTGGAACAGAAACTTCCTAATTTAATGCAACTCCATTTCTTAATTTCTTTATCTGTTTGCTGAATTCCTTGCTCTAACAAGAAAACACTCTCTAGTCATAAAAGTGATAATAATAAAAACACATTTCCCCCCTATGGTTAAAGCCAGTTAGTTAAAAAAAAAACAAAAAACAAAAAAAAACGACTCTGAACTGGTGTAGGTCAGTGTTTCAATACTTGTCTCTGTGCTCAATGTCCGCATTTCATCTAGGAGGGAGAAAGAAGAGTGAGGAAGAAAGGCAGAGAAACTATGACCTTGCAAACTGCATTTATAAAACTCTTGGGGATTTCCTTTTACTGAAAGTTAATTCTGATTAGGGTTAGCCCCTCTAATCTATCACAAGCTTTAAATAGCAACCTCCTTATCAGCATAAAAGAGAAAGCTGTCCACTAAGTGCATTTTTAACATTTATTAAAATATTGACCCTAGTTTCTGGTTCCTGGCCAGCTCTGTGGGGTCAGGCATAGGCTCCCTCACTTGTCATGTGGTTCTTCCCCTCCATTGCCCCACCTTGCCTGGTTACAGGAGATGGTTTCTTTGGGCTCCCAATTCCCTCTTACTAGGAGCTCTTGTTAGTAAAGATTCCAGAGATTCCAGGAAGTTTTCATTGTACTAGGTCTCCAGATAGTCCTCTAGATGTCCCCCCAGTTCTGGTTGTCTCTCCCTGTATTCTTTTCCTCTATTCCTATCTCCCTATCTGATCCATCGTGTTCCCCTTCCAGAGCTGCTCCAGTCAACCTACAGTATCTGTTCTATTTCCCCTTCTCTGGGAGATCTATGTTTCCTCACTGGGGCCCTCCTTTTTGCATAGTCTCTTTGGGTTTGTGGGTTGTAGTATTATTGTGCTTTTCTTAACAGCTAATATCCACTTATTATTGGGTACCTACCATGTTTGTCTTTCTATGTTTGAGCTACTTTGCTGCTGTGATGGCTCACCAAAGTAGACATGGAGGCATTTTCATAGGTGCAAACCCTGGCAGACCTCAGCAGAAGGAATAACCTGTCATGGCAATTGCTGTCCTGGTCAGTGGAACCCTGAGCAACTCATCTCAGGGTTTTTTATTGATACCTAAGCTCCTTAGGTGTTCTATTGATACCACATGCAGATCATGAGGAATCAAACATCTTTTGTGTAAAGACAACACCTGCAGAAAATACAAATGCCAAGGCAAAGACAGCCCTTTTCATAACAGTGCACAAGACAACAATTTTAAACATAATTAAAAGTAAACTTCTGCAACAATATCTCACACAAGATTTTTTTTTTGTAGTTCTATTTGCCTGCAAAATTCATGTTACCATTTTTTTAAATAGCTAAATAATATTCCCTTTTATAAATGTACCACATTTTATTCATTCTTCAGTTGAGGGCATCTTCAGGAACCCAAGACTGAATAGCTGATTCCTAATGATATTCTGCTATGGTCATAGATTGGTGCCATCAGAGAGACTTCCTCTAGCAACTGAAGGGAACAGATGTAGAGGCCCACAGCAAAGCATTTGGCAGAGCCTGTGAACCTCACAGAAGATGGGTAGAGGGATTATGGGGACCAGAGGGGTTGAGGACAACATAGACCACACCCCATAGAACACACCCCTGGTCAATTGACGAGGACTCGGAGGGGTTCACAGAGACTGAAGCAACAGACATGGAGCCTGCATGGGTCTGTGCTAGATCCCCTACATACATCTTAAGGTTGTCTGACTTGGTGTTCTTGTAGAACTCCTAAAAGTTAGAGCTGGGGGGGGAAATTTTACTTGCCCTTGAGACCCTTTCCTCCTATTGGGTGGCCTCATCCATTCTTTATATAGGGGCATGTGCCAGGCCTTTTTCTATTTTGTTAAGCCTTGTTCAATTGGTAACCCTAGGAGTCTTGCTCATTTCTGAGGGGAAGAAGGAAGGGATTGGGGGTGGATCTGGGGAAGAGGGAAGATAAGAGTTAGCTGGAGGAAATGGATGGAGGCGAGGCTGTGGTCTGTCTGTACTGAACAAGAATTGACTCTACATCCTTCAATATGTTTGTTTAAGCAGTATTCATAGTGGTTTTAAACTTCAGAATGATGTTCTATTTTAGTGTGTTCAAACATTTTTCCAGTTTTTAAGCCTTCAGCCATTTCTATTTAGAGCACTTGGCTCTTTCTTCCTCAACACCAACTCCAAGCAGATAATCATACAAAGAAAGAGCAGATATGGCTAGTTTCTGCAAATTGTTGCAATTACTTCAGAAGGGTGACTTCATTTTGGTATGGGAAACGTTAAGTAAATGGATAAAAGATATTTCAAAAATAATCTATAAATTGAATTGTTCATGCTATCTCTCCCTTCCAGCTGCCAAGTTAAATTAAGCTCAATCTAGTTTCACAACTACTAAAGGGAAGTCCATTAAAAATGAATAAAAAATAAGTAAAGATAAACTAAATGATGACTTAACCCACATTATTAAACACTTTATTTCCTAAAGATTCTGAAGTTATTAAGAAATTCAATGGCATAGATCAACATGTCCAAAAATCTGCTCTAGAAAATTCCAGTGCCATCATTTCTCCTGGAAAATACACATATCCTATCTAATTGTTTTTAAAAGGCTGTATGTGCTATTATCAACATGAAGATTCTAATGGCTCATAAGTTTACGAAGTCTAAGCATTTCATAATGTCCATGAAAGTATCCTTGTTAAAGTAATTGCAAGCTAAATTTTTAAGCCGCTTATGATTTTCTTTCTATAGCTCATGAAATGAAGACATTAAGATTTGTATCTACATACTGTCAAGTAAATCATGATACTAGAAGTTTTTTGAAAATGAATATTGATAAGTATTAGCTGTGCATAATGATAGGCTTCATGTTGCATTTATACATACATATGATGTCCTTTGATCATATAATCCTATTGCTATCTGCTCCTCTTTGCATCTTTTCCACCCTCATTGGTCCATTTTATAAAATATTCGCCCTCTATTTGCACATGTTCTTCCTGGATTCAGCATAAGAGGAAAGGCATGCCACATTTGTCTTTCTCCATCTGACTCACTTCAGTAATTATGAACATATAAGGCAGGCCTAAGGAAGCACTGATCATCCATTCTATACAATAGGTCTGATTTCATACTGGGAGCCCAAAACATGCTTAAATACATTCAGGTCCAATAGGAATCACATTAACATTTATTAAGATGTGTTTGGTTTTTAATTTAGTGTTTAAAGATGAATCTTTTGTTTGTTGACTGTTAAAGACTTTCATTGGCTCCCCACTTCTCTTAAAGCAGAACCAGTTACTGTATGGTACTCCAAAATGCTTCTCTTGCCTCTATCACTGCTATCTACTAAGCTACTTTTTTTTGGGGGGGGGGTTCAGGGGGTTTGTAAGTATTGCTTCTTTTCATTTTTGATGTTTTCCCATCTTATGTCTCTCTGCAAATATATTCGCTAATTCTTCAACTGGAAAAACCTCTTCTACAGAGATTCAAAAGCTAAAACAAATTTCTTTCTGGATTGTTTGTTGCAAGGCCTTATGACCAGAAGGACTGTAGGATGGGTATATCAGTAATATTCCAAATTTCAAAGCCAGAATAAATAAATTTTGCTTCTACAGCTTCTTCATGATCAAAGTTCATGGAACCAGACTTTTCTTAGGAAAATATTAGCAAAGGTTATCATGAAGTTATTGGCTTCCACAATGCCAGAGGTATGGGATTTTGCTCATATCTGAAAGATAGGAACAATTTCCTGGTACTGATGTTGGCTGCTACAATGGTCAGTTTCTGTTTATTCCCTTAATTATAGAGGCATTGATACTCCCAAGCTAGCCAGGAGTTTCTTTCTTCTGGAAAGTGTGTGTGTGTGTGTGTGTGTGTGTGTGTGTGTGTGTGTGTGTGAGTGCGTGTGGGGCCATGTACATGTGTGTGTGTGTTTGTGTTTGCCTGTGGAGGCAAAAGACCAACCAAGAATGTTATTCCTCAGTAGTAATCCATTTTTTTTTTCAGACAAAGTTTCCTATCTTACTGTAGGGCTCGTTTACTAGGCTATGATTGCTGGCCAGGGAGTCCCAGGAATGTGTTTGTATTTGTCTGCCCTGAGTTGGAATTAAAGATTCTGTCCACCACAGTCAGATTTTTCCATGGATGTCAAAAATCAAAAACAGGTCCAACATATATGCAACTAAATCTCTAGCTCGGGATGATTTCTTCTATTCAATATAACTTCTTAGTTACTCAGGTGTGTAGTGTGGGTTTGATGAGCATTCCTAAAACCACCATATGTTTCTTCAGGCCATCTAAGGATTTAGCAGGTGATTTAAATAAATAGTAATCAAAGCTTCTTTTTATTTAAGAACATCAGAATAGATTGTGTTCCCTACAGCTGAATCCTGACCTTTAAAAATGTCATAGCCTCTGTGAATGCTCTCCAATATCCTGGGCATTCAGCTGTTTCCTTATGATAGCTGTCACATTAATAATATTTATTAATTACTATTTTCATACCTATTTCCTACAAGGAAATCTTTATGATTGCCATGTCTTATTTTCATACAATTCAGAGGGAAAAAAATGTGCCTCGTGTTCTTTCTATGAGATGTCTGCCTTCTTATGAATTCAGCTGACTGCTTTATGATTTGGTCCTTTATGGGATTTTTAAAAGTCATACAGTTAAATATTTTTTATTAATGCTAGGTCTGGAAAATTCTTATCTATTCAGTTTCTACATTTTTAGGAGAAGCATAAACTTTTTTTTTATGATCAGACTAATTTCCCCAAAATAATCAGGTAAATCTTTTCACTATATTATTTATATTCATTTTAAATCTTTTTAGAGTTTTATGTGTACTTTGCCTGGAATTGAATATAAAATATGGATAATAAGAGGAAATTTTGATTAATGAAATTTCTGCATTGAATTCAGCGGTCTGTATTACTCATGGTTTTGTAAGGAACAGAACTGATAGAATGAATATTTATATGAACATATATTCATATTATATTATATAGATAATATATGTTCATTCTGCATATTATATATAGAATATACATTTATATTTATATATGCTATATATACATATATGTATGTATATATATATGCATATATATGGGACTTATTAAGCTAAATTACAATAGCATTCTGAGTAGTCCAGTAATGTCTGTCTCAAGACAGACAGGCTGGAAGTCTGGTAGTTGTTCAGTCCACAAGGCTGAATGTTTCAGCAATCCTAATCTGGTGCTGAAATCTTGAATGTTTCTTAGAGAGTTGCTGGTCTTCTCATTGGAATGCTGAAGAAGATGGATTTAATACCAGCTGCAGAAACAGAATAGATGAATTTACCAATGAGAGTGAAATAAACAGGGACAATTTTGTATTCTTCTTTGATGTCCATTTATGTGGTCCAATTTTAGAATGGGTCTTCAAATAATCTGATTAAAAAATACCTCACAGGACTGACCAGCAACTTGGGGTCTAGTGGACTCTAAATTTAGTCAAATTTAGAGTCAAGATTATCCATCACAAATTTATCATGCAAAGGAAGGAACCTACTCTAGATATTCTTTTCTACCTCAGTGAGCATTTGCTCTTCCCATAGTACCATTATACTATGATTTGATAATGCATTTAATGTGTCAGAGTTCATGTATTTCTGACTTCTGTTAGTATTTGGTAGTTGTACAAAATAATTGGCCTTCTCATAGCATCTTACACATGTATATAATGTGCTGGCATCATATTTACACCACATTATCCTTCTTACTCTGCCCCACCCACCTCCTCTCACAGGTCCCCTTTCTCCTCCAAGATCTGGGCCTACTATCACAAAAACAAAATAGAAAGAATGAAGAAAAGAAGGAAAGAAGTAGAGAAGGAATTCTCTGTCAAAAGTTGGGAAGTTCCATGTTTCATTACTTACATACTCTTTTTTTTTTTCTGGTAAAACATATTTCTGCTGGTAGCAGTGCAGAGGAACAGCATGCAGCATTGGAGCTTCAGAAAGATAGCCGACTGCTTAGCAGGGCAACAGTAGGTTTTTACCTTGGTCTCCCTGGCGATTGTCTCCTGAATGCCCTTTGCTACTGCTGGGCCTTATTTGTGCTTGTTACATGGTCTCTCTCTTTCTATTGTGGTATGAAAGTTCTTTGGAAGTCTCTAACCCCTCACTGGGCAGTATTGCTGGCACACATAAAAATGGTGATGATTTTCCCTCAAACAATGTCATCTGGGCAAGGCAGTGCCACTCAGTTGAATTGGTGACTTTATTGAAACTCCAGAAAGAATACCTAAAAAACATGTATAGTTAAAAACAGTAGGTGATATTTTGCCAGCTGCCTTAGAATCAGTACTTAAAGAAGAAAACACTTTTGCTATGTACTTTGGTCAGGGTTAAGAAAACTAGAACAAAGAAAGCTTAATTGCTAGGGCCCACAAGTTTCATCTATGAAAATCAGGTCCATGATCAAATAATGACAAATGAGTATCAGTACCCATTGCTAGGCTTGAACTTCCTTGACTACAAATAAAATTGACTCTTTCCTGGTCTCTATAATCAAAAGTTTACTGATAAGTTTGGGGTATGCCTTAAGGATATAGAGCTGTGCAACAGATTCTCCTTTTACTATAGAAAAGAAATTAAAAAACTGACAGATATTTTTAGTTATAATAAACATTTTACTGTGCTTCCTAAATAAGAATTGTGCGCGTTATGATACTATGACGTGTGCTCATTCTCTAACAACCTGTCAATTACAATAGAAGCTGTCTGTGAAATTAGTTGGGTTGCTAAAATTCTGTTAATCTATAAATAAAAAACAAAAAAGAATATTGCTTCTAGTGTATAAATGTACTGTGGGAAAAAATATACATGGAAAAGTAGGTGTTCAAGTGTGGGTTTTTAGATAATTTGTTTTTAAAAAATATTACTTGTAGTCACTGAAATGTAAAACCTGTAATCGTTATGTAAAGTTTAAGTTTATGATTAAGATGTAATTATAATGTGATGTTTCCTCATGAGGGGCTTTGTCAAAATATATATATATGAAATATATAATATAAATATCATATATATATATATATATATATATATATATATATATATATATATATGAAAACAGATAGCCAGAGGGAGAAGGAGACAGGATAGAGATAGAGAAGAGGAAAGAAGGAGAATAGAGAAGTAAGAACGAATAGAAGGAAAGAAGAGAGAAGTTTGTCCCATCCATAGGAGATGTTGTTTTATTCTTATTATTTAACCTACTCTGACCCTTCCTCATGGGTTGCTGAAACCCTTGCTGGAACTGGTACCAGTATATTTCACTCAAATTTTACCAATAGCCTTTTGGGAATGATACAGCACAGTTGAGGCTGGTGGCATGATTTCACATGTTTGCAACTGAAAGTTGTGTTCCTGTTTGGGAGCAAAAGTAAGCATTTTTTCTCTCAGATTTCTTTGCTCTTATACAGTGAGAGAAATTTTTATTTATATAATTTTTGAATATGTTTTCTGATCTCAGTGCTTAGTAGCTTTTGCTTTAAAAGACCTTTTTAAAAAGCATTCATCTATCTGATTAATATTAGTATTAGCTTCTTGCATGCAATTAATTTTCAAAGTGTTAAAACTGATATAATCATCTTAAAATCACAAACTGTGGTTACATTTATTAAAGACTTTTATAAAACATATTAGCATGACCACTTAAATCTCCCACTCAACAAATACATATACATACACACACACACACACACACACACACACACACATACACACATATATATACATTGGCTTTTCAGGACAGAATTTCTCTGTTGCAAATCTGGCTGTCCTTGAACTCACTCTGCAGACCAGGCTGGCCTTAAACTTATATAGATCCAACTGCTCTGCCTCTAGAGTGCTGGGATTAAAGGCATGCACCACTACCACCCAGCATTTTGATGTGTGTGTCTGTGTGTGTGTTTGTGTGTGTCTGTGTGTATGTGTGTGTGTGTGTGTGTCTGTGTGTGTGTGTGTGTGTGTGTGTGTGTGTGTGTGTGTGTGTGTGGTGTTTTGTGTGACTGTGAGTGTGCCACAGTTCACATGCACATGTGGTGAGGGAACAACTCATACAGACAGTTCTCTTCTTATACCATGTAAGTCCCAGAAATGGAACTCAGGTCCTCAGGCTTAGAGAAATGCCCTTTCTGATGAACCATCTTCCTGGCCTGATTTAATTTTATGTATATTTATCAACCAGATTTCTGTAAAGTTGCTTTTGTTGATATATTCATAAAGAGCTTATTACTTTTTCAATTATATTGTATTTTGTTTTCTAATAAGCTATGTTTGACAATGTATTACTTTTGTTAACATATATCCTCTTTGATCTACTGCTAGTATACTAATTATCCTACTATATTTTATTAGTGTTAACTCTTATTATACACTAGAATAACTGACACCATATTTTTCCTGAAAAAAATAAACACAAAGAGAAACCCTGATTATGGGTGCCAAGAAGCACTGCCAGAGTTTTACTACATAAATTTCAGGTAAGATTTTTCATATATTGTATTGTGCTGCCAGAGTTGATATTAACAACATGAATTCTTCTCATATATATTAATAGGTATTGTTAAATAGGCTATTATTCCATGTGGTTGATTCATGGATTCCTATCACTAATTTATATTTTAATAAAGAGTTTTTAAATTTAAAGATGTGTGTGTGTGTGTATGTGTGTATGTGTATGTGTGTGCGTGTGTGTGTGTGTATGTGTGTGTGTGTTTGTTTCTGCTTGATTCTATGTGTACCTCATGGATAAACATTTTGGGGAAGACAAGAGAGATTCCAAATCCCCCAGAATTGTAGTGCAAGCACAGTTGTATAGCAACCATATGGGTATTCAAAATTAAACCCAGGACCTCTGGAAGAGAAGTTCCTGATCTTAACTGCTTAGCTAACTCCACAGACACACACTACTAAATTCTCTATTATATAATTTTACATTCACTTTATTCATTTTCTTCTAACTGAAAGTTTCATGCTTTATGTAGGTGTAATTTTTTGGTTATTTTTATATCTAAGTATAGCACTACAATCATAGCATACTATGATAAGACATAACTTGCATTTTTTTTAGTTAAAGGTGGCTAAACATACTTCTCTTATTTATAACTAGTAGGTATGATTTGGAAACACAATAGAATTATATCATATTTCACTACAAAAATATGATTGCAACCTAATTGCAATTAATATTTATAAGATTTGAGTATATCATAAAAATAAAAATGTTAATAATGTTCGTAAGTAATAGGAAGAAAGATGACTAAAATTTGCAGTGAAATTATGACTTTCTTCTTTCTTTCATTTTTGTTTTTTTGATTTTTCAAGACAGGATTTCTTTGTTGTAACTCTGGCTGTCCTGGAACTCACTCTGTAGACCAGGCTGGCCTCAAATTTGCAAAGATCTGCTTGCCTCTGCCTCCCAAGTGCTGGGGTTAAAGGCGTGTGCCAACATCATCTGGCAAAATTATGACTTCCATTGAATCTATTTTGCATAGTATAATACCTGATGTATTAATGCAATGCTGAAACTTATACTTTCACTAATTGACAATGTTATATTGGATTTAATATAATTCTTTTTATTTCCAAGGTTTCCACTATAATGTAGGAAAATCATTAATTTTGTGTTTCTGTTATGTATTTATTTTGTTCATTTATTATGCATTATAACTAGTGTAATTCCATTGCATATTTGTCTCATAAGCAATTGGTTATTGATAGTTTTAAATATTTGGGTGATTTAACTTTTGACTTTATATTCTAATATTAAGATAAGATCATTGTCATCTACAAATGTAGGTGTCTGTCTTTGGTCATCTTTTGGGCCTCACATGGCTGTTTTATTACTGATTTTTTTTTCCTTTTTAGTTTTTAATGTGAATAAATCCTTTTAGTTACTACTTAATGATGTGGAATATACTATTTGAGATTACTAAATACTATTAATTTATATCAAAATATGAAAAACTAAAGACGTCTACCAACCCATCCTGTAAGATGTGGAAGTAAGCATGCTTTTACCACGTCCTAGTCTCAGTTCACTTGCCACACTAATTCATGTAACATAAGATTGTAGGTTGGCTGTTGCTAGTATTCAACCATGTATTTCTTATTAATGTTTGTTCTCATTGTTTAATATATATTCTTATAGTGGTCAGTGACACAATAAAACCAAAGTCAAGTTCTCAATATTAGATCAGTACTTAGTCTATCCATTGTTATGCGTACTTAGAACAAATAAAGTTCTGATCCATAGAATTGTTATAAAATTAATGTTAAGATTATCCTATTGGTAGTTTCGTAAAGCACTGCACTGGGCACTCCTAACAAATTATTAATCTATTTCATTAAATTTTACATAATTGGTAGCCTAAAGGCCAAACAAATTACTTTAAATACAGACTGCACAATGTAGTGTGAATTAGATAACAAGATATAAACTACACTATTTGTACATCAATAATATCTCTAGTTCAAAAGTTGTATTTGTTTTCCTCCTTTTTTCAATTCATGTCAAACAAATTTATTTTTAGACCCATAACAGATTAATAATATATAAATAATTTAAATGAGTTGTATCAGCCATTACTAAATGCTCTAAAGATCATCTCTGGGAACATCTAACAATGCTCAGAATTTAACCAAACATCTCTTCTTACAGAGATGAAAATAGTAACTGTTTGTGTGTGTGTGTGTGTGTGTGTGTGTGTGTGTGTGTGTGTGGTAACTTGGAAGAGAGTGATGTGCTTACAGCAAAGATTATGATGATTGTTTCATAAGTGGCAACTTAATCCCCACTCTGCAAAATTTATATATTAAAACATACACAGTTTTTTTGTTGTAAATCATGTATCAACTATCAGGTTTAATAAAATAAAAAGATAAAATTTATTTTGTCTCTTTAAGAGGCACTGCGATTAGTCACAAAGAAAATAGATGAAAGATGCAATAGCCTATTAATTTTCTATATAATGCTGTATAATCATTAATGTCATTTCTGTTTTCCTCAGAACAGTTGACTGCAGCATATATCTTAAAGAGTTGTTGTGAAGAGGTAACGGCTTAATAAATGAAAGTTATTCAGTATAGTACCTCATCTAAACTAATATCCAAAACATGTCATCTAATGCCTGGTTACCTATTGTTACATTGTGAAATTTTTAAACAGCCAATAAATGCATTATGTGAACTTTATATTCGAAGCATATAAAGACAAGGGCTATGGAGATGGCACAGTCAGCAAAGAGCTTGCTGAAGAATCACAGGACCTATATTCTAATACCCCAAATCCATGTAAAAATATAGGTGTGGTAGTATGCCTATAATTCTAGCTCTGGAGATACTGAGATAGAATGGTCCCTTGATCTCACTGGCCAGATAATCTTCCTGAATGACAGAATCCTCCATTCAGTAAGACTGTTTGTCAAAAGTTTGCTTAATTATATATAATATTCAACACACCCCTGTCGATTACATAGATACACAGATACACACATATGTATATAGATACACACACATCTGTGTCACACACACACACACACACACACACACACACACACAGTATATACATGTATATGTCAAATTATACATGCACATATATGAGTGTTTATAGAAATTAGTAAGTATCTATAGGATCAATAGAATCTGTAGCTATGTATCAATCCTCACCTAATAAATCAACATAAATTATATACCCAATTTCCTGTTGAATAGTTAATAAATATGTGACATATGAAGTAGGAAATGTCAATTAGTCCAAAATCATTTTAAAATGAAATGATGAAGTTTCATGTAGACATAAATTTGAGTACATGTGTCTCTTGGACATGCTGATCTCACTTTCCATAGATAAATAAACACCAGTAGGATAGGTGGACTATATGGTGATAATCCTATTGTTTTAATGTTTTGATGGATATCCATACTGTTTTCCATAGTAATGTGTATTCCCCTGTGCCAAGTGGAAGGGTTCCATGTGTCCACATCATAGAGGACACTTGGACTTCTACTGCTGCTGATAAAGACAATTCATATTTGGCATAGGTGATATTTCATTCTTGTTTTCTGTTGATTAGTGGTGCTGATCATTTTTTCATGTTGTCATTAGACATTTGTATGTATTATTTAGATAAATGTCTATTTTGGTGTACTTCCTTTTTTAAAATTAGGTTTCGTTTGTGTTTATTTTGTCTAATGCTCTCTTTTGAATTCAATATATATGCTGTAGAGTGGTTTTCATATGTTCTTTGTCATTTCTCCTTACATATTAAAAATATAAATGAAGAGATAAGGTTTGTGACTTGCTGAGAAAGAAACACAGAACCAATTTTTGAAGAAATTATATTATTTATAGGAAAAACAAGACATCACAAAGCAGATAATTTTAATAATATAAACTTTGCAGTATCTGTGTATCATATAATAGTGAAAACTAGAGCAAAGGATGTATTAATATGATTTAAAAATGTGTCTAAGTTGATATATAGAAGCAAGGAAATTATAATTTCAATTATTAAGTATAACAAAAATAAGGTAATTTTAAATACGGAGGCTGTGCCTTTCATAATTTAATATACCTACATCCATTCTAATATTTCACATCAAATTATTAACACATAATACAAGAATTTCACCACATAATTTCTGTATTATACTTGTGTTTCTCTGTCAAAGTGATGTAATTTATATAATTTACTTGGGTGCTCTGCTTTGAGTTTCTCAACTAACAATGGAGTCTATAGTATATCTCCTGAGGATGCGCTAAATAGTAACAGTCTTGTAATTTAGATTATTTTCTAGGAAAAGTAATAAATTGGCATCCCATGCACAAATAATTTAAAGGAAGTATATGTCAAATAATTTATGTAAACTCTGAACAATTTTCCTTTGTTAAATAAATATCTTTAGTAGACTGTATGTGAAAAACTAAAATAGGACTATTTGTTTTCTAAGATTATCTTCCATTGTACCACAAGTGCTATGCAAGCTTTCAAGAAGTAAAGCAATCAGTAGTTTTACTTGTCTGTGGTACCTATGAACCCCAACATTGTCCAGTAAGGGAAGATATCCCTATAGATGTGATAGTCTTACTTATATCCTGGAGATTACCATCAGTTGTTTAATTGGCTTAGCAGGACAAAAATCGTGCCTGATTCTGAAAACCTAGGAAACCACCTGCAGCTAGTGTTGCTGTATGCTGCTGTGGCAGCTCAGCAAACAAGACAAGGGGGTGCATTCATACCTGTATACCCTGCCAGACCTCAGCAGAGGGAACCACTGTAATGACCAGTACCACACTGTATAGCACCTCTTTGTCCTGTTTGCTAAGCTGCCACAGCAGTGTACAGTAACAAATGATGCCCCACATTGGGCACCATTTGTAGCTGCACACCTACTGTGTGGGCTCACCAAAGAAGACATGGAGGCATTTCATGCATACAAACTCTGCCAGACCTCTGCAGAGGAAACTATTGTCATGGCCAGCACCATGCTGCACAGTGGAACCCCAAGCATCTGTGTTCAGATATTTTTATTGATTCAGAACTCCTCAGATGCAGATCATAGCAATCAAACATCCCCTACAGACATTCAACATTTGTGGACAATACAAAACACCAAGATCAAGCCAGCCCTTCACCCAACAGTACACAAAACAATTTTTTTGTACATAACTAAAAATAAATTTCCACAAGAGGCTAATGATGTCACAGAACTTAGAAGAAAATGTATTACTGAAACTTTCCTAAACCAATATAACTCCTAAATTCATTCTCAATTATACTCACAGATAAGTGTAGCCCTTATCCCTCATCAAAGAAGCTACTTTTTGCGGATAGAGACCATTACAGAAAACTACACTGGTCAAAATGTGGATCTTGACCAATAATGTTGTGCCCAGTCACAACAGATGCATCTACAATGTAACTCATGCTAAGGTGAGTGGGGAAATCTCCCAGGGCCCCAATGCTAGATAGAGATATATGGACAATTAAGGACTGGCTGCTGAGAGAGGGAGCATTAGTCTTCCTCATGGATATGCATCTAGATAAGCTATCCAATACTATGGGTTCAGTCCTAAAAACATATATAAAAGTAACACTAAACCAACTTAACAGGTTGTATTTATATACTTACTCATTTATTCACATTTATATTACAGTAATAATAAAAGAATAAGATTCCATGAATTTGAAGAAAGATGAGAGTGGTTGGACTTAGGAGAGAGAAGGAGAATTAATGTGACTATTTTAATTAAAAATAATAAATGAATTAATAAACATTCATAGAAAAGAAATGTAGTAATTATGTAGCTAAAAGTTATTAACTAAATTAAAGAGAATATTGCTGTGAATATATGGAGGAAGAACTACTAATGATCATAATTTATATTGAAATAATTCAATTAGATATGTTAATTTATTGTTGAAGATAATTATTTTCTGTTCATTGTATGAATTGATAAAACTGGCCAAAGTAGACAATGTAGTCAAAACTAAGACAGAACAATGAATTTAGTCAGACTAATTGCCTACCTTACTATCTGTGTTCTTTATTTGAATGTCTGTATATGCAAAAGAAAGTAGAAACACATACCAATTTTTCTTTGTATCATTTGTATTCTGCTTTGTGCTATGCAGACATTTACATCCCCTGCAACAAGAAGGACATTCACTCAGTGGGTCTGGGGTGATGGATGCTGGTTCCAGAAGTTCTGCAGATGTGTGACATCATTTCCTATGTGCGTCTATGTTAGGTAATGGCAGATTTCTACTTCTAGAGAGACCTTTAGGAGATCCAGAAGAAAGAGCAAGGCATGATTAAAAATGATTTGACAAAGGAGGAATGTTGGGGTGAATGGACCACACCAACTTCTGAGTTCAAGGCTACTGAGGCAGAGGTGTCAGACTGCACTAAAGGTGGGCAGGTCAGATTCCCTCTGTACTTACTCAGCATGTCCTCACTGAATGTCCAGCTAGCCACTGAGGACTAGCTACAAATGCTCAGGCCACTGAGTGAATACACCGTCAAGTGGGCATAAGCTGTTATGCAAACACATGAGCAAGATGGAAAGGAGGTAGGTAGAAAATGAATAAATACTTCTTTAAAAAATTAATGATACTGGTAAACAATCTTCCATTACTGGGGGCTCTCTGTATTAGGATAACAAAGGATTCCTTAAGCTTTAAATGAACTTTCCTGGTTTTCCTTTTATTAAAAAAAGACCTACAAAATACATATCTTTTGTTTCTTTAATTTTGATAAAATTTGACAGTGATGCAAAGCAGGCCTAGAGTTTCTGTTTTGGTTTGTTTTTTGACAAGAGGTTACTGTTCTAATTTTCAGTCTTTTGCTTTCTTGTTCATTTTGTTGTTTTTGTTTGTTTATTTTTGCCCCTATGGAGTCTTTGTTTTGTGATAATATTTTCACTTCTGAGATAAAATTTAAAAAAGACTGCATAAAACAACTATGTGCAAATGGTGAAATAGTTTGGTATCTGATATACACATTTAAACAATGATGTTTAGACTATTAAGGAGATACATCTGAGAGACAGAAACCAAATGAACTGGTCACCTCAATGGACTGAGATCATCATCTGCAGTGAATTGTCACAGTAGACAGAAGGGAAACTAATCTGATAACTCAGAGTTAGGAAATCAAGATAATATCATTCATAGTTTAGGATATCAGAGTAAAGAGCTTTACACAAAGGATGCCCTCTTTAGTGGACTTCCTTAGAGACTTGATGGATGTTGCTTTAGTTTTCACATGTTAGGTATTGAGTCCAGACCTATGGCAGGCTAAACAAAGACTTCGTTGATGAAATGCTTCACCTGTATATGTGTTCCCTTTTAGACAGGGACCTAAATTTCTTCCCAGTGTACTTTGTTATGGCTCAGAAAATTAAGAGTAATTGAGTGCTTGTAGCAAAGAAGAAAATATAATGCTTTGCGGGTCTAATCTTAAAAGTCACGGGCCATAACTTTAGCCTCCTACTAGTCATTTAAAACAAGTCATAAGTTCAGTCCATACTCAAGTGGAGGAGACTTAAACAAATAAATTATCCTCATAATCTTAAACTAATGCTCTAAATGCATTTCAGTGTTTTCTTCTTCTTCTACTTTGGCTGTTTTATGTTGCAATATCTTGAAGATCTTTAAATCCTCTCTTAAGTATCTTACATATCGTTAAACTCAACCATTGTTTTATTCTTCCTAGTAAATATTTCCATGTCTAGGATTTCAAGTTGAGTTGTTCTCATATGCTGTCTGTCTCTTTAATATGCATAGAATTTCCTCAACTTTGTACAAAGTACAACAGTTATAACGGTGTCTATAGTCCTTGCTTAAATCTGTATCTATTCAACAGTCCTTTCATAATTCTAATGTCTATTTCTATTAGTGTGATAAAGCACCATGACCAAAAAATTTGGGGAACACAGGATTTGTTTCATCTTACAGCTTATAGATTCATCACCCAGGGAAGTCAAGGCAGGAGCTTGAGGCAGGAACTTGGGGCAGGAATTGCTGCAGAGGCCATGGATGAGTACTTCTTTAAGTCCTCATGGCTTCTCAGCTGGCATTATTATTGTACCTAAGATAATTATCCAGGGGTGACAGAACCTACAATGAATTTATATCAATCATCAATTAAAAAACAAAAACAAAAAAACAAAAAAACACCTCAAGCTTGACCACAGGACAATCTGGTGGAGGGAATTTCTCAATTGAGGTTCCCTTTTTCAAAATGACTCTAGCTTATATCAAATTGACATAAAAAACTAGCGAGCACATACAGTTTCTATTACTCAAATTTCTCCTCATTATCATTCTATTTTTATGTTTTTGCATGGTTATTTTGAAAATAAGACAGATTCGGTGAAATTTACTACTGTTTTGATCTTTTCAGGCTACTATAAAAATATAATACAATAAACTATGCGATTTCTACAACAAACATTTATCCCAGGGTTCTTAACCAAAGACAACCAAGTTAAAGGTTTGTTTGGCTTGAATTTTTCATATATTTGTTTTTTATTTGAGACAGATTCTCATACAACGAAGTCTAGCCCTAATTTATTGATCCCCTGCCTCCATCTCCTAAGTGCTGGGATTACTGTGTGAGACCCATGTTTAGCGCCAAGTTCAAAGTGTCAATAGATTTAGTATCTGCTGCAGATCTTCTTTCTGATTCAAGAGGTCCTCAGTATCTCTATATAAACATAAGGTCCAGGGGAATTGGTGAACTTCTTTTATGAGTTCTCACCCCATCCACCTCTCCAAATGTCTGAATCTTGATTACTACCAGATTTGGTGTTATCTTTGACCATGTGGGTTTTATGGTAAATTCCATAGCATTTACCTTATTGAAAGTGAAAATTTTATTCCTTGATATATTCTTGAACTTCAATCTAGAGTGAAATTTTCATTTGAAAAGATTTTCATCCTTTCATCTTAGTGTCAAAATGTGTTAAAGCAGTATTTCAACTAGAGCTTTTTTCTATGCTTTCTGAGGCAATTCCCTGCGTGCTTCTTCAGATATTGGGAAGACTTTTCTATTAACTCTAGATAATAGCAAATACAAATGATAACTGACTGTATGATCTCTGCTGATTATCTTACCAACTTTTTAAAAGAAGAAATTTGTGTGTGTATGTGTGTGTGTGTGTGTGTGTGTGTGTGTGTGTGTGTGTGTGCCATGAAATGCGGGTGGAGATCTGAGGACATCTTGAGAGATTTTATTATTCTGCTCACTACATGGATCTCAGAGATCAAATTCAGGTTTTTGGGTTTGGCAGCAAGCACCTTTATGTGTTGAGCTACTTGGCAGCCCTCTAACAGCTCTTCTTAAAGACATTTTTCTACTTCAAGTAATTAATTTCCACAAATGGTCGCATCATTGCTACATGGAATACAGTAATGAACCCTTTTGCATGCATCTCTTCCTCCCTACCTACCCCCTCCTACATGCTTTTCTAGTATTGTGAATTCTAGGTGCCTTGAACATCTTAATTTTCACTTAGATCCAAATTCGAGAAAACAGATGGGGGGCAGGTAGAAAATAGCCAGTGATAGAAAAATTGTCTAGCATGTATAACATTCTTGCTTTAATCAAAAGCCCCTCATACTTTCTAGAACAGAATATGATGAAACAGTATTTTAGTTGCCTGAAGCTCTTCTTTGGAGATCACCATGGACAATTATGTACTTAGAATTTTCCCTCTCTCTCTCTCTCTCTCTCTCTCTCTCTCTCTCTCTCTCTCTCTTTCTTCCTCTATCATCTATCATCTATCTATCTATCTATCTATCTATCTATCTATCTATCTATCTATCTATATCATCTATCTATCATCTCAGATATCCAATTGCACAATGTATTTTATCCATTTTACATTATTTGTTAACTTTGTATGAAGGGAACACAAACTGGCTTTTGTTGTCCTAATTTATCTGGAGCTCATCCTTAATTTTTATGTTAGGAAGTGTCATCATGAAAAATGTAGTTCCAGCCATATTAACTTGAATTAGATTTTAAAAAGCAATAATGTAGTAGACAAATAATGGAATCAGTCTGAGCCTTTGTCCAATTAGCTAAAAATAAGGTTAAAAAAAAAGCTGGGTAGTGGTGGTGCAGGCCTTTAATTCCAGCACCTGGGAGGCAGAGGCAGGCAGATCCCTTTAAGTTCAAGGCCAGCTTGGTCTACAGCAAGTGTTACAACAAAGAAACTCTGTCCTGAACAAATAAAAATAAAGGAAGGAAAGAAGGAAGCAAGAAAGAAAGAAAGAAGAAAGAAAGAAAGAAAGAAAGAAAGAAAGAAAGAAAGAAAGAAAGAAAGAAAGAAAGAAAGAAAGAAGAAAGAAAGAAAGAAAGAAAACCTTACTCTAGTAGTGAATTGTCATCCTTGCAGAAGCTTTATGAATATTAGTTTGGGGAAGTAAAAGACTTGAGTGACATGCTTATTCTCCAGTCTTTTTGGGGAGGGTGGGTCTCTTTTTATTTGGTAAAATAAATTATGATGTTAGGATAAGATGTGGGATGTGAAAATTAGAGGAGGAAGAGGAAAAAAAAATAAGAAAAGCCAATGAGACATGAGTGTCTCCATTTCTGTAAAACTGGATCAAAGAAAACAGAAAATAACTGCTGCTAAGAGCAGGATGTGATGAAGGAAACGTGAGTTTGTGGTGAGAGAAGTGTGTGCAGCTAGAGCTAAGGAGTTAAGATTGTATTTGAGACGATGGAGAGCAAAGTGGCACTCAAGTAGGGGGTAACTAAAATAAGGCTGAAGACACCATTTTATTTATAAGCGCAATTAACTCTTGATTACCTTATGCCTTGTTAGCAGAACTTAGCTTCCCAACTTGAATTGTTGAGCACTGCCAGGGAAAAATCACACAATTGTTGGAATAAGAATCACAAAAACATATGTTACCCAACTTCAGCAGTCTCACGGAGAGTGCCATCTGCACTGCCTGGCAATCCTTAACACATCCCTGGGCAGCAATTTTATTTTCCCCCAGCAATCTACTAAGCCCTTAGCATTAAGATGATAGGCCTCATGAAGAACATGTAGTGTTCCAGCTTTGCCCTTAGTTTGTGAAAAACTAAAATAGTTTTTTAATGATACATGCACAACATCAATAGAGCAAACTACTAATCATGACAAATTTAAATGATCATCTTCAATACATACCTTGTAAAGAAAATGACTAGCTAATATGTAACCATGAGCAGATATATTATTTGGGTTTTTTTTGGCTTTTCAAAATGAAAGACTTGTTTGTAGTATGCATAATAGAAATAATTTTAATAAGACAAACTAATGAAGTCAGTTTTATCACATAGTTTAAGTATCATAAGTGTAAACCTTGAACTGACACAATTTGAAATAAAACTTGCAATGTTGCAATCAAATGATGGTGATTTGTTAGACACTGAACAATGAATGGGACAGTTTATTTATAGCCACAATTAATTATAAACTTATAAAATTGCAATTTGTATTGCAAACTGTATTATCCAAAGCACCAAATGTTGAAATTACCTTAATGTATTTCAAATTGTCTTTAGTATCTTAAACATTTTCATTGTGGGGGCTTTCATTTCCTTGGTTACATTTACTTGTGACGTTCACTGTTCAAGGAAGACCTAACTAAGGTGACGGGGAATGAATAGATGGCAGACACACATACAGAATATCTGAGTCATGCATTCTGGTGGAGAACCACAAAGAACAGTCCAAAAACTCAGTATTTTTCTTATATAAAGCAGCAATGAGAAATAGTCAGCTGGTTAAGGTCTCTGTAGGTAAGTAGTCTCAGTTGGAACCCATCCAGGGAGAGGAAGCTATGACCCATAGTTTCTAAACACACTGGTTTTAGTTAATGGTCAAACATATGTAAACATCTTTATTTGGACAGAGGAGCCTTTACCCCCTTCTGATCCCAATCCAGAGATTACTGGGGGGCGGGGCTTGACATGGTGCTGATATATATATATATATATATATATATATATATATATATATATATATATATATATATATATATATACATACACACACACACATATATGTGTGTGTGTGTGTGTATAATATATATATATGTGTGTGTGTGTGTGTAGATATATATATATATATATAATGACTCTGTTTTCTATTTGTATCTCCTTTATTTTCTTTTATTCCTTTAGTGCTCTAAGACTGTGAGAATGGTATTATTTAAGGGGAGAAAGAGTGAACACTCTTGTTCCTGATATTAGCTGTAAGATATTGAGATTTCTCCATTTAGCATGTTGTTGTCTATAGGATTATTATATATAGCCTTAATTATGTTGATGTATGGTCCCTCTACCCCTAATTTTTTCCATTACTTTAATGTGAAAGAATGCTAAATTTTGTAAATGGCCTTTTCTGTGTCAATTGAGATAATCACATGGTCCTTTCTTTACTTCATTTATATGAGACATTGCATATATTGCTGGAATGAAGACAAGTTGTTCATGATAAGTGATTATTTTTATGTGACCATGAATTTGATTTGGCAATATTTTCTTGAGAACTTTTACAACTGTGTTCATCAGGGTGATTGGTTTGTCCATTTCACTTTATCCAGAATGGCTATCATTGAGAATATCATTAAAAAATGCCACCATAGATGTGAGGGAAGAGAAAACTTTATTCATGTTATTGTGGAGAGTGTAATCCAGATTGGCAATTTTAGAAGTGTTATAGAATATAGATAAAGAAAAATCAAGGTGAGAACATTGGAAGTGGAAAGGATAAAATGGGCAATGTCTTAGTTAGGATTTCTATTGCTGTAACAGCACACCATGATTAAAATCAACTTTTGGAGGAATGGGTTTATTTGGCTTACACTTCCACATCATAGTCCATCATTGAAAGAAGCTAGGACAGGATCTCAAACAGGGCTGAAACTTGGAGTCAAGAGCTGATGAAGAGGCCATGGAGGAATGATGCTTACTGGGTTGCTTCTCATGGCTTTCTTCCCATGGCTTTCTCAGCCTGTTTTCTTATAGAAACCAGGATGACCAGATCAGGGATGGAACCACCCACAATGGTCTGAGCCCTTCTTCACCAATACTAATTCACCAATCACCAATTACTTATAGCTGGATGTTATGGAGGCATTTCTCAATTAATTAATATCTTTTAAAATATCTACTATTAATGATATCTATATTTAGTATTTAATATCCTTAATTAATATCTTAATTAATCAGTTAATGAATTAATTAAGATATTAATTAAGGATATTAAATGTTTTTAATATATCTCTTTCAGATATATTTAGTTTGTATGTCAGGTTGACGTAAGACAAGTAGACATAAGAAGAGGAAGAAGAGAAATTAGGGAGGAAGATGTAGGCGGCTATGGAGGAGTGAAGGAATGAAACAAAATGAAGAGTATATTCAAAAGGTATACAGTAACCTATTGTAATCTAAATGAAAAAAATATAAAAGAAAAATTAAAGTAAGTGATTTTTCCAGCTAGATTATGCTTCTTCTGAAAACAGTGGTTTGATAAATAAAATTTCAAGTCTTAGATGTAGAATATCTTCACTTGAGTTGCTCATGAAAGTCCCAGGGCCTCCTCTGCTAAACTTTATAGCCTTTCATCATTACTCTAACATCAAATTAGAGGATGATACCCTGTTGCTGAAGAAACTACATGTTTTTGTTGAAAGATGTAGACAAATCTTGCTGTAACTAAGCTGGTAATGCTCTTTACGCTAGCTAACTTTCCAAGTGCCAGAGGTGCTATGAATGTTACAGAAGAGACAAAGCATCTGTGATCTTACACAGCTATGAACCCTGTGAAGAAAATATCCACCCTGATTGGCAAGGTGTATATACTTGTGGAATAGGACATGGCTGTTGTGGGTGTAACCAACTGATCTCTGATTGGAATTAATCCTTCAAGCATTCTCACTAATAACAGGCCCCTGTGCCAGCTGAAAACATTCCTGAACATGGTCCTATAACAATGATTCTCAGCCTTCCTAATTCTGCAGTCCCTTAATACAATTGCTCTTGTGGTGACTCCAAATCATAAAATTATTTTTGGTGTTACTTCATAACTATTATAAATCATACTATAAATTCCTCATATGCAGATGGTCTTTGGCAACCTCTGTGAAAGGATATTCTGTCCCAAAAGATGTCATGAGCCACAGGTTGAGAACCTCTGCCCTATGACCTGGTTTCAACCCTTTTCACTTTGGTCATAGGAACAGTCCTATAAATCTGAGGATCCTGCAAAATCTAGTGGGTTGGCCAAGAACCAGAACCACTTCTCTAGCATATGCCTAAAAACCTCAGACCAAGTGTCTCCTCTGGACACTCTAGCCTGCATCAATTATCTTCTTTTATCACTGACACAGGTAACAGGTACAATACATTCCATTTCCAATTGGATCATTTCATGTGACTAAGATCTATGTAGCTATTTATCCACCTAATTTTTTTTCCTTTTTCCTTTACAGCAATGATTTAAATCCTTTCTGATCTAATTAAGCTATGTAAAACTCCAAGGGAAAACTGATTTAAAAATATCCCCTGATATATCAAAAATATGAATGCAGTATTTGGGATGTTTCCAGGGTTTTAGAAACTGCCATTACTGTAATTTTCCATTTGAAACTGAAATAGTATCTGAAAATCTTTCTGAATGTAATAAATCATTAAATTATAGAATTTAATAAATCATTATAGATATAGATATTATACTATCAAACATGACAGTTTCCTGCGTCACAATTGTTGGGTATGGTGTTTGTGTATGAATTCCCTTCTTCTTTACTTTTGTATTTCTGACAGATTGATGCTAGGACATTAGAATTTAAATACAACTGATGTATTTAAAGTTTTGATATTTAAAATTCATTTAATTTAATTTAATTATATACTATCGTTGGGCTTAACAAAGAAATTCTTTGAATCCTTTGTCTTAATTAACATAGGCAATTTTCCAGTGAGGCCTCCATCTGGCACACAGGGAGGAGAATATCATGATGCTTCACATGTGATAGCTAATAGCATCTATGACACAAATTTAATGGAAGTATGCTGGACACATCTAGAACACCTCATAAACCTTTTACTAGTTATAAAGAAAGTGTATCTAGGTCTCAAGATACTTGAAAAACTTAAA
This sequence comes from Cricetomys ansorgei, assembly GCA_026225945.1. Classification (NCBI taxonomy): domain Eukaryota; kingdom Metazoa; phylum Chordata; class Mammalia; order Rodentia; family Nesomyidae; genus Cricetomys; species Cricetomys ansorgei. Next base: position 9,670,026 of record JAMJFZ010000242.1, read on the forward strand.
AATTTATAATTCTAAGCTTGAGTGTCACTTATGATACTGGTAAATTTAAGGACATTTAAGTCAGGTGACCCTTTCTATGATTTCAAAAGACATAACATTCTCTGTAGATCAGAAATTTTTATCATTATAAATACATGCATTGATTATACACAAAACTTTTCTTTTGTGACAACTTATCATCATATTGATTCCAGAGTAGTCCACAATAAGCAATGAACCTAAACATCACATTCAGAAATGTATCTTCCATTTTAAGCCAGGTCTGGTAATGGTAGCTTTAATTATAGCCCTCTAGTAGATGGGAGACTGGGCTACAAAGTAATTTGAAGGCTAGCTTCAGCAATTGAGACTGTGTTTAAATAAAAATTTATAAAAGGGGCTGGCATACAGTTCTGTGATAGACTGCTTGCACAGCATGTGCAAGGCTCTGTGTTCAATCAGCAGTTAAAACAAACTAAAAAGCAAACCGAAGAATCTACCCACTTTATATTTTCTTCAAGGATTTTTTTTTTTAATAATGTGAATATTTATTACCCAAAGTGAGCTAAATGTCTCTATAAGCTATAATTTATGGATTAATTTTGTAGTAAATGATAAACAAAAACAGGAAGCAATGCAGAAATACTAGCTAGCATAAACATCCTCTGCAGTGTGCTAAATTAATCAGTGTTCCCTAGAGCAATATGTCAATATGAGAAGGGGAGATTATATACCTACATAAATATAAAAAACATTTATTTGTAGGAGTTTGCTCAAGTAGTTGTTGAGGATGATAGTCTGAAGATCTACTATCTACAAATAAGGCATGATATTTTGGATCAAGCAGTAAGAAATAAAAACACGCATGACTCTTCCTTTCTTACTCTTTTTTTTGGGGGAGGGAGGGGGGGTCAGGCCTTATAGAGATTGAACTGGATGATGCCCAACCACTTTGCAGAAATAATCAATCTACTCATTCAAATTCAAATCTCATAAAAAAGAAAACCTTCCCAATTACCCACAGAAGCAATCAGAATCTTTACACTTCCTGACTCACTCACTCTAATTGACACAGAATAAACCAGAAAATCCTATATTATTGTCAGTGTTCTATTATGTTTCTCATAATGATGTTCAGGTAAATAAATGCCTGACAGCCTTGGGCCAGGCAATTTCCGTTTTTAGCCATTTCTTATAAGAAATAGCATTGTGTGTGTGTGTGTGTGTGTAACACTTCAACAGGGTTGGTTAAGACTGGGGGTATTATATGCATCCATATAATTAAAAGGAGAAATTAATGACATGGGGTTTAAAGATGATGTATTTATATAGCTTTCTCTCCCCTGCCTCTCATACTCTCTCCCTCCAACCATCCATATAACCTTCTCTTTCCCTTCTTCTGTCTCTCTCCTCACTCTACTAGACATGGGGTTTAAATATGATACACACCCATCCACTCTCTTGCTCCACCCTCTCCCTCCTTCCTATAAGTAGTTAACTGATACTAGGCAAACAAACTCTTTGTTACAGTCTTTCCTGTTATTGTGATTAGGAAGAATCTGTAGCACACAGGGATGTCACTAATTTCTCTTACACTACTCTTCTATCCATGGGGGTCAAGATAAATTTACCTTATCTTTTATCTTCTAGAATATCTTATAAAAATGCAAAATTCAGGAACCACTTTTGACTTTAGCTTTTCTGATCTCACTTTCCTTGTGTATAGAGTGCATGATAACTATTTGCACACTGGCTCACAGTGTACAAATACTCAGTCCTATAGTCTTGTGTTTATATTTCTCTTCCTGTAATTCAGCATGCTTTGTATCTTGCAGCCTAAACTCTCTTAAATATTTCTTTGTTTTCTAACCAGGGCCCCTGTGCCTTTTGTGAATCCCAGAATTTAATTTTAAAAAATGTGTGTATGTTTTATGTCAGATGTATAATTGGCAAATATTTTTTCTATTCTGTGAGCTTCCTCTTCATCCAGTTTATTATTTCTCTGGCTATGCAGTAGCATTTTAGTTTTATAAAGTCCCACTTACAAGTTGTTTTCCTTAAGTCTTGGATGAATGGAGCACTATTTTAAATGTCCTTTCCTAGATCTAAAGCATATAGAGTATTGCCTTTGGGTGTTTTTGTTTGTTTGTTTTTTGTTTTTGTTTTTGTTTTCTAGCAGTTTCTTTGCATCGGGTTGTACTTAAGTCATTGACCCATTTGAAGTTACTTTTTGTGCAAGGTGATAGATACGGGTTTGAGGGTGTTCTATTCTGGACCGGATCTCATATAGCCTATATTAGCTTCAAATATCACTATATATAATCTGAGGTTAGCCTTGAACCTGCTGCAAACAGTCTCTTTTTGTGCTTGCTAATTTATTCCCCAACAATGAAATTCTGAAGAAGGCAATGTTTTAGATATTTATATAAGAAGAGGAAAGCAGAATAAATTTCTCAAAATAGTAGAATTAGAGAATGCAATAAAAATGGGAAAGTGTAAACCTTAGGCAAAATTTTATCTATCTATCTATCTATCTATCTATCTATCTATCTATCTATCTATCTATCTATCTATTTATTTATTTTCTCTCCTTATCTTTTATTGGAAATGAATTCTTGTCCCCTGACCACAGTTTTCCTCCCTCCATTCCTCCTAGCTTCCTCCCCCTCTTCACCATATCTACTCCTCTTCCATTTTTCTTCAGGAAAGAGCTGGCTTCCAAAATATATCAGCCAAACACATCACAACAAGATATAATAAGACAAAGCACAAACCTTCATTTTGAGTCTGGAAAGGGCAAACCATAGGATAAAAAGGCGGCTCAAGAACAGGCAAAAGAGGAAGACACCCTCACTCCCATTGTTAAGAGTTCCACAAAAATCACCAAGCTTGCTCCTCATGGTTTGCTCATTCTGGGAACTTTCTTATAAAAACCAGGACCACCAACCCAGGATAACACCTCCCACAGTGGGCCTTCTAACATGTATCATTAGTCAAGAAAATGGACCACAGGCTTGGTCACGAGTACTTCTGATGTCTTCCATCTCTTCTAACTCTTGCCCTCTTTCCTCTGACTCTTCAGGGAGCTCACAGAGCTCTGAAGGGAGGGGACAAAAGGAGGACCCCAATTTAGACTCTCTCCTCATAATGTCTGGCTGCACCTGCTCCCATCTACTGCCTGAGAAAGGTTCTCTGATGACGATTGGGCACAGCACCGATCTATGAGTATAGCAGGATATTATTAGGAATTTTTCACTGTTTTGGTTTTTTGTTGTGGTGGTTGTTTTGTTTTTGCTTTTTGCTTTTGTTTTTGTTTTTGTTTTGGTCAATGGTATTTGGTTATACCCTAGGTCTCTGGAATATCCAATCTCTGGTTCTTGCCCATCCGGGCAGTGTTGGATATGTGCTCCTTCTTGTGGTACAGACCTCAAATTAAACCAGTCATTAGTTGGCCACTTGCACAAGCTCTGTGCCTCCACTGTCCAGCAAATCTTGCAGGCAGGATAGAATGTAGGTTCAAGATTTTGTGGCTGGGTTGGTGTCCCAGTCCTACCACTGGGAGCCTTGCTGGGTTAAGGAATATGGTTGGTTCAGATTCCTTATCCTCCATTATTGAGTCATCACTAAGGTCACTCCCATAGGTTTGAGGAAGTTTCCACTGCAGTAGTTGTTTATATCATTCTCCAGATTCCCCCAATTCCAACCATCTTTCCTGTACTCTGTCCCTCCATTCCTCCCCTGGCCCCATCTTAATGTCTCCTTCTACCATCCCCATCCACTTCCAGTTCACCCACACTTTTCCCTTTCCCAGGAAGATTCATGTGTGCCCTCCTTTTAGTCTTTCTGTTGTATCTAGCCTCCCTGGGTCCATGGATTGTAGCATGGTTATCATTTACTTAACAGCTAATATCCACTTATAAGTTGAGTACATATCGTTTTTGTTTTCTGAGTCTATGTTACCTCTCTCAGGATTTTTTTTCTAGTTCCATTTATTTAGGCAAAATTTCCTTAACACTCAACAATACTGACCAGAGGAAAAAAATAATGATAGATTAAGTATCATTAAAATTAAACACTATACCTTAAGAATGAATATGTTAATGCAACATGAAATTCAAATATACTCTGATGAATGAATGCATACATTTGTCTAGGAGACCAAATATGACAAAATCTTTTGGGGAGGATGGGAAGGGTTTATTTCAGCTTACAACTCTCACATTCCATTGCTAAGGGAATTCAGACAGAACTCAAACAGGGCAAGAACCAGGAGACAGAAGTTGATAAGGCTTTCTCTCCATAGCTTGCTCATCCTCAGTACTTTCTTATAGCATCTAGGACAACCAACCCAGGATAACACCTCCCACAGTGAGCTGGGACCTCTCACATCTACCACCAGTCAAGAAAATGTACCACAGGCTTGGCCATGGGCCAATCTGTTGGAGGCATCTTTTTCAATTGAGTTCCTTTTACCAAAATGTCATTAGCCTAGTGACAAAATTTTTATAACCAGAAAATAGTAATACAAAATAAGAAACCCCTCAGAAACAAGAAAGTAAATAATCTCTTTTAAAATTACTGACATATTTATAATAACTTCAAAATAAGATACAAGAAAGATGATTAAACTTGTAATAGTGTAGAGTCAAGTCCAGCTAGTCTGCACAAGGGTTCCTCAGTCTCCACAGAAGAGGATAAACAACAAAAATTGTAGCAAGTGAACACAGTACTTCACTCTTCTATGGGACCTGATATGGCATGCTTAATGCACTTTAATGACACTCATAGAACACAGCTTATGTATGATAGTGACATGCAAGAACACCTTTGATAATAATACTAATAGGGAAATTAAAAGTTAGGAAAGTTAAGAGAGTAAAATTAACAATGTCCACATTGGAAAAAAATTACAAGGCTCCCCTACAAAGATCTTGCTCTAGCTAAAATAGCAAAAACTGTATATTATTTATCTAACAGAATGCAGGTGTAAAGCATACATCAAAAAGGGAATCAATGCAAGAGTGTTCATCCCCTTCCAGCTGCAGGTCTCTAATCTTCAAGGGAAATTTTAGTGAATAGTCATAACACAATAGTCTATTAATGAATAGCTGATTTTTGGTCTGTATACTTACTATTAAAAGGGAGGCAGGCATTCAAGGGTGAATTATCTATTTGTTTTTTCAAGCTTGCTGACCTACAGTCTAGACTTTTCATTTCTGATCTTAACTATGGCTCTGTGTCCAAGGGAAGATCAATTTAACCAAGAATAATTTTTATGATATGTCTACAGAAAGCATGAATAGTTCTCACATATGTCAAGAGTTGGAAGTCAGTAAAACTGTTACAATTACTTAGAGCTGAGATGTCAGAATCCCTCTCCCAACCAGCTCAGGAATTTATTTGAGTTTTAATTATTAGGCCAAATCAACAATTTTATTGATGAGAGGCTATTTTTTACATACAGTAAAAGTGAAAAAGAGGCAAAGCAGTTGGTGGGCTTCAGATTCCTTGCAAAGGAGAAAAACTAGGATCTTTGTCAAGCTGATTATGTCTCTAGCCTGGGTAGCATCAGCCCTCAACATATAAGCATGCTGAAAATCATTTCATACAAAAATGCTGCAATCAAATAATGCTGCACAGTCCTTAAAGGCTTAAATATTAAAAGTGTGACAATACTAAGAGTTCACAAAGATTTGGAACAACTAAACTTTCATGACGTATTGGTAGAAATATTAAAAAATAATGGGTGCTTTCAAAAAGTGTGAGGCTGAATGAAGCAGAAGACTGGGGAGAGGTTGAGATATGCCTAAACCCCAGATATCTTACTCTAAGATCAGTAGGAGTCAGACTTCTCCCCTCCTCACCCTAGCCTCTACACTCTGGTGCCTCCCCGTTTGTTTGTTTGTTTGTTTGTTTTGGGGGGATCATCTCCTGACATCCATCAGACCTCCTGCTTCTCTGAGACCATTAGGCATCCTGCTTCTCCTGGTAACCCACTCCCTGATATCTGGGACTTTCTCATAGACAGCCATGCAAATAAGACACTCTCTACAACCCTGTGCTAGCTATGGGATTTGCCAGCCATTTGTTAAAGTTTATCATGTACTTATCAAATAATCAAGTAATTTAATTTCTACATATGTATCCAACACTAATAAAAATATATGGTTACACTATGATTGCTACAGTAAAATTATAAAGCTTTGTTCACATGTCACAAGCTGGATATAAGTCTTAAATCTATAATAAAGCATAAACAAATTACATTTTAGAAAATATATTGAGGCTAACTATCCAAGCCCAGACCAAAATAAAAAAAAGTGACTTTACTATTTCATCTCTTAAACTTAAACTTTCAACTCTTAAACTCTTCTCAGAGAATATGTATGACTCTATCTTAACTCATGAATTTGTGAAAGTCATCAGGTAAAAGTAATGAACTGTCTAGAAGAATATCTTCAAACTGGTGTGGGTGGATGCTGGCTTGAGAATTTAACACAAGGAGTGCAGAGAATATTTCAGAAATGTTTTACTTTCTCTGTGAGAAGATGATTAAACTGGAGAATACTCTCATCAGAATTCCATTAAGAATGTATTTGAAGTGATTCCATTTGTTTTGTATATAGGTTAAGTTGGTGCTTCAGAATTAAGTAAGGAACTCATATTTGTAAAAAACAAAGAATGAAAAAACTAAAATAATAATTTTAAAAGCTCAATACACATATTGACATTGTATTTAAAAAAAACCACACACACAAAGAAAATCAGTGTGCTGTCATCCAGACAGAGTTGAATATCTTTTGGAAGAGGAGCCACAATATTCAGAAAAGATATGGTAATGAATTATAAATGGAAAATAATCTTTCTCCTTGTCAAAATATTTCATTGTAATTGTTTCATTTAGAATTACAATTGGTATTTAATTAAAACTGGTTTTATGTTTATTTTAAAAACTCATTTAGACCAACTTTTTAGCAAATTAAATAAATCAGTCTTAAGTATAAATTTGAATCAATTAAATGAAAATGTTTTGTAGTTAAAGCAAGACTTTTAATTTGGTAAGTTTAATTTTGAAGTGATTTTAGATATTTCATGTTGTTTAAAATTCCGATGGAGTACTTCTAGTCCTGCCAGTCACCTGTGGGCTCCAGCAGGGCTCCTGGGAAGAAAGCTGTACAACAGGAGGTTGGGTCTACTGTGGACCCACCGGGTCGTAGATCAGAGATCTGTGAACCAACTAGAATGTACAGGATTCTCTGGAGAGTGTTATCAGTGGAACATATCTATTTATTGACTCAAGGGTGGTTACATTTATAGGAAAAAAGGCAGGGAAGGGTCATTGCTACCCAGGGATGGAGTCATTGTTTAAGGCAGAGATACTGGAGTAGCCCCATTTGCATGCAGAACTCATTGTCTAAGGGTCAAAGTCCTGCAAAAGCACCTTCTACATGAGGTGTGGTCCCACAGGGAAAAAAGGAAAACACCTTAACAGAAAATGGGCTCAGCCCTAGGCTTCCAGCTACAGTTCAGATAAGCACCAACCAAGCCACATTCCTTTGCTAATGACCTTCTTCTGTGAAGCAGGCAGTATTTAGAATTTAGCTGGGTTTTTCCAGGGCTAAGAAAGTGGGGAGCAACGGAACTCCTGACACTCTCAGTGTTAGAATTCTAAGGTTCAAAGTATGCTTCGATCCCCTCTTAGCTCTAGGACAGCCCCACAATTTAAGACAAGCTTTAAAACAATCTCTTTCAATTTATTTTATAACATCTTACATAACAATATTGATTTGTCAGAACCAACAAAACAACACTAATTTTAGATTATTAACTAAATCAAACAATTTTTATTGATATATTGGATTTCTAACCATTTTCTATTCATCTCTTCTGTTGGACAATTAAATGTAGGCTATCAGGATACATTGATACTGTTATCTTCACCCCCTTTAATCTATAAAGCTTCATTCTATGTATGTTTTACTGCCTAGACTTGTTTCTGTTTGGTTTGGTTTTTTCACACAGTCTTACTCTGTAGCCCAGGTTGGCCTGAAATGTACTAGATAGTCTAGATTGGCCTTGAACTTTTGGGTACACTCATGCATCAGTCACCAAGTGCTGGGATTATGGACATAAATTACCACACCCATCTTGTATTTAAAATATCCACTTATCCTTGGTTTTGTCTGTTTCCCCCTGACTAGACTGAGATATGACTGGTGTCCTCTTTCCATCATGTCATGGGCTGTGTAATAAAATATGACTCAATACTGCTATGTGAACTTTGATTGCTTGGAGAGTTGATCCTCTGTAGAGATAGTGGTTTTCCTCCTCTGCTCTCTTGTAGAATGACTGGCAACAACTCTTTGTATTCAAGGCCAGGGAATTAAGATCCACTCCTGAAAAAAATAGGAATCCCTAAGAAATTCTAAACCTAGGTATTTATAGTATCAAGGAGAGTCACATTGAAGCTACAAATATCCTCTTTTGCTCTCAAGTGTCTCCCACCAACAACATGCTGATCATAGAATTATCACTAAACTAATTCCCAACTGATTTACTTGTTTATATTTGAGGGGGGTTATTGTTCCCCCCTTTATAGTTGCTTGTTTATATCAGTTAAGATTCACATACATTTATATCTCTCTTGGTTATTCTCCAGTCAGAGAGTTTTGGATTGTTTCTTGTTGGTACATTTGAATAACTCTGCTGGATTTCTACTTAGACACTGAAAATGTTTCCAGACTATCTCTGATGTATTTTTGAAGTACTTGGTGCTGTTTTAGTGTCCTTTCTTACTTTATGAGATTACAAGATGTTCTAGCTTTATTTCATTTTCCTTGCCCAACCATCCAAATCAGACATTTCCCCAGTGGCCTTGATGTCCTTCTGGGAAGCATGATATTTAGAAACTCCGAGTTTGGTAAGTTCATTATTTCTAGAGCATCATTGCTTCTAGTCCCTCACTGAGATAGTGTATATCTATTTCTTTACTTGTGCACCCAGGTAAGGCAGTTTCTATTTGTAAATGTATTAAAGTAAATATTTCTGGCCCTAATCCAACATGACAGAGTTCCCTACAGTCTTTCCTTGATGGCTTGTAACTTATTTCTCTAATAATAGAAACCTAGTTCTCTTTATTTACAGTGTATGCAATTATTTTCTAAACTATAGCATGCATGCAATCTGAACCTTGCTAAACAAAACACTGTGGGAAACATATTTACCAAAAAAGCATAGTATACAGACATAGTTCTTTTTTACTTAGTCATATATACTACATTGATATATCCTTTTCCAGTCATTTACTCAGATCTTTTCTTCCTCATTTCTTCAATGAAATTTTCTAGTTTTTGTGGTTTTGTGCTACAAATAAGTTGTTTCTTTATAGAATACACTAAATCCTAGATTTTATCTATGTTCTTGTTGTTACACTTTGAAGTGAATGTTCATTGAAAGAGTGTCTTTGTGATGAACATTTCCCTAGTTTTGATACCATCACAATCTCATATTAATATCCTCACTCCTTAATATCCTCTTTTGAAGTTAAAATCTCATCCTGACACATCCCTGGCAAATTCTTGTCTGGTAACACAGTGATAGTCTTGAATTTTCCCACAATGTCATAGAAGTAGGACTAAACATTTCTACTATGGATTCCTTGCATCAGGTTTGGTTCACTTAGTAAAATGCATTAAAGTTTCATCAATAGTTTAGACAAATCAATAATGCATTATTATTTATTGGGTATTTGTGACTTAAAAACAGCAAGCAGGTTGTGTAGGGGTGGGATAGTACAAGCAGGGAGAGAGGCTGTTGGAGATGATGAGGGAAGAGAACAATACAAATTGTTTTTTCAAAATACCATAGTGAAACTTAATACAATGTATACTATTTTATTATAAATTATCAATTGAATTCATATTTCCCAGTGTTTATTAATTTACATGCTGATGAACATAGGTACAAATTTTCATGCATATGAATGAAACTGACATCCGTTTTCTGTAAACACAAGCTTGTATGTAATTCACATAGGCAGATATCTGGGATGCCAAGTCTTAGATTGAGAGTTCCTACTTGTTTACAAGAAATTGAAAAATCTTGTTCAATAAAAGCTGAAACATCTGGAATTCTTATCAACTGGCAAATAGGAAACTTTCTGGTACTATAATGCTTTTCATAAACTGGGTTTACGTGTCTGTAATTGTTACCTTGCTTTAGCCACTCTAGCAGATATACAGTGGAATATCTTTGTGGATGTAATATCAAATGCTATTGAACAACATTTCATATATGTCCTTATTGCCTTTGTCTTTTCTTCACAGAAATATCTGTTCAGAACTTGGTACAACATTAAAATTTCAGTCTGATTTTGTCTTTAATACTGAGATTTAAACTTTCAATATATTTTGGATCAAACCCATTCTCAGATTTAAGTCTTAAAAGTGTTGAAAATACTTTCTCTCCTTAACAGTGTCTGCCAAAGATCAAAAGTTGACAACTGCTAGTGTTATAGCTAAAAACAGGCTTTGTAAAATGGAAAGTCACACAAATACTTTACCTTAGGTACATTGCATTTTTATGCTTTTTACATGTCAGCTTACAGTACAATTTGAGTTAGTGTGTCTAAAGTATGAGATATAACACAGTCAAGGATATGGCTATGACCATGTATGAATATATGGATATGAATGACCAAATGTTTCACTATCATTGGTTCAAATATTATTTGTTTCTCCATGGAAATGACTTAAAATCTATGTCACCAAGGACTTTCATGGTTTTGATACGTATTAAGCATATTGATTAAAAATGTATGGCTTATTTGATAACCACTTATTCTAGTAATTACTAAGAGAGATATGTTCGAAGACACAGAACAGTCTTGAATTTCTCTATTTCTTCTGTAATGCGTGTTGTGGTTTGAATGTGGGGTGCTCTCTGTAGGCTTGGTCTCTAGGTATTTGAGAAAGCTTTGAAACATTTAGGAGGTGGAACATGTTTCAAAGTTTTCTCAAATACTAAGGAGGTGGCACCTTGCTGGAGGAAATGAAGCAGGTCACTGTGAGATGGGCATTGGATTTATAGCACATCACCCTCCTGATCACTCTCTGTTTCTTAGCCATAGATGCAATGTGACCAGCCAGCCTCCTACCCTTGCTGCCATAGTCTCTGACTGCGATAATAATGTCTTCCCTGTCATGGTAGAGCATGTATTTTGACACGAGTCAAAATACACTCTCCTTTCCCCTTGAAATTGCTTCTTGTCAATACTAGACGACAGCAATGAGAAAAGTAATGATACAACATCAGTTTTGCTTCTGTGGCCGAGTACACACATATCTGATAATGATTTTAAAAATTCCTTTGTATGTCATGTTCTGCTTACCTCCAAAAGTCCTTTGTTCTGATGTGTTGTTTCCATGAAATTTGTGCAGCTACTACAGGTTAGTTTTCTAACCACTAAATTGATAATAACTGATTTATAAGGACACAACAATTCTATCAGTTAATGTGGTGACATGAGATGTTTCAATATATGTATGTACTTTATAAAGTTCAAATCAGGTTCAACATAATTGTCAAACACTGATAATTTCTCTTTTTCATGGTGAGAACATTCAGAATTCTTACTTAGAGCCTTCTGGAACTTAGCAACTATTGATCATGCCTTCCCTATTTCTTTTCCTGCCTGCCTATTGCTTTACCTTAGTAATCACCCACAGAAAATTTGAAGGATTGCATGAACACAAAACGAAACAAAAACGCTAGATCAAATATCAAAGTGCTGGTGGATACAGGAAGTATTTTTCCCATGGTGTTTCTGCAGTTGAAGGTAGGTTAATGTTTATGTGAGAGTAGCACTGGAACCCATTAATGAAAAACTATTTTATTCCTGTCAGAATTCATACTAGGGAATCTCTGGCTTGACAGCAGACCTTTCCAGGCTGGCAGATCATTCCTGTGGCCAGGCACTCACTCGCTTTGGGAAAGCAGTCTCACTTTAAGCCATGCTGAGGGCATAGAAAGAATGCCTAGCTCTCCTGCCCTGTAGAGCTCACAGAGCTCGCATCCAGCAGCTTTGCAAGCCTGGCAGTTGTTCTGAATTACTCTAATGCACATGAGTGAATTACTCAGCAAATCATGACTTTTCTGAGTCTTCTTTCTATCTCATTTTGAAGCATGCTTTCCTTAACACTTGGGGCTTCTGCACCCTTTCTCTAAAGTACTGCTCCCACCAAATGGCTGTCTACTGCCATATGGCTGACCTCCTTGCGTGCTTCATTCTAGCAACATGGCTTTTTATCCTTCTCTTCTCTAGGTTCATCTTCAGGGTAGCTTCTCAGGTTTACAGCTTGCATGCCCTGGTAGGTTTTCTTTCAAGCTGTAGTTAAATCGTCCTCCAGCTTCCCTTTGGGTCCATTCCTACATTATTAATGTGACAAAGAACATGGAGGGGAGACCCTTAATTTCCCTGGTAACATGGTAACTCTGTCAGGGCTCCCCAACACTTTTAATAATAGTGATATTTTAGAGAAACTATAAATCTAGACCCATAGAACTCCACCCTGTAGCAATGTCACTTTCAAAGTTTCCTGAAATACAAACTTAAGTTTTACTTAAGTTTTACTAGTTCACCAAACAAGCTGACAGTTGTAGTGTAAATTTTGTCTAAAGAGCTTGATAAATCAGTAATATCACATTCAGACTTCTGTCCTTTGATAGTTGATAGTTGATACCAGTTCTTTGATAGTTGGCCAACCTGTGCCCCATACGCTCAGGGTGAATCCCTTCCATTGGTGCCCTTGGCCCCAAATCCACAGTACAGGTTCCAATGTCCCTGCTTTGTCAGTCAAATTCTCAAGTCCATGTTGCTTTTTTTTTTCTTTCCTTCTCCATTTACCCTCCCTGTACCTTCCTTTTCCCCTCCTTAATTCTACAGTTCATTGCCCAGCATCCTCATCTGCTTCCAAATGAATCAAGGCAGCAGCCTCATGACTATAAGGGGAACTAAAGCAAAAGTAAAAATTAATTCATGTGTCTGAATTTTTGATAAGACCAGCATAAGAACATGAACTCAATGTGACAGGCCATTAGGGGATTTTTACAGGCTTCTGAGAAAGATTAGTGCATGGAAAATAGTGTTTTAGAAGGATTAATCTGTTATCTGATTAATCTGTTATGTATTAGGAGAGGTGAAACTGTGTTCAGTGAGATCTGCTAGGCAGCTGCTGTAAACCTCTAGGAAGGAGATGAGAGCAGTAACAAAACTGATGAGAGAAAGAACCCATCTAGGCAGTGACACTGAAAGAATGAAAATAGTACTTTAAGAAATAGGGTTTGGAATAGGGGGGCATAAAATTACACAAATGGCATGCTTTTCACAAGTATTTCAAAGTATTTAATCTTTCCTTTGGGTGGCAGAAGAATCCTAAACTGATGTCAGCTTTCCTTATATTATTGTTAATGCAATACAGTAACAATAATCAGTTTGCTAAATAAAAATAAAGTTTTACGGTGTCCCTTTTAGTAATTTAAGACCTCTCTAAGCTTAGTGATTTTTAAGTAATTTAATGGTATCTTTGAAGACTAATTGTTTTGGCACCAGATGTATACAGTGAGGACATGATCGATCCCAGGTAAGGTTGAAGGGAAGGTTTTAATTGTATATATGAGAGAGAGTAAAGACAGAGAATCTGGAAGAATCCAGAGCAGAGAGAGAAAGTAGCAGACTGAACACGCACAGCAGAATGGACCAGTCCAGGAGAGGAGGGGTGGGAAAGAGAGAGAAGGGGTGGGGGTGGGAGGAGAGCCAACAGAGAAGAGCAAGAAAGAAGGGACCAACAGATAGGAAAAAGAAGCACATGGACAAATTGTCAGGGTTACATAGAAGTGAAAAGCTGGGGTGAGGGAAGCCCATGAGCTGGAGAGGTTCAAGGCAGGGGTGAGGTGAGAAGAGCTGAGAGGTACACAGGCTCTGAGTGAGCCTAGAAGCCAGCATGTGCTTGGTGTGTTAATAGGCACACAGATTTCCATTTGTCCCAAGTTTCTTTTGGATCCGAAACATTTATTATTCTTCTTTGCTCTATTCCTGAGAATTGTAAGGACCAATATGAATTTGTGAGTCTGAAGGAAAATGTGTAGCTTGAGGAAATTAAATATAAAGAGTAGTGTCATGGACATGACAAAACTAATCTGAATTACACATAATATATAAACAAAAGATTATTAATAAACTTTGATGGTAATTATATATAAATACAATTATGTTAATTATCTATCAATTATGCAAATATATTAATTGTTTCTACCCACACCAAACTAAATAGAATTAAAAATTTAATGATAGGCATTATTGTAATGGACCTGGCAGATATATCTATATCTATATCTATATCTATATCTATATCTATATCTATATCTATATCATCTATATCTATATCTATATCTATATATAGATATATATATATAGCATTTTAGCTATCAGACCTGAAGAAATTGGAATTTCCCCAGGAAACTCATGTGTGGGGGGAAGAAATCCTAGGACAGTAGAGCCTGAATCTTCTCCTCCCTCTCCTCTCCAAGAAAGTGATTTAAATTTAGTCATTGACACATATCAGTGTAAAAAGGATCACACCTAGACCAGCACTGTCTAGATGTGCATAATCCTAGCCATCTATTTAAATTTTGATCTCACTTTAGGACCCCTAAAGATAGACTTGATGGGTCACTGGATTTCTTTGTCTGTCTTCCAATGTGGCCACATTAAATAAATATTTTTCTATTTTTGTCTATTAACTGGTCAGTTTTAATTGAAATCTTGAGGATGAATGGACAAAACTGGGTTCTTGGGTAAAATCTGTGACCCCCTAAGTTTGGTAACATTATTCAAATAAAGTACTTGGGTGTTATAATTTAAAAATAATTTCTCAATAAGAATAGGCTCTAAACATGTCCAATCTACTACTTTTCCCATCTCACTAATAATGCCAACATACTATGAATCCATCAAAGTATTAACAATTACACTAGAGCTCTCAGCATCCCAGTTGTCAAGTAAGTCCCCAGAAGGTGAGTTTATAGGGGAAATTCATATTAAAGCAACAAGGCAAAGCAATGCATTCTGTTGAATGTTTCTGTATATATAATGTATTTATTTGTTCCTGAGTGTGTGCATATATGTATTTGACTAAATGTAAAAGCCAGAGATCTCCTTCAATCATTCTGGACCTTATATTTTGATGGAGAATTCCTAATCTGAATCATTTTTTTCTAGAACAAACCTTAGTGCTGTGGTTACAGAAATATGTTGCCATGCCAGGCCTTTTTGTGAGTCCCAGGGGCTGAACAAAGGTCCTCATGGCAAGCTTTTACTAACTGAATCAACTCCACTACCACTGATTATTTTTAACCCTGCTAGCTCTGCTCATTTTTCCCTTTGACCTTTACTTGGATTCATTCTCTAATTCTAGAAATTGAACCTACTTACTGATCTCAAAATAAGTGAGATTTTTTCCTATGTCAATGACCATCTTGTAACATGTCTCTGACCATATTTGTTTGTATTTGATATTGTCAAGCATTTACTCTTACTTTTCAAAATCTGTTCATATTTATACTATTTCTCAAAATGATTTTGTATAATTAATGACTGTAAATAATTATAAACACTGTCCTTATGTTTCCATCTGCTGTGAAATTTTGAATTTTGGTTTCTTTGGCCAATAATCAAGCAAAGGCTAGTATGAGTCTTTTTCTTATTCCCATCTATCTTTTTTGCCTTAGGATACACAAGTAGCCAGTAAACTTTAAATGTCACCAGCCTCAAGGTCAGGCTTCAAAATGAAACATAAAACCTTTGAGATTGTCATGTTTCTAATTTACCTAGCCATTTCCATCTTCACCCAAAAGTCATCTTAAAGGCAGAAAAATTATTATTTAAAATATGGTCTTCTTTGTCAATGATATGCTTTTCATATTCATGGTTACTTCTTTCCTTTATCAAATAAATCCTTCCCATTTATTTCATAATAATTATATATCTAAGAGTTATATCAGGATTTTTCTGTACTAAATGATGGTTATTATAGCTTTCCATACTCAAAATTTGGAAGGAATTATTTGTTTCTTCAGTATTATTTGCTATACTGTATTAATTTTATTCAAATGTATCCATTCTAATCTTTAGAGTGTAATATTATCGTTAAATATGTCTGAGATTAGATAAGCATGTGATCAACTGTAAAATGAAGTGACTGTCAGCAAAAGCTCCAAAAATGCTATATGTTTGGTATATTTTTACTTTTTAATTTTGACAGTACTATACACTTTCTGTAGATATTACAAAATCAGGAAGCCTTACTGGCATAGTTTCACCTTCCCTTACCACATCATTGTAAACAGGAGGGCAGAAACAGTTGAGAATCGGCCAGATGCACCGCTCTAACTTTTATAGATTATACCTAAGAAAACAGACAAAAATTGTGAATTTATCATCAATATAAATGATATTAACCAGATGTTTATTCCTCTAGTAGTTGCCTGGTACAGAGGTGCAGAGCATATATGTACTCCCTGAAATTGATACACAAGAGCAATAGTATGTGAGGGAGCATTCCATTCAATTTGAGAAGCCTCATCAGTGGTCGACCCCAGCATATATTTTCACCCAAGCCCCAATATTCATTAGAAGATAGAGAAAGTCTTTTTCCAAATAATAGTTTATGGATGATACATAATTAATTTCAAAAGCAACTTGGAAGGAAAGTGTTCACATCAGCTTATAGGTTATAATAGGTCATCACAAGTGAAACCAACTCAGGAGCTCAAGCCGAAACTGGAGGCAGAAACTAAAGCAGAAATCAGAAAGGAACAATGCTTACTGCTTGGCTCTCATTCTTAATTACCTCTGTTACACAGCCTACATGTACTTATGAAGGATACTACCCACATTGGGCTGTAACCTCCTACTTAAATTAGCGATCAAGAAAACACCACACAAATATACTCACAAGCTAATCTCATGGAGATAATTCTTCACTTGAGGCTCTCTTTTCCCAGGTGTGATATGCTAACAACCAAGATTAGTCATTGCAATTTCTTAGCAAGAATCACTTAAGAGAAATGCATTTATAAAAAGTATTATCCAAAATAATTATAGCATAATTTTCTTTAAATTGAATATAACTATATTCAATTAAACAGAACATAAAATGAGAATTCTTTAATGTTAGCACTGGGGAGGCAGAAGCAGTCTGATCTCTGTGAAGTTAACCTGGTCTACATAGTGAGTTCCAGGAAAACCAGAGCTATATAAAACAAACAAACAAAAAATAAAGTTCAAAAGTAAACAACATAAAATTTGGAAGCATGTTTTTAGAGATTATACAATTTTTATTTCAGATACAGTTTCCATGTTCATCATTAATTGTTTTCAAATAAATTTTAATCCTATTACTTTTTCAAAACCATTACGTATGTTTAATTTTGATGATGAATCATTTACCTTATAATATTGTTTGTCAGAACACCTTGAGTAAATTTTGTTAAAAGGAGTTACAGTATGATTAATTTATAATCCTTAAAAGCAATACTATATTTTATGTATAGCAATGACTGCATTTTCTATAACATGATCAATAATGTCACCTATAATTTCTATAAGAATATTACCATTCTGCCAACTGCCTTTCTACATAATCCTAAAATATCTAGACACAACAACTAGAAACCTGGACACATCTGCCTACTATCTTAGTTTGATAACCAGTAGCAAGTTGTTCTACTTAGTCCTTATCTCTGGTCAGCACATATTCTTTTTTCTTAAATTTGTTTTTTTAAAAATTAGATGTTGATACATCACTCTTAAACATTTCAGCAACTGCATATTAAAAATAAAGATAATATTTTCCTAACATGTATCAATGTAATTAAAATCTTAATAATGCAGAGCCCATAGGCAAATCTCTACACTTGACCAATTATCATTTGTAGAGGGATAGGAGTGTGTGAAAGCTAGGAAGGATCTATATTCCAGGGATCTATATGAAGGAGTCACATTCAGAGGTCTGTGTGATCCAGATGAAATGTAGAAAGAATGTTAAGAATGTTGGTATACACCTTTAATCCCAGTAAAGCAGTGGTAGAAAACACCTTTATTCCAATATTCAGAAGGCAGTGGTGGTCCACACTTTTAATCCCTAAGAGAGAAACATAATGTAGAAGCAGACACAGGAGGCAGAACTTAAGAGTCAGTGTAAGATTGGAAGTGATGTCTGAGATGAGTCAGAGTTAAGGACAGGCAAAGTGACTAATCAGAGGAAGATTTAGCAGTGAGTCAGAGTGAGGACATGCCCAATTCTCACTATATAGAAAGACAGGCTTGCAGTGCAGAAGAGTCAGTTACAGAAGACTCAGTTACAGCAGTCATTTATATCAGGCAAGTATGAGGTGAGCAGTCAGTTACAGCAAGGGGACAAGGGATAAGACACAGAGACAGTAAAGC
Organism: Cricetomys ansorgei; assembly: GCA_026225945.1. Taxonomy (NCBI): domain Eukaryota; kingdom Metazoa; phylum Chordata; class Mammalia; order Rodentia; family Nesomyidae; genus Cricetomys; species Cricetomys ansorgei. Next base: position 9,688,510 of record JAMJFZ010000242.1, read on the forward strand.
AGTCTGACTAAAGAGCAGATAATCTGATTGAGGCAGTGTGGAGCAATGAGAGCTCAGGGAGAGACACAGAGGCACAGAGATAGCTCAGCAGAAGTCGGTATCAAACTGGAAGAATGAGTCAGTTTGATGATGAGCAGAGCAATTCAGGCTGAGGCAGTCAGAAAGTCACCCAGAGTCTGCCAAAGTCAGAAGAATTTGGTCATAAACAGTAGACGGCTCAGAAGATCAGTTGAAACCAGTCAACTCTTGAGAAAATCTTGAGTCAGAACAGTGAATAACTTGAACCAGGATAGTCAGAATTCAGAAGGAGCTAGTTAGAGTGGCTCAGTTAGTAGTAGGTCTCAGAGTTTGATTAGATTTTATGGAGGCTTAAATTTTCTAGGTTGTAGGAAGGCTGAAGCCTTCCAGATCTAGACTGAAAGACGAGATTCTACAGAAGCTGAAATGTTCCAGAGTTCCAATACTAAGAACTGGTGATTGACCTCAAAGGAATAAACCAGCATTTGCCCTGAATCAATGTCTGCATATGGTAAATCCAAGGCTACAATCATCTACTGTCCTATCATATGAATCCAAACTAGACTGACATATTAAGTTAGATTCTGGTGTTTTTATAAGTTGCCAGAAATTCCCAAACCAAACCAAAACAGAAAATCCAAAAGCATGCCTCCATCAATGTTTTATTTATGAGATAAGCCAAACTAAAATTGTGTGAAAATTTATCTTTTCTTAATTCCCATAAGAAGTTCTGGATCCACTGGAGAGTTCTGTGTAAAAGTGAATCTTCACTGACATCTCACACCATTCACAAAAATCAATTCAAAATGGATTATAGCTATAAATAGAATAATAGGCAGGAATGGTCTGGAATAAAATACATGAAAAGTTACCCACAGAAAAAAGAATTATATCACGACTCCTAAAACTATAACACTACCTTAAATGTGAGCATTAATAAACAGTTGTCACATTATTGTGAAGGACATTTATTGAAATGATCCAAGAAGATGGTAAAGAAATTCACAGAATCAATAATAAATATTTTCAAAAAAATATGTAGATATAGTGGTTTTTTTTTTAACAATTTCATGTTTACTAGCATCTCTTTACCATCTGCTATGAACATTGATGGTTGACACTACACAGATCAGGTTCATATTCTGGCTACTGCTCTCAGCTGAAGACAGCAGCAAGGTCATGTCACTTCCTAGAGGTAGCATATATCCAGAGACTTTATAAAGTGGTATGATGTACTTATTAATCAATATATAGAAAGCCATTCAAGAATAAGAGGGCCTAACGAATCTGCACGGCCTTTTCTGTGACTGTACCATAGTCAACCCACTGCCATTTCTGTCCAACATCATTCATTTCAAGGGTATGGATCCTGGAATGACTTCACCCCAGAATCCATTTTCCAGTGCATTAGACTTTGGGCAACAAAAACAGTAGGGATGTCTGAAAAACATATAGGAAATCATACTATTATCATATAAGTCTGTGTACAAACACACATGTATAATTTACATGAATGCTTCTTTTGAGTTGTTGATCAAAGCCATCTAAGAAGCTCCCAAAATGTGCAGCCTATTGCTGTTGCTCTTGGTTACTCCCAGAGACAGAAGGTAAATCCCTATTGCTGAAGAAACCATACCCTTCAGACATAGAGCCCAGAGGCCTCTGAAGCAGAACTGACCTGAATGACCTTCTTCTTGAGGACTACAACATAACCCCTACCTAAGGCTCAGGGAACACTGAAAAAAGGAGGGAGGAATGAGTGTAAGACCACAGGATCTGGGAGTTTGCTGCAAACAAAGACAACAGCAGACAGGCCAAAAGAAGCACAGGGAGAGGGCCCAGAGCCAAACATTGTGCAGAGATTGGGGAACTCCACAGAAGAGGGAGAGGGAGGATGATAAAACCAGAAGGGCTGAGGACACCAGGAAAGCAAGCCACACATTGTGAACTGACTAGCACGCTTAGGGACCCACAGAGACTGAATCCATAGATACAGAGCCTGTAGATCCCCAAAATACATCTCATTGCTGTCTAGATTGATGTCCTTGAAAAACTCCTATAGGTTGGAGTGGGGCTGTTTCTGGCCATTTTACCAGCCCTTAAGACCCCTTTTCTCCTGACTGGCCAGGGCCTTTGTTCTATCCTGCTATGCCAGGACCTGATTGTGTTGTAACCCTGGGGTAATGGTTCTTTTTTGGTAAGAAGGGCGGTGGTCTTTGTGGGTGGTAGTGCAGGATAGATTTGGAGGAAACAGGGGTGGGAGCTGAGGAGTGGAGGAAGGGGAGTAGGGGGGTGGGATGCATTCTATAAATTATATAAGAGAAGAAAAAATTTAAAAATAAAATGAAATAACAATATTAAAGTAAAAATAAAATCCAAAGCTTCAACTCTACACAATTTCAGCCAATTAAGGAATGCTGAGAGTGGGAGAAATGGTCTTCTCCAGGGAAGAGAACACCAATCAATTGTCTGGTGCCAAATGGTCAGCCTTGAAAACATACCTAAAATAACATTATACAGAGTGATTAGGTTACATTTAGGAATATATGTAGGAATATACATATTTATATGTACATATATATATAATATACTATTTTACAAATAATTATATGCATGATTATATTATAAATACATAAAATATAATATATATAATATTTATATATATTATGTAATATATTATATTTAATATATAATTATGCTTCATAAATTTATTACATAATATGGTATATTCATATATATATATATATATATATATATTCCTAAACATATCCTATTCATTCTGTGTAATGTACTTTATATTATAAAACAAGTCATATAATATATAAATATAAGGTACATTATTATATAAATTATATAATATATAACTAGTAGTTATATATTATATTATCTATATAATATGTATGTGTATATAATTATATGTTATATATATATATGTATGTAATAATAACTAATTTTTATTAGGATTTTTCTTCTCTCATATATTGCATTTCAATAAACTTCTGGTCCTCCTTTCATTCTTCCCAGCAACCTGTCATCTTCCATATCACCCAGATTTACCCCTCTATCTTCCTACTCTCACCCTACCTCTCCCCAAGAAAGAGGATATCTTTCCAGAGTTACTGCTCAAACACGGCACAACAAGATGGAACAGGGTCAGGCACGATTCCCTACTTAAGTTGGACTAGGCAACCCAGTACCGGGACAAGGTACTCAAAGCCAGGCAAGAAGTCCAGGAACACACACCCTATTCTAGTCTGTGTGAGTTCTATAAGAGCACTAGACCAGGCAAACTCAAGACATATTTGATGGACCCGTCAAGTTCCATGTCTGCTGCTCCAGGCAGACTCTGTGAGCCCCTTAAAGTACTGGTCAGTTGACTCCATGTGGTTTGTTCTCCTGGGGTCCTAGATACCTCTGGTCTCAGAAGTCCTTCCTCCACTTCATCTGTGGAATTCTCTTGAGCTCTGCATTTTGTTTGGCCCTGGGCCTCTGCATCTGCTCCTATTAGCTGTGGTAGGGATCCTCTCGGTTGAGTATTGAGCTATGCATTTATCTTTGAAGAGAGCAAAATAACATTAGAAGTCCTCTCCTGACTTGTTCAAACTAGTTCCTGGCCTGCCCTGGAGGCTCAGTCATGGTTTCCTTCCTTTAGCATGGTGTTCTGCCCTTCCATTGTCCCAGTGGATCCTGCAGGAATGATAGCTCACAGGTCGAACTTTTTATGGCTGAGATTGTGTCCCAATCCCACCACTGGAAGTTTTGCCTCCTTACAGAAGTTGGCCTATTTAGGTTTTCTGATCCCGATTACAAGAGGTCTCTCCTTCATTTATTCCAATATATGCTCTTCCTCCATCCCTCTACCTCCTCCTGGTCCCTTCTCTTCCTATTCCCATCCTTCCCTGTCCCTTCTACATCTTTTGTTCTATTTCTCCTTTACCAGAGAGATTCCCGTGTCCCCAGTGCGGCTCTCCTTGTTGAATAGTCTCTCTGGGTTTGTGGATTGCAATACCTTTGTCCTTTGCTTAACAGCTAATATCCACATATAAATGAGGACATATCATATTTATCTTTCTGGGACTGAGTTACCTCACTCAGGATGGTTTTTTCTAGTTTCTTCCATTTGCCTGAAAAAATTATGTGGTCATTTTTTTAATAGCTGAGTAGTACTGCATTGTGTAAATGTGTCACCATTTCTTTATCCATTCTTCAGTTGAGGGGCATCTAGGTTGTTTACAATTTTTGGGTATTATGAACAAAGCTGCTATAAACATAGTTGAGAAAGCATCCTTGTGGTAGGATGGAGCATCCTTTGGGTATATGTCCAGGAGTGGCATAACTGGGTCAATTAGAAGTCAATCAGCAAACATTTTTCATTGAGTAACCTCACATCTTCAGAGGAAAGAAGCACCCCTGCTTCCAGAAGTAATATAATTAATCTATAGTTTGGGAGCAAAGACTATGGCAATGTTGTTTGTTGTGCAGCAAGCTCCTTTAGAAAACAAGCAACTCTGTTGCTTTCTCCGTTTTAGTAAGGAAAGTGCTGTTTATAGTTGTAATGGGATTTCAGGAAAGAGTAGGCACAAGAAGAGCTAAACGATATCACCTCCTGTGTTGAGACTGGAGAGGGGGACTTGTCTATATATCTAAAAGATCTGAGAGAGCCCATTGGAAGGAGAGCTAAGTGGTTAGAACACAAGTAGCATTCTGACTATAATAGCTACATGGCTTAGAGAAGGAGCAGCAATGCAAAACTGCCTCGGGCCCAAGGTACTCAAGCATAATGTCTGCTTTAGTGATTGTCTATCCTCCACAATACGCAAGCAGGGAGACAGCTGCTGATAGATGAGGAAAGAATGACTCTAAACATTTAAGCTAAAAAGGCATGTATACAATCAGTTACATACTAAAGAAGACACATTGCATAGGAATTCAATAAATACCCTAAATTAAAAGAAAATATGAATACCGAACTGCTACAATATGCTATTTAAATGTTCAACTTCTAATAAAATTTATAAAGAAAATAGTGTTACCCATGAAAACCACCTCATGTAGCAATGAAATTGAATTCAAGTTCTCCAAATCCTGCTTATTTATTATGTGGTAGAGAGCAGAGGTTGCAAAGTAATAAAGTAAATGTTAGCAGGCTACATCCCTTATGGCTGAAATGGAAACAGTTGCTTTCCTCTTTGGGGTAACACTGAAGGAAGAAGGCCACTAGAGTTCAGAAAAATATGACAAGTGATGATGATACAAGTGATATTTGAAACAACTGAATGTGAACCCCCTTGGATGTTAAAATACTCCGGAATGCCATATAAACAAAGGAAATCTGAATGCACCTGGAAACTCATTGTCATGGCTTCACTGAAGCTTAAAAGCTGGGATGGGAAAAAAAATATATCAGAGAAAGAATCCCACTGGAGCACAGGCAGAAAAAGGCACAACGTAGTTAGAGGATACAACAAAAAAATAAAGAGTTGAATTTCTCCAGTTTCAGGGTGCATTAGTCAGGATTTTCTAAAGAAGCAGGAATGTCAGAGTGAACATACGTGTGTGTGTGTGTGTGTGTTGATGAGAATATAGTGATCGTTCAGTCCACATGATTGGAGTGTCAGCAGTCCCAACCTATTGTAGAATCCAGGATTCGGGGAAAGGTAATTGATTTCAGTCTACATTGGAATCCTGAAGAAGAGAGATTCAATACCAGCAACAGCAACAGGATAGAGAAACTTGCCAGTGAGAGTGAGAGTAAGCTGCAAAAAACAAAAGCTTCCTTCTTTTATGTCCTTTTAGGAAAGATGTCACCAGAAGGTATGGCCCAGATTTAGGTTGACCCTTCTTACCTTAAAATAATACAATCAAGAAAATCCTTTACAGGAATGCCCTGCTGCTGGGAATTTAGTTTGATTCCAGGTGTAGTCAAGTTGACAACCAAAATTAGTCATCACCATGGAGTTTAGAAGACCAACTCAGAAATTGTTCCTTTGAGACTCAAGCAAGTAGTATCTTCTGCCCATCATTTGAGGATAGAATAAGATATGTAAGACATGTAAGACACCATGCTCTAGGCTTTACACTAAGTATACAGCACTCTTGATCTGCAATGAGAAGGACTTGATGGTTCATTATGTTCAGGTAACAACTGTTTGCCTAAGTCCCTTGGAACCCAAAAATGCATTATCAAAGCCTTCCCTCCTCTCCTCCCAATTTTCCCATCTTATATTGACACCTTACATGCCTGCTGTGTATGCTAAGTTGATTAGCACCCATTAATACATATTGTGAAAAAAATTAAAAAACCTAAAGCCTCTTTAACATAACACCTGAACAAAGAGTCCACATTTAAATCCAAGGGATTGTTTGTCATCTCTAGGAAATTGTAATCTCTTCCTAATTGATACATAAATACTTAGATTTCTGTAATGCCATCTTTCCCCAAATTAATCTAGCACACCCAAACTCTGGCTAGTGAGGTGATGCTAGTTCACTCCTGAGAGTCCTCCCTAGTGCAAATACTAATATATTTCTATTTCTTATGTTCGGTATTTTCTGAGTCCTATGTAGAGGAACATTAATCATTTAATCTGTCAGCATGGGTGCTCCAGGTTAAAAAGAATGTTAGTTACATGCCTTTAATTCCAACAAAGCACATACCTTTAAGCCCAATGCTGAAGGCAGTGGTGGCACATGCCTTTAATCTCAGCTCTAGGTATGTAAAAGGAAGCAGTCAGTATAGAAGTAGGTCACATTTCTCAGTTCACAGCTTTCAGTTCATTGTTCTCAATTTGGAATTTACAGTGAGTTCAGCATTAAGAGAGAAGCAATAGAGATAGAATGGAAGGAGATTGAGTCACAGCATGCTAGTTAACTGAGAAATGGAAAATCAGAGGCAGAGTGAAGTACAGAGTGAGTACACACCTTTAATCCCAAGTCTGAGAGTGAATCAGAGTGAAGACTTGGCAGAGTGATGTCTAAGATGAATCAGAGTAAAGAGCAGGCAAAGTCACAAATCAGACAAAGAGTTAGCAGAGTGAGTCAGAGTGAGGACACACCTAACTCTCACAATATAAAAGAAGACTCTCAGCTAAGAAAGTCAGGCAGTCAGTTAGAGAATCAGTCAGATAAGGCATAGAGGCAGTACAGCAGAAGGAAAGTGAATTGAGGAGAAAGAGTTAGCTAGCAGGGAGAGTCAGTTTGAAGCTTAGCAGAGTAGTTCAGTCTGGGAAGTTGCAGAATTCAGGCAAAGTCAGCCAGAGTCAGGAGAGTTCAGTCAGAAACAAACAGTCTGCATAGAAGATCAGTTTGAACCAGCAGATAGGGGAAGAGTTTGAGCCAGAACAACAAGTGAGTTGGTTGAATAAGCCAACTGTAAGAATCATACAGATAAATAATAGTTCAGTACAGATATGAGTTCAGAGGGAGGCTAGTCAGAGTGAGTCAATCAGTAGTAAGTCTCAGAAGCTGAAAATTCCAGGTCTAGGCTTAATATTAGATTATATGGAGACTGAAGCCCTCTAGGACAGGGGATTGAATTAGCAAAGAATAAATTATCCTCTGTCATGAATCCAGGAGAATAATTAAGAAACCAACTCATATATCAAAATCTATAGTCATAAAGTTCAGCCATTTGGTAAATTCATAAGGGTAAAGGGCTTGCAGAAGTCTCAGTAAGGTCAATCCAAATACCACCACCATTGGAGAAAGGACAAGAACACGTACAATGCCCACTAGACAGATGTGCACAAGGCATGTTACCAGGAAGATAGGCCAGATTTGAAGCCAATTTTCTAACCCTCAGTCAGATCCTTATCAGAGGAAATTTATAATACTATCTTCAAAGTAACTTGTATAAATTGAAAAGAATTAAAGGGACAATGCAGTCAAGATCTTGTAAAAATATTGGATAGATTGGCTCATATTCCCATTTTAATAATATAAGAGTCTAATAAATCCTTCTAATTCTGAGGTATGATTACTAACTGTTCAAGCCCTACTGTTTTCTTATATATGCAATATTTACTCTTGGCCTAACACGTAGAAGAGATAGAGCACTTGCCTAATATGTCTAAGGCACTTGACACAGTCTAAGCAGCACAAAAATCTAAGTCTGCTGCTTTGGGGAGACAGCAAAATCCATTGTTATAAGATATATTTGTCTTGCTCAGGGATAGCACAAATATTCAAAACCACAATAGGAACAAAGTTTCCAACACGAAATGTATGTACAACCATGTGAATGCAGACATTCACACCTGGCATCCGCATAGCCTTCTTTGATAACTGGGGTACATATAATCAGTTCAGATATATTACTACTGTTCTGTTCACTAGACATTATTTTCCTCATTGTGGGGGTACATTTTGTTGCTTCTGTCATTCTGCAATAGGGAAACCAATTATTTTCAGAAGCACTAATCAACACAATTTCTCCACTTCAGCCTGGAATACAACTTTTATCAAAAATAGGCCATTTTACACTGGAACCAGTTTTATATAAGAGAGCTGGAAATGGACTAATTATGGTAGCTGCTGTTTGTTTGTCTATATGCATCTTGGTATTCATATACGCAAATGCCTGGGGCACTTTTTAGATACTTCTTCTTCTGAAAAAGGAGCATCTAGCTTAGAAACATATTTCTGATTTCATGTGCTACTAGCATGTTGAATTTATGTTTTGTAGCATACTGTAGAAACATGATAATATGGGCTTTTTTAATTGCAGTGCTTCTTAGATTTTTAAATTGAGAATAAAGGAAAGTTTTTTATAATCATGGAACATAAGTTTAGAATGATAGAAATTTCAGGAGTAATTTTTTCATGTATGTGAAGAAGTCTTATTCAAAAAATGATACCTAGAGAAAAATGGCAGACATAAGATGACTCTTGACAATAGTAGGACCACATCCTATTGATTCTAATGTTGCCCCACCAAACTGGAATTCTGGCCTGCATTAGCTTTTATCATTATTCTTCCAATCTAGTGAAAAATACATTTTTTTTAAATGTGGGTTTATATGAGCTGTGGGCTCAGGAATCACTGCGGAAAGCAGGAAGATTGTAATCGCCAGAGGAACAGGCAGTTTGTTGCAAGATTGTGTCTCTTCTTAATTTTTACTAAGTAGTTTTGAAAAATGAAATGAAATTATAAATGATATTAATTTTCCCAACTATGAGTTATTCTTGAAAACAACAACTCAGTACTACAATGCCTAAAAGATACACACACACACACACACACACACACACACACACACAGAGCGCCTAAGCACAGAGACATTCAATAAACATGTACTGGAATAGGGAATTGCTTGGCAAACTATCTAAGAACTTCTGCTTAGTATTCTATGATGGTATGTAAAGATAGTACTTTTATAAACTTGCTTTCTTTTCAGAATCATTTGAAATTCTGAATAAAAGCAGCACAGCTTTATAAAAACAATGTGTGTGCATTTTTTCTGTTTTGTTTTAAGGCTTCACCCCCCCAGAAGACACTTGAGACGAAACTCATGTTCAAAGCAGGTTGATTTATAAGGCAAGATTAAAAGAAAATAAGAGGGTTTGAGTCTGGCATTCTAGTCCTTTTACCGAGAAGCATATATTTTTATGTTTCAGTGGAATACTTCATACCTGGCAAGTGAACATTTCAGAACACAGAAGTGCTTGCTGTGTGTATTTTCTATTATTCAGCGCCAAAATGCTCAACCCACTTTATTTCAGCTCTGTTATAAGCACAGACCTAGGTTGCAGAGAAATTTATCTCATCTCTTTACTTAATGGAAAGACTCACTGCACAATTTTTTATGCCTTAGTTAGAAGTATTGATCCCCTGCCAACATCCAATATTCATTTGATAATATGTTTGGATCATATGCTTTGATTTAATAACAAATGCAAGTTGACATTTAAACATTCAATATCTGACTGAAAACCACAACAAAATATTAACAAGGGAACAGCAATAAAATATATAAAATTTTTAATTATTCCTCTGTATTTAGCCTCAGTATTTATCACAATTTCTGTTATATATTGTAATATAATCAAATACTTATGCAATAGTAATCAGAAAACTAATCAAGACTCTAAATTTTAAAAATGTTTCCACTTAAAAGTAATAAAATAGTTCACATTAAAAACTTAAAATGTTAGCTCACTTCTTATATGCCTCAATATTTCCCCATACTAGGATTGTGAGGCAAAATCTTTAATTATGTACTCTTTTGAATAAACAGTTAATATATTCAAAAGCTAGCAATAGCCCTGAAATCCTCACCATACTCTAGCCCATACACACATTTATCTCTTTGTTATATGCCAGTTATTTTAAAAATGATCATGGATTTTATCTCCTTTATTATTTAAATTTAATGGATTTATCATTTAATTTAAACGATTTAAATTTAAATGTAGTAGATTTGGAGTATTTTCCTGACATGAGAAGGGAGGAATTAAACCTTAAGGAAAGGGCTGTGCAATTACCAATGTTACAATGAAGTTTTTTCTGATATTTACTATACCAAAGAAAGTTAGGCCATATTGTTTTGTATAAGGAGAAGTCATCATGAAGATGAAAAACTAAGGAATGGGTACACACACACACACACACACACACACACACACATACACGGGGAGGGATTATTTTTAAGTCTATTTTTTCCTTTATTGAAAATAGATTCCTTTCTCACATAATATATCCTGATTATGTTTCCCCTTCCTCTACTCCTCCCAGTTCCTTCCCACTTGCAGATTCATTCTCTTTCTGTCTTTCATTAGAACAGGGATAGTAAGAAAATATAGTAAAATAAAATATAAGATAAACAAAAATTATCGCATCAGAATCGGAAAACACAAACAGGGAAAAAAAGTGTAAGAGAAGGCAGAAGAGTCAGAGACCCACTTACTTGCACACTCGGGAATCCCATCAAAAGACTACACTGTCCTAATATATAAAACACTTAACTGCCATAATATATACACAGAGGACCTGATGCATGTTCCTTCCAAGCAAGCCCTGTGCATATTTCTTCAGTATCTGTGAGTTCATATGAGCTTTGATCATCTTGATTTAGAGGGCTTTGTTCTCTTGGTGTCTTCCATTCCCTCTGGATATTGCTCTTTCCTTCCTTTCTTTCACTGCATTTCTTAAACCCTGAAGGGGGAGGATTTGATACAGATGTCTCATTTAGGATGAATATTCTAAGGTCACTCCTCTCTGGATAATGTCTGTCTATCAGTCTTTGTATTTATTCCCATCTGCTACAAGAGGACTCTTCTCTGATGATGGTTGAGCAAGGAATTGCTACGAGTATAGCAGAATGTCATTAGGAGTCATTTTATCACTATTTTTATCCTTTATCCTTACTTTTCTTTTCTTCTTCCTTCCTTCCTTCCTTCCTTCCTTCCTTCCTTCCTTCCTTCCTTTCTTTCTTTCTTTCTTTCTTTCTTTCTTTCTTTCTTTCTTTCTTTCTTTCTTTCTTTCTTTCTTTCTTTCTTTCTTTCTTTCTTTCTTGTTCTTTCGTTCTTTCTTCCTTTCCTTAGACCAGTAGTATTTGGTTTTATATCAGTTCCATGGGATATCTATTCTCTGGTTCTTGTTCACCCAAGCAGTGTCAGTTATAGGTTCCAATTTTTAGAGTGGGCCTTATGACAAATCAGACATTAGTTGGTTATTTCCATAAGCTGTGTGCTACTATTGCTTAGGCACATCTTGTAGTCAGGAACATTGTAGATAAAAGGGTTTGTGGCTGCACTGGTATCTTTATTTCTCATTTGGTAGCCTGCAGAGTACCTTCTTGTACCAAAGATGCTAGCATTTAAGGGTGAAGGACTTATGTAGTAACCAATTTAACTTCTCCATGCTCAGAGAGTTGTTACGTGTTGTCTTCAACAATGGCACCTTGCTGCACGTTTGTAAAGAGAAACCTTTTGTCTTTGAAACAGCCTAGGTTGTTTATTTTTTACAAGACGAACAGAGAAAATGAAATTTGGTTCTTGGTGTGCCTATGGTCATACAACAATATGCATTCACTCAAAATTTCTACTGTTCTATACACACAGTAAACATTACCTCAAAACATTAAAAAATTCATTGCAATCCTGAATTTATTTATCATGTGAACACAAATGATTAATATAGTTTTATATTTTCATTATAATTTTTCATGTAATTAGCCAAGAGTTTGGCATTTTCTGCTATAGAATCCTGGATTTGATAAAACATGTTGCTATCTCATGATCAGGCATATTTTATGCAGTTAATTTGCTCATGGGACACAATTGCTGATTTTTCCAGCTATTTCTTCTTCATAAGAAGAACTCTGACTTTTTCAATGTTGATAACCAGGATCCACACCTCTCTCAATTTGTAAGATGACAGAGAGGTAAAATCTCTTCTCGAAGGGCACTTTGATGTGTTATGTATAAGTTTATTATGAAAATAAAATCAAGTATATTTTATACAATACTAGAGGATGAGAGTAAATCAATATATAGCATTTATAATGATGTTAGCAAAAAATACGTATCTAAGAATGAATCCAATAAAATGAAAACTTTTCCATAGTTTAATTTGAAGCTTTTATTAAAATATTAGAGAAGCTCTAAATCAAAGTAAACTCACAGAAATATGTAACGAATGTGGCAAGAACTACGACACAAACCTACATAGTAAAAACTATTTCGATTATAATTCCAATAAGGATTTTCAGTGAATATTGTAATTTCTGACAATAAAGTAGCAGTAAGAGTCAAAACCAAGAGCAATTTAGCAAAAGTTTTAAGAAGAGATATCCATAAAAAGGGTTATGAACGTGTTGAAACTTAGTGTCGCATTGGCAGTGAGTTAATTCACCAATGGAGTAAAATGGTCCAGAGTTAGGAAGAGGTATTCGTGGAAGAAACAACAAATGCAGTCAAATAACTCATCTAGAAGATGAGGCTTGTGAATAAGCTGAGCTCTAAAAAAGACTATTCATATGGCAAATCACAACAACAACATACAGTAGCACATATACATCTTAAATCTAAGTAAATTAAGTGTAGAGGGACATTAAATATTTTAATCCAGCAGCATGGTTGATCTAGCAAAGGAATACATTGAAAAGCTTGTGTGATAGACATTTGATCTCTTATCTAGCAGCTTGACTGCTCTAGGGTAGAAAGAATATTAATCCCATGTGGCACACACTCTTTAAACCCAATTCAGAAAACAATGGAGGCACATACCTTTAATTCTGCTCAATAGAGAGAAGCAGGGAGTAGAAGCAGAGAGACAGGAAGCAGAGACAGAAAGCAGAGCTCAGAAAGTGTGGAAGCAGAGAAGAAACAAGCAGAGCTCAGACAGAAAGCCAGGTGGAAGTAGACTGGAAACAGACAAGACACAGAACTCAGAAAAAAGTGGCAAGTTATTTCAGTCAGGCAGTTTGAGGGTAGTCAGTTTACAAACAGTTCAGTTCAGAAGAGCCAGTCCAGAATAAGCTAAGGGAGAAAGCAGAGCCAGAAACAGACAGTTTACCATTTACAGTTCAGAGTTCAGAAGACAGCTAGTCAGAGTGAGCTCAGTCAGCATTATGTCCCAGAAACTGAAATGTTCTAGGTTTGCAGATTAGATTGTGTAGTAGTAAACCACATTCTTTTACCCTCAATTTAAGGAAAGAGATAGGAAGGATAGAAATAAATTTTCACTGCTTTTGCAGGCAGCCTTGATAGAGAAAGAGAGAAAGATAGAAATCTTCACAAATGCCAAAACAATTGCACCAAACCAAATTATAGCCACCTGTATCAAGCATTCCAAATCAAACCCAAAATCATTACCACACCTGGGATGGGAGCATAAACCTAGTCCAAATACCATTTTGCGGTTTTAAAGGAACTAAAATAATACAAACTTTTCCCAAGTCTAGGCTTAAGTTTAGATTGTACAGAGGCTAAACCCTCTAGGTCAAGGGAATGAATTAGCAAAGAATAAACTATCTCTGCCATGAACCCACAAGAATAATAAATAAACAAACTCATACACCTATGCCTACAATCAGGGATTTTATTTGTCATTAATAAAAAAATAAAAATTCTAATGAAAATTTTATGTTTTTAGGGTTGGTGCTTGGTTGTAAACTGGGTCATATTCGCGTTACCAGATTCATTTAGTATGGTCCAAATATTAGTTACTATATTAAAATGTAAAACAATGCATTCACAAAAAGTATTTTTAAAAATTGCAAGTTTGGGGAGATATTCATAATCCAGATAACATCAAATAGAATCAGAAAATTTTAAAGTAATGGCAAGTCACTAAGAAATCAGAAGCAATCCGATTGAAAAACTGTAGTTAAGTACTCATGAGGTATTTTATTAATGAGAAACGTAAGAATTAAATCATGGGACAATTTTACAACCACTTTGTTAACAGAAAAAAGACAGTACCAAATGATAGAGAATATGTAGTTTCACAGACTATTTTATACAGAGGTGTGTAAGTAAATAGAAATACTTTGCATTGTGATCAAATGTCACACAGTTCATATTTTACCTGGGAGCAATTATCCTAAATTTCATATACAAGGCAAACTCCTGCTCCTGTGCAACAGAGTACATGTAAAATAATGTCAAAGAATATCATTCTCATTAGATAAATATTGCAAACAATCCGCCTAGCCTAAATAGCCTAAAGATCTAAATAGGTTGTGCTGTCTTAACACATTATAATGTAAGATTGTGAATAAACTTATAATATACACATATCAAGGCATAATAATATTTGCTGTCAAAATCACATCCATTCTAGGATATAAATCATGAAGTCATTTAATAAAATAAAAATGACTAAAATTTGAAATATTTGCATACACAGAACATTGGAAATAAGAAATAATGATAATGATGCACAGGAGAATTAGGGAAATAATTCCATAAAGTAAGAGAAAGCAAGATAAGGAAGCAGACAGCACTGTGCATGTTAGATGCAGGTTAAGTTACAGCTGCTGTTTTACTTGTGTGGAATAAGTGGAAAAGCTTTACTAAATATCCAATAAATTAAAATATATCATATTCGAGTTAGCAGTGAGCATGAACCAAATTGTATCATAAATCTAATTGTATGCATATGAATAAATGACTTTTAGGAATTTTAATTTAAAGTAGGCAATACACGCAAGCATGATGTGACATAGAGAATGAATGAGTTGACTCGTGAGGAAATCAAGGTCTGTTTTTATTCCTCTAACCATCTCTACTTAAAGGATGATATTATAGTGATATTTTCAGAACATCCATAATACCACACTTCATCAATTTTGAATCTTGATTCTTGAATTTTCTATTTTTATTCTCCAATAGAAACAATAAGTCAGTCTCTTTATCCTATACAAGCTAATATAATATTTTGCAGGTTCCTATCAGAATAGCAAAAATTTCTTCTAGTGGTATGGTTTCTGGCAATCATGTACCAGCCATCCATGTATCACCATATTATCCAGGTAAGTTAAGTACCAATATTTGAAATCTCAGTGAAAACAAGTACTTTATAAACAAGACTGTGGTTTATTTACAAGTTTGTCTTCCATGTTTAATAAATGAATATCACAGTGCTTTTGAAACAATTAAATGTTAATCCATTTGCTACATGTAGAAGAATGCAAATATATCCATAGCTATTACACTGAAAATAGATCACAGACCTTAACATAAAAACAGATACACTGAACATGAAGAGAAAGTTGAGAGTAGTCTTGAATTCCCTAGCATAGGAAATGACAACTGAACAGAAAACCAATAGCACAGGCTATTAGAATAGGCTCTTAGAATAACAATTAATATGTGGGGACTCATGAAACTGAGTAGGTTCTGTATGACAAAGAACACCATAATTCAGACAAAGTGGCAAGCTACCAAATGAGTAAAGATTTTACCAACTATATAACTGATAGAGGGCTAAAATCTAAAATATATAAAATACTCAGAAAACTGAACATCAAAATAACAAACAGCCCAATTAAAAATGGGGTACAGATCTAAACAGGAATCTCAAAAAAAGAAACACAAATGATTTAGAAATATTTTAAGAAATGTTCAGCAGCATCCTTAGTCATCAGGGAAATTCAAATTAAAACTAATTTGAGATTTCATCATATACCAGTCAGAATGGCCAAGATCAAAGAAACACATAACAGCTCATGATGGTGACGATGTGGAGTAAGAGGAATACTCCTCCTTTGGTGGTGGGAATGCAAACTTGAACCACCACTATGAAAATCCATGTGAAAATAATATACTTCAGGATCCATCTATATCACTCTTGGACATTGATTGCTGCTCCATTCATAATAGCCAGAAATTGGAAACAGTCTAGATGTTTATTCATGAATGAATGGGTAAAGATTATGTGTTACATTTACACAATGGAATATTACTCAGTCACTATAAAATAAAATCATAAAATTTGCAGGAAAATGTATCTCCCTGGAAAAATGTTGAGTAAGGTAAACCAACCCAGAAAGACAAATATGGTATGTATTAGCTTTTAAATAAAAAATGCAAGCTACAATTTTCATAACCACAGAGGTTAGGTATAGAGTAAGGGACTTGAGGGGACAGATATGTCTCCTAGGAAGGAAATATGGAATAGATAGTTATAGATGGATGAGGGAGTGGAGGATTGAGATGATCAAATAGGGAGGGCAGAGGGGAGGGAAGAGGAGAATTAGGGAGGGAATTAGTTGAGGGACAACTAAACTAAGGGCCATTTGAGGCATCATATGGAACCCTAATACAGTGGAAACTTCCTAAAATTCATACATATATAAACACAATGAAATTGCCAAATAAGGGGAAAGATGGAACACAACTGATTATCTCTTTTAACCACATGTATCTTCCAGTGCCAGGAATGGGTTATATCTAATTGAGTTGTTGGCCAAGGAGGCCCCAAGGGAACTCCCAAACAGTCCAGGCTACTGCAAAGTTTATCGACTGCTTTCCATAAAGTGATGGTAAAGCCCTATTGTTGAAGGCAACACCTACACAAATCATTGAACGTATAAAAGTTGAGCTGGTACCTATATAGAGTCTTTATCCCCACACACTAGTTTTCGTGTTACTGGAAGATACTCTCAGGCTACCAAAGGAGAAATAGATACCAACCAAACTACAAACCTTTTGATCTATAATGATGACCTTCCTGTAAGATGCACTAGTACAATAGTGGTACAACGCATATAGGAATAACCAATACGTTTTTGGATTTTAAGGATTGCCCCATGAGGTGGAACTCACTCTCAACATTGCTTGAGTGGCCAAGAACCTAAGTCCAAAAGGGCAGTTATCTAAAAGAAAACTAAATTCTACTGTTCTTCTAAAGGAACATAGCCCCAATATTACTCCTAATGAGATTCTGCTATACTTGTAAATCAGTGCCTTACTCAGCCATCATCAGAGAAACACTCTCCTGAAGTAAATAGGAACATATACAGAATCCCATTGCTAGACAGAGAGTAAGAGACCTTGGAAAACTCAATACTAAAGTAAATATCTCCATCAAACCCTTCATGGTACATGCAACCCTATGGAAGCAGAGGTGGAAAGATTATAAGAGCCGGAAGGGATGGTGAACATCAAGGACATACAGTCCTCTAAACAAAGCAGTATGGATGCACATATGAACTCCCAGAGACTGAGACAGTATACACCTGGCCTGCTTGGGTCTGTACCATATAGAATCCTCAGGACACAAGAACTCATTCCTAACCCAGAAGCTATCTCCAACTGATAACCACCCAGAAATGAAAATTAGCTCTTTCCAATGGAGTCCCGTTGGAAGTAGAAATCAATCTATGCCCAGCAGTAGATAGCCAGTTTACAAAACAAACTCAGCAGCATCCCTGGAGGCTCTTTGTTTCATAATGTTTTGTCAGTCATTCTTTTTTAAACCCTACAGGTAGTCTGCATATATATTATCTTTCTGCTTTGTTTTCTTAGGAGATTTCTGTGTGTGTGTGTCTGTGTCTATATGTGTTTCTTGTGTACTTTTTTTAGGCTCTTTTTCTTCTTTTGTTTGTTTTGTCCTATTTCTGGTCTGTTTTGTTTTGTTTTATTAGCATTTAGATATTTATTTGTGTTCTAAGGAGAGACAGAAAGAGTGTGGATTCAGATGGGAAGGAAGGTGGGGAGAAACTGAGTGGAATTGAAGCAGAGGAGACATTAATGAGAATATATCATGTGAAAAAATTATTTACAAAAAAGAAAAATATAAAAAATATACCATCTCTACAAAATAAACTTTGAGAATATAAGGAAATATTATTTCCAGAACTGACTCATTTATAGTGACTGTTTGGCACACCATAGAAGCTTTTATATGGAATGAATACATAAATAATAATTATATTGTATAACTCATAGTGTTATATATTTATTACATATCATAGTTTAGCCAAAAATTTCTATTAAAAGCATAGGTGTTTTGATAAGTCACAAAGCACATCTCTACCTGGGAGTAAATTCTGGAAGAGTAGCTCTTTTGAAAAAAAAAGCATCTTTTATGTTATCTAAATTCAGTGTTTTCATAGATCTTGGAGAACATAATATGCTTTGGCTTCTGAAGAGCAATCTCGAGAATCACTTCTCAAGTCAGAATCTCCATATACTCCACTGCTGTTAATTAACCTAGTTATTGTCCCATTTCCCCTTCAGAATGGCATTCTCAATCACTAAAACACAGAGGCTGTCACATTGCCTTGGATTGCTCCAGCTCGGCCACTCAGGCTTGGCAGTACATCCTCTATCTGACAAGAAATGGAGGTTTTGAAAAACAATATAATGAAATACATCAGAAGTTGAGGGTCATATAAATATACAGGCTGCAGAGGGGAAAGGGGGTACAGAATAAATGGGCAGCTAAGAGAATAGCATGAAGCTATCAGGGAAAACCATTGAAAAGTAGAGCCAAAGATCATTCAAAGCATGACCATCAATGTCTACAACCATTTAACAATTGAGGACAATGGCAGATTCACAGCACAAGTAATAATAGTTGCTCTGCTTCTACTGTTATTCTGTAATAATATAAAACCCTGGCACGGATTTTTATGTATAATTTTACTATCACATCATATCTATTTCATGCGCCCTCTGTTCAAATCTGAAGAGATATTTAGAACCATAGTATCTATTTTAGAAACATAATTAGCACAAGAAAATGACAAAGCATTGAAGGTTTTATATGTAGGGAGGTTAGCAGTAAGTAGCTTATTAAAGAAGTCCCCAAAGTAAACAAACAAAGCATAGTGGTCCCAGAGCTTTCTCTCGAGACTCTCATTCAGTCCTTTATGTCTAAGAGTCTTTACAAACACTCTGAGATTGTAGCTTACACATATATTCATTATTCAGCCAAGGAAGCTTTGTAAGGAAAAATAAAAGCAAGATAACAGACAAAAAATAAGTAAAAACAAGAGTTCAGGTGGTATAGACATATTGAAAAATGCAGGAAAAGAATGTCTCTCCCAGAACAGCAGTGGAGATAAAACTGCAGAGGCACTGTAAAGGGCTAGCACTAAATAATGAATGAGAGAAGCAGAAGGGTATGAGAGAATCAAAATATCTTACAAACATCCATATTTAAGCATCCCTATTTTGAAAACAAACCCTGAAACTGTGAGGAATCCAGCCTTTGACAGAAATGGCAATTGTTACCTCAGTCAAGTGGATTCAGATAAGCAGTCAGGAAAAGAAAAAAAAGACTGGGATATATAGTGGGGATTTTAATAAAAATGCAAATTATAACTGTAAAAATAGGACTTTACTGCTGTTATCATATTAGTCAATAGAGCCAGAATTAAGTTCGAAGAATTAAAATATTACCCTTACTATTTTAAATGTAGCTTTGATTTGGCATATATAAGATATATACATATGTGTCATATCATATATATGATTCTGGAAATTCAGAATGATTAAAAAGGTCAAATGTACAAGAAAACAATTATAAACTAAGGTTTAAAATTGAACTATATATTTCATACAGAAAAAAGTTAAAACAATGAGAATGAATAATTTATTAATTACTTTAATATATCAACTATAGTTGCATATATTAAAGTCATTAAAAATAGGTAAATAATCTTTGAAGCAATATAATTTTAGGCAGCATAATTATATTTTTAGACTAGATAACACTTGAGATTTAAGACATACACTCCAATTTGATAAAAAAAAACTGTAATCCAATGATTAATGTGAAGATATTTATATAAATAAAAAATCTCTAATGTGATGCTTAAAACTGAGTAACATAGCATATTTGACACCTGACATATTATTTTTACCAGCTCATTCTCTAAAATTAAACAAATTCAGCTTAGGTTTATAAATGATAATATATAGAATAATGCTCTGGGTACGTGAACCTCTACACATGTGGCTGATACACACAAACAGATTTTCTTCCTCAAATCACATGGTTAAAAAAAATACACATGCATAATTATAAACCCCCTGCTTATTCAGAGGCCACCAGAACTCCAGGCAAGCCACCATACCCACTTGCAGATCTCTCCACCTTTCTTGGCACCTCCCACCCTATCACCAATCTCCATTTTCCTCCCCATCACCTTGTTCCAGTCCTCAACTCTTCTGAGACCCACTGTTTTATTACCCCAGTCACCAGAAATCTAGCTCCCAACTTGGGTGGAGAACCGAGCTCAACTACAGGCTACACTGGCCAGAAGACAAGAGAAGAAAAGAAATCAAGGAACAAAACACTCATCCAACAAAGACAAACTCAAAAATTGTCGCCTACACCTATAATTATCACAAGCCCGGATGCCTAGACTCCAGGGTAAGAACACAATCAACAATAGTCAGGACAATATGTCACCACCAGAACCCAGCTATCCTACCATAACAAGTCCTGAATATTCCAACACAGCTGAAGTACAAGAAACAAAAAACTTTAAAGGAAACTTTATGACGATAATAGAAGGTCTTAAAGAAAAAAATGAATAAATCTGTTAAAGAAGTCAGGAAAAGACAAACAAAAATTTTGAGGAAATAAAAAGAATTCCTTAAAGAAAGTCAAGAAAGTTGAGAAAAAACAGTTGATGGAAATGAATAAAACTGTTCAACATCTGAAAATGAAAATAGAAGCAATAAGGAAAGCACAAGCTAATGGATTTCTGGAAATGAAAAACCTAGGTAAGTGAACAGGAACTACAGAGGCAAGCTTCACCAACAGAATACAAGGGATAGAAGAAAGAACCTCAGGAGTAGAAATTAAAATAGAAGAAAGAGATACACTGGAGAAAGAAAATGTTAAATCTATAAAGCTCTTGACACAAAACAGCAGGAAGTCTGGTTCACTAAAAAGAAAGCAAATGTAAGAATTATAGGAATAGACGAAGAATCCCAGCTCTAAGGCCCAGAAAACATTTGCAACAAAATCATAGAAGAAAATTTACCTAACCTAAAGAAGATGCCTATAAAGGTGCAAGATGCATACATAACATCAAATAGATTGGACCAGAAAAGAAAGTTATGTTGCCACATAAAAATCAAAACACTGAACACACAGAACAAAGAAATAATATTAAAAGCTGCAAGGAGAAAAGGTCAAGTAACATATAAAGGCAGGCCTATTAGAATTACACCTAACTTTTCAATGGAGACTTTAAAAGATATAAAAGTCTGGACAGATGTCCTGCAGATTCTAAGAGACCACAGAAGCCAGCCCAGACTACTATTCCCAGCAAATTTTTCAATCACTGTATATGGAGAAGACAAGATATTCCATGATAAAGTCAAATTTAAATAATATCTATCTACAAATCCTACCTTACAGAAGGTACTAGATGGAAAACCCCCAGTCTAAGTAGTTTAACTACACCCATACAAACACAGGAAATATACTCAGACCAAAGAAAGAAAATCAGAAGAAGGTAAACACACACCACAACACCACCACTCCCTCCCCAAACAACAAAATAACAGAAATTAACAATCATTGGTCATTGATATCTCTCAGTATCAATGGACTCCATTCCCTAATAAAAAGACACAGACTAACAGCAATGATGCAAAACAGGATCCATCCTCCTTCTATAGATAAGAAACACACCCCAGCATCAAAGATAACCATTACCTTAGAGTAAGTGTTTGGAAAAAGAATTTTCAAGCACATGGACCTAAGAAGCAAGCTGGTGTAGCTATTTTACTACCTAACAAAATAGATTTTAGACCAAAATTAATCAAAAGAGACAGGGAAGGACACTTCATACTCATCATATAGAAAATTTGCCAAGATAATGTTTCAATTCTTAACATCTATGCTCCAACACAAGAGCAACCATGTTTGTAATAGAAATATTACCAAAGCTTAAAACACACATTGACACTCAAAATTTGATAGTGGAATATTTCAATCCCTCACTCTCATCAGTGGACAGGTCATCCAGACAAAAACTAAACAAACAGATAAAGGAGCAAATAGATGTTATAAACAAAACAGACCTAACAGATAACTACAGAACATTTCACCCAAACACAAAAGAATACACCTGATTCAGAGCACCACATGGAATTTTCTCCAAAATTGACCACATACTTGGTCACAAAGCAAATCTCAATAGATACAAGAAAATTGAAATAATCCCCTGTATGCTCTCAGAGCTCCACAAATTGGAGCTTAATTTCAAGAACAGAAACAACAGAAATCGTACTCATTCATGGAAATTAAAGTACTCTCTACTGAATGAAAACTGGGTCAAGACAGAAATAAAGAAAAAAAATTAAAGAGTTCTAGAGTTCAGTGCAAATGAATATGCAACATACCCAAACTTATTGGAGATAATGAAAGTGGTGCTAAGAGAAAAGTTAACAGTACTAAGCGCCTACATTAAAAAAAAAAAAAAAAAAAAAAAATGAAGAGATCTCAAACCAGCAATTTAATGACACACCTGGAAAGTCTAGAACAAAAAAAGTATGCACACCCAAGAATGCAAGATATAATCAAACCAAGGGCTGAAATCAATAAAACAGAAACAAAGAGAACAATCTTTCTTATGGACATATATGTAAAAATACTCAATAAAATACTGACAAACTGAATCCAAGAACACATCAAAAAGATCATTTACCATGATCAATTAGGCTTCATCACAGAGATGTAGGGATGGTTCGACATACAATGTAATCCACCATATAAACAAACTGAAATAAAAAAAAAAAAAAAAAAAAAAAAAAGATCATTTTGAAAGGATAAGACCAAAGCAGCCAAACTTTAGTCAGGCTTTCTAAAAACACCAAAATTGTGTAGGCCCAAGTCAGAACAGTTCCCAAAACTGAAGTAAGAGAAACAATTTCTGTAAGAAAAATAATTTCTAAGGCAAACGAGATATAGACCTCTGACTAGTTGCCTTGGGCTAAGGATCTCCCCCCACCCACATTGACTAAGACCCTGAAGTTTACATTTTCTAGTGCCCGCGACCTTGCTATATGCCAGCACCAATCAGTTTAAAGGTTAATACTCACATCACTATAGACTCATGCCTGATAATCTGTTGCTATGCTCTGCCTTTGAAAAACATATAAATTATACTCAGAATGTGCTACTTTGTCACTCCCACCTGCCTCGCTTGAGGCATCTGTGGGAGCGGACCCCAATGCATTGGAAATAAGCCTCCTGCTTTTGCATCGATCTTGAGTCCTGGTGATTTCTCGGGGGTCTCCTTCCATCAGCCCCTAACAATTTCATTAGATGCAAAAAAAAAAAAAAATCCTTTGACAAAATCCAATATCCCTTCCTGATAAAAGTCTTGGAAAGATTAGGGAAATAATATACACATCTAAACATAATAAAGGCAATTTACACCCATCCTCAAATTAAATGGAAAAGAAATCAAAGTAATTCCACTAAAATCAGGAACAAGGCAAGGCTGCCCACTCTCCATATTTATTCAATATAGTACTTGAAGTTCTACCCAGAGAAATAAGACAACAGAAGGAGATCAAGGGAATACAAATTGGAAAGTAAGAAGTCAAATCAAAATATCAGTATTTGCAGATAAAATGAAAGTCTACATAAGCAACTACAAAAATTCTTCCAGGAAACTCCTACATCTGATAAGCACTTTCAGCATAGAAGCTGGATACATGATTAATTTAGAAAATTCTCTCACCCTCCTCTATACAAATGACAAACTGACTGAGAATGAAATCAAGGAAACAACAACTTGCACAATATCCACAAATAATAATTGGGTAATTTTAACCACACAAGTGAAAGACTTGTAGGGCAAAAACTTCAAATCTTTGAAGAAAGAAATTGAAGAAGATATCAGAGGATAGAAAGTATAGAAGAACACTTGACCCTTGATCCGGCAACATGGCTGTTCTGGGAAAGAATTGCCTTCAAGGACCTGTGTGATAGACATTTGACCTCTGACCTGGCAGCATGGCTGCTCTAGGATGAAAAGAATGCTAGTCAGACTGATCCTGTCCTTTGTGCCAATGCTAAATAAAAGGGAATTCTGTGGTTCCTCTTCATCTGCTAATATGGAGATACAAAGAACACCTCATGTCTCTCATTGCCTAGTGGCAGCAAGGTTAACTGACCTGGCATTTGGGAAGAGAAATATAGGATTCTCTTTGTTAATGCAAAATTAGATTTTTTACCATATCCTGATAACTTTCTGAGCTCAGTATTAAATAGAAGACTCCCTTTGAGGGCAAGCCCCCCATCCCCCCCTCAACACACACACATACACACCTGACTTTACCTGGAGACTGTCTCTAATTTTGCCTCCTGACCTTATTTGGAAAAGGACCCTGGCACGGAGCCTCCTGAAAACTCTAGATGACCCAGTCACAGAACCTCCTGCAAATTCTAAATGACCCTGACACAGTGCATCCTGCAAGCTCTAGGTGATCCTACATTTTTCTGCTCTGTCGTATATAGTAATTAGGATACCTATAGTATATCAATTAGACACTGGCTTAAGGAACCCTTATATACTCTTGACTCTGTAACAATAAAATGAGCTGTATGCACTGACTGCAGTCTCCCAGGATGTCTGTTTTTTTCTGTCAGCTCTCAGCCTCCACCCAAGACCTGATAATCCAGTACCAATCCCTGCCTGCACTATCCTCCCTGAGGCAGAGCTGGTGGCCAATGGCTTGCCTATGCCCAGGGGAAGGGGAATCAGAGAACAAAGGGCAACAGCCCACAACTTTGTATCTGAAGGCAACCTATCACATGCCTTTAAGTAAGCCAACTCAGAAGGCAGTGGTAGCACATGCTTTTATGTGAGGAAAATCAGAAGGCAATGTTGGTACAGGCCTTTAATCCCAACTCACAGGATATAAAAAGAGAATATCAGTAGAATGCGGTCGCCCGTGACACATGACTGGTTCACCACCTGGCCAGGGGCTGGGAATGAAAAGAGACAGAGAACACAAGAAGGGACACCAAGACAAGTTTCGGATCAAGGTTTCTTTCAGCTGCAGATCTCCCTTGTTTGTCTACTTGTAAAAAATTTAAAATAAAGAGAACATAATCAAGATGTGCTCGGGAAGACTTATGAGGATATAGTAGAAGAGCTGAAGAAGAGGGAGAAAGAAGCTGAAGGAGAAGCAGAGGTAGGTGCTGAGCTGAGTGAGAAGCATCAAACAGAAGATTTAAGAAGCAGGAGTGTGGAGAAGAGGCCATGAAGACGAGCAGTTAGTCAGAATTTAGTTCAGTCTCAGAGGCTGAAGCCCTCTAGGTTCAGATTTGTATCTTTAGAATATCTTTCTTCCTTGAACCCCCATGAATAAATGTATTTTTATAGGAAGGATCTCCCATCCTCATGGATCGGTAGAATTAACATAATAAAATGGCCGTATTACCAAAGTATTCTACACATTCAATGCAATCCTCAACAAAATGCAATAAAATACAATTCTTTTCAGAACTTGAAAGGACAATTCTCAACTTCAAATGGAAGAGCAAAAAACTCAGGATGGCTAAAACAATCCTGAAAAACAAAAGAATTTCTGAAAATATAACCATTCCTGATTTCAAACTGTACTACTGAGCTATAGTAGTAAAAACTACATGGTATTGGCATAAAAATAGATAAACTGATCCATGGAATCAAATTAAAGACCCATACATAAATTCACACTTGTGGACATCTGATTTTTAATGAAGAAGCCAGAAATAGACAATGGAAAAAAGAAAGCATATTCAAAAAATAGTGCTGGTCTAACTGGATGTTTGCATGTAGAAGAATGTAAACAGACCTATATCACCCTGCACAAAAATCAAGTCCAATTGGATCAAAGACCTCAACATAAAACCAGGGACACTGAACCTGATAGAGGAGAAACTGAGGAATAACTTCTAATGAATTGGCACAGGAGAGAACTTCCTAAACTGAACACTGATAACACAGGCGGTAAGATCAACAACTAATAAATTGGACCTCATGAAATGGAAAAGCTTCTGCAAGGCAAAGGACACCATCAATAGGACAAAACACAGCCTACAGAGTGGGAAAAGATTTTTACCAATTCCACATCTGATAGAAGGTTCATGTCCAAAATACACAAAGAACTAAAGAAAGTAGACACCAACAAACCAACTAGACATCAGCAAATCAAGGTGGTGGGGGTAGATCCTGGGGAGATGGGAGGGGCTGCAGGGTGGAAAGAGGGAAGGAGGGGGGACAGAATGTATTCTGTAAGTTGTATGAGAGAAGAAAATTTTAAAAAATTTAAAATGGCATACAGATCTAAACAGAATTCTCAGTTGAGAAATCTCAAATGACTGAGAAATACTTAAGGAAATGTTCAACAGTCTTAGTCATCAGAGAAATGGAAATCAAAACTACTCTGAGATTCCATCTTACACTTGCCAGAATGCCTGAGATCAATAACACAAGTGACAGCTCATGCTGATGAGGATGCGAAGCAAGAGGAACACTCCTCCATTCCTAGTAGGAGTGAAACTTGTACAGCCACTATGGAAATCAATACAGTGGTTCCTCAGAAAATTGTGAATCTATGTCAAAGACCAGCTATCCCTCTTTTGGGCATATTACCAAAAGACCCTCCATCCTACCACAAAGACGCTTGCTCAACTATGTTCATAGCAGCTTTATTCATAAAAACCAGAACCTGGAAACAATCTAGATGTCCATCAACTGAAGAATGGATAAAGAAAATATAGTATGTTTAACCAATGGAATATTACTCAAGAGTTGGAAAAATCACAAGATGATATTTGCATCCAAATGGACAGAACTAAGAAAAAAAAACATTCTGAGTGAGGTAACCTTGTCAAAGAAGACAAACATGGTATGTATTTACTTATAAGTGGATTTTTTGCTCTTAAGTATATGGTAATCATTCTACAGTCCACAGACTCAGAGAAGCTTGGTAACAAGGAGGACTCTAGGGGGTCACATGGGTCTCTCTGTGAAGGGTAAATGGAATAGATTTGTGTGTTTGGAGTGGGAGCAGGTAGGAATGGAGCAGGATAGATTAGGTGGGGGTGGAGGGAGAGAGTAAGGGTGCAAGATGACTGGAATTAGAGGGCATTTGGGAGTTATGTCGAAATCTAGTGTGATGGAAACTCCCTGGAATCCCTGAGATGAACTTAGCAAAGACTACTAGTTATGGAGGATATGGAGTATAATTCAGACATCTTCTGTAACCAGGCAAGTCTTCCATTGGTGGGACTGAAAAACAACCCCACCACAAAACCTTCAACCCACAATCTGTCCTGCCAGCAAGATGTGCTGGGGCCATGGTGGTGCAGAATTTGTGGGAGTGGCCAACCAATGACTTGTCTACCTTGAGGCCCATGCCATCAGAGGGAACCCATATCCCCCACATTGTCTAGATTGCCAGGTACCAGAGGCTGGATAGCCTAGAGAGCTAAGGTAGAACCAAACACAGTCTGAAGAAAAAGTCAATGAAATGATTCCTAATGATATCCTATACTCATAGGTTGCTGCCTAGACCAATCATCACCAGAGAGGCTTTCCTCAGTCAGCTAATAGGAGAAGATGCAGAGATCCACAGCCAAATGTTAGGCAGAAAGAGAGAGCCCAAATTGGAGCTCTTCATCAGGTCCCTCCCCTCGGAGCTTGGGGAACCCCATGGAAGAGAGGAAGGATCATAGAAATCAGAGGAGATGAGGACACCAGGATAATAAGACCCACAGATTAACTAAGCAGGGCTTATAGGGGCTCACAGAGACTGAAGGGGCAATCATGAAATCTGTGTGGGTCTGCTCTGGGTCCTCTGCATGTACTGATTCTTAGCTTGGTGTTTTTGTGGGACTTTTAACAGTGGGAATAGGGTATTGTCTCTGACTATTTTGCCTGTTCTTGGAACCACTTTCTTCTTCCTACTGTGTTGCCTCATCCATCCTGCATGTGAGGATTTGTTCCTAGTCTTATTGTGTCCTGTTTAAGGGTTAGGTTGAGATCCCCTAGAGGCATGCTCTTTTTTGAAGAGAAATGGAGGAGGAGTGGGACTGGGGATGGGTCTGGGAGAAGTGGAGGGGGTGTGCTGCAGTCTGGTTGTATTGTATGAGAGAAAAATAAAAGAGTAAAAATAGATATCTGAAACATTTCTGTATTTTATTAAGGATGAATATAATCTATGAGCCTTTAATTTATACGAACCTACAACCCTTTCTATAGAGAAAACCATTAAGAGGCTAAAGATATAGCTCAATGGTAATTTTCTTAGCATATCCAAGACCATTGGTTTAATGACAGAATGCTAAATAAAAGAGTGAATCAACGAATAAATAAAAATACATTAGTGAAAAAGGCCTTGAATTTAAAGAGGAAAAGGAGACAAAAACAAAAAGGTCTGGAGGGAGAAAAAGAAAGGGGGAATAATAAAATTACATTATTATCTCAAAATTAATATAAATGATTATAGAGAATTAACACAATCACAACTTTAAGTGTCAAATGTGAATATAGATGAAAACAAATTTAGATTTCCCCTTCTTTTATAAATATACAATTTAAAAGATGTGATCAATGAATAAATAAAATACATTGAAAATGTTTGTAGTAGATAAAAGTTTCGATACTAGTTTTGTAATTTTAGAATGGTTAGTTGTAGAAGTGAAAAATTAAACCTTCACTTTTGGGAGAATTAATTATTTCAGAGTGGTAAAATATTTTATTTTACTCATAATGAAGAAATGAAAACTTAAAATTTACTTTTCTTCTCTCAAACTCAGAGAGCTACAATTCAAAACAGCATTTTTAATGAATATAAAAGGTTATGTCTAAGCATGTATTATAAAATAGGCATCAAAGTTTCCCAAATTACGGAGAACAAACATTATACGGAACAGTCTATTGAAATTCTGTCATTTATTAAAACCAAAATTGATCCCTTTCGTTTGTTATATTATTGAACCTGAAATACATTGTACATGCTCAGTGGGCTGACAACACTGAAATTAAAGCGAGCATCACTATCTATAAGACAAACTAGTTTTTATCCTAAAGGATCACTCAAATATTTACTCCAGTGGGAGGACACTGAGGAACTATTTATCTTTATTACATTCTTCTTGCTTCAACACTGTTTATATCCATCTCTTAGAACTTGGCACATGACTCTATTTTGCATGCCTTTCCCCCTGTGCTGACTGAGAGTCTCTGCACATATAAACCACAGGAAAGAGCTTGTACAATGAGCAAAAAGATAAACAATGTGTTTTGATGTGATGATCTGGCAAATAAGTTTTTCAGAGTCCAGGCAGATCCACTTGCTGGCTTTCTGATTACATAGATTCTCTACTTCCTGAGAGAGTATAACTGAAAGTGACTTCCCATTACTCATCCATCAAACTGATTTCATTTTTCCTACATGTACCCTCAGCTGAAGATTTGCTATCAGTTTAAGTGCACCTTCAATTATGAGGGGTACTTTTTTCCTGAATAGCTTTGTTATATTTCTTATATGTTTCTGATGACCTTATGTCTTTCATATAATATTTTAAGACTGTTCTCATATACATTTCCTTTCTTATTAGATTTTTATATTCAAGAATCCATTGGCTGTGATTGTTAGAATCTCATTTTCCTGCATTATCTGGGCAAGTTTTATTTTATTTCTGTCTTTTTATTTTTTGGTTTGGTGTAGGAGGTCATAGGAAATTTATTAACATCCTAGACCGACAGACTATAGACAACAGCATAGCCAAGGCTCCGAGGAGACCTCTGGCCCCAAACACCAGAGATAGACAGCATGGCAGGGTCTTTGAAGAGAGGAATCAGGTTCCAGCTCAATGTGTTTTTTAAAAACACAATAATTATTACTTCTTTTTAAATTAATTGACTATATATTTCAGACTATATTGACTATATAATTAACTCTAATTGACTATATAATTCAGAAGAAAATTAAAACAAAATATTTATGTAAAACTTCTGGCTTATGAATGCTCTCCAAAGCTTAAGTCTTTTAATATTGAGCCAGGTATATACATGATTGTAATACATGATTGTAATCAAAGCACTTGGGAATTGGAGGCAGGAGGATCAGGAGTTCAAGATCATCACTAAGAGACTTTGAAATCAATAAGCATCATGATACCCCTCTTTCCTTTGTGTCTTTCTCTCCTTTGCTTCCATCTTCCCTTCTCTGTTTGGAAATGCTTCCTCTCAATTTTCTTATGTTAAATCAGTAAAATTCTCTCTTTAATGAGATCGAATATGAGTTAAGTTTACTGGGAAGAGACTTGGTTTTGTGGAATTGCTTTATTGCATCCTCAGTATTATTCCTTTATTGTCCATGAATAAACGTGGTAGGAAACTACTTGAGCCTAAATGTTCACTGAGATCAAAATTAATTTTGAGCCACAGTAGTGAATTTTCACTCTATTTCATGGATCATACCAATTAACATTGAAAATTTACAACAGAAAAAAAAACTGATTTCTTTTAGAGGCTTATCGAGTACCACATTATACAGTGAAGAACAATAGACTCTTTCCAACAGAAACATATAAGTGAACCTTACATTTCCAAATAATCTATGGAGGATCAAGTCTAGTAAATGCTTTTAATTTTAACATTTATTCATGATGTTCCTTTTGCCATCTGATTGAGTTTCACTACTACAAATCCATGACTGAGTGGCATTTTACTTCATAGGTTACATACCTTGATAAATACTTTCAAAATCTACACTATAAAATTTACAATCCCCAAATATAAAAGTCAATAAAAATAAAGTTATCCATAAAAAGTATCATTTTATTTGTCAATAGGCATTGAAACAAAGTATCCTTAGAGAAAATATGGTGAAAGCCTTTATGAGGACACTCTATAAAATGGATTTAGAATTTTCTAGCAGCATTTGAGTATAAAGAAAAACTCAACAAAGTGTTGAAAATTGCCTTTGGTTGTCTTTCAGAAATGGGATGTAAGTTTCTATTGCTGCAGACATCACACCCTTTAGACACCAGACTCAGAAAAACAGAACTGGATCAATTATGAAAGCCATGTAGATAACATTCAGTTTCAAAACAGTTTATTCTTTGGCTAATTCAATCCCCAGTGTGGAAAGTTTCAACTTCCATACAATCTAATCTTCAAACCTAAATCTAGAATGTTTAATCCTTGGGGATTTACTGCTGAATGACTCACTCTGACTAATTCCTTCTGTACTCATAGCTGTTCTGAACACAACTTACACTTCTGGTTGGCTGATTCAACTCATTTGCTGTTCTGGCTCAAACTTTTCTCCATGCTGCTGGTTCAAACTGAAGTTCTAGGCTGGCTGTCTGTTTCTGACTGAACTGTTCTGACTCTGGCTGACTCTGGCTATTTCTCTGACTGCCTCAGACTAAACTGCTCTCAAAAGAAATTGAGGAAAAGAGACCACCTCCATTTAATTGTGACCTATGGCACCTCCTCTTAGCAAAATTGAAGAAAGGTGACAACCCCCACTAGTTTTCCCAGTTACTGTGGAACAAATACCTAAAAAGGTGAAAATTCACAAGATTGTGGACAAGGCTGGAAATTAATAGAAATGGTAGATCTAGGATGATTTAAAGAGGCGGTAGTAACATATGTAATGCACTCACCTTTTGTTAAACAGATATTAAACAACCAGGCTATGAATAACAGAATTATTCCAAAAATAAGAGAGATTTTATGACAGTTGTGCTAGAAGCTGCAATGGCTGGCATGATGGAGAGAAGATGCAATCATTATGGAAAATGATAATAGGTCTAAAGGTGTTGGTCAATATGCTGATTTATGAATGAAAGTTCAATTTGAAGATGCTGTTGTAATGCAATGTTACAGTACAATGTGTTGTAGCTTTAAGTACCTGGAATAAGGTTAAGGAGCCAGGAAAGAGGCCTACATCATTTACAAAGATTATTCAAACTCAGATGAAGCCTTCACTGACTTTTTACAGAGATTAACAGAGATTTACAGATCCAGATGCAAGACAAGTAGTAATCAAATCTTTGGAGTTTGAAAATGCAAATGTCAAGTGTAAATATGTTATTAGACCTATAAAAGTGCAATCAGCCTCTATAGATTAATGTATTAAATTACTGCTGATATTGACCCTAACAGTTTTGTAATTGAACAATCAATGGCTAAAGGTCATGATTTCAAAATGTCCATTGCTTTAACTGTGGAAGACCAGGTCATTTGCAAAGCCAAGTATATGTGGCTAGTGGGGTCATGGGTTTTAGAGGAGAAATTAATACTGCCACTTTCATAAACCAATAGAATTCCCAATTGCATTCTAAATAGTTATCCTTGTATCTACAGATAAGTATGCGTTTTACCCCCTTACAAAAAAGTTTTTTTTTTCAGTAGAAGGAGACCATTACAGATAGCCACCACTAGTCAAAATGCAAATAAATCTGACAATAGGGGCCCCAGCTTCAGGTGATACATTTACAACACAATTCCTGCACCCAAGGTTCAGGGAACATCATGGAAGAGGAAGCAAAAAGATTGTCAGAGCCAAAAGACCAGGCAGTCTGCTGCAAGATCCTGTCATATAGATATTACAGGGAAGCTATACTCATGAAATCTCCACACTATGGCTGGTTAAACAGGACCAAGTGTCATACCAACACAGATGAAGGAAATCTCCCAGAACCTCAAACCCAGATGAAGAGCTATAGGCAATTAAGAGTGCTGAGAAAGGAAGAATTAGTCTTTCCTGGGGATGACCCTCTTTGGTCATCCAATATCAACTGTTCAGCCCTTAAACACATATGCATACAAGCAACATTAATTGGACTTGACAAGCTACACACACACATACACACACATATATGTCTGTATATTATGTATACCACATTTTAAAATGCCTATCTTGGGGTTCACCTCATTTCTTTTCCCTTCATTTTATCTCAATTAATAAAGTTTCCATAGTACAGGGAATAAGAGTGTCATATCTTCAACAGAATACTGGCAATGCAGTCAACATTCCATAATCTAATTGTTGGGTAATCTGCTGAACTTATCTTATTTCTGACCCATAATTATTCATGCACAAATAAGTTTCATGAGAAAATATTTCATAGAGTGGTTAGGGAAATTGAAAAAAATAATATATCCAAGAATGGAAGCAATGTGAAATGTGACTGACTGTTACTGTTTGTTGACTAGGCATTCAAATATATAAGCCTATCAGGCACATTCTTATTCAAACTACCACAATAACTTTATATACCCGCATTAAGGTCACTTTTTAAAGGTTGATTTTTGAATGCTCGTAATCCTTCTAAACTTCACCATAGCTTTTTTTTTTGTCACTTGTCTCTCTATAATAGCAAGTGTTTTTAGATCATCTGGGCATAAGCCTCCCACCTCCCACCACCTCCCTCATCATCAAAGGAAGACAGTACAAATTATCAATTTCATCACTGATTGTATGGTATTACTTTCTTACTTGATTGACAATCTTGTTAGATAAGCACTTCATAAAATAGAACACAAAAGAACAATTTCAAAATGTATTTCCAAAATGTAATATTTCAAGATGGTGTTGTTGCAATTTTATCATAATATATATTTCTTTGCATATAACAGACCTGATAGATAACACCAAGATTAGCAGCTTTTAGGGCTTATGTAGGCTTAGTTAAAGCATATGTATGAGTGTAATCATCTAAATATTTTTCCAAGTAGAAAATAGTCATGGTCATACCATATTAATAAGCTTCATATTTTTTTACTCTCAGTTTATGTGTGTATGGAAGAAAACTTTAAACAATGCTCTAAGTGAATATTAATCCTATCATTCCTACATGTGCATAAACTGATGTGGTCTTCAATTCAGCAAAAGTCCCAGCTGGATTCCAGGTTTCACAGGAGATCACCTGTCACAATTCTGACCAATCCATTACTGATGGATGTGATTGTCTGCTATTTAGTAACTGCTGTTCTGCCTCCAGTTATTCTTTCTTTTGACAGTCTTAGTTCGGAGAAGTTACATTTAAAGTGAGAGTCTTGAAACATTTCCCTCTTGGCATATTCAGAACATCACAAGGTCCAGGCTGACATTTCCAGCCACTTGCAGCATCACATTACTAAACTCACTTTGAGTGTGTTTTGAGGCCTGCTAGAAATAGAAGAAGAAATATCCCCATGAAATTAGTACATAAAGATGTCACGTTGACACGATCTTTAATTTGGTTTAAAAACATTTTACTTACAAAAATTCTAGGATAAACTCCCTAGATTACTGGGACAGGAAAGAATATTTGGAAGAAGTTTGATTATAACTCATAAAATTTAAGGGTCGTATAGGTCTATAGTTTTCTTCTCTACTTATTTGTCTGTGAGAATGTGGGAGCTGAAATTTTAGCTCACTAATCAAAGCATTTGTGTCATTGTGGCATCATCTTAAACATTACTCTGGATATCATTGTACATAGGTACCAATTTTTTAAATTGATAGCTTGAATTTATGTGCTATTATAGGTCAGTCACTCTTTTTACATGACATTTTCCTTGAAAATGTGTACTTGCTGTAAGTAAAGTCAAATGCCAATAATGGTCTTATTTACAATGCAATAAATGATTTAACCAAAAGGTTTCCAGCAATCTAACTTTCTAACCCCAATGTCTGTGATAGTTGTGCTTTCTTCTCCACAGCATCTCAACAGATTCCATCAAGGTGCTCTCTGAAATTACTGTTCAAAGTCAAAACTGTCCAACAGCAGAGGTCATCTACAAATTGCAAATCAATTCCATATACACCTGTAAATCCCGAGAGAAGAGGCTAGAGAAGAAAGGAAATCTTGCCTCTTGCATTCAGACTTTCTTTTAAAATATCTTAGTGAGTTAATGACATCATGGGTAAGAGTATATAAGGATTATGTATGCATGTATGTATGTATGTATATATGTATATACATACACATATATATACCTATATATACATGTTAATATGATATATATACAAATGTATATGATATATATATATGTCATATATACATGTATATTAATATATATCTTTAGAGTGTTGTTACCATTGTTCAGTGATACTCATCACTAGACATGATGATATCATATACAGGGATTCAAACTACCTTTGGTTTTTTAATTTACACATGGTACCAGAATATAATATTAAGATAAGAATATAAGCTTTAAACTAAATATGGAGACAACTGATACTCAAATAGTATCTGCCATTTTTAAGCTTACAGAAGGAGAAAGTGGACCATTGGAAGAGTTACATACAGCAGCCTACCAGTTGAAGACATAACCAAACTTGGTAGAGTTCAGCCATGGTTAAATGGGAGAATATGAATGTTTTCTTTCTCTTTGAATAATATACTGCCATGAGGTGAGGGCTCTGGTTGTACTGTAATCCTGCCAGATATATTCATGATTTCAAAGGATGTCAAATACTTTTTTAAAACTTTTTAAAAATTAAAATTCCATGCGGGCCAAAGCAAACAGCTTGTCAGTTTATGAATTTTAGTTTTAAAATGTATATAAATACTTCAAAAGACAGCTTGTGTTTTTAAAATAAAACCTAGAACATTTTGAAAATAGCACTTGGATTCAAATTGCACAGCAAAGCATGAAGAGCTTAAAATATTTCCATTTGTGTAGCCACACATAGACTCAATAATTCAGTAGTTATTTTAACCTTTGCAATTTTGAAGCAAAGACTGAAAAATCAACTACTCTATAGTATTGAAATTTTTATGAGAATTATGATGATCCAAGAGATTGTTACAGAAGGCACTTAACCAAGTTTTCTTGCTAAATCATAGCACATAAATATCACATGATGGTAAAATATTAGTCTTGGCTGTATTTGTAAATTATTTAGTAGACAGAGAAATAATTAGCTGAGGGCAGGTAGAGGGATTTGAGGTGATATTCTTGAAAATATTGAATTATTTATGACTACTAAGTTTAACCTTGAAATGAATGGATGGATATCACTAGATCTCATTTTTACCATTTAGGCTTTGTCCAAAATCAAGTCTTATTTTGTTTGTCTTAAGTATTTATTCAGAACCTGCCAAACAAACTATGACATTAGTTGGATGTCATTTGTTGAAAGGAGGTTATAAGGATGGTACTCTTTATCAGGAATGTTTGATTCCTCTGGTGAATTTTTCACTCATGTCATTTTAAGAATAATAAATGGAAGGATGTGAACAATATGTATAAGTAAAAGATACTGTGAATTAGTATGAAAGTTAGTTTAAAGTGAAAAAAAATGTTTCAGAAGTGATCAAAGTCTAAGTTTGTAGTAAGTATACTCATTTACAAATATGTATGCCCAGAAACAAAATATATGCACCAGATGAGTACACTTGTAATGGCCACATGGTTTGAATTATATTCTCACTCAAATGTTGCTTATATATTTTAGTGCCCAATTTTCTTATAGCTGAGACAAATGGTGTATAATGATTAATTAAAAGTGTATCTATAAAGTGATTAAGGACAATGCTATGACTACTTTTCGAAGTAGTTGAAATTTATTCTCATACTTTTAAAAGAATGAACATTGTAATCCATCTTCTTCATCATCCTTATAGAGATGAACTACAAAACTTTCAATTATCTCCACTAACATTCTTTGAAGACACCACATCAGAATAAAAATCTTTCAATTATCAACACAATGTATGCAATGTTTCGTAGCACTTTAACAATGCAATACGGTTAGACATATCTAATCTTGAAATGGCTTCACTTTTGAGTGAAGTTTTAGAGAATTAAAGTTGGGCTTCTCATCCTCCAATCTCAACATTGCAGCTGATTAAGTATGTATTGTGCAGTGTATACTATTTATTTACTGTACCTCATAGACTGTTAATCAGTATCTTTAACTTCATCCCACAAGGTGACAATAGTTCTTCTTTTCCAGTTGTGACAAAACAAAATGTGCTCAGACAGTGGCAAACGTTTCCCATGGAAAACAGAAAAATCAATAATACTTGCATGGGTTTTGAGGATTTCACAAAGTCATGCACAGACAGCCTTCTGTCCAGTTGAGGGAGTGAAAGCCAAGAAGTGACTGTCAGCTGAAATTTAGTCTGTCTTTGAAGTGCATGGAATACAGGTATTTTCTAGGTAGAATATGTCAACAATCTCACAAATTTAGATGCTTAAAAGTAGTAACACTTCAGAAGGCTGATGAAGGATGCCTAGCTATTTACCAAAATTCTCTTTGTCTATGGCTTTTCTGGGCACACAAAAGGCACAATGCATTTCCCTTGTTTGGAAATTCCCTTTGCAGCCCAGTTCCAGCCAAGGGAATGTTTCTAGGAAATGCTTAAAGAAACATTCTTGAGGCTTCTTTTATATTTTCACCCTTACTCTTATGTACAAAATGTGATAGTCACTTGGGAAATGATTAATCCATGTAACTATGACCTGATGTTCCTATAATAGTGGAAGGTTTAGCTGCTATAAACACCTTTTCTGGTCTGTGTTTCCAATGATAATCATATCAATTTGTGCTCGGAGCTATTCAACATTCTTTAGTTTGTGTTAAATAAGACTAAAACATTTTAAGTGAATGAAGCCAAATGCAGAACTTTCCATGCCATTTCCCTGCTTCTACACATTTGTTTGTTAAATGGATCATGGAGTTTGTTACAAATTTGTGTCTTCTAGTAGTGTAGGAAACTGCATCCATAATGTCTCAACAGTGTGACCGCCTAACCATGCCATGAACTAGGACAACAGCAATAGACATGTCAAAATTGATGGGGGAAATGCCATAAGGCCTCAATCCTACAAAAAGGTACTACTGACAAGGAAGAAATGGTGAGAGTGGGTAAAATAGTCTTTCCCAGGGAAAAAATCACACCAATTTGTAAGCCAATACCAATCAATGATCAGCCCTGAAAACATACACCTAATGAAATTAAACTGGCTGAGCAGGTTTTATTTATGTATTTATTTGAATATACATGTACATACATATATGATTGTAACATTAATTAGTGAAAAGAGAAGTCATGTGTTTGAAGGAGTAAAGGGGTATATGGAAGGATTTGGAATAGGAAAGAAGAAGGGAAGGAGATATGATATTAATATCATATATTAATTATTATAATTAATTATATATATAATTAATTAATATATGATATATTAATCTCAGGATAAATTAAAATGAAATTAAACATTTTAAAAATAATTTATTGTATCCCCTTAAAGCTATATTTGTATTTAAATAAGGGATTCTGAGTCAAATAATCAAATCCAGAGAATTTTTTGTTGATTTCCTTTTAACTTTATTCTGTAAAATTGGGTCCAAGAGACTGCCAAGTTAGCTTTCAATCATCACCAAAATTGGTCTATATATATAAAAAGTAAAAATTCATAAGATACTCGAACCAGAAGGTGTTTTAAAATAGCTTTTAACTCCATACAAATTTAATCAAATACTTAAGAACTTTTCTTCCCAAATATGGAAATCATTATCTGCATTACTTAGTAAAAGCCTTTAATTCATTTATATTTATTTATTTATTGTTATAGATGCATGCATTTGTGATTATGCATATGTCAGTGCACAGGTGTGGAGGGCAAAGCACAACTCCAAAAGTTAATTCTTTAATTTCATTTTGTGGGTTCCAGAGACCAAACAAAACAGGACTTCACATTTTGCAGTGAATACCTTTACCCACTAAACCATCTGGGCAGCTCCTCGCTTTTAATTTTTAAAATCAAAATTATGGGTGTTGTGTGTGTGTATGTGTGTGTGTGTGTGTGTGTGTGTGTGTGTGTGTGTTTGGCTATTCAAGATTTTGTTTTAATTCAGAGTTCTTATAATATTTGTTTCATAAGACACTGCTGAGGATTTTTTAGAGTTGTCAGTAAAGAAGCCTAATGTGGAATCACAATGCTTTAAGACATAATGCAAATCAGAGATTCTCATATTTGTTTTTACTCCAACGAAACTTAGAAAAAGCTGATCATTGAATATTTTATGTTTTCTGTGTCACAGAAGGAACAATGTTGAGAGGTAGAAGTGAGGATCTAGGGTTTAAGATTTGTAGTCTAAATAAGGGTGATGTTAGAGATAGCAGATGGTCTTTTTCTAAAGAAAGTGCTATTCATTTTTGTATTTGTGAGACAGAGTTACATAGAAGAATTTATTTCAAATCATAACTATTTTCATGCTATAGAATACATTTCCACATACATATCAAAGCTAGAACAACCTTATGAAGGGAATACACATTTAACAATAGCATTAAAGTGTTGTTAGGTGATGATACAAGCTGAGCAATGAAACTCTTTCACCTGTTGAAAAACAAACCTTAGAAAGACTACCTTGAATTAGTACCTTGACTACATCTGATGTAGCAATGACAATTCAAAGCAGAGATGATTCTCTAGTCACAATTTTGATTGCTATGTGAACTAAAGGCATGTACACCAATGACTAAATTCTAAGAAGAGTGTATATAAACCTCTAACCCCCTATATTTGATGACACACTGGGAAGGGTGATTTTCTGCTGCTCTTGTAACTATATTAAAAATAGTAACTTACATGAGTTTCCACCACTAGCCAAAAAGCTACTTTCAAATGATAGTTGCTGGGAGAAGCAACATCTGTATTATTTAATGGAGTAACATATTCCACGGCAGGCCTTGTGCTCAGGAGTAGTTGCCCATCACTAATGGATTCTATGGATTTTAGTGTTTTTATACATTCACACACACACACACACACACACACACACACACACACACAAAACACACACACATTTTTTTGACACTATTTCTCACTATTTCTTTTTGGCTGTGCTGGAACTCACTATGTAGAATAGTCTGGTTTTAA
The DNA here is from genome assembly GCA_026225945.1 of Cricetomys ansorgei. Taxonomy (NCBI): domain Eukaryota; kingdom Metazoa; phylum Chordata; class Mammalia; order Rodentia; family Nesomyidae; genus Cricetomys; species Cricetomys ansorgei. The sequence continues at coordinate 9,728,850 of JAMJFZ010000242.1, forward strand.
TCTCACAGAGATCCACTTTCCTCTTTCTCCCAAGTATTAGGAATAAAGGAGTACATCACTATGCTTGGCTTGTTTTGGTTGTTGTTTTGTTTTGCTTTTGTTTTTAGAGGGAGAGAATAAACTTGAGGATGGATTGAGGGGAGGATGAGGACTTAGGGAATGGGAAAATATAATAATATAAACTGCATGAAATTCTCAAAGAATAAATGAATATTTAAAAAAGTCTACCCTAAGCAATTGTTCAGTTGCTTGGTTTGGCAAACAGAAACGTAAAATATTCTATTACATTTGAAATCAAGAGAGCATTAAAATTAGTTTTTAATATAAATGTCTCATAATATACTCACAGCTAGTCATTTTTTTCAAATTAAAATTGAATGTGTTCTATTTTGTCTGTAATGTCTATTCAATGGTACCTTTTAAGATGGCTAAATAAAATCAAAGAAGTGTACACTAATATAGCATGAGCACCCATGTTGAGTGACATTGGCTGAATGAGCCAGAGGTTGTAGTCATGTAAATAAGTGAGTAAGGAGATTAACCAAGATATTTCAGGAAGGCTTGTGGGGGGAGGCACATAGCTCAGTTGCTAACTGTTTTTCCTGAAAGCACAAGAACCTATGTTCCATCCCAAACACACAAGTAAAAGAGCTAGACATAGTGACATATGCTAATAATCCTACGGCTGGTGAGGCAGAAACAGACAGATCCCTTGGGTTCCCTGTCTAACCAGCCAGGCCTAATTAGTAAATCTTATACTCTGAGAGAATTTATTGAGAATAAAATGTGTATGATATGTGAGAAGCAACATCTATGTTTGACCTCTGGCACACACACACACACACACACACACTGAGGATATAAGTGCACTTGTACATATATGTTCACTTCCACATAGAACAGAAACACACAGAAACAGGAAACACAAATTATTTTATGGAAATAGAATCTTAGGATTTTAAAGTAGAAAACAGAACAGAATCTCTGTAGTGACCCAAAGGGCTTCAGCTGCACCCTTAACCTTTCTCAGTCATATTTACTCTCTGATTTTACAAACGATGAGTTTTATTAGCTCCCTGATATTTCTCTAAAACATTACACCTGACATTATAACACTTGTAGATGTTAAGTATGAAATGCCTCTGTACACAAAGCATTTTCAATGCTTAGAATTTTAGGCCTTATAACTCCTACAGCATGAATTTTCTTGGAAAACATGAGATTTGAACTTTTACTAGTAATTTAAAATGTTAGATATTTTTTCCATGTCCTAAATACAACTGATAATACACCAGGAATACAGTGCTAGCTATTATAAGTTGGAATAAAATATCTGATTATGTAAATAAAGTTCTATTATGTAGGTAAATAAATGTACTTAATATCACATTGCAAGTATTATTTGAAATACCCATTATGATATCATATGTAGAATTATGTATAAGAGTTTAATAACAAGTTCTCTCATACTTTATTTCACCAAAATTATCCCTCAGGAAAACATCAATCTATCTTAGATGAACACTTTTTCCTTCAAAAAGGGTATAACCATTTCTAAAAAGGAAAAACATAGGAGTGTGAATTTTCAATGATCCTGTTACCTATATCAACTCTAAAAGTCTGTGGGCAACATACAGGGTTCAGCAAGTGTCACTTGGCTGTGACAAGCTGGATGGGGGAAAACCCATGCATGATGCCTCAGCTTTATACAAAAGACTAAAGGCAACTGAGGAAATCTGGCAGCTGAAGAGGTGGCCTTCCCCAGTGCCAAACTATCAGCTTAGAAAACATACACACAGGTAACATTATATGGACTGAACAAGTTACATTTTTACATATGCATACAATGCACATACATATCACATACATAAACATATACATAGCAAAAATAATTGCTGAGAAAAGAGGCCTTAGATTTGGAGAGCAAACAAAGTTATATGGATGGCTTTTGAATGGAGGAAAGGGAAGGGAGAAACAAATGTAATTACTTTGTAATCTCAAAAACAAAAAATTTAAAAACACATCATTTACCAAATATTTATGATATCCTTACTTTCATAATGTAGCAATTTGAAGAACCCAACCAAAATCTAGGACCCTGAAAGCTCTATGAGCTTCTATAAGTCTCAGCTTTGAAGTATATTTTGAAAAACAAATTGCTCTGGGGAAAATTTTTGTGGCATGTTAGACTAATTTCCATGGATTATATTCCTTGGCCATCTCATTTTTACTGTCTGGTCTCCTAATCTCTAACCATTGCTAGTGCTCCAGTTGCTTCAAAATGATTATTTTTGTATGCCTTGTCTAGCTTGTTCTTTTTAGCAATAGACATTACCATAAATATCCTAGACTTCCATTGTTAAAATAGAATCAGTCTTTGAATCTATGATTTTCAAAATTATATCCTAAAAATTCACAACTGAAGAACTATCTGGACCCTCTCATTTTCTCAAAACTGCCATTGCTTGCCTGACTTGAATGGCTTTGCATTAGATTATACTCATGCATATTTATATTTTCAGAGAATCAGTATTTCATATTATACCTTTTAAAACTTGTTTCTCCTATATTCTTGGGACCTTTCATTCTATTAATAAAGACTATTTCTCCCCTTGATTTTTAAATATAAAAACTTATTGCTTCCTAGTATTGAATTACATTAAAATTACTTAACTTCAAAATCAAAGACAGAAAAATTCTGTCTTTGAATTCAGGACTCACTACATTTTGTAGATAAGAAAACTTGATTTATATTCACAGTTGACAAAAAATCTCAACAAGTACAAAGTTAGAGCTCATATTCTACCTCAAATAATGATGGCATTAAATGCAATTAATAATATCCATTTTAAATATTGGTGCTATTAAAGTAATTAAGTGATTTATCAGGATCTCTGCCATCAGATTTGAAGAACTGCCAGCAGGATGTCTCTAAGCTGTTGGGACAGGACACCAGGAGTTACCTGGTGTTAACTGAAATCATACCTGTATCTGCTTAGCACAAAACTGGTCAAGCTAAAAAAGCCAGACCAGAAGGAACATAGACAAACTGAGCCAAGTGTGTGCTTGAAGTCAAAGATTAGAACAGCATAAACTGGAATGGGAAAAAAAAAAAGCTGACATGAAGAATCCCACTGATCATACATTCATACATTAGTATGCTCTGACAAAAGACTATACCAAAATTCTCCATTCTCTCAAATGTGAAGTGCAGCAATCCATTTTGAAATTCCACAACAATATGTCAGAAACTTCACCTTGACCATTAGTTTGAGTCAATAGAAAAATTCCATAAAATGAAACTCATACTGGTTTCCCTGTAATCCTACCTACAATCTACTTTACAGCTGATTTCAGATAGTCCAGAATTTCTCACTTCCCTCACTCCCTCAAGATTTTAAAATAAAGTCCTAGAAACAAACCTTGTGCACTTGCATATTGGTAAAAGCGTCTCTCTCCCAGAAGTAGTTTGCTAAACTTAATCAGCCAAATAGCCTTCAGAAAAGGTTTAGAATGATTGAGCAGTTTTATGAAAGTATCAATGGTTTTTATAAACATGTACTTATTATGTAGAAACAGAAACCTCAGTACTGGCTAAAATAAAACAACACAGATTCCTTAGTAAGTTTCAATGAGACGTTCTGAGGGATGCCTAGAAAGGATGATAATTTTATACAAAGGTAAAATAAAATGCAATGTTGAAGAAAGCAAGACCTTGTTCCAAATATTTTATTTAAAGTATCCTAGTGAATACTTTATTTAAAGTATCTTATGGTATCTAGGTGTGAAGTCACCAAGTTTCAGTAAACTGCTGGGTAATGACATATCACCCTTTGTAGGCCATAGATACACTGTGTTTCTAGCCCCAAAGTAGTCTTGAAAACTGAGTTACAAATGACTTACAAATGAGTTGCAGCAGGATGTTCTGAAGATGACTGGGATAATTGACTACAGTAAAGTCTGTACTGGAGGGGTCTACTTTTATCAGTATGAAGACACAGTGGTTTGGTTTTAAGTCTTGCATTCCAATTATATTTTGCTTACACAAACTGGTGTTAGGCTAGATTTGATCCAGATACCACATGTCACCAACATTAATCTAAAACATCTTATAAAAAATAATAATAAACATTAGGTCTGGAGAGATGGCTCAGAGGTTAAGAGTACATATTGCTCTTGCACAGGACCCAAGTTCTGTTCCTAGTACCCAGTTAGTCAGGCCACACTCACCTATTAACTCCAGCATCAGAAGACCCTATGTCTTCTTCTGGCCTCCATGAGCACTAAACACACCTTTACAAGCTCTCTTCCACGCACATATACACATAATTTTTAAAATAATAATAAAACAAAAATATTTTAAACATAATAAATAGCTATAAAAAACAATTATTCACTGATTGGAGTAGTTTTAAAACTCTGAAATTACTTTTGTGAATGTTGTTATATTCACCAACATCTTTTATTTGGTTTCAGAATTTTAGGTCGCACAGTATTGAGATAATTACTATAATTACATAATTGCTGTTGAAATGGGAATTCAAGGATAATGCTGTCTTCAGAGATATTTCCCATTTTATCTGTAAAAATAAAAATGTTCAACATGAATTCTACACAGTATCTCAAATATTCACATTTATGTGAATAAATTGGAAGTCAATGCTCTATAGGACTGTCACATTTCTACACATCCCAGAATAGAAGATGCTAGTAGTTTTGACCATACTACATATTCATGAAGTTGACAAAGAACAGTTTCAGATGACAGTGATAAATTCCCCATGTGAATCAGACTGCATGTTTGCTTGCTATCTAGTAGAGTAAACATGATATCTTTCTGGGAGATAGCAATGGGATAAATTTACTTGCATTGCATTAAAAAAGATTCAGGTTCCCTTAGATCCAGATTCTGTGCCTTTTACAAAACTCAGTTAGTGATAATATTCTATGGTACCACTATTTACAAGACACAAACCATTGGTAATTTGGAATGAGAAATAGCATTATAGTATGTGGACTTGAATTAATGCAGTTAAATGCCTATTGGTGGTGATTTTAAAATGAAGAAAGGTTTATTTAGCTCATATTTTGGCCTATTAAATGGCTGCCATAGTCTCAGATCTGCTGAGAGCTGTGTTAAATTGTGGTGAATATCAATGACATGAATCTGAATAGAAACAAGCAAACATCAATTTCTTAAACCAAGTGAAGTAAGAAAGAATAGGGTAAAAGAATCCCTCCTGAGAACATGCCTACAGTGATCTGAGGACATCCAAAAAAACTGTACACCAAAATGTCCAAGACCAATAGCTAAAGACCATCACAATGGTCCCCTAGGGAGCATTTAAATCACCCTGCACTATAAAGATATTTATACCAGTGGGTCAGAAATAGTGCAAACTATAAATCAAAAGATTTTATTTTCCAGGATATAACATTCCTTAATTAATATCAACTACCCCTAATCATTGCTGTTTCCCCTAAGTTTGCAAGTGGAATATTTTTGTAATCACTCTAAAAGAACAAAAATATGTATCAGATATATGCTTAGTTTATGAAGGTTCTGAAGTTTCCTTTTATAGGATTTTATTATATAACAGCTATCAAAAGATTTTAAAAAACTGTATGGCTTTAATCCTTGTTATTCTATTTGTGTTTCTAGAGGGAAGCAGCTTCTTCTTGGTTCAGACAGGGAATGACATAAGGAAATATGAAACTAGCTCTTAAAGACCCACATTGTGATCGTAACCATCACTCTCAAAGTAATGTTGAAGTTGAGGAAAGGAGTAAGATGTTAAGAAACAAAACAGACAAGGTCTATAACTTTTATGAAATCTTCCTCCAATTATATGATGACCAGGATACGTACTTGAAAAATAATTATGGAGAGCTAATAAAGTTGATTGCCTTGCCTCTAAACCGTTGACAATTTCCAAGTCTGACTGTTCCAATAATAAAATTGCTCCATATTATCAAGTTATTATTCCCTTTATTCTTATCATTTATAGGTCCAGGTTCTTTCTTTGACTTAAAATCCACACAATGGTGCTGTCTTGTAAAATGTCACCTACTATGTCCTAACAAATGTTAACATATTATAGCTACTTCATTCTTAATGTGTCCACCCAGACTGCATTATCTTGAAAACTACTTATAATCATGGTTATAAAATTGGATGTATAAGTCTATTTTCAAAATATTTTTTCATCCAATACAACAAGCAAGCAGAATATATTTCATGATTTTTGAACACTAGAAGACAAAATTATACTTTCCAAAATTAAAACTACGCACATGTTATCAACAGGTACAACCTGAAGGAAATACTACCTTAGACAGGTAGACAGTAGGACAGATCTAGACTCTGCTATTGTTGAAGAATGATTGCTATCCTTCTAAACTTAGCTAGTATTAGAAGCAGGGTTTAAATAATAACATGGAAAGCAGTCATTAAAGGCTTCAAAAAGCACTTTGGTAATGTTGGTAAAGAATTTGCTTGTATGGATTACCGGAAGACTGTGTTTCTCAAATTTTGATACTCAGACAGTATATATGCTTTTTCGTTCATACTGCTTTCTTATACCTCACACATAGCTTATTACTCTTTGAGAGATTCTTAACTGATTGATGCATCTTTCCCATATAAAAGTTTTTCTCCATATGTAGCTTTGAGTGTACTTGTACACAAATTATTTTGCTCCTATTTGTGTATATACGTAATATAGGTGAAAAGTTTTGTATCAAAATGTATGTCCATCTTAAAAATCGAATATATAAACTTAACGATTTCTGGGTAAAACGACATATAACATGCCATACAGGAACTAGTGGTAGATTACAGTTTGAGAAACAGACTAAAAATGTTTTATTGTTCTAGCTGTAGCTTCTACAGTCTCTGAATTAACTTGACAATTGCTTGAAAACTCTCTTCTACTATCAGACCCATGAACTTTCTCTACCATAGGCCTGGATTTACTAATAAGACTTCAAACAATGCAAGCACCTCTATAGATGTAGGTTTCTGGTTATTCTACCAAGCTGCAGTAAAGGATATATTCCTACTAGGAAATATACAAAAATCTATATTAGCAGAGACCGTTTATAATAATTGCTCAGCCACAGCCACTAGGACTACTATCAACATCCAAATGATGCTTTGAGAACTAAGTACCAGTTGTGATAATATGAAGCAAACATGACTGATTGTTCATCTCTACTATCTCCAGTTCAGAACAGTCAAGAAAACTCCAGACACAAGGGCAGGTGGAAACCCAAAAGAGAACAGGACTAGTAAAAATCAACAGAGAGTGGACCATCATCTGGGAGAAAACACAATGAATCCACTGAAAAGATAAAAAAACAGCATTCAGCTTCTATTTTTCCCACTGCTGTGTATATCCTTCTCAACATCTCTGAAAAGCCTAGTATGGATCATTAGTCTTGCGGTAATTGATTACTCTTCTTTCCTTTTCATGGTAGTATAGATACGGAAAAGTCTTTGATTTTAAAGTAAGCAAGGAAGGGTATATGGGAAAGATTGGAAAGAGGAAAGGGGAGGATGAAATGATGTAATTATATTGTAATCTCAAAAATGAAAGAAATAATAATTTAAAATATGTTTAAAAACATTCACCATGCATAACCATAATAAAACAACTTTGTAATTTTACCTTACCCCAGTAAGATTAAGATTAAGAAAAAACAAAAACAACAAATGCTACTGAAAAATGGGGAAAGAGAAGCCGTCATCAGCATTTTTGAAGGAGCAAATTTGTGCAGTCATTATGGCTATCAATATGAATATTTCACAGACAAAAACTAAAACCAGATCTACCATATGATCTAGCTGTACTATTCTTTGATATATACCCAAAGACAGAATATCCTAATGCAGAGAAACTTGTTCATCCACATTCAGTATGTTCATTGATGCTCTAATCACAACAGCCCAGATTTGGGAGCAGCATAAATACCACCAACTGGTGAATGGATAATGAAAATGTAGTACACGTATACAGTGTAATTTTATTAAGTTATAAGCAAAAAATTAGATTTGTAGGTAAATGATTTGTAGGAACTGCAAAAGGTTATACTGAGATGGAGAAAAGCATATACTTCTTGTTCTCCTTCATATGTATATCCTAGCATTGAAAATTTAGATTTGTGTATTTAACATGGACTACAAGTAGAAGCCAGGAAACTATAAAGATCTTAAGAGATGGAAAATGATACAGCAGAAGTGATAAGAAAGGGAATATGATGAAAGGAGAAAGTTTCCTGTGGAAAGGGTTTGGGAGGGTACAGCAGAGGAATGAGTAGGGAGATTGATAAATAACACTAAGCATATATTGAAAAGGCAATATGGAAATCCATTATTGTATTATATTTATTGTATTATGCATCTCTCACAATTCATACACTGCAAAATAAAAAGCTCAGCCCTCAATAAGGATACTTCTGCATGAGATGTTGTTAGTAGAGTCCCGTAGATGACAAAATTCTTAAAGGTTATTGCCATTTCACTTGGTATTCACCAGAATTTGATGACAAGGCTCTATTCCTAAAAACAGCACAACTTTGGTCCCAGAACATGGAAACATCAAAGTAGTACTAATTTGGAAGACTTCTTCTTGCCTGGTAGCTTTCATATCTATGGTGGTATAAAGGCTGATAGGGTCAAAAAAGTCATCAAAAGACTTACTCATATATATAAAAGATATATATCATAGATATAATAATGTTGGGTATGTCAAGATATGTCCATGAGTGAATTAGCAGCAAGGATGCTATGGGAATAACCAATTGCTTTCTCATTAAATTTAAGGACTTGTCCATATGTATTGCAAACATGGCCAAGAACCCATCACTGGGAAGCTCAGAAGACTTACAAGTGAGCCAAACATTATTATTTTGCTAAGTGGACATATTATATACTGCCCCATAACTAGCTTATCTGATACACAAAAATTATCACAATGTTTGAAAACAGTTAATGCAGAAACTCATAATTTGTCAAAGTACAGAGAAAAAATATTATACAACAGTCAGACACAAATGGGAACTCTGTCATAATAACTATCCACCAGGTTCAGGGAGCATTACAGAAGAAGGGTAAAATGACTTATAAGAGCCAGAGTTTGGGAAAGACTAAGGCAAAATAGTGTCTTCTGGGTATGACAGAACTGCTGAGCTCACATACTCACAGCAGCTGTTATTTGTACAAGGTCTGTAAAGAGAAAACTACTCAATCTTTTATAATGAATGTGAGAGGAGTTTATAAACAACCTCCCTTAGCTGAGGAGTTTTCAAGGGTGTGGCCTCTCATAGACAGACCATGCTCCAGTGGGTGGCTCCATACCCATGTACACGGACAGAAATTGGGCTCAAAGTGTTAAAATAAAAGAACATAATATTGGGATGGATTTGGGATAGCAATGGTGGATTTTGAAGAATTAAAGGAGAAATACAGTTAAAATATATAGTGTGTGTGTGCGTAATTGTCAAAGAATGAAAACACTAACACATTAAAGAAATGTAGCTGCAACATGAGTGGAAGCTAGTGGTCAGATTGCCTGGGCTTGAATCCATACAGGAAGATTGCTTAATCTCTGTGCCTATGTAGAGACAGCTCCTATACCACAATGTTTCTCTGGTCATGGGACAGAACATATTAAAAAAGCTTGACAATGTTAATATTTAATAGACACTATAATCTTTAAAATGAAATTCATAGTAAAATTACCCTGTACAATTTTGTAGCATTTCTCATTTTCATTGATATTATTTGGGAGGGCTTATTTTCCTATATCACTTATGCTTTTACTCATTATTGATCCAATAGTTATATAATTAAATCATGTTTAAATTTGTATTTTATCTGCTTATAATTTTATTTAAATTTACTTTTGTACTTGACATTAATAAACCTTGCTACGGAATAGTATCTGACTTATATAAGTCTGACTTTGCAATTTTTAACCACCTGTTTTTGCTGTGCAATTCAAGCTTCTAGGACTACTTTAGAGAATAAAAGCATATATGGAGAGAAATATTCATATAAATGACATAAAAAGTTAAGAATGGAAGATTTTCTTTTCTATTCATCTACTTTATATATAGCCCTGACAGTTTCAAAACATTTTTTTTTTTTAGTTTTAAAAAGTGTATCATTCAATTAAAGAATTCATTGCATCCCTCAGTTTAGTAACCAGGCAGTCATTCTCCATAGATCTTATTCCATAGGATCAAATGAAGATTGGGCATGGTCAGCAATACTACCTAAGTTTTGTTTTAGCCTTAGTCAAACAAACAAAGGTAAAACATGAGAAACACCTACTGAACTATGAGTAGCTCATCACTGAGATCTGAGGGTTCCTGTCTGGCCTTCATCTACAATAGTTCCATGAACACTCCACAAAAGAAAATGGACCATTGAAGAAAAATTATGATAAATGAACACAGTAGTTCATTCTTCTATGGGACCCAATATGACATGCTTTTTGTGCTTCAATGACATGTATAAACATACCTTTTGTATGATAATGTGTTTCTTTTAATAATAAAAAGATAAAGAAATTAGAACTTAGAAAAATTAAAAATTAGAAAAAGCAAAAGTAACAATGTTCACATTGGGGAAAAATTACAAGGCTCCCCTCCAGACAAAGATTTTGCTCTAGCTAAAATAGCAAGACTATGGACTTGCTTATCTAATGGAATGCAGGTGTCAAGTATACATCAAAAAAAGGAACCAATGCAAGAGTGCTCATCCCCTTCCAGATGAAGGCCTCTGATCTTCAAGGTTAACTTGAGTGAGTAGTCTTAACACAATAGTTTATTAATGAATAGCTGATTTTAGGTCTGCATACTTACTGTTTAAAGGAGGCAGGAATTCAGGGGTGAATTATGTATTTGTTTTTTCATGCTTACTGACCTACTATCTAGACCCTTCGTTTCTGATTTTAACTATGCTCTATTTCCATGGGAAGGTTTTAACCAAGAATAATTTTTATGATTTGTCTACAGAAAGCATGAATAGTTCTCATACATGTCAAGACTTGAAGATCAATAAAACTGCTTACAATTGCTTACAGCTGAGATAGCAGTGTCCCTCCTAGCCAGCCGAAGAATTGATTTGAGTTTTAACTATTAGGCCAAATAGACAATAATATTGATGAAAGGCTTTTCTCACTGTACAGTAAAGATGAGAAAGGGGAAAACAGTTATGAATTCCAATACTAGCAAGGGACCAGGAACTTTGTCCCACTGGCAAATCCATTGCTTAGATTATTGGATCCCAACAGAGACCATCTCTGTCACCAGTCAAAACTCAGGTTTTTCATGGATTCATCCATCACTGACCACAATGCTTAAAAATATAAAGCTAAGCCCTATTTAACTGAAAGTTCTTGAATTTTTCTTGTTATTCTTCATATTCCTGTATGTTTTGTAAACACATCTTTTAAATATATCTACATAGGTTTCCTTGAAATCATATTACCTAAACCTATGTTATATTTAGGAATAAAATGGATACTGAAAAATGATATGTTAGTCTTGTTATTATATCCAAATAAACATAGAAAATAGGTGTCATTTATGACTTATATTTGCAGGTAGCCATATTTCACACATTCCTTCAAAATGATTGAACTAACTTCTTACACTTAAATGTTTCAATTCAAGAGAAAGCAAATCATTGATAAAAGAATATATTTTACAGATTTCTCAGCATTATGGTACAGAATGTAATTCGGTCTCTGTCTTTGGAAATACTTCTGTATTTCTGTGAATTAATGACAATAAAAGTTAAAAATTTATAAGGTTCAAAGACAAACCTAAGAACCTAGGTATTGATGTTGAAAGCACTAGTCTTGTTTGTGAAATACATCTAAGGGTTGCAGAGAAGATTTCAAGTCATCTCATATAGACTTTTCCCCTCAGCAAATTTATTTCTACTTTTGTGCTTGTTTCTGAGCAGACAAGTTGATGAAATGATTTCACAGTTTAAATAGAGTTTCACAGACATAATATTGTTCTGATTTAATTTTTCTCAGTCTATTTATGTTTCTCATTGACTGCTAGTTCTTTGGCAGCCAATAAAAAGACAAAGACATCTGTCTTAGGATTTCTTTTGCTGTAATAAAACAGCATGACCAAAAGAAATGTTGATAGGAAAGGGTTTATTTCATGTTACAACTCTTAGGTCATACTCCATCGTTGGGTAAATTCAGGGAAGGAACTCAAGGTAGGAACCTTGAGGCAGGAACTGAAGCAGAAACCATAGAGGAATATTGCTTTTTCCCTTGCTTCTCATGGCTTGCTCAACTGTTTTCCTATACAGTCTAGTCCCACCTGCCCATGGTTGACACCACCCACATGATATGGGCTCTCTCACATCAATCATTAATCAAGATAGCACTCCCACAGACTTGCCTAGAGGCCATTTTTAAATACGTTTAGTAATTTTATTTAAATATTTTATAGAATATATTTTGATCATTTTTTCCCTCACTATCTTCTCCTGGGTCTTTCCCATCTCTCTATAAAATTCATGTTTTCTTTCTCTGTGTCTATTTCTGAAAAAGAAACAAAAACAAAAGAATAAAAACAAATAACCCCCCAAACAATAGAGTCATAGGCCTGTATGAATGATAGAAAGGGTCTGTAATCCAGGGATCTATCTGAAGGAATCACATTTAGAGACCTGTGTGGTCTAGATGGCTCAGATATAAAAAGAATGTTAATAATGTTGGTACACACCTTTAATTCCAATAATCAGAAAGCATTGGCAGTAAACAACTTTAATTCCAGTATTCAGAAAGCAATGGTGGTCCAAGTCCTTAACCCCTAAAATAGAAACAGAGTGTGGAAGCAGATACAGGAAGCAGAACTCAGAAAGATTCAGTGTCACACAAGAAGGACATCTGAGATGAATCACAGTGAAGGACAGGCAAAGTCACTAATCATAGGAAAAGTTAGTATAGGGAGTCACAATGAGGACACACACAATTCTCACAATAGAAAGGCTGCCTCTCAGCTCAAAGCAGCTCAGTTTGTGGTAGTCAGAGAATCAGCCAGAGTCTGCCAGAATCAGAAGAGTTTGGTTAGAAATAAAGCCAACTCAGAAGATCAGTTTAAACCAGTCAAGTTGGAGAAGAGTTTGAGCCAGAATAGTGAGTGAGTTGAACCAGAAGACTCAGAGTTTCAAAGGAACTACTCAGAACAGCTAAGTCAGCAGTGCATCTAGGAGGTAGATTAGATTGTATGGAGGTTTAAATGTTCTAAATTGTAAAGAGGCCAAAACATTCAAGGGCACCAGGGCTCCAAGACTAAGAACAGATGATTTAATTAGCCAAAGAATAAACTGTCCTATGCCCTGAATCAATGTCTACATCTGGCATGAATCTAAGAACATATTGGGTGTCATATGTAGCTGTCCAGTCATGGTGGGTGCCAGATGTAGCCACAGATTCAGTGCAAATGGCTTTATTCTTTTCCTAATTAAATCACTTGTGCTAGCCAGAAGGTTGGGCACCAATTGCAGCCATTGATTTAAGGTCTACTCCATTAGATTAGATGGCAACAATAACTATTAGGTGAATATTATGAAGGCATTTTCTCAATGAAGATTCCCTCTTACCAGAAAGATTTGAGTTAAGTTTATAAAAGCAAATAGTTCAACATCAAAAATTATTACAAGATTTTTTCAATACTTTAAAGTCTTAAGATAATGAACGAATTCTGCTTTAATGCTTCCTTTTCATTTTGTTGCAAACATAATCTTGTGCAGGATTTCCATTCTTTAAGAAGAAGAAGCAGCATAATTATAGAAGTGGCTTATAAAAACATGAGTATTTGAACATTTTTCACAAGCAAATATGTTTGTAGAATTTATCCTGCCAAGGAAGTTATTTGAGAGGAGAAAGTAAGGTAATGACAGAAATGTTTATTTGTTTTATTTTTTATTCACAATAGACATCAAAGTGAGTGACATATAAAGATTTTTTCTGTCTGAAAGTACTTATTCTTTGTAAAACTGTCTCTTTTTTATAGAATTCATTTTCCAGTGATTTATTTGTATGTGTTCTTCCAAGAACTATTTACTTTATTATTTAAAATAGAAGACAAAGAAATTTAGTGTTCTGCCAAAATGAATGATTATGTTTGTGTGTAACATGTACAAAGTGAAATCAAAGCTAAATGAACGAAATTAAGAACAGGAATTTATATAGGGCAAGGCTGTCCACAACCTGAAAGCCAGGCTAGGTTTAGATATATTAAAACAAAACGTGAGATGTTGAAGCAGGAGAAATGACTCAGCAAATAAGAACATGCACTGCTTTCACAGAGAACCCAAATTTAGTTTTCAGTTCCTATGTTGGGTGGCTCATAGCCACCTGTAAATCCAGCTCCCAGAGATAGGGCCCCCTCTTCTGCACTCACATGCCTACCCTATATATATATATATGTATATTATATATATGTGTGTGTATGTGTATATATATATATATATATATATATATATATATATATATGAGTGTGTGTGTGTGTGTATGTGTGTGTGTGATTTTTTAATAATGTGAGACCTAGGGATAATGAGTGAAATAAGGAAATAATGAAACAAATATTAGCATAGAATAATAATTTATCTTCTCTGTTTTTAAAAATAATGCAACCTATTCATTATTTATATAGCATATACTTTCAAGCATCATACATCTTAAATTCTGGTAATGATGAGAAATGTTTATTTATTTTTTTCTTCTGATCTAGAAGAAAGTTTATAAAACAGTAGAAGTAAGGTCCACAGTAAGAAATTAAACATGAGGCTTTATTGTCTCGAAAACAATTTGGTACTACCATTACTTAAAAATTAAAGGATTGTGCAGAACCAAAAAGCAACAGGAAAAGGGCTTAGTAACTTGTTGCAAGAGTATTGCCAGTTCAATATGGTAAAGAGACCCAGGGCATGTTACTCTTGTAATGAGACAGAGAGTATTGGAAGGACATACATTGATGGCAAAACCTTCCCTGGTATTTCATTAAACAAATGGAAGTGTTCTGAAATATATGAGAATTCTTCAACGGTCAAGGACTAGAAGTGAGCATGAAATATGTGTCTAGCAAATGTGTAGCTATTTTATTTGCCCTTTGTTTTTACTTTTGGTAAAGGAAGGACATCCATTCTAGGTCAAAATTTCACCTTTTACACCACCTTATATATAGACATAGAATAAGTATATCTATTAAACATTTATTGATGGTAATCAATGAAGCATTGTATTATTAAATTAATTCTTTTGTGTAGATGTTACTTTTTTAAAGATAAAAGTAAATGTGCAGTATTTTAAAATAAAATTCAAGTCAGAAACCCAAATAGCAAATTTAAATTGTTATTTATTTTTAAATAAGTTTTTAATTGAAATATAATTTTATTACTTTTCTCCTTCCCTTTTTACTTCCTCCTCCTCCCAGTTACCTTCCCTGGAATCCATCCCATGATCCCCTTCTCAAGTTGGTAGTCTCTTTTTCTTTGATGATAATTTTTACATACATGTATGTATGTTTATACATGTATGTGCACATACACATGTATATATATATATATAATTTCATACATAAGTACTGTAATCATACATGTTACACAAATTTTTCCCCTTCTAACACCTCTTGTGCCTTGTCACTACTCGTCTCAAATTCAAGAGGTCTTCTTAGTTATTAATCATACATATATACATATATACTATATACTATATATGATATACATACATGTACAAAATATACTATATATGAATACAAACTACTAAGCCCATTTAGTTTTATTCCTATATACATGACTTTAAAATTGTCCACTTAGGATCAAATAACCTATAAAGGGTTTGTTCCTGAATTACTTTCCCTGAATTATTGCTATATATATATATATATATATATATATATATATATATATATATACACATATATATAAATATATGTGTATATATATATATATATATTGTTGAGTCTGTTTTTGTTGGTATATGGTTTCAAGGTTGACCGAATTTCTGCGTTGGATGACCAAATAAGAGGGCTTATTCATAGGGAAATTAATTCTGTCTCCCAGAAGTCATTTGTTGCCTGTAGTTCTTTGTCTAGGGGTGGGACCCTGTGGAATTTTCTATCCTCCACATTAACATATCTGTTGATTTTGCCATTGATTCAGTCTTAAGGAAAGTTAAACCACTTAGACTGACAATGCTCCCCACAAGAACCATAAGCCAATGTTTTTAGTTTAAAATTTTCTGTTTAAAATTTTTCTTTAAAGTCATCCACTTACAAGATTGGATAACCTATCAGGAGTTTGTCCCTGGATAAAATGGATTTTCTGTCTCTTAATAACATGATTGATTTGCCATAGCTCTTCAGCTAGAACTGGGGCCTTGTGACGTTTTCTTCTATTTATGTTATCATGTCAACTGCTATGATCATTGTGCAAGTCTTGTTTAGGCAATCATACTTTGACACTTCCTGGATGTGTAATTCCTGTCAGGTCTAGAAAACACAATTCTACAATGACAATTCTGGTCCTCTCTAACAATCTTTCTATCTTATTACCTGCTTTGTCAAACAGCATTTTGTTTTTTGTTCTGAGACAGGATTTCTCTGTCGTAAGTCTGGTTGTCCTGGAACTCACTCTGGCCTCGAACTCACAGAGATCTGCCTGCCTCTGCCTCCCTAGTGCAAGAATTGAACGTGTGTACCATCATCACCCAGCTCAAACAGCAATTTTAAGAATCAAATTTTCTTCTGTCTGAGCTAAGGTGGTTTAGTTAGTGTTGACTTTTAGTGACAAAACAGTGTGCATGAGGCAAAGTCCAGATGCTCTGTGTTCACAACCATGGCTGCTGTAGTTATACAAAGCTGTGTGTATGAGTGTATATCTAGGATTTCTTACATATTTGATTTCAAACCAATATTTGGTTTGATTACATTTAAAAAAAACCTTTATTATTGTCTTTTAATTTTATAAACTACACATAAGTTACTCCATATATGGTAAAAGACATTAGGCTAAAGGATATAGGAAAATTCAGTTCTCAATACTCAACACTAGGCAGATGAGATCAGCAACATTTAATTTATACTCAGATCCTTGGAACAAGATCACAACACAGGGATAAATATGGTTTTATTAGAAAAAGAATAAACAAGCACAGGATTTTCGAAGTAGTCTTTGTACTATCAAGAAGTTAATGTGCCACACCTTGACTGTTATAGAAGGTTATCATTGGAATAATTGTGTGTTGGTGAAGAAGTTGAGATTTTATTGCTCAGATTTAAGCAGAAATTGCACTTGTTCACTTTTATAAGGAAAGTTGTCTAGAGACATTTATGTAGATACCATGGAAATATGGTGGGAAAGGAAATTTATAAGGCTATTTGAGGTCACAATAGTTTCAAACATGGCAAGGGATTACCCTAGGTCTTATGTTAAAATGGGAAGACATGGCCAAAAGAAAGAGATGATAATATACATGACCTGTGTAGAGAAAAGTGAGAAAATATACCTCTCTACCTAGCATACACACGCATGTATATACGTGCATGTTTCTGAAAATTGGTGTTTTTCCAACAGCAATGAAAATACAAAGATCCCAATCACTTCACTTTGGTGGTTCCTTCTGATTAATTCAGGCTAGGATAATTTAATGATGTCTAACAGATATCCCAATAATTCTTCTGGATATTTGAAGAGCATAACCATCTAATCCCACCCATTTGGAGAACCTGTAGGGATAGAGAAATAGCCCTGTGGGAAAGAGAAGGTCTACATTCTAGGGGCTACACTCAGAGGTCTGTGTGGTCTAGATGGAATGTAGATACCTCTTTCATCCCAGTATTTAGAAGGCAATGGTGGTCCACACCTTTAATCTCTAGAAAAACAGTGGAAGCAGACACAGGAAGCAGAACTCAGAAGGAATCAGCGTCACACAGGAAGTGATGTCTGAGATGACTCAGAGTGAATGGCAGACAAAGTGACTAATTAGAGGAAGAGTAAGCAGAGTAAGGACATGCCCAACTCTCATGAGAAATGACAGGCTTTCAGCTCAGTAAAGGAGTTACATAGGAGTTAGAGCCAGTCAGTCAAGAAGAGTTAATTGAAGAGTCAGTTACAGAGACAGGATGGAGCAGTGAGCGCTCAGGAAAAGACACAGCAGAGCTTGGCTGAAGAAGCCCAGAACAGAGAGTGAGTTGAATCAGAAGAGTAAGAGTTCAGAAGGAACTAGTCAGAGTGGTTCAGTCAGCAATAGGTCTTAGCAGAAGGCTAAGGCTTCTAGGTCTGGGCTTGCAGTTTAAATGTTCTAGGTTGTACAAAGGCTAAAGCCTTCCACTTCAAAGATTAAGACTAGATTGTAAAGAGAACAAAATACTCTAGGACTCCAGGGCTCCAAGCTAGAACCAGTGATTTAATTAGACAAAAGAATAAACTGCCTTCTGCCCTGAGCCAACCTCTACATCTGGTGAATCTACATCAATATCTGAATCTACTACTACGTATGGCAGATAAGAAGAGCACAATATTTAGCTGAGGACAGTGCAGGCTCATTTGCCTTGCCAGTTAGTGACACTGTCATGCTAGGCTTTCTTGATCGCATCTCCCAGAAACAGAATTGTAAACCCCCTACTACTGTCAGTATCAACAGGAGTAAATGGTTGAGAGGCTGCCGCTTAATCTGTCAGGTATCACCATCTGTTATTTACCTAGTGTTGAAAGAACATTCTAATCCATGTCTTTAGAGGCCTCTAGGGATGGTTTACACTGACTGGAGTCACAAATTTAGTCTGTCAATAAAAGGGCCTGTACACCTGGAAGGTACAGTTTGAAAAGTATGAAGGACTCTTATGAGCTAGCAGTTTCCTTGTAGTGTGTTTAAGAATATATTTTTCAGTTGGTAGGATGGCATAATCATAACTTATAATTTAATCATTCTGTAATTTTTGAACTATATTTCTCAGTCTGTGTTTAGTGCTGAATAGTGTATCTCCATTACATGCCCCAAAAACCATTTAAAAACTCTCAAGATGCTGGTTTAAAAAAAAACAAACCAAAATTTAATAAAATGTGTCAACATATGTTGTAAATTATACTTTCAAATCCTTTCCAGCTAAGGGACCCATATCAAAGCTGGGAAATCACTTTGTTAATACAAATTCCCTGACATAACTCTCAACATAATCTTAATGCTTGCAAATGAAGTCCTCAGACACTGAGGCTTTTATGATTGAGTTTTAAAGGCTCCCTCTTCCCTCAATTAAAAAAAAAGAAAGAAACAAAAGTTTTGCTCTTGTTGCTACTGTTTGTTTTTTTTTTTGTTTTTTTTTTTAACAAAATCCTTGTATCTGCAGGAAACCCATGGCACATGGCACATACCCTTATTATCATACTGTGGATTCTTCTTTAGACAGTTTTGGTTAATTCCACCCACATCACACTCAACCAAGAAACCATGGTGTTGTTTTTGGTTAGTTTGTTCTAATCCATTGTACAAATAGGAAACGGGTAAAATATAAACTCTAATAGTAGTCACTTAGAAGAAAGAAGTTTGTTAATAGAGTAGAGATCATTTGTTCAAAACAGAATAGGTATTTAAAAGATTAGATTAAAAGTAGCTTTGTGTACAGGGGAGAGCTCATGTGTCTTTAGGTCAAACATCTTTGAATGATAAAATGAACATGAGAATTCTGCCCTAAAGAGCTTGGTGCAAAGACTGTAATACTGGAAGAAGCCCAATATGTGTGACTTTTGTTTTTGCTGCATTTTTCTAGCTCCACTCTGCCTACAGTAATCCTCCATGTATTTTACATTTAAAAAATATTAATTTGACAAAAGGGTTGCATATTTATTTTACAATGGGCATAAATAATTTAAAAATTGAAATAAAGTAAACGTGTCAGCAAATTATCTACCTTAAGACAATCATCAATAACTCCTTTGAATCATGCTATTAATCTTATTTGTAAAGAGAAATCAGTAAAATTGTGTATCTCTTATTTAACAATGGTACATTGTAACAAATATTTTTATATTATAATTTTTATACCAAATTGTAATATCAATGCTTTATAGTACATTATAAATCTTTTTTGCATACCTAAAATATTTTCAAGTTTTATTAACAATACTTAAAATGAATAGACAAGCAATTCTATTTTTTTTATTCTTGTTTTTTAAAATAAATTCTGAGAATGGAATGTTTAAATCTAGATGAAATGAATTCTAAGCAATTATGTTCTTCATTTTCAAAACAAATGATAAAACTATTGAATACAATTGAACTTCAGAAAATAATATTATTTCTTTACTTTCATCACACTGTTGCTGGAAAATTGAGATATTCTATGATGGATCAAAAGTGTTTTTTTATTATTTCATCAACTGTATATAAAGAATAATTTAATTTGGAGTGCTGTTACAGTCAAAGCATTGACAGAATCCTCTTAGGAATAAGAACTTATATTCAAATGTTATTTAAAATTATACCTTTTTCAAATCTTCAATGTGTCTACATATATTATAGGTAGATTCTCATTTGCATATATAAATTTCATAATGGTTAAAGTATTGTATCTGTACTGCTATATATTAGCATTTTTCTTGAAGATTTTTTTTTCACATTTTCTCTTTTGGAATATAATATTTTGGGGCAATTCATGAGTTTTGGTGAATTTCACACTTGCTCTAGGGCATAAACTCTGCCAACAGGAAAAATCATAAAAGCCATTATAAACCAGTGTATTGGGATACATATTCAAAATAGGAAGAAATATTCAATTCTCACTATTCCAAAATACTCTATCCAACTAAAAAAGGTAATACAAATAAAGGTTGTAAAGGTTGCATTATGATGCAGATTTTATCTTTTCCAGATTTATTTATGAGCAGCACACTTTTCCCCACTACTGATATTTACTTTCAAGTCTCTCAAGAATACATCAAGAGGAATGTGTTTCTGGGAGTTTGTATACTAAAGAGAGTCATGTAGTTGAATGGGCAGGGAGCTTTGAACTTGCAGCTCTCTGTTCTCAAAATTAAACTCAACAGCCTCAATCCTTCATTGGAGATAAGCTTAAAATAAACCTATCTCATGGGTTGAAAAACTTCTACATTAAAGTATCATTTAATTAGGCACAATAATAAGGACTTCAATAAAGTTCTTAGAAAAATAAATGAAAGGCCTGAATGAGTGTTCAGTTTATTGGGTAGAATTCTAATTCTGGTATGCAAATGTTTCTCTGTAGCAAAATTCAACATAGATCCTAATGTTCCTGTGTTTCCTGAATGAAAAAATAATAATTACTATTCTTTATGACCTTGGACCTGGTATTAATTTATGGTGGGTCCAATTATAAAAGTCACCTTAGAATTGAGAAAAGATAATCTCCTGAGAAGTAGCATGTATTGAAAAGAAAGTCTTCAGTTCATGGCTGGGGAATGAGGTAAAAACCCACTCATGATTTCCAAACACATTATCCTTCATTAGCAGCAGGGATAGTGCGGATTCAGGAAGGACTGATAAAGCCACAAACTGTAAATATACTAGTCAAAAAGAGAGAAAAAAAACCGAAACAAACAACAACAACAAAAAAGATTTTATTGAAATGTGTACGCATAGTCTTACATGTATGCATGCCTTACTTTCCCCTATCAGTGTGTATCACTGGTTCATGAAACACTGCAAAATAGAATAACAGGTAATGCTGAGTGTAATACAAAAGCATGTTTATAATGCTGGATTGAGTGTTTATAACTGAGAAAAATACTGAAGAAAAGAAGCTATGTGAAAATATGAAGTCAATGAAAACAGTAGAGAACTGAGGCTTCACATGTAATGTAATTAAAATTTCCCCTGAGAGAGTGGATAGAGTGGGCTTACCAAAAGGCTGAATCAGATCATGGAACTCATCAGGACACAGGGCTAAAGAGCAGTAATGATTTGACTCACTGTTATAGTAACTAACTTCACACTTAAAGGACATGCTTACTAGTCTTAGAAATAGGTCTGGCTGATCATGACAAATGGCACAGGGGGAAATTGATACAGAGAAAACAGAAAACCTCACTTTTACTTGGGATTATAATTTATTCCATGTATATTAAAAACAAACCCAAATTGGACAACCGAAGTGAAAATCCAAAGCAGTAGGATCATTTCAATTGGTCTGTGTTAGTAATGTCCTTAGCAGTTGGAAGATAGAAATAGCAATATATTTGAAGAAATAGATGCTAATTCATAATTACAGTATTTCCAACATGCCGGATTCCAAGGTACATGGACTTGAAACTATACAGTCAATTGACCTTTGATATGGGTGGGAAGAATGCATGCATAGTGAAGGCTGAATTCATCAGCAGTCAGAGTAGGAAAACCAGGTATCTGCAGGTGCAAATTAACATGATCCCTTGCTTTACATCAATAAGGATATAACTTACAGTGAAGACTTGTACAAACTATTTAAAATAAAAATCTTCTAGAATATAACATATAAGAAATTCTTGTAGACATTGATCTTCATAACAATTCAATTGAGATGACTCCACGCATCCAACCATAGGGCATATAGTTTGGTCAGTGTTTGTCTACGATGTAAGAAGCCTTGGGTTGAATCTCTAAAATCACATAAAGTGAAATCAGGGGACCTGAGCCCACATAGGAGCTAACAAGCATCTGGGATTCCAGTTCTAAGAAATCAGATGTCTTCTTCTAGCTTCTGTGGGCAATGCATGTATGTGACACATAGACATACATGTAAACAAGACACTTATCACATAAAATAGAAATGAGTAAATATCAAAAACAGAAGAATAAATAGCCTCTAAAAGAAATAATACTCGTAACAATAATATATGGAAATGCTTAGAATTGCTGAGAGACCCCAAGACTTTTATTTGGTAAGTCTGATAAAGTACCAAGTAGCATAATGAGAGTTACAATCTTAGACAATTCAAGGAAAATCTGCCAATGCTCTTAGCTCTAATGGACTGATAATACATGGAATGACAGGCTCATAAGAGAGTTTCTAAATCAAAAAAAAATAACAGAGTGATTTTGATCATCTTAAATTTTGTTCAGAAGTCTGTTTATACCAAAAACACCTATTTGAAAAATTATTTTAACCATATTTTCAAACAAACCATATCATTGAGAGATTACTGAAAACAGATCTGGACTATGATAATGTCCTAATTTCACTCCATAATGTACAAAAATTATTTAATAATAATTCCTGAATGAGTAAGGAAGCACTGGACAATACTGAAGAAAAGGGACAGTAAGTTACAAAAACCACAAGAGAAATAGGAACACAAAATCAATAGAAAGATTTCAACTGTGAATAAATGAAAACTAAAATAAAGTTAAGACTTGACAAAATAAGACAAGGATAAATATTTGGCTTAAATATTAAATCAAGATATATGCTTGAAGTCCAACAATATCAACTAGGGTGTGCAAATTCCAATCCAGTGTAGAGAAGAGCTGGGATTATAAAAATATATTGAGAGGGACTCTTTGTTCTTAAACAATAAAAAAAAAACAACAAGTACCTAGAAGTACCAATATAACTGTTCACAAAACATACTTTTAAAAGAAAACACTATTAATGACAGTTTTTGGTTTTCCACTTTCTACTTTATGCACTTTATTTATCCCATCTTATTGTAACATATATGCTCTGCAACAACACCAAATGAAAATGTTTCTGGACAATATCATGTTATTAAGTTGAGGTACAGAGAAATGTTTTCAATGTTAACAGAAGTGGACAGTAAACTTTAGTAGATATCTTTTATTGAGACAGATAGGCTTTCTTTGCATCATTTAAAAACTAATGTATACTATTTGCTTTTTTAATTTGTTGATACATTCTCTTTCATATGCTTTTGTAATGGGTTATTTTCTACCACAAATAGTAAAAATACATGAGCTAAATGCAAATATCAAAATCAGTCTAAAATATTTGAATTATTTAAATGAACAACTTCTATAAGTGCTTTAAGACCCCATTTTTAAAAGACCTAAAATAAGAAAACCAAACAATACTTTTGGTATTAAGTTTATGCATTGAGAAATATATGAAAAGACAACAAAACTAAACACTGGGAGCATTAGGCAAAGTAGAACACATTTGAATAGATTTCCATTTCTATTTTTTGGCTTGGGTTTGTTTAGCTATATACTAATGTGTTAGCTAATAAAATAAATTAGGTCATTACTAATACATATCCTTAAAAGACAGAGTTTCAAATACTTGGGGAATAACAACAATAATTTTAAAATAAGGTGACTTTTTTGTCTAACATTTATTAATATAATAACTTAAAATGATTAATAATTAAAATGTATTCAAAACTTACTATTCATCATACATTGTAATATGAAACATTTCTATGTTATCCCATTGAGTATATGTAATAGTTTTTATGATATTTATAATTTTTTATTCTGTCAGGAGAAAAAAATGTATAAAAAGGGATTTGCTAATTTCTCCAGATGGCTGAGGTCCGATTTTCCATTCATGTGGTTTGTTTTTACAGTAATCTATACCAACCCCCAACACACACACACACAAACTCCACACTCACAAACACATATTGGGTCTTTTCGCTCACACTTGTGTGCACTCATACATATAGAACATCTCCACCGACCAACATTCTCTGTTCTTTCAGTTAAATATTGATTTTAAATGCATTTAGCTATTTACCCCAAATAAAATGTGAATTAATAACATTTTCTGGGACTGGAAAGATGGCTGAGTTGGTAAAAGTACTTGCCATCAAGCAACCTGTTGCTAGCAACTTGTGATACCTGGGACTTTCATGGATATGGAACCAACATCATTAAGCTGTACTCTAACCTCTACAATGTGTGCATTGTCAGCCCCCAATACATGTACAAAGAAAGAAAGAAAGAAAGAAAGAAAGAAAGAAAGAAAGAAAGAAAGAAAGAAAGAAAGAAAGAAAGAAAGAAAGAAAGAAAGAAAGAAAGAAAGAAAGAAAAAAAGAAAGAAGGAAGGAAGGAAGGAAGGAAGGAAGGAAGGAAGGAAGGAAGGAAGGAAGGAAGGAAGGAAAAGAGACTTTTTAAAGTGGTGATACTGTGTCCTGTCTTAATTACTTAACTAGTGCAAATACAGACTTTGCAGACAGAGAATCATTTTCATCAACAGCCATTCTTAAAGCAGTTTCAAGAAAATGAGGAAAAATATTTGTTCAGGACATACACAATCTTTTATCAAAATTGAATTGAACAATTAAGGCTTTTCCCCAAAAAACTTCTACCCTAGAAGAATGTGCATCCTGGCATTTACACACATGGCTGCTCTAAAATTCTCAGTAAACAATTCTCTCAAAAGTTAATAAAGTACAAACTCTCACAGATGCTTCTAATCATGGTCCTTCTAATCATGCAAAATTATATGAAATTGAACATATATTACACATAAAAATTAGCCCTAAGAAAGTATCAAGAATAATTCCTTCCCTGTAACATTTGAAAATTTCATGATCATACCATTGCTTTTTCTCACAAACCATTCTCCACAATAAAAATAAAACAAATGAAATACACTCAAATTCTTCAGCCAAAATCCACAGTTCTTTACATATATTTCTGATCTGAAGTCACTCATGGATTTAGTATATAGTATTTATTTTATCATGACTTAGGTGTCTGTTAGACTATAGGACATTGAATTAGGCTAACTTGGGTAAGTTACAAGTTTTTATTATAGTAATTTCTGCATTTTGATCACACTTTCATGAGTTACTCACTTCCCGTGAAGTTTATCTACTTTCATACTTTATAATGCAAGTGTTAGCTTGCCATGAGTTTAATCATTTTGATTTTTACTTATGTTCTATCTAGAAAAAAATCTTTGATAAGTGTCTCATATTTTAAGAATAGTGTAAACTACATGAATGGAAAATAAATAATCCAGTCCATAATAACTTTTGTGTCTTCTGGAATAGACTTTATCCTTTCATGTTTGAATAAATGATAGTATAAATGAGCTATTAATTCATATTCAGTAATTTGAAATAGCAATTCCACAAAATTAGAAAGTAGAAATGAAATTTTAAATATGTGACTTTGGTCATACTATTATGTGAACTTGTTAGGTGCTGGTTAGGTTGTGAGCTACCTAACGAGTGCTAGGAACAGGGCCCAGGGCCTCTGTAAGTCCAGCAAGCATCCTTAATCACTGAGACATCTCTCCAGCTCCAAATGAATGATTTTTAGAAAATGTACTGATCTGCAAAATCATGAATAAAATAAATCTTTAGAACATTTCTATTCCTCAAAATGACTATTGTTGTTTGAATGTAGTCATCTCCATCCCCTCTTCCATATTCAGGACCAGGCAACCACTATTTGCCATTTTCCTTTAATTTATACTTTTTTAAGGATTACAACTATAAAGGGGAAGTATAGTGTATATTATTTATTGATTTGATTGTTGCACTTATGTTGGTAAATATATAATATATTTTCATTATATCAGTGCTGGGAAGATATCTGAAGAAGGACTGATTTTTGCTCAATTTGAAGGCACAATTCATCATAGAAAATCATGGCAGAGGGAACATGTAACCCAACCAGTTACATTGTACCTGAAGGCAGAAAACCTACAGAGATGAAGACTGGCTTTCAGAGCACTTTCACTTTTATATTTAGTCTGTGACTCCAACCTCTGCAATGGTACTATTCCACATTTAGAGTGGGTCTTTTGTCTCAACCCAGTATAAGAATTGCCACAGATATGCTGAGATTTGTCTCCTAGGAACTTCTAGATCTTTTAAGTTGAAAATCAGTATTAACTATCACAATTTCATCCATTATCAACTGGAAACCCAAACATATAATTTTTAATTTATAATCTTCCACCATTTTAATGGCTTCAACTTGTGAAACTCGATTCATTTGAAAAGAAAGAGGCATTTCTATTTGGGACTTTCATTTTAAACTTCATGGTGTTCTGGCTCTTACAATCTTTCTGACCCCTCTTCTGAAACGCTCCCTGAGCCATAGACTTAGGAACTGTGATGTAGATGTTTCCACTCCTCATTTCTGTTATCTCTGCATTGTGTGCAGTTGTGATTTTTTTTTGTGGTAGTTTCTATTTGCTGTAAAAAAAAGTTTCTTTGAAGAGAGGTGATGAGTACACTTCTCTGTAGGTATAAGGATATAGTTCAGGATATAGTTAGAAATAATACTGGTCTCTCAAAGTGACTGTGATGAATAAACTTGATTGTCAACTTGACCTACATTGAAAAACAATCAAAACCTAAGCCATTGGATACATCTGTTGAGACTTTTTTTTTAATTGGATAATTTGATGTTGGGACATCCACCTTAAATCTCAGTTATTTGAGTCAGAAGACTAACCCCAAATCTGCCCCATACCTTTTGGTGTCAAACTACATAAAAAGACAAAAGGAAAAAGATTTTCCCTTTTGCTTGTTTGCCATTTCTCTTACTGACAGGTTCATCTATACTGTGCTGAGACATTTCTTCTCTGGAAGATGACCCTCTTCTTTGGGATTCTAATAATAAAGAAAGTCTTGTGGGTTTTGTGGTGGTTTGAATAAGAATGGGCCCCATAAGCTCATATATTTTAATGCTTAGTCAACATGGAGGGGCACTATTTAAAAGGATTAGAAGGATTTGAATGTCTGGCCAGCCTCTGACATGCCACCTCTGCAGAAGACATCTGGCAATAACTGCTCTACAAATGGGCCTACAATTCCTATTATTTCTTATATGCTGTTCTTTTCTTTTTATCTCTAAAGCTTCCTTTGTTTCCTATAAACGGGACCCAGGACAATGCCTCTCCATGGGAGCCTACCCTCTTGGTAGTTCCTTGATAAGGAAGAAGAAGGCTGAATCTAATGACCCTGAAGTGGAAGTCTTTGTGAGTGTCCTGAGGGCTATTGCCCCTGGTCAGTCTCGCTAAATATATGTCAACTAGGGAAAAGATAATATTGTGCATGAGCTATTCCTTAAGAACTTTTTGAAATTGTATGATGTGACCAAGTTCAGGGACAGGAATTATATTCCTGAGCCTGTGTTTCATGAGCCAGCTGGGGTTTACAGAAAGCCCCAGAAAAAAGAAAATTGGATAGTCAAGGGAAAGAGGAATAAATGCTGTTAATGCTAAAGAAACATATGATTGAAGTTTGGATAGATATAGGGAAGAAGTAGAAGAACTAGAGAAAGCTTAAAATCTATAAATACAACATTTTTGTTTAGCACCTTTTTGCCCTGCTGACTGTTTGATATATGCAGAAAACACAAGTAGGGAACCCAGCAAATCGCCAATGAAACATTGTGTTAAAGGTTTTCTGAGAAAAAACAAGTTGAAGAATAAGATGTTACAATGTAAGTTGTTCTTCCTTGGTGTACTAAGAAAGCATTGAAATTTAGAAAAAAATATAACTGTGATTTTTCTGTGAAGCTTTGAATGTGCTTGACCTTGATAAACTGTTAGATTTGAAATGTACTTTTAGACTGGGCTGGCTCGTACTTGGGAGAAGCAGAAGAAAAAGAAGTTGAAGGAAGAAGGAGAAAGAGAGAGAGAAAGAGAAAGAAAGTGAAAGGGAAAGAGAAAGGAAAAACGAAAGAGAGAGGGGTTGGCGTAGAGAATTCTTAAGTTCTTATGCTTTCCTGAGATGACTAGCTGCCAGTTGGTACCAGCTTTCGACTCCTGAATCAATTCTTCATGCCACTCCAAGGCATCCCTTTCCCAAGACCCTGAACTCAAGCCAAGGCTGTACCCTGGCAGGGCAGGACACTTCATACTCATCAAACAAAAAATCCCCACAAGACATTTCAATTCTTAACATCTATGTCTCCACCACAAGGGTTCCCACATTTGTAAAAGAAGCATTGCTAAAGCTTAAAATATATATTGACCAGCACACATTGAGAGGGGAGACTTCAATACCCTACCTTCACCAATGGACAGATCATCCAGACAAAAACTAAACAGGGAAATAATGGAGCTAATAGAAGTTTACACCAAATGGACTTAACGGATATCTATAGAACATTTCATCCACACACAAAAGAATATACCTTTGTCTCACTACATCATGGAATCTTCTCTAAAATTGATCACAAAGCAATTCTCAATTGATACAAGAAAGTTGAAATTACCTTTGTATCCTGTCAGACCACCACAGGTTAAAGCTAGATTTCATTAACAATAGCAGCAACAGAGTGTCTGCAAATTCATGGAAACTGAACAAATCTCTACTGAATGACTACTGGGTCAAGACAGAAATAGAGAAAGAAATTAAAGACTTTCAATAATTCAAGAAAAATGAATCTACAACCTGCCCAAATTTATGGGATACAAAGAGAGCAATGCTAAGAGGAAAATTCATAGTACAGGTGCCCACCAAAAAATGAGTGGAGAGATCACATACTAGCACACATCCAAGAGGAGTAGATTGCAAAAAACAGTCAAACTGAGGACTGAAATCAATAACACATAAATAAAGAGAACAATACAAGGATTTAATGAAACAAAGAGTTGGTTATTTGAGAAAGTAAAGAAGATTGATAAGCTGCTATCCAAACTAATTAAAAGACCAAGAGAATATTGAAACTAACAAAATCATAAATGAAAGGGGGAAAGTAATTACAGACATGGAGGAAATCCAAAGAATCATTAGGTCATATGTTAAAAATCTATACTTTACAAAATTGGAAAATCTGAAAGAAATGGATAATTCTCTTGATAGATTCCACCATCTAAAGTTAAATCAAGATCAGATAAACAAGTTAAAAAGACCAATAAAGCACAAGGAAATAGAATCATTCATTAAAGTCTCCCTACCAAAAAAGCCCAGGGCCAGATGGTTTTAGTGTCGAATTCTATCAGTTTTTATATTAATTATACATTCTTGTTTTGATTTTGTAAGTTCACATAGTGAAGAGATTTCCTCAAAACTCTATTATTTGAACTGTTATGGACTATAGGGACATCTGAAGCAAGTTGCATTGAATGCATTTTGTATTATGAAATGACAATTGCACCTCTACGGACAAGGAGTTGAAGCTTTGGGTTAAAAAATATGTGTTTGGATGTCAGGTTGACAGGTGTTAGAATTATCATGGTGATGAATGACTGTCAACTTTGCAGGATACATAATCACCTAGCAGACAAACCTCTGGATATTGTATATAGTGTTAATTGAGGTGGAAAAAGCCACCATAAATTTAGGTAGCATGCTTTCATGAGCGAAGAAAAATTGAGAACCAACATTTATTACTCTGTTATCCTACTGAAAACAATTTGTAAGCAGATGTCTCATTCTCACACTGCCATTCCTCTGTCATGTTAACCTGTACCTTCAAACTGCCAAAATAAAGCCTGTCTTTCTTCCTTCCTTCCTTCCTTCCTTCCTTCCTTCCTTCCTTCCTTCCTTCCTTCCTTCCTTCCTTCCTGCCTCCCTCCCTCCCTCCCTCCCTTCCTCCCTCCCTTCCTCCCTCCCTCCCTCCTTCCCTCCCTCCCTTCCTTCCTCCCTCCCTTTCTTCCTCCCTTCCTCCCTCCCTCCATCCCTCCCTCCCTCCCTTCCTTCCTTCCTTCATTGTATAGCTCTTATGTTTCAGACAGAAACTTAAAGCTACTTTTTAGGCCTAGGAGAAAACTTCTAAACTCCCAAGATAAAGGGGCTACTCAGTCATTTTCACATTACTTTTAAAAACATATGTGTATATGTACATATATTAACATGTATGTGTGTGATTTTCAAACAATAAATAATTCATTTGACTTTTTGTTTTGTTGGTCTTCTGGAATGCAGACTTCAGAAGAGAAGCAACCTCTCTTTCTCCATTTCTTAATTATACTTGCTTTCTTTCTAGGGAATTAAAAGTGTTAAAAATTCAAAATCTTTTAATCAAAATATTGGTCAAATATGAAATATTTTGAAGCTGTACTACATCCTGTAGTATCAAACATTCAACTAAGTATTAATTTTTTATGTAAAGATTAATAAATACATCTTAACTCATTAGTATGCAAACTTTCTTTTAGCTTTAATAAAGATTAAAACAATGCACATACCAAAATGGTTTTAAAATAAATGCATGATTTCTTATGAGTAAGTGGTTTTATGGCTATTTTATATACCTCTAAAACTAGGGTTGTGTAAAACATCTTGGGAAAAGGAGGTTGTGAGAAGGAAAAGTTGAAGAAGCCATGCTACAAACATTGTTTATACAAAAGTCATCATCAAAATCTGTCCATTAAATATTTTTATTATTAAAAAACTTTTAACAAATTCAAAGACAGTTTGAAATTAGAATAACCTGCATTTTAAAATGTTATTGCAGTAAGAGTTTATGAAATAATTCTTGGCAACTCTCTCAAAATGTAGTATGTCTGTTTCCTTCAGTAATTAGTGATTTTCTTCATAGTATGCCAGAAAGCCAAATATTCTCTTTTCTTTTTTATTCAAATAAAACTAAAAGGGAGTAATGTTCATAGCTGGATTTGAAATATAGTGCTATACAAAGTTCAATTTTAATTGAAATCCATGTAAATCCTGTAAGTTACAAGAAACAAATTTATGGCAGAATGAATGCATATGCATACATACACATAGAGATATATACATAGTAAAAATAATAACCATAAAGGAAATATCTTAAGTCTGATATCTTACTATAAAAATGTAGTTTTTTTGGAATGTAGAATGCTCTATGGGCTCTTGATTTCTCTCAATAATCCAGATTCTTGGAACATAATTGTCAATAGTTTTCTTAGATCAAGGAACTTGTGCTTCAAAATGTTAATAATCATAAACAGGTTATGTTTAGTCAAATCAATCATTTCCTCCTAAGATTATTTTTCAAATAATCTCATTCTTCAGCTTCAGTCAATAATGATCTATTTTAAGCATAGTGAAATTTTAGTTCTCAATTTTAGGCCCAGACACTATCCAGTACTATGTACATATTCCATAAAATTTGATATAATGGATAACCGTTCATATACGTAATTCATAAGAAAACAATGACTTCCTCAAAAGTCCAGTTAAATATACAGTTTGGATCCCTCTGTTCAGAGGAATTTCAAACTATTTGTTAAGAAGCAAGTGCTTAGGACAAGAGTTCATTAGAAGCGAACTCAGAACACCACACTTCTAAATTCCAAAGGAAGACAAACTGGATATTTGATCTCTGGAATACATGACTTGTCTCTAAACCAACGTTCATGATTTATAAATTTAAAAAGTCTACTATACTTTTAATTAAACTTCAAGTTCCTGACCTAAAATTTTAAGTTACTATCACCCAAGTTCATTCTGCAATGGAAGTTCTTACACTCCACTAGGTGAATGTAAACTGCTAACTCTAAGGTAAAAACTCTGCTTATCCTCTAAACCTCCTAAAGTTGAAGAAGCACACACACTGTGCCTCAGTAAGTCATCACATAGAATAATTCCTCTAGATGTGAGTCAGGGCAGTTATATAATAATGTTTATAATCACAGCATGTTTTGATGCTTAATGAGAAATAGTCAAATTTTCCACAAAAAGTAGAACACATTAGGTGACATTAAAAATGAATTACCTAAAATTAAAACACTGAAAATCCACTTGGAATTTTACTGTGTATTTATAGAGATAAAAATGTGTATACCTATTATTACAGAACACATATGTAATAATCTATAATCAATACTGAAGAATACTTAACTAGAAATTCCAAAAATTTTTGATTTGGACTAGAGGAAAATCAATGCAATTATTAGTCTTTAGAGAAGCTCTAACTTTTATTTCTTTAGCTGAGTATCAGGTTCAGAAGCTTGTTTTCTTTCTCTTTCATAATATACCTGACTGTTCTGTACACGTTTTCCCACATGATTATGTGAGAATAATTTTTAAGGTTTTAAAAAATTAATACTCCTAAATGATCACACATCATCATCATTTCTGTGGAGTAAGACTTCAGGAAGCACATCATTACTGTGTATTTACAGTCATGATTATCCCTCCAAATGACAAAGACAGCATCAGCCCTAGTGTCCATTTGCTCAGCTGCGGGAAGCACCACAAGCTCCTCACAGCCTTGTTTTCATCATTAGCCTTGATGGTAATCAACAGGATTTTTGATCTCCTCACCACTGCATCCCAGGGCTTCTAAAGCCACACTCACACTCATTAATCACCCTTGCTCATTTAACTAAATTGATTGTCTGCTAGTGACAGTGATGACAGCAGAAGTAAATGACATTGCTGCCCAAAAATCTCTGTCTGTTATCTGCTGATCCTATTTCCAAAGGTCGTGGAAGGTTCCTTGTAGTTCTCAATTCACATGCTGTATTTTTTTTTTAAATTACTTTGGTACTGACCCTGGAAGAGCTTTTATATTTTAGTAGCTCACTTTTTAAAAGTTAATTCAGGTATGAAAAGAGGTTGAAACTTAAGGCAAAGCCTTCCTTAGGAATGGAGTTGAGGACACTACTTGTATTAGACTGTTTATTCTCCTGTGAAATGACACAGATATTTACCAACTCCTCTCCATAACCTCAGGGCATATGTAACTATATGAAGCAAGCAACAAAACCATGAAAGCTATCAATAGATTATAAGTTCCAGAAAGCTTACAGGTAAAAACTTTGTCCTTTAGATTCTATGTTAAACTTACAAGTTGTAAAAATTAAGGTCATTAATGACTGAGCAAATGTTGCTCATATGCATAGGTGGGAAGCCACTATCAGCAATAATATTATTATCAATGGCCAAATAACAACAATTACAACATGACATATCACGAAGGGTTACAAATTAAAAGAAACCATAAAAAAACATAAATATAGTCTTATTTTCAGACTATAAAAAGTTGGTTGTAATAAACTTTTTATTCAATAGATATCTTTCATTTCAGAAAAAAAAACAATTAACTACTTTCTGGTATTGGACACAAATAATAACTGTGAGTATTAGGAGCAGTGTGATATAGAAGTGTTTGATTAGGGTCCCCTGCCCCAGAGAAAGGTGAGAATGGACAGAGCTTGGAACCAGGCAACAGAAATGAGAGAAAGGTCATGGAATGGGTTGTTATTAGAATAAGATCTAAAAGTATTGTGGGTATTCACCAGAGAAGACTGCTCAGATATGAGTTTAAGCCAACAGAAATTCTTTGTTAACCAGCTGGTAACTACACTGGGTATTTGGGATTTCAGTGTAGCCCAAACTTTTCTCATGGTGAACTTTTAAGCACAAAAACCATATTCTGGGTTGACATACTTCAATTAACAAGAATAGTTAGCCAGAAACAGAACTACAGAAGCTAAAAAGAAATGTTAGCACATCTTGAGACTTTCCCAGAATTGTATAGACTTCAATGAATTAGGTCTTTGTTTTAGTTTTGGAAGGTGGTGCTGTCTACATGCGAAGTCTGGATGGCACTTCCATCATGGAGTCAGTTGTGCTAAGGTTTCAGGACTACTAAGGTCTGGGGCCCTATTACAAAATGTGTGACAATCTGCATGCTGATTGGTTCTTAATTTCTACTGATTCAAATCTGTAAGTATCAGTTAGAAAACTCTTCTGAAAACCTAGAATTGGTCCAGCTTGGAAAGGTGCTTGCTGCCAACCTGCTAACCTGAATTTGATCCCTGGGACTAACTTAGCAGAAGAATTGAATAGACTCCCTCAAGATAGCTTATGACCTTCACATTCAAACCGTGGTGTACAAATATATGAACAACACACACACACACATACACACACACACTGAATAATTAAAACAAAAAAACAAATTGTCCTCTTAGATCTAGATATGACAATGTATGTTTGTAAATCCAGCACTTGGGACACTGAGACAGGAAAAACTTTAAGGCCAGATTTCATTACATGGCAAGACTTTATCTCAAAAAAGAAAGAAAATTGACCCACTTGAAAAAACTAACATAACAAAGTGGAATGAATCTGCCTTTTGTCCCTTTGTTAACATACATGGCACGACGAAAAAAAAATAGTAAACCACTTTAGTTTAGCTAGTACAATATGGAGAACATTAATATGAAATGTATTTCAAAGAAAGGAATTGTCCTCCTTTAATAGAGGCGAGTAAACAAAGGAGTCACCCATGGACTTTAGGGTGGGGGCACTGACCTGAATATCAATCTAGAAATATGTCAAGATTGGTGCTTCTATAGTCAGAAACAGTTTAGAAAGGGGCTTAATTTATGCTATTTTCTGTAGTCACGGGACTCAGATAAACTTCTACAATGCTGACGAAGGTGATTCAGTGGTTGAATCCTGAGTCTGAAAGGAGAACTATTGCTGCTCTCCTCAGCAGCTGCATATGCTATGTGTTGTATTATAGAATGTGTGTATTCAGCTGAGCTCCCACTTCTCACCATAACACATACTGCTTTTTGCCTGGGTTTGGGCACTCTCTGGTGATAGCTCATGTGTGGTTCCTCCTGATTGGATCTCAGAATTAGTATATATAGAGCAGAGCCAACTAACCTTAAATTAAGATGTAGAATGTATTAGACATGACGTGTGCCGTGAGTCACTGTCATGTATATGTTATTGATTAAAATAAATTAAATTTTAAGTTAAAAATCCTGTGCACTGTCAACATAAAGTTATGTTGATTAATCAAATATATCATACTCCTCACTGATAAGCTTTGAAAGAAAAAGGATTTCTTCTTATTATATGGCCTTATGCCATCTCTGTTTGTACCAGAATTTGCCCAAAGCCATCAATGTCCACCATTGCCATGTTTCAGATGTGGATTAATTTGTATTCTTCCAATGTATTAATAGTGTGGTCCTCAGGTATTGCTGTAGGGTTGCAGATCTGTAAAAGATGGGGCCAAGCAATAGTTTCATATGCCATTTGGGAATATTCCTTTGAAGACAATTAAATAGCTATCACTTTTTTGGTAGTTCTTAAGACAGTGACAATTTCACTAGGCTAGACCGACCACGGCCTTGCCTCACTGTTTCTCCTGTGTGTTTCTTCCTCACTCTTTGTTGTCACCATCATGTGTTACTGTCTTCTGTAAGGCTCTTACCACAGGCTAGCCTACAATGCCACTTGATCCTCAGCTTTGAAACTCGGTAGTACTATACTCTAGATAAATGTCTCTAGACAAGAGCCCAGCAGTAGCAGCATGATCAAATTTATTATGGAGACAGAATCTAGGGAAAAAAAATCATGGAATCTACATGAAAAAAAAATCATGGAATCTACATGAAAATCTTGCTAAACTGTGGAAACATATTGGGTATGCCTGTAGATGATAATTTAGTAGATTATAGGAATTGATCAAAAGGTGTGGGAAAGTAGTTCTATCCTTAGCATTCATTCCCTGCACTCTACCCAAGGAAAAATGGTAATAGTTGGACTGATTGTGCGGGAAGTCCTGAGTTATTTCAACAAAATTTTGTTCATGCTTACATTTGAAACAAATTTAGAAATTTTATAAATGATGAGATGCTGGTCAAGGATCTTCAAAAACCTCCATCCTAGAGGATAAAAAGAGACAATCAAAGCTAATGTAAATATTTGTGGATAATAGTATCTTTTTTGTCAGTGTCTAGACAGTGAGCAGTATTAAAACAATGGGAGAAGATGACAAAGTTGATGAGAAAGCTCTCCGGGAAATCAGGAATACTGAAGAAGCACCTCAGTATGAGAAACAATCATGAAGGTTCCCGTGCCTAAGTCTTTGAGTTCCTGACATATTACTTGAGAAAAATAACTTAAAATAATAAGAAAAAATACCTCTTGATTGTTCCATTATTCTTGAAATAATTTCCTAAGAGTTTAAATTTCTTTCATCATACTGGACTGTAGCAGAAATTGTAACATTTCTTTCAGTAACAAAATAATTTAATCAGCATTTAATGATTAAAATAACTTATTTTATAAATATAAATAACTGACCAACAGAATATTCTGCTAGTAACATTTTTTTTTTCAAATTTATTGGACTACGGCATGTTGAAGAATGTCTTCACTTACTGTAAGTGACTGAATGAGATACTAATTAGGTGCTTAGTAAACACTGAATACAGGAATGAAGTGTAAGTTTTAGTATCTTCAGAATATTCATTGTAGCCAACTTCTTAAAATGCTTCATGTTTTTACTCATAGTAAGCATGTTTAGTAAAATAAAGAATAACAAAATGATACACACCAACTCTTACATAAATGAATATATATAATGTGTATAATTTAAAAATCATAATTTATTTTAAGGCATGATATAATTACATAACCATACTCGTATACTTTAAAGAAAAAACTTATGTGTGTATTTGCCTGTATGTACATCTGTGCATCATGTGCATGTCTGGTGCTAGCAGAACTACAGGAACTGGAATCATAAATGCTTGTTACCCACCATCCCAGGCCTCTGATACTTTCCAATACATGTAAGTTGGAGTAAAAAGGAAATTTTTCACCCTCAAATTCATTAGTGCCTTAGCCTAGAGCCTATGTTATTGACAGGATAAAAAGTATATTTGTGAATGTCTATGTGCTCTCTCATCAAACATATTTCTTATTTCATTGTTGTTCTACCTGTGATTCTTTTCTGAAATTTAAAGCTTGAGTGTTGAACTAACTAACTCAATATTCTGTTATATTCATAGAAATCCCATCAGTTGGACAGCTTAGTATTGCAAAGGAAAAACAAATGTTAGCTATCGCATTGGAAGCTCAATTCACAATAGTTAAGTTCTTAATTAGTCCCTAGGTGTTTTGTTTTTTCTTAGAGGTTTCAAATGGACTCAAGCCAATGCTTGACACTGCACAATGGATTTAGGAATACCTACTCAGATACTCTAATTAGCCTCGACATTGCCAGAAATGTTCTTCCATAATATTCTTTAGAAACAATCCAGAATATTTTTAGAATGTGCATAAAACAAAACCATTACTCCTGTGCAGTTTTTTGACACATCTCAATACTATTGTGGAAATCATTAATAAAAGGCTTTTGAGCAATGTTTATATTTTAGTATTCTTAGTGTCATTATTGAAGAAACTTCTGTATCTTGTGTTTCCCTAACTCTAAGCACTATAGTGTGTGATTTAACTTGAAATTCATGTATTTTGTTAAGGTTTGGTTTTTTTTGTTTTGTTTTGTTTTGTTTTGTTCAGCTTATTAACTGAAATGGTTCAGAGAATGTTAATAGGAACATAGGATTTTGAAACTATGTATTTTTTTTTTTTTACTTTGCCATGATATAAGACTTAGGGAAATCCAAAAAATATTTTTAAAAAAATCTGCATTTTTATTTGTTACCAAAATTCCTCAGGTAACTTTCCAACACAGTTCCATTCTACTGTGTCTTTATCCTCATTCTCCTGTTCTCTCTCTTCCATTCCCAAAGTCAGTCCATTTCGTGAATGACCTCAAAGAACAAATGTAGAGCATCACTGTAGTTCTCTGATGTTTATTTGATATCTGTTTAGCTTTGTGTGGTTTCCTTCAAAGCACTACTGTGCATTTTTTCTCACTTCTCATTATGTATGCTCAATTTTCATTTTGATTGCTATGCCAATATTAGCAACTACAGCTGTGAATTCCTCTCTGTTGTCTGCTACAGGTTATTTGACATATTTCATTGAATTTTGGATGTTATTCCTATCATTTTTCTTATTTACTCCACGGGTTACAAAATGTCTTTTTAATTTTTCAAGCCTCTACGCACTGTATTGTGATTTCATTACCTCTCTTTTAGAGATGTTGGTTGGTATAAGATCTGTAATACGTGACATGCCTTAATACACTTCACCTTGTATTTAATAGATGACAAGCTAAATATGTATATGTATATATTTACTATCTAATATATTAGTTAATTACTGCGTCAGTCTTCAAAATTTTTAAAATTGTTTCTAGTATTGGCTCCATCAATACTTAGACATTTAAAAAAAATAGTCCATTAGCCTGAAATAGTAGAGAAAACTCAGTTTATGTCAGTGGGAGAGTGCTGTGGGTACATCTCACACTATCTTGTGCCAAGAAGCAGAAAAGGGGTAGAATTAGAGACCAGGCTATAACCTTAGAAGGCTAGCATCTAGGAACCTTATTTTCCATCTAAGCTGCCCTCCTTAATGTGTCACAGTTCCCCAAAACATAACTATCTGCTGAGGGAACAAACATTAAAAACAGGAGATTGAGGGAGGTATTTCTTTACCAGTATTTTACAGCTTTCAATACAGAAATATGTTATTTCATGATATTTGTTACTAAATATTTTAATTTTGTAATATTATGAATTGGGATAACTTTCTTAATTTCTTTCCAAGTGAGCTCATAATTTGTGCATACAAAGATAAGCACTGAGGAAAGCTAGGGCCTTAGGAAAGGGAGTGTGACTGTGTGTAACCAACACATGATGCATACATGGATGGAGATCCAGGACTGAACACCACAGAACTATGCAGTATGTTTTAACCTTTTTTAAAATAAAAAATTTAATGGGGCAGGGCTAATAATGAAGTTCAGCAGTGGAATTTCTTTGAACACTATTAAAATAGTAAAATCAAAAATTAATTAATGATGTTCAAGATCCTGAGCCATCAGGAACATGGGAATTAAACCTTTGAGATTTCCTCTTACACCTGCCAGAGTGGTTAAGATCATTAAACAAGTGCCAGTTTATGCTGGGAAGGGTATGGAGTTACAGGAACACTCATTCATTGCTGATGGGAGTGCAAACTTTACAGGAACTATGGAAATCAGTATAGCAGTTCCTCTGGAAGATGGGAGTTGACATACTTCAAGATCCAGCTATACTACTCTTGGCCATATACTCAAAAGATGCTTCATCCTACCACAGAGACACTTTCTTGCTCAATCATATTCATTGAGGCTGTATTCATATTAGCCAGAAATTAGTAATAACCTAGGAGAATGGATAAAGAAAATGTGGTACATTTATACAATGGAATGTTTCTCAGATTTTTAAAAAATGACATCATGATATTTGCAGACACATGGAAGGAATTAGAAAAAAAAATTCACCTTCAGTAAGGTATCCCAGAAAACAAATATGGTTTGTTTTCACTTATATGTGGATGTTAACTATTAAGGCAATGATAACCAAGCTATAGAACCACACAAGTTGGATGTAGAGTAAGATACTAGAGGGTAAAGATAGATCTCATAAGGAAAGGGAAATAGAATAGATAATTATGGATCAACGGGAGTGGTGGAGTGGTTCAGGAAGATCATTTGTGGTGGGAGAAAGGAGAGAAGGTTGAGGTAGTTAATATGAGGAAAACGAGCTAAAATTAAGAGACACTTTTAGAAATGAGAGCTCCAGAGGAAGTCTAAAGAAAGAACAGAAAAGGCATCCTATTTTCAGAAAATTTTCCAGGGCTGGGGAGTTGGCTCAGCCTTTAAGAGCACTTGCTTTTCCTGAAGAGGAACCAGGTTTGATTCCTAGCACCACATGGTGGCTCACAACAGTGTTTAACTATAGTTCTAGGGGACCCAATGCCCTCTTCTTACTTTTCCGTGGGTATTAGGCACACATGAAGTACATGTAGATACATGAAGGCAAAACACTCGTACTCATAAAATAATAAAATAAGTAAATCTGAAAAAAATTCAAGAAAATTTTCCAGAATTAATGAAACACAAACATATCATATTAGAAAATGCAATGGACACAAGCAAGATAAATGGAATTTGATTTTCGTCCAGCCGGTCTAGCAAATTTTTTATAAGTCCATGTTTACACATCATTTTT
This sequence comes from Cricetomys ansorgei, assembly GCA_026225945.1. Lineage (NCBI taxonomy): Eukaryota > Metazoa > Chordata > Mammalia > Rodentia > Nesomyidae > Cricetomys > Cricetomys ansorgei. Next base: position 9,769,638 of record JAMJFZ010000242.1, read on the forward strand.
CTTATGGAGATTTTTTGTTTCTTGAAAGACAGAATACTACTTCCTTTATCAACTTTGTTTTTAAAATTTTGTAGACATAATTGTGTTGGCATTTCTGTTAACTATCACTAATAAATGTTTATTACATCCATCTAAAGAAAGAGTTCTGTGAGTACCAGGCATGCATGTGGTACCCATAGATGCATGCAAACAAAATGCTCATACTTGTGAAAAAATAAAATAAATAAATATAAAAATTAAGAGAATTCCCCAGAATTAATGCAATATAAACTCTCATTAGAAAATGTACTGTGGCTTTGAACCCAATTTTGTAATTGTTTGTGGCAAGCTGTGGATTATTCCTTTAATATCTCTGGCCCTCATATTTTTCATATCTAATATGACTGTCAGTACTTCAGTTCAATTGTGATGTAAGAAAAATAAATTAAAAAGTATTCTATCAAATGCCATTAAATGACATTACAGAATTATTATACTGAACATATTATGATGGTTTCCATTGCATGTGTGTGAATTTCTTTTCTAGTTTATTGGAGAAAATAAGTGAATATTATTTGAGAAAAGAATCTTTGCTTTATATTCTTTCATCTTCCAAGGAATGGATGATTATAGCACCAGGTACTCTGAATATCAGTGCTCCCTCAGAACACTTGGATTATCATGACTCCAATTTAAAGGAATTCTCTAAAGACCTGTGTGTTTTCAAGGTCTGCTGCTTTTGCTATTAAACTTTGACAAACATGAATCAGGTGCCTTTATCTGTTTAGTACACATATTTTCCTAGCCAGATAGCCATTATTCTGAGCCATTAGAAAACACATAAGTTAGTTTACTTCAACAGCATTTAATGTGGTAACGAGAAAAGAGTGAGCTATGGCATGAAATACATAGGGGAAAACACCAAAGACTTCAAGGTACACAGAGGCTTTGAGTAAATTAAATCATGAACAAAATTGTTGTCAGTTCAGTTTACCTTGCACATTAGATACAGATGGCTTCTCAGTTTTATTAATGAGGAAAAATCTTCAGACACTATCTAAAAGAATTTCCCAAATTATTTGTCATTTGACATGTGTTAGGAAATACACTTAAAGTAGTAAACACAATGACAGATTGAATACGCTGAGTGCACTTCATTTCCCTTCTTTTATGTGTGAGAAGGGAAAAATTAGTTTTGTTTGTTTAGCCCTGAAGTGCATTCATTTCCATACAAAGTAGATACCTTATTAGAATATTCCTTATTTCAAGGCCATGGCTTTTTACGCATTTAGAAGTTGGCACACACAGAATCACTGCATTAAATAGCTATCGCCTTCGATATAATCAATTGCAGTCAGTTTAAAACCCTAACATGCTTTAAAAAACTTGGAAGAGAAAGAATTCATCGTATCACTCTTTCTGGAGGCAATAAATCAGTGTAGTTTGTAGACAAGTGTCTACTCTATGATTTGCAAAATCTTGAAAAGAAAATAATGTAAGTAAAGCAGTTTCTGTGAAAGGCCAATCAATACATCTCTTATATATCTGAACACAAAATTATGTTAATTAATCTTACTGATCAGGTAACTTCCTCCCTGCTGGCTAGCTTTCCTAGTATTGGAGCCTAGTATGCAGGCTACAGGAGAAGAAAGTAATAAAGTTATACCCAGCTCTTTAGCATAGATCCTGATTACTCCTGTTAATGATTCAGTTCTGAAACAGAGTAGCTATCTCACCTTTACGCTCTAAAAATCATTCCTATTCCTTGGTGACTTACCTTCATGAAGTTTACATATAAGACTTCATGTTAGAACATGTATCCTCTAGACACAAACATTAGAAAGGTCAGCTGCACATGGGTTACATATAATCTGAGTGAAGAGATGCTAACACCTTAAGATAAATCAATCTGCAGAAATCATTTAATCAGAACTTTCCTTTAAAGAACTAAAAGGAAAGTATAGAGAAGCCTTATTAAATATACCAGAATTTTAATGGACACTGTCATTGTTAACATGCTATCTTAAATTGACCATTAATTATTTATTGGTTTATCATATAGGCATAGTTACCATGTTTATTTTCTCAAATTTAACAATTTTTAACTCAACAAGCAGATATTTCAACATTCCCAATCTATTTTCTAATATCATGTGGAATTAATCATTATTGTAATTTAAGTGTAGTATGATGTATAGAACTATGAAATATGTGAGAAAAGAAAAATAGATTGTTAATTGAAGTAAATCAAGTGCTTTGCAAAAGCGAGCTACTTAAATTGAAATTAGATTGAGTTTTCACTGAATGATAGGTAAGTATACATTTTGCACTCATTTATAAAATTATCAACATATGAAATCTTATATTTCCTGACCTTCTAGAATTCTTGAAAATAGTGAATAGATCTATGAAAATCTATGTTGTTGTGCTTGGGAGGATTCAGCTTTGTTTGATGGCAAGCAAACCAGGCTCTGCTTTCACTAACAATTCTTTTTATTTCTTGACCTGATTACAGTGTTCAGTCTCATATATCTCAGTTTCAGATTCCATTCTTGTGAAATCAAATACTAATTGCATGTACTACTGGTATGTCCTGAAAATTATAAACATGATTCTGGAATAAATAGAAAATTGAGCAATTACTGTTCAAAAACTCCTGCAATGATATTAATCAACAAAAATAGGTAATTGGACTTTCATTATAAAAGAAATCAAAGTGCATTCTGTATTTTTGAGATACATTGAGTATTGCAAATACTTACAGATCTAGGTCAACAATTCCTTAGATATAATAGACCCCGTTTATTTATGATTACTCAGAGATATTAATCTAAATTTTGCTAATACCAATGATGTCAGTCTTCCAAAGCAAATATATTTTTGTAGTATTATAAAATACATCTTATGTAAGATGTAGAAGAAAAAATTAATCTGTAGTTGAGTTTTAAATTGGCCAATAAAATGAATTTCAATAATATCATGAGCAGTATTGACAGAACATGGAAAATGATTATGTTCAAACAATTGAATTACGAGGGGAAAATTGTCAATTCAGTATGACATAGTTTGCCACTTTAAATCATGGTCATAACTGATACTTTCTTGAGTAAAAAGCTAATGTAAAGGTTAGATCCAATGTTCTGATGTGTCTTAGTATCTTCTTTTTATATTCTATTTATTTTTATTTTATGTGTATGGGTGTTTTAGCTTCATGCAGTCTATACACCATATGAATTCAGTGCCCACACAGGCTAGGAGAGGGCATCAGATCTCCTGCCATGGAGTTACAGGTGGTTGTGAAGGTCTTGTTTTTGCATCACTGTTTGTCTATTTCACATTATTTTTTTAAGTTTCTTCTTTTTTTAAATTTACGTGCTTGTGTGTGTGGCCAAGTATGAGTGGGTGCATTTGGGTGCTTAAAGAGGCCACGATAGGGACTCAGATTCTCTTGAGCTTGAGTCGGAAAGGAAGGTATAAACTGGGATGCTGGGATTCAAACTCCTATCTGCAAGAGCAGCAAGCATTCCGAACAGCTGAGACATTGCTCCAACCCTCAAATTACCCCTACAAACTAAATTCCTAGAAGTCAAGACCACAAAGGACATTCTTGTTTTTTGTTTTTATAACAAATATGTTTTATACTTGCTTATGAGAAATACAATGTTATATTGTAAATTATGCAAGAAATTATAATGATTAATTCAAGTAACTAAAATATCTATTACCTTAAGTGTTGCCATTTTATGGTGCATGAATTTAAAATTCTATCTTTTGCTTAGAAGTATATCATTCATTATTATTGATTAAATTCGTTTCTCCTTGCAGCTACCTATTTTTGCCATGCTCAAAGCACCTTAAAAAAAGCTCATTAATTTTATGTAACATATATAGGAAATGGATAGGCATGATGATCTGCTCTTAAAGCAACAGCACTTGGGATACTGAGGCAGAAAAATCCTGTAAGTTTGAAGCCAATCTGAACTATATAATGAGACACAGAAATATTCAAATAAATTATTAAATAGAATATACACCTTCAAGATCCCTTGAAAATGGGCTTATAAACTGAAATGCCTATTGCCCTTAATATTATTTTATGAAGTTTACTCCAACTTATGGATTTAATTTTTTGCACTTATTATTGAAATGTTTTTCATACAACATATTCTGATCACACTTTTCCCCTCCCCAAGCTCTTCCCCAGCTCCTCAAACACACAACTCCGTGACTTTATTCTTTTCTTTCTCTCTTTAGAAAACAAACAGGCAAAAAGAAACACACACACACACAGACAGACACACACACACTCAGAGAGAGGGAGGGAGGGAGAGAGAAAGAGAAATAAAACATCACAAACACTAAATCAGAAACCACGATACACAAGTCAAAGACTAATAAGGTAAAAAAGGATCAAAACAAGAAATATTAATTTGTTTTTGTTTCTTTTTTTTAATCTTATTTTAATTATTATTTATTTATTTATTTATTTATTTTGTGATAGGGTTTCCCTGTGTGGATCTGACTGTCTAGAACTAGATCTACAGACCACACTGGGCTCAAACTCAGAAATCTGCCTTTCTCTGTCTCCCAAAATGCTGGGAGTAAAGGAATGTGCCACCACACCTGGCTCTAAATTTGATTTTTAAAAACAATGTAAAATATTATAGTTATTTATCCTGAAATTTCCATTTCAGGTATATATTATTATTTTGCCTTTCTGAAAGAGAGAAAATCTATGAAAATTCTGATTCCAACTTTCACAATAATTTCTAATTAATTTTTCAAAACTACAACAAAATGTTTAGTCAATCAAGTCTTTGACCAAATATCAACCTTAGACAACACTGTTAGAGATTGCCCCTCCCCCAGAATGTCAATAAGTAATGGAATCAGATAATATATTTAAATATCATTTTATCAAAATAATGTTTTATTGTACAATGTGTCAAAATAAAGTATGATATGCTTTGCTTAGATATCTGGACACAAGGTAGGGGAAATGCCTTAACACTTAAGAATACTTATTTACATGAATACCTGAGCTCAAATCCCAGCACCCATAGAACAAGCTCTGTCTTCCCCCAAGAACCATCTATTTAGTTTGTTAAAGTTGTATAACAAGAGAATCCTGTTCAGACATCTTCAGTTCACCATTTCCTATTCAGTTGTCAGTGGGAACTGGCCTGTGTTAGAGGATGGACAGTAAGGTGAAGCCAATGTAAAATTAAGTTTGTTTATACTATTCTTTACTCTATCTATCTATCATCTATCTATCTATCCATCTGTCCATCTATCTATCTATCTTAGGTGTATTAATATTTTGCCTGCATGTAAGTATGTATGAGCACTGTGTACTTGTCTGGTGTCTACAGGAGTCAGAAGATTTTGGATATCTTGGTATTGGAGTTATGGATGCTTGTAAGCCAACTTGTGAGTTCTAAGAAAAAACAAAACAAAGTCCTATGCAAGAGTGTATAGAGCCATTTCTCCAGTATCTCCGTTGAGCTGTTTCTCCAGCCTCTAACTTTGTTTCTTAAGCAAATCCGATACACTGATTTTATTTCATTATGTAAAACATAAGCCTATCCTCTATCTACTGTGTTTTAAAGTAGAAAATATTGTTTTAACTTTAAATAAATTTATATAACTGTACATTAGACTTAACTAGGAATCTTTTTACTTTTCTTCAGCCCACCAGAAACTTCACTTTGCCTGTCCTGTTACACTTAATAAAAGATTACATCAGGGGAATGCTTCAGTAGATTAGATATAGTTTTCCTGAAAAGCGCTGTTAGTATTATTGAATATGAAGTCTGTCTTTTCTTCAAGAACAATGGTTTTATTAGGACTTGAAGTTTTCCTGTTTGCAAGTAGATGTGTTACGATTTTTGTTTCTGTACTTAAATATTCTCCCAGCTCTACAAGGCAGTAAAATAATTTAATGTTTACAAATCAAAGGAGAAAATGTGAACTCCAAAATAAACATCACAATCTTATATTTAATACGAAAGTTTATATTTGAGTATCTTCCACAGTCTACAGGATTTTAAGGAGTATACAAAGATGAACTGTGTATAGTAAACCATCCTGTGATTACCTAGATGCCTATGTCACAGAAAGCAGCCACCCATTATTCGATGAAATTGGGTTAATTTTGTTCCTATGCATCTTTTCAGGGAACTAGCTAGCTGACTATTACATTTCTTAAATCATACAAAGTTCCTCTCATCCATGCTTGTTCACATTTAAAAATGTCATAGTACCAGTCAAGAGCAAAGCATCGACAAGCTACACTAGACAGAAGCAGTTTCTGGTTTTCCTTTTGAATATCAGTGGAACACCCAATTTCTATTTTGTTCTTCAAAACATCTTTAAAATGTAAACCTTTCAGGGCAGATCAGATTTTAGTAGGAACTTTTGTAAAGAGTATTCAAATACATTATTTCATAATTCTATCAGTTTTCACCCTGACTACATTATAATACCCTCAGCTGAGATGCTGGTGTACTCCAAAACAGATTCAGAACCTATCAGCAAAACCTAACCACCTATGTCAAGTATTTGTTAGTTCCCTCCCTCATTTTCTCATATGTAATTCAAGTTCTCTGTCTCAGCTTTGTGGCCCAATCAGAGTAGTCCTATCTTTTTATATTTTCCACGCAAAATATGGCATATAATAATAGAGTGCTATGGGTAATTTGTACAGATTATATCTCAGGTTCTGTATTCATTTAGTAAGATCACTGTAATATCAGATTATATTTGATTTCTAATTCATATTAGTGTGTGCAACAAGACTTTTTCTGGGGAGATACAACACACACTTCTATTCACGTTAAATAGGGAACCTACAACAGACCAAAGTACATATGTCACCGAAGTCTAACTTGGGGGAATCAATGAGTTTTATTTGGGTTTATAAGAATATGGTTTGGGGCAACTTACAGTAGGAGAAATGACTCAAAGAAGCCGCATCACCAGAGTCCATGCTGCCACAAGTGAGAGCTCATAAAACCTGAAACCTGGAGCAATGTTGTACACCATAACCTATAGGCTGCTCTGTAGTTTGGAGTTTTCCCTTTCCAAGTGACTCAGCTGATCTAAACCTCCTCTAAGCAGCAGCAGCTTGCTTCTGTGCCTTCCATGAAGTTGGTATGGTTTCAGTGTCTTTTTTAGGGACTCTGGTCAGTTTCAGGCATTTCCTTAGCTACTTTGAGTTGCTTGGCTTCCTCCTTAAGGTGCTTCCTTGCAGGATGGAATTTTTCAATCTTTGAGGAAACTGCTACACAATAATTAGAGAATATTCTACAGACTAACATTTTGTACAAAGTGGAATAATCAAAACTGTATGAACTGAAAGATTAAGGCTATGTATCCTTTTATACCTGGAACATATGACATAAATAGTCCTAGAAGTTGATATTCAATGAAAAATTCTAATTTTAAGTAAATTTATTATTGTTCATTAAGGATCTCTGCAGTGATACACTTCAACAAGGAGAGTAGAAAGGAAAGGATTTTGCCTTGGCCTGCAACTCATTGGTACTATGCTATTTTATTTTTTTAACTAGTGTTTCTATTGAGTAATATTTGCACATGCTCTTAAAGTTTGATGTGAAAATTACCAATTCTAACATATATAGTTCTGTGCAGTCCATGATTAACGATATATATGCAATAAATATTTAATATAATTTAATACTTATCCAGAGGTCACTTTGACCTGTGGTGGAATTCAGAAGGCTAAGATGGAATATAAAAGATTTCTTAAACAATTATAATATACACTGGAGAAATTACGTCTAAAAATAAGCTAATTACAATCATTGGAAAGTCCCAGTGAAGACAATATATAAAAAAAATAATTTTTGTTTTGCTCTAGGGAAATCTTTTGTCCATTCTTGCTGATAATTAGGAATGAAAATAAAATGAGAAACAATTTAGACAAAACAATTTTGACAAAAAGTGTCATTGAATCATCTCATTATGCTACTACTTGTATACATAAATTGATATTGAGTTAAATGTGGATAAGACAATACAATTTCTGGATTAGAAATGCAATCATATCATGAAATTCACTTTTGTTTTAAAGACTAGAAAGTGGAATTCAAGGGTTAGTGAGACAACTCAGTGGGCAAATTTATTGTTGGAACTTAATAAAGGTTGGAAGGAGATACTGTCTCCACAATGCTGTCTTTTGACCTACACATGTGCCGCATGTTATGTGTGCACCACACTCACACATACCAAAAGAATTACTAAGAAGTGAAGTTCAAAGTTCTTTTGCTTTTTGAGATCTATGAAGCACCCTTTCTCATACAGGATGTATACAAGAGTATGATCCCATAATATCTATAAACTATCTAATTCAAACATCCCACAACATTCTGTCTTTAAGCAGCAAGCCCCTCCTAACTGTTTTCTTGGCTGAAGTTGTGTGCTTTTGTTGTAGTTTCTTTTTCATCTCAAATTTATTAAATTACAAAGTCCTGTGTGAAGCCCTTTCAGGACAAGCGTAGTCTTGACAAGAACTTCTGTGTTCTAGTAGTAACTTTTTCAGTTTCTAAAACTTTATTAAACTTACTTGCCAACTCATCTGTATATATCTTTTCTATTACAGAGAAATTCTTGAGTGTCAAGAATTTTACTTTATTTCTGAGCTTAGGACAATGTACAATGTCATTTAAGTCAATAAACCAAGGAATGAATATAAGTGTGCGTATTGTTTCTTCTCTTTCTCTTCCATCTCCCTCAGTCTCTACAAGTGGCTTGAACTTCAAGTAAATTTTATTAGTTAAATTGAAATGATCTTTCTCCAGAGTGGATATTTGTGAATTAAAAACATGTGGTTCTAAAGAGCAGATAACCAAATGATTCTCAAAACAATTGTGCTACACTTTGAAAATTCGATTAGGTGTTAGTTAGAACTCACAGAAAAGCTGAGCCAGTGCTGTGCTGATTATATCACTGCCATCCTGATCATAAAAAGAGCTGTTAAGTTCTTAATTGCAAGGCTTTATGTCCTGAATGTCAGCAGAAAAATCAAAGATATTCTCATCATAGACAATATAATCTCGAATGAAGTAATTATGTATGTGTGTGCATGCATTAATATATGCCTGTTTATAGGATGCCCTGCTTTTCCAGAATGTTTTTTCCAGACCCTCCTACCTAAATGAACCCTACTGGTAATTTATATTTGAGCCCTTAGCCTAAAGATTTAAAACTCACATCTCTCCTTGACTTTCATTTGAATTTGTAGTTAAGTCCTTATATTTTACTTTTAAATTTTCACTCCAAAATAATCAATTAATGTCAACATTTTACTTTAAAATTTAATGAACAGAAATTTAGTAAGTGAAATAGTAAATCCTCATTTCTCCTGGCTCAAATCTCACATTACTACTCAGAGATACTTATTACTCATGTTCTGGCAAGGTTTCTTTGCATCTATTTTTCTGTCTAATGACAAACACACTCATATACATACAATACGCAGATATGTGCTAGGTAGGTTCTTTTTTTTGGTCAAAACATGTTATTATGCTTTACAATGTGCTTCTCCACCAACAGTTTGAAACTTCTCTTCATTAGTTCATGAAGAGTAACAGGAATTGCTTAAATATTCTGTTATATGGATAGATCATTCTTGTAAAAATATCTTTACAAATATAGTTGTGGGTTTTAAAAATGTTCTACTATTATCAAAAATGTTAGAAAATATGTGGGACATAGGTTACTGAAATATTCATTTTTAAGCCTCTTCTCCAACAGGACCATTGCATGCTAGTTTATAGAAGTAAATGCTAATTATTTTCATTTTTTAAAATTTAGGCTTGCAAAATTATATAGCAGAAAAGACACGTTAAATCTATCAATCATACCATGTGCAAGCATAAAAGCTCATTTTTTTTTTTGGCTGAGATATCCAATTTAATACAATAATATCAGCAACTGGCACTTTAAAATATGCTAGACAAGATATTTACAGTCCCCATCAGAAACACTTATCTTACGTCTTATTTAGACTTTCAGTGAAGAAATGATGAAATTCCCTCAGGGATGGAGCCACTACTTTATCACAGATTCTAAAACTGACAAGAAAAGGCTCTGGTATCTGAACCCATAAAAACCGCTCTACCAAACACTGAGTTCTTTCCATCACAGCCTTCTGTTCTTTGCGATTTCAAATGAGTCTCCTTCAAGGACGTAAATATTTGTGAATGTGAAATTGAAAGCGTCTTAATCATCTGCAATAGGCAGAATAGAAGGCCACCACAGATGCCCAAATTCAAGATGTCAGCATCACTGGAATATGTGCTTAGGGAACTTCATAAGATGAGGGAGACTTTGAAGCTATGAATAAATTACGAATCTTGAGATGGAGTTCTTTCCACAACATGTTCAGTAGGTACAGTAAATTTAGGTGATCTTTGTAAATGGAAAGCAAGCATTGGGTGATTGGAACATGGTCGGCAGGGAGGCATCAGTATTTCAACTCCAGAATTCTAAGTTAATAAGCCTGTTTTGCTTAAAGTAGTGTGTGTGGGGGCATTTAATGCCAGCAGTACCAGGAACCACACACAGCCAGTGGGGAATGGAGTGAATAGCTCTTCCTGTGGACTTTTGTTTCAAAAGAAAGAACATGAAAGTGGTTTTCGCTTTCCACTGCATCCTTATATGGCTACCAATTTGTATTGTTTTGTCTGCAGAACTGGTCCCAAGACCCAGTGTAATTTGGAACATTTTCAAGTCTTCAGAACCCCCATTGCTAATCACATAATGAGCTGCAGACTGTAAATTTTTCTAAATGTGATTACCTTGGGGAAAATGCTTCTTGGAATTTCCATGAGTTACAGACACTGATTCTGGGGAGGTATAACATAGAAAGGAAAACAAAAGGCTGAAGATCCTAGGCTTCCTGATGATTTTATACATATAAATGGTGTATAATTTTAAAATGCAATATAAAAGTGAATGTCACCGTGTCTGGGAGGCTATCAGAGGAATACTTAATTGTGGTTTTAAATGGCAGTGTGTCTTCTTACTACATTTCCTTTCTGTGTTTTCAAGGATAATTTAAATTTAATTTGATGTTATTTGAATGAAATTTGAAGGTAGACACTTTCTTTAGTTTCCTACGGTTTAATGTGCATTCATTGTTTTATTTTTTTCAAATAAAGAAACCAAATTATAAATTAATTTAGGTAAAAGAATTTCAACCAGTCCTTTATGAAATGTCATTGAAGAGTAAATTCCAAAGCAATGTTTAGTTTAATAATGATGCTAGGAATTTATGCTGTTTCTCTGCTTTGAACATTTTTGAGATCTATAATTATTTTGGTTGTGTGTGTGTGTGTGTGTGTGTCTCTGTAATTTGGATGGAAAGAGAAGTTAGAATTATAGAAAGGCAATAGAATATTTCTTTGTTTTTTATCTCTGAAACACATTAGAAATAAAATTGATCTTTGCTTAAACAAATAGTTTACATAGATTTAATAATTGTACTCTTTGTACTCTTTCCAGATTAACAGATATTTACAACAATCTAAGTTTACAGTATGGAAAACTTAAGATGTCTGAGTAATGTATACTATATAAAATGTAAAGAGTCAAAGTCTTTTATACAGACCTAAAATCCCTAATTCTCTAGTATGTATTTACAGACATTTGTATATATGTGTCTGCGTGTATATGTGTGTATATATATGTGTGTATGTGTATATATACATACATACACACACACATATGGGTAAACAACACTAATAATATATCCATTTTCTGAATACATTTTACAAAATGGAGCATCATAGAATTATTAAAAAAAAAAACTTATGTAAGTCTGGTACCTCAAATCCATCAGTTTTGATTTCAGGTTACTTGTTTATAAGGCCACAGATGTTTAGTCATTAAAAATCAGATCATATATAAATCACTCCATTTGTTTTGAGCTATTTATGAGAATTGGGCTATGGATTTTAACTACTAGAAAATCGTGGTCACACAATCGAAAATCAAACTGACAGCAATGGAAAATAAAGAAAAATCAAAGTCTGGGCATGGTAGTGCATACCTATAACACCAACTCTTGGGAAACATGCAGGGGAGATCAAATTAAAGATCACCCTATAATATATTGTGAGCTTGCGACCCATCTGAGCCACATGAGACCATACTCAGGAAAATGAGTAGAAAAAAATATAAATCCAGCTGTTATTTCTTTCATACTGGTAAATAAAACATTGATATCAAGCTAGTGAAAATGCTTAAAATAACTAAAGTATTTACATGCTGATATGCATGCATAGAGTTGGGAAGCTCACATATGAAGTACATATATGTCTCTTCTGTTGCTGATATTACATATTGTATTGTTTTATTTTTATTTGGTTTAATTTAGATTTTTGTTTTGTTTTGAAACAGGGTTTCAATTAGCCCAGGTGTCCTCAAATTTGCTATGTAAAGGAGTCTGGCTTGAACTAATTGATGCTCCTGTCTTTACATCCTAAGGGCCATAATTGCAGACCTATACCACCACTCTTGGCTTATGTCTGTCTGGGTTCCATATACTGATATTTACTAAACCTTTGTGATTTGTTTTGTTTTGTTTTTCAAGAAAGAGTTTCTCTGTTGTAACTCTGGCTGTCCATAACATTTTCTGTAGACCAAGCTGCCCTCAAACTCACAGAGAGCCACCTGCCTCTGCTTCCCTAGCACTGGGATTAAAGGTATCGGTCACCAGTGCCCAGCTAAATTTTAATATTTAAATTTTAAATTTGAGCCTTTAAATTTTAATCTCATGTGACATATAATCATATATATATATTTAGAAAGAACAATATCATGTTTCAATACATGGATGCATTGTACTATTCTCAAATCATAGTAACTAACATACACATCACTTCAAACATCCATCATGTTTACTGGGGAAATATTCAATATATTTCTTCTGAGTATTTTAAAATATACACTGTTGAGTTAGGTACATACAAGCCACTGTGCAGATGAGCATTGGAACTCCCTCTCTCTTTCCAACTGTAACCTTATGCCTTGGATAAATATCTTACTCTCACCATTCCTTCTGCCCTTTTTCTCCTCAATCCTTAGAAACTGCTGTTTTATTAGCCACTTCTTTGAGATCAACCCTTTCCACATATTAGTGAAATCATGTGGTATTTGTCTTTCCATGTCTGGATGATTTTACTGACCATAATGTCCTCCAGGTGTCTAAATACAGACTTTAAAAAAAAAAAAAGATTCTTTTGTTTGACTTAATGAAATCTTAATTTAAAAAAGTATATTTTATTATCTGACCCACATGGTTGTGTAGACCAAGACTTAAGTTTGTCATCTGTTTTGCTTATTCAAAGTTGAGTGATAATTTAGGCATTATTTTGACAAAAGACAGGGTAAATATACCAATTCTTATAATCAATTCATTTAAAAGAAAAAAAAATAAACAAAAACTGCAGATAAACCAACTGGTTTTGTTTGTTTTGAGAGACACAGAGAGAGAGAGACATAGGGAGAGAGATCATGAAGTTTGGTAGGTAGGGAGGATCTGAGAGGTGTTAGGAGCAGGGAAAGAATATGATCAAGTGATACTGTATGAAAAAGTTTTAAATAAAAATAAAAATTTTAACTATGATAATAGTGATCTTACTTACAAACATAATTGGTAATGCACTATTACTACAGAATTCATTTTGCTTTAACTCAGAGTCCTTGTGTGTCTTCTGATAGTCTGTTGTAAGGTACTAAGTACTACGTAAAGATGGATGTAGCCAGTCCAAGACATTGAGGAGTACACAGATACCCTCACTGAGGATACATGAGCAACAGACTCAAATCTGAATGCCATACACATTCAATGATTCTTCTTACATTCACTGAACATAGCACCACAAATTTGAAAAACATAAGTGATTAAAACAGGAACACTTCCTACCCCACAAACAACTTAACAGATGGGGAACACAGAACACAGTAAGGCAATGATGAGAAATAGAGACGTAAATATGCAAGGATGAAAACTAGTGTATGAAAATACAAACACTAAGAGACTTTGCAATGTAGAGTGGGTTGAAGAAGATTTATAGTCAGAAAATTAAGGAAAATCACCTATATATTTGAAGAAAAGAATCAAGCAGTTAACTTGGAATGGAAAACAATCAGGCTAGGGAAAGGGAAATGCCATATTTTATGTACTTGGGGAAGATTTGGGGTCCAATTTGACGATCTCTAACAGTAAGTTATACTAAATGTTTGTCCCCATTTCCTTTTGGTATTTACAGAGGTGGTGAAAAAAAATCTCTGAGGTGGGGACCTAGATAGAGAATGTAAATCACAAAGACATGGATTTGAAAACTATACTTGGTTCCTGTTCTATTCTTGCTCTGCTTCCTGTCTACCATGATCTACATAGCTCCTGTCACATGTCCAGACACTATGATGGGACTATTCACCTTGTAGTCACAGAACCAAAAACTATGGAGTGAATACTCTGAAACTGTGAGCCAAAATATACGCTTTCTCTTTTACGTTTTGCCATATGATGGAAAGTTCCCTAACATCATCCAAGAATCTGACAGAGGAGGGATCATTCTAGTGGATCCAGACACTGCTGGGGAAATGAAGCAAAAGTAGGGAGCAGCTTTACCACAACCTGGATGGCTTTGACATTGACCTGACTGGGGTGACAGGCAAAGAAAAAAATGACAGATATATAGAAAACCTTTGACCTCATGAGCTATGCATTCTGGTGGAAACACACCAACAGTAGCCTAGAAACCAGCAAGTGGAGGGTTAACTGATCTCAGTAGGAGGTCTTTGTAGGGGAGTAATCTGAAATTGTAGTCATCCAGGGGGAAGAGGCTGTAGTTGATAATTTCTGCATAAAAATATCAACATCAGGTAGAAGAAAGTGGCACTTGATGCTATCTGCACACACTGGTTTTAGCTAAAGTTCAATAATTTCTCAACAGCAGTGAAGGCTTTGTCATTCCTGAGTCTGACCTTGGAAGGCTTTGCTGTTCTCAGAGTTCTGAGGCATTAGGGTCTTGACAGGGTCATGCTCATGTCAGTCATGCATATTTACTCAGGACTTCGTCTGATCCCCCGAGATAAATACTGCAAGAAGCTAAAAATTGTGAGAGTATTAGGCAAATATCTCATCAATAGCAGTTTCAATAAACTCTAAATAAAGACAAGCACTACACTCCAGTAAAGTGGAGAGGTAAGAAATGAAATCATCTAAGCTAGAACATACTTTGGATTATTTTGTGTTAAGAAATGCAAAGGGGTTGGTAGGTCAAGGGTAAAGAGAGTTTGAGTAAAACTTTCCCCTATGCTTCAATTTTATGGGGAAAAAAATACAGCTGGGACACTTGTAGCATTCACAAAGAGAGAGGGTTTATCTAAGAAGGCAGTTAAAAAGATGGGGTAAATAAAATCATCTGCCTGCCATGAAAGAATGGGCAGAGAGTATTTTTATATGAGTGCTATCATCTAGATAAATATCTATTTTCTTGTTTTATATTTGTTGTCAAGAAAGTATTGTTGTTCTACACATGTTCTCTCTTTTTCATCTCTGAGGTACGTGATTTAAGTTGTGAGCTGAAAGTGAAGGTTCTGAGAAACTGAAAGGCTAAGGGAAGTGGAACATTTTGAAGTAGAAACAGCATTTCTTCAAACACAAAAGCTGAGTTGATCAGTGGTCAATTGAAAATTACTAGGCATTGTCAAGACCAATTTAAAGTTGGTGACTATGAATTAACTATATATCCAGTATGTATGGCTGTCTCCAACACTGATCTTTACTGCTTGGCTTCAGATACCTATAAAGAATGACTAAAATTTAAAAAAAAGTAATACATTGAGACACCTACAATAAAAACAGATAAAACCAATAACTTTTGGAAAGTTGTACTTAGGTGTAATGTATGAAAGACAATCTGTGGTAACTGTCCTTATCACAAGGAATCAGAGTAAATGTAGAAACAGTGTCATATTGGAAGAGAAAAAGCAAAGTATCATTTTGAAATGTTGATTTTAATGTTTATATAGACCAGGACTTTATAATGTTTAGCAGGTTAGTTTATAAAATGAATCTTGAGAACAGAAGGATCCTCCTACGTGGTTAAAAACTACATATCAATAGTAACACAGAACAAATCTTTAAATGAAATTATGGAAATAGGTGTATTTCCAAGAAAGCTGCCAAAAGTATAACTTGACTTTAATATATTGTCAAAAACTTAATTAAAACAGACTAGTATTTCATAGTAACAAATAGTTTGTCCTGTGGTATTATTTATTGAACCAAAATATGAGTGTTAATTTCTTCAATGTAAGAATTTATTTATGGAAAATATTTAAAGATTATAAAAAAAACCTAAACTCAACAAAGCTACCTGATCATTTAGATTTTGAAAATTAAATTTTATATGATTATAGTAATGGGTTGAGATGTATTTAATTTACTGATAATGAATCTTTTTTTGTAATCCTAGCACTGGCCTGATTCCTCTGTGTATCTACATAAAGACCTAGAACATTGTAATGTTAAAGTTTTAATAATTGGAGGAAATTTTTACTTAATTATCCACAAAATATTATTTTAATTTTTAGATTTTATTTAGTTAGCCTTTTTTTCTTGAATTACTATTGTTTTACACACACACACACACACACACACACACACACACACACACACTGTTATTGTCATTGTTTGGTTCTTGTTTAAGCAACTGTATCGTTGACAGTTTTGGGGTGCAGCTTCTCAGTATCTTATAGCTGAACACAATCTTGCAGCCAATATACTGGTCTTTTGGTTCTTACATCCTTCCCAACCCCCTTTCCATATTGTCCCTAAACTGATAGATAAAAGCTTGTGGATTTCTTTATTCCTTCTCCTCTCCAAGTGATAGCTAAGGCACGGCCAGTGGCACAGCTACTGGGAAGAAGAGGTCGGGTCCTCATGGGTCCAGGCATGTCTTTGGTCAGAGTGCTGAGAGTCATGGAAAACAGACTTTCCAGGAGATTGTTATCAGTGGAACATTTTAGTTTACTGAAACAAGGATGGTTACATTTGAAGGGAAAAAGGCAGGGGAGGGTCCTTGGTATCCAGGGACTGGGACATTGGCTAAGACAGGGTTACTAGAGTAGCCCTATTTGCATGTGGAACCCATTGTCTAAGGACCTAAGTCCTGCAAAAAAAAAAAAAAAAACCAAAACCAAAACCAAAACAAAACAAAACAAAGCAAAAAACCAACTCTCTTGCATAAGGTGTGATCCCACAGGAAAAAGAGGAAGACACCTTATCAGAAAGTGGGTTTATCAGAAAGTGAGCTCAGCCTTAGACCTTCCAGCTACAACAGTCAGATAGGTGTACCAACCAGGCCACATTCCTTTGCCAGGGACTTACTCTGAAGCAGGCAGCATTTGGAGTTTAGCTGGGTTTTTCCAGTGCTAAGAAAGGCGGGGAGCAGCCATATACCTTCTGCTCTCAGGGAGAGAATTCTGGGATTCTAAACATATAGAGGCTATGTTACAGAGATTTCAATCAAGGCTGTTACTCCATGTTTGCATTTTGACAAGCTGTGTCTTTCTGTAAATGCTCTCCATCTGCAGGAAAGAGATACTTCTTTGAGGAGAGGTGAAAACTGCACGTGTCTGTAAGTATAAGGATAAACATTAAAACTTCAGTTAGAAATTGTACTGATTTGGAAAAGTGACAGTAGCAGATTCTCCTGTGAGTTTCATGCTCTAACTAGCCATGGGTATTTGGAACGAATCCCCTCCTATTTAACAGGCTTTAAGTTCAATTATACAGGTCTTTGTCTACATGCAGGATATAAGTACTACTTGGCACCTTTTGGGATATCTTACCACTCTGGTTATTGTTGTGATTCGTAGGCACCAAAGCTAACTGCTATTAGTAATATTGATTACTTTTCTCCATTGGCAGCTTGCATTTCAACTTCTAGTACTGTGGAACTTAGTCCCCAAGGAGGCTTCCAGTTCAGATCTAGCATGATTTCTGCATTGCTATGTCTGAAATATGTAGTGTGTTCAGCAAGATGATCTTATCTTCGAATTCATTGAGGTAACTAAGGTGATTGGTAATATCCTACATTGTTTTAGGGATCCATTAGATTCTCCTTACCTATATATAACTCAAGGGAAGTCTCAAGCTTAGTACTGTGGTTTTTAATAGACTATGATGTAACTACGTTTTAAGTGTGTGAGTGTGTGTGTGATTTTAGGTAAAGAGAAAAATAATATGATTCCCTCTGGCTTTTTCTACCTTCTTTGTATTAAGATATATAGTGAAGGTGAAGAGATGGCTCAAAGGTTAAGATGCTTATTACTTTTTCAAAGAACCAGAGTTTGGTTATCAGGACCCACATCTGATGGATCATAGCTGCCTGTAACTCAAGCTTATTTTACTTTATTTATTTATTTGTTTGTTTGTTTGTTTATTTAATTCCAAGACAAGATTTCTCTGTTGTAGGCCTGGCTGTCCTGGAACTCACTCTGGAGACCAACTGGCCTCAAACTCGTAGAGATCTGCAGGCCTCTGCCTCCTGAGTGCTGGGATTAAAGGTGTGCGCCACCACTGCCTGGCTCAAGCTTTTCACCAAGGCATCTGAAGCCCTTTTCTGGCTTCACTGAGTATTGTACTCATATTCAGCACATACACAAAAATAAAAATTAAAATTAAAATAAATCTTTTAAAAATGAATATATACATTAAAATATTACAACTGTTAACTTTGAAAATTCATTATCTGAATGAATGTGTTGCAGTTCTCTTGATGGATGATCTAGCAGCCATTTTAATTGGAAGAGTAGACACAAAATAGGTAAATATTTCTATATAATTTCCAGGGAACACATATGTGTTTGTGTGTGTGTATGTGTGCGCACGTACACACACACACACACACACACTCAAACAAATCCCAGAGGCTTCATTGTGTGGTTATAGCATGATTTTCAAAAGTTTCTTTTCTAATGGGAACTTTCAAGATTGTAGGTTTTATGCTTCAAAATAATACAGCATTAGCTTATACAGTTTGCTATTTTGTAGTATAAAAATTGAATAGTGAATGTAATATAAACATATTTATGACTCAAAAATCTCATTCTTTGTCCCAAGCAATCCATTTCCTTTAATGTGTTACTACTTTCAATGTCAGAGAATAAGAATCTCTGGTCTGAATCTATAGTTCCAACTAGTTTGTTCTGATAATTAACAATAGCACATCACATCTGAAAGATTTGCTATCCTGCCAAATATCTCCTTAGAGAAGCACTTATACTGAAAGCCTCAGGCTTTCTGCTGGCAACTTCAAGTATGCTTAAATGAGAAAAAATGCGGATTTTAACAGTTCCAATGAATCTATCTTTGTATTCTTCCTATAACTTGCTATTAAGGCTGGGGCCCAAAGAATGTGAAAGATTCTGTACCTTTGTACCAGATCTCAGTGTGCATATGAATGAATCTCTCTGTGGGCATAGACTTCAGGGTTTGCTTAATACTTGGCCCAGAGATGATCTCATGGTGTGGAAGAATAGTGCCACAGGCTATGCAGTAAATAAACAAATATTGAAACAATTCTTGATTTTTTTTCATATATTTAAATGCCATGTATGAGTATGCAAACCCACCTGTTATGTTGTTTTATTTCTTCACTTTGTATAAAGTTTCATTTTGAAAGTTATGAGCAAATTTGCTAAAAAATAAGTAAGGTCAGCTAGTTGATGAAACATATTTTAATTTTCATGTATAGTCAGATGCAGGACCCAAGTTCAAAGGCCTTCCTTTTATGGCTGAAGTCTGAACCTTACCTGAGTTAGTGTGTTATATGTTATAGAAAACATTCTGAGATTGCCTTCTCATGATGTACCTTGCAGTTGGTTATATGAAAGTAACCTGGAGGATTTATTTGTATGCACTATAACTCCCAATTTTTCACCAATGTGTTATGAATTGGCATACCCTTTATGTAAACATGTTCTAATTTTGACAAAGTAATTTGCTCACACAAAACCAAACAAGAGGCACAGATTCTTTAAAAAATATTTTCCACTAAAAATCTCACCAGCTATGCAATGTTTGCTGAACCAGGATATACTTTGGAAAGATACACCATCACAGGGGAAGTAAAAATGCCCTTACAAAGACTTACAATCCTGTTGATTGACTCATTTGAAACTGGAATTCTATAGGGGTGGTTGGACAAATTGCTAAGTATTTCTATATTTGGTAAAAAATAGCCAAAGATTTGCTGGTTTTTCTAGGACTTGTTCCACACCAGGCACAGCAATTCCATTATCAAGGCTGATCAAATGTACAGAGATGGTCATTAAACTCACAGACCAAATCTGAAAACATTTGTAAGTGTTTAACTGTTCCTGAATAGCTTTCCCAGCTAGCTAAATCATTTTCTCCATGTAGTAATTGTTTCAATGTCCCCAGACATTAAAACCTATTAAAAGCTAATGACCCTAGTCTTGTTTTCCCTGTAAAGGTGGAACATTTTTGATGCCCTAGTTTTTTTCTTTATTTGAATATACTAGGCTACTAGTTTTACAAACCTGCAGTTCTGTCTTCATAGGCAACACAAACCAAATAAATTCAGTGTAACTATAGACTCGGGGAGTTACATTCTATAGTCTCGGGAGGTTTACATTTTTGATCATTAATGAGTAAATCTTATGTATGTCCAAAGTAACCATTTCATATTCAAAAAGAAAGAAAGAAAGAAAGAAAGAAAGAAAGAAAGAAAGAAAGAAAGAAAGAAAGAAAGAAAGAGAAGAAAGAAGGAAAGAAAGAAAGTAAAAGATCCTCAAGTAAATGAGAATTACCAATTGGCATCTCCTTTTATGGATTCTTTTGCTAAGCTTCATGGTCTATATTGTTTTGCTGACATGAACATTTCCAGCATATGCTACTTAGATCTGATCCTTTAGGTATAGTAAAAGTAAATTGTAACAGCTGCCATCCTTTTTAAATTATTATTTCTTTGAGAATTTTGCACGTGTTTTCATCATATTCACTTCTCCCACAACTCCTCTAAGATCTCTTTCCCTGCCAACCCAACTTAACATCCCCCCCTTTTTTTTATAACCATCAAGACTAGTTAGTGCTGGTTATATATATTCTTGGTTTTGTAGCCTTGTATCTTCTACTTTAGTGTGGTTTACTTACCAGGGGCTACACTAGTAAAGAAAACTGACTCTCCAAGTAGCTACAAGTGCTGTCTGTTTTCAGGCAAAAGGAGACTTACAAAACAATATAAAGTAGACTTCTGAGAATATTTGAGAGAGCCACATATTCAGTGGTCATAACACACAAGTCTAAAAGGAACATAAAGACATTTTATAAAATATTCCTTCTGGGAATCTTGAGGAATTGTGGAAAATGTGAGTCTGATATTTTGTGAGTTGGAAATAATAGCAATGCAGACATTAGTTCCCTTTGAGAGAGTGATTCGTCACAGTGACCTGAAGACAATTCCATATTAATAGTTTATGTTCAATAACTTTTTAAGACCATATAATTTTCTTTTTATTTTCTTTTTAAAAAATGTATTCTTTGAGAATTTCATATATGCATACAATGCATTGCTATTATATCAAGCCACCATTTTCTCCATTTAAGTTTCCCAGGACAATCCTGGGAAACAATGTCTAGATCACTACTTTTATAACGCGAACTTCAAGTGTCTCCAACACCATTACCTGTCTGTCTCGTTGAAGATGGATCTGCAGCTCATAGAGCTGTTTCGGGGCCCTCTATCCTTCTGCATTCTTTTGTTGTTCTGTTCTGTTGCCGACAGCATGCAGTTTGCTTCCCGTATGTTTAGTAAGTTTGAAATCAGACAGTGTCAGATTTTTGCCTTTGCTCTGACCATCAGTAGTTATGCTACAAAGAAAAGATCAAACTGAGAATTTTTGGCATTTTGACATATTAACCTTATTTTCCATGCCATGGGGCATGCAATCATTTATTCAATTTTGTGTATTCTCCATGTAAATGTTGTTTACATTTATACCTCTGTGAAGAAAGGTAGCCATATTTTATTTCCTTCATTCAAGCTATGTCTTCAGATGACGAAAGAACCTCAAGAAATTTTGGACTTTTATTAAAGCCAGAAGGAAGATTTTTAAAGTCATAAGACATCTATATATGTTACTGGAAATGCCATATATGTAAAATAAAAAAAGCATAAAGCCAGACCACATTGGTATTCACCATTCACCATTTTTGTCATTATTTTCCTTTTCTATTAGTCTCAACACTTTTTACCCATGGACAAACATGCATTCTTAGACCCAGTGAGCAGAAGCCATTGAGATATATCTTCCCCTAGCTCCTATTTTGCTGGGACAGCTAGTTGCCAGTGAAATGCCATCTCAGAAAAGGTCACAAATACTGTGCAGATAACAGACATTACTTCCTGTCAGCCACTTTAGGCCCATGCAGAGGAAGAAAGTTTCACTGAAGTTAGCCCTGGAATTTTCTACCCCTTCCAACTGAGCTGTATTTAAAAAACAAAGCAAAGAAAAATCCTGTCTCATTAAACTCTTTACAATTGTCCCTTTGTAACATACTGTTTTCTACTGGGAATCAGCAGTCTAACAGATGAGACTCTAAACTTAAAAAGATGAAAGTAAGAAGTCTAAATCTTTTTAGGGTAATTTTCTATTTCCCTATGGTCTTATGTAAACAAGGGCATGTTATAAAACATACTGTCTTTAATACTAGATTAAAAGTAAAATCCAATGTGTCCAGCATATGATAAAAGCAGCAATGTTCCTCCTTTTTCCATTTCATTAAATGCTAAGCAAAACCAAACCAAGGAAACAATATTACCAAAAATAATCCATCTAGAAAATTAAAAAGATACTATAAGCATTGGTTAGTCTTCACCTTAGGCAAAAGACAGACACTTTCCATACATTGTTTCTTTATTTGTACCCCACTAGCTGCCAGTTTTAGGGATCTCAGCAACACGCCACAAGTAGTGGAAAAGCCCAATGAGATGAAGACCTTTGTATATTTTATGCAAGCGTATCTGGAGATCCAGAAGTATAGATAACAGTTCTGTGAGTTATGAAATCAAACATGTCTCCACCTTAGACAGCTGCATGGGGTGAGGAGAAGAAAGGTATGGAATAGTCATAAAGAGGAATTGAAGAATAGAGAGAGCACAGGATGCTTGATCACTGAAAATTGTTCAGATTCAACCCCTCTCATTGGATCCCATCACAGAGAAACTAGGATCAACATCAACATCCATCCTCACATTCTTGTTAAAAGGTGAGGGCCAGGAAGTTGTGATATAGACACACAGCAAAGGAAACGAAAGTGCTCAGAAGCAGCTTCTCTATGTTCTACAGAAACTATTAAGAACACCCTGGATGCCTCAGTTCCCCTACAGTAGTGCTCCAAGGCATACAAGAAACATCTGTGCACCAACTAGATTAGGTCTTAACTAAAAATCTTACCTACAATTTGTTAACAGCAAAGTATTAGTGGTCAATGAAATTCGTAAAGAAAAATAGTTATTTTATGACTTTGCCCCATCCCTTTCATGGTAGCAATTTGTTTTTCAATTAATTTACTTCTGTCAAACAAGTGTTGTACACAGCAATATTCTCATGTTTTTATAAGATAATCAGTAACTTGCTAAACAGCATTTAACATTCCAGTATGGTGTGCCGACTATTTTTTTTTCCTTGATTTTCATGTTTCTATAGAAGGCTGTTTGTACCTTGCTAGAGCTTTATTCATGTTCTAGAAAGAAATATTACATTAGCACTCTGACCCTGTCTGTGAGGAAGGATGCAATAGTTACCTTAAATGAAGGAAAATATGATATTTAGAGGAAGAAAAGGTTGCCAAAACATTTGAGGGAAGTTGGATATTGTTCTTTGTTTCCACAAATGTAGATTGGGCTATCAAATGTCTATTTTACTAGTCAGCATTAAAAACCAGAGGTCCAGTATCATTTAATCCACACCAGATGTAAAGAACAAGAGTCAGGGAAAGGAATATCTTGGCATAATGGCTTATGAAAGCTTGTAAGGAAAACAAAATGGAAGCATTTTATTTTATTCTGGCACAAACCAAAGGTAACACACACTTGAAGCTGGTCTAAAAACAAGTTTCCTTTACTATCACTCCTACAATCCTACAAAAGGATAATCTTTTCCCAATAAAAGTGAAACCACTTAGACAAACGTTAGTGTCCAGTTCTGTTGTCAGATAAATTTTTATATTTGGTATTTCCATTCAGTTCCAATATCACCATTAAATTCTTATCAATGTTGAAATATCTCGATGCACTTTTCTGTGTTGGTTTGTTTTTCCTTGGGTTGTTTTATTCAAATTCATAGAAGAAAAATAGGAACCTGAAAAATTATTTTCCAGAAAGTCATACAATTCATTATTAAATTAATGTTATTGAAATTGTCAGTTATCACTTCCAGTATTTATTGTTTACCTTGGTGTCCATCCACTGATGGGGAACTCCTCAACTAGCAGCTTTTTTTAAGTTTTTTCTTGGCTTTTGTGTTAACATTTGATAGCTTCACTAGCCTATGTGGTTAGAGTTTATTTTGAACCTATTCCTCCTAAAATATAAAATTAATTAATACCTGAGGGAAATAAATCTTAATAAAAGAAATATAAGAAATTTCACTCATAGCAAATAAAGTAGCAATCTGCTGTGTGGAAAACATAATTACTTGTTTATGCTTTACATGTTACTGGACAATAAAAAAAGAAATTAAACACTAAGGCTTTAGCTAACTGCAATACCATTGGGTAATGAGACCAGAGAAGATTTTGAAAGCACAGATAATATTTTCCTATAGTATTATCTATTATTATAGTATTATATAATATTCTACATTATTGATTAAGAAAAACTGTGGAAAAAGAAACAAAAATCAAACTAATCTAGAAATATATCATTAGCATCATATAAATATTAATCAGTTTTACCATGTGTATGTGTTTGTGTTTGCATGTGTATGTGCATGTGTGTGTGCATGTGCTTGTATATGCATGTATGCATGTACATGTACACACATGTGTGTTTGGGTATGAATGTGTGAGTGTGCATGTCTCATGTGCATGTGAGTGTGTCTGCACATGTTGGGATGTGTGTACATGTGTGTTCTTATGTGTACATGAGTGTGAGTATGTGTGTGTATATGTATATGCATGTAAGTGTGTGTGTGTGTAAAGACTTATGGAACCTATGCTTCATTTTCTAATGTTTTTCATAAATTATGTATCAACTATTAAAAAACAAAAGGCAACTTAAATATTGAGCTCCTTAATATGTGTTCCTTTTATTTATCTGTGTCCTTTCTATATTTTTATTATTCTAGCTAGCATTCTCAATTTACATATCATTTTTATCATATTTATTTTATCATGTAACAACATTTGCAGCTAACCTGGTTCAATCTGCTGTCCATCTCTTTTCTTTCTCTCTAACACAGACTCTCATAAACTCAGTGGTGATGAGTAACAACAATTTGACAATCTATCCCTTAGTGCCTAAGTCTCACATTTGTATATTATGTCTTGTGTTGTAAGAAAGGAATAATTTTTCCAATCTATTGTTCCTTGAATTTTGTCTAGACTGAGGTAAAGTATGCACAGTGAATAAAATATGTAAAGAAGGATAATTAACCTTAGATTGCCCCCACAAAAATGGCATTGATTGGTGCAAATATGCCTTCCCAGGTTATGTAAAGTGCTTACTCAAGGCATTGGCTAGGAGAAATTCTCTTGCGCTGCCTCCTCTGGTGTTGCCACTTCAGACCAATGAAGACATCTTCCAAGTGGCATTTTATCCCCTGCATTTAATATTGTGGTAAAGTGAACAAAGACACAGGTGAGACAGCTAGGAGTTACAATGGCAGCAAGGGTGAAGACAGTCAAAGCCATGAGCTGACAGGTACTAAAGCATCCACCTTGGAAGAAGTTTGACAGCAAGGATACTAAGAACTTGGAGGGGGCATGATACCTGAAGTGACAATACCACCCGTGGACCCTCCCCATCCCAATGTACTGCCCTGGACTTTTCCCTAAGTGTGTGCAAAGGGGTCCAATACCACCCAGCTTTTGATATCTGATGCTGAGCTCCAGAACACTAGGAGCTTCAGAGCTCCTAACTTAAATCTTCTGTCCAGTTTCCAAGCCCTGAACCATGGTTTCCAAGAGCAAAGATTGTCAATATTTTTGAGAGTTAACAATCCCATGGATGTCTTCTTAACTGAGTGACCCCACCCACCACTGTATTTTGTTTGTTTGTTTTGGGTTGGTTTTTGTTTTTGTTTGTTTGTTTGTTTGTTTTTGCTTATGCATAAGTGGGTACCCAATCTTTCTGGTAGTGACTACTGTGCTGTGGAAGAAGCTTTCTTGTCAGTTGAAGGAACAGCTGAACAGCTCTGGAACACTCAGGCCAGAAAGCAGAAGATAATCTATAGCAGAGTGGCAATAAGAGACAGAAAAGAATTGAAAAGGACTCTAAGGAGCCCAGTAAGAGAAACGGTAGGACCGAACAAAAGCCTCTGACTGCAGGCTGAAAGTTGTAATACTGACCACTTCCAGTGGCTAATGGTCCCTTTACTAAGTGCTATATTGGGGACTATATAGCTAGAACATGGTGTCTGCCACTGCCTCCCCCATCAACTTCCACTGCTCATGGCTGACAATGAGAGAAACAAGAGGTGTGGAGAGCAGTGTTTGAAGACAGGTGTGTGCCTACAGTTTCTGTCCATTCTTCCTTTTTAAGACAGCATCTCTATGCGATCCAATTAAGACAGTTCTCTTTGTCTTCTCAGGTGTGCTCTGAGTTTTTTTCTATGTGGGAAACCTGTATTAGTCAGTGTTCCCTAGAGAAACAGGACTGATAGAATTAATCTATGTATTATAAAATGGGATTTACTAGAGTGACTTACAAGTTAAGGCTGAACTATTTCAACAATAGCTGTCTCCCAGTGGAAAGTCAAAGAATTCAGTAGTTGTTCAGGCCACAGGGCTGGATTGCTCAGCTACTCTTCAATATATGCTGGAATTCTGAAGAAATAGACTCTAGTGTCAGTGAAGGAATGAAGGGCACAGAGTGGGCAGGGGCAAGCAGGCAAGAGCAAGTACTTCCTTCTTCCATGTCTTTTATATGGACTGTCAATAAAAGGTGTGTCCCAAAATTAAGACTTGTATCTTCCTACCTCAGAATATCTGGATTTAGGGTGGGTCTTTCCATTTTGAAAAATTCATTCAAGAAAAATTCCTCACAGTTATACCCAGATACTTGAGTTTTAGTTAATTCCAGATGTAGTCAAGTTGAGAATGGAAAATAGCTCTCACAGAACCTTAGTGTTATGTGTTCCCTGTGTCATATTTTGAAGCTCCATATTTTCTTAGGATTTAGTGATAAAAATAAAACTGGAAAACTATTTTAATACCATTGATTTGCTCACAGGATCTTTGATTTATTACATTCTTGAGATTGTTTTCCTTTGGATCATAGGTAATGTTTATGATACTTTTTTTGGCTTGTGTGAACTATAACAATATGGCACGCTTATTTTTCTATTATGTTTAGTCTTTCTGTGTGTGTGTACATGTGTATGTCACAGTGGGCCTGTGAAGGGATAACTTCTGTGAGTTATCTTCTTCCAATACTTGGGTTCCAGAAACAGAATTCAGGTCATAAGAGTTTGGCAACAAATGCCTTCAAAGGCCTTCTCAGCCTTCCCACAGTCCAACTTCATTCTTTAAGATAATTTCTTGTGTTTTTATTTGATTATATTATTTTATCTTTTCCTTCCCTTGGTACTTATAGAAGTTTAGATAAAGTATCAATTCTTCTCCCCATATTAATCCTTCTGCTCCAATGCTTTAACCCAATTATCATTCTATTTTGTTCTTCTATTGATATTTGTTTAGTTTTACGTTGTACTCATTACCAAATTTAGAAATCCCAAGTTATTAATTCTCTTTTCCTCTCCTAATAGGCCAGGTGTAGTGACACATAACTGTGATCCCAGCATTCTGGTGGCAGAAAAATTGGGAGGTCAAAGCCAGGCTAGAGAGGTTTCATAGTGGAATCCTGTGATGCAGAAGCATAAACTCTCAGGAGTTCAAGGTTATCCTCAGTTACATAAAAATTTAAAGTCAGCCCATGCTACCTGAGACACTGTCTAAATATATTAATAAATAAATATTAAACTATCTTCTTCCTAATATTTACTTTTCATTTTATGAACTTACAGTTTTTCTTGTTTAATGTGTTTTTTTAATCTTTTATGTCTCAGAGTATTGCTTTCTACCTTGTTTTTCTCTGATTTATGTAGTAATGATTCCTTTGATTTACTGCTAGTCTCAGTATTTAATTAGGAAATGCTTATTCATTCATCCATGAGACATCATAGATGACTATGACAAAGAACTGGATTATTTGCTTGAATAATATATCTCAATATTTGCTCATAAATCAATGCTTAGTAAGTCAGACATACTATGGCCAAATCAAACATCCCATTATAACATTATTTTTCACAGAAAATTGGTTATGTTGACCACTAAGGGGCCCTATGTCTAAAATATTTTCCAAATTATTTTAAGAAAAAATATTACACCTTGATACAAGCTAATCAAATGAACTTGCTTCTATGTGAACATTTTAATGTTTAAATTATTATTATTATTGATATTTATAGAGTGAAATTTCTTACTTTTGTCAACTTTTGATATCTAACCACTTATGACCAGAAGAAGCTGAAACTTATCTGAAGTTCCTTTTTTTTTTAACTAGAAAGTAAGTTTTCAGTATGTCATGCTTTTTGATACATTCCCTCCTTTCTTCGGAGAACCTAGGAGAGCACCCTAAGGGATAGTACTCCAATGGCCCTATATAAAAGGCCTAACTTGTGAAAAAACCCTGTTAGAAAACACATTCTCAGGGGGAAAAAAAGATGAAATAGAATGACATTTTTCTAAATGTCAAGGGTGATTGAATCCCTTTTTCTGTAACATAATCACTAGCTATTAAGTACCCTTCCTTCCTTCCACATGCTTGGTTTCATTTCTTCCTGTTTCACTTACATCTTGAACCTCTTCTTAGATAGCCTTATCTCTTCTTAGGTTTCCCTCATTGCAATAAAAATAAAACCGTGCATTTGCTTTCTAAATACAGATAAACCTCCCTCTGTCATATATACATAGAAAGACACACCAAAAATACGGCAGTATGTTTGAATTTTGAAAAAGAAACTCATTGCCATTCAAAGACAGTGATTATCATCACATATTTCAGTGTTTTCTATTCTTAATAGTATTCATATCTCTATTGCATACATATGTGTATACATTGACATAAACATATATATTTATACATACATATACATCTATTTGTGTAAGATTATCTTGCTATAGAATACATTGCATAGAAAGCCAAAATAATATCTTTTCTTAGGCATGAAAGAATATTATGTTTTTACAAATGACAGTAAGATATCTTAGTACTCACTGAGTGCTAGAAGATGATTTCCAACTGTTCATTGACATAATTACCCTGGGATTCTTTATCAATATCCACATCATTTTTAAATATGCTATCCTAATCAATAATGAAACATCTATAATAGAATATATTAACATGATATATTACGTTAAATGCAGCAAAACCTTAAATTTATTTTAGGATAAAAGAAGAACAAAGAGGAAGTTTGGAGACATTTTCTTCTGTATCCTATCTTCTTTAATTTTTTTTTCAGAAATCACAATAAATCTGTTCCATATTTTGCAAACTTCAAGTGAATCATGAACTATATTACAAAATGCATCTTATCAAATAAAGCCCTACTTTATCACATACAAATGATGGATTATTAAATTTATTAAGAAATCATCCAATAAAATGAATTTTCTTACAAAAGTTAAAGAACAGGAATTGCAGTATGTCTCAGTGGGCACATATTTAAGATGCAAGCATGAGAAACTGAATTTAGATGCTCTGACCCACACAATGGTGGATGCAGTCTGCAATTCCAGCACTCCTACCATAGAATAAGACTAATAGAGAGAATAAACAGAAGTTTATCCAAGAAGAGAGGTTGTTTCAAACAGGGCTGTAAATAAGGACTGACACCTAAAGTTATCCTCTGACCACCAAAATCATTCAGTGAGTCGCAAAGACCAACAATCACACAAACAATCACACACATGCTGTGTACATGCAAACAGTTTTTAAAGTTTAAGGATGGTCTATAGAGCAGGCTCATTGAGTTGGAGCATTTTCTACTCTTGCAGAGAACTGGGATTCAGTTCCCAATACTAAATGGCAGCTCATAACCATTGGAAACCCTAGTTCTAGGGCATCTAATACCATCTTCTCACCTCCGGGGGCATCAGACATTCTTGTGGTACACAGACAGACATGCAGGCAAATATTCATATACATAAAATATTGGAGTATATATAGGAAGAACTAAAAGAAAAATCAAAGATCTAAAAAAATATAAGAAGAAATGTCTATTTTTCTTTCTTTTTTGTTTGTAAGGCAGGGTCTCAAGATACACACCTCTGTCTCCCCAGGGCTGGGATCAAAGGCATGGCCATCACCCCAGGAGATGTTTACTTTCTGTTTACAAAGCTGTATGTTTATCTACAGCATTGCTGCTGACTTCTTAGCAGAGGAAAGGAAACCTAGATGACACAAGAGAAGAGGCTAGAGCAGTAGGTAGGAATGGCTAAAGAAGTCACAGCGAGACAAGACTTGGAGGAGATCAGCAGTCATACTGCTGATGTCATATCATAACAAACGAGGAGACTTGACCTTCAGAAAGAGTGATATCTTCTCCATTTAACATTGTACCACTTATCTGCATGTTGGTATATGAAGTCAATTCTGTATTTGTACCTCTTTAGATCAGTGTTGTCAGCACTTATGGAGCCTTCAAAATGTATTTCTATTGTTTTAGTTAAGATAGGAATTTATCTCATCAATTTCTATGATGAATCTTGAGGAATGAAAAAGAGGAAGTTTTGGCTCTGAGCAGGGACTTAACCACATTTCTGACCTCTAATTCTTTGCTACAATTCAGCATAAATTAAATAATGTAGGCAAAACAGATTTTTTTCTTTTGTTGCTTTTATGTTGTATAAAACATCATGGGCATTCTATACTTTTGTGTCTGCTGTATTAATTATATCAAAGTAAGACAAGATACAAAACTGCTATCCATATTATATAGCAGAGTTAAGAAGTTTTTGGAACTCATGCTACCTCATCTACAAAAGACTATAACAATGGTCCTTTCAGCAGGAGTTTTTTGAGGTTCAAGATTTGTGATACTGGAAATCATGAAATGTCTGGTATATCAGATGTACTAAAAGCTTAATTTGTAAAGCACAGTGTGAATTGTACAAATTTGCAATCAAAGTTTGCTTCAAATATTAACCACCAAAGCTGTCATGATGCTGCCTACATACAATCCAAGCACTCAAGACTAAAGCATGAGAGTTACTTGTTTAAGACCAGCTTGGGCTACACTCTGAATTCTATGTCAGCCTGAGGTATTTAAGATAACCCTATTTTAAGCACCATGGGCTGGCAATGCAGTTCAGCAGCCTAGAACTTACTCACCTAGCATACAAGGAAAGTTTTATGTTTAGTTCTCAACATTATTGGAGGAAGTGGGCAGGGGCAAGAGGAAGAGAGAACACTAATCTTTCAATGGTGTTAATAGGATTAATGAACAACAGAACAAAATGCATGGTAAAATATATTATCTTGCTCTAAAACTATGAACTACTTAAAACAATTTACCAAACCCACATTCTACTAGTTTAATTTTACAAACTTAAAATTCTATTCATACCAGAGTCACAACAATTTACAGTAATTCAGAAAAATCTGTTTCCAAACACTACTAGAAACAAGACTAGCACAAAAGAAGGTAACCATAAATAAATAGGTGCCAGTTTAAAAGTAAAATATCCAAGCAAAAATATATTCCAGTGTGTTCATTCCTCTGCAAAAAAAAGTTAAATATTAACAACATACATTATATATACATATATACTGAAAAATAAAATAGATTAATTGGAATTACATTAACAACTTTTATTTATTTTGAGCTATTCTGGTCTCAAAATCAATATATAAACAGCATACATTGTGTATGTATTTGTGGATAAAGCCTTCTTAAAAATTAATCTGATGATCTATCTACATCTTAAATGATTTTGAAAAGTAACACTGATGGTTTTGTTGCATTTTTACTTAGTCTGGTTTTTAAAAGAACAACGATGTGCAGGTTGCACAAATGGCTTGTATTAAACTTTTCATTTGAAATAAACCATTAGTCAGAGCAAGAAAAAGAAGACAGAATGAACATGACATTCACAATGACATTCATCTGTTCTCCTGGTTCTTTGTACCACAAGGCTGGGACTTATTTCTCAACTGGACATTGTACTTGCAGGTCATTTGCAAAAGGACTGCATAAGAATTACCAGGCACTAATAAATTGTTGTTACAATACTAATTATTATGTGTCAATGTTGATATGCAGGGATGCTGTTGATAACAAGCAATATGCTTACAATATACAATATACTTATTCTCACTCAAGTTCTAAACTTACTGCTTCATTCTTATGTAATTTTCATAATACAGTGTGGTAGAGGAGATACTGATATTTGAGGACGTGATGAGCAACACTTAGAGGTTAGGGGTTCATCAACTGAAGCCCACAGAACATGACACCTAGAAATGTAACTTAAGAGTCATGTCTGCAATCACCATGTTAAGTACTTGATGGTGATGCTTTGAGAAAGCATCAACCAAATATCTCTCAGAAAGTCTTTAAAATAACCACACAGTTAAACCATAAGTGAATGAATGCTCTTAAAATAGAAATGGGAGGAAGCACATTAACAAACCCCTGTACCTCGTAATCTCGCCTTCCATGTGAGGACATAGATTTTTCATTTTAGAAGAACACAAAATTGGGATACTGCCTCAAAAACAAAGTTTCCTTCTCAGGCAGAAAATCTATTGATGTATAGTTTTTTTATTTCCTAGTATACAGAACTATGAAAAAAAATTCTCTTTTTTGTAAATTACCTAGTCTAAGGTAGTTTATTGTGGTGAAAACAAATTACAGTGGGTTCTTTCATTTAAAGCACATAAGATTAGTAAGTCTTATTATTGTATTCCTGTAAATTACGCTGAAACACTGTGAAAGATAAATTATATACTCTGCATGCAGTGCTTGTAAGCATCATGTAGTGGAATAGCTCTTGAATTGCTGTCCCTGGACTATAAGCCTAACCATCATGGCTTGTTAGAAATGAAAACTTCTGGGACTGGAGGGATGGCTCAGCCATTAAGAGTATTTGCTGCTCTTCCAGACTATATGAGTTCAGTACCTAGCACCTGTATGAAGTTGTTCACAACTTCCTGTAACTCCAAGATATCCAGCCCCCTCTTCTGATCTTCTCAGGCACTCCCAAACATGTGGCATACACTCACAAATATATACACACATACGCATAAGTAAAAATAAATCATAAAGAAATTTAAATGTCAGGCCCATCAAACCCTACTTGAAATGTTCTGTAACTGATCTCTGCAATCAGTGTGATATATGCTAATGTGTGACAAACACTGCTGGGAAAATTGTATCTGCTTCCAAACCAGGGATCCAGAAATATCAGGAGGGGAAAAGACATTGCAAAAGTACACAACTTGGTTGAAATGTTTCATTAAAAATATATTTATATCTTAGTTCATTTCCAAACAATTGAGAGTAAAAATATCTTAAGTAAGAATACATATTTCCAAACTGATTTGAAGACATTTACAGTTTTTAGAAGCTTCTGAGTTTATATTAGCAACTACCCCACAGTAAGACCCATGAACGTTCTTTCAGTGGTCACCGAGGCTCTAATCAGCTGTGTAAACATCATTTCAGAATTGAGCAAAGGCAAACTGTAAGTGATGAACTAGTAATAAAAGCATGTTCAGATCTTAAACATCATCTCTTTCAGAAACTTGTTCAAAATATCATCTACTAAGGACGGAGTGGGTATCTCAAGACAGAAAGATTTAACGTCTGTGCCGGGAGATTTGCAAAGAACATTGTATTCAAAGTCTAGTCATAGGTTTGCACAAAACATACAGTATCTATTTCAGGTATCTCACAAAGACAGAGGATTGCAAGTGAAATATCTCAACCAGGGGAAATGAAAGTGACAGATTGTAAAGTTACCTGATACATTTGAATGAGTAGAAGGTTACTTCTTAAGAATATTTTAACAATTTTGGTAATACCATATCATTTAATTGTAAAATATGTTCCACAGGCATATCAATTTGACACTTGGTCCTCAGCTACAGCTGCTTTTGGGGATGATAGAACCATTAGAAGGTGGAACCTGAATGATGGATAGTGATCACTGGTGGCGGGCTTTGAGAATCATAGTTTCCAGTCCCATTCTCTGCTTCTTGATCCAGAAGAGTGAACAAGCCATAGTACAAGCTCCTGTTGCCATTGACCAAGCCTCTTCATTGTTCAAGCCTCTTCCCCTTCTAAAGCAGGAGCCAAAATAAACCTCTGCCACTTTAAGGTATGTTCATTAGTGAGGAGAAAAATAACTACTACCGAACGCTATTAAATAATTAGGCAGGACACACAGAACTGGTAAGTGGTAAAGGGATTTCTGAAAAATAGCTTTAAATGAGAGAAACAATTACAGATTTTACAAAGATTTTTAAATTTTTTATTATTATGTTTTTATGTGCCTGGGGCCTGGAGAGGCCAGAAAGCATCAGATCCCCTGGAACTGGAGTAATGGACAGTTGTGAACCAAAGTGTGGGTGTCAAGAATTGAACCTAACTGTGTCTTCTGAAAGAACAGCCATGCCAGGAGCCAGCCCCAGCCAGTCAGGGCTCAGAGAGGAGATAAGGAAATAGGTGAAGACAGGAATGATTCAGACCCCAGTAGGATCTTGCAGCTCTGCATGTCTGACTGATTGATGGCTATGACCAATGGACAGTCAGGGTGCTTCTTTATTTACATACATTTCTCAAGACAAAGACAAACTCATAATTTCCAAGGGGAAACAAATCATATCATTTTGTAAATATCTGAACCAGTTTAGGTAAACCCCCAGGCCTTGAACCATGTATAATAAAACTTTGTTGGTTTAAAGTGTTACTTATAAGTTAGCTTTCTTAGGCCTAAAAAGCTTTTGCAGTTAACTTGCTTTTATGATCTCTATAAAAATCTGCTTGTATAGGAAAAATTTTTGTTTCCTAGTAAAGTGACCTTACATAAAACCTGGTGTAAGCTAGCCTTATTATAAATGACAAATTCTTATGTCTAATTCTTCATTCTTTTATATCATATTGCTATGTTGGGTGAAGATTGCTTTCGCCAATCTTAACATTGTTATTAAGTTCCTTTTTCTCTGGGGGCATGTCATGTATAGCCCCTCCCCCCATCTCATAAGCCACATATCTAGGAATCTCTGAGTGTATGTAGGGGAAGGCCACTTCTCCTGGCCTGCTGGAGCTTATTAGCTTGTCCTGAATGTCTCAGTCCTGAGTTTGTTCAGGGGTAAATGCACCAAGAAGTTCTTGGAGCCATAACCTCATAAAGAAATTCCTAGCATTTTTGTGCTTATCACAATCCCCAAGGCTTAAGGAAAATTCCTGAATGGTTCCCTGAAATCAGAAAGCTGTAATAATTAAGACATGACAAAAGAGACTCAGAAATAGTTTTCTTGGGTAAAAACATAAATAAACTATAATGTAAATGATTCCTCAAAAAGGCAAACAGGTAGAGATCAGAAGTGATCATGACAGCGCAGTGTTCAGCTCAGCTTTGATGGGCTGTGTCAAACAGTTGAGTTGACTTCCTGACTTGGCTGTATTCATGGATCAGGACTGCACCATAGCCAGTGCTCTCAACTCCGAAGCTATCTCTCTAACCCTCTTCTGTGTATTTTTTAAGACAGGAAAATTAAACAAAGAATCACAAGCTAAAGCAAGGTTCCAAAAGATTAGAAAAATACATGTCCAGGAAGGAAGAGGGGAGAAATCTACAAGTTTGTTTTTCAATGCAAACATAATTTATATGTGAAAATATTAAATAGGAGAGGGGGAGAGAATAATGTAGCAGTATGTTACTGTGTCAGTCAGTGAAGATGACAAGGAGGCACTTTCACAGATGCAAACCCTGCCAGATCTCAGCAGATGGAATCAACTGTTATGACAATTGCCATACTGGACAGTGGGATCTGAATTGTCTGATCTTAGGGGTTTTTATTCATACAGAAGCTCCTTAGGTGTTCCAAATGCTCTCTTCTCTCATCCGAAGGCCTATTTGCATAATGAAGGAAACTTGTAGTCTAGTCTCATCTCACAATCATTTAGCATCTGACCTATGCCACCACTGCAGTAGGGGAACTCAAGACCAAAGGGAAGTATTCTCTCCTGGTTGCCAGAGGCTGTGGGAGAGGGGCTACAAGAATTCCTTCACAGCATCTTTGCTCTTCAACAATGGCTCTGCCAGAGAGCAGTGAACAGGTGAAGATTATGATGAAGCAAACACCTTAATTACATATTTACATAAAGCCAACACCAGTAGATAATACAGACTGCCAAGACTTCAGCAGCCCTTCCCCCATCAATGTACAAAACAATCATTATAAACATAACTAGAAATAAAATTCCCCAACAAGTAAATCCTTCCAGAATTTGAAATCAAGGGGCAATCAAAAAAAATTGAATAACTTAAATAGCATATCTAAATACACACAAGTATCAGGAAAACTCAAAGATTAAGCAATATCAATAAAGTTTAAGCTAAATAATTATTTAATAATTATAACACTAGTGGAAGTGCTTCTACAGTTTTATACAAATAATTATATTGATATGGTTTGCTTTGAGAAAAATAAAATTTTAGCAAATTGGAGAGAGGTAGGAGTCAGTTTACCCTCTAGCCTAAAATACCAAAGGATTAACAAAAATAAGGTAAACCTAGAACATTGAAAACATCACACAATAAAATCTTTCCAGAGATTCCAAGTCACTCTAAAACTGTTCCGCCCCCCTTCCTGGAGACAGCTTCACAGACAAGGCTTAGGTATAGAAAAGCCAATAGGTACGGCTAAACTATCACAGGTAAGGAGACAGATGTGAGGAGTCAGGAAACCAGTGAATCTGGCATTTAGAAAGCATGGTATGAACAAAGAGAGCTACAAACCAGAAGGACTCTGGACAGCTACAAACTGTCACACTTTAATATGAAGTTGAATACTGTATGATGACATATAAGAGGGCATTAACCAGGGATAGGAAAAAGATAAGACTCCAGAAGGACATAGAAGAGCAGGGTCTCTCGCACATAAGGGCTGTGAAGAGTGGATGCAGCTGATTGCCCTAAAGGAAAACTCATAAATCACTGGATATTAATTGGAGAATTAAAAACAGTTTTCTATAAAAATGGGAAGGAAAAATTTAACTAGTATCCTAGAATAACACCAGCATTGTTTCCATCCAACAAATTTAAAGACCAAACTAAAAGAATAAAAATAAATGCCTTGATTACATACCAGGGGGAAAAGAAGAGTCTATAACATGTATATTCATTTAAAAAAATCAAGTATTTAATAAAGTAACATAAGAAATCCTTAATATTGAAGAAAGAAATGATATCACACTAGGATGGAGAATATATAACCTTTATTAGCTAAGATGGCTACAGGAATAAACTGCTCAGATAACAGAATTGTAGACAGGGTTATTAAAATATTCATCATAGTTATATTCTATGTGTCCAAGAAACTGAATGAAATATTGAATATATTAGGTAGAAACAAACAAGAGTTCTTAAAAGCAAATATTATACTTCTACAGAAGAAAAAAGACATCAGAATCAAGGGGTAAGATTAAGAGAATATGGAACATAGAAGAATAAAAGACCAATAAATGACAGCCATCGACACCACAATATCAAATAAAATACAAAAAGACTAAAAACTTAACATGCTGTTGCTAAATATTTGTATGAAGTAGGCTAACCAAATGAGAAGAACACGAGATATAAGGGGATATATTGTTTCAGAAAACAAAATCCCTAAAAGACAAAGGATCAAATATCTGGTTACCAGTTTTTGGTGCTCTTGACTGCTGATTTGACCTTGAGGATGCTAATCTCATTAGTGAGTAAACCCATTCATTTGTCTAGCCCTTCCAAGTTAAATAGCTATTAGTAAATAGAGCCTACTTGGAGGAAGTAGATCACTGGAAGGAGTGACTGTGTAGAGTATATCCCATCACCAGTCCATTCATCTCAGCTGCTGTGAGGTAAGAAGCCCCATCTACTTCATCTTCCTTCTACTTTATCTTCCTTCTTGACAACTTGCTTACTCATACTTAAAGATCCAATTGGCCTGGTTAAAAAAAAAAAAAAAAAAAAAAAAAAAAAAAACAAAAAACAAAAAAAAAAACTCTTTTAGGTTGATTTCTTTTGGGTATTTTGTAGCAACAATGAAAAACTAACTCATACCATGTAGAATATTGGTAACAGAAGTTGGGTAATTGTACCTGATGATGCAGTATAGAACTATTGAAAATAGCATCAATTTGGAAAATTTTAGAGGAACAAGCCAAAGAAAGATCTGAAGTGGTGTAAGTCAAGTCTGATGGCCATTTGGTAGAGGTTCAAAAGGTCAGGATGCAGATAGGAATGCAATCCCAAAGTGAAACTATGTGGGCTTCAGCTGGTAAGACCATAATGACAGGACTTTCCAAGTAATTTTGCAGTTCACATGTAGCCACTTTGTACACTTCATTCTTGGAAAAGTTATGTAGGAACTATTCATTTGCCCAGTTGAGTTTGGATCCTGATTTAATCCAAAGTTTGCTTAGTATCATCTATTCCTCCTTTTAGAATGTATACCCTTGATGTGATATTTTGGAATTACAGAACTTAATTTTTTATATTTTCAAGGAATCACATCTAAGAGTCACCAAAACTCTCAGAAGAAAAGTATTCTACTCTTACTAATTAATAATGTCTTATCTATTAATAATATGGTGGGGGGGACTCTTGGATATCAACTAAATGCATTTTGTAGTGCAAGATGGACATGAGCATTTGGGAGTTGGAGGTGAGCTGCTATGATTTGTTTATGAAGTTGTCATCAAAAAGGCTTGGGTGGTTAATGTCTTATTCACAATTTTTGGCATTGTTAAAAGATGATAGACTTTTGGGACTGTTTACTCATCAGTGGAGTTCATAGTTAGATTGACCGTTTGGGCCAAGAGAAGGAAATATGTCAATGATGGTGTGTCTTTAAATGGTATATCTTGTCTCCAGATTCTTCTTTTCAATTCTCTGCTTACCTGAGATGAATAGCCACCTCTACCCTATGTTCCTTCAGTCTTTATATCCTGTGTCTTCATCTAAGAAAGAAAATAGCAAGGAATTAGATGACCTCTGAAAATAAAAACTGAAATAAAAGTAACTACTATTTTAAGTTTATTTTCATACATATGTTGTCACAAGGATGGAAAACAAACTAACAAGAGGAAAAATATATTTCAATAAATCAATCAGTTGCTTTCTATGAAAATATAAACACAAGAAGCTTCATTAAGAAGAAATGTCAAGGCAACATCAATAAGCATAATAATCAAATTGCTTCCTGCTAGTGATGAACACAGCAATCATAACCAATAAGAGGTAGGACACTTTAAATATAGAGAAATCAGGATAAATTTGGGATCATCTTTCTTAAAGATCATAGTGCACAGTTACAGACAATGAAGTGGTCTCAAACTACTGAGCAAGAAAGCTGTCAATGTGATCTCCTTTATAGAAAAGAGTGATACCACCCATGGTGAATGATTTGATGCTAACCACTCTGCCAGTGAGCAGCAGAAAAACAGCGAATCTGAACACCAGACTCCAGAGTGTGAATCTAGCAAATCTCAGTGGGTTACTTCTCAGATTTCAATCAAAGATGATTTCCAGAAGATCCACCCATCGGCAGTTGGGAAGAAATAGTGCTGCTGGGAAGCCTCCATAGATGAAAACCAGTAACACAGAAATGAACACATCCCTTATGAGTTATTTTCCCTTTCAAACACAAACATTTTCATAAAAAAACCAAGGTTTGCAAAATAATTATGTTGAGCCTTTGCAGTGGTTGCACAAGAAGAAAAATTTATGAGGAAACAAATATTTTGCCATGTCACATTGATACAATATTGCCATGATGTCCAATCAAAATTCAAGCCTCCTTAAGTGAAAATAGGCTCTCTACCCAAGGTGAACATATAGAAGCGAAGGAATATAAGTAATATGATTAAACTATCCAGTCATACTGCATTTTCAAACACATGTGCCATCATGACAAATATCTTAAAGGAGCACAGTCATTTAAAAATAACAGAGGAGGCTGAGAACATGACTCAGTGGGTAAAGTACTTCACATGCAAGCATGAGGAGCCAAGTCTGCATCCCCAGCAACCATGTAAGAAGCTGGACATGGTGGAACACATTGTGATCTGAGTTGGTAGCACTATTTGGGAAGGTCGTGGAACATTTAAGAAGTAGAGCCCTACCGAAAGAAGTGTATTACAAGGGTATACTTAGAGAGTTTGTAGCCTCATCCACTTCCAGCTCTCCATCTCTCTGCTTCCTATGTGCAGCTGAGCTTTTAGTATCCTGAGATACTACCTGCCTACCTGCTGCATGCTTTCTCTGACACGATAGACTTTCCATCCGGAACCATAAACCAAAACACACTCTTTCTTATATA
The DNA here is from genome assembly GCA_026225945.1 of Cricetomys ansorgei. Classification (NCBI taxonomy): domain Eukaryota; kingdom Metazoa; phylum Chordata; class Mammalia; order Rodentia; family Nesomyidae; genus Cricetomys; species Cricetomys ansorgei. The sequence continues at coordinate 9,810,509 of JAMJFZ010000242.1, forward strand.
AATTGCTTTGGACCATGGTATTTTATCACAGAACACAAAATTAACAAAAGCAATAAATAAAAATATAAAATAAGCTCCGTATAATTGAAACATTTCCCTTCAGAACAACGATCAAAGTCAATAAGAAAAGAAGCAATTTGATAACCAGGATAATTGGTCAAGTGATATGTAGAGTCACAAAAGATCAAACACAAATGACCCCAGCATATGATAGTGTAGCCTATTAAACTAATGTTAAGACAAGTTTAAACCAGATGTGTCATTCTGTCCTATATGATTGAAAAAATACAAAAGTATGATGCTGAATTATTTTGCTGACTAGAGATACAAATTCTGTACCACAGACGGTAAATTGGTCTACCTAATAAAGTTACAGTTATACATTTGAACTACTAGGACAATAATCTGAAAATATCAGTTGATAACTATGTGATCTCACATGTTAAGATTACTGAAACCTGTGAAATATTAAAGAGTTACAAATGATATAAAAAAATAACTGAACCGTCTTTGACATTTGGCCTAAATACTCCTCTGCCAAATTCAAGAATCTGCATATTCTATTGATTAGCACACAGAACTAACTGAAATCTAGGAAGAATTCAATTCTCTACTTCAAATCCCCACCTCAGATCTATTTATCCCTATATGAGGGAGTCAGTCTATTATACATTCTTCCATGTACTGGTAAGCAATTAAGCCCACATTTTTACCCTTCAAAATGAGAGCATGAGGGAGGCAAGAATATTGGTAGCTAACCGTTTGATGTTCCTGACCCTCCTCTTTCCATTCCTGCATCCCACCAGTTACCAGGCTGAATATTTCTGCCTTCTTTGTTAGAACAGGAGTACCCATAAGATTCATTTGCTTTCTTTCTGCAGTGATATTCTCTCTCTTCTTTCATCAATGACCCGACTACTGCTTATGGGTGAGGGCAAAGCTGAGGTAGACTGCACTATTTACTTTTTAATTTTTACTTGCCTTGTGCTACTTTGGGAAACTTTATATTATCACTAGCATAGCTAACATCAAGAGAGAACAGAACACTGCCTTTATTTAGTATAAGAATGGCAGTGCTAACATGACAGAGACGAGTACCAAGTTAGGGCCTATTGTTGTCTTTCTCCATCTTTCTCTCAGGATGTGTAATCAATTCTTGATTGCTAAGGTAATGGTCTATGACTTGTAAGTACTAGGAAAGTTACCATGGTAACTCCTGCTCAAGAACAATTGAGCTACTTCTGCTCTGAAAAACTTTTCTGTAAATGTGGAGGAAGTTATTGCTTGCACTTTCATCTGAATATCGTTCTTTGTCACTCTGAATTTTAAATGTATAGTATATCAAACTCAAAGAGTAATGGAACAACAGATTTTTTTGTATGTCTATCATCATTGTAAAAGAATAAAACTGCTTTTTTCGATGAGCAGATACTAAAATATTTTTATAAGAATAGATAGACTATTGCATATTCTTTGTGTTTAGCTGCTGTTCATTAGATATTTCAGAAATGACTTAGCAAATGTGGGAAACTTTGTGAATAAATTGATTCCTTCCATGTGTGATCCTGTTGGGATTCTATTTCATTCTTCTGGCTACTTGTGCAACACACTGTTTTTTGTGGTAAAAGTTAAGATCTACATTTCTTGGGGAGTTCTTTTACATTCATATTATTTTCCTAGGATAATGAATGTGTATTTACTGTTTAGGGTAATTTAGGTCCTACTATCCTTTATAATGCTGTGATAAAACATTTTTAGGTTTTGTTTTTGTTTTGTTATTTGTTTATTTTTGGGGGGCAGTGGTTTCAAGACAATGTTTCTCTTTCAAGACAGGACAACTCTGGCTGTCCTAGAATTCACTCTGTAGACCAGACTGGCCTTGAATTGATAAAGATCTGCCTGTCTCTGCTTCCTGTGTGCTCGATTAAAGGCTTGTGCCACCACAGTCCAGTTACTTTGGCTGAATTTTTAACAGGGTCAGTTGTGTGTGTGTGTGTGTGTGTCTGGTACAGGTAATCTTAGCTGTGACTTCACTATTGTAGTCTCTGTATGGAGTCTTTATTAACAGGGACAACAAAAGGATGCAGTTCAGCACGGTACCAGAAGCCTGAGATGTTCCATCGCCCTCAGGAGTCTTGACAGGGTATTGCCAGATCCTTGACTATGTCACAGAAAAGAAATACAAAATGAACTAGATAGAAACAACACTAGTGAGTTTATTGGGCGTAAAGACAATTATACAGGAAAAGAACAGAATTAAAAAGAATGAAAAGAGAAAAAAGGCTCATAGAAAGGAGTTGACAGGAAATTACCCTTCAGAATGAGCTTTACTAGGAGTAAGAATCTCATCTCAATGATGAAAATTGGAGTGGGGGTATATTAGTAATAATAAATATATACATATACATGTATTATATATATGTATAGTCCCCATGTATACCATGAGGGAGGAGGACATGCCTGGAGAGGCAGTTCCTCTATTTCCAAAGAACAATAGGGAGTTCTGACTGTTGCAATATTCAAAGGATGTGGATGTTGCACTCCACATCACATGATCTAGTCTGGACTAGAGCATAAGACAAGAGGGACAGATACGGGACCCCAAATAGGACCATAAAAGTATTTTACCTATGCAAAGGAGAAGGACTGCAAGGCTAAAGCATAACTTTTCACATCAAGTTTCTGTGCTGGCTAGAGATCTGCAGCATCTTTGAGTGTGGCCTGATTTCTAGGAAGTAGAGTCAGGTAGTTAAAGGGTCAATAAGCACATCACCCCAAAACATGGGTATGGGGGTCTTACGATATCTTTATATCTTTATAATGACTAACTATATATATTCTTATGGCTCTTAAGTTACATTTCTCAGAGAATATAGTTTACAAAAAATGTAAAGACTAAGCAAAGCTTAAATTTTAAGTAAAGTTTAAAAGTCACATCAAAATATGTGAGCTGATTACTTAATTCTTATCATAAAGAAATTTTTTAAATTAAATTGTAAGGTGGTGCTAGGTGCAAGGATGAGAGAGGAAAACTAAAACATTAAACTTAAGGTTGCAAACTTTCTGATCATAAGTAAGCACAGTTTGTTTTTAACACTCTTCTTCAGCATGACTTTAGGAAGATAAGCAGGAACACATTGGGAACTTTAGGCTTTACCAACTGTATCAAAGCTTCAAACTCTCAGATAGTGGGAAAGGGAAGGTAAGTCTTAGGTTGAAAACTTCAGCTTTCCCTGTGCCACTTCATTCTTCCTGACTCATTAATAGTCAGATTGATCTCACAATGGTATTCACACCCTATTAAGTGTTTATGTTTGCAATAGATTTGACCACAGGGAACAATGCACAAGAAAAGATTGTTCATTCCAGCCAGAGAAGCAAATCAATGCTTTGTTCAGCCATCACCAGGGAAGCTTCTTCCTGCATGGTGTTAATGGTGCATATGGTGTTAATCCCAATATAGGAAGAGAAGACCACTGGCCCAAATCATCACAGCCAAATTAATTAAAGCAAACAATTAATTAAAGCAGGCTTTTTAATTTGTATATATGTGCTACCTCCCAAAAGCAGCAGATCAGCATTGGACATGAAGAAGACAAGTTTTTATAGCTCAGGGGTAGAGGATTTTCTATTTGGGGAAAAATATTTGTAGTTAAGGTTACAGGTCGGACATACTTCAATCCTTGAGAAACAGAGGTTTAATCATAAACAGGAATGAACCTAGTTTGCCTTTACTATAAGATGGCTTTTAAATCTAAGGTGGATGCAGGCTGCTTCTTCAATGGGAACAACTACAAAGACCCACAGCCAGACATTATGCAAAAACTTTGTGTACACTCAGCCCAAGTGTCTCCATCAAAGCTCTCTCCCCGGGACTCAGGGAACCCTAAATAAGAGGGGGCAGAAAGATTATAAGACCCAGAAGAGATGGAGGACACCAAGAAAACAAAGTCCTCCCTCTAATCAGCACTATCCCTACAGAGGTGGTCTGCTACAGAGCTGTGGATGATACTTCAGATTGGACTGGGAGGAAAGAAGAGCCAGGTGAAGTTCTGCAGTTAGTTTAAATGCTTCCCTGGCACGAACGGCCTGTGGGTTCCCAGGAAGAGCCTGCCAGATTTGAGGGCTAGGGTAAAGCCGTGAATGGGGGAAGGGAAGTGAGGAGGGGAAGGTCTCTGTGATCCACTGGAGATGGGGCGGTGGGGATGGAAGGCTGCGGCAGGTTGTCTGCTGCAGAAGCTGGAGATGAGCCTGGGACATTATATTCTATGGAGAGGAGGGATGGGTGAAGATCTGTAATTAGCCTACCCACTTCACTGACTGGAGTGCAAAGTCTATACTTTTAAACACTGAAAAATAAAACTAACTCTTTTCAAAGAATTAATTAGATTAAATCTACATCTGAGAGAAAGTATTTCTCTTCCTGTGTTGGTTTTCTGTGTTCCTACAGTAAATCACCAGCTTTAGGAAGGGCTCTGACACCATTAGTTACCTTTATATAGTATGTTCAAAAGGACTTCTTGAAGCAGTATATGTTGGCCTGTCCTGACTGACTTCTGACTGGCCTCTGATTCACACCATGGTAGATGACTCTCATGAAGACCATTATGAGCGCAATGGCCACGCCTATTCAAAATAATATTCCCACTCAAAATCTTTGACTTAATTCTATCTATAATATCTTTTGTTTTGCCATGAAAAGGAATATATTCACAGTCCTTTAGGAATCAGCATGTCTATATAGAGACACAAATGCACACATAGAAATATGTAAATACGTAGGGCATATTTTCAACGCTGGTTTGAGAGAAGATAAAGTCGAAGAGTGTAAGAAAGAATCCACTATACTGAAGTACATGAGAATGAGAATAAAATCTAAAATTGAACAAAAGCCAAAAAAGAAAAATGACATAACAACTGTGGTAAACATATTGAACAAAAAGGAAGGAAATAAAGAAACAGAAGCTTCAGTTTGAAACTGAACATTAAATAAAGAACATAAGGACAACTACACAGCAGTGTTTTGTTCTGTAAACTCTAGGCAGCTAGATTCAGAAAATGAGAACTCCAAAGCAAGATGACAGCTCAATGCCTTTAAGTAAAATATAGAGTATAAAATTTAGAGTTATGAAAATTGAATTCTAATCAAGTTAGTACAGAACAAACAAGTCAGAAAAAACATAATAAAGCTTATAATTTGGTAATTGGTATATAAAAAATCAGCTCAAATGTGGCAATTGTATAATACATTAATAAGTGATGGATTTTTAAAAGGCCACATAATGTAACAAAACCGTAATTACTGTTCTGAAGGAGTAGAGTTAAAAACAAGCCTGACATGATATAGAACAATAAACAGCCATGGAATAATTGATATCACTGGTGGAAAAAATTGCAAAGTTATTTAAGAGAAACTGATAGAAGGCAGTTCATAGACGTTATAACCCTCAACTGCTGTCTTGATTTTGAAAGACAACACAAAATTTTTCATGTGCACAGGGAAAATAGCAAGTGATAAAAACTAAGCTGTGCTTATGTTTACTTAACGCATCATTTATTGATGAAAACTTACAGAAGCGTATCCATAGGTGCTGAAAGTAAGGTGTTATTCTAGAATCAGATTTGTAGCCTAGTCCTCATTCAAGAAGAAAACAATTGGCAGACACTTTGTAATGTGTCTCATATGTGTTTTATGTGTGTATGTGTATGTCTATACATACATATATATGTATACACATATGTATATACATATATACACATATATATATACATACATATATATATACACACACACACACATGAAACATATGTTATAAATCCATTCTTGATAAAAGCCAGTTAACTCTGCAGTACTGTCAACTCAAACGTGAGTGAGAATATCACATGAAAAAAAGATCAGTGAATCTTCAGTGTCAGAAGACAGCTGAGAATTGACAGCATATATCTGGGGTAAAATTTTGATGAGATGCGAGGTGGCTGATCAGATTCTACAATTCCCTGAGAATAAAATGCTGCCTGCTGGACCTTCAAACATAGCCTAGAAGTAGTGACCCTGCCCTTTTTCCATCTGCCCATCTCACTAGAGACTGCACTGAGTCTGACTTCACATTCTAGCCATGACACTTCTCACTTCTGAGTTTCTGCTCCATTCCTCTTGTCCATTCTTGAAACACGCTTAACTCGCCGGATTCAATTATTCTTGTATTTAATACAGTTTGTTTTGACTATGCAACTTAAAGTTTTCTAGGTCAGAGATTTTGAAGTATTCATCTTTTTTTACTGAGTCTAACATGGTATCAGATATCAAGTGTTTTCTTTCAAATAAAAGAGCCTTACATGGATAATCAGAAAAATGTAAAAGTTAAAAGAATCCTTCATAATGTAGTAGCCATGAACTTTATTTAGTAGTACACCTTAATTCAGTCAACCAAGAAATGATTTTCAAATGTCGCCTATGCACACACCTGCAATCTCAAAAGTTAAGAAATGAAAGTAAGATGTTTTAAAAAGTACGATAAAGTAAGACCACTACAAACTGGTCAACATAGAAGGTCTCTACCTCAAAACAAACAAACAAACAAACAAATAAATAAATAAAGTGAAAGAAAAGAGGGGAAATGCTTAAATACTGAATTCGACAAGTAAGTATGGAAATTGTGATTAGGAAGAACGGTGAGTTTTAGTTCATTTTATTACATTTGTATAAGTGTACAAAATAATGGTTTTTGGCATTATCATGCATGGGTATCATTGTACTTTGCTCACATTTGTCCTTCCTCCCACTTGTCTTCTTCTATGTTTATTTGCTTCTGTGGCTGTAATAAAACAGCAGAATTAAAAGCAACTTTGGAGAAATGGGTTTGTTTGCTCACATGTCCTGATCATAATCCATCACTGAGAAAGTTAGGCAGGAACTCAAGGCAGGAATCTGGAGACAGGAACTGAAGCAGAGGCCACAGAGACAGGCTGCCACCTCCCCCCCACCAAGGTTTGCTCAACCTATTTACTTATACCACCAAGGACCACCTACTCAGGGATTGTACCAGCCACTGTCAGCTAGGCCCTCCCATACTTTTTGTCTTTTGACATTTATTGTCTTAATTGAGGCTCCTCTTCCCAGATGACCCTTGTTTATGCCAAATTGACAAAAAGCTTATCAGGATACCTTCTTTCCTTCAAAAGTCCCCATTCTGTTTTCATCACAACACACACACACTCACACACACACACACACACACACACACACACACCAGATTCTGCATATGTGATTCAACATATGATAATTATACACTAAAACCTGGCTTATTTACCTCATTTCAATGAATACTAGTTCAAACTATTTCATTCAAAATATTTAACTTCATATTACTTCACAGAAAAAAAAACCCTTTGTGTGCATGCATGTGCATATGTATGTATCACAGAAAATGGAAGGTTAAAACTTCTTATGAAGTAGAACAAGCTCCATAAAGTAGGAGATAGATACAGAAAAACATGCAAGAACTATATTAACTTCTTCACCTTTAATCTCAGGATTCAATTGTTACTACTTAAAAATGAAACTCAAATTATACTAATCTCAATACAATCAATCTTTATTCTTAAGGAAAGCATTTCAAGTATTAATAAACTTGCCTTTATGAAATGCTTAAAGTTCAACAACACTGTTAGATTCATTTCAATTTTACTTTTTGAGTAAGAACTGAGTCTTACTACATTTTATGAGTTAAATAATTATAGTGCGATTCTATTTCTCCAAAATAACTGTTTCTCCATCATACAGTCTTCATCTGTACACATGTGTTAACAACTTTATGAAAGTTTAACTAACATGTATTAAAACTATATTTTATGTGTGTTATTATAATTTTTATTATTTTATTAATTTGCCTTAGACAGCATTTTCTTCAGATTATTTTTAGGTACAGGCATGGATATTCATTTGTGAAGCCATTCAACCTGTGTTGAAAATTTTTAAATTTGAGTAGCAAACTTTGGAACAATTTTTGTACTTGCTGTTTTTTAGATATTTAAATTTCAACTTTAAGTGTCATAATTTATGCAGGAACTCAAAAAATATTAAATGTAGAAGAAAATGATATAATCCAAATATTTGAGATCTTTATGTGATTAGTTTAGTATTTCTTAAACCCTTGATGTACCTTTGCTTAAGCCATCATGTCTTACAAAATTTGAAATTTATGAAGGGAATCGAATTGGTTTCATAAATGTTTTTGTTATTTATTAACCAAAGATATAATAATTAGTTTATAGTTATGTGAATATAATCAAACACACAAAAAATCATTCAATATTCTTATGGACGCACTTTTGTTGTGTGTACTACACAAAGCTGTGATATGTTGGTGCATATAATTATATAATTCAGGACTGTCTGCCAAGGTATTCTGTCCTGAAGACATTATCACAAGCCTGGGTGACTAACTCTCGTGACAGAGAGAGAAGCACTTTTATTACAGACAAAATAAGTAGGTAAAATTATTATTCTTATTTTTGCTAATAACATCATTTTAAAATAGCATTAAACAGAGATTGGCTATGTTTAATAGAACCAGCACATGGCACAAATTCTTCTAAATACACAGCAATAGTTACGTAGTTAAAGTTGTGCTGAATCAATGAAAGGTTGTCTTTACTTGAGTTTTTTTAAAAATAAAAAAAAAATCACAAAAAAATAAGATGTTTGTCAATATGTGAATCCTGCAAGGGTTTTATAAGGGCAGAATGTATGAGCTACCATTTTAAAAACAATATTTTTATTGATTCTTTGAAATTTTCCTACATTTATACAATGTATAATATTGATCATATTGTCCTTCAGGACTTCACACAATTCTACCCAGTGCTCCCTGCCAAACACACACACATCGAGTCTTCCAACATCATGTACTCTGAATTTTGTTGTTATTTTTGATAGCACTCTGAACCAAGTTGGTACTGCCCATATGTGCTTGGGAGTGGAGCCCCTGAGGCATGGGCAACATATTAGCAGCCATGTCTTCAAAGGAGTGACTCTCCCTAAATTAGTATATAGACCAATATAAGAAATAGCTATAGATTGTTGATTGTTGAACAAATATATCTATAAATTGACTAATCATTAAGATAAATAAATTCATGATGGTGGGCAGGAGAGATGGTTCAATGGTTAAAAGCATTTCAGCTCTTGGTTTCTTGTTCCCACATGGCAGCCGACAGCTATCTGTAGCTCCAGTTCCAAAGGACTGAACACGTTGTTCTTCCTTTGTGTGCACTGCATGCACATGCTGCACATGCATACATGAAGACAAAACACCTGAAAACATAAAAATAAATAATTTTTAAAAAGACAAAGCATTTTAAATGGCCTAAAGTATATTGAGGTCTTTTTGGCTTTCATTATATAATAGTAATAATATTATGTATTTAAGTTTTATTGGGGGAAGAAACAATGCATTTTATTTTTATATTAAAACATACACACATAGCATATCTTAGCTTACATTTATATACACTGATTCACTTATTTTCACAGCAATATGCTATAGTCACAACTCCTAAAGAGGAAGGGTTAAGGAAAGCATCAGACCAGACCATTGAGCAAGCTTTGTAGTCATGTGACTAGTGAACATAACATCTTCCTCACAGAATTACCTAAAATGAAGCTGAGATGATTTTGTCTTAATCTGAGAGAAGCATTTTTCTGTTTAGAATGCTTCCCTATAGCATACTGTGTGAGCTTGCTAGAGTCATTACTTAGCAGCTTACTACATTGGTGAAAATTCTGACTTAATTACACAGCACTTGGAGTTTTAGAACTATATAGCCTTTTAACCCTCTCAAATAGCTGAACACATTGGAGTCAAAGGCACTGATTGGAGGAGTTCTTGCTCAATGCCAGCTCCCAAGAGGAGTTTAAATAAAAGACTTCACACCCTGCGGTAACCTGCGATCTGTACTAATTTGGACTGTTCAAGTAAAACGGCCCAGACTTACTGTGAAGAAGCTAAGAATAGGGAAGAAAGTCAAAAGACATCTGTGAATTTCAGTTCCTCCTACTTGTCTCCCTGTGACACCAGTAAAAGGACAGAATAAAAGCCAGAGAATTGTGGAAGCCAGAGCAATGAGGAAAGCACAAGTTTCCCAAACCTTTCCTCCAAGCCACTCTTTAATGTCCAACCAGGACTGGATTAGATATGCTTGAAGTAATGAGACAAGGGAAATCAGTTGCTATATGACCTATTTGGGGCCAGATTTACAAATATAAGTCAAAGTGTTTTCACATTCTGGGCTTAGAAGAAAAATTGTAACGATCAAACTTGGTACTTAACTGGAGGCTAGCAAAAGGTTGAACTATTCACCAAGTTCTTCATCCTTAAGCTTTGGCTGTCTTATGGAGTTGAGGACTATCTTATAATAACTTAGATGGTTCTGATGCTCAGTTAAATGTGATGTAAAAGAAGACAATGATGACTGTTCACATGAAAGATGTGTATAAAACTTACAAACTCAATTTAAATTAAAATGTCAGATCATAGCACTGAGAATTTCTTAAAACCAAACCTAACACACATGAAATAGTTCATTTAGTTTTAACCTTTATTCCATTTTATTTTTCCCCAGTCTAACTAATTTTAATGTTGAAAGTAGTTTTATTGGATTTTCTTTGTTCACTTTCATTTTTGAAAGTGCATTTCATTGCAACTCTCGTTTGCTTTTTTCAATCTTGCAAAAGAATTGTTTCTTTAAAGTATTCTTGAAAACTGGTGCTATGCTGCTCAGAGGAGCTTCTATTCCATTTTTGAAATGTGCTTGGAAATGGGTAAATTCAGAAATTAAATGCTGAAAGTTATGCCTGAGTTATGGAAATGGCTGTCTAATTCTCTCTGTGGTGCTAAACACTATTTCTCCCTATAGTCATAAGAGGGTATTGAACATTTCATTGTGTAGGACTGCAGGAAGTTAAATTACTTTATGAGAATTCACATAAAAAAGTAAGTAGAGATCTACATTTAAAAGATGTACTAGCTCCATAATCATAGGAGAAAGAGATTACATCAGATCATTTGCAAATATAATATTTTTTTTAGACTGTGACAGCCAGGCTAGACTAGAACTCACTATGTAGATCAGGCTGGCCAAGAATTCAAAAAGATTCACATGCCTATGCCGCCCTAGTGCTAGGATTTAAAGAGCCACCACGATGCCCTTGGCAAATGTAAATCTCAGTGAAACCTGATTGGTACCAAATTTCAGATTTTAGAGTAAATGATTGTTTTCTTATTTTCTGACATTACTATAAAATTATTCATGAACTTACAAAAACTCATATCTATATATAAATTATAAAGTACTTAGTATGTTAGAAAATACGGTCTGACTACATCAAACAATTAATGACTTGGTTTCAATTGACTTGACACAAAATAGAATCACTTGGGAAGAGTGTCTCAGCGAGGAACTGTCTAGATCAAGTTTGCCTTGGACACGAAAGTTGGAAATTACCTTTATTAAGCGGTGGTGGGGATAACTATCTATTGTAGGTATCATCTTCCCTTGGCAGGAGATTCTGAATTGTATATTTTCCTACTTTAAAGCCTATCTGTCTTTTCCATGGAAGAAATCATAATCACCTCATTGTCTTTAGAAGCAGAATAATATGAAATATCTCTTCTCTGCTTCATAAAAATGCTCAAATGCTCCATCACTTCATGGATAGGTTTCCCTTTGTCGCACCACCAGCTAACTATGAAATTTGTTAACTTTATTAGTGGGATATAATGTTTATATTTGGGAGTCATGAGGTATCTGCTAAAGATTTGGATTGAAAATTGAGAATATCCTGTATTTTAAGTCCATATTCCATCTTGATTTTTTTCATTTAAATATTCTCCTGGTTTGAAAGTTGAAATCTTGATAGAAATATATTTTAGTAGTAAGCATGCCACATCTGTGATGACATGTTGGTAGACACATGTTAAAACAGTAATTTTCTTTTTTGAAAGAAGACCTTCAACCCAAACATAAGAAACTCATTTGGAGATATGGTAAGACATTTCACTGATACACATATGACAGTCTTTGAGGCACTTAAATTCACTCACTTAACAAAGTCAGCATCTTGACTTTGAAGTAAAAATCTTTTTATCATAGTTTTAATACACAGCTACAAATCCTCAGTACAGTCTACAGATCTACTCACAGACAAAATACAAAAGTATTATGCCTTTAACCTTCATGGTGAGAAGCTAGCTTATAAAACACACTCTCTAAATTGGCACAGATAATAGCTCATCTTTCATGTCCTGTTCTTGGTTTCATCTTTTCCACTGCTGTCAACACACAGCTTGCCCCATATATAACAACCTGGTGTTTGTGTATGCATATTTACCGACTGGAGTGATAATTTTATATATGTATCAATGCAGAATGATAAAACCAAACTAATCAGTACTTCTGTACTTTTGCAATTTCTGCTTGATATAAAGAGGAATAAGAAGAATTTAAAGATTCTCGGTACATGAAAAGAATAAATGAAGGAAGGGTTAGGAATTACAAAACGCTTGAGGAAACCTGACAGTATTTCTGGCACTAACATTTAAACATCCATATCACCTTTGACATAAAATACTTGTTATTGTAGTTTAATTGTGTTAGTGAGTTCAAGGAAGTTTAGTGACCTATCAAAAGATTTAAATTCAAGCAGACCCAGCCATGTTCAATGAAAACCGGAACTATACTCTTCCCAAACAGGGACCCAAAAGCCATTTTTCCCAAAAATTTAAAGTGTGTGATATTAGTCCATACTGTCACTGCTATGCCTGCTGAAATTCTCTGACGGGAGCACTGTCAACAACAGAGGAAGAACTCAGTTTCCTTTAAGGGCTAGCAGTCTTTCTGAGTGACACTGTTCCTACTTTCATGATTGTTATGCCCATCATGAAATACTGAAAATCTGTCACTAGAAACATTCCTATTCGGCTAAGAGCTGCCTGCTTTCCTCCCTACCTCATCCATGAGGGATGTTAGAACTTCTTCATTAAGTACATAAATCTATAATATTTTAAATAAATAAATAAGTAAACAAATAAACTTCCTCCACAATTAGAGATTTAATTATATTAGTAGACAGCACAGTAGGACCTGCTTTTCTATGAGCTAAAGGTTGCTGGAGTTACCAACTCAGTCAAATCTCAGAGGCAAGCCTCAGCTGCAGCCATTAGGTAAATGATGCTGGAAAATCCATTTCCTCAGGTTCTAAATACTGGTGTCAGGGTCTTTCTGTACCTCAATGGTAGAGTAAAAGATTGTTTCCCTTGGTTAGGACTCCTCAGAGCACAAAAATTAGCATAGTCATTGATGTGCTCTCTTGAACTTTCCCACCAACAACAATGTCCAGTTCAAATAGAGACGGGCATAAAATAAAACTATTTGTGGGTTCCTGGATAGTTGGCATTCCAGACTTACCACTTAATGTGTTTGCTGTTTCCGGGTCTGTGTTATGTTCTCATCCATTTTGCTTGCACTGGTGCTCATTCTTGATGCACAATGTAGTCGCTGGGGGATCTTTAAAAGAGTATTGGTATAACCTCACAACCCTCTCCAGTGCTCTCCAGTTCCTTCAGAACTGGACTGGTATGTGGCCTGAGCCTAGCAACTTTTAAAAGCTCCCAAAGTGATTCTAAAATGCATTACCGGTGACTAGTGTATCATTTAGGACATTTGTTTCTAACCCTGTAAAAACCAGCTGTAGAAAGTATCGCAGAGAGCAGAACCACCGGAGTAACTAACTACTGGCACACAGTACAGATGCAAACCGCACCGTGATTTATACCGACGCGGAAAGGTGTATGAAGAGTGTGATGCTAGTTCATTAAGACAGTGATGAAGCCTTTGTAACGTGGGGCGCTGTGCACAGGTAGCATGCCAGTGAGCCAGCCTGGAACCCACTAGTAAGCTTTAAGGTTTTGACCTCTCATGGGTTGCTTTCTTTCCTGTAATTTCCCTATTTTTCTACTCAGTTTTATTGGTCTAATAGCTCATACTTCAGATACCGTTTTCCCCACACTTCCCTCTGCTTTGATGGGTAAAGGTTGCGTTAGGATCTCCTTTTATTACGATATAATATCTTTTTTCTGGCTAATTTTTGTTTCATTTTTCAAAGTAAAATTGTCCTTTTTTCTCCTCTGGGAATTCTTTAATTAACATATTTTAAATTATGTCTGGATAACTTTCAGGGAAAGACGATTCTTAGATTTGGCTTTACTATAACTTTTTTTTTTTTTTTTTGAGACAAGGTTTCTGTGTTGTAACTCTAGCTGTCCTGGAGCTCACTCTGTAGACCCGGCTGAGCTTTAAGTCACTGAGATCCACCTTCCTCTGCCTCCCAAGTGCTGGGACTAAAGTCGTGCGCCACCATCACCCAGCTACTATAACATTTTTTAACCCAGATAATAAATCAAAAGTTTAACTTTCTATATTTTATTGAAGCCTTTATATAAACAGCTATTCTCTAAAATTACTGCAAGATAAAAATGTATCACAATTAAAAAGTGTTAGATGAATCCTAGAGCCATTGTTTCACAAGAGGTGTTGTTCCTAAAGAAAATGCCATCTTAGAATAAAGAAAAATAGACTTGAAACATGCATGTGTACAGACACACAAACACACACACTCACACAAATTCTCTGACTTTCTGAACTTAATTTCTCCCTGATACTCATGTCCATTGCAATGATAGATCCTTCTCCCTCATATAATTGCAGAAACTTTAAAACAGGACCACACATATCACAAGATTCATATCTGGAAATACGCTTAAGACTCATAGAAACATAGTCCACAATCATCATCACACACTTAAAGATGAAAGCACATTTGACACTTGGGCCAAGATTGCAACTGAATTTGCAGGACTGAGCCTTCCCTGTTGCCTGAGAAAAGATGGAGCTGTCAGCACCTCGGGCAGCCCCTGTGTCTCATATGCAGTTGACCTTGTGGTGTGTGGAGGATTTATAACACAGAGAGTCGGGAAGGAGCCAAGAATGCTCTGATGGAGTGCCTTGTCAAATAAAGTGGGAGAAGTGCTGCTGGGAGGATCTCAGAGAGACTTTCATCCTGGCTAGACCGAAGCTGAAGTTTATATGACAAGTAAATGTGAAATTTCTTGTGGAAATTCAGCTGCCAAACAACAAACAAAAAAGAAAGCAAACTCTATGCTGGAACAGCTAGCTTAATAGGTTAGAATGGTTCTCTTTAATCTAGGCCACACCCTTAATGATATAATTTGCTAAAATACCTCTTTCCTGTGTTTTTGAAAATGTTCTCCTTATAATTCAGAGTTAAGCTCAACCCCCAAAAGTTGACAAAATAATATCTTTTTTTAGGAATTTTTATTCCTAGTCTTAATCTATGATTAAGTTACAGAACTAGATAACCAAACCTAAAGACTATACAATTTAACAAGCTTCTACACAGTTAGAATTAGCATTGACACAGAAACTGTGGAACCCCACATTAAATGTTACACTATGAGTTATTTTTTGTCAATTTTTATGTGAGATTATTTTATTGTATTCTTGTATTATTTTATTTCTAAGTTTTTTAAATAATAAAACAAACCCAAGATTATTAAAACAACATTCAAGAAAATAAAGAAAAAATAAATTGATAGATGATATTTATTTTTGTTGACAAATCACTACTTTGTAAGTTAGAATATCAATATGAAATAGATAATGATGGCTTAATATATGTAATTTACTGTAGGCATTGCCTCCAGATGTAAGTTGAAACTTTTGCTAATTGAATCACTGGTTATAGCCTGGAGCCCTAGAATATTTTGGCCTCTTTACAATCTAGTCTTAAACCTAGAACTGGAAGGCTTGAGCCTCCATACAATCTAGAGCATTGAAACATCCATACAATCGAATAAATCTCTGAGGCTCTAAGTATTCCCCTACAATTTCCATACCTACTAGAATGTCTGCTTCAATAAAAATCATTGGGCAAGTGATCTCAGTCATCTTTCTCCTAGTAATTCTGCATGGAGTGCTGTGAATCTCATTCAATATTTAGTAAAACTGAGTGGTGTTAAGTATATTGAAAGTTAAAAGGGATTTTTCAATTCCCATGAAGCATTGTTTGAAGTATATAAAATATTTGTGAAGTTAGTGAAACTAATATTTTTGAACCAGATTTGAAGCCTTGTTAAAACACCCCTGTGGTGGTTTGAATAGGAATTGCCCCCATAGGCACATATATTTGAATGTTTAGTCATCAGGGAGTGGCCATATTTGAGAAGGATTAGAAAAATTAGGAGATGTGGCCTACTTAGAATATGTGTAGCCTTGTTCAATGAAGTGTGTCACCTGCAGTGACACACATTCCCTCTCTTCTTCCTCCTCTCCCTTCTTTTCCCTCCTCTCCCTTCTTTTCCCTCCCTCCACTTATAGATCAGGATATAGCTCTCAGCCACTGCTGCAGTGACTGCCTGCATGCTGCCATGCTTCCTGCCATGGTGATAATGCACAAAACCCCTGAAACTGTATGCAAGCCTCCAGTTAAGTGCTTCCTTTCGTAAGAGTTGCTTAGGTCATGGTGTCTCTTCGCAGCACTAGAATAGTAACTAAGAGAATGCCGAAAGATGAAAATATATCAAGAAAGAACTAAAAAGAAGTTAGGAACACTGAAAATCATGGAAGTTTGGAGGCAAGCAGAAATCAAGAGCATGTGGTTTAAATTGCAAAGGATATTTTTCCTTGTAAAGTAGTGTACACATGCTTTTAAGATCTGTATAGACCCACAGCATCATAGAACACGTTTCTTGAAAATGGAAGAGATTTTAAGTGGGAATTTTGTATGAACAATCAATTAATATAATGGCAGCTCAATAAAATAATGTTTTCAGCAAGCAACACACTGACCTTATGATAAAATTTATTTCTCACAATAAAAGTTAAAGAAGAGAGCTAATCTAATTTTCCCCTTATATTTACTATAATCAAATAAGTGAGCTCTATTTTTTAAAAGAATAACACACTATTTTCAGATTTAAAAAAATTACAAGCATTCTTGTTTTTTGTTGCTGTTGTTTTGTTTGTTTGTTTTGTTTCATTTTGTTCTTGAAATGAGGTTTTGATATGTAGCCCTGAAGCTCTAAAGCCTCTTGTTTCTGAGCTCCAAAGTGTTATGATTTTAGGTGTGTCATACCACCATGTCAAGCACTCCTTTATTTTATTTTCAATCAACTCTATCTTTACGATGTATTTAAACATAATATGAAGAGGCCCTAGTGATTTTTCTTACACTTTAAGTTGTGCTATCTCTCTAAATTATTCCCAAATGTGTCTTCCTGGTTTATCCAAAGCTCACATTCCTAATCTACAATTTGTTCCCTTGGATAGTTCTGCTACCTTTATATTTCCATTTTAACTAATCTTTCAGTCAAAACACAGGAATCCAGGTCTCAACATATATCAGCTCTGCGGGGCAAAAAAAAAAAAAAATTACTATTTTGATTAATTAATTTGTCTGTGATTTTCTATGCCTTGTTCAAGCTTTGATATTAATTTACATTATTATAAATATAACAATTTTGTATGTGGAATATTAAGAGCAAAGGTTTGTCAAAATCTTGAAAAATTTAATACATAAATAAATATGGGATTATGTCACTGTATGGTTGAATAAATCTAATTCAATAATTCTACCATACCATCTGCCATCTTAAGTAAAGGACATAGACTCAAATTCCTATTAAGAATCAATAGACTTATTTAAAGAAAAATGATTTAAGCTGCTTAGCCAGAGTCCATCAAAAAATTAGAAAGTGGTCTTTAAAAAAATATTTGCCTTGGGGCTGGAGAGATGTCTCATTGGAGAGCACCGGCTGCTCTTGCAGAGGACCAAGTTCAGTTCCCAGAACTACATCTAGTTGCTCTGGACCATGTCTAACTTCAGCTCCAGCGCATCTGATAACATTACAGAAAAAGTGATGGCACAATAATAAGTGTAAGAGAACCAGGAAATTGTGTCTATTAGAAATGATAAAGATGCTACGCCCAATACCTCATGACACCACAACAGAATGGCTACCTAAATATGACCTGAATCATGACAATATCAATAGACATGTGTTGAAGCAGAGTCCGTGAATTAAGTCCTGTAAGGAGTTTTCTGAGTGCTACTGAGAAAACCCCCCCCCCACAAAAAAGCAAGTCTTTTGTGACCTCAGTTTCTTCAAAAACATGACTTTATTCTTAGATTGTGCTTTCATGTCCCAGATATAGTGGATAAGAGTGAGATTCCTTCATTACAACCCGCTATTGTTATTGTTTATATGCCTCTATGGGCAAGCATGTTTTGCAGCTTGCCACAATGCATAGCTAACCTTTGTGACTGTCCACTTTACTCATGTGAATTCTCTTCACCCTCAGAGTATAAACTGGCTGAATCTCTGAATAAAGTTGGCTATTGCATGAGGCTTGTCTGACTCATTTATTGGCTCTGTTATCCCAGGTCTGACCTCCTCTAGAAATCCCAAAAAGGTCTCACCACTAGGCAGAGAACTATAGGTAACTAGTGACTTCTAAGAGAGAATTAGGCTTTCCTAGAGATGAGCCCCTCAACAGGTTATCCAATATGAAATGATCAACCCTGAAATCATACGTACAAGAAATACTAAACAGACTCAGAAGATTGTATTTAATATTTATACATGTAACTCTGTATGTGTGTGTGTATCTGTTTCTTTGTGTCTGTGTAACAATAATAATGAAAGGAAAAGAGGATATCAATTTGAGAGAGACTTAGGGAGTGATATAGGAGGAGATGGAGAGAGAGAATATGGGGGGGTTGGAGAAAGAAAAAGGAAGGGTCAAGTGATATTATATTTTAAATAAAAGTTTAAAAAGACGTCTTATAGCTTTTGTATCTGGTGAAAGAAAAAAGTTGTTAATCTTATTTGATATTTTTGAAAGTACCCACTTGCTAGTTTCTTTATACTTTCTACTGGGTTTTTAAGATTTCCCATGTGAGGAGGGAATAAAAGTAAGAGTTAATAATATGTTTCAGTACAAAAGCTTTGTGACCTAAGTAGCATTGGTCATGGCAAAACAACCATCCAGGATTTAGTGGTTAGACGGAAGCTTGCATTGCTATTATGCACACAGAACAATGAATCTGTACTGTTTGCTTCCTTTCTATGTGTCATTTCATGTGACTTCTCTCCAAGCTTCCAAAGTTATCTGAAACACACAAAACCATCCTAGTGGTGTCAGGTCAAAATATCACTTCATTCTGTTAGGTGAGAGTTATTACTTATCATTTGATCTTCAATGTTACTTTAAAATATGTGCAAAACAGAATCTAGAAAGGTCCCAACCATGCCCCCTCACCATGAAGAGAAAAACAATAGTAACTGCTATCAAAGATACATAAATAAATACAGAGAAAATATGGAACCACCCAACAAGATGAGTGGATTTTTTTAAAAAAAAGTACTTTCTAAGTATAGTGGAATGTTGTTCAACCTTAAAAATGAAAGAGATGCACAGCCTTCCATATCTGAACCTTGATGAGGTAAAGAGACATTTGTCTTGCACAGACCGCACCTACTAAAAAGAACTACTACAGCTGCAGCAGACTGCGTCTGAGCAGTCTTCACTTTATCTACTCTAATAGTAAACATAGCAACTAAGGGATAAATCTGTAACTAGTGACAGGAAGAAACCTATGAGATATGAACTAAAACTAGATAAAGCCTAGCTAGATTTGCTGAGGAAACTAGATGTTCATGTATTTATGTGAACACACACCTCTAAACAATTTGTCATTAAAACTTCTGCAAGAGATATAAATAAAGCTTGAATTAATATGAGCATAACTCTGTGTTTCTTAAAGAAAAATCATAAAATAAGGGATCTTAAAAATAGATTATAGAAATAGAAATAAGTAAACCAGGAAAAGCCATGCACACCTGCCTGCAAACCCAGCTCCTGGAAGGCTGATGGGGAGTAGGGAGACCAGGTCAGGACTAGCTTGGGCGATATAGTGAGGCCCTGTCTAAAGTCAACAAAGAAACTGAAACAAGAAATACAGTGATTACACACATTACTAGATTTATTATTAAAG
This sequence comes from Cricetomys ansorgei, assembly GCA_026225945.1. Classification (NCBI taxonomy): domain Eukaryota; kingdom Metazoa; phylum Chordata; class Mammalia; order Rodentia; family Nesomyidae; genus Cricetomys; species Cricetomys ansorgei. The sequence goes on from JAMJFZ010000242.1 coordinate 9,830,643, forward strand.
TAGGTAACAGACAGCTCAGAAAGTAAACAGGTTCAGCAAATGGTTATTTTAACATACACACACACACACACACACACACATGTTGTCTATACACTATATACAGTACCTATAGAGTGTATATTATAAATGTATCATATGTATATACATGTATATAAGATATGTATGTGTATAACATACAAGTAGGAGAAAATTCAGAAAAGAAAATAAGAACAGGACTTTTATTCTTGAAGTTATTTGAATACAAATGAAAAGTATGAAATACAAAAAAAGTCTGGCTCAAGCCTCATGATTAAACTCAGAAGGTCAAGACATTTCTCATATGGTGAGATATTTCTGAAGAAGTCATGGGTCTCAAGTAACTTATGAAATGTAGCCAGAGAAATGTTACTGAACAACATACTACATTTATATTTAGTGAATTTCTCAAAGAAATTGGACACTTAAAATCTGAACTATTCTAACTAAAATGTAACTGATATTATATAATATTACTGTAGCATTTCATCTCAGAAGCCAAAATTGCCTTAGAGACATAAAGTTGCTTTAAAGACATATATTTTCTCAAATGTACTGTCAGTAGAGAAATCAGTGCAAAACTTAGAGAGCTGAGAAGTGATGGAGGGTGACCACAGGGCCATGGAATTCCGGGAGGCAACTGTCCTTGAGGTCAAACGCAAGTCTCCATGACCTGTGTGTGCATCTGAGACATGTCACTGCAATGCTAGCCATTACAGAGAGGCATGGAGATTAAAATCCTGATTCCATGTGAAATCAAGTCAACATAGTATCAAAATATAAAATAAATTATATCACCCTCTTTTAATCAATGTATTTACATTTTGAACGTAAATATTGAATGTAATTTTGAAAATTCTGTGCCCCTTCAAGTTGCCTATTTTGTGGTTTCTGAGCATTTCACTGAGCTGACTTGAACTGTTTGCTCTACATATTTTTGCATAGCTAGAGCAATGACTTACAAAATTTATCACCAAGTGCACAAACTTTAAGTGGGAGCACACACTACTCTAATTTCATGAACCTAGCTATAGAACAAACAGTCGTTAACCCTATCCAGTGTCTAGCACTGGCCCCAGGATTATAATTTTTGTATGCCCATGTGGGTTCAACCACATGAGTTTCAGTGGCTGTAGCAGAATAGAGAAGAATGTAGCAGAATGTAGAAGAAAACTCACTTTCAAATAACAAAGTCCAGGGATGAAACAAAGTTCCACTGGTGATTCTGGCAATAAGAGCATCTTGTGTAAACTTTTGCAAAATCTCTTAAATCCTCTGAACATCACTCTATTCATTGCTGATCGAAAATATGAGCAATTAGACTCTGAGGTTGATTTTAAATTGAAAATTATCTGATCTCCTATTTATTTTGGCTTGAGTCATATGATAGGATTTTATTCTATTTTCCTTAGTCCCTGAGTTGGGGAAAACTCTGTCCTACCTAATGTTACAGAGATACAACTGTATGCCAAGTTATTGCATGGCTTCCTGTCTTGACCTGACTGGGGTGATAAGGAAATGAAGACACAGGGAAGCTGGGATAAGCTGGGATTGGATAGACTGGGTTCTCTGATGAAGATGCCTCAGCACCCCAGAATCTCAGTGTGTTTAATTATAGAGTTCAACAGAAAGTCAAGGTTATTGCATAGAGCTGAATAAAGTGGCAGAGTTATTACATACAGATTAACAAATAATCAGGGATATATATATATATATATGTGTGTGTGTGTATGTGTGTGTGTGTGTGTGTGTGTGTGTGTGTGTGTGTATGAACATTGAGGTGGAATTTACAGTACACAGCTGGATATAAAAGATTTATCTACTCTTCCCAGGAACAATCACTGTACGGGATCAGTCTTCAGCTTTGTTCATCCTTTGTTCCGTGTTGGGATTACTAAATAAAAGACAGTTTGCATTTGCATTGATTTTTAAACCATAGCACATTGTTTTCAAACTTGCCGTTGACAAGATTCAAGTGGCCATGATCTGGAATAAATAGCAAAGACATTTTTAAGTTTGTAAAGAAAAATTTCTCTCTTTCAGGACCATTTCTTTCTGAACATATATCTCCTTTTGAAAAATTGCATAATCTCAGTGCATTTTCTCTCTGCTCCCAGAGCTACAATAAATTTCCCTTAAGCAGAGGCACTGTCCTATCCAAACCAAACCAAAACATCTAGTCAGTCAACCTTCCACGTCATACCAATTCCATTCTGTGGCTCTAGTTGAGCCACTGACTCACCAGAAGCATTTTTACAACCAATGAAACCATGTGACTTGGTACAGAAATCATGAAAAGCCCCATGGGTTTCAACAGTGTTAACATTTACAGGACTTCTTAATAGTCTAAGAAGCTATGGTATTCTATTGCATAGTCAGTTGATCATAGGCGAGGATAACGCAATGTGCATTTCAAAAGGTTTAAAAAAAGGAACTTGAATGTTTTTATAATGAAGAAACAATTGTTTGAAGACATTTAACAGCCATGCCTGATTTAAGCATCGTACAATATATATACTTTCTGTGGTGCTCAGGAGAAATGCACCACTGTATATATACTGCAGTGAATCAACAACCCTTGCTGCAAAATTCAACTCAGTGCTTGCCTAAAATTGTCAACAATTATGAAAAATTAATTAATTTCAGGACCAAAACTTCTGCAAGCTATTCATGGAAAATGCAATTCAAAATCAGGACAAAATCAGTATATGGAGCCATATTAGGTCAGAAGCCAAAATAAAATAATATTGATCCTTCTCTGAGTTAATTTTCATTTGATATTCCCTTAAATTTTGGCCCCAGATATATTTTTAATTTCATCCTACTCTTGGCTTTGTTTCTTGTCCCATTAATTGAACTGGGAAATAAATAGAAAAGTCTACTTTGAGTCTAACAAATTAAGAGATTCCAGCCATTTAGAAGCCAATAGCAACTACTGCTGATGCTGACAAAATCGACCCAAGAGAACACACATCCCCTCTTCATGCCGTCTTCCTCTCTCTTTTCTCTCATTTCGTTGCATTTCCTTGGCATCGTTTTCATCAACATGAAACCTAGTCTCTCTCTTAGACCTCACGAGTCGGTCTTGTGCTTCTGCTGTCCCTCAGATAGATATTTGTTTTAAATACAGTAAGGTCCCAGGGACAAAAAGAATGTGGTATCATCTATTCCATTTCTTAACTCCTTAGTTAATGAGTAGGTAAAGATCTGGCAAAAAGCAATTTAAATGCTGTGATGTATTACACCATGTACTATGTTCCAGGTCCTCTGAGACACAGTTTTGCTGTGTGTAGAGGAGAATAGGCAGACCACAACCATCCCATGAATAAAAGACGATGAACATTTTCAATAGTTTCCTCTTTATAGTAACTAAAGTGCTTCTGACCAACAGGATAGCCTTAAATTCCCCTTTTCTTGATCAAACCTCCATCAAGTATTTTCAAAACTATAGAAACTAACTTACCTTTTTCTGAATATTTGCTTAAAAAATTGTGGTGCTATGGATTGAACCCAGGACCCCTTACATTTTACACAACACTTCTATCACTAAGCCAGATCCCAGCCTTTTGTTGTTCGGTTGCTGCATTTATTTTGAGACAAATCTTGACAAGTCTTCAAGATTGGAATCTAATTTGCAATACTTCTGATTAACCTCCCTAGTAGCTGGGATTACAGGAGTCTGCTACCCAGCCTGGTTTAGAAAACTTTCTTTTGTAAGTTATTTTCTGCCTCACTTAGCTGAAAATTAGCTTGTTTCCAGATTTACAACCCAGTAATGTTCTTCTCAAGATACTAGCAGACATCTGTTTTTGTTGTTGTTGTTGTTTGTTTGTTTGCTTAGTTTGGTTTTTGAGAAAGGGTTTCTTTCTGTAGCCCTGGCTGTGTTGGAACTTGCTCTGTAGAACAATCTGGTCTTGAACTCAGAGATTCACTTGCCTCTGCTTTCCAAATGCTGGGATTAAAGCTGTGCACCACAACCACCCTGCCAGACATCTGTTTTTTGTATAAATTATAGTATTATCTTAGTTATTGATCACATTGTGTGTTTCTCAATGCTCACGTAGCTTTGCTGGGAGAGATTATCTGAAGTGGGCGATTAAGGTGAAATGAGATATAAGATTAGTACAATAGAACTTGAGCCCTATGAGAGAAGAAACATAAGTGATCTTTCCCACTTTATCACTTGAAAATGTAATAAGAAGCAGATGTCCATACTCAAGGAATGAATGCTTATTAGAAATGGGCTCTTCTGGTAACTCGATCTTCAACTTTTTAGTTTACAAGACACTGAGAAAATAAAGTCTAGTTGTTTAAGTCGATTAGTGTCTGGTATTTTGCTATGTTTACTGGTTCAGGTGGAAATTACTGTCCTTATCTTTCAGTTTCTAGTAGGGGTAGTGGCAGAAATTTTATTTAGATAAGCAACAATTAAAAACAAAGATGCCTAATCGCATGGCAGTCATCCTTTTTCAGGCCCTCCCCCACCCCACTTTTCTAGTATGTAAGCTTTTGCCACTCTTATTAAGGTAGCACTGAATGAAGTCTTCCTCAGCTGTTCAACTCAGCTGAGCACAGCCCAATCTTCTTTTTCAAGTCCAATGAGCCAAGAGTTGTTTATTCTCTCCACAATCTCTTTGTCATGTCTCTCCCCTCCTCCCATCTCTTCTTCAGTTCTCTTGGTTTATATTCTCTTTTCTTCTGATCTCTGCTTTTGATGTCTTTAAGAAAAAAAAAATCATTCTGTAGCCAGGGAAACCTCAAATTCTTATTCTCCTGTCTCAGCCTCCAGAGTACCAAGACTAGATATGAGGGCTATCATTACACCAGGTACCATGTCCATGAACTCTCTTCTTCTCCTTCTTCTTCTTCTCCTCCTTCTCCTTCTTCTCCTCCTTCTCCTCCTTCTTCTCCTCCTTCTCCTTCTTCTCCTCCTTCTCCTCCTTCTTCTCCTTCTTCTCCTTCTTCTCCTCCTTCTCCTTCTCCTCCTCCTCCTTCTTCTCCTTCTTCTCCTTCCTCTCCTTCTTCTCCTTCTTCTCCTTCTCCTCCTCCTCCTTCTTCTCCTTCTTCTCCTTTTTCTCCTTCTTCTCCTTCTCCTTCTCCTTCTTCTTCTCCTCCTCCTCCTCGTCCTCGTCCTCCTCCTCCTCATCTTCCTCCTCCTCCTCCTTCTTCTTCTTCTCCTTCTTCTCTATCTCCTCCTCCTCCTCGTTCTTATTCTTCTTATTCTTATTCTTATCTTTATTCTTATTTTTATTCTATCCCAAAGCATGACTGATTTAGTATGTTTACTTACCCATTTTTAGTATTTAAGAAAATGGAAACAGATCCCTCTTAGACTACATCATTGGTCTCAAAATCCTGGGTTCAACTAATCTTCCTGCTTCTGTCTTTCAACTCTTGGAATTCAAAGAAAGGTCAACCAGCCCATCTTTACATGTTTATTACAGATACATCTAAATAATAAATACTGACATGGTGCAGGATTTTGCCTGTAGTTTTCTGTAATGATTAGTCAAGATAAATCTCACCAGAAGTGCACACTGACTTTTTGACCCTCTGCTTGCTATACTCCCCCTTAGACACATTTTTTTTTTTTTAGTATGAATTCTTCTAAACTTTTTTTTTTTTAAATATTCAGTGTTCTGGTTAGTCTGCTATGAGATGACTAGAGGTAAATATTTTTCTTCTAAGAACTGAAAAATTATATTTTTCTCTTTTGAAAAAAAAAACTCGTTATTGATAGTGATTTTTTTCCAAATAATTGTATAATAAGGTGATGAAAAATCCCTTTTTGCCCTGAAAGATCTATGCTTAGAATTTTAACTGATTTCCCTTCACCTTTGGGATTTCTGTCAGACTAGCTACCCACTGAGCTCAACAACATAATTGCTTTCAAATATATTTTCAACATAGCTGAGAAAACTGACAAAACAAACAAACAAACAGCAACAAAAATGTAATATAAGCACCAAAGAGACAAAGAAGGAAAGTGGAAGAATGAGGAAAGGTAAAGACAGAGCCTCTCCCTGTGCCACAGTAGGGGAATTATGATCCTCAGAATATATATTTACAAATTATTAAGTCAATTTTCATGGCTATTGTTTGTTTTTATGTGTAGAAAATTACTGTGTTTAAATACATTTTCCAAGTTCCCTTATCCTTGTTAAAGGCCAGAGTACAGTGCATTTGAGAATAAAGAAAGATGCTTCAATGACAAAGCAACTCCGTATGTTCATGCTGCACAGGAGAAAAATGAAAAAATGAAAGTCAAGTTTAATAGTGATACCAATGGCCCAACAGTGATGCAAATGAGGAAAGTGTCTGAGTTATTGCTTCTGTGAGTAGCCCTAATGCTTTTATTAACTTCCAAATGCATAATAATGACATTTTAGGAATATTATCATTCTCAGAGACAGATTTTAAGATGGAAGTTATTCCCTCAGCTCAGCTCTGCAGCTAGCACGATAATAAAATTTCCCAGTCTATGGCAATCCTGTGCTGCCATGCACCTTCAACTTCACAGATCCAGGGACACAGACGTGGACACTATGAAATTTAAAATTGGTTGCTAGTGAAGTGACTTTCTTCTCTATATAAAAGGAAAGATGCAGAGACTATTTCTATTTATTTGTCAGTTTTATCCTTTCCAATTCTACCTATTATGTTGTTCTGTTCATTGACTAAAAACTTTATTAACTCAGATGTATGAGCTAAAATATGAGTGTTGCCTTTTATTCAAACATAGGTTATTTTATTGGGCAAGATCATGTTTGCTTATTCATATCTATGATGCTTAATTTAGAGCTCAGTTACAGCACACAGAACTTTTCTGCTCTTACATTTTCTTCCTATCATCAATAACCACTGACAATAAAGTCTCTCTTTTATAAGCTTTCTCTTATAAGATACACAGAGAACAATGAATATTGCTACCAAGAATCACACATAGATCCAGAGGGGTTTCAGTTTTTCATTGTGCCCTAAGCACATAGTTTCCTGACCAGCTTGTCTTTAGTCTGTGAGTCTCTTGGATGTTTTAAGGGGAGAGACATCGTAATCACCATCTGAATATTTTTTTGTGGTTTTCTTCTCAAAGGAATTAACAGTAACCTTTCATTTCTTTATAGCTTTTTGTCACGTACAATAAGTTTCTATTTTTAGAAACATAGCCCACTTCCCATCCCTAGGATGGACCTTTCTGAATCTACCATGGCACAAGAGGCCGAAGAGATAGAGGGACCAACTCTTATCCCTGTAATCAGGACTTACACTTTGTTCTGCACCATTTCCTTGTTTTTTCATCTTTACTGATAGAGAAAAAGAAAAAGAACTGATCTACTGTCCAGCATCACTAGTTATTCAGTTTTTTTCTTTACTAGATGTACTAAGAGAGCTGACTACTACACATGCAGATGTCTGGGTCCAGACTACAAATTCTGACCTAATGATATACAGATACCAATACTGATAAAGAAAAAAGCCACATAAGTTAATAACTGTGCCTCAGTAAGTCTAAGTGACTTTATGTTTAATGGAAAATAATGTTTTCTTATAATTAGACAACAAACAAATGCTAGGAGGTAAAACCTCCCGGATTAAAAGGAAAGAAAAAAAGAAATACAATGGGCAAATGCCTATCACCCCCTCTTTTGTGTTAACTCTTGATGTCTTGGTCTTGCCCAGAATCTTTTAGTCTATGACCTTTTTAATGAAAAGTTAACTCTGCTTCAAAGAATCCTATGGCTAGTCAGTGTGTGGAAGCAGCTGGAGGGTGCTGCATAACATGTGGACATCATATCAACAAACGGAAGCTGCAGAAGGTCTTCCAGCCCCATAATGGTCATGGAGGGTTCAAGGAAATGAATGGCATCTTGATCTACACAGAATATGAAGTCCAAGGGAGCCAGTGTTACAAGGAACCAGTGTTACAAGATTTGTATTTGCATACATTGTTGAGACTGTGTACTTTTTAGAAAGTGTCTTTCTGTCAAGGCTGCCTTTGATAAGCCTAGGGCAGGACTTTCCTGTATATTATACTATATATGAAAATATGTATTTATATGAAAATATTCATATGAAAAATATGAGAAACTCATATAAAGTATTGATTTTTTTTATTCATAAGCTGTCTCTACACAGTCACTATGACTCTAAGCCTACCTGCACTGTCATACAGAAGATACTGCTTTCATTTGCAAGACATTGGTATATAGAATAAGATATTATTTTTAATTGTAGGAATATTACCTCTAATTTCAAGGAGTTGTGATTCTGTTAAGTGTGTATGTGTGTCTTTGTGTGTGTGTGTCTGTGTATGTGTGTGTGTGTGTGTGTGTATGAGGGATGTGTAAGATACATGATTTGTAGATGGTCTTGCCAGTGTGTGCTGCATACAGAGGCCAGAGCATCACATCTGTTATCTTTCTCTACCACTCTCTTTCTTATTGCCTTAAGACAGGGTTTTAAATGAACCCAGCCTTTTATATGAATGCTGGAGATTCTAAATGGGGAACTTAGGTCCCCTTGCTAGGAGAACAAGTGCCCTCTGACCACTGAGCAGTCTCTTTAGCACTTCTCAGTTTCACAATATAAAAAAAACAATCTTCTCACACTAGAGACTTCTTTATTTTAATATTAGAGAATTACATCATAGAGCATACCTAAGACTCTATTGAAAAGCATGTAAGAGCTTTCTTGCATGGAGCAGGGATAATGCACGGACACCATTTTCTCTCTTCTTTTCTCCTTATCCCTTCATCTTTTGTTTTCTGTTGGCCTGTGTGGTTAGATTTGAAATGTTGGCAGGGAATCTCGTTTGAACTGGAGAGCAAAGAGAAAATTTGCTATCTTACAGTAATGAGTGCTAAGAAATAAATGGCTGTTGTAATCCTAAATAGACCAGCCCAGAAAAATAAACTAACAAAGCCAAATTGGACTTATTCAAAATACATCCTTAGAACCATGTTCCAGAAGCCAACAGTGAGCAAAATCCTATAAGCTTTGTGTGCACAGTATGACTTATAGTCGATGGAGATTATTTTTAAACTCAAGCATAAAAATTATTCTATAGTTACTTATATTTTTTGAAATGTAGTGAAAAGTTTCTTTTGTGAACATTAAAATGAACATTCAGTTTATCAAAGGTAAAACAAGGGACAAACGCCTTTTTATTTCTTTTAGAGGACTTGAGGAATTAATTTTTCTAACTGGTAAAATAAAGTACACCGTCAAGAGAACTTTAGTCATGATCAGAATGTATAAATTCAGGATTTTGAAAATGTAAGAATTTTCTAATTGTGCAAATCCCTTATGCAGCAAGCAGAATCGAATTGGGCATCTTATATCCATTTAGTGACTGTCAATGGCTTCCTATTAACTTTTTTATCTAAATTTTTAGTGCTGCTCCTGATAAAATTCATGAAATGCAAGTCATGTGACAAAGAAACATCGCAAAGCAGCAGCACGAGTGACAGAGATGAGCTCTGCTCCCCTGGACGAATGACGTCACAAAGCACATATACCAAGGAAACTCTCCTGCACTGGGTTCATCAGAACTTTGAAAACACCTCCTTTTGAAGAAGACAGTTTGTACCCTGTCTTCAAGAATGAAATGGTTCTTGAAGTGAAGCTATATTTTGTAAAATACTCAACTGCCAGGTGATAACATTCTGGGAGAATAAAATGATAAAATATAATTAATTACCCACTGAAATCATATTTGTTGAACTAGGTGAAAGAGAGCATTCCTTACTACCCTGGTTAAATGCAGTTTATTTAGCAATCAGCCATATAAAAATTCCAAGCTATAACATTTAATCCTGTTTGTAAGTTCCATTTTACTGTTCCTTGGCACTGTCTCTTAAGATTTGTCCAAAGGAAAGCTAGTAATTTATGCAACAAATTAGCACATAGTAACGGAAAAGTAAAAGTATCTGGAAAACTAAGTAGGCTGTGTGGCTATTGATGGAAGTCTCATCCTAATTACCAAGTTAGAAGTTGCATTCTAATTGCATTATAGTTTGGAACAATGCACTTTTGGTCTTAACAATTCCATTTAATTAAATCATTGTATTCTCAGCCAATCGGTATAAGCATGTCAGATTGCTCAGAAGAACAAAGGCCTGTCTGCAGACACACAGTTCATGGCAAACTCACAACTCACTTGCTGGTTTTGATTATCCAATTTTCAAAGTCTTATTTCTCTTTCATAAGGGATGTAGTCAGTTAAAATGTCCTCACTTCTATGTCCTAAGTTTCTTACATGAACCTTAGTATATAAAAGGTATACCCCAATTTTTAAACTCAGTAAAACTGAGAAGAAGGAACCAGTATCTCTGAAGCTAGGATACAGATTTTTTCTGCCCTGTTTTGGACAACTAAGAGAATAACTTTTCTTCACACTAACTGCAATCAGAAGTGTTTTTTTTTTTTCCCTAAGAAAACTGAACTTGAGTGAAGTAGAAGGGGGGAGACATATGGCTGCCACTTCAGACGTGGGAATGATATTGACAAAGAGATTAGAGAGACTTCATTCTATTGATGTCTGAAATGCAACATCCTTACTTACACTGCTTGTTCTGACAACATTGACAGTCAGAGTTATGCCTCTATGTTACTACAGTGGGTAAGTTCTCTGAGAGATATCTGATTAACCCCAGTGAAAAACCCACTGACAGTATAGTATAGTTAGGTAGGTGTCAGCTTAAAAAAATTTAAGCCCAGTCATACAATCCTCTGGGACAGCCTATAAATCTGTGAGATACTGTATTGTAGAAAGTCTTCCAATCTGTTGTTTTAGTGCTCCATGAATTTTTCTAATGAGAAAAACAGAGGCATTAGAGACTGACACAAAGAAAAGCCCAGAAGGAAAAGTGCTAAATGGTTTAATAGCTTGTGAAAAATAAGGAAAGTTATGATATCAGTAAATTTAAGTAATATAGAAAACAATAAAGCAGTCTGAGAATGTAGCTCAGTTGGCAGAGGTCTTGTCTAGTATGCATAAATCCCTGGATCATATAAGGGAATATATGCAATTCACAATCCCTGGGCAGTACACATCTCTAATCCTAGCACTCAAAAGGTGAGATAGGATAGTCAGATATCCAAGATGTTCATTATACCAAAAGCAGTCATAATGAAATGGTTAAACAGTTTAAATGTGATAAAGAAAATTATAAACAAAGGAGATATGACATATGAAATCAGATTTCTTTCTCTAAAAGAAAAATCAAATTAACTGTGAATGAGAGCATTTAAAAAATTTACTAAATCATATAACTTGGAAGAGCAGGATTAAAGTTATAAATGACTGAAACTAGGAGTCTAAAACATTAGGACTATATTCCAAAACCCTTTCTCTCTAACAGGGTATCAGAATACAGGATGTGTCTAATGTTCTAGAATGTTGGATAAATTTCAAATCTAAGGCATGTGGATATATTTATAGCAAAATATTTTATATACTTCTTCTAGTTTCCAAGGTAGATAATGAAACAGGTCCTATAATATTTCATTAGCTACTTCTATGATTAGAAATGAACTAAGGTGAAAGTTTTGTTAGAGAATTCCTGATTGGTCCAGCATTGATGATACTTTCACAACGTTCCAAGAGTGCACAATTTTATGCAATTGTTAGAGAAATGGTTGAGGCCAATTAGCATGCAAAAAGACAATGTCCAATAGTTCAAGTGGGTCTAGCCCAAAACTGCATGGGGCCCAGAGGGATGGCTCAACATGGAAAGGTGCTCTGTCAAACCTCACAACCTGAGTTCAAATCTGGAACACACAATATGAAAAGGAGAGAACTGGTTACTCCCATCTCTACCTCAACCCCAAGACTGAATGGCCCATGCTTTCAGCCTCTGGTGAGAATAGCACATTATGTTGGACCTGGCATGTGGTAAATCAGGCCACTCCATCCTGGTCCAGGAAGCAAAGAGAGATTGAAAAAAACAAAGAGTCCATAACCCCATTAGCACATATTGCCCTGGCCTAAGCCCTCTCACATCCATAAATTCCTGCCTCTTGCAAGTCCCTAGCATTTCTCTATAGCAGGATCCTGAAGAACAACCCTTGACAATGAACTTTCGGGGGACATTCCTCCATGGACCATGATCTGGGACTAAATTGGGATATTAGTGGAAGAGAAAATAGGAATGTTAATAGGAAGTGATAAGAAATCAGAACATAACCAAAAGGCCTCACAACAGTGAGTAATGCATTCCTCATACCCTATTCTCTGAATTGAATTTTCAGGTGGAGGGAAAAATCTACATGAAAGGCACCATTATCTTCAGCTTAAAACTTTACAGTACTGTAATGAAATAACTGAGATAAGTTACTTATTGGGACCATTCAATCTTGGAGGCAAAGGCAGGGGTTGAATGGGAAGACAGATAAGCCACAAATTTTTGCAAATAATAGGTTATAACAATGGTCAATTTAAGGTGGAATGGCCTCAGAACTGATCTACTCAAGTGAAGAGTGTTGACCTGTTTCACTGAGTCAGTTAAGGATTCCTTAATGCAACTCAGGCACTTCTGGGTGTTGTGGAAGTTTAGTTATGTACAAAATGTTTTTCACACTGTTAAGTGAAGGACTAGCCTAGGTCTTTGCATTCTCTATTGTCTATAGATGTTGGATTTCTGTGGGGGATATTTGATTGCTTCTAATCTGCACCTGAGGAGTTCTGAATCAATTAAAACACCTGAGCTCAAACACTCTGGGTTCCACTGAGCATGGTTTTGGCCATGACAGTGGTTCTCTCTGCTAAGGTCTGGCAGGGCTTCCACATGTCAAAATGCTTCCTTGCCTTCTCAGGTGAGCCACCACAACAGGTTTCTACTATATATGGGCTTGTGTTTTTGCAGAAGCTAAGTTCTTGTAGCCTCTGGTAAAGAGCTCAGCTGAGATTCAAGAAAAACACAAGAGCAGACATTTGCTTTTTGGCACATGATATAGCATGTAGAGTAACTGCGTATTATAATTTCAAAATAACTCAAAGATAAACTGCCTGTGTTTTCTACATTTCACCCCTTTGACGTAAACTAAAGCTGGAGTCCCACACATATGTTTTGAATGACTACTAATTTTTCACATCATTGGTTAGCCAAAATCTCTGGAAACTAGAGGGTTAGTAAACCAATGCAGATTGGTACTGCAGCATGAAGTGCAAAGGCAGTAGTTAACACTGCTCAAATCTCACCTATCCCCTATTCTAGTTCTTGAACATTTTGTCAGCCCACATGGAGTAAGACACAGAAGCTGTTGCTTCCTGTCTAGGAAGATGCTGTGACACTGCAGTGGACATTTTCATCTGGCAGATCTAAGAAATACCAAAAGAAGTCTTTTATTTCCTTTGACCAATGACTATTATAATTACAGCACCTTTTAAAATTGATTCTATTCTAGATCTATCAGTATTGCTGACCTCCATGGTATAGAAGAAAGGCCATAAGCAAAAAGACCCAGAAGCCTGATGAGAAAATTGTCAGCATTACATCAAAAAGTGAGAATAAGTTTTAGAGGGCAGATGTCAAACTTTCTATTGTAATGAGGCACCCTTCTTCCAGAGGCAATTGTAAGGAACTTCTGAACTGTTCTCTACAGTGTATGTATTAGAAAATAAATACATCTATCAGGTACATAGCTAATGTATTTTTATTATTTTTATTTTTGTAGCAGAGCTGAAATTTAAGAGAAAGTTTTCATATTGATTTAAATGTCTAGTTTAGGAGAGGCAGCAGGAGTGTGGGGGAGAAAATGAACATCCATGTGTGAGAACAGGCTGGGGCTAATGAACATATTTTTATGCTTATTATCAATGTGATAGAAGCAAGAGAAGTTCAGCAAAGCAATAAAGTTCAAATGCAGTGTAGAAGCATAATTTTTGAAGATTCTAGTAGGATATATATGATTGCAAAACTTTTTTGTTTGTTTTGATTTTTTGAGACAGGGATCAACTATGTACAAAATCTGGCCTTGAACTCTCCCAATGCTCCTACCTCAACCACTTGAATGCTAGGATTTTTGCCATGTGTAATGCCTTGCTTAGCACCTACTGCAAATTTTCAATATATTTCATAGCCTAAAATTAGTTTTGTAGATTATCCTTTGTTTTAAGTCCTTGTATATATATTTCAAAATTTTATTTCAAACCTGATGTATGATGGGTAACAAGTTGTTTGATTTTGATAATCCTGATGGAAAAAGTTATGAAATTGAATGAAGTATGAATCTGAGTGAAACTCTGAGTAGAAAGCATGAATTTCAATGCAGCATTAAGGAACCTGAGAAGCAAGCAGAGACAACTACTCTCAGGTGCCAAGCTAAAGCCATTCTTTGTCCCAGAGTTCCTGTTCCTTTTTCAAGAAAATAAATGAAAGAATTTGAAGAACAGTTAGCAAGCAAAGGTCAAACTTACCAATGAAATATAAATATCATTGTTTTATGTCTTATGTTTATGTAAATCATAATTTTGTTTCTAATGATTTAATCAGAAACATGCATTCTAAGGTATTATCAATGTTATATTCTAAAGCAAAATTTTTATCATCTTAAGTATAGAAAAGAGTGTTCTCAGTTAATGCTCTCTTGTCAGTAGTTTCTCTTTTATTATGATGAAAAACAATGTATATCTAAAACCACAAATGGTATTTTATTTGAAAAGAAAGACTACCATTATAATTAATGAAAAAGCATGCGTATAATGGCTGTTTTTATACAGCAATATTTAAAAATATAGAATTGAGAACATTTCTACATTTTATTCAATCAGAAGCATAAGATACAAGTGGCATAGTTAAAACTTAATGTTTTAGAGGGAAGAGAAATTCACAAGTGCTCAATAAAAATGAAGCCCTGGTTCTTAAAGCTATCATTTTTCTGCTGATGATGAATTCTCTGAATTTATTCCATCACATTCTGCTGCCTTTTTTCATCATGATTTTCTTCCGATTTCCACAGAAACAGTGTGAGTGTTTCACACTGCACTGATTGTCTCGGGGGTGCTTTGCTCACTTGTTGACTTTCTCATTGATTTTCCATCTGTTTCAAACACAATGTCAATCAATTTCTAGAAAACATAAAGATAAGTGCTACATTTTTTACATTTTATTTTAACTGACTTATTTGCATGTCTTTGTGTTATATTCAGGGTATTTCAACGGAAGGATACCTTGTTGAAACCTCTGTGCTGGGTAATTAGTTTCTATCACCCTCTGTGTCTACCACTTCTTTGATGTGAGAGGTTCTGTATACATCATTATTATGTATACATACATATAGTATACATCATTATTAAATATATTCTGTACAATAGAATAGCACAGCTTCATCCTCCTATCTAACTATAGTTTCATAGTTTTTGGCCAGTATTTCCCCTTTCCTGGGACCCTGCATGCTGTTTGGAAATCTCAATAGTACTCCATATTTTTGTGATTCAGTTAAGTTCTACTAAGACAGACAATAGAATAATATCTATGTTCAAAGAAGAAATATCTATGCCCCTTAGATGACTCCTGATTATCCATAAACATACTTAAACTTACTCACGGCTGAAAAAAGCCCTTAAAATTACTTCAAAACTTCAAATTTATCATTTTCCTATCTATGAATAGTAAGCCAGTTGGGCTTACTCTTCTCATGTCTATCCGTATAAACATAAATGTATACTAACAGGAAAGATTTTACTGATAGTGATGTTCATGAGCAGATCAGATTGTTTATTGTTATGGTCAAATGGCTGTCAAATCATTGCTGCAAATCAATTTTTCCTGTTCTATAGACAAAAAGTACAAAAGCTAAAAACAACTGCAAAATCCTTTTTAAAATATCTGGTGGGCTGGAGAGATGGCTCAGTGGTTAAGAGCATTGACTGCTCTTCCTAAGGTCCTGAATTCAATTCCCAGCAACCATATGGTGGCTCAGAACTACCTGTAATGGGATCAGATGCCCTCTCTTGGTGTGCAGACATACATGCAGATAGAGCACATATACATTAAAAAAAAAAAAAAGCCAGGCAGTGGTAGCACACACCTTTAATCCCAGCACTCAGAAGGCAGAGGATCTCTGTGATTTCAAGCCAGCCTCACTCACTCACTACACTACAGAGTGAATTTCAGGACAGAGTTACAAGAGAGAAAGAAACCCTGTTTTGTTTTGTTTTGTTTTTCCCCTCCATTTTTAAAGCTTTTTTCTTTATTTTTGTATAATACATATATCAACAACCTTCCTACCTTTCCTCCATTCCTCCTAGCCCCCTCATCATCTCTCTCTTCTTATTATATATCCTCTCCATCCCCACCCATTCACACACCCCTCAACTTCTCCCCATGGAAGAGAGTAGTCCTCCCAGAGTCCTGCTCAAACAGGGTACAACAAATGGGGCAAGGCCAGACACCAGTCCCCGAATCGAGGGTGGACTAGACAACCCAGCTGGAAGAAATGGGTCCCAAGGGCAGGAGACTGCCATCAGAGACCCCATATACACTCTAGCCTGTAGGCTATCTGCAAGAACCCAAGCCAGACCACCACATAACATATCTAGGAGATCCTTAAGGTTCCCTGTCTTCTGTTTCAGGCTCTCAGAGACGCCAAGAGCACTGGTCTTTTGAATCTGTGGGGCCTTCTCTCCTGATGTCCCAGACCCATCAGTCCCAAAATACCCCCTCTCCTCTTCTGTGAGTTTTCTGGAACTCTGCATGATGTTTTGCTTTGGGCCTCTGTATCTGTTCCCATCAGCTTCCGGCAAAAGCCTCTCTGAAGTAGACTGAACTAGGTACCTATCTATGAGCAGAACAGGATATCATTCAAAATCATCCTCTGATTTTCCAGTCTCTAGTTCCTAGGCTACCCTGAAGAATCAAGCATGGGCTCTTTCCTCTGACATGAGGTTATGTCCTTCCATTGTACCAGTGGGTCCTGAAGGGAAGATAGGTTATAGTTAGAAGGTTTTGTGGCTGGGGTGGTGTCCCAGTACCTTTACTGGGAGCTTTGCCATGTACAGGAGAAGGTCTGTTCAGGTTTCCCAATCACCATTACAAGAGGTCCTCGCTGAATTCTCTATCATGGACTCCAATGAGTTTCCACTGCCCTTGGTCTCCAGATTCCCCCCTTGATAATCCCAGTTCTGGTTGTCTCTCCATATATTCTCTTTTTCCTTCCCTCTCCCCACACCTGGCCTCCCTTCCTCCCATTACATTCCTACCCTAGTCCACCTGCACAATCTGTTCCACCTACCCTCCCACCATGGAGATCCCTGCATCACAACCGAGCCCCTCCTCGTTGTTCAGTCTCTCTGGGTCTATAGATTGTAGTGCCTTTGTCCTTTGCTTAACAGTTAATAAATACTTATAAGTGAGTACACGCCAAGTTTGTCTTTCTGGGACTGGGTTACCTCACTCAGAATGATTTTTTTTCTAGTTTTGTCCATCTGTCTGAATAATTCATGTAGTCATTTTTTAAATAGCTGTGTAGTACTTCATTATGTAATATATACCACAATTTCTTCATCTATTCTTCAGTTGAATTTTTTCCAATTTCTGGATATTATGAACAAAGCTGCTATGAACACAGTTAATTGAGCAAGGGTCCTTGTTGTATGATAGAATGTCCTTGGGTTACATGCCCAGGAGTGGTATAACTGGGTCTTGAAGTAGGTTCATTTCCAGTTTCATGAATAATCTCCATATTGCTTTCCATAAATGGTTGTACAAGTACTCCCACCAGCAATGAAGGAGTGCTCCCTTTGCTCCACAATCTCACCAGCATGAGCTGCCATTTGTGTTATTGATCTTAGCCATCCTGACAGGTGTAAGAAGGAATCTCAGAGTTACTTTGAATTGCATTTCCCTGATAGCTAAGGATGTTGAACATTTCTTTAAGTGTTTCTCAGCCATATGATATTCCTCTTTTGAGAATTTGTTGCTTAGATCTGTACGCCAATTTTTGATTGGATTATTTGGTTTGTTGAGTTCTTTATATATTTTGGATATTAGCCCTCTACCAGAAGTAGAGTTGGCAAAAATCTTTTCCCATTGTATAGGCTGCCATTTTGTCTTATTGAGAGTGCCTTTTGCCTTATAGAAGCTCTCCAATTTCATGAGGTCCCATTTGTTAATTGTTGACCTTAGTGCCTGAGTTATTGGTGTTCTGTTCAGAAAATTGTGTCCTGTGCCAATGTGTTCAAGGCTATTCCCTACTTTATCTTCTATCAGGTTCAATGTATCTGATTTTATGTTGAGGTCTTTGATCCACTTGGACGTGAGTTTTGTGCAGGGTAATAAATATGGGTCTATCTGCATTTTGTACATGAAGATATCCGGTTTGATCAGCACTATTTGTTAAAGATGCTGTATTTTTTCCAGTCTATGTTTCTGACTTCTTCATCAAAGATCAGGTGTCCATAAGTGTGGATTTATGTCTGGATCTTAGATTCAGTCCCATTGCTCAATATGTCTATTTGTATGCCAATACCATACAGAGAAACTCTGTTTTTTAACAACAAAAAATCTGATGTTTCTAACTTTATTTTTAAAATGCCACCTTCAAATTTCATTTCATTGTATTTATCTGTATGAGTTTTCTGATTGTGTGTTTACCATGTGTGTGCAGTGCATTTTGGAGTTCAGAAGAGGGCAGTGGAGAGCCTGGATCTGGAGCTACAAGCAGTGATTCAGTGTGTGTACGTGGAGCAGAACCTAGACCACTGGGAGACCAGTAAGTGTTCTTAACCATTGATAGACCTCTCCAGCCACAAAACGCTACTATTAATCTCCCAGGGGTTTGTTTTGCTCCTCACCTATTTACTAGACTCTGTCTCAAGGATCCATAAACCTTTAGTCTCCTGTATCCTTTCTCTGGGATCAACCACACACCAACAGCTATGTGTACAGTTACACAGGCATCTTCTCCAACATATAGCCTTTGACATACAGATTTCCTGGAAGGGGAAACACATGAAACTCAGTCTGATATATCATCATCAAACATTTCACTTTTTTATTGATTTTTAAAAACTTTATAATGATAAATATGCCTGCCTTTCAAAGCAGTTATAATATAATGATAAATTGTAAAATCTACCAAAGAAAAAAAATTGAGGGAATTTTTCTTTCTAAAAGATTCTGTAAGACATTGAGTCTTAGTGAAGTCTTCTTTGCCACTAAAGACAGTATCTGTGTAGTATTCTGTAGATTCAAACTACACGTAAAGATTTGGTGATCCAAATATTGCTAAATATTGTATTTTTAAATGATTTTTAAATTTGTCAAGAACAAAGTGCATATACTTTTATTAAAATTCAACATAAAAACGAATCCTTTAAAATATAAAATATTGGCCCAATATTTGACTAGAAAAATCTTAATGGCTAACAAAAGTTTCAGAGGAAGAGACTAGAGTACTTGGATCATCAGCCATTATAACTTCATACTCATCTCTAACAGAAGCTATTTGCAACTTGTCTGAAGCATATACAAATAAAATTCTAAAAAATATTTCTTTCCTATACCATTAAGAAACCAGAAAAAAAAATCATTGACTTTTAGCCAGAAAACTAATGTAAGTCACTTCCCAATAAAACTTTTAAAAGATATCTTCAAGTTGGGTGGTGGTAGTACACACCTTTAATCCCAGCACTCTGGAGGCAGAGGCAGGCACATCTCTGTGAGTTTGAGGCCAGCCTGGTCTACAGAGTGAGTTCCAGGACAGGCAGGGTTAAACAGAAAAACCCTGTCTCAAAAAACAAACAAACAAACAAACAAACAAGCAAAAAAGGTATCCTCAACAAAAAGATCTGGAGGGCATCCACATAGACCTTACATTTCTATATTACAGGGGTAATGGTGATTTTGAGAAGATAAATTAATATATTAACGTGAATTGTAGAAAGTTATATAAAAAGTAGGTTTATGTTATTTTGATCTCAGGGTTGTCATTGATTCTTTCAATAATGTTATTTTTAAAAAGAAAAATGCAGTGCCTGTCCTCATGGCCTAGCTCAAGACTGTTAACTATGGATCTTCTGTCATGAAGCTTGAAACATTTTACTGCTTCAAACTTCACATCTCTATATTTTAAGTTTTTAACTGACAGATAGACATTGATAAGTATGAACTAACTATTTATGATGTTAATATTATATTGTTTTAACATATTATATAAAATATATTAATAGCATAAGTGTTAATGATTTTAATATTATACTAGTATCATTAATATTTATAATTACTATTCACCAAATTGAATACATATGAAGATTGCTATAAATAGAAAGATTTTAGTCCAGAAAAATAAGTAACATGGAATATATAAATCCAGCCTTCTGATCCAAACAAGCCATAACAGATGTTATTTCTTCTGACTCCTGCTTTTCTTTCCCTATAACTGTTAACAAAATTAACAACTACAAACTCCAAATTTTTGTTCATCACTACAATGAGTCTTGTTTATGTTTTTGATAATATTTGTATGAGAGCAAATCGTCATTGACATATTTTAAATAAATGTTTGTCTATATATTTCTTAAATATACATACATTCATAATCAAATACTTTCCTATCATGATTCTTGGCAGGGATATTTGAGTATACATAGGAATGTAAATATTTTATATGTTTGACTTAATTTTTCCTACTTATTTGATTGGTAAAAAAAATATAGATTACATTACAGAGCGTACATTAGCTTTCGCAGGATCACAGTATGTTCTAGCTTTGATGAGGCCATTATGAAAGATATTTGAAAGGAAGAAAGTATGAATTTTATGTAAATGAGTTTGCTCAATTTCAATAATGTCATAATTTTCCTTTGTGGCATTTCTAACAAATAACCAGATTTTTTTCTCAAACTAGAGTTCACTTTGTAGAGATGGTGACTTGACAGTGATGATGACAAACAGAAATAATGATCCTCGAAATATCAACTAAATTCAGAGATATAAGCAGCAAATTCTAGAGATGAAGAAGCTTTAAAACTATTTCAGTAGTTCTTGGTGTCACATTTCTAAAGAAAAAGAGCTCTTGCTTTTCCATAAAACATTTCCTAAGCATGTATTTCCAATGCCAGTGCCTCTAATCTAATCAGTTTTGGGTTTTTGTTATAGATGTGCTGGAAGTCTTTCTAAATTATACACATCTATTTCAATTCAAAATAAACTTCCAGAAACAATTTTCAATAACATTTCATATAAATCCTGATACATAGTTTTTTCATCTTGATTTTCACTAGAATTATGAATTTTAAACACAATGAAGGAATTTTTGTTTTGCAATTATGCTAGTTTGGTCTGACTTCTGAAGTGTTGGGGACAGAACCTAGTATCTTACACATGCTACAGAATGTCATTTCTTTTGGCATAGCTGTCAAGTAGCATTTGGTTTGGATTTCCCAATTTTTTCTCCTCAAAATGCATGATGCTTGTCCAAAATTTTCTTAGATAATGCATTTGTTTATGCTGTTTGTAGTATTTCTAAGGGAGTAGATGATAGGCATGTCTGTCTCAGGGGCAAGCATGCTTCCAGGCATTTTCTTCTCTCACAGTGTCAGAAATAGTATGAGAAAATAAAGTATTTTTATCCCATCTTAACCATGCTTTAGAATCATGTGCTCAGAATCATCAGAATTCACGGTAGTTTTTTATACGTTTGAACCTGATGTTGAAGCTTCCTTTATTATTTTGCCTTAAAAGATAATTCAGCTGGGCATTGATGGAAATGGAGATTGATAGAATGTCTAATGTCTAACCCCTTAATATCAGCAAGTGAAAAAAATAAACCAAGTCCTGTTAAGAAATACCATTGTGCTCTGTCTCCCCTCCCTTGAAACCTACCTTCATTGCCCCTTTACTAATTTTCTATCCTCTACTGGCTTTCCGGAGGGAACACAACATACCTGAATAGTAAAAGATAACATCTGAAGATGAGAAAAAGCATCTTTCACTTTCTTGGTCTGGGTTACCTCAATTAGAATTATTTTGGATATTTTTATTTGGATATAATTATTTGGAGCTTCATCCATTTACATTCAATTTCACAATTTGAATTTTATTCACAGCTAGTTAGCATCCCATTGTGTAAATATGTCATATGTTCATTTTCTACTCATCAGTTGATGGACATCTTGGTTGTTTCCATCCCATGTCCATTTTGAACACAACAGCAGTTAATGTGGATGAACAGGTATTTCTGTATTAGTATACAGAATCCTTTAGGTATATGCCCAAGAGTGGTATAGCTAGCCGGGTCATATGATCAATCTCTCTTTTATTGAAAATATTTTTCTAAACACTTTTTCTATACAATATATTCTGAGCATGGCTTCCCCTCCCTTATCTCTTCAGAGGGCTTCCACTTCCCTTCTCAGCTAGTTGGAATCTCCACTATAAATGTTAAATGCAACATACAGACATTACTTGATAAGCAATGATGTTCGTAATATTATTTGTTTTCTGGGTCAGTGGTGTCAGCAACTTAATACTGAAATGGTATCTGAAATTAAAAAAAACAAACAAACAAATACACCATGAGGTTGCAAGAAAATAATTTAATTATGACAGTTGGACCTTACTCTGCTTGGAAGAGAGTGGGCACTGCCAGAGTGTTTTCGTTTCTTTTATACAAATCTAGTTACTGAGGAAGTGGAGGGAGGGGCAGATTACATCCAATCAGAATGCAGTTAGCGAGTACATAAAGTTTAAAATTAACAGTTTGGTGGAGACAGGGATCTAGGTGGGATGCGGATAATTCAGCAGTGACTTCAGACAGATCTTATCTCCTTTCTGCTGTCCTCTGAATGCTGACATTTGGACCTTGGACTAGTGATTATACAAGTACCATCCATTCTTTTTTTCTTGGTTTACTGATTACTAGAAGGAAAACTCTTGAATTGTGAGAGCCAGCAGTTTGTGAGTTCATAATGGAGAAATAGGTCACCCTTAACTAGGGCAACAGGAAAAAAAGTTGTATAGAAAACCAAGTTACCCGGTCATCCAGGGAGCAGGTTACAAATAATGAGTAAAGTCACTAAATGGAATCAGGCTATAACAACTTGTAAAATATTTCTATAAAGTATCCCTCATTCCTTCCTCATGTGATATTTTCCATGATGCTAAACAAAAGATGTAACTTTTATCAGTGAAAGGCATGTACTCAGGCAAGGACAGATGCTAGAGACAAATTCACGAGACAGCCTAAAGGCAGGCACAAGTTCAAACTCATACAGCAGACAGATAAAGGATATTCAAAGAAGAAATGTACATGGAAAGAGAAGTAGAGAATTCAAATCTGGGCTTGTTCTTGGCTAAATGATACCAAAGATAAATGCTTTGGTTTCTTTCCTTTATGAGGCATCAACACATTTTTGGTGATCTGGAGTATATTTTTAATGTGTTTTAAACAACCTTTTCATTTTCTTTATTTGAGGAATCTTAAATGTATTCAATCCACACACTGAGGTCCACCACAAGACTATCTGAGGAACCTGGTACATCACAAATCTCATGAAATGGTAGCATCAGTTATTCAAGAATTTATTGAAAAACAAAAGAAGTTTGTCTTAGAAACTCTTAATTGATTTTTTTGAGGTAAGTAAAAATATATAACCCTTTGGAGAAAAATACAAATATCACTATAAATGTTTAGCATACATGAAAAAGTTCAGAAAAATTTTATTTTCATTGCAATATCTCACTCAGACTGAATCACTGGTAGTTTATCTAGATTTTGTCCTTAAGGTTCTTAAGGAGATAGTAGAGAGCTAGCTGTTATCTAACTGGATGATGGTGTACTCAAGAAGTCTAAGACATGCTATTTATATCATCCCTTCTCACATGCACAAATACATGTGTCATTATTTCAAAGAGTTATTCTGAAAAGGAAATGCAATTGTATCCGTAAACAGCCTGACATCAAATCTCAATCCCTATCACATTACAATAGTGCTCCTGTGGGTGCCACTACCCTAAGGTGTAGAACCTATGTTGGTCTTTCTACAACTATGTATTCATTCATTCCCCCTTAGTCCCTGCTGAGAAAACATCTGTTCTGCAGCTAATACTATGCAAATTATTATATTAAAGATGACTAATGTATTCCGTAATTGGACCTCTATTGTAGCAATGAGTTTAAACCAGTCCTCATATCAACAATTCATATGACTCTGCATCTATTTCCCTGTCAGGCTGCAATTTAGGTAGTTCTTATAGTTAATTTCTATGAACTGTATTATATTCCAGATTATTTATCATTCATATGCCTTTCAGTTTTAAATTTTGTGTACATCTAGGAATGTGATTATTGCTAGAATAACAACTACATCTCACCTACGTACTATGTTAGATAAAAGTGGATCTAGGTCGGGGGGAGCACAAAATGTAGTAACAGGCAAGTCTTCATTTTAAAAATTCCTTATGTAAACTGTGCCTGGTAGCACATCCCTTTTATCCCAGCACTTGGGAGACTGAGGCAGGAGGATTATGAGTTTCAGGCAAGCCTAAGTTATACAATGAGATCTTGTCTCAAAGGCAAAAACTATTATCAGTGTTACTAATATGGACGTGATGGAAAAAGGAAGTCCAGGCTCAGAGTAAAAACTGTAAAACTGCAGTTCCCCATACTATGCTTTGAGAAGTAAAGCTTTCCTATAACTCAGCCATGAGTAATTCCTCTGCATAGATCAAAAGTTGATTTTGCACTATAAGGTCAAACCTGAGTATTTGTTATAGTGAACATGGATCCTACAAAACCTAAAATTTTTCTTAGCTGACTATACTCTTCAAATGAGGAAAGATTTTTATATTTTCCCCTGGTCAGGCCAGAGGACTTAGGAGAATGAAAACTGACCTGAGAAGCTCCTAGCTTCTTAAGTAAGACAACTTGCCTTGAGCCACACTAGGCTTTTCTGAGTGTGCACTTGCCTGGAGTCACTGGAGGGATACTGCACCGATTGCCTGCTTTGACAGGAAGCAGTTCCTAAAGTCTGTTACCAGATATAGGTATCCTTCTTCTGAGAGATAGGGATCTTTTCTGTTTGCCATGCAGCTTTCAGAAATAATCATCTTATATCTAAATTTTTTCACAGTGAGAGTTTAACAAGTCCTGGGCCAAAATTAATGTTTTCATTTCACACACACAACAAAAGAAAAAAGAATTGTCTTTTCTGTTGAAGAGAAGACATGTGTATATGTTAAACTCTTGATGTGGACAGACTGGCATTAGATAGCAATATCAAATATAAAAATTTATTGAACAAAGACATACTAATTCCAGTGGTATTTTCTCACATGCTTCATTGGAAATTCATTTATATTTGAAACATTTCTTTTTCAGTTCGTGTTCTATATATTATAATAAAATAAAACCAAATAACTATGAACATGGAATTTGTGATGTCTTCTTCAATTGATAGCTTAGAAAATTAAGTTGGACTGTCTGGATTTTTATTCTTTATATAGTCTTTGTAATTTCCTTAAACATGATTCTTGCCTGAAGCACTGACAATAAAAGGTATGAGACAGAACTGAGAAATTCTTCTAACATTTGCAAATTGTAACTGTCTTTTTCTTTTTCTTTTTAAGAATGCCATCATAAGTCTGCCTAGTTGAGTAGCTAATGCTTTAAGGACATCACAAGTTAAATGATGGAGTTTGTACTCATCACAAAAAAGTGACTAGAAGAGGGGAACACTCCAGAATGTAAGAATATATCTTGTGACCAGACATTGTCCTTTCCTTCATGGACTAAATACAGAGATGAAGGCAAATAGAACAAATTGATCAGGGTGTAGGAATTCCATAGTCACCACTAGTAGATCTGCCACTCACAGTTCTGTCTACCTACCACAGAAAGAAGAGATGCACATACATCTCTGCAAGGTGTCACTCATAGCTTTTAGAAAATATGTTCATACAGAAATTGTCAGCACACCAATGTGTTGGAAACTTTGCTTTACATAAAGCTTTACTTTACAGTGTGTATAAAGCTTTACTTTACGTAAAGCACTTGTTTCTTTCTCATGGCTTATACAGCCCCAGCCATGATAAAGGCACAGCAAGCCCTGTTCCCATACATCACTTTTGACTGGGCCTTTTGAAGAATTGGTTTCAATTTACTAAAGTCTTGGAGTGTGAGAGGAAGGTAGGGACCTGATGCTCAGAATTGCTGTCCACCAACATTGTAATTAGTCCTGTACTGTTCTGCCTGGGGTGGGGTGGGGGATAAAATTAAATGAGTATTACAACCATATTCATTTCTTAATGTGCACATTATTCTATTTTAAAAGCAAAATCCAATAAACTATCTTTATTGAACACTGTTCCTTTGGTTATATCTTCACCAAAGCATTCATCATACCAGATGTGGCTGATGCAAAATGAATCATGCACACAATGACTGTAACAAGAATCAGACAATGTCCAGGAACTGCCAGCTGACAGTTGACATTATTTACTTTTGATACTTATATCAACTACCTCTCATGGGTCTTGTCTCTGGTAATATGCTTTTCTTTCCTCCCTTCAAATGTCTCATCTGTACTCAATCTGATGCCCTCCAAGGAATCATATTTTGCTGAGAAAGGCAGTGGTGATTTTGACCATGATCTTATATATGAGCAGAAAAACACATGGGACCAAAATGAGACTTGCTAATTGCTTTATTCCATGTTTTTCAAATAGCATACTTATTGATCAGTAAGTAGTAATCTAGTAATCTATCTGGCTTCCTTATGCCACCATTTGATTCATTTTAAAGACTGAGTTAACAAATTGACTAATGCATGAGATGATTTGGCTAAGAAGAACAATCATTTTTATGAGGAAATGACATTTTGTTCCCATAGAGTGATATAGCCTGGATAGAAGCAAATCCTCTATATAAAATGATAGTTTTTCATATCAAACTAATTTTAATTTTTAAAAAAGTTTGAAGACTTTCAAACATCAAAATTATTTCCAACAGTGAAGGAAAGGTAAAACATTATGAAGCCAGTATGCAGTAAAATTATACTTGTCCTTTTAGAAGTCTGTATAATACTCTATCTAAACTATGCACAGTTGACATGTACATGTAAAACTAGATAAGTACATGCACAGCTGCATAGTTCTCTGAACTATTGACCATACATAAATTTACCAACGTATCCTACCAATGATCCCCGATCACATGGAGCCAGTCATATCTAATGTTAGGGAAGAAAGCTGACCGCCTACTGCAAAAGCATCAGTTGCCCAGGCTTACTCTACAGAGGAAAAAAATTAGAAGTCCTCATCAGGACCTGGAGATGACAGCATTCATTTAAAAGAGTAGTATTTTTGGTAGCTTGAGAAAATAAAATTTTAAAACACTAAAATAAAAACTTCAAAGTTTGACTAGAAAGAAGGGTGAGGTTCTATGGCAAATCAGGAAATTGTTGTGGAAAAGAAGGGATTTCTTTGGTGTGGAGAGTATCATAAGTTTGTTTGTATGTATATGTGGATTCATGGATGCATGTGCTCAAACATGTGGACACCAGGGAACAACTTCAGGTATTAATCCTCAGTCTCTCTCTCCCTCTCTCCCTCTCCTTCCCTCCCTCCTTCCCTTCCTCCCTCCCCCTCCCTCCCTCTCTCCCCTCTCTCTCTCTTCCTCTCTCTCTCTGTCTCTCTCTGCCTCTCCCTCCCTCCCTCTTTCCATCTCCCTTTCTCTTCCCTCTCTCTCTCCCTTCACTCTTTTTCCCTTTCTCCCTCCTTCTAACGGTCTCTCACTTGCCTGGAATTTCAGTTGTCAAGTAGGATAGTCTGACTGGCCAGTGACCCGCAGGAATCTTCCTATTCCACCTCCCCAGAGGTATGATTACAACTGTGTTCAGCATACTTTGTTACAGGATGATATACTCAGGATTTGGAACAAGGTTCATTTTGAGAGGAAAAATGCAATTTTAGAGTTCTAGAATGTGAGGGATAATACAGGAAGTAGAAAGGGTTGGGAACCTTTGCCATGTACCTCCTGACTCCATGCTGGTTACAGGTTCACAGTGAACTCTTTACTACAGTCATCTGGGAAGACCTTTGATGGGGAAAGCAGAGATAACATTCGGATATACATCTTTGAGACAGACAAGGCTTCTTTTTGACATTAGTGAAGCTGATTAAAAAATGAGCTTAGATTGTAAAATTTTGATGGTTAAACTCAAGAAATTTGCTGTAAAAAATTAAGGTAAACAAAACAATCTTCTTTCCTCTTCTTTCCCCAATTTTCTTCCATGCAACCTCAGTTTTGCTGTTGGATACTAGTCTTCTTAGACCTAGGAGAAATATCTTTATATTATAGGATATGATAACTTGGTCTCAAATTTAGTGGGGGAAAATTATAACTCATTAAAAACACAAAGGGAATTGGATTTTAAGACTAAGAGAGAAGTAAGTTGAGATAGATTCTTAAAAAGACAGCTTCACTTATCTATTCCATCCAGATAACAGAAATTACTTGGGAGAGACCAATTTACTGATCCCCCGTCTGGGCAACAAACCTTTCAGTCATAGAGCTAAAATAGGAGCCAGTGGCATCACTTAGAAGTGAAGAAGATATTACAATTTATGGAGTTGACTACTTGCCAGGAGTACCTGGTGCTGAACAAAGAAAAGTTGTTCAGAGACCACGTAGACTGAGCAACAGCTATCCCCTATCCACATTACTTAATCCCAGGGTTTGTGTCAGGAAAGGAGATCTGAAAAGCCACTACTATTGGGTTTCCTGCCAAATATGATGGACTGTGTTATTATGTGAGCTGGAGAGGTAAACAATGGTGTTAACAACGAAGTATCACTTCATTTCAGTTCCACTCAGAGCTCACAGTGGCTTGAAATTAAGATAGAAAATTATGGAAGGAGCAGGGCTGTATCTCATATCTAGCCCTTTACTAGGTTTTAGAGACAGGATTTAAATATAATTTTATAGGAGGTTGTTTTCTTATAAAAGTAAACAGCATTTTATGCAGGAAGATCTATGTGATCATAGTTTGAAGTGTGAAACTTTTGTGATACAGGTCTCTTACTGTTATAGTGCAAGTTTCTGCATATCGTTCTGATGCCACTTTATAGCTAAGGAATTGTCTTCTTACTCCCTTTCCAGAGCTATGCCACCCTCATATTTAGAAACTTACCGATTTTACCTCAAAATTCTTAAGCAGAGAGAGAAATATAAAAACTATGAAAGCACGTACTTAGGTGATCTCATATAAATAACCCTCACAAAAAGTCTGGTAGTGTCAACACTGCAGAATCCATACTGGATTTAAATAGGATTATGGGGCACTCTGTCTTCTGCCTTTCTTAACTAGACAGCACAAAGAATACAAAACATCACCAGGTTCTTCTGCATTTCTGGAGGGTATGCCTATTAAACACTGGTTCTCAACTTGTAGGTCATGACCCCTTTGAGAGTAGAACAACCCTTCTCACAAGAGTCACTTAAGACCATCTGCATACCAGATGTTTCCATTATGACTAAAAACAGTTGCAAAATAGAAGTTATGAAGTAGCAACAAAAGCAATTTTTATGATTGACAGTCACCAAAACATGAAGAACTGTGTTAAAAAGTTGCATCAGGAAGGCTGAGAACCACTGCTATAAAATAAAGTGGTTGGTACATTATTTCCTTTTCATTAACTCACCTCCAAATACACCTTTTAATTCTAAACCATTATTTAAAACATTAAAGATATGTCAATTTCATGTCTTATGTATTGTTACATTTCTACAAACACAGATATGATCAAACACACTTCCTTACTAAAGAACTTAGGTTTTAATTACAGTGAAGTGTATTAACAAACACAAATCAGTTTGAAAAATATGCATTTTAATATCGCAGTGAAATCTTTATCTACTTTCTGGTATTTTCTCTCTTTCCCCTCATTAAATCAAAGCAGGAAAATACTCATTAAATAAGCCACCTATATTTTGTGTTTGTATTTATATGTGTGTGTGTGTGTGTATGCGTGTGCGTGTGATTTTGCAAATACAATGTAAAATATTCATTTCTTTAACATTATCTTGATAGAGAACATGCCCTCTATGATTTGTATGTGGTTTTATATATGTGATTGTGGTTGCAAAGGACTACCAAAGGGTAGAGATTTTCATTTAAATTTTTGTTTATATTTCTTGCTGCTCAAGGCCCTTAAGTATATCAAAGGGATCATAACCAGTGAATATAGGAATTTGTATTTTAGATAAAAGCAAATAAAAAATAGTAGTATTTCATGGTGAATAAATCTTATAACATACCAATGACTTAGAAAAGATGTTTATGTAGTGATGAGAGTGAAGTCAGATAATTTCATGGTACAGAATGTGTATTTGCTTCTAAAATCTGTTGTGTGTATTATATCTATTGCATTTTCTAAACTTCCCTAGAAAAGACTGTGAATGTCTGGACAGATTCTTAACTGTAAGAAAGGTTGCTTTGTAGATACCTGCTGCTTCTGGATGGAGATTGCTGGATGCTCATATCTCCTGGTTAAGTGCATAGATTTAGCAACATGATATTATTGGGAGACAAAAACAAATGATTTCTGCTGGTTTATTATTCTTCAAGAAAAGTATAATAAGATAACAGGTGGTATTTGCTGTTATTTTAATAACATACAGACTTTTCAATTTATAATAGCTGCATTCTTTCCTATATTCTTCAGCTGTATTTCTTGTCTTCTCAAGTCATCCCCTTTCTGACATCCTTCACAAATACACATTCACTGGCTGAATTATTTATATATTTGTGCAAAGAGAAAGGCATAAGTCTAATGAATAAAATTCATTCTTATTAATCTTTATAGTCATGATCCCAATTTCCATGAACATTATGTAAATTCTGGTACCTTAGTCCCAGGGACTGAAATGTGGAGCATTTTATCCTTGTGTGACATTTTTCTAATTCTCGTTCTGTGCATGTCTCTCCTGTTTCAGAGCTCCTAAAAGAAATACTGGAAATGTCTCATTTTTCCCTCTGAAATTTGTGGTCTGTCAGTGGTGAGGTGGGTCCTTTGTCTCATGCAGGTTAAAAATCTATGTCAAGGAGGGAGGGAGCATACACACAATAAAGCAAAAGTTATTATGAAAAGAATTCTTATGTGCATGTTTTAATATGAAAATATATGCAGCCCTTTTGAAGTAGAATTTGGATATATA
The DNA here is from genome assembly GCA_026225945.1 of Cricetomys ansorgei. Taxonomy (NCBI): domain Eukaryota; kingdom Metazoa; phylum Chordata; class Mammalia; order Rodentia; family Nesomyidae; genus Cricetomys; species Cricetomys ansorgei. The sequence continues at coordinate 9,861,819 of JAMJFZ010000242.1, forward strand.
TATATATATATACAAGCATTACATATCTCAAATGTCATTTTCTAAGCAGCAGGGAGCTGATGACTGCCATATACACACATGTGGTGAAAGAGTTTGGATTAAGATAGATACATTTTATGGTTTCACATGTACACCATCTGCATTCCTCTATTCTTGTCCATCATAATTCATAAAATAAATATAGATTATTTTGATACTCAAATCAGACAGCTACAGCCAAAGAAATGTTGGAGTTTTTAAATAATGATTTTATGCAATTCCCTAAATAAAATGTTAAGAAATGTAATAGGAAAGCAGATGAACGATAAATAGAAATAAGAACCAAGGGCATTCAAATTATAACAAATATGAACATATTTCAACTTTTAGGTAATCTTTATGTAATTTACCAAACTGAGCCACAAATTATGTAATTTTCTAACTTAATACAGTTTTAAAATAATTTTGGAAAGAGGTTAATAATTTATTACTTGAAACATGTCTAGGTGAATAAGAAAGCAATTTTGTTTAACTCAATAATGGATGTTTGTAAATATACAATAGAAAACATCAGTCACATAATGAATTTTAGAGACATCTTATGAGGTAAGAACAAGATGAGAAAGCCAAATGCCATCTTCAATATGCCCTAGAAGACACAAGAAATACAATAAGATGGAGAAAAGATCACATGGAAAATAAGAAAGGGAGAGAGAGGAGTAAGCAATAAGCAGCATCACGGCCTTGCTTCACTTCCTACTTACTGGTTCCTGCCCCATTTGGGATCCTGCTCTGACTTCCTTCAGTGATAGCATTTGAGGTAGAACTGTCAGCTGTAATAAATCCATTCTTCCCCAATTTGCTTTTGGTTATGATATTTCATCACAGCAACAGAAACCCTAAAACAAATTATATGAAACTGACATGCACACTTAAAAGATATTCTGAATTGAAAGTAATTAACATGAACCTCATATTACATAAGATATTTATGCAAAAGCCACATATCAGAAATCCAGTTTTTACTTATTAAAAATTAAATTATGTATAATATGACTTCCTTATATATTACAGTTAAGATTGCTTTTCAGTTTGACATGATTCAGAACCTTTAATGGAATCAAACCTTTGGGCATGTCTATGTGTGATTTTCTAGATTAGATTTGAAATGTGAAGAGTCATTTTCAATGTATATGGTACTATTCCTTGAGATGAGGTCCTGTATTGACTAGAGAAAAAGAAAAAGAAAGAAAGAAAGAAAGAAAGAAAGAAACAAAGAAAGAAACAAAGAAAGAAACAAAGAAAGAAACAAAGAAAGAAACAAAGAAAGAAACAAAGAAAGAAACAAAGAAAGAGAAAGAAACGAAAGAAAGAAAGAAGAAGGAAAGAAAGAAAGGTGGAGTGTGGGAGAGGGAGGGAAAAACGGTATAAACATTTATCTCTCTCTGCTTCATGACTACAAATAATGGTGAGTAGATGTCTCCTGTTCCTGGTATGATGCATCATCAAGACTGGCACAAATAAACTGTTTACTAAAAATTTATTTTTATTTTTATGTCTTATTTTATGTGTACGAATTGTTATGTCTGCATGTATGTGTGTACACCATGTGTGTGCCTTGTACCTGATGAAGCCAGACTAGGGCATCAAATCCACTGGAACTGGGCTAGTGATAGGTGTGAAGATGCTATGTGGGTTCTGGGAATTCAACCTTGGTCTCCTTGAAAAGTAACAACCACTAAGTTTTCTCTCCAGTCCCAACTTTCCCTTTTAATGTTCTTCTGTCAAGTGTTTTATCATAGCAAGGGGAAAAGCAAATAAAGCACTCGGCAATCCAACTTTCCAGCAAGGAAGAATTGGATGCGTTCACTACAAAATTTGAATATGTCTTATACTTTCAGGGGAAATTTAAATTAAACCTGTATCAGGGTTTTGTTTTTAACTGTTTTAGTGGCCAAAATATTAATAGAGCTAACTGAAGTATCTGCTTACATAAAAGATATAAAGCAAATTAAGTTAACATTGTCTTACTTTTAGTAATTGCCTAACTACTACTGTTCAATAACATGTTGCTGATGTCTATGATTGATTTAATATGGGTTTTTAAAATATTTAACAAAATTTGTATGGCTAATGCAGAACAACATTAGTTAAAATGAACTTAATTTTAAAATGTTGTACAGAACTGGAAAGATATCTCAGTGGTTGAGAATACTTATTATTCTTACAGACATCCCAATTACTGTATCCAGCACCCACATGGCAGCTCACAACCTCCTAAAACTTCAGTTCCATGGGATCTGATGCCCTCTTCTGGCTTCTTTGGGTACCAGGAATGTAAGTGGTGAATAAACTTACATGCAGACACACATGTACACATACACATAAAACAAACAAATATTTACAAATAAAATAAAGATGAAATGCTATGCATGTAGATTTCCTGGGTTTAATGATGCCCTAAGATGAGGTCATCCATTGTAACTATCTCTGACATCTTAGGAGAAATTCTCATGCTTTTAGAGTCAATAATGCTTTTGCTGGTTTGTCTATAAACTCTTGCAACATGGCATCAGATGGAATTGAGGCAATGGACCATAGTGGATAACCTGAAACCACACACCAGTGTTTTATCTAAGCTTCAGCTTCCTTGTTTCTTTCATTGAGCTGGACCTCTTGATTTCTTTATATTTTGACTTACTGCAGCATCAAGGATCATAATTAATACTTATTAGCTATTCCCATTGTAAGTTCAATCTTATCAGATTTCATCGATCATATCCAGACATCACGCTACATTCTAAGTTTTCAATTAGTTTTCAGATGAAATGAACATAAGTATAAAAGGCAAAGGGAACAGAAATCTTCTCTGTCATCTGAACTTGGATACATGTAGAAAAATTACTAGGAATATTATCAGGGGATAGCTTACCCAGCTGGACAACAAAACAATACTCCTTCCCAATCAGCGTAAGAAGTAAGCTATGAATTCTAGATGTAACCTTGTGACTCCATGCAGTGGCTGCAGAGGATTTCACTGCCTTTCAGGAGTAAGAACAGTGCCTGTGTCCATTGTCTTTTATTGTTTTCGATGAGATCTTATAAAATGAAATCTATGCCATAATATTCATGCTTATGAATGTTTTGGGTGTAACAAGAGCTGCCATTGATTTGAAACTTGTAAGGAAGATTCTTTTTAATAAGTTTTGTATTTATTTAAATCATGTTATGTATTCTGTCATTTGTATAGTGTACATGCATGTGCAGACATGTGTCAGGATAGTACAATGACCATACACATTCTATAAATGGATATAGTTGAGTTTCACTGGGATCATAATTGTCTCTTAGCCTCTGCAGTGCAAAGAAGTAACAGCTGAACTTCATATTAATTATTGTCTGACTTGATCAACACCCTCTTTGTTCTTTTCAAGTATTTATCATGCAATCATATTTTCACACTTTTGTTTCAGTGGATTTTTCATCCACTAGAGCTGTCACTTGTAACTGTACTGTGCATTAAAATTACCTGGAGGATTTCACAAGGCCATCTGCCAGACCTTACCATCAGAATTTCTGATCAGTGTGTATAGAGTGGAGTCTGGGTTTTTACATTTCTAACAAGTTCCCAGTTGATTCGGATGCTGGTGGAAGAAATGTGCACTTCTGGTATATTTGTCATGTGCTTCTGTATTTTGCATTAAATTAGGTGCTTATTTCATAATATATGCATTTATCTTAACATCACAAGGTATCTCGGACAACGTATAATTCTTATGTCTTTAATGTAACATTTACAAAATAAATTAATCTGATGGTATGTTTCTAGATTATTTCATTATCTCAAGATTCCATAAAGGAAATAACTTAAAATGTGATTAATATGAATTTGTGCTTAAACTGAAAACATGTTATCAATGAAAGATCTAATGTTTAGAAAGTCCATTTATTTTCACAGAGTTCCAGATATGTTACTGAAACATCATTTGTCTCTGAAATAACTTCACATGTTCATGCTTGTCTGATTAATGTGTAAAGATCATAATTTCAGAGACTAAATGGGGTTCATAGATACCGTCTTCTTTCTCCTGGCAAGCAATGCAAAGCCTGCTAAACACAAATGCACTAAGGTCATCATTTTCTGACTGGTACTAAAGACAGATGTATACTTAGATCTGAAGTAGCTTAGCATAGAAGATGTGCCACATGGGACCATTTACATTCCTTTGCTGCAGTTGCATCTATGCAATTGAGTACATGTGTACTCATTGCTTGTTTTGCTTTTTGCTTTCATTCATAGTCTAATAACACAAACAGGCCATGGCATGCATAATCAAAGCAATTACATTAAAATCATTGTTCTTTAGCATTTCATGAGTGAAAAAGTATAGATATTTACTTATTAATTTTCTTATGACTACTTTTTAAAGTACATGGTAATAATCAAGCCTTATATAAGAATGTCTCATCTGTTTAATGACAGTCTCTACTAATCCATCCTTTACAAAGCATAAAGATTGTCTAAAATTGCCCAAAATGATTATGAACTCATTGAAAGGTACACAGATACTATTTCAATGCTGCCTTTTAATTCAGCCGTTTAAATAGATTCCTAGAATTTATTAATAATGATATCAGTCATTTAATATAAAATTTTATTAATCTAGCATGCTGGTAGAAACAGTTTTTAATCAAGAGAATTATCTTCTGTTTTTAAAAGCATAGTGTAACCTTAAAATTCAATAAAGCTTTTCCTAGGTGAAATTTACCAAGACACAGGTCTTGGTTCTTTTCATACACTGTCTTAAAGCCTTATTACCTTTGTAATAAATCTCCAAGGAAGGTTCTCATTCTTATGTAGCATGCTAGGGGAAGAGGTCACACAACTAATAAAAGTCCACAATCTATTGAACTCAGGTATCTCTTGAGCTAACTCACTGTTCAAATAAATAATGGAAAGTAGGTCTGGGATTGATGTTCTATTTTTTACCACCTAACAAAAATGTAGTGAATCCTGTAAAATTAAAAGATAGAATTTAGTTTTTTTATGCATTGAAGAATGACTAAACTGTTCTAATGACTAACTCTGTTCATTCATTTTGTGGTAAGAACATGTAAATATAATTTTAAAGCATTTTTCAAGAATGTGATTTATGTTGTCACTAAACTATAGTCACTATGTGTGCATTAGAACCTTTGAATTCATTTGTCCTAACTAAAGTCTATATTTATTGACAAACAACTCCCAACTATATAACTATCAAGAACTCCATTCATGCTATCATTCATGCTACTTCTGTAAGATTTCTTATTTAAGTGACGTCACACATTTATCAATCAAAGGCTGATATGTTTCACTTAGAATAATACCTTCGAGACTTATCTAGTTCAAAACTAGACTTCAACATTGGTATAAACAATGCTTTTGTATATGGGCCTCACAATATAAACATAAGCATTTAAGTACAGAGGAACAAATAAGATTTTATTGAAAAGTTTCTGCACATAAATATGATGACATCTAACTATAATCTCAGTACTTGGGAGATTGGAGAAAGAGGATCATGAATTCCAGACTAGTTGTGTTACAGAGCAAGACTGCATCTCAAAACTAACTAAATTCATAAGCTATCTGCACAAAGCGAGGAAGCAGAAGGTGAAGAGACAACTCACGGTTGAGGAGGAAACCACTTACAGACAGTACATCTGATAGGACAACATCTAAAATATAAAGATCTCAGTAACCAAGGGGGAAAATAATGCAATGGAAAGAAATGGGAGATTTGTGATCTGTATTTGGCCCCCTTGTCTCTCTGCCTTAAAGTCTAAACTGCTTTTAAATATTCCTTCATTTTTAGGTGATAATGACTTATGTCACCTTACTCTAGTTCTGTTCTGTATGGTTTGGAATTTATTAACATTCTGTTAATAAATTTGGAATTTATTAACATTCAAAAATGAATGATGCCTTTAAAACTGTTTGAATCTGTAGTTATTCTTTGTGTGTACCAATTCACCAAGAGTTAATATGACCTTGAAAGCATCCAGTTTCTACTGGAAAATAGCCTCTTTATTTCACCAAATCTTGGACTAGCATTTGCTAACATAGATATAAATGATGCTATAATATTAAGTTTGGTTATAAAATGTGAAATTATTTTGAGTACTTTTCAATTGCTTCTTGACTGCCCATAAGTGGCATAAAGCTTGACATTGAAGCCAGTGAGTAAATTCAGATTTTGTTGGGCTTTCTCCATCTGGTTCTTCTCTAAAACATCTCTGCATGGAATCATTTTACTCTGCTTAAATTTGACTGAACTGTCCCTCCTCATTTCCAGAACAAAATCCCCAGAATATCCATTTAGCTGATAGTGATAACCTGGGTTTCACTCTGTTAATTTATATTCTCATGAAAAACAAAGAGAATAAATGAGACAGTATTTTTCTCTTTTTGTGAAGGTTTAATTTTCGTAAAACTCAACACTTAACATAGCTCCCGGACCACTGACAATTAAATCATCATTATTCCATTTGTTCATGGAGTAGTTTCACCAGTTTACCTAAAGCACTGCTTCTGGAACATTAGTTGATGACTCTTTGCTAATTTTTTTATTCCTGGTGTTTGGACCCTTAACACAAGGTAAGTGTTACCTCACTAATTTTCCTCTGTCCTTAATGCTTCTAGTTATCTGGGACAAATCAATTACAGTTTAGCCATTTCGCTTTGAAATGCCAGGCTACCTTTCCTAGCTTGTTCATTCTGCCATATTTGTGTCTGAATAAGCCAGGTTGTAGTGACCTGAATGCTGCCTTGAAAAAGTCTTCGTTGATAAAATTCCACTGAAATCAACAGTTTAGTTGCTTTTGAATACAAAGCAGTCTTTTCAATGTGCAAATGATAGGACAGGTAAGTAAAACTGTCAAAAAGCATAAGATGAGTGGACTCAAATAGTTCCTAATGAATAATGTGGTCAGCATCAAGCTTTTCCATTTGTAAGATTTATTTATTTGTTTGTTCGTTTGTTTGTGTTTATGTGTGTACCTGCATGAGTTTTTGTGCTTCGTTTACATGCTGGTGACTAAGGAGGGCAGGAGAGGGCAACAGAGTAGAACTAGCATTACAAATAAAAAAGCCATGTGAAGTGGATTCTGGGAAAGGAAAAAGAAGTAAGTGCTCTTAACCTCTGAGCTCTATCTCCAGCCTCCCAAACTTCTCTTTTAACTGAAATTAGAGAAGTATTTGGTGAGTGAAGCTTTGGATTGAAAAGGGAGAGAATTCAGGAAAATTAGCATTTAGATTTTCTCTCCATTGACATTCTCCGTGTCTTCAAATCACAAATCTTTCTTCTTGTCTTTAGTTTTTATGCTTCATGGTTAAACTTATAAGGAAATGCACCTCAAGGCAGGAAAGCAGGAGGAGCTTCATCAAGAGAAGAGGAAAGGAAGTTGCTAAAATGAACTGAGACACGTGGTGAGTGACAGAAGGAATCATCAGTTAGGGACTGGCTTTATTTCTAGACTTCCTGCATTCCATGTTCAAGCTTTTCCCAGTAACAAACTCTTTCCACTGTATCCCAGGCAGGCAACTCAACGCTAAGAAAGTATGCCTCTAACACAATGACCAATGGGCTAATTTGCTTTTTCTCCTATCTATAATTTGTATGCAAATATTCTAATATCAATAAATACAGTGAAAAATGTCTTAAACAAACATAGAAACAAAATATATTTTATCTCACAAAATTTCCAATGTTAGACTATATTATTGAAATTCTAACAGCAAATTCTCTCTACCTTTCTTGAGGAGTAAAGTGAACTGGAATCCTCAGGAGAGTATAAGAGACAAATGATTGAGTAGAAGAATGGGAATTATTTTATGAGTTTCATAATTATTTGCAGTCATGTAAAAGTGAACAGTGGATATTTGGGGTAATGTGGGTGCTCTGAGGTACCAGCAACTTTCTTTACTCACAAGCAAATTAGGAATCCTGTCTTTAAAGGTTGTTACAATTGTATAATTGGATAAATAAAAATAAAGTATTTCTACACAACCTTTCAGAGATCAAATATCAACTACACGTTGTTGAAATCAGTTTGTGCCCTGCTATTAGTTATTCCACAGTATATAAAGCAATAGTCTTTCAGGTTGGGCCTTGCTCTAGGTGAATCCAATTTACAAATAGCTTTTTACTGTATTTTTATACGAATGCAGAGCCATCTTGACGGGGACATAAACTTCATCTGTACACAACATTGATGAAGCACAGACTGTTAAACAACTTATTCACAAAAATAAAAAGTGGATCCTTCTTATAAGTCTATCAAGGTAAATCAGGGTCATGTGAGTAAATGGTATACTAAATGTACAGGCAAGGTGTCAATCATTCATTAGCTCAGCTTGGACCCTACATTTGAGGCAGCCTAGTTAAATTGCAGTCTGTCATCCACCCACCATTTATCCTTCTCCAGTCATTATATTTTATTGGCACTTTAGCTTGATAATGGGTTACTAATATAGAATTACATAACCATTTCTAAAAGCTGGATCCTAAGAGAAAGGAAAGAAGATCACTGAGGGCTTAGTAAGAGTGAGTATATTTGGGTAGAGAAAGCACGTTCAGGAAGAGAGGAGGACTATACTAAAGTGAGAAAAAATGTACTGAATCTTTAGAGTTGACTACTTCCAAAGTTGATTAAAATGAAGACATAACTAGGATTCACATTTAAACTCACCATGGAAAAAATATCAATATGCCAGAATCTTAGTTCTATTGGTATGAAGAAACACCATGACCAAAGAAACTCTTATTAAGGAAACTCTTTAATTGTGGGGCTTGCTTAAAGTTTTAGAGTGCTAATCCGTGATTATTATAGCGGGAAGCAGGCATGCATGGTGTTGGCGCAGTGGCTGAGAGATTTACATCCTGATCAGAAGGCTGCAAGGAGAGAAAGGGTGGGGGAGATACTGGACTGTGGGCTTGTGAGACTTCAAGGCTAGTAACACTCCTACTCCAACAAGGCCATACCTCCTAGTTCTTTCCAATCTGTTGACCAACTGGGGGTTAAGCATGCAAATCTATGATTCTCATTCAGCAGCCAGATACTTGGATTTGTATATGGTGGTAGTAGGAGAAAAGTATATTGTATCATGTGTGCTTAGGGCAATTAATGACATTGAATACTATGAAAAAAATATACATAATAATCTTGAATTTACATTTCCATACAAGTGATTTATTTACTTTCAAAATACTGTATTATGTTAGCATATTAACATATAACCCATGTTAATCCCATTGCCCATTCAGCTAGATGGCAGAAACTCTACATTTTTTATATTTTTTAGAAGATTTTAGTCTAGGTGTTTAGCTTACTGGAACCGCAATTTGAATAGCTTTCAAAGTTTAAGATGTTCAGGCAGAGAAGTGTGTGACAGCCTGAGCCATTCTCTGGGTATTTTGAAGTCTTTTAATTGTAAATTAGTAAACTGTCAAAAAAAAAACTGCAGCTGTGAGTTCACTTATTCATGCTCCATTGCAGCAACACAAAACAGGATTTTAGGGATCAAGTTACCTACATCCTGAAGCCTTTCTAATTTCACATTAAAATCCCAGGAGTTATTTTTTTCCTTATATTTTGTTGAATTTATTACTTGAAAAAAAATGTTAGGGAATCTGTCTACTTAGACTTCTCTGTCTCTCTTTTGTTTGACCTTTGTATATGTAATATCTTTCAATGCTAAGCTGCATAGAGATTTCTCAAGGAAACTCACAGGTCATTAAAAACACACCCTGAGGTGAAGCAATACTTAAGCAGTGTGAAAACCATTAAAAATGTGTTTCATTGCCTTCCATCCTAATCACAGTAGATTTATAGAGTAGAAGACATTCATGTGCTGAGAACCAGGCGTGACATTCATTTACTTCTGTTCTTTTTATTGAATTCTCTGTTCTTTTACAATAAGTGTATGAGCATAGCCCTGGTGCTAGGCAGTTAGAAATGTTCATGCTTGAACATCACTGGATATGAACATCATAATACTACTTTGGCTTTACTTCCTGTGTTCTGATTAACACACTAATTTTTTTAAGTGAAAAATAGTTGTTACTGGGGTACCTTTCATGGATCCTTAGTCTCTTCAATAAAAGAATAGAATCAGAAGTAAGTTTGAAAACATTTTTATTAGTATTTGAGAGAAAACCAATAAAGCAGGCAAGGTATAAGTCTTGGAGTCTACCCAGAGTAGGGATATGGAGGGGAAGAGAGGAGAGAAAGCCATGTCTTTTGCAATGAGAGGTTGGCAAGCAGCATAAGGTGGAAACTGGGAGACAGAGCTTCAGAAAATAAGAAGGCCCAATATGTCAAGGAAAGCATGCATGGGCTTTGGGTGATATCTAAAAGATCAAGAAATAGAAAAAATAAAAGGAAGCTGGAGAGGTGGTTCAGCAGTTCCAAATTCTCACTGCTCTCACAGACAACCTGAGTTTGATTCCCAGCACCTACATTGGACAGCTCACAGTTACCTGTAACTCACATACATTGGACAGCTCACAGTTACATGTAACTCAGCTTAGAGGATCCAACACACAAACTGAAACTCAGACACACATACACGCATAATTAAAATAATAATAATAATAATAATAATAATAATAATAATAATAATAATGGAACACCTATAAAAAGAAGGAAAGGAAGAAAGGGAAAAGTTAGGAGACAAAAAACCATGTCTATATGTCTACATGTCTACATGTCTCTGCCCTGCTGCCTTGTGGAAGCTTCGCAAGCTGCTTTAATTGAGCAAGGGGCTTCTGGGAAGGCAAACTATATTATCTCATCAGGGGTAATAAGTCTCCATCTACCCCAAAATCATTTAAGTGAATCAGATTTCCTGAAGGAGGGGCCAGAGGGCACTTCTGGCCTGATGAATGACAGACCCAGATTGAGGAACATTTAAAATGAGACAGTAGGCCCGGCTGTAGTGCTCATGACTTTAATCCCAGCACTCTGGAAGCTTAGGTAGAGGGCTGTCTGAGTTCCAGGATAGCTGTTTTACAGAGTGAGTTCCAGGACAGCCAGAACTAAAAAGAGAAACCCTGTCTCAAAAAGCAAAACAGAGGAAGAATTCAGATTATTTTCTTTTGACTCAGAGAAAATACTTCATTTTAATAGTCTTCAGCCAAACCCATATGCTTCTACCTCTTCAGGTGGTAATTTAAATCCTAATCAGGAACTTCTCTTCCTAAGGAATCAGGGAAATAAGAAATAGGGCCCTAAATCCATGAGGGAGCAGTGCATCCTCAAGGGCTGCCAAGCCTGATACCTGTTCACCTATGTAAGGAGTGATAACTAAAGAGAAGGTAAAACGGTACAATTTACCATGTTAGTATTTAAAATACCATACAAGTGAGGAAAGGCATCATGATTGCTTTTTCTTAAAATAAAATACACTAAATGAAAAGATAGCTACAGTATAGGAAAGAAAAAAATAGGATGAGGTTATAGGACTTTGTTGAAACTTGACTTCTTTCCAGAAAACCCTGGCTATTTATATACATTTATGTGGTTTTGTTTACCTTGTTAAAAAAATCTATTAATTTTTCCATTATATGACTATTTGGTTAAAATAATGGGATGTAAGTTGTATATCTGGTCCTGATTTGAATCATGACTTTCTGATCAGCTAAGAAGATAAGATTATTTTCTTTAGAAAAGTATCTGGGACTTGCAGAGATGACTCAGTATTCAAGGGTTCTTGTTCCTCTTACAGAGGACTCAAGACTACTTCTAGCACCCACATGGTGAATCCTAACTGGATCATAGCTGGAGTCTGTAACTCCAGCTCCTGGGAATCCACCTGCCAGCCACAGTGTCAGAAACATACAAGATACACACACACACATGTAGGTGAAAGACTCATACACAATATAAAAGTGAATTGAGAAGAATTGTTAATGAAGGAAGTATTCTGAGAAAGAATAAAGGCATACTATTGGCATATTCATTAAGAGTCAAACCGAAGGAGCCTGTCCCTTTCCTCAATGGGGAAATTCACCTCAGAAAACCTATTTGATCTAAATAAAAATAATAAGCCTTTAATTTTCCCTGCTATTTCAGTTTTGCAAACCATATCCAGGGACTTTACTACTCTCTGCTCAAGCAAATATTATGATCATATAAGCTAAGCATCAAACTGCTGGTTCTCAGTCCCCTTCCTGTTCTAATAATCTTCCTTTTCTCCTCTTTCCGCTCTTCCTCTTCCTCATCTTCCTCCTTTGCCTCTCCTCTGCTTCTGCCTCCTCCTGGTCCTTCTTCTTCTTTCATCTTTCTTCTCCTCCTCTTCCTCCTCTTTTTTTTTTTTAATACTTGGAGAACTGCTGAGTCCATGACAGATATAAATTCTTTAAAGGGCAAAGTACTATGTTGTCCATGATTTACTCTAATAATTGGAAAAATACAGAAAATACACTTAAAATGAACATAATAGATGGATGGCATTGTTATGCCTTTAAAAAGAAGAAATTGAAATACAAGAAAGAGATAAAATAATCCTTATAGTTCCTCAGATAATACCTACGAAGTATCCAGTAATGGAGACATATATATATATATACATATATATATATGTATATATATATTAGAAAAGAGACCCCTTGAAGAAGAAAATAAATTAAAAATTAAGCAAAAGATTGATATAAGAAAGACATATTGAATTAAGAGCATACAAGTAAAATTATACCCCTGAGACACTTTGCTTTTAGGCACAACTGACAAGTCCATTGAATGTATGGGTGAATAAAACTTCTATTAACGGTGCTAGAACTACTAATTTCCACATGAAAATACAAAATAAAATGAGATGCTTACCATATACTATATAAGTGAACTAGAGTTGAAATCATAAATCGTATGAGTTCATATTCGTGGCTTGGAATAGATTCTTAGATATGACACTGATAACAGTCATTAAAACAGGTAAATTAAACTTCACAAAGTAAAAATCTTTTGTTTTTTAAAGCACATCATGATGAAATTTGGAAATTCCACCCACAAAATAGAAGACTATGTTTATAAACCACACATCTGAGACTGGTTTGGTAGGTAGGATATGTAAAACTACATATAAACATCAAAATAAAAGGGCATTCAATGTATAAAAATGAGCAGATTTCAATGTATATTTTGCAAAAACAGATAATCTGTTTTTTTTCCCCCTCTCCTAGTAGGTATAAATGACAGCTGTTAACCTTTACCCAGGTGGCTGGGTTTTCAGTTATTCATTATTGTTTAAATATAAAATAAAACAAAAATTATAACTCAAATTTGGACAAGACAAACCAACAGAAGGAAAAGAACTATGAGAAGGCATCATATTGAGAGACCCAATAGTTTCACACAGTTGGGAATCCCATGATAGCATTAAACTGAAAGCCATAAGATAAGTGCAGAGGACTTGGTATAGACTGGTGCAGGCCCTGTGCCTGCTGCTTCAGTCTCTGTGAATTCACATGAGCTTTGCTCATGTTAATTTAGAGGACCTTGTTTCGTTGGTATCCTCCGTTTCCTCTGCCTCTTATACTCTTCCCCCCTCCTCTTCCACAGGTTTCTCTGAGCTCTGAGGGGAAGGATTTGGTGGAGACATCCCATGTAGTACTGAGTGCTCCAAAATCTCTCATTCTACTATTATAATTAATAGCTAAAGGGTAGAAATGGAAGTGATCTAGCATTCTGGCAGACTCTCTTCTTAGTATGTATGAGGTCCCACATATAACCTCCAGGGTTGAGAGAAAAGACAGAAATGACTCAAGTACACAATAACATAGAAAAGTGAAAATGAAGTATATCCACACAAAAAAAGAAAGAAAGAAAAGAAAAGGAATGCCATTCATCCCTATAAAGGACTGGTAACTAGTATATACTACTACATAAATTAACCTTGAAAACACTATGCTGAATAGAATAATGGGAAAAAATATTGCACCATCCCTTGAATAAAATATCCCAAAGAGATAAAATTATAGACACAATATTATGGTCAAGGTTAGGAAGTGTAGTGGTGACAGATTTCTATTTTGATGAAGAAAATCTTGAGAATGGGCCCTGATGACGGTTGCACAACTTGGGAATATAGTTTACTGTTTTGTACATAGAAAAATCATCAAAATGGTACTGTTTTTGTTACATACTTTACAAAACAAAACGTGTAAAACAAATGGAAAAAGATTTGAAACTGCATTAAAACCAATGATAACAGGAATTAACAAAAGTGAATCTAGTAGGTATAAAGAGCCCAAAAGGAAGAAATTCATTCCTTGATCTTTAACCTTGGAGAAGTAGTTGACTAGGAAAATAAGGATATAATGAGTGCACAATCTCACAGATTATGAACAGTCCATTAGGATTCATAATCATCTATTCTAAGTACAGGTGGATACTAATTTAGAATGAAGGAATTTATTACAATTTGAAAGTATAAAATATATCACAAAATCACAAAACTACAGACAAATTTTATTAATTGCCTAATATATCTACCTGTGTGATATACTCACTTGTGTGTTATTCTTTGACATTTAATTAATAAACTTGGAACTATAGAAAGAATATCGAGGTGGTTCAGAATTTTGTTTAACATAATTGTATCAGAAAGATTAGTTTTGTCATTCCTCAAGAGCCTCAAAATCATTTCAGGGACTCTCCATAAACACCTTTGGTGACTTTTACTTAGCCTACGGACTTGAACCCATCTATCTTGCTGAAGTCCATACATGTCTAAAAGTTACCTTGATGATTCTAGGGGATTTAACTGCATCTTGGAGGAAGTTTGGAAGTTCCTTAATGGTTCTCACTGGGTATTTCCTGGCAATGTCTTGCTTGGATGCATCTCTCTCTGAGGTTTTGGTTTCTCCCAGGAGGAATGACACTATAAAAGCATTTAATGTTGAAGGTAGAAGTAAGAAGAAACAGCCTTTACCCCAGGACTTTAAAAACTTCAGTGTCTGAATATCCATTTTCAAAACTTTGCCATTTCCATATACCCCCTTGTTGGTATTATTCCTTTCAAGTTGTTTATTCAGTACACGTTATTCTGACTTGACACAATTCTATTGATCATATAACATTTTGAATTGCCACTTGCTTTTCCTGGTGCATATTAACATGCAGGTTTATCTAGAAAAATGATGCCCTGGGGTACAGTTTCAATCGTCTCTTGTTCTGTGTGCTGCTGCAGGAGATGCTGAAACACAGTAAATACCAACAACTGGAGAAGAATGTTATATCAGCAGAGTTAATGATATAGGAACAACAGGTCACTGTGATGAAAACTACATAGATATTTTGTTATTTTCAAGAGCCAAAGCAATTATTATTTTATATTGTAGGGAAATGCTGAAGATGGCTATGCATGCGTTTGATGTTTTCTGTTTGTCCCTGGACGTCTTTAAATGCCTCAAGAAAAGTAATGGTGTTCATTAGAGTCCAGCAATGCTTAGTATATTCAAAAGTCATTTTAATTGAATAGGGATAAAAGAGCAAAATTGAGTAATAAAGGAACAAGGAAGCCATGGCCAGGGTTAATGAGGAGCAGAAATAGGATCTGGTTTTGGTCATTTCCTCTATCAGTCTCTGAAAACTTCCCTCTCTTCTCTGTGACTAAACCCTGTTTCACACACAAGCGTGCCTATATGTCTTTCCATTTTGCTATTCACCTTTCCCCTACAGTCAAAAAGCTCCCACGACCATTGAATAGATTTCAGTCTCATGAGTTTTCCTTTCAACTGGGGTCAGAGTTAGCACATGGGAGATATTTATTTTTTATTTAATAGATGACTGCAATATATTAAAAAGAAGATACTATATGTAAATAATTTTAACACTTATTATTGATGCTATGAGTATATAATAATAGCAAAAGAATAAACAGCATTCCTAAGATCATAAAACTCATGTGGTAGCTGAATTAATAGAGATTTAAGAAGAGAAAAGGCAGAGAAAATACTCTATAAACAATATTTAAGACTATAGTCCCCTTTGTTAAAAAAACTTAAATAATAAGACCTCACTAAGTATATCCAACTATGTCAAAACACAAGCACACAAGCACTACATACCTCTGAGTTCTGGTAAAATGAAACAATCATCTAGTCTTCATAAAGGGCTCTGAAGACATGCTTTTATCTGGTCTTTAGTGCAACTTTCTTTACAGTGTGTTATTTTACCCAGTGGGACTTCTGCTGATATGAGATTTCTGAAAAGAATCCTTTATAGCCATTTTATTTTAAATAAAAGCCCAGGTGGCTTAGTGCTTTGACAATTTTGGAATTATAATCTGGGTACACCAATACATTTAATAAGAAAAGCTAGCATCAGCCCTGTCACTGTACCTGTTTTGGTTAATGGAAGAGAGATTAAACAAGTTTATTAAAAGTACATAGTTAGCAGCTTGTGTAAGTACCCAAAACGAAACAGGCACTGATGGAAAATATCTGGGGAAATCACTCAGACAGAAAAGCCAAGAAAAGGATTTCTGAAACTAAAGATAAATCCAAAGGCTAAAGAACAATACTTATAGTGAGACAGAGAGTTCCAGGAAAAAGAAAGGTAGTTTAAAAGCCTTTGAATTGGAAAATTTCTCAAATATGTCTAAAATTTTGCAGAACATCAAAAAACCTACTGGCTGGTGGTTTTCCTTGTTGCCTTGTTGTCTCTGGTGGTTTTGTTTTATGTTGTTGTTTAAGGCTGTTTGTTTTGCTTTGTTCTGTTTATACTTTTTTAAAGGGAGGGAAGAAATATTTGAGATGAGTTAGGAGAAAGAATTCAGGGCCAACTGTTCAGGATCATTACAGGCAATAAGAAGTGTGGCCTTCACAGTAGCTGTAACACAAAGCAATGAAATGACCAGAGAGGAAGCATACAGGAGTGCTCTGGACAAAGCTCCACACTTTAAGGCACAGAATGGTTCTTATGGTTAGGAATGTTTCTACACTGAGGATTTGCTGCAGAGATTGATTTTCTGTGTTCTCCACACACATGCATGGAAAACAGTGATGGTGTGAGATGATAAGAAATAATATTTCCCCAATGTCTTTTGTACCTTTACCACAGCTTTACATTGCCTATCTTAATAATTTATACAATGTTCATTTGTCAATTATACTATGGTAAATTGGAGAAAATGAAAAGGAACTAAATGCAACATGTAAAGTAGTTAATGAAAATTGTGTCAGTTACTGGTGATGAACAGGCTAAGGAATTGATAAAAAAGGGCAGTAGAAGAATCTGGAAAAAAATAAATTTATTAAATTAGGAAGATAATGGTATTCCATACTAGGATGAGAGTAGAGGTATAAATAATTAGAAGAATTAGGCATATTTGTGAAGTCAACATTAGAGAAAGCTAATGTTCAAGATGACTTCAGGTTTCTGACTTGATTAGATCCATGTGTATCACATACTATGAAAGGGAAAATCAAAAGGAACAAGGAATTCTGCAAAAACAAAGTTCATTTTGACTACATTAAGACTAAGATCTAGATGATATGTGGTGTCTTGTTATATATTCAAAATTTAAAAGAAGAAATTAATCTAGTTATACAAATGCAAGTGATGGTAATTCAGACCACTTGCAAGATTTGGGTAGGATGAGAAGTGGTTGAGATTATAGGAATCAATAATACAAGTTTGAGAGCATCTGCAGAGTGGGAGATGTCATATTACAAGTGACATTGAAGGTAAGTAGATTAGCGGTGTAACCTAGAGAATGTATGTGGAGAACACTCTGATCAGAACCCAGAGCCATTTGGTCACTCCAACATTCAGAGGTAGATCCTGTGAAGAAAAAGAGACATTTGGAAATTAAGAAGAGCAATATGGAATTTGATTCAAATGAGAAGGAGGCTACAAAAGTAAAGTTTTACTTACAGAACATGAGAAACACAGAAGTAAAGCACTGGGAGAGAGATGTGGTTAAAATTAAAGATAACAGCAAGAGTAATTTTGGTGAACTCATTTTCATTGGTTAAAAACACAGAGAAAAGAGATATGTTCTTGCTCTGGAGATTTTTATCTTTGCAGCAAAGAGTGTTTTGTTCTATGCTTAATATGGAAGACACTAGAGCA
Source organism: Cricetomys ansorgei (assembly GCA_026225945.1). Lineage (NCBI taxonomy): Eukaryota > Metazoa > Chordata > Mammalia > Rodentia > Nesomyidae > Cricetomys > Cricetomys ansorgei. The sequence continues at coordinate 9,879,918 of JAMJFZ010000242.1, forward strand.
GTTTGTGCTCAATGAAAATGCTAAGTAGAGATGGGAATTCAGCAGAATGGGAAAGAATCAGGGGCAATAATAGGTGAAATATTCTTAGGAAAACATCAGTGCTTTTGTTTCCAAACAGACTATTTCCAGATAGAGGTCATCTTTTCAGTTCTTTGAAAAAGTAATGAGTAGTAAATTGCTATAAAATATATGGCTTGTTATTCCTAAGATTTTTGTTTGGATGGACCGCAAATATTCACAGTGATGCACCCAGCTCGGGTGGTTCTTGTTTGGACAGACCGTAAATACACTCAGTGATGCATTTTGTCTTTTGAGTCTCTTTTCTTTGTCTTTGGCATCCATTGCACGTTCTGTATCTCATCTGCTTGAGGATTTTGTGTCTTAAATAGTCCTTCTCACCCATTCCTGCTCTAGGTCCCTCTCTTGCTTCCTCTCTTTCCTATAAATTAGCCGGTATTGAAAGTTCAAGTGTGAGTTTTCTGTCTTAATTGTGGTCTCAAGCCTTTGTAGTTGTGCCCATCCCACGTTCCCGAGCTCAGCACTCCCTTCTCGGAGCTGACACCTCTGGAAAAGACTGGATCTTCTTTCTCCTGTTATTTTATTCTGAAATTTCTTTACTTTCTCTGCTACTAAAACTAGTGTTTTCCTGTTGTTACTCAATTCGTATGATAACTGCTCAGACTGTGCCTACTATTTATTGCAGAGATTCTGGCAGGCAGAACACAGGTACTTTATGAGGTTTTCTTAACATGCACCCCAGAATTTGCTGACATAGATAATCAGCAGTATTTCTTCAATATTTATAATTTTTTTATGTTTTCTTTTAAGTTCCCATAAATGACAAAGGATGCTATACTATCAATAGCTAATTATAAGAGTACATGAAGGAAAAACATTTTTACCTAACACGGACAGCTTAACTCTTTCCAGAATTACTGAAAATTGTTTTCCATACTACAAATTTAAAGATTAGACCTTATCCTGTATTGTACTATATAAACTAGTATTATTCATAATTTATAGGCAGAATGCTTGTGTATTCATAAGTATATTTTTTTCTTCCCTGTGCTTTACTTCCTTTGAGTGCAAAGTAAGCTGTTAGTATAATTACTTTCGCTTGAAATGTCCAACTATTTAATGTACAAAATGTATTTACACCAGCACTTACAAATGTCAAACACTTTGTAGTTATTCTTGATATAATCATAGTAGTATTTAAATACAGAATTTAAAGTGTGTAATGAGAGAATATTAAACAAAAGCCAAAAGTTTATTTTCTAGCAAATTCTATAAATTATTTTTAAATGATGACAACCATTTTTATTATTAACTTAAATGACACAATTATAATGATACAATCCAGATCTTGTTTCACAATTATCATTTAAATCAGGGCTGATGAGATGACTCAGTGGATAAAGGTGATTGCTGGGACGACTGGAAACCGGATTTAAATATCTGAACCCCATATGATGGAAGGAGAGAATGAACTTGTACAAGTTGTCCTCTGTCTGACATATGCATACCATGGTAAGTAAGTATGTGACAGGCATAAAAACACACACTAAATAAATGTAAATAAATTAAAAATTTAAAAATGTAAGCCACAATGAGTATTTAAAAAACTGTTGGGAAGAACAGTGTACACTGAATGTGTAAGCTACAGAACAACTAGTAAGAAGAGTCATTGTGTTATATTCACCCCTCTAGTCTCAGAAGAAAATACCTAAGTCAGCACACTCTCCAACAAGGAACATACTTCCCCAAATGGTACTATATCCAAAAGTCCTTCTCTAAAGTGTGTGCGTGTGTGTGTGTGTGTATATGTGTGAATATGTGTGTGTGTGTGCACGTGTGTATGTGTGTGTGTATGTGTGTGTGTGTGTATGTGTGTGTGTGTGTATGTGTGTATGTGTGTGTGTGTGTGTGTGTGTGTGTGTGTGTATGTGTGTGTTTAACTGTCTAACTCATGTGAAGGGATAGAAAAAATACAGTTTAAGCAGGTAAGCAAAGTTCTGACTTCACCCTATTGTAATCCTTTCCCATGAAGTATTATTTTATTTTCTTGTGAATCAACATGTAAATTTTGTAAATTTTTCTCCTTTTATTGTCTCCCCTATGTTTAGAGACAAAAGCTTTTTGACAACAAAACTCATCTATTCTATCTCACACCATGCCTTATTTATAATGTCTGTACTTCTTGTCTAATAAATACATTATAGAAATGGTTGAATTCAAATGGCTTTGTTTGGTTCATGCCAACACCTCAGCCATACAATGTCTCTTTAATGCAGTCTCCACTGGAGAAACATCTGGATATTTCATGTTGATGTTCTTATTTAAATGAAAAAAAAAATCAAGTCATTGATATCACCCAGATTGTCAAGAAAGATGAATTGTACCCCCTTGAAGTTCCTCTGTCAATTACTCAAATCTGCCTTTTCTGAGTACAAATCTTTTCCATTCTTGTTACTTCCTAGGCTTTCCTCTTCTACCTCCTTACTGCTCATATTTCAGTGATTGTTTCTATTGGTTGGCAACATAGAATTTTAACTAATCTTACTCATCAAATTGGAGACACAGTCCTGGACACATTAGCTTTTGTTTCGGCAGCTGTACTGATATATTCCTGTGACACAGCCTCTTTTTAATCATGAATTGATGCCTCTTACCTTTGAACAATAGCTATGATGAATGTGAACTATAAATAGCTTAAATAAGAAAAGCAATCAAATTAGTAAAATCACACTTGAGTCTAGTTTTTTGTTCCTTTTGGTTTGCAACTGCATAATAAATATTAAATTTGAATATATTTTACATTGTTTGATATATCTGATCTGTCAGTCAATATGGCATACTTTGTTAATACCGTCTCATGTTTGTAAAAAACAGTTTTGACATTTTTCAGGGTAGCAGTTGACCTGCACAATAGCATTATTGGGCCAGAAAGATGTGGGCAAAAGTTATTCAAGATCAAAGGTTTTATTTTGTAGGAATAAAGGAGGAACTGAGGACATCCGCAACATTATAGATATTTTTCATCATCTTGCCTCTGTTCAAACTTCCTTTTTTTGTGGAGAAAACATGTAGTTAGGACTCTGTTTCCAAGACGTGTTCAAGCATTCACAAGGCCTAATGTTTGATTCAGTAAACTGCTTTAAGCTAGAATATCACAGAATAAATTTGCATTTGCATTTTGGTCAATTAAAAGATGAACAATAATATAAGTATCCAAATGCAGTCAGAAACTAGAGAGCAAATCTCTGACACTCAGCTCTTTTGGGCCCTGGTGTTGTTTGTTAGGATGCTTTCATTCTCAATGGCTTTGCTCTATTGCTTCTTCTCAAGCTAATTCATACATCCTCTTCTCATCGTTGCAAATCTCCTTGAGGGACTATCCATGTTAAGTGCTTTTAGCTCTTTATCTCTGAATCTTTCATTTTTCCTTTTTTTTGGTAGATGAATAATGAAACAACATTTTTTCATGAACCCAGTCATCTAAGTGTAAGATACTTGTCAGAGAAACTCAACTTCATATTTGTTGTAATGATGATGACTGATATCATTGAATGAAGATAAGTTTGGGATAATAAATATTGCAGATTTAGCATATGAAATAGATCATTAACTCCTGCAAATACACTCATTAGTTCAATAATATAATCATGCTAATAGATATAGATATTAGGGCAGTCTGATTATAAAAATATATGTTCTTAGCTAATAAAATCTCTTCCTATTCTCATTTCCATGAATTACAGACAGTTCTACCTATCAGGACTTTGCAAACACAATCTTACCTGTACAACCAATAGGTTCCCCCTCTTCATGTTCAAAGTGTTCTCTGACTCCTATACCATCTATCTCAACATCAGGCTGCCCAAAAAATCTTCTGTCCCTTTATAGTTCTACGAACCATGCTGTCACTTGGGCTTCTGTTTACATTTGGCATTTTAAAATCTATGTCACAGACTGCCATCTCTCTGTCCTTACAATCACCACAACTGTAATGAAGGGGCCTATTTTTCTTGGGTAGAGACCTTAAGAATTATCCAGTCCTACAGTTCTTCATAGATTGACTGTCTCACTAATGCCCCATCGAGTAATTGTCCAGGATCCACTTGAACTACACCCACCTTTCAAGAAAGCCAGTTTCATACCTAACAGCTGAGATTATCATTACTTTTCAGTTAAAATACAGTGTATTAACTGGCTATTTCTGTCTTAGTTCTATCAGGATTAGTGTTTTTTTTTCTTTTAGTTCATGACTTTTAAACTACTTTAGAATACCTATATCATACCTAATACCTCCTGATCTTTGTTTAGCCAATATATCTCTGTTTTATAACCATTCTTCATGTGGCTCGTACTTGTCACTGAAGAAACTGTTAAATGTGCTGTGTCTAACATCATACTTCTTACCTGCCTAACTTGGTCATGTTCTTCCACATGTTGATGCTGGGTATTTACATGACCCTCCTCATGCAGTCTGTTGAGACACACCTAGCATAAAACTAACATTGCACATATAACTATGTCTATTATGATAAATTTGTGATGTCAGGAATGAGAAACTAAAGCCAGAGTCCTGTAGGAACTTGAAAACACTAAATTTCATTGCTGTGTATGTCATGAATTGATTCAGCTGTATCAAGTTAGTTACAAGGTAGATTATACTGTTAAGATCAATTTTGGTAAGGTTTCTCATGGTTTCTAAAGAAATGATTTAGTCTATATTGCTAGTTTGTTTAAGGAGCCAAGCAATACAAGGATCTATGCTGCAATATGCTGTTAGCATTTTCTTACCAACAACTTCCCAGATGGTATTACTTATATATACATGAGATTGGTAAGGGGTATGCAAGAGCTTTCAAGTTATCTAAAGACCTAGAAAAATGGTTCAATGCTTAAGAGCACTTGTCGTCTTTTCAAGGACCCAAGTTTTGTTCCCAGAACCTAAAGAGATCACTGAATAACTTCTTATAATTTCACCTATGGAGGATCAGACACCCTAGTCAGGCTGCTGCAGGTATCCATTTACACACAGATAAATAAAAGTAAATCTAAAAAATTCAAAATAAAAAAGTAACACGGGTTAAGTCCATTGATTAACTATTAGTAAATCACATTCAATTTGTGCTTCAGAGTTTATTGTGATTTTATTGTACAGTTAAGAATAAGAAAATTAATTTAAACATAATTGATACATTGTCATTTCTTTTAAGCCAAATGACATTCTGATGTTCAAAATTTAAAATAGAATACTTGTTTATTCTTGGTTAAACTAATCATTAAACACATCGTGATTTTTTTAAATAAATTTAAGGCTGCTTTATTATCATTTTACTACTGTATAAAATGGATGATATTGCTATGTTCATATCTTCATCTTGTTTAAGTCATAGTTATTGTTTATTATTCAATCCTTACACTTCTGTTTCCTTTGTTTTCAGGAGCATCTTTGTATAGCAGTCGTGATCTTGTGCATCCTGATTTTGATTCCATCTGAGAAGAAAATATCCCAATGACTTCAGTAAGTCTGTGAAGTTCATTGTACATTACTACAAATCATTTTATTATGTTTGAAGGATCATATATTTTTTCATTTTATTTGGCTACTGCATTATTTCCTAGTTTTATCCTAGGTGGAAGAGGCCCACACTTTAGATAGCTTTTGAAATTTAAACCACACTAAATTCTTGAAATGGGTTTTGAAGTTTGACTTTTGCTCTGTTTTTGTTTTGTTTTGTTTTTCAAGTCCATGTCAGTAGTTTACCTGTTCTTAAAATAGTTCAGCTTTATTAACATCTGTTGTTCTTGAATTACCTTTCATTCAATACAAACTATTTAAGAATTCCAACTCATCCTTGAGCACTTTGAATTCTTAATTTGGCTTTTGTTATTGGTTCTTTTGTTTATCACATTGCCATTGAGAACTTCCTATATAAAATATTGATTCTATGTATACACCTGGGCACTTAGTAAACAAATCTCCGGTCATGTTTATTCTAACTCTGTTTATTCATTGGTGATATTTTATAAATAGAAGCTAAAATTGTATCCATTCTCTCATTTCTCAGACACATTAAGATTACTTCTCTATATTTAACAGTCTGTGAGAAGCACATGTCAACACAGCTGATTTCTCATCTGTTTTCTGCCATCTGCCTGTTGTTCCATGCAGTTTGAGAGGCTGTGTGTTTACATTCATGCATTTGTTGCACATTTACCCTGTCATTATATGTTGTTCATTTGTAGCATGTAACAAAATTACAACAATTTATTCTTTACAAAAATTAATTGCTATGCCGTGTACAACATATATTTAATGATTTGGTTTTGGTGGTACTGAGGACTAAGCCTAGGGGTTTGTGCTTGCTAGGCAAGCATTCAATCACAGAGCTACATCCTCAATCCTCTTTTCACTTTTAATTTGAGATATATTCTCACTAAGATTTCAGGCTACTGCTGAACTCATTCTGTAGTCCGAACAACCTTAAATTTTCAGTCATCTGTCAGCCTTCCAAGTTGCAAGAGTAAAATTATAGGCCTGTATCACCAGGGCAGTTTTGAGTAATGTTTTTAGTAAAATCAGGAATAATTTAATTAGATGATATATTTTTTGTTTTTCATTTTATTTTTGGTAATTTCATATATGCACATATATGTTATGTTAAACTTCACCTCTGATTCATCCCTTCCAGTTTCTCCCCAACTTTATACATTTCAGGTCAGTACCAGTTTGAGTTTTTGATATATTATGACTCAAGTATATGCTAACTTTAGCAATAGAACCAAAAATTGAGACATAAACATATCATTTGACCAATCCTACCACCCCAGGGTGTATTTCCAAAGACCACTAAACATTGCTACAAAAATATCTGTTTATCTATGTTCATAGCTCCTCTATTCACAATTGCCTTTAAATGGAAACAGCCTAATGCCCATCACCTGGTGAGGCGAAAACAAAAATGTAGTGTATATACACAATGTAATAAGATTCTGCTGTAAAGAGAAAAATAATTAAATTTACAGGTAAATGGATGCATATAGAAATCTTCCTTCTAAATGAGGCAGCCCAGGCCCAGAAAGACAAATGCTACATGCTATCCCATATGTGGATGCTAGCTTAGCACCTAGAGATAATTGTGCTGAAAATGGAGTGTCCACCGAAGTCAGAAAACTAGTAAGCACCATGGGGGGGATTTTCAAGGGAAAGAGGTAAAATGGATGTGATGGGAGTCAGAGGATTACTAGAACAGGAAGGATTGAATGGAGTTGGGAATGAGAGAATAAGGTAAAGAGGTAGTATTGGGAGTGATTACTAACACCAGATATCTTTGAAAAGGACATATGGAAACCTACTACTGCAGAGTTCCTAAAACATACACACATAAAGGAGTTTAAAAGGTGTTATCCTTTAATAGAGGGAAATTACCTCTCCAAAAAAAAAAATAGACTAGCAAATAAAAAGTCCAGTAACAGGTATGGGTTATCTTCTTTTTGACTTGTTAGTCATTGGGTTTCATAGACCCTTCCCCCAAAACTTGACAGGACAATACCAATGGTTCTTGGTGAATCTCTAGCACTTGATGGTAAGATCTTGTTGCTGAAGACACCACATACATGGAGATTATATGTTGCTCCGAAGAATAGAAAAACAGTGAAATTTTGAAGCTGCATATATGAACTGAAATTGTTAATAATGCTGCATTCTGCTTTTAAACTTACTCTGAAATTGAAATTATCCAAGTGTTTTTTTTCCCTTTCTTTCTTTCTTTTTTTTTAAAGCTAACTTATGTTGTGGCGCAGCTTAAATTGCTACTGTATATTGAACCCAGGTCTTCCAAATTCATTTGGAAACACAAAAAGATAAAAGATAGAATATCAGACTCAGAGGCATACATGAGAAAGAGAGGGTGGTGGTGGTGTGGGAACAAAGAAAGAGGGAAGCCGGGGTGGAGGAAGCAAGCAGCTCTTTGATCAGTTATTAGGTGTCAGGATCTGTGATGTTCACCTTTAATGTAGGATTTTGTTAAAGCAGAAGTGTTCAAACATTCCACACAATGATGTTTCACCATACCAGACTTTTTAGCATGGAGCTGACACTTTCTGACTCAGTATAGATGTTTATAGCTTTAATAGCCATAAGCCATAAGACTTAATATTTAAGTCTTTAATAGCCAACTCAATTCAAAATGGTGAAATATTTTTTTCTTTTCTTTGTAAATGACAAGCCATTTCCATTTTAAGCTGATTTTATAAGAATCCTTTACCACACTTTTAAGAGACATAATGCAATCCAAATGTGTGTTCCAGTCTGATATTCTCTCCAAACCACATTGTTAGATCATGTCTAAGTATATAACTAATGACTGCATTTGGAAGAATTGCATTGTGGGAACAGAATTCATATCCACTAATTCACATCCATTAGTTAGGGTTTCTATTGCTATGATAAAACACCATGACCAAAAGCAATTTAAAAGGTTTATTTCATCTTATACTTCCAGGTAACATTCCATTACTGAGGGAAGTTGGGGCAGGAGGTCAAAGGAGGTGCTGACTGAAGCAGAGACCATAAAGGAACAGTGATTATTAGCTTGTTTCTCATGGCTTGCTCAGCCTGCCCTCCCATAAAACTCAGAACCACCTGCCACAGGATGATACCACCACCGAGTGAACTGGGGAACCCACATCAATCAATCATTAAATGCCCGACAGACTTGCTGAAAAGCCATCCATCTGATAGACTCTATCAGATAAAGATATTCTCCTAGTTGAGGTTCCTCTTTCCAAATAATTCTAGCCTGTGCCAAATTAACAAAAAGCTAACTAGCACAACTGAAAATAAAAATGTTTGATTTTTTAATACTATGGTTTTCCTATGATAGAATTAATAGTATAATTGCTATATAAAGCGTAAGTTATGCTTAAAATATACTCAGTATTTTGGGTCCTCAGGTTCTTATTCAGGCGCTATCACTCTTGGTCTTCTGTTATCAGTTTTGCCTGTTACTGTCACCAACAATCCCATAAATTTTTGTAAATTTAGCTCAGTTTTCCTTTTATAAACCATCCTGTCCTATGTCCTCATTGTCTCTAAGAATGGATCAATAACTCATACTTGAACAGGCAATCATTCCATACCAACTGATCACAATGATAACAGTTCTGAGAATAGCATCTGAGTTGAACAGTTATAATCAAACTAAATTCCCTATTTAAAAAGCTGCATTTCCAAGGACATACTACAACTGAGAGAGAAGTCTAGAACCTCAGGAAACCAACTTGACACTGCCTTAGAATAAAATGTATACATAGGAGGCATTGGCAGCAAATTCTACAACATATTATTTAATACTTGAATTCAGCTAGACAAAGTTTTACTTCAGATTCTCATATTCTGATTTAAAATATTTACTCATTAATACTTTCAAATATTTATTGGTTGTAAATTAATTCATAAGTGCATACATGTTTGGAGGGAGAGGAAGATTGGAAAAGTCAGTTCTTTAGCAATCAGTATCCATGCTGGTTAGAAATGCTTTCATTAAACTTTATTGTCAACATCTATCAGAACCTTAAAATTGCAATCATGATAGTCAACTATGTCTTAAATTCAGTTAATTTCATGCAATAAAAAGAAATTTACATAAAATAATCATAAAACTTATGGATTTGTTTACAAGACATTTTTCTAACAGTTTATGAATTGGACACACTTTCAAGATTTAAAAAAAAAGAAATTATTAACACTTTTAAGGATAATAAATTGTTCTAACCATTTGTCAAGAAGTTGGTTTACAAAGGGCACTCAGTAAGACTTAAGATGTTTGGTTATTAGAATTTCAACTAACTGTTGTAGACAAAGAATTAGATATTTGAGAAAGCAATGCCTTCTGGGAGTATATTTGTTTAAAACTCTAAGTGTCCTGGCCTTTGGAAAGCCTATGAAGTACCTCTAGAACCCCTATGGTCAAGCAGAGGTAGCCGCCACCAAGGCCAGAGATTTTGATCCTGAGGTGATGGGTTTCACAGAAGTTCAGCTGCAGTTCAGCTTCTATATTCCCTGACAAGTGTCAGCGCTAGCTCCTGGAGCCTGGCAGCCTGGGCAGGATCCCGAGTCCTGCCAAAACGAAAGCAAAAGATGATGGATAGAGTGATGGAAGGATTTGTCTTGGGAGGTGCATTTGGGTTCTTTACTACTGGCCTTGGTATGAACGTAGGCTTTGATCTTGAGAACCCTTACTGGACACCAACTGCAAGAGAAGATCTAAAAGACATGGGAAAGAGAGAAATGTCCGACACAAAAAAAAAAAAAAAAAAAAAAAAATTGCCCTCTGGGAGCCATGTTGTTGTGACTTAGTGTTTCATAGACTCTTACCTGGGAAAGTCAGACTGGAAGAACAGTGAGTGTCATTAGCAGCTGTACCACTGGCACAGCCAGTTTCAGAGATGCCGAGGCCATAGGAAGTGGAGGTTTTGCTTTCTCTGCTTCTATCGATTACCTATGGTAAAAGAAATGTCCTAAAAGGAAGGAAGGAAGATGCCAGCTATCTTCAGAGCTGTTCTTTGGAGCAGAGTTTCTGCACACTTGGCATTGCTTCAGGGGTGAAGCCAGTTGTTCCTCTCTACAGTTGGTGGTTTAAGGGGACCACCTCACTGTTCTCTGCCTCCAGATATTGAGACAGCCCTACTTTTCCACCTCTGAATTCCAACCAGGTTTTTCAGGGGAGATGGTATGCCTGTGGTGGTTTGAATGAAAGTGGCCCCCACTGACTCATAGGTAGTGGCAGGCCTTGTTGGAGACAGTGTGTCACTGAGGGTGGGCTTTGAGGTTTCAGAATCTCAAGTCAGACCTAGTGACTCACTCCCCTTCACTGCCTGAAGATCCAGAGGTAGTACTCTAACTTCTCTCTAGCACCATGTCTGCCCTGCATGCCACCCTGATGATATTCACGGTGACAAGTGTCAGCCCTGGCTCCTGGAGCCTGGCAGCCTGAGCAGGATCCCCAGTCTTGGCAAAACGAAAGCAAAAGATGATCGATAGGGTGACAGTGGACTAAACCTCTGAACTTTATGACAGCTCCAATTAATTGTATTATTTCATAAGAACTGCCCTGCTCATGGGGTGTCTTCACAGAAATAAAATCCTGAAACAGTGCCAGATTGTCTCCTTACAGTAAATAGATCAGGAGGCAGTGAGTTGACTGTTAAGAATTAAGGTCTCTGGGTGGGGCCTTTAATCCCAGCACTCCAGAAGCAGCAACAGGTAGATCTCTGTGAGTTCAAGGCAAGCCTGGTCTACAGAGTGAGTTCCAGGACAGCCAGAGTTACAACAGAGAAACCATGTCTTGAATAACCAAAAGAAAAAAAAAATTAAAGTAAACCAAGCTCAGTCCTGACCTCACTCAGCTCTCCAGTTGTGAACAGGTAGTATGTTTACCCAAAACCAGGAAGCTCTTTTGCCTTGAAACTCTGTAGAAGCATCCATTTTGAGCACCAGGGCAGGGCAAAGTAGACTTATGCCATCCAGGAAAGAAAGAAAGAAAGAAAGAGGGGGGAGGGGAGGAGAGAGAAAGAAAGGAAGGAAGAAATGGGGGACAGGGAGGAAGGAAGGAACGAAGGAAGGAAGAAGGAAGGAAGAGATAAAGGAATTTCTTTATAGAAACATGTAGAAGTATCTACAGGTAGACCTGAAAATAATTAATATGCATTATGTATCATGAAAATTGGGTTTGTTATTTGTTTCTAGGACAGTTAGTCAAAACACAAAGTTCATTATAGTTTAAAAATAATCTATCTTATGGATTTTTACAAAAAGCTATGCTTAAAGCAGCCATATCATTATAGCCTAAACTGTGATAATTTTGAGAATTCAAGGTGTCATGGACCATAATAATTCTTGGATGAATGCATAGTCAACACTAGCAAGAAAAACTTTGAATACTTCATAAAAACTTATTTCAGCAGAGAAAGCTTTGAGATCACCTTGTAGAACAGGTTCAGTCTGCAGATATCCTTCTGATTGACAGCTATGACACTGAACTAATTTAAAAGCCGTGTTAGGCTAAGAGAGAAGGCATTAACATGATCAGTTCTTATTGAGAAAGGTAGCTGTTCATGTATACAATATTGTGATGGAGAGTATGTTTTAGTTTAATTTTTTTCCATTTTTTTCTGCTTCTTGTTTTACTTGTTTACTTGTTTTCTTGTTTCTGCAATAATGAAATGTACTAGTTAATTGTTCCCACGATAAACATTATCAGCCAGTTTTCAGAAGACCTGGGCATGATGGTTTGTAATGATTATTTTCATTTATCATTAAGACACATGAGATTCTCAATCCTCAGAAGCTATCTGAGATTGCATGCGTCTAATGATAAGAAAAGTAAGGATTTGGATCCAGGTAGACTAGCTTCAGATTCTTGAGCTTGAATAGAGCACTAGATTGTCTTTGTACTGATCACTACACTTGCTACTTCAGCCTCTAAATTATTAAAGGCCATAAGAAATAAAACCATGCACTAAGTGCTATATATACTGTGACACAAATCTATCCCTTTAAAACATAAAGCATATGACCAGAAGAAAATGATGGAAATATTTAAATATGAATAAGTCAAAATTTCAAATTCATATAACAAAATGTTGTTCTTGTTTTGATTGCAAGAACTACTTTACTTACTGTTCTATCTCAGAAATGGCATATTTGGAGCTTAAGAAATATGCAAACCTAATTATTTTTCCATAGCTAGGCATTTGTCTTTTTAAAACTTTTCTCCAAGAAATATACCTCAATAAAGATAGAGTCAACCTTAGAACTAATAGATGAAAAAAATATATTCAAAGCAAATGGAAATACATGGATATAACTGTCTAACAACATAAACCTCAAACCAATCTAATCAGAGGAGATAAAGAAGGTCCCTCTAGACTGACCAAAGGAACAATCATCAAGAGGACATTACCATTCTAACATATATTCACTGCACACTCAGTTTCCTGAAACTAATACTACTAAATATAAAGTCACCACAGATTAACCTTTGAACAGTTATAGTCTGTGGTCTTCAATATCTCTAAATTCTCTGTATTTTCACCAATGCCATAAAAGGCAAGATAATTAAGGTGAAAGAATGGACAATCATGTTCTATAAGCCACTGAAAGCAACAACATGGATAATCATGTTCCACGAGACATTGAGGGCAGGGGGACAGCAATTGTTTCAGTGAGCTGCTATTTCATATGTATTTGGATATTAAAAATGCAAGAAATGTTTCCATAAGGAGAAATATTGTGTCCAATATAAATGATTGATTATTATCAGATTCATGAACAGGTAATCTATAGGTGAACCTCTCATCATTTTTTCTCTTCTAATCACTGCTCACAGTGGAACATTCCTATATATTTTGATTTGAGAATTATTGGTATGTTGCCAAAAGAGAAGCTTCTATCCCAATTGTACAACCAACACCGTGGGCTTATTTGTGAGATATACATATATATAATGTATATAATGTATAATATATATATATATATATATATATATATATATATATATATATACACATACACACACACACACATACATTAACAGTTCTTTACCCAACTCAAAAGTAAAAACAAATTCTAGTTCTTCAAAGTTTCATTTCATTTATTTTATTCTCACTGAGGTTCAAAATGCATTCAGTTGTCTCTTAGCTATTCATAATTCATTCTGGAGAAGCAGATTCAAAGGAAAAAGGCACAAAGGTTCAAAGATAAAGGGAGAATTTTCAAATTGTGTAGTGATGGATTTATCTTTGAGTCTGTATTGCTTACTAAAATAATAGGGTGAAATTTCCTAATTGACCCCAAGAGTTATATTGCTAAAACTTAGTATCTAAATGTTTTAGTGATTATTCGTTGCTGTGGGAAGTTAACTGAAACTTGAAAAACTTGTATTAATTTAATTTGATCATTTTTGTGCAAATATATACAAATATATACATTTTAATTTCCATTAAGAAACTCAAAAAAACATCTTTAATGAGTCTCCTTTATATTTTTTCCCACTTATCTAATACTTAAGTTTAGGCTCTGAACCCATCTCTGAAGAATTCCCACTGGTGGAAAGTTGCGTAACTGTCTGCGGCTGCATCTTTTGGTTTGCAGTTAAGAATAAGAATACCACCTATTTCCCACGACTAAAATTACAGAGGGAGATAATGCTTGCAAAATGAATGTCACATTAAATATTCTTAATAGAACTGATATGAATAAAGTTAGACAAACTATTTATGTCTATTGAAGGATTATAATAAATCACTTATTTATGCAGATAAATATGTAATGAAAGCCAGAATGTACTGAAATTGAAAGAAACATAACCTGAATATAAATGCAAATGTAGTATAATGTTTTTCTTAAAAAGCATCTTTCTTTGTATTAGCCCTTTCACTGTGTCTGAATCAGACTAGATAGGCAAGAAAAGTCCTGTGAACAATGTATTTCTGTGTTCTTTTGAGATAGAGTCCAACTAGCCACTTATATGATTTGGAACTTGAAGGAACTCCTTCCTCTGCTTCCCAAGGGCTGGGCTTGCAGGTGTGTACCAACATGCCTGACTTTGAAGTATACAATGAGGGAACCAGATTTTAAACATATGAGCCTATAGAAGCCATTCTCTTTCAAACTTCCACACATTTCTCTTTCATAAATTCTCTCCACTTACCCAGATTTCCAGTAATTAAAAAATACCGACAGCTCTTTAGGCAAAACATTCAAGTCAGATTTTCTGTGGACATCGTCTTTCTTAAATACAATTGAAACTTTCTGGAGAATCTTTGTGTTCCTTGAAATGATTCTGGAGTATTTTCAGATCCATATTTCCAAGCTATGCTAACAAAAACCTGTACATTCTGAAGGAATACAGTCCATTGAAATGACTATAGAGCATATCCTTCATTTAAAAATAAAATCATCAAGACAAATTGAAACAATCAACTTCTTTGTCCCAAGTGTTAGTTTCATATCAAAACTGCTTTTCTCTTTGTCTACTTAAGGTAATTCACCTTTTAAAAACCAAGATATTAGAAGAGAGCTTTAAAGCTCTTGCTGTCATGCTTGGAGATCATTGATGCTCCTTATCCACTTCCCTTGTACCCAGAAAAAAGCTGGTTACTGTACAGGATTATACCTCAGTGAACCAGTGATCTTGAATTCTGCAGTTGAAGAGTATGAAATAGGAAGAGACTAAATGTTAAGAGCTGAGAGTGTGATCTGTGGTCAAATAGCTGAGCTAAATTATTAAGCAGGGCTTGATTTAAAGGCACCAGTAAATAAGTTTAACAACCAACAATTATAATATGATAACAATTACAGAACAAGTAGTACAGATGCAAAAAGAACAAATTTAAGTAAAATAATTGGCTATATTTGATTTGAAGCAATTTCCCTATATACTTACTGAGTCAGTACATTGAGACTCTTAGGAGACTTGGCCTGGCCTAAGGAATACAATTCATCCTGATTGTATTTCCATATGCAGTTATGCTATATGTACAGATCTGTGTCATCATGATCACCTTTCACACAGATTATCTCTTTGACTATTGGATATACTTTGTGAAAATGTGTGTTTAGTATGTTCTTCTCTGTGTGCTTTGCTCCCCAGCATGGGCTACTGGGTGTGGAAATATAAAATCACTAATATTATGACAGAGATGTTAAGAGTCAATGCACAAACAAAGCTCATACCTCAAAGGAAATAAATGACAGGTTTTCTGGAGCAATATAGAAGTGATCATGGCCCAGGTGCCCAGATTTAGGTTACTCAAATTATGTGTTCCAAGCCAGTAACAGTTTGGTGGAGTTTTTATAATAAGAGAACGAATAAAATACTAAAATAAGTCACCATTTAAATACATTGGCAGAAACACTAGGTTTTGAGAGGAGATCAAGGAAATCTCTATTAAAGGCCTCAGAAGGGCATTTGTAGCTTTGTGGTTGATAGGAGCTAGGTGTCTGTTCATACATTAAAATGCATTTATCTAATGATTTCAAGGATGTTAGCTCATACACAGAGGTGAACACCAAGCATCTATTAAGAGAGAGAAAGATGACTCATTTAGCTCTGGACTTGTAACACTGCAAACTTCACAGTCATTGAAATTCTCATCAGTTCATCAGCCTTACAGAAGCATCACTGTGAGGTGCTATTCTTCCCATGAACTTTTGTTCACGCAAGAAACTAAATGAAGATGTAAATCATGCACAGGAAACCACATGCACTTTGATCTTCTTACTATGAAGTAAATGTGCACTGCCTCCAGTGATGGAGAAAACATGTCTTGGATGAAAAACACAGGGCTATAAGGCCTGGCTTCTAAAATTTTAAACTTCACCAATGTGCTAACAGTTTAAAGTCTACCACTGTTTTAAAATGAGAAATACCATAATCATACAATAATACATATTTAGCTAGATTTGGGCCACTCCTAACTTCAAGACAGTATGTTTTATTTGACAACTACACTTAATTTTAACCACTATCTTAAAAATAGAACAAACACACACATACACAAACACACACATACACACACACACACACACACACACACATATTCACTCACATGAAAACAGAATTTCAAAATCAAACAAATAGAATTTTCTACCCGAATGCATACTTGACTTATATGTGAGGGTTTGAGAAATGATGGACAGGACATGGCCAGATGGAGAATCATTCATTTACTGGTTGTTAATAATAGAACTACTTTGAGGTGTGGACAATCCTTAAACGAATTAACTTCAAAATTACCACCACTAAATTTAAGAATTGTTGAATAGGCTAGCATCTATTAGTGAAATTGAAAATCTTGGCAAGAAATATGAAGATTATTAATAGCATTCAAGAGAGAGTGTGCAGATTTATACACATATATAGTGATCTTCCTGGCATCATAGTTGTCCCTTATTACCAGCATTATAAATCCCTTTTACAGCATTTCTTCCTTCCACTCTATAAACAGAATGGCATGTGTTGTCTATTTATGATATGCATTATCTCTGCCTTTGTTCATAGACTGACATTTTAAACTTTTAATCTATGATTCTTTCCTATTACACTCAAGGCTGCCTGCTAAACTTGCTATTTATAATTATCATATTTAACCACCATAAAACACATTTTTCATTTACTTTAGGACATAGCTCAAAGATTTCATTATAAGTCAGATTAATCACTGTGTATATAATATAGATATACCACAAACTGAAAATACATGTCTTCAATATATTTGAAAGTATATGTATACATATATATATATATGTATATATGTATATATATATACACATTATTGCCCTTTGCATGTGAATGTGTGTATACACATGTATGCAGTATATGGACATGTGTTTATGTATATATAAGGTACATAAATAGTCTTGTGAAGGCTTGGGACCAATGTCTATTGTCTACCTTTGTAGTGTTCTATTTTTGAGATAGAGTCTCTTTTATTGAAGATTCCATTTATGAGGGGCTCCATGCTTTGTTTAGACCAGATGTCCTGTGAGGTTTGAGGGTCTATCCTTCTCTGTCTCCAAACACTGTAGTTTCATGGGCCCACCCAGTTACTCACGTGAGTAATAGGAATCTTAACTGAGGTCCTCATGCTTGCATAACAGGCACTTTACCTACTAAGCTTGCTCTCCAGGTCAAAAATTTTGTCCTTTATTATGGGTGAACAGTACAACCGTGAACTAACAAATGCTTAGACAATGTTCATTCATCAATCAGTTTTGTTAAACATTAAAAATGTGCTTAATTTTAATTTCAACACATTGGATTTAAGGTATTCTTCCTTAAACATTTTCTATGAAAGAAATTTTGTTCTAATGTTGTATTAGTCAGAGTTCTTTACAAAAACAGGCCCAACAGTACCTGGATAGAACACTCTTAATGTCAGAGGAACAGTGTTTTATCAGCTACCTAGGCATACCTTAGTCTAGCCAAGTGGGAGCACAAAATCAATAGAAAATAACTGTTGTAATGGGAAATAAGAGAGATAAAATGCATGAAGCATCTTCACATTGTGGTTGCTGGATTTATTTCAACTATTACGTACATACATCTCTCCAGTTGTTCCTAGTCTTTTCTCTCCATACAGCTAAGTTTGGGTTCATTTCCTGATTTTCAATTTGAAAGATTCAGTGGTTTTAGTAAGACTGCTCAAAATACTCTAGTTAATATCCCCAGAACAAGTATCTTTGGACACTAGTTTTGCTTCTCCTGGATATATATGAATGTAACTGAGTAAATAAACTAAAAAGCCCAAATTTTTGGGAAAAGATCATAGTCTAATATGCAAAAATGTATTTAATGACAAAAATAGTTTAAACTAAAAATAATTAGCAAACACCTGTAATCTATAAGACAGTAAAACAGGAATGAGTTCCCTGAGACTAGTCCTTAGAGGAAATAGTGAATAACTGTTTTTCTATGTTGTACAAATTCTAATGAAGCTTCAACCAAAAACCCTAAGAAAAACAGTAATTTTAGGGAGAAAAACTTAAAATGACATATGTTTGTTTCTCGCTTCTCTATTGAAAGAGAGCTTCCCCTTTGTTCTTTCTGTGTCCCCTGTATTCACGTTAACATTTCTGTTGCATGTTCCCCATAAGAGGAGATAAGAGAAGCAGAAATTTCAGAGTGGAAATTTCTGTCTCCTTATCCATAATAAAGACAAAATTTACAAATATTAAAAATATAAGATGTCAAATAAAAGGTGCAGCATCATCATCATCATCATCATCACTGTCATATTTTCAGCAGACTTTCTTGGAATTCGATAGATTGAGGAATTCTTAAAGAAAATAAAAACCTTCATTCATAAATTCAGTGCTTTATGTGATGCCAGGAATATGAAGAAAGTGGATAGTTTTTAAAATAGGGATTTCTGTGGTTTAGTTAAATGTATGCTTATTAAAAATTTTGCAAATGGCCCAACATAGACAAATGCAGCGGTTGTCTTTAGATGAAAAGCATGATAAAGAATTTTCCTGAAGTAAAGGCATTTCCAAATCAAGGAAAGACAGCACATTATAAGTTTCTTAAGCTACACACAAATTTTAAACTGTAAAAACAAGCATCCAAATGATTTATGTTTATCTGTTCCACAAACCAGGCAGTTTGTGATGGGCCATGTGGTCTGCACACAGCATCTCAGAGATAAACTGGATGCAATATGTTAAAATCCCTAAAAGTGATGCCAACCAGGAAAGAAGGAGGTATATCCCTGTAAGTGCCTTTTCCTAACTGCACAGAGAAATAAATACACAAATAAACATAAGACACATAAGAAAATGACATTTTCTCTTTCGAATTGTCATTATTGCAAGGCCAATAACTATATTGGTTCCATGACTAAAATCTCAAGATGGAAAAAGGATTTTTCCTCAGATCCTTTTGGGGAAGACATAATTTCTTTTTTTCTTCCTACCCATTGCAACACAGGGGCACCTATGGTTTTTTCATACAACAAATGGTTTAGATGACACATTGTGATGTTTGTAAAACTGAGAGGACTTAAAGCTGTATTCTGAAACATGGTTTAATCTAATACACAAGAGGTCTGTTTTAGAATGCAAAACAGGTACCTATCTTGTTGAAGTTACACATCGAATCACATTGGCCTACTAACATCAATGTTTATGGGAAAAAATATTACCTTTGGAAAAAAGCTGTAAGCAACCCCACATAAAGAAGAAAGAAACACCTCCCATTTCCGGTCTTATTTGTGGCTGCATGGGATTCCGGTTTCCTTTATGTGAACAATATGATGAAGGCTAATGCACGAAATCCCTACAGGTTCTCAACCTTGGGCTCCCAGTGGCAATCTCCAAGCCATTTGTTGGAACCCCTGGGGTAACTGCGGTCATATAAATACTGAGGCAAACCTAACAAGTCATTGATGTCCAAACCTACATTTAAACCGTGAGTCCACTAGACAAGAGGACTGTGCTCACACAGGCTTTGCCTAGAACAAAGAACACCCTTCAGTACCTCTGCTCTCATTCCACACTTTGCCAGGCATAAAGCTGCTTGGTGGCCTGCATTATCATTTGTTCTCAGACAGTAATGGTTAAGGAGCAAGATTTTGAGTTCCAAATGTAAGTTCCACATAATGTTACACTAGAGTATTGTGGAGCGATGTGCACAAGTTCTTAGAATTGCAGGGTTCTGAAAAATCAATAATGTTGCCCAACATATCATTTGCTCTTCAGAGTCTCCCAGATTGGAGAAAGCACAGAGTCCAGGAATGAGGTGCTATCTTTCTATGCAGAGTGGAGTGGGTGAGAAAATGAAAAGTGTGGGGGTTTGTTTGGGCCAGTTTCTTTATCAAAGTAATGCACCATGCTCTGAAAAGTAGCATTTCCTCATCTCTACACTAAAGTGACTATTTCTCCTGAAGTCATTAATGCTCCTAAGCCTGCTGTCTCATGAAGGATTGTTCTCAACTTTCTGGAGAGTATAAAGCTGCTTCTCTCATCTTCCTTTGACTTTGCTTTTTTATTTTGGTATGTAATTGCAATTCATTCCTTGTTCTATTGTGAAATCCAATTGTAATTACGATTGATAAAGAGAATTCAGAAATCTCTGTAAAACTTGCAATCTGAAGTGAAAGCAAAAACTGCAAATGCTTCCCACCCTTCCTTCCACAGCGGTAGGTACTGGAAGGATTTGAAAGGACGAATGTCTTTACTTGGGTGAAAACCACTGCTTTCTACAGCTCCCAGCTCTGAGGCCACAGTCTCATTCCTGCCAGTGCCCACTCTCTCTTAGGTGTCACGGGGCTGGCTTTTGAGACTGTGCTCCCCTATCTCCAACCTGGATGTGTTTCTCTTGTGCATTATCAGGCCCCAACTTGGCCTCTTCCATCTAGAGCTGAACACAATGACTCGCTCACCTCCTAGTGTTGTTTTCTTTGATAAGCAGTGCTTGGGAATGGGACAGTAACACCAGAGATATTTTTCCTGGCATCAGCTGCCCAGGGCCTCGCTCATGATCTTCACTCCCTGGGTGGTGGAAGCAGAGCCACACTTCCTCTCCACTTGTCTTCTTTATTCACTTTCCTTGGCTCCACTCTACCGGGATGGGTCAGGTCCAAGAATATTTTTAAGGCCTTACCGATCCTTTCCAAATGTTTATAGCAAACACATCCTAATTTATTTCTCCACTCAATTTCTAGATGGAAAAGAGGAAACTACCTGTGTCTGCAGAGAGGAGAAGTTTTCTCAGCAACAAAGTTGCTTAGTCTGTAAGTTTCAGAAATCGCATCCGACCAATTCCCTGTGCACAGAGTGCACAGAGAGCAGTGGAATGGGTAGAATAGTGTTCAAGAACACTTTCTGGGGTCCTTAGTAACTAGCCTACTTTCTGAGTGGGGTGAGTTTAAAATGAAAGAGGACGTGTTTCATATGGAGTCCTTGTAAACAAATAAAGCTATGTGAAAAGATTCTAAATTCCAGTTGCCTAGATCATAGATGTGGGAATATTTTTCTCTATGGCTGCATCCTCCATTTAATTTCACCAATGATCAGAGTAGCTCTGGCATCTTGTCTTGATGAATGAACAATACAGAAAAATTCTCATCCTTGATTCGAATTAGAA
Source organism: Cricetomys ansorgei (assembly GCA_026225945.1). Classification (NCBI taxonomy): domain Eukaryota; kingdom Metazoa; phylum Chordata; class Mammalia; order Rodentia; family Nesomyidae; genus Cricetomys; species Cricetomys ansorgei. The sequence continues at coordinate 9,901,580 of JAMJFZ010000242.1, forward strand.
CGTGTGTCAATGGAAGCAATTTATGTTTTACTACTTAATTAAAACCTCTATTAAAATGTTTCTATGTTGTCAGAAAGTCTGTTCTTTATCCTTGAGAGTGATAGACACCAGGGTCATTATGACACAGAATATCAAGCTTGGGTTGGGGTGTTATTTATGTTATGTTATGTTATGTTATGTTATGTTATGTTATGTTATGTTATGTTATGTTATGTGATGTTATGTTATCAAACTTGGCACTTGGCTTCTGCCTGGGAAGCAAATTATTTTTCTGTGTTTTCTTTTTTTTACACAATGGATTACAAAGACCACTGTGCGATGTGTTGGGCTGATCCCTTCTCCCTATTATATCAGAAAGGAATATGGTTTTAACTGCCATCATTCATGTTAAATGGTACAAACAAGGCCACTCAAAGCATATGTGGGGCTCTTTATAAATACAGACAATCTTAAGAATGAATAAACTTGCCCTTGGTGAGAGTAAGTTTCCCCAATAAGTATATTGAAAGCTGTAAAAAAGAGAAAGCACTTAGATTTTCAGGTAACATTAAATCAAACTCTCTGTGAAAATAAACATTAATGGAAACCATTGGTGCTGCAGAGGAGACATCTTGAAAGGAAACTGGTTTCAATCATACTGCTGAGGGAACGTTTGGAGGCAGATTCCCTACCTACACTTGCTTTGCTCAAGATCCCATATCTCGTTAGGAAGTGGCAGTGTATTGTCTTTCGACTTTGTAACAGTATAGTGTGTGTGTGTGTGGAGCGAGAGAGAAGTGGGGTGGTGGAGAGGGAAAGAGGGCACGCTTAGGAGGAGTCCTTGCCATATCTCAGTCTATATTCAGAAAAAGGAAGATCTCAAGTCCTTTCAGGAAATACCAATAGAAGAAATGATCTGAGGAAGGAAGATTTCTTTGTTATTCATTTTTCTTATTGTTATGGCTTGAAGTTATTAGTATTTTTATTTTATTTTTTATTTAAGAAGTTATTAAGATAACTTCTTAGTTATTTTAAAATTTCATTTTTACTTACTACCATTTCATTTATCCACTTATTTAAAAAAATTTCACTGTGGAGCTCATACTGGCCTTAAACTCTTAATTCTCCCACCTCAACTGAGGGGTGGGATTACAGACACATGCTACTGGATCCTGGCTAAATTTCATTAACCAATTAGAAGTTTTACATATTTATTTTAATTTGTTTAAAAATAACAAACTTCATTAAAAAATTCACAAATGAAAATATTTTCATATTTATTATTATTACAATATGAGCTACATTGTGGAGTGTCTGAATTGAGCTGATGGACATATATATTACCTTTCATGCTTATCAGTTTATGAAAACTCATGGAAGTCTGTCCTTAGTATTTTCAGGAACACACAAATTTTTCTTAACTATTGTTAGCACGCTATATTTTACTAGATTGCACAAATTCATGTGAACTACAGTGCTAAAATTTCTTTCCATTGTTGACATTCTCTTGATACTCTAAATCCTCCAAAACACCTACCAATCACCTGAACACCTAATAACCATTATCACACTCCCCATGTCTATCTGATCAATTGTTTAGATTCTACATTTAAGTTAATCTATGTAGCAGTTTGTTTGCATAAAGATCTCATTCTCTTAAGGGGACATCCTATAGGTTTGTTCATGTTTGTGCAAGTTAGGAAAATGTTGACACTAGGAACACTAGAGAGATTTAAGGGGATTGGAAGGATGGAATATTATCTACTTGTCAATGAATTAATCAGTGTTCTTAGCATCATCTCTGCTGTTGTTTTGCTTGTTTGATTGTTTTGTTTTGTTTTTTTAATGAGAATGTGGATAGGGATTGTCTTGAATTTGTAGACATATTTTCTCAATCTCAAAGTTGCTGGGATTAGAGGACTGTGCCAAAGTGGTCCCAATTCCTAATTCTTGTTTACATGGCTTTTGGATGCAAACTTGACTCTTTCTTTAAAAACTAAGAAACAAGTTACATATTAGACAGTTGTCTGGGTTGCTGTGTATTCTATGGGAAGACTGAGGAAGAGGTAACACCCGTCTCTAGCCAGTAAACTTACCCCTTATTTAGAACATTATTTGCTTTCTTATGTATATCCCTCACCATCCAACACAAACTCAGACAACTTTATAGTTTACCACCAACACCCACTCGGAAAATAAGGCCAGGCCTTAACATCTTCACTAAATCTTAATAAAAATATTGATGAGAAAACAGAATAGTGTGTGTTCTTTAGTTTTAAGATGTTAAATAGAATAAATAAACCATAGGCTACACTATTAAGCGTGGAGTCCTTCTAGGAAGGAAGAATAGTCCTCCCCAGAATCTTCTTCATCTTGCTTTTCACTGTTTCTTTTTATCCTCGTACTGGTCCTTTCCTTTCACAGAAAGCTCAAACCTCTCTCCCTCTGAGAATCTTGCCCATATTTCACTACTTATTATTCTTCCCTTCTTTTTTCTTGTTTTTTTCTTAAAAGACTCATCAATTCCCCTTTCTTCTCTTCTGTATTAGAAATATTCATTTCCTTCTCTTCTGTATTTGAAAAACAACTACAGTTTGGCACTCTCTCTCTGTTCAGGACAAGGTCATCGCTCTTTCCACTATTACCAAAATCCTTAAATACTTAAAAAATTAATGTTTTCTAAGCCCAAGTTTCACAAATTCTTCCTGCTTATCATTATTTTTGTGTGTTCTGTGTCCACACAGAGATCAGAGACTTAGTAAAGTGACATGCCCTCTTTGTCCCACAATTTTAGCCAGGATAGGGGCTTACACTATGACATCTAGTTAAGAGACTTTTCTAGGACCTAAAATGTATGTTCCCTCATCATTAGTCTCATCAATCTGAGATGTACTGAAAGATTACACATCAACCTGTCCATGCTTAAATTTATCACTCTTCATCATAACCTTCCATTATTAATATTCTTATTCAGTTTTTCATTTACTCCTTAAGTCTCAATATTGGCCATAAATATTTCAATGAATGAATCCCTAATGTTTAATGGAAATCAGTAACACATAAATTAATCATATGAACTAAAGTAATTCATAATTTCACTCCAAATAGTCAGGTTGGTTGATTGCATAATTAAAGTTATACAACTTAAAATCAAGTCTGAAGGCTCCTTTGTTTGAAACCTTTCATGATTCTGTGATTCTGTGTCACCTCTCACTCATACTCCTCAAGTACCTAGGAAAATGATGACTGTATTTGTCCTATCATACTACATAGAAAATGGGAAGAGATGCCTATAGCATGTTTGTAGCATATATGAAGTTTGTACTATAATTTGATCTTCTTAGGGTCTTCAAAATTCAAAAATCATTTACCTCCATCTGTGTTGATGTAGCTAGATTTTATATTTTGAGAAACAATTTGATGCAGAAAAATAATTTTAAATGTAAGAATTTATTTTTCACTTTAATTTCTATGTAAAGTTGTATTCAGTGATGAAACCTTGAAACCTGTCCTTTGAAGTATATTATTCATGATAACTAAATTTTTAAATAGAGAGGAATAAGTGTAATAGCAGCTATTTAAGGTGAACATCATGATCGATGCATGGTAGACTAATAAATGTTTGATGTAAATGTTGAGACAGAGAATGAAAATCTCAAATACTTAAGGAGATGTTCTACTGAATTCCATAGAGAAAGATGGCTTCTAGGTAAAATCACTTTCACATTGTTCAAAGTGGCACTGTTGCTGAGGGGATATGTCCTCTCTGATGAGCTATGACCAATTTCATCAGAAGAAAAGTAGTAGAGATGCATTAGAAAATCTTGTTTTTTTCTGGTCTCTTAAACAGGAAAAGATGTATATTAGCTATAATATTGGAATATTTCGATGATGAATGAAGCAAATATTACTTTGATAGGAAAACAAAGACATAACACAAATTAAAACTGTAGGACAATATTTCTAAGAAAAAAAATGACCTAACACAAGCAAGTTTGACAGAAGTATGGTAGCACAACAAACACAGCGGCTCACACTCATTCCAGGGATTCAGAGGCATTTCAACATTTGCAAATCCATGTCATACCTCATTTACTAGATTCAAATACAAAAAGTGTATCACTCAATGGGCACAGAAAAACAATTTGATAAGAGTCAACATTCCTTCATGATAAAAACTGATGATGAACTCAGTAAAAATGGCAGATTCTTCTACGTGATATAGGTTATGTATCAGATACGTTAATATGTGATCACATATGTTAATATGAATCACTAATATTAATATTATACCAGAAGAAAATAAGATGGAAAGTTTTCTCTCTGAGATACAGGACAAGAAAAGCTGCTCATTTTTATTATACTAAAGAGTCCACCAAATATCTGTTAGAACTGCCAGGCTGCTAGGCACAGTGCAAGACCATAAACATACTCCCAGAATTCCAGAGAGTGAGATGAAAAGATCGCAAATCCAGTGTCAATGCAAGGAATGTATGTATTCAACCCTATCCTGATCAAAGTAATAAAACAGTCTCTAACAAAACACACACTCACACACATAAACACACACATAGCCTCAATACTGTCAAAATAATTCATTCAAATTTCAGTATAAAAAAAGCCAATCATGCCAACATGGATTTTTCAGAAACAAAATTAGTGGAGCAACTTCAGTTACAGTAGGTATAAAAAGATAACAAACAAACAAAAGCAAAAAACGGAAAGGTCTCTTCAGTAAAAGTTATAAAATATAGATCAAAGAGATTAAAATTATTATGATTAAATGTATTATAGCTTTGTGTTAATAGTTGAAGGCCTAATGTTATTAAAACATCCAAACTATACAAAGAAGTGTATATTTAATGAAGTTTCTTTAATGAAGTAGAAAATCAGTCTTAAAATCCATGTAAAACACAAAAGACCCCTGAATAATATGATCAATATTGAGTATAAAGAATAAAACTAGAGACATCGTACCCCCTGATTCCAAAACAAATTACAAAATCTTGATAACTTCAACACCATGACATTGATATAAAAATGAACACATAGACCAACAAAACAGAGTCAGAGCACTCAAAAATAAATCCACGTGTCTAAAGCTACCTTGTGGTCAGCAAACTTAATAAGACCATACATTCAGTAAAAAACAGTTTCAACAAATATACAGAAAAAAATGGATATTCATTTAAAGTTGAACAAAATTAGACTTTAGAGCAAGTTAGAAAACAACACAAAATGAGACAATATTTCAATACAATAACAGAATAGATGAACCTTCTAGAAGAGAACTTCTGGTAAAAATATCTATAATTTTGAAATAGGCAAGAAAGTTAAAAGAAAAAAATCCAAAAGCATGTACATCAAAAAGCAACACAAACAACTAAAATTTTACCAAACCAATACTCATTTTTAACAACAAAAAAATATTCAAGTTGAAGTCTACTTATACAAAAGAGAAAGATATTTTCAACAACTGTGTCTGATAAGAGATTGGTATCTAGAATATTCAAGGAACCAAGCAATTCCTGCTTTTTTATTTTCATTTTTTGTCCAATGTGGTTTAATCACATTCTTCCTCTCCCTCACTTGCCCCAGATTCACTCCCTTCTTTACTCCATTTTTACTAAACATAGATTATTTTCCCATACAATATAATCTGAATGCACTTTTCCCTCCCTCTACTTCTCACTGTTTTTCAGCACCTCCTCTGCCATCTAGATCTACTTGTCTTCTGTCTTTCATTAGAAAATATCAGGGTCTAAGAGATAACAACAAAACGTAACAAAATAAAATATACTAAGATAGAACAAAAGCTGTAATAATAAAGTTGCATGAGCCAAGCCAACAGAAAAATAAAAGAACTCCAAGAGCAGGCACAAGGATCAGAGACTTTCTTGTTCAAACATTCAGGAGTCCTGTAAAAGTGCTAAGCTAAAAGCTTTAGTATACATGCAGGATATCTGGTGCAGACCCATGTAGGTCCAGCCATTGCTGCTCTTGTCTCTGAGCTCATATGAGCTTTGCTCAGTTGTTTTAGAGGGCCTTGTTCTCCACGTAAAGGGCACACTTCTTAATGACAGAGTGTTAAAATTCAGCTGAAGGCTTGAATCAACATTTCTCAAAAGAAGAAATGGAAATTGCCAACAGGTATAAGAAAGGATGTTCAATATCAATGATTTCTATAAGAATGTATATCAAAGGAACCCTTTCCTTGTATTTTTTTTATTTGAAGAATTAATATTGTTAAAATATTCATATTCACAAACCCATAGCATCTGTGTTGCCTACACAAATCAGCTCTAGAAGTGGCCTTTTGCCATTCTGTCATGATTCAGGAAGAAACTCCTGTTTCTACCCTTCCTTGAAGAGCTGCCAGTAGTTTATGTGTTGCTAGGGAGCAGGGAACACCTTCTTCAGTGTGTAGCCAATGTAAGGTTCTCAAACATCAGTGCCAATCTCTCCATGAACTCTCATATAGACAGCATTGATTAAGCACAGTAGATCTACATGCAAAAAAAATTAAAGACAGAAAAGTAGGAGGGAAGCTAATTGGAAAGAAAGTGTCTCACCTGGAAAGGGAACTGGTACAGGACACAGTAGTAGGGGTAAACCTGATCAAAATACATTGTGTACACATAAAGAACTGTGAAAAAAATTAAAAGTAGTAAAACACAAGTATAGCAAGCATAAAATAAAAGAAAATATATATAAATTTTCAGTACTACCACAAGCTGTCAGTCTACAAACCTTCCTGGGAATTCAAAGTTGTGGACAACAGTTGGACTGAACAAGAACAAGAGGGAATGCTATGTTTTCAAAAAATTCCCAGTGTGCAAATTGTTCCCTAAGAGTGGAATTCCAAGCACTGAAATCCCTTTTCTTTACTGATGATTGTAAGATTCATTTAAGACTGTGTATCACCTCATCTCAGTGACTGTGATCAAAAGAGAAGATAGCGATTGCTGGGAGGGCTCGGAGGGAAGGAACTCCACACAGTGAACGTGCGTGAGGTCAGTACAGAAAAATGGGCAGAAGTTACTGAAAACTTTAAAACTAGTATTTCTAGGTTTTGATTTGTTTTGTTTGAGATAGCATCTAGCTCTATGGCCCTGGAAGGGCTGACACTCATTATATAGCACAGGCTGATCCTGAAATTCTAATGTTCCTGCCTCATTCATCTGAGGGCTGAGATTACACTCAACAAAATGACAAGCAGCTCTGACACTAAGAGACAGAGATTAAAATAATATTTCAGACGTATCGACAACTTTAATTTTCTGGTACACTATTTATAGCAGCCAATTAGTTAATGGATTGTGAAGTCATGTGGCTTTCGTAGACTATAGAGTGCTATGCAGTCACCCAAAAAATAAAAGATTAAAAATCCCTTCAGCTATGTAAATGTAAGTTAACCTAAGAGATATTATGCTAAAGGAAATGATATAGGCACACAAAGATCCTGCAAAATAAGTTATAAGCAACCTACAGGTGTCAAATGACTTCTATGTCATAAGACTATATATGTAATCATATCATAATTCCAAACCAATACTTCAAATTTTGATATGAATAATAGCAATTTTATTACGCCGTAGATTACATTACTATTACCTGGTCAATCCTTGCCAGTTATTTAAAGCCAAATGTCAGGCATTAAATGGTGTATGACTAGATTATCTTTATTTCTAGTTATGTAAATAAAATCAAGTAATGTTTAATATCAGTTTAAAAAATTAGCCATGAACACCAAATTTTAAAATAAACAATTTACTGATGTTTCTTAAATGGATCCACAGCCTGAAATTTTTAATTATACCAAATATCTGGTTGATTGTTGAGATCAGTAACTTGATTTTTTTTTTAACATTTGAGTAATTTTATAGTCAAAAGACAACTTCATTACATTCCAGGGCATGCAGTTTCATTAAACAGTTATGCATAAATTATGTATATATTTATGTATATAAAATTAAGAAAAAATATATGGTGATCAGTAAATAAAGATAAAATTTTATTATTTAAAAAATGTACACATCATAGTGTTAACAGGTTTATATTTCTCAAATCAAACAAAAAATATGATTGTTTACTTTTTCAGAATGTTTTCCTAGAATACACTGACTGGGTCAAGTTATTTTCAAGTCAAATCTTTCATAGAAATAGCTGTTTTATATTAAAAATATATGTTTTCAGGCCTGAGCATTTGGCACTGGACAACAAATTGGTGTGCTCTCCCTGGGGAAGACCACCTCTCCTGCTCCCAGGTCTACTCAGATGCCTGTAGTTATTTGTGTAGGGGTGAAGCTTTTTGGGCTTTTCCACATTCACATAGAATTGTCTTTGATCAGCTCATATGTGACCAGTAATGGTTGTGAGACTTTATGGGGATACCTTCACATTACTAGAAGACACAATCTTACAGACAGCTCCCTGATCCTCATTAGCTTTTATGATCTTTCTTTCCCTCTCTTCTGTAATGTTCCCTGAGCTTTTAAGTATGGGTATTTTGTAGATGTATCCATATATACAAGTAACATTACACAGACTGAGCAGATTATATTCAGAACATATATGTATATACATATAAATGTATGCCTGCAAAAACAATTAATGGAAGAATAGGGGATGAGTTTGAATAAAAGTGGGAAGGGGAATAGGAGAGGGTTTAGAGGGAGGAAAGGGAAGGGAGAAATGCTGTAGCTGTATTTTAATCTAAAAATTAAAAACACAGAAAATAAATATTTATGCCACTAAAAGTACTTGACAAACAGAAAAAAATAAAATAAAAATATAGTGCAATATATCCAATCTCTGTTCTGTTTCTAAAACTAAGAGAAGAAAATAATTCTTTTCTGGTAGATATATTTAATAACATATTTGGACTTTGTGTAAAGCTTTCTCAACCAAAGTATTTACACTGTGTGGCACAGGTCACACTTGACATTCTATGGATTGGATAAATGCAGTAATGGGAGTCACCACTGCAAAACAGGAACCAACTATATCTATCTTAGTTTCCATAAAGATGTTGGCAGGATATAGCTGTGCCATAACCCAGTATGCATAAACAGTCTATTATGCAGCTGTGGCTGCCAAATTTTCATTTCCTACTGTCTAGACAGCCAGTCTAAACATGACTTTGAGGCCTCCGTAGGGCATAATTCTCCCAAAGACTTCTTAAAATCCCTGGTAATGCTAAGGCCACTACACTCTCACTTTATTACCTTCCTATGCCATAGTTTATGTCTAGAAAAACAGAATGTGGGCTTCTCTGGGAGGGAAAAAAATAAAAAGAAGGCACAGTTATTCTTTAGCTTTTAAAATCAATAAGTCTTAACGACCAATCACCTACTCTCAGACAATCCTCTTGGTGGCTTTTAAACTATGCCCAACAGTCAGGCTGAGCAGGGTTTAGAAGGAAGTACACTGTTTTCACAAAATGTGCAGTGGTAAAATGTTTCCTGAACAGAAAATCCACAGCATTAGGCAGACTGCTCTTTGCAGACAATATCATATTCAATCTATTGAAAAGACTAAGCACATTACTTTTCAATAAAAAATTGAATAAAATAAACCTTGTGTTCAGTTTTAGCATCATAGAAAGCAGTAAGCCTGAGTCAGTTAACAGTCAAAGCATTACATATGGATTCAAGAAGAATGTAAGTACCACAGGATGACCAAGAAGAATCACACAAACTCAAGCAGGGCTTCCAAGGGGTGCCTTAAAGGAGAATATAACTTAACAATTGTGTATAGAAACTAACTTGGATCAAAAGCCAGAGGCAGACAATGGGTTCAAGAGAACACAGATTTCAGGAAATAAACACTGCCCAGAATTGTTGATAGTAGATCAGGAGATGGAGAAACATGAGTTCAGGTAGCCTGACACCATGATGGCTTCCAGTGCTGCACTCAAGATGTTACAGATTTGTTTTGTTTTGGACTTTCCATGAAGCTATGAGTATTTCCATTTTATTTTCTTGCTCTTGTACTCCATGCTGGCTCCAAGCATCCTATGGAGTCAAAGATGAGCTAGAACTCTTAAGTCTGCAATCTCCGGATCTCGAATTCTGGGACCGTAGGGATATACCAACATGCCTGATTCATGAAGTCCTGAGGATTCCCTAGGTGTCATGAATACAAAGCAAGCACCCTATAAACTAGGCTACATCCTTCAGGATAAAACTGATATTCTTGCAGTTTTCCACCTAAATTTATTTGGTATGTTCAGAAAATGTTTGTTAAAACTACAATAAAATCAGGCAAGAATGGCAGATATAAGTGCCAACAATATTTTTAATTTACAAGGAACTAATCCATCTTGATAAAAATCTAGTTTACAAATAAATTATAATCTCTGGGGAGAGAATTGTGGATGTAGGCACATGAGGCAAAAGGGAAACAGGACCATCCATGAATCACTGGCAAACCTGATATAGGTTTCTCCACGTAAAATTACGATAAAGCACGTGTTTCTGATTTTAAATGTCTACAACATATTGTCCCTTTTAAATTCTGCATAAACTTAAACTTAATTCCCTACAGATTCTTTTTGTTGGAAGCTGCAGCCTTCTGATAGTACTTGCTTAATTCCACGTTGAATTCTTTCTTTGTCATTAAAAGATAAGCACAAGTAAGCATTTAAAAGTATTAACACAAGAGGATGGGGAGATGCTCAGTCGTTGAGAACACTAGATGCTCTTATAGAGTACTGAGTGTCAATTCCCAGAACCCACAAGGAGGCTCATAACCACTTGCAACTCCAGTCCTAGGTGATTTGCCCTCTCTTCTGGCCTCAATGGGCACTAGGCATGCACAAAGCATACATATATTCATGCAGGAAAACCGGTCATGCACAAAAAATAACAGTAAATCTTAATAAGTTGACATGAAATCAGATTAGCCTAGCTCAAAGATTATGTAGCTTACTTGGAAATAGACTGACGCTTAGCTTTTTATTCACTCTTATTTTGTTCTCATGGGATTGGTTAATCTGCACAACTTGTATTTATAATATATGCTAATATGGCAACCTTAAAGCTACAATCTTACCGTTAATTTTCTATATTTTTTTATTTCTTTTTTGATGAATTTTATTTTTGGATTATTTGCATTTCATGTTGGTTTTTGATTATTTGTATGCCATTTGATATTTTATATAATGTATGCTTTTGGTTTATGAGCTGTGCTTGTGTTAGATTTGTGTCTAGAATATAGAAGAGGAAATTTTCAATTACCATGTTGAAGGTTTAAAGTATGTTTATCAATAAGGATGTTTATGATTGTAACATATATATATATATATATACATATATATATATATATATATATATACCTAAAGTTATCAAGTTATATATTAAAACATTTCCTGACAAATTTCTTTTTAAAAAAGGACAGGATGAATAGCTATGGACAACCAGTAGCAGTAGCCTAGAGGTGTAAGATCATTGTATGAGAGGAAGCCAGTCCAAGACTGAATCATATGCAGTGCAACAGTGACATATTACATAGCATGTAGTATTCTGGATCTATACCTCTATCTGGGAATTGAATAGTATCCTTGTTTTGAAATTCAGACTAAATATTTGAAATGTCATAAGTCAATTTTGAAACAGTAGTGTTCTTACCATAGTAATCATGCATACATTTTAAGTGAAAAAAAAAAAGACCAAAAAATCACATTCAAAAGGAATAAAAATAAAATACATAATTATGGTGTACAGAAAAGTAGGGGGAGGGGATAGGACGGGCATGGGAAGTCCAAATAGGGAAGGGGAGAGAAGGGAGTGAAGAAGGGAATAAAGGGAGGGACAGCTAAAACTAAGGGCCATTTGAGTGGTCCTACAGAAACTTAATAAAGTAGAAGCTTCCTAAAATGTATACATATTTGAAGAATATCTAAATGAAATTGCCAAATATAGTGGGCAATGGGGAAAAATTAATAAAAACCTCAAGTCATAAATGTTTCTTCTGACTACAGGAGAATTATCTCGTCTACTTTCCACTTTAGTCATTCTCAGTGGAACTTTAAACGCAGGATCTCAAACACTGTTCTATAGATTAACTATTTTAGTATTCAGATCACAGATCTCTCTCTCTCTCTTCATCTATCTCTCTCTCTCTCTCTCTCTCTCTGTGTGTGTGTGTAAAATAATTCAAGACATGATTTCATTATGTATGCTTGTTTATCCTAGGACTTGTAAAAATAGACAGGACTGGCCTCAGCTCATCTCCCATCTCTGGCACAAAGGTTATGGTGACAACCAACCATTTTATAATTGGATTTAAAGCCTACTCTGCAAAACAGAACTTATGACTGGCACCATTAACTGGACAGTTACAAAACTGTGGCTGTCAAGACTATAAATCCTAGAGGTAAATCTAATATTATTATTCTGTATATATAGTAACAAATTGCTTCCTAAGTTCTTATCTTTATGCACATAAAACAATGGATCTTTCATCATAGAAGCTTCTTTTTACAGTAAGTAGTGATTAATACAGAGATCCACATTGGGCCAATTTGCAAATAACAAGAGACTGCAAGATGTTTATCCCTAAATGGGACATTTATGTTACATCTCCCTCCCAAGGCTCCGGGAACACTGTAGATGAGGAGGCAGAAAACCCTAAGGAGCAGACATCTGGAGAAAAACATTTTTTGCCCAATATGACAAGGCTATCTTACCCATGAATTCTCAGTCACCAGCTTCTGAAACAATTTTAGCATGCCATGGAAACTAGAGGCAGTGGGAACTAGCTGAATAAAATAGCTCATTGGAAGTTATCCTTCATTTGTGACCCTCTCCTTCTCATCCTTTCTGTCCACCAGCAGATGGGCAGCTTCTGCCACATGCTCCTGTTGCCATGATGCTCTTTCATCACAGGCCCAACAATCAAGGGAGCTAAGGATTAAAGATGGAATCCTCTAAGCCATAAGCCCCAGTAAATCTGTCTTCTCATAAATTTCTTTTGTAAAGTTTTTGCCCTAATACATGAAAGTCACTAATATATATTATCAGGAATAAATGAAAGCTGGCTTCGATTAATGAATGCAAAATTGAGCATTGATTTGAGAAGGATAAATCTTCCATTTATAGTGTCCTAGTCAAAATTACTTAAACTATATTTAATAATGAAGAAAATTCAGAAAAACTCAAGTTGGAAAACACTGCCACAGAGAGAAAATAGCAAACACATAGGAAACTGGCCTATGCTATATTCAAAATTAGAAAGTCATGGAAGTAAAAGAAATACTTAAAAATGCTTCCAAATTCAAAATGACGAACAAAACAATGCAGCTCACTTCAATGCTTGAGTCTGAATTGGAATCTTTCTGTGATAAGAGGTTTCCATAGAAACCATTGGTGCAGCTTGAATAGGATTTGAGGATTATATGTAGTAATGAATCAATATAAATTGTATGTATTTGGGTAGTACCTTGTGGTTACATGGATGTATTCTAGGATACTTGAAACATTAGCTTAACAGTCACTTCTAGGAGATCCAGAAATCAAATAGTATGTTTATCATAGTATGTGCATACATGTATGCGCACATTTATGAACAAGGGTCACATGTTTAGTGGTCCAAGGTTGACGTCATCTGTTTTCCTCAGCTGCTCTTCACCTTATATACTGAGAAAAGTTCTCTTACCAAACCAACTTACAATTTTAGCAAATCTGGATAGCCAGCTTGCTCCAGAGACTCTGCTTACCTCACACTAGAATTGTAACTGGGCCACCAACCTACTTCCTTTTGCATATGCTCTGGAGATACAAAGTCTGGTCCCCACATTTGAATGGCAAGCACTTTTCCAATTGGTCTTCGCTCCTTCTCCCAAGCAAATATTTTTGTTCAGTTCATACACTTCTCCTAGGCATGTTGGCCTGTTCAAAGGGTAGAAATAAAGCGATGGTTTGTTTGGGTATTAAGATTACATGATCTTCAGCAAAGCATATGTACTTTTTTATTTTAAAATTTCAAATAAAAGTCTATTTTGATTTAGTAATTATCCCTTAGGTCACTCACTGAACTGGTTATTTTATTCATGTACTCTTAGCTCATGGAGCATTTTAAAGTCATACAATGAGTAGTATGAAATTTGAGACATTTTAATATATTCTAGAGGTAACGATTATGACATCCCAATGAAAAGGCATTAACTTTTTTTCTAATTTGAACATGGAAATAATGTTCAGAGAGTAGTTAATCAAATCTTCAGGCATTGTAGGAGAGTCTGAGCTAAAGCCCAAATGTTATAGACTACTTGCAGTAGATTACAATGGATCCAATGTCAGATATGTACACCAGATCACGTACTCTTTCTATTAAATAGTCAACTTCTTAGTAACTGCAGTATTATAAAACAAACTCTTAAACCATAGCATTGTTAGTCTTCTTTAACTAGAGAATTTTGTTTCGTGATAATGTCTAACAAAAGAAAGAGAAATAACAGATAGAAGAGATCTAGAAGAGACATGGATGGAATTTAAGTGTGTTTAAAAAGAAAGAGCCAGCATGATAAAGCCCCAGACTGAGAGAAATATATGTCATTCTAGAGAAGGTCCAGTTGTTATTAAGACAATGAAAGATTCATGGTTGAGTAAAGGATGAAGATGCAGAACAGGCATACTTTCTAAGAGTAATAAAATTATTCTTTGTGATTCTATAATGGTGGCTCTGAATCATAATATATGTGTACCAACCCACAGGCTGTGCCACACAAGAATTATCTCTGATGCAAATTGTAGACTCTAGGTAGTAGAGTTTCCATATTTAGTTTATTATCTGTAACCTATGTAATACTTTGCTGAAATTACTAATATTGGGCAGGAATATGTGTCCCAGCAGGAGTCATAAGCATCTCTGCATTTTCTGTTGAGTAATCCTGCAATCCAAAACAAAACTCCTGTAATCCCAAAACTTTTCTGTAAAAAAAAAATAAAAACTCCTTTCCTTGCCTCTCCTCTCCCACTCCCCTTCCCTTTCTTTCCCACCTCGTCTCTTATTTAAAAGTTTCCTCCCACTAGGCCCCTCCCTGTAAGCAACAAAAACTGACAGTCACTCTCAAAGAAGCCAAGCTGCAAAGAAGACTCTAAGACAAGATGCCTGGAAGAAGCAGAAACTAGCAGAACTTTAGGCTAGTCACTTGGAAAAAAATCATTCTCCAATCTTTTGAGTTGCCTGCAGGCTGTGCTGTTTGCTCCTGGTTTGTGCTGGGGTGAGCTTTGGTAATGCAACTGTCCATGACTCATTTTTGTTCCTATAAATAACTACTTACCCATATTCCTATAAGTAACCCCAACAAAACTGATCGCTTTACCAAATTGGACTTTAATGATATTCATATTTTGGTCTGTCATGGGGTCCCCATTTGGGATGAGAAGACATTTGCATAGGGTCTCCCCAGGAAAAGTTTTGTCACACACCAATGTATGACAGGGAACCAAGCACAGAGAGACTCCTAAGTCACTTATCACTCAGACTGTTAAGTCATGATACTTTGTCCAGTATCTGTAGCCACCTGCTAGGCTTTTCATATTCTGAAAGCGTTTCCAGACAATTACATGGATAAAATGATTCCCAGACAATGTTCCACGTCAGTCACAAGCACAGGATCATACCATGAGTGAAAAGAGAAACAATGGAGATCAACAAATGGTCTTGTGTTATATATATATAGCTAAATGGTAAAGCACTTGCCTAGTGTTTTGGAGGACCTTCGTTTGATTCCAGACCTGCAAAAGTAAACAAATAAACAACTTGAACTAATTGTGCCTGTCCTCTAGAAAGGAAATAGTCAAATAATATCAACTATGTTTCAAGAAAGTATCTTTTGATTATCATAAGAAAACATTAAAATTGTGAAGGCTGGAGAGATGGCTCAGTGATAAACCATACTTTACACTCTTGCTCAGAAACACATGTAACTCCAACTTCAGGGGATGTAAAAACCCTCTGCTGACTTCTGTCAGCATCTACATGCATGTGTACATACAGATGTATTCGCAAACATACACACACACACACACACACACTCACACACACACAGTAATAAAGTATTTTTTTTATATAAACAAAGATAGCATGTTAAAGCTGTACGCCTAACTGCTCATCTCAGACAAGACATGTTGTGTGGAATGAGTGAGCTAGAACTATGCAGCTCCAAGAGAAAAGGGATTTGCCTGAGCCCAGGGGTCAGAATGAAGTGCTATGAGGGCTATTAAGAGCTCAATCCACTGATATTCACTAACTATCAGTAAGAAGATCAGAAAAGTCATGGTTTAGAAGTGTCATTGGAGTTCTCACTTAGGCTGGCAAGACAAGATAATAATCTGTCCTAGAGGCAAAGGCTGTAGGAAAGTGTGAAGCCCTCACAGTGCAGGGAGTTACAGTTTTAGGTGGTCTCCTAAATCCAAAGGTCAAATAATCCCTGAGATGCCTTGGGTTCTATTAAATCCATTTACAAACATGACTATGTTGTGTTATCTAGTCAATACATCCTACGTATTGCAGGAATAGGGAAGGAGGGGAGGGTAATATTTGTTCATTTCAATTTTTCAAAATATGTTTGGAACATTTCTGAACTTTCCCTCCCATGCAATTTGTGTGATGAAATTGAACTGAGTGTGTCTTCATGATATCAATATAACTATATATACAGTCTCTACAAACTTATATGTCACCACAAATACACACCTGATCATTTGTTTTGCATATAGACATGGATAGCAATCTAATTAGAGAGAACAATAAAGTCTCATGTTTTGGCAATTAGATATTTCAGTCCATGCCAAAGGTCTTTAAAAATATTTTAAAAAATAACACATTTGTGCTACATACCTATACAACTTATTGAACGTGAGAAGTCGAGCTGGTGCCTACCTAAAGACTTCAACACTACTCACAAGTTTTTATGGTATTGGAAGGTACTCTGTATGCTACCAAATGAAAAAGGTAAACACAAGCTAAGAGAAAAACCTTTCAAACTACAGTGGTGACTTTCCTATAAGTTGTGCTAGTTCAATAGTAGCGCAAAGCTTGTGAGAATAACTAACCAGTATCTGATTGGATTTAATGCCCACTCTATGAGATGGAACCCATCTCCAACACTGGGTAGGGAAAATCCAAAGAGTACCGATCTGCTAATGAATATAGCCATCAAGTGACTCCTAATAACATTTTGTTACAGTCAGAGATCAATGCCTTGCTCAGTCATCACCAGAGAAGCTTCCTCCTGCATTAGATGGGAACAACCAGACAATGTGCAGAGAATGAGAGACCTCGGAACAGTCAGTTTTAAATGAGAGGTTTTCATCAAATCCCTCCCTTCAGTGATCAGGAAACTGTAGAAGGGGAGGCAGAAAGATTCTAAGAGCAAGAGGATTGGAGGGCATCAAAACAACTAGGCCCTCTAGACACAGCAGGACCAAAGCACATTTAAACTCACAGAGACTTTGGTAGCATGCACAGGATCTTCACAGGTCTGGGTCAGATGGGGTCCTAGCACAGAGAGAAGAAATAGTCACAAGCCCTCACTCCTAACCCACAAGCTCTCACAAATTGATAACCCCTCACAAATGACAGATTGATTCTTTCCAACAGTCTCAGTGTAGATAAAACCCACTCTTAAAACCAGGCTCCATGCCCAGTAATAGATGGCCAAAACAAAACAATGACAATTTTGGAGGTTCTTTGACTCACAAGGCTTTGTTGGGGAATTTTTTTTATATAGTATTGTGTGTATATCATGGTCTCAAATTTTGAATTTTTATGGGCTTTATCTCTATATGTATTTCTGTATTTATATGTGTTTCTTGTGTAATCCTTTGGCTCTTTTTTCTGTATATTTGTTTTTATTGCATCATCATCATCATTGTCATCATCATCATCATCATTATTATTGATATTATTATTAGCATCATTATTTTAGATGCTTGTTTGTACCCTAAGGACAGAGAGAAAGGATGTGGATTTGGGTGGGTGGAGAAGTGCAGAGGATATGGAAGGAGAAGCCATGATCAGGATATATTGTATGTAAAAGAAAATCTATTTTCAATTTTAAAAGTACCTACCCACCTTCATTAATTATTCAACAACGCATCTTTGTCATATTGGAATAATTCCTTGCGTCTTTGATTGAGAAGCACATAAATCTTATCAATGTTTTTGTGTTTCAGTGAGAAAATTACATGTAGCATCATGAGTTCACTCTGAGAAATGTTCAGATTAGTGATAGCCTATAGCAAAGCAGCTCTCCAATTCCTGGGCCACACTCACAAATTAAGGGTACTAGGAAGGGGGCAAGATATGCTAGATAAATTGTATTCTTGTTGGAGGAAGTCTGTTTAAATAGAGATTTGTGTAAATTTAATGCAACAAGTCTATACCCACAGCTGTGTGTTTGTATCTGTGGCTTTTGACATAACTCAGAGAAGGCTATGAAAAACAATAATAAAGAAAAATTCAGCGGGTAGAAAATTGGCAATACAAATACTTTAACCAAGCCAGCCACTTCAGGAAAGAGTCATCTCATGCCAACTCAATATCCCATGCCAAGTGGTATGAGACATCTCTAGAGGGATTTATGTTCGAGAATATTTGAAAGTAAGAGAATTAGTTGTAAGGAAAGAAAATTAACCAACTGATGAAAGCTCTAATTTAAAATAAAGCACCAAATATACCTTACCTTTGCTTTAGAATAATAAAGTATACTAAATTTTAAAATCACAGAATATTTCTTAATCACTATACTAGAAATGGTGTAAACTTATTAGGCATTGACAGAAATCAAAAATCTGGAAACCAAACAGCACTAGAAATTACAGACCGTGGGTTAAATAGAATTGGCTTCAGTATACTTGAGCTCAGAGTTGAGAAACAATAGAAGTTCATTATGAATACTATATGTGTGTCTCTATGTGTGTGTGTGTTGTGAATATGAGTAGCACACTATGTATTCTTGATTATTGGAGAAGTAGTTGTTGAAATCACACTATAGAAACAAAAGCTTTAGGTTCTATCAGAAAATAGTCCAAAAAATTGCAGTTCTTTCTGAAATCTAAGCCATTTCACTTTCCTTCTCTTTCAGACATAAAAGCAATTTCCCCTCAATTCAGCCTTATTGCTGAGGTTTGCAGCAGCAGGTGACATTACAGGACAGCATAAATTCTCTTGGGGACAGACGGATGGCCATTAAATCGCTGCTGAGTCACATCTATGTTCATCTTATAGAGATGCAGAGACAAGTGTTACAGCCAGTAACTGTATGTTACTGGCTCTTGTTCAGTAATTCTCAGAAGTCAAGCCCACCTTATTCCTTTGCACTGAATATTCCGGGAGCAAAATCTTCTGCAGTAAGTGTGCATGCACATGTGTCACCTACCAGGTAGCTAGAGCCCCTCCTGCTCTCAAGAGCAAAATAAGACTAAGATTGCTGTGCAGAGAAACATAAGCCTCGTCAATTCTGCTAAGCCCCAAGAATTACCCCTTATATCTAGTTTTTATGGTTTTATGTGTTTTGCTCTTTTACATTGTGTTCTTTTTAATCATTCCAATATCAGTGTTCATTAAACTCTCACAAAATATGCTGTGAGTTTTAGCAAATTTTCCTAGCAATGAAAGAGACATGGAGAGCATGGGCTTATATCTATTTGCCCTCTAAATTGCATACATTCCCCTCTCATCCCCTTATCCCTATCCTTTCTCCTATCTTCAGTATTCAAAACCAACTTTCCATTAACAGAGAGGTTGATGTCCTGTTTCCATGGATATCAGTATTATTTGAAATAGACCCAGAATGAGTCAATCTTATCTTTTTATGAGCCTATCAAGAACGGAATCCCAAACAGGATCGTCAGTGTTATAACAGGACTTGTGGTAAACAGAGTTTACAGACGTATCACCTGCACATAAAGACATAACATTCAGAAGTACTCAGCTCAACCATGAAAAGATTGCGTGAATTCCAATCACAAGAATTTTCTGCAAACTGATTGATCTTTCAAGAAAATGAAGAGAGATAAAGAAGTGTATCTAGGAATCGGGATGTAGCTCAGTGGGAGTTTATTTTCCTACTAGGAGGAAAATTCTGAGATAACCCAGCGCAAGGATAAAAATGTATAACTCACGGTTTCTGTTGACAAAGAATTTACTGATGTTTTGGTGACAGACCTGACACATTTGGCTCTAAACTTTTCTAAATATTATATATATTAGATAGATGGATGGACAGATTGATAGATACATGCATACATACACACATAGATACAGATACACATACACAAATAGATACAGATACACACACACATATATGAATATATATATATATATATATATATATATATATATATATATATATATAAAATCTTATATTCATGGACAATATTTACAAGTAGGTTTTGTCCAGAGAGAAATTGGAAAGTTTAGATAGTGTGTGATTTTCTGTGATATCTCAGTAAAGAAAGCGTGTGTGTGTGTGTATGTGCATGTGTGTGTATTTACACATACATATATATATGTGTGTATATATGCATATATATGCTTTTTTCTGAGATATCACAAAATATCACACACTATCTAAACTTGCCAATTTCTCTCTGGACAATACCTATTTGTAAAGATTATCCATGAAAATAAGGTTATCTATTTTATTCATACAAGGCTAATCTTGCCTCTTTCTGCCTTATTTATTGATAAAACCTGACCTCTCAATACAAAAGTAAAATACATGACAAGAGTTGGTTTTTGCTTTCTCTAAAATGGCAATATAATAGAGTTAAAGATATTTGCTTTACTGTGACTGTGAACTCATCAGTAAGAAGGCGACTGTTCTAAAGCATCACAGAAGTTCCCAAGACCACAGATATGGAAAATATCCTTTATTCACACATCAGTTCTAGCATCACATAATCACCCATTGTAAATTCCTTCTCTAAAAGGAAGCTGACATGTTTTACACAGTTATAGAGTTTATAAGATCCCTTTCATGCTTAGAGGAGGTTTGAATTTCTAAGGTGTGATCTTGACTCACTCCGTAGTGAGTCAATACTATCAGCACCTAACCCTGACTCTTCAATCTTCCTAAAATGCAGTTCTTTTTTCTAATACCCTGTCAGCGAATCTGGCTGGTTTAAAGCCACTGAATTCCATTAAATATAGGCAAGAATCTGAACAAATCCTCTAAACATCTTCAGGATAAATTTGTCCAGTATCACTATGTTTATTGCTCATTCTTCCCATTAAAATAGTCTTTACTAACCTGTGTCTTTGATCCATATAATACCATTAAATTGAACAGATGGTGCTTTATCAAGATTTACTATGCATTAAATATAATTTTAATTTAAAGTCTTAAAAGTCCTGTCACATTGATAACATTTCTTTCAATATATAAAATTATCAGATTTGTTCTCTGAAATCTTTAAATACTAATTGGCTAGACCACGCTGCTGTACTCCTGAATCCAAACTGCTACCTAACTTACTGCATACTGGCTGATGTAGTGCTAGATGCTTTATGTCATTATATTGTGACTCTTCTTTTTAAATATAAGAACAACATGAGTTTTGTATTTTATATTATAGAAGAAGAAAACAAATTCACAGAAACTATGTAATTTACAGTCACCTATTCAGGACTCAGCCACATTAATCTAATTCTAGTTACTCTCTTTCACTGTGCTGCACTACACAGATTTATCTTTTAGATCTAATTTGTAAAACATTGAAGACAATGGCAGGTGGAATATGTTACGTTTCTGGAAAGTGCCTTAGGATGTGATTGCTTCCGCAGAAACATGAAACAGAAAAAAGGATAGAATTAAAGCTAGTATGGGCCTGTCAGGGAGGTACTTAATAGCTGGCCTGTAAGTGAACCTTTCAATACATCATGGCCTCGTTACCAGGGAGAAATGGATACAGTAGCTTATTGTTGACCAAGAGAGCAATTTCTACACTGGAAGGGATTAAGAACCACAATAGTAGTGGCTTATGAGCTGTAAAGGAACAACTGTTGTTTAACCATAAGCAATTTTTGAGTGGCTATTGCTTATCAGTCATCACCAGGTTCTGAGGTACCATACACTAATTTGATGTTGTGGATAACTGGCCAGCAGTAACAAGGCTCAACCATTCATTCTTGTCATCATGAAAGGATAAAGAAACTGAAAAATGGGAGTGAAAACAAATTGCAAACTAGGGGTAGGATCCTAGGTGTGATATAGGTGTGAATTGGACAAAACTAGAAATGGTACCTGAAATGCATTGCTAAGGACCAGTGATCACCATATAATCACCAGATACTGAGCATAGATCTACATCTTTTTGGAATTTCAATAATGGAGTCTATTAACTCAGTTCTATAATCTTAGACTTTTAAATGAACTTTTTCTTAGCTTACAAAATAATAGGCTTCATTATGTCATACTAACATGTACACACTAGTACTTCACTTCTATTCTTCTTATTACTTTTGGATCTTAAATTATTCCAAAGCCTCAAAGAAATAGATTCATAATTCTTTCTTTTTTAAAAAACATGTCTTATATTTTTATATTTATAATATAATTTTGTCATTTCCTCCCTTCCTTTTCCTCCCACAACAAAGAAAATCAACAAAAAAAAAAGTTTATATAGCAAGCATATTGGATTGTACAATATGCAGTAACTTTCAAAACTATTCTGTTTATGGGTATAATAAGAATTACCCATAAACAATAATTAAATTAGTGCAGCTGTGCTTCAATCAAAATATATTACAAATGCAAATGGCAAGTTGCCTGATTACATGCTTTGGCTTGCTAATCTTTGACTTGACACTATCTGCAAAAATATGGCATCCTATTATCCACAAAAATTAAAATTATATATCTTTAGCAGAGCTCAAAGACTAAAATCAAAGAGCAATTAATTATTCCATACTTATAATGTGACAATGATAATTAGATTCATTCAGATTTTGAGAACTTAGCAAAAATCAGTAAGAATTAAATATAAAATTTAAAAATACATATCTTCTTCTCTCCTACTTCCCGTCTTCATTCTATACCCCATACCCATCTAATGCAAAGGCAGAAAAATGGATAGAAGAGAATTTTTAATGTAGATTAAAAAATATCTTTCTAGTGCAAATGAAAGCAAATGCTGATTAAAAGGCAAATAAAATATATGTGGATTTTTTGCTTTGCTTTTTTTGGTTGCTGTTGTTGATAAACTACTAAAGTGAGTGAGAATTATGCTTAACCCTAAGTCTCATAAGTCAATCAGTCAACAACCTGAAATAATAGCTAGAGGTGAATACAGTACCTTAATGTCCTGCATAAATAATGCATGATATAGATTACTGAATTCTGTTGGCATGTCATAATTAGGTTGAAATTGGTCACAGAAAGAAAGCACTTGGTACATATACCCTAATATATATATATATCCATGTCTACTTTACAGATTTCTAAAGACTCAAATTCTGTGGAGAAAGCCTCGGTTACAAGAAACAGGAACAATTATGGTGTTCTTGTAAAGGAGTTCCTTTTTAGTGCTCAAAAGCACTCCAGCAAGATCTATACATCTCATGAATTATTAGAAGCATTTGAATATGTGATAAGCACTTGACCATACCCCATACCAGGGACATCAACATCAAGTTTATTGAGTGAGAAATTTACTCGAGAATGTCTTTAGACATGCACCACTGATGCAACTGTAGGAAGAATAACTGCTAATTCTTGGAGAAAGTGTTCATTACAGAACAGAATCTGATAAAACTGAACACTTCTGCCAAGGAATACACACATCTCATGCAATTGCTTAATTTCAAAATTTTGGTTTACCAACAGAAGATAGACTCAAGAATATTGGCACTTCTCCATTAACCAACACAAATTAAGATTCAACAAAGCCATTTTTTTTCATAATGTCTGTTAAACTACAGCTCTGCAAAGAGCTAAAATGTGTTAGGTGTTTATCATAACTGAAAGTGTATTCCTCCTTTACAGGAGGGTACATTTAAATTGACTTGAAACTATTTTCAAACTGATGTGTATTATTAATTAGAAAGCTTTTACTACTTCACAGATTGTTAAAAGCTATGGAGAAAAAAAGTTTTGTTCATAATGTCCAGAAACAATGAAATGCTTTTTTGTTTCATATTTAGCCTATAGAAAGATTTTAAGTTTACTCAGAAAATTCAAATGGATGACAATATGTTTGAAGAAGTTGTTTCATTAAAAGGTAGCTCTCTAGCTATGTCAGGAACATTTACTATGCGATATGTACATTAAACATGGATACCAACACTTGACAATGACCCATATTATATTTCTCACTCTAGTGTATTCCTTAAAGAAGAGGAGAAAATGGTGGTTGTATTTTTGTTATAAAGATTTATCATAAATTCAAGAGTACCCATGAGAGAATTTCCTTAAGTAATTTGCATGCACCACCTCACCTTCAGTAAGACCAGGAAACAATTTTTGGATTTGAAATGTATGAACTGGTAATAGATTCCAAAATATGATCTTAGTTTGATATCATCAGATATAAAAATGATGAGCATATTAACACTAACCAGTTATTCATGTTTGGCTAAATTATACTGAAATGTTTCCAGCTACACTGAAATAATTTGTCCCATATGAAGAAACTTTAAGTAATATGTGATCATTAAATACCTCGTAGCACAAATTTCATTAGATTAACACTTATTTCACTATCATTGCTACTCCTAAATACTGCAGTTCATTGTACTTGAGATATGACATTGTAACTACACACTGTATAATTTTGTGATGTTTTCCCTTAGCTAAGTAAACAATTTTAACATAAAGTGATATTCTTAAGGCATGTTGAAAAGTAAGTATATTAAAGTCTTAGAGTTACATAGAAATAGAGATTGTCTTACTTTGCAACATAGTTACAAATTATACAAAACCATGTTAGGAAAAAATACGATGAAGATATTTGAGCATCAGTATAAAATGATTGCTAGGCTATTGGTACAGAACAATGACATACTGAGTGATCAATCACTGCCTTCTGAATATTTGGCAAAGGAATATAGAAAGACAAAACCAAACAAAAATAAAAATATTTTAGCCATAAATACTTGTACTGGTATGATATACAATCATTGTCATGATAACTGAATGGATTTGTAGCCATTGCATGAATTTATCATTTAAATGTAGTAGAATCAACAACAGAATATAAAAAAATACAATGACAGAAAATTAAAGATATCAAGATCTTTCCTTTTCTTTCTTTTTTCTTCTTATTTTCTTTTCTTATCTTTCTTTTTTTCTTTTTTTTTTTTTTTTTTTTTTGAAAATAGAAAGCACAATTGCCAAGGCAGTCATATTGTTAGAAAAGAGAGACAAATGAAACTGAATGCTGAAGAACACTAGGTCAGCTAGAAACAAGCTTGTAGCCGAAAAATAATTTGGAGATTGAGTGCTTTGAAAATTTGAAATTAAAAATTTGAATTTGAAAGTTAAGGACTTCTCAGACTCAGCAAATAGTGCTAATAATTTCTGATAACAGAAGAGTTTTCTAAAAATTTATGCAGAAAAAACAGCACAGATACTAGACTAAGATCCTTAAAACATTGATCTAGAATTTTGTAGATACAGGCACAAAAGGTATAGCTGAATTTGAGTTTGCTACATAGAAAATACGGTGATTGAATATCGTGCTAGATTGGAAGGAGCAAACTTGCTTGGATGGAAAATGAAGAATATATTTATAAGATACTTGGTCTAAAATGAAAGGAAAAATTAACTAATGCTATAATTATCAGGAAATGGCGGTTACTAGTGGCTGAATTTGTGATCCTATGTGTTATGGAGTTTGTGTGAACTCTAGGGCCAAGTTTATGACACTGAATTGGAAAGATCTCACATTAGTAAATTAATTGCACACATGAATTCTATAGAACAAAAGGAAGAAATACCTTCCAAGAGGAGTACAGGGCAAGAAATATCAAACTCAGGACTGAAATTAAAAAATATAAATAAAAATGTTACACAGAGTTGGTTCTTTGATAAAATAAAATCAATAAGACTGACAAACTCCTAGTCAAATTAACTAAACGGCAGAGAGAAATCAAAATTGGCAAAATTAGAGATAAAAAGGGGCACATAAGAACAAATACTGAAGAAATCCAGAGAACCGTAGGAACATACTTTAGAAACCTATACTCTGCAAAATTGGAAAATCTAAAAGAATTGGAAATGTTTCTTCATATAGACCATATACCAAAGTTAAATCAAGAACAGATAAGCAACTTAATCAGACCAACAATCCCTAATGTAGTAATATACTTGCTGTGGTGGCTCACCAAGAGAGACAAGGAGGCATATTCATAGATGAAAACCCTGTCAGACCTCAGCAGAGGGAACCACCATCTTGGCCAGAACCATACTCACAGTGGAACCTTGAGCAGTTTAGCTCAGGTGTTTTTATTCTTTCAGAACTCCTCACATATTCTGCTGATAGTATTGCTTGAATCCAGTCCTGGGACCTTAGGGAGTAGGGGTGAGCTGGCACAGAATCAACAACACAGACTCTGGGAGTCAGGTAAGTGGCAAAAGAAGACTCATTTATTCCATGAAGAGGAAGCCTCTTTATACACTCCGCCCAGTTCCTGCCCAGTGCAGGCCTTTTTCATCCTACACTGATAGCACATGCAGATCATTAGCAATTAAATAACTCCCACAGAAATCCAACACCTGCCAACAATACAAAAAGCCCTAGACAGCCCCTCACCCAACAGTGCATAAAACAATTTCAAACATAATAACTAAAAAAAAACTTCTACAACACCTTAATGAAATAGAAATAGTCATTAAAAGTCCCCTACCCCAAAATTCCAGAACCAGATGGCTTAGAGTGGAATTCTACCAGACTTTTTACTGTCACTGCTTGCCAAATTATTCTACAAAATAGAAACAGAAGAAATATTGACAAATTCTGTTTATGAGAACATAGTTACTCTGATTTCTAAACCATAGAAATATCCAACAAGTAAAGAGAATTGCAAATCAATTTCTCTTATGAACATAGGTGCAGAAATTCTCAATAAAATACTTGTAAACATAATCCAAGAACACACCAAAAAGATCATCCACCATGATCACTTTATCCCAGAGATGTAGGGATGGTTCAACACATGTAAATTCACACAAATCTACCATATAAACACACAGAAGAACAAAAACGACATGACCATCTCATTAGATCAAGAAAAGGCCTTTGACAAAAATCCAATACCCCGTCATGATAAAAGTCCTGGTGAGACTAGGGAAATAAAGGATATGCCTCAAAATAGTACAAGCTATTTGCAACAAACCCACAGCCAACAACATTCAAAACAGAGACAAATTCAATAGCATTCCCACTAAAATCATAAACAAGGCAAGTTGTCCACTCTCTCCATATCTATTCAATATAGTATCAGAATATTAGCTAGAGCAATTAAAAAAAAAACTGAAGGAGATCAAAGGTATAAAAACAGGAAGAGAAGTCAAAGTATTTTTATTTGCAGAGGATATTATTGTATACAGAAATGACCCAAAAATTGCATCAGGAAACTCCTACAGTGGAGAAAAAGTTTAAAAAAAAATTCCTGGATATAAAATTTACTCACAAAAATCAGTAGCCTTGCTATATTCAAATGACAAAGAGACCAAGAAAGAAATCAGTAAAACAACACTTTTCACAGTAGCCTCAAAAAAAAAAAAAAAAAAGGCCACAAAATATCAGATGGTAACTGTAGCCAAGCAAGTGAGACTTATATGATAAAAACTTTAAGGCACTGAAGAAATGAAAGGAAATATCAGAAGATGGAAAAATCTTCATGTGCATGGATTGGTAGAATAAATATAGCAAAAATGCCCATCCTACCAAAAGCAATCTACATGCAATGTAATCTCCATCAAAATTGCAACACAAAACTTCACAGATCTTACAAGCTTTATATAGTAATATAAAAAACTTGATAGCTAAAAAACAATCTTAAATAAGAAAAGAACTGCTGGAGGTATAACTATCCCAGAGTTCCAATTGTACAACTCAGCTATAGTAATAAAATCAGCATGGTATTGGGGAAACCACAGACATGTTGATCAATGGGAATGAATTGAAGATCTAGACATAAATGCCCACATCTGTGGACACCTGATTCTTTTATAAAGACCCCAGAAATACACACTTGGGAAAAAAAAGACAGCATCTTCAACAAATGGTTCTGATCAAACTAGATGGTTACTTGTAGAAGATCCCAAATAGATCCATACTCATCACTCTGCTCAAAACTCAACTCCAAATGGATCAAAGACCTCAACATAAGTCCAGATACACTGAATTTGATAAATGTTAGGAATAAGCTTAAACTCCTTGACACATGAAAACACTTTCTGAACAGATCGCTGAAAGCCCAAGCACTAAGAACAATAATTACTAAATGGAATCTCATGAAACTTAAAATTTTTGTAACCATCGCAAAGAACACCATAATTTGGACAAAATGGCATGCCTCAGAATACGCAAACATTTTTACCAAATAATAATCTCATAGAAGGCTTGTGTCTAAGATATATAAAATACTCAAAAATTGAACAACAGAAAACAAATAACACAATTGAAAATGGTGTACAGAACAAAACAGGGAACTTTCAAAAGATGAAACATAAATGGCTAAAAAGGAATGTTCAACATCCTTATTCATCAAGGAAGTACAAACCAAAACATCTGTGAAATTTCACCTTACAGCAGTCAGAATGGCCAAGATCAATAAAACCAATGTGGAGTAAGGGGACACTCAGCCATTGTTGGTCAGGGTGCAAACTTGTTCAGCCACTGTGGTATTCAGTGTGGTGCTTCCATAGAAAGCTGAAAATAGATCTACTTGAAGATCCAGCTGTACCATTCTTGGGAATATTTCCAAAGGACTTTATACCTTACTACAGAGACACTTATTCTACCCACTTTGATTGCTGCTCTACTCATAGTTGCCAGAAATTGGAAACAGCCTATAAGCCCAGCAATGGAGAATGAATGGATATTTAAAATGTGGTACTTTACATAGTGGAATATTACACAACTGTTAAAAAATAAAATTTGCAGTAAATGAATTGAAATAGAAAAATACCATCATGATTGAGGTAACCCACACCCATAAAGACCCATAAAGACAAATCCATTCATTTAATATGTGGATGATAGCTCTTAATTTCTTGGATTAGCAAGCTACAATTGTTATAAAGGCAGAGGCTAGGTATAGAGTAAGGGAATAGGAGAGAAGATAAATCTCCATAGGAAGGAGAAATAGAATAGATAGTTATAGATGGATGAGGTTGATGGGGGCAGGAACAGAGGATCACATAAGGAGGAATAGGTAAGAGGGAATACAGGGAAGGACATCTAACACTAAGTGCTGTTTGAGGGGGTCTTATAACCTAGTAGAAGCTTTCCAAAAATATACCTGAATGAAGGTGATCTAAATAAAATTGCTAAATAACAGGGGAGACAGAGTCCCAGTTGGGTATCTCTTGACACTAAATGAAGCTTACATTGCCAGGAATAGTTTACATCTAATCGAGTTGTTGGCCCCATGAGAACCCCCCAACCAAGCCAGGCTATGCCAAGGCCATTGACTGCTCTTCACAACTGATGGTAAGGCCCTATTACTGAAGACAAAACTTACATCATCTGTGAAAGACCAAGAAGTTGAGCTGGTGCCTACCTAAAGCCTTCATCACTGTGGACTGTATTCATAGTATTAGAAGGTAGTCCACATGCCACTAAACAAGAAAGTTAAAGACCAACCCAGCTATAAGCCCTTTACTCTACATTGGTGACCTCTCTGCAAGATGTATTAGTACAATAATGGCACAAAGCTTGTGAGAGTAAACAATCAATATTTAATTGGATTGAAGACCCACTTCATGAGAGGGAACTCATAACCAATGTTGCTTCAGGACTGGGGAGCAAGATTCTAAGATCAGTAGGCCGAGGACCCAGGGAAAAAAACAAATGTTCTGCTAAAGGAATTTGGAAATAAAATGATGCCTAACATTGTTCTGCTATACTCAAAGATCAGAGTCTTGCTCAGCCCTCATCAAAGAAGCTTCCTCCCACACTGGATAGTAACAAATACAGAGACTCACAGCCAGACAATGGGCAGAGAGTGAGTGAGTAACCATGGAACTTGTTCTTAAATGGGACATTTCTGTCAAATCCTTCCCCCCAGGGCCCAGAGAATTCTGCAGACAAGGAGGCAGAAAGATGATAGGAGCAAGAGTGGATGGAGGACACCAAGAAAACAAGGCCCTCTAACCACAGCAGGACTAACACACATATGAACATAGAGACTGGGCAACATTCACAGGGCTTGCATGTGTCTGTGTCATGTGGGGTCCCAGCACTGAAAGGAGAAGTAGACACTAACCCCATCCCTAATCCAGAACCTATCTCCAATTAATAACCCCTCATGAATGAAAAATTAGCTGTTGTTTTTTTAATGGAGTCTCTCCTGAGATACAAACCACTATTTTATTACTTTATATTTTATTGTTTTATTTTATTTTTGAAAATAGATTCTTCTTTCATATAATACATCCTGACTATAGTTTCTGCTCCCTTCATTCCTCCCAGCCCCTACCCACCAGCTCTCCCATCCCCCAGATCCACTCACATTGTTTCCCTTCAGAAAGGAGCAGGCCTCCAAGAGACAAGAACCAAACAGGACAAAACAAGATACAGTAAGACAAGGCAAAAGGCCTCACCTATATTAAGGCTTGACAAGGTAAACCCCCAACAGGATAAAAAGAATTCCAAGAGCAGGCAGAAGAGTCCAAGAAACACCTGTTCCAACTGTTAGGAGTCTCACAAAAACACCAAGTTAACAGCCATAACATATATGCAGATGACCTGCTGAAGCCCATGTAGGCTCCCTGATTCCCAATTTAGTCTCTGTGAGCCCATGAGTCCTGCTTAGTTGATTCACTGAGCTATGCTTTCCTGGTGTTCTTCAAACCTTCTGACTCCTACAGTTTATTCTCCCTCTCTTCTACCAGGTTTCCTTAGCTCTAAAGGGAGAGACTTGATGGAGATGTCCAATTTAGACTCTCAGCATAAGGTCTGGCTGTGGGTCTCTGTGCTTGCTCTCATCTGCTACTGGAGGAAGCCTCTCTGATGACAACTGGACAAAGCACAAGGCACCAATCTATGAGTATAGCAGAATATCATTAGGAATCATTTCAATGATTTTTGGGGAATGGGTAGGTAGTCCTGTTCGATGCTACCCTAGGTCTCTAGGTTTTCAGGTCTTTGGTTCCCTGGCCATCCACACAGTGTCAGGAATGGGCTCCCGTTCATTGAGTGGGCCTCAAGTTAAGCCACACATTGGTTTAGTATTCCCATAAATTCTGAGCCACAATTGTCCCAATACATCCTGCAGGCAGGACAGACTGAAGGAGGATTCTCTTTCAGTAGCCTGCAGAGTACTGTGTTTTTATGAGTTATGTGTATAAACATGTGTTTTTCTGCATCTATATGTGTTTCTTATACTTTTACTTTTGCTCTTTTTCCTCTGTTGTTTTATTTTATTTTATTATTTAGATACCTGTGTCTCCCCCTACCTCCTATCCCCAAGGATATACAGGAAAGGTATAGAAGGTGTGAATCTGGATGGGAGGGGGAGAAAAACCATAACCAGAATATATTGTCTGAAAAAAAAATCTATTTTAAATTTAAGAAATAAATTAAAATGTTCAAAGTAGAAATAAACAAGAATTAGCAAGCAAAGATCTTGAACATATTGAACATGGCAATATACTCTAATGATATGATCTGCTAACTATACCCTAACTCTCCAGTGATTCCAAATACAGGATGCTGAAATTTTCCATACAGGAAATATGGTATAAAATAATATGAATTACATAATATTTCTAATGGAGTTTAGGCAGCATCATTTAATGTAATTCATTCACATTTCTGATAGGAAACACAAAGTATTTACAGTTTACAGACTATAAAAAGGGATATTATCAGTAGTACTATGCAACTTAGATGAGTCTTCAGTACTAAATTAGTTTGTCTTTAATATTTGTCTTTCCAAGTTTTTTTTGAAAATTTAAAATCTAAAGCAGGATTTTTTTAAGCTATGTGTTTTTAAAGTCATCTATATATCATTCTTGGTAAAAACACAAATCTATTCTTAAAACATAAGTAGATAAAGAGTAAAACCACAGTACAATTGGGAAAAAATGGAATTGGCTTTCCTAGTCATTTACAGACAAATATGTATGGTAATAAATATCACAGAAGAAGAAATGCAAAATAAGGCAGATGATACCCTCGGTTTTACAACCTTCATGCTAAAGTGGCCGGAGAATAAATGAGCTCACCAACTAGCGTGAAAATGAATAAATAAATATGCAAATCTGAATGTGTGAAAATACTTTTTACGATGTTTTAATGAATATCAATTTAAAAATCAAAGAAAATGTTTAATTAAATTGCATCTTAGTGTAACAACTTTATAGTAAGAGTCAAAATGATGAAAATATAGAGCATATTTTTATTTATATTTATTATTTAATTGACAAAGTTCTCAAAGCACTTTTCTCCACTAAATGACTTTAGAGATCCCATACCAAGGCTTACAGGGTAAATTTGCAGTATCACTTTGCTCAGAAACTGAACATTGCCAAGAAAGACTATTGTTCAATACTTACTAAGGTCTAAGTTCTGGAAGACTTTGTGTATCAATATTTTTCTGTAGCTTCATGCTTGAACTATGGTTTACTATTACAATCTTTAATATTGCTTATCAACTTGAAAGAATTTAGAATAAATTGCCTAGGAGACAAGTCTCTGGGAATGCCTGTGAAAGTCTTGATTATGTTGATAATGGTAGAATGGTCTACCATAAAAATGTGCAGAATTATTCCCTGGACTCAGGTCCTAGGGAACACAGAAAGGACAACACTAGTTGAGCATGAACATCCATCTCTCTTGGTTTCCTGACCATGGATGTGATGTGGTCAGTCTCAATTTCTTGCCTCTGAGACTTCTGCACCACAATGGACAATATCTTCATACTGTGAGATAATAATAAATGCCTTAATTTTTAGCTTGGATTTTTCAGGGCATTTTATCATAGTAACTGGAAAATTAACTAAGATGTAAAATTGGTACCAGGATTAGGGTAATTTCTGTGATACATATGATCATCTAGTTCTTAGGCCTTTGGGATTGCTTTGTGAGAGAAAGGTGGAAAAATTTGGAACTTTGAACTAGAAAGGTCTGTGCATGATACAAACAGAACTTAATGTGCTATTCTGGTCAGAGCTTGGGAGACAGGATGCAGAGAGAAATGCAAAGAGTCGAAGCCCAGCCTAGAAAATGTCAATGAGGAACAATGACTCCATCGAGTGCTGGACCAGAGGCAATTCTGGTTATATTCTGGGAAATAATCTGGTTTCATTCTACCCAGATCCTGAAAAATTGACCAAGACCAAACTGAAAACCAGGGAACTAACATGATTGACAGTGGAAATTCAAAGCAGAACAGCAACCAAGCTGTGGGAATGGCTACTTCTCAGTGCTCCAATTTAGATATACAGTGAGAGGAGGTCTACAGAAGCCTTAATAACAGTGGCTTAATGGGACCAGGTTCCATAGAAAGATGGAAGTAGAATACAGCGTTAGCATGCACATAGTGTTGATCTGAAGACATTAAGGACATAAAAATAAGCACATCACAGAGTCTTGCTCCATGGTTTTAGAGGGCCACTGGAGCCAGGCAATGTGTGGTAACATCAGAGTAGCTGCAAGGATGCCTCAAAGGCCATTGAGTGAAGCTATGATGGCGATGCAATAGAGGCCTCTGCATGTTAGAGATGCCAGTAACGTGGGATATCTACTGAGGATAGTTGCAGACCCACAGGGGAGCTTTCCAAAGATATAAACTAAGCATGTATCTTCCAGGCACTAGAAATGAAGAAGTGGCTATCCATTTGAGTCCAGATGATTCTATCACGAGCCCCAGATGCCAACATGGAGCAACAGAATTGGGTTTTTTGACCTACTGCACTTTAGTCTTTCACTGGTCAGACCATTCCTTGATATAACCCGAATCTTCCCCTTCAAAATGGGAGCATTTATCCCTTGCCTTCATATATTGGAAATATGTAACATTTTGATGTTATAGACTGTATAGCTCTATAATATAGAGGCTCATAATTAACAAATTATTTAAGTCTTAGAAGAGACTTTGAACTTTTAAACAGGGTGAGATTCATTACAGATCATGGGGACTTTTCAAGTTCAATGAAAT
This sequence comes from Cricetomys ansorgei, assembly GCA_026225945.1. Classification (NCBI taxonomy): domain Eukaryota; kingdom Metazoa; phylum Chordata; class Mammalia; order Rodentia; family Nesomyidae; genus Cricetomys; species Cricetomys ansorgei. The sequence continues at coordinate 9,935,903 of JAMJFZ010000242.1, forward strand.
GTATTATAACATGTACATGAACTTATGGGGACATAAGTTGGTAGGTGATGGCTTAAAAGTAATGTTTGGATGCCAATTCTACAAGGTGTGAAGTTATGATGGTTAATACTTAATATCAGCTAGACGTGATTTAGAGTCACCTACAAGATAAGTCTCTGGACATGCCTTTTAAGGATTATCTAGAGTATGTCAGGCTTTGGCCATATCTGTGAGGGATTATCTTGACAAGGTTATTTGAGGTAGAAAGATCTAACTCTAAACCAGGTATTACCATTCTCTGGACTTGGACTGTACAGCACATCAAAAGGAGAAAACTAGCTGTACACAGTCATCCTTTCTTTATCCTGACTTTGGCTATAATGTGATTAGCCACCTTAATCTCCCACAACCTTGATTTTCCTGCCATGATGGGCTATCTCATTAAATGAGAGCCAAAATAAACATTTCATTCCTTAAGTTGCTTTTTTCAGGGTATTTCATCACAGCAAGCAGAGAAGTAATTAAGCCAATCATTTTAAGTGAGCATTTATAGCCATGGTAGGATATATTGTAGATAGCTGCCACCTCTATTCCATATTACAGACATCTGTATTCTGTATTGCAGGGTGGATGATTACCTGATACATTTAATAGCTAACTAACTTGCAATACATCCTATGAGTACCATGTTCTGCTGAACATTTCTGACTGGCCACATGTGTCACATGTTATTTATGAAAGAATAAGTTCCTCCTCTGAGACACCGCTGAGATGGGCACCATGACTTTGCATTTGTAATTTTTCAGTTTGCTGTAGTATCCTCTCACCATCATACACTGTGGTTGTATGCTACTGTGGCTCTCACCGAGTAAGACACAGAGGCATATTCATTCATATTCTGGCAGGTGTAAACCCTGCCAGACCTCAGCAGAGGGAACCACTATCATGGCAAGCACCATCTTCAACAGTGGAACCCTGAGCATCTCATCTCAGGGGTTTTTATTGATACCTAAGCTCCTCAGGTGTTCTATTGACAGCACATGCAGATCTTGAGCAATCAAACATCTTTTATACAAAGCCAACACCTGCAGACAATACAAATGCCAAGGCTTAGGCAGCCCTTCACCCAACAGTGCACAAAACACCATTTTAAGCATAACTAAAAATAAACTTCATCAACAATGTACTGTCACCCAGAGTATAAGAAATTATGAATCTTAAGTGCCCTTAGATAACTGAAGATGAGGATGACGTCCTAGCACCCCCTTCCTCATATTTAGCATTACTTAAGTGTGCATGTGTTTCTGATACTAGGAAATTTAAGTTACTAACACTTGTTATTCTTTGCCTTGTTAGAGTTGTCATATTTATTACTCATATTTAATATATTTACTTTAATTTTAGCATACATAATATATATGAAATATATGTTAATTATTTGCCTAGTTAAAGATCAAAACTCAGCCATGTTAGGAGCAATTACTGATATCTGCCTGCTGGTCTGATGCCCTCTAAGCCGATGCATTGCTTCATAAATCTTTGAGGTAGAATTTAATTCCGATTTTCACTATGAGTCCCAATGAGTAGTGTGTATCATGCAGGAAAAGCTATTAAGCTTCTCAGCTGATTCCAAATGACCAAACTAGCAGAATCTCATTATGCAATAAGTGATGGAAATTTGATGGCAGCCAGTACAAAAGATAAATGCATACTGTGTGCATCTAACTCATAATCCTTTACAGAGAGAAGCCCAGCAAAAATAAGGTACCCAACAATGGCTTTTAAACCTCAGTAATGATACTAGTTACTGTCATTTTGATGCATTTGTAGATTTAAGCACTTACCAACTTGCTCAATTTGTTGCTTTCACTAACAGTTGCCTTCTGTTCAACTCCACAGGAAGGAGGGATCTGCTGAGAAGGTTCATGTCTGGAGGTATCAGTGAGGAGGGAGGTGATTTTCAAAGTTGCATCCTGCTTAAGGAAGTAACAGTGAGACTTCCTGTAAACTGATTTCTGTAAATCCCTCTTGAGTTGTATGTTACCAGATAACAGGGATAGACCACATTCCAGGGGAGATGCTAATTTGAAGCATAATTAGAGCAGATTCTTTCAACTAATGAGACTGTGTTTTCAAAGTTGAGCTCTTTGTGTGTAAACAAAACTGTATCTTCTGTAGGCATTTATGGAGCCCCCTTTTCTAAATCATGATTGATAGTTTTTCTTCTTCTTTTCTTTCTTCTTTCTTTCTTTCTTTCTTTCTTTCTTCTTTCTTTCTTTCTTTCTTTCTTTCTTTCTTTCTTTCTTTTTCTTTCTTTCTTTCTTTCTTTCTTTCTTTCTTTCTTTCCTTCTGTTTTCAGTGTCAGGCTGTAACATCTGCCAAGTACAAACTGCCCCTTACTGTGCTGTCTGGTCCTTCTCCTTCTAGTTACAGTAATAAGAAGCAATCCTGCCCTCAGAGCATCAAGTCTTTGTTGCTCTGTTGTGTTTTCAAAGAACAGTTTCTAGGAAAACATATGTCACAGAAAGTGCACCAAAGGATTCATGGAACCTAGCCAGTGATGAGAACACTTTGAACACATGCTCTCAATAAGTATCTTATTGTAAAGCAAACAAGACATTATAATTTGGAAAAGAAAGAAACAGCCTGTATCTCCTTCAAAGCTTCTACTCCTTGACTTCTATTTTCACATATCCAGATACAGAAGTCTCCCTAAGGAAGAGGGTCTCTACCCAAGTCTCCCAGCCGAGAGGCTGACAGAATCCTTGCAAAGATAAGGAGGAAAGTGTTAAACTGAGAATATAGAAAGCAGCCAGCAAAGTGTGAGCTTGACCTTCCTCCTTTTCAGTTCCTCTACTTCACTTTTTTTCATCTGTTTTTTAACCATCAAGATTTCATTTTAAAAATAAAGGCGTGATTAGGAAGAGATAGAGACTATGATCAGTGCAAACTAAATGAATAAATATCATGGTAGCCATCAAGGGCAATCATGTTCAAATAAAGAGTAAAGTAAGAGAAATGAAATGAGCACACTCAGGTGTTTTCAATAGGTTCATATAAAAGGGGCAATGTTAAAAGGAAACTGTCGCTAACTTTATTTTATCGTGCTACTATCTATAATTATGATAGGAACTCACTTTGCTTCCTAAATAAGTTACCACCTTTTATTTTACAACATACTGAGGCCTTCAACCCATAATGACTATCAGATTCACTGTGAAGCAGACACTCTTATGCAAATAGATGAAAATCTCTTTCAAGATGGGATTCCTGTTCTATTTGGTAATTCACATGGTAAATAAGTCCATTTGATAGTTTTCTGGAAAGTACCAAGTGCTTAGGAGGAAAAGGTAGAGGGTTGGCATGGCTGGACAGAAAAAAGTGAGCAGCTGTATGGGGTACAAGACACGATGGGATGGGCTCAGTGGGCCTGCAGGGTGTCATGCTGATGCTACCTTGGGGGTGTTGGGTTGCTAACAAGATGAGTTACAGAATCTTAGTGAAGCATTACTAAATGATTACTGTTCCATGAAATCGAAGAACGAAATAAATCACTTGCAGCATCCATTTTGTCTTCCTTTTACTCGCCTAAGGGAATTACATTGTTTTCGTTGTTAAGTGGGAAATTATGGAACAGATTAGCGGGCTAACTTTGCAATCCTCAGAAGCAAAGAGTAAGTTCAGATATGAAAGTGCTAGATGAGGATATTAATTAGAAAACACATCACAGAGACATCAAAAACGTGTGCGAGGAAACAGAACTTGCGTGGAGTGAGTCCACTTCGCCTCTTTCCACTAAAGACCCCTGCTTCGGTGTCACCTCATGGCCTCACCTACCTTGTCACCCTGTAGGCTGCTCCCTTGCCTGACGTAATGCATCAGACTTCAAAACCGTCTGTGCTCTGTGATCAGGCCACTTCACAAACACATTGTGCCCTGCCTTAGCATTAGCACAGCTCGCTCTGTTTACTTCAGTTCTTCTTGATATGAAGTTTCTAAACTGCTCTCTCAAAGGCTTTGCTGTCATTGCCAAAAGTACTCCACAGGTATACTGTATTTTAACATCTTCATGGATATCTTCAAAGCTGAAGAGTTCTGATATTCTCTGGTAAGGAGAAACTGAGCAGGTGAGTGTCCGCTAGCCAAGAGGGGATGCCTACAGAGAGATTCAACCTGCTGGCCCCTTGATTTCAGACTGCCATATCTTGAAGAGTGAAAAAAGAAATGTCTTCTGTCCTGGAAACCCCAGTGTACAGTATTTTATTATAGCAACTGAAGCTGCCTAATTCAGAGAAATTGAATATATGGTCATGTCAGCAAGTTCAGCTAACTCACAGGATGGCCACAGGGTTGAGGAGAGAGGATTGCTGACCCTCACTGCAGGAAGATTGGTCATTGTCAGATCAGCTTAAAGTGCCTGGACTTGAACAGGTTTTGGACCATGCCCAATAACTTACAGCTGATGAACAGCAGGTGTAGATGCCTTTAAAATCTTATGTTTACCCTGCTCCCCTTGGCCTTCATGCTCTGCAATAGGATGAGATTAGTTGGTAGGAATTTAGGAGGTAATTCAGATTAATGAAGACATAAGCAAGAAGCCTTGATATAGGATTCTTTCCTTCTCCTAAAAGAAAGAGATTGGGGGCTTGTATGTGACCCAGGAATTATAAGGATAAAAAGAAGGCTGGCCACAGGACAGTGTGAGTCCTCACTGGCTGCCAGAGCAGCCAAACTTGATCTTAGACTTTGCCTCTCCATGAATATGTTGTCTAAGCTGCCCAGTGCACAATTTTTCTGTCACAGCAGCCTGAGCTAAGACTATTTCTGGAAAATCTGTAAAAAGTACGCTTATTTTAGATAACACATTTTTGCATGAATTGTGTTCCAGTGTAGGGGACAATAAATTCCAGTGGAATTTAAACACAAGTGAGAAGCTTAGACTTTCATGAGTTATGAATTAAGAAGAATCTATTTAAATTTTAATTCCTCATCTACTCTGAGTCTAATTCTAGTCAAACTTTAATCATTGTTATTATTTCCATGGCAACTAGCATATAATAAATAGTTAATAGTTGATGGTGTTACAAAATAGATACAGATATAAAGAACGTTCAGGCAAGAGAATCATGGGATCATTTGATCTGCCTGTCTCATTTTTACATAAATAGAAGTGAAGTCAATTAAGCTGAAAGGTAAAGTAGCACTAAAGTATCAGGGCAGGGCCAGCGGTTAGTACTCAGGACTGGACTTCCAGCATTGCGGTCATGCTACCCTACAAACATTAGCTATGCAAACACTCGTAACAGTCCTTGATGCCAATTGCAATCATTACTGCATTTTAGACCTTGACTTTCAGGAACTAATTATTCTGATTATCTTCATTTTACGTATGAAGGAATTGAGGCCCAGATATTAGGTTAATGAGATGAACATCACAGATAACCCTACTGTATATGTATATACCTATATATAATATCTAATTGTATATTTATATCCAGAGACAGAGAGAGAGGAACAGAGAGAGAAAGAGAGAGCACTATCATTGAAGTTGGTTGACTCACAGTTACCTAACACACTGTCTTGTCCCCAGACCAGTGTTATACTGTGGGCAGAGATTTCTGAGACGGCAGTAAGAGAAGGCAGCACTAATAAAGCAGACCACCATTGGGTCTGTTTGAAGTATCTCTGTGACCAGCCCTTCCAAGAAAATTTAATAATAAATTACCTCTCACTAAAAAGTAAACACTGACCATCAATACTGGCCTTTCCTTGTTGTTGTGACATAATATCTGACAAAATGGACATGGGGGGACAAAAGCTTCATTTTGACCCATAGTTTGAGGGTACAGTCACACTGGCAGGTACATGAGACAGTTGATCACACTGCACTCCAAGTCAGGAAGCAGAGAGAGAGAAAGAGATGCAAGCTGATTTCAACCTAAAGGTTTTTTGCTTGTTTGTTTACTTTTGTGTTTTTTTTTAATTTGTCTTCAGTCTGAGACCTCAGTCCATGGGACATTGCTACCCAATTCAAGGTGAGTCTTCCCTCCCTGGTAAACCTGTCTGGACACACCTCCACAAGCATGCATATATGTGTGTCTCCTGGGTGTTTCTCAGTCTCATCAAGTTAGCAATGACAATTACCCATCACACTATATGCCAATCAGCTGCTAAGGACACTATTACATTTTAATAATGTATATTTTGCACATTAGCACATATTGTGTGTGTGTGTGTGTGTGTGTGTGTGTGTGTGAGTGGTGCTGGAACTCAGGTCCTTGCATATGCTAGGTAGGTACTCTACAGCTAAGCTATACCCTAGTTCTGAAATCAGCATATTTTAATTAGCCTTTAATCTGCATCATATTCTACATGTAAGTCAGTTTGGAGAATTCTCAATTATAGACCAGTGAAATAAATGTAGAATATACTTGGACTCATTTTATGCATCAGAAACAATTTACATTGTATGCAACTGTTAGGATAGTAAAAGCACATTTATTTGACCATTCCTTATAGATAACTTGAACAAATTCAACACTGCTTTCAAATTGGCCTTCACTATATGACAGTTCACACTGAGTAAGGCAAATTCACCCAGACTTTCAGCATATGTTTTAGAGGATATAGTTTTTCTGATATGATATTATTTATAATCTTAGTGGACTCTATTAGAAATAACTTGTCTACATTTTTCTGCGTTTACCCATACTAGAACAACTACCATGGTTAGTAGCCTTTCTCCTTTCCTCTAATCCCAACTTTCACTTGTGAGACAACCTAAAATAATTACCATAAATGTGAGTACATATGCACGCATGCATACACACACACACCTAGAACACGAGAGAGAAAGTTAATGTTTCTCATTACTTGGAGAAATGGGGACATCTACTTTAATATGAATACTATAATTGTTCAGATTGTATTTTAACCATGTCACTTATTGAAAAATTTGCACAATTTTTGAATCTTAATTTTCAAATTAGCCCAGAAGCCTTATGTTCTTATAAAATCACTTCATATCTTTTAGGCATTTATGAAATGGAATCTGAATTGTATTCACAGTGAATCACATAGATGGATTTTCTGTTTCTTAACTCAAACTCTGAAGCTTCTATAGACTCTCCCATGACGGGTATGTAATTTTATACATATGAAACTTTTTCTGAGACAAAAATTCTTCAGCTTTTACTGGGTTTCCATGGAAACATAGTCTAGATGAGTTGAGAATCCAGTGTCTCATAAGTGTCATTAATGATGGAACTGAGTAAAAAAATAAATAAAATGGATTTAATAAATCTAGGTGATAGATGAATTTTCTTTACATGCTTAAAATGGCCTATAGCCAGGTTTAATATACTATATAGCGAACTATCTTAAGAGCAAACTAAATATATACAATTGTCTTTGAGTTAAAACACTCTGTCAATGCTTTTGGGTTAGTGGGAATAAATACTTTGAGATAATTAGCCAGATAGACATGACTGCAGAACTGTGTTCTAAACTAATGCAGATTTAGATGTAACCTCTCCCAGGATACTGCAGAGAACTGGAGAAGTGAACTATATTTGTCATGCAAGAGCTGTCACTAAACCCCTGAGACATTGGCCGAGACCAGGAGCACCGTGGTATGGTTGTCCTCCAATAAGATAAAGAATTATTCCAAAGGAAGTGCTGACTTCCAGCACCCTGTGTGATGTGAACCTGGAATGCTGGGTGTTTTCTTTTAAATTATCCTCCTATTTTTTGGCTGAGTTTACTGTTAAGCAGACACTTTGAAGCTGCTTTGGCTAAAGGGCACTGACTGCTCACTTGAGTCCAATTTCACCTAAAGTAGGAAGGCAGCCTGTGACTCTGCCTTCAGTTTTATCTTTCTCCTTTACTTTGCTTAACACTGCAGCTTGACTCTGCCCCCATTGCCTACCTCATTCCCTTGCAGGGCTGATTGCACAGGTAAGTCACTGTTGTAAACCTTCAGTCACCTAGGATTACAGGAAGAGCAAAACCTTACAGACAGACATGCTCCCACATGAGAGGAATGTCCAAGAAGACAGCATTGCACCCCGGATTCCAGCAATCACTTCCTGAGACTCAGCTTCTAACCAGACTTCTTCAGACCATTCTGTAGAACCAAAACTGAACCGGTGATGGATGGCAGCATGCCCCGATGAGCACAGCTTATTTATGAGGCCTCTTGTCCCGACTCTCATTCTGACAATCTCTGTCACTGGACCTCTTTATCTGTTTCTCTTCCCAACCATGGCCTCACTGGCTAAATCTCCTTTCTCTGCTTTTCTCCATGGCTTACCTCTTTATGAGACATATGAGTGACTCTAACCTGTTGGTGCTTACTGAAGCCTCTCTGACTTTTCCCTCAAATACTCCATTTATGCTATTACCTTCTGGGTTCGAAATAAGTTAGCTTAAGTGCTGTATTTTCATGAGAAAGGATGAGAAAGAAAAAGGATAGATGACACAAGCATTATTACTTCCACTATTTATCTAAAGAATAAAACTAGGACCAGTGAATTGCCTGAATGAGTAAGGGTGCTTGCTGCAAAGCCTGATGACCTGAGTTCAATCCCTGGAACCACATGGGGAAGGAGAGGGCGACTTCCACAAGTTATCCTCTGACTTCTGCATAATACTGTGATGCATCCACACACACATATGCACACAAGCAAATAAATAAATGTATTATAAAACCCCAAACAACAATGATATGTTTAATTTAATCCAGACAATTCATCAAATAGCACATTCATACCAATTAGTAAAAAAATTTAAATGTCTCCAAAATATATTTTTTCTTAGTAGCATATTATTATATTATTATTATTATTATTATTATTATTATTATTATTATTATGAATTGTGAATATTTAAGGTTCAGTAATTCATGGCCCCACTGGCTTTCTACAGAAGATCTTCAACCTTCTGGTTCATCCTTTGTCATGTGTCAATTATTACAAATTTAATCTTTCATAAATTGTTCTATTTTGGAAAATAATAAATCCTTATTTTCTTTGAATGATTAATTTGAATAAAGTGATATCCCATATAAAATAGAAAAGACCTATGAAACAATCAACAAAACATTGTCTTTACTTCCATAAATTTGACTTTAATTGTGAAAATAGGTTCATACAATGCTAATTATACTGATAATTCTGTAATGTTTTTATAAAATGAATGCTTCAATTGTTTGTATCCAAGATACAATTTTTTTCAGGGAAATTGCAAGAGCAGAAATATACAGTACCTACCACTGCAACTGTGTTGCATTTGAATATATAGACATATGTATATGGGTATATCCATATATATATGTTGGGGGTTATACACAAAGTATTGAGCATGTTCACTTTTATCCTCATTTTGTTCTTGTTGTTTTATTTATCATTTTTGTTACATTCTCAAAAAATTTTAGTTGAGATGTTTTGAAAATTTCTTTTTCAACAATTATCTATAGTATCCTAATTGGTTTCTATTTTTGTAGTGTAATTATTCCAATACATATACATTTTTTCTTAGTAGTCTATTATTTGTTTGCTTTTTTTCCCCTTAGATAGATGCTTTGTTCTGTAGTCCAGGATGGTCTTAAATTAAAGATGCCCCTGCCTCCACCTCCCCACTACTGGGATTGAACTGTCATGCCTATTATAACCTATTGTCACGGAACAGGAGAGCCATTACTTTTTCTTTTCTCCCTAATATATTAACATCCAATCTTCTCAGATGGTATGCTAAACTCTAGAAAAGTGCTGAGCCTTGTGAGCTTGCACAGGCCTGTCATGCTAGCATTCCTGAAACTAATAAGATCACAATTTTGAAGTTAGCCTGGGTCACATGATGAGAAAAAGCCAGCCTGAGATACATAGAGAGATTCTGTCTGGGAAAACAAACCAACAAACAAAAGATTATCATAACTATTTATAAAACATTTTGACAGTATGACCATTTAACTAATTAACTATAGTGGATTCTACTTCCCAATCATGGGCTTCTGTCCATGATTACAGTACCAGGCGGGACATTTCCTCCCATGAATCATGCCTCAAATCTTATCAGAAAGTGTCTACTTACCCAGTAAAAAAAAACACTACTATCCTACCAGTGAGACTATCTTTTCCAACAGGTCAGTACTATATTATGCAAGATCCAGAATGGTAAATTAAATATTTTATTGTATGTATTCATGAAATTCATGAAATTTGCTTGAATAAAGAATAAAAACATTTAAGAGTGAGTGAACTGCTGGGCAGTAGTGGTGCTGCACACCTTTAATCCCAGGACTCAGGAGGCAGAGGTAGGAGGCTCTCTGAGTTCGAGGCCAGCCTGGTCTACAGAGTGAATATTCCAGAACAACTAGAGTTACAACAGAGAAACCCTGTCTCAGAATATCTGCATTTCAGATTAACCAACTTAAAGAAAAACCACTTGTTTGTCTGGAAAGAAAATGAACATGGCATCCCCAGGAAGGGAGATCCAAAATCCAGACCACCTCTCAAATAAACAGCAGATGATGCACTAGAGAAAGACCCAGCCTAGTAAAGGGATTTCTCATCTGTTGTGTCACTGTATCAGATATGTCCATAAAAGACATTCACATTCTCTGACTGCCTTCCCATCCCAGGAGGGAATTAGAGATAGAAAGTTTCCTTTATTTTCCTCACAGCAGACCTTGGGAAAAATTACTTTTCTCACTACTTTCTTTCTCCTGTTTCCCATAGAGTGATGTATAGTACATACTCGAGGTTCTAGCAACATTGGGACTAGTATAATTTCATCAGTGGTTTTGTATCTTAAAGTAAATATACTTTCATTAATTTTTATATTTATTTTCATTTGTAATCATAATCATTGTTTTTGTGTTTTCAGATATTAGTGCAGTTAGAATATGATAGAGGATAGAGACATAAATATAAGTTTATAAAGTTTAAAATCAGAATCCTCATGCAATTATCCTTTTATTAGTAAACAATTTCAGGAAATTTAATGCTGAAAAATAACAAGACAGCTTAAAGTTTCCTTAGGTTTAATAAATTCTATTCATTTTTCTGTGACTTGAGGTTGCTGACCTAATTTATTTTATGCTCTTTATTTTCCTTTGAATTTTATAACCTATTTAATAAACTCTTGCTATCCTTCAGACCCCCAACATTTTTTTGAAATGTAACTGTCCCAGAGCACAGAACATCGAATGTCTCTGTATTCTAGTATCTTTGGAAAGATAGGAGTCTAATTTTGTTGCCCTTTGTTCCTGTTCTCACGACTTTGCTGTTTGATTGGGTAAAGCTATTTAATATACCTGTATGATTAAAGATGCTCATTCTCAAACCCAGCTCTTAGGAACACTCTATGCTTCAAAAATTTTGATCTTTCTCCTGTGTTGAAAATTCTGAATAAAATCTTTCATGATTCTCTTTGACTGCTATAGATTTTCTTAGAAAATATTGTTATTTTATACAGACTTGTAACCACTGGTAATCATACAACAAAATCCAGTTATCTACAGTTTCCTTAATTTCAAACACTGACAACTTAAAAGAGTCCATTAATTTTTGTTTTACAGAAAATCAACAAATTTAAAATTGATCCATTTTTTTTGATTGGCATATTTACCACATATCCTTAAGAAACATGTTGTAGGATTATGCTTTGACTCATCTCCAGAGAACCACACATATCTTCCCTTCTAAACTTCTTTCCCCAAATTTCTTGGTTTATTCCAGTCCTCCACTCCATCAGGCATTTCCCTGGAGACCCATTAGCAATTTGGTAAAGGAAGCAGGTAGAGTAACTACAGAGAGATCTTCAAGTCTTCCTACAAATGGACCTAACTGATATTTACAGAATATTTCACCCCAACACAAAAGAATATACATTCTCCTCAGGAGCTCATGGAAATTTCTCCAAAATTGACCACATATTGGAAACAAAGCCAGCCTCAACAGATATGAGAAAATTAAAATAACACCCTACATCTATTTGACCACCACAGATTAAAGCTGGATATCCACAACAACATAAAAAACAGAAAGCTTAGAAACTCATGGCAACTACACAACTCACTACTGAATGAAAAGTGGGCCAAGACAGAAATTACGAGAAAAATTAAAGACTTTATAGAATTGAATGAACATGAATACATAACATATTCAAACTTAAGGAACACAGTGAAATTTGTTATGAGGCAAATTCATAATACTAAATTGCTTCACCATCATTCAAATAAAACAGCAGCCTACAGGATTAGAAAGGATTCTTATCAACTACACATATGAAAGAGGGCAACAACAAAAATATAAAGAAATTTAAAAAGAGATAACAAAAAGCAAACAATCAAATTTAAAATTGGGGTAAACAGAGAATTCTCAGAGGAAACTCAAATGGCTAAGAAACACTTATAGAAATAGTCACCATCCATATTCGTTAGAGAAATACAAATAAAAACTACTCTGAAATCTCATCTTATACCCTTCAAGATTCCTAAGATCAATAAAACAAATGACAGTTCATGATGGTGAAGATATAGACTAAGCATAATATTCATCCATTGCTTGTAGGAGTGAAAACTTGTACAGCCAATATGGAAATTATGACAGTTTTTCAGGAAGATGAGAATTGAGCTACCTTAAGGACCAACTGTCCCACTCTTGGGCCTATACCCAAAGGATGCTTCATTCTAACACCAGGATACTTGATTAAAAATGTTCTTTGCTGCTTTATTCATAATAGCCAGACATTGGAAACAACAGAGATATTCCTCAACAGAAAAATGGATAAAGAAAATGTGATACATTTACAAAATATAAGAGTGTTCAGTAGTTTAAAAACTATATAAAACTCACAGATAAATAGATGGAACTGGAAAAAAGAAATCATCCCAAGTGAGATAACCCAGACCCAGAAAGGTAAATATAGTATGCATTCACTTATATGTGGATATTAGCTGTTAAGTCAACTATAATCAACCTCAATCAGTAGAACCACAGAAGTTTTGTATAGAGTAAGGGACTAGGTGGTCAGATAATTCCCCCTAGGAAAGAGAAATAGAATAGGTAGTTATGGAGAGGGAAAACGGAATGATAAAATCAAGTAGAGTATGGAAGAGAAGAGGGGGATAGTGGGTGGATAGGGAAAGACAGATAAAATTAAGAGCCATTTGAGGAGTAGTATGAAAAACCTAATTCAATGGAAGTATCCTAAAATATATACATATATGAAGAAGATCTAAATGGAATTTCCCAATAGAGGAAAAACAGGGCCCCAACTTCATATATCTTGTCTCCAAATGAAGTTTCTTATACCTGGAATGATTGATATCTGAGTTGTTGGGCAAACAGTCCCACAAGAACACCCAGGCGGTTTCCAAAACTATAGGTTGCTCTCCACAAACTGACAGTAAGGCCCCACTGCTGAAGACCACGTCTATACAGCTCATTGAACATGAAGTAATCAAGTTGGTGCCTACATAGAGCCTTTAACCCTACATGCTAATGTCCTTGGTATGGGAAGGCACTCTGCATGCTACCAAAGGAGAAACATAAGCACCAAGCCAGCTACAAACACTTTAGTCTACAAGAATGTCCTGCCTCCAACATATTCTGGTACAATGATGTCACTAAGTCTGTGGGAGCAAGCAATCAATATCTGATTGTGTTAAAACCCAGTTCATGAGATGAAGCCCATACCTAACACTGCTTGGGTGACTAAGTACCGAAGACTAGATAACCCAAAGACCTAGAGTAAAACCAAATACTACTGTTCTGCTAAAGGAATGTAGCCATAAAATGATTACTACAAACATTCTCATAGATGAATGCCTTTTTCAGCAACTATCAGAGAAGTTTCCTTTTGCATCAAATGATAACAAATACAGGGAACGACAGCAGATAGTGTAAAGAGAGTGAGATACTTTGGAACACTCAATACTGAATGGGATGTCTCCATCAAATCCCTTCCCCACCCAGGGTTCAGAGAACCCTGTGGAAAAGGTGGTAGAAAGAGCGCAAGACCCAGAGGGCATGGAGGACACTAAAAAACAAGGCCCTCTAAATCAAGACTGATGCTCATATGAAATGACAGAGACTGAGGCAGCAAGTACAGGTCCTGCATGTGCTAGATGGGGTCCTAGAACTGAAAGGATAAGTGGATTCATGCCCCATCCCAAAGCCAGAATCTCTAATTAATAGCCACTTGTAAATGAAAATTTAGTTTTCTTCAAGGGAGTCTCACTGTAGAAACAAAGTCCTCTTAAGGGTAGACTGCATGCCCAGCAGTAGACGGACAATAGAAAATGAACTCAAGGGGTCCTTGTCTCATAATGTCATATCAGGGCTTTTTTTTTAAAGATCTTATCTGTTTACATTTATTATTTTTATTTTATTTTGTTTCCTTTATATTTTTTAATTTAATCTTTTCTCTCTTTTTTACCGTATAGATTCTTAGCATATATATTATGGCTTTCGGTTTAATGTTTTTATGGGATTCTTGAGTATGGAAAGGAGTGGGTCTCCATATCTCTTGTGCCTTTACTTAGGCCCTTTTCCTTCTGGTTTTTGTTTTTGTGTTTGCTTTGTCTTATTCCAATGTGCTAGTGTTTGGTTTATCTTTTTATATTTTATTTAGTTATTATCCTTAGAAGCCTTTTTTTTCTAATGAGATGGAAAGTCAGTAGATCTGGATGGGAAGGGAGGTGGAGAAGACCTGAGAGAACTAGACAAAGGAGAAACTGTCATCAGGACATGTATTATGAGGGAAAAGAAATCTATTTTCAATAAAAGAAAAATACCTTTAAAATGTGTTTTATTCTCATCATTTAAATTGCAATATTCTATTAAGAACAAAGGTTTTGTTGTATATTCCTTGTGTTTCTGCAATGCCTAACAAAATACAGAAAAATTAACACAGAATGTGTTGAGACCATGGTCCAGCTAGTATGGCATACATGCTGAGGCATAATAAGAGACTGTTTCAAAAGGCTATAAGACAAAGATTGGTGCTCTACCTGATACTCTGATGTGCACACAATATGTGCATGCATCCGCCTATATGTGCATGCACGAGTACATACACACACACATACACACACACACAAAACTTAAAAAAACTGCTTTAGTATGATGTCAAACAGTATTGATGCATGCCCTTAATCCCAGTGCTCAGGAGACAGAGGTAAACAGATCTCTAAGTTTGAGGTCAGTTTGGTCTACAGATAGGCTGTCCACAGGACAGCCAGGGATATAGCCAGGGCTAAATATAGACAAACCCTGTCTGAAACAAACAAACAAGCAAACAAACAATTGAGCAGAAATAAAATAAAATTAACTAACTAACTAAACTTAAGAAAAAACTGCTTTCGTTTGAATATATTTAATGCTTATAATAAAATATTCTATGGGATAATTTTTATTTAATAAAGTTTCATTTTTCCAAATTTGCAGTTGATTGAACCAGTTCATGCATCTTCACCCCCATCTGGAGCATCTGTACCCTTTGTGTTTTTGATGTAAGTTATTTAGGCTCTGTTGTTTGAAACCAGCTTGATAAGTCCTTTAGCTCCTGAAGGGCCATCCTGGCAAGGAACTATGAATCTTCAGTCTCTCAGAGACCGGAGCTGGAGTAATAAAAGTATGGTTGGGAACTTTCTGACAGTTTGCCATAAGTTGCCTTGTCAAATAGGACTAGATTGTTGAGACTTGCTTTTCACTACTTCTTCTTTTTTGCTCTTGCCCCCAGACTTGGCTACTGGGTCTTTGTCTTTCTTGGGAGACTTTCTGGCATCTCTCTTTCTTGTCAAGGTTGGGCAACAATAAAAAGTGAGGATAGTGGCAATGACATTGTGGCCTCGCTAAGATGTTGGACAACAACAACAAGAACAACAACAAAAACCATGAGGTCATAAGAATAAATATCTGCATGTTTTCTGTATGCATACTACAACATAGAGCAGACTATAGACTTTTTGAATATTCTTTAAAATCTGTGTCAGAGAATAACAGTATTAGAAGGTGAAAGAGGAGATAAATGAACCAAAATAAACCGAAACCTTCATAATAGTGACAAAAGTATGAGGGACCCTTATAATTTCTTCATTTTATAATTATTCTGCATTTTATAATAAATATTCTATACATTTGTATATTGAAAATAGACTATAAAGTTTTTAACTGAAGTATTTGTGGTATTTAGAAATATGAAAATATATTATGACATTAGCTGTGTATATCTCCTAATTAAGCTATTATGAATAATTATTCTGGTTTTGTTCTTTTTACTTATCTAGGTTTTATAGCTATTCTACTGTGAATGTATTATTGGAATGAACAGAGGCTTTCTGAAGAAAATGAGAAGAAGCAGCTGCATATATTTATAGCAGCTACTGCTCACTAAAAGATGAAATAGCACACAGAGAACATACATTTTTTGAACCAGGAGCTCAGAGTACATTTCATAGGATCCTTGTTGTAATCTCTTTAGATTTGTACAGCTTTCTCCATAAGCCCAAACCCTCAATGGCATATGAATGTGGCATGAAGAGATAATGAATTGGGATTTAAATCTATTACTTCACTGCTTTTAAAACCAACTGCTTTTTGAAATGCCATGGCAACCCTTCTGTATGTGTCCTAACCTCAGCATGAGCAGCCTCATGAAGAAATTTACCAGTAAGAATCAAATCACTCGTTCCAAATGTTTATTGTTCTGGAAACTAGGTCACTGCCTTTGCACCTAACTGGTACCATGGTTCACAGTGAACACAACTGCCATCCACTGGGTATCATTGTATCTACATTCCTATACTTGATCCTGATTCTAGAACACGTGTGCTTTTAGAACTATTTTCCGTGCCCTTAATTCAGCAGTAGCCTCGAGGTGAGGCAGATGCAAAAGGCCCTCTCCTCTCTGAAAAGATGATCCAGAATGAAATGTTCAGGTCCCCATCATTCTTCATTGGACTCCAGGACTTCTAGGTTTGGTTTCATTTGTCATCTCTGTGCTGAGTAGATTTTTGTCATGTCCAGCTTACCTAAAGAAAAGAAAAGTGGCCACTGCATGAAGAAAGCAAGGCTATTTACAGAACTATAGTGCATTGTTACTATTATTTTCAGAGATGTTCTCCAATTTGAAAGCACTGTCCTATCCAAGATTTATGTCCTATAGACCTTTCAATAAAAATAATGAATCAAAATTAAAAAATAAACCAAAACAAGGACTAGTGAATAGAAATCCAGCATCAACCTGTCTCCACTGTAAAAAAAAAAAAAAAAGAAAGAAAGAAAGAAATTAAAAAGCGAAGTGCTATAAAGACAAACTATTTTGACTTGTCACTGATAGCCTATAATATAATGGATTTATGCCATTTGAGAAAGAAGTATAAATTTCTGATCCATTGTGCCTTTGCCTGTGTTGTCTCTACTTCAGAATGTTTATTTAACATATTCTACTCCTTCAAAACCAGATTTCATATCTGATCATTTCTTACTGAGGTTACCAAAGCAGATCCCTGCCAGGCCCACTTACATCAGATTTAATTCACATTAAAATCAGAATGTGCATCTGAGAGCATATGTGTATAAAGCTTATACTAAACACACAAACTAGTTATTTGTCATAAAATTATATGGCAATTTACGGTTTTAACTTAGACCACTTTTCACCTTCATATCTTTTCTCTTACAGCTTTCAGTCAGTCTTCAAATAATAAAAATTCATTGTATTTACAGCAAAGAAAACAAACAGATTGAATTCTACCTCACATGTTTTAAATGGTCAACATCCATCCCTTTTTGTATCCACCCCCTCTTCTCCCTCTCTCTCTCTCTCTCTCTCTCTCTCTCTCTCTCTCTCTCTCTCTCTCTCTCTCTCTCACACACACACACACACACACACACACTTGTTTCTATTCAGCAACAGCTAAGGAGGCTCTGCAGGTTGCACATTCTATTTGTTCTTCTGAACTTACTCTCTTTGTGAATATTAAACAAGCTTTTGGACCTCATTGTACTTTTTCTTTTCCATGCTTTCATTTTTCTCCAAATGAGTTTCTGGCTTACTTCCAAACTTAGTACAATTCATATTTCAATGATACCATGTTGTCTCACAAGCCCTCAGAAGCTCCTGACTATTTTGCATTGTAAAATCCATTTTAGTACATCTCAAATAGTTCCCAAGTGGTGCTAACATTGTTCAAAAGTCCAAGCTCAGCATCTTCTCTGAGACTCAAAAGGAAAAAAGGAAGGAAGGAAGGAAGGAAGGAAGGAAGGAAGGAAGGAAGGAAGGAAGGAAGGAAGGAAGGAAGGAAGGAAGGAAAAAAGGAAAGGGAGAAACAGAAACTCTTAGCGCTGTGGATCCATGTCAAATCCAAGCCAAATTACACACCCCAACATACACTGACATAGCATAAACATTTCTACTCCATTTTAAAAGGTGAAATGAAGACATTGAAAGAAGATATAAGATGAAATGAAAACTAAAGCACAGCAGGATTAGCACTAGTTCCATTGTCAAAACTTGGGACAATTAGTAAGCTGGTTTGTAAATGAAACTTCTTGGGCAACTCTGCTCCAATAGCCTTGCTGGTGTGGTCAAACCTACAAGGACACACTTCTGAGTTCTCTGTGGATTTCACAGTGCTTTATGACATCTTTAATGTCACGGGTTTATTTTCACTGCATCTCTGGTTTTACTAGTATCTTCATACTTTGCCCTCTTAGTTGCATGCTAAAGGAGATGACACCTTGCTACATATTCCTTGGTTTCCCAGCTTTCTTTTGAAATCGTGGTGACACCTCCACACTCCCGAAACCCTTGTATTCTACATCTCGTAACATTGGCCTCACCAAGGCCTGTTGCCAGGTTGGGTAGAAGCTAGCCTAATTTAGACCATGATACCAGTGGCTTCTGAATACATTGATTTCTGAAATTACAGCAATCTATGAAACCCTGTTCCAGTAGGAAACCCTGCAACTCCTTTCTCTCAGCAGTCTTTAAGTACTGCTCCTTGATCTCCTATAGCCCAGAATGGCTGAGTCTCATTCAATTCCTGATATGCCTTCAAGTCATCTTTTCTATTGTCCTAGACTAAGGAAAATTACTCCCTTTTATTGGAGCTCATCTAAGCAATCACTGCTTCATTGCACCAATTTTTGTCCAAACTTTCATATTTCAATTCTTCTGACCTATTTTTTTCTCAAATGTTTCACTATGAACATGAATAAAGACAGCTGTGTGGCAGCTTGCCTTAAATTCTCTCCAATATATGTACTTTCTCTGCCTTCCTGGTTAGCTTACCAGAAAGCATCATGACATCGACAAAATTTAGTCAAGTTCTTGACCATAATATGTCATGGTAACCTCCAATCCACTTCTCGGTAAGTCCTTGCGTACATTTGAAACCACATGTAAGCCTGGCTGCCACTGTCTGCATTCCTACTGTCAGTGCTCTCTTTTGTCCTCCGCCCCATAGAATCACTCATTATACTCTGCTTATCTCCTGACTTTCCAAACCCTCCCAGAAGCAAGTTCCAAGGGCCTCTAAATTACAGTACCAAGCAGTTATTGCAAGGCCGTCACTTCTTCAGCACCGGTTCCCTGGGGTACAGATGTTCAACATGGGCAGCTCTGAACAACATCCGAGAACACAATAATAACAAGTCTCTGAATGAAAAAAGAAATAAAAAGGAAAAGAACATGACTACTCCTAGGTATAGTGGAGGAGAACATTTATTGTGTATATGAGGGAGAACATCTTACATATCAGGGAGAGCATAGCCAGGGGCAGAGACATGACCAGACTGAGCTGTCAGGCCTCATGAGGAGAGGACAAGGGGAGACAGGGGAAAGAGGGGAACCTGCAGTGGTGGCCAAGAGAACAGGAGACCAACAAATCAAAAGACAGAGAGATAGAGACAGATGATAGATAGATGATAGATAGATAGATAGATAGATAGATAGATAGATAGATAGATAGATAGATAGATAGATAGATAAAGCAAAATGATTGAAATTATATATGGAAGGACAGTCCAGCCCCCTGGGCTGAAGAGTTCAGGGTAGGGGGCATGGTATGTACCCTGTATCAGAGAAGCCTGTATCAGGTAGGGGTTGAGGGATTCTAGGAGAACCTGGCTGTCAGGTTCACTTTGATAGATTAAATAGATATCTCAGCCAGCAGTTTGTGAGTTTGAGACCTCATAGTCCCCAGAATGTGAAATCTATTGTAACTGCTGATTTTTAAACTTAATGAGTTAACATGAAAGTAAAAAATTGGCCATCTTCTATTCACCTTACTCTTCTTTCAACACTCTGGTAGTATCGCAGATTCCTGGGTCTGTGTTTGAATATTAATCATTGTAAAATAATCCCACAGAGTCTAAAAGGAATATTTGTTTTATTAACCAGAGATTGCCAAAGCAATTTATGTACTCATAAAAATGTTATGTAAATATATATGACACTTGCCTACTGTGTTATATAAAAGATGCTTCAAATACGTGGCTATAATACTGAAATGTATTAAGTACTCAACTACACACAACTAACTGAATGCTGCAGAGTAGAGCTCTGAACTGATGCACAGCATTGTTTGAATAATACATTTTTCCAACATTTACAAATGTTGCCTCTTTAAAATGTATGTACTGGGGAACAAATCATTGTCACATTAAGTAAATATTTGTTATCTATGGAAATTGTAAATTAAAGTCAATCCTTTGTCAAATGGAAAAGCATGCAGTTAAATAAATATATCACAAAACTAACCATAGAAGGTGAGATTCTTAGAGATACTTATTACATATTTATTACCTTGTTTATTGCTATTTTATATCCCAAACAGAGTAATGTTGACATTATTAGAATCCTGGAATATAAATGGCTTAAATTAGGATTTAAACACTGGCATTAGAGTCAATAAAATCAATGATTCCTGAATTAAAAATAACAAAGCCAATAGGCCAAGTTGCTAAAAAAATGTTTCTCTAGATCCAGTAAGTTGAAGTCATCGAAAAGAATAGGATTTTTTTTTTGCATCACTTTTCCTAAAAGTTAAAGTTGATTTTATAAGTATGTATATGATGGAAATCCAATCTAGTAATTCTTCTCTGTAGTGAACTTGAGGTTGCCCATATTTCTCAGATAACAGTCCTTCTTTCTCTTCATATCTTTTTTCACTATTATGCTACATAGTGTAAACTATATTTTTCAGAAACCAATCTAATAGCACAGAATTCTTTTCCAAGAATGCCAGGAGCAAGGACACACACACTCACACATGCACACATGCATGGACATGTGAACACATGCACACACACACAGGCAAACATGTAGACACAAACATGTATACATGCATGTATACATGAACATATACATGCACTCATGCATGTTTGCACATACACATGTATGCACATACAGATATGCACACACAAACACACATGCACAACACAGCCACACACATGTTACACAAACACATACAAACCCACATACACTAGCAGAAATTACTTATTTTTTCCAGTATTCATTTTAATAGGAATGTCAGAAACAAGAAAGAATTGGTAATTTTACAGCAATAACTCATTTTAAAAGTAATTTTATTTGTTATTTAAATATATTTAATTAAATATACAGATCTATACTTTTGTCTGTGAATATACTTAGAATAAAAACATATGTCATTTATATTTTTATAATTTATACTAAAGTTGGGTGATTTAATACCAAAATACACATTTTATATGATTCTTTGGGCATAAAAGGATAAGTTGTAACTATATTTTTGATATGCTTTTAAAAGAATTGGCAAACTGATTTGAGTACCTTATGATAATGACATTGTTCATCAACTATTTTGATGTCAGAGTGTTAATAGTGTGAATGTTTTTGACATGCTAGTGGACCAATTGGTATTTCTATAATACATATGTTTATTTAGTAATTCAAAGCATAAGTTAAAGCAATTCAAGTGCTTCTGCTAAAGTGAAAATTGCTTATAGCCAGAATACTCATATATCCAAAATAAGTAGTAAGCAAAATACCCAAAAATATTTAATAAACAAGTATCAGAACAATGAGAACATGAGACAGAATTCTAATGAGAAAGAAAATGATAAGCAAAGTGAGTCTGACATAGAAGGAAGCTAGTCTCTTCCCCACACTATGAGCTAATTCTTCACCATGCACAATAAAGAGACTAAGAGACTGACAGCCTGGGAATAGAAGGCTGTGAGATAGATTTTCAGCAACCAGACATATAGATTTACATTCTCCTACCAAGACTTCAGAGAGTAAGTGAGGTGAGCATACACTCTTCTCAATGAGGCATTTATAAATTGGTAAGTACTTTCAGGCTCAAGAGACCAATAAGCTAAGCAGAATGTGAGGCAAATGCAAAACTCTTACTTACAGTTAACAAAAATTAGAATTCAGAGGTCTTGCTAGGAAGAATGAGCTCAGCAAACGCCCCAGAGTTTCCAGAATACATTCTAAATTTGTTGTGATTGAGAAGCAAAAAGGTCAAAATCTGAGCATAAATCGATCCCAATGAAAGATTTGAATCCAACTTGATGTGAGCTCAATATCACACTAAATTATGCTCATTTATACCAGCATTAGCTGTATGTCAGTAAGCAACTGGAATGCATTTCTAATAAACCAACAAGGAAAAATACAAACATTGTCTAGAGTTGCTAGTGATATCAATAGCACTGCATGAATTTTTTTGCCATCAGCCAAAAAGCACTGGCAAATAAGACAAACATCTAGAGAGCAAAATGGGTGTAATCCAATAGCAGTGAAGTCAAAGTTGGGCTAGCTATTAGTTTTCATACATGTATTTAAAAGTAAATGTGATTTATATATCTTGAATGATGAAAGATTTATATTTAACCAAGGAGTCAAATCTATTTTAAAACATCATAAGCACAGACATTTCAAACATAGAGACATCATAGTTAAAGTTAAGATACTAGAAATGTTCTTAAGACAAGTCAATATAAACCACTGATGAGATGAAACAATAAGAGATGGAAAACATATACTTAAAAGACACAAATTTTTATATTAATTAATTTTTCCAAAGGTATGAAGAAATATAAAGCTACAGAGGTCACATGTGCAAACCATGCAATACCCATTGAATGGTTTAGTATGGAGAAAAGAAAATTGACACAATAGAATCTCAAAACCAAATAGCTAAGAAAAAGGCCAGATGTGAAAGTTTATGCTGTGGCTCATGCCAGTATTACCAGCACTTTTTAGTCTGAGGCACGAGGATCATGAATTTCATGTCAGCCTGGGCTGCACACTCAGACTGAGTATCAACAGAAATGCACAGTTATATTTAGTCTAAAATGAGTCAAAGTTAATGGATGGCTTTAAAGTCAGGAGACTAGTTAACACTGAGGAAGTTAAATGGATATTAATAGATAAGGTAGCATGGGGCTTTTTGGTGCTAGTAATCTTATATATTTTGATCTGAGTAGTGGCCTTGTGTTCATTTGCTGAAAATATCTTGAGCTACACAGTTGTGTTTTGGGTTACTATATATGATAAATGGATTCATTTCTTAGGGCAAATAGCTTATGAGAACTTTTTCATGTAAAGTGAATTTTATTATGTGGGAGTTTAAAACTACATAAAATTAAGAAAGGTTTTAGCTAATATGCAAGCTTTATTACATGGAAATACTATTTTCTTGTTTGTTCTCAGAATAATATAAAGTCAGTCTAGTTTTCTAATTTAGCTTCCATTCAGCAAAATCAATGTGAAAATAATTACTTTCCTCTTTTCTTTTAGCAAATACCATCTCTTGTTGTGGATCTTTAGCAGTTCCAAGAAGACAACAGTGTGAATGGTACTGTATTATATGATCACAGTCTGTGACATGGCCACCAGAAAAAAATATATTATAGATTTATTCTTGGTTCTAGTCTAGTCTAGTCTATAGTATCTTCAAACATTTCCTCCAGTGTTGGCAAAGTCTGTTAGTCTAGGAAACCATACTCAAAAGCAGTCGACAGATTTTATGCTAGGTTATCTTCAGTTATGAAATTGCCTTTGAAGGTCACAAGAAAAGTAAAATTCAATCTTTCTTTTTTGTATTTTGAGCATGTGTTTCTGAAACATATATTATGAGTCATCCTGTTGATAATATTTAAGAAGAATAAATCAAGCCACAACCATGTGGTTTAGAGCACCCTGCCAGGAGAAATATTCTAGAGCACTCTTCAAGAACTGCCTAATTTGATTTTTGTCCCAAACATCATGGAGCTGATTGTGGATTTAAGTTCAAGGATAACACCCAAGTGACTATTTCTGGGCAGCGTGACTGTACTGGGGATGAACTGGAATGAGCAAGGTTACACTTAGTACAGCATCTTTTACACTGTCGTATGATTCAAAAGATCCCAAGAATGCAGACACTTGCTCCACTATTCTGGTAAAGAGAAAGGTGTGTGTGTTCCATCCATGACTCTTGTCTACATTTTAAGATCACTCTCCACCCTTAATGAGTCCAGAGCTGATCTTCCATTTGCTTTCAAATTCCCAAAATTATACAATATGTTTATTGCACAGTGCGAAAGTACTATGGGATTGCAGAGAAGGGAGTGTGCTGAGCTATACTGCAAAACCTGTGAGAAATGCACTGAAAACTCACAGCAAATACGCAGTAGGAATTCTCAAGGGATTCAGACAAAAGGACACAAAAGTCTTCATTCCAGGACTTTGATTAAAATAAACTGTGTTTATTTTACAAACTTCTTCAAAAAACATACAGTGAACAGTAACAGAAATGCTCATATAGCAGTCACCTTGTATCATCCACTGTGGCAAGTGTTTAAATAATTTGTTATTTAGTTTTTATGAAATTCTTTTATTTAAAATACAGTCAGTGTCATTGAGCTGGCTCACTAGTAGTTAAGAGACCTTTTGCTGAGCACCTGGGTTCAGTTCCCCTCCTGAATATGGTGGCTCACAACCATCTGCAACTCTCATTTCAGGGGATCTGTTGCCCTCTATAGACTTCTGTAGGAACAAGGCATGCACATGGTGCACATCCATATGTACAGGTAAACCATTCACATGCACAAATAAATAAACAAATAAATAGATTAATAGATAGTGTGCACGCATATGTGTACATACATATCTGTGAGGGTATAAATATATAGATGACATATGTGTGTGCATGTGTGTGTGGTTATAAAATAGAGACCAAAACACATCATAAAATATAACAGCCTCATTAGGTTGCCAAAAGACAAAATTAGGGACAATACAATTTTATTGGGTCTGTCTATTGACTAACCATGCTCCTAAGTTATTTGCACAGTCCTAATATGATCTGTGTAGTGTTCCATAAGCTCCAGTTAACGGTTTACATCCCAAACATTAAAATACCTGACTTTGAAAATTGATTGTCACTATTTCTGTGACTGTGAACAAATACATTAATTTTAGTAGCTTATACTTTTCCCATAAATAAAATGAGAATATTAGAGTATTCTAAGCAATACAATTATAATAAATTGAGAGTAACATTGTCATTAATCCTGCTGAACTGCTACAGTTTATAATTTGGTTTCTTTGGGTTATAATATCCAAAGGAATGACACCTTGTTCTGCTTTATAGGTAAGGACACTGGATGCTTACAATCTCCATTTTCAATTACTCAGCCTTGTAGTTGGTGCCAAACACATATTGCTTTACAGAACATTATTTGGTCCTATTCCCTCTAACTGTTTTATTATAGATTTCAGTATGCAGAAGAGTTGTGCTCCTTTCCTCTCAGTGTTGTTACTCAATCATGAGTTATCATTAGAGCTGGTGTTATTACAACTGCAAATCCACTTAACACATAAATATATTTTAAAAGGCCGTGTGGACCATGAATTGCTCTGCCACTTTACAATTAAGGTTCAGTGCCTTCCACAAAATTATGGCCATGTGAGGAGTATATGGAAAGATTGGGGAAAGAATTTAAATAATGACTTTTTTTACTTTAAAATCACAGATATGTATACACACAAACACATGCAGCTATTTTTGCCCCTCCACATCTGGTAGGAATCTGAGTCACAGTTTGTACTTGCTTCACTTGGGCAGGGACTGTTTTCTCAAAATGTTAAGTATTATCTTTAAGAATCTGTTGCAAACATAATATCAAAACCACTTAGAAAACTAATATATAAGTACATTTTCAAGATTAAAGGAAACCTCATGGAATTACAATTAATTATAGAAAATAAGAGCTGCTATATTTTATGTATGACAAATTTCTTTTAAGAAGAAGAAAAATATCTGATTTAAATTTTCTTCAAATGCCAGGAATAACAAAATTTCCTTCTTACCAAAACGTGAACATCCCGTGTCTAATTCAAATGTACCATACATCTGATACAGTTGTGTGTAAATTGACAGACATTTTTATACCTGCTTTTTAAGTCATAAGCTGCAAAGAAACATCAAGTTGAAAATACACTCTAAGGGCCTAGTCAACTTTGCTTCCAAACGGTATCATTGAGATATAAAAAGATTTAAATAATTGGAACTGATCCTGTTTTGAATAATCCTGGGTATAATATTAGAGACACAAAAATCCTCTCAAATGATCCTCCCCACCCTCTTGAATAAAAGCACATGTAACATACTGAGTTTAGTGGAAATGTACTAGCTTAAGGCATAGCTTAAAATGTGTGCCCAGGTAATATCAAATCATTTCTATTCATTATCATCCAAAACAGAATAAAACTGGCTTTTTATTTAGTGCCTAACACAGTGAAGACTCAATCAAGCATTTTTAATAATAAGTCTGTTAATAGGCAATCATGTTTGTTATCCTCTGTATCTCTTTGGGTTAACATGTGTAACTTAACACCACCATCTTCTTCAATTTGGAGGAGATATGTGTTTCAATTGGCACTTGATGTGACACTCAGAGAATTCAATATCGTAGATCTTTTCTGCTCACCTTTGGTTGCTGCACAATGCAACTAATATTTTTTTTTCTGATAAGTTCTAGAGACAACAGCAACAGATCTAAAGGCATGATTCTCTAAGAATTTTCTTCCATTTAGTTGGAACATCATGAAATAGGGACAAAATTCTAAAGAAAGGCCAGGGTTTATCTATCTCTATATTTCTAACCCATATATACTGGAGGACATAGAGAATACGTGTACAGATAACTAAAACTAATCTCCATCTTTTGGAACTGTGGGAAACATTCAGGAAGCCACTGAGTTCATCTAAGTAGCAGCAGCTATAATGTAAGAAACTTGCCAGACAGTGTGATTTGGAGAGTGGCCTCTCCTTTGCTTCACTATGTCAAATCCGGAACAGCATTTACTACTTAAGTACTTCCCTCAACCCTAATCTTGGCTTGTATATATAATTATTTAACCAACAGTTGGAAATAGATATTTGTGGGAAGCTGAGGAAGCCCTGGGTGAATGCATACAGAGCAGATGAAGTCCGGAATCAATGTGTACTCTTTGGCATAGACACAGTCAAGTCAAGGACCCTAATGTCTCAGACCCATGGGAGTGGCAAAGCTTTCCCCAGGAGTATCTCAATACGATGGGAAAGACTTCTTCTGGTCTGAATCTGAATGTTGATAGTGTTTACTAATTATTGACTGGTGTATGCAGAAACTGGCAACTGCACCTCCTCCTGAAGTGTGACTGCAGCCTGAGACTGCTTCCCTACAGAGATGTCTATCAAGACTAGCTAATTCTCTTTTCTGTGCTGTAAATAATAAGCACACTATGGTTCTAGGCCCCTTTTGAGTTGGTACCATTCTATCAGAGAATGCACAACCCACTTCATTGCAACTTTGCTGGTACCAGTGTTTCCATTCTTTCTTCATTACCTCACCACCCTAGTCAAAGTTGGGTAATATTTACACAGGACATGGCAGAAATTATTCTAAATAACTCAGTGATAATAGATGAAATCAAAACAAACTCCATATTACTTGACTTTAACAAATGTCAAATTATTTCATATTGGCATATAAGAATTATTTGCTCTATGAATTTAAGAACCTTGTGGGGGAATACATACTATTCCCCCACAATGAGAACTTCTAGAGACAAGCAGCTAAAAAAGAATTCAAAGTTAGAAATTTATGTATGTTTATTTATTTGTTTGTTTGTTTTTTTGAGACAGGCTTCTCTGTTGAAACTGTGGCTATCCTGGAACTCACTCTGTAGAGAAGGCTGGCCTTGAACTCACAATGATTTGCCTGCCTCTGCCTCCTGAGTGCTGGGATTAAAAGCTTGCACCACCACTGCTGCTTGGCTCAAAGTTAGAAAGGTTTATCACTGCAAACCTTATATATTATGGCCATTCTTTCATTTCACAAGACGCCTCGAACAGTTTATTTTTGCTCCAGAGTGTAAAAAAGTGTTTTGATTTTGGGGAATACCACGTATAGGTAATGAAAAGTGGAGATTATTCTGGAAAGCAGTTTGTATTTCTTTATATAGACCCAGGAAATATGAATCGTGCAGAATGTATAATACATATGTATCATATGTATAATACATAATCTGCTTGTTTGTATTTTTCTATTAGCATTACTAATATTGAGCATCAGTATGGGGAATATTTAAATATGATGACTGTGGCTTTTTGTTGACTTTCTAACATACAAAAAAAGCGCTGTGCATGTATTTTTCATTTTGTAAAAGCAAGTCTTTTCTGAATGGAGAATTGTATGATACATTTTATTTAATAGTGTCTCAGCTAAGTCTGTATGCTTCTTATGCTCAGACATTTGAACTCTTGGCTTCCATTTGTACTTTTCACATCTTACAAATCTGAATAGCAAGCTTGCTTTTTAATACTTTTTGACAAAACATATCCAGAGAAAGTATAAGACATATTTGGATGGTCCTCAAGCCATATTTTAGCTGAGATAACAAATTGTCTTAGGCACTGCTCACCATTATCAGAATACAACTTAGAATACAAAGTCAGAAAAAGATAACATAAAGGAAAAAGTAATAGTAAACATTTTATCTCTATTTTCTATTTTCATTTAAATTTCTTTCTTTTCTTTTATCTTTTTTTCTGTTTTTTTTTTTTGTTGTTGTTATTGTTGTTATTTTGACACAGGATTTCTCCGTTGTAAATTTGGTAGTCCTGGAACTTACTCTAGAGAACAGGCTGACTTCAAATTCACAGAGATCGGCCCACCTCTGCCTCCCGCCCTGCCTCTAAAATAGTGTTTTAAAGAGCAGTTACAATATTGGGCTAATTTCATTATAGTTGTGTTACTGGAAATTTTTAAAAGCTGAAGTTATGCTTAAAACTTCATATTGTTCTCTATAAAAAGGCAATACTTCTTGAATCACACAATACACAACTTTTCCCAAGCAATTTGTAACTATTATCCTCACCATAAACAGCTTTATTCTTTAGGATATCAGACATTGCCTGTGTATATTTCCAATGGGCCAGTATCATCTCACCCCAGAAAAAGTTAAATGGTCTGAAACAAGTATGATATATGTTCAGCAATATTAATCTTCAGGGACTTCTACTAAAGTGTCAGTTAGAAAGGAAACAAATTCACATTTGCCTGAGTAGACCTTAGCTACCACTAGATACAATGAAGAAGCACCTTTGGCTTCTTTTTCACATACACTTCTTTGAGAGGTAATAATTGGGCTCAGAATTAAAATGTCAAAACAAACATATACCAGTTAATGGAGGTGCAAAATCATAAAGTCCTTTGTAAAACACTATAGTTTTGGTGATAACTGGATGACAAGTTTTGTCAGTTACTTCATGGATTTTACTTTCTCTCTTTAAAAGATTTTGAAAAATAAAATCGGGAAGTAACACTGTTCACTGTCTAACTGTGGCATCCTGGGAATGACATAAGATCATATAGCACAGGTGATATAACAAAGAGCTACCTTCTTTTTGGATATTTACAGGGAAAGTCTCTGTATCCTCTTGCTTTAAGGTCATTTGAAGAATGAAAAATGGATATTCACTTTGGGAGAGACTGCCTTCTCATAATACATCAAATTCCACAAAATGAAAACAACCAATCGATGATTACATATGGCAAATGCAAAGTGCTGAGTGAACAGAGTCACGTGGTGGGTGTCTTCTACCTGACACAATGATGAACACAAACATTCCAACGTAAACTCATCTTGCATCATGAGGAACTGACTCAGTGTGATTTGACTTTTAATATTTCGAAGGACATTTTCCTTCCCCCCCAATGGTTTCCTAAAGGCTAAAGAAAAATGGGTGCTGTGTTTGTGTGATGTTACATAAGGTGTGTCCTGTCTGCAGCTCATTCTTATACTCTTGTAAATTATTGGCTATCTCTTAAATCCTTGTGTATTTTAGTTTAAAAAAAAATAACAGATGGTCTGATTTCATGTTTGCTGTGTTACAGTCTAACATAGCTTTCTTTAAAAACATAAAGACTATGCTTGTATATTTGGAAAAACTGTGAGTATGTAAACAGCAAAACACTGTTTTTACATATTTTTCATGTAACAGAAATAAAATGGACAAACATCACCTACAATTCTCAGAGCCGGTCTCCTCTGTGAACTTCTGCCTGAGGAGTTCTAATGTCTGTACCATGAAAGACACAGCTAAACCTCAGAGAGTATATGGAAGGAAGATCGATGCAACAGCAATGGAATGAAGCCAGAAACAGGACGCTGTCGTTCACTCCACAGGCGACACTGCAGGATAGAAATACTGCAGAGAGCTGCAGAGGCTCTCTCACTGTGAATGAGCATGGTATCCAGAGAAACTGCACGGAGGGATGGAATACAGTTCAAAAGAAATACCTCCATGGCTGTGGAGTAGGCGCGTGTCTACAGGCATTTAGGTCTGTGTGAATGTGTTCTTGGTTTATGTGTCAGGTATGTGATATGTGTGTTTTTGGTGAACTATCTATCCTAACATGGAAAACATATTGGTAATATGTGGGTATATGTTGCTCTGCCCTCTCTTCATATCAAACGTTTCCTCACATTTAAACATGTATGCTTGAGGGCTTTCTTCTTGACACTTTGCTTCCTGGGAGCACATTTCTTTCAAGTTTGGACTTGTCTATCTCTTTTCTGTAGCGAATGAGAGGATTGACTGACACTTCCTTTGTAGCTAACATCAGTTATGTGATCGCCATAGATACCTGGGATGTTTTTCCTTATTTCTCTCCATTTTTGTTTAATAGAAGCTTGTAAAATATTTATATTAGGGATGAGATTGTCTTTGTGTGGACATTAAATTCGATCATTTAAAGTATAGATGATTAGGGGCTGGCAAGATGGCATAGCAGGGAAAGGGGCTTGGACCACGAGTGACAACCTCAGCCTGACACACTGGATCCCCATGGTGGAAAGAAAGAAATTACTCCTGCAAGTTGTCCTCTGAGAGGTGCACAGGCACTCATGTCCCCATACATAAATACGTTGATATATATTTAATGACAAAGTGTAAAGTAGATTAGAATAAGAAAGCTAATATGTTTTTGCAAAGTAAGAAAGAACTAGAACTTTGTTTAGTTGTGGTTCTTGGAAGACAAAAATGGGGCAAGAGCTAAGGAAAAGAGAGCAGGAGAGGCACTGATGGAAGAGCTCAGACATGACAATGAGTTGGGAACAGTATGGAAAAACAGCTAAGGAGAAGAAATGTGACTTTCAGGAGTGTGTGGGTGATGCGTCACATCTTCATGATACTTCATTAGTGGCTGCACTGCTTCCTATTTTCTCTATGAAATATTGGTTAAAACCTCAACAGCACTCTAATGATTGAAGAGTGGGATGTGTACGGAAACTTTAACTGATTTTAAGTTGGGAATGTAGCTTTATATAGAATGAAACAGTAAGATAAAAGTGAAGAAGATTGCAGAGACCCAGAATATGCACTTCACAATAATATTTAGAACGCTCTGCCCGAAATCAATCTGAATTTACTGTAGTATAATAAAAGGTCTACAAAAGGGAAAGTGAACTATTTTAATGCATTATCAAAATTTCTAAATGGCATTCATTCTCTTGGAGCCATTTATCAAAATGAAATGGTATAGGACAAAATCATGGGTTTAATCAGTTTACTTCATTCAAATGGCAGGGAGTAAAATCTTTTCATTACATCTGTCTGCTATTAATCATTTAAGATGTGTGATAGATAAATGATAGATAGATAGTAGACAGTTATGTTTGTGGGAAGAACTGAGTCTCAAAATTTATTAATTTATGTTACATTAGAGATTGCAAACGTGGGCTGGAGAGGTAGCTCCAGTTGAGAGCATTTGGTGCACAATCTGGAGAACAGGATTACAGATCCCAGCACCCACTGCTGTCCTCAAAACACCTGTAACTCCAGCACTGATGGATCCAGTGTCTTATTCTCATGAGTGCACAGGCAGCTATATGAGTATACATCCAAACACACGTGTGTACTTACATTCACACACACACAAACACACACACACACACAAAATACAATTCAAAAATTAACCTGTGTAACTTTAGATTTATAAATCTTAATACTGTCTTAATCTTAAAAAATATTCCTGGATTTTAGAATTATGGAAATTTGGATCATAGTCAGTTTTTTAAAATGGATAATATTCTTTGTGGTGCTGCCTTGTTCCTTACTGACCTAACTGCCTTTTGCCCACTAGAACTCAGGAGCACTTCCAAGACAGAGAAGTTTGGGAAATCAGAATGTCTCTAGACATTGCCAAAATACCCAAAAGTAAGGAGCAAATAACCTCTGGTTAACAACAATTGGGTTATACATAAGGAATTAAGCCCAAATGTTTACATTTTTGAAACAGTATGTCTTTTTTCCCAACATAATGCTTTTATTAATTGAGTATTTCATACAATGTATCTCTGTCACCCTCTCTTTCCATTCTTCCCAGGTTCCTCCCCCGACCCCTCTGCCCTCCAAAAAATAAATAAATAAATAAAAATTTAAAAAACCACAAACAAAAAGCACCAACAAAATCAGGGGGGAAACAGAAAGAAACAGAAACAAGAAAAACACAACAGCAACAAAAACAACAAAGGAGAAAAACAAGCAAGCCCAGTCTTTGTGGCAGGAGCCCAGATCGCAGGCATCACCAAGATATTTGGTGGCAGCAGGCAGTACAGATCACAGACATCCACATGGCCTCTTGCATCCATTTGGGTCACAAACATCAATACGTATTCTGTCAGGAGCATGGATTTCAGGCGTCAATGTAGTTTCCAGTGGTAGACCGGATCACGGCCACCTATATGGTCTCTGGGTGCAGCAAGGATCATGAATATTTCCAGTGCACACAGATCACAAACACCCACCTGTCCCCTGTTAGCTTCTTGGATTACAGACCTCAAAGTGGTCTCCTGTCTCTCCAATTCCACTTCTCTCAACTGTACTCAACACTCAGCTCTACCCCACTATGCAGTCTCAGTCTTCATCTCCTGTATTGTATCCTCCCTGCTGCAGGCTGGATGGCCCAGCAGCCACACTGGCCTAGATGGCAGTGATGAGGCGAAGGAGGCCAGTACAGTGTCTCTGGGATGCAATGTGGTGCAGCTCCATTCTTATATCTTAGACTCCAGCTGTGGCTTGTTTCTCCATGCTCCAGGCAGGACTGTAGGCTGAGTGGAAGCCCTGGCCTGGTGGGCAGCTAGAGACAGGCCATTCTGTAGTCTTAGTCTCCCTGCTGCCTTAGATATGGTGTGGAGCTTGGGACAACTACTAACACCAGGCCTAGGTTTCAGCTTCCTAACAAAAAGCTTAAAGTCCATATATTAATCAGCATAAGCCAGTTTCAAGAAAATTACTGGGTACTTTCAAAGACTTCCCTGTTTCAGATAACTACAAGCCAACAGGCCCAAGCCAGGTGTTAAAGAAAAAGCCTTTTCTTAGACAAACGAGAAGGCCTTGGGCTAGAGAGCTCCCCCCTTCCCCATAGACCGCCCACGGCCTTGGGATAAAGAGTTTCCTCCACCCAGTTGCCCGGAACCTTGAGCATGTATTCTTTTTAGGAGCCCGCTACCTTGCTATATGCTAACACCAATCAGTCTAAAAGTTAACTGGCCCCTACCTATCAAAATGGGAAAAGCAATTTGGGGGCCAATCAACTTATACCAACTCGGTCTGTGCCTAGCAACCATATGAACCGTAAATAAAAAGGCTTGCTTTTTGCTCCTGGGGGCCGCTTCTATCCTGCATGTTGGAGCGGTCCCAGTATACTGGAATAAAAATCCTCTTGCTATTTGCATCGATATCCCGTCTGTGAGTCTCTGTGGGGGTGCAGCTTTCCGGTTTGGGCCCCTGAGGTCCAACAATGGTACCCCTCCGCATTGACTTGCTCTGACACATATCTTTATTATTACAGTTTTTCCTGCTGGATTTAGCATCTGTATAGATTCTCCAGGTCCGTGAACACATGAGAAGATGAGGAGCCAGAGGTGACTGGAGTGGAGGCAGCAGGGTTGCTGGAGCCCTGTGAGTTCTGCCTACCGCCGGCTGCCATCTTGGATTCTCCTGAAACAGTAAGTCTTAGTTATGGTTTCATTGCTATGAAGAGACACCATGACCACAACAACTCTTACAAAGAAAAACATTTAATCGGGGCTGGCTTGAAGTTAGGAGTTTTAGTCCATTATTGCCATGCAGGAAGCATTTCAGCGTGCAGGCACACATGGAGCTTAGGGAGTAGAGAGTTCTACGTTTGGATCCAAAGGCAGCAGAAAGAGAGAGTACAGCTCGAGCATCGGAAACCTCAAAGACCATTCCCAGTGACACACTTTCTCCAACAAGGCCACACCTCCCTATGAGCCCATGGGGGCAATTTTCATTCAAACCACCACATAGTATTTTACAGGAAAAAAAAAGTAGCAAAAATAACATATTTTTAATAGGTCCAGTGAGGTGCTTTCATCTACCTTAGAATGACATGCAGATGGATTTTCATATAGTGGCCCATGAGCCAATGTTTGAGGCAGAAAAAGTTTAAAGCTGAGTAAGAGCTGTGTTGGACTTCTGAATTAGAAGCTGCCATCTGTTCTTCACACTCTCAGTAGATTACATTATGTGTTCAAAAGACACAGATATGATAAATGGCATATCAAGAGAAAACCAAATGTAGGATTGGGGCTAGAGATGACTGAATGGGTAGAGTACTTGCCATGAAAACATGGTGATCTGAGTTCAGATCCCCTAATACTCATATGTAAATGATGGGTGAACTTCCAAACACCTGTAGAACCAATGCTGGGGTACAGAAACAGTTAAATCTTAGGGAGTGAAGTTGCCAGCCAATATAGACAATATAGACAAAGGGCAAGTTGTGTGTTCAGTGAAAAAAATCTGTCTTTAAAAAAGTAAGGCATATAACACACACACACACACACACACACACACACACACACACGCTTACTCACAAATGTGAATGCAAAGGAATAGAGGTAAGACTACATTTAAGACTAAAAGCCTTTGTAGTTTTTAAAGACAGAAGAGAAGAAGAGAAATTAGAAGCAGAGAACACAATTATGCTCAAAGGGAAACTGCTAAAATCCAGGTGCAGAATCCTAACGAGTGACTGTAAGGTGTCGGTGAGCACGGAGACTGGGCTTTACCCAGAGAAGCAGTTACATTATCGTCCTCCTGTTCAAATGAGGTTGAAAAAAAAATCACAACTCACACATTCCTTGGGAGTTTATGTTTTATAAACCCGTCTCTTGTCTGTGGTGCTGTGAATGGATTGCAGCTGAGCAACTGGCACTTACAGCCTTAACCCTAGAGTCACTGATGGAGAGCTGAATGGCTTGACTGTCTGGGCTGATTTCTGGCCATAGTGTACCCATTTTCTTATGTATGCTAGCATGTAAAAATTATCCTAAATTCATATGTGCTAAAAGCATTTTCTGGTCAAAGCATTAGACCTTCTCTTTACAAAGCACTGTATCTATATTGCTGTCTGAGGGATTCTACAACAAAAATCACATACTGGGTAACTTAAAAAATGTTTATGTCCTGGCAATTTTAGAGGCTGGGTGTCCAAGACCAAATAAGTTTGTATTTATCAGTAAGCTTGATTTATCCTAAGGCTTCTACCTTTGGTGTGCCATGTTTCCAGGGGCATTTTCTATAAGTATCTAACTTTGGTGTTTCTTTTTATGTTCAAATTTTCCTTCCTTTCAACAGCACCAGTCAGACTGAAGCAGGGCCCACTATAACAGTCTCCTTTTCCCTTAATCATTTAAATCCTGTCTCCAAATGATTCACATCCTGAGGAGCTGGGGTTAGGACTTAAACACAAGGATGCCAGGGTGGGAGAAATAAGTTGGCTCTACAAGACCTGTTTTCCTTTTTTAATTTAAGAAAAAAAAATTTATGTATGTACTCAATGAATATGAGCACCTACATTCCTCATTTCCTCCATATTACTCCTGTGTATTTTCACCAACACCTCTGCCTCCTCTCTTCATGTCTTCTTATGTTTTGTTTGACAGCGTACTAAGTCCAACAATGTTTTCCATGTGTGTATGGGTGTGGGGCCATGTGACATTGGCCACACCCTCAAAAACAGGACTCGCTCTTCCCAGTGGTTACCAACTACCAATATCTTCTCAATAAGTTAGGTATGGCCTGGAGCCCATCTATGCCAACATTTTAGCCGGCTTGACCTTATATAGGCAATGTGTCAGGTAACTGTACCTAATAAAACTCCATGTGTATGATAGCATGCCCTGTCCAGAATACAGTATTTAACAGCACTCTCCTTTACTTATCAGCTCTCCAGGACCTCTTTCGTGATGTTCTCTGTGCCTTGCTGGGGTATGAGGAGTTGATAAAGATGTCCCATTTTTAACGATGGATCCTGAGTCTCTTCTTCTCAGTACTTTAAGTAGTTACAGTCTCTGCATTAACTCTTGCCTACTGCAAAAAGGTTTCCCAACAAAGATAGAGAACAACCCCAGTCCAGAGAGAGACTGATATCCCAGGACCTATTTTTTCATAAGCTCAATATATATTATACTTGAAAATACCTTTATTTCATCCTTACTATTGGAGTATAGTTCAACTAGACATAAAAATAGAGTTTCTGATTCTGCTATGAATGGGCTAAAAATTGAGAAAGACCCTCATTCACATGCATCACAGTGCTTTTAAAGCATGAACGTAAAGCATGTATATGAAAGCAATTCCAGTTTCATGGTAGAGAAATAGATCTATCAGAGAAACTTTGGATTTCCCTGTAAACATGTGGCAAATTTAAAAGAAGCAGCTGGGACATATAAAAGCTAATCTGAGAGGTCTGTAGAATTGGCTCCATTGTCCTTACAGGAGAGATGAGATTGGTACCCAGCACCATGTGACAGTTCAAAATTGCCTATATATCCAGTTCTGAAGAATCTTGTGCCCTCTATGACAGCCTCAGGCACCAGATATATGTATGGTACACATACATACATGCAAGCAAAAAACTCATACACATAAAATTTTTTTAAAAAATCATTTTAAAACAGAAAACGGAAGACTGATTTGTGATTCAATATATTCCTGGGAAAGTATGATGACCACTAAAATTCAAGCAAAATGAACAAACATACAAAAGAGGCAAAGAGAGCTGTGTCTGGTCAAGTGTCTCCATGGCTTAGTAGAAACACTCAGATGTATCTCAGATTTGCCCCTTAAAGTGCTGAGTTGAGTCATAAGTTATTTAGTCTCTCCATCAGACTGTAATAATATGCCATCCTGCGAGTCACCCCAAAGTATTTCTCTGCACACATTATTTCAGAGAAAAATAACTTAATTGCAGATTTCAAATTTTCTTTCATATAGAGATCTAGAATTTTCATATCTTTATAAATGTAAATTTTTACTGATATACATTTTTAAGTACAGAAATTAAATTGTGAAAAAAAATCTGAGAAATAAAAGGTAAACCTTTTAGGCTTCCACATACTAGAATTCCCAGTTTTTAAAGATCTTTGTATGTTTCCATGTGTGAGTGTGTGTGTGTGTGTGTGTGTGTGTGTGTGTGTGTCGTGGAGGATGTGTGCATATGAGTGTAGTGTCCCAGAATCCAGAAAAGGGCTTCAAATTCCAGATTCCCTACAGCTGGAATCATAGTTGGTTGTAAGTGCCTCATGTAGTGACTGGGAATTGAACATGGGTCTTTTGCAGGGGCAATATCTTCTCTTACTTCTTAAACCATCTCTTTTGACCTCAGAAATAGATTTCTAATGCTTTTTTATTAAAGGAAATAAAATAATTGAAAATTTACAACATGAGCCAATTTTTTTAAATGGCCCAAAGGGCCATTACTAAATACATTTAGATACATTTCTAAATACAAAAATACAAAATACTATACATGAACTTTTAAGTTTCATGAATATATTGACTGAAAAATTTCACATTAGATGAATTATTGAACTAAGAAGAACTATAAGGGAAATGTAAGGCATAAGCATAGAGAACAAAGGGAAAATATGAGATACTGAGAGAACTCACAGCTCAAACACATGTGTAGGAACTTCTAAGGAGAAAAGAAAGAGCATGGAAATGAAGAAATATCTGCGTGAATAATAGCTGACAACTACCCAGAACCTAGAAAAAATATAAATGATTTATTTTGGAATTACAAGATAAACATAAAACAACCGAAATGTAAGCACATAATATGAAAAACATAGTAAATGAAAAACAAACACAAAAATCTTACACAGAGCTAGAAAGATAAGACAAATCAGATTTTCATACATCAAAAGAAGCTTAATTTGTAACAAGCACCATTAGGCCCAAAAGAAAGTACTGCACACCTGGGATGCTGTGGGATGTGGGATAGTGTCTCTCCCTCTCTCTCTCTCTCTGTCTCTCTCTCTCTGTCTCTCTCTCTCTCTCTCTCTCTCTCTCTCTATATATATATATATATATATATATATATATATATATCACACACACACAAGTTCAATCACCAAATATATACTTCAAAAGGAGAAGTGAAATTTTGAAGCATTTTAGGATAAAAAGAGGTGACTGTACACATTATTTGTAATAAATAAATAAATAAATATCACATTTTAAGAGCCACTAATTTTTTTTCATTTGAAAATGTTTAATTATGTTAAGACAATTCTATCTCACTCAAGTGAGCCTTTTTTTTCACTCTCTGGTGCTATGAAAAAATACTTGACAGAGTCAATTTAAAGTAGGAAAGTCTTCATGAGTTCACAGGTTCAGGTGTTTCAGTCCAAACCAGGGTCTTTGGCTCTGTCCTTTCTAGGCTGTGGTAAGAGAATACAGTTGTATGAGAAGGTGACAGGGGAAAGCTGATAAACTTGAAGGAATGGACAAAATATACCCATAAAAATAAAACCCCTAGTACCCTCAATGACCTGTTCCCTGTGATTAGTTCTTTCTCTTAGTTTTCATCACCTATCAACAGACAACTGAACTCTCCATCATGGGATTAACTATTTCTCAAAAGCTTCACCTCTGAAATTTGTTGTCCACAATGGGACACAAAACCTTCAATATGTGAGTCCTTGGAGGGCATCAAAATTCAAACCATAACAGAGTAGAGAGAATTCATTTTCCTATGAAGAAAATTTATATTAAATTAAGTCCATATATGAATCAGGCAACATGATCAATAGCTTACCTAAAAATATTTGTAAAGACTTAACAATCAATGATTTAGTCTCCTTATACACTAGCAGTCAACCTCTTTGAAGTAATATGACATCACTCTGAAAGTGAGAATGATGAGAATATCCCTCTGAGGTTGACAAGGTTACACCATTGTAGTAGAAATTACAACTGAAGAAGTTAGAGACTAGAATAGAACTTTCACTGTTCACAGACATTTGGATGGATCTTTAAACAAAAGTTCATGTGGTTTTCTTTTTGGTATTTGATATTATGTGTATTATGGATTATTATGTATATTTGGCAATATGGGTATTTGCCTGCATGTACGCCTTTGCATGACATGCATGCCTGTTGCCCTCAGAAGCCAGAAAAGGGGATTCAATCCCTGAGAATTCGAGTTATAGATTGTTGGGTGCATAATGTCAATGCTGGATACTGAACGTGGGTCCTCTGAAGAGAAACCAGTGTTCTTCATCATGGAGCCATCACTCCAGGGTTCATTTTCCTATAATCAAATAATATATTAAGTTATTATTAATAGTATTATTTAAAATTAAATTGATCCATTTTTTCTTTTCTTTTTTTTTTTCCTTTCGTCTATTGAAAATAGTTTTTTATATGCAATATATTCTGGTTTCTCTTCCCCTAACTCCTCTGAGATCCTTCCTACCATCTTCCCATCTGGCTCACATCCTTTTGGTTTCTCTTTAGAAAACAACAAGTCTCTAAAGAATAATAATGAAATAAACTAAAATAAGATGAAATAAAACCAAACAAATCAGAATGAGACAAAATAATGAAACAGAAGAAAAAAGAGCCTAAGGAAAAGCATGAAAAACGCATGTAGATACAGATAACACATTAGTACACACAAGAATCCCATAAAAACACAGAACTAGAAGCCATGATATATACACAAAACAATTATAAGGTTAAAAAAGATTGCCTGGCAAAATTTTAAAACAAAGAACCTCTAAAGATGCGATGATTTCATTTCTTGTTGACCATCAACTGCTGGACATAGGGCCTTAGGCGTGGTTTGGATCCCCAGTGAGACTCCTTTGGAGACAAATATTTTTTATTTGTAATTGGTTATCAATTGAAGATAGCTTTCGGGTTAGGAATGGGGATTTGTGTCCACTTCTCCTCTCAATACTAAGTCCCTACCTGACAGAGAGCTGTGCTGGCCTTGAGTGCGGTGTCAGAGTCTCTGTGAATTCATATGTTTAGAAGACTGTTCCTTGGTGTCCATTCTCTCCTTGTTATTATAATCATTTCTGCTTTATCTTCGTTAAGGTTTCCTGAGGCCTGAGGGAGGAATGTGATAGATATCCCATTTAGGTGTGTGTATTCTTAGACCTTTCACTCTCTGAACATTGTCTGGCTCAGGGTCTCTGTATTTGTTCCCATCTACTACAGGAGGAATTTTCTCTGTTGACGACTGAGCAAGTCACTGACCTATGAGTAAACCAGAAAGTTGTCAGGAGTCATTTTATAACTGTGTGGCTTTAGGAGAGCCCTAGTGTGTTCCCCTAGGTCACTGGGATCTCTGGTCTCAGTTCCTTGGCTACACCAGCAGTGAAGGGTATGGGTTCCACCCGATAGAGTAGGACTTCAGTCCAGTTAGATTTTGGTTTGTTACTCACATAAGCTATTGCACTAGCGGGAAGGTGATTGTAGATCAAAGAGTTTGTAGCTGGGTTGGTATTTACCTTTGTCTTTCAACAGCATTCAGAGTACCTTCTATTCTCATGATCAGTAGTCTGTAGGGGTAAAGGTTCTAGGTAGGCACCAGTTCAACTTCTTCAACGAGTTGTGTAGGTATTGCCTTCAGCAATACAGTCTTACCATCAGAGAGCAACCAGTAGCCTTGACAATAGCCTGGGTGTTTGGGAGTTCCCGTGGGGCCCCTTTAGAGAACAACTCAAATAGATGTAACCCATTCCCAGTACTAGAAACTTCATTTGATGGCAAGACATGTCCAGCATTTGTTCAGTCTTTCCTGTTATTTGGCAATTTAATTTAGATGGCCTTCATACATGTATATATTTTAGGAAACTTAGGCTGTACTGAGTTTCTGTATGACCCCTCAAATAGCACTTGTTTTAGCTATCCTTCCCTGTATTCCCTCCCGTGTCCTTGCCCCCCCCCAACTGATCCTGCCTTAAAATAGCTATGGAGTGAGTGGAGAACATTTCCTTGTTCATGACTTTAATGAAAATGCTTTGAGTTTCTCTCCACTTAAGTTGATGTTGGCTGTGGGTTTGCTGTAAATCACCTATATTATTTTGATGTATGTCCTGTGTATCTCTAGTCTCTTCAGGGGTTTATCATGAAGGGGTGTTGTATTTCATCTGTGGCCTTTTCTGAATTTGATGAAAGGATCATGTAGTTATATGTTTCATTTTTCTCATATGCTGGATTTATGCATGTCAAACAATCCCTCAGCTCTGGAATGAAGCCTGCTTGATCATAGTGGATAATCTGATCGATGTGTTCATGGATTCAGTTTGAAAGTATTTAATTGAAAACTTTACAACTATATTAAAAACTTGGTCTGTAATTCTCTTTCTTTGTTGCGTATTTATGTGGTTTGGGAATCAGGATAACTGTGGTCTTGCAAAAAGAATTGGGCAATGTCTCTTCTGCTTCTATTTTGTGGAACATTTTGAGGAATATTGGTGTTAACTCCTTTTTTTTAATTTTTGTTCTCTCATATGACTTATACAATACATCCTGACCCCTCTCCTCCCCTTCCTCTCCAACTCCAAGCGCCTCCATCTCCCCTCTTCCCCAGATTTAAACCCCATCACCACCCACAAACATCTTCCCTACTTCTCCCCAGAAAAAATAGTGCCCTAGAGTTATTGCTCAAACAATGTATGGCATAGCAAGATGGAACAAGGCCAGACACCAATTCCTACATCAAGGGTGGGCCCGGCAAACTTGCAGTAGCAAGAGGACACATAAAAATGTCAGAAAAACTGGTAGAATTCTTCTCTAAAGTCACCTGGTCCTGGGCTTTCTGTTGCTATTGTTGTCGTTGAGAGATTTAATTACTTCTTCTATTTCACAAGTTAT
This sequence comes from Cricetomys ansorgei, assembly GCA_026225945.1. Classification (NCBI taxonomy): domain Eukaryota; kingdom Metazoa; phylum Chordata; class Mammalia; order Rodentia; family Nesomyidae; genus Cricetomys; species Cricetomys ansorgei. The sequence continues at coordinate 9,978,621 of JAMJFZ010000242.1, forward strand.
AAGTCTATTTAAATTGTTTATCTTCTCTTTTTTAACTTTGATAGGTGGTATATATATATATATATATATATATATATATATAAATTTATCAATATATATATTGAGAAGCTTACATATTTCTTTTAGATTTATCAATTTGGTGGAATAAAGTTTTTTTTAATATGTCTTTATGATTCTCTGGATTTCCTCAGTGTCTGTTGTTATTTCCCTCTTTTATGTCTCTAATTTTGTAAATTTGGAGCCTCTCTCTGCCTTTTAGTTAATTTTGCTAAGAGTTTGTCAATCTTATTGAATTTCTCAAAGAATCAGCTCTTGGTTTCATTGATTCTTGAATTTTTGTTGTTGTTCCTATTTTATTGATTTCAGATGAGTTTACTTCTTGCTATCTGTTCCTTTTAAGTGTCATTTTTTATTCATTCTAAAGTTTTCATGTGTGCCATTTAGTCGCTAGTATGAGCTCTCTCCAATTTAATTATTTTATTTTATTTTATTTTATTTTATTTTATTTTATTTTATTTTATTTTATTTTATTTTATTTTTGGTTTTTTGATACAGGGTTTATTTGAGAAACCCTGACTGTCCTGGAACTTATTCTGTAAACTAGGCTGACTTTGAACTCAAAGATCTACCTGCCTCTACCTCTCCAGTACTGGGACTAAAAGTTCCATGCCCAGCTTCCAATATTTTTAAATAGATACTTAATGCTGTGAGCTTCCCTCTTAGAACTGCCTTCATGTGTCTCAGATGTTTGAGTTTTCATATGGTGTTTTGATTTTCACTCAATTATAATAAAGTTTTAATTTTTTTCTGACCCATTTTTCTTTCTATAGTGAGTTAGTTTCCATGATTTTGTAAACTTTCTGTTGTTGATAATATCCAGTTTTAATCCGTGTTGGTCAGACTTAATGCAGAATGTTATTTCATTTTTCTTGTACCTGTTGAAACTTGTTTTGTGCCCAAGTATATGGTCAGTTTTGGAGAGAGTTCCATGAGCTTCTGAGAAGCTTTCTTTTGTGTCTGGGTAAAATATTCTGGAAATTTAAGTTAGGTCCATTTGGTTTATGACAACAGTTAGCTCCAGCATTTTTCTCCTTAGTTTTTCTCTGAATTACTTGTCTAATGGAGAGAGTTGGGTATTGAAATCTCCCACTATCTTGGTGCGAGGGACAATGTGTGACTTAGGCTGCCATAGTGTTTCTTTTTTAGCATAAGTGTCCTTGTGTTTGGTGCATAGATGTTTAAAATGGTAACTTGTTCAGGGTAGAATTTTTTTCTATGTCTTTGAATCAGTTTTGGTTTGAAGTCTATTTTGTCAGATATTAAAATGTCTACACTGGCTTGCTTCTTATGTCCATCTGCTTGGAATATCTTTTCCCATCCTTTTACTCTGAGTTGATATCTATCCTTGATGTTCAGGTATGTTTCATGAATACAATAGAAGAATGATTCTGGTTTTTAAATACACTCTGTTAGTCTGTATCTTTTTATTTGGGAATTGACACCATTAATGTTGAGAGTGATCAGTGAGCAGTGCTTGTTGATTCTCATTAGTTTGCTGTGGTGGTATGAGATTCCCCCTACCTCATTTGATTTACTGGTCTGAGATTACTTATTCCTCCTGTTTTGGGGGATGTAGTTAAGCTCTTCAGGTTGAAGTTTTACTTCTAGCATCTTCTGTAGAGTTGAGTTTGTAGACAAATACTGCTTAGTTGATTTTACTCATGGAATGTTTTTTTTCTTTTCTTTTCTATCCATCTACAATTATTGAGAGTTTCACTGAGTATAGTAGTCTGGGTTGGAATTTGTAGTCTCTTAGAGTTTGTAGAACATGTCCAGGCTCTTTAATTTTTAGAGTGTCTATTTAAAAGTTGAGTATTGTTCTAGTAGTTCTAACTTTATGTTATTTTATCCTCCTTTTCCCTTGAGGTTTTATCATTCTTTTCTCATATCTTTCTTAGTTCTATATGTTTAATGTTTTGATTATTATATGCATAGGAAAATTTATTTTCTGGTTCTGTCTATTGATGTTCTATATGATTGCTGTACCCTTGATGGACACCTTCTTTAGGTTACAAAATTTTCTTCTGTAGTTTTGTTGAAAATATTTTCTGTGCCTCTGACCTGGGTTTATTCTTCTTCCTCTATTCCCATTGTTCATAAATTTGGTCTTTTCACAGTGCCTTGGATGTATTGTGCCTGGATTATTTTAGATTTAATATTTTCTTTGTCCAAGGTATCCATTTCTTCTATCTTTTCTTTAAAGCCTGATATTCTTTCCTCTACCTCTTGTATTATATTGAGACTTGCCTCTGTGGGCTTGTTTTTAAGTTCCGAAAATTTTTAATTCTAATTTTCCCTCCGTTTGGGTACACTTTATTAATTCCATTTCTACTTTCATGTTTTGAATAGCTTTCTTCATTTCATTGCACTGTTTGTGTTTTCATAAACTCCATTAATGGATTTATTGATATTATATTTAAGGTCCTTGAGTATATTCATAATAGCTATTTTGAAGTCCTTGTCTTATGGTTCAGCTATATTGCATTTCTCACAGCCTACTGTAGTAGAATTGCTGGGCTTTAGTGGAAATTTAATTATCTTGGATGTTATTGAGTGTGTTTTTATACTGACGGCTATGCATCTGTGTTTGGGATGGTTGTAATTCTAGGTACTGATATCTGGTCTTGACTTTGATAGGTGGGTTCTTTTTTTCTATTGCCCTCTCTGGTTCTTAGGAGAGTTTGGTGGCTATGGTTTACCTGATAGGAAATGATCCTGAGATCCTCCCAGATGTGGCCACTGGGGGTGCTGGGTCAACCAAATGTCCAGACATCTGGAGCTGATACTAAGAAATGGAGATGGGATGGAAGGAGGTGAGAGTGTCCATAGTAGGAAGGAAAGCTGGGTGTGCCACTAGGATCTGTGAAGACCCCTGAGAATGTGAGAGGAAGGGGAGGAAGCAGAAGACACATCAGGTGGTCTGCTATAAAGTTGGGGATAAGACTATGGATTTGGAATTGGAGGGGAGTCAGGAGAGTGAAGATCATCTACCTTATTTCCTGGCATGGCTGGTGGGTTTCCAGGGAGTTCCTGTGGGACTTGATAGCTAAGACAGAGGGATGAGGTATTGGAGGAAGGCTGTAAGAGAAGACCTTCATGATTCACAATGAATGGGGGCAGAGAGGAATTGGAGGAGAGAAGGAATTGGAATTGGAATTAGAGGGGAGGAGGAAGAGTAAATATCACCTACCTGATTCCCTGGCTGGTGAAAGACAGATATTTTAAATCTGAAGAGTAAATCCAAAGCAATAATCATTAGAAGAATTGGGAGATTTTTATATTTCTCAGAATAATTAGTACCATCTCTGTTTATATCCTGCAGTGAAGAGATATACAACCCATCTGCATATATTAGTATAGGCTTTTGGACTCAATAATTGTTGGTTCAAGGGAGATACATAATTTATCTTTCAGTTTGCCAAAAACAAACTCATAAATAAGCTAGACTTCTGAAGCAATACATTTCTTTTCCTGGAAAATTAACTAAAGTTACTTGAGTTATTGACATTCTTATTGGTATTGGATTAGAGAGGAGGGATTTTTAGCCCAAATTTTGAATTTTTCTTTAAACATTTTGATGTTTTAAGATTTTTACAGAAAGCTTAGAGTGCAGTCATAATAAGAAGTTATTCTTATTTTGTAAACACAGTTTATAAAGACATTTACTTCATTTGATTCTCTCTTACTAACTCTTAATGAAAGCCTAATTAGATGTTCAGCTATATATCAAATTCAAGATGATAACTCAAATATTTTGGCAAATTTATTTAACACATTTTAAAAAATATTTCTAACAAAAATGATTCTACTATAAAGCAAAATGATATAAATTCCAAATAATTCTGTGGATCTGAGTTGAAGAACTCATGGTTTTGTCTACAGCCAGAAAGCTACTTCCACACATTTGTGTCCCCATCTTCTCTGCCTGAAATTACAGCAAGAGCAGATGATCTCCTTGCATGTCTTGCCTAACACTTTATAGACATACCTAGGACTGGAGAAGTTCCTCCATGAGAATAGCAGAGATAGAGTTCTCGCAACTTCTTTTATTTATTAATAACTTTCTTTCATTCTAACTGGAGGGACACAGATGGCTCTCTAACATGAATAAGTTAAATATAGGCACACACACGAGAAGTGCTAATAATATAAGAAAGCAAGGGGAACTGCACCACATAAGATACAATTAATTTTAGAAAAAAATATATTGGTCAAAAGATTTTTAAAATCAACTAAATTATATACTTATAATAATTCATAATATATATGTATATATATATATATGCACACACACACACATATATATACAGAGAGAGAGAGAAGAGAAGAGGAGAGGAGAGGAGAGGAGAGGAGAGGAGAGGGGAGGGGAGGGGAGGGGAGGGGAGGGGAGGGGAGGGGAGGGGAGGGGAGAGGAGAGGAGAGGAGAGGAGAGGAGAGGAGAGGAGAGGAGAGGAGAGAAGAGAAGAGAAGAGAAGAGAAGAGAAGAGAAGAGAAGAGAAGAGAAGAGAAGAGAAGAGAAGAGAAGAGAAGAGAAAAGAGAAGAGAAGCATGGTAAAATGAACAAGAAGAACAATGGCTGAGGACCACAAAACTAGCTCAAAGAGAAGTCAGCCAGCCTTAGTGAAAGCACTTAACCTTCCCTGCCTTCACTTTCCTCATCTGTGAAAGGAGCAGACAAATTAGCCACACCTCCTACAGATGCAAAAGTGATTCTTTATAGTCTTACCACTTTTATCATGAAGAAGTGTTGGATTTCATCCAAGGCCTTTTCTGCATCTAATGGGAATGGCCATGTGGGCTTTTTTTCCTTTGAGTTTATTTATGTAGAGGGTTACATTTATTGATTTTCATGTACTAAGCCATCCCTGCATCTCTAGGGTGAAGCCTACTTGATCGTGGTTGGTGAACATTTTGATATGTTCTTGGATTTGGTTTGCAAGTATTTCATTAAGGTTTTTTTTTTCTTTCTTTTTTTTTTTAAATCTATGCTCATAAGGGAAATTGGCATAAATCGTCATTCTTTGTTGGGTCTTCACATAGTTTGGGAATCAGGGTAATTGTGACTTTATAGAAGGAATTGGGAAATGTTCATTCTGTGTCACTTTATAGCAATAGAGCATTGACTAAGACACCAAGTTTATTTCTTTGGATTCCTGGTTTCAGCTTTCTTTTTTGCACAAGAAGTTTGCTGTAGCACTAATCATCATATTCTTAAACAATAGCACCTCAGACAGGAAGGAATTGGACCATATTTTAAAATACCTTTACTTAATGTTTTTTACTCATAAGTTTAAAATTGATTTTTTTTTCAATTTCTAGAGCAAGACTGAATAATATGGAATTACTGATTGCCAGGAAATATGAATGTGATTGCTAGTGTTACCACAAAGATACATAATTTACTCCATGAGGATGGGCATATTGATACCCAAACACACTAAAATGACTCTGAACATGCAAAGGTAGAAAGCAGGCATTGACTACACAGCAGCAATGACTACAACAGAAACTTTTCTCAGGGTTTTGAAAGCAGAAGGTGATTTAGTCAATATTTGTATTACATTAGAGTATGAAACAAATCTATAAAATCTTATGCTATGGATTGAGAAATGAGTTTTGGAGAAAAGAGGAGAAGAAACTTGCAAAGCTATGAGTTTTTAAAAGAAAGTGAGTAATGAGATTAGCAGCTACCTACCATGGGAAGTTTCTGGTACCTAAGGGAAGTCTCTTCTTAGTGAGAAGCAGGGACCACTGATTCCATGGACCTTGGATTGGGAATTGTCCTTTCACTACAGACACTGAGCATAACTGAGCTGCTTTATTTTCCTGCTAATACAAAGAAGAAACTCCTTCAAATGTAATTTCCCTTTTCTTCCTCCCTTTCTCTTCCTCTCTTTCTCAAAAGAGATACTATCTATTTTGACCTATTCCAATACAAGCTACCATTTTTCCTTCTAAGGTCAAGCCAAGATTTATTGTTTCTTCTTACCCTTTAAAGAATTTTGAGTATCTTGGACCTTACACAGACAAAGGGGCTCAGACACACCACCAGTCACTCAATCTCTTCAGTACGTTAACCACAAAGTAACAATATTGATAACCTCATAAATCATATTTGCTGACTCATGGATACTTTCTGAAGTCATGTTTAAGACTAATAGTGTGAAACATCCATGGCTGTTTTGGTTGTGATGAGCAAAGCGAGGACCTTCCCTCCTGTCTCCCTGAGGCACTGTTGTTATTAACAGTGACACTACCTACCTTTCTTGTAGTCAATATATTATTATATCAGAAAACTGGAACTTGGTGGGGTATAAAAAAAATATTCTATCTTGCCAATGACTGAGATGGCTAGAAAGTTCACACAGCATGTTTCTTATGTTTAATGGTGGCCTGCTAGCTGCATCTACAATGTGTCAGGTAATATATGCAAGACTGTCAAGTAGAATATGTATGCAAGGGATCAGATCCAAGAAAGAAATCCAAGAAGGCCAAATTCACTATATAACAGCTCACTCTCCTGGTAAACAAACCAGTGCCATAAGACAGGTCTACTCCATAAACAGTCATTAATCTCTTCTGAGCCAGGTGACAGCCCCGTGTTCAAATTCACTCCCTCATGGTCCCAACCACTATAGCATAGTTACAGTGGTTCAGTCTTGTTACACTGGCATCTAGGCTTCCAGCACATGAAACTTCGTGAGAATACAATCCATTCAAACAGTACCAGGTATTGATGGTTCATGGTAAGGCTTCAACAGTCAAATGCCAGGACTTGGTTTCTATACAAAAGACAATGACTCCACAGGCTTCTTGTTTCTATATAAATCCTACAAAATCATGGAATTGAGTTCTAACCATTTTTAATTCTTTTTATCACTCTACAGCTGCCCGAATTTTAAGATTTTTGTCATATTGAATAGGAAGATCGATTCAGAAACATTATGTTACCACTATGATATAATTTCTCTGCACCAATGACAAAGTTGTTTCAATTAACTTATTAGATAGCTAATTCCAATTCTTCATTAGAAATGTCCTGATTCTTTTACATAAACAGATAAATCTCTGATGTAAACTTTCAGCTTTCCAGATATGTTTTTTACCACTAAAATGAACACAATGCAGATTCATGCTGATGACAACCCTCCCCCTGTTCCCAAATATGGAAAAATATTTGTCCATTCCCAGTATTTGTTACTTTAATTTGATTCTCTATATCAATGGTCAGCAGAAAATCTCAAAATTAAGAAAGCCCAAGTGACATTAAAAAAAAAAAATCAGTTAAGAGTAATGACTTCAAGAATTTCCCATGTGCATTTTCTGCATTGCTTCATGTTGTTAAAGAACAGTTATTTTTTTACAGTTTTAAAAATATATAAAAAATAAATAAAAGTGAAAAGATGAAATAGCTAGACACAGAGAAGGAGCGAATCTTCAAAAGATAGCTCTTTGATGACTGCTACTGAGAAAAAAAGGAAAGGATTCTGAGAGCTGGAACTAAGCAGAGATTCATGCAGGCTTTTCACAGAGATTTATGGTCAACTGACAGAATGCCCCTGTGCATTTCCCAGCAACTTCCTCTCTGCCCACTGCAGCCTCTTCATATTGTTGGTGACACACAGGTCCCTACACTGTGTATGTAGTTTCCTTCAATCTCTCCCTCTGTTCTGTTCAAGCAAAACTGTGTCTGTTTGAACTCTGAAATTATATTTACACTGAAAAGAATGTCATATTCCAACCTCATTGGAGATTTTACTTTAACATTGCCTTCTAGAACATTATGTTCAAGGAAGGACAAGATTAACACACACGTAACAAAAAGGCAAATTGACCTGAGCATTCTGTTCTCCAGTGAAACCCTGTTTGCCCTGGGCAATTTGAAAAGCATTAAGAAATAAAATGAGAAAAAGAGATTCTGCCAGAGAGATGTAAATGGGAAGAAAATCACAACAATGTTTGGGAATTCAAAGGAATCTTAGCCTTTTAAGTACTTTGCATTAAGGTCTTCAGCTTCTCACAGAATCTTCTTTGCTGGGTGCCTTGGCAATTCCTTCTCCTATAAAGGGAGCCAGAATTATTACATCATTCCTGGTTTTTGGGCTACTCCACTTTGGTAATGGAATGTCAACAACAGTGATTGGATCAAGGCTTCAGAAATGGCTCTTGCTATTGTCCTTACCACCTTCGCATCTCATATCCGGAGAATATGCCCGGAGAGCCTTCCCCAAAAGAGTGTGGATGAGAAGAGCTACTGCTCAGAGGACCTGAAGATCTGTCAGCTGGGTAAATGTATAACACCATGTTCCACTGAGACCTTGTGGTGGATACCTACATGTCTCTCTTTGTGAACTTAAGTTAGCTGATGTTGTGCTCAATAACCTCAAATCTTTTAACTTATGGAGGAGAAAATTGTTCTCCTGAGGTAGTAGCTGGATATCTGACCCTGAAACAGAACTCTAAAGATAAAGATTTCATTCGAGTTTCAGATACTTGTTGTCTACATAGCTATTTATAAACCATAGTTTCTCTGAATCTATGTTTAATTTTTAAATGAGAGTATTATATATAAATATAATGTATTAACAAACATAATTCATAAACAACCATAAAGTACATAGCTAAAATAAAATGATCAGTGTAAAAATACTTTGTAAAGAAATGCAGAAAGAGGTTAACATATGATAAACACATGATTAAATTCTACTGACAAGATGCCATTGTGGCTTTTTTTTAATTCTCTGATTATCAATTTATTAGCAATGCTTGTTCATTTAAAAAACTTCTGATTATTTGATGTGCTCAATCAGAGACAGAGCTATGCTGTAGGTACATTTACAGGGTAAAAGAACTTCAGTAATTACTGAAGAAGCTGAACCCTACAGCACTTTTTTTTTAATTAGTCAATACATAGTCTACTGATGGTTGTTCAGGAAACACGTTAACTATTGCTAAGTAAATTAGTTTCTGCTTCTGCTCACCTAGAATCACTGCAGCATAATTCAGATTAGAATGTGTGTCTTTATATCTTTTGACTTGAAACTTGGTGATCAGTTAATTTGTTCTCAGTCTAAGGTATCTTGGTATATGTACTATGCCAACCATAATTAACAATCACCTAAATCTCTTATTACAATCAATTCTTCCTAAGCTGGAGGACAACTAGCTTTCCCACGAGGTCTTTACAAAAATGCACTTTAAATATGCTCTGTGACCTGTATTTTGACTTAAACTACAACAAACATATTCTCCAAGCTCACAAGTAATAAATGTAGTTAGATTTAAATTCTCCAAATGAAGACTGCCTGTTTTTGAAATACTTCCTTTCATTAAATGCATCAAGATATACACTTTCAATGATGAATAAAAACCATAAAACAATAAAAAAACAGTAAAAATTTGCATTTATACCACTGAGTATCATTTCAGGAAAAATTGGGTCAATGATTTAAATTAATGGAATCATACATTAGCAAAACAAAAAAATGAGAGTGTTTATATATGTATATAACATGTCATATGAGAGTGTTATATATGAGTGTTATAAATATATATATTCTTAATGAGACAACGAAAAAACTGACAATTTTATAAGTCACAGAAACTCTAATCTTGACTAAGCTTCAAGAGTTTTGCATTTACTAGAAAAACAGATCTCTTAAAGTGTTTTCTGTTTACCAAGAACCTCCCTTAATCCACTCCAAAGTTCAACTACCTTAGCCAAGGGATCTAGTTCTCTAGTTCCTGGTCAACAGTCTACATCAGCTAATAGACTCCATGTTGCTGACATACAAAATCTGCTGCTTTTCTGCCATTTTGCTCTTCTTTCTACTGCCTGGGAGACAGCCTTGGCAGTTAGATTCCCCAATAAACCCTTTTTTCCCTCGCTGCAGAGCTGTCTAGTTTGATGGCTTCACTGTGCCCTTTCTTTCATTCAGTTCCTTAACTCAGGAGAAGAAAAATGGGCCTCCTCTCCAAAGGGCCAGGCCTCTTCTAACCATAATGAACTACCAATTTGTGACCTTCCTGGGTGTAGATTATGTGGTTGTTCTTGCTTCTGCCATCCACCACTTTTGACTCCAAAACTCTAGAGTCTGCCTCTCCAGTCATTTCTCTTTACCACCTACTCTACCTACTCGTGTCTCTTCATCTACTTGCTGTCACCTAAGAGCTGCTTGCTCTGTTTCTGTCTCTGCCTTTCTGATTGGCTTACTGGAGTCTACCTCTCCTGGCTTTTGGAGCCTACTCAACAAAAGTCACTCTGGTGCATCAGTTTCTATGAAGTAACCAGGCCTCCCCCAGGCCCCCATTCTCTACCCCACCACCCTGCCTTTAGATCCTACTAACCCTGTTGTGCATTCTTTCACTCTCTCACCTCTGAGACAGTCTCTTACCGGTCCCAGCTCTGGCTCTCCCAGATCTTGACCAACCCTTTTTCCTATGTACTACTCAAAAATGGTGCTCTGGAGGTTTGAGGACAAACGAAAGGACCCACCTTTGCCTTATGCCTATCTTTCCAAATAACTAGGTACAGCAGTTGGGAGATGGCATCCTTACCTACAGCAGGTAGCAGAACCTGACTATTAGCCCAGGAGTCCTCTAAACTTACCCTTGGTCACCCTCTGTCTGTCTTCTGACCACACTGGCTCAAGAACATTCTATCACACAAAAGCCTCTCTACTTTGTCCCCTTCAAAGCTTCTACTTTTTCACATATTAGAAAATCTCGGTATCTCAGTTGATTCCTGTCCTCCTATTAACTCTGTTACACTGCTTCCCAAGTCCACTACCATCACTTACTCTTGCTTACAATCACTTGAAACCCTTACCTATAAAATCCGCAACTTTCTATTTCTCCTAAGTCATGTCCTGACTATATTTGGGTTCATAGATGAAGCTCCTTTCTCAGCTCCACTGGCTCCTGCCAAGAAGGCCATTCATAGTCTCATCTGACCAGGTTGTAGAGCCTAACCATTTACCACCAAGCCTCTACTAATGATGTATCTATGGGAAATGCTTTTGCTCACAGGACTCCTAAAGAGGTCAGCCAATACCCTTACTCTTATTCCTCCATTCTCCCCTTGGCTGCTCCAAGCTTATCCCACCTACTCCCAGTCACAACAACATCATCAGATAATTTAGCAGCCCTGTCACTTGTTACTTCAGCAGCAAGCAATCTTCAGCCAGCTCCTCCCCAGAGGCTGCTTGGTCAGTCCATTTGCAGCTAGAAAGTCTGCTTCCACCTGAAAAACATTCTGGCTTTGGAATAATTTTGGAATAACTGGATATAAAAAGAGGTACATATTGCTTTGCTTATGATACAAATTTGATAGCCTTAAAGGAAAGTTCAAATTACCCGAGTTTTTTTTAAATAAAATGGTTTTAAAAGTGAGGCTTAATAAACTGGCAGTCTAAATTGGTTTCAATTGTAAAAATCTGGCCTTGTCTTTTCCTAGAACTTACAGGACAGGTTTCAACGAAAAAGCAAACTTAAAAAAACCATATTGTTGTTACTGACTTAAACTGCTTTTTAATATTGATTTATGCTCCAGCTATGATTTCCAAAAGGACTTTATTTTTTTTCCTCAAAGACTACTTTGGATATGTAAGTTGTAATAAAGATGAAAACGATTGGATGTTTCTAGGTGGGGAAAAAAGGGGGGAGTTATGTAAGTTGTGCAGATCTGAGAAAGTGACTTAAGGTATGTAATAAATGAGACTTAAAGATGATAGTATGGTATTAAAATTTCAATGCTCAAAATTTAATGCATCGATGTAAACCATACATTTAAATCAATAGAGTTGTCATAACTTACCTCTCTAGTCTTGGTGAGAGTCATAATCAATGACTACCAAAGCTTTCAGTGACAGGTAAAAGCACTGGATAAAGGTTGTCTAGTATTTTATTCCAGAACCATCTTTTGGATCCTGAAGCTCTTCTTCTCCATTATTCTCTTTCCTGCCAGGAAGTTTCTGCCCTTTTACAGATGAACATTCATGCTTCATGTTGATAACTTTTCAGACTTTAGTTTTTTTCTATGGCTCAAAGGCATGAATCTACTGGAGCTGGTAACAGACACTTTGTAACTGCTTTCCGTACAATTTAATATTTCAGTGCAGATTACATAATGTTCCAGATAATATAACTAAAACTTTTATCTCCTTATCAACAAGAAAAATATCATGTAAGCTTTAGGGAAAATGGGCTTTTTCTTACTCTTCTTGATCTCTCAGGCTCTAAGACAGATTTAGAAGTTTCAAGTAAAATCCCCCTAAGCTCCTTCACTTTACAATCTTTCTGTAGCTTATATCTGCTGTAGTTGATTTCCATTCAGTTGACAGATACTACCCACAAACCAACCTCAGCCATGTAATGGCTCCAAAGCCAGATCACTTCTCTGGCCTTGCTGGTCCTACAAACCAGCAAGCTTTCGACTTGCCAGATAGCTGTTGTAAACAAGTGCACCCAAGTGAGAGGATGAAAGCTGGCTCACAAACTACAGCATCTAGGGGTTGACTCTAAGGTTCTCTCGTGGTCTTCCACAGTCCCCTGGTTTCTTTTCCTCAGCCTGCTGGTCTCTAACCTTTTCATAATAATGCGATTGCTCCATATCTCTTCAAGTTCTTTGAAATGAACTTACCCATTGGCCAGTAAACAGGATGCCTCTGATGGAATCTCTCCAGGTACCTTGCCATTGCCTGCCTGTCTGACCTTTCTTCCCACCTTTAAACTGCCTTCCAGCCTTCCTACTTTCATTTCAGCAGGGAGTAGCCAGAAGACTGTGGTACCCCTTATCATAAACAAAGTCTGGGATGCTAGGTCCAAAACCCTATCCCTCATAAGTCAACTATCATGGACAAGGGCATCTACTTCCTTAGCTCCTTGTCAATTCCAAGGAGCTCAAAGACCTCATCCTGCTGACATAAAATTTGTTTGCCTTTCTGTTGTTTTGCTTGTCTCTTTGCCCTGCGTCACAGTTTTGGGGGGAGAGCCTTGAAGGTTTGATCCCAGTGAACCTATCTTTCTGCCTGTGGAGCTGTCTAGTTTGGTAGTTGTCCTGCTTACAAACTGGAGTTTCAGTCCCACCCTAACAGCAGCTTCCTCTGTGGGCTGCTCTTAGTCAGAAGAGAGTTAAGAAACTAAAGCTCTGAGGACTGTTTCAGTTCTAGACAAGGACAAGACTGAAACTGCTGCTTTTGAGGTCCCTGTGCCTAAACTGCCCTGCTGGTTTCTGCATCCTCACCAGCAGGTGAGTACAGCAGGGCAGTGCATGTTACAAAGGGAGTATTAACAACGAATTATTCAGTACTTTAACTAGAAAAAGGTTTGAGGCATTCTATTTGTGGTTAATTTTAGGCAGTGCTTGGTTAAACCTACATTCGCAAATACAAAGGTATAGGTACTCTAAAACAATATTTCAAACAGATCTCATCTGTGGTTAATACAGTTTCTGTTTATAACTTCTACTAGCATTAAGTTCCTTGTAGGCACTGATTTATTTATTCTCATTGGATTAATGGCAGAGGACAGCTTATTCTTTGCAAATTCAATCTCCTGGGTTTCAGCTTCCATACAATCTAATTTTAAGCCTAGACCTAAAAGGCTTAGGCCTCTAATCTTCTAACCTAAACCTATAACGCCTCAACCTTCAAGACTTATTGCTGACTTGGGTCACTCTACTCTGACTGGCTCTCTTCTCAACTACCCATTTTCACTCTGAGCTGTATTATGAACTCCAAACTGTACATAGTAAACTGTCTGCTTCTGACTCTCTGCTATCTGATTATTCTGGACTGGCTCTGTTCTCTGCGTCTCCTTCTGAACTGTCTGTGAGCTGAGTGCATTTAAACTTTCTGACTAAACTAACTCTTGGCTTCTATCTCTGAGCTCTGCCTCTTGTCTGCTTCCCTTCTGCTTCTACCACATTTGTATTTCTCTCTGAGCTCTGCTTTTACACTCTGCTTCTATTGCTTCCCCCTCTGAACCCTTCCTTCTGAATTGGGATTAAAGGCAAGGCACAAGCCACCACTTCCTTCTGAGTTTGGATTAAAGGTGTGTACTATATTGCTTTAACCATAGAAATCCCTTTGATTTAACATTAGCTGACTAGCCTTAGTCCTGCATTCTACCCAGATCACACTGGCCTCTGAATATGATCCTTCCTAGCTATCACACAGGCCTTTCAAGGTGATTCTTTGCTAAAGCAGTGATGCTGCTGGAGTAAAGGACTAAATGTTCCTCTATAATTCCTTCTAATTTAAAGATAAAAAAGAATAAGATCAACACACACACACACAAATCTTCTCCAGTAGGCAAAATGTTTATGTCAATTTGTATTTGATGACATAGTATTTTCAAACATAAACTGGCATTCTCTTAATTTTCTTATAAGGCCTTAGTATTTCTCCCAATTAAAAATCTGAATTGTTTATTGCTTTAGGGAAATGATTTTATCCCCAGAATAGAGAAAATAATGTGACATCCAAAGGAAAAAAGTAGAGAACCTGAGTAGATTTGAGTAATTCTCCCCATCCCTGGAGGGCAAGGATTTGATGTAGGCATGGTAGAAAGTGTTGGAGCACAGTGCATAAACTATGGGGTGGAATTAAAGATTGGAGAGATCCTATAGTTTACTGAGGAGTGCTATGAACGAAAACTTCTGAAAATTAGCTGCATCTGGCTGTGAACAAAAACTTCACAAAGGAATTTGTGCCTGCATAGACTGATTGACTGATTAGAATTTCAATACTGTGGAGAGATCGGAATGCTGTCGGTCCAGAAGTTAATTACCTTATCTTTGGCTAAATTCTGCCCTCAGGAATAGCCATTCCTTTCCCCTCTCTGTCAGAACTAGCATTGCAATAGACAAAATCCTCTAAGAGTCTATTAACTTAGCGGGCAACTAGCTTCTACCAATTGCAAAGCTAAGACTGCCATCGGATAGCATCCTGAACCTTTAGAAAACTTCCCCCATCTCGATGTACCTGCCTCTCTGATACATCAATTTATTTTAAACTTTCTGGAATTTATGGCTTCTCTGTTTTGTAAAACCATAAAAACTCTGTGAAACCGCTTCTATGTTGGAACATAGAATCGGGGGTAATCTGAATCTGTGCTCCCCTGCCACAGTCATCCAAAACGGCTCCAGAGTATACTCTCTTCTTCTCTTTAAGATTAGAGCTATGTTGTTGTTGTTGTTGTTGTTTTGCATCATAAGTATAGTTTACTTAGAAAAGTGGGCCATGGGCCCTGCTACAATGGAATGAGTTCTTGAAGGCCATTGAAATCCCAAGGGCATGGTTATAGAAGCATTTAGATATCACTGAATCTGTATCTAATTACCTTTTAAAAACAGGTGTGGAGAGAGTGAGCTTGATTTCTCAGAGTCTAGTGTTCCTAATGTTAAGGCAAGAAAGTCATACTTAGGCTCTGCCATCTGTGTCCAGAAGCAGATCTCAAAGTAGGCCACAGTAAAAAGGAAGGAAAAGTAAGAAAGAAGAAAGCCATCTGTAGCTCCTTTCAAACTCCCTGGCAACAGGTCTGCAATGGAGAGTTCCACCTTGGTGTGGATAAGGGAACTTAATGAAACTGGAGAAGCAGGCTTGCATCTTCAGACATTAAAGAGGACATTTGCATGTTAATTTAAAGGCTGGGCAACAAGCACACAGCTGAAATGCTGGGAAGCCCTACCAGGCAGGTCTGTGTTATGCTTCCCTGGAGGGTGATACAGGAGGTGCAAATGTGCCTGACAACCAGGAATGAGGTAGGTTTGCTTATGCTAATTACCAGCGAGAGCACGGAGTTCACTGCTCTAGAGAAGATTTTGAATAAATATGGTTGGTCGCCTCTCATAAAGCACAGCTGTGTGACTTGACCCTCACGACCTGATAAAAGTTTGGGGAACTGAAAAGTAACAACTTTTGTCTTCTTCAGTCGTCTGTAGTTTACCAGTACAGGAATCCTCCCTCACCTACTTGGGTTGGATCCCTGAATCCAAGCAGAGTACCAGATCTAAGTATCACAGAATCATACATTGTAATACTGTTGGGGACAAGGCTAAACAAGAGGCTAAGTTGTGAATCACTGCAGCCACCACAGTCTGTGTGATATGTCTGAGAACCAAGCTCCTAGTTAGCAGGTAGGAAATGCCTGCATGGTGGATGGGTTGGTAAACTGGAGGACTTACATCCAGGAGAGATAGAGAGAAAAAATAGCTTAGAGACTTAATCATATGACTCCCAAATGGCATGTCATTTAAAACTTACGAAGTGTTTGCTTCAGGAGTTTTTCATTTAGTATTTTTGGCGCTGGAGGTAGATAAGAAGGCCTACGGTAGTGCTTTTACATTTCAAAGGAATTCAAGCAACTAAGTGAATTTTAGAAGAAACCAAAAGACCAAACAAAACAAAACTAACCCATATTTCCCAAAGTACTAGATATCCCATCTTCTTTGTCATCGAGACATGACTGAGTAATGTCTCCGTTAGGGTTACTATTGCTGTGAAGAGGCACCACAACCACCACAACTCTTATAAAGGAAAGCATTTAATTGAGGCTGGCTTACAGGCTCAGAGGTTTAGTCAACTGTCACAATGGCAGGAAGCACGCTGTCATGCGGGCAGACATGTTACGTGAGAAGTAGCTGACAGTTCTATATCTGAATTAGCAGATAGTAGAAAGAGACGGAACCACTTCTCACACAGGCAGAGAAAGCATCTAGGACAGATTTTCTAAAGTAAAATCTTAAAGGAAGGTGGGTGTCACTTATAGTGAGGAAGAAAACCGCCTGAAGCTAAAGGGACATCGATACTGCCTTGGTCAGTGGGCAGATGTGGCTGAGGAAGGATGACAAAGGATACTGCCACGCAGGAAGCAAGGGCTCTGGGTCGCCATCAATTTCTTCAATTATTTGGGAATCAAGGGAAGAGGCTTATGTCTCAGCCTTTGCAATCTGATCATGTTTGAACAGTTTTGTCTCTGAGCAAACTCAAAGCGTTATCATTTTTGTAACGTTCATAGAGGTAGCAGTCCAGCCAATCTGTCAGATTCCCAACTAGATCAGATAGAAACATAAAATTGGAAAGTGTGTTTCTAATTGGCTCTTCCAAGTGGAATCAGCCAGGTCAAGCACTTCTACTGCTGTTTAGCCAAACACATTAGCAAAGAGATAAGAAGGGCAGATTCCTGGCAATAATATCTATAGATGTTAAAAATCTAGCTCTTAATTAACAAGACTTTAATGCATAAACAGTTTAAGAACTATCACATAAGTGTTTTGTTTTTCTTTCTTTCATTCTTTTTTGTTGTTTTCTGAGACAAGGTCTTTCTATGTAGCCTAGGTTGGCCTGGATCTTCCTGCTTCAGCCTTTTGTGTGCTGGGATTATAGACCTGTAACACCACATGTAGTCTTATTGACTGTTTTTAAGTTTTATTTTTGATATTATAATATAATTGCAACCCTTCTATCCCTTTCCTCTCCATAAAATATCCCATACACACATCCTTACTTTCTTTCAAACTCATGGCCTCTTTTTTCATTAATTTTATAGATGAATGTATGTTTATGCATATACTAATTAACTTTAAAAATTTTAAAAACTGTGCCTGGCTTTATTCTAAATATTGGGGTCAGGTAAGAACCTGAGATTCTTAGCTTTATAATAACTAGTAAATAGCCATTCTAGGAATATCTTTACTATGGAAATATCAGAGTATCTTTGAAAATAGCACCTTCTTGGCCACTTGGGTCCTGGAAATCCAATAGCCACCAAAGTTGCTCCAAGCCAGTACATTTCAGGTTCTTGGTTCATGAATTCAAAGAGTGAGATTGATAGCCCACAAAAGGTGAGCTTTAGAAAAAGTTTACTATGGATTTATAGTGGGAGCTTAAGAAAGAGAAAGAGAGCCGTGCCATGTGAGTTAGACAGGGGGGTCACCTGTATCATGATTAAACAGCTGCAAGCTGGGAAGTAGAGCTATAGAGAAAGAATGACAAAGCTCCACATGACAGATAAAGCATTCGGAGACAATGGCCATCATCAGAAAGAAGACAGAAGAGAAACAGAAAGGAAGGAAGGAAGGGAGGGAAGGGAGGTAGAGCAGGAGGCAGGGAGAAAGGGCAGGAGGGAGGAAGGAAGGGAGGAAGCAAGGAAGGTAGAGAGGGAGGGAGGAAGGAAGGGAGAGAGGAAGGAAGGAAAGGTGATATCTTCCTGTGTTGGACACAATGATGAGGCAGAACCAACAGGAGCTCATGGCAGCTCACAGGGACTGTACCAGGAGGCAGGAATTCTGGGAAGGAAAACAGAACAAAACAAAACAATCAAACAAAAAACATTGTTTTATGAAAGAACTAGTTCTGTCTCTCTATCGTTAGTGTGGCTTAGGTGAATCTTCCTTCCTAGGATTGGTCTCACCTTTCTGAGAGGTAATCACTTAGCCAGGTCTTGTTAGGCCTCCATCAAGACAAGGAATTTCATTTTCTTGACAAGAAGCAAACCATTTCCCGTTAATATGTCTTTGTTGCTACTGTGACTTTTCTATCCAGTGTTCTGATCAGAGACCTATACAAGGTTCTCTTAAGCCATAGGTCCTTACCAATATCTTTATTATTTTACTAAAAAGTTCAGATTCCTACTGCTCGTTACTTCTTTTAAAGGTAAACATTTGACTCAGCAAGTTGTAAATAATCTGAATATTCATTTGTGTGGTATATCATTAGTCTTCTTGCAGCTTGTGCACAATGGTGTAAATTAGTATGATATGATTAAATGGTACAGTGTTTTTTTCTAATGTGGAAGAGGGGGCTGATACACATTAATAGTAGGGTGTGTATTTAGCATTTGAGAGGTTCTGGGTTCCATGTCAGTACTCTGAAAAAAAAAATCAATAAAAGAGATAATAAATCAATTTGGAAAGTATAGAAAATTCAACAGTTTAAATCTCATTCATAAATAGTATAGGGAAATGTGACTCTAAAGTGAGAAGTGCTTGCTTTAATTTTGCTTTAATTTTCAGTGTATTTCTGAATTCATTTCATTTTTTAAAAGTATAATTTTACATTTGAAATTAAAATATAATTGCACCATTACCCCCTTCCTTTCTTTCCTCTCAATCATCTCATGAAATCCCTCTTCCCTTGCTCTCCCTTAAATTCACAGTCTCTATCTCTTTAATTTTTGTTAATATGCCATGCAAGATTATAAAGAAGGGAACTGTCCATCAGTGGTACCCAGCTCTGATACTTACAAACTGAAATAATGATCAGCTTTGTACAATATCTCCAATGTGCTATGCATGCCTTGGTAGTAACCAATAGTTCTCCAATTGGACTTAAGGCTCACTCAATAAGAGAGAAATTATGCCAAGTATTGGAAATCTACCCAATTTCCCCAGGGCTAGTGAAGTCATGTATCTTGAAGGATAACCTACAGTCATCACTTTACTAAACCAGCGTACTCCCTAACCACATTCTAAATATTTATCCTTGTACCCACAGATAAGTGTTGTTCTCACCCCTTATCAAGGAAATGTCTCCTTGTACCAGACAGACACTATTACAGAAAACCACAACCAAAAGTCAAAAAGCAAATTACACTGTGGTGCCAAACCCCAACTCATACATCCTGCCAGACATTTGATCCTAGTTTGAAGGAAAGGGGGAGAATTAGAAGGATAAGTATACTGAAACATGATGGAAGAAGCTAGAAAAATGCTTAAAAGAAGAGAAAGAAGAAATGACGTGGTGGAGAGGGGCAGGAGGGTTGTAACAGAAGGAAAACTTCCCAGGGAAGAATCAATCCACTGTGGGTTGCAATCTTCAAAACCTAAAGAGCATTGGAGAGGGCAATAAATCAGCCATCACAGCAGGGAAAGGTAGCCTCACTTTGGCATTAACAATTGCTGACTTTTACAGATCCATTAAAATTAAGTGAATTTTCCATATAATATTCAACTGTGACAAATATCCAATTTTCATAGTCATGTGCTTTAATTGGGTATGCCTGTTGTGCAGTATATTACACTACATCAGGTGTCTAATTCCATGTTATATACTGTTATATTTGCCAGCATGTATAAAAACATATGGATATATTTGTATATTAAATTGCATGTATATTATATGTGTGTTACGTAAGTGTGTCCACTGCTGTAATGAACTAAACAAAATTTCTGGTGGTTGCTGCTTCATCATTCAATTGAGTCAAAGACCTCACTGTTGTTAAGAAGTGGAAGCTTCCCTGATACAATCATCAATAAATAAATTAATAAAGTTTTTAATAAAATGCCATTTCTTGGGAGATGCTATAATCTCCAAATTCAGTTCTTTTGGAGATTAGTTTATTGTTTGCATACTTTTCATTCATTGCTCAGATAATAAAACCCTTGGAAGCATATTCAGGTAAAGGTGTGAACTGGATTATGAATGGTCTTCTTTATAGTTGTTTTTGAATTAAATAGTTCTTAGATTGGTGTCAGATAACAATCAATTATTTATTTGTTAATAAGTACTTATTGAGCAGAACCTCCTTCCCCCCAAAAAATTCCCTGTACTAATTAATGCTGCTCACTGGCAAGCTTTCTGGAAGCCCCAGTACAGACTTTGCTCTCCTACCGTTATCATCAGGGGCAGCTGCTCATCTCAATCCAAAACTGTGTTTGCAGAAGCAGAATCTGGCTGTGATGGCTAAAGTGCAAACTGTTTCTTGTCCCTTGGCTTAAAAATCAGTAAATAGATTTTATTTTCATTTAAAAAAAATCTCTTTTTATCCATTCTGAAGAAAATGAGTATTGTCAGTAGGCATTACACACCTCAAGAAAAACAAGAGCCCTTGGCAAGATGTGCTTTGCTGGATAAGGGGAGATAACAGACTAGAGTCATTTTAGGCCAAAGTTTCAAAGTAAACTAGAGAAAAACGCCAACATCTATCAGGTGACTACCCACGAAGATAAAGTCAACCCTTTCCCTTAAATGAATGAGACCCCATAGAAGCAGGCAGTGAATTCAGAAAAATTTATCAGCTCCTCCCCTTAACATCCCCTCCCCAATTATGTTTATAGAAAATCTATGACTTTAATGTATATTAAAATGCAGTGAAAATGCTGATGTTTCTGCTGATCACAGAGAGAAATAACAACTCAACATCCATGCATCTCATGAAAGAGAGTCTGCAATTACTCCACAGAAAGATCACTTAGAAAGGTTCTGAATCCTGTGGATTTGGGAGAGCCTGGGGACAAGGGGACCTTCACTTGGACCACTGTGATAACAGTGCCTTATGAGCCTCGAGGATTATTTCTTCCAGTTCTGGAGGCTGAGAAGTCTGGATTTAAGGTGTGAGTGGATAGAGTTTCTGGTGACCGTTTCCTTCTTTGTTCTGAGATTCTGTAGAAAATGTCGGGGAATTTGCTGAGACCTGTTCTGAGAGATGACTAATACAGTTCATGAGGTCTTTACCTTCACGGCCCAATCTCTTCCTGAGGACCCTGCCTCAAAATCACATTAGACTAGTGACTAGGTTTGGCACAGAAATGTTAAGCTAACACAAATATTTAGTCCACAGAAACATCTACAAAATTCAGCATTATTTTGTCAGTATCTATTACCTTAAGGATTCATTTTACTCTATTATTTGTGTGTGTGTGCATGTGTGTGTGATCACTGATGGCAGAAGAGGGTGTTTGCTCCCTTGGAGTTGGTCACAGGTGGTTGTGAGCCATCGAACAGAAGGGTTGGGAACAGAACTTGAGGGCTTCTCTAATAAGGTAGCAAGTGCTGAAGAGCTGTTAACTTCTGAGCCACCTCTCCTGCCCAAGTGCCTTTTATTTCAACAAAAGTCTCTTGACATGCTTAATTATATGGGTGTATATTCATTCCAGTAGATACTCAAGGTTTTTAAATTAATGCTAATTTTTCTTGCCCTCTGAACCTTGATATTCAGTTACGTTTTTTGTTTTTTAATTTTAGTTTGATGAATTATTTTTATATGTTTTTATTTACTCTATGAAAATTTCACATGATATATTTATTATTTGCAGATCTTTTCCCACTTCTCCCCCAATTTCATGTCCTTCCCCCACTCCTCATAAAGCAAAGAAGAAAACAGAACAACAAAAATAGATGGAGTTCAATCTATGTTGACCAACTACTCCTGAGCATGGGACCTGCCCTGGAGTGTGGTTGTCATTCCATTGACAAAAACTGTTTTGTTTTTGGTTTTTTGTTGTTGTTGTTGTTGCTGTTGTTTCCCAGCCATGGTTTTAAAATACTGTGCCTTTGTGTTTCTCTCACATTTCATATTTCAATGGTTAGCTGCATCATGAAATATCAGAGAATAAAAATTAGCAGGGAGAGTTCCTCTTTCCCCTGACTTGGTGTTTTTTTCACACTTAAGCTTGTTAATTACTACAGGGTTCATTCTGCAAAAGGTAACTTCTAGACACAAGGGAGTCTTTCTTATGCTTGAGAAATGTGCCTTGTTATGCAGAATTTTAAGCAATAGTCATTAAAAAATGTCAAGCCATGGCTATTTACAACCCCTTCCTCCTTCACATTCACTCTCATTTAATGGGAGATATTTCATTAACATCTTTCTCCTGTTATCTTACTATACTGTTAAAACTAATGGAAAGATGATACTTTGTATCACAGAGGAAAACAAAGATATGAACAATTAAATATTGTGATTTTCTTTGCATGCACATGGACACGTACACACAGGGCCACACACACACACACAAATACAACTTGAACATGGTTTTCTCACTGGATTAAGACAGCGAAACACTAAGCACCATCATAACAGTTAAATGGATTTAAAGAATGAACAACTGACCCCCTAATGTGAAGTTGTTTAGTGTAAGAAGGTTTCTTTTTCAAATCATTATTACTGCAGTTCATAATTTTTTCATCCATAGATATAAACAAATAGGAAAAGTAAGATAGAATTTGTAATGAGTCAAATTCTTTAAGCATGGAGGATCACTGCACACATTCTGTTGGTACCTGTGTGAAATCCTGTGTCCTTCGGAATGGTAGAAGCTGTACAAAGTTAGAGGAGAGGAAATAATGTGGATCACCTAATTCTCTAAATACTATTAGTAATTAATACATGCTAATATCCAGTCACTCAAAATCCTTTTGTAACATAAGAGAGGCCATGATGCATCTGATGCTTCTTTAGATTTTTAGAAGATTCCAGGTCATTAAAAGATGCTGGTTAAGTAAACAGGATCATAGTGCAGTGTTAAGTATCTTGTTGTGGACAGAAGTTTGTAGCATTGGCTTTATGATCAACCCAGATGACAGCCGGTGAAAGGACACAGATAACCACAGGCGAATGCCAGCGAGTATCGCAAAGAGTGTACCAGAAAGTGACCGTTTATCAGAAAGGAGCAAGTCATCAAATTATAAATCGTTCAGCATGGTATAGTGTGAGTTTCATGGTTTCATTATCAACAGGGCCTTAGCAGGTGGATTTGCTCCTAAGCACCTATCTATCTATACCTTAGTGAGTGGGAGAGTCCAAGAGAAAGCACTTTGCACTATGTAAGCTCTCAGTAAATTGTATTTCATCTCAGAAATTATGGTGACACATGGAGTGAAAATGATTACTTTTGTTTGTCTGAAATAGAGTTTCAAATGAGGTGAGCATAATGGAGGCATAAAAGATGTCACAATTCAAGGAAATTCTGATGAGACCTTATCTCTAAAAAAAAAAAAAAAGTGAGGGACAATAACAAAAGAGGAATTTATGATAAAATTAATAGCTGGACATTGATTTATTGAGTTTCTGGGAGCAGGCACAGAGAGTATTGCTGTAAAATACTTACACAGGGATTGAAGTGTAATTAAAGGAGCAGAAAACAGAACAAAGCAAGGGAATGAGTAGACCTGGGGAGTAGGTTTAACTGTCAGTGCCTCAGAACTTCAGCCTTGTGGGCAGAAGGTGAAACTTAATTGCAGGGGCAGCTGAAAAGGCCTGTTATCCCCCTAACTCAGCCACCAAGTAAGGGGTACCTCAAGAGGGGCGTGGCCTAGAACAAGGAAGCTCTCTGCAGATGAGAGGCATCCCCAGAATTTCTGTGCTGAACAAACTAGTCAGAAGGAGAAATCAGAAATGCTTGCATCTCTTTGCCTGCTACACTAGCAACGGCCATCAGAAGTCCTCCTGCTTTTGAGGGAAAAGGCAGAACTTCTCAGTTCACTTGCATAATGACTCATTCTGTAGGCCATGGGAGTATGAGTGTGCAGTTGCCCTTTTAATGGGAACATCTTAAGGAAGATGGGGACAAGACTCAATTTGCATTAAGAAAAGTCAGTTTGGCAAAATAATGCAAACTTTTGAAAGTAGAGACAAATCCCTAACTAACTGTTTCTTAAACAAGGCAAATGTTCTAGGATTAGGTTTGCAGATTAGGTTGTACAGAGGCTGAAGCCTTCTAGGTCTCGACTTGTATCTTTAAGATTAGATTGTACAGAGACTGAAACCCTCTAGGACTGGTATTGAATTAGCAAAGAATAAACTGCCCTCTGCCATGAACCCATGAGAACAATTGAATAAATCAATGCTTACATCTATATCTACAGCCTTCGGTTTCTAAGGTCTCACTAGTGACCCCCATTCTTGAGGCTGTATGCGTTAGGATTAAACAGCCTAAATATTTTTCTCCTTCAGTCAAAACACCTTCATTAATTATGTTTACATGAAGTATTCTTTTTCATTTTTATATTAAAGTAAATGTCTAATAAAATCCAGATAATCAGGAATGGTAAATAGGATTCAGAAAAAAAAAATGTATTGCCAACATTTTTTAAAAGGAATCAGAAAATGTTAAAATCATAACTTTACTCAAATATCATTCTGAATTTTCTGTTTTGATTCTTAACTTAGTCTTAGAGAGCAATGACATCAAAACACCTTCTTGCATGTTAATATAGTTGCCAAAACTATGCATGTTATTAAATGCCTATTTCTTTATTTGAGTTTTGGATTCCATATTATTTTACCTTCTCTAAGATTTTCCTCATACTCTGTTCCCTCTCAAATAAGCAATTCCACAATTTTACCGGAGATCATTGCCAGCCTATCAGTGCTGTTTTTCCCTCAAAATAAAAGAAATAAAGTCTTCCTTGACTCCTCCCACTGCTCTCTGTCTCTCTTCATTACTAATTAATTGTAACTCTTCTCAGCAAGCCTAAGGACCCCTGATATGTCCTTCAGAATTTCCTCCATTCAGGTTTTCATTTTGAGAAATTTTTTGCTTTCAAGATTTACTTAATTCTCTTTAATGTGCATGAATGTTTTGCTTGTGTTTTTATCACATGCTTACCTGGGTGCCTGTGGAGGCCAGAAGAGGGTGTTAGATCCTCTGGAACTGGAGTTACAGATGGTTGTGAGCCACCATATGGTGCTCAGCAAAAGCACTAAGTGTTTGTAGGCATCTAGCCATCTCTCCAGCTCCCAGAGAAAAAATTTGTCCAAATTTTGTTTACTAAGTGGTCACTGATCTTTCTAATTGTAAGTAGGATTTTGAAACTTTCAACAAAAGTACTCACCTTTCCTTCTAAAGTCCCCTAGTCACACTTTTGACTGGGTGACCTATTTGCCTTCTCATTTCAGTCTCAGCTGTTGGAGTGGGCTTGCTTATCTTAAAGTCATCGTTCTTCAAGTCTTTAAGGTAAAGGATCTAACTGATGCTGACACTCAATCTTCTTTATGTTAATATTTGTATATGATATGAGATATGAGAGTAAGTTTTTTTCTTCCCCCCTAAATTGGGAAACTGTTTGTTGTCATGTACAGGAGGGGCGTAATAGCTTCCTTTCCCCTTCGAATTACTTTGATATCCTTATTAGAAACAAAAGGCTTCACAATGATGAGTGCATTTCTTGGCTTTGGAGTCTATCTTTTTGATGTGCAGGCCTGTCTTCATCATGTGTCACACAGCCCTGTTTAGTAAATTTACGGTAAGGCTTGATTGCTGTGGTTTCATGCCATTAAACATCTAGAGGTCTTTTACAATATAAATTTAAGAATTTTGACCGATATATATTTTGATCTGTTTCCAGAAGTCTAAATGGATAAAAATAAAAATTTTTAAAAAGTCCTGAAAAACAGGCTATCGTCTAATGTAAACTAATTAAGGGGAAAAATGGAAACTTAGAAATATCCAGTCTTCTAGTCCAAGCATTATCTTTAGACCCTTTACCTCTCAGCCTTGCTTTGTAGTTTTCTGTGTAAGACGTATCTATTTTGCTCAAGTAATGTCTAAATACTTCTGTTTTGTGCTTGTAAAAATGGTAGACTTTAAATGGCCTTCATGTATTCAGTAACATAAAATAGGTATAGGTTTGATTCGAGAACTTGGGTAGCTTCTTTTGTGTGAATTCTTTGTATAATTGTTAAAACTTTGTATAATTTATAAAGAGAAGAATCATATTTGAGACTGGAGAGATGTCTCCATGGTCAGGAATACCTAACGTTCTTGCAGAAGGTCAGGCTTCACTTACTAGCACCCACATTATATGACTTACAGTTCTCTGTATCTTGTTCCAGGGACACCCAATGCCTTGGACGTTCTAGGGAACTGCACTCACATGCACAATCTTCTGCCCCACCCCCACCCCTCTTATACATTCCTACATTTTAAAAAATGTTTTCAAAACGAGGATCATATTGTTTGTGAGATTTCACCTTTTCCTTCCCTGTTGTCTTTCTTGCCTTGTCAAGTCAGTTTTATACTGACTTGAAGACTGCCTGTGTAATATTAGAATTAAGGTGGCTATCCTACCTACATACAGCTTTTAGAGAAATAACTAGATCTGCCTGTGTATTAACAACAATAACAAATCTCCCTTATTGTCACTTCTGCCTAGACAGGAACTCCATTCTTTCTCAAAGTCTAAGGGTCATTTGAGGTAGAATATATATAGAAAACTCAATATACATTATTTGCAAATTTTCTATAAAATCACTAACTAAGCTATAACAAAAATAAGCACTAAACACATGATTATGTATTTAAAAGCCCAATCTTCAAGAGAGAAACTATGGGGTGCAGTGAGTGGAAGTATAGTTAGTGAGAAAATATTGTGGGTTTATTTTAAAAAATGGGTTACATATTCTAGGATAGTTGTACATCACAAAGTTAAGGTTAAAATGAGATAAAAATTTTTGAGTAGCTTATAATCCTCATATAATGTGTTGGGCAATCTGTCATGTCAGTATTAAGGAAAATTCCCTTCAACTCAAGAAGAGGAATGGATATCCTAGACAACATATTCAGGGTTATTACAACACCAGATGAGCAAGAAGCCCCGCCTTTGGGTCTGAAATTGTCCCTGCAAACTTCAGTATTGACATGAGTACCTTTGAGTGTGGATAACCACTCAGAGTCATTTCACAATGTGTCTTCATTCAGTGTGAAGTCAGGTAGAAGGTATTATAAATAAATTTATCTTATACAATAGGTCATATATGGATGATTATTTTGGAAAGTACTATATTTTGTTGCTAGATGAATTACCTTATAGATTTTATTATAATATCATAGTAGATATTTGTTTACATTATGCAAGTCTTATTTAGGAAACCATATTGTTGAGATTTCACAGGTACAGAATCCCTGTCATACTCAGAAGGCAGTATTTGGCTGCAGGCATCCAGGTCCTCTGGATAGTCTTTTCATCCCTTTAATGAGACGTTCCCTAAGCTCTAGGTGTAGATAGGGATTGTGTTGTAGGCACACCAACGGATGTTGGCACCCCAGAGTCACTTATTCACTGCAGTGACAAGTTATGAACCTCTGTAAGGATGTCTGCCTGCTGCCAAAAGAAAGGAAAGCTTCTCTGATGAGGTGGGAGAACTACTCTTATCTGTGAGTATAAGGATAAGTATTCAGAGTAGAATTGGAAATGATTTCTGTTTAGGAAAACAGCAGTAGTAGGTTCTCCTCCCACATCTATGACCTCTCTAGCCACAAGTAGTTTCCTAGGTTTGCAGTATCAGACATGAATTCTCTCACATTGAGTCAACTTTCAGTCCAGTGAGATAACTCTTACTCCAACGCTAAAAGTGTCACTATTGCACTCTGTGACAGTGGTCTTTTCTCACTTCTGATAGCTAAGCACCGACGCCCTTGTCTTTTTGATAATTTGAGGTACCATCATTTGAGTGACTGTTAGGATGGCAGGATCTCTGACAAACCTCCTGTTACTCTCTATCCTCCATAAACAGCGATGCCTGTGCTTAAGTTTTGTTTCTATTCTCATCGCACCATCCGCAGTGCTGATGGCGATGCCCTGTAGGCCTTCCAGAGAACAGCAACATGTTGTAGCCCATCTTATTTAATGTGTCCTCCTCTCTGATCTTGCTTTTCTGCTGTGGTTTTGGTTTCCTTACTTCTTTCATTGTCTGAAAACTCATGTATTTCACCTTAATTTATTTTGGGTAGTCTTTTTTCCTTATTCCTGGGATCTGTCATAAGAGATAAGAAAATTAATTTTTTCCACAGGATTATAGTCTGATACTGATAAATTCTGTCTGCCCTATCTTTCTGATCTGCTCCTCTGGCCCATAATTCAGTGCACAGCATCTGATCTCAAGCATCTTTGGTTCTCCCCTGATGCTACATTGCTGCTTATCAGCAAGGCCCCACAACAACCCCAGTACACAGCTTTGCTTACTCTATAGCAAACCTGACACTACTTCATATGCATGGTAGAGATTTGGGCTGGTATACTCTTTGATAAGGACTCCTGGAAACAGGTATCTATGAAGAGGGTGCATAAAATGGTAAGGAGACTTGAATGCAATAATTTGAGAAAGGAGAGGTGGATCCATAGTGCACCAGCAAGTCAACTGAATTCCAAAGGAATTCTGGAGCGTGAAGGAATTGGGTAGCAATGCCAAGTTTGCAAAATCTGGATCTCTTAGGCACTGTCTACAAGTGTCATTCCTTTCTGGACACCATCCCCAACCCAAAAATGTAGTTTTGAAGAAAATAACTTTTTACTGAATGAATATTCCACGAAGTTATCTCTGTTTTATAGTATCAGAAGTGAGCAAGAGAGACATTGTTTCAGAATTAGATAACTAATTAGGTAACTACAAACTTTAAAATACTTTAAATACTTTAAAAAAATCTTTTTTCTTTCTTTTCTTCTTTTCTGTTCATTGTTCTACACATATTAGCACTTGATTAATGTTAAATTAAATAGTTGTCTTGATTTAGTATTGTATTATTTCATGCTATTTTGTTGATTTTTTTCTTTAATTCCTATGTTAGTTCATAGCATTCCTCTTAATCTTTTTCACAAAGTAAAATTTTAGATCTCACTTTTAGCTCCTCTTTCCCATATCTTTGGTCATAGTGTTTCTTTATTTGACATGGCCTTTCATAGCCACCATATTGGAACTTTTTCTATTTTTCAAGAATGAGATGAAGTATTGCTTCCCTTTTGAAGCTTCCTTTATATGAACTGAGATAAAGGGTAAGCCACTAATATGATTTGTTCATTCAGTTAATTAGCTCCAGACAACACAAAAAGTGTTAAAGCCTAAGTGGCTTAAACAAGAAAAATCGATTTAAAAATTCTAGAGACAATAAGTCTGAGGTCAAGGTTCCAGTATGGTGAGGTTCTGGTGACAGCACCTTTCCTGGTCTGTAGACAGTTATATGCCTGCTCTGTGCCTACTTGGCAAAAACATACCCAGAAGTTCTAGGGCTCAGTGACTTCTTATACAGATACTAATCCTGTTTGGAGGGTGTCACTTTCATGACTTCATCTCATCTAACCTAATTATCTCCCAAAGGCGCCATCTCCAAAGAACTACAATGTTATGAGTTGTGCGTCAACAACTAAATTTTGTGGGGACATAATTTAGTTTGCGGTAAACATTACTCACAAGAGGACTTACCACATTGTGTCAGTAGCTGCTCCATCAACCGTGAGTTTTGAAATGCTGGTGCTGTCTTATTTCCTTTCCAGTGCCTAGCACAGAAACAGACACTGGGCTATGTTATGTATGGTAGATATTCAACAATTGATATGCAATGGCAAGTTAAAGTCTGTAATCATATATTCCTAGTAGGATATTGGTAACTTTCAAGTATCAAAATTGTGATAATGATCAATTAGTTTTGCTCAGAAAAAGGACTGTATTCCCCACATATTTAGAAGTACGCTCAGATTTAATAGCACATTCCACAAATACAGTGAATTAGATGTATATTGAATATCTTACTATTTCTTCTTACTTTATTTCCACAAGGATAGAGATTATCTATGGGGTATTTAATACATATCTTCTGTTCTGGGCAATTCATCACACTGATATAAAACTGAAGAAGAGATTGAATATGGTGATAATTTTCTGTAACAAATAGCACCTTGGTTCAGGCTAAAAACAAATACCAACGCCCTGTGAGAAACATTGCTCTGCACGTGCTTGGAAAAATGTATTTCTGAATTACTCACTACTTGATAACTGGTAGTATAGGTTGTCAAACTTCGTGTGGATAAGAAAGTGGTAGTTATGATCACTTTATGAATATGCTGCTTAATATTTTATATAACATGCAATATATACCTGATATCTATCATATTATTTGTTGCTATCTATATTATATAACATGCATTTATTATTAAATTATTGTAGTGATAAGTAGCAAGTAAGTATATGAAATTTTTTGTTTTGTTTTGTGGGACAGGGTCATTCTACACAGCTCTGGCTCCTAGAAATCATTTTGTAGACCAGGCTGGCCACAAATCCACAGAGATCTGCCTTTCTCTGCCTCCAGAGTGCTGGGATTAAAGGTGTGCACCACCACACCCTGCTATAATATTTTTAAAAATAAATGAATCTCAGACTTCCTCCTAGTAATGAGCACAGAATTCCCACTCTGCCAGAGCTTCTTTGTATCCATCTACATCTTGTATAGTTTGTTGAGTCTCTCCCTTAGCAAGCTATAACTGACATAATAATGCTAGTTCCTGTGGAAAGCATACTTGATGGGAGAAACAGGACTTATAAATTAAAATTGATGTTTGGCTTAAACTATGATATGAACTCAAGTTTCCATTAGCCAGAGACAGTGATAAATACAGACAGCATATCAAGGCCTCTGAAAATTAATGGCCCAATAGTCCTTTAAATGGGAATGACTCACATTCCAGTAAATCCTCATTACTCAGAGTCAATCTAGTTGCAACTTTTAAGTATTCTTAGAAGAAACTGGTTATTGATCATAAACAATAGTCATCACATTGATACACTATGAAGAAATGAGAGATAAGGAAATATCCTTCATAATAACAGCAGTCAACACTACCAAGGACCTTATTTTGAAGGAATTCAGGTATACTTTAACTGCATATACTGTCATGAGAAATATTTTTTTTCCATCCCTTGAAGTTCATTTTGTTTGTTCTCTGCAATGTATGGCAAGATTTAATTTCTAGGTAATGGCAGTCAGCCCATACAGTTTTCTACATGTTAGACTTATAACCTCTTTGCTCAAATATCTTTCTCATTTTATGATGAAATGAAATAACATATATGCAATCACACAATTAATCATTAGTTTCTTGCAGACATTTTTTTCTAGGTAGTTTCTCGAGCTTATTTCAAACATAGAGTTTTAAATGAATCAGCAACTTACATTTAAAAACAATAAGGAAAATGTATCCTTTAGTATTTCTCTAGGCTTCTGCATTCATTTTTTAAATCTCTTTTATAAACTTTTTTATATTAAATATTGTTTATTATATAGTAAATGCTTTAGTATTGATAAAAAAGTTGGAAAGATATATATATTTTATAATGTATAAATATAATATGTATGTTTATATGATATATAAATATACCTAAAATTATTTTATGAATCATTTCATTTAGCTTGATAGGACTCACTGTTTTAGTAATATAAAATGAAGGCTAAGCATAATAGAAATTCCTAAATGAATATCAATAGAGGATAACTGTAATTAATTATCAATGAATTTCTTTGTTAGTAAGCCTAATTAGAAACACTGTGTTATTTTAAAATAATTTAATTTAGTCAAAGACTCATATGTCTGAAATATAAGTACAACTGAAAATTTTGTTGTTAAATTAAAATGTAGAATTACTTTCATGTTACATAAATAGACAACTTTAAGTTGTCTATTGTAAGAATGGATAAACAGTTATGTATTATTTTTCAAGTCTTCTGAACTATAAATGTTACTAGAATTAGTCTTTTATTTCTGATGATGCATAGAGCATATCTAATTTTACCTTACATCTTTATAGTAAATATGTTACTTGGATAATTAAGTATATCACCTGCTAATATAAATAATATAACCTGAAATGCTATCGATACTGCTTTATCAGAATGAGATAAGCAACAATAACCTTAGTGCAATTAATCAACAAAAGAGAGAGTGTTAGTAATGATGGGCTGAGGAGAATTATAAGGTGGTAAATTCTCACTCTGTAATATGAGGACTTGTTTTTGGATCCTATGCTGGCTACAAGAAAGCAGGCTGAGCAAACCATGAACAACAAGCCAGTAAGTACGACTCCTCCATCAGCTCCTGCCGCCAGGTTCCTGCCCTGTTTGAGCTCCTGTCCAGACTTCCTTTGATGATAAACTGATATGGAGTATAAGCCAAATAAACCCTTTCCTCCTCAAGTTGCTTTGGTCATGATGTTTCATCACAACAGTGATAACCCTAAGACAGTTTCTTAGCACCCATGAAAGCAGCAGCAAGCATCTGTAATCCCAGCACTGAAAGAAGCAGAAACCAGACTAGTCGGGAAATCCTCAGAGCTTGCTGGCCAGCCAGTCTAACATAGGTAGAGAACTGCAGGTTTAGTGAGAAACTGGGTCTCATAAAATACCCAAACACATACATGCAGCACATACACACACATTTTTTTTTTTAGGAATAAGATTTCTAAAAATCTAAAAATGCGGGCACAATCATGACCAAGTTTATTCTAATAAACTTAACAATGTAGAAAGAACAGGGAAATTAGAAAACACAGCTTGCCAAAGTTATTGAAATAGGATGCAGAATGTTTTAAAATCCTTTTACATATTAATATAGTACTTAAATTTGCTTGTCCAAAATTTTACTACAAACCCTCAAATTTTGTCAAGCATTCGCGGATAAACAAAATGACTTTAAATAGCACTTCGAAAGTGAGTATTTCCAAATTTGAAGTATAACATTAACTATAATATCAAAATTTGACAGAGATATGCAAGAGAAAAATTATATAAACAAAGAAATATTTAAATATGAATTGAATCTGACAATACAGGAAAGGATATGTCATCAAAGGAAGCAAGAGAACTGGAGAGTGAGGTCTCAAAGGCCATTTGGAAAGACAAAATTAACATATGAAAGAAACAAACTGTTAGAAAGGAAGACTGGGGTAAAAAAAGCCTTGACTGAAGCTCATTAAGTTTGGCCACTAGTACCGGGCAGAAGCACTCTTCAATATCTGAAGTTGGTCTGTTGAAAGGCCAATGAGAAGGAAAAAAAAAAAAAACAGAGGATCAAGAGACAAGACAGAGAGGACTTTATTTGGGCAAACAACCTGCAGAGGAGGTCTCCTTAAAAAAAATCAAAGCCAAGCTGGGGACAGAACAGGAGCAAACCAGGGAAGCACGTTGGAAAGTTTTGTTTTTTTTTAATTTTTAGAATTTTTTAAATTTTTTTTTTCAATTTGGCCATTGCTAAGGGTAATTAGTGAGTGGTTGGATTTAAAAAAAAAATGCCTGGTAATGGATATACATCTCTCAAGTTTTGTCAGTACTGGGCATCTCTGGGGCAGGGCAGTCAAAATCTATAGAAACGAGTTATTTTACTTCTAGACTAAATTATTGTAGTTCCCGGTGTTGTGAATTGGCCAGAGCTCCCTCCCTGGAGCTTGCCCATCTCCCATGCTCCTGACACGCCCCATCTTCTGGCCAGGTACTGCCCCTGTACCTGCCCCCAGACTGGTACCTGTCCTGCATCATCAGTCCCATATAATCCCAGTGAGCTTCGAGCTCCTCCTCTTTGGATCTCTCTCTTTCTGTCTGTCTCTTTGGCCTTCTCTCTCCTCTTTGGGCCCTTTTCTCTTTCTTCTTCCTTCCACTTGAGTGGGCACTTCATGTCTCACCCCACCTCAGTAAACCTCTCGCGTGAGACCCTACTGCCTGTTGCATGGTGTCGCGCACTTTTCTTTCAACCGGAATTACAGTTACTGGAATTAGTAACACTCCAAATAAATGTAGAGTTTTATAAAACGGTGTGATTCTGAGTAAATCTATGCTCCTCAGAATGCTAAAATGCACACACCAGGTTGGAGATTTAAGATGCCAATAAAACTTGCAAATACACCAAAGAAGACTGCTTACATGGACGTGGCTTTAAGCCAATAGAAAGCCTTTATTAGCACTGGGTGTTTGGGATCCCACAGTAGCTCCTAGCTTTTTCAGGGTGAGCTTTTATGCACAAAAAAAAAAAAATCCTGGGTTGACATAGGTCAGTTAACAAGAACAGTTAGCCAGAGGGGAGCTACAGAAGCCAGAATGCAAGGTTAGTACATTTAGAGACTTTCCCAGAACTATGGACTTTGATGGATTGGGTCTTTGTTTTTGTTTTGACAGGTGGTACTGTCTATGTGTTAAGTTTCATTGACTCAATGGTGTTTCCATCTTGGATTCAGTTGAGTTAACGTTTAGGGGCCTACTAAGGACTGGGGTCCTGTACTACATGTAAGAGATAGAGCATGCAGGAAAATCTTGGTCTTGTGTAAATGTGGAAAGTAACCAGTGCTATTAATATGGGGAAACTGGGGTTCCCTCGTGGGGCTCTTAATCTCATCAATTGAAGAATTTACGAATAGACTCAAATGGAAGTTCTATGTCAAACATATTAGAAATAAAAAGAAAAATACAAGAACTGGCAAGCTATAAATATCAGCAGCTACTGGAAGAATAGAACTGAGGCAGGAAGGAAAAGATATCCATGTGGTTTCAGCCCACATGGAGGTCAGACACATGATGAAGAGAGGGTTTTAGAGAAAGAATGAGGAAGCTGGAAGTATCATAAAATGCATACTTAGGTCCAGCCAACATCTGAAAGAATGGAGTATAAAAATTAAACAGAAAAATCTCAAGAAAGTAGGCAAACCCAGCTAAACCTCATGACTGCTCAAGGGTGCAAATTCAGGTAAAGGAAAACTGCAGTATCACAGTAACTCAATAATTATTCCTTCATCAACATGGCTCAAGGTGAGCTCACATTTCAAGGGGTGGTCCCTTAGCTAGATGACTGACCCCCACCAACTAGAATGTTAGATTTCCTCACAGGCCAAGGATTCAGTTCTCTTGATCAGAAGGATTTTTTTTTTCCATTATGAGCTTTGAGCAGTATTCTAATACAATGGAGTATTAAAAAGTCCCCACCTTTTGTACAACATTGCTGTTTGAGGTAGCTAAACTTTCTCTTGGCCCCAAACCACTTAATCTTTTGAAAGTAAATTTTCTTAAACTGACTTTGCTTCTTCATAAGTCCAGTGACTTCAATGTGCATTGGGTTGTTGATTGGAGAGAAAGATATCCCGTACACATTAATGACCTTTCAAATATAGATATATAAATAGACAGACAAATGCAGGTGGATAAATAAATGTGCATACCTATGTTTGTAGGTATGATATTCGTGCTTGTTCTCTATTCTGCCTCGAAGCAGTAGTACATCAATAATAATCACACCTGCCACTCAGAGCTTGACAGAGCTTGGTCACTAAGTATAAAATTCACAGGAAAAGATGCGGGTCTTCTCAGAGAAGACTGATTCCAGGTCTCAGGCAAGGTAGCACAAAATATTCCTTCAGCATTTTATGCCATAGAGTAATGAAATTTGTGAGAACTATGAATCACACTAACAATCCAGCTGAAAAGGTGTTCTCTTCTCCAAATCTTTGTAATCATAAACATTCAAAATAGATCATTATTGAATTATAAGTCTAGAAAAGAATATTCCTAGTGTTGCCAAAAGAGACACAGGAACAAAGTGAAAGCAGTATCAGCAAGACTCTTGCACAAGAGGGAGATTAGTGGTTCAAAAGAAGGGAAACAAGCTGAGCAGTGTGGAAATTTCACTTTATTCTAAGGCATTTGGTGACTCTCCCACGCCATCCCTGAGAGCTTGAGAAAGCAATCTCTTGTGATTGGGTAATTTGTAATTGACATGAAGGAGAAAGGTATGAAAGAGAGTTAAGCTGTGAGAGTTTACAGGGCTTAGGCAATCAGGAACAGGCAAAAGGGTTTGACAAGGTGGGAGAGGTTTTTGGAATATTGGCCCTTGGTGGATGTACCAACTCTGATAAGAATAAAAAAAAAAAAAGCAATAACAAAACATTTCCCTCAACATCTCATTGAAGAAAAAGATAATCTGCACTAATACTGACAAAATAAACAAATAAATAATGAATAAATAAATAAGAAAACACTTTACAAATGGTCTAGTGGTACATATAGAACATGACTGAAGTAAAATATTGTTAATAGATCCTAAAATTAGTAAGCAATGTATGTCTGATTCATAAACATTGAGTGAAAATATATACAAACCAACTAACAAAAAAAAAATTAAAATCAATGGGAAAATGGAAAAGCATATCTGTCACCACTTTAAATGGCCAGAGTTAATTTTTACCAGAGTTACACAGAGTTAAGGTGCATAAAAGAGCCTCATTGGTCCTTGATAAAATTTGCTAAAAGTTGACATCATTTTTTCTGTCATGTTCTTGATATAGATACATAAGCTGCATCTACCTGTTACCAAGAAATGGCGGAACTCAAAGTAGCTACTCTTTCACACCATAATTGGCATCTGTTCTTTGAAAACGTTAGTCACATGAGGGAAAAAAAGGTGAACGTTTTAGGTTAAAATTGATTGAAGAAATATGACACACAAATATAATACACAAAACCACACTTGGCTCTGGACTAGGGAAATGCAGATATTTTGAGACTTTTGATAAACTTTGCACACGCAATTCGATCAGATTGTATTTAATGATGTAAAGCTTCTTTGATATTTGATAACTGTGCTGTTGTATAAGGATGTAGCAGTGTTAACAACTGCATTTGCAAGTATTTAGAGGCCCAGGATGCTCTGTTGTGCTGTCTTGACCCCTACTGACTGATGAAAGGAAGGCTGGGAACTCAGGTGCCACTAAATGAAGAGTCCTCTGTGTCCAGAAGAGCACAAATATCCCTGCTCTTAGAACAGTGTGTATATCTAGTCCTAACTTCTCTAGTTACTTATCTAGACAAAGTAATAAATTCTCATCAAACTTGACTCACCTATTTTTATTTGTATATTCTATAAAGAAGAGTTATGTATATACTTGAACTGACATACTCAAAATTGGCAGCATTTCATGCCAGGATTTCATCCCAAGGTTCCATGAGGCATGCATGTATTTATATACCCTCCTCACACAAAGCAGAAAAAAGTACAGTACTCTAGTCTTCATAGAGCTCAATTTTTACACATTAGGAGCTCATTGGAAAAATTTTGAAGCCAGGAGAATAAAATGAGAAAACAATGTTTAAGTATTTCAATTCTTAGCTTTTAACACATTTATCACATTTTGTGATTAAAACTGTGTATACAGAATTGGATTATTTCCTCTTTGTGGATTCCCAGCTATCAAATTCTTAAAAGTCATTCACTTTTTAATCTTCTAATTATAGTTAGTAAGCATAAATATCGATTCTTTCCATCCTAAGAACAAGCATAATAAGGACTATTTCTGATGACAGAAATTTCTCTCAATTTCTTGCTTTTGATTACAGCACAATCATCATACACACATACATACAATTTAAAAGTAACCATCTCAGTAGACAAAAGTAGCTAATAGTTCTTTAAGAAGCAATGCAATAGAGCAGCCAATTATTTGGCATGACATTATGAAAC
Organism: Cricetomys ansorgei; assembly: GCA_026225945.1. Classification (NCBI taxonomy): domain Eukaryota; kingdom Metazoa; phylum Chordata; class Mammalia; order Rodentia; family Nesomyidae; genus Cricetomys; species Cricetomys ansorgei. The sequence continues at coordinate 10,016,660 of JAMJFZ010000242.1, forward strand.
AAGAGGGGACTCTCTTGGTTTTTAATACCCCAATTCGCCTCTGAGATATAGGGTGATGAATGTGCTGAAACATTTTACATAGTAAACAGATGAATGCTCAGATTATATACTTAGGCTCTAAGCAGTGATTACATAATTGATTACAACTACAAAATTGTCCCTGCCCTCAACAGGTGTCTTCTACTCTCATCTATCAAACTCAAATTTATGAACAGCCAACCAACACTCATCAAACCAAATATAACATTGTCACTAATCAATGCTTTCTATAAATTAGATACTACATTCCAAGTTTAGTTAATTATAACATAGATCTCCAATTTTATAAATTTCAAACTTGACCATTTAATTTGGGGGTGGTAAAAATGTGGACAATCATTCCTACTGCTCTTTAGTAAGATTTCATGTTTCCTTGCTATGTCTTATTACTAATTTCATTACTCTCATCACAAATGGAATTCAAATATTCAAAATCTCTTCTGTGTTTTTTGGATGCAATAAAGTTGATTAGAAAAATAATATCAAAATGAAGAAACCAAAAAATTAATTGTGGTGGTTTTAATGAAAAATATATCCCATAGGCTAAGGTATTTGGACACTTGGCCCTCGTTGGTGGACTGCTGGGGGAGAAGAGCATCCTTGATGGAATGAGTAAATCACCGGGCTGGCCATTGGCTCTCTGTCCTTTATGCTTGACATTGAAGCTCTTTGACCCTGCTGTCACCACTCCCCTACCACTATAGACCCTCCCACAACCATAACCCATAATAAATGCTTTTTTTCTATGAGATACTTTTTAGTTGTGGTGTTTTATCACAATAACAGAAAATAACTAACAGACTAATGTTTACATATCATTGGGAATATTTCTTTTTTATACATACTTAAAAATATAATTAGAACTCCTTAATTATGACAATTTTTATGCATTTTGTCCTTCTAGAAACTAATTATTCTATAGTCCTTTTGAAGAATTATTCACATATTGAACACAATTGCTCAATTTTCCCCAGCATGCCCTATTTCTAGATTAAATCCTGTCCAATTCTTTTTTGTTGGTATTACTGTTTCTATTCGTTTTTTATTCTATATAATTAGTGAGATCTGTGATATCCCCAGTTTGAAAATTTACCATGTGAAAACATCAAGTTAAAATAAAAAGCAAAATAAAGGTGAAAAATACGTCAAACTCTCCTATTATTAATTATTATCCTGATGAGTCTAGGACAAAAACCTAATTCTTAAATTACAATCAATGCCAGATGCACATTCCATATGGCTGTAGTTTTCTTGCTACTTAGAATTCAGTATTTGTTTTGCTGTTTACAGGCATTTTGGGGAAAGCTAAATCCAATAAAACCTTGGCTTGTTGCATTCTTGCAGCCCTCTAGTAAACATTGCTTAGAGAGCTTGAAAATAACTAAGACTATAGACTCTTCCACACTGACATGTCTCTTCATCTTCAGATGTATTTGTAATGTTCTGCTGCTTGCCCATAGATACTAGTCCCATGTACAGTGGAGAAGGATAAAATCCCCTGAGCTTCTAAGCTGGGGGAAGACATAATCACATCTGAACCAGCTGGGCATGAAGCAAGTCAATCTCATACCAGGAAACTTTATGCAACAAAATGGAACTGGGATTCATGTTAGACTAAAGCGATGAGGTACTATATAAGGGGTTTAGGGAGATAAGGGGCAGAATTGTTGAGTTATTCAACATTGTTCCATCCAAGAGACTATTGGATGCTTGCCATTGGTGCCTGCCTGAAAAAGCAAGTGGTAATCACCCACCCCATTCGTGGGGTGTTTCTAAATATTTTCCCCAATAAATCATACTGTCTTTCATTTGGAACCCTAAGCAAAAAGCCTACCACAAACCCTAGTGTTCCTTAAGTTGTTACACACTGTCCAGATTAGCATCACAAAGCAAATGACAGCAGTGCCTGGGTAGCAATGTTCCTAACGTCAGTCACTTGATGCTTGCCATTGTTCCTTGCTACTTTGACTTTTATAAAAAAAGCAGTTTGGGATGCTTCTTTGAAACTGAGCAATACAGTTTTTGCTTCAGTCATAACAGCATAATGGACTCCTACATGTCTTTTCTGTTGCAAAGCAGGGACAATGTGATTCCTCACGGAATCATGAAAAATAAACATCAGTTGGACCAAGTCTGTGGAGAGTTGGTGTGGAGGTTTGAATGAGAAATATCCTCTGTAGTTTTGCATTTGTGAATGTGTGGCCCCCAATTGGTAGCAGGTTTGGGTGGTATAGCTGTCCTGGAGGAAGTACATCAATAGGGGCAGGCTTTGAGATTACAGGTCTCATATTTTACTGTCAGTTTGCTCTTTCTGCTTCATGCTTAAGGTTGAGAATGTGAACTCTCAGCTTCCAGCTCTGGTCACTGTGCCTGCCTCTTGCTGTCAAACTTCACTGTTATAACAGACACTCATTCCTGTGTAACTATAAGCCCACATAAACTCTTTGTTCTATAAATTGTCTTGGTCATCATATTTTATCACAGCAACAAATAAGTCAATAATAGAGCAGGAAGCTTGAAAGTGACTTTTTCATTGACTCTTCCATACATGGATGACAGAACATGGGCCATTGGTATGATTTCACATGGAGCACACTCTGGTGCCCACATACATCTGGGCATAAACTAAATAGATTGTCTTCAGTTTAACCAGTATGTTTTATTTGTTGTTGTTACTAAAATTAGGGTAGTAATTTAAATTAATGTTGGGTTTTGGCAGCTTAGTTTTCACTTTTCTTAGTTTTTCTTCCTCTTTACTGCCCCAGCGTTCACTTACCTTTGTTTTCTGCTCACATCCCTAATTTGTAAATAATAGAGTATCCAGAGAGTAGGTCTCTATGTTCCTTCGTAGATAATCTCATCAAGTACTATGCATCTACTCTGCATTCACGTGCTGCTGACCAGCACATGCATTTCTAAATCTTGACTCATACATGACAAGTATCTACCTCTCTGATACAATTCATCTGTATCAGTATACAGATCAGACTTAGAGCATCCTAAACTGAACCTTGATTCCCTTTCTCAAAACTGCTGCTTTTTTTTTGCACACCTATCTTGTCAATTTGTCTCTGTTTTTCCTGTAACCTATAATCCATCAATCTATAAGAAAATGCTGGTGGCCAAACTTTCAAAACACAGTATTTCTCAGTGCCTCTATTGTGACCCATGTTGGTAAGAACATCTCATAGCTCTTTGGGATTATTAAAATACTACTCTAAATTTTCTTTTAATTTCCAATTTTATGCTAAGTTTTGTCTAGACTGGTCCTTTAAACAGTTTACAATGTGTGTGTGTCTATGTGTGTGTGTGTGTGTATGTGTGTACCTAGGTGTGTTTGTGTGTGCTAAGGTCTATGTGTGAAGATCAGAGGAAAACTTGAAGGAGTCTGTTCTCTCCTTCCACCATGTGGGCTCCTGGCTTCTAGCTCAGATCATCAGGGACAGTGGGGTGAGTCTTTTAAACTGAGGCACCTTACTAGTTTCTAAACTGATGCTTTTAAAGGGCAAATCAGCATATTCTTAGATTTTATTGTATCGTTCACATAGTCTGTAAAATAACATTGGCTAATTTATTCATAGTGAAATCCAAACCTAGCTACCATCATAGTATTTTAGGAAGCTTCCCCCTCCCTCCCATACCCAGTCTACTTCATATCTTCAGCCCTTCACTTCGCTGGTTCCACTCTAACGGACATGATACCCACAAGTGCTATAAGCATTCTCCTGACCCAGGCTGTCACTCTTGTCCCTTCCTGAATTCTCTTCTAGTTGATTACACAGTCTCAGTCTCAAATGTCACCTTATCAAAGATGTCTTGCAAAACTGATGCACTGAGACAGCATTTAAAAATCTTCACTTTTCTGACCCCTATCATTTCTATTCCTATTACAGTTATATTTCCTTTAAACTTCTTACTATCACCTGACAGGCCCTGCATTTTGGTAAATTTACGTCTTATCACCTGTCTATGCCCATTGGAGTGTTGTGATATACACTGTCTGTCACCGTTTGTAGAATGCTGCTGTATCTCAGAAAACAATAAAATATTTTTAGAATGCATTAATTAAATTTATGAGAATGTTAGCATCAATATTCAGAATTTTAACAGATTTTTATATGACAAATACTCTTCAACATACTGTATTCATTCTGCTCCATCTAATTAACAGAACTGTATAAATACTTGAGTATGTACTTTGTCTGGTTTCAGTAAATATCATAACTGAGGCCATTAACATAATAGAAGGCAGGTTCTCTAAATATAAAGCATAGTGAAAAAAACAAGGTTAATAGTCAAATCAATCATTTTGCAACAGGGCATATGTTTATTCATAAATTCATAAACCACTGGATAGCAGAAAAATATAACAGCTTCTGAATCATCATATAATCAGCCATATCTCTTCAGGAGTGCCTCTGAACAGATAGGAACAAATATTCCTACTGGCACCCAACAAGCTGCTAAAGGATTTCATTGACTTACTCAGCAATCTTTTGATTTCAAAGGTTTGATGAGGAGCATGGTGCAAACTGGGTCTTTACCAGGCGTGCTTCAAGGAGTATTAGCATTTGCAAAGGAAACTGTAATGCTAAACTGAGCTAGATAATGGTGGTAACTAGGATCTGACAGCTGATAGAAAACAAAGCCATGCTAAGGTGGGACTGGCTGAGTAGACTGGTTGAAATAAATAGGGAAGAGGAGAAATAGCAGGAGAACAAAGAACAGTCCTATCTTATACAATGCAAATTGTGAGATCTTCTTTACAATTACTGCATATACTAATTAAAATTAGTGCTGGCACTAGTTCCCAGCTACAGTCCTGGTCTGTAAGTCTTTATTTCAATGAAATATACAGGCAGTGTTGGGATTACTTATGCTTTGGTGAGGCGAATGTAGGGGTGGTATTCAATCTAGAGAAAGTCAACATGGAGGAGGCCAGTGGGATAGTGGGTAAGATGCAATTGAGAAGAGGCCAGAGGAGACAGACAAGTTGAACAAGTTATGATGGGCAGAGAAAGGTACTTCAGAGACACTGAGAAGGGACTGATTTATCCAGTGTGGGTGAGAACACAAATGAGTTCACTCAGAGTGAAAAAGAAAATTGATAAATTATTTTTGAAATTCCAAAATTGGAAAAAAAATCATCATATAGAGAGCAGCAGATTAATAAGCAGCCATTAAGTTGTTTCAAATATTGGTCTTACCAAAACAAGAAGTGACTATCAACCTGCTTTAGTCTATTAATTCTCAAAATTCTTCATACATAGCACCTCGTTATCAAGTTACTGGTTCTTACTTAGTGCTTTATTTTTTGCTTTCTATTGCACTGTATAACAGCTTGACACTTTCCAGTTCTGTCCTGACTTACGAGGGAATCTGAATTAAACTGTATATTTAACAAAAGAAAATATGACCCCTGTTAGTTACTGTCTCTTCCAATCTCCTCTTGTTATCCACTTTGTCTGATTGCATATCATGACTTGTTATAATTGTTCATGAATCTTTTCTGGAAGAAAACTCATAAAATAAGAAAAACGATTTCTTAGGCAGCAAGAAATCTGTTTGCTGTCACTTGGGCAGCAAACATCAATTGAGGGACAATCATAAAGTGAATCTAAATATATATATCTTAATTGGTAGAGAATTAGCAGGAAGGATTTTCTTGGGTGCCATCCCACTTAAGTGGTGATACTAGAATGAACAGTTAAGAAATACTAAGGTTTTTGTTGTTGTTGTTGTTTTGGTTTATTTTTTTGTGTTTTTTTTTTAATTAAATGTTTGTGTGTGTATGTGGGCATGGAGTTCAGGGCAACTTTAGGGTATTGGTTCTCTTCTATCATATGGACCCTGGAGATCAAACTCAGGTCATCAAACTTTAAGAAAGTGTTTGCATTTGCAGTTCAATGTAAGCTTCCCCAGAACTGAGCTTGTATGAAAGGGCATTACCAGCTCTGCATAACTCTTGTCTTGCTAAAATTTTACTGGCAGCTTCTCTGTACTCCCAAATATACTCTAGATTTCCCAAGGGCAAAACCTTTATCTTATTCTTCATAGAATCTCCATTCTATAGCCAAAGCTTAGAACACAGTATTGACTTAATATCTGTCAAGTGAGGAAAGGAGGACAGTCAAGGGGAAGATTACCAAACTCCATGGGCTATGAATTTCCAGGAAGGTACGTTAGTTGCATGAAGCTTAGACTGAGTGGAGAACCTTCCAGAAGTTGAAGTTTCTATCAGGTTGTGCCAGATCCTTCCAGAAGATGCTGAGAAGAATATGCCTCAATGCTTACCCCAGTGAGTTAATAGCCCAGTTATCTCAGCCAGGTTTCCTAGCAAGTAAGTAACATTGGCAGATCATTTTTATTTGAAAAACATAGGTCTAAAAGTGCTTATTCACCTAAAACTGAGGCTTCTTGTTCCAAATATCTATAGAAGGGTCTGAATGAGGATGTAGTTCAGTGGTACACATCTAACATGTAACTATCCTGGATTCAATCTTCAGCACTGCACAAACACAGACATACAGTCTAGTAGGAGCAATTCTTTGTTTCCTTCTTGCTAATTTTTGATACAGTTACCCTAGTTTTCTTTCTGTTTTTATTTGTTGACTTTTTAAAAATTAATGTACAAAGTAATAGGCTTCATTGTGATAATTTCATACATGACTTCTGTTTTGTTCGTGTCCCCTCATCCTCCTGTCCCATTTGTGCCTTTCTACTCCTGCTATTTCCCTCTTCATTTTCATGGTGCATGTGTTTTATTACCCCCTTATTCCTCAAAGTCCTTTCGTCTTCTCATAGTCCCCTATTAAGATTCATTATCTATATTCCTATACACACACACACACACACACACACACACACACACACCACATCACACCTACCCACACAGTATGTATATGTAAATTGAAACCTGGGAATTCATGGGGTTTGACTTTCTGAATCAGGATTACCACACTTAAGATAATGGTTCCATATATATCTATTTTCATAATTTTATTTTTCCTATGGCTGAATACATTTCTTTTCTGTGTATTTCATTATTCATTTATCAATTGATAGGTATCTGGATTGACTCCATTTTCTTATTATTGTAGGATCTGAAGTTCTTTGGCTATATGCTTAGGAATGAAATAAATAGGTCAAACTAGTGATGCTTTGAGATTCCACATCACCCAGGTTGGAATAACTATTTTCTGGAAAAATAATGACAACAAATGCTGGTGAAGATATGGGGAAGGAAGAACCCTTATTGTTGCTGGATTATAAATTGGTACCACTACTATGGAAATCAGTGTAGAGTTTTCTAAGAAAGCCACTACCAAAAGCAAAACAAAACAAATAAACAGACAAACAAAAACAAAAAAACTCAAAACAAAGCAAAACAAAACACCACCTAAAACAGTAAAACAGAGCTATCATAGTTTTCTTAATGTAATTGCGTTGCTTATTTAGTTTTCTTAATGTGATTGCATTGTGTATCAGGAAGCATTTGAGTGTCCAATTTACACCACAGAATCCTGAAAAAGAATCTACGAGTAATAAGTACTTCTCTATGATGGCTGACAAGTATTGTTCTTTCTGCTAATAGAATCCGTGTGGGCGGGCTCTTCTCATTTCAGGTGAAGGCTAGAGGAGATTTATATCTAAGAGAAAGGGCTTTAATTTTTTAACAATGTGTTAATTAATTGTGATATATAATTTTGATGCCTAAATATGTAGTCATTATTTGGGATGCTATTTGTGTAATCTTCTGATATTTGAAATTCAAATGGGATTGTGTTTGCCTTACCATGATTGCTAGGCTACTTCAGTGGGAATCCCTATCTGTGATATATTAATTATTATGTTGCTTTCTAAGGGAAATGATTTTGTGGCCAAAACCGCAGTGGTTATGAACTGTCACATGGAAGAACACAGCCCACATTTTACACTGTAACTGAATAACTGCTCTCAAAAGAATGATTTCATCCCAGAGACAGAGAATCCCAGAGACAGAGAATTCTAATAGCTTCCTTAAAAATAAGGCTCATCACTAGCAGAAATCACAAGAATTATTTGAAAACATGTAATTTCTAAAGACCAATAAGCATATTTAAAGAGCATGTCTTATTATTTAGACTATTAATATAATTATCTTCTTTCCTCATGTTTCCAAAACTAATGCCTAAATCTGAGCTTTGGGGAAATCATGATTTTTGTGTGCATATTAATTGAAGAAGTCTCATGCTATTCTCTAACACAGGCCTTTTTTGGGTTTTGAGTTTTATTTCCAAATTCTAGCAGAATGGTCTCATAAAAAAAAAAAAAAAAACAGACTTTCATATAGCATTTCATTACTACCAAATAACTGAAACAAATGTTTTGAACCTGGAGCATTTGTAAACACTATAACAAAGGCCTCATGTATTTTTGAAGAACGGCCTGACCTCAGCTTTTCTACCCAAGCACGCCTTGCATGGGAAATCTACACCAGTGGGCCATATGAGATCAACTGCAAGAAGAAAAAATGCTCTTATTCCTAGCTGGATTTGAGTAATTTAACTGTAAAAGAGTATAATCAGGAGTTTAAATAACAATTAGAATGACATTATGAGAAAGGGTCTGTGTTTCTACATTTATGTCTGCTCATTATTTTGATAGAAAATATACAGATAAAGAGATCATTTCTAGAGTATGGTAGACAGATACATAGATAGATAGATGATAGATAGACAAACAGAACAGTAATAGGTTGATAAGTAGATGACTGTAGAAAGATCTATTTCTGCTTTCAAAACCCAAATTCCTGTGGTAAACCCTCATTATATGAATGTCAGATACACACACACACACACACACACACACACGCACACCACTGTACAATCTCGCATATGTCAAAGTTAAATGTTCATCGTAGAAGTTGAGAGTCAAATGTGGTTTCCAGAGGCTGGGGCAAGTAAAAAGGAAGTGACATGGAGAACCAGGTCCACACATTCAATATTATAGGTTGCCGTAGGAAAAAGGTCCGGTGTTCTGTGGTGCAGTTGGGTGAACATAATTAACAACAGTGCATCGTATATTTCAGTGAAAGGAAATGCATAATTACTCACCACATGCTAATTACACATTTTCAGTGATGAACACATTAATTACTCTGTCGTAATCATTACCTGTTGTACAATGAACCAACACAGCACGTTATCCTGCACAAATGTGTACTAATATTACAGGTAAAATAAAAATTAAATTGATATGATTAAAAAGACAAAAGCAGAGACAACTTTGCAATGTTATTTGATTTTTGCATACAGAGTCAGAAAACAAATCAGGCAAGAGTCAGAAACAAAATGATTTATAATGTTATTTATTATAACCTGAAAAGTAAGCAGCAGAAAACATATAGCTAAAGACTTTAACTCATCGCCCTTAGAGAAGATTTAGGGCAATAAAGTCTCATAGAGGTATAGGATTCTCAGAGCTAGAAGTCCAACCCAGGGCCCTGTGTGAACTAGACAAATACTTTATCACGGAGATGCTTCCTATATCTGAAATGGTCTTTAGCTTAAGGAGATAAATGTAAAACAATGTATATTACATCACAATATATATATATATATATATATATATATATATACACATATATATATATATATATGTTTCCATTGGTCTTTATATAAAATTCAAACAATAAAATTGTTCTATCTGTAGATAGGATGATCTACTGGGTAAGAAATGGAGGATTTGATTTTGTTTTTAAAATGAATAATGTTTTTAAAAGAGCTAGAGAGATGGCTCAGTTGCTAAGAGCACCTTTTCTTTTCCAGAGGACTGGAGGACATATGCCAGGTGGTTTACAACTGCCTCTAGCTCCAATTCCAGGGAGCTCTGACAACTCTTGTCTCAATAAGCAAGTAAACTCATATGTACATAGCCCCATCCCTACACATACATACTTAAACTTAAAAATAAATCATTAAAATATTTTCAAAATGAAATGAAGGCATGAATGTAAATTAAGAAGATACCTATTTTTATTTTACTTTTACTTTTACGAACAGATTCACTTATTTTAATTTGTGTGTAAGAGTGTTTTGCCTGCATGTATGTCTGTCCCAAATGTGTGTCTGGTACCAACAAAGCACAGAAAAGTGTACTGTATTCCCTGGAATTGGAGTCAGGGGTGATTGTGAGCTATCACGTGGGTCCTGGGAATCTAATTTGGTCCCCTCCAAGAACAAATGCTCTCAGCTGTTGAGTCATTTCTCCTGTCTGCACCTGTGATACTTATTTGATCCCCAAGTTCTTCTCATAAATTTCTAGGTATTTCCTCAGAAAATATCTGAGCTTTCCTTTTGGCTATGGTAAAATATTGCCCGATCCCATGTTACTCATTTTCTAAAGAAAGTGATGTTGATGTATTATTAGCATTGTTATTTACTTTTGTAGTCTTCATTTGGTTTCAAAAGTTTAATTTTATTTGCATCCAATTATAAAACCAGAAATTATTTAGAAAAATATGCTATGCCAGTGAATCGTGGTTTTACTTTACAGATTGGAATGTATCAAAACAAATAGTTCTTAAATGTTCAGACATCTTACCTCATATCCTCTGAAATGTGGCTTCACAATGTGTGTTACCATGCTTTGGAAACTTGTTTTTACCATAGCGATAGGCTAGCCTTTCGAGTATGCCTTTATTTTACGTGGTGGGTGTCATGAACTCTCTGGACTTCCTTATTTTCATCAGACCACATTGCAGGCTATAATCTATCATTCCTTATCTCTTAATCTCAAATAATTTCAAATTCATTTAGATTTGACTACAGGCACCTACAACTAACACTAAGGAAAGTATAGTTAGAAATGTGCATGCAGTTCTGGAGAAAATTTTTGTGGAAACCCATGAGTCTCCATTGTGTGTGTGTGTGTGTGTGTGTGTGTGTGTGTGTGTGTGTGTGTGTGTGTGTATGTTGTATGCATGTAAGTGCACACACACATGCAGATGCCCATTCCCTACTGTGAGCATGTGGAGGACAGAAATTCATATTGAACATACTCACTCACTTTTTCTGGACAGGTTCTCTCACTATCCTGATGATCACTAGTTAGCTAGATTGGCTGACCACTGAGCTCTGGAGAGTCAGCTTTAAACTCCCACCCTATGCCTGACCTGGCTTAATATTTTCCTTAAAATGTTATGTGGTGTCATTCCTTCGTCAAAGCCTCTGGAGTACCTGGATCTCATTGCCGTCCCACAATCCTCTCTTTAGTTGTGCCCAGTCCAAGTGACTGAGCCATTTGGAAACTGAGCACAAAATGTGCCTTCAACTCTTCAACTTTAAGTGCTTATTGATTAAAAAGAAAAGAAAAAAAAAGATTAGTCCTCTCTCTCTCTCTCTCTCTCTCTCTCTCTCTCTCTCTCTCTCTCTCTCTCTCCAAAACACAATAATGCTGGGCATAGTGGCAACACCTTAATTCCAAACACTAGGGAGGTGTAGATCTCTGTGGATCCACAGGTGGATCTCTGTGTGTTTGAAGTCAACTTGGTCTATATAGGGAAGCTCAGCCCTCCCAGGGCCACACAATGGGAACTTGTCTCAAGAAACTTATCAAAATACAAAACAACAAGGAGGTAAAAGAAATTTTAATTGATTAAAAAAAGTACTAAATTATATACAGGTCATTTGCTAATCTCTTGCATTTACTGATATGTTAGAATATCTTAGTGCTGGAGTAGAAAGACCACAAGCTAACTACTTCCCGTGAAGACTGCTTGGATCTTCTGTAAGGTACACTGGTCTGTGCAGTGAGAATCATTGTTCACAACAGGAGACAAATGTGTCCCTTTGTCCTCACATTCAGGTGCGTGTCCACAGTGGGGAATAACGTGAGCTGAAAGAGTCCACCAAGATTTATTATGTACACCACCTGACTCCTCTACATTATTTTTCTCTTAAAAACAGTTGAAAATTTTTATTCCTTCATGTTTTCACATAATTTAATGTTCAAAAACTTGCATTTACAATAGTGGGTGATAAATAGCTGCCATAATATCAGGAGGATATGAAATCTTCGATTGTTATGTACACCATCCTTCATTTTCTCGGCTTCTTTGGTGCCTAGAAGTGAAGTTTATCAATTGTATCTCTGTGCCCAAAGACTTATTGTTCGCCATTCTGAGTTGAATACACTTGCTAGGCAAGTGCTCCACCATTGAACCACACACCAGCCCCCAAAGGCTGTTCCCAAGTTCCCCTAATTGCAGTCTAATTAGTTTGAACTGTGACAATATAACAAAGTATTGTCTGAATATTTTACATACTTTCATTAAAAAGAAAGAATAAACTGCACATCCTACGGCTTGGAACATGTGTGTAGCATATGAAATTCTATAAGCTGTTTTGGACAATGAGGAAAAATATTCTTGTAGCAGTAGATGTAAATGTTGACTTTTATTATTATTATTATCATAGGTTCATGGAAGAAGACTCTTTATTCTTTGATAATTCAATCCCCAGTCCTAGAGGGTTTTACCCTCCATATAATCTAACCTTAAGCCTAGACCCACAAGGCTTCATACAACCTAATCTTCAAGGTACTAGCTTGGACCTAGAAGAATTCAGCTTCCTCCATACAATCTAATCTGCAAACCTAAACCTAGAATGTTTCAGCCTCCAAGACTTATTGCTAACTGTACTAGCTCTGACTAGCTGTGTTTTGAACTACCTCTTTTCACTCTGAACTGTATTGATCTGTGAACTGTAAACTATCTGCTGCTGACTCCATTTTTTTCTCTGCTTATTCTGGAATGGCTCTACTCTTTTCTGCTTCTCCTTCTGTCTGTAAGATGGCTGCACTGTCTGACTGAACTAACTTTTCAACTCTCTTGCCTGTCTGTGAGATGAGAGCCTCCTTTTATATCCTGAGAGTTGAGTATATCTTCACTCTGACTCATTCTCAGACTTCATTCTGATTCAGTCCTAGAGTCTGGGATTAAAAGTGTCTCTACCATTGCCTTCTGAGCAATTTAATCCTGATCATACCTCTGAATGTGATCCCATCACACAGGCCTTTAGATGTGATCCCTTCCTGACTATCACATGGGCCTTTCAATGTAATTCTTTGCTAGAACAGCAATGCTGCTGGATTAAAAGATTAAATGTTCCTCTGCATATTCATATTTTAAGAGTATCAGAGTAAACAATTGCAAGAAACCCAATCCTGAATCTTATGAATTATATGCAGAGCTAAACAGACTAGCAACAATTATTATTATTATTAATTTTGATTCCCTGAGGCAAACAGATCAAGACATATTGGTTTTGCATGTTTTTCTGTATGTTTATCATCTGTCTACCTGTAGTTTCTCATGTCTCTATGATCCATGTCTACTGAATAAGTTTTCATATCTTCATTAGTAATTGTGAGATAAAAGTATTCCCAAAGCCATTTCTAATGTGTTAGCTGAAATCTCTCCCCACCCTCCATTCTTTTGAGTCTATTTGTGGCTCAGGTATCTTTATCCTCTTGTTGGATAACTTTTTTGCTCTACTTGTTTTGAGAATAAAGTAAAGCCTTTGTACATGTGGATGAAGAGGTAGTGGAGGAGAATTTGTCTTCTTTGTCTGATGGGTGAAATTGCCTACATTTGTTATTTCAGGAACTTGCTATTATTTATGGATTTCTGTATAGTCTCTGTGGTGGTCCTTATATATTATACTTTGTTCTGCTTTTACTGAGGATATTGATAGATAGCGCCTGGCTTTCCCCTAACCAGTTTCTTTGTGCAATTTGCTATGCACTTTGTTCCACACTATGCAGCCTATTTCAGGTCTCTGACCACCATGTTTCTTGCCTTCACTCTACTGGGTGCCTGACTGTTTTTGTGTGTTTTACCTTCAGTCACCCTTCACATCTTAGTTCAGTATCCACTTCTCTAACTGGATATATTGTTCCCGCATAATATATACTTTTTGTCATGGAACTTAATGAAGTTATAATTTTTTGTTAAATAGTGTAACTGTTTCATATAATTCTCTGCCCAACATGTTCAAGTCCACCAAATAATATTTCTGTATTTTTTTCCTTATCTTCTTGTTCTTATGCCTTAATACAGTACATATATTGAGCACCCAGTAAATACAAAAAATTTGTCTTCCATGAAGAGCTGGATTTGGGTCCTCACAGAGGTGAATTTTATCCTATGTACTTTTTTTTTTAAATGCAAAGGCTGAAGAGTAGGTGAATATTACCTATTTGGTTCTGTTTTGTATGAAAAGAATCTATTATTAATACTTTTAGTGGCCCCTGAAGATGATGTCATAGATTTTATAAAATGTACAGATTGTGAATCAAACTGTGAAGAAAGATTTAATATTTGAATATGAATAGAGATATTCATAGATGAGTAAAACAGAATAGAAAAAAATAAAATATCCAAAGGGGAGAAAAAAAGGAAATAAAAGATTTTAGACATTTCCTTCTATGGTTTGGCCACCTATGTTCTGTCTCAGTCTAATTTACTTTATAAATTCCATCCACAATTACTCTGTTGAAGAGCAAAATGGTCATTTCATGCTTTTGCAAATGTTTTAGGAGTTTCTGGAGAGTGCATTATACGCAGTGCTGCTAATGGTAGAACATGTTTACAAAATAAAGAGCTATGGTTTTGACTATTCATTATTGATGTAACTTAATGTTAGCTGAGGAAAGTACTTGCTGTATATAATTTCAAATAATTTACAGTTTGAAGCAATGTGATTTTAAAGAATCTGAATGAACCCAGACATTTATATATCAATCTCTAACAACCCACAGGAATGGCAATTTGATTTCCAGAAGGATTATTTCTCAGGTATGATGTTTTAATTTTCAGGGGTTCAAATGTTGCATTGAAGACAATTGTTTTTTTTTTTTCCATTATGTTAAAAAGATAATAAAGTACCCAAGATATATTATCGAAAATCAGACATTTTATGTGTGCAAACAATATAACAGGACTTTGTTATCAAACCACAGTTTAAGAATAAATCCAAGAACCCATTCTTTTAATTGTTAAAAATAATATATTTGAATATCACATCACACTACTTACTTCTGGTGGCAGTGTTCACCAACATTGGTCAGCCCAGAAGCCACAAGTGTGGATGGGCGTTTTGTGAGCATTCAGTAAACCTTGGTTGATTGAGAGTTTCACATTTCCTCCAGTCTGATTATGTAGTCAATTTTAAGTATAATTACGGATGTTGTAAACAGATCTCTGGGGGGTGGGGTGGTAATGAGGGCTCATTAGCCATGATTAATGGCTTAAGTGTTTAAATCTAATTCTATTCTCCAGGAAGAGGACAAAAAAAATTCTTTACTGTTATAAGGTCTGAACTTTGTATTCCAGCAACATTGTTGTGTGAATAGTAATTTCTGATACTGTTACAGTGGCATTAAATAGCCCTTTACAAGAAACAGATGGTGCAAATACGTATCATCTTCCTGGGTTCTATAAAACAGAGCATTATTTTATATTGTAAATTGATTTGAAATCTAAGTCTATCTTTAATTCTGAATTATGCAAAAAGCATCTTAGTCAAACACAGGGAAGAACTTCCAGGTAACAAAAACTAAAATAAACAACCACAGCTTCTACAAACAACACATTTATTTAGAAAAATAAACTGAAAATGCTGTTTGTTCGTCTGGTACATTTTCCCATGAAACACAGACAGAAATGGCTATAAAATTTGTTATATGTTAAATACAAATTACAAATGACTTTTTGAATAACAGAACAAACAGAATTAAGCACTAATATTTAGTATACAGTTTATTGTGTACAACTTCTTAATATTAATGATATAAAAAGACTTTTGATCTCATTCTCATTCATTTGACCACAATGATTTTTTTTTTTTAATTATTCTACAGTTTGGTTCAGAAACAAACCCATCTCTTTAAATAACTGACTTTTTTGATAATCAGAAAAAAAGAAATCATTATCTTGAGACTCTTAAATCATCCTTTTTTGGGATGCCTGCAAGAAATTGCTTCTTGTGGTCTCAGAACTGGTGGGATCATCTGTGCAAATAACAAAACACTTCATTACCCTGAATGGAAGTGACTGTGCAAATATCAGAAGTGCAAGGAGAAGTAATCAGTGTGAACCGACTTCCTCTCTCAGCCAATATGAGGTGACAGATGTAACACTGGAACTTTTCAAGCAGTGTTGCCAATGTTGCTATCGATTATGGCTTTGAGGGTATAAATACAGCAGACATCCCCCTCTCTGCGAATAGCAACATTTTTGTTAATCCCATTCATCCAATGTTCTGCCTAGTTCTGTTTGGGTTTTCTAAATGTGTTGAGATGAGGAGTAACTCTGACTTGAGATACCTCCTGTCCTTAAATTTCCACCGATCGAAATGATAAATCAATGTATAATTTAACACCTTCATTGATGAATTGTAATTTTTTTTTCTGGGCAGATTGATATCCGGAAATATTGATTTTCCATCCAGAAATAAGGTTGTTTGCTTTGATTTACCTGTTGGCTTTGAAAAACTTAGTCCTTTTCATCTCGGTATTGTATCTTCTTAGTAGTTTTTTGAGTGAAGATATTTAAGGCTGTGGCATTTTCTGCCCCATGGCTCTAGGCATGGCTGTCAGGCTAGAGACAGATGATTTTATGGAGATCATCTCAGTGGTCATTTGTGCTCCGAAGGAAGGGTTAGCTCCTCTGACAGGGTTAGGCTTCTGGTTATGCTAAAATTAGATCTGGCCTCAAGAGGTCAAGGATCAATTTGAAGTATAAGAAAAATGAATCCACATGCCTCTAAATAAAGGTATTCCTTTCAACCTGATAAATCTGTTAGAAAGAAGAAAACAAAATACATGTAATCACTGCAAAATCATTGCAGGCAGTATCTGTAATTTAATAAAAACATTATAAATGTATTAGGAATTGGAAACATGTATTAATTTAATAGGCTATATCATTTAAATAATTGAATTATCAATCACTTAAATATATAAATATGTATTTTAAAATATTTATGTATATAAACATTAAAATTACTGTATAAAAGCATTGTTTTATAACTTAATTATATATCAACTTTTAATACTATAATGCTTACTTTTTCAAGTAAAATATCTCTTATCCCTATTATTTTTAACCTTATGTGACTTTACCCACATATAAATGTTTCACATTCTCAACATATTTCTTAAAGACACTGAAGACGAACTTTTTAATATGTTGCCTTGAAATGTTTAAAAAGTAATGCTCCAGTTATGCTGATATTTCATTTTGAAAAATGAGCAAAGTCATACTTTGAAACTCTTGATGATATAAAATATTCTAATAGTTCACTGCAATCTATGTACTTTAAAATATTATCAGATGGTCGAAGTGTACCTTTTTTCATCTGTGAAGTAAAACTGCTTAAGAGTTTTAACTTTGTTTTTCTTCGAAGATCTCTACAGTACTTAAAAATGAGAAAATAAGTATTTTAAAAGAATTTATATTCATATTATAGTTGATGAATATGTTTATGGAGAAGCAAAGGTAAATTAAGCATAGCCATAATTTTCAACCTCCAGCACATTTAACATTACGTGATGTGGAAATGTCTGTGATCTTCTCTCACAGTTATGATGTAGTGGGGAATACTTGCAACATTAGGTATGGAAAAAAAAGTGTTTAAAACTGTAGCATGATTGATTGATTGATTTTAGTAGAAACAAGGTGTTGTTCCCAAGTCTAATTTAAAAACTAATGTTTTTATTTATTCTTTAAGAACATCATATAATGTATCTATCCCTTTTTCTCAAGTCCTTCCAGCTCCTCCTCATCTCCCTCTCCCACCTGTGTGGTTTGAATTAGAATGAACCCCATAGGCTCATATATTTGATTACTTGGTCCTCAGTTAGTGGAACTCCTTGGGAAGGATTAGGAGGAGGTGTGGCCTTGTTGGAGTGATGTGGCCTTGTTAGAGAAGGTATGTCACTGGGAGTGGGCATTGAGGTTTCAAAATCTGACACCATTCCCAATTAGTTCTCTATGCCATATGCTTGTAGATCACTATGTAACCTCTAAACTTCTGCTCTAGTATCATATTCTTGCTCCAGCACCATGCCTGCCTGTTCTCATGCTTCTAACCATGATGGTCCTGGGCTCACCCTCTAAAATTGTAAACCCCATTAAATTCTGTCTTCTACAAGTTTCCTTGGTAATGATGTCTTATCACAGCAACAGAAAAGTAACTAAGACAACACTCAATCAAATGTATTCTTGATCATCTGAGAAGTCCTTGCTTTAAAACCATTTCATTAGGAAGTATAGCAACTGTATTGAGTGCTCCAGTGTATACACACATGGATAACTGCTGGAATTATTTGCTCTTCAGTAGCCAGAGGATTACTAACTATGCTCTTAGATTGATAATTCCTTGATATTATTCTACTACTAGAACAATGCCTTTGGAATTTAAAACCATATCAAAAAGAAATAAGAAAGAAAGAAAGAAAGAAAGAAAGAAAGAAAGAAAGAAAGAAAGAAGGAAGGAAGGAAGGAAGGAAGGAAGGAAGGAAGAAGGAAGAAGGAAGAAAGAAAGAAAGAAAGAAAGAAAGAAAGAAAGAAAGAAAGAAAGAAAGAAAAAGAAAGAAAGAAAGAAAGACCTCAATAATCTTTTCTCCCAACTTCTGAAAGTCACCAAACATGCTCTGACAGTGTGTTACATCTTTGGTCAGACTTCTCATTGAAGATATCCTCTGTGAGAAACAGAAGGCATGAAGGAGATAGTGTCACCATAGAGCTGTTTCAGAAAACAAATGTACATCTGTCTGAGACTGGAGAACATTTCTGAATACAATGGGAATCTGTCTGTCCCATTTTTATATCATCTGGTACCTTGAGTTTCTATGTATGCAAGAAAGCCAACACTAGCTATCAAAAATATACAAGTCCCAGTTCCAAACTAATTAATATTTTAAGTTTCTGTGAAATCAAAACAGTATGAAACATACTCAAAGATGAGTTTCTATATAAATATGGATACATGATTCATTTATTTTGAAAAAAATAGTAAATTAAACGTTCTCATCATATTTTCATAGGTCTATAATTTAGGAGAGTTTAAAACTCTTTAGGATTACTTGTTATTGATTTCTAAAATAGTTTAGTCAATCTATTCTTCATCTGTTGACTCATTCAAAATATTTATTTTCATCTACCACATACCAGAGACTGATTTAGGAACCATGAATATAGCAATAGAATCTTCTGTGCCCACTGCCCCCAAGAAGATAATTATTTGAAGATAAAAGGATTCTCAGTAAGCTTTGTACCACAATGTGAAATGAAGGATAAAAGCAGAAACAGTGAGCCAAGAAAAGACATTTGAAATGAGATTTGAGAGAAATTGGCCAGAAATTACAAAAATAATGAATTGCAAGTAGTTGGGAAATAATGGTATTTGATGCTAAAGAGAAAGCAAGGCCAAAGGCCCAGAAGCAAGGTGGTGTTTGGTGCCTTCAGTATTCTACGGAGACAAAGCAGGGCTTCTTGTCTTAAATTTTGCATGATAGAAAGTTCAAGAAAGAAAAGCCAAAAGTGTTTGGACGGATTAGCAGAGCTTAGGCTGCCTTTTGAAACTACATAAAAACAAATATGGCAGCAGGATTAGGACATGTTGAAGAAAGCTTAAGGAGAGAGTGACAGGAAGAAGTGCGGTAAGGACGAAGGAGTGGAAGAGACCTGAGTACAGGGTGCGGGTATTTTAGCCAAAGAAGCCTTAGAGGCCTCCAACTGAAGACCAAAGCAATCGCTACAGTTGCAGGTGTTCTCTTGATGACAAATTGAGGAGAGAAAAGCAGGCTACTCCTTTTCACAAAATTAAGAGATGTTTTATTCAGTTGCCACTCACTAAAGGGAAAAGCCAATGTGGTTTTAAAGTAGCTCATGGAAGCTGAAGTGTGCTTATTCGTTCACGCAAGCCACACAGTGAAAGTAATAAAACAAAATGCTAAACTCTCAAACCCATTGTGTTTTTTAATTTGCTAATTGGACTCTAAAATGGGCTATTAAAGGATACACTGATGTCATCTTAAGTTCCGGATTTAGATATCCAAGTTGTTGGGTTAGTGGTATTAGGCACCATTTTACCATGTTCAGTTCATTAACGTCAGGCTCAAACATTTGTCCCATTGGAGAAAACCCTCATATTTTTTTTTTAAATTTCTCAATGCTTTTTACTTCATAAACTTCCATTACTAGAAATTTTAAGCTTTACAGTTTTAAAAAATCTTCGCTTTGGACCTGTATTTGGATGTTTACTTCAACTATGAAGGTATGTGGTGATGGCGGCTTACGTGTTAAACGATGACATGCACAATAAATTAGCAAAGCCCAGAAATAATGAAAAAATAATTAGATACACCCGAAGCGGTTATAAAGGACACTGAACTAAAGTGCCCTCATGGACATGCTTTTTGACCCATTCTTGAAATCAGTGGGTTAATTGCTACATTCTTCTCTGAAAGGTTTTGCTTAAAAACAATTAAGATGTTATTCAGTTTTCAGAAGAAATAGGTTCAGGCTTTCAAGTGCTTCAAAGCTTTCACACTCTGGCTTTTTTTTTTTTCCAGATCGAAATATAAGATGCAAAATATGAACTGTGCTAGATAATTGAGGCTTTGGGTCATTAGATATCAAATTAATTAATTTATGTAAGTAGTATTTTACATGCTGGATAGTTCTTCCATGCAGTAAATGAAGCACAATTTTAAAAGATCCACAACAGCAAGCATACTAAGCAAGAACATGCAACACACAGGTGTTTGTCTTACTGAACTGCCTTACAATTTTATATTTTTCTGGACTTTGGCATAATACTTTTCATATTTCTCTTCATCACAATCTGTACATATTTTGAAATCATTTAAATTTTATCTACTATGTTTTTATAAAATAGATTTTGAAACTAATGTTTTAATAAATTCATGATATATGTACTCACAATATAAAATATGTTTGACTGTGGGTCGATATGTTATATATCTCCTGCCGTAAAAGATGTATGGATAAAAACAGCAACGTTGTTTACTTCTTGTAACCGTTAAAGTAACTGAAGCAAGAAGTTGTCACAAAATTCAATTCAGTAAAAACAAAATGCCTACTATGGGCTAGCGATTATGCTAATTGTATAAAACATAATGTAAAAACGTGAGATTTTGATTGCAAACTACAGACTTAAAACACTTGACAGTTTACTGTCAGCTCCACTAACCTGTGAAACAAGTTCCTTCAGTTTCCCAACTACAGAAATTCCAGCCCAGGAGATTAAATCTGGTCTGCCCTACAATTTACAAGTCTATGACTCCCACCTGCTTCATGTGGCTTTGCAACCTCATATTTGCACAGTTAGGACAGAAATAAAGTATATTAATATCTACATAAATAACTACAAGCAGGGGCTTGTAAAGACGGAAGTATCAATTCTCTATACCTTTGCAGGAAACATTTGTCAATTCAAAGTTTGACTTCCTGAGGACTTATTTTTATTATATATGCTAAGAATCAGTATTTTCACAAATAGATGGCATGGGCATGGATTTAAAATCACCGAATGAATGATTTGTATTTTGCTGCATTTTAAAATAAAAGATATATTATATTTCACATATATATTTTACATATATGTGTGTGTGTATATGTATGTATATATATGTATACATACATATACACACACACACATATATATATATTATGAAAAGATTTTCTGTAAAGTTTTAGATTGTTTCTTCACTATATTCACCATTGCCTAGTCTAATCTTGTACGGAAATTCCCTCACATTCACAAAAGCATGTCCATTCTAAGAATGCATTTAGTTCTCAATATGCACTTCAGATTCTGAGGTAGCAAATTTAAAAATTTTATAGAGTGAATGTACAGAATAATCAGAAAATAATTAGCATCTGTGTAATACTAGTAGTCATATCAGAGACATGGCCATTTTTTTAAATTTAGACTTCTCTTTTCAATTGTATTAATTTCTAAATAGGCATCATTAAAATGTTCTGTCATATTCTTTCCTAGCTTTTCACTACAATTTGGACACTTAAAACATTTTAAAAATGCTTATTGGTATTATAAAATCTCAACTGAATGTCCAATTATTGTAATACATAGACATTGCATTTTTGGTTCTAAAAGATTTTTACTAATTTTTAGGTCATCTAACTTAATAATAATATTGTTTATGAATACTGATAGCTCTGTCTTATTTTTTTCAGAAAATCAGAATAATTTACTCTTTATTATGTCATTGTTTAATGTTACTAATTCTAATACAATGTGGAGTAGTATAAATAATTATAAAGGTCTCATAAAGTCATCTTATGCCTTAATTTAGTTAGTGAAAAATTTAACTAACTTTAATTAATTATTAATATACTAGTTTGATAATTTTAATTTTTTATAAAGCATTTCATCTGGATTCAAATTAAGATTATTTTCTGATTTGATTTTAATTTTAATTATTATTTTAATCCTTTATTTTATTAATTCTATGGAAATTTCATAAATGTCTTGATCAAATTCACTGGATCTGTTGGATTGTCAGACAAGATCTGACTGGACTGTTGTCTGCGTCTCAGGGGTCACACCATTATAGATAACTACTTTGCCTCCCTTGGAAGGCATCACATGCCAATAGCGCCTTGTTTAGTGATGTACCCTTGTACCCATCTCCCCCACCCTGTGCTGAGAACTTGTCTGGCTTGAGCTTCTGTAGATATTGTGGATGCTTTCATAACTGCTTTCAGTTGTATCTAGAAATCACAGTTTCCTTGACACTTTCACTACTCTTTTCAGGCACACTCTTTTCAGACCTTTTTCCTTGACAATCCTTGACCCTTGGGGAAAGAATGTGACATGGATTTTGTATTTAAGGCTGAGCATTCTCCAGTGTCTTATTTTTTGTATATTGGCCAGTTGAGGACTTTGTGTTAATTGCCATTTAATACAAGATGAAAATTACCTGATGAAGGCTGAGAGATGCACCGATCTATTGATAACTACCATTTATCTATCTACCTACCTATCTATCTACCTATCTATCTATCTATCTATCTATCCTTTTATCTATAGATAGATAGGTAGATATATCTAGATATCTAGATATAGATAGATAGATAGATAGATAGATAGATAGATAGATAGATATTTATAATTTGAGTGAAGTCACACCATTTGAAGTGCTAATACCCTCTCAAGAGCCATAGACTATCTAACAAAACTCCCGGTGCCAGACATAGAGGACATCCTTTTGAGCTATTGGTCAGGGGTGTGAAAAAGCACACCAAACCCAATCACTGCTAGCATTATTGTCAGCTCTTACGTTTATCTTAGCCATTCTGATTCGAGATGTTTCTTAGTCTTTTCTATTTCTTCTTTTGAGAACTCTTTGCCCAGATTCATAACCCATTTTTAAAAGTAGGATGTTTGCATTCTTGATAGATAGAATCCATTACAGAAAGCCACAACTGATCAAAATACACAGAGCAACTGACAGTGAGGTGACCAACCCAAATCGATACATCTATAACACAACTCCTGTACCTAAGGCTTAGGTAATATTGTGGAAGGGGCTGGAAAGTTTGTAAGAGCCAGAGGACCAGGACAGGACATCTGCTATGAGATGTTGACTTCTATATACAACAGGGAAGCTGCACCCAGGAAATCTCAACAATATGGTTGCCTGAACAGGACTTTACCATGACAACACCAATAGATGGGAGAATTCTCATAGGGCTTCACACTAGTAAACGAGCTAAAAGCAATTAATAATTACTGAGAAAGAGTGAATCACACACACACACACACACACACACACACACACACACACACACACACACACACCTTCTCTTCTTTTCTGAGGAAAAGAACTGACTTTGACTTAATTTTCAAGCTCATTCCCGTAGAAGCTTGAACTCTAAGATGTACTTCCAAGCAGCAGTTAATGTGGTAAAACTAAATACTGATTTGTAAGATGAATTACTCTGAGAACTGTGAAGGATCACCTATTTTGATGACCTTTCTTGAGTATGGTACTAATACAGTGCACAATAATTGATAATGTTCTTTGATTATGAGTTTTTATAAAAAAAAATTTTGATTCCTCTTGGTAGTAAGTAGTGTAAGCCAATGTAACTGAAAATTTCTCATGATTTACGATACTTCAATCAGTTTTTGTTTTTTTTTACAGAGTTAGGGAGTCTCTAGCATGGAAGAGAGTTGATCATAGAAGTAGTTCTAATTCTGTTTACTCATATGCTTTGTTTATTGTTTTACACTTCCCTAAAATCAAAGTCATCATAAAGTATAGGATTTTTCTTCAAATGAACTTAATTGTTCATTTGAACATATATTTACCATGAATGAGTATTACACGTACTGAACTTTTCAATTTATACACATTTCCAAATATCCAGGGATTTATATTGTTAGGTACAAGAGGTATTGCAGGAAGACATTGGAACAGATAGCTTTAGGTACAAATGTAGCATGTGTATACTTCAGAATGGTGTCCCTGGGTCTACTCTACTATCTTACTGAGGCTGAAATAAGAGAGTTTGATAAAAGAGAGAAGTTGGAATATTTGCCTCAGTGCAACTCTGTAGGAAGAATTAATAAAGATATGTCAACCATTAGAGAAAGAAAATTTGGCAGAAACTCCTTGATTTCAGCCCCCAACACAAATCTTTCTATGCTAAAAATAATATTTAGTCTGATAGATAAAATTAGGCAACATATCACCTGTTTGTAAACAAACAAACAAACAAACAAAGCATATGGTAAGCATTCTACGTAAAGAAATAAACGGATCCAGGTAAAATTTTTTACACATTATGTGCCATTTCCTTTGATATATTAGTACGTTCCATATTTTGCCCTTGTACCTGTCCTGTTTGGTCCCAAATTAAATTTGCCTTGGATATATACGGATATATATATATATATATATATATATATATATATATATATATATATATATATTACATATTATATCTCAAACAAGAATAAATTAGGAAAAAATCATTTTGAATGTATTCCTTTATAATATTTCATTTCTACTACGTATTTACTTTATAAAAGCACTTCATTTCATGCTTCACAAAGCAGGAATATGAGAAAAACATCTTAAAATGTTTACTTTAAATTGAACAAAATTATACTGCTAATTCTAGCATCATGTTATTAGTTGACACAAGTAATTTCTTCTTATGAATTAACAATGTCATTCAAGTAACATGTGATGCTGTGATGGACACTTGGCCTTCTTGCTCCTGGGAGCAAGGTCAGTATTGCCTGAGGATGTCTCACCCATTAGCAAATCAAGCTAATGAACTCTGTTAGTGTTTGCTGTATTAAGGATATTTAACAAGTGACAAAACATACATTTAAAGAGACGTGTAAGGCTGTAAGGTTATATGGTAATTTTTCTGAAACAAAAATGTGTAAGATCCTGAAATTTCATAATCCTTAAAATTTCCCTTTTCTTAGAGTCAGTACACAGACAGAGACATTTAGGAACACAGAGCGTTCACTCCTATTTTCCAGCATCTTTGGTATAGAAAAGTACTCTGCATGTTGCCAAAGGAGAAATGTAAAGATCAACCCAACCACAAACACTTTAAGCTACAATGGAGTCCTGCCAGTAAGATATACTAGTGCAATCACGGCACGAAGCTTGTGGGAGTAATTAATCAATATCTGATTTGACCTAAGCCCACTCCATAAGATGGAACCCATTCCCAATACCGATTCAGGAACCTGAAGCTACGTAGCCCGGGGACCTAGGGTAACACCAAATACTACTGTTTTAAAAAAATGTAGAAATAAAATGCCTCCTAATGATATTCTGCTGTACTCATAGATCAGTCCCTTGCTCTGCCATCATAAGAGAAGCTTCTTCCTTGCGACAGATGGAGACAAATGTAAAGACCTACATCCAGGCTATTCAAAGAGTAAGAAACATTGGAATAGTCAGCACTAAATGAGTTGTCTCCATAAAATCCCTTCACCTCAAGGCTTAGGGAACTCTGCAGAAGAGAAGGTAGGAAGAGTGTAAGGCCAGAGGAGATAGAGGACACCAAGAAAACAAGGTTCTCTGAATCAACAGGATTGATGTGCATATGAGCTCACAGAGACCAATGCAGCAAGCCCAGGGCCTGCATGGGACCCAGACTGGATCCTAGAACTGAAAGAAGAGGTGAACACATGCCTCCATCCCTAACCCAGAATTTATCTCTAATGGATAATAACTTGCAAATGAAAATTTAGTTTTCTTTAAGAGAGTCTCACTGGGTAAACAAACCACTCTTAAGGGTAGGCTACATGACCAGAATAATAGGTAGCCAGTAAAGAACAAACTCAAAGGCATGTTTGGAGGTTTCTTGATTCACTGTGTCTTGTCGGGACTTTTGTTTTTAATTGTCCTATTTTTATTTTATGTATATATTTTATATTTTTTCTTTTTTTACTCTACAGGTTCTCTATGCAAATTTTCTGGCTTCCAGTTTAACGTTTTTACGGAAGTCCTGAGACTGAGAACCAGTGGATTTCTGAGTCCGTATCTCGTTCTGATATCTTTTCTTGGGCACTTTTCCTTATGTTTTGTTTGTTTGTTTGTTAGTTTTGTCCTATTATGTTAGTTTTTGTTCACCTTATTTTATTTTATTATTATCCTTAAGAAGCTTGTTTATTTTCTAATAAGAGACAGAAGGGAGGAAAAGTGAGGGGGAGAACTGGGAGGAGTAGAGGGAGGAGATACTGTAATCGGGATATAATATGTGAAAAAAAATCTATTTCAATAAAAGGTAAAATATTTTAAAAATATATAAGAACATTATTTATGCCCACAATAGTAGAAGCAACTACAATATTGGAAGAGCTAGTGAAAATGAGAAGTAGGAACATTGTTCCAGCGGAAGATCATTTCTCAAAAAATGGTCATTGGTCTCAGCCATAAGGAACATGAAAATTCAAATTACTTTGAGATTTCATCTCACCTCAGTCAATACTTTAAATTAAAGAAACTATTGACAAGAAACACTGGCTAGGACACAGGGAAAGGGCAAGGGGAAGTAGAAAGGCTTGACTCATGCCAAGAAGAGAGACATCTCTTCCAGTGTCTTCTCGATGGTCTCTTCAGTTTTCACATGAAAACGAAATGCAAAGAGAAAACTATTAAAGAAATCGAAACCATGAGTAGTGTTTTGATCCTCAAATGCTGGGAGCCTACCATGTTCGAAACATGCTTTGAAGGACATGAGCCTCTGAGACAGTGGTCACATGCCTGTGGAATTGACCTTGCAAGTGTAGCCAAGTGCGTTGTTTTATCTTTCCTGCTTCAAACCTTTGCTTCGAAACCAAATTAACACCAAATGCCCAGTTAAGCCTGTTATTATTCTGATTGGATTTTCATATATAAAACAGTCATAACAACATCTCAACATATTACATATCACATCATTATTTTCATTCATTTTATAAGTAAAATTAAAATGTCCATGTGCTAAAATATCAATTATCCTACAAAGTATATACTCGAAAGATAAAGTTGTCTGAATTTGGTATTTAAATATCTGAAAAAATTAAAAGCATTAGCAAAATCCCTTGAGAAGATTATCTTTAGGTATAAAGGAAGACATGAAAGTTGTCTTATCTATGGAAAAATGTTCTAGTGCATTTATTAGTATCTGACATAGTTTCTTTTAAGCATGTGTGTATTACTGGAGTTTGGAATATGCTAGCTATCCTGAATTGTGAAATCTTAATCTACTAAGTATTGTAATGGGAAGAAATTTGAGATCACAACAGCAGAAAGGATTCTCTGAGTTCCATCCACCCCCTCACCTCCCTGCTTCTCCTGTGAGTGGCCCTGCTAGGCTCCAAGGAAAAAGACATTTATCTCCAAAGACAAAGAGTCACACACAGGATCTGAGCAAACAGATTCAGAATGTCTCCTCAAATTATCCCCATTGCGTCATACTCATTTATCAGTTCATACTTCAGTGTTAGCCACTTCTTCATTCTGCAAAAATGTACAATTTTACCCATTTCTTTTGGTCTTCATCTCATTATATAGTTTTCTGTGTCATATATATCAAATATATGTGTATACTTTTTTCTTTTTGATCCATTTTTTATAGAAATTTAAGCCCTGGAATTATGAAAAGGTCAAGGAAAAATACTTTCCCTCTTCTGAAATATGCTCTATGGAAAAACAATCAGTTTCAAAAACAGATGTTTATCAGTTATTTTGACAATAAATTTAATTTAGTTGAAATTACTGTGGTAACATGTTTGAGATCTGATGAAAAATTATGTTTTATGAATGCTGCCATTTGTGATTGGAAGCTTATTATTATGCAATAACTTCTCAAGATATTAATAATTTTTTTCATTATGTCTATATATCTATAGTTTTCTTAAAATTATATGCATATAAGTGCAGATGCTTGTGAAGGCTAGAAGTGTTATATCATCCTGAAACTGGCATTATTGGTGGTTCTGAGCCATCAAATCTGGGTGCTAGGATCCAAACTCATGTCCTTTGAATACGCAGTATGTGTTTTTAACTGTGAGCTCCACATCAACCAAATATTTCTTGGTTCCTGGAGTTATTCTCAACAACTGTATTTTAAAACAAACAAGCAAACAATTAATTAATCTTATCTCTGACCTACATTGGGATACTTTGTCAGTCAGCAACTAGAAAAGTTGTTCATACATGATATGATTAAATACTATAGACAAATTCTCCCATAAAGGAGAGTAAATATTTTAGACAAAAGTCATCTCTCTCTTCCTTTTAAATTCCTGGTAGGAAATGTTACTTTGAAAGATAGTTTCTGAAAATACTTGTTTCTTGTTATGGGAATTCATCATTAAATATTCTAATGTCTTCTGGTGATTAAGTGAAAATTTCTGTTGCTTAATATTCTTTCTTTGGAGTATATGGAATATTTTTGTATTTGACTTATGTATAATTCTGTAATATTTCCTTATTCATGGATTAATGCTGAGCATGTTAACAGATCAATTCATTAGTGAATTCTTACAAATGCTAAAAACAGCACCTCTTTTTATGTCATTTCTTTAAAGTCTTGGACTCAAAGTTAATGTCCATCCCATGAGCCTAGTAATTTCATTTTGAGATTTCATTTTCTCCTCTACAAAATTAAAATAGAACAGTTATTAACTTCTACCTCCCATAGTTGATGTAGAAAAAAATTGATAACATAGGTAAAAACACATTTTCAGTGTTCATGTGTTTCCTTCCAAAAGGTAAATGTTGAACAAGTGTTGTTTCAGCAGATAGTTCTCTATTGGAGCTCCCTGACAACTTAATCCATACGCAATGCCTCAGGATCCCTTGCTGCCCCTACAGGAGCTGCCCTGCCTCTTCCAAGACCTGAAGGTGAAGTAGGGCACAGTAGCAGATCTGCCAAGGAGGAAGCATAACCAGAATTAGTGTCCTGGCATCTTCCTTCTGATGGCATTAAACATTAATAGCATGTGCACTGTACTTGCAGTCAGTAATAAATACTTTATAATTTTTAATAACTTTACAGAACACAGTGTGGGAAAGGCTCAAGGAAGTGACAGAGAGTCTGTCACCTAGATGCTCTATGGTTATTTCCCCCATGAGCACAAAGACACTAAATGGGCATACTTATTTCATCATCAGAGGAAGTCAGGGAGTTGGCTATAAAAATGTGAGCATTTACTCTGACTTGCTAGTGAGCTTCAGAGGGCACATTTTAATGTGTTTCCTTCTTATTTGAGAAAGCTTTTCTTTCCAAATGCTTTTGTTAACATAGATGAAACAAGAATTTTACTCATGCTGTAAATGTTTTCCCAAAAGCAACAAACATTTTTGTAAATCTCATTTTTCTGCCCCACTATTTTATCTCTTTTTTATTCAGTCATGTGTTTCTTAGAGAAACCGTTTCAACCAGATTAGCTCTGTGAAATAGATGGCTGAATGGTGTTCCTTTTGGCAAAACACTGTAGAGCTGAATTAAATCCTAGTAAATCTAATGTTAGCATGTGTGTACTGAACTAAATTCCATCGGAATTAAATGTGGCATGCCAAAAGAATGGTATTATTTTCTTATGTAAAGTACCTTCAATCCAAACAAAGTTAAATTCTAATTATACTCCCCTTTCCTTGTTTAATCATTTATGTCAGAATTCACCCGTTTTCCATTCAATTATTACATGACAAAAATGATAACCATAGGTCCATTCTTGCTTCTCAACCATTAACTGTGTTAGATGAACAATTAAATGTTGTTTCCTTTCATATTTATGAAAGTTTTTACTCCCCCTGGCATTTAAATACAAGATAGAAGGTACAGAGAAATGCCTTAGGAATCAAAAATCTGAATTTCATGGGTTGTCAATTTATTAGCATATTAAAGTCAAACTCCATGGCCTCCCTTCCTCAGCACAGGGGAGCTCAGAAATCAACTACAATTATTCCAGCCTGGTGACCTGATAAATAAAGCTATACCATGGTCTATAAAGGAATCATGGTAGTATTTGGTAAATAATTGTAATAGTAAGGTCTCTGAAGCTGAAAGATAAAGAAACAATAATCTATTTGTCTTTGCCAGATGCTCTATCTAATCCCCACTCATTTTTAGAATATATAATATTGAAAAGGACTGGAATACAGTCAAAATAAAATACATTGCATTTAATTTTACTTTTCTTTTCCCAAACCCCTTTGCTTCTTCAGCACATATTTCTGAATGATATAAGCTTATGGCTAGGAAAGAGATCCTGTTTCTACCCTTGCAGAATTTCTGGAACGCTCTTGTGAAATGAAATACAAACCTTGTAAGATGGCTGTTTTCCCTGGAGAACGTGAGATGTGCTGCAACAAGCTTACAACCTTACAGTGTAGGATCATTTATACTTAACGTGGGTCACTCTGTGCCAGGCATCCTTCAATCTTGCCAGTGCTAGGAGCTAGAAAATTGATGCCTATCTTGCCTAAGAGACCAGATGACCATGTAAATCAGCTGAGTAACAAAAGGTGAGGTGACTCTGTTGCTATCACACTTGCAATAATTGCAGGCCTTTGTATTCTCAAATTTGACAGGATGCATCTCCCATGACACAACTCTTTGACTAAAGAGAAAGATAACTGTACCACTAAAAGTGCTGATATCATATCCATAACTAAATGATTTCAACGTCTAAGAAACTCATAATGCTTTGTGTTTGGCTTTCAAAACACTTTTGCCACAAAATGTGTTGGAATATATTCTAATGTCTCTTTTTCATTTAAAATTTTTTTACAGACTCTCTCATTGTGTCCTTGGCTGGTCCAGTGCTCATAAGGTAACTAAGCCTGGCCTTAAACTTGGAGCAATCCACCTCTTTCAGCTATCTTGGTGCTTGGATCATAGCTATGTGTCACCGCATTCAGCTTGGTTCCTGATTACTTCTAGGGAAGTATATTACAAACAACATCTATGACTGCTATATTTAAATGGACTTCTAACTTTGTTAGAATTCAGTGTGCTCTGGATATGGATTTTTCTGAACAGAAAATGTAGTAGTTAGGTACAATCTTTTACCCTCTATTTAGGGACACAGAAAGGAAAGATAGAAAGAAATCTTGATCCAGAAAGAGAGAAAAGTAGCAATCTTCACAGCCTCTTTTTAGGCTGTCCTAAGCTTGAAGAGGACTAGCTGACAGTGAGTCAGACTAGTGTCTCAGCTCGTGGTCTATAAACTCAATCCCTTCAACCATTGTTCTTTTAGGAATTATCATACTTACTAACCACATCAACCCAACCAATGAACCACCAACCAACACCCACTGATTCTCGGGGCTTCAGACCTTTTATGCCCTAAACCAAATGTTCCCATAAACCTATGCTGCATCCAATCCCAAAACAAGCTACAGGTGCCAGAACGACTCTATGAAACCAAATTATAGCCACCTCCACTAAGCATTCCAAATCCAACTCATAAACAACTATACCACAACTGGGATGGGAATGCAAACCTAATCCAAATGCCCTTTTGTGTTTTTAAAGAAACCAAAATAAAAACTTTTTCCAAGTGTTCTTCTAAAAGAAAATTTAGTATAGAGTGAGATAGAAAAAAGAAGATGTCAGTAAACCTGTTTTCCATTGTTTCCTAATCATGCAACTAGTATAAGTATTAAACTTTTCTTCTTCTCAGAATTTCACCTTTTAAATGGAGATCCAGGTCACAGCCCATAGAAGTATATTCCATAAGAAACAGAAAAGCAGGAGAGGACCCTATGAAAATTAAGTTGGTCTTGCCTGATTGTTCATAATTACTTAAAAATGTCAAATTTGAACTCATTAAAAATATGTTTTAGTTCTGTACCTAAAATAAAAAAGAACATCTATTTTACATTGTATTATTTTGATAAATGTAGACAATATCTAGCATATATTAGTCAATAAATTTGTTGAATGAATATTGACTAGTGATTGTTCATTTGTACAATTTCATTG
The DNA here is from genome assembly GCA_026225945.1 of Cricetomys ansorgei. NCBI lineage: Eukaryota > Metazoa > Chordata > Mammalia > Rodentia > Nesomyidae > Cricetomys > Cricetomys ansorgei. The sequence goes on from JAMJFZ010000242.1 coordinate 10,049,250, forward strand.
CAAGAATGTGTAAATGTTGATAAAAATATCACAGTTCTTCCCTTTAATCCATGGTTTACAGCAAATCTACATAATTCCTATGTTTTATAATCAAAATCAGGGAATTTAATATCTTAAAATCTTTTGGGTGGCATTATTCATTCATTTATATGATTTATGATGGCAAAATACCTGGCCTGTGCAGCTACCTCCAATACAGCTATTTCATATACCTCTCAATGTCTGTAATATTTTCAGAATACGGATAATACATTATTAAATTTTCAAATTTATTTGATGTATCTGTGGGGTACACATGCATGCCATGACATGCATTTGGAGATTAGAGGATAACTGGGGGAAGTCAGTTCTCTTCTTTCACCATGCAGCTTCCAGGGCTTCAACTCATGTTGTTCAGCTTGACATCAGTCACCTTTGTCCTCTGAGTCATCTTGCCGCCTTCTACTTTTATATTTTTATATAAGAAATCTTTGAAATTTAATAGTGACGTACTAGTACACCATGAACAACTGATACTATATCGCTTATCTCCAGTTCTTGAGGTGTTTTAAAACAGAAAAACTGCCAGTTACTGTATCCTGTGTGTAAAATAAAAAATCATGTGATGCTATCAAGTTATTTTGGAATATTTTATTAATTTAATAAACAAAAATGCAATCTTTATAGATGATAATAAATATTTTCACTTCTTCCTTTCTAAGAATTCAGAGTTTCTATTCATTAGTCTGGTTTATAAACACTGATTGTCATGGACACACTTGAGCAAAATTTTAATTTGCATTGTTGTTAATCATTTTTAGAAATATTTCTTTACAACACATACACACATGCGTTATGAACTACTTAATACATGTAGAATGCATAGGTAAGATATTCAAGTAATAACTTTAGAGCAAAATATGAGAGTAATGAACCTTGAATTCCGTAATTGGATTAGATTCTAAAACTGGGCTGGGGAGATGACTTGGTGGGTTAAATATTTGCTGTACAAGAGGAAAGAGCTGAGTTCATGGCCCCAGAAAGCACGTAACAAGGCTGATCTAGTACAGTGGTGGGAATGTGGAGACAAGATGGTCCTGGGGACTTGCTAGCCCATCAGTCTAGCTAATCTGTAATTTTGAGGTTGCATGTGTATCCACGTGTAAAAGTCAGGTGAAGAGCACGGGAAAGACACCTGAGGCTGATCTATGGTTTCCATAAGTGCCCACACAGACAAGCATACTCCGCCTCCTACCCACACACTTGCAATATGTGCATATGAGCACTAAAAGAATAGAAAGGAGGAAGGACAGAAAAGGAAAGGAAGAAGAAAGAAGATGGGAAGGTGGAAAGAAGGAAGGAAGGAAGGAAGGAAGGAAGGAAGGAAGGAAGGAAGGAAGGAAGGAAAGAAGAAAAACAGAAAACTCCAAAGCCTAGTCTCCTTATCACAACAGAATAGTGTTTCAACAACAGAGTATATCATTAAAGCCAAGCAGGGACAGAGTGAGAAGAGCACTCAACCAGGGCAAGCAGCCAGCTAGTGCTACCAAAGCCCAACCTCTAAGAGAATACCAGCTGCAATAGACCAGGAGCACGGAAGGTGTTGATGAGAGCACGATGGCCTTACTTGAGCTACAGCATCGCCTGGTATAAAAGAAACAGACTTCAGTGTGTTTACCTGGAGAGGGAGCTAGTCAGATCTCATGGCTGCAGAGCTGTAAAAGACAGGATGCAAAAGAGCAGCCTCTGAGGGAGTAGGCAGGAGGCCGCTCCTAGAGTGCAGCGGACTATAGTACAGTGCCAAGAAAGTGGCATCAGGGACTCAGAAGAGAGCTGGGAGGAAATCGGGATCAGAATGACAAAGTCTAAAAAATAGTTCCAGTAAGAATAAAGGACTGAGAAATTTTCTATTTTTCTTTCTCTTTTTGGTGGCCTGTCTGGATGTATAGTAATGACATTTCCTTAAATCCATTGACAGCTAGCTATATAGGATGTTATGACAAACACCTAAGCAACATGTATCAAAATGAATATTTCACATATTCAAGTGTAAGCAATAGAAGTGTTAATTAAAGTAGGAAAATTGACATCCGAAATCATCAGGTCTCCAAAACGACGTCTACTTGTCACTATTAATAAAAGATGATTCAATTGAGAATCTTTAAATTTTAGTTATTATTTTTTAACAAGTGACACTCTTTGCTAATTAAAGTCAAATAATAAGCAGGGAAATGCTGCTTGGAAGGACAGCTTAGATCATTGAAAGCAGATAACTCTTGATTAGTATATTAGAGTATGTTGAGGACTCGAATAATTCAGTGGCTGTCATTGTTAGGTCATAAATCTCCTATAGAATTAGTCAACTACTACTGACCTTACCTTTTATGCAGATTTGCATATGCAAAATATTTTGCCTAGGATTTCAAGATGGCTACCCACAGACACCATTGCACCAAAAGGTTATCATATTAAGACCTGACTTAGAGTTGGACAGGTTTAGTAACAGAAAAATTTCATTTAAAAAATCAAAATATAGATTTATAGTAGTTCTTTAGCACTACAGGGTTATAAAATTATGAAAGAGTTTTATAGTTATTTCCTTTGATATTCAGGCAAGATGATTCTTTTAAGTGTGTGATGAGTTTAGGAAAACTGATCTGTTGCTTGTAGAATAGTTAATGGTCCTCTAAGCACTAGATGCCTTTAGCTATTCCACCTATAGCAATAAATAATATAAAAAAAAAAGTCAAAATTCTCCTTGGAGTCAGAATCACTCCATATGAGAATCATTGGTAAAGGTAATTATTTTAATTAAAAAAACTTTCGGAATAAAGTTTGATATTATCTTGCTGAAGAAAACTATGAGAAAAGTTAACAGAACAGAATCAGTAAACCGATAAGAACATAGCTTAGGTAAACTCCAATTAGTTAAACATAAAATTTAGAGAAAGTGGACAAAAGTAGCAGCACTAGAAGTGTTGCAATTCCTGATTCAAATTATCCTGCAGAGTCACAGCAACAAAACAGTACATCACTAGAGCAAAAACAGCAGATCCATCAAGAGGATAGAAGACTCAGAAACAAACACATATAGCTACAGCGATCCAATTTTGACAAAGGCTTAAAAGCAAACATTGAAGGAAAAACAAATCTTGTTCAACAAATTGGTACTAAGGTAACTATATACCCACAGAGAAAATAACTACACTGAATCTGCAGTTCTTATCCTGCCCAAAATTAAGGTAAGTTTTGAAACTACAAAAAGAAAACACAATATAAACACATTTATACACAGTATTTTGAATAGCTTTGAAAATAACAGTAAGAGTTGGCAAAAGGCACTGCATGAAATTTTAAACTTTCCTCATGGCAATGGAAACATTTAGCATACTGAAGAGTCAACCTGCAGCTCACAGAAAATTTCTTCCAGATCTTCCTACTATCGGAAATCCGCTTCCAAACATACAAAAATTAAAAGAAAAGGAAATATTATCCTCTCCCATAAGCCAATGAACAAACAGGCAAAGCAATTGCACAGAGAGCTATCAAATGAGGTGAAAACATCTAATAAATATATAAACAAGCACACAGCATCTGTTATTTGAAAACTACAAGGCAAAAAGTGTACTGAGATTCGATCTCAAACCAAACAGAACTCAGATTATCTAGAAAACAGATAACACTGGAGAGGGTGTGTGGAAAAGAGAGTCTGTATACCTACTAATGGGGATGGTAAGCTGTCAATCACTACGGAGATTCCTCAGAAAACCAAACAGAACTAGTATGTGAGTCTCTCATACCACTCCTGTGTATATACACAAAGGTTCTGTTCTTAGCCCTTTGGTTTAAAGGACAAGGTGTAAGAATTTGGAATTTCAGGCTAGAGAAGCCTTAGGATGCTGAAGGCAGCTTAATGGGCCATCGTGGTGGAATGCAGAATACTGTGAAAGGTGCAGAGTGTGGAGGTCTGGCTTGTGAAGTTGCAGAGGAGAATGAGGATTCTATAAGGACCTGAGCTAGAAGCCATTCATTCATATTACATTTTGGCAAAGAAAAAAAAAATGCTGCATTTTGGCCATGACTTGATGGCTTAAGTAAGGCTGAATTTAAAAAAAATAATAATAATAAAAGACTAATTTGCTTGGCAGTGCAATCTCAAAACAATAGCAGGGTGGCTTTGTTGTGGCTAGTGCTTAAGAGAGCAACAAGTTGAACAGAAGGATATGAAAAATGTGTATTTGAAAGGGAAGAGTAGAATTTTAACACTGTACTTATAGCAGGTTCCAAGAAAGCAGGCACCAGAACCATTGAAGAGAAACCTTATGTTGCATAGTAACTCAGTAAGGAAAGTACCACATCATACACATTAAAGGTTCCATCTTGTGAAAATAAGAATTATTTTGCAAGGAAAAAATCTAAAAGGAAGACATTGTTGATGGAGTTTCAAGATCACAAACAACAACCTAGAGTCAGCATACATAGCATACAGCATACACAGAGCATACAGCATACATAACATACAACATACAGAGCACACAACATACACAGCATACAACTTACAGAGCATACAACATACAGAACACACAGCATACACAACATGCAGCATACAAAGTGAGACAAATGCAGCAAAAGCTAGCCAATTTGCAGCTTGCATTTGTCACAAAACTTGGATGTTGTGGGATATTTTAGTTATGGGATCATACTCCTGTGTGCTGCTATTGGGGGAAGTGTGCTTCCTGAGGCCTTGCTGCGGGTGAAGGCCTTGCTTCCTACCCATTTACACCTCTGTGCTAGTCACTCAGATCTCCACATGAAAAGGCCAATTGTTTACAGCTGAAGGTGACCAGAACACAATCAATGGTCTGCAGGCTGGGTGAACTGTGATCATCCCTAGCTGAGTATACTGACAGACCTAGAGATACCATTGTTTTGCAATGAAGGCCTGTAGTGAAGAGGGGCTTGGGGAAAAGATTAAAGAAGCTAGGAGGAGTAGGAGGGGGCAGCAGCAGGAGAATCCTGAGAGAATGATGTGAGAAGGTGATGGAGTGAAGTCTCTGCCTAGCCACCTGGGTATTGAATCCCTGAGACTTGTCATGGCTTGTAATTAGTATAAACTTTGAAAAAAAATCAATGATGGGTTTTTCTTAACACTTGGAAGCATTGTCCACCTGATATTAGTTTTATAGCCATGAAAATTACAAGTTTGAAGTGTTTGTGGCATCCTGAATCAAGGTTTCACAGTCTGTGGTCAGGCCCTGTGTGCTATAATCCAGAGTCCCTAACTGAGGCCCTAGGGAAACACTGGACATAGCTGTGGAGGTGAAGTGTAAGTTGCAATAGAGACTCCAATGTGTTAGAGAGTCAACTGTTGTGTTAAAATTCAAACACCCCTTGGAGCTAGCCCAAGAAAGATGCATGCAATCTACAGGCAGCAGAGCTAGAGAACTTAGAATATCTGAGCCCTTTGAAGCTAGATGAATTTCTCAAGAATCCAAGGTACAGGACATGGATCTACATGATTTGGTGTTTGTCCTGTTGGGTTTTGGTCTTATTTTTGTGTTTCCTTTTGTGCTGCATCCACGCCACCTTTGGGATGGGAATATTTGATTTGTGGTAGTTTAGATTGGAACAAGGTAACATGGTTTTGATACTATAGGAACAGCCTTGAGTTTTAGGAAAGCAGGAAGTTTGAAAAGTTTTGGGACAGTCAAAGACTACAGGAACTTTTGAAGTTGGACTAGATGCATTTTGTATTGTGAGATGAATATGAGTTTATGGAGACAGGGGGTGCATGATTATGACAAAAAGTGACGTGTTTGGATGTCAAGTTGACAGTGATCAGGCCCGTGATGACTATACTGACTGTCGGTTTGGTGGGATTTAGAAACATCATGGAAACAAATTTCTGGCATGCCTCTGAGGAGGTTTCTAGACAAATTAATTGATGAGGGAAAATCTGCACTGATTGTGTATTTGGCAACATTCCATTGGCTGGGATCTCAGTCTGTATGAAAAAGCAAGCAGAGCACCAACATTTATTCCTCAGCCTTCTTACTGAAACCTTATGTGACCAGCTTCTTTACCTTCACTTTTATAATAACTGTATCCCCTAAAGCCACAAGCCAAAAAAAACCTTTCACCCTTTAAGTTGTTTTTGTCTGGTATTTGATCACAATTAGAAGGGTAGCTTTTACACTCTTACTTATTTTACTTTTGTTGCCTGTACTTGGTAAGTGTCATATAGTAGAAATTACTGTCAAACTTCCTGTCTGGTTTTCATTTTTATTCTATATGTATTGGTACTTTGCATGCATAGATGTCTATGCACCAACAGAAGAGGGTGTCTGATCCACTGGAACTGTATTTACACTTCTTAGCATCTATGCGGGTGATGAGACCTCAACCCAGATTCTCTAAAAGAATGGCTAGGCCTCTTAGGCCAAATCGTCCTCCACTCCCGCTTTTTGTTTCTGTGTGTTTGTTTGTTTTAATTGGCATACTCATCGTGTAATATTTTTTTTTCATGACAATATCTTTGGAGAACTTAATACATGAACACTGCATTTATATCACACCCAACCCTACCTTTCTTCTCTCAACTGCTCCCATACTCCCTTTGAAATACATGATTTATTCTTTCATTATTATTATTGTATGAATATATTTGCACATATATAGATATATAAATGTCCATACATATATATATAACCTGATGAGTCATTTAGCTTTGCTCATATATACATGTGTTCAGGACTTACCACTTGGGATTGGGCAACCTATGTCAGAGTTCACCCGTATAGGAGACTGATTCTCCCACTCTCAGTAGGCTCTTCATCTCAGAATGGATCATGTGGAATTTCTCCTGTCGTTGGCATGTCAACTAATGTCGTTGTGTTGATCTTGTCCAGGCAACCATGAGCTTGCCTCCCTGCCATATATAGAAGTCACTATCTCACAGCAGACGTCTTTGCTTTCTGCTTCTTACAATCTTTCTCTCCTTCCATGATTTTTCCCTGATTCTTAGGTGTAGGTGTTACATTGAGTATGTATATCAGTTGGGGTTGAACAACCCATAGTCAGCTATTCTCTGCAGTTTCAACAGCTGTGGATACTTGCAATAGTCTCCATCCATTACAAAAAGAAGTTTCATTGACAACGGTTGAGTGCTACTTGTATAAATCATATTGGCTCAGGAAAAGGGCAATAGAATGTTTTCCTCTCAGGTCTATGACCTCTCAGCCACAGGTAGTTTGCTAGATTTACAGTACTGGGTATGAATTTCATCCTGTTTTGCAAGCATGTTGTCGATAGAGACAGCTATTGGTACCTCTAAGATGAATTACCATTGCATAAATGTACCACATTTTCAACATCCATTCATCCACTGACAGATACTTAGGCTAATTTAGTCACTGTAAATAGTGTTGTAAGAAAGAGAAATGTGTAAGAATTTCTGTGATGATCTGGGCAGTGGTGATGCCACTTCCCAGCACAGAGGAGGCAGAAGAAGGCAGATCTCTGAGTTTAAGGCCAGCCTGGTCTACAGAGTGAGTTCCAGGACAACCAGTGTTACAACAGAGAAACCCTATCTTAAAAAAGAAAAAAGAATCTCTGTGATGCATTAACTTGGGATCTTTTGTACAAATATTCAAGACTGATAGATATATCATAGATAGATTTATTTTTTGTTTTTCTTGAGGAAATTACATATTGAGTTCCATTGTGTTTTAACTAATTTAAGTTCAAAACACTGCTCTATTTTTTTTTTTTGAGTTTCAGTGTTCATGCTTAAGTCTTCAATCCATTTGAAATTGATGTTTTCACATGTGACTCTCTGCCTTCTTTCTTTAGTATGTGGCTATATGTTTTTCCCCAAGATCTTTATTGCAGAGAGTTTATTTTGCATACTGAGTTTTCTTGAAGCATTGTCAAAAGTGTTTTGGTTTATGCTGCATGAATTATTTCTTTGTTCTCTGATATGTTCCATTATTCTATGTATTTTAAATTATTTCAACTAATATATATATATATATATACATATATATATATCCTATCATTATATATATATAATTTATATTATATATATATATATATATATATATATATCCTATTGAGTCCATTTATTATTGCTTGTATATGTTTAGGACTGACCATTGGGATTAAATAACCTATCAAGGTTGTCACCCCCAGGGAAAAAGAATGATTCTTTATATTCACTTTTAGCTTTGTATTCTTTCAGCAACCATTGACTGCCTCTAGTTCTTCATCTATAGGTAGGGATTTATGAAATTTTCCATATCTATATCAGGAAGTAAACTGGTACTATCATTATGTGGGTCTTGTTTAGGCAAAGAAATCAATATGAACAGGTATGGTGACTCGCATCTGTAATACAGCACTCTGAACATTAAGGCAAAAAGGATCTCCTCGAGTTGTAGTTCATCTTAAGATACATAGTAATTTCACAGCCATCTGTGAATAAGAATAAGATAATGGTGGAAGAAAAAAGAGGGAATGGGGGGAGGAAGAAAGAAATGGGAGAAAGAAGAGAAAGGACATAAAGCATTGACCTGTGTTTGGGGACAGAGAGTACTGTTTTGTTTCTGAAAACTCAGCAAATGTTGGGAGGAAGTAAAGGCAAGTTTGGAATATTGGTTCTGTTAGGATTGTAAAAGTTATTGAATTTACTTTTAATGTAATGATTATGTGACAGAGAGTGAATATGGGATTTTGGATGAAATAGTTTAGGGAATAAAGTGAACTGGGAGGTAGGAAACTGACCTCAATTTTAAGAAAAAATCATTTCTAATGACTCAGATTTCTGTTTTACTCTATCGTGTCATCACAGCTTGAAATACATACTATTAAGCACAATTTAAGAGGAGCTTTGGCTAGGTTTATTCTGGGATAACAGTAGGGAAAGAGTTCAGTTGCATTCACAGCAAGATACAAACAAGTTAGATGCAGACTCAAGACTACAGTGGTAGGTATTATTTGAATGCTAAAAGAAATCAGTGAAAATGTTTCTTGGATAATTTCTTGTTCTTAACTTTCATTTACAAAATATCTTTGGCTTTTAAATATTCTTAAATTTTACTAGAAGTCTTAAGAAATACAACGTGCCTTAAGGTCAACTCAGTAGACTCTCTACACAGACACGCAAATGTATGTAACAATAATAATAGAAGAAAAAGTCATGATTTGAGAGGGAGTGGGGGACACACAGGAGGAATTGGAGGGGGAAAGAAGGGATGGAAATGATGACAATACAGTAGTTGAATTAATTTCTCAAAAGAGATAAAGGAGATGCAACATGCAATTTCACTGACTGCCACCATTTTATTTCTTGAAAGTAACTCACTCATTTTTTGTTTGTTCGTGATATTCTGTTTGCACATCCTCAATAAAATTTCTATTTTTTAATGCCTATTAACTACTGGACCAAGATCATGGGCTTCAGAGGTAGATTGTCACTTCAGCTTCTCCACTTGTTGAGTTAGAAACACAGACATAAAGGCAGTAACCTCCATTTATTCTATCATTTAGTGACTGACTGTGTAAGAAGCGAGCCTAGAAGAAAACAGTACCAAGTCCTAGAGGAGAATCCTAACCCAAGGAAAATGTGAGCGATTAATATGGACAATAACAAATACTAAGAGAAGGGTTAACAAATTATAATGTCTAATTCTGATTCTTTACACTATCTCGAATTATATTGCAGGGTGATAGAATTCCATAGGGACATCCTGACTCACTGGGAAAATTAACTGCTTTAAGATTTCATGGAGAGTTTGTGTTGTATATTTTCATTTATATTAAGTGAGGATTTAAGGCGAATCCACAGAGACAGGAAGTAAATTATAAATCCACCTATACTGGGAGTAAGGGGAACTGACTTCTAATAGGTATCGGGTTTTAGTTGGGATGATAAATACATTCTAAAATTAGATTGTGGTGCTTTTTGTGTAATTTGAAGAAAAAAAAAACACTATATTTTAAAGTGTTAAAGCATATAGGTATGAATTATATCTTGAAGAAATTGAGTTTATTAAAACTGTGTAACAAGAACCAGTTACTTTATGTTATGATTTGTTTTTAATGCAGAAAGATATTTAGAATATGTTGTGGTGTAAAGATGAAATGTCCCACAGAACTAGTAGAATGAATAATACTTGGTTCTCAGTTGGTGGCGATGTTTATACAATTGTGTGAACTTTTGTAAGTACAGCCTTGCCAATAAAATGAGTCACTGGGGGCATGCCTGAGACTTTATAGGCGGCTCCCACTTCCTGTTAATTCTCTGTTTCCAGAGTCCAGATGCAATGTGATTAGTCAGTCTCCTGCCCATAATACCATTCCTTCTGAGCCTGCTGCTATATCTTCCATACAATGACAGGCTATATACCCCTGCAAATTTAAGCCAATAAACTCTTCCTTAAGTGGCTTTTGTCAGGGTATTTTATCACAATAACTGAAAAAGAAACTAAGGCAAGACAGGTACACAATGGATCCAGGATGAGCAACAGAAAAATATTCTAGTTCTACATTGCAGGATAGTATACTATTAGCTATCCATTGTACTTTCTTTAAATGATGTCTATTTGGTGGTTGATTTCATCTTGTGGTATCAACATTTTACAATTCCTTCCTGCCTTCTTTGGGTTTTGGTTGTAGTGAAATGGCAAATTTAGCTTTCTGAGATCAAAGTCATTTCTTGATTTTCTGAGTGGGAAGATTGGTGAATAGCTGAGATAGCAATCACATTTAAGTCTTCAAGTTGGACTTCTACCCTTTCCAATCTTGTTTCTGGTGTTCATCTCTGGCAATGTGATATGTTGATTGATGAAGTGTTTGAAAGGCTTAGAAATATGTCATTGCATTGGAGAGTAAAATTAACATACAACAAGGCAAGCATCTACTCTGTGACCTGTGCATAAGACAAGACACAGACCATTGACTCCCATGATGCTCTGTGCCATATTCCCTCAACATCACCTTCTGAAGAGTTTGAACCTATATGCATGGTCTGTTACTAATACCTCCAAAGTCTAACATGAACAAATGCTAGTTTTTAATTATTTGAAATGATTTATGGTTAATTTTGTATCCATAGGAAAAGGTTGTTATTCAATTCTGATGTTTTATTACCAAAATTTAAGTAGATGTGATCTGAGTATCCTGAAAAAAGGAATGCATAGATATTTTTATTTTATTGATGTTTTTACATTACATTTTAAATTGGTCTTAGTATTTCCTCTGTTGAATGAAGTGAACTTTGATAATTGTCAGAAACATTATTTCTTTGAGAGAAACTGAAACATTCTACTTGCCAGAGTTTACTATTAACAGAATTATATTAAATATATTTTTTAAAATAAACTGTTGGATTTTTTTAAGCAAATCAACTATTTGGAAACTGTCACTTACAACTGTGTCTTCAAAGTTCATTTGTGTTTTCAAATGTTTAATTAGCAGCTACTATATACTGAACTCCATAATTTTCTGCTTATTGTCTTGTTTAGAAAAAAAAAGACATTTGTGCTATTTTGAGAATTACAATCTGTATTCATGAAGTGGAAAATTGAGGTAGTTAATTAGTTTAAAGTAGAATTTATGGAGAAAAGAAAATGGAAGTGATTATTAAATACGGTTAAAAAATAAAAGTCACCATTTACACAATGACAATGTCATCCTCACAGAAAGGAGATATTTGAATGCATACATCCCACAAAGACTCATAAAGTCTCTGTGTCAATTAACAAAAAGATACACATAATTCAAGAAAAGAAAATCCTAATAGGCAACAGGCATGGTTTTTAAAATGTTCAGCTTCCTTAAGCACAGTAAAATGCAAATACACATTGAATGAAACAATCTCAGAATTCTTAAGAATGCAAAAACATGAAACAAATAAACCCAAGGTGTTGAAGGACGTGATGCCAGAAGCTCTCATGTTGCCTATGTAAATAAAAGCCTAGGTCATCGTCGTCATCATCATCATCATCATCATCACCACAAACAACAACAAATACCACAGGCATATAGTACTCATCTATTGGACTTTGTGGTGTACATCAAATATATAGAGTCAACAAAGTACAGGCAGTAAAATGGTTATGTTTTAAATAGTAGATTCTGAGTGCAAACTCCACTATTAATAATGCCAAGCAACATTGGAACAAGTAAACATATGGTGGCATATTTGCATATCAATAGCATACAGCAGTAAGAGTAGCAATAAGAAACAACATGCAATGTTATGGTTGAGAAGGCAAACATCAATGGATAGGTGTGAATTATGAACGATTAAGTACTTATCTTCCCCTGTTTATAAAGTATAAAGCAGACACCACTCATCATTGTCATTAGAATCCAGGAGCAGGACCTTGAGAGTGGAAGATAGAGAGCCGAAGGAAGCAGATGGAGGCTGTGGAGGTGCTAGTAAAATCTATCTTTAGACTCCAGCACCAGCTACACAGTACATTTGAAGAAAATTTATCCTATAAATGGATGACAGCTGAACCGTGAAGTATGTGCACAGTAATTCAATAAAGATTTCTATAAAGGTTAAAAGTTAAAGGTACAGGAAAAAAAAAGGGAAAAAAAGATTAATTTCCTTATTGAAAGTTACTTTTTACACTAAATATTTTCTTCCAAAAAAACCACTTGTTTTCTTATGTAAAATAAAATTTAAAAAAAAAAAACAACGAAATTCACAACTTTAACAATTCTGAAATGTTCCCAAGCTGGATTTTTTTCAGTTTATATAATGCAGTGTGCTCAGGCTGGTCTACTCCAAACAGCCTTCCACATTGCAACAGTCCAAAATCAACAACTCTTATTTATACTTGTGAGTCTTTTCCAGGGTACAATTTAAGCATCAAGGGCAGATTAGGATGTGCTCAATTTTGTTTCGGTCTTTGTGGCTACATTTTCACTGTTGGGGCAGTAATGGAACCCTGTGAGCCATCTACAAGAAAATAATTCACAGCGTATTTACATAAGTCATGTAAAGGTCTGTAAACTAATCTTCATTTTTAAAAATCCTCTTGTTTCATTCAGTTTTTCTCTTATGTTATGTCTCTCTTCAAACCTTTAGTTTTATGACTCACCATGTCTACACTATGCATTACAATACAGTGGTTTTCATAAAACACAACCTATCATTCAAACACCACAGGCAAGGGTCACATGTAAGGTATATAGTCTACAGTACTGTGCAGTCAGGGTCACTGCTCACAAAGGAGAAAATGGCATCAATTTTATTGGAAGTTTTACTCAGTCATTCAATGAAAGCAAGACATTTAAATTTTAAAGGATAACTCTTAAATATCTACAAGTGGCTAGGGATATTAAATATTAATATTATTTTTTGGTGTTAATAAGGAATGGAGCAATTTTGACAGGTAATTGGCATTGCTTTAGAGAAGCAATAAAATATTTAATCAACAGTTTCTAAAATATATACATTTAGTGGTTTGAATAAGATATGTCTCCCATAGTCTGACATTTCACTGCTTAGTCCTGGTAAGTGGCACTGTTGAGGGAGATTTAGGAAGTGTGGCGTTGCTGGGGGAAACACATCACTGGGTTGAAGTTTTAAAACCTGATATCATTCCCAGTGAGTTCTCTGTTTCTGTCTCTGTCTCTCTGCCTGCCTCTTCTCACCCCCTGCTTAATGCTTACAGTTAAAATAAATGCTCTGAGTATCCTGCTCCAGATGTCATGCTTGTCTGCTACCTCTCACCTGCTATTATGGACTCTAATGGACTCTAACTTCCTATAACCATGAGCCAAAATAATCTTTTTCTTCTATGAGTATACTTGACTATGGTGATTTATCATGACAATAAAAAGTAACTAATATAATGAATTTTTACATTCTTATATTTTCAACAATTTAACAAAATTTAACTAGTTACTTGATTAATCAATGACATCAAACAAGAGTAGTGTTTTATTTCACATATAAAGAGTAGGTCACTTCTATACCTAGTTTTAAAACCTCCTTTTAAAAAAAAAAGTTCTTTGAAAGTAAAGACTCATATGTTGGAAGACCTGAATCTTCATAGACAATGAGTTGAAATTCTTTCACCATACAGACACTTTTACAGAGGAGAAACTGCAAAGAACAGAATACAAATATCCAAGTTTTGCAGAGAACAGACAACAGGAACTCAGAGAAGAGTTCTATACAATTTAAAGTGAATAAGAAAAATTAGTACAGAAGATTTTACAGTTACAAGGCAATCCACTTTTAAAATTCCACCAAGTAAGATCCATATGGGTTTAAAATTACCTCTGTACTCCCCCTTTCTTCTCAAAGTTCAATGAAACTAATTTCTCACAAAAAGAGAAACCTCAAATTGCAAGTTATTTTGAATAAAAAGAATAATAAGACATAAAATTATATCTGGGAATAAAAGCCCAGTAGAGAAGGCTATACTAGAGATGAAACCTAAACTCTAGTCTATTCAAAGCAAGGCAATATCTAACAAAGTGACAAAATGATGAATAAACCCCACACAGATCAGAAGTAGAAGCATTTGAAACTATGTGATAAGAACTGAGAATAAGCTGTAATTTCAACTTAAAAATTAATATACAAAAACAAAGAATCATAAAATGTACAATGCATAAAAATGTATCTTAAAGGTTGAATATCTGAGAACTAAAAGAAAATTAAAACAAGAACACTACAAGAGTAGAGAAATATATAGATTATAATAAAAACCTAACGCATAAAACATTCATGTCTGGAAAGTAATGTATAGTAATGCGCTGCATCCAGCACAGCCTGGTCTTGGAAGACTCCCTAAGGGCAGCAAGGAAATAAAGTAAGGACAGACACGTAGACATATGTACAGAAAAGATGAGATCATGTGAGCTATGCGCAGTCTGATGGAATGACATCAACTACTCCAACAAACCTGAACCTCAAAGACTCTATTCTGTACAACATAGAGGGGAAGGTTTAGCTATTCTCAGGAGGTCACAGTAGGAGAGCCCACTTGGGCTGTAAAAATACAGGAGGGAGCTGAAGTTGCTAGTGTTTGCAGACACTGGTCAATCATTCATAAACACTTGTATTAGGACAGAAGGAAGGTTTTGGTATTCTGAACCTGACCCATACAAGGAAGGCTTCACCAATTCCCTATGGTTCTTGACGTGGTCATGCCATGTCAGTAATACATGTTCACTTAGGACTTCATCTTCTCCTTACATATGCACTCAGGACTTCCTCAGCTGCCCACAGCAACGATGCCAAACCATTTAGAAAGAAGATCTCTGAAGCCATACATTCAGAGTATGCCACAGGATGCGTCAATCTAGAACTATCCAACACATTTGGTCTTTAGCCAAAATACCTGAATCAAAATACAGAAAAGCTGTGAGTACCTTTTCAGAAAAAACAACAAAACAAACAAATAAACAAAACAAAAGCAAGTAGTCACTAAACAGAAAGAAAATCTAGTGTCGTTAGGAATTTGGATTATTTAACTTTATGCTGGGAAATAATGAGTGACACAATAAATTAAACAAGGAAATAAGTGACAGCCAGGAGAAATGTTTTAATATCCAGTAAAGTCAATTCTCAAATATATAAGCTGTGGAGTAACTACTAACAGCATTAAACCACTTAGACAATATGTCCCGTGATCACATCATAAGTAATGGGCTTCATGAGTCAAAATCACTGGGGAATGAGGGACATAAGAACTCATGTTGCATATTAATACAGAGTAGGCATAGAACTGAAAATACGTATGGGTGCTGAGTCATACAGTATAGCATGATGGGAAAATCTTCGTTGTGGAGATATGATGCAACAGCCAAGATTGGTACGCAATAAGGAAAGTAAGAAGAAACAAAACAAAACACATTTCTTGCTTGTTTCTAAGTAAAAGTTTTATAATTTTTTTTATACTTTTTACAATGAGAGTTTTTATAACTTCTGGTTCTGGCAAAAAGGAGGATGAAGAGAGCTACAAGCTAAATTCAATGGTGCTTAGAATGCAGAATTACAGACAATGAACAAAAACACCTATTAGAGTGAAAGAAAACATGAAATTTAATTATATGAATATCCTGATTTTAATTATGTACTTTTTAAGAGAAAAATGGCAAGAATACTTAATATAAAATGAAACATGTTATGGATTAAAAGTAATGAATATATATATAAATATATAATACATATGTGTGTATATTTATATATATATGCTATTATTTCTCTTTTAGTGTGTATGTGGAGGGGTAAAATTAACATAGGTGTATGTGGTATCACAAATTTATAATCTTGGCATTCAGGAAAGCTGACAAAGAAGTAGTTTAAGTTCCAAGATATTGTGTGTAAGCTACTTAGTGAGACCATGTCTTACAATCCCAAGAAAACATATGTATAACAGACTCCAAGGTAAATATTTGCTCATATAAATAAAGCAAAAATTTTAAATGCTTAACTCAATTTTATTGTTTGATTATAAAAGCAAAACTGGATGCTATTATACTATTATAACTAAATTACAACTAAAGTAGTGATTCAAAATAAAAGACACTGAAAAAGGTGGACTTACAATAAAAGAAAAACTACTTATAACCAAATCAGTGCCATAATTATGATATTTCATAAAAGAGACTAATATTTATGAATGGGGAGATGACTCAATCAGTAAAGTTCCTATCTTGCTTGGGTAAATATCTGAATTGAAGCCCTGGAACTCAAGAAATAATGTCAGTTTTGATGTTACTGGAGAACTAAGAGAGGAGTGTCTCTGCCCAGTCAGGCTTGCTTAATTCATAAGTTAAAGAAGAGACTCTATCTCAAAGAGGTATGGTTGAGGATGACAGGATGACACCTGAGGCTATACTCTGACCTGTGCTCATGTACACACACACACACACACACACACACACACACACACACACACCGGGGGGGGGGGGGAGAGAGAGAGAGAGAGAGAGAGAGAGAGAGAGAGAGAGCTACTAAATAATGATGACATTAATTTTGTCAATATTCTAATTCTCAAAGAAGATGATGACAGTGTTGTTAACATTTTTGTACCTAATATAACATCAGAAACTTCTACAAGATAGACAGTACCAAGGTGCAAGGAGAAACAAACACAGTAGTAATAGATTAAGTCTCTACTATACAGTCCTACGTCTAAGGATGAAGATGCACAAGTGAAAAATACTCAGCAATGATATAGATGAATGAATGAAATCATCAATAAAGATCTTACAGAAAATCGAAACTCCAAACCTTCATAGTGGACAGCATATCTTCTCTTCAAGTGCCATTTACAAAAGATGCACCAGCATCCAGAGATATCACACACAGAAGAGATATAGATGCAAGCATAGAAATAATTGTTAGAAACAGTACTACAATACTAGAAGGCACAACAACCTCAAAATCCTCAGTATTCTTTTTATTTGGAGGTTGTAACATGTTATAACTTTGGTTCATTAGAAACATAAAATGCAGGATGAAAAAACTCCCCAAAACCTATACTATAAAGCTAAAGTAGTTATTAGTGGAAAGTGTTGCTTTTACATACTTGTCCCAATATGTATTAAAAACAAATAAATGAGGCCAATGACCAACACATATATCTAAAACACAGTGAAAAACACAACAGAGCAGAAGCAGGAAACACAGCATCAATACAATTTACAAATTTTAAAGTGGATTTCAAAATCCACAGGCAATCAAAAATCTACCTGCTAAACTATAATAGAAAAAAAAGCAACAAAGGTAAAACCTCTGGAATAAAAATAATGAGAAACAAGCCAGCCAAATAGAGGAGCAATTTGTGATGCCTTTGGACAGTGTGGTGCACAAAGAGTGAAATACTCATAAACTGAGTCATTTTAAAAGTTATCTACCAACAATAACTCCCATAACAGCAGATACCCTAAGCATATCAATTTCCATAGGAAGAATAAAGTAGTAAAATCATTCCCAACAAAGGAGAATCGAATTCTAACACCTTCATAGGCATATTCTGTGAAAGTCTGAAGCATCAGAGTCTCAATGCCCTGGAAATATTTCTGAATGCAAGGCAAAGTTATCACTTTCCTGGATGTTTTGTCATGACCATCAAGTCTATCCTTAGTATTGAATAAAGTTTATTGAAAAAGAAAATTACATTTGAAAAACTCTCAACGTTAGCAAACTGATGAACAGAATAAATATCTATCTATATCTATCTATCTATCTATCTATCTATCTATCTATCTATCTATCTATCTATCTACCTATTTTCATTCTCTCTTATAACACATCCTACACCCAACCTCCCCTAGCTCTGCTCCTCCCTGCTCTCCTATCTCCCCTCTACCCCAGGTCTCCCCTGCCCCCTGCAACCTTCCCCAGATAAGAGGAGTCCTTCTAGAGTTACTGCTCAAACAGGGCATTATAAGACTGAAGGAAGCCTGGCACTAATCCCTTTATCACCCAACAGGAGGAAGAGGGTCCCAAAGGCAGGCAGAAGGATCAGACCACGCCCCCTCCCACTCCTGTATGTAGGAACTCCACAAGTACACCAAGCCAGACAACCATAAGACATATCTAGGGGACCCGGCAGGTTTTAAGTCTGCTGCTTCAGATTCTGTGAGCCCCTAAGAGTGCTGGTCAGTTGATTCTATTGGGGCCTGTTCTCCTGGTGTCCTCAATCCCTCTGGTCCCTGCAATCCCTCTTAACCCTCTTCAAATGGGTTCTGCAGTTCTGCATGATATTTGGCCCTGGGCCTCTGCATCTGTTCCCATCAGCTGCTGAAGAAAGCCTCTTTGATGACGAATGGGCTAGGCACTGGTCTATAAGTATAGCAGGATATAATTAGAAATCATCTCCTGGCTATCCACTTTCTAGTTCCTCACCTGCCCTGCAGTAGCAGGTATGGGATCCTTCCTTTGACATGGAGTTCTGCCTTTCTTTTGCCCCAGTGGATCCTGTAGGGAGGATACCTTGCAGGTGGAAGGTTTTGTATGGGGGTGGTATCCCAGTCTCACCACTGGAAACTGATGCTCATAATAAAAATTTTTAAAACTATTAAACAATTTTCAGGCATGTTTCAATACTAGACAACTCACTAATGTAATTTACACAGTGATAAAACAAAGCAAATCTGTCATATTTCCGTAATTGTAGAAATGGAGTCTGACATTATAATTCTTTTCTTAAAAGGATAAATTAATGGTAACGCAAAACTCAGCATCAGTGTAACAAGAAAGCACTAGAACAGTTTCAACGGTGTTAGTAGGAATGCTCACTCCTTCTACTTACCCTTTTCTGAATAGAAATATTAAACAATGTAATCAGATAATTGGAGCCATATGAGAAAGATAGCCATTCAACTATTCATAGACAACGCTATACATGCAGAACACCACCAAGAATAAGTTGGGAGTGATATCATCCTCAAAAAATAAATTATAATTCAGTGAAAAGATAAAAGTACAGAAAAAAAGTTTAGGGAAAATGAAATATATGAAACATATATTTACATATAATAAATGTATAATTTATGAAATACCTAGATAATAATATATATAATAAAAATTATAAAATAACTTAAAAATGAAAGAATCAAAAATGAAAATCAATTTTCAGCATTGGAAAGCAGGTGGTAAGAAAAATGAAGATGAGAAACTCATGCAAATATTTATTAATTTTAAAACAGAATTTGAATTTGTAATTTTACAATATGCTAAAATATGTAAAATAACAGTTTCTTAGAATAAATATCAGAAATTACATATTTTCTAGTGATTCTAGTACATTTATTTGGGAGTTTGTCTATTGAAATATATGCTACAATCAAAAGAAATTATAAAATTCAGCCTTTTAGTTCCTCGAAGCAAAACAAAATAGCCTAGTCAAGTTAAAAAAAAATAAAATCAAATCAAAAACAAAAAACAAAACAAAACAAAAAACCAACTCAAATCAGTATCTAACCCAGTAGCAAACTGTACCTTAACTGACAAACTTTCCCTCAAATACTATCATTAAGTGAATCCCAACTTCCCTGGGAAATTGATGATTACAGATCTGACACGGAAATATGCCAAATGTGCCCAGTGCATCCTGTCATATCAGATATCCAGGGAGCTATATATAAAGTGACGCAAGAATTATGTTAAAGTGACTCACTTCATGAAAGTCTCCAAGAAAAACATGATGGAGCAATTGGCCATCGATGAGAAAAAGAACATGATGCACTTCAAGTGCATGGACCACAAGCAAAAGCCATCTGCAGTAAAACCTGATTGATCGCTACTATGGAGGGAATCAGGGCCCAAGTTGCTTTTGCAAAGTGGCTGATCAAGGAAGAAAATCAAGCTTTTATGCTGATTATGAATGAACTTTATCCCTAAAGAATTTAAGAAATGGTATAGAAATAATGTTTATTTTATAATAATATTTTATCAAGTTAAGAAAAATGAACAATTCTGTCACATTATCAATATTTTGCAATCCCTAAGAAACTAACGGATCCAAGCCCTTATTCACAACTGCTACTAGCCACAAAAAACAAGGGATAGACAGTTTCATTACATGCCTCTTGATAAATGCAGTCTGTGAAACACAGTCTGAGTAGTTTTTCCAAGAAAATGAAGAATAAAATCTGAATACAATCAAGATTCTCCTTCTAAATACTCATATATCAGGGATAAAATTTCATTAAATTGTGACTTGGGTTGTAATCAGTAAAATAACATATGGGAAACAACCCAGATTAAACAGCAACAACAATGGATAAGTTACAAAGGGTACAAAGAGACGTGGAAGGAGCTGCACATATCATTTATTTTTTAAAATCTTCAAAGACATTTCAAACCGTAGGCATGGGAGAACATTGAGTTCTGATTTGTAATATATAATAAAATCATAGTCTACTCAAATTTTTAAGACAATTACAAATGCTAACACATAATTGATATTTGACTGCATTATGAAATTATCGTTAATTTTTTCAGAGGGTATGATCATCTTCTCCCTCTGAAGTAGATTCTGAAAAGAGGGTTCTAAGGCCTCAGCTCATATGAGACATGGATACAAGTCGTCAATAGTCAAGTGAGGTAGTGAGACAGGGCAAGAAGGGTTTACCCTCCAACACTTCTACTTGGTTCTACACACAATCCAAATGTGATCGTGTGATTAGAAAATCATTATGAAAAGACTTAGGGGATGAAACAAGAGCCTTAGAGATAAATACTGGGGGAATATACGGGAGGCTTTACAAGCTATCCTATGGTGACTTTAAGATAGAGTGATCATGTGAGCCAAGCAAAGGATCCCTTGTTTAAGATATTCCTAACCAAAAACTCACAGATAACATGTTTTCTGGGATAGACTTAAAAAATATGTGATAGGATAGGAGTAGATTCAAATACAGGTGACACAAGTCATAATATGAACACAAAACAGGATATCTTTCCTTTATATGTATTTGAAACTATAGTAGAAGTTTCAGGTGAATGCTAGACTTCTCACAGTACATTTTAAAGACTGTTAAATACAATCAAGTGTTGAACAAGAAAATTGATGTGCTAGAAACACAATTTCAGTGTTTGGTTTTCCTACATACAGTAATTAAGAAACTTAGGTTCATGGAAGTAAAATAATCTAAGGAAATATCAAAGCTAGTAAAACATAAATGATTTAAAACAGGACTCTGTCATTTAAAGCCTCATTGATCTAAGAATACAATGAAAATACATATGTAAGTCATGTGAGCTTTTTGACATACTTCCACCCAACCAAGTGTGTTATTTTTATGTGATAGTTTGTTGACCAGGAAATACATGTTAAATTACTCTACTCTAGTCACCAATCAACAGCTAAACGATTATCAGAGCTGACAACAGCTGCACCACTGTTAATATTTACTCTGTTCACTTAGCATCCCTGGATAGACACATGCGGAGTGCCTAACCTCTTGAGAGGTATGTGGAGTATGTACGCTTCTGGGAAATCCTACTGTCTTCGAACAAAAAAATTTCAAAGTATAGAAGATATTAATCTCAAAAATCACACCTTTGAATTTCCTTTAAAAATTGCATTTACCTTCTGTTTGTTGTGTGGATATGAACATGTGTACACATGTGTACACACATATTATTTCACACACACAGAATCAGAAGATACCTTGTATCTTCTCTCATTCCACCACATGGACCCTAGGATTCAAACTCAGAACGTCAAGCTTGGCAACAAGCACCTTTTCCTGGGAAGCCATCTCACTTTACCTGAGATCACTTCCTAATGCAAATAAATTATTTACTACTTGACCAAGTGAGAAAAATATAAACAGAACAGAAAATTTTAAACCAATAACAATAGCAAAGATTTTTTTAAAATGTATTTCTTTGGTAAAAACCAAGTTCTTGCTTCAGTGAAAGTCTAAGCTTAGTTCTGTGTAAGGTTTCAAAAGAAACAAATATTTATGTAATGCATAAAATGACAAGCAAATATAGCATGTAAATATATTTATTATATACTATATTTAAAGACAAACTGAAGACATTCTAAAATTCAGAATACAAAACACAGTATAGATAGTTTTTTTTTTTTTCCTTAAAAGGAAGTATATAGGCAAATCATCTCAAACCTGAGATTCTGTGTACCTGAAGACCATGCATATTAAAACAGATTTTGTGAATATTGAGCTAACCAAAATGAAGCAACATCTTGAAAAAAAAAGTTGTATTTTATTTAAACAAGATATCAGAATCATAATGAGTACACACAATGAACTACATACACTGGACATTCAAACATCAAGTGCTAGAGCTCTCTGTGATGAATTTTTCCAACCTGATTGTCTCATTGCCTCGGATTTCTGTTCCACAGTATCTCTTTTCCATGGATCTGGTAGAAAAAAATTCCTTAAAAAAGTATGACTATTATGTACATGATCATAAATACAAACTCACTTGATATACTCATATACAACTTGGCAGAAGGCAATAGTTTTTAATAGTACTTACTCCTAATATTTTTCTATGTACACAAAGAAAATAGAGTAAAAACAGTATAAAAATAAAAATAAGGCCAGTTGGTGGTGGCACATGTCTTTAATTCAAGCACTTGGGGCACTTGGGTGGCACATGCCTTTAATCCAAGCAGAGGCAGGCAGATCTCTGTAAGTCTGAGGCCAGCCTCGTCTACACAGTGAGTTCCAGGACAGCCAGAGTTACAACAGAGAAACCATATCTGGAAAAAAACAAAAATAAAGATAAGATTTATCTCATTAATGGTTTGACTGAAGTTTTAAAGCAAATTAGCAATAAGAGAAAAGCTGGAAAACATATTGATACAAAACAGAAAGATTTTCTCAATTAACAAGAATCTACATGCACTAAAATCCACTTAGATTCCTTAGGAAATTGGACATGATACAGTAAAGCTTCTTTTACGTGTCAACCGAGGTAGAATGACTGACTGCTTGTGTTCTGGATAAAGAGTTTCAAGATTAGCCAGTAATTGGTACCTGCTCTGGGGAAGGAACATAGAGGGATATTTCCTTGCTTCAATATCAAGTATCCTTTTGTTCCCTAAACCATTTTGGTCCTGGAAATGATGCCTTTGGGATTATTTTTACTGTGGACCCCAGAAGGAAATATCCACAATCTCCATATTGCAGAAACATTTGATAAGAGAAGTTCATTCTGTGTACAAAGCTGTGGCAGAGTGCAAAGGCAATCATTAAATACATGCATGAAAGAAAACCACCTTTGAAATCCTGTGCTTTTGCATTCACTGACTAAGAAGTTTTGCCTGTGCTTTTGTTTTTCTAACAGTTTCACATTTCATTTTAGAATTCTGATCTATTTTCAATAGGTTGTTGTACAAGCTATGAGACAGCACATTTCCACTTTTCTGCCCATGGATCCCAGCATGTTATAGCAACAGAATGAAGAGTTTTTAAAAGTTGTGCGGTCATCTCGACACATAAGAAGTATTTCATAAAATGAAAATATCCTTTTATGGCCAAAAAAAAGAGCAATCAACAGGTCATGCAAAAAAGGAACCACACTTGAACATAATGAAGTGTGTAAAGACAAAATCATAGTCAAAATCAAGCCAATGGGAAGGAGCTGAAATCATTTTCTCTAAAATGTGGCGTAAGACAAGGATATCTGCCCTTATTTATATAACAGAAGCATTATCTAGAAAAGTTAGTCAGAGAAAGAAATATAAAACATCCAAAACGTGAAAGATGGAAGTCCAAATATCCCTGTTTGTGGATATATAATTCCACAATTCTTTACTTCCTAGCATGGCTCTTCTTGCTCAGGCCCCTTATTACACTTAGTAATCATGACTTTCCATGCTGCTCACAGCTCTGAGAGCACAGATGCTCCTTGCACTGTTTTCAGAGTTGGGATGGAACTCTGGGCCTTGCACTTGCTACAAAAGTTCTCTGTGAAGTATCTCCAACTCTCTTTGTTTTCTGATAACCTTAGCAGTCTTATGTGCTCATAGGATGTCCCACTACTAACATTTATCAAGTATGTATCTCAAAACTAGATTGCAGATTCGGGATTTGGGGAAGAGGAGTAACATTCTGATTTTTTCAAAGAGGTTATAAGTAAAAAATGATAAAAATGAGCCTGTGGCAAAAAGCCTACCTGTAGTAATCCTTAATAAATACCCCTAACCATAACAATTATTTTAGTGTATCACTGAAATAATATCCATGGGAAAATAATATGATTTGAGGTTACAGAATACTGTACTTACATTTTATAATAAACACTAATATGAACAATTACCAATGCTCATAGTAAAAGAATTATTAAGGTAAAATGTCAGTGAAATTTCCATCAACGATAAAGTTACTAACAATATGACCATATGAAAACCATTTAAGGTTGCTTGTGGAAAGTCTCAACAAGTAAAATAGCATACTGCCTAGCCTGATGATCTAAGTTTGATCCTCAGGACATGCATGGCAGGAGAGAACCAACTCAGGCTGCTGCATGTGTGCAGTCCTGAGCCACTACACACAAAAGGAGTAAATGTATAAAAGAGAATAGCTTCACACTTTAAATTTAGATATGTCCAAGTTTCTTTCTGTTCCTGCGATAAAATATTAACCAAAGTGACTTGGAGAGGAGAGAGTTTATTGCAGGTATTACTTTATAATTATTATTTTATTTAATTTTAAATGAAAATAGCATGGCATTATATGATAATAATATTCATGTTAAAACAAGTTCTATGATTATTCACAATGATAAGCAACAAAATAAGCAATTAAATTGTTAATATCAACGTCAATGGGTTGTTGCTGCTGTTGTTATTTTGTTTTGTTTGTTTTTACTGTGCAGAAAAAGAAAGAAGAACAACTGGCTAGTTCTCCCCTACAGCCAGTTTTATCCATTTTTATTTCAAGTGTACATAGCTGTGAGGAAATTGAAATTCAAACAATATTATAAAGAGTTAGTTATTTTTAGGATAAATTACTTCTTTTTAGTGTCCAAAGTTAGAAGAAGCATAGGCTTACACAAGATAGTCGACTTCCTAATGAACACAACCTTCCTAATACATAATTATATATAATTTATTATGACTAACTTTTCTACAAAAATGGGAAAATGAGAACGGTAATAGAATGTACCTCTGGCAGTAGTTTGAGATCAAACATGTGACTGCCCTCCTGCAGTGACTGGAGCACTAAGAAGCTAGAGTGCTTTCTAGTTTTAATTCAGTGCCTTCAACAATGCCACCTACAGGCCACTCTATAATCAAAAAAAATTTATTTTAAAATATCATATATATGTTTAAATACCACCCAGCAGTCTTTACTCATTGTTTCTCATTCCAGTATTTAACAAAGCAGTTTTATCTAAATAAAGCTGATGTACTTCTGGTTTACCCCAAATGGGAGGATATTTTCTTTCTGTTGGTGACTCAGAATCATATACTTAATTTAAAGTTAATGAACCATATCAGGACTATAAGAGGAGATTTTACCACATAGAGACTTATTTCCAACTATAAACATGTAGAAATATGTTTTCATGGCTCAATGACTGAATAATTGCCAGTTGAAAGGTTGTTTCTTATCCCCTGTGCTTCTAAACCATGTTAGAGCATTTCATTCATTTGACATTTTTTCCCTTAAACGTCTTGGGTTTAATTCTTCTCAAATCTACCTTGTACAGGAGACTGGACTCTTAGGAATGTGCCTTTAACAAACTACTCCTTTGCTAAAAGCTGTTAATGCTTCTCCATTTATTCATGGGGAAGAATCTTTAAAGGCCACAGTGTAGCCTTCCACATTTGCAAGAACCTCATCTTCCTTAATCATTGTAACAAGTTTTGAAGGAAAGACATTAGTCTTACATGACCTGGTCTTTTTACCAGCATTGTATCTGTTCTTTCTTGAAAGAAAAGACACTCTCAGTTGTTGGAATTTGCATTTTACTCTTCCTCTCTTGTTTGTTTACCACTTCCAACTGACAGTTTTGAGGTAAGCCTAGTATCTACATGATGGCCACTTTCCTTTTGAGGAACAAGTTTCCCTCCCCATCACGAATGAACAGAAACTTGCAATGGAACACCACTCCTTAACCTTTCGAACTGGATTTCACGATGGCACTCCTTCGCACCACTGGGCAACTCACCTCAGCTCTATCTTTTTTGAAACAGAGTCTCAGCATCTAGAACTTGTTTACTGTTGGTCTCATAAATAGGTACCACTTCCTGTAGGAAGTTTTAAGGAAATCTTAATTCATATTTTTCCAGATGTACAAATGTTAATAACCTCCCGGTGCTCCATCAAAAGACAGATAGGTTATAAAGTTAGATTTCTTTCTATTCTGGTATTTCCAGTCTTTGAGCAGAGGTCACTCCTGCCATTGCCGTCTGTTCTGTATTCCATCTCATCCCTCTAGATTAAGTCTGGAGTTACTATACTTATGGTTTATTTCAATTGGTTTTGCATTGTGTAATAGTCAAACCAAAAAGAGTTTGCAATATTTTTCTCTTCAGAGTGGGCAGGTATTCCTAAAAATGATTCATTCCATCTTTGGAATAGTTTAACATTATTCATGTGATAACAGACTTTCCAAATGATAAATGACCGCAATAACAAATACTATCCTATAATGTTATATAATGTCACAGAGCTTGCATTCATATCCGTATGTGTTTAAAAGAAGCACACTAAAATGCTATAAGCTTCTTCAGAAATGGTTGATCTCTTTGTAACTTAGAAGATAAAGGGGGGGAAATATTTGAGTTAACTGAAAAAAACAAACAAGAGAATAGTAGTTATAAACTAAATCTGAATCTGTATCAATGAAAGAGATCAATGTATTTTTGCCCATACTCTATCTGATTATTTCTAAAAAAAATTAGTCATGAATTTAAAATATGAAAAAAATAGTATATTAGTATCAGACATAAACGTGTTGTTAGCATCTGAAGTAAACATGTACTAGCTTAATTTCTCTCCTGTAAGCTGAAATAAATCCTTTTCTCCACAGTTGCATTTGGTCATGGTGTTTTATCACAGCAATAGAAACCCTAAATAATATACATATACAAAACTCCAAAAACCTAAACATCAAAAAAAAATTTCAAAAAAAAAACCAATTAAAAATTGGAGTGAGAAACTGAACATGGATTTAAAATATTTGTTCTTCTTTTTGTTTTTTAAGTTACTTTTATGTTATTTTAAATGTCATTCTTGGCCATTAGGGAAATGCAATTCAAAACTACTTTGAGAGTTCATTGACACCAATTAGAATGTCTAAGACTGATAATGAATAAAAATAAATGCTGGCATGGATCTTGGAAAGGGAACCGTCATTCACCATTTATGCGAGTGCAACTTAGTGCAGCTACTATGGAAATCAGTAGAGGGTTCTTCAGAAAGCTAGAAATAGAACTGTCATATGATCCAGCTATACCATTCTTGGTTACACTCCCAAAGAACTCTATATCCCACTACAAAAGTATGGCATCAGCCATGTTTATTGCTGCTCTATTCAATATAGCCAGAAATGGCACATTTACATTATGAAATATTGTTGTTGTTGTGGTGGTGGTGGTGATGTTGCTGTTTGTCAGTTCCAAATGAAATGAAAAAAGAAAAAAAATGAAATTTGCAGGTAGATGAATGGAGCTGGAAATAATCACTCTGACTGTGGTGACCCAGACCCAGAAAGAAAAACGATACATGTTCTCTCTCATATGTGGATGGTAGTTTTGAATATTTAGATAAGTGTGCTTAAATTTTAGAGTACCTTTACAAGTCATGAAACTAGTAAAGTGCCACAGGATTTTAAAGAAGGAGAATAGAATGCAAGTGACAAGAAGGAGAAAAATGAATAATGGGACAGGAATGTTTAAATGAGTTTTAAATGAGTTAGGGGGTTGGGGGCAGGATAGAGGAAGGATAATGGGAAGGCATAAGTAACATTAAAGAACTTAGAATATATTTAAATTTTAAAATTGGTTTAAAAAATAAAAAACATAATAAAAAGACTTGGAAAACCCCATGTGGAAACCTACTACTGAAGAATCTTCAGCTGCTTCAGGTTTTCTATAATGGGAGCATGTAAACAATGCCTTCCCCAGACATCAGAGTCTATCAAATAAAAAATCTAGTGTTGGCTGGGCCATGGTGGCACAGACCTTTAATCCCAGATCACAGGAGGCAGAGGCAGGCAGATATCTATGAGTTCCAGGCCAGCCTGGTCTACAGAGTGAGTTCTAGGGCAGCCAGAGTTACAACAGAGAAACCTTGTCTCCAAAAACCAACCAACCAAACAAACAAAAGTCTAGTGTCAGTTATGGGATACCTATTTTTAAGTTGTTGGCCACTGAAGTTATAGATATACCCAACACTACAAAGTGTTACTAGTGATCTTCATTATTCATCAGAACTTGATGATAAGACCCTACAGTGGAAAATAACCATGTTCTTGAGTCATAGGACCTGGAGAAAACAAACTGGTAACAATTGGGAATGTTGTTTATTATTATTATTATTATTATTATTATTATTATTATTATTATTATTATTATTAGTTATTACCTAGCTCTCATAGTGCTGGATGCACTTATGCATGCTATCCAAGGGAGAAAAGTAATCAATTCACTGGCAAGATAGGTCTACTGGTGTTGTGGAAATAACCAACCTCTTTCTGAATGGTTTTAAAGACAGAATTCATGCCTGTTGCTGTTAACTGGGTCAAAATCCTGTGGCTGATTAGGTCATAAATCCTAGAGAAGAACCTAATACTATTACTCTACTAAGTGGAAATATTATTAAACTATCCTTTAAATTCTTATCTTCCTACACATAGAGTAGTGCATCTTTCAACTTCTCATTAGAGAACCTTCTGTTTTTAGTAGAAATAGATTAATACAGAGATCCACAGCTGGTCAATATACCAAGAGAATAAGATACTGTGGAGTTTTTAGGTTTTTAAAAGAAATGGTTTTTGATATTTATTTATTTTATGTATATGAGTGTTTTGCCAGTATGTATACGTGTATACCACATGCGTGCTGGTACTGGTTGACATCAGAAAAAGGGAACTGGTCCCCCTGATCTGGATTTACACATGGTTGTGAGTTACCTTGTGGTTGCTGGGAACGGAACCCAGGTTCTCTGCATAAGCATTGAGTGTTATTAACTACTGAGCCAACTCCTCGTGACTTCATTTTTATTTTTGATATTTGAATGGCTAGCATTTAATGGGACACAATGGGTGCAGCCCATAGGAACTTTATGTAAGGACCTAGATTTGATTTCTAGCAGAAAAAAAAAATGAAATAAAGAAATAATAGTGTCATGGAAACTAATTTTGTACTGCAAGAGCTACATCACTTCCTGGTATAATTGTCAATCTGCTGGGCCCCATCTCTCAATGATTTGTCATAACTCAATATGAAAAATTGAGACAAAGCTTTCGACACACAGGCATTGTGACCACGAACCACAGCCAGACATTAAGACACAAATTCAATTTCAAAATTCAAACTGATAAGCATGGATCAAAAAAAGAGTTTGTCACCCCTAAAACAATGGTTAAGTTCTCTGAGAAATCCCGCACATTGCAGGTATTTCAACTAAATGAAATATAATTTATGCTATACTAAGTATTTTGATACATTGACTGGTTTCCTATTGTAGGTCAGAGATATAAAAAGAAAAATAATTTCAGCCCAGGGCTTCAAAAGCATCTCTTCTATATATAACATAGACACAAAAGTTAAAATAAATACTATCTCATCCAATTTATCTCTATATAAAAATAATAAACATCATGACTAATTGTGGTCCATTTTGAAACATAAAGTCAACAGAAAAATTAGATATTTACTGTATCATAAAGTAAATAAGAAAAGCTTTATTTATAATATGTCAATATATTAGAATTATTGGCAATATTCAATCTTTCACAGAAAATATCCTCAGGAAATATAAATGAAAAACATTTTTTACCCTAATAACAGCATTAATAAGACAGTGTGCTCCCATTGCACTTAATACTAGAAATCGACACTCCCTCTAAAACAGTGAACAAGGCATGGCAATCTTATTTCAGTTCCCCTACTCATCAACGTATCAGAAGTTCTAAATAATATAGTAAAATAAAATAAGAAATAAAAGAATAAAAATGAAACCTAACTCATAAAGCTATAGCTCTTTGCAAATAACACAAATGTCCATGTAAACCATTCTAAAGAACATCCATGAAACCCTTAACCCCAGTTGATGATTTGTGTATATTTTCAGGATAAAATGTCATTTTGTAAATTTAATGGAATACCCATCAAATTAAAAGTAGATAGTTATTGAGAAACCAAAAAACTAATTCTAAAACCTTTACAGAAATTCAAGAGACTAAAGACCTCCAAAAACCTGATAGGAAGTCAAAATCTGGAGGACTGATCTTCCCTTACTTCGTGATATGGTACAAACCCACAGTAATTAAGGCAGAAACATAGCAGTTTGAAATAAAAGAGAGTAAGATGCAGTGTTTCCATGTATGTGCAAAGTTTTTATTTTAAGAGTTCAGGGAATTTTGAACACCAAATATAATAGTATACTACACCCCCTTTTGTGCACCATACACAAAAGTCACTAAACATGGAGAGTAAGCTATAAAGCCTAAAACCCTAAGATTTCTGAAAAGAAACTAGGATTAAAACTCTGCAGTCATGTGCTACGTGCAGACTTCTAAGTTATGAACCAAAGCTATAACTCTCAAAAGAAAAAAAAAAAAAAGGTTAGTTGGAAGTTGAATTTAATGAAATTTTAAACTTCTGCTCTTTGAAAACATCATGAATTAAGATGAAGGAATTTTCCCAGATAAGTCTGAAATGGGGATATGAACACATCCCTTCTGAAGTGTGTGTGTGTGTGTGTGTGTGTGTGTGTGTGTATATATATATATATATATATATATATATATATATATATATATATTCTTTAATATATATACTCTTTGGTATATATATATATTTGTTAAAATATAACATATATTAAGACTCCTTAATATAACCAGTATGAATATGTTAGGGAAATAGAGTAAAGAGAATCCTATTTCTCAAATGTAAAAACATGCTTTAATTATATCTAAAGTATTTTGCAGTATTTTATAAGTTGTCACAAAATTTGTTTTTAAACCTTTTTTAAACTTTTTTATAAAATAAGAAATGTAATTAGATATATTTAGCAATAAGTGAAAAGCAAAGTTAAATGTATAGGGTAATTAAGGAATTGCAGACTATATTGTGTACGCTGTTAATTCTGTTCCTTTAGAGAATCCTGAGTTATACACTAATAGACACAGGAAAACATGTACTTAGTGAAATTTGTGATCATGAGTGTCACCTAAAGAACAAAAATAATTGAACCAAAAATTCATTGTAAAAGAAGCTACATAAATTATAAGTAACTTAATAGAGAATTAGCAAATGAAAACATTCCAGATAATGAAATTGATAAGCTTACACAACACAGAGAGAGAGAGAGAGAGAGAGAGATGTGAATCCAATTATTGCTTCATAGGGATATTCATAAGTGTATGTGTGTATCTGTGTAAGACAGAAATCTAAGATCTGAAATAAGAAAGAAAATTATTTTCATATTTATGAAGGATTAAGTAAATTACAGGTATCCTCAAAAATGAAGGTAAAGCCCTCAAGATATAAATAGTATTTTGTATATAAGAGGAAAAACATATATTCATATATTCCAAAAAGTGAAATTCATTACACCCTGGTAAAACCTGATTTAATTCAATTAGCATGGAAAAACCAGAAAGATGATTATTGTTTGATCATTGCAGAGACTTAGAAAGGGAAGACGTAACACAGAGAGTTGCAGAAGACAAGAAAACTGAGACAAACAGGATTGATCTAGATGAGTGAGGTTACATTACTGAAGGTCTTAAATTATTACTAAGGTCCCCAGGGATCACTTTTTTAAGGAAATAAGCAGGATCTGGTGTGTAGGGTACAGAAAGTAAATACTAATCTCTTTCTGTAGTTCACGATATTTGCATATGTTCAATAATCAGCCAAATACCTTATTTAAATATATTAAGAAAATATATTACACGGAAAGGCGAGTTTATGATTTTTAAAATTCTTTACCCTATGGTCTGGGAAAGCAATCCAGTCTTCAAAGAAGTAACCATTCAAGTTTCACTTGTTTTTCCCTGGGTTATGCTCTCCTGGTGGCTGATAGTTCAATCCTGACTGCTTATTTACTGAAATGTCAGATTTTGTCAAAAATGACTCAGATAATTTGATTGTTTCTACAGATCATGATATCACCCGCCCATCCCAGAGCAATGAGAACACTCAAAATGAGATAACTCATGTAGTAGGCAAATCCTGACTAATTCTATAAAATCTTACAGTCAGAAGAAAATATACACTGACTTTTTATAGTTCACAAAAATTTCTGCTTTCCTATTTGTCTGCATTTATGGATAATCCATTTTAAAAGTGCAAGAGTCAGGGGTATAGCTCAGTGGGTAAATTCCTGGAAATGAGATTCTGATTAATTTCAATGAAGTTTCCAACTTAGGCCTGAGAGCAGATTGCATTAACAGTCCTCATGGACTTTAACCAGTTCAGCTAGACTAATTTCTCACAGCAAAGCTGGACTTCTGTGACAAATACACAGAAAAATAGTTGGCATGCAGGCAAAAACAACAGATACCCATGCTACACTCTCCATCATTTCAAGAAAAGAGCAAATCCATACTGCTCAGAAACCACCCTGGGAAATCTGTGCCTCCCAAGGTCTTCTATTTCATGGCCGGATAGTTCCCCAGTGTGTTGGGCTCAAATTGAGCTGTGTTCTTTCCTTATAGCCTTCATCTTCCACTTTGAATTCTCCCCTGTGGCACTCTTTAGATCAATACCCCCCACCCACCCACACACACTTCCATAATACACATTTGAAGGCAATTTCAAACAATCCAACCAGTTATTGATCAACTTGTAGACCTTATATTAAATTATGTACCTGTACTTTGACTACAAGGAATTCAGAGAGACTTTGAAGCTCATCTTGATTTTGTCCTGCTTGCTCCTGCAGTGCTAAGACGACATTGTAATGGATATAACTTTGTGCACAGAGCATTCTAGATTCTAGCCCTCACTGTTTTGTTTTCTAATTTTGTTTCCATAAAACCTTTAATAATATTTTGTACACACTCAATGCAAGTTTGAATTCCTGTTTATGTGTCAAGAGTCAACATGCCCAGTTGCTTCTCCTGAAAATGGTCAGTCCTCCTGATTGATCTTTTTGTTATTGTGTTTCTTAATTAAGCTGCATATTAAACAGGAGGTATTAGAGTCAGTACCTCAGAGAAACTCCTATATAAAATACAAAACAAATTTGTTGAGAAGGCAGTTACTGTGTTTAATATTGACAAGAAATTCTAATGCATAATGGAGGCTGAAAACTATTAATATTTTACCAAAAAATAGTCAAAGATTAGCACAATAATAAAGAGTTGACGAAAATGTGACTATTCTAGTTGTAACTCTCAATTCATCAATAATATACCCCATTAAAATACACTCCAACACACTGTATTACTGAAGTTCTTGTTACTTTTTTCAGATGAGAAAGTTTATTTCAGAAATCCATTGTAACTTTGGAGGATATCTGACTCCAAAATGAGTGTCATCCTTTAGCACACACAGGGCCAGGAACCAGAAGCAGATGCCTTTTCTCACCATTCCCATCTGTGGCCAAAGTCAAGCAAAGCTACAGTTACCCGAATTACATTTACTGCTAGTAGATATTGAACTATTCTTGTCTCTGTGGATTGAATTTGGCTTGATCATGTGAATGTTGCTTTTTCATGTTCTATTGAATTCTTTTTGGAAGTATTTTACTAAGAATTGTATTTATGTACATCCAGAGATTGGTCTATAATTTTGTTATTGTGTCTTT
The DNA here is from genome assembly GCA_026225945.1 of Cricetomys ansorgei. Lineage (NCBI taxonomy): Eukaryota > Metazoa > Chordata > Mammalia > Rodentia > Nesomyidae > Cricetomys > Cricetomys ansorgei. Next base: position 10,083,690 of record JAMJFZ010000242.1, read on the forward strand.
ACCTCTAGTGTCTTGAAATATGCACTTCAGAGAATAAACTCAACTGTGTTACTTTGCTTCTATTTATGGAATAGTTTGAGGAGCATTGTGATAATTCTCCTTTAAAGTTCATCAGAATTCAACAGTGATTTGATCTAAGCTTAGACATTTTTAGTTGAGAGTTGTGTTTTTATTATTGCTTTAATCTCATTACACATTAAAATTGTTTATATAATCTTGGTTTAATTTCAGTAGGCTATATGCTTCTTTGAATTCATCTATTTCTTGTTGCAATTTCAATTAGGAGAATTTATTTTAAAAATATGTCCTAGGAACTTTTCAAAATTTTCAAAATAAAGTCTCTTTTTCATATCTAATTTTGTATCTCTCTCTCTATCTCTATCTCTCTCTCTCTCTCCCTCTATCTCTTTCTCTCTCTCTCTCTCCAAGATTTGAATAAGGGTTTGTCATACCTGAGCCATGGATATCACACACATCAATCAACACATTCCTATAAAATCATATTATGGAAATGTAGATACATTTAATTAACTAGAAAGCAAATGCTGTGAGGATAAAAAAAATTGATAAATATATACTTATATAGGCAAATATATACATATGTATGTATATATATATTTCAAATATTTACTGCCTGTATGTTCATGGAAATCTGTTAAGAACAAAACAAAGCCAACAAGTTAGCAAGCAAACAAAAACCTTACCTCTACACAATCCATAACATGTTAATTAGAAGCATATGGAGGAAGAGATAATTACAGAGATATCTTAAAATTTTCACACTAAAAACCCTTGGCTAAAAATAGCGGGATGAGAAAGGATAGAGGAAGATCAAAGGGACCATAGTTCAACCAGTACAGAAAAAGAGAGAAAGTTTTTACTAACAAATGCTATTTGCAGGTTTAGCATATTCTGAAATGGATTAGGATGAATGTTTGTTTATGAGACATTAGTATCCTTTACCCTGAACCCATGAGAATAATTCATAAATCAACAATGCTCACATCTACCTCTATAAAAATAAAAATCATAATTTGTGACTTACTCTTAATCCTAATTGCTGCCCCACTCACTATTGGCATATCCAGTCAAGTACAGGGAAAATACAAAGAGCCAGGTTGAAACTTTGGAGAAAAAGATAAATACTTTATGGGAGAAAACAAGTATGCAAGCTGAAGTTAAGCAAGGAATAATAACTGAAACAGAAAGTTTGAGCTCACTGTCTCTATTAAACATAGACCAGGCAGACATCATCATCAACTTTTATTTTTATAAGAAGATGAATATGTAATATATACTTAAAGCATGATTCTAATATTTTAAAGATGAAATACAAAACAATAGATAAAATTGAGCAGGAAAATTGAGCAGTGAGGAAACAAACACAGAACCAATATTCTACTGTTAATGAATTAGTAACTACATTTGGTGGGGATAGACCAGTGAGGCAGGTGACTTTTCACAAATAAGAAAACAATGTCCTTAGAGCAAGTGCAAAAAAAAAAAAAAAAAAAAAAAAAAAAAGGAAGTTCTAAAAGTCAACAAGGAAAACTGGGTATGGAAATTGGGCAAAGCAGACCAACCTATGGATATCCAGACCCTGAAAACACAAATCAAAGGAATGGAATTTAAATGTTCTTAGAGAGATGAAGAATGCTTTCTGAAATATGAGAAAATGATAATAATAAGTATGAAGATATTTGAAATCATCCACAACAACGTATTTTGAATAAGTAATTAAAGTTCAAGAGTGAAATCTGGGAAAATGTCATGATGTCTTCAGAGAACTCTATTACAATATCAGAACATGGAAATCATCTATGCAATATCCTGAAAGTCTGGAGGGAAGGTGTGTTTGACCTGGCTCTGTTATTAATGCAACTAAGTATACAATTACAATCTGAGCTTTAACTCTCATCATCACACATGAAAATATAGTGAACATGCTCACAAACTTGAGAAACTTGAGAAATGGAGCACTGTGGAGGTGTACTTGGGGAAAATAATTGGTAACAACTTTTCAAAAGAGAGTTGCACCCCTGAGATTCATAAATTCAACAACATAAGAAACATCAGCACCCCTGAATTTACTTAAATATGAATTAAAATGGAATATTTAGGAAATAGGATTACAGAAAGTAAGTGTCTAAAAGTAAACCACATAAAATATGTAATAGGAAGAAAAAGAGAGGCTGACTAAGGTAGAGAAAATAATGACATCAAAGGTACCTAAGTTCTAATATTAGGAGTCTGTGACTGTGCTTAATTTCTAGACATTGGGCAGAATAGAGTCTTTGCATAAGAGTTTTAAGAGTTCTGAGGTGAGGAGAGTTTCAGAGATAGATTCAGTGTATCATAAGGACTCTTGTCAGAAGAAAGCACAGTAGGAGTATGAGTACTGGAGGCAAATGTTGAAAGAATGCATTGCTCTAGAAGTCTGTCTGTGAGTGTGGGAATTTTTTACATTTGTAGAAGCCACAAAGGCTGTGGCACTGACATTTCCTCTAAAGTGAAGACAGAACCAGTCTTGATCACATTTTGAATTTAGTTGAAGGAGACTGATTATGGAGTTATAGAGTTAAGAGCCCTAGCAGAATAAATCTACATTGTTTTATGCTTTTAGGTTTGGTAATTTGTTAAAGCAAAAGCAAGAAACTAATGCAGGAGCCAGGATTCGGCTTAGCAAGTAAAAGCACCTGTCTTGAGAAAATAAGGACCTGAGTTTGGATGAACAGAACCCACATAAAAAGCCAGAGGCACAGAGGGAAAATCTGTGGTTAAGTGCTTTTCTGGGAGATGGGAGGCAGAGATACAAAACTAGAAGGTCAAGGGTCAGCTACCCTGGAGTATAGTGGGAAATCAACAAAAGGGAAATCAACAAAGACCCTATTTCAAAAAAGGGGAAGATGCGGATTGATTCATGAGGTTGACTCTGAACTTTGTATGAATTCTATGGTAATTGAGTGTCAGCATTTGCACAGACATGTTCCCCCTCCTTGTCTCTGTCTCCCTCTATCTCTCTCACACACATATGAAGAGGAAAAGAAAAGAAAGAAAGAAAGAAAGAAAGAAAGAAAGAAAGAAAGAAAGAAAGAAAGAAAGAAAGAAAGAAAGAAAGAAAGAAAGAAAGAAAGAAAGAGAAAGAGAGAGAAAGAAAGAGAGAGAAAGGAGGAGAAAGGAGAAAAAGAAAAGAGAAAGAGAGAAGAAAGAAAGAAAGAAAGAAAGAAAGAAAGAAAGAAAGAAAGAAAGAAAGAAAGAAAGAAAGAAAGAAAGAAAGAAAAAGAAAGAAAGAAAGAAAGGAAGAAAGAAAGAAGGAAGAAAGAAAGGAAGAAAGAACAGGTGAATACAATTAGAAAACAGTGTAAGAGCATTTTTTTTCAGAACTCTCTTTGGAAAAAAATGTCACTAAATGCATGCTTTCAATCCACTTCAAAAACTAAATTCCAGTGCAGATGCACTTATAGTTATTGATAATGACAAAGGTGACTGAACAATGCAGAAGGAAACGTTATTAGAGAATCTATCATATGATAGGAGAGGCCTATCAGGACCTATCCCTAATTAAACAGGCATGGGGCAGGGTCAGCTAAAACTAAGGATGAAGAGAAACGGCATACAAAACAACAACTGCTGAAAGACACTGGACTGTAGAAAACCTGCTGAATTAAAGAAGCTTGTTGTACTATTAGGATGTTTTAACATCATAATGGAAATCAGAGAATGTGTTACTTTGGAGAGAAGAATTGCTTTTTTTTCCCCCACGGGAGACAAAAAGCTGTGGTTACCATCCAAATTTATAAAGACTCCATCTGAGTAAGAATCTTCCTACCAGAAAAACAGCTCAACAAACTGGCTGAACAGTCTGGAAACTGGATGATGACACACACATTTGCTGAAGGAACATTGAAGAGAACTTGGCAAATGATCAGGGCTGATAGATGCTGCAGTCATGGAAGATCATAGCATGGATGGCTGAAGAGGATCTTCAAAAGGACACTCTGACATGTTGCAGTAAGTGACACAGTTTTATTTTTTGTGCCAAAGTCCCTAATTTTTCGAGAATATCTAAACCACTTAAAAAAAAATCTATGCACCATTGATGAATGCTTATATCAACTTCTTCTTAGCTACTGTGAATAATGCTCCAATACATACAGGAATGTATCTTTCCCATATACATATTTCAATTCATTTCACTGTACACACAATAGGAAGATTGCTTGACCATATGGTATTTCTGTCTTTTGAGATTGGAGTCTTGTTATATCACCAAGAGTAGCTTGGATTACACTACACAGCCCAAGTAGGCCTTAAACTTATAAACTTCCTACCTCTCCTAGAATACCAAACACATATTTTTGATTTAATTTTTAATCAACACTTAAAATTCTTCATATTAGTTGATGATCTTTGTCTAGGTACACAGACTACTTTGGGGGATTCAATTTTTATTTACATGTCAACAGTTTTCAAAAATTTGTATAATGTAATTTAACATAGGTGGTATAATTTAGATAAATGATCTAGTAAAATAATGTTTTTCTGTGTAATCAGTTTAGGAGCTATAGTTTACTGTAGCTTTTGCTAATTTTTCTGTGAAAAACTACATTTGCCTCATCATACCAATAGCTCCTTCTTACCTCTATTTCTATTTTTTGTTTGCTAGTTTTCTTCTTCCTTCCTTCCTTCCTTCCTTCCTTCCTTCCTTCCTTCCTTTCTTTCTTTCTTTCTTTCTTTCTTTTTTTCTTTCTTTCTTTCTTTCTTTCTTTCTTTCTCTTTTTCTTTCTTTCTTTCTTTTCTTTTTTGCCAGAAGAGTGTTCGGTCCAGTACAGAAGCAACAGCTTCATTTGTAAAAATAAGTAAAGTTAGATACAATTCAAGGAAACAGATTCCCTGGCAGAAAAAGCAGTGTTTGACCCAGTGCTGGCCTTTCGTTGATCTTGGCTTATTTCAGTAGGTGGCCCTGCCTCTTGGTAACTGCTATTTGGTGAGGAACCAACTACAGAAGAAAGTGTCTGTTCAAGTCTATTATTACTGACACTGAACACAGATCATCCAGTCATTCTCTGATGAGATCAAATCAAGTTTGGGCACAGACGGAGTTACTAAAATCATACACCACATATTGAACTCTGTGCTTAAGACATGAAAGGTGAAATCACCTGTGATGTCTACTTTTAAGGAGCTTTGGCTTACTGCTAGTTATAAGGCATCCCAAGTAGTTTAAAATAACCATGTAATGTGTACAAAATCACCTTTCACTCAGCATCTTCAAACAGGCACAGTTCTCCCATGGTTTATGCACTTGATAAATTTAACATCATCATTATGACTGGAAGGAAGGGAGTCAATTATTTCTAAGAAACCTGTTTCTGAAATGTGATAAGGCCGCTGTGCTGGCCTTATGAATCACAGAGGCTAAGCTCACAAGTTCATTTTGGTTTTTATTTCCATCTTAAGGAAGAGAGTCGTGTAGCTCAAGCTGGACCTGAAGTCCAAGCCCGCCTTCATTTTATCAGCAAGTGCTGAGATTTTAGCCGTATGCTGGCCATGCCAACTCATTTCTCTCAATTCTCTCAAAACAGTGATTATATACAAAGATTGAAGCATGGGGATCTGAAGGATCAAATGGTGATTGTTTGACACATAAAAATCTATGATCTTTCAGTTGACTCAAACTCAACCTACCTTAAAACACTAGACAAGTTAGAAACAGAAGGACTTTAACACAAGAAAGGCCACGTGAGAAGCAGCAGGTCTCCAACCCAATAGTGAGAGACAGAAAGGGATTCCTTTACATTGAGAAGAGGCAAAGACACCAATTGTCACCAATATTTGTCTTGTAGTCTGAGAAATGTAAATTGGATGAATGAGACAAGAAAATTAAAGAAAATAGAAGAAAACCAAACCTCCCTTTTCTCACATATAACATGTTTTTAATGTAGAATACATGAAAGAGTCCATTTAAAAACATGTTAGTAATGATGATGGATTTCAGCTACATGAATAGATACAAAAGCAAGAACTAAATAGCAATGTGAATTGTGAATTTCTCTGTACATAAACAATAAGCAGTCTCCCAAGGGATTACGGTCACCTATGTCTTTGGAGATTTATTTTATTTATGTGTGTTATGTTTGCAGGTGTGTGTGGTTGCCTACAGAAGCCAGAAGAGGGCATCGTGTACCCTGGAGCTGTAATTAGAGCTGTGAATCACTCAGCATGGGCCTGGGAACTAAACTCTGATTTTCTGCAAGAGCAGCACGTGCTCTTAACTGCTGAGCCACTCTCTAGTCCCAGGCTAACCTATTTATGACCAGAAAAGAGTATGAAATACAAGAAAACTAAAGGGGCTAAAAGGTACATACTCAGAAAACAATAACACATTATGAAAGGAAATTAAAGACAATGGAAAGATATTCTGTCCTCATAGACTGAAACAGAAATGAGTTTTTAGTATGTATTATGTTTTATGTGTATTAGTGTTTTGTATGCATGTATGTCTGTGTATCACATGCATGTATTGCCCACAGAATTCAGAAGAGGTGTCAGAGACCCCTGAGACTGGTGTTACAGATGGTTGAGAGTGTCTATATGGATGCTGGGAATTGAACCAAGGTCCTCTGGAAGGCAAGTCAGTGTTTTTAATTGCTGAGCCATCTCTCCATTTTTACATATGACTATTAATATACTTCATTACCTAAAGTAAACTACAGATTTAATGAAAAGCTCTCAAAATCCCAATAGCACTCTTTATAGGAGAAGTCTGAAGTTTCATATGCAGTCTCAAGAGACTCCAATAACACAAATAATCTTTAAAATAAATGAATGAATTTGGAAGTCTCATACTTCTTGCTTTAAAAACATTGCAGAGTTTAGTTGTTAAGACACTCTGATAATGCAATAAAAAATAGAGAGACAGAGACAGACACACAGTGAGACAAAGAGACAGAGACCTAGAGAGACAGAGGGAGGGGGGAAGAAGGAGGAAGAGGAGAGGAGAGGAGAGGAGGGGAGGGGAGAGGAGGGGAGGGGAGGAGGGGAGGGGAGGCGAGAGGAAAGGAGGGGAGAGGAGGGGAGAGAAAAAGAGTGAAATAAAGTAAAACTAACTCCCCCAAAGGATTCCCTTTACCTTTAGTTTATGTATCTAGTGTAATGTTGGAAACTGAACCCAGCCCTTGCATATGTTGAACAAATATTACCCTACTGACATACATCTCCAGTCCTAATTATCAAAACAGTGTTTTTAAATTCCCCAAAATAAGGAGAAGAGGAACTGTATTGAAGCTACTAAACTCCATCTTAGTGAGTTATTTATAAGGAATTGTGAACATGGAAGACTTTTAGATATCTAGGTATCATGCATTTAGACATCTAGAGTCTTTCACATTTGGTCTATAACTCCATTATATAAAATATATTAGAAACAATGAAAAGTAGAAAAAATGAAGGAAAGGGTACAGAAAATTTTACTTCACAGAGCTCTTTTTAGCTGGCTGAGGCAAACTGGAATTGCTGGGTACCTCACCTGGTTGGAAGGGTTCTGTGGTGATTACAGTTTGAAACGTTCATATGTCTCTCAGTTATGCAATAACAAAGTTCTCAAGGAGATAATTGAAAGTAAACCATGCACAGGGCTAATGTTCATGATTACAACCTTTCTCAAGCTTCTCAACCCTTCTGCAGCAGCAGGAGAGATTTCAACAATTTTCAACAATCCAGGTAGGTGTTTAGTGTAAGCTTATAATGAAAAGGAGAGTTGTTAGAATAGTGGAAGCCGAGATGACTGTGAACTGTCTATATGGATGTATCAAGGAGGGCACCAGGAGAGAATGGGCTCCAACTATTTACACAATGATGCATCTCTGTTACCAGCCTTGCCTTACCATGGGATTTAAGACTGTGCTGTGTCTCAATGCACTGGGTCACAGAGACGCCTCTAAACATGCAGTTAAATGCAGCTTACTCTTGTCTGCCTCTTTGTGACAGTGCAACTCCAGGACTGCTCTGGCGTAGAGGTAAAAAAAAAAAAAAAAAAGAAAAAAACAGTGAAAGGGAAATATAAAAGAAAACAACAACAACAAAAAGATTTGTAGCCTTTGACAGATTTCATGGTTGTAAATATTCCCACCATGGCTGATCGAAAGACAACTGACATGCGCACGCTAAATGGGGAGTTGAGTAAAACTGCGCAGAATTAGCTTGTGAGCTGATTCAGGTCCTGCACAGTGCTACAATACTACCAGATACTAAATCTAGTTGCTTTTTTTCTTTTTTAGCAATGCTATCGAACTGGAATCTAATCAATGCTTATATTTAATATATAATACAACAAATGTTGACATAATGATACTGACATGAAACCAGCATCACAACGAAGGCAATAAACACATCTTTACCACAGAAAGATTGGGGTAGTCTATTGTTCTTTTTGTAATTCAAATTGAGCTCCAGCCATTTGCAGGCACTTTTGTAGCATAGAAACTTTGGAAGAACAATCATGAAAATCACTGATATACCATCCGGTCCATTATATTCCAGAATGTGTAACATATCTCAGACAACTACAGACTTTTAGATTCACGTTGAAACTTTTAAACACCTCTAGTGTTTTTAAAACTATATGCATTTTCTCCCTCCTTCGTTCTCTCCCTCCCTCTTTCTCTTCCTTCCTTCCTTTCTGACAGGATCCAGACTGGCCTTGAAATCGCACTCCTCATGCCTTCATAACACCAGTTCTGAGATTACAGACATATACCACTATGTTTAGCTGGCAGCTCAATATTTTCAAAGGACTATTCCACCAGATTCATACCTATGATTCCCCAGTATTTTCAGATACCTGTAGATTTTCGAAGTGTGTATTTTCGCTCAACCTTCTTGCAAATGCTGTGAAACATGTTAAATATACAGTCAAAATTTCCATATTCAAGGTCATACTCTTAAATATATAATTTATGCTTTAATCATGCCTGCCAGTCCTCACTGAAAATATAAACATTAACTATAATCCTCCTGTGAACAATTTTCAGATGAAGTAAGGCAAAGATAAGTAAGTCTGGAGGCAATGAAAAGAAACAAGTATCCTCAGCTAAGCAGGATAAGAAGAACCATTTAAACAATGTAGTACCACCATAAACAGTATTCTTGTTTCTTATTTATAGTAATCATATTTTTGACTGTATTTTATAAATATAATAAGCATATATTTCATACCTTCCCTCATCCCTTCTCTTGTAAGAATTTTATGGCATTTAATGTATGTATGTGTGTGTGTGTGTGTGTGTGTTTGGGCTTGTAAGTGTAGGTGATGACAAGGTCAGAAGAAGTACTCAGATCCCCTGGAGTTGGGTTTGTAGGTGGTTGTGAGCAACATGTCCAGAGTTCTGTAAATTAAAGTTGTATCTTCTGGAAGAACAGGAGTACTCTTATTTTAAGCCCAAGAATTTATGCTGTAGGGAGCTGCCAGAATTGTCTACTGGAAGTGTCCCACCATATGTCTACCCTAAAAGATTCTGTTATTATTATTAATATCATATGTTTATATATTTTATAGTGATAAAATAATCCTAACCATGAAATATCACCAAAGGTCATACAAATATGTTTCAAAATATTTGAACAGAATCTGACTTCTTTTGGTTATTATCCTGGAATTGTGGTATAGAAGTAGAGATTATAGAATAAAGCCTTATCGATAGCCTTGATATTTTGAGGTAAACTAAATAATACATTGGATCTACTTGGATCTAAATAACAGTATGAAACTGACTTAACTCCATGAAGAAAATTCACTACATAGTATGGCAAGCCCTTTATGACATACTTCCTTTTTTACTCTCTGATCCCAGCAAAATCAATTTACTATTTCTATAGACATTGTATTACAATTTATTCCCTCTCCTTTGGAAATGATTCTTCTTTGCACAAAATACCTTTATGCCTCCTTGCCCTGGAACACTTAGACCTTGCAATCAGTAAGAGTGAAGTCGGTAGCATTTATTAAAATGTCTGTGTTTGAACAAAATCAATAATATGCTTGCACTCCTGCAGTACATGTTCTGGGGGAATCAGACAGTAAGTAAACACATACACAAATCACAATAAAAGGAAAATGGTTTAAATCATCTTTTAGTGCCATGTTGGCCATGTAATAGACATAAAACTTGCAGTGTCATGTACAGCGTTGGATGCTTCCATCAATCTGTTCATTCTAATTCACAAAACTATGATAATAGACACATGTTGGTCTGCTGCTTTTGCACCCAAGGAGACAAAGGTTAAGAGAAAATTTACCTGCAACCACTCAAAGGGTGAATATAATTGGAATACAAACCCAGAAACTTACAGTTTCCAAAGTCTGTAATGTTTGTTTATGATGATGTTATAATAATATTGCATTTCAAGCTGAAAATAAGTTTTAGAAGTCAGGCAGGGTGGTACATACCAGTAACTCAGATCTTAGGAAGCAGGAGAAAGCAATGAGACAGGTCTGAACACAATTGACTTAGTTAAATTTCTTAGTCTAACTTGACAACTAAACTCTAGCAAGCTTTCAGGAAATTTTTACATATACTTAAAATTCACAGGATTTAATGAGGAGTAGTGAAAAACACACTATCAGAACCCTGCTGGTATGAGCAATGGAAAAGAATAGTACCTAACATCATGTGTTAGAATAAAATGGCTCAAGAAGGTTGGGGTGAGCTTGAATGGTTCTCTGAGTACCTGGTGTTGAAGGCTTTTGTTGCTGTATAAGCATCAAATTAAGGCTTCAGGTATTCATTTTGAAAATGCTTCCAGCTTTACAGAGTCTCAAATGATAGATGTGCGCTTCAAATATAACCACTAACACATGCTTTCATAGAAATATGTTGTGGCTACAAGAATGAAGTGAGAATAAATAAAGTAAACAACATCAAACCCTGGACATTTGAGAGCTGGAACTGCAGGTTACTGCTACCCAGATGCAGAAAACATTCCATCTATTTTGACAGACAGAAAAATCATTTCTCCACAGAGTCCAAATAAATGCTCTCCTTGAAGCTACCGACATAAATCCCCAGGACAAAACAAAACCATCACAGCTTGGCTGATATTTGGATTCCTAATCAGCTGCTTTAACTCAGGACAAAATTAAAAAAGACAAAAGGGAATTTAGCACAATTTAGGTGGGCATGATTTGATATCAGAAAAAATTATTTCTCATTACATTATAAGTTAATAAAATAAAAATTATCCTTATATTGGAAAAAAAGGATAAATGTATCTTTGTGTCTTCTTTTCAATTTGCAGTATATATTTGTTCTACTGTGCAAAATGATTTCAAGACACTATATAAAATTTCAATTTAGTGAGTAATAAAGTTCTTATTGTTGCTATATCAAATTATTGTGCATATTTAAAAAAATATAATAGTGTTTTGAGAAAATACTACTTTAATTCCATAATGTGATATGCTATCTTTTGAAAACAAATGCTGACAAAGTTATCTTCTTGCAATATATATTTAGGATTTCTTTTCGTTTTAAATAACTTAGCCTGCCATACATATACTTCTATATCTTAATTTCTTCGGGTCCATTTTATTATGGCTGACTTGGGATTTTAATAATTGTCTGATATTCTGTTAAATTAATACCCTATAATTCCTCAATCTTGCTTCCAGATGATAAATAATATTAACTTTAGATTTCTAAAATAACTTTTCTTTGCCTGATTTTAAAGAGACTTCTAACATGTTATATATTTTAAGTTTTCCTTCATTATAAAAATAAGCTTACAGAGGATTCTCATAGGGAAAATAAAACTTTCTTCCTTTTCATATCTTCATGTTTTACTCAAATAGATATGTGATATCTTAGTTTTCTGTAGAGCCACAAAAGATGTAACAATCATGTTTTTTCAAATTAGTGTTTTTTTTTTTTAAATCCAGTATTTGATAGCAATTCTCTAAGACAAATTTTTCATGATTTAGCTTCACAGATAACTAAGGTTCCCATGTTTAGGGAATATTATTCTAGAATTTAATATAAGTGCTATAGGACCAGACATCTCAGGAAAAGGGGAGATGTTCGGAGAGGGGAGACTGACTTCTGTTCTGAGTGCATTGAGTTTATACAGACTGCCTGCAGAAAAAAAAAATTGGACTTGTATCACAGGCTGGCTGAGTACACAGACATGGAAGTTGGAGCCAAATGCTCTTTCAAAGACACTGGATTTAGAGTTATCAGGTTACAAATGGACTTGAGATCATGGAACTGAAAGAGAACACTTTAATAAAGTTCTCAGCCGGTCAATGGAAAGGCAGAGTGGATTCACTTGGCAAGAAGAAGAAAGAAAGCCCAAAGAACAAAGGAAAGCATAAAAGAAAATTTGAGTGGAAAGTTGGAAATCAAGAAAGGAGGCAATCTGAGTGATAGAACATCAATCATTCCATAATATGGTTGCCATTGGGATCTTGGTTAAAGGTTTTGATGTTGTTCCCAGGCTCAAGGGGGAACTTTAGAGGCTTGAAGGGTATCTGTCTAGCTTAATAGGAATAACTATTTGAGAGCATAAATGTGTCTAGTGGGAAAGATACTTTGATGTTCTCTTGTAGACTCCACTAACCAATCTCCTGTCTAGGTAGACAGAGGCTCAGGCCATTTCTGGACTCCCAAGTGGGCCTTTTCAGTATCTACAGCCCTGGGTTCAGATTAAATGTATGAGAACTTGATACAGAATGTTCTTTCCCCACCACAGTAGATTCATCTGTCAGAAGAAGCTGCAATACAACCTATCTGTTTTCCTGCTTTCCAAATGGATAAAACCATTAGCAAGTTGTCTTTTGTTGTCTTTTCTCCAAGGCACTGCCAATTGATCAGATGTATTAAGTGATGAGCTACTTAACAAATTAAGAAATACTAAAGTGTTCGCGAATCAGTAGGATAGATTGCAATGGTGACAGCTGCATTTTCCAATTACACTCTGTTTCTGTTTTCCAAGAGCCTGGAGAAAGAGGTGGGATGCAGTTTCTTAGCAAATGATTCGTCTATATTTGCTTTACAGAAAAACAAACAAACAAAAAAAAACCATAATGAGGACAGTCAATGTAGGCATTCTCCTTCTCACCTTTCCCATACATATGACCTCCAGGCAGCATAGCCCTGATAGTCTGTGGCAGCTGCACTGTTGCAGGAGGATTAGAAAGAAAAAGTGCTATGATGCCTTCTCACATCCACATGTAATTACCACCACCATTCTTTGAATCTGAAAGAGATAATCCTTTGTTCTAGCATTCTTTCATTTAGAAAAACAAAACAAAACTTATTCACGTCTGTGTTTTCTTTGTGTTTTATATTCAAAGCATTAGTGGAACTACCCAAGTCACTCTAAAGCCATAGTGTTTTCTTATTGTTGCACTTAATCCTGAATTGTACAATTATAACTTTAATTGTATACATTGAGCAAATTCACTACTAAGTACAGAGACATGTTCAGCATAAAAATCTCCTTCTCTCAAGACAGTCCTAATATGTCAATATGTTACCATTATTAAATCTTATCAATAGAGGGTATGTCAAAAAGGATGGTTTGAGAATGTGCTTCAGGTAGTTTATTGACTTCCTCCCACAGATGATAAGGATTTCTTTGCATTGTAATCAATAAAGCAAATCAAGAAAAAAATTGAAAATTAGTGTTATCCAATATTTATTTCTGAAGACCTTGAACATTAAAAAAAAAATAAATAAAAGAAACTTCTGCACTGAAGATATCCACAGGGCTGAAGGGAAAAGTACACCAACTGTCAATGGTGGGGATTAACAACCACCCGTGAATGTCACAGCAAAGTGTGTGCTACTCAGAATGCTGGTGCTCAGTGTGAGGGGCATAGAGCAGTTCTCAAGCGAACCAAGGAGAGGCTGTGCTGCAGGCTGTGGGACAGTGTGACCATATTATTCTTGGGCCCAGTGTCATGGAATATTTTTGAATTAACTACATACCTTTCTACCTTTGAGATAAAAGTCTAGTCAAAAGATGAAAATGAAAAAGAAATTTTCCCTTGAGCCACAAATTGCAGCAGGTGACATTTTATAAATCGATAAGGAGCAGTGACACTATCTTCATGTACAACTATATGAAGAAGTCAGTGATGACAGCAAAGTAAATTGATAGCAAATACTAATTAAATATTACAATCTATGATGTACTCAAATAATCGAATCAATTCCTGAGTTAAAACTCCTGGGGAAGATGGAAGGAGTAGAAGTAAATGCCCAACGTTTGCACAAATAATTACTTCCTAGAATACTGCATACTTTGGTTAAATGGTGGAAGATAAACATCAAAATATTATGTCTTTAGGAATGAGATGTTATATACAAACAGGAGTTACATGACACTTAAAGGATGGAACTGACAATTTTAACAGCACAACTCCTTGTTTTCATTAGTAGAAATAGAGGACCATAACATCATAATGTTTATAAGATGACCTAGAAGTTAAGACAAATTTCCCAGAAGGGAGGCATTTGGCACAAGTGGAAAAGATTTACTTGAGAAGCAGTTGGAATAAGTGCGACAAAATGCTCATTATAGATATTAAGAAAGCCTAGGGAACCAAGTGATGTCTTAATAGGAGAAAAAATCACCCTCTACAGCCAAATAAAAACATTTAGCCCTTTTGACATGTGTTTAAAAATAGATAACACTACATTAGAATTTTGATATATTTTATTAAGGCGGAATGACTCAATTCATCTTTTTTAAACGTTCCATCTGTTGCAACAATAACCATTGAGTTAACCTGGGGACTTGGTATTATCTTGTCTCACAGGCAATATAACAAAAATAATCATTAATTCTATTCATGTCTAAGTGAAAAGATTTTTCACTATCGTCATGTGTTTAATTCCATGGAAAACTGCAACAAAATTAGATATAATTTTAACCACTGAACTTTCCTCCCTGGTTCTTAAATTTGCAAAGTGCACTTAAGAAAATGAGCTGCCATGTGAAATCCTAAACAGATGTTTAATGTCATTGGACAGTAGTCCATGGATAGCAGCATAATGTACTACAGGATTTTATTATTTTAACTTGTTTCACCAGATACACAGGGAACTAGCAGTAAATGGCATTGTTACAAACATATAGAATTACACTCCCACTCTCTGATATCCTTGGCAATGACTGCCCTCATAGCTGTAGAGTCCGACAGCAGGAACTTAGGAGGTAACTGACTCCTTTCTCTATGTTTCCAATCTACCTTTCTAGAAAATTCTATCAGTTCATCTATGCTCTTAGATCTCTCATTGGAGTTCTCTTTTATCTATATTTTTATTTTCATTTTCTATTACTTGCAGACTGGTTTTGAAGCCTGATCCCACTTTAGAAATTAATCTTGCTAATAGCTTCATTTAACAAAGAGAATTAGTTCCAAGGTTCTGTTCAAATCAAAAGTCTTACTTCTGTCTGACATGTATATTAGTACTGGAAAGTCCAGCGCCCCAAATGGTAAAGGCACTAACCTTTCCTCCATTTAATGTAAGTATTCACTGCGGTATTCACTATCCCATAAACCTCTCTGTTTTCCCAGAAATTCTTGTTGCCACATAACATTTAAGGAGCCAATCCAGTGCCTGGGTTCTGACCAATCAGAGAGATCCCCTGCTCCCTTTAAAAAGTCTTGCTGGAAGCTTCTCATGGTAGGCTCGCCTATTCTGACTTATAGGATATGTGAGAGTTGACTCCAACACTTTGGTTGGTTGGTTAATAAATCTCTTGCTTTTGCATCGATCTTGAGTCCTGGTGATTTTCTGGGGGTCTCCTTCTGTCTGCCCTTTACAGTATTAATTACTTGTAATGACAGGTGACAGATACAGGTACTGTTATGATATATATATGCAATTTGTACATAATTTGCAATTAGTAGTAATTATGCTATTAATATAACTATTTACTTTTGAAATTTTATTCTTTAAAATATTGTTAAATTATTATCGCACTTAGGAAATCACTCAGAGAATATATTGATTTTCCTCATCTTTTGCTTGCTATAACAAGAGACAGATATTAATCTGTTTTATATTCTTAAACTGGTTCACTGATGTCATTTTGTATATCAAGGTGTAATGAGGTTACTAAGAGGAAAATAAGAGAACTCTAGTACCTGCCATGATCTGGAACTTTAGATGTGTCCTAGGTCTTACCAGAGAATAAAATTATTTAACTCTTAAGTTAAACATCTGATTTCATTGAATACTATAAATTATTTTTTGATTCATAGCCTTAGTTGTTGCTATACATGAATATTTATAGATTGAACTACAATGATGGCAGTGTTGCATAAAGTGTCAATACAAAGTTCTTAGGTAAAATATTAAATTAGCTCCTAGTATCTTAATTTGTTTTAGAATATTACTTGTATTAAAATTTTATAGCAGATAAAAACTGGGTTGTACGCTATTCTCAGTGATGCAGGCACACATACACAATCCACATACAGGCTTTGCTCTTAGTCAAATAAATGTGTGTGTGTGTGTGTGTGTGTGTGTGTGTGTATGAATATATATATATATATATTCATACACATTTGTATGAACATATCTGTATCACTAATTATATATATATAAAAACATATGATAGATGCTTGCATATATGAATATAGAAAAACATATGAGCTTAAACATGTATGTCACTAAATGCAAACATATTTGAATATATAGAACACAGGTATAGATACTCTTTCTTAGAGTGTCTCTATCTATTTATTGAAATAACCACTGAAAAAAATGAAAATTTTAAAACTGTAAGTGTTGTTAGTACTTATTACCCAGGAATAAGAAAAGAACAAGAAGCTGGGTAGTGGTGGTTCAGGACTTTAAATCCAGCACTCAAGAGGCAGGTCCCTGCCTCTTGGTAGGCAGGTAGGCAAGCAGATCTCTGTGAGTTCTTGACCAGCCTGATGTACAGAGTTCCACGACAGCCAGAGCTACAACAAAGAAATGCTGTTCCAAAAAACCAAAAATAATAAAAAACAAACAAACAAATAATAAGAAATAAAAGAACAGAAGGAGTGACCATGTAACTCATTCTTGTGTAAGTTTCCTCTGAGATGAAATTCTTCCCTCTCAGATTAAAGATTAATAAAATGAGAATATGAAAGGGCAAAGAAAGCAACAGGTTGGTTTAAGACAGAGTGTTTACATGGAGGTAAAACAACAGGATGTTGTGAGGGGAAGTGAAAACTCCACCCTGCAGGGACGCTTAATAAGCTAAGGAAGTAAACAACTCAAAAGATTTAGGAAATCTCTGAAACTGGCCAGATTCACTGTGCCCCACCTTCCCCAAGCATATATAAGTAAAAAACTTCTAAGAGATACTCTCAGACAAGACAAGCTGCCTCAGAAAGGCTTAGACCAATTGATTACCTGGAACGTGTACTCTCCAGCTAGTTAATCTGCCTGCTGGCTATTCATTGCTATCCAAGTGTCCAGATTTCATGAGCTATCATTTATGCTTCTGGTAATGCAGCTGTCTTTGAAACATTTCTGTTACTGTAAGAAACCTTCACCCATAAACCTATAAGTAACCTCAATAAAACTCACTGGTGTGTCATCAAGTTGGACTTTGGGTGTGTCCTTTCTTTGGTCTTTTGTTAGTTCTCTGTCATACAGTACTAAATCAGATTCTGGTAATGTGGTACAGAGAAGTGTGGTAAGACGAGTTTGGATATAGGGAGAATGATATTAACCATCCTAAAATGCTGCTACCTATCAATGAACATTTGATATGTCTAAGCAATCTAGATATAGGGGCATTTCTTTATCTCATTTATAAAAATTTTATGGATTTCATTTTTATTTGCCTTAAATTCTTCTTTAGATTAGCTTTTTAATAATGGAACCCTCAAATGCTTTAAATATCTGGAAGAGTATTTTCTACAGAGCTTGGACATTAGTCAATAAGTACTCACTGTCCTGCGGCTACTGATTGTTTTACCCTAAACCACCTTACATTAAATGTCAATGTAGACCAAACTGGACTTGAGCTCATGATATTCTTGTCTTCTTCTTCTTAGCTTATCCTAACAGTGTGCATCACATGATATGAGCCACGTGACATGGCCATTACATTTATGAACTCACTCTAAGTGTGGTTATTTCCACAAGACCTGCACAAGATTAGACCAGTCATCATTTCCCTATGGATGGAAAAGGGGCTCACGAGGCCCTGTTCTTCACTGAGGAACTGTGTCATCCAATCGTTTCTTAGGAGAGAATGTCACTTTCTTTAGTGGTATAGCGACAGTAAGTTTCCTTCCCAGTGAATAGCCTTCCACCCACTGTTGGGCAAGGAACTATAACTTAACTCAGTGGGTCACACACGAAAAGAAATCAGGAAAGTAGGATGAGGACTTGTTAGGATAAAATGTTTGAATAAGAGGGCATGAAAGGGAATGAATGAGAGGGAAAGGGATGAAGAAGGGAACTAACATTCATGGTACACATGTATGAAACTATTAAAGTTATTTTGAGAAAACAAAAAAAAATCTAATGCAATGTACTTTTCTAGGAACTTGGCACACTCTGAGCCCATCTTTTGCTCAAAAAGAGAATGCTAATTACTCTCCTATAAGAACAATCTTATCAGAAACTTTTATTTTTAGAACCTACGACTATTGACTCTACAAATATACTAATATTTTGTGTCTCTTCCAAAGTTATCCATTTTATACTTCTGTTTTGGTTTTTGTTTTGGGTTTTTTTTTTTCTTGTCTGAACTATGAGAACAGCATCTAACCGCTCTTCCATCTTGTGGTTTTATTCTATGCAGCACACTCTCAACACATCAGAAGTGGCAATGACTAAAAAACAAGCCAATCTATGGCAGTCCTCGGTTCACAAGAAAGCTGACAAAGTCCCGCCTCATCAGGCTGATTGGCACTCCTTGAGTTGAGAACTACACACTTCCTGAGCTTCCTTAAGGCTCAGGCAAGCTTTCTCTTCAGAAATCCTTGTTCCTTTGTACTTTAATTCAAAAGCTCTTGATGGACATAATATGATGATGTAGTCTCTCATCTATATTTCCTTTTTGACTTTAAAATATCCTCTTGTTGAGGTTAAACCTGACAGCTCTATGCAAAGTTATAAGTCATATCTCCTTTCTTCTCAGTGTGCTATTCTTGATTTGGCTTATATTGGATACATTTTTATCCATTTATCATCTTTTGTTTGTGCTACTTGGAATTAAATATAGGGCCTTATGAGTGTTAGATCTGTACCTCTATCCATGCTATCTTACAACATGAAGCATAATTATTTAATTTGCTTACTATATAATTATATCAGTGCCCTTCTGAAATAAAAATATTCATCAAGGTTAGCAATATCTGTGTGTTCACTGCTATATTATTTAGTATCTGAAAACTATAATTCATTATAGTCATTCAATCAAGTCACATTTAAAAAGTGGGTGGAAACACAATTCCAAGCTTCTAATTCAACTATAATTGATTAGAAACCACCTTACATACAGAGCATAGACAAGAAGATAATATATTACTGAGTAATGTCCAGACCAAATTGTTTCCATATTAGAGTGGTTGCTTCAGTTAGTAGTTAAGGTTACTGTTTTTCTTTAAGATGTGGGAGGTGACGTTTAAAGAATAGCATATTTGACTATCTTTTTGATACAATGAATGTTATGTATTGTTCATTTAAATGAACAAAAATTATATAACAAAATATTCTAAATCTTTCACAAAATTGTTAAGGCATTATTTAAGAAAACATTTGTCTTTAATGCTGAAGAACAGCATAAATTTTGATAAAATTGTGCAAGATGCAAAGTCCTGTAATTTGGAGCCAATTATTTCAAAAATTATTGTTTTTATCTCCTATTGTTTGATAATTCCCCAATCAAACATGAATTATATAAATGAAAAAAGATAACATGAACACTCAAAAATATGTCTACTACAGATGGTTGAATCCAGAAGATAATTTGGCAGAGACTGAGGCAAGTTATGTGAGTGTTAGAACAATTGCTATGAGTCTAGTATAAGTTATAAATTACTCTACATTGAATCAAATAATAAAAGAGGCTTGGGAGGGATTTAATTTCCTATGTGCATAGAAGGAAGATATATATGCTTTTCATTTAGAATCAGCAATGGCAACAGATCAAAGAAATTTAGTAATCTACATTTTCAGCAGCATAGATATGGAATAAAGATAAAGAAAGAAGACTGGTCAGGGAATTAAAGAGAAAGAAGAGTATGCAAAACTGAAGGGAAATATCACAAGAGGACATGCTAAATCTTCAGTCTACTATGGTGTCATCAGAATCTAAACTTATGCCAGAAGACCGAACAAGAAACTTATTAAAGGGTTTTATTTCTAAGGCTATGGATAATTATTTTTGGAGCAGTTGACAACTGTAATACCACTAAGATAAGATAAAATATATAATATTCCCCAATTTGAATTTCCAAAGCAAAAAGTTGATAAAATCTCCTATCATAGGCAGTACATTGTAGAGGTTTCTTCATACTAGCAGTTCTTTCAAATAAAAAGTGAACAAGAAAATATTTTACTATAAGTAAATTTACATATATTTCCGTCCAAATAGAGAGCATATATAATGTTTTTACTTTAACATATGGGACATCTCACCTCCCATGCAAAATTGAGTAAGTTTTAAGTGAACTTACCTGAATGTAAAGTGTGCTGAAGGCAAGATTCATTAAAGCTACTTTGTCAGTTCATTGTTAGGATATTTCTTGTTTTTATTGTTCATGTCTATTGTTATTTTTTAGCATTTTTTTATTTTATGGATATGAATGTTTAGCTTACACGTGTGTCTGTGCATTATGTGCATGTCTTGTGCTCTGGAGGTCAGAAAAGGGCTTCAGATGCTCTGGATGGTGACTTATAGAGAATTTTGAGCAGCCATGTGGGTGCTGGGAATCAAACCCAGATCTTCTGCAAAAGCAACAAGTGCTCTGAATCCCTGATCCATCATTCTAGCCCTTACTGGAATGTTTTTACAAATGAAACTATTGAAATCTATTCTTTTATAAATGTCATGCTACCTCCTTAGCTTCACCTAGGATTGGATCACATTTTTCACAAGACAAAAACTGGCTTTTCTTTTTTCTTTTTTTGGTACTTACACAATATGACTCAAATCATAGTGCTACTTACAAATGGATTTAATGAGCATCAAAATGTTCCTACCAGCTAGAAATCCAAAATGCCTCTCTCTTCTTTTGTGATTAGAAAAGAAAAATTGAAAATGACAACTTATTTTCTGACAGTATAATTGAAAATTACCTTGATGGAATTAATTTATCAGGTAATGTAATAATGATGTTTGGTATTTTGATTCAGAGGATCAGAGTAATCAAATGAACAGTGTGATGACATATGTCTGTAATATTATGACTGTATGCTATCAATGTCATAATTCTGGTATAGCAAACTTATTCTAAAATTACAATTTTGGACCATTAAAATTTTTATCTTTCTTTAAATGCATATCCTAAACAAAGAAAAGGACAACAGCATGTCACTTCCAATATTAAATTACGTGTATTTATGATGTTTTATGTAGTTTATCAAGCCTTGTATTGAAAAATGTAATGACAAATTCCCTAATAATAACTATAATCATATACAGTCATGTTTGCTCTCTGATCCTCTCCTTATCTCCAGTGTCTCAGATTGCTACCTTTTATCTCAAATCTGATGCTTCTTCTTAGGGCTTGCTGCCAGAGTACCAGTAACAACCATGTGTGTTACTGTGTCCATCAGTGCTACATATTTTAGTACTATTTACTTAAACTCCTTCATTGTTTATTTTCCATACTGTACTATAAAATCCTTCAAAACTGCACTTTTTTTAAGGTAATACTTGCTGCCTAGCATAAACTGATCCCATGTAATTCCTTGGTAAAGGGTCTTCCCCTTTCCCATATACCATGGAAATCTGAAACTAGTGATTTCTCTCTTGGTCTAGATGGAACATGGGTTATAACTATATTATTATATCTTTCTATTCACATGCTTGGCTTAGGCATAAGTGTTAGATCAATGCTGCCCAAGGAGAAGCCTTCGGGGTGATGATTGGAAGTGCTTATTAAGCCTTAGAAAATAAGACACAAGAAGGGATGACCATCTCCCGCTTTCATGACTTTTGTGTCTCCATCAATAGATACACAAGTGGGCCAACAATTATGCAACCATGCTGGAGATTTCTAGAGACACTAAGCAAGAAAGAAAAGTTACATTCTTCCCTGCATTACCTGCTAAAGGTCCATGCCTTTTAAGTAGGAATGGTGATTGATTCTTTTATAATTAGGTCTAATTTGTTAGGTTTTCTGATGTCAGAAGTAATAAGTATCCTAAATAACACAGGTTTTTATACTATACAAAGCTAGATTTTGCATACATTAAGTGAATGATAAAATTGAGCTACAATGTAGAATATGAACATTAGACACGAATATTTGGTAAATATATCATCTTAGGCACCAGGGAAACATACGATTTTTGAAATATTATCTGCAAGGTAAATGTCCAATAACCAAACCTCAAACAAGCAAATTGTCTTATAAAGATAATGGGTGGATTCCACAAATAATTTATCTTTTGTTTAATGAAGAATGACTTTCTAGATAGAGAAAGAACAAAAGTATAATATCCTATTTTTATCTTAAATTTGAACAATTCAATGGAAGGCATAGTTTAATGAGCAAAGCAAATCTCATGCAGTTCTTTTTATTTGGATATTAAATAATATAACCTCAATGTTGTTCACAAAGGTCCTTCCTGATGTTGAGATTTAATTAATACTCTTGGTGCCGACCACTGTGGTTCATTTCCTAACATTGGTTATAAAGAATAAAGTCATGGAGGGCACAAAGTGGATATCACGCTGATCTCGTCACAGGAGAAATATTCCACAGTGTTCATATCAGGCCTCTTTCTTTCTAAGTCAAAGGTCATCTTCTCTCCTGATTGTTACCATGATAGAAGATAGAGCATATATATCTAATAGGCAGCTTTGACATTTTGTTTGTAGCCAGTAGCAAAGTGGAAAATTAAAATAGATACATTTAAGAGACAGGTTTGTGAGTTCTTTATACTTTTTCCTGAGCATTTATTGAACCAATCATCATCTTTAAAAGAAAGTTGTGAATTTCCTCAGCAATTTTCAAAATAAATATGGATGACAAGTAAATAATGACCACATCATAAATAAGTATGTGTGTGTGTATGTGTGTGTGCGTGTGTGTGTGTGTGTGTGTGTGTGTGTAGTTACAGCTCCTGATTTTATAAGAAATGTGAAGGAGCTAATAAATAATTAAAGCCTTTTGAATCATTAAGTCTGTGTCTGGACTGATATTGCCAATTATTAGTATAGGAAACTTTTTTTTTTTAGTAGCACGTTCATCACATTATAATACAACCCTTCAACTTAAAATAACTATCAAATAACAGGTAAGACAGCTACTACAATTATTGTTAGAGTGAAAACTCGGAGTAAATTATGCATTCCTGTCATCCTTTCTTTTGGCTGTCGGCACTACTTGATGCAGAGTAAATGATCAGAAATGATGATTTGTCCACTCATTTGTGAAGTCGGCTTGCTCATTCCAATGCTTATTGAGTTTCACCCACTCAAGAGGTATGCTAGCCACTGGTGGACAGAAGGAAGAAGATGCAACTGTAATTGCAGAGTCATACACTGGAGAATCAGTTTGTGCCATAAGGAAGGAAGAAATCACATACTTAGGATGATGAAGCCCAGATATTCTACAGATGTCTGAGGCTGACTAATTGAAAGAATTAAGTAGAAAGAAGCTATGGCATGATACCATGGGAAAAGTATTGGAAAATAAATAGGATTAAGGAAAGAAAATTAGAATTGCTTGTGTTTTTTAAAAAAAAGATAATCAGTGACATAATTGGAAAAAGAATCACACAAGTGAGAAGGTAGACCTCCGTTTGTCACAAAGTCAGTGAGGACAGAGAATGTGGAAAACAGTATAAGTCTTTCTGTTTCACCTGTACACTTTTCTCTCTTTGGAATATTTCTGGAGATGATTTTAAATAGGCCATTCTCATTTATTTTAAATTTGTGATGCACACAAAAGGAGGCATATTGTAGTTGAACCACTTCTTGCTACTATTATATCCTATGAGTCAGATTCTCCTACAGAAGGCCTTAGGGTGCACAGCCAGCTGGAAGAGAGCAGGGGAAATGACCTCAGCCTCTACTCTCTAGAAAGAAGACCTGCATAGATGAATTGGCAGCCTTTTGAAACAACCTCCTGTATTCTTCCTACTGCAAAGGATTAGAGCGAGGCTTAAGAACAAACGTTAAATGATAGTGTTTTCTGAGATCTTCAAACACAAAGAGTAATGAAAGAAACTCATCAGGCACTTACTTGATTTCTCTCCTATTATCTTTCCTACTTTTCTTAGATGAGCTTTTAACATGATTTATGGCAAAATGACTTGGTATTGGCTTAGAAATGAAATTGCAATTTATGTCAATAAGAGATTTGTTAGCATACAGTTTACAAAATGTATTATCAACACATTTCATGAAGAATTTCATGAAGAATAAATAAGTATGTTATAATTTAACTTAAGTTTCTGATTGCATCTGGGAAATACCTGTTTACAGTTCACATGGCACCTAATTATGACATGAGAAAATTGCCTATGTGTGAATGAATATCCCTTTATTTTGTGGAGTGTAATCAATACAAATGTGAAACATTAACCTCAAAAGTTTCATTGACCTCTTTCATGGTGCCTATGCCACACAATATAGACTCTAGGCATTAAAACATTTTGTAAAAACTTCAAAAATGCATCAAAGCTACTGCATATAGTATGGATAAAGACAGAGCTTCTGTGATAGCCTGGGTTATAAGTACTTGTCTTATGAGCATGAGGACCCAAGTTTGGTTTCCCAGAATCCACATAAAAAGTCATGGTAATTTTCCTATAATTCCTTGTCTGAAAGTAGAGACAGGGGAATAGATAGAAATCAATAGCCAGTCAGACTAGCCAATTCAGTGAGTTTCATACCAGTGGGAGACTATGTCATTAAAAACAAGGCAAACATATAAAATGACACCCATTTTGACAACCTGTGGCCTCCACAAACATGTACACACAAATTCTCTTATACATGCACCTACATGAACAGACTCACATAATGAAGACAAAAACAAGAACAGTTCTATGTATTCAATTCTAATTCACTTCTGAAAAAAAGTAATTTTGATATTAACTTTCTTAGACTACAGTCATTATTTTACACGGTGCACTTCTTTTATATTTGATTTTAATGCAAAATCTGTCAAGAGCACATGGAACAAATTCTTTAACAAAGATAAATGAAAAGGACTAGTGAAAAGATTTTTCTTTATAACTGTTTTCCAAGCAAAAAATACCATTGTAAGAACAAGGGCTCACTAGAAAAACTCACAGATCTTATAATCTATCAGAACCATGTCTGGAAATTACTCACGTAACGGGGACTTTTGTTTTGGAGAAACTTTATGAAAATATTGGTTAAAAAGTCAAGTGTATTCAGATGCTTTCACAATACTCATTTATCTGTATTTATTATAGAATTTCGTATGTAACACCATATCATCATAGGATTAAAAACTTAAATGATCCATTCATTCTACAATTATAATACATCGGGAAAAGATGCACAAACTATCAGTAATAGCTGATGGGATCAAACTACTTAGTGCAAGTCCCAAGTTCTGACTTTGAGCCTCTTCAGTGCTATGGGCTCTCAGCCAAGATGTTTACATTGGCCCCAGTTTCCTGAGTCATAATAAAAATGGTTTGATTTCATGTCTGTTAACATCAAATCTTTAAACACTGCCTAAGGTTTTTAATTTATATTTCTCAGAGTACTGATTTTTACCTTTTCTTAAAACTAGGTAAATATTAAGATCATTAAAATAATACTATCATTTGATTTTTAATTTTGTGTTTATATTAGGGAACATAATCCCCCTATGTACTGAAAACTTTTCTAGATTAGTGAGCAGTTTCATTTTTCTAGTCTGTGGAAGAAGTGTTAAAAGTCTTGATTATGTAGCAACTATAGACATAGTATGCCACATTGCCTTTACAAGGCTGCAAATATAAATTTTAATGAGTCTTAAAATAGATTTTGTACCTAGACAATCACATAGTATTTTTCTTTCTGTGTCCAGACCATTTCACTTACTATGGTGCTCTCCACTTCCACGCATTCCACCCATGTTGTTACAGACTGGAGAATATTATTTTTTAAAGTAGAATAGTCTTTCTTTCTCTCCTCTCTCTCTGTATCTTTATCTCTCTCCTGATCCCTCCCTCCCTTTTCTCCTTCCCATTCTCCTTTTCTTTGTGTATAATCTGTGCATGATTTCTATGCCTTTAATGCTTGTATCCATTCACATGTCCACTAATATAGGCCATTGTCTGACTTGAAAAATATGTTGAATGAGGTGGGTTGTACCTGTCACACTATTTTTAAGTTGTGTCGAACAACTATACTGTTTCCAGGGATATCAATACCAGTTAACATTTCCACCAACACTATGCAAGTGTTTATTTTCTCTGTACTTGTACCAAACTTATAAGTTGGTGTCCTGACAATATCATGTGCTTTCAGCTTCAGGCTCTGTGAGCTCTTATATGCCTTATTTAGTTAATTCAGAGTGCCTTATTCTCCTGGAGTCCTCCATCCGTCTAGCTCTTACAATCTTTCTACCTCCTCCTCCATAGGATACCCTGACATCTGAAAGGAGGGATTTGATGGAAACTTCCAATTTAGATTCTCTCCACATAATGTCTGGCCATGGATCTCTGCATCTATTCCCATCTGCTGCCAGAGGAAGCCTCTCTGATGATGACTGGATAAGGCACTGATCTATAAGTATAGCAGAATAGCATTAGGAATCATTTTATTGATACTTTCAAGACCAGCAGTATTTGGTTTTACTCTAAGTCTCTGTGTTATCTAGTCTCTGTGCCTTCATCAGTGAAGCAGTGTCTGGTATGGGTGTTCTCTCATGGAGTGTGTTTTGGGTCAAATTAGACATTGGTTGGCAACTTCTACAAGCTTTGTGCCATTCTTACCTTAGCATAATGGGCAGGCAGAACATAGTGTAAGCCAAAGGATTTGTGCCTAGGCTAGGATCCATGTTTTTCTTTTGGTAGCATACAGAGTACCTTTCCACACAAGAGAGACTAGGTCATAGGAGTGAAGGCTCCATGTAGGCACCAACTCAACTTCTCCATGTTCAATGAGTTGTGTGGGAATATGTTTATGAAGTATATCATTATTCATTTCATCTTAATTTAATAGTCACATAAAATGTATCACATGTAAATATTCTCACTTGGAAGTTATTCCTATGAATTTCTACTTAAAAACTATGTAGAATTATAAAGATATATACAACTGAAAATTCAACTAGTCTATTTTGGGTATACAAACTTAAAGTCTTGTCTATAGCTTGTGGGAGTAACCAACCAATGTCTGATTTGACTTAAGGCCTACTCCACAAGATGGAACTCATACCTGTCACTGCTTGGGTGACCAAGAACCTGAAACTACACAGCCCAAGTACCTAGGGTAAAATCAAATAATACAGTTTTACTAAAGGAATGTAGCCATAAAATGACTACTAATGGCATTCTGCTAAATGTAGTGGAACACTTTGAAGGAGTTTCATGATTTTGGTTTCTTTAAAAACTTAAAATGATAGTTGCCCTGTTTTTATTCCCATCCCAGGTATAGTAGATGATAATGAGTTTGATTTAGATTGCTACTGGTGGCTATAATTTGGTTAGTGCAACTATTTTGCCATGTGTGGCTTATCCTTATGTTTGCATGCTGCTTGAACTTCCGAGGACTTTATTTAGAATATATATTGATTGAAATCCAGAGAGCAGGGGTTGGGTGGTTGCTGGTCATTGGTGGATTGTTGTTTCGTTGGTTATTGCTTAGAGGAACATCTGCTGGAGGAATTAGGTTCAGGGATAGTCCAGCTCACTATCAGCTCCTGCTCTCCAAACTTCAGCCAGCCAAAAGGGGCTGTGAATATTTCTTCTTTCCTTCCTTTCTCCCTTTCCAGGGTACCTACCAGAGCAGTGAAGACTTTCTTTCTCTCCTTTTACCTTTCCTGAGCTAGAGAGTAAAAAAAACACAGTAGCAACCTACTGCAGCTACCCTCCTAGATCAGTTCCTTACTGTGCCATCAACAGAGAAGCTTCCTCCTGCTGCAGATGGGAACAAATACAGAGAACCACAGAGAGTGAGAGACTTTGAAACACAAAGCCTAAATGGGATGTTTCCATCTAATGCCTCTCCCGAGGGCCTAGGGAACTCTACTGAAGAGGAGGCATAAAGAATGAATGGAGGACAGTACAAAAATAAGACCCTCTAAATCAATATGATCAGCATGCACAGGGCCTGCATAGGTCTGCACTAGATGGAGTTCTAGAGAGGAAAGGAGAAGTGGACACATGCCCCAACCCTTAAGGCAGAAACAATCTCTCCCCAGTTGATAATTACTTGAAAATGAAAATTGACTTTCCTCCAAGAGAATCTGACTGGGAATACACACTACCCTTAAAGGAAGGCTGCATGCTTAGCAGTAGATGGCCAACAGAAAACAGTATCTCAATATTCTCATACTCTGTTCTGTGTCAACTGAAAAGGATCCATGAAAGTAAGAGTGTGTATTGTCCATTTCAGGAATCACCTGAAAGAATAGTCCTTAACAGGTAAGTTTAGTTGGAAGCCTTATTTTCAAGACATAAATCAAAAGAACTTTAGCAGCAAGACCACAGAGTCTGTAGCACTATGTCTGGAAAGAGCTACAGTCCAGGCTCCAGGGTCTTGGGAGAAATAGCACTCAAGAGAGATGTACTATACTCAGTTGGAACTGTCTGTATTAATGGTCCAAATACTTTGTGAGCGAAAGCCCTCATGTACAAGAATATGTAACAGAGTCTTGATATTTAAAAGCAGATCTTCAGAGAGACAGAGAGAGAGAGAGAGACAGAGAGAGACAAAGAGAGAGAGAGAGAGAGAGAGAGAGAGAGAGAATGGGAGACAGATAGACAGAGAGAGAGACAGACAGAGAGAGAGACAGAGAGATACACACAGAGAGAATGCTGTTTATTGAGGCCTTTATCTGGTTTTGGAAAAAAAATGCTAAAATCAGACTTTTTTTTCTTATGTTATAACCAAGAATTGGTTTCCTTTTAGTATACTCTTCCTGGGAAGTAATCATTACATATAAGACTATATGCAATTTTAAGAATTTTTTAACTATAAAAACTAAAAGAAAATTCAGGAGATATGACCAGAAAATGATAAATTGCTGCACTTCAAAATCTCTGTGGAAGTCCTGGAATAATTTGCAGATTATCAGTTGAGAACGGGGTGTGGGGTGCATTTTTATTAAATGCCATGTTAAATCAAGTGTGTGTCCTAATAAACAGACATCTTCTTTAATTCTTCTATTTGCTCAAATTCCTAAAAAAATATCATTTGACATGCACGTTTAATTTAATTCTGACATTTTTTTTTCTGTCTAGGGCAGAGCTCTTTAACAGGTAGGTTTAGTTTAGTGGAATTCGTAACTGCACTGCTCATATCGCCTACATTACTAGATTAAATCTAGTACTCATTAAGTCACAGATGTCTCCTTTACATTTCCCTTTTATTTCCTAAACAATGAGGACATTTTAGCATGTTTTTTCTGACTGAAGTTTGCTAGAACATTGACATTTTCAAGTAATGATACTTTGAGATGATTTCCTGTTAGCTATCCAAAGTAAACTGTTTCCTGACAATTAAAATCCAGCTAAGAGCTCCTTGCAACTATTCTAAAGGGAGTATCACCTTCAGTAGGAGAAAAACATGTAAACATCAGGTTTTTGAAAAGTTGATATAAATGACTGATAGTTGTATCTAAAGCTCTTGATTGGCATTCTCTAAGCTTTTGATGAGTTCCTTATCAAAAACAGAAGCTTTTTTTCCCCCTCTTTCATGCATTCTAAGATTAGAGGCAAGGAATAATGAATAACACCAACTACATTAAAATGAATTTACAGCAAATGGAAGAATGGAAAAGCTGAAGCTATGAACCAGGTGGTTATTAAACTCAAAAGGAATTCTCATGAGTTCTAGGGTGGTTTTATTATCATCAGAAAACACTAAGGAACAAATGATCATCATTTGGTAACTGAAAAATGAATACTGTATTAAAGTGGAAAAATGTCATATTTCTGATGGACACTGATTCTGCACCAGGTTCCTAAGCCATTCCTTACAGCCTCCTCCAACAGGGAGCCCAGAGAGGGGAGTCTATCACAGCTGCCATGCATGTGCCCCTTCATAGGGAATACAGCCTCCCTTGTCTTTGAGATCCCCAAGCAGCTCTTTTATACCTTACTTCTCCTCCAGTTTAAAGAAAGAAGAAACTCATTTCTAGTTTAATTTATCATATTTCCCTGTTCTCTCTATTATATATACCATAGAGCTGGTTTACAAGAATTGTAAGATAAACCTTTGTGTTTCTCTTTTTTAAAAAGACTTGTTTTTATTTTATAAGTATGCTTGTTTTGCCACAAGTATGAGCACCACATGTATGCCTGCGTGGGTCAGAACAGAAGGAGACATCTGATCTTCCAGAACTGGACTGACATACAGTAGAGAGCCCTGTGGGTGCTAGGAACCTAAACTGAGTCCCCTGTAAAAGCAAAGTACTCTGAACTGCTGAGCTATCTCTAGCCAAGGTTTTGTATTCTTAATGAACATTTAATGCAAATAAAAAAATAACAAATATACAGGCAGGTTAGCTGGTTCTTTCTGTTCTAAAGTTGTGTCTGCTTTTATGTCAATGAGATGGTTTTTTACCTGGGCAGGATATATGTACAACAGGAATCGTGTCTTCTCAAAGGAGCTGAAAGAAGTCAGGGCAAAGAATCCAGAGCTCACTCTTGTATTGAACAGCAATCTACTCCAGTCGGAGATTTTTTTTTTTTTTTTTTTTTGGTAGTAAATTTGAAGCTCAATGGGAAAAGCAATGGCTTTACAGCAGATTAGAATTATAGTTAAATTTGGACTCTAAACTTTAATTGCTGGGGCAAGTAGGGCAATCTACCTTAAATGATCCAGGCTTCCCCTTAGGAAGCAGCAAGTGGAGTGACAGTCTACATTAGAGTGATCAACAGGACATTAGTATCCATTAACTCTTACAAAGTATAGGAGCTTCTTCCACATTTGGCCCAGATCATCCTTTCTTGTACATTCGCTTTAGTAAACTTCAGTTGTGAACTTCTCTTCTTTAGATATCTATTTTCTTTCTCAATTTAAGGACCAGTTTTCTCAAATGTAATAATCTAGAATCAGTGTTCATATTTCTCAGTCCCCCTAGAGCTTAGGGGACTAAAGGCTAATACGATAGCAAACAAACATGGCATAAATACACTGCCCGATTTCCTCCAGAGTCCTTCCCACCTTGCCTAGAAGCTGAAAACCGTCCGGCCTTTTACTTCAATAGAAATGATTTTAATCTTTCTTCCTTATTGAAATAATTTTACTCCTTTGCCTTCACCACACATAAAGTCTCCCTCAGTTCAATAAATTACTTGAGAAAAGTCATCATAAACAGTAATCATGAAATACTCAACTCAGCAAAAGCTGATTTCTTAGGAAAAGTTACCTTCCTTCACTCTTCATTCACAGCTCTGAGATAACCCTAAATACCTCTTTTCTATGATCAGGTATTGTGGTCTGGTATGACATTTTTTGAAAATGAAAATAAAATCCTTTACATTTTACTTATTGTTTGGTTGTGTGTTTTAAGGACAGACAGAAGCAAGGAACATTATAGCAAATGTTGCTTCTGGTATCGGCTGAGGTGTGTTGAATGATCTGAATGCTGATATCCATGGCAGTAGTGAGACTTTAACAGCTACATCCTGTCCTGATTCATAAAGGCAATAGTATCAAAAGCACAGTCACCAGCACACAGCCCACACAGACAGCGCAAAGACTGTGTCCCCAAAGCAAAACTACAGATTTTCTCCTGAAACCAATGAAGTCATGAAGCAAGACTATCTAGATGTCATCACACCGGGAAAGCACGGAGATGATATTCCTTTCAAGAGTCAAATGTAAAATCTTACACCTCATTGTAGTCTAAATGTTCTCTGTAGTTAAATCAGAAATCTCAGCGCATGTGGGTCCTGGAGTACAAAAGGATAAAATACAAGTGATTGTCCTTTCCATATCATGAATATAAAAAGAGTAGTTTCCCTTTTTATTCCTGCTAGGATCCTTTGTAAGGCTGTTTGACTGCATTTTTATGCCCATTTTAATTAGAGAACATTTCAGTGAACTTTCCTCCATAACTGCTAAAAGGGGAATGGTGAAAGGAAAATGTAAATTCTAAGGAAAGATCCTTGTTCTCAGGTGACACTTTCTATTGTGTGGTAGGTAATGAATGGGACACTGCATCTTTTGAAAAATATGCTTTCAAATTATGATGTCCTGCATTGCCTTCTCAATTCACTTTATCCTATTCCAGATGCTGCACACACTTACTCTATGGAAACATCTCATTGGTAAAGAGAAGAATAATTATGTGCTAAGGAAATAGAACAATAGCAGGTACTTATCTAGAATAACCTGGATTCCATTCCATGCACTGGAAAGATGTGTTAGTAAGAACAATTGTCACAGTATCAAAGGAGAACATGGTGAATTGTTCACAGTATAGTTATCTTTAGTATTTAACATGCAATTTGAATCTTTTAAGTGATCATCAAGTTCTTAATGGTTTATTTTACATGATCATCAAAATATGATCTTGACTGTCTCAGAGCATAAAAATAAAAGAAAAAAGAAGTTTGAAGTTTGTTAAAGGTACAATCACAATCACAAAAGAGAATAATTAGTAGAACATACATTAGAAAATGCCAATAATGTATTTATTTCCTACAGAAAAAAATTCTCTGTAGGAAATGTCATTTCCTCTGCCTTAGAATAAAAATGAAAAAGATAAGTAGATAATGAAGGTATATTTGAAGCACATAAGAATATAACAAGATGCATAACATTGTTATAAATAATCACCACTGCTGGAGGACTGTTTGATCCCAGGAGATCATGCTGAATGTCAGATTTCTTACAATGCAAAGATATCATATTTGATATTTTAGCTCCGAAATTAACAAAAGTGAATAAGGCCATTAATGAGGGCAGTGTGTTGATACATGCTGGTCATTGCCACATTTAAAGGCAGAGGCAGGAAAATGACTGACTACAAGTTCTTGGCTACCCTAGTCTACCTAACAAGTTTCAGGTTAGCCAGGGATATAGAAAGGGATCTTGTCTCAAAAAAAATAAAATAAAATACAATAAAAACAAAGCAAAAACTGTTCACGGATTTTCATCCAATTAGAATTAAATTATTCAGAATTACAAATGTCAGAGCGTATTATTGATACCTAGACAATATTTCTGAAATTCACATGATTCAACTTTTGCTCTTGATAACCACTTAACATTAAATTTAACTTTCTTATTTTCAGGATCAATATTGAGTCAGAATTTCCAGGTGTTGGAATGTTAAAACCATATCTACAAGTTATATATTCTTTACGTTTTTTTTAATCAGGGATTCTGTGTTAAATAAAAGAAGAATTTTAGTCAACACTTCAACTTTCAGAAACATAGATTCCTAAGTCATTCTTGTATCTTGTACATAAAATGAAACCAACTACAAACAGGCTTTGGATGTGCTGATTTTATTCTATTGCAATTTGGATAAAATAATAATCATAATTATTTATTTATGTGTAGTGAAAGTAAGTTACTCATATATTAAAATCATCTGAAAAATTGTAGACATACAGATGACAGGCCCAGTCTAGAGATTATACGATTTAATTGGTCTGTAATGGTGCTACTAAGTGAAAGAGAGGCTTGGGCAGAAATGAGAATCACATTGGTGTTTAAAGAAAACAAATGAGGTATAGAAGAGACAAAGTATTCCTGAGTGTAGATTCTCTGACATCTACTATAACATTTGCAGCAGTTTCAGATTTTTCTCACTTTGGATGATCTTTCTATATGGAAAATAAAATCATGTTCTTTTTGATGCAATAATCATGACATTTTTATAAAAAACAAAACAAAACTACATTTTTCAAGTAACTAATGGTGTATGGTTTTCTTTACTCAGAAGCCCTGAGCTCTTCCATTATTGTGTATTTCTAAGATCTAACATTGCCCAGGAATTCCATTCTCCACAGCTCCAAGTCCAGATAAACCTTATCATTTCCCACCACCTTCAAAATGTTTTTGTTTGTTTTTATATGAAGCTGTTTTCTCTTTGGAGTACAGGAAGGACTCTAGGACCTTGTGTCTTCTTAAGAGAAGGGCTTTGCATATTAGTTGGTTTCTGTGTTTGAATAATGGCAGAGGATAAAGAAAAAACATGCACTTCTGTTTGCTTTCCTAAGCTTCACTGCATCAAAGGGACCCAACTCGTTTTAGAAAAGTCTCCAAATACCTGTAGGTAGTATCATAAAATTCAATCCCTTCTCCCTGTTCTTTAAAGGATTACTGTTGTATCAAGCAATCAGCCACTATTTGTATCTACCTTGGCTTACCAGAAATCCAAAACAAACTTCCCTTATTGCATGGATTAGGAAATGTAAGAGAACTAACCTTTATAACTTCAGGCTGGGTAAATGTCACACCTTTTAACTATTAATAGGAAAGCATTCATGCAAGAAGCCAAAGACACAAAAGTCTTTCCAAGTTGTACTCAATTTCCTCAAACATTTCAAGGAACAATGCATTAAATTAAAAAAAAAAAAAAAAAACCACAAAAACAGAAAATGGCAATCAATAAATCACTTTTCATACATTCTATGAATTCAGTCAATAAGTATATTTATCAAAGTATTTGCTGAATCCTCATGACAGTTATTTCATTGACAATAACAACAGAAAGAAGAACCTAGATTCAGTGCACGATTTGCAATGTATAGGAAACAAGACATGAGGCTTCAGGTCACTATGTTTAGAAAATGAGTGTGATAAAAATGCTGACTGCCACTGTGCAAAAGCAACACATTTTTTTTTTTCTCAGAAAGGAGAAAACTCATATAGCTTTGTGTGGTTTATTCCAGTAAGTGGATGTGTTTAACATGATTTAAGAATACCACTGGGACAGTTCCAGTTTTAAATTGTATTTACATA
Source organism: Cricetomys ansorgei (assembly GCA_026225945.1). Taxonomy (NCBI): domain Eukaryota; kingdom Metazoa; phylum Chordata; class Mammalia; order Rodentia; family Nesomyidae; genus Cricetomys; species Cricetomys ansorgei. The sequence continues at coordinate 10,119,000 of JAMJFZ010000242.1, forward strand.
TTTTATGTTCTCCTGGAATGTGACACTGAGAGTTTTTCTTCTGCTCTCATCTTCATTATCATAGAGATTTAGACTGAACTGAGGATGAAACAGGTCTCAAATGCAAGCGATGGAAATGGATAGATATCAGCTTACCTGCAAGCCTCATTTATATAGCAGACTGTCTCTCAATAATCTTTCTTATCAGCTAAATTCATCCCTAGGAAGTCAACATTAGTTCAGTCAGAGTAGAGACAAAAAAAAAAAAAAATCTCCAAAATTTTAAAAAGGAGAAAGAATGTGGTAAACGTATGGTAATGGTTTGGATAAGCAGTGGTAAAAGTATGGTCATCCCATCGACATTATTTCAGTCTGAGTCATCCTTTTACTACATTGTGCTCAGGACAACTTTTAGTAAGTTTTTCAATTTTAAAATACATTTTTAATCAAAACATTATTACATCATTTCCTCCTTCCCCTCCAGCGCCTCCCATATACCTACCTTGCCTCCTTTCACATTCACAACCTCTTGTTCTTTAATTGTTACGGATTTATGCCCAAATATATAGACACAACCTGCTCAGTCCATCTAGTATTACTTGTATGTATATAACTTAGGGATTATTTTGTTTAAAACTGTGTCTGGGTACTTTAAGAAGGTTTATTTTAGTATTTATTTATGTGCCTGTGTGTAGGTATGTGTAAGTACAATGAAGGGGTCTATGGAGGCCAGAAGAGGCTGTCAGATTCCCTGGAGTGGGATTTAGAGGCAGTCATGTGAGAGTCAATCTACGTGACTATTTTGAGGAAAATGTGGGTTCTCTGCAAGGTCAATACAGTTCTGACTGCTTTGCCATCGCTACAACCCTTATTTATATTTTAAACTGACAGCTATATTTAATGTATTTTGGATCATATATGCATTATTCAAAAGAGGTTAAATAGAACTAGCTGCCATATGCCTGACATCACATGATTTATTTATATTTTTCCTGACATTTCATTTCTACAGGATCATTATAACTTTTTGTCAGTATTGTTAAACCCTTTCCATGTATGTGACCACACTTTGCATTATTAACTCAAATTTTGTTCCTCATTTCTTCTGTAAAAATATTGTTTCTAACTCATCAATATGCAGCAGTCTTCTTATCTGTGCTGCTTATATAAGTTTAAAGAGTTCTATTTTATAATGAGAAATCTAACATTTTAGGACATAAATTTGTACAAGTTTTTAGCTTACACTAAGGTCAAATTACAGCCTATTAACTGAAGGTATTGGGTTTAATCATTGTTAGTGCCTGGAACGCCAACACCCTATGATTATTAACATTACTAGCAAGAGAAGAAGAAATAATTTTAAAATCTTTAGTTATTGGGGTGTTTGTGTATGTGTGTGTGTGTTCATGTGGTCGTTAGAAGACAATCAGAGGGTCAGGTTTACTATTGTTTTCAATGCTGTGGGTCCTGGGAGTTCTTACTCAAGTCCTCAGCCTTGGAGGCAAGCATCTTTATCTCTAGTATTTCCATTTTTTTTCATATCTTCTAGGTTCTAGTGTCTTTTCTTGATAGCCTTCCTATACCCATGATCTTTTACTGATTTCCTGCTTTCTATGGGTACTCCAGTTTAGATATACATATCTAAATATTCAAAACTATCATACACATATGAAGGAGAATATACAACATCTGCCATTTGTCTTTCTGGGTCTGTGTTACCTCACTCAGTAATGACTATCTAGTTCCATCCACTTATCCACAGATTTTATAATTTTTTTGACAGTTGAATAATATTGAGTTGTGTAAATGTGCCACATTTTCATTTTCTAGTCATCATTTGCTGGCCATCTAGGCTGATTACAATTCCTCATTATCATGAACATGGATGTGCAAGCATCTCTCTAGAAATATGTGTAATTCTTTAGGGACGTCCCCACAGTGGTTGCCTGGATCATGTGGTAGATTTATTTCTAGCTGTTTGAGGAATCGTCACACTGTGTATGAGAAGAATAACTAACATCAAATGAAACCTTTTTAAAAAGCCAAAAAACATCTACCAATTAGAGCTTTTACAAATATATGCATGTATTTACGTAAAAAGACTTTAAAAGGAGTGAACTTATAATGAGTAAACAATGTCTCTCCTAAACATCATTGGTTATCAAAAGCCCAAAACCAGGAACAGGTTACCTTTTTTTGGAGTTGTTAGTCATTGGATCCCCACACTCCACTCATATATTGCTCTTGCTTACTTTCCAGAACTTGATGGTTAAACCTTGATGAAGATACCACATACTTGAGTCATAAAACATGGATGACATGGAGAATTCAAATTGTTTCTGACCAGGAAGCTTCATCCCTATTAGAGGCTTTCATAGTTCTGAAAGGTGAAACGTACACCACCAGAGGAGAAATTCACTCTATAGTTAACCTCTTTTTTTGAACAAACATTTTAGAAGATGTATGATTCCTTTTGGCATTCGGCTTTAGTTACTTTTAAGGCCCTATGCTAAATGAATTTACTCATGCTTATATGGCATATTATCATAAGCAATAAAACTAAGGCACTCTTGTTAAATCAGTTACAATTTGTGTTATTGCTTCGTTCTTCTCAGATTTCTATCATGTTCGTTTTCTGACTTGCTAATTCAAAAAAATGTAATAAAGTAAAAATTAGACTCCTACTTGTGATCTGTCAAAGTTTGAAGAAAATAATTAGGGTTACTCAGTAATGACTACAACTAGAAAAAATATTTCAGGGAAATAATTACCTCACAAATGAGATGAATAAAACGCCATTAGCGTTTACCTTAGTAAATAGAAATAAATTCAGTAGATTAGCAAGGAACATGAGCAATGTGGCAAGTATCACAGATTAATGACAAGGCTTTGTATTTACTTGATGCTTTACGACTGCTCTTAAGTAATTAGGGCCTAATATCAACATGTTAGTAGGTAGTACATTCAGGTGAAGCTTACAGGAAAAATTGGTAAGGCATGAAGCAGTGGTGGAGGATGAATGATTTTTAAGTATATAGAGTCTAAGAAATAAAGTGCGTGAAAGTACATGGCACAGGGAATAGCGCAGTGCCACGGTGCTGGGGAGGAACACGTAAAGCAAGAGAATGGGCATCGCTTCTCTGCTGTGACCACAGGAAGCCTTAATGGAAAACGAGAGCTGAGAAAGTAAAACGGAAGGTAGGTCTGAACCGCACGCTGAGTGTTGCCTGCTTCTATCAGCGCAAGGGCTTTCGCTCCACACAACTTAACATAACAGTTTGAAAAACTACAGTGTAGGCAGCAATTAGCTATGATGCCATCCAGGGTCTAGTGAGCTCTAATCTAGAGGATGTTATCAAAGGTTGGGATACGACAGGGGTGTCACTCAGGGTTAGAACGCGTTGTTATGCTTAAGGCCCAGGTTTCATATCTAAGACTTCATTCAAAACTCCTCCTTAAAAAAAAAAAAAAAAAAAAAAGCTTTAGGAGACGTTTCTCACATATTGCAGAGAAACAGTAATTTGGTGACTCTGAATGCTTAACAGTCCTGAAATTTCCAGCCTCGCTGAACCTTGAAGCCGCTTCATCCATTTTTCATTTCGGCATCAATGCCAGTGAAATTACTGAAGCTTGCACCTTAGCATGTGTTGATGCAATTACAGCTTTCGTCTGCTGCCCGCACTGTCTCTGCCTTATAACACAGGGTTCGAGGAGTACAGCAAGGCTAAGAAGAGAAAGCAGCACCATTATTTTCACTTCCAGTTTATTTATTTATGAATCTTCCTGGGTGTCTATTACTCAGAATTCGTCCTGCGTATGATGAGCAAACACTCATGTGCTATCTCCCCAGCTCTGAGTGTCTTCATTTCAAAGCAAGCCTCATCAGACCTGGTTAAATGATTTAATCAGGAACACTCACAGGTGTTGAAGAAAAATGTGACTGAAATCTAGATAATTTGGTTTCAAATTGATGTTTTATAATAGTACATTATCATTCTGAATCCTATTAAACAAACACATGTCACAATTTACATGATCAGTAACATATTTTTCTGGAGTAAGGTTGCATGTTTTCCTGACTAGTATATATTCATGAGTATATGTGACCAAATTAGGTTAATGCATTCTTTGGAGTTAAGTTATACATATTGTAATCTAATACACTGAACAATTTTCTCATATATAAGTTTTAAAGTTGGCTCATGTTATCCCATCACTAAGGAGGCTGAAGTAGGAGGACTGATGCGAGTTCAAGGTCAACCTAGGCTACCCAATAAGTTCTAGGTTTCTGGGACAAAAGACTAACTCTCTTTGAATGGGGTATTGTAAAAGGGAAATTTAGTAGGCAATTCTGGAATATTTACATAAAAATTAAAGGTTAGTGAGTAGGCTCAGACAGAATTCTAATGTATTTGAAGGCTGAAATAAAATCTAAATATCATCACAGAAAAAATGATGCTAATTTCCCTCTCTGAGTTGTTTATTTTACACAGCTGTTGTCAGGTATATTTATTTTCTTTTCACCTATTACTAAAATAACGAGACATCTTAATTGTGCTGAAATTAAAGCAACATTACATAAGGTAAAATGGAGGGTAGTCAATGACTGCCTGTAAAATGATCAGGTTATAAGAACCTATCAATCTTCGCAAATGGTGGTAGGCACGTTCGCATGACTAGTCTTACTAATGATGTGTGCAGGTTTGACATAGGCATCTTCAGTTCCACCTATTTTAGCTGTTGCTGCCCTAGAAGATGAATTTGGATCTCCACAGCCTATTTTCTAAATGGCTGCTGTTGCGTTGGAAGCCACAGACACTGGAACTATTTGCTGTGGCAGCATGGGGACTTAGGATCACTTGATGAACGCAGAAATGCACTATTTTTCTCACTATATACCATCCAACAGCTTTCTTTGAAAATTCTAGAAAATAATGAAATTGTTTTCAGGTGATTATCTGGAAACAATGCATGACCAATGCTTCATTTCTGAGAGGTGATAATGAATGTGGGTTTTGGGGAAATGAAAATATCTTACAATTTTAGCAATTTACAAAGAAATACTCTAAGATCTTAGGCAACAGGTTTCTAGTACCACTGTTTGCTCATTTGTAAAATGTAGATAATAATAATGTCTAAGTTATCGGGATGTTATAGAGAAAAAATGATATAATGAATGAAAAGTAATATATACAAAGCATTTTTGAAGAAAATTTGGCAGAAAGTAGGCTCCTCAAAGTATTTAGTGTCACATGTCTTGCTGTCATGAATCCCTGCACACTCTACACATACACATCATTTTATTAATCTGATACAAAACCTGCTTTAATATTATGAGAATTGACAGCTGTGTTTTTTAATTCTGAGAAATTTTATCAATTGTCTAACAACAAAAGAATGACAACTCTCATTAGAGAGAGTTCTATTACACTCGTTCCTTAAAGGTCCCACTGTGAACTGATGTTATTTTAGTTCTCGTGGTCAATGTTAAATAGATGAGATTCACAAAGGAAACACTAGTGAATAAAGGGAACACCTAGGGTCAACAGTATGAATACTATGGAATCATACCTTCATAAGAGAAAGACATATAATAATAGTGTTTTAATTTAGGGAAAGAACTGAGAGGTGATACCATGGTTATTATACATGAGAAAAAATGAGACTTGCATTATTCAGAAACTCATTCCATTTAGTCGGTGGCTACACTGTCTGAAATCTCTTTTTATGTTCTGTAAAGATCAAACCCATTTAAGAATGTCAAAACAACATTAGGTACCCCTTTTCAAGCACCAAGATAACTACTCAGAATAAAGAAAAGTTGTGCAGAGTTCAGGGCTGTGAAGAACACAATTAAATGTTGATGTCTGGGATGAAAATATGAGGAGTCATGCCAACACAAAAAATGCCCAGGAAAAATGCTACCATACCCTAAGAGACAGGAATGGTAAAGTGAAGTACCTCAAATGGAACAGCACCCATATAATCACTGTTTTTTGAGTGTGAAGCTAACTGCAGAGTGAGTTCAATGTTGCCATGTGCCCTAACAGCTGCAATGTGCCTGTCATTATTTCAGAGTCATCAAAGTTGAATGATTCTAAAACTCTGAAATGTTTACTCTGAAAACTTAATTGTAGTACCACAGCTACACATTGACCCAAAAAATGCCTTGTGGTTTTATGATAATGCCTGGTAATTGTCATAACACAAGCACTTTACCTAATTATGTGATATGATTTCTTAAAAACTCTATTGCTCATAAATCATTTCCTCACTTAGAAATCATCAGTATTTTAGCAAAGTAAATTGTAGTGCAATCTTTTGCTCCAGTTTTAACATGTATATGTTACCCAAAATAATGAGGAGGAAAAAAAACCAGAAGTGTCAAAATTATTATGAGTCTCATTCACAGAAAAATATCCAGGCAAGAAATGGCTACTGACTTGGTTACATGCAATTAGGTGTGTAACTACTGAGACTTTGTTCACAGAACACCACATCGGAGCCATAATTAATCCTCACAGATAAAAGATTCTGAATAGCTTCATACTCTGCATAGGTAATGCTTTGATCATGTAAAAACAATTGCTGATCTGTCCAAAGGAAGCCATAAGAAAGTGTATCTTCTTCCTTTATTCTTTGAACAATAGCAATGAAGTTATATTTCAACTTGCAGTATATTAGTTAATTAATGAGGAAACATAAAAATGATATCAAATTGGGAGAGAAGTGAGTTTCATGTTTTGTGAATCTTTCTATTTTTCTGAACATTTTTTAATATTTAGCTTAAAGTGATCTAAAAAATAGTAGATTGATCATTTATAAAATTGTAACAATTGTAAAAGGGGAAAGGAATTTTCCTCATTTCTTATTATTAAGTAGAATTTTTATTAAATAGAAATGCAATGGCCTTTAAAACTTGAAGAATAAACTTAGCTATAGTGAAAAGGCAGAAATGATTTACACTGTGGTTTAATTGACAACTATAATGTTTATGGGAACATATTTTGGCATGTACCATGGCAGGATGTTGTTCTAAACAGTGGCAGCCACGCCACACTCAGCAGGAACCACCCCTTCAGTGAAGCATGGACATGAACTCTATGGTAAACTCTATGTAAATAAAAGTCCTCAAGTGTATATCCTATCAAGAAGATGCTGAAAGAAAGAAAGAAAGAAAGAAAGAAAGAAAGAAAGAAAGAAAGAAAGAAAGAAAGAAAGAAAGAAAGAAAGAAAGAAAAAAGAAAGCTTTCCTATCTATGCTTTTTTTAAAGAGGAATGTTTCCTAATGTTCTGATCCATAGTAAGCAGAATGTGTATTTTAACTTTTCAATTGTGCAAGCATCATTGGAAGATTACAAAAACTGCAGTGCCATTGGTGGCATTTTAATTATATGTATCTAGGACAATATTAGGATGCTGTATGTTAATTGGATAACATAGTTTATAGGTTTCTGTGGGTTCCCTAGGTTACAGAAAATTTGGCAAAATTATCAATTCTGCAAATATTACACTGGAACAGTATATTTATCCTATGTTAAAGAACAGAACTAACTGGATTTAAAATACACTTAAAGTCTTGATACAGTTGTACTCTACCATGTATGTTAGTTATAAATAAATTCTATAAAAGAGAAATCAATGACCATAAAACATATAGTTAACATTGACTTGGCTTTCAAGGCAAATATTTTAGTTATACATTGATTTGGAAACAGATGTTATCACCAATTAAAAAGCAAGAGATGGCCTTTTATGGGGAAACCTTATCTATATTTTTAAGAAGAGTAATGGGTTTGGATTTCTAAGTTTTTTCCTAGGCATATAAGTCAATGTCCTTAGTCAATAAATTTCGATGAATCATCTTATTTAATTTGTTTTACTACAAGAAAATGACCTGTTCTGTAAATTATCTGCGATATCTTGAGATACAACTTGTTTCCCAAACACCAACATGAGTCAAAATATGGATCTGTATGGTGAGTGTTAGCTCTTAATAACGTGCTGCTAAAGAAAGATGGACTGAAGGAAGAAAATAAAGTTCAGTGATCTAAAACTAGATGTGAGTGTAAAAGGTACTAATGGATTAAATCTTAAAAGGTGAATTAACTGTAGGAATTTTTATTTCCAGACAATGCATGTAGTAAAAAGTTAAGAACACATTATTTTTGTATTCAACAATTCAATCATTTATTTACCTGATGGTTCTCTTAAATACATGGAGCATACAATTAATAAATACTGGTTTGTAATCTTCACTTTTGTTTTATATCTTTCCAAAAATATTGGATTATTAAGCTTCCATTACCCTCGTGTACAACACAAAATGATAAAAGAGCACACTAAGTAAATTGTTAACAGGACATTCTCTGTTCCTCCTTTATTTTGATCATTCAATCATCCATTTAAATAATACACTATTTTCTTTCTATATTCTCCCCAAAATACGTTGTCATATTTTCAGAAAGATGTTTAAAAGATATTCTAAATCATAAGACTACCTTTTGTAGCAGCAAAAGTTAAAGATTTTAAATTAAAAGGCAAATATCTGCAAAGGTCACTATGTTTTTCAGATCACACAATAAGCTAATTTCCCCCAACACGTTGCACTTCACTGTTACCTCTTAAAAGACTTTTTTGTTTTTCTAGGCACTTTTCCTCACAATGATTTTAGGGGAGGTAAATAATTTTTAGTTCCAAGGCAAAACATCATATCAGTCCAAATCAGTACAACTGATAACCCACTGACTGACTGATATCTGACTGACCGTGAGCTGGTAAGTCTCTTAAGCTGGCAATATTACTGAAGAGATAGACTTTTCTTTTGATGGTAGAAGGCAAAGATTCTTAAATGGGTTATTAAAAACCCTAACATCCTTCAGCACAGAAGAGAAAAAAGGAAAGGCCATTGCTGAACATACCCTGTGACCAGAGACGCCTCCACCTTCCTTCCTATAAATGTGTGTTCTTTTAGGGACATTGAACTTGTTCAGGTGGGCAGAAGGCAAAACTTCCAACCTTTCAGTGTAATTATCTACAGTATGTCCTTTGAGAAGGCTTGACAGCATCCAAGGCTTTTAACAGATGGTTCCAGAAGTACCATAATGGAGATATATAATATGAAACTGCTGGAAGGCTGTACTTACCACATGGGTTATGATATTTAAGCTAGATATTCTGATATCCAATCAGTGTCATCGTGTCCCAAACTCTTGGGACTTGTTTCCCATTTCAGTGAATGTTAAACAAGGGGTTAAAGGAACCTCTATTTCATTTTAATCTTCAGGAACATTAGGCTTTCGCATTATTTACTATTATTTATTGACATATTTCCAAAGCTCAAAATATTTTATTACACATATAGTTGAACACGTAATTCATAATTGTATAGTATAGAAAATAAACTTTTTGGTATTGTCCTCGGCATTTCATGATGCAAAACTATTGACAAACATCTTTAGAAAAATAATAAAATAGTCCTTCAGTATTAAAAATTCTTATTAAAAAGCATTAGATCAAAGGGAGGATTATGACATCATCAATGCATAGATGAGTTAGGCATGAATGAAATGAATTGCTCTGGCTTTATCAACAAATCAAAACATTTGATATTCCATCTCTTATAATAATAAATCAAAATACTTGGAATCTGTAGGTCATGGTTTGTGATGTTTCAATCACACACACAGAAAAGTAAAATGCATTCAGACGTTCTCATAATTCGCTAGGTTCTGATGATGGAACATGTAAAACAATGTACATCCAGGATAGAAGCATCACTCTGCATACTTACCAGGCGCTTTTTATGCCACTTTGTTGAATGCAGATTAATATATTTGGGCTTTTTTTTTATTGCTTGAGTAGAAAGTGCTCATTGACTTATTATTAAATGTTTATCATATAGAAAATTAAAAACAAACAAAAAGTTTCCTTAAATGGCAGACATCACACTGTGGTGGTGGTGGATTTCCTCAAGATGGTCTTCTGTGGTTTTGGTGCAGTGGGAGGAGGCACAGTTGCAGGTGAGGGAGGGGGAAAGCTGTTACTGTGGCTTATTCCCAGTCCCCCATTTTCTAATGGGAAAGTGGGGAGATGAGGTGGAGGAGGGAGGGGAGGGCCTTGGTGAGGGATCTTTCCCGGTGGATGGACTGGCTCACTGTTTAAATGGACCTCCCTCTTCTTTATGTTATACCGGGTCTCACAGTCAGGACAATAGCCATGGTACTGTACTTTTTCACTGAACCTTACTCGTTCCCGAGGCCCTGCCTGGGGACTCCTGTCCTTTTCGGGTCTGTGCATCAGAGACTGCACGGGAGCCTTGTCCAAGTTATTATTGGGTATGCAGCAGACGTCTCCATTTGGAATTTTGTTGGGTCTACCCGGTAAGCCTCCATTCCGGAGAAGGGTGCCATTGGTCTTGACAGGATTGACAGTGGGCACCAGTCTTTGAGGCTCTTCACACCTCACCGGTGTCAACCTTGGAGGAGGTGGAGGAGGGTTGGGCTTTCTTAGGACTGTGAGGGTAGCACATGGGTGTGCTGGAGGTTTAATGAGTGGGGCGTTAGCTTGCACTTTGATCTTCTCTATGCTAGAAGCCGTCGTGCCGCTGGAGCTACTGTTCAGAGTGTCTGTTTTGGAGCTGTCAGTCATCTCATCCTCCAGTTGTAGGTCAGAAGTCAGGGTGTCAATCTGGTCAACCACCTGGTGGAAAGGACAAGGTAATTGTGTTGAAGAGCAACTGGAAGCACATACACACAAAACAACTCTTTACTGGGCAGGCTCGATCCTTTACAGAAGCCCTGACTGATCCTGAACTTATGTAACTCCATTGCTACCTGAAGATTTTAGTTAATAAATTTGGAGACAATGATCATCATACAAAGTACCAACTGCTTGGTATCATAATCTCATAGGCCTAGAGTCTAGTATGCTATTTATTTTTCTTGGTGGAGCTATCGCTACCAGAGGTAGAATTCTGATGCATTTTAAAATATGACCAATTTTTAGAAATAAAAAAGTGAAACTTGACATCTACTTAACACTTAGAAAGTCACAAAACATCACTACCATGCTGAAAAATTAACGGAACAATTTAGACAATGGCTGTGCATTTCATAAGATGGCAGCCCTTTGTTACCCCCGCTGGAAAAAAAAAAAAAAAAAAAAAAAAAAAAAAAACATGTCCATTCAAAAGGTTCTATATAGATTTTCACTCGTAAGTCTAAAAAGCCTGTCACATCATTAGCTCCAAATATTTCCAAGTGCCTTAGGCCTTGTTTTTGACTTTTATAATTGTCATTTACTTCCTGTCATAGAATGTTTGTACACAGAAATATTTCTTCATGAAATGCCCCTGCACATACCTCTTGGTCAAAACAAAACCCACAGATCTAGAGTTTTAGTTCAACTTTTTTTCTTTCTTCCTTTTTTTTTTTTCAACATGGTTTCTCCCTTGTAACTCCGGCTGACCTGGAATGCATTCTGCAGACCAGGCTGACCTCTGACTCACAGAGATCCATCTGCCTCTGCCTCCCAAGTACTGAGATTAAAGGCTTGCTTCACCATCGTCAGGCAAGAATCAATCTTTATGTAAGGCTTTTTACTGCTCCAGCAACTTCTGTCTCCTTAATTTATTAAATATTCCCAAAGAATATTTGCATTTCCTTCATTAAAAGAATTTACATATTTTTGAATTGCATGTTTAGTAGCAAGATGAGTACTGAAATACTGTTCTCCATGCAGACTCTGTCTATTTTCAATGACGTAAGGTCTTTGATTATTATTCCCTGTAGTATTGTTGAGGATTGTTTCTTTAGGTCAAATGTGAGAAAAAGCACATTTTTCTCTCTGATTGCTACATGTGACATGATTTTAGAATTTGAGCAATTACTCTGAATGAAATATCCTAGAAGAAACTTACTTATAAAGGACCATATAGTTACTGACGTGTTCTCTAGTTCTTAGTCCAATATGTAGACATCGGGATTATGAGATGGCTAACAGACTCAAGAGGCAAGAAATCCATCTTGGCTCTTTGAGGCTATGTTCTATTTCCCCTGGAGAGGTAACTACCCCTAGCCTTTAGTCTATTAAGTTTCCACAAAATTTAAAAAAAAAAAAACCATAACCTCATCTATTATGAAAAACATGGACCTGATGAAAAATTACTGCCGCAAGCCTGAAATTGTGATAATTCCTGAATGCTCTCTATCTCTCCACTCTCGTTTCCTGTGGGTCTATAATGCAAAGAGAACACAGCAGAGAACCAACACTGCTCTCACAGAGTAGGGAGTCTAGTGGAACTGCCTGTTAGCAACATGATCTTAGATGAGGAACGGTAAAAGCATGACTAGTACTGAACAGCATGTTAGGCGTTATAAGGGGACTGGGACCCCTTGATTTGGGTGGTTGCCATCCTCCTGACACTTGAGACAAATCTAACTGGCAGAAGAGCAATGGTTCACACACGCTTTCAGAAAGAGGCTGATAAAGTTCCTCTGATAAAGAGAACTCCTGGATGTGGGAGCTTGAAAGGAGACCTTGTTGCTGAAGGGCACGATGAGACAGGAGGTGGAGAGTGAGATAGCAGCGGCACTGTGAGAGTGTTTCAATAAAGTGCCACATGCTTCAAAATCACTCCAGAAGTGAGAGAAGCAGAATCCAAAGAGACAATGTGTTAATATGTATTTTTATAACACAAGTTCATTCTGCCTAAATTACATAAAGTTTCAAGCAGAGGACTATAAATCCTTTCTCGACATACCACAGTGAAATCACAATGCACCGAAAAAGAATGATAAAGCATTTAGGGCAACAAATTTGTATAATGGCTGCACATTTAATAATGTGACTGTCCTTTGTTAGCCCCCAAAATATGCTGAGAACAAACTAATGAGTACCAGCATAAAATCGTAAACTTTTGTAAAATATTTTGTGCTTTTGTGCTTTGTTTTTGTTATTCCATTATGTAGTTCTTGGCCGTGAACTTTATAGAAGACAAAGTATTGCCTCTGTTCAAAAGTTTCTATCTAGAGCTTCATCTCAAAATGATATAGAAATGCATGTCATATTGGATGAAAACAATTGGAATTTTATTATAGTTTAATTTTATGTTAAAGGGAGAGAAGTGTATGTTTTCCTTTAATGAACAGTAGGAAGTTCTACTGATAACACTGGTGATTTATACTAATAGCATACTCGAGACATTTGTAAAGAAACATCATGGCCTGAATACAAACTTAGGTAAATAAATAATGGAAACAGAATTCAAAGTTCATATCCATATAAGAATACCCACATACATAAGAAAATGGAGGGGAGGGAAGCTTATAAGCAAGTAATTTACATAAGATTCACATCTAATTAATTAAGACTATAAAAACCTTCAATCTCAATAGAAATTGAAAAAATATATACTAAAGAAAAACAATATACAAATTAATGTCAATTGCTTAGTCAGGAAGGGTACAGTTTTATAATGTAAATTGTTGGTTATTATTTGAGTAAATGGGAAATTTATATATTGCTAACACAGATATAAAGTCCGTTTACAGGACCATTATCAATCTCTTACAAGCAAAGTTTCAGATCCTTGGTTACAGCTCTTTTATAAACTCCAGCCTACTCCAGGGAAACTAACAGAATGGAATGGAAATAGGCATGGAAACCCATAATGGTTTTCCTTGCAATCTTTTTATTTGTTTCTTTTGACTTGTTATAGTTCAAAATATATACATAAACAAATAAATATATAAATTAAGAGAAAAAATAGAGACCACCTAAATATCCATTAGTAAGTGACTGATTAAATAAATACAGAGTAGAATACATAGATTCACTAAGGAAAGCTAGTAAGATGACCAAAAAGAATTTCTCTTTGTAAGACCATGTGAATAAGAAGAGTCAGGTCAACAAAGAAAACACTACATTCTAAGACAGAAAGAATGACCTCTGGGAAGCAATATAGAAGTGATAAGAAGGACTGGGAAGAAAGCCCAGATGGTAATGTGCTTCTCACACAAGCATGATGCTGGGTTCAATCCCCTGGACACCCACCCACATGAAAGTTCTGGCCATCCCGCTAGCTGAACTACTGTGCTCTAGGTATAGTGAGAGACATTATCTCAGGAAACAAGATGCAGAGTAGTTGAGGATATGCCTGACATTGACCTTTGGCCTCCACTCAAATGAAAATATACATCCATACATGCGTTTACATACCTGAACATGTATACATACACAAACACACAAGCCAGGGAAATCTAAACAGTGTTGGGAAACTCAAATGTAACATGAAGTCCTTGACCTGATTTAGGGTCAGGACAAGTCATGTTGTTAGACTAGCCATGTTACAGAAAAACAGCTCACAGATTTAAAATAATCCTTATATAATTACCAACAGCATCTTCACAGATCTAGAAAAAAACAAACTCCAAATTTATATGAAAACACAAATATCTTAGGTTGTCCAAAGCAATGCTGAACAAGATGAACAAGGCAGGATGCACAAAATCACCTTCATTCAAAGGGAACTGCACAGCTGTGGCAAGGTGTACAATACCATACTGCTTCAAAGCAGACAGGGAGAACCGCAATGGGACTAAGTATCAAGAAATTAAATCTGTTCATTTGTTCGTCACCAAAGATACCAAAAAACATTCCTCAGAGAAATACAACCTCTTCATCAAATGGGTCCTAGGAAAACTGAGTATTCACATGAAGATTAAAAGTGAACCTCGAGATTCCACCCTCTATAAAATCAACTCAAAATAGATTAAAGAGTTTAATATGGCCAGAAACTCTGAAAACGCTGGTGATAAACACAGGGGAAACACTTGACGATATTGGAACAAGCAATGATTTCCTAATAAGATTCTAATAGCTCAGGGAGTTAAATTAATAATTGACACAGGATTACATCTGGTTTATAAAACTTCTGTGCAACCAAAAAATGATAATAACATTCAAGAAAACAAACAATCAGCATTGAGAATGGGAGCAACACTGACCATCTAGCCGGCAATACTGATTCATCTAACAGAGAATTGATATTTACAAGATAAAAAGAAAAGGAAATAAGATCAAGTAAACCAACCAAAGGTAGAAAATGATCCAAAAAGAGACTTCTCAAAGAAGCACAAATGGACAAATGGAAACAAAAGTTAATGAGCATCTTTTTGTCATTATGGAAATGATAATCAAAACTATATTTCAGATTCTATTTCATTCCACTCAGAATGGTTATTGTTGAAAACTCCAAACCAACCAAGAACAAGAAAATAAATAGCAAATTCATCCTCTGGTTCCAGTACTCCTGATGACTACAACCTGAAATTGCTCCCCTACAGAGACCTCCTACAGAGATTAGCTAACCTGCAGTCATTCAGCTGCATGCAATGAACCTGTCTCCTAGTTCAGCCTACGCAATAAGTTCATCTCCTTGCTTAGTGGTATGTAATAAATACTCTTGAGTGTCTGGAATGCTAGTGAGTCTTCATTGGATCGCACAGAATCCCAGCTTCTCTGTTATGTGTGTGTGTCTCCATTCTTCATTCTCTTATTGCCTGAGACAGGTTAATTCCAAAGTCCTGTAGATCATGAAAATAGGCACTGACAGCAAAATACTACATCAGAGTACTCATATCAAAGAGATTGAATAACACAAAACTGGATGATGAATGTGTTGCTAAAAAAATAGAAGAGAAAATGTAAAAATCCAAGAATTGTGTGAAAAATGAAAACACAATATATAGAACCAGTGGAATATAACAAAAATTATTCTAAGAAGAAATTGTATAACTATAGTCTATGTTTTAAAAATAAAATATAAAACAAATAACTATATATTATATTTCAACATCCTAGGGAAACAATAATAATAAGTAGACAATATAAAAAAGATCAGAAAAGAAATTAGTGAAATTAGGATCAATGAACTAAGGAGGCAGGTCTTAAAATAGATAATTGAGTTTGAGAAATTAACCACAAGACAAAGAAAAGACATATAACAGCCACCAGTGAGAGTCAGAGGATCATTAGGACATATGTGGAAATACATACTCCAATAAATTATAAAATTTAGAAGAAAGTGATAGATTTATAGACAAGTCATATCAGAGTTAAACTACAAATGAAGGTATAATTTATCACATTAATAGAGTCCTGGATTCTTGATAATCTCAACAGATGGTAAAACAGCACATAAAGTCAAGCATCCTTTGTGTTAAAAATTCTGAAGAAACTAGGAACAGAAGTACAACGTTCAAATAATAGAGAATATATAAATGGAAAATCTACAACCATTGTTATACAACTAGGGGTAAGACTCAAAGCAGTTCTGCAAAAATCAAAAATAATATAGGGAAAATAAATGCAAATTAAAATTAGATTGAGATTCTATTTCACTAGAATCAGAATAGCTATCACTAAGAAAACAAACAATAGATGCTGGTGAGGTTGTGGACAAAGGGAATGTTCATAAACTCCTTGGGGGAAGAAAAACTGGTCTAGTTACTGTGTAAATCAGTATGGAGTTAAAAACTAAAAATAGAACTACCATATTCTGCATCTATACCAATACTGAGTGTATTCCCATAGGACTTTGAGTCTACACGCCACAGAGATATTACAGAGCCATGCTTATCATAGAGGTTTTTGCAATAATCAGGTTATGGAATCAGCCTTGATGTCCACCAATAGATGAATAGATAAATTAAATGTGCTGTGCAGTCAAAATGGAGTCCTTTTCAGTCTTAATGGAAAACAAAATCATGACTTTTGCTGAAAAATATTTGTGAGAGGGTATCATTACATTAAGCAAAATAAGTCAGACTCACAAAGACAAATGAGTCTTTCCCTTCATTTGTGGATATTTGTGCACAGATGCATATATATGTAAAGGATATAAAATATCCTTCGGTGTTGATGGGAGAATAAAGGTTTAGAGTGAAGGAATGGGAGGATATGGGGATGAGTATGCTCTAAGTACATGATACAATAGAAAGAAATCATCTTTAAGAAACGTATCACCACGTAAAATATATCAGTAAAAATGGAAATATATACTCTGTATATATTATTTTTGGAACTATTAAACTACAAGGACCAAAAAAGTCATCATAGACATCACTGAAGTACAATCCAGTAAAATAGATAAATTCAAAATACAAAATACAGGGATGCCTATCCGACCCACTGTGCCCCAGCCCTGTGCTATGTGGTTGGCTCATGTACAGGAATTCTGTCTAATTGTGCTCCCTGCAGGCTAAATTCTGCTTTGTCTGGCACATAACAGTGACATCACAGTGAAGCATTAAATTACAATTTACTTAGTGAAGTAATTGAATAGAGACTCAGACTTAAGAGACATCTTGCCTTTATTTCCAACCCTGCCTTGATTTCAGGGTTTATGTCTCATTTTTAAAGCCATGAAACCCACTAATCCCATATGGATCAGAAAGACAGATGTGGAATAGGAAGGGAAAGAGAAGGCAGGTGGAGACTTGGTGAGACATGAGGAACTCTCTTCCTGTTTTCTGAAGCACAGGCATACTATAAAGCTTCTTATAAAGATAGTTCCAATTCAACTCCTGAAAGACTGAGAGTGCTGAGACATTCATTTGTCTTTAAGTATAACTCTAAATGTATCTAGGTTTTTCCTAAATGCTTCTTATCATAGTTAAGTAAAGTCATGTAATATGAGGGTCAATTATCTTAAAACATCAGTTTGTATGAATCTCTCTTTGGTACCACTTATCAACAATTCTTAACCACAAGAATTTAGTCTACAGAATTCATAAAGGAAAAAGAGGAGTTTATCTACATTTGAGATGTTTCCATGAAGATTGATTCTAAAATATTAAAGATTGGTCTATGAAAACAGCTACCTTTAATTGTTGGTTCTTGTAGTAAAAAATCTAAAAAGAAAAATGGATAAGAGTCAAAGGAAGAATTATTAAAAGAAGCATAGACAGGAATATGAATTTCTATATATATTATTGGTGCATGTTCAGTAGCTGAACCAAATGCTGATTGGCATAAACATTTGTTTAACCTGTGATAGACTGAATGTAAGCCTGAAAAGGAAGAGCCAAGAAGGAGTCGGCCTTGAAAGTACTCCATCACTAACAGGGAAAGCTAATCTGCCTTCCATTCACAGTCATAACACACACGCTCCATTCTATCTATTTACCCGGATGATCTACTGTAAGGATTAAATTAAATAGTTCTTCATCACAACTGTATATTCTGTTGCTAGATGACAGCACATTTGAGAAAGGGCATATGGACTCATATGCATGAACAAACCCTGTAATTATTGTGAGAATGGTCAAATTAAACTAAATTGTACTTATCTTAGAAAAATGTAAAAAATGGAAACATTTAATTTTTTTCCTCAATTTGGTTGAGCTTTTAAATTTATTTATGTGAAAGGGTCTGTACGACATTTAAAAGGCAAGAATGACTTGGGCCTCTCTCTCATTGTTTCTGAAAAAGCCCAGTTACAAAGATCAAACGATGGTGAAGTGGTTCAAAGAGACAACTAGTCTAGCCTTGGATCACAGAGCTATTTACAGATTTTAGAGCAACAAGTATTTACCTAACAACTCTATTGTTAGATAGATAGCCCAATCAGTCACTGAGGAATGTCCTTATTGTCTACAACAAGCGTATCTTTCACAGTATAAGATATCCCAAATTTCATAATAATATAATAACATTACATAATTCTTACTTATCCTTTTCCTTGTTTCCTATATTTGACACAGAACACTATATAAATAATGGAAACCATTCAAGGTTACATATACATATATACATATGTATGTATGTAGGTAGGTAGATGATCGATAGATAGGGAGATAGGTAGATAGATAGGGAGGTGTTGCAAAGTAATCTCAGTATTTCTGGTACTCACTGTATAGACCAGGGTGGCCTCAGAGATTCAGTTTCCAGAGTGCTAGAATTAAAGACATGCACCAGTACACCATGCTTCATACAATGTATTTTGATCATATTCAGTTCCTATTGATCCCACTAACTCCTTCCAAACTCATTACTACCTACCTACCTCCTACACTGTGTTGTGTTTTCTTTTTAGAATGTTTTTAATAATAATCTATCAAATTCAATTCACTGTGCCCATATACTGCTGGGTGTGAGGCCAACGACCGGATTCTGATTAATATAGCAGGATCCTCATGGTTAACCCAAACTGACTTTCAATCCTACAAATCCATCAACTGTTCATTGCACCTCAGTTTGGGGTGAGTGCTCATGAGTTCCACCCCTCCATGCAGGAATGTCTTGCTCTTGTGCAAGCAATCACAGCTTTATGAGTGCACTGATCCTGTCATGTCCAGAAGCGCCCCACCTCTGATTCTTAGAATCTCTCTGTTCTCTCTTTTGCACGGTATACTGAACCTTGGGAAATTTGATGGCTAATCTTGGTTGTCACTTTCACTGACTCTGTAACCAACTAAAACTCAAGATTATGGGCACTCCTGTCAGGAATTTTTCTTGAAAAGATTATTTGAAGCAGGAAGACCCAACTTAAGACATGGATTATGCTTTCTTGTGAAAGGTAAGATACAAGGACATTGAAGAAGGAACATTTACTGTTTGTCTGCCTGCCCCCAGTTTACTTGCAAGTTTATCTGTCCTGTTGCAGTGACATTTCTTCCCTTATAATTGAGCCAAGGTCTTCAGGATTCTGACACCAGACTGAAGACCAACAGCTCTCTGAGAATTCCTTAGACCTTCACCATGTTGGAACTGGTGAGACATCCACCCTCATGGACAAAACAGTTACAGGACGTTTTCAGCCTTGCCAGTGTGAGTTAGCAACTGTTGGACTACCTGGGCTGCAGCCAGCAAGTCATTCTATCAAATCCCTAACAAATAAAGATATATCTTTAATATATACATGCATTCTATCAATATTTCAGAATTTGTAACCAACTTCAATTTGTTAATAGCCTTCAGAAACTACATGGGCGTGGCACCAGAGTTAAACTGATTTCACCTCTTTAAGTTCAGAGACATCTATTGTGGGGGGACAACTTAGCTCAGAGCAAGTGTCAGTCAAGCTGTTGTAATGAAATGGAATCTCTTCCCTCACATGGTGAGATCCAGTACCCTAAAACAACTTTAAGGATAAATTTTATACTTCTAAGAAGTACCAGATGTATCTCACATCTTCTACTTCTTCCGACTCAATCTTAGGATGCAATCTGAAAAATTGCTCTAAGTAATTTTGAATATGATTATAAACATTTTTGAGATGCTTATAAAGAGGGAAGAAGTCTATATTATCACACTGGTTAATGGTTTCTACTTGTCAAGCAGCTTTCTATTCAGTATGAGACAACATATAAGTAGTGCTAAAGGAGAAAGTGACATGGAAACACAGCTTAGCATATATATAAAACTTTGCTTAATATATTTTTATAGCAAACACTTGGTTTACCACAAGCTCACTGAACACTGACTTATAAGAAGTATAATGGTTTTATTTTTTTCTGTCTACCTCTTCAACATACATTTAACAGAATACTGCGAGAAGGTTGTAACTCTGTCATAGAATTTTCATTTTTGATAGTGCATAAGTGCATTAAAATATATTTGATGGTGAAAGTATAAAATCCAACATGAATCTCCAGAGCTTTCACGCTCAGTGGCTACTAAAACTGTATAGAAGTTCACTGAAATTTATATGCTTTGCATTTGGTTTTTGCTGTGTGATATTATTTTACTTGCAAGTTTTTTACTATAAAGCTTATTTTAGAAATGAAGCTTACTCCCAGAGTCAAAGTGCACTATACAATATATTCATATGTTTGATATTTACTTGTCTAATAAGGGAAGTATTTCTGTTTTCCTGTTCTCTTCAACAAGCATTACACACAGATCTAAGTACTGAAATTTCCTAGTTAATTCATTTCTGTTTTCATAGTATTTCTTGCTATGTTCATGAGTAGCAAGCTTTTCCTAATGCTTCCTGTAAAGTGTGGGAAAATAAACATTCTTTTAATTTATCAGCCTAATGAATGTAAAAATGTCATCTACCTGCATCTTCTGAGTGTACACTCAGGAATGTGTTTTGTCAGACATGTTCAAATATAAGCTGTAACTTGGCATAAAGGACCTGTAAACTGGGAAATAAATCTTGTGGTCACCAATCTCTATCAGTTTGCATTTCTATATGTGTAAATGAAAAAATAAACTAAGTTGCCAATATTTTCTGAATCAATATCAAAGAACCACAAGGGAAAAAACAAAGTTCTGCAAACATTGCCAGTAAGGTATCTTCTGCATCTAATCAACTATTTCCTTTCAAACTGTTCCTCTTGTTACACTAGACATTTCCTTCCTGCTGTTGCACTAGAGATTTCTTAAAATGTATTCCTTAAATGCACACACACACACACACACACACACACACACACACACACATTATTTAAAAAGATTTAATGTTTTCCATTGCTAAGAAAGAAAGAAAGAGAGAGAGAGAGAAAGAAAGAGAAAGAAAGAAAGAAAGAAAGAAAGAAAGAAAGAAAGAAAGAAAGAAAGAAAGAAAGAAAGAAAGAAAGAAAGAAAGAAAGAAAGAAAAAGAAAGAAAGAAAGGGAAAAAAGGAAGGAAAATGATAAGCAGATATATGCTTGCATTCTCTCTCTCTCTCCCTCTCTTCACCCCTCTCCCTCTCCCTCCCCCCCTCTCTGTCTGCCTCTCTCCCGCCTGTTGTCTTTCACTAATTATCCCCTATATCCTTTTCAAAACAATCTTTCTAATCACATTCAAACACATTATACAGCTCTAGAGTTCCCAGTCTACCTCTCTGTTATGGATCATTATCTGGTATAGTGATTAAATGTTTAACAAGCTGAGCCTTCATATTTTTCTTCTTGTGAAGATTCTACTGTCCTAAAAGAAAGAAAATCCCATGTATTTAGAGATGAAACAAGGAATATATACAGAAGGTGTGTTTGAAATTAATGAAACAGAGAAAAATATAACAAAGTATCCTGTCTACAAGATACCCTTTTCTTTAAAAAAAATTCTGTGCACATCTATAAATTTCAAAATGAATTTGGGCTGTAAATTCATGCTTCTAATTCTTGCAATGTCTCACGTTTTCTCTTCTTCACATAGAGAGACACTAGAAGGCACATGTATGACTTTAAAACATATAATACTCCCAGAAATGAATTTGGAAGAAAGATATTGAAATGAAATACTAAAGTAACCCTGAGTGATTATTACAATATTTAATCTATTTATGATAACAATAATATTTACAAAAAGATAAATGGTTCTGCAGGTAAATGTATGTGGCGGTTTGAATGAAAATGTGTCCCAGAAGTATACATAGTTAGATTCTTGTTCCCCAGTTAGTGAATTGTTTGGGAAGGAGGAGGTATGGCCTTGTTGGAGAGGGTGTGTCAGTAGGTATGGGCTTTGAGGTTTCAGGCCCAGTGTCTATCTCTTTCTGACTGCTGCCTGTTGGTCAGGTTGTAAAGCTCTCAATTACTGTCCCAGCACCTTGCCTTCCTGCCTGTCATTAAGCTCTCTGCCATGAGGAAACATTGAGCAAGCTCCCATTTAAATGCCTTGGTCATGGTGTGTCTTCACAACAATAGAGCAGTAGCTAAGACACATGCCACCAAGCCCAACAGTCCACATTTAGTTCCCGCAACCTGAATTGTGTGAGGAAAAATGACTCCTACAATTTGTCCTCCGCCCTCCACACACACACACATGAATACATAAATATACAAATAATTAAGTATATAGAGAAATAAAGAAATGCAAAAGAATAATATCTTGCATTTACTATGTGACAGGATTTTACTTTGTATATTCTAGTGAGACAAATGTTCAGTCAATATTATAAAAGAGAAAAAATAGCAAATTATACCACTACATGTTTGACTCATCTTAGAATATATGTATAATATCACATTTCTTGTCAAGGTAATCAAAAAATCACATTTTTTATGTCTCAAGTATATAATTACAGGATAGAGGTAAAAACATTAGCCAAAAATTCAAATACTATTACTAGTCATGTTGATATTAATAGCAATGTTGTTAGATTTGAAGTTGAAACTTTGGAGTGTGGCTATAATTTGGATTTTCAATGGTTGTGTGATGATAAAACAGCATCATTTTTATAGTGTTAGTTCCCTGGTTTATTAATTTTATAAGTAAGGAAAGAAACAGTAGAAAATTATCTGGGATATTTGGACTTTGAAGGAACATGTAAAGACTGAAAGAGTACCCTGAACCATATGTGTATACACACACACACACACACACACACACACACACACACACACACACACACACACACACAGCAAAGTGAAACAAGACACTTTGCATAATAAAATGAGAGTTCCAGAAGTCGAAACTCACCTAATGTGGTAGAGTATAACTGAGATGTTGTGGATGTACATGTGCATATTTGGGGGATGTTTAGTTAATAAAAGGGAGCATGAAAAAAATGAAGAACTGTATCAAGACAAAACAATGATGCTGAAAACGACATGACATGCAGAAATAACCAAGGGTCTTTGCCAGAGGTAACAGTACGACACTAAAGATGTCTGCACAAATGATGAAAGAATGTAGGATTTTGCAGAATTCCACACAGCAAGTCCTCAAATATGTGACAAGCAACCCAATGAAAATAACGGGAAATGATGCAAACAGAAAAGGTCTATTGCATTATTTTTGCATTAGTGAAAAGATTTGAGAATCTCAAATGTTCATCTTCAGAATGTCTTTCTCGACTTGAAAGTACCTGCTTTCTCTTGGTTATGATGGGAGTGTGCTTAGTGTGAAGGCACATGGGGACATTATCCTTGATTAATAAGGGCATGCAGGATTGTGACATCCCTCCCTGTGCTTAAGTTCTGGCATTCTTAATGGAGAATTGGGAATTTTATTTTAAAATATTACTTCATGTTGAATTTAATGAACCAGAATATATGAGATGAAAGGGAAAGAGGAAATTTAAAATGTTAGCCTTTATAAAGTAGGCTTTCCAGGCATCTGTCTTCACTGTCATAGGACTCCAGATACAGTTTATAAAAATAAATTAAATGTAATTGCAAAAATAATGAAAGTCTTCATCACAGAGAGCTAAGAGCCGTTTAAACCTGCTAAAGGGTTTTGAAAATTAATCTTTCATGACTATTATTCTGTTGCCGAAGCCCTGAAAGATTTCAACGTGCATTATTATTTTTCTTTCTGAGAACAGAGTGTTTATAGTAAAACATATCTTTGCTTCGTTTCTAACAAAACAGTATTGGGAAGAATTATAAATACACACGATCGACATAGGTGGTGAAGGAAGAAAAACGTAAAATATATTTTGTAACTCCTTTCAAATATTATATACAAAAACTCTAACATATTCCCATTTGTAAAGCTACGTTACACTTCCCTTTCCATATATTAAAATATGAAGCATCACTGTCACACACACACACTGCACCAGGCCAGTATTTCTACGGTGCTTTTTATGCAGAATAAACTACGGAAGGCCCTCAGTTTTCCGCTTCACCTTCCTTCAACAGCTGTGGAAATGCTTTTTTAAAATCACACTTTCAATTACTTCCAAACGTCAAAGCCCCCTAGTGTCCAACAATGTAAATAACCTACTGTGCTTTACCAAAATATTTATTTTCAAATTAACACGTGATTACGTTGTTAGCATAGAATGCTAGAATATTGTTTTGTTTTTTCAAACAAAATTGGATTTAAAAAAGAAAAAAAAAAGTCTAATTTAAAAGAAAACCGATAGGCTTGGCATTTAAGGTATCATTACTGAGATGGAAATTATAAAAATATGCCAGGTAGCAAAATTGTAAGTGGAGAAAAGTTTTAAATTTAAAAAAAGTAATATATGGATGATTAGATCCATGTTCTTAGTGCACATGAGGGAAACAAGAATTATATAATGTGATTAAACAGTATGGGTTAATATGGTAATATCTACTCAATTGTACTTTTCAGAAGGCTCAGGTTAAACATTTACACAATATCTCTATATATCAGGAATTATTACTAGTACTTCAGAAAGCAGAACTGACAAACTGGGAAGCTGGAGGTAGGTGAATGTACTGTAAGGAAGTAATGAAGTAGCAGAGCACTCTGTTGGATGCAGAGAACATGAATGAGGTCCATTTCATGTCCTTCTGGAAAGATTGCTAGAAAAGTAGAAAGACCAGTTTTGAAATTTCTAAGTTTTCACACAACTGTGCACATAAAAAGAAATGATTGAACAGGTGCAAGTAAGTCGTGTGCGGGAGTTAATCAACGAGGCTCCCATTCTGACACCTCTGACTTAATGGACAAGACTCATCTAAAGTCACCACAGAATTATCCTCTTTTGGTACATTTTAAAAGAACTCTTGAATACAACTCAAAATCACAATACCACCATCACCAAGGGTCTTCCCAAGCAGCAAGTTAATCCAGTGCCTGTCGTTTGCCAGTGGGTCACTTTTTCTTTTTTCCTTAATTTTTTCATGAGCACATGTATTCTAAGCATGTGTGTGTTTGCACATTTGGCATGTGTGTGAGGTCATATATGCATGAATGTGCACGCATGTGCTTGGTGCATATTTACCTGTGTCTGCATGCATGTGGAGGCCTGAGGTTGATGGTGGAATCCTCCCCAATTATTCCTTTACATTATTCACTGAGACGAGGTCTCTCAATCAGACCTGAAATGGCTAGCCAGCTTGCTCTGGTCATCCTCTGTCTCTGCTTTCTGGGGCTTGAATTACAAGTGGGCTGCCACATCTACGTTACCTCCTAAGACATTTGTTCTCTTATCTGTCATGATCAGCATATGCAGGGGGATGAACCCAGCAGACATTTTTCTCAGTCTTGTGACATGAGTGACTTATAACAGTAGGGAATTTGTGTAATTTTTGATACATTTTTAACTGATTGTATACCACTCAGCATAATGAATTTTAATTCTTCAATAAATATAATATTATAAATGATAAAATTGACATAATTATTAATTTTCAAAAGTAAACTAACTTGACTTGAATATTTACCATGAATAAACAAAAATTAACTTTTTGTCCATTTCTAATAAATTAGAACAAACAGTATGAAAGTAAATTACTGAGAGGCTTTTCATTATAACTCTTTGAAAGAATTGTCTAGCACAGAATAAGAACGTGATAAAAGATAGCTCAGAGTCAATTGCCAAAAGCAAGAGAATAATAGTCCAGTTCACAGCAACATGTACAGAAGGCGCTGCATGGCAGCAACAGGAATGTACACGTCAGAGGCAGAAAAGTTCCAGGAAAGAAGTCAGGTTTAATGGTGAAAAGTCAGAATGCATAATTCTCTAATCAAATCTTTTCTTCCTCAGCCTGTTTTCCTCAGCTTCAGGTGCTCTGGCATGAGAGCTAGCTGAAGAACAAACTCTACTTTAAAGAGCCTGAGGAGACTAGAATCCCTGTACCAATGATAAAAGATAGCTGTCCAGGCCATCAGAAATAGTGATGGTAGGAAATACATCCTCAGGGGGACTGGCAAGGGCACTAATTTTTAGGTCTTTTTCCAGTCTTTCAATGACATGCATGCATTACTCCCACTTAGAAGAGATGATGCCATGTAGAAATTTTAAGTTTTAGGAAATGGGTGATGCAGAACATTAGAATTTTCTTTCTTAGAAACAAAATCACAGTGCTGAAATTTAATACAAGAAATACAAAGATGAAAGAGCCACTATTGGATATCTCAAATTTGAAACATATATCAAGAAAAACTGGGTTTATCTCAGTTCACTACAGATACTAAATGACGATCAGATTCCTCAGAGCGGCATTAGTGAGAAAACAAAACCCTGAGCAGTTATTATGAAGAC
Organism: Cricetomys ansorgei; assembly: GCA_026225945.1. Taxonomy (NCBI): domain Eukaryota; kingdom Metazoa; phylum Chordata; class Mammalia; order Rodentia; family Nesomyidae; genus Cricetomys; species Cricetomys ansorgei. The sequence continues at coordinate 10,145,876 of JAMJFZ010000242.1, forward strand.
GTGTTGTGTATGTACAGTGCAATATCAACTGTGAATGAGCAGACTGGCGAAGAGAAGCTGGTGAAAGACTGCAATGCAGAGTGACAAACACCTTCTGGAGCCTGCACAGAGCCACAGCTCCCTTTCACCCCCATGCCCATCATATACCCTGCATGTCATGGAAGCAAAACCCAGAAGGACACATTTCCTTGGTTTACAAAAGACCCCTCCACCACCTGCCACATCCCCACGCTTTTAAGTAATAGAAATATGGCGATATGTGAAGCAAGCTTATTTTTATACTAGGCTCACCTTGAAGACAGTCTTACATATGACGGGACCATGGCAAGTAGAAGCCACTCCCGGTAGCTCCCATAAGTTCATGGCAGAGCTGTTCACCTTACAAATAAAGAAGAGGAAAATCGATGGGAAGATGACTGGTTCACCACAACTGTAGGGAGTAAAAGAGAAAATGAATAAAGGGAAGAGTATGTCAGGTGGGTGAAGAGTTCAGTTTAGAAGAAAAGGCAAAGACATCCCTGAGGGGGTTTGTGCTACAGAAATAGTAGTAACGTATAAAAGGTAAGAAGGAAGGAAAATGGAGAAGGAACTAGGAGGTCAAAGAGAGGACTTAGTCTAAAAAGTTCCAGGGTTTCCAAAGTAACAAACAAAACGCCAGCAGCGGCATAGAGGGTAGACAGGATCTGAAATTCAATTATGGACATAAAAGGGGGCTGCGTGTAATCACTGTGACCACAGACAGAAAACTAGAGATTTTTAGAAATGCCTGCCCTTAATACTTTCAGAGCCTGGCTGAGAGTGAAATATGATACATTTAAAGACTAAGTAAAGATCATTTGGGGCTAATAATGCTAATTTAAAATGTCTTCATTATTTACTGTCCTGGCTGAAAAATATAGCTTGATTTAAAAACAAAAAAGTCACACATGACAAGTTTTGAGCATAGCATTCATCAACACCACAGCAATCCGTGGCAGAGCATGTCAATGAACAAGGATCAAATCCTAGTCATCCAGACTATTGCTTATCACCTCTGACTCTCACCCTACCTTTGCATCACCTGTGGAGGATTCAACTGTACATGTGTACTTTCAAGCTCTGTCTATATTTCCTGCAAGCATCCTCTGGTCATTTCATGGATTTAACAGAATTCTCCCAGGAATTAATCCATTTTTATATGTGAGGGGTTTTGCTTGTATCTATGTAACTATGTATCTACGTACCATGTGTGTGCAGTGCCCACAGATGCCAGAAGAGGGCATCAGACCTCGCCACACCTCCCAGAACTGGAGTTACAGATGTTGTGTAAGACTCCATGTGAATGACGGGAATTGAACCTGAGGCCTTTGGAAGAAAATCCAGTGTTCTTAATTGCTGAGTCATATTTTTAGCCCAGTTCAATCTGCTTTAATAAATTAAATTTATAACAAAAATTTACTGCAAGACCTTAAAATATATTTGAAGTCAATGGTTGAGGAATTTAGGATCTCAGGGGCAGCAGTAAACTCCCATGGGGGAATAACATTCAAGATGGTCATGACCACTTAGAGTCACACAGCAACTAGAAAGGGTACCACGAGGCAATCTACAGCATAATGCCCCAAAGCAAACTGTCTTGCTTATGTTCAAAGTTAGTAGAAATTAACAGACACTGGGCAGACTAGTAGCATCATAGTGTATACTGTGTTCTATAATGTTGACTTCAGTGTTCTAGGACAAAAATGAATTCAAGTGGTAGAGTTCTCTAAAAGACGTAAGGTCATTGAAATTACAAACAGTGTTTCAACAAAGTTTGTTAGGGGATGATTGACACTAACAAATACCGTGCACTTCAAGGATACTGCATCAAAGCAGAAAGGGTTAAATATGAGACAGAAAAGTGAGGCTAGTGTCAGACTTTCCCAGGGCAGCATCAAATAAGCAAAAGCAGAAGAGCAGTGAACACAAAGTTCTGAGACAAAGTGTGACCCAAGACTGTCCTGCACAGCAAAGATGCTATGAAGACAGAGCAGTGTGGAGATGCAAGTACCAAGAAAAGACATCTAATTTACCAACCTGGAAGATGAAAGGAAAAGCTATGATGAAAAGATGAGAGAGATGTTCAGTGTCGGAATGTACACATTATTTCGAGATGGTGTATTATTTCAGACAATTTTAAAATTGATGAAAATTCCTTCAAGTATGGAGATGACTAACTGACAGAATCTCTCCAGGGACAGAAAACATGCAGAGTACAAAGCCCTTTGAGCATTCTTTTAGACAGGGCAACAAAGAAAAACTATGTGACAACATGCTTGGGTGTCATTGGACCATATTATACATGGAAAGGGATTTCCAATTCATTTTCTTTTAATCAATGAAAAAAATAACATAATTTAAAATAAATTCAGACATTATGGTGATTATGCAAATTCCAAAAGCAAGCATGTTTCGTGAACATCTTTATGGTAGAGTTCAAAGCAATAGAAAGGATGAGAAATAAACTAAAAGAGATGGAGATCAGGCTGAGATCCAGGAGATGAAGAGCTGAACTTAATTTACATGACTTAATTGGGAAAGGAAAGTCCCTAGGCAAATGTGCCAAACAAGAACATAGTTAAATGTGAATCACTGGTACCATGTGTCTTTTATATTTTCTGTAAAATTCTATATGCTAAAAACATCCTTAATTAAATATGTTAAAAATACAAAGCCTACAAAATGTTTTCACTTGCTTGACAATGTAAAATTGTTGAATATTTTAAGAGTGTGATATGTGAAATTATTCAAATGCAGCTTCCCTATTAACAAAACAAACAGTAAGGGCACCAAGGTCCAAAGTTTTTTGCAGTAATATCTATCAAAAATAAAAGAAAAAGAAATCATTTTTGAAAATGTGTGCCCAGTGATATTGCTTCATTTGAAATGTGTTGATAACAACACTGCTGATAAGGAACACAATTTCAAATGTAAGAATAACAATCATAATTTTGTTTGGGGATCAGAGAGAAAATTTGTATGTTTAATAAAAATGCTTGTTTTATGTAAAACATGGATACATTTATACTGTCCTTATGCTAGCTTCATAAATTTAGAATGAGTTCAGTAATGAAACAGCCATCTGTGTCCAAGGCTCCACTAAATCTGAGGGAGCAAGCTAAGGCAAGGGGAGCATATAAGAATGCTAGAGGCAGCCCACATGCAGAGAGAAGCCCGAGGCTCTGTTTGCAGGACATAGGTGTCTTTTCAGATGTCAAAAATGTGAGCTCAATAGCCAGGATGCAAAGAAAATTTTTCTATGACATCTGTCATCTCTAAAAAGTAAGTGAGTGAGGTATGGCTGTACCCATCTGTAATCCTATCATTTGGGAGGCAGAAACAAGAAAGAGTACCATGAGATTGAGGAGGCCTGGGTTACACAGTAAGAACCTCAATAAACCAATAAAGATCATGTTATCTGTATCAGTGATCTATTCCAAAACACTTGCAAATTAAGCCATCCTTCCTTCCATTATCATTATCTCATTTTATCTACGAATGTTTATCCATTTGTTACTTTAAATATATATATGTCTATATTTGAGAATTTCATACTATAAACAATGTATTTGATCATATCATCTCCTCATTCTCCATCAAACTCATCTCAAACTTTTCTTCTGCCACATCACACTCTCAATTTTAAGTCATCTTTTCATAATTCACTGAGTCCATGCAGTGTTAGGAGTTAGGACCCTCCACTGGATCAACCTATCAAGGGCTACTTCTTGAAGAAGACTGGATTTCCCTAGCCAGCATATGTCAATTGCCAATGTTCCTCAGTTAGGGCTGGGGTTTTTGTGAGCACCCCTTCCATTTCTGTCAGATTTCTGACTGGCTTGAAATTGTATCATTTCGTATGCCCCCTGTCAATATGAGTTTATGAGTGTAATGGCCCCATCATGTCTAGAAGACACTGTTTTGCAAAATTCCTCCACAAATTCTGCTGTTTAAATCTCCCTACCCCCTGATCCATGTGTAGAGGAGATAAGATATAGATGTTTCATTTTGGTTTTGATGTAAAATGTCCTCATAATGTGAGTGACTTTTGAGCAGTTGGTTCTGGCTGGATATGTAAAGACTTTCCTTGAAATTCAGTCTTGATGAGTTTTATGTCCCCTGTCTGCTTCCTCATTCTCTGGGATATGAAGAAGCCTCCCATTGACTAGTACCAAGCTGGTCCCAATTGTAATGTTTTCTATACCATGATGGACTGTAGTACTTTGAACTATGAGACAAAATAAGTCTTTCTCCTGTGTGTTCTTTCCTGCCACGTATTGGTCTCAAAGAAAGGAAAGCAATTATTATACCAATTAAGCTGTTGTTTGGCTATAAATATAAGAGAGAAGCCAGTTTCTTATCCAAATCTATAACAAACATTAGAATCCACATCCCATAAGATGAAAAAAAAAAAGACTGTGCTGAAAAGTTTAAACCAATATTATATGGGAAGGGCCATATGTTCTTCCAAATAACATATTACCAGAGCTAATATTGCCATTTATCCATCAGCTATAGAAACAAGTGAGAGAAACTTTCAAATAACTAAGAAAATCTAGACTAATACCCATTAAATATTCATTGAAAATAATCTATTGTATAATAAAATATATCCTATAAAAGCAATAAAATCAAATAATCACTGTTTTTGAGGAACTGTTATAACAAGCCCTGGAATCATGCTGGCCTACTTACAGATTTTGATTTTCTGTAGTCAGTGAATATGGTGTGTGTGTGTGTGTGTATGTGTGTGTGTGTGTGTGTGTGTGTGTGTATGTGTAATTAACTCTTGGTGAGGCCAAAACTGGTCTGGTTTACATAGTAAATTCCTGTCCAGACAGAGTTATGTAGTAAAATTCTGTCTAATAAAAATAAAAATGTAATATAAGTATGTGTAAAAATAAGTGAATATGACTATTTTACTCAAGTAAAAAATGACTATTACTTTAATTTTCAAATGATCACCTTATGTTCAAATAATTATAAAATAGAAGATGTACATATAGATGTGGGGCATCTTACTGTCACCATTTACTCTTAGAGTAAGGTAGTTTTCACCTTTGTATATTGGATTTCTATGTACATGCGTGTTATTGAAGTATCTTATTTTTCATGTTGACTGAATTTTTAAGTTTCCTTAGACAACGTGATTGGAATTATGGGATGAGAGAGAGCACAGAATTACATTTTCAAATTGGAATGTATGTAGCCTTTAGAATTCATCCAATCATTGCATTGCTTTGAGTACTTTCCACTGCCTTCTGGGTATAGTGGAATTGAGGACACCAATATATTATCCTATTTGTTTCCATTTTCCATTGTGCTATCAGTAATTATACATTGGTACTGGTTCAGTGGAGAAAGACATGATGCTCTATGTTTTTTGACAACTCATGTAAAGCTGGTACACAGCTACAGAAATGCTCAAATCCTATTAGCCTAATAGTGCTTGAATTGATGTATACTACACACAGAAACATACATTCATATATCTTGTTGGAGATGCATATACATAGCCCAGAGATTCCCATTTGTGAAATCACATATCATTACAGGGAAAACATGCACAAGCAAATCTTGGAGCTGAAACTGTAGACAGAATATTGGAGTTAAATTTATCAATATTAAATGTTGATATAATTGGTCCAATCAGTAAAGCTTTCTAGAAACAATATTGAATGCCAGTACATGCAAAGATGTACTCAGCGTCATGTAGGTTGAGGCTGCCCAGTGGAATGTTAATTTCCTCCCCATAGTGGCAAAAAGTCACATCCTTAAAAATGTCCACAGGTCAATATCAAATGCAGGGGGCAAAAGAACACAAAATTTAAAATGTGGGACAGTGAGTACAGAAAAGTAATGCTCATTAATAATCCTGTTTCAAAGTCCCATCATATCTTTTTGCTCTCATTTCTCTGCATAAGAAATCATTCAGTAAAGTTTCAAAAGTGCTCCATCTTAAGGTCTTGGTGTTTTCCCCTTCTGTTAATAAGCTACGTAATAAGATACTTACTTAGCTCCAGGTGAAAGACTGAATCTCCCAGTATTCACTTGGTAGCAACCCTGGGAGCCAATATTTAGTATCTAACATTGCAATTGTGTTAAGTGTTCAGCAACTGGATCCCAGGTAACGAAGTCTCTGATTGTGTCATTTACTAATTTTCATGTTTTATTACTCCTACTATTGAAGGGTTTATAGTAGGAACAAGATAATGTCACTGAGCTGTCACCAAGTTGTGACAATCTGAACCATCAACTAGAACATCCTTTCTGAGCTGGCTAAGTAGCACAGGAGATTCACTGTTCAACCTGCCTCTTATCAGAAACTTCAATGAGTTTGCAATTACAACTCTGTTTAAAAGAGTAACTAAACCTCAACAAACACTTAGCAAAGAAAAGTGATAAAGCTTACTTTTATGGCTGTGTGAAGATATTCCCACATACACAAAATGCCATATTATGCAGTCTTCCATCAAACAATCTAGATCCTAAAAAAATCATTTGGCTACTTTAAAGATAAATGCAGGCATTTCTCAGTCAAAAGCTTTCCTGGGAAAAAAAAGGTTAAATTATTTATTAACTTCAAATATTTCTACCAAGAGCATTTGAATGCATTTTCTTCTTGAAGACTTCAGCAAGAAAGACTATAAATAGATAGTAATCTCATAATAAATGCAGGTTGAATGAAATTAATTCCCCAGAAGTTTTATACAGAAAAATGTAGCTCAAAATGTCAGTTACATATGATAATAGGTCGATCACTAGCTATTTAAATTGCTTATATGTGTTTACTATGAGCACAAAAATATAGAAGTGATTTTAAAATTAGTAAGACACAGCTCTGATAAGCTATATGTAAATTATTCAAATAAAATCCATCATTTGTAAACCTTATTTATAGTCACATATAATTACACTGGATTTCAAAAGTTGTTATTTATATCCACAGTGATTTCCCCTGTTCTGATAGGTTTTGATACATCATTAAAATTATTTTTCCTGCAGACTGATGGCTACCATTAGACATTTTATATTCTGATGGCTGTGTAAACAAGACTGGAATTATGACAATATCCACAAACTTATTAACATAAAAGGGAAATATTTTGTATGGTTCCACTCTAGAGAAAGAATCATAGACAAGATGAGGGAGAATTAGCCTTTCCACGGATGAGCCCCATTACTGGGTGGTATCCAATGTAGTGTAAAACCATACATGCATGAACAACAACAACAAACTCACAATTTTGTATATATATTTGTATGTGTGTGCATACACACACACACACACACACACACACACACACACACACACACATTACCCAAAGATAAAGAAGTTATTGACTTGAGTAAAGGGGACATGGGAGGGGTGTGAAGGAAGGTATTTTGGAATGATTGGAGGGAAGAAAGGGAAAAGAGAAATTGATATAATTATATTTCAACTTAGTTCATTTTTTCCCTAAAAGAAAGTCATCTTCTTTTAAACTTAAATGTGATGGAGTTGATGGAGAAAACAGTTTTCACATACTGGCTAGTTTCTTTCTTGCATCTATAGATAATTTTAGCACTCAGTGAAAAGCCAAGTAAGCCAAAGAAAGCAAATACCTAAGTTTAAATTAGTAACACAGTCAGTCTGTCCTGTTGACTTCTTCATCCATGATCCCTGGTAATAGTATAATTACAGAATTTCAGGTAGCATAAATTAAATTACTATGAAACCCTGTTAAGATGTGGTAAGCAGAGTCTGCAAGGGTCAATACACACAACCTAATAGGATCTAGAATCACCTAAGACAAATTTTGGACATGTCTGGAAGTTTCTAGATTGGGTTAATTTAAGTAAGAAGGTCCACCATAAATATGACTAACACCATTCCATGGCTGAGATTCCCCACTGACTGAAAAGGAGAAATCAAGCTGAGCATAGCATTTTTCTCTCCGCTTTCTGATTTTGAATCCAACACAACCAGCTGCCTCCTGCTTATGTTGCCATTCCTTTCCCACCATGCCAGACTATATATACAAACAGACTGTGAGCCAATACAAACTTCTATAATGGTTAATATATGTGTGCATTGTGATGAAAATTTCTCCCTCCCCCCCCTCTCTCTCTTTTGCTAGACCTCAGATACAGAGTTCATAATACAACCAGAGGCCACTTAAAACTTATAACAGTTATCCTACTATGTACTTAGCCTGCTTGATTAAACTTATTGTAAGAGAACAATATAATAGCCAACCTTGCTTGTATTGGATTTCCTATGTAATCTACTTTTAAAACCTGAACTGCCAGGGCATGGTGGCACATACCTTTAATTCCAGCACTTGAGAGCCAGAGGCAGGTGGATCTCTGTGAGTTCGAGGCCAGCATTGTCTACAGAGTGAATTCCAGGACAGCTAGAGTTACATCAAAGAAACCTGTCTCCAAAAAAATGAAAAAAAAAGGGGTAGGAAATAAAACCTAAGCTAATGCATAATCTTAAATTGTGTTATCTTCCAAGCGTCAGACTCAGAATAAAGCATGTGCATCACGTACTGAAAGCAGCAAATACAAAGGCTAAAAGAAAGCTTCTAAAATGGTATCCATTCCAAATGCTGAATGCAGCAACATTTGGATATTGGTTGATAAACACTGATGTGTAATACTGCTTCTTATCTCAGTCAGTTGGATCAGTTGGAGCCAGTGACTTAATCCCTGGTAAAATTCTGTCAAACATTTTTGTAAAGTATTCCATCATTTCCTCATGTAATTCTCCCTGTGCTGTTCAATAAACACAGAGCAAAGCACTTTGTGAAGAACAGACATAGAGAGACACACACACACATACAGAGAGAGACAGGGAGAGACACAAAGTCGTACAACAGACCTACAAGGCAGACTGAGGTACAGACACTGGGATAGATTAACAAGACAAGATCCTTCAAGTAGGCAAAGATTCAGACATAATACAACAGAAAGACCGAGTATGGAAGACGCAGGGAGCATGATGCAGAGAATTCAAATTTGGACCTCCTCTTTGTTAAATGTCTTCAAGGGGAAATGTTTTTATTTCTTTTTTTATTATTATATGAATGCATTGTTGGTGAGTTGGACTTAATCATTAATTCATTTAATCCATGAAAAAATTGATTGTCATCTTGAGATGATCATTTTTGAGACGAATTGTTTTGATTCAAGTAGTTTGCCGTATGATAGAGGACAAAAACAAAAACACTAATAAGTTTTATTTTTCACCTAATAAGCTCATCAGCTAGTTTCACGTGTAACGAACCAAAAGCTGAGTGCAGATGGAAGGGAAACTATGGAGTTAGAAGCATAATTTCTTCTCATCTAAATTAGGAGTCCACCTCTAGTTCCATGTGCACCTTGTTTGTTGTCCCAGATTCTCCTTTTCCACTCATGTCTTCAGTCTATGGACAGATAGAAAAATGTTTCTACCGAAGATAATATCTGTAAGCTGTACACAGCACTTATCTTTCATTGGCTGGATCTAAGTCATAGGTTGTACCTTTATCTTTCATAAAGAGCTTGGTAAAAGTAGCCTCAGAAGAAGGTGCCCAATTGACACCCCAGTGATCTTTCATTGAGAAGGGAAGATAATGTTAAGTGATTCCTTCTTAGTTTTGCTTAGGAGTTTAGATTATTCTAGTTTGTGGGGATCAATGAAAGGATTTAAGCCCAGTAACATCTTTAATTTAGAAAGGTCATTGTTGTGAAAAGGAAAAGAAAGCAACGTAAGCGTAGATGCGCCCTGAGCAAGCAGGAATACATGAAGTGAAAAGAAGGGCTTGTTTGAGGACTGTTCATGAGGAACGAGGGAGAGAGCCTTAGCATCAATGTTATTAAAAGTTTGGACATTTTTATTAAATTCTAGGAATTTTTAATTTCTTTCTTAATTTCTCCCTTGACCCAATTTCATTTGGTAGCGTATTGTATAACTTCACGGATGTGTGCACGTCTGGCACTCTGCTGCTGTTCATAGCTTAATCCTTATGGTTGGATAATGTGTAGATGGTTATTTCAAATCTCCTAAATTTATTGAGGTTTGCTTTGTGTCCTAATACATAGTTGACTTTGGAGAAAGTTTCAAGAGATGCTGATGTGGTCTTTGGTGCTTGGTTTGAATACTCTGTAGATATCTATTAGGTCCATTATGATGTCATTTAGCTCAAGAATTTATCTGATTTTTTTCTGTATAACAGATTTGTTGATAAGAGTAGGGTATTTATGTCACCCACTACCACTCTTTGAGGTTTTTGACCTAATATTGTTTGCTTTATAAGCTAGATATCCTTGTGTTTAGTTCATCAATGATTAGCATTGCAATATCCTCTTGATGGATTTTTCCTTTACTGTATTTGAAATGTCCTTCTAAACCTCTTCTAACCTGTTTTTGTTTGAAGTTTATCTTACCAGATATTGGTAACATATACCTGCTTTCTTAATTGTTGCATTTTCTTGGAATACCTTTTCCATCCTTTTATCCTAAAGTGATATCGGTCCTTAATGTGAGGTGAGTTTCTTAGAGGAAACATAAAGTTGGATTTCGTTTTCTATTCTCATCTGTTAATATGTGCCCTTTCAAGAAGGAATTGAGACTGTTAATGTTTGAGAGTAATAAAAAATAATTTTTATTATTTCCTGTCATTTCATTGTTATAGTATTTTCTTAGACTACCCTTTGTTAACTGTTCTGGAATTATATATTACTTGTATCCTCTCAGGTATGTTTAGTGATCTCTTCATTCTAATATTTGTATATCACTGTATATATAGCTTTGACTTCAAATAACCATTGGATTCTATAACATGTTTTTAATATTTACTGAATTATTGGTAAAATAGTATAGAGTTATCAGATATATCTCAGTCCATTTCTCCTACTGTTCACATCTTATAATAGAAATGGTGTATTTATGAAAATTAATGAACTAATGTATTACTGTTAATGTCCATTCTTTACTGGCATTTACTCATTTTTCTCTTAATATCTTTTTGATACTCCAAGATCCTATCTAAGACACTGAAGTGTGTGTATGTGTGTGTGTGTGTGTGTGTGTGTGTGTGTGTGTGTGTGTATGTGCATGTATTCACCCTTCTGTGTCCATGGATTTTCTTGGTTTTTATAATTTCTCAGACTCCTCTTATTTTTCATAACCTGAAAGCATTGAAGGTTACAGAGATGGTGTTATGTGTGATGCCACTCAGTTGAGGGTTGTTTTTCTCGTGGTTGCACCAAGGAACCATAATGTAGGAAAGAAGGTTGTAGAGGTAAAAGAGCATTCTCAACACACATCAAAAGCATTTATTATCAGTCTGACTTATTTTTGTTAATCTAGATTCCCTTAGCCTCAGGTACTTAGCTTCTTCAATGTCAAATTATTCCATTTTCCCCAATTTTTTTTTTACTATAAAAATATTAGAAGAAAGTAGTGGGTATTGGAAAATAGCAAGCTTACATTACTCCAAAGTATAATGTCATAATTACTACATTATACATCTACACATAGAATATAAATCCAGAAAACAGAGATATCATCATGAATAGACTTTTTCAAAGAACCATGTAAATTGAGAGTCAACTGGTTAAACTGGCATTTATATAAATCTACATGCAAGCAAACAATTATACACTGTGCCCACTCAAAGCAAAGTGACAAAACTAAAAGGAATTAACTCAGTTATAAAACTCAGTCAGAATGTGGATTAGTCTGAGTTTGGATGGTTTTATTCATTCCTTTTCACTGGTATATATAAGTCTACATTCAGAATTTCCAAGACAATCTCCTACTACTAAGAGTGATATCACAAATAAAGAAGGCTGATAACCTCCAGTCTCATGGAGTTACACAGATTATATTACTCAATGTATTGTAATACTTAATGTATTATACTAATGTATTAGTTAATATATATATTCCCCTTCTAAAAAGACTTAATAAGAAAATAATAACTATCATTTTAAGTCATAAGAAAGTAAATATTTCTAATGACAGTGTGAAATATGACTGAAATATGTCTTAATTATTTTCTCTCATAAACAATTTAAAATATTTTTAATCCTGCAACCAAGAAATACCATATATTTTCAATATATTACACTGAAAATCACAAAATCAACTCTCACTTTTAGTGTCGTTCAGTATCATAAACCACCTTCTAAATGGCCACCGGCGAAGGTTATCATGTTCACGTTATGCTTAAAATTAGTTGCCTTCCTTCAGTGTAAACTGTAGTAAACATGAGAAGCTAGCTAACTAATAAATCTTCCTCAGGCAGTGGCTGTGGAAATGATAGTCATCATCAGAAACATATTCTGCTATCTTCATTCATCCCTGAAGCAAAACGACTCTTGATCTTTATGCTAAGAATGAATCACACAGGCTGCTCTGACTGTCATACACCACAACTCTGGAGAAAATGTAAATCAGCAAGAATCACAGTGCAGCTTTTGTAGAAATCTTCATAACACTAAAGTCCCATTACCTTAAAGCACAGACTAACATTGGAGTTTAGAGAGTAAGAGCTCTGTATTGAAACTTAGTTAAATGTTCCTGTCACAGTAGATTTCATACATGATTTAAATTTTATCTTTGATTCTACTGCAGTCATGTACTGGAAACCCCTCATACTCAATCTCAGGAGCTACTGGTTAAACTTTCTGGAATTGGCAATTGATTATTAATATTATAACCTTTATTAGGAATTAAATTCTATAAACATAATTGATCATACTAAAACTGCAAATCAGCATTTAAAATTCATATCACTTGTAATTTTGTGAGTGTGGCTCTTAGTCTCACACTTAGCTCAGGTTGGTCCAGAAAGAACCATGTGTCCCAGGGTGACCTCAAATTCACAGCAGTCCACCTCCCTCACCCTCCTGGGTTTGGGGAATATAGACAGGATGACCAGTAATGTTTGGTGCAGGCTGGCTCAGAGCTGGTAATCAATCATTCTTTTTTGTCCTCTTTAGCAATTTGCCTACTGCCAAGAATAGATAACTCATTATTTCTTAATTCCTTACTCTTCTCCAAGTTGCTGAAGATGCAACTAATAAAGGCTAAAATTTGTGATAGTATTAGTATCAGGGCCTTGGGTTTCTGTTGCAAATTCACATTGGGTGACACAAGTCAACACTTGAAATAAGCCAGGTAGAAAGTATCTGCACTATGAAAATAGGCAAATACTATCAACCAGGGCTCTACCTTCCCATTATCACTCTTCCAAAAGTCAGCTGTTCACCAGTACTCCAGTGACCAATCTCATATTAACAACCACCTTGCTAATTAATACCCAATTGTTGTTTGGCAGACAACTATCTTCCAGAAAGAAAACATCTAGATTATACACAGCAAATTCAGAATGTAACAGAAGACAGAAGAAGATAGTCACGCGTGAACTGAGTTTAATCTTGATTATGCTGCTTTCTACACTGGAAACAAAACCAAAGACTTGAATTATCATTTAGATTTCATATGGTTACATCCTACATTACAGAGATGTTTCGAGGAATCAGTGTCCTTACTCAGAGCTGGACCCTGCATACCGCAATACTGACCTGAGAGATACAATAACAGAATGACTGTTAGGGAATAACTAACCATTTTGTGATTGCATTCGATGTCTGCCCCACAGGAAAGAGTTTCATGCCTGGCAGGAGAAGTGCCAGGTGAGAAGTCCAGGTGAGAAGTCCATGGCTGGGAAGATCATAGTCCCTATAGTCGAACCTGCTATTTTAATTTCGCTAAATTGTCATACTGTCAAACCACCTAATAAATATTTGTGTTTATACTCATATACCCAGACTATTTGCAAACTCGTCAGAGATTCTCCTTTTAGCATTGGACAGCAATGCTGTAACTGTCAAAAGTGCTGAGAATAAGAACCTAAGTTCTCAGCCCAAAATGGGACATCTTTGTCCCTGTGTTCCTCACTACCAAGGATCAGGGTACACTGTGGAAGAGGTAATGGAAAGAATTTAAGAATCAGAGAATGAGGATGCTGTGCAACACTGTCTTCTAGAAATGTCATGGTTATCATGCCCATGAACTCACAGCAACTGCGGTTACTTGCACAAAAACTGTACCAACCCAAACCAGTAATCCCACTGTAGCTGAGAAAGGTGCTACCCAGGCCTCATCTACTTCTGAATATCTATTAGTAGTTGGTAGCCACTAAGAGATAGAGAAAAACAATCCTTTTGGGGTGAGAGAGTCACTAGTAGATTTCCCATGCTTCAGTGGATGACCTGACAGCCTTTCTCAAATGGGAAGCATTAATGGAATTTAGTGTTATCAGAAGGAGGAGGAGGAAGAGGAAGAGGATGAGAGTAAGAATAAGAATAAGACATATGAAGTTGAAAGGGAGATGTGTTAGGAAGATCATGGGGGAATTTAGAGGAGAAATGGGAGTACATATGATCACATTTATTGTATAGATGTACAAAATTCTTGACAATAAGATGATCATTTTTTTTACTTATAAAAGAAATGAAAAAGAAGGGCATTTTTACAAAAAGTCAATAAGATACCATTAAACAACTGGTAAATAAACCTTAGCTGTTATTTATAGCATGTACCTGAATTTTCAATATGATCCTACTATGAAAACAGAAATTATGAATGAAACTCTTTTAATGAGTCCAGTGCAGATCAACCTTCTCTTAGCTCTACTTTTATATTTGCATTTAGTATTAGTATGCTAAAGCTCTCAGAATTTCTTCATATAAGAAAGCTAAAACTCACATTTTCCTTGATGTCCCCATTTCAGTTAAGAAATAACTCATTCCTCTCCAAACACTAATAGTGTAGAGGCTGTAGGTTAAACTCAGTGTTAGGGAGTTTGCTGAACATGTCTAAGACTCTGTGTTCAATTATCAATACAGCAAAAATAAATCATATAATTTGAAGGTAAGTTTGGAACTCACCCTGCATAAAAGAAGTTTCTATTTACAACAAACAGAGACCATCACAGAAATTCACAACAAATCATAATGTAAAAATCAATGGATCTTGGGGATTCCAACCAAATGGATACACTTACAACTCAACTCCTGCATCCAAGGCTCAGGAAATTTTACAGAAGATGGAGTGGAAAGAGTGTAAGAGCCAGAGGACCAGGAATCCTCTTGTACTCATAAAACAATATGGGTGCATATACAGGACATTAACAATGATAATATCAATAGACATGCTATCGCAGAAGAGGAAAATCTCATAAGTTGCACCCCTGGATGAAGAACTACAGGCAATTAATGACTTTGGAGAGAGGGAGAATTAGCATTTCCCAGGGATGAATGCTGAACTAATTATCCAAAACAAAGTAGTCAGCCTTGAGATAAATTTTATACATACAGCCCACACTAAAAGAACTCAGTAGGTTTTATTTATGTATTTATATTTATGTATTTCTGTCTGTGTATATGTATATGTATATGATGTATATGTATATGATATATATAATAAAAAGAGGCCATAAAGTTGAGAGACAGAGAAGAGACGGACATAGAAAGAGATCAAAGGACCAAGGGAGGGAATATGAGAGGGGCTGGAGGGAGGATAAGGATGGAAGAAATGATGTAATTCTTGTTTAATAATAAAATTCAAAAACTAAAGTAATAGGTCATTAGTGCTCTACCTCTGAAGCATACCCAGATAAGCAGTTATTTGCATTTTTCTGGTGGCTCCTATGTTATATAAACAAACATAAGGTGACCCTATAAAATCTCTTTTCTTGAAATAGTCTCCAAAATTATGCATACTTATCTAAATCTGAAATAATTTATCTTCTATTTGAAAAGAAGATGGAAAATTTGATGACATCATAAAGTTCATTTCTGGTCCATGAATACGCAGTAAATCCAAGAAATGCACTAGGAAACAGGGAGATAATTACTGGGTAAAATGTGCCAGTGAAGTCCAGTATTTCCTGTTCCAGATTTCTCATTCTGTGTTCTTTCTACCATGACTTTACTCTGGTTCTTTTCTTAATCTCAGATGCTTTTTTGAGGTAGTCAACAATTAGTTATGATTTAGGTCATTTCAGGATAAATTTAATACAACTTTAATTACTATTTGTGTCCATTCTATAAAATTTACAACACAAAGTATTTCACATTATGATTCTGGGCTCTGAAATTGTCCATTCACTTGGAAAAGCCATGGTATTTTCTTAATACATCATGGCCTGCACAAACCCATATTCCTTGAAAAATGTAAAACAAAATATAAGTCTAGCTACTAATACCCATAATTCTGTTATTGTGTTTCTTTGAGTCTTCAAATTGCTACTTCTTCTCTCCTACTTATATTTAAGTTATTTGCATGTAAGCGGTGCACATACATATACACAGGCATACACACATAAAATAAATAATATTTAAAATTTAAGTCATCATAATTTCCAACAATAATCTTTATAACAATTGATTTATTTAAGTTATGTTCCTAGGTCAATCCCAAATCATTATAATCTTTTCAACTGCTGACACAGCCATTGGCCAGTTCTTTCCTTTGGAGTGTCTCTGACACATACCATAGTAAATCTGTTCTTACTAGACGAGTATTCTTACAATATTGCCATTCAATCTGAAATGTTCAGTTCTCATTAATGACTGCCACAAAGATTTCACACTATATGACATTATCCCAGCTCTGATTTTTTTTTTCTACACTTGCCCTAAGATCCAGGAATGTATCTGAGATTTCTTTAGACAACTTTATGAATGGCATTTTTCATAATCTAGTCTACTTTTGCCTAGTCTGCAAATTTTATAAGGTTCCTCATTCACACTTTGATTTTTATTTAACAAACCAGGGTAGAGTGAGATAGTCACTATGTCTGAGATTATGAGAGTCCAGCATATTTTATAATATTTTCAAACTCTGGTGTGTATATATTTATAATATTATACATAAACATATTACAGTCTGATTTGCCTTTACATGTTGTGGATTATGGGTTAGCATTCTATACCAATCCTTTCTCATATAACCAGTCTAATTTACTGTAGTCTGCAACTGGGAAATTAAACATAAAGAAGAGATTGCTGTGCTGTTCCTAGGGTAAATTACCCTTCATGTTAAGAAACATAACTACATAATTATGCCATATTTATCTACTTTCTTGTTAAAACTGACATTTAATATGTCGTGTTTATAAGTACTGTGGGTAATTAGTTACTAGAGTGAGCATAATGCAAAACCATACCTTGACACAATGTAGTAATAAAGGAACAATAAGGCTGCTAAGGTAGTAATCCCTGGAAGCCACATACATACTTATCACTAAAGTACTTATTAAATGACTTTAATTTGTTCTTTTGTGCTGTTATACCTTAACTGTAAATACTGGTAATGTGAAGGATAGGTCTTTCCTCTTCTTTACTTTCATAGTATCTAGAATAAGTTTTGTTCATCTAGATGTTCAAAAAAATAATAGGAAAAAAATCAAAATTTAATACGCATCTGAAAAAAAACAATATTCTCTCTATCATACTCAAAATATAGTTGTAAATGGGCTTGAAACCTCTGTTTTGTTGGAACATGTCCCTGTGAGACGTAATACAAAGGTTGAGCACTTAAGAAGACATTAACAAACAAAAGAGGAATTCAAATCATTTTTCTAATTTTTAGTAACACAGAAAATAAGCTATTTGTATTTTGTCTCCATACTACTGCCTAGATAGAATCAAGTCATGTGCAGTTTTGAGAATAAAGAAACTACAGGTGTCTGAGAAGTTGTAAACGTATCTACCTCTTCCCGGATATGACAAAAATATCAACATTGACAAAGCATTTCCTGGAAAGAGTGTTACGGGGCTAAATATTGACTCAACATTTGGCTCTACATGAAGTAAGCAGTTGCACACATGAATCTTTGTACTTTGAATGAGAGTTAGGTGAGAATATTTTCCATCAGCATTCTCACTTCTCATTATTTAAATTACCATGAGATTTGTGATCAGGCATAAACCGCCTGATCTACACAAGGTAGCAATGTAAGTTCCCTGTGGGAAATAAACTCAGTGTCAATGCTCTATCTGAGAAATGCAGACACCATCCTTTCCTCTATAAAAGGAACTGAAATGCTTTTCTAAGTGCCAGTTCAAATGAAGAATCAGGCGGAACATTTTTTAAAATAATGATAGGGGAGTTACTCTTTATCTCTAGGGGTTATAAAATATATTTAGTCAAAAGGCAAGGTTTAAGGAAAATAAAATCATGGTTTGATTTTTCATTGACTCAGGTAGAAAGGCAATGGCTAGCTATCAGATCGTCTGAAAAGCCCTGCATTCACTCCCTGTATCGATCTGTACCATCTTTCTATCAAATGTGTCATTAAATCCCATTGGATCTTTCATTAAGTATATGAACCAAATTAAACATATTTATTTTGTATTCAATGTCTGACATTTCCTGTTTCTTTTTTCCAGCATCCATGGGCATTTCACTGTCTTTATTCTCCCTTAGCAGGTCTGCTATCGTGTCAGTTGTTTTTCTTTTTAGAAAGATCATATTCTCTTCCTTGAAATCAAGTAATGGAAATATAGGCCAATATTTATTGATTGTTTATCTTGTGCTGAAAATTAAACTAGTAGTTCATAGGCACTGTCTGTACTAATTTTTCTTATGAGGCAGTGATAGTCATTCGTCATGAAATGGACATTGGTTATTAAAGTTCAGTAGCTAGCCTAAGTACTAGCTTAGCTCATAGGATTATGAAAAGGTTTAGGATCAAGGGCTCAGGTCTACCCAGGGAGCTCTTCAGTCTTTTCTAAGACCATTAGCTCCAAGGCAACCTTGAACCCCTAAGTTCTCCATGTTTACTGAAGCCCTATCTGGGAAAGAGATCACATGCTGCTTATAGGAAAGATAATTAGGCCATCTGAGACTTTTAGGCCATATCCAGTAGCATTTACCAGGTTTCAACTGATGCATTTGGCACAAATTTTAATAGTTTTGATATTCAAAGAATAAGTGATTTTGGTCATCTATCCTCTATGATGCTCTTTTCTAAAGTGTTATATTGTCACTTAACCAAAAGAGCCGTTTTTATCATATTTATCACATGGGGGCATCACCACTCCATGTACACACTGACAAGTACTGTGTAGTAGCTGTACCACTGGAGCATCTCATTTTTACCATATTTATATTTCTTCAGTACTACTAATTCCTAACACTGCTACTTGATTGTCTACTGAAGGCAAGGTGATTGTGGGTTGTTGTCAACCTTATTCCTATCAGGAACACAAACCTGGAGTTGGCTCAAGATTCAGCATCTTCCTCTCAAATATCTCAGACCTATTAAGAATAAGCTTAAAAATATCACTGGAAAATTATACACTGAAATAACAGACCTCAAGTTATTTGGAGCTGACAATTGTAGACTTAAAAATGATATATATTCTTATTTGCAATCATTTTAATATCAGTAAACATAATGTTTGAATTCTTACATAGTTAAGGAAATAATACCATGACACTCTAAATTTAATAATTTCAGACACATGCTATTCATATATTCATGTGACAAATATTTCCTAATTACTCATTATAGACAGGATGACTGTATCAGGTACTGAGTGTAGGCATGATGGCTTGCTACAACAAGTATCTTAGAGAAAAAGACATTCAAAATGATTTGTAAAGCTATGTGAAGTATAGATTAAGGTAGAAACAAGTGAGGGTATGCAGAGAAATAAACTTGCAGTGTACAAGGGGTACAGCAGGGAACTTGACAAGTACACATGACATTGCCAGGGCATCTAGCAATGAGAAGCTAATGGGTTGCAACTCTATGAATCTTGTTTAGACTAGTGTTCAGACATGGCTAGGATAGGTCTCAGAGGGTCTACAATGTAGCAACTGTTCCATATGTCGGTGGTGTGAAGTATTGTTGTGAAGTAAGCCCACCAGAGACCACCACACAGATACTCTTAAAGCCAAAATAACAATAACAACAACTACAACTATTGCTACCCATGGCTGCAAGGGGAATTGCTCAAATCATGCAGCCTTGATCCTTACAGCTCTTTGTCTTTTATGAACAAAAAACCATTGTCACATTTTAGTTAGAAAGAAGCAGAACTACAGAAACCAAAAAGCAAGGTTAGTACATTAGGACTTTTTACTCAGGGACTTTTCTGAAACTATGTACTAGGTTTTTATTCCTGTTCTGGCAGGTGTTAGGATCTATGCTCTAGTTTTAAGATCAGAATTGTGCCTCTAACAATTGTGCCTCTAGTCAGTTGCACTAAGGTCTGGAAGCCTGTTACATCGTGATGACACAGTGTCATGACATAAGATTGAGCAGTTAAATAAGTAAGAAATAATATATTACCCATGGGAGGTGATAGTCATTTGTTGTTGTTGTTTGTTTGTTTGTTTGTTTTTTTATCAATCAGTACTTTTCAAGCATCATTCTGTTCTTCCCTGGGGATGCACTGAATCATTTTAGATTATCTAGTAAGCCGTGATGGGAAACTACAGGAAGACACACAAACAAAAGCTATCATTTCCACTAGCCAACTCCATGTAGCTGAGATGATACTTGCAATCTTATCTGTGATAGGTTTCTTTCCACATTAAAATATGTTTAAAATCACGGAGGGAACTGGACCTAGTCACAGAGGACTATAAGACCACCTATTCAGGAGGTTGAGGCAGGAAGATTGCAAGAACTAATTCAAGACCAGCCAGGAAAACTTAGCACAGCACTGTACTAAATAAAATAAAACAAGTACTATGCAGGAGAGGGCTCAGCATGAGTGAGGCCCAAATTTAACTCCCTAATGCTACCAATATAAAATAAATGCATTATTAATCAATTAAATTTAATTAAAACTCTATTATTAAAATTAGGGAGCCATTTAGCAGTTTTTAAGAAGGAAACGATAGGATCAGCTTTGTAAGTGAAAATGTTGGAAAGCCTCCTTGTTTTCTAAGGGGGCTGACAATGATTTGTAAGGTCAGTGATCCCATCATTCAATTGAGAATAAAGACAGCTTGATGAGAATAACGAATAAAGGAATAAAGAAATACTAGACAAGTTAGCAAACAGGACGGATAGGACTTGGCAATTCTAATACTTACGTGTGCTGTGTGGGAGAGCAGGGAGGTTAGGTAGGCTCTTGTACTTCTGAGGTGAGGAATCAGGTGGACAATGCAACACACACTATTCTGTTAGATGAACTATGTCAGGTTGGGGTGGCCGGAAGGTTGAGGAACAAATTGACTGTTTGGAGCACTGAGATTAAATTTTCAGGGACAACCAAATGCATGTAGTCAATACAGAAAAGGATGTCAACCTTGGAGTTGGGACTAAAATCTAACCTGCACCTTCAGCTTGATACTTCTTCATCAGAGCACTAGAAAAGAAGGCTACACGTGAGTGATTTGTCCCAAGTCTGTCACTTTAGCAAACAGTAACAATGTCTTACATATAGCTGTTTTCCTCTGAAGGGATGGATGTGAGATAGAACAAAATAAAGCAGAAGAAAGACCAGAGTGTTGTAGATAGTCCAGTGTAAGTGAATGAGCATTGGTTCTCTTGCAAGTACGAATAGCAAGCTCTTCTTGAGGACCCTTCTTGCCACAGCCCTATTTCAGGAAGTGCTGGGAGCGCCAATACCCTGGCAACATGGCTGAAGTCTGTCGACAAGGTTCCAGACTCCCTGGCTGGGATTTTCGGCTTACCAGTCATTTTGCCCCTTTTCTGCCCTTTGCTGTAGTGGCGACAAAAGCCTTTCATTATGTCTGCATGGCCTAGTAATACCTCAGCTGGCTGGTGTTAGCTGAGAAGGAGAAGCAGCCATTTTTTACTCAAAAGTAATTGTCACTGTAAAATATCTAAAAAACGTAAAATAAAAACCTTCTTTGCCTATATGGCACTCTGTTTTGTTTGAGGCAGATGGAGATATTATTCAGCTAACAGTATTAAGCAAATGTTCTTTCATAGCAAACAAGATAAGTCACAGGAGGAAGGACACCACCCCCCACCCTCCCCACCACCCCCAGCGTGACTACATCTATATATGAAAACACTTCCTCTGAAGGCCTGAGCAACATCTACATACCAAAAAACTGTATTTGGCTTTTAAACTTCTTGCCAGAGCAATTCTCTCTCTTTCTGGTGTGGGCGCCTTCCCTTGGTAATATATATTGTCAGTCTCTCCCTCCTTCTCTTCTTGGTGTGGTTTTTCCACTAACAAGGTGCATTGTCAGTCTCTCTCTTGCCCCTCTCTTTTCTTAATATGTATACTGTTAATTCCCCTATTAAAACGTTCCTGTGTTTTACTTCTAAAGCATTCTACATGTCATTTTAAAGCGCAATCGTGCATATAAGTTCCTTGGGTCCCATAAAAGAACGAACTATCCTGTTCGTTTGTCATTCCTCATTTTTCCTGCACTTGTACTCCCTCCTGCATAGAGTTTTTGTGAACCCATTTGTGGAAAAGGCTGGTTCCCTCCACAAGGAAGAACATTGTGATGATGTCATAATACTGCTAGGATGCTAAATTTTAATCTACTCTAGAAAGTACCTTAAAGAAAGATGAGAAAAACAAAACAAACTAACCAAAAGTAAATAAATAAATAAATAAATAAATAAATAAATAAATAAAACCATTTGTTCTTTTTCTCCATTCTCTCAATTTTTTAGTAACTACGTAAGACTTATATGTCTGAGTTGTTACTTATACATATCTAACAGGTCATTTCTTGTATTTATTGATGTGTTTTTCTCAGTCATTTGTTTGTAATGGCCACTGGACAAGGTAGTATAATTTCTGACCTGTTGATGCTCCAATAACTTCACGTGTACCCAAGAGCTGACTATATTAACTGAGAAACCCAACTCCAGGCCTTGTCTGTGTCCAGAAAGCAGATGATTCTTTGGCTTTGGCTCAGCCTAATGTTGAACAAGATGAGTTTTGTTTGGTCCCTCCTTTGAACCGTTCCTCCTTTGAGCTCTCCTCCCGCCTTTCCTTCACTCTGGTCATTTTATTACCACAGCCTATACTTTCCATTGGAAGAAGATAAAGTTAGCATTTGTTTTCTTTCTTTCTTTTTTATTTCTTTTTTAATGTTGAGAGTAAGGAGCTCATCCATCCTCACGTAAGTTTGAAAGAATTGGGAAAATATTATCCTGTGGACAAAATAGCATTGAATTCATGTGCCAATTTTGACTCTATCTCTAGAGTTGCACTGATTATCACATGCAACTATACAACTGTTCAAAATGAATTCCAATTCTCTCAACACAGTAAGTAATTACAGTGTATATATGCACTGTCTTTCCTGATTTCAGACCATTTTAAAGGCTGTTACCTCACAGGTGGTGAATCACAAATCTACTGAAAGGATGGCTTCCTGTGTGAAACTTTCACAGGTGTCTGGCTTATGTTTATCTTATTATTATTATACAGCTTATTATACAGCTAAAGCATGCTGATGCCATTAACATAAAAACCCTTGTGGAGTTCAAAGATGTAAATTCAGTGATACTGACGTCTAATGGCCATGGTTTGTCTTAAGGCAAGAAAAAAAGCAGAGAAGCCACTATCATTTTGGGGGCTTTAGATTTTGAGTAAATACAAGTCATTTTCATAGAATGTTTCCTCTGTCTAGTATAATCAGTTAAATTACAGAAAACATAAAACAGATGACTGCATCATGAAAGTGAAATGAAATGTTTCCTATTTGCTGGAATAGTTCCATCTTCCCTAACCATCTTGCCAGTAAATTGGCTATAACTAAGCTTTATTTCTTTCCAAAAGTTGGTTTGAGAAGCCTAAAATGAATAAAAGACAAATATTAGACAATAAAAATGCATTACTTAAATCCAAAATTATCCTCAAATATCTAATATTAGTTAATAAGTAGTAATTATGTATAATTTAACTAAATACACAAAAGTAATTTACTTAAAAATGGGAGATGTCATTTATTTCCTTGTTTTGAGTTAACGAAAAGCACAGATGCTCAATTAATCCATTAGATAGTGGAGTTTAAGTCAAATCTGTTGTTTTCTGATAAGAGAAACTATAAATTGTAGTGATATCAGAACTCCTGAATTGAATCACACAGTTGAGATCTGAACTTCACTTCCATCTACGATCTCCCTGCTTCTTGAACCACAGCTTTCCTGAGGAGTTATACTGTTCAGATGATGCATCATGTTCAAACCATTATTATAAACTGAATGACAGTGTTTGATTCTTTTATTGTTTGTAAGATAAAAAGAAAGGAAAATATGTGCAAAAACATTTCTAAGCTAAGTACTACACCTTAGGTCACATATGTATGTTGGGGTGTATATTGGTGTGTGTGTGCTGAGGTGTCTATGTACATAGGGTATGTGTTTGTGAATGTGTATAAGATTGTGTGTATGTAACAAAGAGTGAGGAGAGGAATGAATCAGTCAGGGAGTCAGGAAGAAAAAAGGGAGAGAAGTAAGAAACAGACAAACATGATCCGATAAAATGTGAAGCCATACTGCAGAAAGCTTGGTTGTAAATCTCAGGATGACTGAAAAGGAATGAAGTCTCTCATAGAACCTAGTACTTAAATGGGATTATAATCAAACCTCGAGGATGTCTTTGAATTAAGTGAGTACATACACAGAAAATTTCAGAACGATGCCTGGTTCACAATAATATTATTTTATCGATTTTATACATAACCGAAATAATGACGGACCACACACATTGTTTAGAGACCTTTGGGGGAATTTTGCATTTTAAAATCCCACATTACTAACACCTCCATGAGTGCTGCTGGTGAAATAACCTATCTATGAGGTGATCCACATACACATAAAGGACACTCTGATGCCCACTATCAGCAGGTTCAAGGAGAATCAATGACTCTGAATAAACTTCTCACAAGAATCTTAACATAACATCTTGAGCATTTACAGGTTTTCCTGCCTTTATGTGGTGTACTCTGCAAATAAGAACTCGACACATGTCTTTCATAGTAAATCAACAATGAAACTGCCAACTCAGGGTTCCATTTTACAAGGGTTCTTTTGAAAAGTGTGCAGCAGAATGAGTTGAAAAGCAGCAAAATCTAGGAAGACAGACATGGAGGAAGTGGACGCAGCAGAAGATAAAAGCAGCAATACTCAAATGCTAAATGGCATTCTTTCCAACCTACTTCTTTTTAAGCTCTGTAGAAACAGGATATTCTAAGCTATGTTATATTGTATGTTATATTGTTATATTGTGACCATGTTATAGTTACAATTATAACTAGGGTTCTTACTATGTCTTAAAACCATCAGTTTTAAATCAACACATTTGATTGTACTGATTATATAGATGAGGCTATATTTAAAATTATATAGATGAGTCTATTTTTAAAATCAGCAAATGCTCTCTGAAGCTTTGTGTCTTAAATCTATCTTCATCATCTGCTCATTTTATGTCAATTGTTTCATGTTTTGAATCAATTACACATATTGAAAATCTGCTTATTAGCAGTTAGGTTAAGTGCTGAATAGTTAGAGAAAACATCATATCTAAAGAACTATGGGAAATGAGAGACTTTGGCTTCTTAATGTTTACCAGACTAGCAGATTAGATAAGCTGAAAATTCTCCCAAGATGTGTTTCTAGGTTTGTTCAGAAAGGAAACAGATGGTACAGAGATTCTGAGGAGGTGGAAGACACCTGCATGGAACACTGAGCCCACAACAGCTGCACCCTGGGAAAACAAGTCAGGAAAAATAAGGTATATAGGCAAGGCTTCCAGTACTCTGGCTGAAGGGGGTAAAAAGTAATGTCTCTCTCTCTTATTTTAATCTTAAAAAAAGAGTTCAAGATTATAATTATATATCTTATGCAGCTTAGCAAGGCTAAACCAGAAAACCATGAACTTGATTGGCTATGAGCTGTTAGCATAGGAGCACCTGGCAAAGAAAGAAAATTCAAAACTTTTAAAGGGTTAAGAAAACCTTACATTGATAATGACTGAATTCATAAGGAAACTAATGAGTCTGTAATTTTACCGAGAAGCCAAATAATTATTATAGAAATTCAAGAACTTCAGATAATTAAGGGGATAAATGGCAAAGCAGTATGCTTAAAATGATTAGAGTAATTAATGTTCAAAAGAATAAGATATTACATGTAAAAATAAATAAAAATCAAGCAAACTAAATATAAAGTGAGGTATATATCTGAAGAGGAGAAAACCATGAACCCAGGTAAGAGGAAACAGAGTGGGAAAACACAGCGACAGTGGAAGTGTGGAAAGGTGGGTTGGGGACCATGCTGGCTACAATTCTACCTGTCAGTAACAGGTACCTGGACCATCAAGTTGGAAGGGAAGTGGGTCATTTCCATTTATAACTGCAAGTTCCATGGGCTGTTGTTCGGTTGTGTTAGGCTCTCTGGGGGGAAGAGGAAGCTGCTCACTATGTGGCAGCCAAAAGGAAATAAAAATACCAAAAATACCAGGGTCCCAATAGCCCATTTGGAAGCTCTCCTATTGACCTAATGTCCGCTCAGGAGAACCCATCTCTTAAAGATTTTTTATCCTCTTAGTAGAAAGGAACTGGTAGCCACAGCCTAACACGTGTGTCTTAGGAGACATTGTCCAAACCTAACAGATGTGCTCATGGTATAATGATAAGTAATGACATTTCATAGAACTAGGAAGAGGGAGAGAGTGAAAAAATAAAAATAAAGGAAATGAGAACTTAATGATGTCTAACCAAAGGAAGGTGAGAATATTGCGGAATAAACAAAAGTTTTAGAGATAGAAAATGACAAGTGAATTAGAAAAACAAACAAACAAACACACCCATAGCATGAGTAATCATAATAGACAATGACCAAAGGGGAAAAAATATCTTGCAAAGTCCGATGACTTGCTGAACGATAGGTTTATGCTGCTGTCTGGTATCAGACCACTCAAAAGGAACAATAGAGCCCAGAAAGTAATGCCTTAATATTTTTAAGCACTGAGGGAAAACAACTGCCTGCCATCCTAGGCCCAGTGGTAAATCACTTCCTAGATGGAAGAGTAAAATAAATGTATCTGAAGGAACAGCAAAGGGTACCTAACTGAAACAAAAAGCAGAATAATCCCAGAGATGTGCAGTAAGAGGAAAAATGAAGCTGAGTCATTAGAATGTGTGAAGGAAAGCTTAGGAAAGAAACTGGACAGCACATCCCTAAATCTAAGTGAGCACCCTAATACAAAACAATAATAGTTGTGATGACTATGGTATTCAAGATAAGACAAGTCTAAGACAGCACAGCAAAGGGCGGAATGAAGACATACTAAGGATCTTTTCTGGTCAAGAGGTCAGTAGAAACACTTACTGAGAATTTTAAATTTTGATTTGGAAACAAGTATTTGCAGAAATCCCATGAGAATCTCTCCAGGTGACTGACTCTCAAAGTAAACAAGTGTTTATATCAAACAAGTTAAGGGAACTCAATTATGAAAATGGAAGGTTCTTACCTTCAGACTTGTGAATGGAGATCTTGAAAGACATCCAAATTCATTAGCAATATAAAGGAGAAATATCTACTTCATTTGATGGAAATCTAATCTCTCTTGTTCATATATTTTATTGTTCCTTTCACAGCCTTAGATGTGAAAAGTAATCCCCCAAAATGATTGTTTCCCAGACTCTTGAAAGCACTATGTAGAGTTCTGTCAGAGAATCATAAAACAAACAGAATCTATTGTTCACTGTGGGCCCTGGGAAGCATCATACGTGCGGGCAGGTCAGCCAGTACATGTGCTTTACATTAAATCTACCCAAACCAGCCTCATATCTAAAAACAACTGTCTTGAAAACAGAATAAATGTAACCAGAAAAACGTATACATAATTCCTGTGCACCTCCCCCCTTTCTGCAACAGATACCCATCTTTGTTCTCTTGCTGTCAGCACATCGATTTCTGAATCCAAAAAGAAAAACAACATGAAGTGAAAACACAGGAAATGCAGGTGAAAAAAAAAAATCAAAGAATCAGGCTCTGTATCCAACCATCCAGGAAGCAATCCATCTTCACACACAAGGGACATAATTCACAAGGTAACCAAAGCAATTGAAGAAGTGATTGTAGTGCACATATGGCTGGTAAAGGAAGAAAATCTCCCTCAGAAAAAAAGACAACAGAAGGGGAATACAGTTGGGAAGTACAATCACTCTAAGAAGAGGGGAAATACATTGGTTACAAGGAAACAAATGGTGACATTCCTTTCATTTAAAATAGACTAAAAACTAAGCATTTGTGAGCCTTTGATTTGGTTAGTCCCTGTTTTGAACAGTGACTTCTGCCTGTAAGAAATGGCCTGGGATCTAAGGCTTCTAAGCCTCAGTATGATTCAGAATAATCCTGACAAGAGCATCCTGGAGCAACACCAAAGTCCACTGGCACCTTCTGAACAAAAGCATCAGTAAGTCTGTCTTTTCAGCTTCATGTGTGGCTGGGCAGTGCAACAGTTACACAATCTATCATAGTTTCCCAATTGCTCTCATTAAAGCTTGAAGCCAAGGAATGAACAATGATGCTTTGGGACCATTATTTCAGGCTGGTATAATGTGTGGGGATATCATCCTTTTCTCCATCTGTCCAATGGACATGCATGATAACACACATCAACAAAGACTATATCAGAACATATCAACCTGGAGTCCTGTTTGGATACTTTATTGAGTGCAGTTCCAAGTTATGATAGGAAAAGCATCTCATAAGATGATACCAAGGCAAGTGCTTCAGAACTTTGCTATGATATCTATCACAGATTGACAGAATTAAGAAATGCTTTGCAGATACCTGTTGTTTGAAACAATGACTTCCAAGAGGAATCGTATATGACAAGTGTTAAGAAAAACCTAAGTATTGGCCATGTCTTAACTACGTAAAACTACATGATTTGGGTTTAATTCTCATGAGGCTGTGTTGCCTGGTTTGTAATGATGGAAATGATAAATTGTCTTATGTAGAATTATATGGAAAATCAGGAACAGAAACTAATGAAATTGAGTTATTAACTTTAAAGAGATGCATTAATTATCTCCCTGGGGTACAGAGTACAATTTTTTCTTATATAACTTGCAGGCCTTCTGTCCATAAATCTAATAACTTTATGCAGTTTCCAGTTAACCATTTTTTACTTAAGGATATAAACTGATTTCTTTCTTCCTTTTTCTTTTTCTTTTTTCTCTTTTTGGTTTTTTGGGACAGGGCTTCTCTGTTGTAATTCTGGCTTTTCTGGAAATCACTCTGCAGATCAGGCTGACCTTGAACTCATAGAGATATGCCTAACTCTGCCTCCTGAGTGCTGGGATTAAAGGCATGCACCACCACTGCCTGGCCAGATATTTATTTTCAGAATTAGGTATTCATGCAGTTGTTTCCAAGGGAAATAACATCAGCACAAAATTCTAAGTGCTTTCCTATTTCATCACCAACATATTTTTATGTTAGATGCTCAAACATAACCTTTTTACCTTTTATAATGCTAACTAAAGATAACAGACAAGTCTGAAATATGGTAGAGTAGAAAAGTTTGAATTTGATTTTTATCTGCTTTATTCTCATTCTTACCGTCTAGCAAACCTCCTCACTCGGTTTTATGTTTTTTCCTCTGCTCCCCTACTTTTTTAACAGCTTTTTTGAGGCACAAGCTGAATGCGGTAAAAGCCAGTCAAACATGTATGATTTTTCTCTAGTCGATAGCTTTTAATACATTTGTGGATTCGGTGCAATCATTGACAGCTTTAGAGAGCTGACATCACCACAAAGGACTTTTCATGGCCATGTTACTGTAACACTGAGGCTTAACTACTGACATTATGGATTCTGATGCCATAGATTTATTTTCTGGTTATTTTACATAGATGGAATGATATTTTACAAAGATAGCAATGTTATTTGGGCTTTTCGTCTGGCTTCTTCTATTAGTGCAAATAATTTTAGGTTCATCTGCATAGTATGGTCAGTATTTGATTCTTTGTTTATTAAATAGTTTCCCATTGTATGGATACATTGTACTGTTTTAATCATGCAAACAGTTGATGGACATTTGGATTGTTTCCATTTTCAGGTATGATGAATAATTCGTCTATGGAAAAATTAAAATCAGGATTTATAGATATATACATGTCTATAGTCTTGGGAAAACTGATCCAAGTTGAACATCCCTGATCTGGAAATCTGATAACCAAAATGCTCCAAAATCTGAAAACTATTGGAGCCAATATAACAACATTTAATACACCCGGATTCCGGAGAAATCTGTATCTCACATTTTGGGACTAGAAATGTTGAATTATTAAGGTTTGTGCAAATATTCCAAAATCTGAAAGACTGAAAACAAGTCCCCAAGAATTCTGGGTAATCATGATTGATCTGAAGCAATATACAGGGAACGTAAAGCTAAAGCTAAATTTTCTAGGTGTGTTGTTGTTGTTCTACAGTAACCAGTGGAAGAGAACTTGAAGACTGGTCAATATATGTTGGAGTTGTATTTCTTGAGCTCCCCACATTGCTTTTATGAAATTAGACAAGGTAGTAACTTTCCTGATTTCTTCCACTGTAGAATAGAGACAATGGCAGTGACCTTCCTATAAGCTTCACATGAGGATTGAAATATGTAAACCGCATGTAGCACAGTGCTCTCAAGATGTGACTATTATATCTATGTGCCAGTTCATGTTGGAAATAATAGACTAATATTGCTAATAAAATACAACTCTTAGATTTATGAATCTGTATTCCCACACAGAGATGAAAACCTCATTCTCGATCTATACAGTATGCTTTTAAGCAGCTCATGCTTTTATTTGAAAGAGAAAAATGTTTATTTTCCAATCTAGTTACTACCACAAAGCCATCAGTGGAACAGAAACTCAAAGAAACTCTTAAAAGTAGCATTTTTATTAGACCTTGAGACAAAGGGTAATTAAATTCCTACCACTGAATACTCATGGATATGTGACATTAGACACACAACAGAAGAAATGAAACAAAAATAAATTGAAAAAGTATGATGATGTGTTTTCAATTCCATTAATTTAATAAATATAAAGCATGCATTATAAACCTGAAGAAATTCTTAATTCTTAAAATCTAGAAACTTAGCTTGGTGGCATATACCTTTAATATTAGCATTTTGGAGGCAAAGGCAGGCAGATCTCTGAGTTCAAGGCCAACCTGGTCTACAGAGTGAGTTCCAGGAAATCCAGGCTACTCAGGGAAACCCTGTGTCAGAGGAAAACAAAAACAACAACAACAACACACACACACACACACACACACACACACACACACACACACACACACACACACACACACACGCACACGCACACACACGCACACCAACCAAAACAAACAGTAACTCCTTTAATCTTAATACTGCTCCTATGGAGTCAAATCTACCATCTCTAGCTTTACTGGAGATGACTGAGGCATAGAAAACACTGAGTAACTTGACCAATATCACACATTTGCTTAGCGCAGAGCTGAGCTGCAAACCAGGCAGTCTGTGTTTCTGGTTTATAGTCTTATAGTAGGTTGCGTCACTTCATTTAGTCAAAGTAGAAATAGCTGATGGAAATGGAAATAAAATATTCCTAGAAAGCAAGTAGAAGCATGATCAGTTTCCTCTGGGTACAAGCCATTACATTTACTTAGCCTAGACTGCTATCAAACCAACAACAAATTGATACATATAATTTCTACCAATTCTCTTTTTAAAACCGTATTCTAATATAATATATGGGGACCTATGAGATCTATGGCATGAAAAGTAACAAGTAATAGTACATAAAGCAGAGGTAAATAGAAAACTGATAATAAAGTATAGTTACTCCAGTTAGCTTACTTGATGCTTAACATAGCACAGGGTCCATGTTTACAGAAGAAACTGAGTGATGTGCCCAGCGCACGCAGCTAGTGAGAGGTCAAGCTGGGTTTGAGTGCAAGCACTGTCAACACAGAATCCGTATTATAGCCAGCGTCTTCCCAGTGAATCCCGGGATATCAAATCATAATAAACACAGATTCTATAACATGAATGATTTGGAACACAGGTACTAATAACACAAAATTAGAAGAAAAATCTAGGAACAGCAGATATAATTTATTTGCCACATCAGTTCCTGTTAACTCCTGATACATTTCTATTCTCAACTTTCCCATTGTTCATGCTTCTTTTTCTCTTCGTTGAGGAGTGTGATGATTGTTACTTCATTTTTCTCCTCTCTACCCCCTAAAATGCAGTGACAGCACATTTTTGAATGCTGGTATTTTTCTGTAAATAGGTGAAAATAGCAGAGTATTTCTGCAGCCAAAGCACTATTTCATATTATCTTTCATTTTTATATGAAGGTTTATTCACACATTAACCCCAGACTACCAAGTATGCTATGCCCGTAAGTGAACAGTACTTACTTTGATTGTTTTCTTCTCGCTGTACTCTTTAGAAGTGTTGGCATTACGTTTCTGCAAATCAAATTCTATTCTGACACTCAGCTTTAAAGAACAAAAAAGAAATCATGCAAAAGTACATTTAAATAGTGAGAAATTGCTAACATATGGAGTGCTGACTTTTAAAAAACTGCACTTTTGTCATGCTTTGCTCTCAGAAGGCAGTATCAGACAATGAGACATTTGGCTGTTTTGGGTCGCTTTCTATCTCTGGTTAACCAAACTTAAGTTTCTCAAGGTGGAATAAGGAGAAAGACTAGAGCTATAAAGCCTCCTGATTTCCTCCCATATATACTCAATACCTTTTTAGTTTTGTAGACTTGGAGGTTTCAGGCATGCCAAGAACTGATGTGGCCCAGGCTCTTCAGAGATGGCTTTTGTTAGGAGACGGATAACAAAGAAGTAGGCAAACATATGGTCAAGATGTTCCCTGGTGGGTAGGTAATTACCAAAAAGTTACAGACAGTATTGTGTGTAGGGTTACACCAAAAATCTCTGTGTGGGAGGAGAGACACATGGACCACAGAAGTTTGGAAAAGGGGTCAGAATAGGCATCACTGAATCAAGTGGCACACAAAATAAGACTTGAGGAACAGAAATAATGAACCATGTTTGTAGTAAGTGCAAGGTTGGACAGTGGGACTGTGCTTGAAAAGCTTAGCAAAATAAAAATAAACAAAACAGAACAGCTCTGCATGGTAGGGCATTGGACAGGGGCAGCACAGGCAGACACTCGATGGTTTCTGTGGCCACAGGGATTCACAGTGGATCTGTCACATGTAGATAGTCAAGGTTGGGAGACTGACAGAGCCCTAGTGACAGAGAGGGATCATCAAAGTCCCTTATGTAGCATGACATGGATCCTTTTATATCTCAGTCATCACCAATTACACTTTGTGTTGGGAAAATGATTGTGGAGAGGCAGGAGAAGGTGCACAATATGCCTCTTGAGTCCCATCTGGGCAGTCTAATTGGAAGATGCAGATGGCTACGGAGGGGTAACGAATGTTGTGACAGGGGAGATGGCATAGCATTGTTCGAAGCAAATGTCACAACACTTTGTGAAGTATGAGATGCAAAGAACAAGTAAATGGGATGAAGCAAGAAGAGTGTGCAGTGTTGGATAAAGCTGCTTTTAAGACAATGGAATAATTGACCAACGGTGAAGACAAGAGAAGAAAGCAATTGTGGCCTTAGATATTGTTCTTGTAGTTTTCACTGTTTTACTCAGGACCAGTGAGCATCCGACTTGTTTCTTAGGCTACTTCAGACTCCTGAACTCAAGTGATGGTGATGCTGCCTCAGCTTATCAGTGCTCGGATACATGCTACTGTGTGCACACTAATGTCTGCCTTTGCCGTGTTTGAGATGTCCTTTAAACCTTAACAGTGAGTGTGGATGAGCTCAGGAGAGAGATTGAAGGTAAAAGGAGATGTTTAGGAGCCTGTCACTTATATCTAAAGCTAAGATACCAAGTTAGATCAGTAAGAAGTAGAGTAGAAGTATAGAAAGAGAAAGGGGATAGAGAGCAGAAGAGGAATAACAGAGGTAAGGACCCTGTATATTTAAAGGATGAGAAAACACAAGCAAGATTCAGCAAAAAATACAAACGTAGATTGTGAGTTAGGCATCAGGGATATAGCTGGTTCACTGGCCTGTATCATAAAGTCTTGCTTGCTGATTAAGGGGGCCGTAAACAGTAATTCTCTGAAATAACTCCTGTAGTTGTTTTGACTTGACAACAAAACTAAGCAAGCCCGCCTTATAAGCACATTTTCTGAAGTGATCAATCACTCTGCCCGTCCTCAGGAACAGCAACATAATCACAAAGCTGATCTGCCTGCTTCACTGCTGCAGCCCCTGGCCTTGCTGTCACCCAGCCCATAATTCGTCACTGTTATCATATTCAAGGTCACTCTTGGTGACAAATACATTTGAGATCAATTTCATTTGCTGTTTTATTGTGGAATTGCACAATATTTCAAAATTTTGGTATCCATTTCTCATACTTAGTTCACTAAAGCAGCCCATTTACCAAGTCTCATCTCACAATTCTCTGTGCCTTCCTTCTTTTGATAGTCAGATAACTCTTCAGTATTACTTATTTCAGTTTTAACCTGAAATAATTTTAGCTCCTCCTTACTATCATCTGACATTCTCATTTGAAGAAACACAGGTTATTGACTTTCATCTTTCCACTGATTTGCTTCTAACTCAAACAGAACAAAACTATCTGTATATAAACAACGACTTACTCTTTCCTTCTACAGTCATTGACTGACTGAACATGTCTTTTTAATCCTTGCCTAACTTAACACAGAGCCTAGTAAATGTTCATTAAGTATGAAATAAAATTATTAAGGAAGCTTTGCGATTTGCTTAAATTATTAAATTTAGCTTAACTAAAAATGGTAAAGATATCAGAAGACTGTGTCGTTGTATTTTAAACTGGACACTTGGAAAATTCCTTCTGTCTCAAAGATTCAATCAGTCTTTTGAGGATTTTGGAGGCTTTTTCTTTTTGTTCTTTTTTTTTCTTTCTTTTTTCTTTTATTCTTTTTTTTTTTTTTTTTTTAGCTTTTGATGGCTCTATACCATTTTCATTAGTATCTAAACATAAGAATAAACCGTTTTGATTAAACTTAACTAAATTTAACTTAACTTAAACTTAACTAAAATTAACTGTGATTTTTTTTTTTTGATCCTCTGGAACTACCAATGTGTTTAAAATTAGTACTACATTACTCAATGGTATCTCTCTTGAGCTCATCAAAGCAAATATTTCATATATTTTAACAAAACTCTCTATAACTAAGAAAAGATTCTGTGCTAGCTTTACTAGCACTAATTCTAACAATTCTAATTCAGTTAAATATTGCTAGTCAACTTTATGTCAGCACTGAATTTATCTTTTGTATTCAAGTGAACTAAATTTAAAGTTAAATATTTAGTTCTGAATACTTTAATATAAAATTATAATTGAATTTAAGCTTCATTATTTAATGAGGATAAGAGCCATTTAAATTGCATAAAATACTAAGATTTTAGGAATTCAGTTTCTGGTCCCATATAGCATCTACTCAAGGTAACTTCTAAATATATTAACACTGTGGTACCAATTATTCATCCTAAATATTAGTTACATCAATCAAATACCTTCATTGTAAAGGGAAACAATGTCCTAACATAGATAGTAAAACTTCATTACAGTAGAAATAACTGGGCTTCAGTTTGGTTTTTTTTTTCTGCCTTTCCTATAAAAGCCATTTGATACCACCAGAACCCAGGAGTCCTAGTTTGATTTCTATTGCTTTGATAAATGTTGTGACCAAAATACACTTGGGGAAGAAAGGATTTATTTTATCTTATATCTTATAGTCTATCATGAAGTGAAGTCAGGACAGGAATATGAGATAAAAATTTGGAAACAGGAACTAACACAGAGGCCATGGAAGAACACTGTTTACTGTTGATCCCCATGACTTGCTCAGTCTGTTTTCTTATATGCCCAGGACCAGGTGCCCAAGACTGGCACTACTCATATGGGGTTGGACCTCCCACATCAGTAAGTAAACAAGAAATGTCCCCAAAGCTTGTCTAAAGGCCATTCACATTAAGACATTTTTCTCAACAAGGATACCTCAACACAGATGACCCTTGTTTGGGTCAAGTTGAAAAACAACAACAACAACAACACTAAACAACATAACATGGAACTGTTTCTTAAGTCACCCACAGGTGTCCTGAACTCAGTTTAAATAGACCTTAGGAACTTGAATTGGCAAGTTAATTTTAGTGCTGGAATTTGAAATTCAGAAATCTTAATTTTTGCTCATATTCTCTTAAAAATGTAACTTACTACCAGCTGTGTGATAAACTTTCATGGTGAATTCACACTATTGACTATCAAAGGGAAGGAAAACCACAGTAACTCCAAATATATCTCCATGGGCCTTGCCCAACAATAACACAGAGGTAGAGGTCAAATTGTACCTTTTCTCTTGATATAATATCATTATATGGTTTTCATTTTACCTGGTCTCCTATAAAATCACAACACAGCTTATAACTATTAGAAAGTTCAGTTAACAAGCAGACAGGACATCTCCCTGTGGGTAGAATGGCTTACAATGTAACCCTGATATCCTAAATTTGATCCATGAGAACCCTTGGTAGAAGGAGAGAATTGACTTCTCAGAGTTGTCTGTTTGCTTCCATTTGTGTACCATGAAGCATGTGTTCAAACTTACACACACTAAATACACACACAAGTGATAGATAAATAAGAAAATCTGAAGCATAATTACTGAAAATTTGAAGCATAATTACTACCATCTCACAGAGGAAAATAATTTATCAACTATACTCTCATACTTATGAAACACTAATATAGAGAAACTATATAAAAGAAACTTAACTAAAAATTACTACTCACATTCCATGTCATGCTGTACAACATAAGAGAAAAGTTATAACTGGTTATAGTCATTGAAAATCTGCTCTCTCATCTATAGTGTTCAACAGTGCCCAGACATCTCTTATTTGTTTTCTAGATCTAATAAATTTGCTCTCCAAATCCAATAGTTGACTGCTCATGGCATCTTTTAGATTTTACTAAGATAGGGATTTTTAACATATGCACACACAATAATCACAGTCTCAAATTATTGCATCAGAAACATTGAAGCTTCACTAATAGGTCTATAGTCTCTTTTACATAGAAAAATATTGAAACCAATAAAACCCTCACTGGTGGCTTTCTCGTGCTGTGAAAATAGAAAATCTCAGCAAAATAATGTTATTGACCTTGACTGTGCATGATTTTAGTTCATAAGGAGAGCTCTCAGATGTTAAAGATAATGATCCTCATGATCACATGTGGTTCAGCAAAGACCATGCCCTGATAACAATAAGTTCTGTGTTTCACAAATCAATACTTAAATATAAACGAGCACTCAATCTTAAATGATCATATACTTTTAGTTTTGAAAGGCAAAATTAATATCCCATGGTTAATATGTAAGAAGATAATTATGAAAAAGTAAAATTTTTGTTCATAGAAAATGTGAATTTCTAAGCTAAACTAATTAATTCTGCCACCTCAAAGTTTTAGTAGTGTTATTTATTTAATAAATTCCACAAATAGTCCTTAAAATATTTTAGCTATTTTACGTAAATATTGATGAAGTTCATGATATTACTGTAGTTACCTTCTTCCATAGAATATAAACACAAAAAAAGACTAAAAAATATGGTGATTTACATGATGGTCATTAGTGTGATTTTTAATTATAATATTCATGTTCTTTAGTAATTTTAATATTCAAGGAGATCTTGTTAGTAGCACCTTTTGTGCATATTTCAAGCAGAAAACAGAATGTTGTATTTGTTTAGTCTTAGAAATACTTCTGCAAACTATTTTAAACTCCTGGAAGCATGTCAACGGGAAGGCAGAGCTTCACAGGCATTTCCTGGTGTCCTGTTATCAGTACCCACCTATAGCACTGTTTTCCTGTTTGATTATTTGAGGAGTGGGGGTAGGAATAGGTTATAGAACTTTTGTTAAGAAAAATAGATAACTTTTGAAAATACTAATATTTAGTTTAGAGTTTCCAGTTCATGATGAAAAGATGATGATGAAGAAGGTGTGTGTGGAATAGTTGGTGAGTATGAAGCATAGGTATATAGAAGGAAATTTATACAGCAGAGAGACAGGAAAAGACTCTAAATCTAAACATGTCTATGAAGAAAATAAATTCCATGTGTCACATATCGTGAGTGAAAGCATAAGAACTTTTGGTGTGGATCATTTAATCAAGCATTACACTGTAGCGAGCATCATAAACATTCTTACAATTAACACTGAGTTATTAGTCAATATTGTTGAGTATTTCTATACAGTTAATTAACTCCCCCCAAAAAAAATTAAGACTAGTTCTGGGTATGCGAACCTAGAGGAGAAGAGGCAGTAAACAATGATGCAGATAGTAATATCCCATTCAGCATGGTGGTGTGCAATTGCCTCTGAATAGGAGATAGCAATCTTCAAATAAGACAAGAAATGGCATTTTTCAGACACATTTGGTGTCTCTGGTACCAAGGGGCTGATCATACACTCAAGTCATTTGCATCAAGACTACTAAATCTGAGGGATTAAATATTGAAACAGAGGCTAGGTGAACTCTTGGTTGAGGACAATTTGAATAAGGGCAGTCGAATAAGTCATGTTCAGTGAGGCTATGCTCAATCCAGAGACCTGAGATTGCTGCCCCTAGAAAATGCTGACTCCTCTCATCCCTACCCTACACAGCAGGTAGCACTTTCGCTTTCCAAACTCTACAGCTGGTGCTCTCAAGCATTATTCAAGGTAGTTATGGAAAAAAGGGAGAAGAGCTTAAACCACTTTCAGTTAGTCCCTCATTCATCCTTTTACTACGCATGGGGCAGGCTCGGAGAAGGGAAAGAAAGGGGAGACTAAACTCACGCTCAAGGAGCCTAAAGGGGAGCTAAGATGAGGTGGAAGATGAGAAAGCACAAAGTGTCCTCATCTCACTGACACTTCCTGTGTTTCTACTTATTTCATT
The DNA here is from genome assembly GCA_026225945.1 of Cricetomys ansorgei. NCBI lineage: Eukaryota > Metazoa > Chordata > Mammalia > Rodentia > Nesomyidae > Cricetomys > Cricetomys ansorgei. Next base: position 10,184,940 of record JAMJFZ010000242.1, read on the forward strand.
TATCAAAATTATCCTTCAATATTTAGTAAAGCAAAGAAAAATTTTATATTTGAATAAACTCAATGTTTTGACTTCATTATTCACCCAGTTGGTAAGTAAGCAAGTACTTTTTTTTGTACTATATGCTAGGGATACTTGTATAGAATATGGGAATAAATAAAATCCACAGAAGCCTGTCGAATATTTATTATGTACCCACGGATTATAAGAAACAGCTCTGTTGATAAATAATTATAAAATTTGATTGTAAATTCCTAATTAAAAATAATAATCCAGCTAATAGCATTGTACAGACACTAATCACTCAGTATTAATTTTATAGTGACGCTATTTAATGGTATCAAGAGTCAAAAATAAGGAGAGCAGGACCCTGCAATATGCTTTGGTGGATAAAGGTGCTTACTGCCAAAGCCTGATGATTTGAATCCAATCTTCAGGACCTAAATGGTAGAAAGAGTGAAATGATGAAAGAGTTGACCTCTGGCCTCCATAAATATGCCATGGCACACACACGTGAATGTGTGTACACACACACACTACACACACTACACACACTCAAAACAAATAAATAAATAAAATTTGAACTAATAAGAAGAGCAACCAAAATTTCTAATCACATTTCATATTAACTCTACAGTGAATAGTCCTGATAATATTGATAGAATTTGAAGTGTTATAAAGCTATAATATTGTTAGAGAGAGAAGCAGCATGAAATGTGGGTTTGTTGGGGGAAATCCCTGACACGTGGGTGTGCTTTATTAGAAGAGAAAACCTGGAAACCCTGCCAGGACTTGAGGTGGGAGGGCACTAACGTGAAATACTGCAACAGAGATAAAATAAAGGGAAAGAGAAGCTTCCCTTGAAAATCCAGAGATAGCTTAAATCAGAGAAACAACCACCACACACAGGACAATGGGGTAGGGGTGGGTGGTGGAGGTGAGCCTTTCAGAGAAAGACTCCAACTAAAGAAAACATCTAACTCTTACGTGCCTTCAGGGGATGGCTAGAAGTTCCACATCACAGGATTTAGTTCAAAATAGCATACACAAGGAAAAGCATGGAGGACTGGGTACAAAACACTAGTGAGTGTTCTAGTTTCATTCTCAGAGTGTTTCATTCAAACACTCTGAACAAAAGCAACTTGGAAGAGGAAAGGATTTATTTGGCTTATACTTCCAGGTCACAGACTATCACTGAGGGAAGGATACTAAAGGCAGAAACTATAGAGGAATGGCACTTGCTGGCTCACTTACACGCTCCTGCCTAGCTACCTTTCTTATACAGCCCAGGATTACCTACTCACAGATGGTACTACTCACAATGGTTTGGGCCCTTCTACAGCTGTTAGCAATCAAGACAATGACCCACAGACATGACTACAGGCAAATATAATCTAAGCAATCCCCCAATTGAGACTGTGTTTTTACAGATTCTAGGCTGTGTCAAATTAACAGTTTAACCAGTTACCATGAATCAAGAGCTGTTGGGCCACCACACAGCATAGCTTCTTAACTTTGTGTCTTCTAGAGTGATGTACAGAGGGGTGTGGCCTGATTTCTATAGGTTATGGGATCTGGCCTTTTTGAGTAACCGGTGTCTTAAAGGGACAGATCCATGAGCTAACACACACACACAAAAAAATAACTTTTAAAAAAATATAGACTATAAATAATATGTTAGAGGGAGTTTGTTCGTCTATCCTCAAAATAGCTATCTAAAAAAACAACATTAGCTGAGATGTTGTGGTGGCTCATGCCTTGAATCTCAACACTGGGAGGCAGAGGCAGGCAGATTTCTGTGAGTTCAAGACCAGCCTGGTCTACAGGGTTAGTTCCAATACAGCCAGAGTTACAACAGAGATACCCTATCTTGGAAAACAAAGTCCTACAAAGTAGGGGAAAAATCATTAAATGTAAAGAGAATTTTATCAATATCAAATTGGAGAAATATAGACCAGCTCTTGATCAGTAATGTTTCTCTCATTCTTTATAACATTACTATGGTGAGTATAGTAAGTAGTCAGGAACTTCCCAAATCAGTCTAAAAAAGAACTGGCTTCACATGGTCACTGTGAGGATGAAATGAGCTAATACAAGAGAGGTTTGACCATGTTTCAGGCCATAACAAAGGCTTTTGTATCTATGGTTGAGTTGGAAGAGCAGGGAGGGACCAGGCACGTCAGAATCTGTGTTGACTCAGGTTCTCAAAACATTGAATGTAGAGTTCTGAACTCAGCACTCAAGGCTGGACAATGATCTCTCCATGTAGTGCAGCGACATACCAGGCTGTAGTAGTTGGTCCTCCTCACAACAAAGTACAAGTGTCAAAATTACAGTGCAGTGCCAAAATTCTCCAGCCTCATAAGTACCACCTCTTTTCCCATTTTGACACTGTATATTCTGCTCCACTGCTTGGCTGAGATGTCTGGCTTTGTGCAGTGGAAAAACATTTACCAATCCATTCCAACCATCACTTGTGATTTTATTCAGCAGTTGCACTTCCCTGCCAACGACAAGCTGAACAATTCCTTCCTTCTTTCTCAGAACAAATCTTAGAAGGTCTTAGACAAAGCTAATCAAACAAAGATGGAAGGGTTTGCAGTGATCTGGGAAATGTTTCAAGTGAATAATTAAACTGCATTCAGTTATCAGCATATGAGTGTCCACTCAATCATACTTGGTATTGGTTATTTGGAAATAGAGGTGAACCTGAATTTGTTGGAGAGGAGAATGCTAATCCGAGTTTCTAACAAACATGCATTTACATTTTTGGCTTTTGCAAAACGAATTAACTCACAATCTGTTTAGATAACTCTGCCCAGGGTGTTGGCTTTCCTTTCCAAAGGAAAATCCCACAGTGTGAGAACAGAATGTTGAGTAGATTTCTCAGAAATCTTGGTAAGTTCCACATGGAGCTTACCACACTATTTTGTCTCTTCTATGATCAATGACACATGTTGGTAAAATGTGGCACATACACAGGGTTCCCAGCCATGTTACAGAAGAAAAATGTCTCAGTATTAAGCTATCAGATTTATCTAGGAATCAAACACATGCCAATAATGCACAAGCTACAAATATCCATCAATTAAATCCATGTGTGTGAAAGTGTCTCACTGGCTGGAGGAAAAGTTCCTTCCATGAAGAGATAACCTCTTACTCATCCTTATAGCACGGACAGACCTCTGAGAATCAAAGGAGGACCGTTTACTGGCAAAGCACACTCAATTAAAACTCAGTTAGGCTAAGCAGCAGAGGACTATGGGAATCTCAACCTGGATTTCTTCAGTAAGACATAAACATGAAACACTGAAAAAGTGTTTTGTTCCCATTTTCAGTGGCTACCATCTAAAAGTCTTAAAACTGGGATGAACACGCCAACTGAACAAGGAAAATGTATTTATAAAATGTCAACATTGAGGCAGCAATCAGCTTCAGGAAGCTACAAAAATAAGTCACTTTTAAATTTAATTTGACATGAATGAATCATACACATAAAGAAATAATGTGAAATAAATCCCATATTGATAAAACTTGGATTATGCTTTTGTTATTTTGTTCTAAATAGAACCCTACATGGAAGTTATACCAATGCCTTTGTGGAGTTTCAGTCATGAATTTTAGTAATACGTCTAAAACTTATTATAAAAAATAAAAAATAAAAAGCATTCTCTTTCAAAGAACAAAATAACATTCAAGATAAGAAAAAAAGAAGATTGAAAGTGTTCAACTTTAAATTAATTTCTCCTTAAGTATGATAAAAAGTCATGATAAAGACTGACCATAGAACACAATTCTCCTTTAAAAGGCTCATACTATTTTAATTTTACATTCTACGGTTATTCAGTTACCAGCAATCAAATACAGACATGGTCATCAGCTTCAAATGTATGCTTTACTGTTAGGTTTCCTTTGCTTTACTGAAATGAGCATATCATACTTTCTCCACATCCCAAGTGTAAACTTATGTGCTCAAAGTTGCTTTAAATGTTTATTCTCTGCTGCACCAGTGACTGTCAGACTTACCTGTGATCTTCATGAAGTATACACAATGCCCAACAAGGGTCAGAGTGCAGAAAACAGTACAGTCACAATGGCTTCTTAACTACTCAATCACATCAGTAAAATGCACATAAAGGGTTTGCAGGATCAATACCTGATTATATCCTCCCTGAGCTCAAGTATGCACTGATAAACAGTAACAGATTTGTGGAAATAATGCTACACACACACTTCACTCAACAGTGCAATACAAATGACTGTTTTTATTGGCATTTAAAAAAAACAAAGCATTTTAAAATTTAATCAAATAATACATATATTGAAAAAATATTTGAAAGTATATTTAATTGTAATATTACCTGAGAACTGAAATCTCATGTTGCCGTATGAAGTACTCAGTGTTTAGTAGAGTACAGTTTTCAAGGCATGATGTAATAGAGGGTCAGTGTCTCATGCTGTCACAGAATTTATGCAATGATCAGTATCAACAAGATAGCAATGGATGAAATTTTCCTATCCCCAAGTACATTAGATGTTGAGGAAACACCTTTCCACTGTCTATGAAACACAGTGGTCCAGAGTGCTAAAACAAGCCTGTGAAGGGAACCACATACATCAGGGTAAGACTGCTCAATCTCGAGTCAAATGTCCCTGTTATATCAGGAAGGCAGAGCAAATCACAAGCTTTATGCCAAAGAGAGCATCTCAGGATGGCCTGGGAGTGTGAAAAGCTGGAGACAGGGTAAAAGTAACTCTGCAACTGTGGGAACAGCCTGCAAACTGTGGGAACTTTTCCCCAAAGTGAAAGCATTGTTTTTTCAGGGACTAAGAAGGAAGCTTGAGTAAAGTTTCCCAGATAATAAAAACATCATTTTTGATTTTACATCCCAGTCGTTTAATTGCATAAACAATTACAGAATATATACACAGTGTTCACACATATCTAATTCTCAAAAGAAAAAAAAAAGTCAAAAAGAGAGGAAACAACTTGTTATCAATTTCATTAAGCCTACCTCCAGCTGTGAGTGTATATGCATAAGTGTGTATCTCTGAGTGTCTAAGATGTGTATCTGTGTGTGGGGATGTCTGTGAATTTATGCATAGGTACCTGGGTTCTGCCAGAAGGTGTCAGGTGTTCTCTGTCACTCTTTATCCAGTATATTAGATAGAATCTCTTCCCAAACCCAGAGCTCATATTTTCCAGCCAATCTAGAAGCCAGCAAGCCTTAGCCATCCTTCTGTGAACTCAATATCTTGTGCTGGGGTTGTAGGAATGTGCAGGATGCCCAGTGCTTTATATGGGTAGTGGGATCTAAGCCCCAGGCTTCATGCTTGCCTAGAAAGTACTCTTAACTGTTAAACCATCTCAAGCTCTTTTTTTTGGGGGGGGTTAACTAATATTAAATGTTTTCATTGTCTTCTTTTGTCTGAATTTGATCTTCTTATTGAGATTATACAATAATTTGGCATGCATCCTTAATATTTGAAAAGGGAAGCCAAGTGAATCAATCTGAAATGGAATATCCTTATTCTAGTTTTAAGAAAATAGATTAGAGGTTACCAGGAAGCCAGAGGAGAGAGGGGCTTACTACTTAATGGACGGAGAGTTTCTGCATGGGATGATAAAATGTTTTGAGAACAAATAGTGATGTTGATTGAACAACATTGTGAATATAATTAATGTTTCTGATCTGTGTGCTTACAATGAATAAAATTTTATTTTTATGTATTTAACCACATTTTCAAAAAGTTAATTATTTAATATAAAGAATCCAAAGATTTGTATAACTTTTCAGGAAATATATATACCTTGTCCTAGTAGCTTCAGCTATCAACATGAATCAAATGAGGCAATTTCAATTCAGGGATGGCCTGGCTCAGATTGGCCCATGCCTACGTCTCTGAGGAACTGTATTGATTGCTAATTGACATAAAACGAAATAGGCCACTATGGGTGGTGCCATACCTAGGTTTGTGCTCATGCAATGTATAGACAAGCTAGGTGAGAGTGAGTCTGAGAGAGAGCCAGTAAGCAGTCTTTCTCCATAGTCCTTAACACACACACACACACACACACACACGAACCTGTGTGAGTTTATGTGCACTGTGTGAGTGTGGCTTCCCAAGGAGTCAAGAAGAAGGAACCACTGATGTTCCAAGTGATTGTAAACTACTGAATATAGGTGCTAGAAACCAAATGTCTTTCTATAAGAGCAGTGAGCATTCTTAACCACTGGACATCTCTCCATCTCTTTTCCAGGGTTCTTGTCTCTAAGTTCCTACTTTGAGTTCCTGCCCTGACTTCCCTTAATTGTGACCTGTAAGTATAAACCAAATGAACCTTTTCTTCCCACAAGTTGCTTTTGGTTAGTGTTTTGTAACCATAGGGCAAAAAGCCAACCAGAAAATACAACCGAATAATTTTTGAGAATATCCTTTCTTATGGAGAAAAAAATCTCTTATGAAAAGACTTGATCTTTCTTGGATGAACAGTCAGCTCTCTTTCACATATGGAAAGTTTCTCAGACTATTTTCTTCATAGCATACTGAGGTCAGCAGCAGAAACCTTCCTTTGGATACCTTTCTGATTCTAGAGAAAAAATAACAGGAGCTAAGGGCCTACTTTCCATTACAGAAATTATAATACCTGGTTTACTCCCAGTTGACCAAATATTAAACAGAACTGGCATTATAACAAGAAGTAAAGAGGAAATGAAAGATGGGGTTCAAAGACTCAGTAATCATTAAAACCTTCACTTTAAAGCAACCATGGTTATAGCTGAAAAGTTGTCAGTAAAACTCAGCACAACAGAAATACTTACGTTAATTTACCAGATTTATATTATTTTATCTACCATAGTAGAACACTAAGTAGTAAGATTTAAAAAAAAATCTGTGTAAAATGATTATGAAATTTGGATTCTTCCACAATTAGCAGTCACTTTGAGAACATGACTGCGCCATGTTCTGTTTTGTTTTTCACATAAGTGGGACATTTTTCATTAACAATTCTTCACCTCTGTCTCCTATGTTGAATACTGATTTAATTATCACAGATTCTAAGCGCAATTCTGCTTTCAACAATAAGAAGCATCTGGGCTAAGTGCAAAGGTAGACCAGGGACCTCAACAAGAAACCTGTTTTGCATAAGAGCAATACATTTACTCCAGCACAGGTTCATTTGGGTGAGCTAACAGTGAGAAAAATAAGGTGATCATGAAAGGACTATCAAATCGTATTTTCCTCTTGGGTTATCAGAAACCTCTGCATTTGTCTTATCAACTTCAGAACAATTGTGAAATACTGGACATCTTTCCAGACAACATAAGGAGAAATACAAGGTCTTTGGGAGGAATAAGAGAAGCCCAGTTTAAAGCATACCTTATTTATCATCTAAAGTTCATTTTGCCGAATATGCATAGGCTTATAGGTAAGAATCTCCAGGCAAACAAATTAAATGACAAGACCATTGCAACAAGAGCTCTAGTGTGATTTAAGGTACTTACAAACAAACAAAAACTTCCATCACATGCCTGGGAAGTGGGTAAAGGCTTGTATGAAATGGCTCTCTTTGTGAATAAGACTATCAGAAAGGTGCAACACTGAAGAGATTCAGCAGGTTGTATTTATATGTTTATGTATTTATATGTTCATACACACACACACACACACACAACAATGGATGAGGAGAGACGGCTATGGATAGGGGGATGGCATACATGGAAGGGTAAGGCAGAAGGAAGGGGAAAATGATGTAATTATACTTTATTAAACTTTCTTAAAAGAAAAATACTTCTACAGTCCTATGAAAAAATAATCAAGACTGACATTACAGCTGCTACAAGACTGAGGAAGCACTCCTTTCTTGCCAACATCAACCCACTGGGCTGTACCCAAATTACTATATATAATACACGTCTTTAAATCTCTAAAAAGAATTAGTGAAATATTCATTTCTTTAATGCACTTTAAATTACTCAGTGACTTATTGTAAGACAGAAAACATTAGCACTCTTAGGGCTGTTGAATTTAATAGCTTAATGCTAGAGTTCCTGCCTCCCTAAGTTTGGTTCCAAGCTTGGATCAGGCACACTTGAGCATGCTAAATTTAGTCTGTTTGTTTGTTTTATGTTTTGTATGAGTATCTGATGTATGCTTATGATGTGTATGTATACACACACACACACACACACACACACACACACACACACACACATGCATGTGCAGGAAGTCCAGAAATGGACATGCAAGGTGAAACTTAACTATTTCTCCCCTTATTCCCTTGAGACAGGCTCTCTCACCCGGAAGTAGACTGGTGGCCAGCAAGCCCCAGTGATCCTCCTGTTTTTGGCCCTCATTCTACTGTTGTGTCAGGTACTTATTGCCACACATGGCTTTTTAACTAGATGCTAGGAATTTGAACCGTGGTCCTCATGCTTGCACAATAAGCCCTATTTATCCATTAAGTCATCTCTCCAGCCACATACATCTTATTTTTATATAGCTACTTCTTGCCCTTTTCTAAAGACAATTTGCTTTCCTTGGTCTTTTTAAGGACAAGTATATTTTAAGGTTTCATATTGCAATGTTCAAAAACACCTTGTGTCCATTTTTGCATCCGTTGTCTATTCTGTTGTCTAGATTAACATTAGACTTCTTCACCAGAGACATCGTTTGTGAGTTTCTTTCGCTGGAGTTTTCTCATTTGCTCTGCATTTATTTCTCTCATGTCATGGTTACCTGGTTCATAGCCTAGACACCTTCAGTTAAAACCAGGGCTTTACCCCTACATCGTCTGTTCATTTGTTTTGGTCTGGATTTTGTTTTGTTTTGTTTTATTTGAAATAGAGTCTTATACATCTTATTGTTAATTGCAGTGCTTCACAGCTATTAGACAGAGAGGTCAGCTCCTAAGATACTCAGGGGTCTGATATCTGCTGAGTCACGGGACTACAAGACACTCATTTGGAGTTCTAGTACAGTTGTTTCAGCCTTGACCATTCAGTCTGATTCAGACTCTCAGTAAAATCCTGAGAGTTTCTGTTATTTCAGAGTGGTGTGCATTACTGCCCCTGCTGTGGTCCTGTCCAGACTACTCATTTCTGTTGATGTGGAACTCAGACCAGCAGGAGAGAGATGTATTTAGTCTGTCAGAGAAGGTCAACATTTAGCCATGGATGAAGAGGAGCTCTAGAACCCTACCCACATAGCCACTTCTGAATAATTGGCTACTGACAGATTCTGAGAAGTGCATCAATGTCTTCAGTTGTCTACCTACTGATGTCTCTAATGAATATCAACAAAGCTATGATGTGCAGACAGTCTGTGTAATCAATGAGTAACAAAAAATTAGAAAGACTTGAATCTTAGAAAGGGACTTGAGGGGAGGAAGTGAGGTTGATAAAATGGGTGGAACATAAGGGAGAGTAGGAGAAGAGCAGTCACAAGACATTATAAACAGGTATATAATTTTCAAAGAGCACACAATTGATAAAAAAAGATATTACATGAAAAGTTGCAATTTGAAAGTTGAAACTAAAATATAAAGAAATAGACTAAGAGAATATTTAAGAAAAGATCAAGTAAAATTGTAAGCAAAGTAAGACACTAAGCTAAAACATGGAGATATCATAATAAAAATTTCACAGTTTAACAAAACACTCTCACATGTCCAACACAATAATAAAAGACTTTGTGAGAATCCAAGTGATTAGCTAAGATAAGGAAACAAATCGTTTCAACTTCAACTTTGAAGCATGGTCCTTCTAAGATAGGCCACAGACAGTACAGTCATCAAAGAAAGGGAAAAAGAAGTGTTGAAAACCTGTGTTTCTAATTATTTGTTAAATAAATCACTTCAAAAGAGATTAGTTCTGTCAGAGTCTCTAAGCCTTTGTTCTTTTTGTTGTTGTGTTAAATACCTTTTTATTCTTATTATTCCTTTGTGTGTGCATGCGCATTTACATGTGGGGACCCACAGAGACCAAAGAAGGCATTGGATCTACTAGAGATAGATCATCAGGAATTGTAAGCCAGTGTGGGAGATGGGAACTGAACTCTGATCCTCTGAAAGATCAGGAAGCACCATTAACTCTTGAGCCATCTTTCCAGTCACCTTTATTTTGTCCTTTTGTTATTAGAATGTATTAAAATATAAAACAGTAGGTGCCATTGTGATATTGTCATGCACATTGCTAATAGTTTTGTTGTTATTTACTTTCCCATTTCCTTTTTTGCCCCATCTTCCCTTTCCTCTCACTTCCCAATTACCTTACTTGTTCCCAATAATCCACCATCTATTTTCATGCCCATAAAATGTATCTACATTCTGAAGATAAAAAGAAGAAAAAAAGAAATAATAACTGTTTCATGACTCTGGCTATGTTCTTAAAAACACAATAAAAATTAAATTATTTGCTAAGATTCACATGTTCCTGGAAAGGTGTGTTAAATGATGCATTTGCTTTGAACGTAGAACAGAAAGAAAGTACCTGGTCCCACAGTGCTTCATAACTCTGGTGACTCACCCATCAATTCAAAGAAGAGCATTTCCTTACACACCCACCAATCAAAGTAGTTCTCCTCCAAACAATGAAATTTGTTCTCCAAACTCACAAATACTTTATACACAGCCTTAAGTATAATCTTTTTCCTTCTGAAATGTACTCTTGAAAGAGAATACTGGGCAAGTTGTATATTGACTTCAACTAACAACTTTGTTAGCAAAATTTATGGGAAGCTGAGATGAGATGACACCTTCATTATCGTGTATGACAAAATTATACTAGCATAAAACGCCTGGCTGTGCTAGTTTATCTTTTCGGACGATTTGATGATGAAAGTGATAGACATTCAAAATACCACATAAATGTTCAAGCTGTTGTGTTGCATGAGAAATAAAAGCTATGACAGCAATGATAGCCTGTTCTCATCTGCAGCAAGTGAACACAAACTATTCCAGCAAAGCTGTTGTATTAGCAGGTGTCAGAACAGAAACAAAATATTTTAATGTGTATAATTGAATTCCAAATAAGCATTCTGAGCTCTTTATGCGTTTTATCTAAGCTGTTAATCTCTATGAGTTTGCTATCTTTAAAGTTACTCTTAGCATGATAATATACAACAGTTTCATAATTGTGACAATTGCATCTACCAGTACTGTTGACATACCCTAGATGTTTTGGCAATGCATGTTACTATGGAAAAAAAGGAAGTAATTAAACATGCAGCTCATAAAACAAGACTAGTGAACTACCCACAGAACAACAATTTACTAAATCAATTGAATAAAAAAATCCAGTTCACACTTCACTTTATGCTGTACAGATCATTTGCAATGCAAAGAGTTCAAGTAACTCCATCACAATTTAATAAGAATATATGTATTTATAAAAATATTATATGTAGTCTTTTTTGAGAGCATGAGTGTTTGTATCTAGTATATGTATGTACACAAAAACATATGTGCCTGCATATGTGTGTGTGTGTGTGCAGTTGTGTGTGCATGTATTTAAAGACCAAAAGTTGACATCAGGGGTCTTCCTTAGTTGCGCTCTGTGTTTTTGTTTTTGTTTCTGTTTGTTTTGTTTTTGCTTGTTTATTTTTTTAAGACAGGCTCTTTCACTAATCTTGAAGCATACTAACTGGTTGGACAGGCTGGGCATTAAACACCATGCATTCTGATCCTTTCTCTGAGCATTGGGATTACAGATGTGAGTGTCTATGCCTGGCTTTTCATGTGAGTATTGGGAAGTCAAATTCAAGTCTCTGCTTTTCTATGGCAGGCACTTGACTGAGCTATCTCCCAAGTCCCATAGGGTTCTTAAAGCAGTCATTGTGACAGAAGAGAAAAAAAGAGTTGTAAGCGAATAAAGAGTTGCATGCATGCATGTCTGTATGTAAATATGTATGTAAGTAAATATGTATGTAAATATGTATTTGTGTTATATAAATAGTTTTTCCTAGAAAATTCTTGCCATCCAAGGAATTACTATAGAAAGTGTAAAACAGTATTATGATTTAATAGTGTCAGAACACTCTAGAATACTATTAGATTACATCTAAATAGTACAACATAGAACAAAGAATAAAGCTTTTTCTTCATTGTGCAGAACTGTGTGCTGGAACTCTGATGGATAATCATAATTAATACTTACAGTCATAGCAATACTAATTATTATTACTAATCACAACAAATTTTAGTGAATTTTTCATGAGTCAGACATTAAATTTTCACTTTGATATTCACCTTCCGTTCTTGTTTCATTAAAAATATTATTGATTTCTTTTTATTTGTAGGGGTGCTTTGACTACACGTATGTCTGTGTACCAGATGTGTTCCTGGTGCCCATGGAGGTCAATAGAAGGTACCAGATCCCCTAGAGCTGTGAGCCTCCTTGTGAGTGCTAGCATCAGTGAAAGTAAGAAATTGGTAGCCAATGGGAGGAAACACTCAGAAACTAGGCACTCTCCTTGCTAATTTGAGGATACACATATTTTAAGGCAGAAAATGTATTTCAGAGTACCTCCAAATTAGACATTAAAATGCCCTGAAATCAGGTCAATGACCTTAATTTTTATTAGTCATTGAAATAAGCTTACTCACTTAAACTCAATAAACCTATAAAGTGGGTTTCATTATTATCTCTATTACACAGTAGTAAAATCGGATCAAAGCAGTTAAGGAATTTAAAGTTACATTAGGTAGGAGATTGAAGACAAATATTCGAATCCAGGAAGTTTATAGGGACTCTTCTCCATTGAAAAGAAGCTTATTAGAATTGGGTTTTAACACGAATAGTTTGACTCCTGTTTCAGACAGAGGAAGATGAAAAGACTGATTGTACTACAATTTTACTTCTGTATAGGTTTTGTATTTTGTTTGGAGATATGGTGTCACAGCATAGCTCAAGTTAGCACTGAACTCTTGAGCCTCCTACCCCAGCTTCCTCAGTACTAGTATATGAGATGTAGGCCACTGTGGCTAGCACTGTCCTACTATTTTAAGTAAAGACAAAGGAAGGAATAAATATGGATGACTGAACAGCAGATGAGGAATCCATTGTCAGAATTTTAAGTATAAATTACCAAAATGCACAACCAAAAGGTATAATTAAGGCATAGTTTTCAAATACCATTTTAGGAAAGTATTTAGTATTAGAGTTGAAACAAAGATAATACTATAATCTATTTCTTTTAGTAGACTGATTATTTTTAAGGCATATGTATCTAGCTTATTATTTCCTACCATGGCTATGTATGTTATTTTTAAGATTAAAATAATTTTATTAAGTCAATTTAAAATATTTTGCACAGTATTTCTCCAGAGTAATCCCTGTAACAAGAATCCTAAGAAATCGATGTACAGTGCCTCATGTATCTGAAATACACAGTTATCTAGAAACATTAACTTGATATAGATTGATATTGATGAAGTTCTTAATCCAATACATTATAGGAGACAAGAAATTAAACTGCAGTATGTAGCTACAGGGATCAGGGGAGAGCAAGATAACAGAGGAGAGCTTTAAATAAGTATTAGCCAAACAGGTCTATGCCTTCCTTCACCAGCCACATAAATTCTCTTATGCTACCTGTAGGTGAATACTGCTGTTCCACTCATTTTAAACTAGACAGTCCGCAGTATGCCCAAGTAAGAAAACTCATGTAGGATGATAGACTAACAGATCTGTTTGATTTTCCTGTGTTGTTTCAAAGTCTGTTGACCTTTTACACAATTCTTAGTAACTGAGTCTTTCCTTTCCCACGGAGGAGGGGCAAGCACTTTGCTGCCTTTCTTAGGAAGGACTCCTTTTTTTCAATCTTAATTCCATTTTTGTTTTGTTTTGACAGTTTTTCTCAATTGACATAGAATTACAACACTTTTCAGGTTCCAGGTTCCCCTCCAGCTCCTCCTAGCTTCTCTTCTGAGAAAAAGTCCATCTGAGAGTCTGAAAACAGCTTCTGAGTCAGTCCAGTGAGACAGAGTCTCTGCTGTGAGGAGTGGGTATTACGCTGTGTTTAAGGTCTTGGCTGTTCCCTTGCATAAGCCATCTCACAGGCTGGATGGAAAGACAAAGGACAGCACACAGTAGTGGCTTCTTAAGCTTTCCCCATTTGCAACCCCTTTTGTATGAGAAAGTTTTACATAAGTCTTTGTGTTAGTTACTTTCTATTGCTCTGATTAATAATTTCTATTTCTCTGATATTTCTGATAAAAATTTTATAATTTACTATGGTAAATTATAATAGAAAGAGTTTGGGGGATTACAGTTTCAAAAGGTTCGAGTCTGTGACCATTACAGCAGGGATCGTGGCAACAGACAGGCAGGCACAGCACTAAAGACCTTTTGAAACCTCAAAACCCCCACACCCACAGTGACACACCTCCTCCTTTAAGGTCACACCTTCTAATCTTGCCCAAACAGTTCCAGGAACTGGACATCAAAAATTCAAATATATGAACTTATTGGAGTCATTCCCATTCCAACTGCCAAAAGCATAGGTATGTGTATATATAAAATAGAGACAAATCAAGCATTAGCTGATAGCAAATCATACAAAGTTTATTTAAAGCAAATCTTTAGTATTGATATAATTTTTATCATGTTAAAAGTGGTTCTTACCAGGAAACCAGGTAGGCTGATCTTCACCTCTTCCTCTGTTTCCCCAGACCCAATCCTTCAGTCTCTACCCCAGATCTGCAACAGAATACCTGCTGCAGTCTTCCTTGCCTCTCTGATGTCATCTCCTTGGTTCTTACAGATCTTCACATCCTAACCTCCTTCCCCCAACTCATTGCTTTATCCTAGGGTCAAACGTAAGCAGGCACCTCCTGCTAACTATAAGGCCACTCATGTGAAGGAAATAGGTAGGCTGCCTGCAGATCTTTCCCTCTTCTTCTGTTTCTCCAGATCCAATACCCTAGTATCATCTCCAGCACTATAGCAGACCTTCTGGGGTAACCTCTCTTCAACCCCTCTCCTCATTCCAAGAAGACTAAATAAGCAGATCTTGCTTGAACAGTCTGTCTCCATCCTACCACGAAAATTTCCAGACACATAACCTATCCTCTTTGAGATAGAGCTTTCCCCTATTGAGAGCTCTGAGCTCTCAATATTTAGAAATACATTTTACCTGGAACCCCCAGGGGTCACAACAATCAGGACCCAGAAAATTTCTTACAAGGCAGTATATAACCATTACACTCTCCTAAAATCTAGAGAGTAAACAGAAAACCAAGGAACAAAACACCTACCAACAAAGTCAGAACCAGAAATCAGTACCTGTAATCATCCCAATTCCAGATGCTTAGAAGTCAGTGTAAAAACACAGTCAACAACAGCCAAGGCAGTGTGTCTCCAATAGAGTCCAGCAAACCTACCTGAGCAGGTCCTAAATATTCCAACGTAGTTGAGGCACAAGAAAAATAAGTTAAAACAGTCTTACAAAGATGATAGCGGTCCTTAAATAGGAAAAAGATAAATTCCTTACAAAAATCCAGAGAATTACAGACACTAGAAGGAAACAAATAAAATATTCAAGACTTGAAAGTGGACATAAAATCAATAAAGATAAGCCCAACTGAAGAAATTATGAAAAAAATATTTAGGAATTCAAATAGAAACTACAAAGGCAATCTTCACCAACAGAATACAAGAGACAGAAGACAGAGTCTCAGGCTTCAACAATACAATATAAGAAATGGATACATTAGTCAAGGAAAGTGCTAAACCTAAAACACCCCTGACACAAACATCTGAGAAATCTGGGACACCATAAGAAGGACCAAATCTAAGAATAAAAGGAATAGAGGAAGTAGAAGAGACCTAGCTCAAAGTCCTAGAAAATATTTTCAACAAAATCATAGAAGAAAAATTTCCTAACCTAAAGTCGATACCTATAAAACTACAAGAAGAATACAGAAAACCAAATAGATTGCCCTAGAAAAGAAATATCCATGGCACATAATAATCAAGATACTTCACTAAAGATACAGAACAGAGAAAGAATATTAAAAGCTTCAAAGGAAAAAGACCAAATAAGCAGACCTATTAGAATAATATGTGACTTCTCAATGGAGACTCTAAAAGCCAGAAGGGCTTGGACAGATGTGCTGCAGACTCTAGGAGATGACAGATACCTTATTCTACCATCATTTGAGAGGCTGCCTCCTGCTGCAGATGGGAACAGGTACAGAGACACACAGTTAGACATGACACATAGAGGAAGAGACCTTGTAGTACACAGCTCTAAATGGGATATCCCCATCAAATCTCACCCATTGTGTGAACAAGTGGGTCTCTGATTCTAGTGGCTTCTCCTAGGGCTCTTTTCCTTTTGTTGATTTGCCTTGTCCAACTTTGAAGTGATGCTATTTTTTTTGGTTTAGTTTTTTTCTTTTTTTTTGTTTTTTTGGTTTGTTTGTTTGTTTGTTTTGGTTTTTCGAGACAGGGTTTCTCTGTTGTAACTCTGGCTGTCCTGCAATTCACTCTGTAGACCAGGTTGGCCTCAAACTCATAGAGATCCACCTGCCTTTACCTGGATTAAAGTACTGGAATTAAAGGTGTGTGCCACCTCTGCTCAGCTGAAGTGATTTTTTTTTATTTAGCTTATTATATTTTATTTCATCATGATTTTTTGTACCTCTTAGAAGCCTATTCTTTTCTAATGAGACACAGAAAGAAAGTGGATCAGATGGGAGGGGAAGTGGGAAGGAACTGGAAGAAGTAGAAGAAAAGGAAACTCTAATCAGGGTACATTGTATAAGAAAATAGTCTACAGTTAATATTTTAATTCTATATTAGTTAATGCTGGAAACTATGCAGCCTAGACAGTTTATAGGCCATAGTGAAGAACTGATTGCTGTTACTTTGCTAAATGGACATAGTAGTAAACTGATTCTTATGACTTATCATTATACCCATAGATCAATGCATCCCTCAACCCTTATCTGAGAAGTTGCTATTTATAATAGATGGTGATTAACACAGAGACCCACAATTGACCAAGGTGCAGAAAAATAAGAATCTCCAGGATGCTCAGCTCTAAATGAAATATATATATATGCCTTGCTTCTTTCTCCAGAGGCTCAGGAATCATAGGAGAGAACAGACTGAATGTAAGAACCAGAGATCGTAGAAGACTATAAAGAAATGGTGTTTGGGGGACACAGCAGGAAGGTTACATATATGAACTCACAATGGTTTCATCTGTATGCATAAAACCTATGCAAGCCTAAACCAGACCAAATCCCAGCAAGAAGATGAGAGTTCAGCACAAAATTCCATCCCTAGCTCTTGTGTTATTGGCAATTTTTAGCTAAGAAAGTTTCCTACACGATTATAGTCCCTGGTAAGTCAATCATGCTCCAATTGAGGACCATACATCCAAATATATTTGAGCAGCACGAATTGAACTTGGGTGGGAAGGGAAGGAGATGGATTTGGGAATAGATTGGGGAGGGTAAGTACGATCAAAACATGTAGTAGTTATGTGGCTGCTTACCAAGAGTGACAAGGAGGCATATTCATATCTGCAAACTACTATTTTAGAAACAAGTTTCTCCAGAAAAAAAATTATTTCTGGTTTTGAAAATTGCTGAATGTTTCATCATGGGCTATCCAAAGCCCCCCTAAAACACACACACAGTCCATTATAAAATGCAGTCTATCTACTTTGTGTATATTTAAAAACATTGCTTAAGCATCAAATTTCATGTTGTCTAGTGATTTAATAAAGCAATAAATCTAGTATAATAAATTCAAACAGCATTCATAAAAAACGTTTTAAAATTCAAGAATAAAGGAAAGAAAACTAGCAATTAACTTCAGTCTGTTACTCAAGTGTGATGTACTTTTACTTCATAGACCAGTTTATTATCCTGTAATTAACCAGGATTGTATAACAATGGCCTGAACTCTAAGATACTTTTCTATTCCTAAGTTTTCTAAATTTTAATGTCTTCTGTACAATATGCTTAGTCAGACTCTAAATCATAACTCAGAAAAATTAGGGCATTGAACTTTATATTTAGTTCAGGTACCACATTTCAATAATAAACAAAAATTTTCTTTTATGTCCTGGATGCTACAAAACCTCTCAGTCTCTAATTGCAGGGTGGTTTCCAAGACCTCCAAGGAATACATTATACCACAGATAGTAGTAACACACTCAATAATTTAGTGTTATCTTTTTTTGGTACATATCACTCACTGTGCTTGAAACTTTCAAAGCTGAGGATGCAAAAGTAAAAGAAGCACACAGTTGTCTTTTTTCCCATAATTCCATGATTGCAAGTTGAATGCTTTCTATATGATTTTAGCACTTTGAATATGTAATGTCATTTTTTAATTAAATTATAAACTTCCATCTGTTACCTAATTAAAGCATTTTACTTTTTTTTTTTTTTTGGTATTTCCAAGTTGCCAGCATGACTACTCTTGTGCTTTGGAGCCATCATTAACTAAATTAAAGATTACTTAAACACAACACTGCAATACTGTTTTAGTTAGGATTACTATTGTTTTGATGAAACCCCATGACCATAGCAACTCTTATTTTTAAAAAAAGCATTTAATTAAGGCTTGCTTACAGGTTTAGAGGTTCAGTCCATTATTGTTATATCAAGAAGCATGGCAGCACACATGCATACATGGTGTTAGGGAGGTAGCTGAGAGTTCTACATTCAGATTTGCAGACAGCAGGAAAAGAAAGACACTAAAACTGGTTTGCATTTAAAACCACAAAGCCCACCCACAGTGACACACTTCCTCCAACAAGGCTACATCTATACCAACAAGGCCACACCTCCTAATAATGCCACTCCCTGGTGACCAAGCACTCAAATATGTGAGCCTAGGGATACTACTTTTATTAAAAGTATCATAAATACCATGAGTGAAAATCTGATAGCCAAAAGAGTTATTAAATGACTACAGGACTGATAGCATATACAATGTGAAATATGATTTCTATACAGGTTAGGGACAGATGTGAAGGAACAAAATTTTGCCACGTTATTAAGAACAGCATACGATTTTAAGTCCAACTGAGTCTTTCAATTTTGGAATTTCCTGTCATGGTTCAGATATGAAATGTCTCCCAACTAGACTTATATGTTAAGACTTCGTTGACAGCCTATGGGTCTTGGAGAAGTATTCAGATCCTGAAGATGCTGCCCTAATCTTTGGGTTAATCCTTGATGGATTCATAATATAATACTAGTATCAGGAGCTATTAAAAAGTATATATTTTTAAAATTTACTATTTCATCAAAATGTGCTTTGTACATCTCTCTTTTCCTTAGTAGATATATTACTAGAGAGAGGGAATCTTTGTTGATCTTTGCACTTTGATCAGAGCACACAGTGTTTGATCCAAAACAAATATTTAATAAGTGTTAGACAAATTAGCAAAAGTCAGGACATCATAGAAAATGCCTAAATGTCTCTGGAAAACCTGGGGCATCCTGGGTCAGTTGGCTAGATGATGACAGCGGCTATGTCATGCACTGAGACCCTACATGGTCTCACATATGCAACTACTAGGCAGCACACAGCCTGGGTGGTCAGCACTCAGGGTAGGATTTTCTATTCATGTAGCAACCTAGGAAACTGCCCTTGCATTGGGCAACTACATTTAGAACTGGCAATCTGGACATCAAAATTTCATGACATATTTTGGTACAAATATTCTCTAGTATAAGAGAGGCAGGATAAAATCTTCCCTAGTGCTAACCCCTGGTGTGCTTAATAAAATACCTCCAGGAAGTTAATATGACTCATTGCGTCCAACCTTGTGGCCAAGCCTTAGTAATTTTTAGAACTCTCAGATGGAATGGTATTTTCCAAGCATGATGGCATATGCCATACACACACACACACACACACACACACACACACACAGTCACATGCCAGTCATCTCTCACCTTCAGTGTTCCTATGAAAATATAGTATTAGAAATTCTACAATGAAAAGTGAGTTTCCCAGGTCTTCATTTCTCCCAACACTTGAGTAGAACTTTGGTAAACTGTCTCTACCAAGGAAATGCAGAGGAAATGATACTGAGTGGTGTCTGATGTTAGGATGTAAACAGCCCACATGATATTTTCTTGTCTCAGTCTTTTAAGCCATTTGTCTTTATAAAAGAACCATCATGTTGCAAGCAAGCACAGGCTACATGGAGATGCCCCAAGTTGATATTCGAAACAAAAGCCACATTAAATTTTGCAATTTTGTGATGGAATAAGAACATAATTCTAAACCCTTAACAAATGAGTTTTCTGGAAATCATCATAATAATAGAAATAAGAGATTATTATTGCTATGTTTAAACCAACAAATTATGGAGTGACTTGTTAGTATCAATATATAAGCAATATGAATCTGGAAGGCTGCTTGGACTTCGGAGTATCAGTTTGCGTATAAAATTTTAAAAGTCTCTGATATCCTAAATCTTATGGTTACGTTTTTATCAGCAGAAAATATTCACCATGGGGGCTAAGAGCACTGGCTGTTCTTCCAGAGGACCGGGTTTCAATTCCCAGCACCCACATGGAAGCTCACAACAGTCTGTAACTCCTGTTTCAGGGAATCCAACATCTTCACACACAGACATACATACAGATAATGTACATAAAATAAAAATAAATAAATAAAATATTTACCCAGGCAACGGTGGCACACGCCTTTAATCCAAGCACTCAGGAGGCAGAGGAAGGCAGATCTCTATATGTATGAGGCCAGCCTGGTCGACAGAGTTCCAGGACAGACAGACTTGCAACAGAGAAACCCTATCTCAAAAAAAAAAAAAAGAAAAGAAAAGAAAATATTCACTGTATATTTCACATTCCTACAGTTACCATAATGGAAGATATACAAAATAATTTTTTAAAAGAATATTCCAAATTCCCACTGATGGAATCTTTTAGATTGTTTCTGAAACCTTCTGCGATATTTTTCTGTTTTCAACTGCATCTCCCCATCACTGTTTGAAGTGCAGTTATTGTTGCCTTTATTATTTTGTTTTAGTTTTAAAATTTATTTACTTTTATTTTTAATGAAATAGAAATTAGTTTTGGTAAAAAAAAAAAAAAATTCACAGATCTATAAAAACCAAGCTCCATTCAAATAAGTTGGGAACTCATTTCTCTAAAATACAGCCTGGTTCCCTCACCCTATAATTCTATTCTCATCTCTTTAAACCTGTCATCACTGCCTTCTTTGCTCCTTTTCTTTCATCTAAGTGCTAAGCATTGAAACTAGAGCCTACGGATGTACACAAGTGCTCTACCATAGTGTTCCCATGGCTCATCCTAACATTCACAAAGTCCATTTAGTCACTAACAGACACATCCACAGACATTTCAACAACTCTTCTTGGGACATGCTATTCCAATCTGCTAAACAGTGTACTCATGAGACCAATATAACTCAATTTCCTTTCTATGTTAGAATTTATATTTTAATCTACGTTTCAGTTCTTCTATCCCTTAAGAGGAATAATCATACTTTGTTACTACGGTTGCCATGGGAATTAAAGAAAAGAATATCAACTGAATTATATATACCATACAAACTGAATTAAATCTACAAGTGTGAAGATAAGTAGTAAAGACAATCTTTGAGCAGACCCCTTAACCTACCCTACCACTGTGTCCAGGTCAGTCACTTAATGCCAATTACATATGGCTATGCACAGATAAGGTGAGAACATTAAACTTGTAATTATTTATTATAAGGGCAAAAGAAGGAGATATTCAAATTCAAGACATGACTGTGATTTATGATCAAGTGAGGAAAAAGTAATGTGTATTCAGCACCCATGAAAAATGTATTCTGACAAAATATATGGAAAATTGAAAAGCCACGTTATAATGGCTTAACTAGAAAAATGATTTTACAAACCAGAACTGCATCTGCTGGAAGCTCAGGGAGCAAACTCCTCCCCAGGAAATGTGCAGCCTTCCTCTCATTTCGAGGTGTTGAAAGAATAAAAACAAAGCTACTTTTATCAGTCTCTGTTCACAAAAGGGCCAAGGTTGATGCTGATCTTAACACCTAGTTGAGGGAGAGGATTTGCATTAAGGGAGGGGATAATGGAAGCTTTGGTAATCTGCAGGTGAGGAGATTAAACAAAATGAGAGGTTTATAAACATAATGCTTACTTTGTGAACAGCTAATCTCCATCTGAATGGTTCTAATCAGTATCATTACAGGACTTTCTTGAAAAGACAGAGAAGAGTGGAAAAAGAAATGCTTGCAAATGCATTTGAGGTGGCTAAAGGAAAGAGTGCCCCAAATATTCTAAGCTCCTAGTGTGATACAGTGGTCCAGTAAATAATATAGAGACTTTTTTCTAGGTGAATTACAACATAAAGGGTGAATGCTTATATCTGTTTTCTTTTTCATTTTTTGTTTTCTTTAGTAATACTAGAGACTGAACCCAGAGCATACCAGGTAAGTATGGAACCTCTGAGTCACATCTCTGCCCAGAACTGACATTTTTGACCACGTATAAATGGATATATTTGTATAGTCTCTCTAAAATTAAAACTTCTATGAAGAGACAACACAAAATTTCATATAAACTGGACACTCAGAGGAAAGAGACTGACCCAAAGTTATAGAAAAACTACTTCACTCATATTTCTGTCTGTCCTGTGTATCACATGACAGACACATGCCCAGGAATGAAGATAATGTTACTGTAATTACAGCTGACTGACTCAGTACAATTTTGTACAATAGTAAATTATTTACACTGAATCACAGTACCAGAAAATTCCTACGGTATTATGCTTAGGGAGGACAACAGGGTTACAATAAAATGAATGCATGAGCTGCATAATAACAGAGGGAAAATGAAAGAGTCTTTAGATTTGGAGGGATTTTTTTGTTGTTGTTTTGGCTTTTTTTATGTTTTTTTTTTTACCATTTTGTTATTTTTCAAAATATTTTTTAGTGGAATGTCTCTCTTGGCAATGCATAGTTTCTAATTTAATTCTCTCCTTTTGCTTTCTTCGTCCCTTCTCTCTTCCGTTTCTTCCCTTTGTTTGCAAGTTATCATACTAATTAAGAGTATGATCTACATAGTCCAAAATGATTGAGTTTACATAACATTTCAACCATTTTTAACAGTGTGAACTTAGTTCCAGTTTGTAAGACTCACATAATTATATCACATCCAATTATGATTTCGGGGGACATTAAGTGAGCTAAGAGAAATAAAGTTTAAAGGGCATGGATCCTTGTAGCCACAGAGAAACACTAGAGAACCAGGAATGCTCATCCCACAGGGGTGTCTCCTCAATGGAGGAGAGAAAACCAAATCCCTGCATTCCACTCAGAAGGCTGAGAAAGTAGGTTGTCAACAATCTAGTAACCTTCTTGCTATCTGTAGGGACAAGCATCGACCTAATTTCCCAGAACGATGATTCTAGACTTGTCCTTATCTTGGCAATTATCTTTAGCTCCCACTTAATAGAACCTAACCTTAGGGAAGATGTTACATGGATTTTATGGCCTTCTGACCTCTATGCTCTCTCAGTCAGAGACCACATTAGATTCTAGGCCCTTTAGCTATAAATCCCACCCTCATGGTCACATGTACATTGTAAAGAAGCTTCTTTGTAGTCACACCTTAAGCTTTTTTGCACACCTAGAATTGAAATGATTACTTCCTGGAAACCTGGTATGGGAATTATTGTTGCCTGGGAACCTTTTTCCAAATTCGGCTGTGTTTAATATGTCTACAGTAAACTGCCAGGCATCAAAACTCCCCAAAGACTTGATCCAGATTGATAAAGTCAATCTGAACTGGGTTTTCCTTCTCATTTCTTCATGTGGTTTGCTTCTCTGCTTGACACCTGCGGAGACCCCGCCAATAAAGGTCTTCCTATCATACCTGATCCTTAGCCATCATTCAATAAGAGATTATCAGATGCTTTGTCATCTCCCACTTCTCATCTGACCCATTGTAAACAGAGGTAGAAGACACATCGAACACTACTTAACCAATGCACACATTTGTGTATCCTCTTATACTTCATTGACTGGTGTGGAAGGATTTACAAAAGTACTCTGGGAAGCAGCATTCATAACATGATGTTTCTCCAAATATCAGAAAACTAATTACCTCTAAAGAGATGAGTGCATAAAATACATTAGATACTGAAAATGTAAAATTTAATGTGAAGTTCCACAGTTTCTGTTTCAAATGCCTATTCTAATTGTATAAAAGTTCACTAAGTTGGATTGATTTCAGATCTGACTGATTTTGGCATGTGATGTTATTTATTTGCAAGACTTTTATATAAAGCTTATAAAACTAAAAAAATAAATAACAAAGCAGAAAAGCTTGTGGGATCGAAAGCTGCCTTGAAGAAAATATTAGTATTATTTCTTTGCTATTTTATTATCTGGAAACTGAACCAACTTACCAGCATCCAAATAATATCCTATGAGGATGAAGGCTTGTCAAGCTCACCAAACTCCCCTACTCCTCTTTTCTCTCTAGGAGGTTTTTTGTTTTTTTTTTTTTTAATCTTTCAGAGCTTATAGCCCTGGCTGACTAAGATCTCATGTTAGTGACTTGTTAACATGAATACAGCAAGACATTAAACAAGGACATTTGGATAAAAATACAAAACTCTTTGTGCTTCAATTTCTTTGTTAAAATATCAAAGAACATCCTTTGAATACATTTTGCTTTTATCTGTATACATGGCTATTTATAGTTTTGTGTGATTCACATTTATGTGAGCTCACAAGATTATGCAATCATTTGCTCACATTTAACCATTTCCTGGAATTCACCTATGCTATTTTTTAAAGTCTCTCAACATAGAAAACAATATATATTTTAAAAGTGGATTGTAAGCTTTCTCCTTAGAAAAAAACGAAAGTGAAAAATTATAATCACATATATTTATGTGTATGTGTTCATACGAACACAGTACATGTGATGATGTGGTTCTACATAATGTGGTCTGAACACTGGAAAACCAGGAGAATTGATAGCGTTGGATTCCAAATAAAAAAAAATAAAACAGAATCAAATTCAAAAATGGTTATTTCCATTTGACTCTAAAGGCAGAAAGAGGAAAATCCTGTGCGACAGTTGGAAGGCATGTCTCTCACTCACCTAAGGTCAAAACTTTTATTCTATTAAGGGTTTTAACATAAAGAATGGAAGCCTGGAAATTAGAATGGGCAATATGCTATACTTAGTCTACCAGCTCAAGTGTTAAATTTCACACAAAACATTCTCATAAACACATTCAGAGTAATAGTAGATCTAGAGATCCCCATGACCGAGTCAAATGACCACATTAATAATTGATAATATTCTGTTGGTGAGATTGTAAATTACAAGAGCCACTATGGAGAATGGTATGGAGACATACTTAAAATTTACATTAAAACTAACCCACTGTCCAGCAATCCTACTCCTGGCATGTACACGACAGGAAATGACATTATTATGTCGGAGAGAAGTCTCAGTCCCATGTTCATTACAACACTGTTCGCAAGAGCCAAAGAATGGACACAATGCACGTGTTCACCAACTGATGAGCAGATAAAGTTAGGTGGTATATATACACTGGAAGTCCTGCTCAGTGATCTCAGCGATACAAACAGAATGGAACCTTTTAATTTATAGAACCAGGTGGAACTGCATATCATTTTGTTTAATGAAACAAGCCAGACACAGAAAGATAAGCACTGTGTGATCTCACTGATACGTAGAATCCAAAAGGAAATGCTAATAAATAAGCCAAGGGTATGCCAGGCTGTGGTGGCACATGCCTTTGATCCCAGCACTAGGGAGGCAGAGATAGGCTGATCTCTGTGAGTTCAAGGCCAGCCTAATCTACAGAGTGAGTTCCAGGACAGCCAGAGTTACAACAGAGAAACCCTATCTTAAAAAACAAAACAAACAAACAAATAAAAAATAGAATATAGAAAAGAAGCAAGAAACTTTGGGTTATTGCTGTCAAACATGGTGACTCTTAAAAAATAAAAGTGTACTCTACGTTTCAAATAGCTACAAGAAAAGACTTTGAAAGTTTCATCAGACAAAAATGATAAATATTTAGGGTGTTACACTTAAGCTTTATATGGTGCATATTATTAATATGCCCTCATCAATACATGAATAATTAAATTAATAAAATCTCAATTAATATGTGCAAGGCACATTTTTATGAAAAGCAGATATTTAAAAGTAAAATAAAATAATGAAAAATGTAAAATACGTTTTTCTGTTTTTCTTTATAAAATAAGTAAATCAAGCCGTGGGGGAGTGGAGAAAAAATACATAACATATAAAAATTCATAAAGTTATTTTACACAAGTGAAGTAAAGAACTACAAAGGATCAGTTCAATTATAACCATTTCATTAGCATAGCTTAGGGAATTTTTTCTTAACCTTGTGACAATGACAAAGCAAAAAAATAATAACATACCTATATTTCCTAGGTTCAATAAAACCTTACTTTTGTAAATACAAGCATATGTTCAGGCAGGTTGCTATGGGAAGCTGAGTGCAAAGTGAAGTGAGCTTCATGCAGTGATTTGTCTTTGACGGATCAAATGGGAAAGGAACATAGACAGAAGGACATGCCTAGATGCAGGAGACAAAAAGAGGTAGCATGCTGAGGAGTGTGACTCAAGTTAACAGGTCATTGTTCTTTCAAGCGTTGAACTCTACCTGATACATACACTTGATACAAGCCCATCTTTCCAGCTACGCGTTCCTATGAGTCCATCTTAGGAAACAAGATTCAAATAAGACTACTTGCTTATGTAAGTATTGGGTTACAGATACAAAATAAACATTTTTTAAACAGTCTACTTGGTTTCTAAATGAAATCTGAGTAGTACATATTTTAAATTTGTTAAACCCAGTGTCTTAACTATCTAAACATCATACTGATATTTGCCTATTATATATTAAGCCTCTAAGCTTAACTATGAAGAAGGAACTTATCATTTGTGATATGAAATATTGTGGTGGTGGCATAACCAAGGGAAAAAAGCAGATGAAAGAACGAAAATTAAGAAACAAGGAAATCCCTTGAGGAAAAGACAAAAGTGTTAGGTTAATCAATAAATCTGACTAGGCAAAATTAATTTAGAAGTGTCACAGTACCCAAGGAAAAGTTTCCAGTAAATCCTTAATAAGAAAAAATGATTTTAAATATTTATTTTTAGTTATTATTTTTACATTAATAATTTTCTGTTTTCTAGACCAAATGGAAGAATAAGACGGTAATATGATTACAGCTCTGTGTAGATGACAACTGGACCGGCAAACAGCAGTGTAAAAAGTACCCATTTTCTTAAAACCTGGAAAAGGATTTATTTTTCAAAACCTTGTCTTTTCTCAAGGAAGATCTAGTGTGGGCAGAATATTAGCAACAAACAGTGTTCCTTATTTTCCTTAATCTTTCTAACTCTCTACAATATTTGTTATTGTTGTATACCATGCATACACAAAAGGACTCAAAGTACTTAAATTTCCGAAGTGAAATCAGCCATAAAACTGGCTGAAAGCTCAAGAAACCAACTGCAAACACAACTCTAGAGCTCCTCCATGGGTCTCACTGTTTCCCTAGAAATGGTGCCAGGATTCTTAGCTCCAGCAGGAGGCAATTGCATGAACACGATCCTCTGGAGTACACCTCAAGGTACGCCTTAATGTATGTATTATTTTTGTTTCATTAACATGTTTTCAATTTTATATAAATTAATCTACCTTTCACATCTGACCACTTCACTTGATAACTGAGTGAAATATTGAGATTCATGCCTACTGTGGTGGAGGATTAGTCCTTTGCTACAAAGTATTGCACTTATCATACTTTGCCCATACTACTATTCCAGGTTACTCCCATTTTGAACTGTTTTAAAGAATCCTTCCATAGACGATCATTTGCACACTGCTGCGTAGCTATTTCTTCCAAATTAAAAAAATCACTTCCTAAAGGAAGGAAGGAGGTTAATAAGACCAGAGAGCTAATGAAATTTTCAAGGCTTAAGAAACCTGGCTTATTACAAGGCTCACAAGGCCCCCGCCTGGAGTTGTACAGGCAGCAAATAATTGGGAAGAAAAAAGCAACTATGAGAGAGCTGCCTTAAGTTGGTCAGGGATGCAACTCCATTTATGTAGCTTCATGAATCCTCACCCATACTGATTGGCTTTGAGTCACCTTGAATCACCCATGTTTCTTCTAAGTAAGCCTAACAAGTTCACTGTTCCCCAAGCTACACCTGGATGGGTTTGCTTCTTTTGTTGGACTTTAGTGGTTAGTACACTAACTGGGTGAGCGGAGTTGTGATCACATTCCTTATGAGTATTAAAGCAACAGAGAATTTCATGACTAAGATATTTTGCCATGCACCTAGAGGTACGGCTGAGTGTATGCATTCTTTGTGCTTCCATAGATGCTAAAACAGGCTTTCAAAGCACCTAAACAATATACATTTTCACCAACAGTATATGAAGGTTCTAATTCGTCCCTAGCTTTAGTAATATTTCATATTATCCATTTTCCTGTTTTTGTAGTTGTTGTTTTGTTGTTTATTTTGTGTGATAGCGTTTCTCTGTGTAGCTTTAGCTGGGATGGAACTCACTCAGTAGACCAGGCTGGCCTGGAATTCAGAGATCCACCTGCTTATCTCCCAAGTGCTAGGATTAAAGGTGTTTGCCACCACCACCCAGCTCATTTTCCTGTTTTAATCATTCCGGTGAGTGTGTAGAAATACTGTAAAAACCAGGTGTGGTGATTCACGATGATCATAATTCCAATACTTACGAGACAGTGCAGGAAGATTCTGTGAGCTAAAACCCAGCCCTATGTCTGGCCTGCATAGTGAATTTCAAGTCAGCTTGAGAGACTTTAAGTGCATATCTCAAAAAAAGAAAGAAGAAAGAAAGAAGAGAAAGGAAAAGGAAAAAGAAATAAAGTTCAAAGTGATTGTAATTTTATTTGTGCACCTCTTTGATTAATGAACTTGAGTAGCTTATCGTGTTTTGTGTCCATGTCAATGTCTGCTTGTGACATGGGTACTCACACATTTGCACACTTGACATGGTTTGTTGCTTTTAATTGGTGTTAATTGATATTTAAAGTATTATATTCTGGAAATAAGCCCCTTCTCAAATATCTACCTGTCACACACCTTTCCCTTTCTGTACTTTGTTCTACTATTCTATTATTTTTTTCATTAAGCAGTAATTCGGCTTCATCTAGTTCAATTTATTATAGTTTTTTTCCAATACAGTGAGAGCTAACTATACTTTTCAAAATTACATTTTTATATTATGTCATGAAAATGTTCTATTTTGTCTAATGTAGAGTTTTACCTTCCAGTTTTAGAACTATAATCATGTTGATGTTATTTTGTAACACTATAACAACTCAAATTTTGTTATTTCTAGATTATATTCACTTGATTTAGCTGCATATTAACCAGCATCTTTAATGTACAAATGTAAGGAGATATTAAAATAGTTCTGTTACTCTTCAAAAAATAATTCAAAGATAGTTCGAATACCTACAAATTAACAATATATTCCAATTATTTTCCTAATTGAATAACTTCATGTTAATTTAGAAAACAAAATGTTTTAAATCTCTTCATATCTATCATATATATGTATATATATACATATGTATGTATATATAATCTGTTGACAGACTGTAGGTTCTCAAAGTGTTTTCTGAATGAAATGCTTTTTAAAGTAATCTAATAGTACAGGATTCTTCATAAAATATTTGATAAGAAAATATTAGTATTTAATAAAGTAATTATGCATATAAAGTATGTTGATTTTAAATGACAAGTATCGTATATTCATAGAAGAACTAAGCTTTTTTTAATTGATTTATTTTCATGTGTATGGGTATTTTGTTTGTATGTATGTCTAGGCACTATGTGCCTGCCTAGTGCCCACACAGGCTAGATGAGAGCATCACATTCCCTGGAACTGGAGTGAGAGATGGTTGTGAATTGCCATGTAGGTGCAAGGAAGCAAACCCAGGTCCTTGGGAAGAACAACCAGTGCTCATACTGCTGAGCCATCTCTCTAGTCCACTAAGTATATGTTTTTTTTTTAAATCTGAGAGTTAATAAGAATGACAATCTTTTAGCACAACAGTAGCCTCGATATAAAAGAATAGTTTCATTTAGAAAGTAGTACTTTGGGAATTCAAGTATTTCTATGTATAAGCATTAATTCTTGATGTTGGATTATCTGATAAATGCTCTTTATCTCCCTTAGCTTAAAAACAAGCAATTGAGAAAATCCTGCTGGAAACTAGACAAGTAAAGGCTTTTAAAAACTCATACAACATTTATATATGCTAATTAAGAAAAAGTGGCCTTTCTTTTGTATAAAAGGGAACTTATAAAACATTTCTTGTAGCTATGGAAGCCTGAAACACAAGGCACTGAGCTATGGCTTTATTCTATCACCATTAGATGAATGGGAACCTTTAAGAAAAGTACAAGTAATATTTTAACTTCATTTCTGAGATAATCTCAAATGATATAAAGTTTTATGCATTCCAAAGTATGTATATTTCTGACAATTTCTCAAAACAACTCATGAGCAGGTGGACTGTTATGACTCTTAACAAATTAGCTGTGGGCTATTAGGTAATAACCTCACCATATAATGCCTGAATTCCTCGTGTGGAAACACAGTGCAAATGGTGCAGTTCGTAGGACGTGTGCTCTGAGAGTGTATATCTAACTGCAGAGTGCTTCCCCTGTGATCGTTGAGTTGGAATTATCTCCTCAATCACTGTCACTATTCCCACCCAAGTAGCATATATAGGGCCAGTTCCAAGGTATCCTATCTGCCAGATCAATATCCATGATGCCTGCTCTTCTCCCTGTAGGTTTTCAGAATTAGTCCAAGAGATGTTAAAGGCCTTTTACCACAAAATCAGCTGCTCAAATGCAAACGCCTTCATAGTCAAGGAAGAAAATATTCCAACAACAGATAATTGTGCAAGCTGTAGCCATCTGAGAAATATAAATCCAAAGGCTTTCAAATTCAATTTTTTCTAATAGACTTGATATAGGAAGCGATTATATTTTGCAGTGTTTACATAATAGTAAGAGAATGCTTCCAAGCAAGAACTTAATTCAAAGTGATGAAACCTCCTGTATTATGGAGGAAGACATGCAGAAATGCACTCAATAGTCAGAAACAATTCTGGTCAGCATCGGTTAATAAAGAGCCATTCACTTTAGCAGTTGCGACTAAGCTGACGCAGTGGAACAAAGCCTTTTATTTAACCTCCACTTGGAGATGTGGTCAAAACACAAGAGTGGCATTTCACTTTGGCAGACAGCAGGCATACTGGAAACTGTATCATGGGCTTTGTCCACACTAGCTCTCTTCATGTACTCTTCTCACATTTCCTTTGAGAACACTTTACAGAAGCTTTCCTTTTCAGCCTAACTAAAGCAAAATAGTGCCTATAAAAGTCATTGGGTTCCAAGCCCCAAATGGCTATTCCATTTTCAGTCTTTACCTAACCATCAACAGAAAATATATCAGTCAGACCGTCAAAGTTCCTTTAAATATTTCACTAGGTTCCTGGACACCATGTTCCCCTCTATTTCATGACCTACTTTTCTTAGTTTCTTTATTGACTCCTCATTTCTGTAATCACTATCACTTGAACATCTCAGAGGTTCAGTAATTATACCTCTCCCCTCATCCCTAAGTGAAATCCATCTATTCTCATTAACTCAAATAGTATCTATAAATAAATAAATCTCTGCTAATGCTACTTTCTTGAACTTCCCACTACTAATATATCTCATAAGCTACTTCTATGTCTGCTTGGGTATATAACAAGCAACTCAGATGGAACTTCTGATTTTCCTTCCCACAATGTTCCTTATCCAGAAAACCACAATGCTCTTTCTCCAATTGCTCAGAAAAAAAGTCAAAGCACCTTTGATTCTTGTTTGGTTTTTTTTTTTTAAAAATACAAATGCCAACCAATACAAAAACTATACCACTAAGACAGTCACTAAATTTATTTAGAGTTTAAGTATGTCTCATCACCTAAACAAGTCACAAATAGCTACCTACGGTTGAATAGCTCTCCTATTATGTGATAAGGTTTATCAATACAAAAGAACAATGAGTGTCCAAGAAGATAAAAATGATAATTGCTTAGGTTTGAATACTAACCAGTGAGTTGAGCTATTACATGTAACCCATAGATATGCAAAATTCTTATATGTCAGAGATAAAATTAAATAACATGCTACTAAAAACAGCCTTATCTACATGGATCACCCTAGTTAATGTCTTTTCTAAAATTAAATGAGAAAAGAGCAGAAGTATGATCATTTGAATGCCATTGCTGTTTACATTGTTCACTACATATCATAACCTCTTTCCCAGAGAACCTGTATTTACTCTGTCCATTTTTATCCATTTCTAATATGCGTATTCTTAAAATACAGAAAATAAAAGAAAATGGCATGCTGCTGTTACACGGATACCCCACAGATTTAAAACAATAACAACAACAAATCTTTAAAATACTCTGCAATTATGGCAAACACTGTAATTTCCTTCATCTAAAGTAAAAATTAGAAGCATTAGTGTGGAAAAAAAGTGAATAAATTGATTAGTGGCAATTTGAAAGACAAGTGACTCCATCAGTGATAGAGATATACACAAAAACAACAACCAAAACCAGTGAGTTAGCAGCTATTCCCAAAGCACCTTATAGAACTATGGAAGATTCAGACAATACTTGAAATTATTACCCCATTTATGTGACCAAATTGCCTATGGAAAAGTAGCATTTCTTCCATATTTCAGAAAAGAGATCAATAACACTGTATTATAACATTATAAGAAGGCAAGAGAGAGGGTGCAGTGAATGAGAGAAGAAAAGCAAAAGAGAAACTGAAGACTCTGGAATCTGAATAGACCCTGCAATTGTATTGACCAATGAAACATGATAGAAATGATGTATACCTAGCTGTTAAATCCAGGCCTTCAGACACTGATAGGTACTATTGTGGTCCTTTGTGAATTCGATTTTGCAATCATAAGCTTCACGTAAATTCTCTGAACATTATGGTGGATAAAAGAGGCCATGAGTCTACATGGAAGAAAAGGTCTCAATGAATCATAGCCTTCTTGATGTTCTTACAATTATGTGTGTGAAGCTGCCTTAGATCTACCAGACAAGCCACCTTCAAATGGCTGCAGTTAACTGCTCATGAAGCAGAACTGTCCAAATGAGAAGACTTCCTATGTCCTTTAAATACAAAGTACAGTACATCATAGAATAGCTTTTATGAATACCAATCTTTTGGATATTTTTTCCAATAAAGCAGAGAGTCAGATGGTGATGATTTGAATGAAATGTCCCCCAGAGTCTTGGACATTTGAACCCTTGGTCCCCGGTCTGTTGGTATAATTATTTGAGAAGATTTGGACGGTGTGGCCTTGCTCCAGGAAGTATATCATTTGGGACTGACTTTGAGATAAAAGACCTAACATAATTCTAGTTCCCTGATGGGGTCTCTGCAGGTGTCAAGTGAGCCACACAAAAAGATGAGAATGAAAACCTGATTCGGATTGACTTTGTCTGATAAAATTTAGAAAAAAAAATCCCTGTTGTAGTTCAATACCAGGTACACAAGGAAGTGGAATTGCATTGAAACTCAACTCAGGGTAGATGTCATTTCTTCCAAGAAGATGGACTCTAGATGGGCTACCTGTACTAGCTTGAGGACCAAAGGGAGGGTTCTGGTCTGTTATGAGTTATACAGATAGTATAGAAGTCATTTGGGCTATTAGCCACTTCTGGTTCTAGTTGTAGAAGCTTGGAGAGCCTCTGGATACAAGTGTCATTTAGATTACCAGCCACCTCCAGTCTTGGATGTAGGAGCTTGATATGGCCTAACCCCTTTTGTAAGAAGTTAAGGGTGAAGTGGTAAGGAAAAATAATGTTTTTGCAAGGGTTGTTTTGAGACAGTTTCTCTGTTGTAATTCTGACTATCCTGGAACTCACTTTGTAGACCAGATTGGCTTCGAATTCACAGAAATCCGCCTGCTTGTACCTCCCGAGTGGTGGGATTAAAGGCATGTGCCACCACTGCCCGGCTATTTAGAAAATTTTAAATTGAGAGAAAGATGACGAGTCTGTTGTTGAACAATAATATATTCTAAATATTATAAGGTGACTGCCTTGGTATTTTATTGAGAGCTATGTTTAAATTTTGCTCTCTTTGTCTACTTATTGTGAAAGTTAATCATTCATTTAAGTATTGATGAGACAAGCAGGAGAGGAGAATGTCATTCATACAATGAATGACCAATACCTCAGGAAATTGAATCAGTACAGGTTTAAGTGCTTTATGTACAATATATTGACATATAGTGGGACTATTCTTCATCACCTGTGGTAAAACCTCTCACTGATATTTGATCATAGGCTGTTGATTATTTAAAGTAGGAACAGTGAATGGAAAATGCTCCTTATTATCGGGATGAAAAGGAATAGAGGAGGAAAAAAAAAACAATCCTTTAAGCCAAGTATCATAATGTAATATCCTTGTGGGATCATAGTAGGAGTGGGGAGCCCTGGCTGGAGGGCCCCCAATGTTATCATAGGAGCATTTATGTCCCTGAGATCATTTAATAGTCAAAATTTATTTTTTTGTCTTTTTATGGATAACAAAAACAGGAGACTTCCAAGGACTAACCAAGGGCTCTATGTATCTTAGCCACAATTGTTCCTGTCCTAGTTCAGCCTGTTTTAATTTTTCTCCATTGATCAATCCATATGGGCTCATCAGAGACCTATTGTAGTTTTAAAGGTTGTATGGATGACCCCGATCAATGATCTCAATTAGCAGGGATTATATCTCTTTGTATTATCATATGATGCAATAGCTGTAGTGATAAACATTGCCTGCATTTGTTGTAAATATATCTCTTCCCCACAGATTATTTGAAAATCCTGAGTCAATATAAAGCTTCACTGTGACCAAAAAAAAAAAAAAAAAAAAAAAAAAGAAAGAAACCTCATCAGTTCAGTTTAAGACATAAGTATTCTTTAAAGAATTCTGTTGGCCTCCAACACCTTGTAAAGGTGAGCCTCGAGGGATTGGCCAGTGTGGAGGCCACTGTTCTTTTCTATTAACTGCATGGTCTGCCTCAGTATCTAGAATGCCTCTAAAGGAACAATTTTCAATGTACAAGGTCAATATAGGATATCCGTCCTCTGATAAAAGCTTTGTCCACAAAGCTAAAGAAGTTAATCTCAGTGCACTAGAACCTGTCGCCCTTCCTGAATGACTGGGTTTTGTTTTTGAGCCTGGTTTATTCTTTTGTTACCTGGGTTGATTTCCCCCTTTTTTTTCTGGGGCTAGGGATAGCCCCATTGGGAGTTAAAAGACTTGCTTACCATCCTTGTCAAATTTGGATCTGCATTCTTTAGCCCAGTGTTTTCCTTTTTTACATCATGGGCAAAGACAAGGAGCTGGATTATTAGACATTTTGCATTCATTTTTCCAATGAACTTTCTTTCCACATGCTAATCAGGGTCCTTTTTGGAAAATTTTTGAATGGCTGCTGCAGTGATTACTGCAACAGGAGAGCAGCTGCCAATATCTTGAGTAGCTGTTACCCAACTGGAGACATCACCATGCTTTACCAGTGCTATGACAGCTCTACACTCTTCAGTCCATGTGCCCATGTTTTGGTGCAGTTTCTTCCTTTTTCTGCTTTGTGTTTGTGGTTCAAAATGTGTCCTCTTAGATTCCTGGTTTTATGACCATGTCTTCTACCTACTGTCATACCTTATGTACTCTAAGCAGCTAAAACTGTAAGTCAAATAAATACTTTCTTTTATGAATGGCTGTGGTTATGATACTTGCCACAGCAACAGGAAAGTAACTACTATAGAGATCATTCTCTCTTAAGGTACCATCAAACATTACTATTACTTGTCTCAAAGAAGGTGCAACACCAGCCTGATTTATTCTCCAATTGCTTCTTTATATTTGCCCTTACTTACTGTTCGTGGGCAGAACCTCTTATTTCCTAACACTGTCTTGACACCTCTTCCTTTCTGTCAAGCTAATGCCTGACCACACTGCAAATTCAAGCTTACTCCCCATTTCTCACATGCTGACACCATCATGGTTTGCTGCTCCTTGTGGGGTAATATCCTGGTTTTATCATTCTTTGGAGATGCCGGTTTCAGTAGATATTTTATTGTGTCATGTAGTTTGCTTGTCCCCTTGTAATAGTTGTAGCCTTTCAGAGCTCATGAATTTTGTTTTGTTATTTTTTTCCAAGGCAGAAAATACTTATTAAGTGAGCACACCATGCCTGTGCTTATTCTGTGGAGTAGGAAAATTTCTGCTTCCAGTTTCTGTGTCTAAGACACAAAATTCAATATTGAATTCAAAACTCTTATGTGTCTGTCACTGTTAGAACTAAACTAGTGGCCCTCACCTAGCAAGGGTGTCTCCCCGGAGCATCTCACATCAGATGTCTGCCTCTATTGCTCTCCATATTATTTGTGAGACATGGTTTCTCCCTGCACATGGAACTCAGGGTTTCTTCTAGAATGGTTGACATTGGGTCTCTGGAATCACCCTTCTCTGCTTCATGGCACTGAGGTTACAGGCATGCTCTGCAATGTGCAGTTGTTTACGTGGCTGCTAGCAATCCAGACTGAGGGCTGCATGCTTCCACAGCATTTGTCTTCTTATTTATTTATCTACAGCACTATGTCCAAGCCACCCCTCCCCAGTCTTTCTTTTCTCACATGTATATATAGACATATCTTAAATTAGTGTCAAAAGACTTCCATCTAAGAATCACTCCCCTCTTTCAAAGATACTATTAAATAGTGTAAGGCAGAAAGGTTCTAGAATTTTCCTAAAGATAAACACCAAAATATTACATGAAAATCATCATGAGGAGATACATACTAGTCAACCTTAGTGTGATCTAATATAACCGAATGCCCTACGGTCCATGAGTAATGTGCAGTTCAGCCTTGCAAATCTTGACAGATATACAAATTGCTAGACTATAAAATAAAATATTTTAAAATTAAATTTTCTTAATAATTATGGGAGACAAAATACTTAATTGGTTTTTGAAAAGTGTTTTGTGAATGACCTAGTAGAGTGGCAGGTGACTGTAATTTCAGCTACTGGCCACTCCACAGCTGAGCAAAAGGACTGAGAATTTTAAAGTCAGACTTGGCAGAATGACGAGCACTTCTCCAAGAAAAGTGTTTCGTAAGTATGCAAAAGAAAAATTTAATTCAATTGACAACATGTTTGTAAATATTTATTTACCACAAAGTAAACAAATAGTCCTTGAAAAAAAAGATTACAGTGTGAGCAAGAAGTAAAATGAAAGTCTACAAAAATAAAATGAGTGATACTCCTACAACCAAGAATAAGAGTCTGCTAGTTGAGACATCAAATAGGAATTACATCTTGCAGAGATAGCTCGATAGTCTATCATATCTCCCAAGAACTCGAAACAACAGTATTCCAAAAATACCTGACAGCTTTCCTAAAATGTGCTAAATTCATTTTACCAAGTTTCATCTGAGATGGTTGGCTCTGACAAGTTAATCTCATCTACCCTAAACCCTTCTGTTACAAAGCAACAAAATCACATTTTTAAAAATGTATTTCTAGTCGGATATAATCTATCATTACCAAAGAATGTATAATTTTCCATGTTGTATTATCTCTTCACTACATATAATAAGAATACAATAGGGAGGAAAGACTGAATAAACATTGAATGATAGTTTCTATTTGCAGTTGTTTTCCTTTGATTAGGTGGTGGAGAATGTGGAGAAGCTGAGGATGAAGAGTTAGGTCATTATATTTTTTCTCTATATAGCCATGAAATATCATTTTCTCAGAAGGCTTTATTTTGGTAGCTTTCATGAATGCTGTTTCCTGTAAATACAGCACATCCTTCATTAGAGCCACTCACAGAAAGTTCCCTTCTTGCCCTTTGGCAAGTTAGTCCTCACCAGCTCCATAACCTTGATTACCTAGGGAGACTTTAATATGCATATTTTTGGAGTTCTGTCTCAGCGCTGTTGTTCCAGAATCTCTCCGGGTGGAACATGGAGACAAGTATTTCTCAAAAAACAAAAAACAAAAAACAAAAAACAAAAAACAAAAAAAAAACCAGCTGTACTTTCTATTGCTACACACTACCTACCCATCTGCCTGAGTTTTCCAGATCTTAAATGATAAAGAATATGCAAAGAAGGAATTAGGAATTGTATCACAGTTCATTTCATAATCATCTGTTCATCTGGTTTAGGCAATTAAATAATAACTGAAACAATTCAGGGTCCAATTATATCTATTTAATTATGTTCAAAGTTTTGTCATACAACACCTAAAATATACCTGCCACTGCAGCCTTATTCACAGACATGGCTGAGAAGGGTTGAGTGGGAAGCAGAGTAGCTATCAATGAATACGAGCTTTGTACCAAAGTGATCAATCATCTGTTGCACAAGGCTGATCTCTAAAAGGTGGTAAATTCTATTTGGTAGCCTGCTCTCTGTGAACTCAATGCCAGGGAAGCATTCTCATGCAAAGTCAGATGTGATGAGAAACTCTCCATGACAGTCAGAGAGGTAAAGAATCATGGCAAGTCCAGTCCCTTGGGAATAAGTCCTGATTCCCAGGTGTGTTGCCAGGGCTCTAGGCAAGTTACCTATGCCCCAGGTCACAAAGACAAGAGCACAAACCCAGACACACAGATAGGGCATGTATTTTTTCATCTAAGTTTCCCAAACTGTCTATTAGTAGAGACACAAGTATCACTTCAGGAGTGAATGGTACGTGTGAGATACTGAACTTGGGACAATAGTTTTATTCTTCTGTATCTGTTTATAAGATATGATTAGCATGAAAGCACAATATGACACATCCGGTGAACAAGAAAGGCCAAAACAGACTGCAAAACAGCTGTGAACTTTGAGGCAGTATAGGAATTGAATATGCTTTAAAAATTAAAAAAAAGAAGAAGAATAAAATTAATTGAGACACCTTCAGGAATGCGTAGGAAAATAACTCTTTTCTTTTTTACTTTTTTTTTGTCAAGTCAAGAACATCATAACAAAGATCAGAGTGAAACATAAAATCGCATAACACTCACTAGATTGGAGTAAAGTGCCTCACTGATTGAATTCATAGAGAGTTATCTGTAGACTGCAGGGAAACTGTTGCCATTCACTGCTACCCAGGGGATGGAAAAGCATTATCGTTGACATGGAAGAGTTGTAGCAGAAAGTCCATGCCCTTGTGAAATATCTAAATTCTAAAGCAAGTGTATGTACCCACGATTTCAAATGAATCACTGTTAAGGCAAAAAACAGATGTTTCTAATTTATGCATTGTATGTGTGTTATTTATGAATGTGTACAGGGGTGCTCACGTGTCAGTGCTCACATGCAAGGCCTCAGGTAGAAGCTCCAGGCTCACATCAGATGTCTGTTCTACACATTGTTCTACACATTTTTATTTATGAGACAGGGTTTTTCCCTACACCCAGAACTCAGAGTTTCTTCTAGACTGCTTGCCACAGAATCTCTGGAATCATCTGTCTCTGCTTCTGGCACTGAAGTTACAGGCGCACTCTGCAATGTGCAATTGCTAATATGGCTGCTAGCATTCCAGACTGAAGGTCTCATGCTCACACAGCTAACAGTTTATCTCCTGCACTGCATCCCAGGTCTTTCAAGTCCCATTTTTTTCATGCATGTGCATGACCATATCTTAAATCAGTGTCAAAAGACTTCCATCCATGAGTCATACTCCTCTTTCAATGAT
This sequence comes from Cricetomys ansorgei, assembly GCA_026225945.1. NCBI lineage: Eukaryota > Metazoa > Chordata > Mammalia > Rodentia > Nesomyidae > Cricetomys > Cricetomys ansorgei. Next base: position 10,224,840 of record JAMJFZ010000242.1, read on the forward strand.
ACTATTAAACAGTCTAAGGCCAAAAGGTTCTAGAATTTTCTTAAAAATAAACACCAAAGTGATATATAAAAATCAGCAAAACATGACAATCGAGTGTTTATAACATCCTGGGATGAGTACAACAGTTACATCCTAGTCAACCTTACTATGTTCTTACATAACAAAATGTTCTATGGTCCATGTGTGATGTGCAATTCAGTCTTGTCAAAATTCAGGAGGGAAACCAGTTGAAATAAATTGAAATGTCAAAATACTGTGAAAGAAATCCATGCACAATGTAATTGTAAGGTTAATTGCACATATAATAAGCCCAATGCTCAAAACAATGAAACAGAATGAGATTTTAGCAGGATTGTGCTTTGAGAAGTGCTAGGTCTTGAAATGTGTTGTGGAATTTACAACGCCATTTTATATGAACCAGTCTACCTTTCTTTCTTCAGAGTTATACACTTTAAGTTATAGACACCAGTTTTACTTCTTATATAAAAGAAGGATTGTCTAGAAACCAGCAAGTGAAAGAGATAGGCTCTAAAGGGCCTCTAAGTTCTCTCCCAGTCTTATTTTTTCATATATGTACCATGCACATAACCATGTTTTTAAATAGCGCCAAAGAGACAAAATAAACCAATGACAATACTGTATTTCAAATACATCATTTTCCCATACTCCATTTTAATGAGATAGAAATCAAACATGGTAAAACCAATCTTCCGGCATTACTAAGCCTGCATTTTTCTCCCAGTTTATGCAAGGTTAATCATTTTATCTAGTTTGATAAGCCTGGTTTCAACACACAGAACTTGCCATATTCTCAAGGAAATGTTTACTTATAATAGTTTTCCCTTTTTTAAACAAGGTTACTCAGGCTTCCTACATAAAAATAGTTTCATATTGAACTTAACTTATAATGGCTCACACGTGAAGTGTAAAGTCTCTGCACGTACATCGCACAAGGCTAAAACCTAAGTTTATGAGTGGCTCAATAGTCTCTCACTGTCCAAGTATTCTTCCAGCCCACCATGCCGCTCTACAGCTCAGATCTTTCCAGTAGGCACAAGATATTAAAAAGGTTTTATGTTGACCTGTTTTACTTATATTTCCAGAATTTTAAAAAAATTTACATTTTACTTAGTCACAACTAATGATGTAAACTGTATTGCATACATATAAACTTAAATTTCCTTATAAATATTGGCTTTGGGAAGTTTATTGTTGGCAGAAAAATTTAGATGTGTGTTAAAATTATTTATTAATTTCTATACAGTTGTGATTAACCTTTACCTATTTAGTTAACCTTTAATTAAAGCCATATATTGTAAAATAATATTCACAATTACATAATTATTTCTGAATCTCTTATGTCCAAAACAAGTTGCTTACTGATGCTACTTAACTTTCTGTCTTATCTTTTCGTGACTCCAGTTTTGCTTATATAAAATGAATCTATTTTCTTACACTCTTTAAACTTCGAATATTTTTTGTTTGCTTGCCTCAGAGGCATGGTCCCTCTAAAATAGCTTTTAAATGGAGAGGAAGTCAGTGCCTTCATTGTTTTGTTGAAATTAGACTATATTAAGCAATAATTCATAACTTTTGGTTTCTACATATAATAAAATTGAAAAAACGTGATTTAAGAAATCTTAATAATATTTATGTATGCATATGAATATTAAAAATATATTTATAGTTCCCAATGGAAATTCTAATCCTCTGACCAGCAACACCTCCCAAAGTTTGAAATACTTTCTAAGTATTTTGACATTCCAAGTGAAAAATGCTTCTTCAGAATGTATTTCCAGGTACAGAAAAATCTAACTCAAAAATTTTTATTTTAAGATATGCTAAGTAGTTTAAAATTTCATTTACACATTTCTTATGTTTAATTAATATTTCTTCCATTAATTATTTAATGACATAAAATTACATATTTTAGTCCACACTTAAGTAAGTCTTTAGTCCACATGTAATTAAACCTTCCATTTGTATGAAGAAATTAATACCTGAAAGTACCAGAAGTTTGTCCAAAGACACAGTTAACTGATGACAATTATCTGACTCAGTTCTTTGAACTCAGCTTTCTTGAAATCTATCCCATATACCTAGTCATCACAGAAGTGTACATATTGTTACTCGTGTCAGTAGTGACAATTTGAAGTCATTTGTGAAGAAAACAAAGATATAACTCATTACAATCCCATGTACGTGGAATAAAGTATAAAATGGGAAAAGACTATGTGGACACACATACATGTGCACCCACACATTTTTGTTATATGTATGCATATGCCTAGAGATATGAATACATATACCTAGATGGGTAGATGCAGCTGAGTAAAGCGATGCCAAAAAACAAAATGATGGAATTCCAAGTCTTCCTGTATCAGTTAATTTATTCATCACTTTGTTAAAAAAAAAAAAAACAAAAAAACACCTGAGGAAGCAGCTTAAAAAGGACAAAGATTTTGGCTGAGTTTGAGTGGCTACAATTTATCATAGAGAAGAAGGCATAAGCTAGGACTGACTCTTGCCTTTGGCAGAGGCAGCATGAAGCCAGAGGCTAGTTAGCAGAGGGAACTCTGGCTTTAACCTTGACTGGACCCAAATCCATAAGGCCAGCCTTCTGACAATCAGCCCACGCCTAGAGAGTCAATACCTCCCAATAAAACACCTCCTGCTGATGCCTAAGTGTTCACACACACAAGAATTTGGGGAATGTGTCCTATCCAAACCATAAGACTTCTCAAGTAAAAGAAAGAAAGTGCATTTACATTAGAATTCAAATTTATAATTAACTCTTTCTAATAAATAGTTTTTTCCACTCAAAGACAGGGCATCAGTAACTCAAAAAGGTTAACTTTTTCCTGAATTCTAAGAATGAATTTTATGACATGTACCCTAAAAACATCATTACAGAGAATAGCTTTCAAAAATGTATATATATACAGAAATATTGCTGAATGTTATAATAATATCCATAGCCCAGGGTAACATGTGGTTCTGTAAAGAAAACTTTGTAATGTATTATAGGAAAATGCTAGAAACTTTTAAAATATGTATCATGGAAGGCTTGTCTTTGTGGAGATGTTGAATGTGATACTCTTTAAGGAACTCTTAGACAACGAAGAGCTTAAATCTTCTTAATGCTACTTGTGGACAGGACCAAGTGAGCCGACAAGAGTGTGGCAAAAGATTTCATAATTCTCCTCCCAAGAAGGTCAACTAGGTAGGCTTAGTGAGACCCCAATGCAGCCAGCTCCCCAGTTTCCAAGATGAGTAACACAAATCACTGACTGGCCAAGAAGAAGAGTACTTTTACAATCCATCCATTCTTCCTGCATTCAACAAAAGTATACAGAATGTGGAACACACATGGATGTGAGGTGTCTTTTAGTTAGAATTTCTATTGCTGCGAAGAAACATCATGATCAAAGTAACTTGGGGAGAAAAGGGTTTATTTCAGCTTAGATTTCTAGGTGATAGCCCATCACTGAGGGACATGAACTCAAACGGGGCAAGGAACCTGGAGGCAGAGCTGATACAAAGGCCACATAGGAGTGCTACCTAATTGCTTTGTTCTTATGGCCTGCTCAGCCTTCTTTCTTATAGAACTTGGGACCACCAGGTCAGGGATGGCATCACCCACATGGGTTCCCTCCCTCTTCAATCACTAATTAAGGAAATACCCTATAGTCAGATCTTAAGGAGGCATGTTCTTAATTGAGGCTCCATCCTCTCTGATGACTCTAGTTTGTGTCAAGTTGACATAAACTAGAAAGCACAAATGGTAAAGAAAGATGCTATAAATAGTAGTCTTTAGAGTATTTAGCCTATACTGGCATCTTTTCTAAGAAGTATCTCTTAATTTATTTAATCCTTAAAATACATGTAGTCAATTCAAAAGCTGTATACTGGAAATCATAGAAACTATGGCTTTGAGCAAAAGGAATCTGATCACAGAGATTATAAATGTGAAAGACATCTCATTGGGTCCCACTTGGCATGACACAGTATGAAAATCAAGTACAAGACTGGTTCTAGAATAATTAATATTAAAAGCTCTCAATGGTAGACAGAAGATAAATGAGCAACCTACTGCATATTCTCTTTCAAAACATGCATTGTGCATGCTTTTGTGGAGCTAGAGAATGTGAAGGTTGAGCTAGAACTCAATTTTATGCCTTTTACACTGTGCTTTTTCCATCAATATAATATGCAGAATGGTGTTAGTGAGAATTTGATGATCACAGTCAAAAGATTAGGATTTGACTGGCATATAATTCCTACTAATGGAAACAGGGTCTTACAATTTCTAAAATATGATTCCTTTTTCTAAAGGGGATTTTAAAAAATGTGATAATGATAAGAATCACTTTTGAAACCAAAACTTTGCTGAGACTCATGGCAAACATGGTTAACTGAGAAACTCAGAGAAATAGACGTTTAGAATCTGATATAGTAGAATGTATCTGCTAGTTGGAAAACTAAGAGGGTACCTAGTTTATACATACCCAGTCATGAATGAAACCCTGCATCTTCTGCAAATTCTTATGTAGACATAGTAGAGCAGTCAAAATGTGCTAGTGTTTGGAGTTGGGTTTAAGGGAAGAAACTGAACTTGGATGAAGAAATAAAAGTTGCTCCTCATAATTAGGTTTTTGAAATTATTATTTTTTAATTTATAAATAAATAAATTCTGTCTCTCTCTCTCTCTCTCTCTCTCTCTCTCTCTCTCTCTCTCTCTCTGTCTCACACACACACACACCATGTCATGCATGCTGAGTTCAAAGGACAACTTTAGAGAATGAGTAGGTCATGAGAATTGAACTAAGTTTCTCAAGCTTGGCAGCAAGTGCCTTTACCCACTGAGCCAGCCCCCTGACCTCCATAATGCTGTTTTTTTTTTTGTTTTGATTTTGTTTTTGTTTTGTGTTTGTTTGCTTGTCCTTATAGGGAGAGAAAACAAGCAGATCTCTGTATTCAACAGAAACTAGCCTTTCATAAGAAATAAATTCTTGTGATTTAAACCACCTAGTTTATAGCTTTTGTTGCAGCTCCTTGACTAACAAATACACCAGTCACCAACAGTGTACTTAAAACCTTTTAAATAATAGTTGATCTCTTCTCATGTTATTCTCATATAGTTCTAGGATTAAAAAGCTCCTTAGAATTAAGACGTGAGAAAACAATTTGTTTTCATGAGGGGACAAATACTGCTATTATCCTCATTAAGGAAGATGGAATCAATCAATAGTTATACACATGTTTTTATAAAATTATTTGGAAACAAGCACAGAAATCTTTAATATAAATCTTCTCAGACTGCAAAATAAATTCTTGTAAAAGGGGCCTTGATGGGGGAAGTACCCCTCTACCAAACTGGCAGAATTCTCCAGATGCTGAGCACCTCGCACAAGCATTCTTCTGCGAAGCAAGCAAAGAAAGGGCTATGTGGAAGAAGTACCTGCACTCTGGCTGGCCACTGCTTTTGAGATCTGTAACTTCAAAGACACTGTAACAAGTATCTATATGTATTCCTTCCTTCTAGACCAGCCCAACTCTTAATGTCTTCAGAGCATCCTCGTATGAAAGTGATAGCAGAGGAAATGCTTTTGTGTAAACAACCCAAGTAGTCTACATTCAGGGACAGCACAAGGCTTGAATGATGTAGTATATTAAAAGAATTATACTGAGCCTCGGACAAAGCAGTTAATCAGTGTCCACCCTTATACTTATAGCTTTTTGGTATTTTCCCTATCCAGCAAAGAGAGACCCTAGGATTAGAGACCATTGCAATTTCAACTTTACTATAATCTTTTATCCCAACTCTGAATTTCTTCATTCTATTTTATTGATCTTTGCCTTGATTACTGCTGAAGCAGCATGGTTCACTAATAGTTTTATTTTCACAAATATTGTCTATCCTATATTTGCAAAACTAATATGGTCATAATGTTAGCCTGTGGTGCCAGACTATCAAGATCTTGCTACAAACAGATAAACTTACACATGCATAGATAGTTCCTTGTAGACTTGTATAGAGCTTATTAGAATTGGCCCTCCCACAGTGTGTGTTCATAGGAAAAGCCTACAAAATCCTCTGCCTCACTCCTGGACATACCCCTAAAAAGGCATTAAATCTGATTTTGGAAATGATTCTAGTCTCTCTAGTTTAAGTATCATTTATAAATTTAGTTTGTATTCATTTTATGCACTTAAACACATTAAGAACAAGAAGCTAAAAGAACAAAACAAAATAGATTGACATGTGGCTAGATAGGCTGTGCTGGTTCAAGTAAAATGGAACATTTATTGAAGTTCTAGTGTGTGATTTATTGCTTGTACAATTCCTTGTATACTATCTCATTCAATGAAAAGCTGACCATTGATATGAGAGGAGTATGCTTGCTTTACTTATAATAATAATACTTATTATAATAATAATACTTACTATAATAATAGTAATTACTACACCAAGCTATAATATAAATGAAGATGTTATTTCAAACATGATTGATTTAATATGGAGAATCGTAAACAATGCTAACTAGATTCCTGAAGGAATAAAAGACAATGGTTGTGAATATATCTAAGTAATGACTTAGATGACTTAGTCATTTAGACTTAAATGACTTCATTTTATTTGAAACATAAGAGATCTCCAATTTTTTAAAGTGGATTCAGCAGTTACTCTGAGCTTAGTCTTAAATTTTCTATGCAAGAATGTAATGAAAAGATTTTGATAACCAGATGATCCTTAAATGCATTCTGAATGCAAAATATATCACATTTGCATAAGATCAATAAATTAAAAAAAGGAAACTGTTTGTTGTCTACATGTAGAAAATATCTGAGTAGAACATCAACTCAAGGGAATAAGGATTAATACTGGTTCATGGATTCCAGGGTTTCATCCCATCATGTAAGGAAGTGCGTGGTTCTTATCCTTACTGCAGGTACCCAGGAAGCAGATAGAGAAAGAGGCTTACTTGACTTGGCTTTCTCTTGTCTCCCATTTTATTCTTCCCAGGCCCTTAGCTATGGAATGGTGCCACCAATATCACCTCCATGGTAAGCCTTCCCATCTTTACTGAATCCCCTCCGGAAATGCCCTTGCAAACACACTCAGAGCTCTACTGCAGTAATATCAGCATCTTTCAATCCAACCAACCAGATAGCTAAGATCAATCATAAGGCGGACAAAACTCAGGCCTCAATGTATATTTTTCAAAGTGACTATATCTTTGATTAAAAAAAAAAAGAGCAAAAATTTCTAGAAAGTACCTTTTCCTGAATTTGGGAATAGTTCCTTTGTATGACAGAGAAATCATGACCTACTTTGCAAGGTGCCTCTCTAATATCAATGTATGGTACAAAAGATGCAATTGTTCCTAGTACCAACTGAAACATTACATGAGAGTGGTGATTCTGTTCCTAGGAAATCTACACTATATTCTGGACATCGTTGCCATTTTTGGCATCAGTTCAGGGTATCATAATGGGTTTATACAAAAGTTTATAATTAACACCTCTTTGCATACATTACATGCTAATTCATGATTATAACATTGAAAGATGATCTGCTATTCAATATTCTGTGGTCCATGTCAATTTCTGTGGTATGGAAACAGGACTGAAGCCAAAGCTAGACTACTTAGATTAGAGTTATAGGTCTGATGCTCTGATAAATTTGTTTTGAACAAGCTAGTGCAATCCTCTGGGCCTTCTATTTAATAACAGAAGTTGTCTGAGTTTTCTGAGCTGTTCTCTGAACTGTGATTGTGGAGATCTGAAAGCATTTAGTAATGATCAAGAAACTGGTTAGTTGTATTGTTGAGCTGAGAGCTCAGGTCTGGGTATGTTCTAAACATTACATCACTAGCAGGTGTCCTGTATGTCTCTGAAAACCAGTCAGAAGAGAATGATGAAAAACTTCATAAAGAATGAAATTCTACAAAAAAAAAAAAAAACACACTTCATCTGCAAAATTTTCATAATACTAAATACAATTGTATGCAAGTAAAGAAAAATACAAGATTTGTCTCAGCTTGGAAAGTTACAGAGGAAAGTTTAATATTAATTAATTTCATAGTAATTGTTCCAAATTATTAAACAGGCATACATGAAAAATGCTCATTTTCAAAATGACAAGAATTTCCCAAAACTATTTTTGCTAAGTAACCAAAAACTATATTTATTTTTATAACAAGTTAGAAATAGTCCATGTAATCAGAAAATGCGTTCCTTATTAATTTATCTTAAATAGAATACAAATGTAATAAATTTTGAATATAAAAGAATAAACAGATATTATGTTTCTTTAACTGCTTTGTAGTTTCTGAATTTTATATACTATACATCAATATCATAATCAGAAACAAAATGCTCACCATACTGTTATTATGTTATTTATTACTTTTTGATATGGTATGAATGCTAAGCCCATGCTCCTAATGCAATGACTTGAGGTGATACAATAAACAAAATGACTGTTTACAACTAAAATTAATGTCTCTAGCCATCCTGACTTAAGAAGCCATTAAAAGCTTTTGAGAGATACAAATTGATTTTTCAATCAGTATAAACTTTAGAGGTTCAATAAATCATCTCAAACCTGTATACTTGTAGCTGGGCATGATGCTACACATCTGTGGGCCCAGCATTTAGGAGATTGAGTTAATGAGATCCTGAGTTTGAGATCAGTCTGGGCAACATAGTAATTTCTATGTAAAAGCCTGAACTAAAATGGTAGGTCATTTCTCAAACAAATAATCAAAGCCTACAATCTACTATGAACTAGGAGTGGTGGCACACACCTTCGATCTCAGCACTCGGGAGGCAAGAGGGTGATTAGTTACAAGTCCACCCTTGACCATGTGGCAAGATCTTATCTCAAAGAAACCAATATAGCCTTCTTGTTCTACTGTGACAATTACTTTTCTTTGGGATTTGGAAAGATTGTCTGAGACTGGCATTTGTTTAGGTTTCCAACAATCAATAGGAAAAGGCCTATGTGGTACTAATTGGGTAAGCAAATCCTGAGATGCTCTAGGCATCTCACTGACATGCTCACACAGTCACATTCTCCAGTGCATAAGCTGTGGTGCCAACACTAGAAGATATTACACCAAGTCAGAGAAGCCAAGAAATCCTTGGATGATGTTGCCACACTCTTCACGAACTCACTAATTTTGCATCAACCTCAAGTCCTTCAACATGATTTCCCTTTCCCTACTGTTGCATTTTCATCAAGGAATCGCTGGCATTTGTTCACAAACACTTGGATTTGAATGTAGTGACCCTTGAGGAATCAGACTTTTAAACTTGACTTATCCGCAGTATTCAAGGGAAACTAACACGATTTATCATGCATTGATTACCTGCCATGCACTATGCCGGAAGAACAGCAGTTTGATGAGGGAGCTCTTATTAGTTATCCTTAATAAATAATCTACATCTTAAACTAAGAATGTGAACTATAGTTTCAGAGTTAGTTAATAAATTAAGCGAGTGACAAAAAAACTGACTGCTCACTCGCACACGTGGGATGTTTAAACACCAAAAATCGCAGAAACAGAGAAGATTGGCTACCAAGAAGCGATGGTGAAGACAGAGAGTAAATATTGACCATTAACTTGTGTAAGCTCTACATATCTGGCATAGAGCAGCCACTATAGTTTACATTAATGTATTCTGTACTTGAATTTCATTAAAAAAAGAATGGCTTTTATATATTCTGATTACACTTAAATTGGAAAATGTGGCTGGAGGATATAACTCAATCGGAGGGTACCTATGGACTATGGGAGGATCTGGGTTCTATGCCTAGCAATTAAAAACAAAAGACCACCAGGTAAGGTAAGTATTTGAGGTAATTCATCTTACAATGTATTCATTCATAGAATCAATGCATTTTTTACCTTCAATGTATAAGGTTTTATATTGCGCACACATCTTAATCAACTGAAGAAAAGAAAGTAAACAGTAATCAGGATGGATAAAAGTTAAGAAAGACTAAAACTCTCAGGTAATTTCTGAGCTCCTGTCCTTGAAATTTCCTGTTTTCAAGATATTGTGCCTAGGTTTTACATCAATAATAACTGAACTTTATGTATTGTTTCTATTTTGCAGATGGAGAATTTACCTCTGAATAGTACTAGTGGTAGAATGCAGGCTTGTCTGACTGAGATACAACACAATCTCAAACACCCCAGTTATGCCCACTTATACCTTCCATCAGTCCAAATCCACACAAAGGTAGCAGAAATTCCCTTGCTCTCAGACAGGAAGGGTGTGCACCCACTTTCTGAAATGTATTCCACTCACAGCATCATCAAACCCAAGAAGTCCCTAGATCACAGGCTTGTAAATTTATCTCACTCATATTTTGTTTCATACTTCTTAACTATGCTTTATCTTTGGCCAGAGTCAAATCATTTCTACTCTGCCCAACCTCTGAAAAACTAAGAAAAATTATTCAGACCCAATGAACAGGACCGTTATTTCTCTGAAAGAAACATATAAAGTCTTGAAGAACACACTTAGACTTGTTATTAAGCAAAAACTGAGGAACATGTGCCTCAAGATGCTAGCAGTAACAGTGGGAATGGCTATGTTGAAATGTCCCTCTTCTTCCTGGTAATGTGCCATTGCTGTTTTCTGCCTAGCACAGATGTTCCTCCTCTTGTCATTTACTTAATTTCAATCCTCTCATCTTTTTCCCTCTGAGTAAAGTTTGTTCTCACTGAAGTGTTCCTGACTAGATAAATCCCTTTATGCATCCTAGCTGTACTCCGGACAGAGACATTCATACAGTTCATTTAGTGATTATATAATTTTAGTCCTCTAGAGCGAAATATAAACTCTAAGAGACAGGCTCTACTTTGTACCATGTCCTTAGTTGCCTAGTAACAATCCTGTGCTTTGTGGCTGCCCTGTGTATATATGTTGAATTAATTAACCTAGAAGTCAGTCACCTGAAGTTAGAATCACACAATAATGGTCTTGAACCATAATAAACTTTACTGGATTATTTCTTTCTTGAATTGATTGCTTGACAAAATCTTCTGTGTTGCCCAGGCCAACAACTGACTTCAGATCATCTTGACTCTGCCTCACAAATGCTGGGCTTACAGACACATACCCCTAGCATGTACATGGATGGCATGTACATTGAAACTCAATTGAATTGAAACACTGCCCCCCCCCGATATGTCCATTAGTCTCCGTCTGTTATGACTATATCAGTATGAGTGCTTTCTCAAAACCAATAATTCAAAAGTTCATTTCCAAGAATCAAAAAGTTTATGATCAAAATAACACATGAAAGTATTCAAAAGTGTGAGAAATATAAACATTAGATCTTTGTCTCTGAGCATGATTAATCTAACAAATGCATTAAGATGTACAGAGCAAGGTGAATACATAAGGGAATAGCACTAGATAAAGGGTAATAAAGAGAGAGAGCTTACTGAGGGCCAGAGATGGAGTCCTCAGACAAGATAAGGGATAGGGTGTCCTGGTCCTGGGCAGGAAAAGTGCAGAACATGGATTAAAGCAGAAGAGAAGTGACTCCAGTTAGATTTAGAGGACTGTGAAAAGCAAATGTGAAGGAAGGAAAGGAGGCCGGCTCAGTTCTCAGGGAGGGGAAAATACAGTGAAAAAATTTCCATACAAAGGAAAATCATAGCTTAATAATGATTCTGATGCTCACCCCGTGATCTCAACTGATGAGGCAGAGCACAAAGAACTACTTCTAAATCTTTAACCATGTAGGGAAACCATTCTAATGCATTTCTCTTTTTAAAAGGCAGAAAATGCAAGTTTAGGAGACTTCAAAACATGAAGAAAATAAGCCATTGTGATTTTTCAAGAGAGATAACTGGGCTTTATCATAGAAGAAATAAACAAGTGTGTAACGTGCACCTATGTGAGTGTGTGTGTGTATGTGTGTGTGTGTGTGTGAGAGAGAGACCTAGATAGAGATAGATGATAGATAGATAGATGATAGATAGATAGATAGATGATAGACAGATAGATAGATAGATGATAGATAGATAGATACATAGATACATAGATACATAGATAGATGATAGAGAGATAGATAGATAGATGATAGATAGATAGATACATAGATAGATAGATAGATAGATAGATAGATAGATAGATACACAGATACACAGATACACAGATACATAGATACATAGATACATAGATACATAGATAGATAGATACATAGATAGATACATAGATACATAGATACATAGATACATAGATACATAGATACATAGATACATAGATACATAGATAGAAAAGGGAAGACAGAGTCAGAGACAGAGAGGGAATACATATATGACAAGAGACAAAGCGGGGTATCATGCTTCTTAGATCAAACAGGTAAAGACTATGCAGGTTTGCAACAGTCAAGAGTCAGGGATCAAACTCAGTTCAGAACATAAAAATAGCTCAAAGCAGAGTGTGGCAGTCAGGCACCATTTACACCACTGTCAGTTCTCTAACTCCATGTCACCTCTTGGGCAGCAGCAAGCCAGATGCCATCCGGATGCTACACTGCAATCAGTCCGTGGAGAGATAGCACACACCAAGCCCCAGCCTATTTCTAGCAGCATTGATAAAAGATAGCTCTACGAGAACAAAAGAGAAAGGGGACAAGACTTGAAGGTTAATTGCAACATTTTGATGCTTAAAAGTAAAATCACTATGTCAACTCGGAAAAGCAGAGACCTTTTCAAATGACTGTTCTGCTCTTGTGCTGTACTGAGTCCAGTTTACTTTGAAAAAAAAAATTCTGATTGAAATAAGCATAGCATTTTCCTTTTACCAATAACAAACCGTGGACAATACATACAAATATATTTTACTTTAAAACATTTGTCAAACTGTAATTGAAGGCAGTCTAAAATTTGGGGAGGAAACTACAAAAGAATAATAACAACATAAACAAAAGACCGTAAATACCAATTTATCTACCTCTGAAAAGTAATGTTAACACTTGACCAATTGGAGTAGGTAAGTAAAAAAGAATTGATTGCTTACAAGAGGGTACAGCTCGGAAACAAGGTGAATGGCAACATTAGTTATAATTCTACTTGCAAGCTTTTATTCTTTACAAATTTCATGCATTCATATGATGTACTTTGATCAATTTAAGCCCCTCCCCTCTCCTTCAAATTCTCTTTTATCCCCTCCCCTTGCCCACTGTTCCCTCGCAGATGCACATTTTCTTTTCACCCACTGAATCTGCTTAGTGCTATCAGTATTTGCAATGGTGTAGGACTACATAGCAGAGCATGGGCAGTCTTCCAGGGCCACACCCTGAAGAAAACTTACTCTCCCAACACAGCAGCCATCAATTGCCGGCAGCTCTTTGGCTACAGGGGGAACCTCATGAGACCCTTTCCCACATATCCTAGGCTTTGGCCTGGATTGATCTTGTGCAGATTGTGTGCCTGCAGTCACAGGTGCTGTGAGTTCATATGTGCAAATTCTTTGTGGTTTTTCTTTAAAATAAAAAATTATGGCTCTCAAATTACAAGATGCCCTCACTCATTGTCTCAATTTTTTTAAACAGTATTATCATAACTACACAGAGGGTGATAAGGTTCACTCTAAGTCCACAACTCATCATATCTACTCCATAAAAATTTTGTTCACTATTCACCATCATTACCCAATATGTCAATGATTGAGCTTCCTATAAATTTAGCTAAATAAAACTCATGCCTACTGCCTTGGTGAGTACATAGATATATAAAAATTCAAGGTGTCTGAGCAGAAATTTTGAAGCAGTAAGCTATAATTATATCCATGTAGACCCGGGGATCTCTGTGTTCTTTTGAATGTTTGTGAGTCTCACAACACGCACGACAGGATGTAAAATTTGGAACAGGACATTTTTAAATAATTTCAAAAATTGCTCACTTTATTCACTGTAGTGACTGACATTCTGCTCTTCAAACATCTTGTGACAGGTACAGCACTTTCAACTTTTATGTTCTTGTCGAAAACAACAAAAGATAGCTCACTGTAAGAGTGAAAATGGGTGTATAATGAGGATAGTTTATCTTCCCAGATAGAAACATTAGTTTCAGAGGCCTAGAAACTTTAGTTAAGGACCCAGGATGATGATCACAGACAAGAATAAACAGATCTTTCAGTTTTCCCCCATAACCAGGACAATTTCTTGGGCAGTGGTTCTCAACCTGAGGGCCACATCCCCTTTGAGCATCAAACAACCTTTTCATAGGAATTGGCCAAGATGATCCATATATGAGATATTTATATTATGATTCATAACAGTAGCAAAATTACCCTTATGAAGTAGCAACAAAAATAATCATATGGTTGGGGAATCACTACAACATGAGGAAGTTAAAGTGTGGCAGCATTAGGAAGGTTAAGAACTACTAATTTAGAGACAATCTCATACTGCTTTCTGCAAGGTAGCCTATGAGAGCATTGAAGAATCACCCTTTTGAATCCTGCCTGTCTCTGCAATTAAGATTATGTTGTAATAATTTACAAATTGACTCTTCCTCTCTTTATTTATTCATCTGTGTGGGTTGTTCATGTGTGTTTGTGTGTTCCTGTGTGTGCTGCCTCATGCACCACCAACTTTGTTTTATGTTCAAAAAGTCTTTCACTGGGATGTGGGACTTAACAAAGCTTAGCTGGCTGGCCAGTGAACCCAGGAGATTCTCCTACATCTGTATAACCAGCATTAGGGTTACAGAGGAAGGCCATCACAAATGGCTAGTTATCTGAGTGCTGAGAATGGAATTCTAGTCCTCATGCTTGTATGTCATGCACTTCACTGAGTGATCTATTCCCCAGGTCTCTGTGTTCCCCACTTGGTACTTTCTCAAGAATAAATAAATAATGGTTCCTGGTGGAAGGACAGAACCCACTACTGCAAGTTTTCCTCTGATCTCGGCATGTGCATGCATGCACCTGCACACACACACACACACACACACACACATAAATGTAAGCGCCAACGCCTATCCGTGATATGATTTCATTCCAGTGTTCACTCTTAACACTCTTAAGGGCAGAGGACTCTAGCTAAACCCTTGGTTACCACTCCAAGTGCTTTTGGTTCATCACACGACACAACACAGCACGAGAGGACCAAATTAAAATCTGTTACTTAAGGATGTGTGCAGGCACTTAACAATCAGTAGAGACCTGGTAGCTGATCACAAACTGTGCCAACAGCTCTAATCCCAAAGGATAAGGTAAAAATCATCTAGCTAATGAATCATAAAAAAAAAAAAACATGTTAATGGTCTTAAAAGAAACTAATGGCTGGTGGTAGGATGGTCTGGCCAACAAGCATCTTTTACACTACATAAATCATTTCCTTATTTTCACAACACAAGATGTATATCTTTACTGATACGCAGTAACTAAACATTAACCATGTTCACATGTAAAAGGACCCCTCCATGCTCAAGGAGCTCTAGTGATTTGATTACTAGCGTGCACATAAATGTCAGTTAAGCTAAATAGAGAGACATAATATCACAGTGGTTTAAAACATAGTCTCTGCCACCAAGTGTGCAAAATTGTTATTAACTCCAGCTTCTACGCTCATAAAATGGAAATGATAAAACACTCTCAAATAAGTGCTCTGAGAATTAATAAAGTAATATATGAAAAGCACTTTGTCTGGTGAGGGCTCAATAAATCTGGCACATGTCTACCTTACTACTAAAGACCATATCTTTAACTATACTGTCAAAATTAAAGAAATTTAGAGCCTCCAGGTGTATGCTGTATTAATGTAAAAGAAATTTGGAAGAAGATAGCTTTCTTAGATGTATTCTTTCAACTTAAGTCAGATTTGAGGAACAATTTTATATGAAAGAGGGTAGAAAACTCAAGGTTAAATATGTGGCTAGCCAGTGTCTAATTCTCTTTTTAATGATAAAATGATTCATTTTAAATAAAATAATGTCTTAGTCAGTATTCTCTTGCTGTGAAGAGAGACACCATGAGCAGAGCAACTCTTATAAAGGAAAGTATTTCATTGAGGCTTGCTTATAGTTTCAGAGTTTAGTCCATTGTCATCATGGCGGGAAGTATGGTGGCACGCAAGCAGACATGATATTAGAAAAGTAGCTTGAAAGTTCTACGTCTGGATCCACAGAGAGCAGGAAGAGAAAGAGCCACCCATCCTTGCTCGGGTTTCTGAAACCTCAAAGTCCACCTGTAGTGAAACATTTCCTCCAACAAGGCCAGACCTATCCCAAAAAGGCCACATCTCCTAATCCCTGTCAAGTAGAGCCACTCCCTAACGACCACACAATCAAATATATGAATCTATGGGGGCCATTCCTACTTAAACCACCGCAAATCATATGGCTTTCATATTCTGTAACTCATAAAGAAAATATACAATTTCAGGATCTTATTATATATACAGCAGTAAAACCATAAAATACATCATGCAGCAGTATAATGTATAAATGTATACAATATGTATATACATACACAATACAAATGTATTGAATGTATAAATCATTCAACTCTGGAAATATTAAATGATATCCTTAATCTTACAAAAGTTTAATAATTTTCCTTTGCCATTATTTTCCCCTAAGATGAAAGTCCATGAAGGTTAAAAAGTTTAATGTGAAGTTTTCAAGTCTTTTTTGTGATATCTGAAAGCTATTGGTCATACATAGACTTGCCAACAATAAATATATTAATCTAGAAAATTTTTTCAATTGATATTTCTGATAAAATATAAATTGTGTGAACAGAATCTAACGCATAAAGATGCCTATGTTTACTTCTGATGAAATCCACATTTGTTTGCTAGAAAACAACTTAACACTTGGAAACTGAGATGCTTACAGATACAGATCACATGAATAAGCACCTACGAAGGCTACCTGTGCTGACTAAAAAGAAGAAAATAATATCCTTTGTTAAGAATCTGTGTTATGCTCAATTATATGTTCAGATGCATATAGCTATGATTCTCCATGACTTTCATTAAGCTCTGTATTCTCCTGGGGGCACTATTAGTTCTGAGCTTACTGGTTAGTTATCAGGATTACATAGAATTTACAATATGTTGTAATATTTTTATTTCTTGGGGAGACATAAATAAATGTTAACTTAACTCATGTAGGGTATCAATGACAGACTAAAGAAGTGTTGGACTTCAGGGATCCAAACTGGGACCCCCAGGGTCCAAACCGGAACGCCACATCCCCACAGAGACTCACAGACGGGATATCGATGCAAATAGCAAGAGGATTTATTCCAGTGCACTGGGACCGTTCTAACACGCAGGATAGAAGCGGCCCCAAGGAGCAAATGATGAAGCTTTTTATACAGTTGTTGGGCACAAACCAAGTTGGTACAAGTTGATTGGTTCCCAAATTGTTTTCTCATTTTGATAGATAGGGGCCAGTTAACCTTTAAGTTGATGATAGCAAGGTCACGGGCACCAGGAAATGTACACTTAGGGTAAAGTCCCTTGCCCAAGGCTATTAGCGGTGCCTGTAGCCGCGCTCATTTTAGGAATGTGGGCTGGGTCACAGTGCTCTTGAATTAAGCCTGACAATAATTGTTTTGTGGTTTCTGGGGTGGGCTAGTTCCTGGAACAGGGAGTTCTGGAATGTCCTGTTAAGAGTTTAGGATTAATGACCAGGGCCTGGGGTCTCCAGTCTCACATTTCCCCCATTTTCTTAAACCCTTTCAGAAGTAGATGCTATACAAGTCCAGCTTGGTGAGCAAATGAGTTCACTGTGTTTCACTATGGACCATGGATGAGTTAGATACTCAAGGAAGCATCAGTGACCCAACCACAGCTTTATCACTGAAAAGTCCCACCATAAATAGTGATCTCATGGTGTATCATGATGTCCTGACTTTAGTTAACCTTATCCATCCTGTACACACCATTATCTTTGAAGACCATGTGGAGTTGAAAGGCCGGAGAGAGTAGTGGTGGTTGTTAAGAAACTTTTAATAATATCTTCAGCAGGCTTCAATTAAGAGTCAAGACAACTTTCTGGGATGGAAAACTTGGATGGCTAAGGCAGAGGGTCTCACATGCCTGACTCACAGGCCTCAGCTTCTCATGGCTCTGACATGTTTCTCCTGATGTCAACCTAGAGCACATAATGTCTAGGTATTTTATGGAAGGGAAGCACTATCTACTATTACATAGGCTTTAATGCATAATGAATAGAACTTCTAGAGTGGTCTTACCCCAACTTCAGGCCAGTCAAGTCCCCAGGAAAGGTTTTCCCTGACAAAGGCTTAGGCTGAGGGAGGACCTCTGTAAAGTTTCTCCATTAGCATTAATGCAATCAGATACTTTCAGTACCAGTATCTCAGTGGGCAGAGTCAACATTAGAATAACAAATGCTCTAAGCAAGGATCATTGTGCATACAATTGCTGGTACTCCAACCTAGCATGCTTTCTGCATTCCAGAGACCACACCTAAGAAGCTGGTTTCAATAACTAAGGAAGGTGACCTTCTGGCAGAGGCTCAGGCTGCTAGATAAGACGCTGCTCACAATTCTTATTACTGCACAGAAGTGTGTGTAGCTTTATAATATTTGAGAATAAGTTCAAATATACCACAACAGTGGGTAGACTCTCAAGTGAGTGTTGCCTTGCACTGCCTACCTCTTTCTATTAGGCAGTAATACCAGCCTGTTACCATTACTGTAAGCCTAGCTACCTACCACTATATTGTTCTGCTTATTTTGTTGTCATGACTACAGGGTCAAAGCCATCTCTGTTCCATGCTGCCTGATAGGAGGTCTGGTCTAGAGATAGAGACTGGCAGATAGTTTACCCACAATTCAGCAAGCAATACGTTCACAGTAGATATGAAATATTCTTCAAGATGCTTAGCTGGAGAAGTTGCCTGTAAAATATTTTAGAAGACTGGTTTCTAGACAGGAATTCCCAAATATATTTTCTGTGTATTTTTAAAATAATTATTTTTATTTTTTGAAACTATAATATAATTACATCCCCACTCACATCCATGTTTAACAATACTACCATCTAGTTTTTTCACAGAAGTAATGAACAGGATAACCCATTGGTGATTTGTAAAAATTATTTAATGACTATATTAAGTACAAAATGCAGAATAGAATAGATAATTTTCTTAGAAAAAAGCAACACATTTGCTAAAGATCCTAAGAGGCTGTTGGACTAATTAGAAATTCATGACTGTAAGGGGCTGAGATGCTGAAAATGCAGAGCTAAATTATCTTGTGCTATCTTGATGATTAGTATTGCTTATCCACTGGACAGGATCATGAATCACCAAGATACAAGCTCTGGGGATGCCTGTGAGGAATTATCCAGATTGGGTTAACTGAGGTGAGAAAATACACTCTGAATGTGTGTACACCACTCCAGGGGCTATGGTGTCAGACTGCTTGAAAATAAGAAAGCAAGCCAAGCATCAGCATTCATTTCTCTTCGCTTCCTCATTGCATTCGTGCTCACATAGCCCTATAAAGACACATAAAAATAAAAGCAAAAATAAACCTTTAATAAAAATGAAAAACTTTTAAAAATGAGTCCAAGGTAATGTATATAATAGTCAGCCAGAATTGGAAAAATACTAACCAATAATCAAGCTTCACCAATGAGAAGTAGATGCCAACATAACAGAATCCTTCCTTCTGGAGCTCCATTTCTCTTTATGACTATGAAAATTGCAATTGGATTTCATTACACCCACAAAATCTATTGAATCCTAACTTATTATCAGTCTGGCCTCTTGTTGTAGCCTTGGATTCAGGGCAAAGACTTTTACTCTTTGCATAATTCAAGCATGGGTGCTAGTCATGAAGCCCTGGAGGAGTCTTCCATACATGTTTTAAGCCTAGAACTGGAAGGCTTAGCCTCCAAACAATCTAGAATGTTTAAGCCACTGAGACTAACTTACTGCTGATTGAACCACTCTGACTACCTCATTCTAAGCTCAGGGTTGTACTGAACTCAATTCTTGTGGTTCAACACAACTCCCTTGCTGTTCTGGCTCAAACTCTTCTCCAAGCTGTTGGTTCAAATTGACCTGAGTTCTGTTTGAATTGCTCTGTTCGGCTTCAAACTGACTCACTCTTCCCATCAGATACTGACTTCTGCCAAACTGCCTGTGTCTCTGCCTCAGACTCTTCAGACTTCTCCTGTGTCACTGTTTCTTATCCTGTATTTCTGTCTCAGTCAGCCTCTGTGTCTTACCCAACCTTTCTGTTCTTTGAGCTGAGAGCCTTCTATTCTGTTTTGATAGTTGGGCATGTCCTCACTTTTTCTCTTCCAACTCTTCCTCTAATTTGTTACTTCACTCTGATTCATCTTGTTACTTCCTGCCTAGCACTGACTCTTTCTGAGCTCTGCTTCCTGACTTAGTTTCTGTCTTAGGTACTAAAGGCATGTGCTACCACTGTCTTCTGAATACTGGGATTAACCCTAGAGCCGCCATGCTGATGGATTAAAAGATTAAATATTCCTTTACATCTTGTTTCTATGTCTTCCACTACTTTTTGATACAGGGAGAAAAGACAATTTGGAGGAAAACATTTTTAAATGCCACTGTATTGGCTGACTTCCCCTGTAATATTATCCTTTTACTTTCCTAAACTGTAATTTGGTATAATATCCAAGTAATAAGATAAATAAAATACCAGCTAAGACTAAGCTGCAATGATATGGACCTAAAAGTTCAATCTTTTCTAAATTTAAAGCCACCCAAACTCTGTATAAGGTATGGATATAAAAATCAATGTAGCCAAAAAAATTCTAGAATAAAAAAGTGGTAAAATGAATCATGAGGTTATATATATATGGGACAGAATAGTAATTAAAGAAGAGGTCATGAATTTGAGAGAGAGAGAAAGGAGAGCAGAAGTAATATAGATTTAGTGCTCATACATGAAGTTCTTAAAAAAACAAAGTAATAAACCATTTAAAAATAAACCAAACATCAAATAAAATAGCTACAAAATATAACTAACTAGACATGGAAAGAAACTATATATAGTTAGTATTCTTAAACAATGTAATATTTTTTGTGGGTTAAAATACCTGTTTCCTTTATCTGCTACCTTTCTTTGCTGAGGGTACTCTGCATTATTGATTATTTGAATTTATGATATAATGCTACTACTGTAAGGGGCATGTAGAGGATATGACAGATGCATGAGCAGAAACAGAAGGAACAACATGTCCAGACTGTGATGACTAGAGATGCTGACAGGCTCTGGGGAGGCTTTCTTGATGGCTTTAACAACTATTCGTCTCTCCTATAGACTCTGCCTATACAAACTTAATCTTTCTGTGATCCCAGGAATGAGCCCTCCAAGTACCATCAGACTTAAAGTATTTGGCCTGTGTGTGCATAAAAAATGTGGTGTTTGACCAATGGGGGACCTATGAACGAAACTGCCTAGGAAATGCCACATCTCTATTAAAGATTCTACAAAGCTGACTAATGGAAGTATATGGTGAGAAGAGATGAAATGTAGAATAAAATGAATGTATGAAACATGGAGAATAAAATAATTCCATGTTGCAAATCCAGAATCAAATTATCTTGAGCTGTTTTCAGTCCCCACAGCCATTCATTGGCACCTCTGTGCCTAACACACTAGGTAAAACTTTGGAATGTATTTTAACAGACTAATCACTCCTATTAACTCCAAAGCTAAGCTCAGGTAGCAACTGAGGCTTATGTAGTAGAGTTTCTCCCAGTTCGCTGTGGTTTACTCACCTGTAGTTCCACCAGCACATTAGTAAATCCTTTAATTTACAGTTTTCTGTTGCTATGTCCTATAAAAAGTTCACGAAGCTACTTTCACGTTCGAACATGTTATTTGGAGTATCCTGAATCATTGCCCTGTATAATGACCACTCACATTTGACTTAAAATAATCTATTTCTTATTATCTTTGTGGTGGAAGTTGTGCTTAGTGTCAACAAAATCTGCAATATTGGGTAAAATAGTAACCTAATTGTATGACATTTGCTGCTTCAGAAAATTGTTGCTTTACATATAAACACACAGAAACATGGGCTTCCTGGGTTATGATGCTATTGTTGGTATGAGGAAAAATGTTTGAAAACAATGAGAAGGAAGCAGAAATCCAAACTGTTGTCCAGTGCATGAGTTCCAAACTACTGAATATTGAATTTAATCCACAGTGGGGGATATTTGAAACGGTATTAGTTGTTAACATTTAAAGATTGGAAAGTTCATATAAAAGACTGTTTATACAGCTTTCTCTTAAAGGTCAAGAGATCTGACATTGATCTGTAGAGTCAACAGGTATAACCTCAGAAATAGCACGTGCTGGCTGGGTCATCAGTTTCCTGCCCTCTCTCTCTTCACTCATTTCTATAGCTGATACATAACTCCAGACATGGGAACTTGTCATTTCTGGTCTAGATCTCTGCTCTCACAATGACCAAAAATGCATTACAGAAACCTGTCGGTTATCCCAGGTTCCCCCACAATTTGACAGACACAGAATAGAAATGATACATGACTGTAACAAAAATAAATTCAAAGTCATCCATCTGTAAAGCCAATTCACTCTTTTGCGTCTCTCCATTAGAGGGTCTTGTCTCAACTTCTCATGTTGCATACAAAGTAACTGAGACCCTCAGAGAACAAGTGCAATGCCAAAGGTCTCACTGTTAATATAACATAGAAATAAACTCTCTTCACCCTCATACTGACACCCTTTCAATCATGCATTGCTGCTGTTAGTCAAATATCCTAAAAAACACAAAACAGTCGATTCAATGAAAAGGAACACTCAAGCCAGTAACTATATTATATGGTCAGTGTTGATAAAAACAATGTTCTGTTAACCACTTCTCTACTCTCCGTGATATCGCCTCTTGTTAATGCAACTTTCCTATTTATCTACAATTGCCAGAAGTGTATCCAACTGAAAGAATATATTCTGCTATAAATCAATTACTACAAAGGTACATTTTATCCTAAGATTATCCTGTTCATATGGCAATATCTGAGAGTAAATGAATGACTTCTAAGTAAACAAAATAGAAGCATGCTTCTGGCCTACTTTGATCCCACAGTCCCTAAGCAAAAGACAACAGCAGAATCATAAAATTTCTTCACTCAGAAAAAAAAAAATAATTTTTTTTGACTACCACTAGTGTTACACAGAACTCTTGTATCTACATGTTTTGAGTGATTTTAATCAAGTTTTTAATCATTTTAACATATTTTACAAAAACTTTCTGGGAGATATTCTTTAGCTATATAGGAAAAGGTCAATTTTAAAAAACTTTAATACAAGGTGAATCTATGCAGCTAAAGGAAAACCAAATGATATTTTAGTTCACAAATTTTTAATGAAAATAAGTTTGATATATATTAGAACCAAATGAAAAATTGCTAATAAATAGGGAATGTAATAATCCTATGAAAAGTTTTACTCTTTTCAAAAAAATATGAGCTTAAAATTCATAATTAAAAAATACAGCAATTAAGCTTTTAGGTTGCATAATCACCCTTCATGATCATCTGTATTATCTTTAATGTTAATTCCATAAACAATGAGTGCAAGTGATATAAACAAACTTAAGTGTCTACACAAAGGTGAGGATCGATGTGAACAAGTAATGATAGATCTAGTTCCGAACAGGGATGTTCCGCTCTAGGAACAGACACTACAGTGGATGAACATGAACTACGAGCCCCTACTCATCAGTGATGCTCTCTATGACATCGTCAGTCAGTCTTTCAGGTAATCACCATCACTCCACTTCTTATTCAGTTGTGTTTATGCATGGGGAAAAAATGGGGACTAATCAAACGCCACTTCTTGAACTGGATTCCAGAACAGAAGACGAAGATTGGTAAAACAGCAGACACAATTCCAAAGAACCATCCAGTTTAATAAATACCAGACAATTGGTGTTGGCTATCATTTAACTAATGATTATTGGTTTTTAAGATTTTCCAATGTGTCAAGTGATGAAATATGCCAACATACTAACCCAGCAGTGGTTAGTAGATGAGAATTTTCTTTGGTATCTTTGTAAATTTTCTGTAACTCTGTAGAGCTCTTCCACAATAAAAAGGTTTATTAAACTAATTAAGAAAGTGCTGATATAGATGACATGAGAATGAGCTATCAGTTATCAGTTTTGAAATGACATAAATTTAACTTGGAAAAAATTATTTATTTTTTTCCAAATATTGTCTCTAGTCTAAATAATATCACTCAATTCTGAGCAGGCTAACCTGAAGCCATCATCGGGTCCAAGGACTACTCTACAATTGAAGCTGTGCACCTTAAAACATACAACACATAGGAAAAAAACTGCAAAGAAATAACAACAATGGGATCCTATCAGTTGTCCTAGGAAGTCACAGAACTTACTGTTAATCTGTGGTTGCAAAGAGCATTCAGAAAAAGGGGAAAGGACCCTCATTCTCACTTACAGGTTTAAGAAAAATCAGGAGGAAGCTAACAGACAGATTTATTAGAGCTCATGCAAAGTCAGCCTCGGTTACAAAATAAGATTCATTCTGAAAACGAAGGAAACAAACAAACAAAAGAGTGGGGCTTGCTAGCTATTCTTGATTGTCAACGACTATATCTGGAATTAACTAAACCTCCAAAATGGAGGGGCACACCTGTGAGGGATTTTTTGCTTAATTTGAAGAGTGAAGATCCATTTCTAATTCAAATCTTTGGAGGTGGGAAGATCTACCTTTAATCTAGGCCACACTTTATGCTGGAAGCCTATATAAGAACACTGAAGAAGGAAGCTTTACTCTTTGCTGCTAGCTCTTGCCACACTAGCAAGTCCATTCATTCACTGGCATTAGAACCTACTTTTTCACGATTCCAGTGTATACTGAAGACCAATTGAGACATAAAGCCTCATAGACCGAACAATTACTGGATTTTTGGATTTCATAGCCCACTGTTGTTAGGTTAGCTGAACCACAGTCTATAAATCATTCTCATAAACCTCATATATCTAATATATACAATGTTTACATATATATATATACATATATATATATATATATAGAGAGAGAGAGAGAGAGAGAGAGAGCGCATGAGAGAGGGAGAGATAGATATTTATTCTGTATATATATATATATATATATATAATTTGTTTTATGTGTGTGTGTTAGTGTGTGTGTATATGTTTGTGGTATGTATATATGCAACAACAAAATAACAAAGAAAATCACAAAAAATAACAAAGAAAGAAATAAAGGAATAAAGATCAGGGTAATATAAGGTATCCAGAACTTCACAGAGGAAAACTCTTCAGTTGATGAGCACATTTATTCCCCAAGGTGCAGCATAACCCTGAGCATTAGCTGCACCCTGTTATTATGGAATGTACACTCTATGTCTGGAATCACAATTTTAACCAAAGGTTAAATCTGTTATAGAAAGAGCCATGAATATGAAAGTAACTTAGTTCCTGAATCCTAGGAAATAGGTAAGTTGTCAAAATGCCCTTAAGCAAAAATTTACAACCTCAAGAATCCACAGCTGAGTATATTATTTAATTGCTTATTATTAGTTCTCAAGGTTGGAAAGCACAATCTAATGATGATTGTAGTTTCCATTTCTCAAGAAAGTTCTAACCTCATAACTAGAAATGAAGCTGTATAGACAATCAATGAAAACATTCCATCTTCCATATAATAGTCACTTATTGCTGCATGCTGAGCAACACTGTCCCAGATGCATCACAAATACTAAATCAAATAATCTATGCATCCAAAGAGCATTTTGATAGATATACAGATAGAAAGGTGATAGATATGGATAGATAATATAGCACACACATGTACATTCACACACATTCAAACCTGTGACTTTGAATACATTTGTTACATTTCTTTTGAGTGAATGACTCTCTTTAATTTATATATATATAACTGACATTCTCTCAATACTGGCAGATATTGATGTACTACTAAGAGAATTAATAATCATTCCTTCCCAAAAAAAACATAATTTTCAGGGAAAAAAATCTCCACATACTTAGTGTTATGAATAGAAGAGACATCTTTGCATTTCTACCATCAGAGTATTTGCTGTGACACTGTCCCCTTATAACATCAGAAACTACACCCATAAAATCTCACTAACATGACTGCCCAAAGTGAGTTGAACAAAGATGATACTAGTGGACATAACATAGTTAACAGGGAAAAGTCTATGTAGCCTCAACTGTACACAAAGAACTACAGGCAACTGAGGGATGTTGAAGGCCAGAGAATTAGTCTTCTCTAAGGCAGAGTATACCAATAGGTTATTGAAGACCAAATAGTGACCCTTGTAAACATACATACACCATATGGACTAAGCAGGTTACTAGGAATATATATATATATATATATATATATATATATATATATATATATATACACACACACACACACACGCACACATTAATACAATTAATACAATTAATAAAAAAGAGGCCATGAATTTGAAAGAAAGCAAGGAGGGGTATGTAGGAGGGTTTTGGAGGATGAAATGGAAGGGATGAATGCTGTAATTACATTGTAATCTCAAAAATGTAAACATAAAAAATAATCTAAAACAAAAGAAAGATCAGCCTGGCTTCTATGTACAGACAAGCAGATATGCAAACCTCCTGAGACCCTGCCTGCCCTGTTAGGAATCTCTGTGCTGTCCTGAGGAGCAACTGCTGAAAAGCACAAGCATGTATTAGATTGAGTGTTCTTCATCTCAGAAAACAGTGTTTTGACAAGGGGCTTTCCAGTCTAATGAACCATCACTGTACCAAGGCCTGTGAGGTCCACCAACAATGTACTCATTTCTAAGCAAACTCAGAACTTAACCAACTCTTCACAGGGCTGAGTCTCTGGAAAGTCAATCAGACTTAGAATTTTATACACAAATTCCAACCAAAGAAGCAGGTTGAAAAGACTTTAAAAATAAATCAGGCATATCTCTGACTAAATGTTTTAGCTGTTCATTGAGAGGTCAAGATTAGGGTCCCTATGCATACAGCTTTGTTCACAATGATCCTTACATAAAATGGAAATTTAATGTATATATCTGCATGCATATGTGCATGTATATGTTAAGTCTGTTAATGTGCTTCAAGCTGGCATATCAATTATTGTTAAAATTCAACATCTAATTGTATTACACTAAAATGATTATTGTAACGCTAATAGGTTAATTCAGTTAAATGCTTAATAGAGATAACAGTTCAATCCACAAGCAATTCACAATATTATTCCACCTTAATTTTTCAAATTACAGTAAAATCTATATTAAAAATTATTTCAAACATCTATAGTCTTTTATGGTCTTCCTTTTGTTTTTCTTGTAGACTATGTCTAACCTTATAGGAAACTATTATCTGTTTTTTTTTAAATTTATTTTTTCTTCTTTCATATAATACATATCAACACCCCTCCACCCTCCTTGTATTCCTCACAGCTCTCCCCATCCTCCCTCTTCTCCTAATATATGTCCTTTCTCTCCCCACCCAGTTATCCTCCCCCACTCTGCAGCAGCTTCTCCCTATAGACTAGAGCAGTCCACCCAGGGTCACTGCTGGAACAGGGCACAGCAAATGGGACAAGGCCAGGCACCAGTTCCCACATCAAGGGTAGACCAGGCAACCCAGCTGAAAGAAATGGGTCACAAGGGCAGGCAAAAGTGTCAGAGAACCACCACATACTCTAGTCTGCAGGCTCTCTGCAAGAACTCAAAGCCAGACAACCATATATCATATCTAGGAGACATTTCAAGTTCCTTGTTTTTGGCTTCAGGCTCCGAGGGACCCCAAGAGCTTTGGTTCTTTGACTCCACTGGGCCTGCTCTCCTGATGTCCCTGACCCCTCTGGTCCCCAAATGCCTCCTCCCCCTCTTCTGCAAGTCTTCCAGAGCTCTGCATGATGTTTGGCTATAGGCCTCTACATCTGTTCCCATCAGCTGCTGATAGAAGCCCCTCTGATGGAGACTGGCCTAGGTACTGATCTATAAGGAGAAAAGGATGTCTTTAGAAATCATCTTCTGGCTATCCAGTCTCTAGTCCCTGGCCTACCCTGCAGAAACAGGCATGGGCTCTCTCCTTTGGCATGGAATTCTGCCTTTCTACTGTCCCAGTGGTTCCTGTAGGAAGGATGGGTTATAGGTTGAAGGTTTTGTGGCTGGGTGATATCCTAGTTACTCCATTGGAAGCCTTACTGGCTACACAAGAAGGCCTGTTCAGGTTTCCCATCCCCCATTGTTAGAGGTCCTCGCCAAGTCTCCATTGTGGGCTCCAGTGAGTTTCCACTGCCCTTGGTCTCCAGATCCTCCCCTCAACATCTCCCAGTTCTGGCAATCCCTTCCCTTCAGTCCCTCCCACCATCTCTCCCCCTACACCTGGCCTCTCCTCCTCCCATTCCCATCCTCTCCCAACCCACCCACATTCCCCTCCCCCAACCAGAAAGAGCCTTTCCTTGTTCAGTCTCCCTGGGTCTGTGGATTGTGGTGCCTTTCTCCTTTGCTTAACAGTTAATAACAACTTTTGAGTACATGCCCGAGTTTGTCTTTGTGGGACAAGGTTACCTCACTCAGAATGATTTTTTTAGTTCTATCCAGTTGCCTGAAAAATTCATGTAGTCATTTTTTTGATAGCTGAGTAACACTCCATTGAATAAATGTACCACAATTTCTTTATCTATTCTTCAGTTGAGGGGCATCTAAGATAAGGAAACTATTATCTTAAAACAACTAGCTTACTTTGTTTTTTTGATGTCATGATTTCTGAAATCCCTGTGTTGTTCAGTGGGAAATGTCCATAAGAACCTACAGGTGTCCTCATGTCCTAGAGACAGCCCCAGAGCTGACTGCCATAAAAGTCACTGAGAGCCGTGCTGAGTTCATCTTTGCAATTTTCTAGGGAACCAAGGTATTAAAAAACAAAACAAAAGAATAATCAACTAAGAATAAAAGAGTATTCTTTGCCCTTGGGTCTTTTAAATCTGCTGCTGGATTAGCCATTTTCCTTCATACCAGCCCTCTCTTTGTATTTTACTTTGCTCACTTTTTAAAAACAGTCTTCCTCCAAAAGACAAAGCTCAAAAAACAATCACTCTAGTCTCTGCAACACTTTCTCCTCTTAGGGGCCCTAAACAGGCTGCACATGCTCATCCCATCCCAACAGATGAACTGCTAAGAGAGGACAGGAACTTATTGAGATGAATGATACCGTTGAGGGTCTGGATTACTTTGGGGCATTTAGAAGGCATATGAAGCAAAGAGACCATTCTTCTTGATCTGCTATTGCAATGCTGCAACTGCTGGTGACATTCTCCATTCAAAAGCAACCTACTGATTTGTCAGTTTCCCTGACAAACTCAAACCACCAAGTAGTTATCAAGTTGCTTTAGCAGTAGGCATATCTATCCAATCACCTAACTCTCCACTGAAAGTGGAATTTTGAATGAAGACATTCACATCTAGTAGTTCAAAATTATAATACACATTAAGTTGAAATGATGTGTTTTGACAAAAAATTTGCACTGAGGCTTACAGATGACAGTGGCTTCCTTGGAGAAATTATTTGTGGATTCCACTTTGGTTGGAAAGTAGTAACAATACTGACTCATACAGAAATAAGCTTACATGTCAGCTTTGCTCAAGTCCTCCTGAAAATCTGAGAACACTTCCAGTGCTGGGAGGCAGAGGTGGGTAGATCTCTGTGAGATCAACTAGTCTACATACTGAGCTTTAGGCCAAAGCAGTTGGAGTGCAGAGAAGAGGGAGCAGAGTACAGAATGTTAGATCTGGTAGAGAGTGAAGGCTGTCAGAGCACTGTTTACTTTTCAATAGCTGTGTGTTTCTGCTTCTCACTTCTGCCGTGCTAAGGAATGCTCTTCATGGACTGATGTGGGTATTGATCTAAAGAAGATTTGACCAACTCTACCCCAGCCTCTTGGCAAAGTCTCCTACTGTTTTTATTACAAAAATTACATCAAGCTTGATAACTTCAGTGAGAAAACAGAAACTTCCATCCTGGGTACTATCTGGAAGATTCTTCTTCATTATAAATCGTTCACCTTCCTCCTGTAACCAAATTTCAGTCTGCTATCTGCATTCCCTGACTGGTCTTTTCTGTACTTTTCCTTTGCTCCATCCCAAACATAAGGCTACCTATCTTTGCTGTTCTTTCAACAATATACTACTTCACACACTTGGCTTATACAATGTTACCCTATTTTTTATGCTAATTCTATTTTTTATTGCTTAAAGAAAAGAAAGACAGCAAAGCAAGGAAGAACAGAATTAACATCTGTCTTAGTTACTTTTCAATTGCTTTGGGAAAAAAAAAAATGACCAAGGCAACTTACAGAAGAAAGCATTTAATTTGGGGCTTATGGTTCCAGAGGGTTAAAGTTCATGACCATAATTGCAAGAAGCATGGCAGTAGGCAGGCAGGCAGGCATGGTGCTAGAGCCATATCAGAGAGCTTGCATCTGATTCACAAGTGAGGTGCAGTAAGAACTAACTGGGAATAGTGTCAGCTTTTGAAATCTCAAAGCCTATCCCCAGGCCCAACTAGTCCAACAAGATCATCCCTATTAATCCTTCCCAAATAATACCACCCACTAGGGACCACTCATTCATGGGTCCTTATGGGAATCTTTCTCACTCAGACTACAACAACATCCAGTATAGGTTGTTACAAAACAGGTTGTATATAGGGACATGTTGAAAGACAAAACAGGAAAAACAAAAGAAACGCGAAAGTCGGGAAACAGGAACTGACAAGTAGAGAGATGTTCAGGCATAAAAGGACTTATTCTGGGAAAAGCACTGTGCTAATTGTTTATGTTGAGTGTTTGTGTGTGTGTGTGTGTGTGTGTGTGTGTATTTACATGTATGTGTGTATAGGTGTGTATGTGTATGCATGTGTTTATCTGTATGTATCTTTTTATTTGTGTGCTTGTATGTGTGTATGTACGTGTGTGATTGTGTGACTGTGCAATTGTGTATATGTATGATTGTGTGTGAATGATGTGTATATAAGTGTGTGTATATGTGTATATATGTGAATGTGTGGAAATGTGTGTGTGTGTATATATATATGCATTTGTTTGTATGTGTGTGTTTATATGTATGTGTGTCTGTATGTTTATTGTTGTACACGTGTGTGTTTTAGTGAAAGTGAGTATAAACATGTATATGTTTATATGTATGTTTTTATATGTATGTGTTTACTTGTGTGTATGTGCACGTTTGTGTTTTTGTATAAATGTGTATGTGTGTGTGCATACATGTCTGTGTTTATATTTTTGTATACATGTGTTTGTGTGTGTGTATACATACACATACATTTATGTATGTATTTAAATATAAATGTGCTTCTGTGTATATGCATATGAATGTGTGTATAAGTGTGTGTATATATAGCATAAATACAGAGATAATATTTTTCTCTAGTAATTGCCTTTTTTAGTTCTCAAGTGGTCAGACTGTTTGCATTTTATACAACAGGAAAACAATAATTTTACAGAAATGCATCTCTCAAACAGTAACAAATGGTTCATAATGCAATCTTTCCTTCTTATTTCAATCTAGCATCTACAACTTAATTTTATATTACTTTTATGTAATTAAAAAGGTTAATGCTGAAAAAAAAGAAAAATCAGTTAAATTGTATTCAATTTAGAATTACAATTGAGTGATTTTAGTTGCCTGCTCTTAAAAGATGTATTACCATGGTAACTAGATCTTTTGACAATTATTCTATTTTAGTGTGATTCAATACAAAGGGGTTAAAATGTCTTCTCCTAGAATTCTGATATTCATAATCACCATTAAAGTTAATCCTTACCTAATCCTTTCCATATTCCTCACAATGATGTTTAAAAAATGTGTCCGTTCTGTCTTGTTTTACTCCTCATCAAACTGATCTAAGTAGGAGCAGTTCCTACAGCTAAAACCTGATATATTCTGAGATGCAGAACACCCAAGCAGGAAATTCTGTGCCTTGTTCAAATAGACGAATACCACTGCAATTTTTTACATAACCCAGAAGATTATTTATTCTGCTTGTGATTTTACAGAAGAATAATTAATTTGGGAGTTAGATACAGATAAATTTTAAAAATAAAAGTCCCTAGCTTCTAGTTTAATAGCTATGCTTTCTGAAGAACAACTAATAAGGTCAATAAGGCATTGTTACACATTCAAAGGGGAAAGTTATTTTCTTCTCTATTTTTCTGCAGCAATCTCATCTCTTTGTTAGCAGTAAACATTATGCCCTAATTAATACAACTACTCAACCATTCCCTCAGGGATTCATGTCCAGTTCATTCTTAAAATATTACACAGCACTTACTGGGTCCTCAGTATGCACTGAAAAGAGAAAAATCAATCAATCGTAATGAATGAGGATTATTTTGATGTTCATCAACGGCATGCACTGCTTTAGTATTCACTAAAAGCTGAAATCTGTTGTGTTGAAATGAAATTTATTTTCCAATGAGGAAATAAAAAGTAAATCCCAAAACTTCTCTGTCAAAAGATACAAAGCACATGATTTTCTCTTTAAAGCATGATATCATCGAAATAACTCCATTTGTCTCTTTCCACAGAACTCATCATCTTATTTTCCCTATGAGCAATATTAAGCTGTTCTAAAGTTTGAGAAATCCATACTACTCCTTCTCACGTACTCTTCATGAGCGCACCAGTCCAAATTCAGCATAATGAGTTCAAGAACCTAGACAGCTTCCTCAGCCTGCTTCCCAGTGATTGTTTTTAATATTCTCTTACTCCTGAGAAATGTACTCGGTCCTGTATCTGGCACTGGTGCTCACACCAATCTCTGCGTTATTACCCTTGGTCTCACTGCCTCTGTCATCTCTTCTTTGTCCTCTAAACAAGCTCTTATCCGCCCCCATTCTATACCTTCCATGCCAGGGTTCCACCAGAAAGTTCCATACTATCCCTGATCTCAAATTCATAACTGATTTATGGGTCTGTAATTCCCCCATGGTCCTATTTTCTTTCCTTCACTCCTTTTCCATGAGCTCTTTGCCACATCCTTTCCATTGAATATGGCAATGTTGATACAACTGGTCTGTATCCTGATTCCTACAAGCGTGTGGCAAATAGCACTCAAGTCTACCCAAATAGTGGCTATTTTAGGACAATGTCAATTCTATCATCTTGAACTAATTCTTCAATGGTTCCTCCTCACTCTTCATGCTGTTAACTTAGTTCAAAACTTCAAGTGAGAGCTGGAGAAAAGGCTCAGCAGGTAAGAACAATGTTGTTCTTCCAAAGAAGCCTACTTGAGTTTCCACCACTCCCCTGGTGGCTCACAATCATCTGAAAATCCAGTTCTAGAGCATCCAGAGCCTTCTTTTGGATCCCATGTGTACTGCCAATACAGGATGCGTAGACATCTATGCAGGCTAAACACTCATATGCATAAAATAAACATTTTAAAAATCTTGATTTAAAAAATGTAATAAAACTACCCTACAAATGTTTGTGTTCTGTTGATGACCCATTTGGATTCTCTTTCTTTACCTTAACTCCCCATTTGACCCAACATTTAGAGTTTCCAGCAGCAGCAGGTATGACATGCACTCTCTGTTTTAGGTTCATAGAACATCCATCACGGCATGGCAGGAAAAGCAAGGTTTCTGTGCATTTCCAGTTGTTGACTTTCACCTATAGCAATACTTCCTAAGAAGTGTCATAGCAAACTTTATTATTTACACAAGGGCTTGTATAAATATCTATGGATACCTCTTCCCTTCATAGCATTTTCAGAGAACAGACAGAATGCAAATTGTCCATTTCTCTTCCTTGTTCCCCTCTAAGAGTAAAGATTAGGTGAGCATCCTTCAGTGCTGCCCTCAATTGGCTTTCTTCTTCCTGCTTCACAATGGCCACAAATCTGTGTATCCATAAGAATTTGTCATCCCTGTCCAATCACTTCGTAAATAAGAAATGCATGAAAAGACAAATGAAGTTTATTTATGGATTCTAGAGCCTTCCTTCAAAACCAGGGGTCCACAGCATTGTCTCAAATTATCCTACCCACTCAAATCTGTTCAAATTCTGCTTCAGTGAGGCATTTCCCATAATGATTCAAGTTTACTTGAGGCTACTAGGGGAATGTTAATCTGATCAGTGTAAATTGGTTCCTCTGCTTTCTGAATCTTCTAAGAACACAGTCAGCAAACTACAGATCCATGCCAAATCAAGTTTGCCACAGCTTCAGCATGCAAACTATGGATATTTGTAGAAGAGATCATTAGCAATCAATTTGATGATAGGTAACACTAACTAGAGCCACAATTAAGTAGAAAATTATCCCCTCCTTCAATCCCATACACAAAAACACCCTTTTTAATTAGTTTCTTCTCTAGATTTGTTTCTCAAAAGCTGGAATGCAATTGTTTTAAATTCATCAATAAAATGGGTGGAAATATATTATTGTTATATAAATATCTGCATTTTATCCTTGATTTTCTTTCTAGTCCATATAGTTTCAAATAGTTTCCAAGGAACTTTATAAAAAGTTTTGGAGGATGGGGGTGTGGCTCAGTCAGTAAAGTGCATGATACACAAGCAAAGGCTCCTTTGTGCAGTTTCAGCATCCCTGTAAATAAGCAGCATGTATAGCCCATGTCTGTAATCCCAGTGCTGGAGTGGGAGGAGAAAGAAGGATCCCTGGGACTTGCCTTTCAGGGGTTCATACCATAATAAAAGAAAACAAAAACAGGGAAGGAATAAGGGATTGCTCAGGTAGAGTCATCATAGTGCAGAATAACATTTACACATTTTAATGAAGGCAAAAACTCTGAGTTTCACATTATGTTTTCCATATTATTCTACGTGTTATTAACTATGTGTAGAACATTGTAACTTCTTTAACTTCTTTTTCTTATTAAAATAGGTGTTACCATTTTAAAATTCTTAATAGTACTCATTGCTACCACTGAATGCTTATTCAGTATTAGTTTTTACTCATTGCAAAACCCTATGCAAAAGGCATCACTCTTTAGCAAAGACGAAAATGAAATAGAAACTCAGGAAAGCTCACTGATTTACTCATGGTCAGGTGAGCCTGATCCTAATTACAATGATGCACTATATCCCTTTCTGTTTAGCATGTGTTCCTTGGAGTTTCTTTAACTGTCTCCATCCTAAGCTAACAATTCTTCACTGTAGTTCACTCTGTTCTTTCAATTTCCCATTGGGAATTGCACAAGCAGCCTTACTGGCATGGGAATTTAGGAATGTAGCAATAGCTGTGTCCCAATACTAAACTGAACTTCTGGTACCCTGATCTTGTTTGAATTACAAAGTCCAGCATGGATCTCTATACACAGGCAATGACCAGAACAACACTGAGGAGCTCAGAGTGGACTGAATCACTGTCAGATCAACAATTGGAAAGTTAGGGCAAAGGAGCCTAGATCAGTGGCAGTTTAGATAGGAAGCTGTTATGATTTATTTCGTCTTTTACTTGGGTGCTAGCTTAAATAGGCTTTAACTGAGGAAGCAAGAAATCATCTATTGATCATAGGAAATATAAATTAATGCACCAGGATAGGCCTCACCTTCACAGTAGGCGTATCCACTCTCCAATTGCCTCAGCTGTTAACTCCCATGTGTTATTGGCTTCATTTCATATAACTTGTAATTTTGATATGCTTACCGCTTTTACTCTGATGGTAACCAGCATTCCTTTTCGTTTCATCTTTCTATGATTCTAAAGTCACGAAGTCCACTTTACGAAACCATACAGAGCACAATGTTATTGGAGGAATGACCCCAAAGGCCAATCAGATCACAATTAAGTGATTCTCTTCAAGAATCACAAATAGTAACACTGCTGCCACAAACTCACTGAAAATATAAATCAACTCTGTGACTGCCTGGAAACTTTTGGCAAATAATAAATAATTATACATTGTTCCATATATGATGTTGCCAATTTTACTGTTTGTCCAAAAGTTCTCAGGAATATGGTTTAACCAGAAATTGTAGAGAGTGTTTCTGCATTTTGTGACAACAAATCTCTAGCAGAAAATTAGGTTGGTTCAGGTGGTATCATTGTGTTGATTAGATATGATTCATATGATTAGATATGGACACACAGGAGCATAATAATTGTGTCATAATGGAGATAAGTAAGGATGGGAGTGAAATATCACATATTATTGCCATGGTTTGTTACATGACATGAAAATGGCACAAAGAAGAGGAAAACAGCACCTAGCTATAACTAAATGTATAATTTTCTTCAATATATACTCAAAGTACTGAAGGAAGAGGGACCTTTTGTTTATATTTACATTGAGAAGGATGGGCCAGGTGGGACCTGGTGAATGAATAGGAAAAATTCCTCTAAGGCTCATAGCAATGAAAAGAAGGTTAGCATACAGTGAGACCTTTATAAAATGGAAGCACAAACTCCCTGGGAGGTATATAACATTACACATCCTTCACACATCACTCTAGGGATGACTTTCCCCACAAGAAAGAAAGGGAAATTTTCATATTGTTGCTAGCCTTGTTGCTAGCCTCCTTTACCCAGCCAAGAATGAACTAAATGAGACTTCACTTTAAGACTAGTTTCCTTTATTATTTTATTGAATAGGAAAGTGTTTGCACCCCCCCCAAAAAGATTCTTAAAATGGTTGAATCAGAGGGCAAAGATTATCATTGCCTAGGAAGCATTTCATTGCCTCATTTAAAAAGATAAATGTGCTTAACATCTAGTTGCATCAACTTGGCCATTTGAACTGGGGAGTCCTCACTAAGGCCTAGTGTTGAAAAGTATATGCATAACTTACCAGTGCTGACATTTAGTGTAACTGCTTTTCATTCGTACACTCATCTGCAATAGTCAATAATTATTTTTGAGGGATGAAATTGCTAGGACACTGGCCTTTACAATACCTCCTAGAGTTTCCAACCTACTACTTTAAAACTACCAATATGGGTGTTACCAGTAAAGTAAACTCGTGGTATTAAGCTAAGACAATATTACCTATGTATATGTGATTCATAAAGCTATCATCTTTACATGAAGCATACAATCAACACATGCCTGTTTAGAATCAGCAATGTTTCAGAAAGAAATTGAAAAGTGGACATAAATGTTGAAAAGCATCAAAGCAACAGTAGAGTTGTAATTTGTACTTATTTTATTATGTCATCCCTGGACATGGGAGAGCTGTCAGCACGAGGGTCTGTGCACACAGCACAGCTTAACTGTTAAGCCTGGAAAGAAAACACAGAACAGTGAAGCTCAAGACGAGCTGACACAATACACTGCAGCAGCTGATGAGGCCCTCTTTATGTTCACTCAACTTTTATATTACTCTATATTAATATTATTTTTCCCAGATTTTAGTCATTATTTCTAAATAGTAAAATATCATTTTGTTTTATGCACTACATTTATTAGACTGTAGTGTTGGTATTATTCCAAAATTTTGTGGTACAGATTGAGTTAACTATATATAAATCTAAATAAATATAATTGTCTAATCAATAGAATATATATATATGCAATCACTCTGAAAATATTGACAGAAGGTGACTTTCACCAGAAAACAGATGTTCTGTTAATTTAACATATGTATAAAGTCAAGCACGACAATTCATCAAATGTTAGAACCAGAGTATAGTCAAAAGCCCTGAGGAAAAACTTATTTTAATCAAAAATAAAACAGAATTACAACATGCTAAAGAATTTTAATGGAAACTGTGAATGCTTAAACACAAAAGAAGCTCAATATTATATGAATAAACTATATTGTTGATATTAGTATTAAATGTTGTTTAGTACAATAGACACAAACACAAGGGAATTTAACACCATTGTTGTAAGACAAACAAGTGTCAATACATTCATTAGTCTGCAAGTTTCCATGTTCAAAAGAAAAAAAGAATCCATGGTGCTATGAGAACCAAAGGAAAGAAAAAGCAACATTTGCCACAGTTCAGTATAAAAGAATTAAATGTGTAAGATGAACACTGTACTTAAGGACAGGTTCAGTAGGATAAAACAAAAGTCCACATGGACAAGATGCTCAAAATTTTAAACAGACCATCTTCATATAGCTTTTTATAGTATACACATGATTTTCACTGTGCAATCAAATATGTGACAATCAAATAAGATTCTCAGTTGATAAGAATAAAATGCAAAGACAAAGACTTCACTGGAAGCCTAATAGATGTTGATATCCTACAGCTGACAAGAGAAACATGTACTTCAAATGTTATTAAAGTAGTAGCCTTCTAGCCTGTACTCTTTTACTGTAAAGACAGCATCTACCCACCAAGGCCCTTTGCCTTACTTCCCTTTAAACTGACTACTATATAATTTCAGGGATGGAATTGAACTCTCTGGGAGAAATTCGAATAAAAAATTTAAGAACAATACAGTTCAGGAGCAAAAATAAGTAGAGAAAATTCATAAAAGAAAAATTAAAGGATAATATAATTAGTTCATAGAGGGTTGTATAGAAGAACACATTTTTAAAACTAAAGTCCTTCCGAAAAAGGAAAGAAAACCAAAAAGTACCATAACTAAGTGTTTAAAAAACAAGAAAAATCAATACAACTAATTATTTTTCAGAGAAAGATTTTACTTGTATCTGATTTTCTTAACCTATTATATCTAGAGCCCAGCAAAACATCTTGCATGTTTCCCCTTTTAAAAAATATGTCTGAGTTTAAAACACAGCTGCCATTTCACAGTTGGTGCAAGGTTTGTTTTATTTGAGAACTGTAGTAAGTTCCTAAGAGATCGAAATTAACAGTGGAAGAAGCATAATTAATTTTTACTAAAGATAATGCTGCAACACACAACAGTGTCTTGTACCACAGCATCCTGTGAAATATGGGTTAGGGGAAAAGACACTGGAATATTCTCCAAGCTTTATTCTATGATTAGAAATGTACAGAAATGAAACAACTTAACACATTATGAAATTGTATTTCTTCCTTACTCTACGCCTCTGGTATTACTCACAATACAAGTTCCAGTCCTTTGACTGCTAAGAAATTGTTATCCTCTCTTTGATCATATACTTACACTACACATCATATAGTCTTTCCATATTCCTCACTCCCACAAGCAAAATTCTTTCACCGAGTGGATATTAACTTAATACTGTATTGAATGACTATGAATCTTTCTCCTAAGAGGCATACTCCTATCCGTTGTCCTTCATGCCTGGGCTCAAGAGTTTCACTATACTCTCCAAATTCTGTATTCTGCTAAAACAAAGAGTAGGGACTATTTCCTCCTTGGAGTTAATATACACTAAATGAATAGCAGTAGGGCTATGTATTAGTGAATACGTAAGAAACAACAATAATCTCACAAACATGACAACAGATAATAGTCCAGAAACGACTAGTCTACAACAGATACTACTGCTGGGCGTCAGATATTCTTGATTCTTCAAGATTGTTGCAGAAACATCTATAATTGATTTCTGCCTCATACACCATGATGAATGCTCTAATACAAACCATCTCATCCATAACCCAGTCATTATAAAAGATAAATATAAGAGATAAATGGCAAGCTAAAGTCAGTTTAATTATTTAAGAACAGAATATAAAAATAAAAAAAATATATAAGAAAACTCATTGCCTCTGTTCATACCCACTAGGAAAATGTACTGATTTTATAAGCTATGCCATAGAAAAGAAAGTAGAAATTCAGTTTTTATTCAAAAAGATGCAAAAAGGCCACTTCTCCAGAAAGAAAAAAGAAAAAAAAAAAAAGAAGTAGTTTTAAATTGGCTGGGCAAATACCAGAGCCAACTAGCAGCCAACGAAGAAAAAGTTTAATGAAGTACTTTTAGTTCACAGTTGTCTTTCTTTACAGAGTGAACAAGCTCTCTAAGGGTGATGGAGTCAAGATGCCTCTTAGTAGGAGTCAACATCAATGCTGTTACTGAATTCCACATGGAAGGCCCATCTTGGCCTCCTTTCCATACAAATACTACTTTCTCCCCAGAGAAAGGGCCCCAGAGTTCTAATGATTCCACAGTATTACAGTCATCTTATTCTTTTATAATACTGATCTACTCTGTATTTTTATAATACCTATCTACTCTGTGATTAAAAAAATTATTAATTATTAAAGTTGAGCATAACATTGTACTAAGAAGATCACTGAAGTCATGAAAACCATGTATACCGATATAACTTCAAACTTAGGAAATTTTCTATACATTACTAATTCACCCGCCTGAATGTTTCATATTTCCTCATTTAACCCTTAAGCTTCCTATGAAATATGAACTCTCACTCTTTTTATACATAAAATTTTAAACTTAAAAAATGAGGCTACAAACAAGACGTAATTTCGTATGGCCCATACATACCTGACAACAAAGAGGAGTGACTCGCTATCAGGCAGTTTAACTGCAAATCCTTCAATCAGAAAGTAACCATCACTCACTGTGATGAGACCTAACTCCCTACCCATCAGGATAATTTGTTCAACTTGCAAGCATACTAAAACATTATAGAGAATCTCAGCACTTTGGAGACTAGGGATTCCTTATTGCTGACCTGGAGGTGGGAAATGGAAATATCACACCAAGAGCAGTCAATGAAACCAAAACCCAAATCACCTGGCTCTCAATAGAGTCCAGTCAGTCAGCCTTTCACAGAACTTTCTCTCTATAGACCCCAGTATAGAAAAAAAAATGAATGAAACAGATGAACAGCAATTTGCTTGGAACACTCTGTGGAGTGTTAACAGTGGACCTCCTGGGGTGCTTTTCTTGCCAGACAGCAGTCTCTGAATACCCTAGCTAAGTTTTGATATAAAGGCTACCTATGAATTTATCATTTTTTTAATCATGGATTTTGTCCAGGGATTTTTTTTTCACTGCCAAACTTATTTTCTTTTCATTTATGTTTCTTTTAAAGGCAGTTGTGTATTTTATGGGAATCAATTTATGTAGGTGAATTATTTCTAGATGTGTCTGAAGAATACAGGCAAAAGCATTTAGCATGGTTACAGTTACAGTGGATGGGGATGAAGGCCAGCAAAGGAGAGACCCCCACTGTTTTGTGTTTGGGGAGTGGTCAGGGCAGATTTATCCCTCTGACCATAATATTTTGAAGGGTTATATACTGCATTGTGTATTGGCTGCATAATAAGACAAACAAAACATTAAAATTAATGTGTTCTGATGAAGTAGAATAGGTTTTTTTTAAGGGTTCATATGAAGCAAATGTGTCTCAGCTTCTCAGTCATAACATCTTCCCCTTGACTATTCCAGTGCAGCAGTAAAGCTCAAACAGCCAAGTATTTTTTTCCACCAATTTTTAACTCTGACTCAGGGAAATCCCAGAGCAGCTTTCTCTTTGGCCTGAATTTACCTTGTGGGTATTTCTCTCAGAGCTTGCTAACAATAGAAATTGTTCTTGGTTGAGATACAGGCCCAGCAGGATGTTCAAAATGCCACAGGCAATGCAGTGGCCTTGCCTGGCAAAGCCCACTGGTAGGTACCACAGGAGCCATATGGAAATTGCTAAAACAGGAAATAAAACAGCAGGCTCTGAAACCACTAGCTTCCCTTGCCATGGAAGAGTTAGCATTAGTCTACTGTGAAAGCACCCTTGATTTTGGAAGGCCCACAATCTTTGGAATGCCACTCATTTACACCACCACAATTACCAAAAGGTATGCAGCTGGTACATTTCCATGAGTCCCCGAAGGTAAAACTAAAAGCATCCATGAGGGTTTTCCTATAGATTTACTGTTCTACAGATATTAAAGTTGTGAAGAAGGTTTTATACAAAATTTAAATGCCTTATAATTGCTAATGTATGTGTGCTTCTCCCTTGAGTATAATATCAAAAATTCTTACTTTCATTTCTAACGGAAATTTTTTAGGATTTTAAATTACAGCATGGGGACACTCTAGAAAAGCAGCTGTGCTAAGCCGAAATGTCTTAGAAAAGTAAAACTGATTCACTCCAAATTCTCAAAACAGAAAAAAATCACATATGTTAATCTGAGAAAGAAATATTGTCAATACAACATTCAGGAAAGAGACTGCTGACTGAATAAAAGCTAGACAATGTAATAAACAATAAATGGTATTGGCATTAAATCCAGGCCACACACACTTGTTGTACCTTTCTATTCCATCACAAATGTTAAAACTGTTGGCAAGAAACATCCTATGGCTACTATTTGAATCAATATCACATATATACACAAAATTCACACAAAATTTTCAGTTTTTCTTGGAAAGAGTAGTACAATTTTAATAAGAATGTGGTATGCATGGAGACAATCTAAGAAACAATGTCAAATTCAGCTCCTTTGTACAAGGTTCCCATTGGTCATGTTACCAATCAGTTTACATTATCAGTATAATTAAGGACATATCAAAGTTTGAGTGATTTATCAAACGCATTAGTTTAGAAAGGGATCTCCATGGAAAATGAGTGGGAACATCTAATATGTTTTTCTCATTAAAATAATGCAGGTCAACTAATCCATGAATATTAATCTTTAGAAAATACATTTTATATATTGATATAGATATATCATCTAAAAAATATACATTAGTATTAGTATTCCTTTACAACACAATTAAGAGTCCTAAATGACACAGCTTTGAATTAAATACTTGGATTTATTTAATGTGCAAACATCTCCATTGCCAACCATTACAACTGCATAATGAAAAGGGTCCACGAAAAAAGGAATCTTAAGTTCATTCATCATAATTCAATCATGAGTAACTTATTTGGTGCTCACTATATACCAAAAAGGTACAAAATGACAGATAGCTGATGATATAAGACACATATAATTCTCTAAACAAACTTAGAAGTCATGTTTTCAACTGGATATTAAGTAAAATTATGAATAAATAGGTTAATTCAAACAATAACAGGTACTATGAAAAACAAGAAATAAAAATAAATAAAAAATAAATAAAAATGAAATAGTGAGTTTTGTGGCAGGTGGAGCTGATGAAAGAAGCAGAAGTTGGTGTGTGAGAGTGTTGAAGAGGGGCAAGAGTACAAGGTCTGAATTTCAAGTTTCATGACCTGGGTCTGTGAAATCTTTAAGAAGTGAAAACGAGTGTGTCTAGAAACTACTGAGCAATGTAGAGTTGGAATGAATCTGGAAAGAAAAGCGATGTGAGACTGCCATCATGAGAAGTTTAGTCATCAGAAAGTCCTTGAAGGTGTACAAGGCAAAGAATTAATTGACCCACATTTGAAAGGGGCATTTTAAGCAGTGCTTGGAGCAAAGCCAAAGTAACACACATTTTAATGGGAGGTGCTACTCCTTACCTAGACAGGCATTCCAAATGCCATGTCCCTGTCACCTAAAATAATTTTATTCTGTGGTCAGATTAAGTTGTGTTTATATCTTGCTGTGTTCATTTGTTTTTTTCTATTTCTGCTGGTAGAAAACAACCTCCTGTAACATTCATTTCTCTTACAAATGTCCCAGAAGAATAATCAGAAGAGCATCTCCCACAGCAAGAGACTCCCATCTAGAGACTCTGAAGGAGATACTTCAGCTATACACACAGTCCCTCCTCTCTCTTTGCTGAGGTTGCTGGCATTTTTAGCGAGGAGCAGAACCA
The DNA here is from genome assembly GCA_026225945.1 of Cricetomys ansorgei. Taxonomy (NCBI): domain Eukaryota; kingdom Metazoa; phylum Chordata; class Mammalia; order Rodentia; family Nesomyidae; genus Cricetomys; species Cricetomys ansorgei. The sequence goes on from JAMJFZ010000242.1 coordinate 10,268,525, forward strand.
CAGCCAGGCCACTGTGATCTTTTATGTATTTAATCAGCAGGAGCCAGCCCTCAAAACCTTATGCTTAAAGCTACAGGGAAATGGAAAGTTATGCCTCATAAGCTAGTTAAGGGCAGTAGATGGAGGATGGATGTTATCCATGTAGCTAGAGGGAAATGTGGTAAAAGGAACAGGCTTCCATGAACCACAGGGAAGCCAACAAATCTGGTGAGCAGATGCCTGAACGTCAGGTAGTGCTCAGTCAGCATAGCCATGGTAGAAACGATTGGGAAGTGTCATTAACTGCTTTCCAAACTCTTGCTGTTCCTAACTACTCCAATAAAACATTACCTAACTGCTAGACTTAGTCATGAGGCTGAGCATATCCACAATGAAGTTCAGAGGCTTTAGACAGGTTTCCCTTACACCCAAACAACAGCTTTTCATTCCTAGAATGCCTCAAGAAAGGAAAAGGTTCCTCAGTTTTCTAAGTTGTCAGGAAATAACTTATCTGGGGTTAACCCTTTGTGTTTCGGGATATTATATGTATATTGTCACTTCACTATATTAGAGAGATGCTATTCCAGGAAACTGGAAAGTTGGTAAATGTGATTGTGGCAAAGCCTAACAACCTGAGTGCCATCCTCAGTACCCGTTTCCAAAGTTCCCCCCCTCTCTCTTTCTCACCTCTCTGTCTCTCTCATATATATCTCTGTCTCTGTCTCCATCTCTGTATCTCTCTCTCTGTCTCTGTCTCTCTCTCTGTCTCTGTCTCTCTCTCTCTCTCTCTCTCTCTCTCTCTCACACACACACACACACACACTAAGTAAGTAAATGTAAACACACTTTTAAAAAAGTTGCTAAGTGTTTTTCTCCCCGCAGGATGAGACTGGAATTTGAGAAGTCTAATTGCCTCTAAAACATCAAGTTCCACTATAAATGGACTGAGTAAAAATTGCCCTGGAACTTATTTAGGAAAATATTGAAATTAACCTATTACAGGCAGTGAGGGGAAGAGAAGGGTACACTGAACATTTTTGCCAGTGACTTAGAAACAAAAGAGATAAAATTTCCTTCTGAAAAATTAAATTACAATGTCACTATATATAGGTTAGACAGAGAGATAAGGTAAGCCATTTCAGAGAGCTAAAAATGCAAAGCTGGCCCTATAATGATGCTAATCATTAGCAATGAATCAGAAGAAGAATTGGGAATAGAAGTATAAAAAAATATCAGAAAAGGAACATTTTCAGGCCAAAGAGAGGCTATTGATGACCTCTCTTTGTTTCTGGTGACTAACAGAATTTTATTTGGACACCTTTGTGTTTAAAATTGACATCATCCAACTTAAATATTCCATATCCCAAAGCAATTCTCCCTCTGGGTAATGCTGGATCTCATGATTCTGCTATGCATCCTCTTATCCATTATCCTCGTATGTTATGTTATTAAGAGAATGTGCATCATCTGCTCCAAGACAAGTCTGCGTTGACTATGCAATAGGTCAAGTTTTAAGCTTGTAAAGCAGAAATCAAACCATACAATGCAACAGTGCCCTGTATTCCCAACCCCATGATGTCCATTTTACAAGACAATTCAGAAGTGAAAACCCACAGGTTTCACATATGAGATTACCAAACTCACATGGTCGAGTTGTTACAGGCATGGACCAAAATCTGAGCCTCCTCTTCTCTTCTCCACCATTCCTCCATGACAACCTTACGATGTCACTGAAAAATGTGACACACCATTGACAATTTCAATTTTGAAATCTATACTGTGCAGGGATTATTTGGGTAGTTTAGTCTGGGCCCTACGCTAAGTCAAATCCATTCATCTGAGAATGTTATGTTCAGACTTCCCCATGCCGTCTTCACCTACTGCATTCTATTTCTTTCCTCTGGCATGTGCAAAGCTGCTTCTTAAAAAATGGTAACATCACATCATGTCTCACATCCAATATGTGGCTACAGATGGCATTTCATGGGATACCATCCTTTTCTACAAATGATAGGAAGTGCAAAATAAACCTCCACAGATAGCAGGCTCTGTTGCACAATGATAAGCTTGCCAGACAGTAATTTTTCATTTTAGCAATTTCCACTGGGAAGCAGTTTCAACTGTTGAGACCTATCTATTTATCAGATTTCCGTTATGAACTGTATTCTAACATGTATTAGCAATCTCCCATGTAACACACTAAATGCTATTATTTATTATTTAAAAGGCTTTCTAATACAGAGTGATACTTTGTTCATAAATAGTACCTCTTTAGAGGCAAATCATTCTCTCCTATCTGTTGGTTAGAAGTTAACATTAATTCAGAGTAAGTTAATGAAAAAAGTCAAGTCATTCTTTAGTTTCAAGACCAACTATAACACAATTGATATTTACCCAGCTCTGTCTATGTTACCATAAAAGCTGTTTGACATCTATAGATTAGCCCCTTTTGAAATGTCTTTGAGAGGCTGTTAGAAGACCTACCTGGTTCACTACTGCAGGATAATGAACAAGTTATCAGATCTCCTGCATGCCCAAAATCCAGCATGTCCAACTGCAAGAATGTTCCTATGAAACAACTTGAAACTCTGATAGGCCACATAGGGATTCTAGTTTATAATATGATTATGTATATAGAGATATGGTATAAACAAAAGTAAAGTCTCAAATAAACTAAAAAAGAACCCAGAGATGGTAAGAAGAAGTGCAAAGAGGGAGATATAGAAGAACCTTAGGGATACAAAAAGCAGAAAAAAAATAGATGTGTGAGTGGGATGCAAGGTTAGGGGCAGGGAGAGGTTTGATTATTTGAAAATGAGTATTTTGAAAATGTCAGGAGGATATCTAATACTTTGTAGGCTAATTTAAAAAATAAAATAAAAATTCCTTGCTCTATAGCAGTGAAATTCTCTGATTGAATTTATAAGATGCAACATGGATTGCTTGCTACTCACCTGACGAACTGCAGCCCACATGAATCTCCTTCTGCTATTACTAGAGCACCATCACATAAAACCCAAGTGCCCCTAGCACCAAAAGACAGTGAAAACGCACCAGCCATCAGTAGCTTAAAATGGATGATATGCTCTTCCAAATTTAAACCTTCTGGCTAAGTAATATTAAATGCCACTGTATTTAACATTGAGGTATGGAAGGGATTATCAATACAGAAATCAACAATGAAGAAACACTTGTCCACCCACTCTTTCTTGTCTCCTTTCAGGAAATAAAACAGCCTCACCAACATCAGAGACTTCCTACTATGCAATTGCATACACGTGGGATATGTTAGTAGCCCAAGATGACTGACCCTCTTTCTTCTGGTGGTCTTGGTCTGTCATTTGATCCTTACACATCACCCAAAGCAGAAGGTTGTAACAGTGCTACACATGGATGAAAATAACTCAACAGAAACCAGCAGGGAAACCTGGTGCACAGATGTGGATTACAGCACTGTAAGCCTGTGGTCACTTACAAAGTGTGTGAGAAAAAATATTTACAAGATGAACACAAGAAATACAAAACATGTGTGAATGTGCGGCATAGAGATTTACTAGGCTACTGCATTTTCCCAGATAGTTAGAAGTCTACCATTTAGTATCCTAAGGATGTACGTTAGACAGGTCTATACAATCTAAAATAGTCTGTTTTAGAGAAAGCTAGCCCCATCTCTATATAATCTCAATTTAGAAAACGTGGTTTAACTAACTAAATTGTCATCATTATGTCCTCCAAACCCAACTAAATCTGCACAGAAAACACATCCTGTAATGTTCACTTATATCCAGACAAGAATAACCATAGGACTTCTTCTGTCTATGGCAACATATTTTAACATACTGAATAGTTGATCAAACAGTTTATAAAATAAGAAGTTTACCCTATATGAAGTGTTAAGAAACTGTAATGAACCCTATGCATGAGAAGGATACACCTAAGTGGCAAGCATAAAGTATTTGCTAGGAGATACAATTCAAATTAGGCACAATTAGACAAACATAGATTTGTGAAGCTCATTCCAGGTCTATTGAAGACACATGAAGACACACGAAGACACATGAAGACAAATGATGCATAGAAAGGCTTCACACTAACCTGAATCCTTTCTCTCTGCTCTATGTTTTAAAGCAACTGATATTGTCTAGATTATTATATATTAAAGGATGCCTCAGAAACACTGACTTCACCTTGTTACAGCTACTGCTGTGAGAAGGGGAATATCAGGATCTTCACCTTTACATTATAATAGTTGAAAATGTGTTCAACTGCAACCCCCCACACACACACACTTACTCAAACAAACATGAAAAGGAAAACCAAATAACAGTGCTCTCAGCACAGAGGATTTTATAAAACAGGAAGCTAAAAATATAAGCCATCCAGAGATGATGCAACAACTCTAAGAAGTCTGGACTGAATGCCTATCCCAGATATCCCATGCAGGCCTTGCCTCATCCCTCATCCCGGTCTTAAGCATCACTGGGTTAGGTTTAGGGTAATGGTTAGGGTTAGGGTTAGGGCTAGGGCTAGGTAAGGGTAAGGGTTATGGCTAGAGTTAGGGCTTGGTTTAGGATTTGAGTGCTCCTATTCCATATAGGGGAAAATACATAAAGGAATTTTGGACAGAAAAGATATATGTATATATTTTCATCTGCTCACTTTAAGCATGTCCCAGAGCTTCACCAATGACGTCTTTAGAGATAAGATTGCCCTTATTGTGTCACATTTTAGTAAAATAAGTTGAGAAATGTGGCTATTTGGTAAGCACATTAGAACCACAAAAAAAGTAAGAATGAAGCAATAACCTTAATGACTCTCTAACGCTCTGCTCTAGTTTCCAGTTTTCCTATGTAAAAACCAGAGATGAGTCACAGTTTTCAATATTTTTGACAAAATTCTCATGAATTCTTTCATCAAATTGTAATTACTGCCTCAGGATTATCCAAAACACTTCTGATTGACCTTACAAAGTATTTAATTTGGGCTGGGGAGCAACATACTTAGTAAAGTATAAGAGGAGCTTGGATCATTAGAACCCATCAAAATACTGAGTGGGTGTGGTGGGTCTCCTTTAATTACAGCCCGAAATGGATAAGATAGGCGATCTCCTGAACAGTATGTAATGAGCCATATCCATGAGATATGGGTTGACTGTGAGACCCTGCCTCAGAAAAAAAAAAAAAAAAAAAAAAACCTGGTGGCAGAGCAACTGAGAAAGTTTCCAATATCAATCTCAGGACTCCACCCTCACACAACTGCATATCACACACATGAGATCATGTATAGACACATGTACAGTTCAATATACAACAAAAGTTATTCAAGAAAAGTTAAAAAAAAAGACCAAAAAAATGTAATCAACTGCCACACTGTTTTATAGTAGCTTCTAATGAGAATTTTAAAAAATGTGAAACAAAGGCAAAATCAGTTTGTTTTTTTTTTAAAAAAGGCCAATATATTAAATTACACTCTTTAGGTTTTCTGGTCAAGGTTGATGCCTGCAAGCAACATGTCAGTCCACCATTGCAGCGTTGCTGCCTCCACACTGGTAAAGCCTGTTCAAGTTAAGGAGTAAAGAAAGAACCTTGCTGTAGTTTAGTTAAACCAAATTGATGATGTGTCATCTGTCCTGCAGACAGTGACACATTTGTTCTTTTTGCCAACTACTATTCATGAATTAGGAGTGATCAGCTCTGAAAAGTTTGTTTTTAATTTTGGTAAATATTTTCTGAACATCAAAAAACAGAAATAAATATTAATGTGCATTTTATCTTCGAAAGCAGGAGTGTATGCATCATAAAAGTGCCTTAATTTTAATACTGGAGGGTATGCATTGTAGGGAATTAACTAATTCTCATAAAAATATCTATTCTAAAATTCTATGGTTTGAGAGTACACGTGCTGGTAAGCTTTCTCTTCACTGAAACTTTAAGAATGAGAAGAATCTTAAAGAGTATTATTTATTTTGGCTCATTCCTTAACCTAGTCCACCAGGGCAGGGAAATCAAGACAATATGGAGTGGCTCGTGGCTTTGACAATAGGAATGTGAAACTGCTTGTTCCCATCAGATGCATCTGAAAATGGAGAAGGAGAATACTGGTACTCATCAGAATTTCATCTTTCCCCAGGTTATGGACCCTCATCACACAGGATAGTCCCATCATGTTTAGGATGTGTTTGCCCTCCTCAGCGTAACTTCTGTGGGAATGCCTTTACTACAGCTTGTCAAGCTGGCAATGAACATCAACTATCTCCAGGACACTTGTTGTTATGTAGTCACAGCTAGAACACAAAGACTCATGGTAATCTCAAGGTGCATAATTCATTTAGTCCATGTTTATGAGGTCCCAAAGCCTTAATAGTCTATATTTATCTAACATTCAAAGTTTCTTGTAATAGTTAAGTCAATGTCTTAACTACATTCCCCTATGAATTTCAAAACTCAAGGTACATCCTTTGAATATGCAATGGTACAGTGTGTAAATTCTCATTCAAAAAAAGAAAGAATGAGGATATTGAAAGTAAATCTGTGTAGCCTCTGTCTCAGGCTGACTCCACTCCATGCCTTCATCTCTTTCTGATGAACATCCCACGTTCCTGTCATATACAATACACTGGAGTCTCCCTTACAACTTAGGCTTTATGTACACTGATGGATGTATGAACACAGTACTCAGAAGATCCATGCAGGGAATCCATCCCTTTAGTTTTTTGCCTTTCTTCAACTATTGTCTGAAACTTTGATTCTTCCACGATCTGCCATCATGTTTTCATTTTGCATGCCTGCAAAGATGCCTGAAAATCCAGTACACCATGGAGGATGTCAGTATAATCTGCCAACTCCAGATGAAGTCTTGTCCCTGACTACCAGAAGTCATGCATCTCTCTGTGTGCCTTAGCTGACACATCCAGGAAACACAAGTGTTGGTGGTTGGCTTTGAGTAAGGAACAGTATCAGTCTCAACCAGGTTTGTTTTTTTTTTTTCTTTTCAAATAAGTTTGCATTATTATGAGCTATAGCCTTAAAGTACCCTTCCTTAAATACATCCCTAATGTTCTGGTACGAAGTGTAATGTTTCCCATTTAATAAAGCTAATATCTGCAACTATTAAAATGTATTTGTCTTCACCTGCTTAACCATAATATTAACTGTTTCCAAGTTGCTTTCCTCAAAAAACCATACATATTCATGTCTTTTGTTTTCATTCACTATAAATCTGACCAGCAGCAGATAGCAATAACTGTGCCATAACCCAGATTTATGCTGTCCCCAAAGGGAATTTATTCCATTGCATTCAACTTCAGCCTCACTCAGATTTTCAGAACAAAGGCAGAACAGCCAAACCACTTACCAAAATGTAGTACCAGTGGCTTATGGTCCAGTTTCCAACAGAATCCTTATTCCCCTCAGAAACCTTAGGAGCCCTGAAACTGTGGCCTTCTGAACTCCCTCCTAGAATCATCTATTGAGTTCCACTCACAGGATTCTAGGATTACTCTACCCTGCAGCTCCAAAATCTTTCAAATTCTTCCCACAATCCAGCTCCAAAGGGCTATAAATTGTGGTCAGGTTTATTGTTGATAAAGCTTCATTTCTTGATTTCAATTCTTTGCATTAGATACCCTTTTCATTGCTGTCACCAATTACCTGCCAAGTGATCCTGCAGCCCATTGTGGTGGTGAAGATGTGGCTGCAGGAGGGACTTGAGTGTTTGCTGACAGTAACCTGAGACCACTTGCACCTCAGTAGTTGAAAAAAGTAGTGGAGGGTTGGGGATGAGACCCAACTGGATGCAGGTGACTGCAGCCATCTATAACCTTAAGATTGCCTCAAAGAGCACTCCCTCACTACTTCCCGCTGGTAAGTCCTGAGTCCTAAAGCTTCCAAAACCTCCCCAAATGGCACCACCAGCTGGGAACCAAGTGTTCTAACATATAAACCTAAAGAAGACATTTGACACTCAAACCACTTTAGTCACTTTGTTTCTGGTTTCATCCAAGTTTCTAAATATATTTTCTAGAACAAACTTCAAAACATGTCCTTTAACATGAACCACTGAAGTAAGAATTTTCCTGTTGTATTTCTTTGGCTTAGAGGTGAACACTGAAAGAAAATTAAAAGGAACAATATTTTAGACACTGGATTAACCACAAAGTCCATTCCTACTTCCCTTGTCTTCTAAGGAGGCCAGCGAACTAAAATCTCACCTTGCCTAAAGTTCCCCTTGTAGTCACAGTACCCAGCTGTAAGCTACCAGAGGATTAGAACCTGTAGGATAAGGATATAATGTCAAAGGGACAAACAACTAGAAAGTTCTCATTAGTTCCATTCTTTAGTTGTTTACTTTTCTTTTTTTTTTCTTTTCTTTTTTCCTTGGGCTGAAAGCTGACTTGACATCAGGGGCTATTACATCCATCTTTCCACCATATGAGAAAATGAAAACATAGAAAGAAAAAGAGAAAGAAAATGTTTTGATATTTGTGAATGCTGGTAACCTTCTGAATCAGCCCTGGAATGCCTCTCAAAGAAATTATTATTACAAAATAAATAACTATTAAGAGTTTAAGCCACTAGTAATTAGGTTTTCAACACTTGAAGATGCACACAGTCCTTAATGACATAAACCAGTTCAGTTTACATCATATGTGCTCATTGAGTTTAAGGCCGCACCTCTAATAATTTTTTATTTTTAATTTATTACATAACATTACTCAAAATAGATTTTTAAAGAGTTTTATCATGCAAATATTTCTCCTAAAATACGATTAAATAGTATTTCCTTAAATAATAGAGAGTAAAAGAATATATGAAGCTACTTTTTATAAAATTATAAGAAGCATATGATCATGGTAAGTCAATAATAACATATATGAAAGATTCCTATAGCCACTATGCACTATATACTTTTATCATGTTGTCTATTAAAATAATATGTCTAGAAAGTCAATGCTTTTATGTCATCAAATAAAGCAGCATTGAATGTTTTTTGATGTAATATGGATAGACAAGTCAAGATGAAAAGGTAGGTATACTTTGCATATGAAAGGATATATATCTGTATACATACATAATCTTTTTGTACATATATACATATATACACGCACGTATACCTACAAACATTTATGTATACCTAAATATATATACAAGTTAGGGTTAGGGTTAGGGTTTTAAAATAAATTTAAAGTGTATATGTCAAATAATTCATGTACATACATTGTATTTTGGTTTTTGAGAAATCACTTTAATAGAAATGCAAAAGAAGCTTAAACATGCTTAAAATTCTCCCTTTAATAATCTCTTGTAAAGGAAAAGTAAAAATTATCATAATATTTTTCTATTAAAAAAACTGACACATTTACATGAATGGAAAGTTTGTGACTCAGTGGTGTATAGTATGAAATCATGAATAACAATCTCAAAATTATGTTTTGAGACTCCAGTTTTGGAGTTTCAACTTCTGCTACCCAACTCCTCACCTGTTCTGTGAAATACAGGGAAGGGTATTTATGTTCAGGTGCCCTCGTAAACCAGAGGTAGGGCCATGCTCACCATTATCAATGCATTTGCTCAAAAATAATTCAAAGACTAAATGAGTCAGAGACTATTTCCTCATTAAGAACCCTATCAGGAAAGACCTCAAGATGGTTCAGCCTGTAAATCCCTTACCTTACAAGAATGAGGATCTGTGTTAGACCCCTGGCACCTACGAAAATATGGAAGGAGAGGATGGACTCCACAAAGAAGTTGATCTCTCACTTCTACATGCATGCCATGACACAGCACACATCACACACACACACAGCAGAGGAGGGAGAAGCTAAATTTTAATAAAAATAACTGTCAGCATCCTATTAGATTTTAACCTATCCTCATTAAAATACTTAAGAGAAACCTCATTAAATTAATATAATATTGCATCTCGTAGGGTACCCAGAAGAGGACAACGGGAAAAGAAAACAAAGAGAAAGGAGAGAACAAAATTAATCAGGTGTGATCACTTTTTATATATCATATTTGAAATGATTGACATGCAGCTTGATTTCCAGATTATTTCCCAAAATTGTTTAGGGAAAAAACAACTATTAGAAAATTCCTAGGAACATGGGAGAGGGGGCTGCAATGAACCTGCCTTAAAGACCTCCCTCTACCAGTTCCCATGCTTGCTGGAGTTCCTGAAGACACACTTTTATTGTTTTGGGGTTTTTTGTTTGTTCGTTTCTTGTTTCTTCACTTGTTTTGCCTGTAGATTTGTGACTACAGGCTTTGGGAATTTATATTTTGGTAGTGCAGGTGTTCTCAGAATGTGTGACTCTCTGGCACCCATACACCTAATACAGGATGTGAAAGTATTACAGGATTGCCGGGTCCTTATGGATCTTGGCTTCAGAGGAGAATGGTGTTGAAGGGAGCTGGTCATCCGTGTAGCAAGCACCGGCTTGGCTGCTTCCTTTGAGTTACAACTTGGCTTCCTCTGGCAGAGTCACACCATCATTTTTCCCCAGAACTCTGCCCATCTTAGATTGGGTGTTTGTCATCCATGTCAAAACTATGAGGAGTGGCAGACTGCCTTCTTTTACATTGAAAATATGTCTCAAAACTCAGAATAAACCCATTTTTCTTAAATATATCATCATGGTGCCTGACGGCCTTCTTTAAAGCAAGCATCCCCAACATTAATAAAATTAGATAACACCTCCATGATTATTCAGAAATTTCTTAACTCCATGCTTCAGGAACACCTGGTAGAGATTCAAAGAATTCATCATCCCTTTGGCTTGGTTTCTGCTACAGCTGAATATAGAAGAAGAGTTGAAATGTGCTTCCAATAACAGATTAATTGAACTTGAGATGATATGACAGAGCTACTGATCCAATTCCAACAGCATCAGTACCAAGGGGGAAGAGGGAAAACAGTCGTGAGCAACTGAAAGCTCTCTGCCAAATACCACTGTGTCTCCAGCAGCTGGGTAATTTTACAGACAAGTTTTTCCTGAAGAAGTGTGATTCTTACTTGAGTGATGGTAAGTGTTCTCAGCTTAGAAGGCTATGTGAAGCTTGTTGTCTGCTTTTAACACACTTCGGTACAGCCACTGGGCTGCAGACATTCCCTGGAATGACTCTGCATTTATTTGTTTTATTAGGCCATACACACTTTGTAAGTGAACAAGTTTTCCTATCCTTCCTTAGGTGAGAGCATGTAAAAGCATAGGATTTCATGGGACTTGAAAATGACTAAAACATGAATATTAAAACAGGAAATCTTTGGAATTTGCATCTCATTCTAATGAAATATTTTCCTATAGCCTCTCTTCTTTTTCTTCCTTTTATCGAACATAAAACGTAGACACTCTGGTCTAAAAATAATACTTTATATTTTAATGGCCCCATAAAACTGTCAATGGTGAAATATACTGTCTTTTAACTAAGATTAATTGCGTACATAACAATATTTTCAACCTGGTGCCTCATCTAGTGTTTTATATGCTTTAATATATAACATGAGATTATCAACGCCCAAAACTATCTCTTAAATGAGGGAATATGTCTGCAGTTTGCAATATAATGAGATCACTGATAAATATGAGAAAGTTGTGATTGATCAGATACATTCTTTCCCCTCCTAAGACCAGCAAATATAGAAAATGAAAAACTATTTGTTCTTTTAAATACAATTTTGTTAACTTCAAGTTTATTCCTTATTTTATTAAGATGAACCTAAAATTGCTGGTATGGAACTATTTGACCTAAAAAAAAGTTAGCATCACATGCTCTGAATGTTAAAAAGAAAACATTATCTCAAGAAATAATTGCCTAGGGTTAGTGTTGGAGCTGCATCTAAACCAAGGTGTCCAGATTCACACCCAGCCAGGGTTGTATTTTATGCATGCACAGTCTCTTCCAACATATTTGTCCTTGTATTACAGTTTCTGTTTTCTGTAACTGAGAGCTTTTCTATCATAGCAACAAGAAGAATTAAAGGGATTTCTGGCCTGAGCAATTACAGAAACAATAAAAACATTTATCACTTGACTATTTACTATATGTGATGTAAGGGAACTAAAAATTCCATATTAGCAATGCTTCAATGAAGGCTACACACCCAAGGGTATATGGAACACAAGCTGGATTTGATGGGTTTGATGGCCCACAAAGTTGGGTCGGTGGGACAGCGGCAATGGATGTGGGAGGAGTGGGTAGGGGTAAATGTGATCAAAATACAATATTCAAAATTCTCAAAGTACTAATAAAAATAAGAAAAATAATTCCCTTTTAAATATATGCTTTCAAGAATAGTCTGTTAGAGTTATTCACCAATTAAGAATTAAAGAATTTTCTAATATAAAAATAACAATGGAAAAATTTAAATTAAAAATGAAATAAAAATAGACACAAAGGGTTGAGACTGCTTCTGATATGTCCTGACAAATTTCCCTCCAGAAGTGTTTCAAGTCATAGTGAATCACTACGACATTTCATTCTGATAGCACTGGAGCCCCTCCTCCCCTCTCCAGTGAGGTTTGGTATGTTTGGTATTACCTCTTTTTCTCTTTGATGAGTCACTGGTTTACATCATAACCCAATTTTTCAATTTGGATAGTTCTACTCAATTTCTACGAATGGAGATATGTCAATACATGGAAATAGAATTTTAATTTAACAGTTCTTTACATCATAAAGAAGATGTTTTTAATAAATAAAATTCCTGTGGAAAAGTAAGATCAAGAAAAAGTAGCAAATGATGACTTCTTCATAATAATGTCATAAACTATATATTTTCCAAAAAGTTCATCTCTTTTTCACACTCATTTTGAAGTGGGGGGGGGCGTATATTTTAACATCAAGTCACCTTTTCTTCCTAGGCAAAAGAAAATAGCACCTAGTTAAAGTTATATGGATGTGTAATTCCTTCAAAATTTCCTCATATTTAAGCATATCATTTCATTTTTCAATTAGTTCTTCTTAGGATTTTGGTAAGATTCAAGTTATCTCCCAACTCCCCTAGATGCCCCTAATTTGTGTTTTTTTTTCACCCATCGAGTCCAATTTTTCCTGAACTTCCATATATTCTTAGATATGTGGCCTTCCACTAAAACATGATTGACTTATCAAGCACAACACGCTTACTTAAAGAAAAATGACTCCCTTAGCTGGCTTTAGTGGCACACACCTTTAATTCTAGAACTCAGGAGGCAAAGGCAGGCAGATCTCTGTGAGTTCAAGGCCAGCCTGGTTTACAACATGAGTTCCAGGAAAGCCAGAATTGCAAGAGAGAAACCTTGTCTCAAAACAAAACAAAGAAACACACACACACACACACACACACACACACACAAAAAGAAATCTGACTCCCTTTTTTCCAGCAGTTTTAAATTAACAATAGTTTACAATGATTGCAGAAGCACCAGAGGAGCCCAGACCAGAAGAAATCTCAGCATAAGTGGAGATAGAAATGAACTCCCACCAGCAGTCAAGGAGCTATTGTCAATTCAGTTTGTTCTTTGACAATTTCACACATACACACACACACACACACACACACACACACACACACACACGCATATATATGTGTATGTGTGTGTGTGTATATATATATATATATATATATATATATATATATATATATATATATTACATTCTGATTATTCTAATTCCCTCACATCTTTATCACTTCTTCTTTATAAAGTTCCTTTCTAAACTCATGACCTTTTGTTGCTGTTTTGGTGGTAGTTGTTGTTTTGAGACCCACTAAACTTAATTACAAGTGTGACCTTAGGTTTTGAACTATCCACTGGAGCCTGGTGGGCTCCTCAGAGGGTACATATGTAAAGATAATGACTGCCTCTCCCTCAGAGTCTGTCTGTAGGCAGTCATTCAGCATGAAGACCTTCTAAGCTACGCCCTAATCCATGTCTGATCATAGAAAGGATAAGTTGTGTGTAAGCTCACTGCAGGTAGCCTCAGCTTCTGTGAGTTTATAACTGTACTGGGTGTACCATGCCCAGAAGGCAGTATTTCATGGCCCTTCTCTCTTTCTCTGGTTCTTATCATCTCTCTGCCCCTCTTCTGAATTGTACCCTGAGGCTTCAATGAGGCAGTATCAGTGTTCAATTTAGGGCTGATCATTCAATCATCACTATTATTGGCACCTTAAACATCAGTGTGTCTGTGCATTCACTGCTTTTTGTTAAAAAGAGATCAGTCTATGACTAAAGCTGGGAGCAGTATTTTATTTTCATTTTTTTTTCTGTGTGTATAAACGTAAGTATTCAGAAGGCAGCTTGTCCTCATGACAGTGTAGCTAATGTGTTAAGGTCCCCTTAGAGCTCAAGATCACCTCAGCTGTCATTTGACTGTATTTATGGTATCAGGCATGAATTCCTTCTTGTAAATCAGGCCTCAGATACAATTACAGAGTCATTTGTTACCCCATAACAGTTCTGCCACTATTTACAGCTAGGCACATCTTTCTGGAAGGTTGGTATTATAGCACATAGCATTCACCACTGAGTAAGATTATTAGATACTTTTTCTTCTTCTAGTAACCTGTATTCAGCAGGTAGGAAACTTGGGCCTCCCTTACAGGACGATTTTTTGTGTATACAAGATGATCCTAACAAAAACATTTATAAAAGAGTAAAGTAGGAAGAATCAGTCTATATAATTTAAAGATTATAGGTACACTAATTTATATCCTACATAGTATTATGAAATTATAGACACATATACTGATTCAAAATAAAAAAATGGGATTCAAAAATAGAAAATTCATAAATAGTCCAATGAAACATCTCTAAATCATTTTTTTGTAAAAGTTCAAAAGCAAGTCATCAAAGAACGCTAAGGTTTTTCACCTCCATGGTATTAGACAGAGCATGTAGACACCCATAGCAAAACAAACAGCTTCAATCTATCTGATACTTCATAAAAATAACTCAGAGTGATCTACAGACTGACATGCAAAGTGTAAGTCTATAAACTTCTGGGGAAAATATAAGGAAACATTTGGGGCAGAAGGTTTTTCTGGGAGTATTCAGAGTTCACAAGGACTTAGCTTTGACACCTTTCCCCCAGCACTGTAAGAGGAAATGTTCAGGATACAGGGAAAAGCAGAGAAATATTACACTAGATACCAGTAAAAATGAGAAACAAACTTCAAACTGAAAAGATGTATTAGAAAACCCTGTGTTTGTCAAGGGACTAGGAGTCAGAATATGTAAAGAGCTGTCTAATTTCAACATTAAAAATCAAAACTAAGTTTTTGCCACAGACAGAAAGACATGATCAGACAGCCAATCGGAGAGGACATGTGTGCATCATCATTGCTAGCCAGCTCCTGTGGAGGAAGTCTATCATCATCTCTCTCAGGTCAAATAGCAGCATTCACTGCCAGTGAAGAGCAAAAACAACTGTGAAACCGTATCACCACATGCAGAGCCAGTCAAATTTAAAAACTCTTATAGCCCCTCTGGAAAAACAGCTGACAGTTTCTGATGAATCTACATATGGAACTGCCGCATGATCCAGAAATTGCATGCTCAGGCAGTATTTCTAACAAAAAAACAACGTATGCTCACAAGAAAGCTTGTGCATACATACTCACAGCAGCTTTGTTCATTGCAGACTAACACTGCCGACAACACAGATGTCCTTTAACGTGTGAGTGTTAAACAATGGATGGCACATGGATAACCGTGAAAGACTAGTCAGCGGCAAAAAGAATAAATTGTTGGTAGACGTTAAAAGCTCATGAATTCCCAGATAATTACGTAAGATGAAAAAGAGTTTAGAACAGTACATATATTTCATTTCATAACAATAACTTTTAAAAAGGACATCTTACGGAAAAAGATCGTTAGTGGTAAAGGAATGAGTGGACCTGGTAGAGAAGTTGGGAAAGATGTAATTCAGTGACATCTTTTTATTGGTAGAAAGTTTCGTAACCTGACTTCACTTATGTCAATAGCCTGATGATCATATTTTCCTGCGGATATAAAAGACATTTTCATGGGGAGGCCTAAAAAAAGACCAAAAAGTCTCCACATATTTTTCTTTACACATGTGTGTGAATCTATATTGTTCTCAGACTGAAAGCTTGATTTTAAAAACCAAATAGAATCAACTAAGACTGGTTATATGATACAAAGAATATGTAAGTTTGGGCATAAAATAGTCTGTTACAATGAATACTACTTTTCTGTTGTGTTTTAACTGAATTTATAATCAAAATATAACATAATAAAAAGAAACATCAGTTATAGAAACTGTAGGTTTTTAAATGCGCAGTATGTATTCTATATGTGAATTTAAAAGAAAAGTAAACAAACTGAATATTAATTAATATTTATCTATTCCACTTACAATTTTGTAACGCTTTGTATACTTATGATTGTATCATTATAAATTCACCGATTCCTCAAATACATATAACAAAGGATGTTATCAAGAATTTTTAATCTAGAAAATAAGTCATTCCCAAAGGCGATAGTTTCCAAACATAAATAACACTAAGAAAGCATATGCATACACAAGAAACCTCTTATCTAAGCTCATACAGAGCTACATAGCGAAAAGAGATGTAGACTGATGTACATCCTTGTCGATGCCATGTTAACAGATTGGCAAGAAAATTAACTGTGGGACCTCATCACTTTCCATACTTCTTAAGTTACTTTAAGATACTCAGGGTGTTAGCAGGGAAATATAAGAAAACAAATCTAGATGTAATTTACACCAACATCTGCAAGTGTACAGCAACTCATAATGAGCTATTTGCATGCTATATCACTGCTTCCATTTAGGAGAACTTCAGCACAACCACAAGTACAAACAGATGTTTTAAGCCTAGAGTGGCCATGGTGATGTTGATACTTACTGTGATCTAAATATGTCCAGCAAATGTGCTAAAACTTATATGGGAGTCTTTTAAAAATACCAATAACATTCCTAAAATTAAAGATAGACATTTCTCTTTTGACTTTTTCTGTAAAATTTGAAAAAGTCTCCAAATGGTTTTTATAAAATGTCAGTTATTATAAAAGAAATAGGAATTTTGTTTTGTTTTGTTTTCTTTGTTTTTATTTTGAGACAGGGTTTCTCTGATGTAACTCACTCTTGTAGACTATGCTGGCCTTGAGCTCACAGAGCTCCTCCTGCCTCTGCTTCCTGAGTGCTGGGGTTAAAGGCATGCGCCACTACTGCCTGCCTAGGAAAACATTTTAAAATCAACTTTACAAGATAAAACTAATAAAATATATATAATTTTATTTAAATTTCATACCAAATAATTTAAAGTATATATACATATGTAGAAACATATGTATACACACACACACACACACACACACACACACATATATATAGTAAAGTAATTCCATATATTTAAAATATATGTAATTGATACAATTAAGGATATCTTACAAAACCAAGTATTGTACTTCCTAATAATTATGTCATTTTAATTTTAAAAAAAAACAAAAAAACAAAAAACTAAAATTAACATTATAGATTTCATTCTGTAAATTCAAAACAGCATTCTGCAATTGCATTCAAAATTCTGGTTTAAAAAAAAGGATATTTTCTGAAACTTCATGTTTTTGAAGTTTATAGCTTTGGGGGGAAGGTGAAAGACTTTTTTTTGGTTTTAGTTTTGGTTTTTTGAACTTTTAGTGTTTTACCAGATAGTCACAATACTTTAGTAATATTCTCATGCTTCAAGCAGAATATGTATCTTCATTTGGCTAAATGGAGTAACTGGGAATTTCTTCTATTAAAAAGTACCCTTGTTTGTGCCCTTATTTGGTTTATAGAAGGTATTCTAAGATTGTTTGTTTCTGTTTTACACTAGGGCTAGAATGCAAATCTCAGAGCAACAGTCAGGTAGAAATCCTGCTGCCCATTCTGATTCAGTGTCTATAACCTATTGTGGTCAAATAAGATTGGAAATGTCCTGAGCTAATTCAGACCAGTCTGGAACTCAGAAAAATGAAATAATTGTATTTGAATGTGTTATTCTTGTACAAATGAGTTACGGATTGCTTAGAGAACGGCAGATATCCACTTTTGCCTGTGATTTTTGTCTTCTGTGCTACACTGTGGCATTGAAGCACTTAGAAACATCCTCCATTGTAAACTAAAGGGCACATATTTCTTCTGTTTACAGTTTTACTGACAAGTACAATCAAAATGATGTATCCTTGATTTACTGTAGACAAAAGATTCCACTAAAGGTGAGTTTTTGACACATTCTGACGTGCATTCAATTTGTAAGATCACCAAGAGTGTTTTTACAAAATCAGTAATTCTGACTCAGAATCTCAGAAGAAGCACTCTGTTAAAAGATTGATGTATTATTAATTTTACTTATGTTTATGTGTGCATGGCCTGTGAGAATGAATGCCACCTGTGTGCCGATGGAGACAAAAGGGAGGCAGAACAGGCACGACATCCTGGGAACAGGAGTTACAGGGGGGTGTGAATCACTTGATGCATATTGTAGAAACTGAACTCAAGTCCCCTGGAAGAACGACGTGGTAGCTGTTGAGCCATCTCTCCAGCACCCAACTACCACCATCACCAAAAAGCAGGATCTTCATCCTCAAGCATTTAGAAAATAATATCAATATGTTGAGTTTATCATATTCTTTGTGTACGTATGAAACTCTGTATGTGTACACATGTATACATGTGTGTGTGTTTATGTGAAATCCTACAAAATAAATACCACATGAACCTTAGTTCAAAAAACTATAATCCAGGAAAGTTGTGGTTAGGATAGTACCGACCCTTCAAGATCCAACAGATTTCATTTCCATTGTGAAAATTCATTCTCTGATATTCTCTATGGAACAGAGTTCTGTGTGAACAGGAAATCTACTTTTCTTGCAAATCAAAACATTCATGTGGATATTGATTATCCTTGCATTTACCCCTAAAACCATTATGTATCATTATGAGAAACACAGAAGTCCCAGAATGACCCACTAGAGTATAGCTCTTCACCCATTGGCCTTGGAGAATGCTTTTTTATACTGGAAAAAATGAACTAGTATTGAGTTACATAGCAGAGATTTGAGGATAGTATTTGATTATGACATAATATACCTCCATCTTTCTGTTTCTCCATGTAGGCTTGGCAGTACTGGAGCTCACTATGAAAGGCTGGCTTCAAACTCAAAGAGATCCTTCTGCCTCTGCTCCCAAGTGCTGGGGTTAATTACCACACTCACTCACAATAGCTGAATTCTGAAATATGTAAAGTAGTAAAAATGGAACTGATACAGGACTTTAAGTTCAAATTTCAGAGATTCAAATTCATCACTCACTCCATGCCAGCTAAACACACTTTTCGAGAAATGAACTTTGAATTCTGTATGTACAGCCCTTCATTAACTATGTTTTATAAAACTCCTACACAGTAGGTTCTACTGTAAACTAACATGTTGATTGTAAGGAAGAAAATGTCCAGAGGATATGTATATTGAGATGATTACTCTGAATTGTCAAATGGATGAGTACATTCACCAGGGAAATGAGTCTCTGGTCACATCAGTGGGGGTTTCTCTCAATTAGGTTAACTGAGGTGAAGGATCTACTCACTGTGGGGACACCATTCTCTAAGCTGGGATACTAAACTGCAGAAGGCTGAGAACAAGCATACTTCACTCTGACTCTTGACTCTGGTTGCAATGCAGCAAGCTGCCTCTGGCTCTGGTAGCCAGACCTCCCTGCAGCAGCTGCCACTTCCCTGCTGTGATTGACTGTAACCTGCACTGTAAGCCAAAACAAAAAACAGAAACCCTCACAAGCCCCTAGGTTGCTTTTGTCAGTTTATTTTGTCTCAGAAACAGGAAAGGAAACTAAGGTAGCATTGGAGACACTTTCTCCTTTTTCATACAATATATTCTGCTCCCATGCTAAACTTTGTTTACAAATATTAAAATTATGGCAGCCTTAGTAACAACCATGAGCCATTTTATATCAGAAAGATAGATTAGCTACTAAATCAGATTGTATATTTTTGGTTCACTTGAGAAATGGAAATCAATTTGACTACAATCATTGAACTGTTTTTAAATTAATTTTGTAAAATTTTGTAAAAATACTTCATAAGGTTTAAATAAATTTCATTCCATTTTATAAAAGTCCTACCAGATTCTCTTTGTATGGCACTGTAAATAGAGCATGTAATAGCTAGCGTTTCTTAAATTCACAGAAACATCTTGTTTTAAAATTATGATTTTTACTTGTGTGAATGCATTCTGAAAATTATAATGTGCTTTCTATAACTTACAGGAAGGTTAATACAATTCACTTTTATTTTCATCTTTACTTTTCAAAAGCAAAAATGTTCTCACAAGGGCTTCTTGAGGGAGTTGCAATCCCTCTGTGTGTACTAGACCTCTTCCCTGCTAATAAAGGAAGTAAATATTTTCAGTGGTTTATGTATTAATTTTCTTATTGCTCTGACTAGTCTCTGGCAGAAACAACTTCAGGAGAAAGGATTTGTTTCACCTTACAGTTTCACACAGTTCAGTCCATGTTTGCTTGTTCCATGGCCTGGGGCAGAAACTCTTATGAGTGAGAGCTGTGGTAAAAGCTAATCTTATTGTTTTCTAGACAGAAAGCAATGAAAACAGCAGGAGGTGGGCAGAGACAATATACTCCAGAGGACCTGCACCCAGTGACCTACTTCCTCTAGCTAGGTTCAGCCTCCCAGAGTTTCCAGAACCAACTAAAGGAGCCTCACCATTGAAAGCTCGTACTCAAAATAATAATAATAATAATAATAATAATAATAATAAGAAGAAGAAGAAGAAGAAGAAGAGGAAGAGGAGGAGGAGGAGAAATAATAACAAATAATAATAGTAATAACACACTTTTATATGGAGGTAAAGTAGGTAGATTTAATTTGAAAACAAATATCAAACTACATCAGCCAAAATATTGTGGTGTATTTTATCATTAGAGGAGTACTTTGGATTAACGCCAACATAATAGATACTAGACCATGTGATTTAAAGGATGACTTCTGGATCTATAAATCACTTATTATACATCTGGTGTTACTACAGGATAACATAAAATAGCACTACACAGGAGATTAAGAATTCTGGCTAAGAAATAATTGGTTGGTTTTTTTCTCAACATTTAAGAAGAGTATCCCTTTGTATCAATCTAGTAAATAACAGATTCCCTTTAATTTCACTATTATATAATAATCTCATAAGGTTACATACAAAGCAATCTTATTAATTCATTTAGACTGGGGATGTAACTCAGTGGCAGAATGCTGAACTAACCCTAGAGTTCTGTCCAAGGCATTATTCTAATTTAGCTGTGAGGTGTGGTAGCAAATGCCTGTAATTCCAGCACTTGGCAGATCAGAATGATAAGGTTTAAGGTCATCCTCTGCTATATTGTGAGTTCAAGGGCAGCCTGAGACTCTCCCTATTTCCTTGATACCTCCCTCTCTCTCTCCCTCTCCCCGCCCCCTCCACCCATCCAATGATGGTGCTTGGTCAGTTTTTCTTTTCTCTCTACAGCTCTGATCAGATGCCAGTGCTTTCACAAGAAAACTTTTTCTTCACCAGGACTTTAGGGAAAAGAAGACACATTATCATAATCCAATTAAAAACATTAGCAAGCTTGGAACATTTCAAATCCCCGAAAGCTAGATTGTACACCATTGAAGTTGACTCTATTAAGTAACGCTAAATTGTTTGTGCACAACTTAGGAATTCTCTTTTGGTGCATTGACAAAAGAAACGCATTCTGAATAAAGATTCTCCTGGACAGTTTCTTGCAAACCTTCTACCTCACCTGGAACATACCAGGCATGTCACTGGCCAGCACAGCTTTGCCTGAGCTTCATGCCTCAGGTAAACTAAGAGATTGTTGGTAATGTAATTCATTGACATGAAGTATTAGTAACTTCAGGAAGCAGATGGTAAACTCTCAAGCATTTTGTGATTCATGAAACAATAAAAATGCAAACGTTGTAGCATATTATTCTCTATATTAAAAAATTTGTTTCCGCAAGGGTACATAACATAACCTGTTATAAATAAGTTTAAGCACCTCCCAAAAATTTTGAAGAATGTTAAAGAGTGCATGTTGAGTTTTAAGTTCCATTTTAAGATGTATCAATCTTCATAATGTACTTCCAAATAGTGAATAGAAATTTGAAGCAGTATCTCTGAAAATCATGAAAAATAATTTTATTCTATTTTTTTGTCTTTGATTTCTTATTATGACATCTCATATATCTATATAATGTTGTTTGATCTTATTCACCCCCTTTCACTCTCCCTTGTCCCCCTCCAATTCCTGCTGGTCCTCACTCATTCTTTCCTTAATAATTAGCTCCCTTCTATTTTCTTTCTTTCTTACTTTTTTTTTTTTTTTTCAAATGAACCAAATAGGTTTCCTTAGGTTTGCTTACAGGAAGGAGTACAATGAGGGTTCTCTCCAGGATCATGGACAATTTTCCAGTAACTATGCTACTGAAAAAATTATGTCCATTTTTCCCTTAGGAATCATTAATTGCATATTAAACTTCAGGGAGGGCTTCATGAGCTCCTTCATGTTTCATGACAGAATGTTGGTGAGCCCAATCTTGGGGACCTTATGTGAGTAACCACAGATGCTGTGAGCTCAAACATATAAAAGCCGTGGCATGCCCAGAAGCCAGAAAGAGGGGAGTGATGCTGAATGCTCTCTTCATATATGTTTTAACTTCAACTAATAATAGGAAACTGAAATATAATCATAGATATTAAAATGGCTTCAAATTATAGAGCACTAAACAAACATCTGTGTCATTGTCAGTTAATTTAAAAAACAAATTTAAACAGCAGGCCCAATTTGAAAAAGAAATCAGCAAATAGCAACTGAATTTCATTATTGAAAATAATCTCTTCTACATGTCTTAAAATTATTAATAGTCTATATGGAATAAGCATATATTTTTCCATTTAGCTTTCTTTCTTTTCCTTGAGATTTTATGGTTATTTCTAAAGGGAATTTGAAAGGAATGTATTTGAATATTATTTCAGTATATTATAGCAGAATGACATCAGTAATGTTTTCGTATCCATATTCAGTTCATACAGTAAACAGTCTTTCACTTGCATGTCTTTTGGATGTGAAAAGATAACTTGATCACATTCAGGTTGCAGAACTAAAATCTTGACTGCGCATACACTAACGGAGGAAAATGTATAGACAGAAATCCAAGTGCGTCCCTAACAGAAGTTCACGGAATCTAAGCACGGGCTTGGGAAAGCCAGGGCTGCTAGCATCCTCAGGGAAAGAGAGACAGTAAGTTCCGAGAGATTAGAAACATCACAACGTTATCTAAGAAAAACTAAACAATATTAGGGTAAAAACAACACAGTTTCCACATAACCATCTGTACTATAGTGACAATAGGCTAATTATAAGTGTCCATATGTTTGAACACTAGAGGGAGTATGTAAGAGCAAGAAAGGGGAAGCTGAAAATAGACCTTCTGTAGTCCCTCAGGGTTTTATATGTGAAGTCTCACTGAGATGTTCATGCCTGGTTCTAAAATGGAGTGCTATAAATTTATTTAAATGAGACCCAATCTCTCTTTTTAAATGTCTTTTCCAGTCGGTTTAAAAATTGCAAAAGCTAATGACAAGATGAGCAATCTCCAAGTAGGAAAAAGGTAAATACAATTTTTGAAAAAGTAAAATATACTATGTCCCAATTTCAATTTACATATTCTAATAGAAAAAAGAATTATAATTGAATGAAAAAATAGCATGCTAAATGTTTCAACCATCTTAAAGTGACATCCCTTTATTAAAAAGAGAGAGAACCTTCTCGAATCATACTTACTGACAAAGATCCCAGGTATTCCACACCAAATTTATGGCAGAAGGAATGTATTGAGAATTTCAATATGCGAGGAATAATTTATGAGCCACCAGACCAAAGGTGAGAAGAGAGAGGATCTGATAAGGTTTTGTTTACTCTGTCTTGTTTAACGTAGAATTCTAACATGTGACCATCATTCAGCATGACAGCGATACCAAGAAGCCTTTGGCCATTTCCAAGGGTAGAATGTTGGTCGATTGTGAAATCAAAGAAGCAAAAACAAGAACGCATTCAACCAATGTACATGTAATAGATAAGAAAGACGAATGATCCATAAAAATATAGGTATCATGTATGTGCATCCTCCGAAAGTGTAGAAAAGTAGTGGAAAGGAAATGGCGGCAGCTTTGACCCTTATGAGTACAGGTTTAGGAGGGTACGGTTAGAGTTAGAAAAAGATCTCATTATTTATATTTTTAATATAATGTGTTTTTTGAGATTTTAATATAATTATAACATTCCCCCTTCCCTCTCCTCCTTCTAAACTATCCCATATATCTGCCCTTGCTCTCTGTCAAATTCACAGCCTCTTTTACATTAAATATATATATTTATACACACACACACACACACACACACACACACAAACACACACACACTTATATGTATATTCCTAAATATAACCTGTTCAGTCTGTATAATGTTGCCTGTATGTATGTTTTGTATGTTTTCAGGGTTTCCATTTAGTATTGGATAGCCTTAGTCGGTGTGTTCTTCACTGGCGAAGACTATTTCTCCTGTTCTCAGTGTTCCTTAGTTAACTGAGGCTCTTTGTGTAGGGTTGAGAACTCATGGGCTTTTCCCTGTCCGCTTTGACATTTCTTTTAGTGTTGTCCTTTTTAAACTCATGTCTGGGCATTCCGGTTGGTGATACTTTATGAGTATAGCTTCTGGTATTACTAGGAAACATAATCTTACAGTAAATTCCCTGTTCGTCTGGCTCGTACAATGTCTCTGCCCCCACTGGATGAGCATCCAGTGCAAATATCATTACTAAAGAACTTTGGACACATGAGGAGATTTAAAAAAAAATATGCCACTAATCTCTAAGAGCTGGCATTCTAGAGGTATGAAACAGACAACAAATAGACAAAATGTGAAAATATGTTGTTCAGAGTATCCAAAACCAACGAATAGTAACAGAAGTAGGAGCTAGAGAGATATCTCATTTGGTAAATTTCTTGAAGCTCAAGCATGAGGTCCTCCATTTGGTCTCAGAACTCAAGTAAAACAGGTTGGGAAGAGCAGAATGTGACTATATTTCAAGCTCGAGGGGAGGCAAAGAAAGCTGGTTTCCCACACCTGTCTGGCCAGCCAGTCTGTCTGAATTGGTGAGACCTGCTTTCAGTGATAGGTCCCTCAGAGAATATGGTGGAAAGTGATTGATAAACCACTTAACTTTAACCTCTGGCTCTCACATGAAATGTGCCAGCACACACAGTATATACAAAACTGTGCCTGTATGAGTGCACGTGCGAGTGCACACACACACATACACACACACACACACACACACACACACGCACACACACCATTAAAACAACTATATATGGAGCTGCCAGAAAAGGCCTCAAAGAGAAACAGTTGAGTACAACCTGTATGTGCTTATCACATTCACTCATAAAATAGCAAGATTGCTGCTGCTGATACAAAGAAAACCAGTAATAAATCAGTAAGAAAGGAGGCCAGAGAAGTTACAAGGAATAATAGATAAAGAGAAATAGAATGGCTAGGGGAAGGAGAGCTGGGGCATTGTGAACACTGTAACATCCCAAATGAGACAGGAGGGATAAGGTTCAGGCAGCAGAGAAGTTAAGACCCAGTTGAATTTTGAACATAGATTCAATCAGGCTTTTTCATGGCTTGATAATGGTCCCCAAATCTAGTTGAGAGACATCTCCAACTGACATGGGAAAGGTGACAAGGAATAATGTTTAGGAGAAGGAAGATGATCAAAAAGCAAGGCAGGTCAAAGCCAGACGACAGGTGGTAAGGATTAGTTAGACAAATTTAAGAGTTAGGAACTGATCAGTAGGATTTATTCAGACACTAAATAAAAACTCCAAGGAAAGAAATGTGAATTACAAACAAAACATAGTAATTTGAGGTCAGACGTTTCCAAGGAGGAAGAAATGTAGGTACCAGAAGGAGGGAAATCAATAGGTTGAGAAAATACAGCACTTTTCAAACACATGGAAGAAAGATTATCAGAGACTTCAATATATAAGATAATATATATATATATACATATATATATATATATATATATATCAACTAATATAAAACAATAGTGCCTAATATATTACAAAATGCCGGCACTGAAAATTGACTTAAGTTGAATTAAGTGACTGGGCGAATGGCAACCTGGACAGAGATAGTTTTACTATAGAGATGAGAAGAAACCCGTTTGGAATCGGTTTAAGAAAAAGCAAGAAAAGACAGGTGTTAACATGCACAGCTCGCTGGTTCAAGTGTATTGTCAGTGCCAGCTAAGAAATCGTATGGCAATATTCAAGGAACTATGTCAAAATATAGCTTTATTTTATTTTAATTTATTTTATTTATATTTTGAGAAGAATCTTCTACTGAACAGCAACACACACATACACACACACACACACACACACACGCACATACACACATGAAAGCATAATAAGATCTGGGAAGATTAGTGTTTTCCTTGAGTAAACTAAGAAGAACAATCAAGCAAATGATTGGCTTTTAGTCCTTAATATCTTTACTAGGTATTATTTAAAATTGGCTTTTTCGAGTTCCCCATCAAATAAGAGTGAGACTTTGGACACGAATTTGACCAGAAGTGGTGATCCGTGTCCATTGTACCCTAGCCTTTAGGAAACAGAGACAAGTGTATGGAATTCAAGGGCAAATCTGAGCTGCTTAGTTTGTGCCCCACCTCTACCCCTCAAAAAAAAAGAGTTGCACTGAAAATGGGAAAATGCTTGCTCAGTAATTTGGAGTATTTTTAATTGCCTGTGATGGTAACAAATGGGCTTATTTTTGTCCACAGCCAATGTATGCAGTTCTAGTCATGGCTGACACATGTTTTTTTTTTTCCCCACAAGTCACATCCACTCTGTTGCATGCTGCCTTATCTTCTGTACAGCACAGTCTGGTTTCTAAACAGAAACATATACATGCTGAGGAATTATCATGATCATAAGATTCCTTTTTTCCAGTAATTTGGTCACAATTGTTCACATGACTTATAGGAAGGAACTGAAAATGTAGAAGCAATATACCTAAAAAAAGCCCATTCCAATGTTTGTAAACATCAATAATTTGACAAATATTAAAAGAAACAATGATTGCTGATTATTGTAATCATTCTTTGAAAGCAGACTTTTATTGCGAGAACTGTTTCATAAAAGTAAGTTCTGGTGTTAATAGCTGTAGAAATTTTAGAGTATACTAATATGATTCACTGCCATAGAATAACAAATGGACACGAGTGACTGTGAGTTTCAAAGGCTTACTCTCACATCTGAAGCCATGATGCAATGCAGCAGTTAGTGCAGATATCATTAAAAGATTTTTTAAATGCATTCATTCGGAAATCAATAAAAAGCAGTGATACGGATATGGCTTCTGTTTTGTGGTCACCGTATTACAGCATTGTCTTTGCGCTTTGTATACTGCTTTAACTTTAAGGCACCACCCAGAATTAAAGCTTTCCCTCCCAGAATGTTCTTTAAGAGTGGGTCCTTAAGTTTACTCATGCATGTGTCTTTCAGGGTCTTCAGAGCAATGACTTACACATACCAGAGAATTAATATATTCTTCATAACTCACGAGTACATATTGCAGAGAAAACTAAGAACAACAAAGAAAGATGCTATCCTGAGGCACATTTTAAGAACACAATATGCTTAAAAGTGAGCTCTAGAAATATTTTATCTCATAGTAAAATGCTCTGGTGTGTTACACTTGATAGAAAACAACAAATCCAGCTAGACATCAGTCACATGTGCATTTGACAATTTTGAAGAACACTGGATTTACACACATAGAATCTTCTAAAATAAGTGACTTTCTGCTACACTACTCATATGCTCCCTAGAATAAAGTTATCTGTTCTAGTTTCCATCCCTATTGCTCTGGTAAAACATAGATCAAAACCAACTTGGGGAGGAAGGGGCTTATTTCATCTTGCAATTCATGGGTCATGAATTGTAGAGGAATACTTGGAAGAAGTTTTTGTTATTTTGGTTTCTGTTAAAATGCAAAATGTCATTTGGATTAGGTTTGTTCCCACCCCAGCTGTGGTATAGTTTTTTACAAGTTGGATTTGGAATGTTTGTTGTAGGTGGCTATAATTTGGTTAGATGCAGTTGTTCTGGAACCTGTAGCTTGTTTTGGGGATTATGTGCCACATGGGTAGATGAGAACTTTTGACTTAGGGTATAAAATATCTGAAGCCCCAAGAGTCGCGGTGGGTGTTAGTTGGTGGTTCATTGGCTGTGTTGCTGTCATTAGTGTGATAATTCCTAAAAGAACAAAGGTTGGAGAGATTCAGTTTATAGACCATGAATTGAGACACTAGTTTGACTAGCTGTCAGCTAGTCCTCTTCAAGCTTAGGACAGCCTAAAAAGAGGCTGTCAAGATTTCTACCTTTCTCTCATTCAATATCAAGGCTGCTTGCAAAAGCTGTGAAGATTTCTGTCTTTCTCCTTCCCTAAATAAAAGGAAAAGATTGCAGTGTACTGCTATAATGAACTATCACTAAAAAACATCACGGCAGGAATTGGAGGCAGGAAACTAGAGGCAGGAACTGAAGCAGAGGCCATGGAAGAAAGCTGCATACTGGCTTTCTTCCAGGCTCACATTTAGCTACATGTATATGCAACCTAAGACCAGCTGTCCAGGGGTGTCTCCTCAGTGAGACTAGCCTTCCTCCATCAATTTGAAGTCAACAAAATGCCCACAGACAGGGCCATAGGCCTACTTCTCAGCCCCGTTTCCCTCTTCCCACTTGTCTCTCTGGTTTGTGTCAAGTTGACAAAGATTAACTAGCACACCATCTGATTTCAGTCACTAGAATGTTGATTTTTTCCCCATTTCCACAGATATAGACCTTAAGTCTTGGAAACATTGGATACAGAGTTCAAACTGCAGATTGAAAATGTGGGAGTGCTGTTAGTTACTGATTTGTCCCTTTACCTGAACTCTCCTCTCTCACCAAAAGTTCTCTGAATATATGCAGACACTTGAATAGCCTGAATTTGGTTCCAGGAAAAATATCCCCTATTTTAAGCATTTGTTGAGAGTATGATACGTAGCAAAGATTAAGGACCATTGACATTAAAAGATAATCTACATGGTCAGTGTTACTGAACGTGGCATTTTTCTGTTACATACAATTTTCTGTTATATACAGTTTATGCAATTTGAAATCTTGTGATAAGACAGGGTATTGTGAAAAAAGAAAGCTGTACACCAAAGCTTCTGTTAACCTTCGTTGTGTTTGTGAGAAGAAAAAGTAAAAACAACCTTTTAGGAATCATCAAATTTGCTTGTTCTGGGTAAGCATATGTTATTCATAGTGAATTTGGATATCTACTTATGCTGTGCCAAACAGCATAATAACAGAAGTATTGAACATATGCATATAATTTGAGTCATTTCAATTATTCTACACATAAAAAAAGTCCTCATACAGTACCTTTGTAGCATTTGCACAGTACAGCACAGTACAGGAAGAACAAAAAGGGTCATAAGGAAGTTTCTGTGCTTACATTATTCCTAGTTCTTAGCTGAAGAAAGGGATCTGAGAGTTTAATTACTTTGAGACCTCCTATCTTTTCATCATCAAACAATACATAAATAAACACACAGACTAGCTCATGCAATATAAGGCAACATTTGTCTTAAGGTGACAGGCCACCTTGTGAGTCTATTCTGATTTGGGCATTAATTAGATATAGCTTTATTATTTTTATTTCAGGAAATATTAGTTTCTGCCTCTTGTTTAGAGATGATAACACTGACTTGAACCTGTAGATTCTACAAGAAATCTTAATTTGGAGTAGTTTTTCCTAGTGAAACTTTCAATATAATAGGAACAGTTTACTCATACCACACCAGAAAGAAAATAAACATGATTTCAAAGTAAGGCTATTTCTTATATGTTTTTATGTGGTAGAAAGGGAAGGCTCACAAGTAAGAACACAAAAATACACATAATAATATGAATCAATTTAATAATTTTTTGCCTGATTAAGAATTCAACAAATTCTCTAACTCATCAATTACAGCAGAAAGCAAAAACAATTCTCAAGTCTCATCTATCATGATATACCCTTCCTTTGAATGCAATACAATAACAAAAGATAACCTTCCAAATTATTTTTTCTTGATTGGAAAGACCTGTACAGGACTGGGGCTGAGCTAAGTGTTAGAAGCTTAACTAACATGTACACACCTTGGGTTCAATACCAGTATGTGAACACACACACACACACACACACACACACACACACACACACACAGAGGGAGAGGGAGGGAGGGAGGGAGAGAGAGACTATATATAACATGAGACATCACAATCGTTTTTATTAGCTTTTCCTTTTATTTTCTAAATCACAATATTGAAAAACCGCATAACATTCACAACTTATTGAAGCACCTTTTTATTTGAAAAAAAAAAAAAAAACTGCAGAGTCTAATTTATTCACTATTAATGTAGCCTCAATCCTGATACCTAAGTATAAGCATGCCTTCAAAACAATAATAAAAAAGACTGGACTCTGGACTGTTACCAGGAAGATATTAATCTACACAGCAAGGCTTAAATTAAATACTTTATTAGCTTCACTCTGAATCTGAAAAAGCATCCATACATATACTGCTGCTAGCAGTAAGAAAAATATTGAAAAAGTTCCATGGAACATAATTTAACACTATAATTTGAAACTTTTTAAATTTCCATTTTAATTAAGAAAATATGAAATCAAAATATTACAAAAAATCAAAGAACAAAGTTATGAAATATCTAGTCTCCAACACAAATATATGATATTTAAGCATCATGTTTGCAAAAATGGCTTTGAGCAAGGAATTTAACCCATATCACCATAGTTTTCTTATCTGTAAAATGAGAAATGGCAATTAAGGATTAGATAGGTTCATGTTTTAAAGAGTATTTTAAAAAACCTGATGGAATGTAACATTTTTTTAGCCTTGTTTGCTGCCAAAGCTGCAGTTCCTAATGATATTTAATAACCACAAAAAATTAGAAATAAGTCGTATATGCAACATTAACAAAACTGTAGCTTATCTTACAACTACCATATAATAGTTACACCCTAGTGTTATTAAAAAAGAGACAACAGCACTATATATAATTCATATTTCTCTTACTTCCTCATCAAAATATTCATACCAAAAGACTAAAGATAAATATTAACAAATATTCAGCGTTATCTATTTCTGTGAAATACTATTTTTTATTTTTTCATTTGAAGCATCTTCCCAGATGTTTTATAAGATTACATAATTTAGGAACTAGAAAGATGGCTCAGGGATTAAGAGTACTGGCTGCTTTTCTAAAGGACCCAAGTTCAATTCCCAGAACTCACATGGCATCTCACAACTGTCTGTAGCTCCAGTTCCAGAGGATCTGACCCCCTGACACAGACATTACTTCTGGTCAAAACACTAACGCACTTAAAAATAAATAAATTGTTTCTTAAAAATTACATAATTCCTGAAATCAGAAAAAAAATTGTTTAAAAAATATCCTTTATTGTTTATTAATTTTACATTGGCAGCTTGATATCATTTATCAATCTTTTGATCAGATTTTAGTCAGCAATCTGTTGCAATCTTTATAACTTACTTTATAAAACTGCATGTGAAATATTCATAACTAGCTCCATAAGAAGATCCTGTAATTTCTTTTGTTTGGGGAAAATGCTTAGCTCATATTTTATTCCTTTCTCTTTTCCTGATACTCAGACTTAATAATTTGAAGTCCTATGAGCAGCAGGGTTGGAAAATACAATCCAGGTAACAGTGAAATCGATTACATTGATTTCACTATCTATCACTTCACTATTGCCTAAAGAACACTATTACTTTAAGGCTATTTGAGTTTCTTACCCTCTAGTTCTCTATGTGTTAAATGATTTAATTCATTTAAAAACAAGATAGATGGTAAGGGGTGTTTATTAGCTATCTTTATGCTCACAGAATCATTCTCTTAGAAACATTCTAAGGCATCATATTTAAGAAAAAAAGGTAATTAATGTATTTTAACATTTGGTAAAAAATAATTCAGTTTTGGTAAGGTAAACTATAGAGTAGTAGAGATACAATTATTTCTACTCTTACATGTACTGTTGACTTCCATTCATTCATAATTTTACAACTTATCAAATACTACAGAGATTATTCTCTATAATTTGCTCTAATAATGCATTTTATATGCATGGACTAATGAACTACAAATATTGTATGATTTCCCAGAGCTACTACAGAACTTCAAGTGGGTAAGAGAATAAAAAAGGAGGAGGAGGAGGAGGGTAAGGAGGAGGAAGAGGATGATGAAGAGGAGGAAAATGAGAAAAAGAAGAAGAAAACATTACGGTTTTCAAGAGATGGCTCGGTGGTTAAAAGCACTGACTGCTATCCCAGAAAACTTGGGTTCAATTCCCAGCACCCATATGTTAGCTCAATCATCTGTAACAACCAACTGTAACTCTAGGTCCAGGGGATCCTATGCCCTCTGCTGGCCTCCATGGACACACCCAGTGCAAAAATATATGTGCAGGCAAAACATTCATACACATAAAATTAATAACACATTATTTTTTAAAAGAAAGAACATTCTAAAACAAAAATAACTGACAAATAATTCTTAATTCTGTTTTATCAAAGTCCGGTGGATTTGTCAAGTTTTCTAGTTTAATTTTAGTTTTATCTATGCTTTTCCTATGGAATTATAAGAAAAATCACGGGTGCTTTCCATTCACAGCTTTACCTGCCTACTCGTGGAATCGATGAAGTAATTCTAGCTCACTAACAGAACAGTTCCTCCTTTACCTCCATAATACCTATTCACATAATACCTCTTTTACCTTATAATAAGCACCCCTCTTATTTCATATAAGCATAAGTCTTCTATATTGCATGTTATAGTTTTTTCCATGTATTTAATAGTATTGTGACAAAATTTAAAACAATGAGATACTACAAGAAAAGTTCAAGGCCACAGATAATCTGAATAAAAAAACAATTTAGCTAAAGCAGTTAAGACTGATTATTAGAGATTCCAGTAAACAAACATTTAATGCAAAATGTTTCACAAGCTCCATCTTCTAAAAGTAACACACAGATTATTACCAGTATTTTGAATAATTTGAGAAATCCTTAAAAAATAGATTAGCTTCCACATTTCTTAGTGAAAAATAGACCACTAATGTCTGTTATACCAGTTGTACTTGATTTTATTCTTTAAACTCTAGAGTTTCATTAACACTTTATTCAATGTGTAGCAAACACAACATGGATTAATCATGTATTCTAATGATGCATTTTATTACTGTCTCTTCCTAACTCTTCAAATCTTATCCATATTGCAAAGGGAGATTCATATTTCGGGTTTCTTATTCTTCATGAAAGTCTCAAATATTGACTTACAACACACGAATCTGTGATCTCCTGCACATCAATTCATTTATGTCCATCATGAGAATCTGTGTAAGTTTTAAGTTTCTTAAACTTCTTATATTGTTGCCTTCTTACATTTCACGTTCTTCACTCACAGAATACAATAAAAGCAATGATAATGTTTTAAACTACTGAAGTTTAATGATAGAATAAGCACACCCTAAGTAAAAATTTGAGTTTGAACAAAAGTTATTCATTTTAGTAACAATCAGAATGTTATAGTACTTGTAATATGGTAGGTGCTGAATTAACACGCAACAAGAGCTTTATTTTTGGTTGTTGTTGTTTTTTTTCAATTATAGCACAGAAACCCAAATGATTCATAATATTTCTGAAGGCCTCAAGTTGTTTTGGGATTTTATTCAATTGTGATGGTGAATAAAACTGCCTTTGAGTTTTCTAGAAATCCTATCTACCTCTCTATAATACTCAATTCAATTATAACTGATTAAATAATTATAGCTAAACAATGAATCAGAAAAAAGATACAACAAGGACACCTCTTACTGAATAGACTAGAGTTTTCTTACTAATTATTATGTGTTCCAAGCAGCTAGCAAAGTGATCGAATCTACCCTGCCTATCTGAATTCAAAAAGCTAATATTAAAATAATCAATCATAAATCTTAGGGAAAGGAAAGGACAGAGTAGATGGGAGGGATTGGAAGGAAGAAAGGGCATAAGGAAAATGATGCAATTATACCTTAATTTCAAAAATATTAATCAAACAACAATTCCATGTTGCTGATGATGTTCACACAAAGACAAAAGGCAGAATGGTTAAACCTTAAATTGTAATTAAGATGAAAAACAAAAGGGATAAACAAATACGATGTAATTATTGACAGGGATTCAGTCATAATTATGCTATTACTTGAGCTTCCATTTCAAGTTAGTAAAATATTCACTGTTAATTTATATCAAAATATGGTTTTAAAGGAATTATTTATATTATTTATAGATATGCATATACGGCATTGCAGACTGCCAGAATACTTAATATGACAATTGATATATTGATACATACAAGTTTTAGGTATAGGAATGAACAAGCTTTAGAGATTTTACAAAAGTTTTCAGTTATACGTTTCTTTAACTTCATGAAAGACATGCTTAGTCATGTATGCTGCATTATCCAAAACAGATCATGGGTGAACAACTGCAAGATGTCATAGGTTAAATATGCCCTATAAATATTTTGTCCTGGAAATAACTCCCATTCTTTTTATATAAATAGCTTGTTTTGAGACTTAGTTTTAGCATATGCAAGCCTAGGTTGGTAGTGTCCACAGCAAAGTTGGTTGACAGTCATATCACGTCATTTATCACTCAAAAATTTCAGGTTTGTGCTGAGCTTTTTACCCAAATGTCCTTGGTAGTGAATGAAATTTTGCTAAGCATCAAATGATTTCATCTTTATCTTTGTCAGGTCTCTTCATCTGTTTTGTTGTATTTCGATTTCTTTATGAAATTTTATATTTTAAAAGTATAAATATTTACAAATGAATACCAAGAAAGACCAACAGACTCCTCTATTTACATCTCTAATTCTAGCCAAAATATCAGAGAAATGCTAAATGTCTTCCTATATATTTTCTTGGCTTTAAAATCCCTAAATAAATATAATGAAAAGAAACAAGGTCATGAATAGTGGCTTCTGGTTTATTCTGTCCAAAACAGTGAGTGTCCTGACACATTACTATGGCCCACAGAGGTAAAATGTTGGTCAGCTACCTTTCTCTTAGTCTCATCCTGTAAACATAACAATCTCTACCCTTTGGTGCTATTGGCTCCTACATCCACTACCTTAAAAAAAGAAAAATACAAAGCACGGATGTGACTCTTCTAAACTGTCCATTTTAAAACCATGATAATGTTGCAAATGAAAACATAACCTGCCAAGACAGCAAGCAAAACAATAACAAAGAAAAACATCTTCAGACTTGGATTTCAATGCATAACCCTTCCATCTGTCGACTAATTGTGAAATGAGCCTGTTTTGTGAAAACCCTGCACACACAAACAAGTTTCCCGATCCATCAATGTCCACCACTGCTTTCAGGACCTCAGAAGTAGTCGTTTTCTGTTTGCAGATTGCCTACAGGACTTTTTCGTCGCTGGCAAAATGAACTCTGACCAGGCATGGATCTTCTCAACAGGCTTTGAATTTGGTTACAAACTCTGGGTTGTGTTCATAGAGGTAATGCCTGGAAGAGTCTTCACATTTGAGCTGGAAATGATAGGAGGAAAATCTCTAGAGGCCAATCATCTAAACAGCCCCCATCTCCCCCTCTTGGCTTCAGAAACCGTTACAATTTTGGATTTAGGCTATGATTACTCCTCCCTTTCCTTTCCATGGAGACCACTAGCACCTAAGAAGTTTGCCTTTCCGATGCTAGAACTGCAGGCTCCTTCAGGAAGAACTGCACCAGGAGCCCACTCAGTAGTGGAACAGCGTGTGCTGAGCATCAGCCACTAGCTCCCCTAACCACAAGAGGCAGCCAGGTTGACAAGGAGACCCACCTTCCAACACACAGGTCCTCACATGGGCCCTGCTAGTAGAGGCTGCCTTAGTTATGCAGCCTTAACCTCAACACCTCACCTCTTCCAATCCAGTTCACCCGGGTTGGGAGGGGCGGAGTACTGAGAAGGGGGGGGGTATTCGCGGGGGAAGGGAAAACAATCCCAGTTCTAAAGAGCCAAGATGCAAGTGG
Organism: Cricetomys ansorgei; assembly: GCA_026225945.1. Taxonomy (NCBI): domain Eukaryota; kingdom Metazoa; phylum Chordata; class Mammalia; order Rodentia; family Nesomyidae; genus Cricetomys; species Cricetomys ansorgei. Next base: position 10,304,809 of record JAMJFZ010000242.1, read on the forward strand.
CGAGACTGCAAAGCACACGCAAAACACACACACACACACACAAACACAAACACTCCCATGTAAGCCCTACTACTCAGGTTCAACGCCAAGTGATGACAGAATTAAAGGAAGGAAGTGGAGAATGGCTACACCCGGGGTGGTACAAAGGCCCAGAGTTGCTGGAAACATTTGGAAAGGGACAGGGGATGCTTCAGGGATTGCGAAAGTAAGAAAGTCCCAGAAATCTTTCCATCCCCAAAGCTGCGTTTTTGGGTCAGTACCCAGGGTAGCCTTATTTTTGGTAGGGTTTGAGAATAGGCAAGCAGAGCCAAAGTCGAGCTCCCCCTTTCCAGTGCCCTCCCTGGCCTGGCCCAGGGCCCAGAAGCAGCCCCCACTTGGGCTCAGTTTCCACGGACTGCCAGGCCAGGAGCGGACTTGCCAAAGGACTCCGGGAGCAGCAGGGCAGGCAAAGAGCATCACACTAGCTTGGGCCAACCGGTTCTCACATCGTCTCCGGTCGACACACCCCCAGTTAACCCCTTCCCCTGACACCACCGATGGTCCCATGTGGACAGCAGCTTGCCTCCATCCCTCCCACCATCTACCGAGTCCATCGATTAAAACACTAGTTGATTTCTGTCTGATTAAACAGAGAGAAAGTGCTACAACTCTTCTCACGAGTAGCCAGAGGAAAGAAAGTCGGACTGCAGGCATCCCTCCGTAGTTGCCAGGAGTTTGGAAATGCGACGGTCCCAAGCGAATTGGGGAACCGGAACCCACCCGAGGGGCGCAGAACGCCCAACTCCCTCCCCACCCCCGCGCCTCTTACCTCCTTAAGTTCTTTGGCCACGTCCTTCAGGTCGCCCAGCACTAATTCCAGATCCTCTACTATGATCTTGATCTGCTCCTTCACCTTGGTTTTGGAGGCTGCCGGCGGTCCCTCGGCTGCAGAGGACGAGGAGGGGTTCCCTTTAGACTTGGCTGACATTCTTCAGGGGGCGAGCGAGCCAGGTCAGGACAGGCGAGCGAGCGGAGGCTGCTGCGCGCCGGGGTCCCTGGCGCTGCTCCGGCCGCTCCCACCCCAGTCCCCCCACATGTCGGCTGCTCGGCGGGCAGCGGCGGGTGGCTGCGCGGTGCGCTCGGCCGGGCGGCCGCACTGTGGTGCTGCCATCAACTCCCCGAGACGAGGCGCTCGGCGCGGGGCTGCAGACGGGCGAGCAGCGCGCCTGCGCCTCCTCCCGCCGCCGCCCGGCGCTCGCGCGCACACTCGCGGGTGGAGAGGGGCATCGCGGCGCCTCGGGGACGGCCCGCAGGGGTCTCTCCCAGACCTCGGCGTCATGGTGCCTGGGGACAAGTTCGCGAGCTGTCCGCCCTTACATCCTCATTCCCCAAAGGTCTCCATCAGGGCACCCTGCAGCTGTGTGTCTTCTCCCAGCCAGCCAGGGCTCCTTCAGCTTCGCCCTCCGGCCAAGACCTGGCTCCATTCACGGGGAATCGCAATGCGAACAGGAGCTGTGCTCTCTGTCTGTAAAGTGACCCTAAATGTTTATCCAGACCAGCAATAATCCAGAGATCTCCAGTCTCTTTCGTGGTGACCTGCGAGTTGAACAGACTTCTGCAGCGGGTCAGGGTGAGGGTCTGGGTGCGGGTGGGTACAGCTAGGACTGCTCAACACCTGACATCCTCAAAATCGACTAGTATGCTTGGAAGAGGCGGGATAGCATTGCTGATACTACAAAGCCAGTAGCAGGTTTATTAATGCCTTCGCAGAAAAATCCCCCTGGAGACTATCTGAGTCATCTTGGTTGTGTTTCTTGTCTGTGACAACTCTTTTTTTTTTCTCTCTCTCTCTCTCTCTGTCTCTCTCTTCTTTTTTCGTGACCCCTGTCAGGGTATGTTTTTGGCGGGGAACATCTCCAGGGAGTGTGTAATAAGAGTTTGCCTCCAACTTCTCTTCTAAAAATGTTTTTTTTTTCCTCCCAAGTCTTCTGCCTCTAAACAAATAGGAAAGAATTTTAAGATTGTTTAGGTAAAGATACCTAGAAAAGACAATTAATAGGATGCCTTCAGCACATTCTCTCAGGAGGTGGCCGCCACCTCATTAGCTCTAGTTGTAATTTCCTTAGTAGCAAACTCATGGGCTGTTAGCTACTGACCTGGCAGGCTGACTATACTTTGAATCTCGGAGTTCACACTGCTTGGCACATTCCTTTTTTATAGGCTTCTCATCTTGGTCCTGCCTTAACGGGGTTGGGGGTGGGAGTGGGGGTATCCAGCTCTTGCTTCTCACACTTCAGATCTGGAGAATGCGCTTCTAAACATGAAGACAACCTGGCAGCTCTCCTCTTCCCAGTTCCTGAGCTCCTAATACCCAATCTTCAAGTGAATAGTTCCTCTGCATAGTTATATGCATAAAAGGTGATTAGAGGGAAAAGAGCACACATGAAACCACAGACATTACTAAATGATGTCAAACCAATGGGAAACCATCAAGAAGGATAACAGAAGAGAGGAAGTTGTGATTTCCCTCATCATGATGAAATAATTCCCTCCTAATACATGCAATGTTTGGCTACTTTGGTTCTCTTTCCCTAAAGATTGAGCAGAAACAACCCCAATCTGCCATAATAGCATGTAGCCGTAGACATTGATCCAGGTGAAGGGTTATTTATTCCTTGTCCAGTTTAATCTCCACTCCTAGTCCTGGAACCCTGGAGCATTTTGGTCTCCAGACATTCTACTCTTAAACCTAGAATTGGAAGTCTTCCTCCACCTCAGCCTCAGTAAATCTAGAACATTTAAACCTCTGTACAGTCTAATCAACCTTGACTTACTGCTGACTGAGCCACTCTGACTAGATCCTCCTGAACTCTGACTCTTCTGGTTCGATTCACTTTCTTTTCGAGCTCAAACTCTTCTCCAAGCTGAGTGGTTCAAATCGTCCTTCTGAACCGGTTGTTTCTGACTGAACTCTTATCACTCTGGAAGATTCTGCCTGACTCTCTGAGTGCCTCAGGCTGAACTTCTCTGCTTGGCTTCAAACTGACTCACTCTTCCTGTTTGATACTGACTTCCTTTGCCAAGCTGTCTGTGTCTCTGCCTCAGACCCTCTCTTTGCCTCTGCCTCAGTCAGACTCTCTGCTTCCTCATCCACAGTCAGACCACTTAATTATTTCTGTGTCTTGCACTCTCTTTGCCTCTTGTCTTCCATACCGCCTCTCTAACTGGCTTTCTGTGCTGAGGAACCTACTTTTAAATCTAGAGAGTTAGGCATGTCCTTGTTGTAATTCACTCCACTAACTGCCCTTAATTCTGACTCATCTCAGATGTCACTTCCTGTTTGACACTGACTCCTTCGGAGTTTCTGCCTCCTGTCTCCCAAGTGCTGGGTTTAAAGGCGTGTACCATCACTGCCTCCTGAATACTGGGATTAAAGGTGTATGCCAATATTCTTTCTACCATAGAGCAGCCACACTGACAGATTAAAAGATTAAATATTCCACCACAAGGGCATCCATTGTTACTGCTGAGACAAGCTGTTGTAGCTCAAAATCAAATCACTTTCACACTGAAGCATATTCTTGAATTCCCTATCACAGCTTTTCTCAAATAATGACCTGTCTATATCTATTCATAATATCCAGCAAGTAAGCCAAAATTGACTTCCAGGCCCAAGTTGAGAGAACTGGAAGGGTTTCTGGACTAGTGGTATCTACATTTATTACAATCTCCCAGTCACTAAGGATTGTTTAAAGCATGTCTACAAACAACTTTCCTGAAGGAAGTTTAATAAAAGGAATCAAAATATAATGGAAAAGGGGTAGAATGAAAAGAACATACAGCTATAATCAAATCCATTTACTCTCTGTTTTGATATACCCTTGTTGAAAAACATATTATTCTTTAACTCATCCTAGACTCCCTTAGGCATCAAGGTGCATGATGTTTGAGGAGTCAAACCATAGGGATCAAAACCACAGTGATACCTAATAAGATTTCTGATTGCTATTTCTGTAAATGTTCTTACAAACTAGTGATAGTTGTATATGAGAACATACCTCAGACTGTGTTATAAACTTAGTAAGGATAACAGATTTAAAAACAGAGAGGAGTCTTTCTCATTTAATGAAGTAATTTGAGGCAGAAAGATCTGGGTAAGTATACGAGATCACTTAGTGGCTGTCTCTAAAGTTACAAACCTGTAACATGGGTTTGTGGTTTTAACCCATTACATCTGATTTCTAGAGATTAGCCTTCAGATGAAATTCTGTACCAATTCAATGTTTAATTCACAAATAAGCTCAAAATGGCACAAAAATGCTTACCCCCTTCTCATTTACCCACTAACTTGTACTGATACTGTGAATACACTACTCTCTTGTCCATCAATGATTCTCAAAAAGAAAAATATTCCCAAACGTTCCTCTTTAAAAGCCCCCCCTTTTTTAGTTTTATTTGATGAATATTTTGTCTGTACCACATAAATGGACATTTCATGGCCCATAGAAGCCAGAAAATAGTGTCAGATATCTGCAACTGGACTTAGACTTTCTTATGAGCTGCCATGCGAGTGCTTGAAACTGAATTCCTCTGCAAAAACAGTAAGCTCACTAACCACTGAGCATTCTAGACTGACCTTAAAAATTATTCTTAATAATTGTTTTCCCTTATATGAACATATTTTATTTGCAAGACCCCATCTGTCCTTTAAGAATATCTGAAGACATGGAGCATAAGGAAAAGTTTTATCTTCACCAAAATATGTTTTGCTGAGAGACAGGAGGAGGAGGTTAAAGAGGAGTTAGAAGTTGAGAGAGAAGACATTGTTAGTGATACACAAATGAATTCCTTGATGACTGCATGGACCATGTATTTCCATAGAATGATTATCAAAGTCTTACATACATAATAACTAGCCAAAGACACAGTTTAGTGAACTTAATCCCCAGGGGATCTGACTCAGAAGGTTTGAAGATAGATCTGAGAATTTCATTTGAACAGACTTGTAGACTGGTAGTTGAGCATATTTTTACAAACAATTGCTGGCAAGATTAAATTTAGGCTTCTTTTAGCTACACTAAGCCTTAGCCTTATAGATCAGCTATAATTATAACTTATATATTTATATTATACATGAGAAAATGAAAACTTTAGGAGTAGGTTAAAAGTCATCCTAGTTTTCACATATAGAATAAAACAAACTGAAAGTTATACCTTTTATCTGTAGCCCTGGGTGTCCTGAAATTCATTATATAGATCAGCCTGGCCTTAAACTCACATAGATACACCAGCCTCTATCTCCCTGGTTCTGAGATTAAAGGTATGTACCATCATGCACAGCTAATCCTTCTTCTTATAGATCAACTGTTTTGGCATAGTGGCTAAGTGTTACTATGCTATATTGGTTTAAAAGCTTTCTTTGTATTATACTCAGTAAACACAACTATTGACAAGTAGCTTCTCCATAAATACTTGACAATGAAATGATTGAATAAGGGTGTTTTTCTATGTGTTTTTAAATTAATTCAACTCAACAAAATTTTTAAATGGCAATTCTGGACAAGAATATATTCTGAGAAGTACACATTCACATTTGGTAAGAAATTGTTCTCAAAGAAACAAATAGATAATTTCAAACATGAGTCTAATACAAAGTGAAAACATTTCCAACTATCTCTTCTTGCATTTTCTTAACTATGCTATGGTCATTTTATTGGATCTCTGTTAGGGTCTGAGTATTCATGCCCTCCCTTCCCACCTGCCCTGCTCCAGCTCATGAGTTGAAATCTTAGCCAACAAGGAGCTAGTATTAAAAAGTGGGGCCTTTGAGAGTGATCAGGTCATAAGGTAGTAATCCTCACAAATGACATCAGGGCATTTGTAAAGGTGACCCTGTAGCACCATAGCATTGCCTCACCACCACCATAATGTGAAGCTACCTTGAGAAGACTCCATTTCTAAGAAAGCAGACCTTCACCAGAGTCCACATCCTCCAGACCTTTATCTTGAACTTCTAGGACTCATTATTGTAAAAACCAAGCTTTTTTGTTACAAAACTGTATTTTGTTGTAGCAAAATTGTCTATAACAATGTCTTGTGTTTGTTAGCTGGACAATATTTTACAAACTTCACTTTTGCTCAGCTAAAACTTAATGTCTTCAGTCAGAGGTTATATTGCTCAGTGGCAGAGGACTTGCTTACTAGGCAGAAGGCCCTGGGTTCAATCTAGACACACACACACACACACACACACACACACACACTTCAACTATTTCTTTTTACCCACTTTTCTAACTGTGAATATAGATATATAGATATAGATGGATATGGATATATGCAGAGAGAAAAGTAGGTAGGAGAACAGGAGAGGAGATGTAACAGAAGAGGAGAGGAGAAGAGAGAAAAGAGGAGAGAGAGAAAGAGGGAGAGAGGGAGAGAGAGAGAGGGAAGGAGGGAGGGAGAGAGAGAGAGACAGAGAGAGAGAGAATGAGAGAGAGAGAGAGTGGAGAAGAGGGGAGAGGAGAGGAGAGGAGAGGAGAGGAGAGGAGAGGAGGAGAGGAGAGGAGAGGAGAGGAGAGGAGAGGAGAGGAGAGGAGAGGAGAGGAAGAAATTTCTTTGGGTAGAATTAGAGCCAGAAATCGTGGGACTACTGAGACCATTTCTCCTCAGTCTCTTAGAAAATTTCTCTACAGAGTTGAAACTTGGTCACTGGTAAATCAAAGCCTTTATCTTTACCACTCTGCCACTCTAAACAGAAGAGGTCATACGGCATGTTCTGTACTTAGACACTCCTTGACAAGCTACTAGGACCAAGACAAATTTGCAGTACACAAACTGCATTAGGGTTGGGCTTTTCTTACCATGTCACACACATTTGTGTGACATGATTTTCCAGTAGATGGCAGTAAAAGGGATTATTGTCTTTTGTTTTTTGTTTTATCCTATCAAAGTCTGGATATAATAATTTTCTGATAGATGGAAGTAACAGATTTCTAAAAAGCAACACTATTTTCAAAATTCACACAGAGAAAGATACCACAGGGATTATTGGTCATCTGTTTTGGATCAGAAGCAAAGTTAAGTCTATATAATGATTCATTATGCAGTTGCTTACCCACGTATTTAATTACTTCTCCAAAGAGAACACATATCACTGGAAAAACAAACTCAGTATGTATTCACCAGATAACCTGTAGAACAAACCATACATTTTTATTTCACACTTACTGATTGGTGATTTAAAGATTTTTTTTTCCTGTGTGCATTAATTTCACTAATCTAGCCTCACTCATTTTAGTTTTGATATTCTATTTGCTCATGCCTCCAAATTTCTCATCTATTTAATCTCAGAATTGGGTCCTGGATAGCAAGACCTCACCACATGCATAAATAAGCCTTGCTGGAATACTTCCTCCCTTTCATTTAAATTTTCAGCAATTTCTATTTATTCTGAAACCATAGGAAAAATACATGACCTGTTAGCCCTCATCACTTTACCTCTCAACTTCAAATTGCTTGAATATGTGATAGCTATACCTAGGACTTTAAGTACACAAGGACTCTCATATAGGAGCCTGTGTAGGATCCCTAAAATGTGGCTGGCTGTATCTCTGAACACCCCAATAGCTCCCTTCCTGGTGCAGTGGTTTGAGTGAAAATGGCTCCCATTGGCTCATAGGAAGTTGCACTATTAGGAGGTGTGGCCTTACTGAAGGAAGTGCGTCACTGGGGGAGGGCTTTGAGGTTGCAGAAGCCAGGCCCAGTGGTTCACTCTCTTCCTGCTCCCTGATGATCCTGCTGTAGAACTCTCTGCTCCTTTTCCAGAACATGTCTGCCTGCATGCTCCATGCTTCCTGCCATGATGACAATGGACTAAAACCTCTGAACTGGAAGCCAGCTTCAGTTAGTTTTTCTTTATAAGAGTTGCCATGGTTATGGTGTCTCTCTACAGCTATAGAAATCCTATCTAAGAGAAGTTGGAAGTGATTTAGCTTCAGCAAAGGATTCCATAATTATTTAGCAAATTTTAGTATACCCTACTTTCACCAAGACAATCATTTATTTTACTCAATCTTTAATATGCCAAATAACTTTAGCAAATATATGGAAGTTCCTCTCCCTTTTAAGTACCAAGGTCTTTTATCTGGATATAAGTCATCTATCTCTGAGGCAGGTAATAAACCAAATTTTTGACACCTTGATCTTGATTGTTCTAATCTCTAAATTTGTGAGAATAATATTATTAATAAAATAATAATAAAAAACTATAGTGTTTAAAGCCACCTATTCTGTGAAAGATTTGTTTATTTTTATATTTTATGTCAACTGAAACCACCCAAACCAGCTGTGGTTCATCCCAGAAAAAGTGTAGAACTACATGAAAATGGAAGACTTCTGCAGAGATAGAGGTAAGGCTTGAAGGTCAGCAGGTGCAGTATGCATATGTAAATGAAGACATCTGGAGCTGGTAATTCAGAACCACTATAGTTGGTTGTTGAGATTCTGGGTAAAGAACTAAGCAGAAAAGGGAGACAGAAGCTTGCCTGATCAATATTGTGGCTGTGGATGGGCAATCAAAAGAATCTGAGGGACAAAACCAGCTAGGTACAGTGCTGCAATATTGGAACAGCCATGGATTTGGGGAGATAAAAAGCAGCTGTCAATCACACACTCAAATATAACAGATTTTAAGTCTATGTTATCTGCAAGTGTTCTAATATGTTTTGAAAGATACTAAATAATATCTATAACTGGGTAGTGATGTAGATCAAAGAAAACCTAAAAAAAAATAATAATACATTGCTTCAGGTGGAATCAAATGAAAATGACCTATGCTTCCTCTAAGCCTTCAAATGTGTATTTAAATGAGAAATTATCCAGAGATTGAGTGTTACTCAAAAAGTGCAGTAGAAAATAATCAAGTACTACAAAATTATCAAATGCATGCACTCTGGTACACAATCACTGTACAAGAACTTCTAAATTAGAAATACCCTCAGATCTCATGCAGTACAAATCCATTATTTTTACTAATATAGAAACCTATTTAATAGAAATTACATCATTAATTCAAAGACACCAAATATCTAAATGATCAAAGTCAGAACTGTCAATGTTTGCTCAAACATGATCTCTGCATTGATACAAATAGGTAAAGAGGATGGTAAATTTCATTAACAGAATTCTTTCAAGACAGTGTATGATGATAATAAGGCGTTTCCATCTTAAATACTGCCTATATCTCTATTACTTTAAAATCTTAAGTGAAACTAATATTAGAAGCTCTTGAAAAGCTATATAGAAGACTTTCAAACCCAATCACAGAAATAGAGATATGTTCACCCAGACAACTGTAATAAGTACTTGGAGGTATATATAGTTTATATACATATATGAATGTTAATTCTCCAAGCACAGATTGCCTTCATAATCTTTCAAACTCACAATATACACGTGTGTGTTAGTGTGTGTGTGTGTGTATGTAAATAAATATAAATGATGGACATATGTAAAATATTTTAATAGCTACATTAAATAATTAGCTTATAACTTAAATATTTTCACTCTTTTCATAGCATAGTTGTAATTCTGGCAGATTGTTACACAATATCCCTTTACATACTTAAAGATAGTTGGCCATACCTATTTTGATTAAAATGATTTTTAACCCAGTCTATATTTGTGCACTATTAGAAAGGACAGAGTGTTGCTGAGTTGCAGGGCAATGTCTACAATCTACTATGGATTCCTACCAAAATGGAAATGTTTCTATGAAACACTGCATTTTCAGTATACTTAACACGTATTCAACTGTCAGTTTAGCATGACATCTGAAAGTGGTGTAAGTCTTTCCCACACATAACTGATATGTAGCACTCCTGGCTCGCTAAACTCCATTTCATACCATAAACTCTCAAGACTTGAAAAGCTCCCTACAGATTGGTACTGTTTCCTTGAAAAAAAACATCCTATTGAAGGTATGCCATATCTGTCTGAGGAAAATTCTTCAACATTTTTTTTTTCAGTTTTAAAGAACTAGGGAAAAAAGCTTTCCTTCCTTTTATTGTCAATGAACAATGCAGCAGCAGGAGAGGTGGCATGGAAACTGGAGAATTTTGCATTTGAAATGGATACTTGCCCTCTAGTTATGTGATCTCAAACACCACAAAGCCGCTAGCGTTTACTGCTTTATTTGTGCGTGTAGATATAGTACTAATTTTGAAAAGGTGTATTGAGAATCAAAAGGGACAATTCTGCAAAAATTTTCATAATCTGTGAATTATTGGGTAAAGCTCCAGTATTGCAGGTTTTGTATTTGTTTTGATAGACACTCTCTCTATGTGTGTCCAGGAACCTGGAACCTGTGCTTCTCCAGGATTTGGTTACATTCCATAACTGCTTGATCTCTTTAAAAATCATTAAAAAAATATCATTCTACAGCAGCATTTTTCAATGCACATTTCAGCCATCAAACTTAGGGGGAAAACATCCACAAAGTGCATATGTCTCACATATGATCATAAGTTCAAATATAAGGATAATAAAGTCTGAAAATTTTTACTCTACTATGGAATCTTCTTCCTGCTCTGTCATTTTGCCTCTTTCTCCCTCCCTCCTGCCCTTGGCCCCTCCCCTTTTTCTTCTCTGTCCCTCTGTCCTTCTCTGCCTTTGTTACTTTCTTCTCCCCTCTGTCCTCCACATCACTTTCTCCTTTTCTTTTAGGCATCATGAAAAGGACTCACAAAGGACCTTTATGAAATATACCTTGGTAAGGACTATTCTAGAAGTTTTTTCTGCTTGTTCTTACAAGACACAGAAGATAAGAATCTACAAACACTGCACATAAGGGCTCTCTAAGTTTTACTTTACATTAAATCAATGGCTAATTTTACAGAGCCTGTTAGTTTTTCTCTCCAGTGTATTAATGATGCTAAACAGCTCCCACCAAATTTGAAGTCCCTGCACCACTGAAGCATAGACAGGTAAGCAGCCAGCTATCAGAGATGGCGCCCCACTGTGCTCCTCTGCTTATGGTTCCTAGTGGCCTCTAAGTAAAATATTTTTTGCTCATATTTGCAGCAAAACTTATTCCCTCGTATTTCATTAAGCCAGTCAGATAACAACTTCATAATAACGTGGCCCTGCTTCACCTCATCTTTGTCTCTAAGGCAACTACTGCTATTATTCATCCTATAGTCACTTTTTTTTCTGATTAAATGATGAGAAATTGGTCTTATATTCATACGGGACATTTTTCAGTGTTGTAACTTTTAATTAATGCATCATAACAGTAATTCACAAATGTCAACTATGTGGAACATACCTAGCTGAACATCACCTTTCTATGCTAATTTTTGATTATCACTAGTCAGAAAATGGCCACCAACACCCCCTTCTTCATACCTCAACAGAGAAACCCTGGCTAAGGAACACAGCCCCTCCTAAACATTTTTATCTTCAAAATGTAGTCAAGACTCAGTTATGGGATTTTAAAAAAAATCTAAATAATGACAGCTTGGTGCTGGGTGACTATCTGTTATGGCTAAGGAAACTATTAAGGAAGCATAAATTAAGACCATTGGGGAAGGTACCATGGCAGTATTATGATATCATAATGAATCACAAGGGAAATACCATTACAATATAGGAATGACTACTGTTTTCTCCTCTAGGTCCTCTCAGGGATAGAAGATAACTTCAATTCAAATACCTGACTGACTAGCATTTTTGGAAAATCAGGAAGTACTGCTCAAGACTAAGAAAATAGCCCTTGTTTTGCATTCTGCTAAGCATTTTTCTGCTTGTTTTGGTTTTTTGAGACAGGGTATTTCTGTGTAGCCCTGGCTGTCCTGGAACTTGCTTTGTAGACCAGGTTGGCCTTGAACTCAGAGATCACCCTGTCTCTGCTTCCTGAGTGCTGGGTTTAATGCTGTGTGCCACCATGCCCAGCTTCAAGCTTTTATTTATTTTTATTTTTATTTTCTTACAATACTTTCTATGCGTCACTTCATTTCATCTTTACAAACATCCCTTCAGTTAGGTGTTATACATTTATCCCTAAGTACAGATGAGAAAAATGGAGCAATATGATTTTGTGCCTGGTCACACAAGAGGGCATAGAGTTCTGAAAATGATCCCAATGCTGATAAAATACTATGACCAAACTCTTAACTATCTGAAGGAAGGTGTGGGGGGGTGCGGTGGGGCAGGTTTGATAGATACTATGTATCTAACTTTGATAAATGTTGCCTTTCTTTTGATCTTAATATCTTGAACATCCTTTATTTAATTTCCAAACAACTTCCCACCTATAATACTGAAATATTCCACCAGTCACTTACTTAATGAATTTGTATCAAGTATCCATAAAACTTAAAGTCCACAACTAAATAATCTGAGTAATGTAAATTCAAGGCATTTGTCTTTGTGGGTATTACTTTTTCTTAGGAGTTTACACCAGTAGAAAAAAACAATCCAAAGACTTTGTTTGTTTGTTTGTTTGTTTTGCTTTTTGCCTTTTGTTTATGTTGTTGTTTTTCTTCTTTCCCTGGATATCCCTACCACAATTGTTACAGGCAAATTCTCAATATTTCAATTTTTTCTCTGCTATTTATAATTCTCAAATAACATTTTAATTCAAGATATAATATTGACACTTTGAAAACTCTCCATATTCATGAAATTGATGCAGTTTTTCTTTACTATTCCCCTTGAGTTCTTTAGTAATGGAATAAATAAATAAAAATAAGGGTCTGAAATATTTTCTTTTGTGGCAAAAACCTATTACTTAAACCACAAAGTTGATACCAGAAAAAGATTAATTTATGATCATGTATTTTTATATTCCAGAAACTATAAACGCTTCTCACTTAAGAAAATGCAAATATATTTTGTCATTCAATACTTTGTGTTCGTAGTTGCCTCATATACATTGCTTGCCAAGAATGGCCATTTACATCATGTTTTTCTTCAGTCTATAAATATGACACACATTACTTACTACTGAAGATAGAAAGATACACATCTTCATAGTTTGCCTGGAACTCATTTTGAGCATGCAGAGATTTAATGCCTATATAGTACACTCTTGAGATAGAAAGATTTTAATTTATCTTCTTTTGATGTAATAATTCCCAGATGGCATTTTCTTTTGTAGAACAAAGTGATTGACAGTAAGAAAGTGAACAAGGAATATATATACATGACCTAACCTCACTTCTTTGACTTCTTTGCATCAAGATTTCTCTAGGTATCAACCTTGTGTAAGGTTAAAGATTCATACATTTTTAAACTTATTTTGAAAATCATACTCTTGTTTAAAATACAAACCCAGTATGATTCTTTAATGAAGAAATTACCTAATACCATGAGATCAGATAACAAATGAAAGTTGAATTGCATCAAGGAAGCCAGGAGTTTCTCTGCATTATAAAAATACATTCTACTTAAATCAAGTTCTCATTTTGAAAGTTATCTGTAAGAAACTTCAGTGTCTGCCACAGCACATAGAGCTCTGTTGCTGGGTCACATGGAAATAATAGAGAATTCCTCTATTATGCCTTTCTAATCTTTGAATATAGATTATAAGACACTCTTTTATAATCTTTGAATAATGTACCTATTCTGTATTGAGTATTCTGTACTCAAAAGTATCATTTCAAATTGGCTGTAATCTGAAAGTTTCTCAGATAGAATTAAATGCATATTTTTTCTAATTTAAATAAATATTCAAAGAAATAATTAAGAGAACTCACTGTGGTCCAATAGATGTTTTGGTGACTATGCCTTTATTTTCCTAATGAGAATGAAGGTGGTATTAAATATTTCATATATTTAAGCAATGATGTTACTATGAGTGCCAGAACATAGGATCTCAAGTACTTAAATAAATGAAAAAAAGATCATGAATTTATTGATTGTCACTTAATACTTATATCAAAGCTCCCTGGAGCCACACAATAAAGAGCTACTTGGATTGTACCATAACTGTATATCCTTGAATTTCCCACTGTGTGTCAGTCTGTACCTTTATGCAGCTTGAAATAATCATCTAAAATTAAATCTACCACTGTTTCTTTTATTATTTATATATGTGTTTAATTTTATCAAAAACTTTTACTAGCTGCCTGGTTTGTTTCAGGTCCCGTGTCTTGCAATGGCGATAATACAATGCATGCATGCCTTTATCTTTTGAAAATTGTTGTCTGAGAAATGCAGATGAGCAAGTAAATACTTATCTCTCTATCTTTTGACATAATCTGAAGCAGTGATTGACATAAGGTGGTATGGAGCCTGAAGTAGAAAAGTATTCAGCAAGTTTTGAGGAATCAAGGACTGTTCACTGAAGGAGTCAGCAGCTAACAAAGAGATGAGTTGAGTTTCATATGGTGGAAATACACTGTCTCTCAAGTTATTTTTTTAGAGTCTTATGTATCCCACACAGGCCATGTAGCCAGGATGAGCTTCTATAAACTCCAGATCCTCCTACCCCTACTACTAAGGACTGGGACTGTAGGCATGGGCCATCACACCAGATTTGTCCAGTGTTGTGAATTAAATCCAGGGCTTTGTGCATTCTAGAGAAACATTCTAGCAAGTAAACTGTATTCCTAGACCAGGTCAGCAATTTAAAAAGTGATATTCTACTGTAAGTATATGCTACATTCTGTTTTTCCACTCTTCTGCTGTTGTAATATAGTTAAAAACATCCTTGTGAACATGAGGGTAAAACAGCTCTTTATAAGATCCTGTTTTCAGTTACCCAGAACCACAATTGCTCAATTTCATATTTTATTTCTTTTTATTATTTACATATTTCTTCTGTAAAATGGCTGTTTCATTTCAGCATTAAAAAATAATTAGTCCTACATGTGCGAGAAAGAATGTTTCATTGCTGCATTTATTTAAAAAATTGCTTTTGCATGTGTGAGAAAGCATGGTATTTGTGTTTGAGTCTAACACAGTTCAATTAACAAGATGGTGCCTTTAGTTTCATCCATTCTCTTACGCGTGATAAAATGATGTTTTTCCTTATTGAACAAGACTTTTTGGTGCATATATGTAATGTTTTATTTCTTTAAATTTCTTTAATTTTTTTATGATATATTCACAGTCTTCCCCTCCCTCAACTCTCAGATCTTGTCCATCTCCCTAACCACCCAATTTCATCTTTATGTCTCTCAAAGGAAAAAACAAAAACAAAACCACTGAGAAAACAACACGAAAAACAAAATCAAAATCAAACAAATTTTAAACAAAAGAGATGAGAAAGAAAATCACTAAGACAGAAAAATAACAAAACAGACAAAAAGCTCATTAACAAACAAACAAAACAAACCCTGCATTGGCCAACTACTTCTGGTCCTGGGGCCTACCTCCCCTAGGGCCCAGTGATACTCCATGAGAGAAAATTTATTTTGCCTTCTCCCCTTCCCAGCAGATAAAAATTGCAAACAGCCTTTTGGTTAAGATAGGTCTTTAGTTAGGCGTTAGTGGCTCATGTCTTTACTCTCAGCACTCAGGAGGCAGAGGCAGGCAGATCTCTGTGAGTTCAAGGCCAGCCTGGTATAAAGAATGTGTGCCAGAACAGCCAGAGTTACAACAAACAGAGAAACCCTGAAACCCTCTCTTAAAAAAAAAAAAAAAAAAAAAAAAAAAAGAAGAAGAATGGACCTTTGTGTCCATGTCCCATTCTCAGTGCTGGAATTTTGTCTGTGTTTAAACGTTTGCAGGCCTGGTGCATGCTGTCACAGTTTCTGTGATTCATTTGTGATTAAGTTCTGCTGTCTGATAAACATTGCTTTCTTGGAGTCATCTACAACCTCTAGCTCCTCCAATCTTTCTGCTTCTTCTGCATAGATGCCTGAGCTTTGAAATAAGGGGTTTGACCAAGACATCCCATTAAGGGCTGAGTGTTCCCAAACCTCTTACCATCTGCACGTTGTCATGTTGTGGATCTCTTTGTTAATTCTCATCTTCTGCAAGAAGAAGCTTCTCTGATGAGAGTTGCATGATGCTCTGATCTATGGATATAGCAATATGTCATTAGAAACAATTTTATTGCTACATTCCTTTAGCAAACTAATAGTAGTGGGATTTATCCTAGGCCTATGACCTAACTTGTCTCAGGTTCTTTGCCACTCTATCAATGCCCAGCATCAGTTCAATCTCATAGAATAGCTTTAAACCCAATCAAAAAGTATTTTGTTACTCCCACAATATTTGTGCTGCTTTTTCTTTTTTTAACGAGTATGTCTTGCAGGTAGATCATTGTTGTAGGTTTGAGGATTTGTAGCTAGTGATATTGATGAGTACTTTGCTCCTCCAGTAACCTGGAATGTGCCTTCAAGCACCATGAATGTTAGTTGGTAGGGGTGAAACTACTAGTTGGGGACCAGCTCAATTTCTCCATGTTTGATGATATAAGTAAGTTGCATTTTCAGGAACAGAATATTATCATCAGATTATAGATAGTAACAAATAGCATTGGCAATAGCCTGTGGTGTTTGGAGGCATCTGTAGGACCTCTTTGACCAATGACTCAACAAGATATAACTCATTCATATTGACACATTTTCTCTATCCATTCATCTTTTAATTGGCATCTGGACTGATTCCACAGCTTCATTGTCATAAATAGTGCTTCAGTAAAGGTAGGCTGGTATCCCTATTTTATGTTGATCTAGAATTCTTTGAGATAAAAATATTTAGTGTAACTAGATGTTAGCTTTACTTCAAAATGAGCAAAAACAACTCTGGTTAACTGGCTAAGATAGTAAAGGTGCTTGCTGCCTAACCTGACAACCTGAGTCTGATCCCTCTGATACACCTGGTAAAAGGCAGAATTACCCACCCCCCAAGTTGTGTTCTTCTTAATATATTATCTAGTTTTCATGATATATGATTCCAATAAGAAGATATTCAACAAGTCTTGAGAAATCAAAGAAAACTCATTGAAGGAGTCAACAGCTCATCGGGATATGGATTAAAAGCTTCCAATGCTGGAGATATATCATCTCTTTGGTTATAGTTTTTAAATTATTATTTCATAAAACATGGTTTTATGTACCCTAAGATATGCTAGAACTTACTATATAACCAAGAACAACCTTGCTTTAACATTATCTTTCTGCCTCTAACTATCTAGGGGTAAGATTATAGACGTACTAAACCACACCATGCATGACCAGATAGATACACACACTCCAGACAAACACTAAACTACTAAATGTGCAAAAACAGAGGAAGCAAGAAAAGCAATATGTTAATACATTTGTGAGAGCAAGTTTGTAAACATTATAAAAGGCTATAGGTTACATTATACTTCTACCTTCATCAATGCTTTTTGAGCCTTGTCAATGGCTAATCTTCTTTGTCAATCTGATTGGATATGGAATCACACATGATACACATCCATTTCCAGTAGGGTTTTACAAAGGAGGGAAGCCCCCCCCCCCACACACCAGATGTGAGTAAACAGAGGAAAGGAGATAGCAAAATGAGCATTGACATTCTCATTTCTGCTTCACAACTGGCACCATGAACCAAGTCTCCACAGCCACAATGATGCCTTAGCACTATGCACCACATCCACTCAAACCAAGAGCCAAAATAAACTCTTCTTTCTGTCAAGTATCTATCACAGCAATATAAAGAAAAGCAACGAACATGAAGGCAACTGCTGATGAAAGGAGTTCCCAGATGCTGGGCTTGACATTTTTCCTATGGTAAGGCCAGAAGGTATATTTTACCCCAAGGTCTCCTTGTCCTTCATAAAAGAATTGTGTTTGCAATTATAATTAGTAAAGTTGCTTAATTAAGTTAGACATTTGCCAGACATCAAAGATTATAACATATACCAATTATTTGCCAGAGTAAGTTATTAGTGTAATTTGCTTTATATTAGATAGACAATTAAATGTGCCAAGTAAAGCAAACAAATAAACCTCCCCCTCAACACCCCCAAGAGTCCCTTGCCTGCCAAAGCTGCTCAGTAGCTCTCTACTAGCTGTGAACTTGACAGTCTGAGCAAGTTGTTCTAGTTTATATTATGGAGAAAGACAGACTGAGTTCAGGGAAGTGCCAATAAATTTTTGAACCCCTAACAATGGTCATACCGACTTGGATACATAACAAATTCTCAGTTTGTCTGTTTTAAAGCAGGGTCTAAGGACCATAGTGGTCCCAATCTGAAGATTTTCTTCTCTTTGCCCTCTTATGGGTTTCCACTTTAATGGTGGTGGATGGAATCTTTTAACACCAACTCTCACTACCTGAATCTATTTAGGCCAAAATAAGCATGTGCTTTATAAGTCATTGACTTCTATTTCTAAGAAAAACATCAAGTGCTGACAGATTTCATGAAAGCTGACTTCCACTTCCTGTAGCACATTCTAGCTTACCGAGTGGAAGGTGCCAGGAGCCTCTCTTTTCATAAGAATACTAATCCTACTCTTGATGCAGAGTCCTCACCCATCATCCTGGGGCTGGGATTTTAACCGGAATTTGGACCTTCACTTTTACTTCTTTTAGTTTCTGTTTCATCTGTGTTGTTTTTAGAAACACTAACCCACCCAATGAAGTTAAAATGCAATCTGATCTTTGATTCACACTTTTATTTTAGCTTTTCTTCTTTTGTATTCTTCGAATATGGCTAATCTTTGATCTTTCACATTCTACCATTTTCCCTTAATTCATTTAGAAGTAATTTCATGTTAACAAATATATCTGTCTTTACAGAATGATAAACCTATTTAACCGTTCAGTAAGAAAAGTTTGAAAATTGTGTTGTTTTACAGTTGTGCAAATCTCTTTAATGTTCTAACACTGCTGGTTTCTTGTTGTTCTCTGCACTATGATTGCTGCAGGGCTATCCTGTTGCCATGGGGACTTCCACTTCATACAGATGTATAATTGAATGAGGAGAAATTACTTCAATAACCTTTTCATATAAATTGAAAATAGTATTTTGACAAGCTGTAGGGTCTACCAGTGAGTTTTGCTGTCCATTCTGAAACTATCAGCCCTTCCATTGCTGTGTTCTGTTAAAATCCATGAGCCTGTCTTGATGTTCTTTTACTCACGAATCATTGTGCATTGATCATTTGGGAAATATTTTTTATTGACTTCATCAATCTTTCAAAATTTTATAAACTTCATTCATAATAGAAGACAATCTCTTTAAACAATACCATCAACAATACTTTGTGAAAAAAATGAGCTTTTCAAAGTTTAAATTCAGCATTAAAAGTTCAACATTATAGCTGTAATGTTACATTAGTAATATAGTGTTGATTTGTATTTAATAAAGTTAAATTTCTTATATATTATTTTTATTAAATCTAGTCATCATTTTAATGTTTATTTTATGTTATTTTAATTTCAATAAAATTAGTAATTATATTGCCTCATTAAAATATTCTCCAATAAAATTAACTATTTTTAAAGTTCAAGTGCTTGATAATGAAGAATGCAATAAAATTTGTGTAGTGTGTTATCACTTTGTTGACTGAAATTGATGTAAATGTCAGCACAGGGAGAAAAGTCAAATATACTCATATGTTTTGAATGTGCATTTTCGATCTATTCTATCATCAGCAAGAATTCAAACTCTGGGAAGAGATGTTCCATATAGAAAAATTTAGGACATTCTGACAAAAGAAAGAACACTTATAAAGACAAAAAAGGGTACATGTTTGTGAGTGGCACATAGTTAACAAGAGCCTGTAATTCTAATGGCATGCCCAATATCTGCTTCCCAAGAATACTCAGCTCTTCAGTCTTTGGGTTATTGGACCCGTAGAGAAATATAAAGTATAAGAAAAGTACAAAGGTAAGTAGAAAGGTAACCTATGCTATCCTATAGCAATTTAGTGATAGGTTTGATCACATACTGATTTGTACCCATATTTTACATAGCAATGTGTAAGATGATAGCCATTTTCTACATGTGGTTAGATTAAAATTATATAAACTCAAATAAGTTTTAATATTCAATTTCTTGATTACGCTAGTCATGTTTCAGGTGCTCAAATCATATATGGCTAGTAGCAATTATTTTGGGAAAGTGACTCTATAGGACATGGACATCACTGCAGAAAGTTTATTAGTCATTTCTATTATGAGATGTTGTGTTCTTTCTTCATTATGATAATTTATTTCATATTATTTGCCATTCATGGTTCTTCGATCTGTTTCTGTATGTTCATTTAATATAAACACCAGGGCAATGCTCTGCACAATAATTCCTCCATGTCCTTCACTTGTGTGTTACCCCTTAAGTCATTTAAAGCTGCTCCATCTCTGATTATATTGACTCATTCTTAGTCCACTTACCCGTATCTTTGAATTTGAATTTTTTACATTATTATTTCCATTTTGCTTGATTTTTTTTCAACTCATTCAGGGCAAAGTGAAGCTATAAACCCATATTCTATTATGAAGCAATGATTCTCTCCCAACCTAGACTGAAATTTTGAAGAGAGTCTGGCCTCAACCAGAGCTGGATCCTTGGCACAAGCCTGACTATATTTAGCATGGTGAAATAAATTTTGCCAAATTTTGGACAATTTCTCTGCAGCCAACTTCCTGTCCAAGACAAACTGATACATTTTTGGGATAGCATTTCCTTCATCTCATGCACTGCCACACAGGGAAGTTTCTTCTCAGAGACGCAGATTATGAGCTCTATTACTGGCTCATTTCTACTTCTTCTTCTTCTTCTTCTTCTTCTTCTTCTTCTTCTTCTTCTTCTTCTTCTTCTTCTTCTTCTTCTTCTTCTTCTTCTTCTTCTCCTCCTCCTCCTCCTCCTCCTCCTCCTCCTCCTCCTCCTCCTCCTCCTCCTCCTCCTCCTCCTCCTCCTCCTCCTCCTCCTCCTCCTCCTCCTCCTCTTCCTCCTCCTCCTCCTCCTCCTTCTTCCTCCTCTTCCTTCTCCTCTTCTTCTTCTTCTCCTCTCCTCTCTTCCCCTTCCCCTCCTCCCCCTTCCCCTTCTTCTTCTTCTTCTTCTCCTTCTTCCCCTTCTTCCCCTTCCCCTTATTCTTTCCCCTTCCCCTTCTTCCTTCCCCTTCCTCTTCCTTCCCCTTCTTCCCATTCTCCTCGTCCTCGTCCTCCTTCTCCTTCTCTGTCTCTCTGATTCTCTCTCTCTTAGAAGTGATAGAGCAACCAAAAGCAAGATATGGTAGGAGGAATCATCCAAGAAATAATCTTTTCCTCTCAATTTCTACAATATTTTTACTGGAACAAAAACAATTGAGTAAAACATCTATGGGGTTAACTTCATCATAACACTAGCCCTAGAATGACGATGGAAGATGTGAATATTACATAATTTTTTCCACAATTGTTTTAATATTTTTTTTACCACAATATAAACTCCTTGAGACTAGAGTGTACAGTTTAATTATGACTGCATTCACATATAGTAAAAGGCAATTCATAGATTCTTGCTGTTTGTGATTTACAGAAAATATTTAAATATCCCCCATCCAGGACTATTAAAAGTTACTATTGAAAGTTACTCTCTGGGTAATAAATTCTGACATCTATAATAGTTTTAACTCCAGTAATAGTTGATAAGATTTATAAGAACTTTGATCTCTTCCTCACTTTCTTTTAATTCCCATTCATAAATAGTATATCATTATGTCATAGAAAAACAGAATTGGGAGTAATCAAAGACTCTATTAGTTTTTTCATATTTTCAGATACTTGAGATTAAAGGAAGAGATATAATCCTTAAAGGTTACTAAATAAGCATTGCTGTGGACATATACCCCTTATATACACATATTATCAAGGTCCAAATAAGTTGGTAGGGTTTTTTCTCTACATTTGGAGACATATACCATTTGGATGTTAAAATTTTGAGACTGTAAAATAACTTGCTGCCTTAATGGGGGGGTGGAGATTGTTGGACTCTCCAAGTAATAGCTCCTATCACTTTCTATCCTTAATTTGATTATTTTTATTAAATAGTGCTTATTATTTCATGATATTATTTTGCAATTTCATTTGCTTGTTATATATCCTTGTTATCAGAAAATGTGTCTGTCAAGGCTGATCTTTTGTCTAACCAAAACCTCCACAATTTGGAGCAGGACACACAACTGTAGAGGAACATTTAATATTTTAATCCAGCAGCATGGCTGTTCTACCAAAAGATCAAATAGAAAGGCCTATGTAATAGCTAGGAATGGATCACATCCAAAGGCCTATATGAAGGGACCACATTCAGAGACCTGTGTGATCTGGATGGAATGCAGAAATAATGTTAGTCAGATTAATCCTGTCCTCTGTTTGTGCTAATGCTAGATGAAAGGGATTTCTGTAGTACACTCTTTTAATGCCAATTCACAGACAGAAGGAGAAGCTGAGAAGAGCAGAGCCAGTCTAGAATAAATAGAAAGAAGGCAGAAAGTCAGAAGCATATGGTTTACAATTTACACCCTGGAGTGGGAAAGTTCAGAAGACAACCAGTCAGAGTGAATCCAATCAGTAGTAAGTCTCAGAGACTGAAATGTTTCAGGTTTAGGTTTGCATATTAGATTGTACTGAGGCTTAAGCCTTCTAGGTCTAGTATCTTGAAGAATAGATTGCATGGAGATTCAAACACTCTAGGACCAGGGATTGAATTAGCAAAGGATAAACTGTCCTCTCCTGTGAACCCAGGAGAAAAATTAATTAAATCAATGATTTTATCTATATATGCACACAACTGGTACTCAAGAAATATTTAGTGTGTGAGTGAGTATTAGGTGTGTTAGATCACCTTTGAGTAAATAGTACAACAGCAGTCCTTCACAAAAATGCTTTCCACATTAAATATATGTTAATCATTCTGTAAATATATTTTTTGAAAACCAGGTGGTATTATCATCACTTTAAAGAAAAGATATCCAAATATCTAGGATCCAAATGTTTTATTTATATAAAATCAAAAGCTCATTAAAGAAGAGTCATTTCTGTAAAGAAAATGTAAGGAAATAGCAAGCACAGATATTAATTTTTTAAACCAAGAGTGTAATTCTTTAGAAATGGCTTTAAGAGCAATAAGCAAGTATGTAACCATTTTAAAAGTATTTATTAATTTTTTGAGAATTTAATACAATGTATTTGAACATATTCAACCTCCTTCCCCAAATCTACTCATAACTACCAACTGTAAGATTTCTTCTTTGTTTTATCACCTTTCCCCATTGAGTCCATTTTGTGTTGCACAGCTAGTCTTGTGAGTACGACCTGCCCAATGTGTGGTCTACCTATCAGGGATCACATCACAAAAGAAAATAGACTCACTCTCCCAGCTATCAAATATCAATAGATTCTCCACAAACGGTGAGAAAGTATTTCCGCTTTCCCACTCGATGCTGTGATTTTTATCTTGATAGAATTTGTACAGATCTTATGCATTCTGTCACAATCAACATGAGCACAATCTCTTACTTTATGCACGTTGACTAGTTGAAGGTATCTGTGACATTTACTATGAGGAGAAGCTTCTCTAATGAGAGTTGAAAGGTGCTCTGATCTATTGGCATAGCAATAAGTCATTAGGAGTCATTTTAAGATTATGTCCATTCACAAAAATAATAGTATTGGATTCTCCCCCAGGCCCTATGACCTATGTAGCCAGGTTCTGGTGTCTGTAACAGTTCCAGGTATTGATTCTGTCTCATGAAACCCAGCCATAGATCCAATCAGAAAGTGTTTGTTTGCTCTCTCTTAATACTAGTGCCACTATTGTTTAAATGGGTATATCTTGTCAGGACAGTCTTTATTGTAACTTATGGGTTATATCTTGGTGAGATTAAAGATTATTTTTTTCATGTGATCTAGCACTTATTGGTACATGAAAGACTGTCAGTAGGGGAAGAAGCCTGCAAGTCTTTATCTACATTCATCTACCTACTTAATTTCTCAGTAATTTGTGACTAAGAATACGATATCTTTGGCAACAAGATCTTTCCATAGCCAAAATTATTGGCAATAACCTGAAACATTGAAAGTCTATGTGAACCTATTGGCTAGCAATCAAAAAGAAGCGACTCATTCCTTGTATTGGGTTTTTGACTTGTTAGAATGAGTTATCTAGTTGGGGTATTGTTCCCTATTTAGAGGGTAAACTAATTAAATCACTTTTTATGTCTGTATCTGTACTTATTTTAAGAAACTTGCACAGTAGTATGGCTAACCAAAGACCTAAAGGTTATATGCTCAGAGAAAACAGTGTAGTATTTTAATTAAATCCTGCTTTCTATCACCTTTCTTCCTGGTCTACCAGCTAGTAATTGAACTGTAGCTGCTGTGGCCAAGCAAAGAGCATCTCTCCACACAGTTCCCACTCACATAACACTATATTCTCCTTGGCTGTCTGCAACTCTCATCTTTTCCCTAGCCATTGATGCCAAGGATGGGGACAAATGATCTTTCTTCTTCACAGCACTGTTGTTTGGGTTATGGAATATGATAGAAACGACATGGCTGGAAATAACAAGATGCTGGTCTGCCAATCCAAGCTCAGATATTGATGCTGATGAGGATGATAACAATGATGATAATGATGATAATAATGATGATAACTGTTTATTTTAACATTCATTATAATCTCAAAATGTATATAGGAAAAATGAAACAATTGAAAAATATCTCCCAAAGTCTTACATTGAGAAAAAGAACAATCTGTTATATTTTCAATGCTTAGTTTTACTTACTAAATATAACACCCACTAATTTTCCTAGTTTTGTTCATGACATTTATCTCTGTATTTACTATTAATCAACTTCTACTGTTACTTCTGAATTTCATCAATTTTAAGGATTATCTACTTACTTCTGAGCAGGATGAATAACAATTTAATTTGTAAATACTATACTTGATACATTGGTCTGTCTTTTTTCTTTTTCTGTTTTTGTTTTTGACTGCTTTGTTCTGTTTTGATTGCTGTTGTTTTTCAAGACATGCTTTTTCTATTGTAACTCTGGCTGTCCTGGAACTCACTCTTAGACCAGACTGGCCTCAAACTCAAAGAGATCCCCCTGCTTCTGTCTGGAGGGCTGGGATTAAAAGGGTGTACCACCACTGTCCTTTTTTTTTGATTGTACCTTTTGTTTTTTTTTTCTCTTTTTGTCAAGCTACCACAGGAAGTGATTGCATGATCATGATTATGAAGGTTGTATCCATTGCTAAAATAAGTAAGCTACTGAAAGTGATTATTCTTTTATTGGTGAAAGAGATCAAAGCCATGACCTTGCAGTTAGTAGGCCCAATATTTTGTGCCGGTTGTCAACTTGACAGGATTTGGAATAAAATAGGAGACAAGCATCCAGGCATACATGTGAGGGATTTTCTTGATTACATTAGTCAGAAGCTATGACTAGAGGGAATTATCTCGATTAAGTTGAAAGGTAAAAAGACCTATTCTAAAGGAAGGCAGCAACATTTCCTGAGATTTCCCTAGACTGTATGAAAAGATAGCTGAGCACATAAATTCATTGCCTTCTGATTCCTTTCTGCAGGTGCAATGTAATCAGCCATCTCAAGCTAATATAGCTATGACTTCTTCACCATGATGGACTGTTATCTTTGAACTGTGAGACAAAATAAGCTGTTTATTCTCTAAGTTGATTTTGTCGTTGTATTTTACCAAAGCATCAGGAAAGGTAAATATGACAGATGAGAAGTGTTATATCACCAAGTTGCATCCTCAGACCTTCTGCATATAGAAGAATCAAAATATCCACATCCATCACCCTACACAAAATTCAACTTCAACTGGATCAAGGGCCTCAACTAGAATAAGACCAGATTCCCTGAATCTAATTGAAATTATTGTCACAGGAAAGGACTTTCTAGACAGGACACAGATAGTACAGACATTAAGTCCAAAATTATTAAATGAGATCTCATAAAGCCAAAAATTCTGGACATCCATGGGTACCATAATTTGTTCAAAACAGAAGCCTACAGAATGGAAAAAATTTATTAATCATATATTTGATTAATATTTAGAGCATACAAAGAATTAACAAGAAATGAACATCAGGAAAACAAAGGGTATAGAGCTCTCGAAATTTGAATGAGAAGGGCCCAAATGACTCATATATTTGATCGTTTCTTTCCAAGTTGGTAGACTATAAAAAAGGATTTGGAGGTGTGGCCATCTTGGAGAAAGCGAGTCACTGGGGGCAGGTTTTGAAGTTTCAAAACCTCACTCCAGACTCAATCTTGCTTTCTCCAAGGTCCATGGCTCAAGTATGTGGTAGGTTCTGAAATGTTGTCTTACCATCAAGTTCTAGGAGGTGATCAAGAGTAATATCATTAATCTGTAATGTTTTGGGGGTCTATGGGACCCCAATGGCCAACAACCCAAAAACAAATAACCCATATTCAGTAATATAGCTCTTATTTGCTAGCATATGATGGCTTTCAAAGGCTCCACTGAAAAGTTAGTTATTACTTTCGAAACTTTGGACCAGCTGAACACTGTTTGGTGTTCAGTCTTAGGACCACTATATATTGATGTAAAAATGGAAGTGTTATAAATGATGTCAGCTCACCTAGGGGTAGGTAGAGCTTCTAACCTTAGGAGAAAACCTTCTGTAGGCTGCCGATTTTCAGAAATCTATGGAGGGCTTGTTTGGTTCTACAGATGGCCCTTGAGTGGCAGGGTCTGAGACCACCACACAGGGGATGGGCAATTATCTATGGGGATGGGGGAAGAACGGCACACTGCTCACCTATGGAGATATGTGTAGTGGAGGCATGCTGAGGTTCTAAACCTGGTGTAATGTTCAAAGGGTGATGTGTGGGGCACATACAGTCTTATGTGTGAGAAGAGTTGCTGAAGCACTGGAAGACTGGGTCTGGGGGCTACTTCCTGGAGTTCAATGGGACAGCTGATAATCATGGGCACCACTAGGCTGGCACTGGGAGTTCCTAAGTGCAGTTCCTACTAGATTCCATGTGGTCCAAGAAAAAAATGTGAGTCACAGTATCTTTAAAAAGCTCCTTGATGTCCATATTTTCTAAAGCAGTTACTGAGATGTTGTTAAATTAGAGAATGCTGAGACAAACACATCAGGACCATGGATACTGCAGGCAGTGTGAGAAGCTTAGAAGCAGAGAAAATGTTACATTATCCGTTAATCAGAACAATGACACACGAAATAAATGTGATTAAGAACACCAGTTTCATAAGTGCTTTTTTTTCCCCTTCAGTATTACTCCAGTAGATACTGTTTGAAAGAGCGATCTGATGGAAAGATAAATAAATATCAACTCTACACCTACTGTGTCTATACAATAAGCACATTAGATATTGAACATAGAAGATTATCTCATAAAATTGTTTTCCCAAAGATTATCTTCACTGGTGTTTGAAACTAATATTCAATGCTCTTATAACATGCTTCCTTAGCTGTGTAGTTACAAACATGTGTTCTATTTCTCTAATGTTTAACGGTTATTATGGCACAAGGTATATTATTAAATAATTTGGAGAAGTGATGCATTTTCCCTAGGAATACCTGGAATGTGTTTGAGGATATTAAAGTGCCAGACATTTCACTGGAGAGAAAGATTTACAGTTTTAATTGTAACTTTTAAGGTCTTATTTTGCTAAAGAACCCAGTTGCAATAGAATTTATATCTGTAACCTACAGAAATAGTGGTGTTCAGGAGATACTTGGGAGACCACAGTTTAGTGGCATCAAATTGGACAACATACAAATCTGGCTGAAACATGCCACGCTGTGTCCAATGTTATGCGCAAATAGACATGGTGGCACCAGAGATTAATCTCTTAGAACATCTGGTCTTTTAATGTAGAATATAAATCCCAACCATCTAAATATAATTCTTGCTTTTACCACATAAAATATTTTCTGTACCTCCCTGTAGAGTAACATTACTGGTGCTATTTTAATTGCCACTTGATATCGTCCCAGAAGCAGCTGGCTATGCTTGATTGTGACAGAAATGACAGAACTTGTATATATGTAACACAATTTGCAATTATTTTTTGAATTTCTGTTGAGAAAGAATGACATATGCCTCTGAAAGTGACCTTTGACATTCTCTCAACCTAATATTCATTTCATAAACAGAAAGTCATTTTTTATTTTAGCTGTAAATAGCAAGGTAATCAAAAAGCAAAAAACAGGAAACTTGTATTTGTTTAATAATATTCAATAAAATACAAAATGCTTTTCATGAATTATATAATTTTAGAGAAACCCTGTAATTTCCAATGTGAATATTGGATGCCCTAAAATGTACATTTAGAAGACATATTATAAAACACAAATGAAACAGATCAGTGCTAGACTGAGAGGAAAACTTGAGTACAAGATATGGTAAGTGTATGGCAATGCGAGGATTTGTAGGTGACGACAGTAATCAGCTTTTAGGAACACAGATTATGAGTTATGTTTTCTAATATAATTTATGCCTTCATGTTGATTCATCAAACATTCTGTTCCTTCTTGATACCATCTGTCTGAATAAAAGGAAGGTGGATTGAGATTCAGGAGATGATTTATACCTATAAAATAACCCTACTCACTAGTTAACTTGTCCAAGTGAACATTATGATATTGTTAATTAGCATGAATATTTACTGGGATATGCTAATGAACAGCACTATGTGGTTTCATAGTGCATATTCTATAGAGGGTTTAGGTATCTCTCCTTTGAATATTAGAGCTAAAGAGAACCTCGGAACGCAAATTCACAAAGTATTCCACCGACTGAAAGACAACAATTAAAACTACTGTTAGGATAAATTGATAAGTCACTGTTATTGTTTACTAAGTATTACAATGTGAGGTGAACTTCCTTAAATAGACTCTGTTAGGGTAATGTTAAGTTTATGAATGATTTAAAAGAGCAGAAGTATAGGTCTGGCAAAGTGGATGAGTGGGTAAAGACACTTGCTGCCAAGCCTAATCATCTGAATTTGACCCCTAGGACCTACGTGGTAGAGAGAGAGCCAACCAATTCCTGCAAGTTGTCCTCTGGCCTCCACATGTGCTCCCTGCAATTCCCACAAATTAATAGAAATACAATTTTTTAAAAGTTTGTAGCGAATTTAGAGCAGAATATATGAAAGTCTTCCATATACTTTCTTCCCCCAAATATGCATACCTTCCCCTATTGTCAACAACTCCCTTTTGGTTGGAAGCTTTGTTACAATAGATGAATCTACAATAACATATCAATATCTCCCAACAGTAATGGTTCATACAAGTTTCACTCTTGATGCTATGCATCCTGTGCAAGAGAACAGTTATGACATGTGCTCTCTAGAGAGTATTTTCACTGCACTAAAATCCCATGGGCCATACTTGTCTTCTCTTTACTCTTATTAATTTCTGTTAAGCAGTATTTATTTATTTAAATCATTTGACACTTTACTCATTTCCATAGCTTTGCTTTCCAGAACCATTGTATTGGAAGGAACTGCTGAATTTCTCCCCAAAGTGTCAGTAGTCCTCTGCTATCCCAGTAGAGCTAATGAGAGATCCTGTCACTCCATGTTCTGGCTAGCATTTGGTATTATCAGCATTCTGGGCTCTGGCCATCCTAATAGGTGAGTAACTATTTTAATTTCTATTTCCTTGCTGGCTTATGATGTACAGAATCTTTACATTTGCTGACTTGCCATCTGTCTGTCTCCTTTTGTGAATGCCTGCACAGGCCTTTTGAGGCTCATTTTTCTGTAAACTCAGTATACTCAGATTTATGTGAATAAAAACTACCCTTTATATATCTGTGAATGAACCATCTTTTATTGAAGGAAGTGCCTCTTCTTAATATTTTAAAAAATGTTTCTAAAGCAATCTCCATCACTTTCTTCTTATTTTTTTAAGCCACCTTTGAAAACACATGGAAAATGTTTTCCTCTAAAGCACACATCAGCTAGCACTAATCCCTCAGAGTCTACTGGGCTCTGACAGTTCATTGAAGTGGTCTAAAATTAGAAGAGTATTCTGTTTCAGCAATATTAGTTTGATTCAGCTCTAGAATTACAGGAAAGATATTGGGTAGGTATATTTGGGTAGCTAGGAAGTAAATGTGGATTTTCTGTTACAAATATGTTTAAAAAATACTGTTAAGTATTATCTAACCTTTAACAAACAATTTTCAAATAAGAAGCACAAAAGATTTCCTATTTCCTTAGAGGAAAAATACTGACTTACCATGAAACAGGAGAAAGAATATAGGCTTTATTTTATCCAGTCTTTGCTACCAAATGCCTAATTTTTGGGGAAAATGTTTTCCATATTAAGACAACATTGCTATTTTTGAAGAGAGTAGTGTTTCTACACACTAGAGCACTTAACACAAGAAACTATACTATATTGATCTTAAATATTTAATCTTATATCTGATAAAAAGTACAAATCTCTCTTTGAGTACTTTTAAATATTTGTTTTAAAGATAGTTGTTATTATAGTCTCCTATAAGCACCTATTACTTTTTAAAGACATTTTTCCACAGTGAAATAATTTTCACCTGTGACCTTCTTGTCTTTTACTGAACTGAATATCATCAATTCAGTGGACCTCATCTAAATCATTCTCAAATGTTCTTCACAAATAGTTCGTACTTTAGCATACTCAGCCCTCTCGGAGGCCACCATCATAACGTCTCCTTGGGGCATCACTCAAACTCTGACACGGTTCTTCTTGGCTTTATAAAGAGTTGTGGTTTTTTTTTTTTTTTCATTTGTTAGATCTATATAAATATCTTCAATTAAAACCTTAACTTACTCAACTCTACATTTGACCACAACTTAAAAATAGTTGATTTCTTCTATAGCTATTCTTTTTTTATGTAAGTATTTTTTAATATTTTATTTATTTCTATTTTATGTGCATTGCTCTTTTGCCTGCATGCATGCCTGTGCGAAGGTGTCAGATCCCCTGGATCAGGAGTTAGACAGTTGTGAACTGCTATGTAGGTCCTGGGAATTGAACCCATGTCCTCTGAAAGAGTTCTTAACCTCTGAGCCATCTCACCAGCCCTTCCATAGCTATTCTTATGATAAAGTTGTGAACTGTGCTTGTAGTGCTTGATCTGGCATCTTTTAGCCTGCCACTTTTCGTTCCTGAAGCCCCATATGTGGCTGCCAATATGAGAAACCCTATGGAGACAAGTCATTCTTTCAAGTTGGCTGAAGGCTGCCTGGATATTCTTGCCCATTGTGTGGCATGATTTCACCATGGCCATCTAATAAGGACTTAGCAAGGGCCCTAAATCTCTTAAGGTGACTGTGGCTATAGTCCTTTCGGATACTGAGCCCTTCACCTTGGGAAACCCTTTTATGGTTTACTGGAATAAACTTTATTCCATTTGCATTGGTGCCAATGTGTCATTTGTCCTGGCATCTATTATAAATTGCTGGGGAGGGGTTTATAGAGGATATTAGTCATTCAAATAAAACAATTCTTGTACACTAGTTATGCTCATAAATCTCATCATGGTCATTCAGACTTTTCACTCCAAATATTAAAAGCAGGCCTTATTTTTTTTTGTTCAATGTAGATATTCTACTGTATGTAAGGTATAATATATCATAAATTATCTATATGCACAAGTCTTCTGTCTTTGTGTAAAATCTATTAATAGC
Source organism: Cricetomys ansorgei (assembly GCA_026225945.1). Classification (NCBI taxonomy): domain Eukaryota; kingdom Metazoa; phylum Chordata; class Mammalia; order Rodentia; family Nesomyidae; genus Cricetomys; species Cricetomys ansorgei. The sequence continues at coordinate 10,336,416 of JAMJFZ010000242.1, forward strand.
CATGACTGTCTATGATTGTTATTAAAACATATGTAATCAATTAAATTCACTTGTGAGTATATAGATAAAATGGAAATAATGTATAATAATCTTTGTAACAATATCTAGACCTTTTATAATCTAAATATTTACATTGCGTTTTATATTTGGTCATCCAATGGAATATATTATCTGTACTATAACACTGCATTTTGTTCAGTCTGTTTCATGTTTAATGCCTGTTGAGCTTATTGTTTCAAGTTCCCTTTCCTCAGTTTGTTCTTCTGATGTGTTTACATAGTGAGACACTTGATGTGTGGGGCTTTTGTATGAATTAGTAGTCATTCTTCAACTGACTCCATAACAAAGCTTCCTACCCTCTTCTCTTTGTGTTATGCTCATGTAACTTGCAAACTATTTCCTATTACAAAGCATCTTCCATTGTTAGAATTTACACCAGTCACACGTATTGCAAACATCTGGAATACAGCAGAACTTACTTGGATTCTTGCCCCTAACAGTATTACACAGCCAAATGAACACTGTAAAATATGCAACAAAGAAAGTCATATAAAACACTAAAATTATTTTAAAATATGTTCTACCATCCAATGTTGAATTTCATGTTATTCACATACCAAGGATTCAGGCAACTTTGTCTTAGAGCTCACAAATTTTTTTTTTCTTTCAAAGTTTACAGGTTTTTTTTTTTTTTTTACACTTATGCAATCCTAAAAAGTGTTCACACAGATCCAATACCTAAGGCAAATTATGTTCAAAGGACCCTGGCAGGAAGAAAAGTGCTCTGAAAGCAGAACAAAACAGTAACACTTAATACATGCCTTCATTCTGGAGCTCTTTCTTTTTTGGAGTTTGTTTATTAATATCAACTTTTTTATTACTTAAGATTTATCTTTATGCAGCTATATACTGCTTGTACATCATATTTCTCCCATTCTCTTCTTTTCTTGACTACCTTCCCTTTTTAATCCTCTTTGCTCCCTTATATATTTTTACCTCTACTTTCATATACTATATAATTTATGATGTTATTGATCTACATCAAACTTAAGAAGTACAAGTGAGAGAAAGCAGGACATTTATCCCTCTAAGAGTAGGTAAAATTGCTTAAGATTATTATTTTCAGTTGCATTTACTTTTCTTGAAAATGACACTATTTCATTGTTCTTTATAGCTGAAAAAAACTTCATTGTGTATCCATATCATATTTTCTTTATTCTGGTTTTCAATATCAAGTTTGATTCCTGCCGTATTTGATATTTACATTCTCCTTATATAACATCATAACCAAAAGCAATGTGAGGAGTAAGTTTATATGGCTTACATATTCCAGATCACAGTATGTTGACAAGAGCCAAGACAGCAACCAAGGCAGCAACCTGGAGGCTGCAATTGAAGCAGAAGTCATGGCTTTTCCCCCATGGCTTGTTCAGCCTGCTTTCTTATTGCCAGGGACGGCATTGCTCCCAATGAGCAGAGTCCTCTCATATCAATTATCAATCAAGAAAATTGCCCTCTACACATGTCTACAGGCCAATTTTATGAACTCATTTTCTCAACTAAGATTCCCTCTCCCCAGATATGGCTGTGTGTGTCAAGTTGACAAACAACAAGCACAGACCAATTCCCACTATTGTGAACAGTGTTACAATAAATACTGGATGTACAAGTATCTCTGTTTTATGCTGATTTAGATCCATGCGAATGAATACTCAGGGGTTGTACAGCTAGGTCATATGACAGATGCATTGCTAGAGTTTGAGAAGCCTTCATACTGACTTCCATCATGGCTACACTATCTTACATCACATCAGTAGGATATAAGGGTTCTCAATTGTTCACATCATCATCAATATTTCCAGAACTTGCTTTCTTTTCTTTCTTTTTTTTTTTTTTAAGATGGAATCTTACTGTGTAGACCTGCTTGGTTACCCTGGAACTTCCTATGTACATTAGGCTAGCATCAGAAACACAGAAATCCACCTGCCTCTGCCTCTCAGGTACTTGGGTTAAAGGTGTTTGCCACCATGCCAGGCCTTTCATTTTCTTGATTGCTGTCAGGTTGACTCAAGTGCCATTACCTCTTAATGCAGTTTTCTTTGACTTTTCTAGTGGCTAGCAATGTTGAGCTTTCCCCATGTTCATTATCATCTGTATTTCATTTTTTGAGAACTGACTGCTCATTTCATCAACATATTTACTAATTGGGTTGTGGGTTTTTAGTGTTGGGTTTTCCAAATTCTTTACATAGCTTAGATATTAGTCCTGTTAGATACGTAGCTAGAAAAGAGTTTCTCCAGTCCTTTAGAATATGTCTTCAATCAAATAAGGATTTTATCTTTGAACAGAGGCTTTTAAATTTTTTAGCTTCCATTTATTGCTTCCTTGCATTATTTCTTTAGTAACTACAATCTGATTTAGAAAGCCCTTGCCTGTATCTATATCTGGGAGTTTTCCCTATTTTTTCTCCTAGAAGCTTTAGAGTTTCAGGTCATTAATATCTTCAATCCATTTAGAGGTGATTGTTGTGTAGCATGAGAGATAAGAATCTAGTTGTCTTTATCCATGCGTAGACACCTAGTTTCTCAGTACAATTCCTCACACAAGTTATCTTTCTTCTAATGTACATTTTAGCATCTTTATATTCTACTGATCTTTATATCTACCTCTTTGCAAGTTGTGTAAAATCAACTTTTTAATCATTTCTTTTTAATTTTATTGAATGTTTCTTATATAAGTCTAATAAATATAAGACTAAATTGATTCCTGAATTACTATTATAGTATCTTGTTATCTGATTTATCTAGAAGAGGCATGGAACAGTCACTGGCAAATAGTGTTTTCAAGTGGACAGGATGATGAGGATCCTGGGGAGAAGTTTGGAGGTTTAGAACTTGGAGAAGGGCCGTTCAAAATGGCCTCTGATCTTGAACACATCTCTGTGCCTATTTACCAAGTGAACTCCTGAAGAAGACAGATAGAGGATTCAGTTTCCAGAAGTTTTCTTCTTTGCTGCCTTGTCATGTTTCTTTTCAGTATTTCCAAAGAAAGCTGCCATAGTGATGAGGAAGAAGACTGTGGGTTGGCAAAATGATGAAGGGCCTTCAAGAGTGTCAGTTACACCTTCTTTATGGATCCTATCATTCTACAGGAACCTCATTTGGTAGACACTATCCAGGTTTTTAGCAATCTGACCACTTATGAAATGTTCTTATAGTATTAAGGTAGTTTACTTTCCTTGCCTGTTCAGAAGCTTATTTTAAATTACCTCACACAGTCATTTGCAAATTCCCTATAGACCATCATGGAATTCTATACAGTAGTGTTTGACATAACCAAAGTGCTCAATGGAAAACTCAATAAGTCAGTAAATGCACACATTCAATGTTAACTACTATTCCCATATATTCTACTACCTAGAAATCATGGAACAGTGGAAATACACAATGTAAGTTTCCCCATTTTAGTTAAGTAAATGATGAAAATTCCTGAGCTTTCATCCATCTCAGAGAATGTTTCCTCTCTTTCCTACTGTGGTATTTATTTGGCTTGAGGCTTGGTTATTAAGACAGAAAGCATCTTCAGCAAATATATTTTACATTTTAAATGCTCAAAACTCATTGTAAACCACTTCTCAGGACAGGACATTGGAAAATAAGAACTCCTGGGTCTAGATTTCCTTATAGCTAAAGTTCAGTACATGATCCCTGTTAATCCAATTTAATGTGTCTATATAAGACAGTTATAAAAATTTGGCTTTGTATGTGTGTGTGTGTGTGTGTGTGTGTGTGTGTGTTTCTGATCAGATTGTGACATAGGGAGAATTTTTCTGGGACTATCATCTATCTACAACCTTTTGATACTGTAAGAACCTGACTACAGTGGAGCCTGGAGCACCTTTGGGAATCCTCACTCCTTAAGTTTTGTTAGATGAGCCTGCCATGTGTTTGAAAAACATGTTTGTAAGAGCTTTCTACTGAGAGAGAGAGAGCAAAACAGAATCCATTTTCAACTAATGACCATGAATGACAAGGTTTGAAAACTATGTTGTCATTTGATCATTGTAGAGCATTAGTGATTTCATGGGAGTAGCCTAAGAGTAAGATAACAGAATGGAGACTCTGAGATAGCAGAGAAAAAGAAGCATTTTAATAAATAATTTAAGACCATAGTTACAACAATAAGTCTTATCATGAAGAGCTGCAAATAACTTATGCGCTTCAAAATAAAAATTAAAGGCAATCTATTTAGTAAAGTATGTCAGCAATGCTATGAAAGACAGGGGTGAGGCAAAGGAAATGGATGATAGCAGTATAACAAGGATCCCATGCTGCAGTTTCATGCAGTGAGATGTACAAACAAGGGTTACATGTTTTCACCTATGTTTCTCCTCCTTGAAAGGTAATAATTATTACTTTTTATTGCCTTTTTTTTGTCATTGCTGAATGTAGAATTTTCAAAATGAGATTGAATGTGTATGCATTAAGGATTCTAATTTGGCATATATATATATATATTTAAGAATTAAACTTTAGCAGTATTAAATTAATTTAAAAGAATACAAATATTAAATGATAGGAATAGCAATTGTTACAACTGATTACGAATTCATCTATTCTGAGGATGAAGGTGCCAGGCTTGGAAGGTGAGAGGAGGATATAGAAGCTGTGTTAGTTAGTTAGTTAGTTAGTTAGTTAGTTAGTTAGTTAGTTCCCCCTTAGTTAACTAGGAGGAAGATCCACCAAAAAGGAAGATTCTAAGACACCTGCATCACTTTTAATGACTGAATGAATTCCCCTTTCATTGATCTAAATTATATTGTCTCCATTTTATCTACCCAATAATATATGATCTTTGGAAACACTCAATTGGATGGTTTTGAACTGTTGAGCTTCTGTTTCCCCCTGGTCCTCAGCTTGAGAATCCACTCATTAGAAACTGTTGTGTTTTGGGAGCTTTCTATGGATTAGTAGTCATTCTTCATGCTCTATCACTCCCTACCCTCTTCTCTTGTAAAATCTTCCCCCCCATTTACAAAGCTGTTCCATTAACATCTTCTCCAATCCCCACACAGTTGCAACATATATCTTGAAAATTGAAATAATGGGGCACACCCCAGAAAAACTTGGATTCTTGCAAAAGATTACACAAAAATTGCGTATAAAATTGGTATTCCACAATAAAATAAAATGTTAAAAAATTAAAATATGTTAATCCAAGTTGAATTTAATGTTTTCAATGTTGAGGGTTAAGAGATTTGGTAAAGAGATTCAGGTTTTTTTTTTTTTGGATTACAAAATTTTTTTTTTTTAACATAAATATCTTTGTGATTATTCAGTTCCCCAGACAAACAAAAGAAAATTTGAAGCAGAATACATAACAAACATTTCAAAGGAATTCCAGAAAGTCTCATTTCTTTTATTATACACCTTATAACACTAATTCTTCTTTGCTAGTATATACAGCTTAACTCTTATCATTATTTATTCCTCTTGCTTTATGACTACCTACCAAAATTATTTTGCCCTATATATTTTTCCACTTAATACTTTAATTTTTTTATTCATTATCAAACTTATACCCTTTTGTTAGATACATTATTTTTAAGATTATTCACTATGCACCTTAAGGTCTTCTTACTTAAGATTTACTATTTGCTGAGATCAAGGCTTTCCTGTCTTTTAGAAAATACTGTTTATATTGTTTTTTTTTTTACCTTAAACTTGCTTATGCTTTCCTTTTAATGCGTTTTTGGTTTACAAACTCTTTATTTTAAATTTTTCATTGATGTTGTAGCCTTTACTTTCTTTATAGTATATTTTTACGTTATCGTTATAATATTATCGTATTCTCTATCACCACTACTTACAACCGGACCGAAGACATGGTTAGGAAAAAGTTTCTAACTTACTATTAAGCCATTGTATATGAAAGGACTTCATTAATATATCAGACTAGAATAGATAACTTCTACAGAATTTTTTCTTGTTCATTCAACTCTTCCCATTCATTGTTTAGTTAACCATATCGACCATATTTTTTCTATCGTATACAGTGTTCAAAATTCACATCCATGTATAGCAGAAGTTTATGCCACTCCTCTGTAACAGTATTTTTTCAATTGACCCACCCAGATGCTGCATCCCCATGGAGTGCATTTGTTACAAACATACGAACATCCTAAATACATGTTCCCCCATCAAATCAAATGAAATCCTCACATCTTACACAAAATATATGACATCTCTAGACGTTTGATTAAACTGGAAACTACCATGTACTCTAGGCAGTCAAAAAACACAAAAATTCCCCAATTGCACATCCTACATCAATGGGAAAAGCCACGCTCATTAAAGGCCTTCCTATGATTTTGCAAATCTAAGCACACTATACAACACCCCAATTACACAACTAACTAAGCAAAACACTAGAAACTTACACATCTGTACCATACCAGATCAACATGCCCAATACATTAAAATCACATTTTTTCCAAAAGAAAGCTACTTTTCAACTATCAATATAACTCCACATGTAGACTCCTCTTAGTATCACATACACTAAACAGCTTTACAACCCGCTACCAAATCTGATATCACGATACACCCTAACCCGTCAATCTACTTTGCTTCCACTATGATTAAAATTCTCATACAACAAGTGATATTAACAATCACCTAGCACAGCAACAATGTTCTAACATATCAAAACTACATGACCACTTCTAAAACTCTAATTTCAGTCTTTCCATTATTGCCTTCCATTATTACTTTCATCTTTCCATTAGAAGCTGTTTCTCTCGATTCTAGTCCTTACTGAGAGGAGGATATAGAAGCTGTGTTAGTTAGTTAGTTAGTTAGTTAGTTAGTTAGTTAGTTCCCCCTTAGTTAACTAGGAGGAAGATCCACCAAAAAGGAAGATTCTAAGACACCTGCATCACTTTTAATGAGTGAATGAATTCCCCTTTCATTGAGAGAAAGTATATTTCTCCATTTTCTCTACCCAGATAAATATGACCTTTGAAACTCTCAATGGGATGGAATTGAACTGCTGACTTCTGATCCTGGTACCATGCTTGAGAATCCACTCAGTAGAAACTGTTGTGAATTGGCCAGAGCTCCCTCTCTGGAGCTCGCCCATCCCCCATGCTCCTGACACTCCCCACCCTCTGGCCAGGTACCGCCCCTGTACTTGCCCCCAGACCCCTCAGTACCTGTCGTGCATCTTCAGTCCCATATAATCCCAGTGAGCTTTGAGCTCCTCTTCTTTGGACCCCTCTCTCTCTGGTCCCCTCTCTCTTTCTCCGCCTCTCTCTCCCACTCTTTGGTCCCTTCTCTCTCCTCTCTCTGGTCTTCTATCCCTCTCCCCCTCCCCATCCCCTCCCCCTCCCCTCCCCCTCTCCCTTTCCCTCTCTCTTTGGCCTCTCTCTGCCTCTCTTCCTCTGTTATCTCTCTCCCTCTCCCCCTCTCCCTTCTCTCTCTCTCTTTACCCACTTGGAAGCGGGCACTCTGTGTCTTACCCCACCCCAAAACAAACCTCTTGTGTGAGACCCTGCTGCCTGTTGCATGGTGTTGTGCACTTTTCTTTCAGAAACTACTACATCTCTTTATGCTGGGTCCTCTCACTGCAGAGAATGGAATACAGATAGTAATTACTTAGGGTGATGTCTTCATCTCTACTTGTATTTTACTCAATAGTAGAGATTAACATGAAATATGAGAATGAAGTGGAGGGATATACACTAGAATTGCAAACTGGGAAAGTAATCGTTTGCAGAACATTTATTGTATTCTCTACTTTAAAGCATAGTGATTATTCTCCAGGAGGGCTGGTTTCACTAATGAATTGTATCTACTCATAAAAAAGAAATATCAATCATATGCAAGCTTTCATACAAAGACCCTGAAAATTGCAGAGCAAAATCCATCATACAGCAAAGCAAAAATCCTCACAAAATATTAGAAAATGACACTATGCAGTATATAAAAATGTATAATGCATCATAACCACATGAGATTTGCCTCAGGAATGATAGACTTCTCTAATAATCAAGAGTCAATCAATATTATATACTACATGTACAGAAAAAAACAAAAATGTATTATCATATCAATACAATTGTCTTGTTTTTAATAAATAAAATACATTCTCAGCATAGTAGCTACAGGATAAACATACTCAACCTGATAAAATATATCAGTGAAAAACATACAGCTATTACCAAGGTTACCAAAGTAACCTAACAGTATAAGAGTCAAGAAAAATTATTAAAATAATACAGAAAAGACAGAAATGAAAGAAATGATATTGTCATTACTCAACATGATCATATAAAAAGTTCCAAGGAATAGACAAAACCAGTAAGAATTGAACAGTGAATAGTATCAGAAGTAGCTGCTTACACTGAGTCAAGAAACATACCTTATTGTTGAATAGCAAGAAGCAATGGGGAAAAAATATTAAAATACACTTATAATGGTACAATGGATAAGGATACACATCAGTAGTATTTGCCTCATAAGCTTCAAAGACTATATTATTCAGTCCTATATAGTATATGCAAAAACTTTTCATTTGTGAAATACTCATGAATTATGTTAACCTTATGTGTGTAAGAGCATGCTATTGAAATTTGCAAGACACAATGCTATTCAAATAAAAGTTCATTATAGACAGATGTATGATTATTATGGATTAGAAAACAATGCCAGATTATATATCAATTACTATGAAAAAGTGCACAATTTTAAAGAAACTTTGATAAAGTGACCAATAGGATAGGTCAGAAGTCAAAGTCTGAAATAATTCTATTTCATAAAGGAAACTTCATATGGTTGTGCTGGGATATGTTGTGGGATATTTTATAGATATGGGATCATATTCATGTATGCTGTTTAGGGAGAAGGGTGCTTCCTGATGCCTTGCAGCACGTAAAGGATTCACTTCCTACTGTTAAACAATGCAGTAGACACCCAGATCTCCATATGAACAGGCCATTTTTTATCTTAATGCAGATAAAGGGTAGGTTTCATTCATTTGAACATTGAAGGTCTGTGTGGAGACTGGGAGGAGTTTTGAATGAATAAAGCACCTAGGAATTGGGATAGGGAGAGATGGGAGGAGAACCATTTGGAGAGCTGGATGTGAGGAGGTGACCCAGTTTGCTCTCTTCCTAAGCAGCCAGGGTATTGGATCCTTGAGAGTTGTCATGGCTCCTTATTAATATATCACCGATGATTTAATAAATAACAATTCAACAGGGATAAAATGACACTTATTTATTAAAAATATTATTGATAAGAGATTTCTGTTTGGTTTGAGACAGGATTTCATATAGCTCAGACTGGCTTTGAACTCATTATGTAGACTAGCTTGTCCTTGAATTCATAATCCTTCTGCCTCAGTTTACCAAATGTTGAAATTATAAGGACAAACCACTATGCCCATCATAACACTTATTTTTAATCCTGTGGTGATGATTTATATTAAGCTAGAACAGAGATCAGAAAATTCTTGGATAATACTCATATTAATATTTTCCAACATATGATGGCCAAACATCAGCCAAAGATATGACATATATTGAATGGAGTGTTGTTACCTGATGTTTGCTTCACACATTTTCTCTTTTATATAACTATTTCAATTATAAATAATTATACATTTATTGTAAATTGTAGGTAATATATTATGTATCACATCTCAAGCAAGGATGCAAATGACTAAAGGAATGAGGCCCTTATTCCCACAGGTTTTTAGTTTGTAGCCTTTAAATGGAGAGGACAAACAATCAAATAAACACTGTTTTATTTTGAATATAAAATTTTCCATAAGATCATGTGTTAAGATCTTGCTCCTCAGCTGATAGTGCAGTTTAGGAAGTTTGTAAAAGTTTTGATACAAAGGGCAGAGATGAAGGAAGTAGGTCTTGGGGGAAAGGTCTCTGAAGTTCTTACCTGGAGCCCCAGTCTTGTCTCTCTTCCTACTTCCTATCTCCACAGATTCCTGTCACCCTGATATTCTGCTCTGGCACAAGAGAAAAAACTGAGTCTTCTGAAAACAAGGGACCAAATCAGTATTTTCCCCCTTTAAGCCATTCTCTTAATGGATCATAATTTGATCCAAACTATACAAAAACAATTAATATACAATTAAAGATATGATTAGCTATTTTATAATTATGATACAATTTGTACTGCTTTGGTTTCCAGTGGGTCAGTTTGTGTCCTTCCTATTATGTTTTACTTGACACTTAATTTATCTGTGCTATGAAAAGCAAGCTAGTGCTTGTAGGTGATGACTACTGGAGAATGATGATTGGATTTTTTTTTTAAGAAGTCAGGAAGTCATGCTCAGGCTGAGCCCTTAAGTGTAGAGTCAAGATATTTAAGCCCTGGAAACATGGAAAAGGCTTTGAAGTAGATGAAGACTTTTGAATATTTGAGGAACAATCACACTGTATGCATGTGCCTGAATGCATGCGGTTGTAGAACTAGTCAGTTTTTCTAATGAAAATTTTGTCTTGAAGTATGGCTCTTTCCAGATCATGAAGAACCCCGGGGTTATGATGATGAATCTGGCCAGTATCCCAGTGAAACACAAAGCTGTCAAAGGTTATAAGTGAGGAGGTAGCACTTGATATAATTTATATTTAAAAAAAAGATTACTTCATCTACTCCAAGAAGATTGAAAGGATAGCTATCCTCAGATTTTAAGTACCAGATGTTCAGGGAATGTGGTTGTAATCTACAGTTAAGCATGTGGACAGATGGCATCCTGACCTTGCAGAAGTTCAATTTATCGAAGGGCACACTCCAACCAAACTATCTACACACTGTTTCAAATCACTGCTTGTAAAAGGCTTACTCATACACTCAGGTAATTAATTTATCATGTCTTTTGCCTATATAGCTTATAATAGTGGATCACTTATTTTGATATGAAGTCAAATACAAATCACCAGTCCTCCAGCCAACCTCATGTTGAATATTTGACTTAGAGTGATTTGGCAACTTCAGGGCCCTGTCTAGGGCAGAGTTGCATCTTTTCAATAGGTGGAAAGAAATACTGGTTGAGATGTTGTCTTGCCTATAATCTTACAGTTTGTCTTCCAAAGCAGTAATGTTAATTTTTGTATAACTAATGGCTAGTTATTATATCTTAGAGCTATTAGGAGTTGAAAGAAACAAGAAATTTACTTTAGCTCCTATAAAGACTGGAATTTAATGTACCTCATTATTCTCCCTAAGTATTTAAGTTGTGACTATTTAACCACACACACTTTGAAAAGTGTGAAAGTTGTCAATGTATTCAAAGCTTATGCAATTTACTGACAGAAACAATTTTCAAGGAATGAAATGCATTATAAACACTAAACAAAAAGGCATGTGTTGTTTGCTGTTTTCGTACCTAATGATATCCCAACATACAACAAAAACTTCATTGAATAGTTTTTTTCCAAACTGACTCATGCCACACTTTTGGAATTTAAGACTTAGACTTTCAAGTAGAGAAGATACTAAAGGCTTATGTTCTGGAGACTATGAGGGAAATGCACTTAACCTTGAATTAAGCCACTTTAAAACTCACATATACTTGTAGATATTTAATATAACTTCTTTAGTTCTTAATCTATTCTTCCTCAATGACAGGAACAATGTGTAAATATGTAAGATACATGCTCATACTTCTCATATACACTAATAATATTGAGATAGTCTCTACATTCTTAGTGTGGTAACAAAAACAAAGTAATTTTCTTCCTTCCATCTCCTCTTTACTTGATATATAGATATAATTGTAGATTTTTGAACAGCTCAACTGGATGCAGTATAATACAACATAGCCAGTGCAGAGACCTATTTTGGAAAAGATTTATTTTTATAAGTTTTTTTCCCCCAACTCAATGTCATGCTAAATTTATGCTTTGATTTATTCATTGGCAATATTTCATATTTGTAAGCTCCCTGAACCCCAGGGTCATACAGAAATTTTAATACATACCACTAAATTCATGTCTGATGAACTCATGACTAGGCACTGAATGGAATTATAGATGTTTGGTTGTATTTTAGACTTTTGAATGAAAGTTTACAATATGTTCACAATATGTTCTTAGCAATGTGGCTCTCTAGAGAGACGATGATAGCTAAGAATCAATCTGTGTTGATAGATAAATACATAGCATCTTTAACAGAGAAACACCTCTGGTGAGCAGTGAAAGCATACAGCTGTCACTCCAGACCTGAATAGAGCAACCTGAAGAAGAATGTGAAGGAAATGACAATAGGATTTGAAATTAGGAATAATATGTGAAAATCATAGGATAAATAAACACAAAAAGTCCATTCCTGTTTAAAATCTGCATTACATATAAAAATACATACATGAATCAAATGACAGTCCTGTTGTGTGCTCCTTAAAAAAAACACAAATGTTTGAAATGTTAGTAACTGTGTTGAATAAAACCATAATGTGATTAAACATGGTTATCATATAATTTAAATTGTTTTTAGTTTCAAGACTAAATTTAAATTGTTTTTAATTTCAAGATATAATCAATAAAATGTTCTATGTCAATGTGAAAAATGTGTGCTATTATTAAATAATAGTAAAACTTTTATATATATATATATATATATATATATATATATATACACACACACACACACACACACACACACACACACACACACAGGACAAATTTTTATAGCTATATACCAAAAAGCACAATATTGACATCAGTATGTACATAATACATAACTTCTATTTCTTTATGAAGTTTTGTATCTACTTGATAGATTTTTTTCTGATATTATATTAGACCATTTTAATTCAGAGTTCTGTATTTGTGTGTTACAAAGTAAATCAAATCTAGACAGTATGCTTAGATAATATACTAATGATAATCATTATGATTTCATACTTGAGTAATTTCATTATGACTTTATCTTTCCCAAGAATTATTTTGTATTGTTTATAATATTTTTTCTATCATATTTCTTTCTTCTTACTCTCTCTGTGTGTTTATTTTTAATGATAATTTTCACATATAACACATATGCAGATTGTTTTCAGTCTGAGCATCTTGATGTTTCTACTTTATATGTTATAATGACAAATATGTAAGGATATATTTTTGATCTTCTGGTTTAGCAATTTTATTGTCTTGGTTAAAATTATTTTGTATTGCTTTTTTAGGATTTACTTTTCTCACTTATTTTAAGTAGTTTGTGGATTACCACCTGATTGTTTTCATCATATACTCATAAGTTTAAAATTTAACATACATCCTTTTATTCTACAAAATTTCCCCACTTCCTTATGGATAGAGAGGATTCTTTCTTTGAAATTTAATATATTCTGAAGGACAGTTCCTATTTAGAAGGAGAATCTAGCGTCAATGGGATGGTTCAGCAGGTGAAGTCCTTGCATCTAAGCTTGACCACCTGAGTTTAACCAGCGGAATCTATGAGTTGAATGAAAAGGATCAACTACAACCTCCATGCAAGCAACTAAAAAATGTATACACAGCATAAGTAAATAAGTATATCTAAATAAACAGAATGGAGAACTGGCAAAAATTTGGAAAATTTTCTTCTTGGAGTGAGTTCAGAGTCTAGGAGGAACTTTGTTCTATGCAGCTCTCATCTGGCTTCTGCACTTGCACTTAATAACTGAACGGAGAAGATAAAATAAACTACTAATAAAGATATCAATCAGCTGTTTCCCACAATGACCTTAGAGTTTGCTTCATGAGCTCATTAATGAAGTAGACAGTAGAACGAATGGAGGTCATTCATGGGCACTAAGACACAAGCTAGCCATCACTGAAGCTCACTTTTTATACCAATTTCTGCCTGGTACACTAGCAACAATATCTTCCCCCAAGCCTGTTGTATGGCTATATAATTGAGTAACAAATCTTCTCATGGCAGCTAGAGCACTTCCTAATAGATAGAGATTTGTTCTTACTGAAACAAACACATATTCTGTCTATAGTTTTGATTTTATTTCCCTCCACACTTCAAAGAACAGTACTAACTATACTCATACCTTCCGAGATATCTTATTTAACACTGTGCTGACTTACCTAATATTTCTTCAGATCTAAAAATTTATATTTCTCCAAAAATACTGAGGTCATAAAGTTTATGTTTACAGAATTCATGGTCCTTATCACTTTTAAACTTGCTTTTAAACTACCTGAATTATAAACCAGAAAAATGAAACATTGAAAGCAGTTCAACATTTACTATGAGGCATGTCTTAAGGTGTTTAAAACATTCCTTCAAGAAGTAGTATGCATGATATACCAGCAATTAGTATGTTGTGTATTTTTCTTTATGAAGACCAGGACACATGGATGTAAAAACTTCCTGAGATCTCAGAATGTGTGGTCTCTGACTAGGACACACACACACTCATGGACACACACATCCACACATACACACACACATCCACACACACACAGACATGAGCATGAATACACATGCACACATGCAAATATACACAAAACAAAAACAAAACAAAAAACCTACAATGTCAATTTCTCTGGAACAAAAGTCTCTTACTCAAATCGGCTATGTTGCATTATATTTTGGGTAGCAAGAACTCAGAGAGATACAAAAGTTAGTGACATCGATATATTTTGTACTGATTAGATACATATATCTTATCAACAAATGATATCACAAAATGTAGGGTAGAGAAAATATTTCTTGTTTACAGGTACCAGCTTTACTGAGGTGGAGCCAAAATAAATGTCCTGATGTCCAGGTCCGGGGACCAGCCAAAATTTCAGATAATGGTCAGAATATCAAGAAATTCTATGTATTGAGGAATTAGGAAAACAGGGTGAGCTATAAGAAGGAAAGGTGAGAAAGTAGCAGAAAAACATGTGAGACAGGCAAAAAGGAAATTATGACATGAGTGGACGCAAGTGGAATATTTATTAAAGCAGTTTCAAGTGGAATTTGTCCCCTGGAAAAGTAAACCCTTTTTGCCTTCCTTCTGAATAACAACTTCCCTCCCTAAAATCTAGAAAACTCATTAAGGGTTTCCTTATGCTTTTGTTCTCTTATCTAAGGAATCATTGCCTAAACTATGATTAATCCTTATATTTTTCTTCCAAGATCTTTATAGTTTTAAACATCTTCTTGAATATGTTAATCTCATTTGAGGTAATATTTGTTTATGGTATCAGTAGGATTTAACTTCATCATATTCATCTTCCATCAGATTCACCTGACATCAAATTAATTAATTAGTTTCTAAAATTTTCAATGGATTATTTAGGATTTTATATACAAAATTTTGTCTTATGCAAACAGAACTAATTTTAATTTTTTTGTCTGATTTTTTGCATTTTATATCTTCACATTGTCTAGCTGTTCTCGATGTTAAATATAAATGCTAAGAATGGGTGTTCTGGTGTATGGCATGTTCCTCTTCATTCCAACATTTCTTCTAAGTTGAGACATTGCCCCATAAAGGAAGGGGAGAGGGAGGCTTAGGTGGCAGACAGGGGACAAATAAAAGATCACATATCTGAAAATAGCTGTGAAGAGTTTGAGGCCCTACTAAGAGTGTAAAAAGGAGCACACATTCACTTGGGATGGACACTCTGCCACCCAAACTGCAGAATGGAAGATGTTTGGAATGTGGAGCTTTCTACAACCTGTGAAAATAATTCCATGGAATTGTCATCTAGGCTTGGGTGACACAACTACTTTTGAGTAACTTCTGCTCCTTGTAAATACTTCCTCCTTCATGTTCCTGACAATAATCCCAATAAAAAAACCATTAGTTCACCAGTTTGAACATTGTTGCAGTTGTTACTTCAATGTGTCCTGAACTACCAATCTGAGGATGAGTAGACATGTGTGTTGTGTTTCCTCAGAAAAAGTCTGTCATGCAACATGCTCTTTATCTTTTCCTGATTTGTGTATGTTTGCATGTGTGTGTGTGGTTTGCTCCTGGGGTGTGTGTGTGTGTGTATGTGTGTGTGTGTGTGTGTGTGTGTGTGTGTTTTGCTAACTTGACACAGACTAACATCATTTGGGAAGAAAGGTCCTCAATCTCAATTGAAAAAATGCCTCCATAAAACTTCCTGTAGGAAGAATATAGGATATTTTCTTAATTGATGATTGAAGGGAAAGGGCCCAGGGCTCAGGATGGTAGCATCCCTGGGCAAATGGTTGTGGGTATATAAGAACAGGCCATAGAAAAGAACTCAGTAAGCAGTGCTCCTAAGTAGCCTCTGCTTCAGTCCTGTCTCCAATTTCCTGTAACAGGACCCCAGACCTTAGTAGGCCCTGAGACATTGGCACAACTCACTTTACATTGTTTTATGGTGATTACACTGTTTGGCTTTTAGATATTAAAACCATCTTTTCATTCCTGCAACTTATCCTAGTTGGTCATGTACAGAATCTTTTTAATACTTTGCTGGAATTAGCTTATTTTATCTTTTGAACTAAGCCATGATTCTATCTTATAATGAATGACAAACGTTATGCTAGATGCTAAAGATAAAATTGTGCTTGAAGTCACACACCCTATTTTCCTCTGTGTACACTAAAGTTAGTTACGAAGATATAAAGTATTACTAATCCATAAGTGAAACAGAAACAGATATCATAAATTGTGGAAACAAGACTCACTGTGAGACTATAATGAGAAAAATCCTGAGGATGAATTGTAATGTGCTTTATTCTGTGGTGTAAAGATTATATTTTAGTCACTAAGTAGAAAAATGGTGGACCAGTAATGAATTCTGTGAAGGTGAATGTGATTATTGAAAAATTGTAAGAAAACTATCTACCGGGAAGGTTATTTTTGAGACGTCTGAGTTGAGATGTCTGGGAATTATAAAGTCACGTTTCTAGACTACGTAAATAATTTTCAACTTTATACTTTGTACTCAACTTTATACTCAGGATGCTCTGTGAAGAGGACACTGAAAGGAGGTTGTAATGGTTTCCAGGAAGATATTCTAGGAAAGCAGGCTAATACTGTAGTGAGAGTATTAGCATGGGAAGACTGGAGAGTAATTCTGTCAAATGAACTATGAAATGCAGGTGGAAATGCAGCCTTTTGTTTTGTTGGTCTTACTGCAATTACTAAGTTCATAACTCAAAGCCTTCGAATTTGATTCTATGGACTACTGAGAAATTAGCAATCCTTGCAAGATATTTGTTGCAAATTGTTCAGATTTTAGAATTTTATGACATATAGACGTAATCTTAGATGATAAGCCAGAAATTTGGCCTCTTCAGTATTCAATTAATACTATAGAACACCAGAGCTGCTCTGGCAGCTTGCACATGTGCTTAGACCATGCAATGAGGTAATGGGGAACAGAAGCATCCTTCAACTCCACCTGAAGAAAAAAACACTCTTATCTAATTTAATATTTTCTAAAGCACATATGTGCCATTAAGATAATAGAGTTTTTATACTTCTGCTTTTACAATATTATGATTTTACTTTTTAATATTAATAAACCACTTATGATTTTTATTGTTTTGGAAGTTAGGCCTTTTTTTTTCAAAACATCCTTTATAGTATAAATTTTAATAAGAAAGTAGTTTGTTTTGTGAGAAATTTTGGCTTCTAATATTCTTTTTATTTTTACAAATCACACTTATTATGATAAAAATTCTAATTTATAAAAAAGAGCAATGGAAAATTAATTTTTAAAACACATTCGGTTGCACATATGTTTCGAATAAAATTGTTGTAAATGCTTTAATTAGAGCGGCTTGTCGTTATTACTGAAAACTGGTACAATGGCAGGATAGTAACCGCCCACTTCCAGGAGAAACCAACAGAGGAGAGGGCTAGAGACGCCCAGAAACCTCATTCTTTTGTGCTTTTTGTAACAGTTTTTGTCTGGTCTATTATCTCCAAGATGCTTGTCATTATAAATCTGAAAGATGTAAAACTTCGAGCACGAAGTGAGATCACTTCTTGGTGAAATGACATCAATTCAACTCATGGGCCATATGGATCCCCTTTAGCCTCTGAATGTGGAACTAATTTGAAGAGAAGATGATTTCTAATAGTTGAATAGCAATGGTCTTATTCAAAGGCAATGAGTTAAGTTCTCAGGATTTTTAGGATGTTGATCTTCTCCTCAAAATGGAGAAAAACATACAGCTTAATACTGATCCTGAGTCATATTTTAGCTTTGGAGATTCTCCAAAGTTGCCATAAAGCTGTTCACCAGGGGACTGAACAGGCTACCATTGCTAGCTCTCAGTATATTGTTCTATACAAGCAAGTATTTTGACGAGTAGGCACTTTATCACACAGAATCTCTTTTCCTTATTTGGCTCCACTGAAGGATACCCCTTCAACACCTTGACTCCACCTGTCCAAGTCACTGCCACACTGTAAGTCATAGCTTTTATGTGCCCTGACTGCTGTTAGTCCAGCCTCTCCTAGAGACAATCTGCCACTTCATGTGTCCATAGTAATTATTAGTTTTCTTCATTATGCCATTGTAATGCAGTTGTTTATATACTTGCCTAGTTTGCGCACTCTGTAAACTCCCCTGGGGCCAATTCCCTCTTATCTGCACATTTGCCTCACATGGTTCTTGGTCATAGTACAGTATTGTCAGAATGAATTGCCTTCACAGGCTCACCTCATGACGCATATAGCCAGTGAGTGACTCATAAAACGAGCAGGGAGAACCTACTGCCCTCCCCTTTTAATGGTGCCCTGGGGAAGCATCCGGAGAAAAGACTTCTTACAGCAAAGTTTCTTATGCATCAAAAGACAGAAATGGGAAAGAGAAATCCCAAAGCTAAGGATTTTGACCTAGAAAAAAAATGACAAGGATACAGAAAATGTGCGAAAAGAAACAAGCATGAAGAAATCAGTATACCCCTTCAATTAAGCCCAAACTTTCAATCAAGTACCCTTTTCATGGAAAGCTGAGAAGTGGAAGATATTTCTAGGAAATAATCCAGAGTTTTTTCTTATTCCATTTCCATGAGTGTATGTGTTTGCATGTGTGTGGACACACACATAGATGTGTTCACACCCATGGATAAAGATGTGTATGACTGCACATACATTTATGTTGAGGCTCTAGGTTGATGGATATTATCCTAGACTCTTTCTCCATCTTCTTTATTGAGACATCTCTCAATCAAACCCAAAACTGATTGGTATGACTCATCTTGTTAACTTGCTCTGGGGATCTCCTTCTGAACTGCTTTGCATCCTTCCATTCATGTGGATATTGGGGTTCCAATCTCAGGTCTTCATGCTAAAATGGCAAGTGCTTTAACCACAGATATTTCTCCATTGCCCAATTAAAAAAAAACTTGAAACTTTGGATCATAATATATTAGGTTTGCATTGTAGGTATTTATTATTAGCCTCTAAGTCAGTTTTTTGCTTCCTTTTTCCTTTTTTATGACAGTTTCTTATGTATTTGTGCTCTTGGACCAACTTCCCCAACTTTTTGAATTTTGATGGAATTCTTTTAATAAATGTTGACAGGATTTGTAGAATTTTTTTTCCCTGTCAAAGATAATGTCACAAAATGCATCTTTATTTTCTCCCTTGCAGTTGGGTGCCAGTAAACAACATAAGATTTGCAAGTAGATAAAACTGACCAAAGTATGGATGGTTTTTTTTTAGGGGGGTGGGTGATCAAAGAAATTGCCTGACAGGAAAATTACAGCAGGACTAAATGACTAGAGCACTGAGGCAGTAGTGCTAATGCAAGTGCCATGTGCTCAGGCTGACTGTGAGGGTGTAATGAAGTTTCCATTGTTCTGTGGGTGTCTGTAAGTTTTTATCATAGCATATTTAGCACTTGAATCTGTGTTTATTGGCCTCGTTCTTATCAATCGACTATGAGACACTTAACAGACAGGGCTTAATGGCTCACACCTGTAATTCTAGCACTTGAGAGGCTGAGGCAGGACAATTGTTACAAGTTCAATGTCAGCCTGCACTACTCT
The DNA here is from genome assembly GCA_026225945.1 of Cricetomys ansorgei. NCBI lineage: Eukaryota > Metazoa > Chordata > Mammalia > Rodentia > Nesomyidae > Cricetomys > Cricetomys ansorgei. The sequence continues at coordinate 10,356,401 of JAMJFZ010000242.1, forward strand.
GTCACAAACAAATGAATAACCTGATATCTAAATATTTTAGCATCTTGTAAACTACTACTACTACTACTAGCACAATGTTAATATAGCAGATTCCTAGCAATCAGACAATGTGCATGCCTGGATTTTGTACATACTAATGAAAAACTCCATTTTCCCTTTCTTCATTGCCTGCAGCCACCATTCTAGTCTCTCATTCCTACAAGGTTTATTTTAGAAGTTTCATATACATGGAATCCTATATTTTTTATATATTTTTGTATATATATTATATATGTATGTATATATATATTGTGTGTGTGTGTTTGTGTGTGTGTATATATATATATATATATATGAGATATATATATATATATATCATATATATTTTGTCTCTCCCTAGTTTCTTTTACTTATCATGTCTTCTATCTTCACTCATGTTGCCATATATGACATTTTCTTCTTCAAAGCTTAGTAATATTACATTGTATGTATATGTTGCATAACCCTTATCTACTCATGTGTAGTTGTTAGGTTGTTGTGGCATCTCACCAAGGAAAAGGCAAGTGCACATAATTGGTGTAAACCCTTTCAGACCTCAGCAGAGGAACCCTATCCTGGCCAGTGCCATACTGGACAGTGGAACACTGAGCATCCCACCTCAGGTGTTTTTAATGATACAGAACTCAGCAGATCATTAGCAATCAAACATTCCCCACATAAATCCAACACCTGCAGACAATACAAAATGCCATGGCCTAGGGAGCCCACCAACCAACAGTGCACAAAACAATTATTTTATACATAACCAAAAATAAACTTCCAAAACATTTCCCCTTTTCCATATAAGACGAAAAATAATGCTTTATCTCTACAACACAATTTAACACTACACATGCAAAACTGTTTGCAGGAGGAACAATCACAAGGACAGGACCAATAGAAACCAAACATATATCAAGTTTTTTACAATGTTTGGACAGCAGAAAAAGCATCACTAATGTCCAATTATCTGGAATTCACTCGTGATCTTCTAGGCTCTTCCAAAGGGCTTGAACCATAATTTTGTGTCTCTGCCCTTTGCAGCACACACAGCTTGTCCTCCAGGCTCTAGCTGACTCCACTCCACTGTTGCTGCTGATATTGGTGGTCGTTCCACTGTACTGGCATCTTCAGAACACTTGAGTCTTCTGTTGCAACTGGGATTTATGTTTACCAATAGCCTCTCCTATGCACTCTTCATGGTGCCAAGACTTAACTTCTTTACATGATCTGTTCAGTCTGGGCCTTCAACTGGTACTGAGGCTGCACCTTCACCAATGGCCTCTCCTGGACTCTCTTCATTGTGCCAAGCTTCAACTTACTTACATGAACCCTTCAGTCTGGGCCTTTGTCTGCTACTAAGTTGTATTTTTACCAATGGCCTCTCCTGGCTTCTCACAGTGCCAATGATAGTTGTTCTCCACAAACTCCTTCATGCCTTCAAAACCTGCACCAACTGGGTGACTCTTAAAGTACCGAGTTTGGCTACCAGCATGAAATACAACTTCAGTCAGTTCTAGAAGACAGCTTCTGTGTGCTGATCCTGAGCAAACACATTCCAGATTTTAAGATAAATTCTGGTTTGCTGGAAAAACAAGTGGTAAGCTTGTCTGCAGGAAGAGTTCCCTCATTGGGTGGGGTGGAGGTCTCATCACCAAAGCAGATGTGTCTTATCAGGACAGCCTCACCCCACCAGTATCTGGACAGGTTTGCAGAAATAAAACAAAATAAAACAACACCCAAAAACAAAAGCACACGCACACACACACACACACACACACACACACACACACACACAAAGACTCTGCAAGGTCTGGAGTTTCTTTTTCTTCTTCTTTGTCTCCATGTTGGATTAGCTGACATAATGTCATGCCCCACATTGCAGGTGCCACTTATAGCTGTATACCTACTGTGTCTCTCAGGGATGAGACAAAGAAGCATATCCATTGGTGTAAACCCTTTCAGAACTCAGCAGAGGGGACCACTATCATGGCCAGTACCATACTGGACAGTGCAACACTGAGCATCCCACCTCAGGTGTTTTATTGTTACAGAAAACTCCTCAGGTGTTCTACTGATAGCACATGCAGATCATTAGCAATAAAACATCCTCCACATAAATCCAATACCTACAGACAATACAAAATGCCAACAGCTAGGGAGCCCCTCTGCCAACAATGCACAAAACAATTATTTTATACATAGCTAAAAATAAACTTCCACAACACTCATTTCTACCTTACCTAATATCAGTATTGCAGTGGCAGAAGCAGATATCTTTTTGAGAATCTGATGCCATTATTATGGTTGCACAACAAAAATTGGGATTCCTGGATTATATGATTGTTTCATTTACAGTCAAGAACTCAGTACAGTTTTCATAGCAGCTGTATCAATTTTTCAATACCACCAACAGTGTACAGTTTCTCCACATCCTTACTAATGCCTATATTTAATATCTATATTTAGATATTAGATACTAATATCTATATTTAGATATAGCTATTTGCTATATCCATGTCAACAGATGTAAAGTGACATCCCATTATATCTGTGGTTTAAATATTCCTGTTAAGTGATGTTTCTTAGTATCCCTTTTTCATCTGTGGGCCATTTATATGTCTCTATTGAGAAATATCTGGTTAAGTCTGGACTCCTTTTCCAGCTAAGTTATTTGGTGTTTGATATTGCTATAGTGTGTGCATGTGTGTGTGTGTGTGTGTGTGTGTGTGTGTGTGTGTGTGTGTATGAGTGTGTTTTGATTTCTTGATCTTATTCTGGAGTTCAGAATTTCTACTTACTTTTAGAAAAATGTGAGGATTCACAACATTTTTAAAAAGATTTAGCTATTTTTCATTTTATGTGCATGAGTATTTTCCCTGCATTCATATGAATGTGTGTACATGATGTTTACAGAGATTGGAAAAGGATGTCTGGTCCCCTGGAACTGGAATTACAGATGGTTGTGAGCCATGAACTCACAAGCTTTAAAGAAAACTTACTTTTCTACCACCCAGAAATGATTGAATGTCCAAACTACCAATTATGCTATCCATAGCTCCTCAGTCAGTGTTGGTGGTTTGAGAACTTCTTCACCTCCATTCTAGAATGTTGACCATTTTGATTTTGTGTAGGTAACCATGGCTGATGTAAGATATGAGTGCAGTGGCCCTTTCATATCTATAATATTGCCTTTACTCTGGTCAACCTCAACCTGTCTTCTACAGTACTCCCTGAACCAGTGGGAGACTGTGCTATAAATGATCATTTTGTGGCTGAGCATTCCACTGACACTTCTTTTCTAAACTTTGAATGGTTGTGAGCCTCTGTGTTAACCACCATCTACTACACAAAGAAGCTTCTATGAAAGCTTCACTAACCTATGGATATAGATACAGAAATTTAGAAGACGATTTTATGCTGTGTCCATTTAAGAGAATAAATGTAGTAGATTCAAGTCTAGGGCTTGTAAACTCCCCATCAATGGGTTCTTGGCAAGATTTACAGTACTGGACATGAACTTCCTCCTGTAGAATAGGCCTTAAGTCCAATCAGAAAGTTGCTGGTTATCCCTATAGCATCCATGCCACTATTGTACCCATGGTTTTATCTTACCAAACTGATCATTATTGCATTCCACAGGGTTCACATCTGGGAATGACTGTTGATGATGTTTTTATCTCCCTGAGTAGTCTACATGGCATCTTCTAGTGCTATGAAAATTAGTCAGAAGGGAGGGAATTTCCAGGTCAATACCAATTTGAGTTTTGCATGTCCTATGTTCAATGTATTTGGTATCCTCAGACAAAGGGCCTTATCATCAAGCTGTGGTATATAAACAAGAGCAATGAGAATAGACTATTCTTTTTTTCAGAGTCTCAAGACACATCTGTCCAACAACTCCAGGGCAGGTATTTCATGCCTGGAATGAGGGTTCTGGGCAGACTATTTTTACTTATATAGTATAATGCCAAAGAATACACACACACACACCATACACACACACACACACACGTGTGTGTGTATACAGAGAGAGAAATTACATATGTTATATATTCTTGGACTTTACAATACTCCAAATTAAGGACACAAATCTAAAAATTAGACATTAAGACCCACATATGAATGAGAATGTGCAATATATTTGTCTTTATGGCTCTGCATTACCTCACTTACTTCAATGTTTTCCAGACCCACCCCTTTACCTGCGAATTTAAAACATTCAATTTTCTTCACAGATGAATAAAATTACCTTGTGTCTAGGTGTAACATGTTCATTATCAATTCATCAGATGATGGACTTCTAGTGTATTTTCATATTAAAGCCATTATGAATGAAGTAGCTATGAACATGCATGAGCATGTGTTTCTATAGTAGGAAACATAGTTTATTTGATATATTCTCAGAACAGTCCCTGAATAACCAAAACAATACTCAACAATAAAAACACTGTTAAAGACATCATTATTCCCAACTTCAAGTTTTACTAAAAGCCAGTAGTAAATGCAGCAGGGTACTGACTTGAAAATAGACATTTTGATCAAAGAATGGAACTGAAGACCCTGATAAATCTATACACCTCCAGCCACCTGATTTTGACAAACTTGCAATAAAACATACATTGGAGAAAATATAGCATCATTTTACAAATGATATGAGAACTGGATATCTACTTGGAGAAGAGAGAAACTTTGATCCTTCACATTCCCTTTGTACATGGATCAATTCCAAATGGAGCAAAGATCTCAGTATCAAACTGAAAAATCTGAATATTTGAGAAAAAATAGTAGAGATTACATTTCTTGATATAGCCTCAAGTAAGGAATTTCAGAACAAGCCCAGTTGCCCTGGAAAAAAACAACAATAATCAACAATCAGCAGATGGGACTTCAGGAAATATTCTTTTTCACATATAATAAATGAACAAAATCCAAAACACTATGTAAATGTAGCTTTTGGGAGGTAAGCAGCTATACAAGGCACACAGGAGCTGTGAAGGGAGACTTCCTTTAACGTAATACCTTTCACTCTATAGTTAAGGCATCTTCCATTGTCACTAAATAAAAGGCCCTACTAATAGTCACTCATCAAACTCACCACACATTCCTGTAGAACAGATCTGGCTCACTCGACAGCTGTTCTCTGTGCCCACTGTTTTATGGCAGATAGCGCTTTGCTCCTTCTTACATATTTTCAGCACATTTACCACACATTCTTGTTGCCAAAAATATTTCCCCTGACATAGCCTTCCACAAAGCTGCATGCTCTGAGCCATCCCTTTCACTTATTTTCCTCATCTCGGTCTATTCTAATACCATGGAGAGGTTTGGACAAGTAGGCTAAGTAATCTGATAAAGCAATATCAGCTAAAATGTTCTTCCAAATAGTATTTGCATTTTTATATGGGCTTTGAAATCCCTAAACAATTAATATACTAGCATTAAGCACAGCAACAGAAGCTTTCAGGGAGATACACTTGGACAAGTGCATGTACTTCATATTTTTCAAATCCTAGCCCACAAGTGACTGCTCATTTCAGAAAAATATAACACAGGCTCTAAGACTTTTCGGCTATAAAAAGTTACTATTTCCTCAAGTGTTTTACAATTATCAATTGTCATCCTGACAATACTTAATATATCCCAACTTCTGACAAGACTGATTTTTTTAAAATTATTCTTTCATCAAATTCTTTCTTAGACATCACTATGTTCACAGTGCTATTCCAGGCAGTATAGTTTAGTCAATATCCCTCTGCTCTAAAAGCTTCTAGTATTTATATTAGTAAGTTCTGCCTGTTATATCAAGTTAACACAGACTGGATGGCTTGTAAACAACAGAAGTATATTTTTCACAATCTGGTAGATAGAAGCCCTAGGTAAGCTTACCAGCATGTTGAGGTTCTAGTAAGGATTGCCTTCCAGGTTACAAGCTGCAGAATTATTTTGATATTTTCCTAGCTCAGACAGGAGCTAGGAAGCTACCCTATCAGGAGCTACCCTCTTTAGATTCTAATAAGGGCACTAATCCCTTTCCTACAGGTTTTTTTAAATGACCTAATTGCCTCTTAAGACTCCCTTCTAATATCATTGCAATGTGTGTAGGAACTCAACAACAAAATGCTAAGGATTCAAACATTCAGTCTATAACACTACTCTATTTGCAGACAGCAGTGAACACACACATATGATATTATGTCCAACTTGAAGATTTAATTTGACCAAATGTCCAAATAAATCATTATGCATATTGTATTTAATTGTAATTCTAGAACGTTAAGATATACAGGTGTTAGAATGATTAAGAAAGACTACTGAGTATTTGCAAACTGGGTCAACCTCTAAAGGAGGGGGACTGTTTAAATATGGGAACAAAATGGAAATGAGCATCTCAGCTAGGAAGAACAACAGAAGCCTAGAATATAGTTCTAAAATAGCTATAGTAGGAAGAGAAATGACCCAGTGGCTCAAGAAGAGTTCTATCTGAAGAGTAAATAGGATAGGCCAGAATTAGTTGAAGAGCTGTATCTACATGTACTAAGCAGAGATTTTGTGATAATTTTTGTGTGAACTTACGGAAAATATATACATCATCTAAAATATATTAACAAATCATTTTTATACTAAAGTGTTTTATTATATTTCCTTTCATAAAATTCTATTTTTATTTCTCCAACAGGCTTTTATTCTAATAAACTTTTATGTTTGCTATATTAAGATATGTTATTATAATATATTATTCTATATTTTATGTTATGTTTCTCTTATACTGTAATTTTTAATAAATATATTATTAAAGATGAATTTATACTAAAAATTGCATGCATAGTGGTTTACTGTAAATTTCAAAATAAGTTATGATAGCTCCTAGAACAATTATTCATAGTAACAAATTCTTCAGAATAGCATAATCCATTATAAATGAAAATTCAAAACTTGGAAAAAAAACAAAAAATAATTATTGCTAATGGGTCTATTAGTGAGACAGATGTGAGAAGGAGTTCTGATTAAAGAAGAGTCTTGACTGAAGGCATTAGTTTTCCGTTGGCACCTGGAAGATTTGTAGCATGGTGAGAACAGGAACTGCTCTCCTCCAAAGCACCTCAGAGTTCAGGCATGGGGGTCCAGGTGAGGAGTTCCATGTGTGGAGGTCCAGGACTTAAAGTCACTTCCTTTTCTGACTCTCACTCATGTGCACACTCATGCTTCAAGTGCAGTTACTCAAGTTCAACTTCAGTTAAAGAACATTTTCAAGTTAAAAATGGCACTCTTCTGAAGAGATAGCGCTGATCAAATATTTCCTTCTTTTTCTATTCATCCTACCTAGGAAAAGAAAATTATTTTTTTTATTATTTCTTAAATTTTATTTTAAAAATGTATATATTATATATATGTATATATATATATATATATGTATGTATATATATATGCATGTGTGTGTGTGTGTGTGTGTGTATGTGTGTGTGTATGTGTGTATGTGTGTGTGTTTGTCTGTCTCTGGGTGTGTGCCCATGAGTGAAGGTGCCTTAGGAGGCCTGACAGGGAAATCATACTCACTGATCCTGGAGTTACAAGTAGTTGTGAACCACCTAGCATCAGTGCAGATACTAAATTCAGGTCTTCCACAAGAGCAGTATGAGCCCCTAACTTGTGAGCCATCTACTCAGCTCACAAATCCTTTTGTCCAATACGTTATCTGGCTTAAAACTATAATTGCTATTTTACTAGATCCTTTTTAGAACTATTTTTACTTTAGGAAAATAAGTATAGGAGGGATTGTACATTTTTTCTATAACTCGAGTTCCTTTCTATACTTGAGATGTGCCATGATACTGCTGTAAGAATTCTGTTGACAAATTCATCATGTGTTAGTTAATAATGGGCACTCTACAAAGAAATTGGCATGAATATTTACCAGAAAGTTCTGTTATAGTAATGCACTGGAAATCTTAGAGAACAGGGATAGTAACAGAGGTAGAAAGAAAGGTGTGTGTGTTGGGGGGCGGTGTCTTGACTGAAGACAAGGATCAGAATAGTTTTATTCCATTGTATTTCTCTTAAGTATGAGCTCAGAATTGAATCTCACTATAAACTCAGAGAAATTGGAGATGAACTATAGCCACTGATATCAAAGAATTGTCTTAAGACTTAGAAGGTCAATGATCCCTAGCTGTGAGAATAGCCTTCTAGGTGGACATCCACTGTCATAATCAGTAAATGAATGATTGACACAAACAAATTAATTTGTCTACATTGGAGCACATCAAAGACACAGTAGAGAAAGAAACCCATGTGCCTGTAAGATAAGCATGCTGAGGTTAGAGCTAATGTTTCCACACGAGTAAAATAAAGACTAGGAGTTGAGCAAGGTATGAATCATATCCTGTTCCTGTAGAATTTTGTGAGTATATTGGATTTACACAAGTCAGTTATGGGAAGCAGCCTCCAGAAGTTTGTATAAATGTTTTTGTGCAGAACCAAAAAGTACAAACAGTTTCAAACAGAGGAAATTGCTACATCTTCAGAGTGAAAGCTTGGCATTTACTTAAACTTGTGTTTCAAATGTCAAATTCAATACAAGACAAAGTTTAGTTCTAATTCTAACCTATTACTTGAGAGACAGACTCAGCTGTGAGCCTGACCACTAGCACAGAGTATCTAATAAACACATGGACTCAATGAATTAATCATAATCACACTCACCAAGAAGAAAAATAATAAGATTAAACTTGATGTAAGAATCAAGACATGAAATGTTGAGTTCTGTAAAAAATCTTGCATAATTTTAAAAACAAGCTTATTAAATCCTTGAGTGCAGTAATTTTAAATTTTACTTTAACTTTTATTTCACTCTCTTCTGCTTTGTCATAATGAAAATTTGTAGTATAAATCTCTTGCAATTTGTTTTTCCCAGAAAAAGCACAACTTCCTGGTTTAAGTTCCAAAGTCTTATTTTGGAATAAGTTTATGTTCATCTCTATTATAAATAACATAGATAAAATGTATAACTTAAATAGAACTGCATCTGTTATGAGGAAATTATTTCAGATTGTATATGGAAAGTAACTGCAGGAATTATATTTGATTTGAAAAAAGTTTAAAGTTTAAAGGGTACATTTGCTAAGATAAGAGAGACATTACTGAAAATGACAGGAAGAGCGGGTTCAAATGTATGAAGCAATAGAAAAGGAGGGTGAGCTGTGTGAGAGATCTGTATACTGGGGTAGATTTTTGAGACACTTTGGACAGGTCATGAGAGAGAGGAGCCCTAGGCATTAATAACACATATTTCATTAGTGTTTGGGTCTGTCTAAATTCCATATCAAAAAAGAATTCTCAAGGTGAGCTTTTGGGGAAGTGATTAAGCTGAGGAGGTGAAGTGAAGAGCATCAATGTCTTCACAGGGAGCTGATCAGAGTAGAATCCACTCCCAACTTCCTGTAGGTAAAGTCAAAACAAAGAGGTACTAACTATGAGCTGGAAAGTAGAGTCTCACCAGAAACTAAATCTGATGTCATGACTTGGCCTTCTCATTCTGAAGAGCTGTTTATGAACATATTTCTATTGGTGATAAGTTATTCAGCTACTGTTTTGTTGTAGCAACAAAATAAAACTAAGATATACTTTCACCATGGTCCCTGAGAAGTCCAAGTGAGGAACTTCAGCTACAGGACCTCTTTGGGGTCTCACAGTGAACATTTGAGGCAGCAGCAAGGACCATCCCTCTGCTATGTTACCTATGGTTTATGGTAGTTATAATTTCCATGGAGACAAGTGTGAATTAAACTATTTGTTTACGAAATGTTTCCTGTGACAATTTTCACTATCCAAGAGAACTTTTACTTTTAAATTTGTGTTGCCAGCTAATACTGCACTGCAAATCTCACTACAGGACACTGCTGCTACTTTTATTTGTCCATCTTTTAGGGGGGAATAGATAAACATAAGCTTTAATAGATGACTAGAGCATATAAGTAAACTGAAGCTTACATCAAAAAAATTAATTCATATAAGAATCAAGAAATATGCGTGTAACTCCTCTAGTTATTGAACTAGTTTAGTATGAATATATTCTAAGGTTAGCTAAATTGGTTGTCTGTTTATTTCTTCTGATTCAGTGATTGTTTAATTTTTGTCTCTCTCCTAATTACCAGGATGGACTGAGACATGTTTGGTGTGTGTGTATATGTATATGTGCGCACACACACACACACACACATATACATATAAAGAAAGTTGAAAAACAAATCTAATACTAATCCACTTAAGACTGAGATCCCATATTTGTAATAATAAATTCCAGAATATAGTTTAACTATTTGTAGTAATTCCTATTATTTTGGAATATCTGAAGAGTTATTTATAGCTCCTGACAACTGACTGTCAAAAGTAGAACATTCTTAGCAATTATAGCAAACACAAATAGCTAAATTTATCTGTGATCCTATCTTAAAGTGTACACTTTTTAAGAACATGCCATCATATTTGTGCAAACATAGCATAGATTAGAGTTTAGTAATCTCGAAATCTACATCTTAAAAATCTGGGTTACACATAACTGATTAAATTTTGAAGTATGTACAAGAAACTGTTGAGCATGTTGGGAGAAACTTTACACTTTAGAAAGCCAGAAAGTGGATGATGATATGTGATGGGCTGGAGCAGTTTCTTTCTTCAGAAATAATGGCACTCTTCATCTTGAATAGAAAGTGATTCAAAACTTCACTCATGACCATATGAGTTATAAGTGTATTTCCCTAAGAAAATATGAGCTATCCTTCCTGCTGTCATTGTTCATATTTCTTATTTTTTCATACTAGAGTCTAGATCAATAACTAGATGGAAATATTTAGTAAACTTGTTTTAAAAGACTTTAGAAGACTGAAACACACATACATAGGAAGAGAGGCGGTGGGGGAAGAGAGGGAGAGAGAGAAATATAGTGAGAAAGATTAAGAGTAAGAGAGAGAAAACAGCAACAATTAAAGAAATAGAGGACATGAGTTGAGTAATGGAGGTGCACAGTAAGAGCTGTAGATAAGAAAATGAAAATAATTTAATTATATTTTAGATTAAAAAATGAAAAAGTAATGCAAATAAAGGTGGAGATATCTGAAGCTATGAGTAAATAAAAAACAAAGGAAGTAATCATTTTAAATAGTATCATTTCTTTATCATTAATAGAACATTCTCAAACCTAGAGATAGTAAATGAAATGAATTAGTATTTTTCTCTCAATTTATTTTGAAATATTTAGCATTAGATATAAGACTGAAGTAGTGTAGCATATCAAATGCCTTGTGCAATAATAAGAACAGATAAAATGAGCTGATCAAAATAAAGAATAAAACCAGCGACTCTAGAGACAGCCTGAATATTTCTCCTTTTTGAAGAAAAATAAGGATGATAACTCAATCTGATATAGAAAGTGAGAATTTTTAAAAACCTGTATACAATCATAAAAGAAACTGTGTGTTTCTAGTTAATATAAAATGAGTTTCTAGCAGATTACATTTTATTAAAAAAATTAATCTAATGGTACCTAGATGTGACAAAAAAAATGAAGTAGCTCTCGGTTATAAGTAGTTTGAGCTATTTTCTTCCACAATTCCCAGAGGGACTCACTTGTCAATTGCTCTAATTTACTTTTCATCATGGCTGATGAATAATTCCAGTTTGTCTGTTAACTCTGGTATAATGTCCATAAACACGACACCACAATGATTCAAGGATAGAACCAGGCATCCTTGCTGTATTTGTCATCTACTTTCTATATAGAAGAGACGTGTTGACATTTCTCACTTACTTACGATGCTGTAAAATTATTCTCAAGGAGATGTGCAAAGTGTTTGTGATTATTACTGCATTCTAAAACAACACTCAAAATCCATGCAGAATTAATGTGGCCAATAGCAACACATATGAGGAAAAGTCTGAAAGGGAAGCCTTTATAACAGGAAAAGAAAAAAAAAGAAGCCATGACAGACACATGAATGGGTAGATGGATACGGCTAAAAATAGTTAGACGTGAATACTTTTTAAAGATTAAAAATAAAACTTAGAGAAAAAAATTTTAACAGATATTTAATAAATTTATAATCTCCTTGGAAGAAAGACATATAAACACAAAATAATTAAGAAATGCAAAATGGTCTACAGGGGATATGAGTATGAGCCCTGAAGCTCAATTTCATAGTTTGAAATCCTGACTTATTTTTCAACTGGGAATAATAATACCACCGATCTACCAATGTTTGTGAGAGTGTAATTAAATAGATGTCAAGTGCTTAGAAGTAACCTGGGAAGTAATTAAGCATTCTAGTCATGTTTTATTATTATGAATATTTAGGATATATTAATGGAAAATATGCAAAGGGTATAAAAAAGAAAACCTCTGAGAGACTGCAATGGTAAACATCCATAAGTAATAACATAGAAAGCTTTATTATGACCTGATTCCCTGGCTGGAAACAAGATATAGATAACAGAGAGTATGGCCTTGGAGAACTCTCCATTCTCATAGGTGTCTGCAAGTGGCATTTGAACTATTTGAACATTCCAACAGAGACACTTTAGCTTCATAAATTCCTTTGAAGATGTGTGTACTTCTACAAATGGTGAGTCTAATAACTAGTCTTGAAAAAATAATCAGGGAGGCATGAGAAATGACTCAGTGGTTAAAAGCATTCACGACTCTCTAGATAACACCTACACAGTGGCTCAGTCTATCAATCCAGGTCCAAGGGATAAAGTCCTGTCTTCTGGCTTCCACAGACCAGACACACATGTGGTGTTCAGATGAATGTGCACACGAAACACTCACACATAAAACATTTTACAAAAAGATTCAGGTAACTACATAAGCATTCATGTGCATAATACAAATGATAAAAGCAACTTACATCAATATGGAAAACAAATAAATTGTAATATATTATATAGCAGTATTCATCAAAATGAGATGCATAATGAGAGGTAAGATAACATAGACTAAATCTACCTCACATGTAAATGCTCATACATACGCACAATGAAATCAAGGATTTAGCAATCTTTTGGGGCCCATTACAGGCATATAAAAAATAAGATAAAAATAAAATAAAACATGTTAATTCATCATAGTTAGTGTTGGATGTTTAAAATATTTTGAAATATGAAATAGCATGTAAATACTGTCATTCTTTTATATAACTCAGTATATATAAATTAGAGAATTAGAAATATTGAGAAATTTTGATTTTATTGTTCTCTTTGATTTATTTTTGCACATTCTAATAAAAATTTAACACTGAAGAAAAGTCATTCAAATATAATATTTTATTATAGTAATTTAGATATAATACGTTATTATAATTATCTCCATTTAACATATTTTGTTCAGTTTTGAAAAATCAGAAAAAGTTTCAAAACCAAAAATTAAAATTGCTTAAGTTATTCACAGCAAAATAAAAATTATTCATATTTATGAAGTCCTGTGTGATAGCTAAGTAATTATAGAATTTAAATATGCATTTTATCGATTTTATTAGACTGAAGTTAATGATTTATACATGGTTGAACCTAAAGTCAAATTTCAGTTAGCTAAAAAAGTGAAGCCAGTGAGCCTGAGGAACTAAGGTATGTAAATCTTGTCTAAAATACTAATATCCAATACAGATGTAGCTTTCATAGCAGGGAAATGAAATGTTCTTATCAAATATAGTATGTATAAATTAATAATATAGAAATATGAGCTAAATCAATTTTGCTCCCAGTAATAGGTAAATACAGCACACTACAAAGTGGTAGCAGTTTGACCATCTTCTAAGTGGTTAACTCCTTTTTTATGCAGTAAAAATAATTTTAAAAATCTAGTTTGCAAAATTTCTTGTACAAACCCTGATAAGAACAAAAGGTAAAAGATTGGCTAAATATTATTTTCTAGATAAAGGATATATTCTGAGAAATCCCAAGTACCTAAGCTGCTCAATATATCCTAATTTGTAACTCCTCAAGTAGTCTAAACTCATGCTTTTAAAACCTTTACAGTAGTATGTAAATACATATTTAATATGTGGTTACAGTAATATGTAATTGCATCTATTATAGATTGAGTTGTTTCCCAACACACATTTCATTTATACTTTGAAATTCTTACCTCCAGTACATCAGAATGACAGTTTATTAGTAATTGATTTAAATAATCTGAGTAGAGTGATTCCCAAGCCAATGTAACTAATTTCCTCATAAGAACAGGAGATTAGGATACACACAGGCAAAGCCCTACGACCACATGAAAGCCGCAGGAAGAAAGAGGCCATTACAGACCAAAAGTTATGCCACTGGGGCTAAAAAATCAAGTATGTTTGACAACTTGATCTCACATTTCCAGTTTTTAAAACAAAGGAAATACTTGATGAAATCAAGGTGTGGACTAATATATTGCCCACTGGGCATTTGGTAAATGTAGATACTACTTTTTATCTTTTCTTATTTTTGATGTGTGAGTACAGACATTGGCAACTCTAAACACATATGTTCATATGCAGTTAGTTTATATAATATAATGTAGATGTTTGATATATGAAAACATGCATTTCCCAAACTGTAGCTTAGATTAGTATTTTGTTAAACTACATGGCAGAATTGGAAGATTCAACTTAGAATGCTTTGCTGCGATACATGGAAATGTAAGAAGAAATTCTCCAAGATAAAATTTTCCCAGCTTTTTCCTAATTAGTACATAGATTAAACACAGTAACAAAAAATTCAATTTTTTTCATGACATTCCTAAGTCTTACCTTGAAATATGAGCAAGAGAAATTGTTGTAAAGAAAAGTGGGAGTTTACCTTAAAGGAGTAATGGACTCCTTTAATTTGTACAATAAGTAGAAGCTAATATTTTTAATTTTGAAGATAATATTAATGAATTCAAGTGATAAATACTGTGCTTGCAAAGTCTGTTGAAAAATCCTACAGAATAACATTGTATTTGAAATGTTAAATAATAGAGAAACTAAAAATGGTTTTGGACAGAATATGAGTTAAATTATGCATATAAAGTCATTTATTAAAAATATATATCAAAAATATTCAAACTCATATAAAATATGAACTTTGCCAAGTTCCTTCAGTGTTGCATTTGATTTGTTTTTCTTCATTAATTTCTTTGTGTGCTTAAATTCTTTCATTTTTGTTCATCATTTGTATTTTATTTGTTCCATAATGTTTTGAGACAAGATCCAGATAGAATGTCCACACTCTATACTACCTCCTTAAATTGATTTATTTCTGTCCATGTAAGATACCTTGTTTATAATACTTTTCTTAATAATTTGAGTTTCACTGGGCAGTGGTGGTATATGCCTTTAATCCCATCACTTGGGAGGGAGAAACAAGCAGACCTCTGTGAGTTAGAGGCCAGCCTGGTCTACAGAGTGAGTTCCAGGACAGCCAGAGTTACAACATAGAAACCCTGTCTCAAAAAAATCCAAAATAACAACAACACAATAATAATAATGATAATAATAGTAATTTGAGTTTCATAAAATGTATTTTGATAACACCCTCTTTTTCCCATCCTCCCTGTTTCATCTTCCCACCGTTGTGCCCTCAAGAAAACAAGACTAAACAAAACAAAAAAAAAAACAAAAAAAGAAAGAAAGAAAAAGAAAGTTAAGTTGAGCTTGTGTGGCAAGAGCATGGATCACAGGCATCACTATGGTCTTTGGAGAAAGCAGGCTGCTGTGATCATGGACATTTACCTTGCCTATATTAGCCCAAGATGAAGCATGACAGATTTCAACCTAAAGTTGGGCCTCACCAGGCAAACCCAACATTTAGCAAGCTCCCTGTTATCCTGCAAGCACAGGGGCATCCCACAGGCTCCCAATACCCTATAGGAACCAGGGCCTCCTGCAGACACCCTGACATCACACAGCTACCTGGTCATCTGGCAGTCACTAGGACCTCCCATAGGTACCAGGACCTCCTGCAACCCCCTGGATAATCAGCAGAGGCCTGGATAATCCTGCAAGCATTCAGACACCCTACAGGCACCAGGACCTCCCACTGGCACCAAGGATATCTGATGTCTGTGAGTTGGCCTGGTGCCTGTGTGACATCTTTTGACGAATAAGAAACAATTGAACTCATGAATATTTAGGTGCTCATCTGTCCAGAAGAAATAGTGCCATAACTTCTGACTGAACAGTGGCTGTTTCTCATATATCTAAGGCCATAAAATCAAAACATACATTTCTTAAAGGTGCAACAAAAACGCTGTTAATGGTGCGTTTGGGCTAAACCAATCAAGTTGTAGGGAAGTGGCTGAAGAGGGTTGTGCAATGTAAAATAATGTTTTACTTTAAGCAAATTCACTCAAGTTGAGCTTTTATTCATTGCTACAATGTGATTTTACTTGGGTTGCTTCTTAAGTTGGATTGGAGAAGTCAAAGAAGAAGTCAGAACCCACATTATATCTACTAAATAAAGTATGGTTGTTTTCCTATTCAATGTCATTAAAACCTGCATAAAGTGACTTAGGGAAGAAATGTTTATTTTGGCTCACAGTTTGAGAAAAGGAACTGGGACAAACTGTCCTGTGGCAGGGGAATGCAGCTTGGACTCTCTTGACATTTCAGCAGAATAGGAAGTAGAGGAAATTAGAATACCTATGTTCAGTTGGCTTTTTCCTACTCTAACTGTTATCGTGTGTAGGCTCTAGTTCATGGGATGGCAATAGCCAATTGGATTGTGTCTTTTCCATCACATAAGTTTCTCTGGAAATGTCCTCACCGAAACTCGCAGAGATTTGTTTCCTAGTTGATTCTATGTATAGTCAAGTTGACAGCCTATACACATATCAATGTTATGAAAGTTGTATGAAAAACATACAACAAAAGCATTTATTATAAAATTCTGACTTTATTTTCTTTGCATAATGATAAAAAGTTATTTCCTAGTAATTTAGTAATTCATGACAATTATTGAATTGACATTAAAAAGGGTAGATCAGAAATAAGTTCAGTAGGCAAGTATGCTATCTTGACATAGATCATCACTCAGAAATGAATTAGCATCTAGCACTTCAGGCCACCACACCAAACTCATGAAAAAAAAAAAAAAAACAAACTCTGTCCACAGAAAAGCCCTTCATCCTCGTGATTTGGGGGACTATGAAGAGGCCCAGTTTTCATAAAGCTGGAAATCTTGCAAAGGTCTTAGCACTGACTCTTATGTACTATTGGGACTCCATAACAGAATGACTTAGACTTCATCTTCCCTTCACTACTACATTTATAACACTTCCTTTACCTAGGAATAATAGGCCCTTTTAGTTCCAGGAGTTATTTAAAATAATACAAAGGAAGTGTTCACCTATGAAATGTTAGAAGTTCATTGATTCACATTCCTATTTTGTATAACTAATGCACAGCTTCATTGGGCCTAGCCTTACATATGAAGGAGGAAGGAACAGCAATACTTTCTTCTTTGTTTACCTGTGAAGAGCTCGTAAGTCTGTTTTCCCTGTAGATGTCTAATGTCACTTGCTTGATGAATTTGTCACAAGTCCCCCCATCAGTTGGCTCAGTTAGTTCGTCTTATTGTTTTCAGTCACAAAGATGCTCTCTTGCTTCAATACTGAAATTACCTATTTATCCTTTTCATCAATTGGAGGATAAGACTCTTAAAGATCGATGACAACTTCCTTCATTGCTGTATCACAAACACAGATTCTCTCTGATACATGATAGTAACTCAGTAGGTACATATTGAATGAATAGATGAAACACATCATTGAAAGGACAAGTACCTAGCCAGTGTTATTAGACCAACTCCTCCTGCAGCATCCGTTT
Source organism: Cricetomys ansorgei (assembly GCA_026225945.1). Classification (NCBI taxonomy): domain Eukaryota; kingdom Metazoa; phylum Chordata; class Mammalia; order Rodentia; family Nesomyidae; genus Cricetomys; species Cricetomys ansorgei. The sequence goes on from JAMJFZ010000242.1 coordinate 10,374,256, forward strand.
CAGAACCTACAACTCACATTTATGGTCACAGGTGCTGTTGTGTTCATAAAATTCCATCAATGTCCTTCCCATCCCTGATATGACTCTTGCTACTATGTTATCCTTGACTTTTGTGACACCAGTGTTACCAAACACCAGTTTCCTTCTACTGCATTGGAAATTCTCAGAGCTAGGCAAAATAGCTTCAAAAACTTCCTTTTCTTATTACAGCAGAGGTAACAAAACAGATGAACAGTCCTTTGATCTCTTCATGGAGTAGCACCACATCTTTATGGCCATGGAGATCCAAACACAGGCCAGAAAATTCATGTTTCTGTAGAATCATACCAAATTTCTGTTTGAGAGAGTGATGGGTTCACAGAGTACGTACAAGAATTTTAGAGGCTTTCAAGGTTGTAAAAAGGTTCCACAGGGAAAGATTATCTAGGTGGAAGCAAATATAAAAAGCTACATAGTGGATGAAGACAGTGTCTCCTCAATTGATTCCCTATTGGAAATTATGTGTGCTTCAATGTTTCCACTGCTGTAAAAGGAAATCTTGAAGCTTGGGACATTGTCTGATGTTTTATAATCCTATCTGTTCATGTTTAATCTCCCAAGAAAGCAAAACCACAAAAAGAAAAGGCACATTAATTCAAGTTTAGAAACTCCCTTATCAGGCACATGCAGCTATTTCTAAGAAAATTCCATCTTGATCTGATTATGAGAGTGTGTCAGATAACATTTCCCTAGGATATAATTTACCAGACTTATTAAAATGGCATTACATGGAAGGGAAGAAATGGCCACTCAAATTCATGGAAAGCCAAGGAAGCACTTGTAGTTGAAAACATGAGTATAGCTTCTGAAACAAATCTATGCAAAATTTCATAATAGAGCCAGAGTGTTCAAAAATCAGTGTTCACCATCCCATCCCTTTGATACTTCCAATATGGTCTACCAGTGAGTTGCAAAATGTCGGAAAAAGGATAATGTTCCCAATCACATTTGAGTTCTACATAAGTGAAATACAGTGGTTTCTAATATAAGCGTGTCCTATGCAATATATGGAGCATGTTATATTAAACATTATTTTCCTGACATTCAAATGTAACTAAATGCCCTGCATTTTAAGTGTCAATGTTACTTTATCAAAACTGAAGTGCCTACAGGGTCATACATAAGGCTAGTAGAAATATTCCACGTGACTTTCATTTTTTTTTATTTATACAGTTTGAACCAGTTACTAAATGTTAGCCTTTTCTTCCAAATAGTAGGTTTTAATGAAGTATAACCACAAGCCCAGTAATTTTTTTACACTCTTCATTTTCACAGTTTTCTTATTTTAAAGATCAGTTTTTTTTTTCTCCCTAAGCTTAATAGCTCATCAAAAAGCATTTGAAACTTCATTAGACAAAGAGAAAACAAGATGTGCCCACAAAATAAAGGGAATCTCCTGGTGTTAAAAAAAAAAAAGTGTACTAGGAAGATTGGAAAAAAAAAAAAAAAAAGAAAACTTAATAAGCATATTTCTCCAAGGATGTTTTCAGAGCTTGATGTCTTCCCACATGCTGGAAAATATTACTGCATCAAAGATAGATAACACATGCCAAATTTCAGGGTTCCTTGTGACTCTATCAAAATTGAGGATGCTGTTACACCAAGAAGTGCTCCTGAGACTATGGCAATTGATGTAGTTTTCCCCAAGTCCTGGAATGGAACCGGGGAAGGTTTTCTGTGGGGTTTCTACTTAGCCTCAATAATGCTCTCAGAACAGGCCAACTTTAAGTACTTTTCTCCATGCATTCCTCTTATTGCATTATTTGAACTACCACCTAGGCTTAACATTCCACTAAGTGTATTCCAGAAGCTATAAAATGGGGGTGCGGGGGTGGGGGGTGGCTCTTGACTCTGTAGAATATAGTCCCTGGTTTAAATTCATACTCATTGCACAGGGTTTTTAAAATAATCTTTCACTTTCTCTTTTTGTGTAATAATCCCATGCTCATTTTAAAAGAATTAAAAATTGATTTTGATTTTAGAAGGTTGTAGTGACAAAACTGAGTGTTCTAGACAGATCGTTAAGCCTAATGATTAAAGGCATCTTTTACTTAGCTTGTCTCAGGCAGGAAACTTGGTTTCTGTGTGTGTACCCACATTTACCTATCAACTAGAGTTAATAAAGTATTACATTTAAATGCTGTAAATATTATGTATAACTGCATGTAAAGCAGTTCCAAGAACCTCTGGCTTATAGAAATGTTCAGCAGTTATTACCTGTTACTTTTATAAATACTTCTCCATAGAAAGTGCCTTGCTATCAGCAGATGACTCAACAGGAGAGAGTGAATCACACAACAACTGCATTTCAGAGGTGACCTAGTTCATATTCTGTACAGAAAAAAAAGGAAAATTTTGTCCCTGTGGGTAGAAAAATGTCTGAAAGTTTGTATTGCAAATGCTTAGTCATGCTAACTTTAGTGATTAGAAGAAATTGAGAAAAGAATAAGGGCAAATTGCTTTATTTAGTTTCTAAATAATGGGTTTTTATAGAGACTTTTAAAATACTGCATATGTGGTCCTTTAAAAAAAAGAATGTGTATCCAGATAAAAGTTTTTGAAGTTATCCTGATGTGTCTGCACTCTTATTTTGGAATGGTTGGTGTTTATTTCTGTATTTGGATTTATCCCTATTGAGGCAGCAAGCCATTTTTTTCAGGGAAGAGATTGTAGACCAGAAATGAAATGAGGCAAGTGGGGGAATGGGGATAATTTATAATGATAATATTTTTGGTAAAGGACATGTTGAAGGCAAATGAGACAATGTGCTACAGTTATAATGAAAAGGATAAGCTAAGGATAGAGGTGTGTCAGAGGTGTCTAGACAAAAAAACCAACCAGAAGCTTATATCCCTGACAGATCTGCCTGCCTCTGTAGGAGGATGTATCTCTAGAAACCAGTTTTTCATCTATGACTACTCAGCTTCTAATTTATGCTGGGTTTATGACACGGTTCTCATAAACCATAGCTGTGAATATTTCCAGCACTTAAAGACGTGGATGGTGGTTATGTATGGAGCCAACTTCTGCTCTGCATTTTATGGGAACAAAAAGAACAAGCTTAGAAATCTCCAAGGTCAGAATTTCTCTACGTATAGTTTAGACTGGTTTGGGCCAGGTAAACCTTAATAGTCATGCAGTTTCTTAGTACTTGATTTTATTGCCATGTCTGGTGACATTTGGAATAGAATATTCTTCATCTACTTCCTCAAATGCTCCTAATTAGAGTAGTTCAGTAATAGCTGAACTCAAGGATTCAGAGAAAGAACACATTCCCAAGATGGTTCTAAAGACTTGCGCCCACCTTCCCTCAGAACAGATATGGCTAATCCTATGAAAGATCAATGGTGACTGTGTCACAGAGTCATTTTCAAACTAATTTAATAATTTATACAAAAGCTTAGAAGGGGGTAGGGTCCTAGGTTCATGATGATTTCTTCATAGTAATTAGCTAAGTTTTAAAACCACATTCCTTCTCTAAAGAGAATAAAAGATGAACTCTTATAAACCCTAAGAAAATGTGAAGTATCTTTTTAATCAATCCTGATTTTGGCTCTAGATTTAATCAGCCATCAAAATCTACTGTTAAAAATAATGAACTTCCTACACTTGAGGATAAAGAGTGTCTTGAAGAAAGAAGAGTTCAGCCAAAACACTGGAAAACAAAACAAAACAAAACAAAAAAACCATAACAAGAGAATTCTGTAGAGCCAGAGTAGCATATATTTAGGTCAGATTTTAGGCATGACTGTGGTAGCAAGGTGGTACAACTACTGAAAAACTAGGAAGGGATCTCCAGAGTTCTGTACTACATGCTGCTCCAAAGAACATCCTAGGAAGAACAGGAATTTGTGAGTCTGATGCGGCCATTAACATGGAGCAATGTGTGTCTGCATTGAAGCTGTCCAGATAAGAAGCTACAGATGAAAGCTACTCTAGTTCAACACAGGGACTCCTCCAACCTTACCCACACATACCATGGTACAAACTAAAAACAGAGAACTTTCACAATGTGACCTATATATGAGTTAGGTTTTGTGAAATAGAGCTAATTTTCAATATTATTTAAGTATAATTTCTTTCCAATTTTGACAGATTTTTTTTGTTGTCAACAACTTCTTACTCCTTAAAGTTTTAAAAATTAGTTAACTTTATTGCTCTCAATTTTTTAAAAATTAACTTTACTATTTAAAAAATTTGAAAGTAAGGAAATCATGTTTATTTTTATCACTTTGTTTACATCTGTCCATGCAAGTGCATGCTGTGTGACAGAGGTGCCCTTGCTGGGGCCAGAAGGGGCTGTCAGATCCTCTGGAGCTGGAGTTACATGTGGTTATGAGCTGACTTTTGTGGGTGCTGGGAAATGAATCTGAGTCGTCTTCAAATGCAGTATATATTATTAACTACTGAACTCTCTCTTCAACCCTCACAGTTGATTGTTAGAAATGTATCACAGTTGATTCTTAAATATATACATGAATTTTAGGACATTTGTTCCAGAATTTTAACTTAAAAAAAAACCTTCATAACTTTAATTTTTTATTTCTTTATTCATTTATTTATTCATTTATTTTTCTTCTCTTGTATAATACATCCTGACACCCCTCATGCCCTCCCTCCACTCCTCCCAGCTCCCCATAACTCCCGTCTCCCACAAATCTACCCTCTCTGTCCCAGTTCCCTACCTCCACAAAAAAAGCAGTCCTCCCAGAGTTACTGATCAAACAGGGCACAACAGTATGAAACAAGGCCAGGCACTAATCCCTACACCAATGGTGGACTAGGCACAATCTAGAGGAAAAGGGTCCCAAGGGCGGCAGGCAAAAGCTTCAATCTCTCTCTCCCTACCTTTCTCCCTCCCCAACCCTCTCTTTCATTCTTTCTCACTCTGTCTCTCTCTCCTGTAGGATCTCTGCAAGAACACCAAGCTAGACAAACACAAGACATTATTTAGGGAACCCTGTAGGTTCTATGTCTGCCACTTCAGGCTTTGTGAACCACCAAGAGTGCTGGTCAGTTGATTCAATGGATCTTGTTCTCCTCCTGATGTCCTTGACCCTAGTCCCAGAAATCCTTCCTCCACATCTTCTGAAGGGTTCCCTTACCTTCCCTTACAATCTTTCAGTCTTGGCCTCTGCATCTGGTCCCATCTGCTGCTGGAGGAAGCCTGTCTGATGAAGATTGGGGCTAGGCACTGATCTATGGGTAGATCAGGATTTCATTAGAAATCATCTCCTGGCTATCCTGTCACTAGATCCTGGCTTACCCTACAGTATCAGGTATGGGTTCTTTCCTTTTGCATGGGGTATTGTTCTTCCCTTCCATTGTCCCAGTGGATCCTGTAGGGAGGATAGATTTTTAGGTTGGAGATTTTGTGGCTGGGATGGTGTCCCACCACTAGGGACTTGGTTACAGGAGATGACCAGTTCATACTCCCCATCCCCCATTGTTAGAGGTTCTTGCCAGGGTCTCCATCATGAATTCTAGTGGGTTTCCACAGCCCTAGGTCTCCAATTTAATACAATTTTAAAGTGGGGTATAGATTTAAACAAAGAATTCTCAAAAAAGGAATCTCAAATGGCTGAGAAATATTTAATGTTCACCATCCTTAGCCATCTGGGAACTGCAAAGCAAAACTACTCTGAGATTCCATCTTACACTTGTCAGAATGGCTAAAATCAATAACACAAATGACAGCTCTTTCTGACAAGGATGTGGAACAAGGGGAACACTCCTACATTGCTGGTAGGAGTGCAGACTTGTACAGCTACTATAGAAATCAATATGGCGATTTCTCAGGAAACTAGGAATTGACCTACCTCAAGACCCAGGTATACCACTCCTGGGCAAATACCCAAGGGAAGTTCCTATCATAAAGACATTCGCTCAGTTATGTCCATAGCAGCTTTATTCATCTTAGCCAGAAATGGGAAACAACCTAGATGTCCCTCAACTGAAGAATAGATAAAGAAATTGTGGTACATATATGCAATGGATATTACTTAGCTGTTTAAAAAAATGACTTCATGAATTTTGAATGCAAATGTATGGAACTAAAAGATTAAATAATCTTAATGACATGAATTTTATAGCTGAGCATAGGCATATGTCCAGGGCTCTAATTTGCTGAGAAGTGTTCTAGTAGGAGCTGTGTCCTTAGAACTCAATGTAGGCTTTCATGGGCCTTACTTTCAGGGTTGCTGGGCAGAAAGCTCCCATACCTGCAAGAATGTCAGTGAGAAAATTAAACTGACCATTGAACATCTAAGAAATGTACTCTAAATCCTAATGAGGAAAGGAGATGAAAGGTTTACTATTAAAGCAAAATAAGGTTTAAAAAATAAAAGTGTAAGAGGGACAAGCATAAAATTTCCTCAAAGAATAGAGAGAAAAATAAAAGATTCCTAATGAGCAAGCCTAAAGCTACAATGTTCAAAAAAATAAAAAAGAGTTATGGATGTATGAGGACTCTGACACGAAGTAGATAAAGTTTATGAGACATTGTTTAGAATGTGGTGCACACTGTTATCATCAAATTATAACTTCACTGAAAAGGCATTTAGTGGGGCAGAAAGGAGGGGCAGTAAAAAGACATGAAACAGCACACACATCAGCTCATTCTTGTAGAGTGCACCAGGGGTGCAGAATCTAGCAAAGTCCAGTGTTAGGAAGCAACGAGGTGATAGAATACCAGGTCATTCTGCTGTGTGAACCCAGTTCTGTGTCTAGACTTGGAAACAAGCAGATCTGGGAAACCTAAAGCACTGGAGCCAGATATAATTTACCAACATTTGAGAAATTGTTCTTTTATTTATTTATTTCTCCCATACAACTTATACAATACAGCCTGACCTACCTCCTCCCCTCTATCCACCCCTACCCCCGGCTTGTAGCACCTGGTTTCATGTTAAGACCTGCAAATTCTTTTTCCCTTTCTTAACTGGGAGTCATCTCCTCCATGATGAACTGCTTTGGATTGGGGATGGAGTAAGGTAGACAACTGTTTCCTTTCTGCCATCTTCGCAAAGTTCTTTTCATTTTGCTACACAAACATCTGGTACTATCCTTTCTCCCTTGATTTTTCCAGCCCTTGTGAAGCTTATTGGTTCTCTTCACAGGAGCTAAGGAAAAATTGTCCAACTTGGTATGCCTTTCAGGAGATTATTGAAAAATCTTACTTATTATCTTGTTCTACCTGAATTATTGACATGATTCACATCAAACCACATTGATCACTGGACCACTTCAAGCCTGGCTATATAAGTAAATGAAATAATGGATATCCCATTATACTCTGAAGATGTTAAAGTTGGAAGTAAGACCCACTATAATTTCATATATGTGGCTGTTACAACAAACCACAGGAACCAAATATAAATACACTGAATCAGAATGGCAATGTTTTATAAAATGTGCTTGTAAGTATTGGCTGGTATATTTCTGAGTGATACACATTTATCTTTCATTCTTAAAAGAAGCTATTAACCTCACTGCATGAAGTGAGATAAATATCTTCCTTCTCTCATAAGAGAAGTGGAACATATAAGCAAGACTAATTAGCAACAACTGCTGGTTTTTCTTTTCTTTTCTTTATTGTTTTATTGTTATTATTATTCCACTTATTTTATGCATGTGTGTATTTGTAAATGTGTAGGTGCATACACCAAGAAATGGGGAATCTATTCTCTCCTACTTGCTGTGTTCCTGTGATCTGTGATCAAGTCATCAGGCTCAGTTCAGTGACAATTGGCTTTACCTGCTAAGGCATCTCACCCACCCAGATACTGGTATTTTTACTTGGTAGTATCTGAGCAGTATAGGTATCTGAGCAGAGTGTTGACTTGTTTAACCTTTCTTCATATGTCATCCCTTTTTATCTGAATTCTACTTCTTGATTATATCATGTAAATATCAGAAATATTGTTATATTAGAAGAAAAGTATTATGTTAAAGGTCAAGAGATATTAAAAGACAGACTGATGCATGTTGTAGTTAAATATCCTATCTTGTATAGATTGTGCTATAGGAATTAACCATTGTTAACCAATGAAATGATCTCAGAGATGGAAAGCATTGGAAACATGCTTCATTTCTGGAAGATACTTGTAGCAGTGAGAACAATAATATTAAAAAATTCTAAGGCACAATGAACACAAAATAAGGTATGATTCTAAAAGACTTAGGAAGGGCAGAACCCTAGAGTGGGCCATCAAAAGAGAGGCTCATTGTACTCACAGTCAATCACCTCTTCCCTATGATCAGTATTACGGATCAAGGTTAGTACCCTGGAGTCTTTCATTTTGACCTTCGTCTGATGTCCAGTACTCAGAGACAGGAGAACATAGAACCAATAAATATCCAACCAGTGTGTGGACTTTGTACTCCATGAATGAAAAAAGGCATGTGGAATTGTAACACTCAAATTTCTTTAATAATGAAAGATGGCAAACTCATATTCCTTGACCTTCGTCCCTGCTTTTCTTCTCTTCTCTCCTCTTTAGAGCCAGATAATGTTGGATTGTCAAGGACGTTGGCTAGGAAGGCTACTGTTCATGGAATCAAGAGTGGGACAGAAGAAGCAGGGAGTTATATTCAAGCCTTCCTTAAATTACATTTTTACATACTGCTTCTACCACTTTCTCACAGATGTAGTCAATATAAAATGTTTACTTACTCCAGTGGTTTCCCAGCCTTGCTGTTCAGTTTACAGCACCTCCAGGGTATCTTAGAAAATATTGATGCCAAGCTCCTATTCCAGACACTCTGGCTTAATTGGTATTACCTGTTATCTGGGCACCGGGAGTATGAAAAGCTCCCCAGGTGATTCTAATGTGTTGCCAATTTTTAGAACTACTCTTAAGACCCTTCAAAATTAAAGTATACTTTTATTCTGGCTTTGCAGGAGTCAAAGATCCCTACAGAGGGATCTATTTTGTCAACATCTTTCAGTTTTTCAGTGTACATACTACTTTGGTGTTTATTTAGCTGTTATCTGTATATGGGCCCAATGTGACTCCTCAGAAGCTGTTTACAATTATGTAAGAGTTTTCTATGTAGTTTAAAGAGTAGGAAATTGTTGGTATCTTCCACCAGATAACATCAGAAATGTGGCAGATGTTCACACTTTACATTCTTCAGAGATGCCATTTGAATAATACCAGCAATAAAAACTTAAAAGAGATTTAAGTACTGAGATCTATGTAAATGCTGTTTCTCAGTCTTTGAAATGGAGATAGTGATAAGCTCATGAATGTTATTATGGTGTCATATTTCAATTTAATTTGTATGTATGTTAATTTCCTTTTTTATTTATTCTTTTCTCATACAATACATCCCAACTACAGTTTTCCCTCCTTCCCCTCCTTCCAGCCCCCCTCCACTTCCCTTTAGGAAAGAGCAGGCCTCCCAGGGATGTCAATCAAACACTGCACAAGATACAATTAAGACTCTGCACAAACCCGCATATAAAGGCTGGACAAGGAAACACAGTAGGAAAAGGGTCCCAAGAGCAGACAAGAGAGAGACACACACCCACTCAAGAGTCCCCAAAAAAACATCAAGGTAACAACCATAGCATATATGCAGAAGACATAATGAGGACCCATGCATGCTCGGTGATTGCTTCCTCAGTCTTGGGAGTTCTATAAGCTCTGCTTAGTTGGTTCTGTGGGCCATGTTTTCCTGGTGACCTCAACCCCTCTGGTTCCTATAATCTTCTGATGGGGTTCCCAGTGCTCTTAAGGGAGGAACCCGATGGAGATCTCAAATTTGGGATCTCTCTCCACCTAACCTTTGCCTATGGATTTCTGCATCTGCTTCCATTAGCTGTCAGAGGAAGCCTCTCTGGTCACTGTTAGGTGGAGCATCAATCTATGAGTATAGCTGAATATCATTAGGAATAATTACATTGATATTTTTTGGCAAGTCATGTTTGGTAAAGATAATAATTATAGATTCATCAACTTCAAAAAAAGATGTGAACATCTTAAAAAAATATTGGGGAGAACAGAATTCTTAAGCATTTGATAGATTTCTAGAAACAGAATTTCAGTCAGCAGGAAGGTATTTTTACAGGGAAAGATTCTGTATCCTGTGCCATTGACTAACCCCACTATTTTTCCTGTCTTTATTCTACTAGGGTTAGAACTGGCCCAGCTCTTAGTTTTGAGTTAAATTAAATTCATACTTCTGGGTCAAAATACCAACCTGCAACTTCGAGGTAAAACACCAAGCAAAGTGAAGCTCCTGTGAACTCACTTAGCTTTTCTAAATTTTGTAAATCTGATAAAAAAACAGTAATCCCCTTTTTCCTCCAATTAAGACAGAAACACAGAAAAGTTGAATTTCTCCGTTTAAATGTTTTGTCTCTGTGTATATTTCTACCTTAAAAGGTAATGTGACCTTAAAAATTAACATCTGAGATTCGCCCTCTCCCGATGGTAGCACCACTGGCCACATGCTCACTTATCTGAAATATTGGAATGACTTGGAAATTTTCTGAAAACCCCTTTCTGTGATGCTCTATGTCCTATTATATGTAGGATAATTGTTACTATATCTGTTGTTACTATATCTGTTTCAGTCTGTCTGTATCATCACTTAATGTAGACTATTAAAATTTTCAGTGTATGATTCTCTCAAGATCACTTTCCTTTTCCTATTATTTGTTCACACTGGCACATTCCAGTCAGGGAACAGGCCCTCAGATGACCCAGAAACATATATGTCAGTTTAATAGTGCCCTGCTACAGGATGTGTTCAAAGAATAAAAATATTATCCTCAATAGAGGTGATTCTAGACCAACACCATCACCCTGCCTGGAAAATACTAGAGTGCAAATTCTCCCAGACATTTCAGACTTACCAAATCAGAAACATTGGGACTAAGCCCAAAAAATCCTTTTTAGGCATTGCTCAAAGTCATTCTGATATATGACAATGTTTGTTATCCACTGATCTTGGAGAGTTTATATTTGACCTGTGGACAAGAAACACTGCCTAAAGGCTTTTCTACTTATCTTCAAATGCAGAAATATCCATGACCAGGTGAAAATTCTTGTAACATCCACTTCCACAATATTCTCATTTAGCCTTCATTTATCTAAGTTTGACTCAAAGTTAAGAGGGAAAACTACTTGAAATATCATTTTCTTATTTTGTATTATTTCAGTGGATTGATAGAATTATGAGGACACCAATCATTAGTTGGATAGTTTTTCTGTAATACTGGAATGAGATGTTAAATGAATGTCTCTGTGGTACTTCCTGGAGTTCCCAGTGCTCTTAATTCTTATTTATCAATCATACATCTCTTCACAGTTGTAACTCTCAGACTGCATGTGAGATGCTAGCAGAACAATTGTGTGCATGTGTGTGTGTGTGTGTGTGTGTGTGTTCAAGTGTTCCTATGTTATGGTGTTTGTAAGTCAGAGGAGAATGTTCTGATATAGGTTCTCTCCTATTATCCTGTGGGTACTAGGGACCAAACTTTGGTTATTAGATTTGGTGGCAGGCTCTGTTACCCACTGACATATCTCACTAGCCCCTAGTAGTACAACCTTAAAGCCATGAAGCTTAAGCCTAGGCAGTTACTTTCTAACTCCCCCATGCAAACTTGACCACAGTTTCAGTATTTTCCTTCATGCTGAGTCCTCAAAAAAGCAACTCTTGTGAATGTTGATTTGATTGCTTGTCTGACTTATGATTGTTTTCCTGAGTATGGGAAAAATATAATTTAGTGCCAACCATTAATCATATCTTAGGATATTTGTACCTGAACATAAAAGATATACATCATAAGAAAATTTATCATGATTACAATGAAACACAGACAAAATTAAATGGGGTTAACATGACCAAGGATTTGGGGGCCATAAATTTTGAGATTAAATTTATTGTATATGACCCCACAGAAAGCTCCATTGCTTGCAAGCACTCCAGCTAATGAACAATCTACTATTATATTATGGTGCTTGTACTTCATATATTTGACCCTTTCTTTCTTTGGCATGTCTGCTCAAGGTGCCTAGGGACATGCCAACAATGCAAATACCACTTTATCATATTGTACTTTTTCTCTTAACTATAAAAGTAATTTTAAAACAAAGCTTTATAGCTATTGTATCCAAGCAACAATTTTAAATCTTCTTTATTTTAATTTATAATCTGAAATTGCTCTTTTACCATCCCTGTTGCATGCACTTAGCCTGTAACACGTTTTAGCTCTGTACAAGATACAAGATACTTTCCTGATTACAGCCTCCCTGATTATGAACATTCCTCTTTGTCTATATGATGGAAAGAGATATAAGAAGTGTCACTTTACAGTGATTCCCTGTTATTTTCAGGAATCTTTTTACTAATTGCATTAGTTTGCTAGGGCTTCCAAAACATACCCCTAGCTGGGTAGCAAAAAGCATCAAACATTTATGCTCTTACCATTCCAGGGGCTACAAGTTAGAGATCAATGTCATCACAAAATTGTTTTCTTCTGGGGTGTTTGCCTTGACTTATAAATGGTCAGGTTTTTCCCACTTAACTTGGTCTTCGGTTGTGTGTGTGTGTGTGTGTGTGTGTGTGTGTGTATGTGTGTGTGTGTTTCCAAATTTTAATAGGAGGGTAGCCATATTGAATTAGGGCACAGTAAATTCACTGTAACTTAATTACCATTTCAAAAACATTATTTCTACATATAGTCATCTCTTGATATGAGGGATTTATGATTTTAACAAGGGAATTTTTAAAGAACATAGTTCATTCCATACTATACATATAGTTCAGTCACCAACTTACGAAATATTTTGTTCCAATATAGTAAACTCTCAACATGAACTCATGTTTTAATTCCATCAAGAACTTGGTCAAAATGTTTAGTGCTCGGGTTTTTGTACCCCATAATCTTACGTTCTTCATTGCATTATGTATTTCCCTTCCACCCAGATTTCTAATGTGACATCATACATCCTATGGCCAAATCTTTACATTAAGCTCCAAAGTATTTTCTAACTGCATACCACATGAATCACCCACTCAGCCATCAGTTGCATTATAGAAATTACTTAAGATGGAAGCTAGTTTGTGCCACTGAGGGCTTGTTATTTACAATTTCAGACGCCTTGGGTTCTTAAGTTAGCTGGTGATCTCTATAATCATTAGGTCCCTATCTTCACTATCTCACAACTCTCTCTAACCTTTTATCTTACAAGATAAATGTGCAGTTTTTGTTTGTTTGTTTGTTTGTTTTTCAAATGGAAGATGAGCTATTGAATTCCTTGGCTTTCTTTCTTCATAAGCATATTTGATTTTTACATTTAATTTCAGTAAACAAAATTCCTCTACTTTCATTTCCTTTATCTCTTACTTCTAAATGCAAGGAAATAATTAACTTTTCTCTTGAAATTATTTAATCTCCTAATGTTCTATTCTTATTTTTAGGATCTTTATCAGTTAATAATTTCTTTGCTCTTAGTTATTTATATATACTATTATTTCCTTATCAGGGTAAAAATATAACCAAGAAGTACATTTTATCAAACAAAAATTCTTCTTTTTCTATTTTCAGCTATTTTTATGTCCATTTATTGTAAAAGCAATTGTAGCCATAGATTCAGGAAAAAGGCAGTTTATTCTTTGGCTAATTCAATCCCCAGTCCTAAAGGGTTTCAGCCTCCATACAATCTATTATTCAATACAATCCCCTGGAATGTTTTAACTTCGGAGACTTAGTGCTGACTGACTCACTCTGATTAGCTTCTTCTGAACTCAGAGCTGTACTGAACTCTTCTGGTTGCCAGATTCAACTCTTACTGTTCTAGTCAAACTCTACTCCAAACCAACTGGTTAAAACTGACCTTCCACTCCAGTTAACAGTTTTTGAACTCTTCTGAATCTGGCTGACTCTGGCTGACTCCTTCATCTTCTCTGACTGAACTGTTCTCTTCAAATTGACTCTCTTCCCATCTGATACTGACTCCTGCTGAATTGCCTCTGAGTCTCTGCCCCAGACTGCCTCTGTGTCTTATCTGACTGATTCTCTAATTGCCTCAGACTGCCTCTCTGAGCTGAGAGCTTGCTTTTATATCATAAGATTTGGGCATGTCTCACTCTGACACTCACTCTGCCAACTCTTTCTCTGATTCATCACTTTGCCTGCTCTTCACTCTGCTTCATCTCAGACAACACTCTTTCAAGTCTTTACTCTGATTCAGTCTCAGAATCAGGATTAAAAGCATGTGCTCATTCTGTAACCATGAATTGAGAGCCATGTACTAAGAACCATGACCTACTTCTAAACTGACTGCTTCCTTTTAGATCCCTAGAGCTGGGATTAAAGCTGTGTACTAACATTTTTCCATCCTACAACAGCCATGCTGCCAGATCAAATGATTAAATATTCCTCTACAGATAGTCTTGAGATTTTGTCCCCTCCCTTCCATCTACTTTCTAGTTATGTCATTCTGTTTTCTGGTCATATTATTCCACTGAATGTGATTTGTCAAATTACCATTGGTAACTTTGAGGCTAAGAGCAAAGCAGATGCTTACAGTTTCTCCATTAAATATCTTTCCTAAACTACTTTGTTCAGATTCCATTTCAGCTTTTAAAATGTCATCTTATGGGTATAGAAAACTGCTTTTACTTCCTTACTGGTAATTCAGTCTCAGTTTGTCTCCCATGATCACTTATATCACTGTCCCATCTTCAAATTTGTAACCACTTTCCTTGAGCCTAAGAAAATGCTGGTGTTATTTGTTAAGAGTGAGTCTTGGATAGATAAATGAAGGCTTAAATGTTCACCTCAAGTAAGCTAAATTTATGCATGTAAGAGTTCAAGTGTCTAAAAACAAACCAAATATATCCACAGATAAGATATGTCAGCTTATATACATAATCTTTTAAATTATAAAGTCAATTGGTCATTTTATTCATTTGTAATTTACTTCTATTCTGTAAATGATGAATATTAGTAGTGCTTATACTGCTTTTTTGTTTTGTTCATTTTTGTTTTTGTCTTTTGTTTGTTTTCTTTTTCGTCTACCTTACTATAGCTTTAAGTCAGAGTTTGCATGAGAAACAATTGCAGTCAGTGGCAGAGTTAGCAGAAATTTGGCATTTTTGGATAAGCAGCTTTCCTATTCTGAAGCCCATCACATTATGAAAATGAGCATGACTAAGCATGCATAAAAGGACTGGGAATATTAGGTTATTTATCATAAAAGTCAGTCTTTATGACTGCTTTTCTTAATGCAGTGTGTTATGATGAAATATGCATAAACACAAAATGAATGCCTAATTTCAAAGAATGTCTATGGGACTCTTGGGAATAATTTAACAGATACACATAATTAATATGATAGCTATTGAATAACTTAAACTTGGAACAACAGATAGTTGTCAGGAAAAGGTATTAGCCTAGTTGTGCTTTTGGATGTTAATGAGGCTAGAAGAAGTGAATATTTACCAGTAAAAGTAGAAAACAGATTGTGATCATGATTATATAAGAATAAAAGAGAATAAATTCAGGGAGCTATCTTCTGCTTATAATATTTAGTTTAATGTTATAAAGAAAGAACCAAGATATTTTTAATTACCATCAATCCTTATTTTGTATGGTCTTAAGTATGGAATATATTCCCTACTTCTAAAAATACTGTCTTTAATTAGCCACATCACCTGTGATTTCAATTTGTTAAAATTAATTTAGGTCTCACCTTACATAACCAGAAAATTCAAACTTATTTTAAATAAGAATGCAAGCTTACAGCTCTTAAGGAGGAACACAAGAAGGAACAATTTCATTAGTACCTGCAGATCTTGGTGAATCAGAAGATTACTGGGAGACAGGAACACTGAGTAAGTAGGTAAAGGTGAGACAGAACTCAGGAGTTTTCAGTACAAATCAAGCTTCCAATGAGTGTTTAATGTCTTTGCACTGGTAACATGAACAGACTTTAACCATTCGGATTAAATTTTGCTATTTATATGGAAGGACATTAGTCTTGTGGCAAGGTGGAAACCTTTGATATGTGTTTTTACTCACTGTCCTGGCAACTGAAGAAATTTGTAGTGGGATTTGTTTAGCTCTATCCTGCATTCCTCTTTTGACTTGTAAATAATGAATGCAGGTGGGAAAACATGGAAGCTGTGGGTTACTGAGGAATCTTTGTTACATGAAGAAGATGGAGTTCTTACTCTCATCCATCATCACTTTTGTCTTATGAAAACTTTTTCATAGGTTTTTAAAGAGACAAAGATGTTGAAAAGCAGGAAGTGGTAAGAAAAAGGCCTTTCTTTTCTGATTTTATTGTTGAGCTCCTTTAAAATCTCTGATATACATCAAGGAAATGAGGCCTTCTAAACACAGCAGGACATATGAATTCACAGAGACTGTGGTAGCATGCACAAGGCCTGCACACTCTAAGCCAGAAGGGGTCCCAGTGCTGAGAATGGATGTGTACACTTGTCCCCATCCTAAACCAGAAGCTATCTCCAATTGATAACTGCTCACAGACGAAAAATTCATTTCCTTCACTGGAGTCTTACTGGGTACACAAACCACGCATAAGGACAAGCTCCATGCCCAGTGGAATGGTCAACACAAAGTGAACTCAATGGCATTTTGGAGATTTCTTTCTTTCTTTTTTTTTCTTTCTTTCTTCCTTTCTTTCTTTCTTTCTTTCTTTCTTTCTTTCTTTCTTTCTTTCTTTCTTTCTTTCTTTGTTTTTCTTTCTTTCTTTCTTTCTTTCTTTCTTTCTTTCTTTCTTTCTTTCTTCCTTCCTTCCTTCCTTCCTTCCTTCCTTCCTTCCTTCCTTCCTTTCTTCCTTCCTTCCTTTCTTTCTTTTTTTAAACCAAGATGCAGTTTTGCATTTATAAGATGGGTAATATAACACAACCCTCTCTTATTCTAAGGTTACAATAAAACATAAAGAATGAAAAGAAAATCTTCCTAAAATAGTGAATCAGTATTTTGAACATCAAGCTCTCTTTTGGAATTCTCAAGAAGAAAGCTTGATATATTTCAAAAGTATGGGCTTAATAGATTGCTGGTATATTGGGGTATATGATCATCTCCCCAGCATTCAACACCCTACACAAAATTCTGGAGATCTTGGTAATTACAGGATCCTCCTTTTAAAACTGGAACATATCAGTCAGCCTAAATGCTAAATGGTAACTTAATTTCCTTTTCTAAAGTATTCACTTTATTATTTTTAATTATGTGTATATGGTGTGTAGGCCAGAGGTATTAGAGACCACAGGTAGTTGTTAGCTATTAGGTGTGGATGCTGGGAACTTAATTTGAGTCATATTCAAGAGCAGTGTAGTCTGTTCACTACTAAACCATCTTTATAGCCCAATTTCCTTTTTACATCAAAGATATTTAAATAAATAAAACTGGCTACATAGGAACTTTACAAAGACACTTGATTTTTTTTGAGCCAACAAATTTAAGATATTTGTGTTCATTCTTCTGCTTTTTAAGCTTGAGTCCATCAGCCTTACAATGGTGAAATTCTACGTTTCATAACAGTTTTGAAACTGTTTAGCTCAATCAAATGACCAACAGCCCTTGAAAAGTCTTGCTCACATTAAGAAATGCTTTTCAGTATTTAAATTTACCATCATAATTCACAAAATGTTGTATGATTCTATACTATAAGTTAATGTGTACACTCTTTGAACTGCTGATATTCCTTCTCAAGATTTATGTTTCTGCATTAAATGACAGCCACAAGGTTCTGGGGTTTCTGATATTACATGTGAATTAAAACTATAAGAGAAAGAATGAAAAGTAGATGCTCAGAATGGGATTATTGAGAAAGTATTATATTTTCACTCTAATTGTAATTCTCCATGGATATTGCATTTTGCTAAAAGCATATACAATATCATACTATTTCATAACATTCTTTCAATAACACGCCTCCACTGATGACCCATGAAGTTCTAGCACTTAATGACATCCTAACTATCTTGATTTGTGTAAATATACTGTTACGTCCAATAGTGGTGAACTCACTTAATGATGAGTTCACATATCACAAATAAATTTCACAATTTATCACTACTAGCTGGTAGCACATCACTATATATGTTAAGATGCATGCATTCTTAAAGGACTACATTGAGCATCAAATAAATTTTATCTGCTTGCTAAAATAATAGTAAATAATGACATCTGCTCTCTGTTCTGTAAAGACTTATACTTTTGAATATTAGAAATGACTCTTAGGATCCAACTGCTTTCAGTAAAACTTTGAACTCAATTGTCAATTGACAATTTAAGTACCTAATTGTCCAGTTGTCTGTAAATAAACAACATGCTTTCTAGGCCACAAAAAATATGCTTTATGCATCTCTGCTTCTATGCAATTTATTTTAATCATCAACTTTATGTAGTTAATTCCATTTCATGGGCATGAGACTTGCTGCTCTGCTTTCTTCCTGCTCATTGTCCTGGCACTAACTAGACAGATGAGTGTTTATTGAATGCCTGACCAAGTACACTGGAGTGATTACAAACTTATATTCTTTTCATAAGCACATCTTTTGTTTATAAAAATTATACTTTTTAAAACTTGGTTCTCTTTTTATGGTACATAGAGTTTCAGTTTGCCCAAGCCATTGTCCCATGCCTAGTCAAACTCTTCTTCCATCAATAAGACTATTTCATCTATTCCACAAAGGAAAGATGAAGAAAATTATATAATTAAATATAGTTAAGCCTTTAAAACATAGGACTAAGACAAACTTTCTAACACACCTGTAGTTGCCCCATATAAACATTGTCCTAAAAATGTATTTAAAGATAGAATAGAAAATATCTGCTAGATATGCCTTTAACATATGCACTGGTTATATCTGAGAAACAGAAGTAGAGGAAGAGGTTGGGAAATCCTTTCTTTCTTCTTATTCCCCATGTTAAGAAGTTAATTCTATTTTTTTTTAAAAGAAAGAACTGAAATATGCCATGACAAAATATTTCCATAAATATGATATCTGAGAATTTCAGGTGCTAAAAAGCATAAAAAGTAAATGAAAAAAGTTACAAAAGACACTAGTATGTGGATATGTACCATTTGCTCATGGATCAAAAGAATAAATATCACCAAAAGTTATGCTATTAAAAATTATCTTCAAGTTATTCCATGTAAAATCTCCCCAAATGCTAAAATAAGTCCTCATAGAAAATATAAAACCAATCCTGAAATTTATAATTGTTCTATAAAAATTCTGAAGTAGCAAAAGGAATTTTAAGATCAAAGCTGAAAGCATCATACCACATGATTTTGAAATATTCTACACAGATATAGTAATGAAGCTGTGATTCTTTTATATAAATGGATTTATCAACTAGTATAGTGGAATAGTGCCCAGAAATGAGCTAACAAGAACTTTGTCATAGGTCAAGTGGTTTCAACAAGGAATCAAAGAAGGGCAGAGGGAAAATGACACTCTATTCAATAAATGGTGTTCAGAAAATATTTACAGATGCAAATGAATAAAATTTAGCATCATCTCTCACTGTGGTGGTTTGAATGAAAAAATCCCTCCATGGGCTCTTATTTTTAAACACTTAGTCCCCAGATGATGGAGCTGTTTAGGGAGGTTACAGAACGTTTAGAAGGTGCAGTCTTACTGATGGAATTTGTCACTAGTACTGGGTGTTGAGGGTTTTATTGACTCAATTTTCTCTCTCTTCATTCTTTCTTGTTTCCTGAGTGTGGATAAAGATGTCTTCGGCCAACTTACTCCTCCTAGTAGCATGCCATTCCTTCCCTGCCACTATGGACCCCATTTAGACCGTTGGAACAGCAAGCCAAAATAAGTTCTTTACTTTATTTTTTTATTGATTTATTTTTATTTTATGCATGAATAGTTTGCTTGCAAGTATGTCTTTGTCCCATGTTTATGCCTGGTGCTCAGAAAGGTCAGAAAAGAGTGCTAGACTCTCAGGGACTGGAGTCACAGATGGTTGTGAATAGCTATGTGGGAGATGGAAAACAAACTTGGATCCTCTGCAAGACCAAAAATTGCATGAAACCATTGAATCTCTCTCCAGTCCCATCTCTACAATCTTATTCTCATACAGTATGTCATTAACTTCTTATTTGTAAAATTTGCTTTTCATAGACAGCTTGCCGGAACATTGTAACATGATTATATTCTTGTTGAATCACACTCACCTGAACATTTACCTTCCAAAGTGCTCCATGTTTATCTAACCTCTATTGCCAATATGTGTACTTCAAACTGAGTTGTACAATATCTTCATTGTTTGGGCTAGAGCCAGTAATGGAGAGAATCACTGTGTTTTGCCACTTTGTGGCTTCTCAGATCAAATGAATCTGGATTTTAACACAACGCACATTATCTACCTAGAATGTGCTGAGATAAATAGAAGCCCAGGTGCATAATTTACCAAAAAAAAAAAGAATAAATAGGACTCATTTTACTCTGTAGGCCTGAAAAACTTGATGAATGTTTAATCCTATCAAACAAATATGAAGAAGTAATGTAATCTTAATGAAGGAATCATTAACAAAATTGAAATACTATCTGTCTTATATGCTTGTAATTTTTGAGATACAAAATAAATGGAAGGAAGAAGAGTATGGTTATTACAAAGCAGAATGTGATGGATAATTTTATGTCTAGATTGGCTTAACTGAGGAGGAAGACCAACCCTAAATTATCGATGGCACAATTCTATGGCTTGATGTAGTCACTTGATTCAGGGCAGATGTATATATTGATTTAGGGTAAGCAGTGTTTATTCTTTGGCTAATTGAATCACTGGTTCTAGCCTGGAGCCTCCTTACAATCACTGCTGACTGGGCCACCCCAACTAGTTCCCTCTGAATTACTTGACCTCAACTGACTCTTCTGGTTCAGTGTTCTATTCAAACTCTTTTCCAAGCTGACTGATTCAAGCTGATCTTCTGATCCGGCTTACTGTTTTACTGTTTCTGACTGAACTCCTCTGACTTTGGCAGATTCTAACTGACACTCTGACTGCCTCAGACTGAACTGCTCTGCTCAACTTCAAACTGATTCAGTCTGTCTGATACTGACTTCTACTGCTGCTCTGCCTCTGTTTCTCTGTGTCTCTCCCTGAGTGCTCCATTCTGCTTCAGCCATCCTCTCTGCTCCTCAGTTGGAGGAGTTTCATTTTCTCTGTGTCTTGCCCTTCATTTGCCCGCTACAGGCTGCTTTCTTCATAATGCCTGTTGTAACTGACTGCTCTTACTTTCAGCAGAGAGCCTGCCTTTTCTATTGTGAGAGTTGATTCTGTCCTTACTCTGACTCACTCTGCTAACTATTCCTTTGACTAGTCTGTCTTTCACTCAGATCAGATATCATTTCTTGTCTGACATTTACTCCTGAGTTCTGCTTCCTCTGTCTGCTTCCACACCGTTTCTGTCTTAGGAATTAAAGGTATGGACCACCTCTGCCTTTTGAATACTGGGATTAAAAGTGTGTCTATATTCCATCTAGATCATACAGGCCTCTGGATTACAGACCCTTCCTAGCTTTCACACAGGCCTATTCCCAGGTGTGTGTGTATGTGTTTGTGTGTGTGTGTGTGTGTATGTGTGTGTGTGTGTGTGTGTGAGAGAGAGAGAGAGAGAGAGAGGTGGGAGAGAGAGGGAGAGAAAGAGAGAGGAGACAGAGACAGACAGAGAGACAGACACAGAGAGAGAGCCAACTGAATCCCGGAATCATGAACCAAAATAAATTCTCTTCCTCCTGTTATTTTTGTTAGGAATTGATCACAATAGTAAGAAGAATAACAGGTACAAGATCATTAGCAGTGTGCAGAATCTCCACATTGGTTCCCTGACTTTTGAAACAGGAGCACTTTTTTCAGAAACAGTTGAAATCAATTTTTTGTTTTGTTTTGTTTTGTTTTTAAGACGGAGTTTCTCTTTTGTAACTCTGGATCTCCTGGAACTCACTATGTAGACCAGACTGGCCTCAAACTCACAGAGATCCAACTGCCTCTGCCTCCCCAGTGCTGGGATTAAAGGCATGCACTACCACTTCCTGGCTTGAAATCAGTTTTTAAACATGTATTAATTTATTATACTATCCTAGATGTTCATTATAACTTTCACATTACTTTGGAGCTACATGACAATTTTCTACATAAGCTTAAAATAATCATTTCTTTTTCCTTTTAACATATATAATTTTTCTCAGATATTATATACTGATTATGATTTTTCCTTCCACTACTCCTCCTACCTCCCCATCTAGATCTGTACCTCTTCTATCCATCGTTAGAAAACAACAGGCCTCTATGCAAAAACAACAAAATAAAATATAAAACAAAAACTATCACATCGGAATTAGACAAAAGAAACAAACAGAAGGAAAGAGCCCAAGAAAAGGTACAAGAGTCATATATACACACAGAGACCCACTCAATTGCGCACTCAGGAACTCCTTAAAAACACTAAACTGGTATCCATGCTATATATGTGAAGGACCTGTTGTGTAAAGAGAGAAATATCCATAAGTAAGTAAATTTTTTTAAAAAGAAACATCCCTGAGATGACCTAATAACACAAGAAACCTCCAAAGACGCCCCTAGTTTGTTTTCTGTTGGACAACTACTGCTGAGTGTGCAACCTCCCTTAAGAGTAGTTTACTTTCCCAGTAAGACTCCTTTGAGAAAACTAAATTTTTATTTGCAAATTTTTATCAACTGGAGATAACTTCTGAGTTTGGAGTGGGGCATCTGTCTACTTCTTTCAGCTCTAGGATGTAGGTCCTGAACTTGTTGCTTCAAGCTCTGTGAGTTTATGCATACACCAATCTGGGAGTTCTCCTAAATGTTCTCTTGTTCTCCTGGTATCCTCTATCTCCTCTGGCTCTTACAGTCTTTCTGCCTCTTTTTCTTTCAAGGTTCCCTGAGGCCTGAGGGAAGGAATTTGATGGAGACATCCCATTTAGATTAGTTCCAAGGTCACTCACTCTTCAAGCTGTCTGGCTATGTATAGCAGAAAGCTTTGAAGGAGTGTTGTGCCATGTGCAGCTTGTCCTTATGACTGCATGCTGCTTGGACTTCTGGGAACTTTGCTTAGAATACAACCCACAGGGCAGAGCAGGAGTTGTTGTTGGTGAGTTGGTTGTTGGATGCTAGTCCACCTCACTATCAGCTCCTGCTCTCCAAGCTTCAGACAACCAAAATGGACTGTGAATATTTCTTCTCTCTTTTTCTCTCTTTCAAGACTGCTACAAGGGTGATGAAGATTTCTTTTACATTCTCTCTCTCTCTCTCTCTCTCTCTCTCTCTCTCTCTCTCTCTCTCTCTCTACTTCATTTCTCTTTTCTGTGCTAAAGGATTTCTTTCTATCCTTTCTTTCTCTTTCTTGTGCTAGGGGGTCAAAAGGCAAGGTAGAAACCTGCTACAGCTGTGGGTCTTTCTACTTGTTCCATCAGCTTCAAGAGGAAGCTTCTCTGATAAGGGCTGAACAAGGCATTGGTATTTGTATATAGTAAAATATATTTAGGAGTTAATTTAGTGCTAGTTTTTTGGATTTGTTTTGTTGTTGTTGTTTTATAAAACAGTAGTATTTAGTTTTATCCTAGGTCCCTGAACTATCAAGTCACAGGTTTCTGATCACACAATCAGTGTTGGGTATGGGTTTTATCTCATGGAGTGGGCCTTGAGTCAAATCAGACATTGGTGGGTTACTCACACAATCTGTATACTACCATTTCACTAGCATACCTTGCAAGCAAGATACCATTGTAGAAAAAAGGATCCTTCTTTCCTTCTTTTCTTCCTTCCTTCCTTCCTTCCTTCCTTCCTTCCTTCCTTCCTTCCTTCCTTCCTTCCTTTTTGAAATAATTTGAAGAGTATTGGTGTTAACACCTCTGAAAATCTGGTAGAATTCTGTGGTAAAACCATCTAGCCCTTGGCTGTTTGTATGTTTGTTTGTTTGTTTGGTAAACTTTTAATGACTGCTTCTATTTCATTAGGGGCTATAGGTCTGTTTAAATTGCTTATCTGATCATGATTTAACTTTTGTAAGTGATACCTATTGAAAATATTACCCATTTCTTTTAGATTGTCCAATTTGGTGGAGTACAGGTTTTCAAAGTATATTCTTATGATACTCTGGATTTATTCAGTGTCTGTTGTTATGTCCCCCATTTGATTCTTAATTTGTTGATTTGGATAACCTGGACCCACCTTTAAGTTAACTTGGATAATGGGTTGCCGATTTTATTTATTTTTTCAAAGAACCAACTCTGTTTCATTGATTCATTGGTTGTAGTGTGTGTGTGTGTGTGTGTGTGTGTGTGTGTGCGCGCGCACGCGGATTTTATCAATTTCAGCCCTGAGTTTGATTATTTCTTGCCATCTACTGCCTTTAGGTATTATTTCTCCTTTTTGGTCTAGAACTTTCAGGAGTACTATTAAGTTGCTAGTATAAGAGCTCTCCAGCTTTTTGTTTGTTTGTTTTGATTGTGTGGGCACTTAGCTCTATGAACTTGCCTCATAGAACAGCCTTCATTGTGTCCCATAAGTTAGGGTATGTCATGTTTTCATTTTCATTCAATTCTAAGTCTAATTTTTTTCTTAATTTCTGTCCTGACCCACTATTCATTCAGAAGAGAGAAGTTTGTAAGCTTTCTGTTTTCTTTTGTTGTTGTTGACACCCAATTTTAATTTGTGGTGGTCAGATAGTATTCAGGGTGTTATTTCAACTCTTGTGTGAAACAAGTCTTTGTTGAGATTTGTTTTCTGTCTGATTATATGATCGATTTGAGATAAAGTGCCATGAGGTGCTGAGAAGAGGGTATATTCTTTTATGTTTATGTGAAATGTTCTGTAAACATCTGTTAGGTCCATTGGTTTATAACTTCTTTGGTTCCCACAGTTCTCTGTTTAGTTGTTGCCTGGATGACCAGTCTATTGGTGAGAGTAGGATATTGATGTTTCCCACAATCAGATATGGGATGAATATGTGATTTAAGCTCTAGTAGTATGTAGTAATATTTCATTTACAAATTTGGGTACACTTGTGTTTAGAGCATATATGTTAAGAATCGAAATGTCTTCTTGATTGGTTTTTCCTTTGATGAGTGTGTAATGTCCTTCCTTATCTCTTCTGATTAGTTTTGGTTTGAAGTTTATTCTGTTAGATATTAAAATGGCCACACCAGTTTTTTTCCTTAGGTCCATTTGCATGGAATATCTTTTTTAATTCCTACCCTGAGATGATGTCTATCCTTGATACTAAGGCATGTTTCTTATCCTGTTTACTATCGATTCTTTTAGTCTGTGTCTTTTTATTAGAGATATGTGGCCATTGATTTTGAGAGATATTTATTAGAAAATTCATAATAGTGTATAGAGCAGATACATGAACAGATACATGTGTCTCGTATAATTGTATATTCTTTTCATATTCATCAATAGGTTTTACATTTATCTTGATAATATCACGAACTCTATGAGCTTTAAAAATGAAAAATTCTGAGTGAGAAACTGTGGTCATGCTGGTAATCCAGGCTTCAGCCACACAGGCTTTTATTAACTTTTTTTCTTTTTCTTTTTTAATTTTGTTGAGGATGCAGAGGTGGAAGAGTGGACCTGCGAGGAATGGGAAGAGGGTTTGAATGAGATACATTGTATGAAACCTAAGAACTTAATAAAAAGTATTATATTGAAAAAAATGAAACAAAACAAAATGAGTAAGTAAATAAATATTTTTCAAGTGTGAATTCACGTCTAGACTGTTTTTATTAGTCCAAAGACCACACACTTAGGAAATTTGATTGAATTTTTGCTTATATCAACAGCTATATTTGAAAATTAGTTCTTGAGGATAGTCTTATTACATAGCTTCTCTCAGATTCATTGTATTCCAATGTGAATTAAAATAATTTTTAATTTAATGTTACATGACCTCTAATTCTATCAGAAATTTAAACAATCATCAGCTCTACATATTTGATGATCTAATACAATATAAGCACACCACAGTACATATTCAGAAACAATTTTGAAAATCAGAAACTGTACTATAACAACATTAATTTTTAATTAAAATGTGAAGATTTCCTGCAATCTGGAAATTTCCATTTATAATGGAAATAATTAGAAGCATTTTGCACAATTAAGATAATACTATTTTATGAATGAATATTATTCAACTGTCATAGAAATACATTGTACCTTAGTACCTTATTTCTTGCCTAAGTTGTGATGATTGTTTTATTAAGGTCTTGTTTGTTTGACTGTTTTTAGTTGTGTGTGTGTGTGTGTTTGTATGTTTTCTTTTGACTAGCCTTGAAATTACTAATAATTAATGGAATTAAAGCAGGTATCAACATGCTTTTTATTTTAAGTTAAAAGCTAAATATTTAATACTCATAATTTTTTAAAAATTTTGCTTGGAATTTTCTTTTCTAACATAGCATTTAAAGTTCAGAGTGCTTCCTGATACAATACATAGAGAAAATAACAGATGATTACAGGATTAATAGCTGCAAATAATTTCAATGACACTACTCTACTCTTTCTTTTAGGGAGAAAACTTCAATTAAACCACATCTCCTTTCCATTACCATTCTCTTGCCAATTAAAGTCTGATCTATTTAGTCAGTTTTATACAGACGAAGCTTTTAGTCCTTAATAGACTCAAGAATTTACATTTTGGCAGGATTATAAAGGGTTCTGTCATTTAACTTTTATATGCCCATAAAAGACGCCCTCAGATCTTCTTCCCACTTTGCGACATCTTCCATTGTCACCAAAGATATCAAAAACTGTCTTTTATTGTCACAAGTAATGTGATGCTTGTTAACACTTAACATTCACATTTTCCCAGGATGCAATTATGCAAGAAAGGAGAAATTCAAAGTAGTTAAACAGAAAGTATAGAGTGCTGGGAGTGCTAATACTTACAGCCTTCTAGGACCCATAATCATTATGACTCAATAGGAAGGCTCTGGTGGGATAGATATTTACTAGAGGTTAGTGTAATTGTTGGGTATTTATCTATAAGCATGGTGAAATACGATGGGAACAACATATAAACAGTGAGCTCTTTGAAATCACACATAGCACCTGCTTAGTTGCATGCTGCTGGTTATGGTTAGGGTTAGGTTACATACTGCATGAAGAAGGGGTTCTGGAGAAAATCATTCCTGGGTTTCAGTGTCAATGTTTTGTCTTCTTAAATTGGAGGCAATGGGCAAGTCATTCATTCTCTAAAGTAGTAAATTTTCCCTTTTTTATGTGGGAAAATAATCTGCATTAGGGTTTCTGTGAACATTAGAAACAGCATTTAGAAGCACCAGTGCACCAACTAGCAGCTATTGAGCTGTGTGATTTTTATATTAGGGTCATAGTTGACAATTCCTCTGGGTTAATACCTGAATTGCTTCTTCACTCAGATGACTGTTATTGTCCCCTTCATCCCAAAGGAGCAAACATGTGGACTCAAAAAGACATTTCACTGACTTACATCTGAAAATGTAAACATCAATAAATATCCTGGGAAAATGAGGCATTGTGAAACCAAGGCAAGAGAGTATGCATGTCGCTATGCTTGTTGTCCCTTAATCTCCTCCTCTACTCATGTTTATTGATGTTGATAATAAAATTCACTGTGAGAGAGGAAATAGAGCACATAAGTTCTGTTCTTCATTCCATTTTAAAGAGAATGATGATACACGTGGCATCTATGAATACATTCTTAAATTAAAACTAAAATATTTAACCGTTGTATTAACAAGCCATATGAGAACCTTTGAAAGTACTTGTTAGTCTGTGATCCACTGCTGCTGTTGCTGCTGCTGTTTATTTTCTCATTATTTTACAAATAATACTCTTAGTACTTGAAAATCAGCCACAGGATATTATATTTCCGCATACCACAATTCTTGGGTATAAGTAAGCTATGAGGTAGGTATTGTAAATGGTATTATTGTTAGTAAATATTCATTCTATATTGTCACTGGTGTACAACCCACGTTTTCCTCCAGTGATGCTCTTGTATCTATGTCTCCTCATCATAAATTTTACCAGAAATGTAAGTCAATGCCCAGTAAAAGGCTAAAAATCTCTCGGATGTACTTTCCCCAAACCTTCCTTTGCTCTGTTTTTGTAGAAGAGTACCTACAGGTACTTACCTTTCCTCTTGACCTCTCTGGCATTGCTTCTCCTTACACTGTTCCAGTCTTGATAACCCCATTCTAGCTACTTCACATGCCAAGGGTGTAAGCACTTCATATCTGAAGGGTACAGGAGTGGGCTCTGTCCATTCTGTGAATTTAATCTCTCTTCATGCTCATCCAGATCATATCCATGTTTCTGTCAAGTCTCCATTCAAATGCTGGCTTCTCTCTCAAGCTCCACCAGATATTCTGTAAGATAACAACACACCCAGCATGGCATGCTCTATTTTCTTTCTTTGGTTTTCCATTGCTCTTAGATATCCATTAATATCTTATGTGTTGACTGCTTGTTTATTAAATTCTACCCTCTCCATTATAAATCCTTGGAGAGGTTAAACTTTATCTGTTTCTGTGTCCTATTACCTAGAGCTTAGAAGCCTGATAAGGAGTTGTCAATGCCTGTTTTGAGCAAACAAATAATAATTGAGAAGCTTGGGACCTCATCCTGGCATAGATCATCTAGAATGGTGGCTTTAGAAATGACTTCTCATCTAAGGCCTAAAAACAGAGTGTTAAGGAAATGCAGGTAGGAAAAAGAGCAGATGAAGGAACGTGAACATGCTAGGAAGAATGCAACTGTGAGGAGTTGAGCAGTTTTCTTTAGCTGGTGCATGATCTTTGTTTGGGACAAGACATGGGGATGTGATGGTCAGATGGAGATGACACAAGAGCACAGCAACTTGCCATTCCAGCCATTTCTGAATTTTGTCTGAGGGAAGTAATAGGGGAATTGCACGCATTTGAGAGATACCACACCATCTGTGTTACACATGCAACTGACAAGTAAAAGAAAAAAGTAACAGAGAAAATAGGTAGGCAAGGCCAGCTAGGATCCAGTAGAGGCCTCTAAGTGACTATATGCCTACGTCTGTATATCTGAGTTTCAAGTATATTTATAGCAATAACTACAAAACCTATTCTTACAATAGCTTGTAAAGATTTTCTCTGTGTAAAATTTAAAAGTTATGGTGGACCATGGGTACTGTCTTGCAGTTGGATTACAAAATGAGGTAATACTTTTATTTCACGACTGTATTTTTATTATTAAATAATAATTAATGAATTAAATTATATGGACTTGCTATATACAACATATATTTTGAAACATGTGATATGTACCACCTCACACAATTGTCATTTTTGCTATAACATTTCATATATATTTGTTCAGTAATTTAAAATATATTGTTATTAACTAGATCCATCATGCAATACAATAGAGTTCCAGAACACACTCATCTTGTCCAACTACAAGTGAAACTTTGTCCTCTTTAACCAGCATCTTCTCATCTCATTTCTTTCCCATACCATATCACTATCCTTGGTGTCTGGCAACCTATATTCTACTCTCTATGCCTACAATTTGAATTTCTTTAGCTCACATATTACTTGCTTCTCTGTTTCTGGCTGATGTCTCACTGTTTACTCACCTCCAGATTAACTCACTTTGTCCCAAATGACAGGATTCTTAGTTTTAGTTGAGGCTGAACAATATTCCTTTGTCTATGCCCACCACAGTTCATCCTTTCATCTTCTCACGGAGTCCTTAATGCATTTCAAAGATAAAAAAGTTATACAATGGGAAAGTTCTGTCTTAAATATTTAAGTACTGCGCCATATAAAATGGATCTACAAATCAAATCATCTTACTTATTTTAATTACAGAGGGTTTCTGAAATTCAGAAACAATATGTAGTATCATAAGAGGTCAGATCCCTTAAAATTGGTGTTGCAGATAGTTTTGAGACACTATGCGATGCTAAGACACAAACCTGGATCCTCTGCAAGAACAGCAAGTGCGCTTAACCGCTGAGTCACCTGGGCAGTGCTGGCAACAATATAATCTTCATAATGGTGCATTTTATTTGCTTTATTATCTTACTATCACGCCTATATGTGATAGAGATTGAAAACACAATGTATAAGCCAAACACTTGCCCTACCACTGAGCCATAGTGTCACCCACTTAACTGTATGCAACAAAATTACAATGAATACTTTCATACGTATAACTCTTTTAATATTTGCAACAACCCTATAGGTTGTAAATTATTATTCTCATGTTTTTGTAGGTCAAGAAACTGAATCTCACAAACTAGTCACACTAAAAGTAAATGATCCAAAATGGAAGGAAATCTCTGACTACAAAGCCTGTATTCCTTCATTGAGATTTTTGTTCTTCTAGCCTTGTGATTTACAGGCAATCTTAACAAGCCTTGAAAACACACAGATTTGCTGACAGCCCTTAAGTCTAGGACTTTGAAAATACCCAGCAGGTTGTGAAACAAGAAGTGTCCCAATGTTTATAATTAGAACTCATTTCACAATTGTACTCAACAAAGTGTCTTTCTGAGTTTTGTGCCCCTCTCAGATTTATGACTTCATTTCTAGTTCCCCAGTAGCTTCATAGCTAAGCAGTACTCATTTTAGTAATTTAATCTGAGGAACATGCAATAGGGGAATCAGCACTGGCATGACACTCTTAACTGGCTTCTGATGCTCATTCTTTTAAATCTTCATCTTTCACATTTGCACTGCATTTAATCTGCAGCAGACAAATATCTCTGGCAAGTTCTTTACATCCGCACCCTGATTGCATTCAGAGCCTTTGGAGTTGCACTTAGGCATAGTGGAGATAATTAAAGAGCCTAGTCTATGCTGACTTTAGAGCAAGGAACAGTATATTCTCAAGGCCATAATCTATGGCAATAGAGGTGAGCAACATCTACACTTGTGTATTTACTAACTTTAGCTAAGGATAATTCTATGTCCTTTATATTTCAAGAATGATCAAGATATTTTGTTCTCTCCACAGTTTAGTATAAACATAGTTTGATTTTAGACTTATTATATATACCTATTTACCCTGTATTGCATAAATATTTTATAGGTGAAAATAACATCTGAGTGGAAAATGGTTTTTTATTGAATTTCTAACATGAAACATATTGGTTATGATATATGATCTTCTTCTTATATTTTGAATTCTATTTCTTACAACTTTAAAATATTTTTAGCTATAAAATATATTGACCAGGGGTGATGGTTTACAGTTTTCTTCCTTTGATAAATCTTGAAATTTCTATCAAATGATGCAGTCCTAAAGAAATCAGATTTGAGAAATAACCTTTGTTCTTCAATTACATTTGCATACTGAATTGGCATTGAGTATTATTTATTCCTCAAACCCTTGAGACAATTTGCCATTGAAGTGATCTGGGACTACAAGTTTGTCTAAGTTTGTTGTTTGCTATTTGTTAGTTTGTTTTTCTGTTTTTGGTTTTTTTTCAGTGCTAGAAATTTAAAATAGGCCTCATGTGCAGTAGGCAAATTATTTATTGTTGAGCTACATACTTCCATTGCTACATTTTGAGGTATAAACTTAATGCTATTAAAACAGGATTATTTAAATTCAATTTTTTAATTTAAACTCTTTTTGAGAAATCATTTTCATATCTCCTTCCTCCCCCTCCACCCCCTTTTATGTCTCCAACTACTTGATAACAAGTATGTGCTTATGCACCACATTTCCTTCACCCATTTATCAGCTGAAGGACATCTAGGTTATTTCTATTTGCTTGATATTATGAATAGAGCAATGAACACTGCTGAGCAAGTATCTCCAGAGTAGGAAATAGAGTCCTTTGTCTATATGACCAGAAATGGCGATTCATATAATAGAGCTGTTTCTAGATTTTTGAGGAACTACCCTACGCATTTACATAGTAGCTGTCTCATTTGTATGGCCACCAACAGTAAAAGAGGGTTCCTGTTTCCCCACGTTCATGCCTACATATATTCTCCTTTTTTTTCTTTCTTTCTTCAGTCTGAACCATTCTGATTGGATTAGGATGACATCTCAAAATAGTTTTATTTTGCACTGACATGATGGATAATGAGGATGAAGAATTTTAAAACAGTTTTTAGCTATTTACTTTTTTCCCCCCAAGAACTTTCTGTTTCATAGTACAATTTAATTGAGTGATCCCCTTACTCCCATTTTAATCTATTTTATTGATAATTACCTGATATCAGTTCTGATTCTATTACAATTGAATCATTTTCCCTTTATATTATATATATATATATATATTCTTTGTATAGTATACATATTATATATAATAGTATGTAACTATATTTAATAAGTATTATATTATTTATGTTATATAATATACATTATATATCATATTATATATAATATATATTCTTTGTCTACTGATTTATGATTGGATACCAGACTGTGTTTTTGAGATTGTATGGTGTTTGAAACTGTTGCATTTTTGTAAATAGAATTGATTTTGATTTCGGCATTTGGAAAAATTACTCAGGAATCATTAACTCTTAAACATTTGTATTTATGTGGCAATGAAGTAGTATTTTGTCTGAGGGAAATTATTCTCCACTTATGATACAAGACTATTCTAAACAGGAAATGAGTGTAAATACAAATACATTCCATGATTTTTATTTTTGGCGGCATTGGAAGTTGCAGAGTCACTCAAAATATATAGCATGAAATGCTTCTATATATGCTTTGATTATATACAGGTTTGCCTGCTATCAGAGCAGAAATCATGAGGCCCAGTATTTTCAAAAGCATATAACTATGATTTCAAAGACAAATAATATTTACTACTAAGGAAAATTGTGTGATAAATTGTAGAAAAATATTTTTATGATTATTAATTATTGTGGCTTCTGAGTTTATCTGTATATTGACATCTGTATCTATACAGTTTCTCCACACTGTCTTATGTTCTGTGACCTGTATGACTTTCTGTATGACCTGTATGACTGGGGCAATGAAGGAATGACAAGAAGACAGAACAAAGACATATGTACAGAAAAACTGAGATCAGATGGGCCATGTACTCTGATGAAGATGTACCAGCAGCTCAGAAGGGTGGTGCCTTTTTTATTGTGTCACTGAGCAACGAGGAGAATTTATTGCATACAGCTGGATGAGAAGGAGGTGGTGGGCTGGCTAATCTCCTTAGGAGATCTCTGTATGGGAGCAGTTTCAGACTGCAGTAATTAGAGTGGTAAAAACTGTGGTCAATACTCACTGCATACACTAGTTTTTGCTAAATTATTTGGTCAGTCATTCATATCATCTGTAATTGGACCAGAAGAAGGCTTCGGCATAACCCTGAACCTGACCCAGAGCCTAGGGAAGACTTTGCCATTCCCATGGGTCTGAGGCAGAAGGGCTTTCTACACC
Source organism: Cricetomys ansorgei (assembly GCA_026225945.1). Lineage (NCBI taxonomy): Eukaryota > Metazoa > Chordata > Mammalia > Rodentia > Nesomyidae > Cricetomys > Cricetomys ansorgei. Next base: position 10,407,719 of record JAMJFZ010000242.1, read on the forward strand.
TCAATGCTCAGATCCATACATAATACACATTTACTCAGGACTTCATCCATGTTACGCACATATGTCTTAAATGGAATTTTGATATAAATAAAATATTTTCAGACATTGTAGTTCATGTAACACTCAGTAGCAAATATCTGTTGTTTTTCTGTACAGGGTAAAGCAGTAAAAAATTAGCAAGAATGTTAGACATGTTTTTTCCTGTAATAAAAAATTAAAATTCTAGCATGGTAATGTAATACACAGGACGCATAGTTGTTTTTTACAAGGTCCAAAAATAATCTCCTATTGATGTAAATTAACATTAAGATACATCATTTATAGCTCTGTCATGTAATACTCAAGATGTTGCTATTTCAGTAAACTTAGCAATGAATTAGTTAGCAAATAAATGTGATTTATCCCTGCTCTAGTTAAGAGACTTTAGGTACTACTGTAGAAACAAGTTTGTTTATGTTCTCTTTGCCTAGTTTTACATGGTAGATCCAACGAAAAACAGCCTGTGGGGTTTTAAAATCCCAGCTCGGTAAATTCAACTTTCATCTGGAAGAATACATAAATAATTATTCAAAACTCATAAAATGTGTTAATATAGGTTTATTAATCATACTAGAACAGCTCTGAGAGCAGAATATTGACAATGGAGGTGTTACAGGTGAAAAGAAGTTTGTGGGAAATTTGTACTTCACATTCAGTTTTGCTGTGAATCAATAACAGTTCTAACAAATGTGGTTTATCAATTAAATAAAAATAAACAACTTACTTATTCCTGATTCCATTGTATCACTGAGGAAAACTACTCTGAAAGAGAGACTTAGTTCTTTTCTTATGCTGTCAGTTAGTAGAAATAGGGGATAACCTGAACTCAATTTACCAACAATGGAGGATGGAGATTGAATATTCCATATGTCTATGAAAATAACTCACATTATTTAATTAGTCTACCTAACTCATAGTTCTAGAACCAAGGAAGAATTCAATAAAAATAATTTTATTAAGTAGAAGTAAAATTTATTTTAAAAAATGATTTAAATTTTTATGACAATTTCCAAAAAACAGGCACCCTAAAGATTAAGACAATCACACAAATAATATATTCAACTTTAGAAATGCATTATTATGAAGCTGAGTAAAGTTAAATATTATGCCATTAGCCAATTTAAGAATGAACTGTAGAATGCTAGAGAGACAGCACAGTGATCGAAAGCATTCATTGTTCTTGCAGAGGACTTGGGTTTGTATCCTCACAGCACATGGCGGCTCACAACCACCTGTAACTCCAGTTCCAGAGAATCCAATTTCTGATACATGATACACACACATACATGCAGGCTAACATGCACACTTAAAATGAAATTATGAAAAGAATGAATTATGTAGTACATATTACATCGTGAAAAATAGAATAGTTTTTATCTTTGCACAAACACTTGTTTTTCAAATACACAGGCAAAAAATATCCAAAAGTCATAGATAAATATTTTTATAATATCTCAGAATTGTTAAATTTAGATTTGATAATATAATCTAAGACTTTAAATATAATATATTATTCTAAAACCATATTTTAATGTAATTCTAGGATTAGTACATGTGGTCTTTTGACAGCCAATTTTAAGTACTGGGTACTCATTATTAAAGGAAGAACACTCAACATTAATTCTACTCTAATTAAAATTTAAATGTTTAATGTAGTGTTGTGAACTAGAGGCATAATACTAGATAGCAGATTTATGGACCCGTGCATTATTTTACATAACTTAATCATCATAGTTACTGAACAAAAGTCCATTTTTCCTCCCCCATCAGGAAAACAATCGCTGTTTTCCTCACTGTATAAACAGAACTGTTTCAGAAAGCTCTTGGAAGTGGAATCAATCATCCAGTATTTGTCCTGTGACTGTCCTGGCTCATTTATCCTAATGTTCTAACAGACTGTTAAAGTTCTGGTAACATAAAATGGGCTATAGTGTATGTATCTTTATTATGAAAATCAGCATACACTAGATGACAGTTTTGTTTCATTTTGTTTTGTTTTCAGATAACTGGTTTTCCAGAATATAGCTGCATACTTCATTAAAAATATTTCTAATAGTTAGTACTTTTGTTTGCCTCTTGTTAGGACTAGGAATTCAAATTGCCCTGTAAATGTGTTGGAGGAATTTTGGGTTTTCATACTGAACCTGTGACAACAAATGGAGATAGTATAACCAAGTATAAATCCATCAGAGCTCTGCCAACCCACCTGCTGATCATAGATGTTTGCTGCAAAGCTACAAATAAATAACTGTCCAGGTCTGTTCCAGCATGAGCTATCACTGAAGCATGTATATAAGTGAGTTAGAAAAAGCAGGTCTCAGTGTCTAACAAATATTTCAGCAGAAAATAATAAAGTTTAGGAAATTGATGGTACAGTAACTATCAAAGAAGAGGCTGCCTTGTAAGCCTCCAAGAGTCATTGTCTAAACAGGTAAGTTTACCTTGCAGAAGGGGAACAACGCGAGGGCTCTCTTTAGATGCATGTTTCTCCTTCATGATCACACCAGTGTTAAAGCCAGGGATCTTACACTTGGACTCAATGTATCGAGTGAAATTAAAGTAACAGTGAAGTCTCTTTTTATCTCCCTCAGATTGGCAGAGAGTTAAATTGGTGATAATTCCTTCTACTGGCAAAGATGTTTAGGAAAAAAAAAAAACATGCATTAATAATTTTGCTAGAAATGTTAAGTGTTATATCCTTTGGCAGGAATTTAAAATTTAAATATATATCTAACCTTTGACTTAACAGTACAACTCTTGGAGTCCATCTTAAATAAATTATATCATTAGCTTATGAAGACATGTCTTGTGCTATGTCATCGGTAACAGCAAGAAACTAGAAGTGAATTTAGTGGCAATTAAAGAGAATGATGGAGTAAATTGTGGTATACCCATTGTTCAGAATGTCATCCACTATAAGGATCAGGTTAAAACTGTAATGTCAATTAAAATGAATTTTCATGATGCCAATTGGTCTCCAAATTCAATATATCACAAGGTATGTTTTACAAACTGTAACGCCACCAAACATAAACAATGCCAAAAAGTTATTTGATACCCTCATAAAATATCCTCTTCGTATGGACGATATAAATAAATACAGAATATCATTAGCCCACATTATCCAATGTGTGCTGCTCAGGAAAAGAAAGGGAGAAGGCAAAATTGAGACTTAAAGAAATGGGAAATTCCAAAACTTCAACACGCACAGTATGTGTAATTCATTTCCTGCTAGACAAAACTGTAGTTATATGTTTGTGTATGTATATGATCATGTGAGTGATATTTTGGATTATGGTCACTATTGTGAACTAAATAGTATTACTCCAAAGCTCATATGGGAAAGCCACAATCTCCAATGTGACTATTATATTTGTGGCTTTAAAATTAATAATTAAAGTTCTATGAGCTCACTGGAGGAGGATCCAGTTCAATATGAGTGGTGACCGGAGGAAGGAGGAAAAAATTTCAGGGATACATACACACTGGGTAGGATCTGAGAAGACAACGTAAGAAGGTGAGTATCTGAAAGTCTTGGAGAGAGAATGCAGGTAAAGCAAACCAGTGATACTTTGATCTTGGATTTCAAGCCTCTAGAGCTGAGAAATACATTTCTCTTGTGTAAGCACCTGGTCTATGCTCTTTTGTTATGGTAGCTTTAACAAAGTAGTCCTTTCACCACAATGGTAATTTGTGTTACTTATGCATTTCAGGTCAATTTGTGCTTTTTCTTTGAAGTAGTCTCTCGTATCTAATTTTTTATATTAAGAAGAAATTAGTGATATTATTTTTAAAATATTTTAAGTGGGAGAAAAATGAAAGGAACAGAAGGTAAGAACCACTAGAGTGAAGGATCATGTTATTTTGGAACCTAGTTCAGCAGAATAAGAAACTAAAATTAAATGTTTTGTGGTAGCAGAAACAGAGACACTCCTGACAGCTCAGACAGCAGGTGTGCATTTAAAGTGAGGGGAAGTGGCCTGTAAAAGCTCAGAGATGAGGCAGGACAGTCCTGAAGGAAGCTGAGGAGCCAGAGGATCAGGAATTCTACTGTAGGATAGTGTCTTCTTTGTATGATAGGAGAGCTATTTCAACAATGTAGTCACCTAAACAAGACCTGAACAATGACATTACCAGCTGACATCCCAATAAGGATGGGAGAAATTTCATAAAGTCTCACCCCTAGACGATGAGCTATGAACAAATAGTTACTTCTGAGAGCAAAAGAAACTGTGTCCTCCAGGGATGAACCCCTTGATAGGCTATCCAATCCCAAGGGGCCAGTCCTTAACACACACAGACAACATCAAATGGATTCCGTTGTAAATTGCCCAGAGCTGCCTGGGCACCTTTCCCTGGAGCTTGCCCAGCCCCCACACCCCAGCTCCAGAGACCCTTCCACCTTCTGTGGCCAGGTATCAAAACAGTACCTGCCCCCAGCCACCTGTCCTGTGTCATCAGCAGGGCACTGGTGCCGGATTCCCATATAACCCCAGTGGGCCTCAGCTCTCTCTTTCTGTTCTCTGTCCTGCTCTCTCTGCCCCTTGCTCTATGCCCCATGACCTCTCATCCCGCTTTCTCCCCCCTCCTCTCCCTCTCCTAAAGAATTATAGACTCAATAGGCTGTAAGTGTATATACTTGTTTGTGTGAGTTTGTGTGTGTGTGTGTGTGTGTGTGTGTGTGAGAGAGAGAGAGAGAGAGAGAGAGAATATCTAAAAAAGAAGTGGTAGGGACACAGGAGTGGTTGAAGGGATGGAGTTAAGAGTGAAAATGATATAAATATACTACTTATGTATAAAATTCTCATAAAAAGAACACTAATAAAAATAAAATATCTACCTTCACTCTAGCATTGCCCCTTATGGAGATAATCTTCAGAACCTTGTATTCCATCCTATATCCTCATGAGTGTGGAGCCATTTCCATGGTGGACCTACCAGAGACCAAAACAGAAAACTGACTTTCCCTCCCTCCAAAGCTATAAACTGTCCTCTTCGCTTAGAAATGGAGTCTCATGAGCTCCTCCTTTCCTCCTGCCTCCATTCTAAGCTCTGTGTGTGTGTGTGTGTGTGTGTGTGTGTGTGTGTGTGCGTGTGTGTGTGCGCGCACACACACACGCACACACAGTAGTTCAGGTACCCATGGAGTTATCAGTGTCAGTCCAAAGGAAGCATCATTTCCCCAAATCCTGACATTAGACAAAAGACAGAACTCTTCAGGAATTTATGAAGCCAGTTCGCTTCTACCAAAAGAAGCCATTTCCCTTATCACTGGCAGAAGCGACAAATGGCTGTCTGAGATTGCTATTAGCATACCAAGGCACATGCTGACCTCCAGCATCCCTTAATGTAACAAGCACCTGTTACACATTTCAGTGCCCATCCTGGCTCTTCTTACCTCCCTCTAGCTTGGGAGCTTCCCTCTTTCCAGCTACTCATTCTCTTTATAACCTTACTATTTCAGCTATGCTCACTCAATAGAGTCTTCTTCTCTGTGTCCTCTACCCTTCTCTGTCCACCCTCACAGCATTCCCATGCTCTTCATTACTCTATGCCCTGCTGTCCTCTGCTTTGTTACGCTTCTTTCATGGGCACATCTTTGCTGGCCACATTTGGTCTGCTGCTTTCTCTCTCTAGACTCTTCCATATGTCTCTAATTCTCTTGCATAGCTACAATGAAAACCTTCCCCTTAACCATACCATGGAGCCATCCTGGCATCTATTTATACAATCAGATCCCTTGGAGCTGGAGTTATAGGTGGCTTTGAGTTGCCTGAAACAGGTGCTGGGAACCAAATTCCAGTTCTCTGCAGAGCAGTCTGTGCTCATAACTGCTGAGCCATGTACCCAGGACCATAGCTTTCTGTTTTATTTTTACATTTTGGATTTTTACCTAATTTTAGGAAATACCAGACCATTATTCTTCTACTACTGTTTTCTGACTCATTCTGTCCCTCTTTCCTCATTGTACCTCAATTACTCATGTGATAGATCTTTTAATACTGTTTGTTTTTTTGTTTTTACTAATTTATTTCAATTTGATTTTTCTTCTTTTTGAAGCTAGATTATTTCAATAGTCTGAAATTTAAATGTATCATCCATTTTACTGCCATGTATAAACTTCTGTAAATCTTATCTGCTTAAAAAAAAAGTAACTCCCAGTTATTATATTTCTGATTTCCAAGACTTCTAGTTGGATTATTTTTAGTATTTTCAACAAATTCCATTCTTCTGCTGAGATATCTTATGCATAATCTTTATGACCACGTATTTCCCTTAAGTTTTTTGAAATGTAATTTCTTTGGTGAGAGGAGTTTTATTTGCTAATTTCATCATCTAGTTTGTGTTAAAAATTCCTTCTTATGTATTCTTTCTTTTGATAATGATTTTTGCATTGATTTGCTAGGGTAGAACATCTACAGGCAGCCTAAAGTGTTTACCAAGCTCCTTTCCTTTGGGAAACTGATATTCTAAACATTGTCTCTCTTGGAGTTAGCAGCAAATAAAATCCCTATGGAATTCTTTCAATTTGCCAGTTGTTCCATCTAATCCTCTGGGAAACTAAATTATAAGATCATGACAATTTGAATTGCAGATTTTAGAGTCCCTTTCTAACTTTTTACCACTCCATTTCTAGTCTGGGAATTCTTTGCAACTAAAGCTTGAGTTCTAACCTCTGCGACTTGAGTTCTGGTGAGTATTTAGAAATATCGTTGGTCTTGCTGTGGATTCCTTGCTCCTCTCAAAAATCAAAAGGTCAAGTCTATAAGTGATGGTGTAGAGAAACTACGGAACTAGACTGCTCTGTGGGCAGAAAGAAGTATTGATTGGGGATCAAAATGCCAAGGTCATATCTGGGGGGGGGTGGTCAGAGGCAGAGAATGGCAGAAAATCAAACAGATTTTATATGACAGCAATCAGGGTGGGCCCTGAGCTGATACAGACTGTTTGTATTGATTTGGAACTAGGTGCCCTTTGAGGCAGTTGATCTTTAGGGGAAGCGGAAGGGAGGTTCCTGGAGGATTAAGGGAGGTTCTCAGTGAACAGAAACCACCTAAAGAGATCTGATTTTCTAGTGATAAAAAAAAATTGGGGCTTTTTTACCCACTATAGACATTCTGTTTGTGACAGTGTCCCCAGCACTGACATTTTGGGGGTAATGGGGAGCTTTGAACCTGGCAAAGTCCGTCTGGGGTCTTGGCTTTAGACTATGTTCCATAGTCTTTAAATCTTTTTTTTTTTTTTTTTTTAACAAAATCTCTATTATGTAGTTCTGGCTGTACTAGAAGTTACTCCATAGACCAGGCGGCCACCTCTGAGTTACACCTGTCTCTTCTTGAATGCAAATGCTGGGATTAAAATAATGTATCACCATCCACACACAGTCTAAATCACATTTTGTGTTTTTGTTTTGTTTTTTTTAATTTTTTGTTGTTTTTTGTTTTTAGTTTATCTGTATTGGTGCTTTGCCTGGCATGTATGTCTGTATACCAAGTGCATACCTGGCACTCCCAGAAGAGAAAGTATGATGTAAGATTCTCTGGGATTGGAGTTATAAATGAGTGAACAACCATGTGGATGCTGGGAATTAAACCTAGGTCCTCTGCAAGATAAAACAATGCTTTTGACCATTGAGTCATTTTTCCAACTCCATTTATTTTTATTTTCGTGAAGTATACATCTAAGAGGGTGACTGGAAACTGAATACTGACTCAATGATATTTATTTTTAATTATCTTCTAATGTCAATAATAAATTAAAATGTTTCTTGTATATTAATTTTTACAATGTTGTTATAGATACATCACTTAGTAGTTTGCCATAGATTTTTTTGTGCAGTTTCTACATAGAAAAAATATTGTAATACATGAACACTGTGTTAGTTCATGACTAACATAAAGTTAGTTCATGACTACTCTAAGGTACGATTGTAGGGAAGGTTTTTATTGTAGCTACAAGGGAGAGTACAACCACGGGCATCTGGAAGAGACCAGGCAAGGTAGAAAGTAGTATACTAAACATGGCCAATAGGCTGTTTTTTGAGCATGAGAGGAGAGAAGGGTGGGAAGAGATCAAGAAAGAAACAGAAAGAGAGGAAGACAAAAGAAAAATCCAAGAAAGAAGGACTCAAGACAGGAGGACAAGAAGGACTAAGAGGCTACACGGCGAAAATGACATGGTTATATAGGAATGAAAAAAAAATGACATAAAAGAAGGAGGACATGACTACTCCTAAAATATGGAGAACACTGTTATAATGGAAATAAGGGAGAAAGTAAGCAGAGGGGAGTGTCCAGGCTGAACACAACAGGCAGACCACACAAGACCATGAAAGGAGAGAGGGGGAAGAAGAAGAGAAAGCAAGAGAGGAGCTGTTTACCAAGAGAGGCAACCAGGGCTAAGAGACCAGTGTAACCAAAATGGCTAAGTTATATAGTGGATCAACATGGGGGAAGTCTAGACCCAAGAGGGAGAGATTTAGGGTAGGAGGCAGACTGAGGAGTGCTGACAAGAGCCATAGGTACCTAGTGAGACTTCTCCCAGGTTTGAAATCTACCATTCCAACCTTTTGTGGATGTTAAAGGGGCAATGTAATCTCTTTTATAGCTACTTCCTGCTGTAATTGGGGGGGTGATGGGAAGATCCAACCTTAAGGAATAGGCAGGTGGAGAAACATAGAAATACTTCTCTAGAGTCCATTTGACCTGCAAGAGGTAGATCCAAGTCAACTCTCTGAAGCTTACATGAATTTTTTAAGTTTACTCTACTGAAATTCACATTGTAGAAAATGTAGTAGACCCATACCTTTGAGTCATAGTAAAAGCTTGGGTACCCCCAAATGATTCTGGGATAAGAGCATTAACACTCTTTCCAGGGAGCTGAATAGATAGATTGGACAGAGATGTTTTTAGCATGGTGAGAAGCACTTTTAAGCCTATATTTAGAAGACAACCAAAGGAAATTTATAATTTTGGGCTTGTGACCATGATAATAGTAGCACTGCTTTACCAGGGCTAGATTAATAGCTTATCAGAACTCCACTGATTAATGTTAAATCTGAACTTTCAAAGATGTCTTAAGATAGCAATAGCATAACAAGAAGAAAAGAAATTTGAAACATTTTTATACCTTTATAACTTGTATATTTCAGTTTTCATATCCTCAGACCTTTAAATACCTTGACTTACTTCCTTGAACCCTCACAATTTATTTAAGCTTACACATCCTCAGATCATTTCTTTTTATACAGTCATTAACCATGTGACATGCATGGTTGTTTATTATTGAAAGAAGTCATTGCAAAGCAAATTCCTTTAAGTAAAGCAATGGTCTCAACTTTCCTAATGCCGTGTCTCTTTAATACAGTTTTTCATGTTGAGGTGACCCCCAACCATGAATTACTTTCATTGATACTCCATCACTGTAATGTTACTATTTTTATGAATCATAATGTATATATATATGATATACAGATGGTCTTAGGTGACACTTGTGAAAGGGTCATTGGAACCCCCCCACCCAAGGGTCATGACAGACAGATTGAGAATCACTGAAATAAAGGAATAGTAAAAAGTTCAATGAAACCTCTTATCTCTTTCATTGTGAAGTCTGCCAGCAAGGTAAACTGTATGTATGTCTTTCTTTCTCATCAAGAGACCTAATAGCTCTAGTAAAGTGAGGCCTGATTTTACATATGAAATGAACTGAACACATAGCTGTGGCCTTGGCGGGGAGGAGGTGTTTTATTTTCTGTTGTTAACATCAAGCTACAGTTAGCCACCAATATCATCAGAGATCTGAGAAGGATAAATTATATAAGGAAGTATAATCCAAATGGCCTCTAAGCACAGCGAAGAAACATACCTTTCCACATTATAGGGAGTAGTAGGGACAGTAGGGAGAGAAAGGAAAGAGTCCTTGCACACCAGTGTGGCTTTTGTAATAAAAGTAGACAAAGCAAGAAGTTGCATGGCGACACCTAGTAGAGGAAAGAAGAGTAGAGCAAGTAGAGGAGAAAACAGCTGAAGAAGGTAGACTAGAGGAGGCTTTGGAAAAAGGGAGTGTTCCAATAGAGGGAGGGGAGCAAGTGTCTTTGTCAGTAAGGAGATGTCCACATAGTAGGCCCTTTGGAAGGTGTAGCAGGGACATGCTCATATGATAGGCTCTCCTGAGGGTGTAGCAGGGTCCAGGAGTCAGAGAGAGAACACTTATTGAGTAAGGGTGGAGAGATGAATGGTTACAGCAGGTGGAAGGAAGAAGCAGACAAAGAGGCAGACTCTAGAATTTGAAATTAAATATGGTAAGTAGCAGAAGCCAGCAGAAAGAAATGATCTGTACATACCTTAGGTGAGCCAAACCAGCAGCTTGGTTCAAGGAGGCTGAATCCCTTGGAAATGAACTTCTTTATGCCGCTTCCAGGGTTCAACACCAGAGGAGTGAAACAATGAAATAAAAGGAAGAAGATATAACTATTCCTAAAGACTGGACAAGTTTTTTAATTGTAAATATAAGGAAGAAAGCAGGCAGAGGGAAGAGTCCAGGTTGAACACTGCCAACAGACAAAACAGGACTATGAGAGGAGAGAAGGGCAGGGAGAGCAAGAAAGGTTCTGCTGACCAAGAGAGGCAGCCAGGGCTAAAAGGTCAAGAGACCTGTATAGCCAAAATGGCTGAGGATATAGGGATCAAGCTGGGAGAAGAGAATTGGAAGCCCAGCCCCTGGGAAGGAGAGGATTAGGGGAAAGGGCTGGGTGAGGAGTGCCTGGAGGAGCCACAGGTACTGAGCGAGCCTGGAGGCCAGCATGTGCTAAACTAATGCTAGTAAGCACCTCAGACAGATATTTGTCCTGAGTTTTTCTTTAGACCTGACATACTATGTTATTTCTTCCATTCTATGCTCTCACAATCCTCAATGATGATGACTTTGACGTGTTCATTCTTAACATATTGCTAAAAACAGAAGAATGAAAGCTCTTGGTTGTTGTATTCGTGAATATTGTTCTTTGTTGATAAAAGAAACATAGGCATCACAACGCTGAGTGTCTGAAGGCTTTTAAAGATCAGTTTTGCTTTATCTGTGCAGGCATCCTTCTTGCTTGAATGCTAACTATCCTTTGCATCTATAGCAACAGCTGTTTTGTTCCTCGTTCTTTCTTTTAAAGTGGAAAAGTGCAACTGCTTCTTTCATGTAGAACCAGCTATCATTCCTGAGACAGTTGTAATTAGATTAGAAGACATCATTGTCAAGTTATGTTCATTACTATACATTTAGGATTTTTGCAACATGTTTACAAGTAATATTTTACTATAATTTTCTCTTTAAGTTTCTGTGGGGTTTTGTTACTGCTGTTACAGTAGGTTCTTACAATGAGTCAGAAACTGCTTATTTTGAAACATAGCGATAATGTGTATAAGTATCTGATTACTTGGGTTTTGTTTGTACCAATTAAATATTCTGGAAAAATATTAAACTATTAGTGCATTAGTTTATCTCTTTTGATGTTTATGAATAAGTTTTTGGTAATTAAGAAATTCCGTGAGTTGTCAATTTTATCAAAATTTGTATAGTCATGGATATAAAAGTCACAATATCTTCTTATCTGTTTAATAACTTTCATTCATGAACCTGTCTTTCCTCATTTTATTTCTAATGTTGTTCATCTGTAACTTTGTTACCAGACTCACTGAGTCTGACTCTTCGAGGTAATCACCTAGGATCAGAGCACTAAGAATAGGTGAAGTGAAGCTTATTTGCAGCAAATAAAGAGGCCAAGGGAAATCACTTTCAAATGCCCAACTCCCCAGAATAGGGCCATCTGGGAAATACTACCTAAATAGAAAGTGCATACTCAGAGGGTATAAATCTCATCAAATATGAGTGGAGATAAAATCAGAGGAGCCACAGTGTAGTCTAAGTGTTTGCACGGTAACCTTATTTTATGCAAATCCAGTTTCTGCTATCCCACAGGCAGAGATTTTAGTGTGAAAATGAGGCAAAGTCATTTGTGGCTACCAGCACATGCCTCCCGCTGTGCTCTTTCAATTCTTCCTTCTATTGTAGGGAGCATAAGGCAGGGCAACACCCCTTCTGGCTGTTTCCTGCTGAGTGGGGCAACTCAGAACAATTCTGGATTGGAAGTTCTTAACTTGATTAGATATACTTGGGTCCAGGCAAGATCTGAACAAGGAAAGAATGACAACAGACTCTGATGTCCAGCAACTCCTTAATCTAAGCGTACAAGAGCGTCAGTCTAGGAGGTACGGGGATGAGGAAGGACAGCAAACCAGAAGAAGAAAGGACAAACGAGGAACGAGTGGTACAAATGAACCTGTGGAACATTGCATGTAGGGCACAGCTAATGTCTAATACAATATTTAATTCCAGTGTTAGTTTCGAATGATTCAATTTTAACAATTGTTATTTGTATAAGATGCATTCTGTCATTTTTATCACTAAATTCTAATGTTAGCAGTTTGTTTTTTTATTACTTATACTCACTTTTTAGATCCCTCTCTTATATTCAGATATTTTGCAATTTTAAAACACATTTTAACAATTTAGATGTATCAGTTGCTAAGTAAAATGCTTGGGAAGCAATGGTTTTGCAGTGAGATCCTGCGCCGACGAAAACAAAATGGAGCCACTTGTGTTAAATGCTATGTCATTCAAGAGAAACATTACAAAATGAGAAAGTTGTCAAGGAAAGAAGCTTAAACGAGCGAAACAGGAGATGTCAGCAATCGGTTGAAGAGAATCATGCTTGCCTAAGCCAGTGTAGGTCAATTTACAAGGAACCATTCACCTTTTCTTCTGTTTCTGCTTCTTCAAGCACACTCCTCCCCACCTCCAACCTCAGCTCCCTCCTAAGGCTTCAGGCCTGATTCCCAAGTCGCTACTGAAAGTCGGTTATATCTTAAAGTTAAACATCAGTGAACTGTTTTAAGGCATCACTACATCAAGTGTTGTTAGTTGGAGGTTCTTGGTTTTATTTATTGCTGTATGTTAAGAGCACGGTATTTACCACACAGAAGACACTCTGTAAATGGATAAATTAAAGATAAAACATCCTCTGTCTTATATTTCCAACTCTAAAATATTTATGTGTCTGCTCTTCTGTTGCTTTTGCTCTTGTTCAAACACAGTGTGCTCTGTTTCCAGGTAGACTTCGTGGGTTGTACTTTAAGCTTATATTCCTTGGAACTTAATTTATGAATCCAGTGCTCCCCTAGAGAGGAATCACATTCATTTCTGCCAGCTCCTTGGATATACTACCAAGTTGGAACACCTTTAAACTAGACCATCCGATTTCTATTTTCCACAGAATCCAGTAGCAGGAATTCACTTCACAAAATCTGCACGTGAAATATGTTGTTTTCATTTCCCTCATCCTCCCAACACTAAATTCAAGAGAGATGATTTTCCCTGATAAAAAAAAATGCTTCTGTTGTTGCTTTCATTGAGTGTTAATTCACAATGTTAGCACTGTTCAACAGAAATTTAACAAGAACCATATATACATGATATCAGACTCTGGTAGCGATAATTAAAAGTAAAGATATATGATAAAACTAACTTTCATCATTTATTTTGCTTAATATCATTTAATGGGTAACCAGTATATAAAACATTGAAACATTTCTTCTTTTTACATTCTAAGGTGTTGAAATCTAGCTCTTTACTCTTCTGTACCGTGTTAAGGCTCTCTAGGAACAGAAGCAGTAGAATAGAAGTAGAACAAAGGTGATTTAATAGATTTATTTGCACAATAAGGGATAGGAAGTTCAACAGTAGCCACTAGGAATGCTGGAAAAGCTGAGGATCCCATAGCGCCTCAGTCTACAAGGCTGGGTGGCAGCCTGGTGCTGAAGGTACGGAATTGCAGTGGGAAGCTGAAGAAGCTCTGTTTCGATGACAGCAGAGGATGGCAGCCGAAGCAGTAACAATGAGATAGATGTACTCAATGGAAAGAGCTGGGTGGGCTCTCTTTATATCTGGGCTGCCCTGGACAGGCTCAGTTACCCAAGGGAAGTTCCTCAGTAAATCTTTCTTGAAAAAATCCTCACAGATCTTCCCAGGGATCAGTATCTTAGATTGGATTCCAGATCTAATCAAGTGAAAATCAGGATTAACCATCATAAGCACATATTGGTTTACCTACACAAGATTATCTGTGTGTAAGATTTTAAAAAATCATAGTTGAAAAAGTAGATATGAAGGCCCAAGTTGACATTTTCTTTAAAATTAACTTCTATGAGATAAAGCTAAAATGTATTCTTCAGACTTTTGAAACATAATTCAAGTATTCATGCTCAGACATGGCTAGTGGCCACTACATTAGAAAGCCTGGCTCTAATATCTTAGTATGTGGGAGTCTGTGGAACAGATATCCACACCTTAAACGCATCCTCACTTCTTTTCTCTTTGTAAGATAAGACCATCTACATACGCTGTGCTTGGCAAATGGCTTGGAATCACACTTTCCCTTTCCCCATTATGTTCAGACTTTACATGTGTTTAAAGCTGTTATTTTGCCTTTGCTGTAAATATTTAATAATTTTTCCAATGCTTTATTCTATACATAAAAAAATATTTCAGTAGGAAAGTCAGCTATGGTTCTTAAATTTTTAGATTCTCTGGAAAGGAAGTTCATTTGAGTAATTTGATCCTGAAAGAAAAGATAAAAGGGTTTTCCTCAAAAACTTGTGAATTTCTTTTATAGCTTAAGGAAAAAAATTATAAAGAAGTTGTTTAAATAATAAAAATGAAAAATCACACAGCATTTAAATGGGAAATTTCACACCCAAGTTTCCTGTCTTTCTTTTTCTTTTTCTTTCTCTCTCTCTCTCTCTCTCTCTCTCTCTCTCTCTCTCTCTCCTCTCTCTCTCCCTCCCTCTTTCTTTCTTTCTTTCTTCTCTTTTGGTTTTTTCCAAGACAGGGTTTCTCTGTTGTAACTCTGGCTGTCCTAGAATTCGTTCTATAGGCAGGTTGGCTTTGAACTCACAACCTCAGCCTCCCAAGTGCTGGGATTAAAGGCATGTGCTACCATTACCGGACATACCCAAGTTTCTTGTTAGTGAAATATTATAGTATTTCTTTTAGTATTAAGATTAACAATGGGTATCCTATTTCTGTCTTTCAAATGTTACAAAAAATCACAAATGTTTCAAAATAAACATAACATCCACCACGCAAGGCTTATATACTGTGAGAATCAGGGCAGAAACATCTTAAGCACAAGTTTGATAGACTTCATGGTTCATGGAAATGGTGAATGTTATTGAAGGTAAGTTTCTTACACTCTCTAACTGCTCCTGAGCTGACTACTACTGCACATGATGTTTTAATGTTTATGTTCTTTGCCTTCTGATACCTACAAAGCTTCTTTATTTGTGATTCAAGGTGCACACAGATACATACAAGTTCATGATTTAAAACGAACTTAGTTCTCTATTTACCTACGTGGAGCAAAGGCAATAGCTTCATTTTAAGACACAGTATAGGATAGGATGGGCAATGCCTGAGCTACGATTGATCATACAGTTTTCTTAATACACATGGCATTTTGATGCATTGATGGGACTAGGTATACAGAATCCCAAAAGCAGATGACTAGTTTATTTACCACACATATATTGTATAAATAAACCTGCAATGGCAGCAGACAATTTCTGGGTACTCCTTGTACTATTCATTTATCTCATAAATAAATATCCCATAGAGAATGCTTGCATTTTGTCATTCACTAACTTAGCAGTGACTTATTGGGCAAATACTGTAGGCAAGGTGCAACAATGCTTACATAAATGTGAAGACTGTTTTTCTTC
Source organism: Cricetomys ansorgei (assembly GCA_026225945.1). Classification (NCBI taxonomy): domain Eukaryota; kingdom Metazoa; phylum Chordata; class Mammalia; order Rodentia; family Nesomyidae; genus Cricetomys; species Cricetomys ansorgei. The sequence goes on from JAMJFZ010000242.1 coordinate 10,423,582, forward strand.
CTTTCAGAATATAATAGAGCTATGCATTTTAAATCCTGATTTCCTAAACAGGGGAGAAGCCATTAATGCATTTTACTCACTGGAATACATCTCAAAAAGATGTGTGTGTGTATGTGTTTTCCAAGTATTTGGCTATCTTTGAACATAATGTTCAGATTCTTTTTTCAACGAAGGCCATGGACAAACTGATTTCTTCTGTTTCTCCAGATTGTTCCTTACCTCCAAGCCAGAAACAATCACTATTTTTTCTTCAAATATTCACTACGTGTATCCAACTCCCTCAGGGATCACAGTTCATATTTTATATTGTGTATCACATTTAGTATACTTGTTTTATATTCTTAATAGCTTCTTAGGATTATAAAATGAGGATCCCTATCTACTGGCACAGACCCTTATCAAAAAAAACAGTACAATAGTGGGAAAGAGAATGAGAGACATATTAATACATTTTACATTATATGTAGGTAAATGATATTACCCTTAATGATGTATAGTAAAAGTATCTTTAAAAATCAGAAAAGTTCTAAAAGCTTGAATTCTGGTAATGCCCACTGCCACCTTCCAATCTAATAATAAGTGAGTTTATGGAGGTAGCAGAGATGTAACATGATACTATTATTAACTGTAAATGTAGGCACTTAGTATAATTAGCAATATTCCCCCAATTAAAAGAATAATTACAGTAAGCATTCCTGTAACATTGTTCCTTTGGCTCCAAAATAGCCTTTAAGAGGAAGCAAAAGGAAATTTGGAAAAGAAAAATAATTTGAGAGTTAAAACAATTAAGCCTGTAGAAGGCTAATGCCAATGTTTCTCCTTGATGGCACAGCTTTTACAATCACAACATTTTTATTGATCTGTGATTAATTAAATGTGCCATTTTTGTTGTGACTGTGTATTTAAAAGATACTGAAAAATCAATAGTTTCATAATATTTCAATTTTTAAAATTTATGGGTAGATTATAAATAAAGTAAGTTTGAAATGCTTTTAGAAATTTGGAACATCATCAAACTATACAAAGCTGTGAATTAATTTGGTATAAAGAATACATATTTACACCTTCAAAACTGGCATCTAAGGAAACCTAAATTCTAAAATCCAGACTATGGATAAATTGCACTTTTCATTTGTAGATATTATTGCATCTAAAGTTTTATGCTTCTAGCCATGAAATATTACCTAAAATAGAAGATGTATTGGTATTTGCATATTCAAATTTCCTAATATTTGTCAGCTTAAGAAATATTGTGCAAACACTTTAGCTTTGCTTTAAGCAATTTGTCATTGCAAAAGCCATCTCTCTCTGATTATTGTAAGGTATTTTCCATTAGTGGAATGACTAAGCTTTTCAAAAAATTCATTGGGAGGAGAAAAAATTTACATGTTGTTGATAATAGGCCTATTATTCAAACTGCCAAAGGAGGTTGTACTATCTGATGAACATTTTATTAAAAAGTAGAGTGGGATGGGAATACGAGTGAGCTTTTCTCTTCAGCTTCAATTCCAGTTTTCTCAGTTAATTTGAAGGAAGAACTTATTAGGGATAGTTTTTTTCTCTGTCTCCTTGCATCAGAAAAATGGCATTGTTTTAACTTTGCACAGACATTTTCCCAGAGAGTTCCCAAACCTTTTATGATGCTTTCATGTAAGATTAAGTCATTTAGGCTGAATTTAAACATTTCAGGGTGTATATCTCACCTGCTTTAGGAAAAGCTTTTAATGCTGAGTGTTGACTGAAATAGGGAGCCTCTTTCCAAATAATTGTGGAGTAAATAGGTTGTTAAGAATGATTTTTTGATTCAGTCTCTGCTATTTATATTCACCTAAATATTTATTAAAATATTTAATTTTTTAAATGTATATATAAACAACATAGGTAATAATTAGTAACATTTGAAAAAGAAAATTGACATAGGACTAAAGTGATAGTACCTATGTTAGATCTATTTTGTATCATGAATATATGTATGCTCAATCTATGACACTCAGAGGTATCCATGCCTTACACATATGGGAGAGTTCCACAAAATACAAAAGATAGCAATGTTTTAAATTATTTTTAATCAATACTTCAGTAACACTTTTATCAATAATATAAAGTATAAAAATTAGCTTTTCAATATATGTTCTAAGCATTTTCAATAATAACTGCATAAAATTATGATGTAATATATATTTCACTTATATTCTACTTAGTAAAATTATTGTATTATTTCTGCTGAAATACCATTGAATCTACATATTAAAAATGAGAAATAATTGAAAGAAAGATAAATGACTAATTAGCTTTAAAAATTTTTTAATTTTTTCTGTTTTACAGAAAGGAATAGATTATTATAAATTAGGAATATTAAAAAAAAGCATGTATACATTAGCCAAGTTTCATCTTGAACACTGAATCAAGATTTTTTTCCACACTAATACCATTCAACACTGAAAGATATCTGGACAACTTCCAAACACTCTGGTTTTGACCTTGCCCTGAAACAGGGTCTGCAGATAGTAATATGGAAACAGAGCTTAACACTCAGCCAATGCCCACAGAGGACTCATTTAAATAACAGAAGCTCTTCACTTGACTTTTTTTGACATTATTTTTTAAAGTTTAATTTTCTTCATTAAAAATGGTAGTTGAAAGTACTAAATGGATTCATTAGCTATAAAGTCTTAATTCTCTATTGTTCACCCTATTAATAATCTCCTTTTCACAGGTTAAAACACCTTTTAACTTTTTTTAGTGTTACATGTATCTTTATGCAATTGCTATTTCATGTAACCTACTATGGAATTACTTTTTGATTTTGACATTAAACATTTTACTAATAAAATGTAAGAAGTTCTATAAGTGTAAAAGGGATTTATTTAAAATGTAGTGTTTAAATGTAATCAAAATAACTGTGGTTCAGAGCTTGCACTGCTCTTGTAGTGAACACAAGCTTCATTCTCAACACCCACAGTAGGTTACTCACAATTGCCCAATTCCAGCTCCAGGGAATACAATGCCTCTAGCTTCTGTGGGCACCAATACTCACATGCATATTCATATATGCATATGCACACACAGAGACAACCAAATATACACACAACTTTTAAAAATGCTTTATTTATTTATTTATTTATTTTGTTCTTGTTTTTCAAGACAGGATTACTCTGTTATAACTCTGGCTGCCTGGAACTCACTCTCTAGACTAAGCTGGCCTCGAACTCAGAGATCTGCCTGCCTCTCCTTCCTGAGTGCTGGGATTAAAGGCATGTGCCACAACTGCCCAGCCTAAAAAGTATATGTATACTTTGTAAAAAGTAGTTTTCTGAACTGTTGGTATTCAATAAATGATTTCTACAAATCAATCTTATTTCAGAAAAAATAGAATTCAATTTAGTAACTAAATGCACATTTGAATTTTATTAGACTAGAATCATTTTACCTAAAGTTTACATTTTAAGGCATCCACCAGCTTCCTATAGATAGAGGTGGTTACACTAGCTGTCTACATTGTGTTTTAGGGATTTGAAGGCCACTTTGGATAACAATAATGACTTTTCTCTTAGTCTTATAGATGTCCAATAGGATGACTGGTATAAAAAGAGAGAATATGATATCTCTGTCTTAGTGTGTCCATCTCCTCTAGTGCCTTCCTTTTTGCGTTAAAGTCACCTACCAGCTGACGTGACCAGAGATACCAGATCATTTAAGTAGCAAAAACATGGCACCCAAGATGTTGTAAAGTGGTCCCCATAAGACATAACTATTCCCCTACTTTATCAGCTTCTCTCTCTCTCCTCTTTCTCCCCTCTCTCTGTTTACCTACCCTGTCTCTGTAACTCGATGCCCTGAGTTGGAAACTCTTATGATTTATGGGCTTTCCCTTCTCCAGTTCTTGCCCATGAAATCAAGATAACTCTTCTTCCAGCTCATTAACTTCAAGTTTTAACAAAAAGTAGTAGAGTTGAGTCCTTTTTTTTATAACAGGCCTAGTAAACATTGGATACACTATGACCAAGCAGATTTCATTCTGTCTGATTTACTCTTATTTCAATAATTTTTCTTCTTTTTAATCATATCTAAATCAGAGTGTTAAAATGTCATATATGGAAGGAACTTATGGTCTCATGTTGAAATTTCATGATGTCTTATCCCAGAGACTTCTCCCTCTTTTCTTTTAGTCTATAGAAAACCAACAATGTGAGTTCCTTTGGAAGACTATTAAGAATTTTTTTCTCTACGTATACAGTTTAAAATCTCAGTGTCCAACCCCTAAGACAGCTGAATTACATTGAGAACAATGGGAAACTGATACGGAAGAATATGGCTTTATATAACAGTACCTGATCCCATACATCCCTGCTCTATTAAGAAATTCCATGTTTAAAGACAAAAAGCTGAACTCACTCTGTGTTATTAACTGTGGTAATTGACTGCTGAATTGATTAGTGACTGCTGCATTGCTGCAATCAAATGCCAATAAGAGCAATGGATGAGAGTAAAGATTTACCAGCAGAGGCATGGCAGCAGGAAGATGAGGGTGCCAGCATGTTCAATGACTCAGACCAGGTAGCAGTGACTGAAGCTGGAACCAGGAGCATGTATGAGCTTCTGAGGCTCACCTCTGGTCATCTGCTTATGGAAGCCAGGCTCTGCCTCATGAAGAGCGTTTCAAATACTAAAATACAGTTTAGGACCAAACCTTAAGCCTGTGGAGACAGTTTCAGATTCCAATCTTAATTCTAAAAACTTATGTGAATTATATTTAATTTACTTCTTTACCCTTGCTTTTTCTGTATTTCATAATGAATGTTTCTAATACAGTTAATTAAAAATTTTAGAGTGGCTATTTTCTGTGTTTCCCAGATGGATACTAATTAGGGATCTTGTGACTATCTCAACTGAAGGACATGAATGTGATTTTTCTTGGGTGAAGACAGAACATTTGCTGTTGGATAAAAAAGCGTATGCATTTGATGGACTCTTGGTAGTTCTGATGATGTATTGTATCATTTCTGACATCTTGTCTTTCTGTGAGGGGTAAATCTTCCCTGTAACAAGTCTCCAACAAAATTCTAACCTCTCCATTATCTTTTAAAATTTGTCTTTTCAAACTTTTCTAGGAAATCTTCCATCCATATGTTTTGGCTAGATCTATAATTTAAATAAGAGTACAATACACTAAGTAATAGAACATTTATTAAAGGAAAGTATAGATGTACCTATACTTTGATAGATAACACATAGTTTCCTCTTATGATTATCAAATTCTGCAATGTTTATGTCCCTTATGGTAGAGTGTTTGTGTACAACCTTCTCCTATATACTTGAAAACATTTCTAGATTAAAATATTCCTCAATATAAGGTAATTACTGTGAAAATTGTTCTTGTACACTATTGTTTGAGATGATAATATCAAAGAAGTCTGCAAATGTTCAATATAGATGTATTTTAAAAGTTTTATAATACATTTATTAGGTAGGTGTGTATGTGTATACGTGTGTGTATGTCTATGCCCTGGAGCATATGTGGACATCAGAGACAACTTAGGGGAGTTGTTTCTTCTTTTCCATATGTGTTTTCTGGATCAAATTGAGATTGCAGATTTCTTATCAGACTGCTTTACCTGCTGAACCATTTCGCCAGTCTCAGATACAAATTTTACAAAAATAATTCCAACATGAACTCTAGAGATAAAGGTTCTACATATTCAGAGGGCCAAGTATAACTGCTATAAGACTATGTAAGATTAAAACAAATTAAAATATATACAGTATTCTCAAAAGGTTTAGTTAATGGTAAAGGGTTTGTATTTATTATGTAAAAAAAACTGGTCTACTTATACTTTTTTATCAATTGCCCTGATAAAGGAACAAAATCAGAGTAACTCTGGCAACTACACAAATCATCCTTATTAGTACTGAAAGCAGGTAGCACTTCAACTTTCTGCCTGGAGGCAATTGGAGACTATGGCTACTAAGTGGAAATTTCAAAAGAGTCTAGAGCCCTTGTTGAGTTGAGAAGTCAGAGATTGGACTTCACAGAAGTTAAAGCAGCTTAAAATTGTAAGAGAGAATTCCAACGGAAAAAAGCCGTATATAGAAAAGAACTTAAAATCCTCTTGACTCATTGTTAGACATTTAACTCTGTGAACTGAATGAAGTTCAACTGTCAGACTTATGAACTGCAAGTTTAACAATTCTTAGAAGTCAAAAAAGATGCAATGTTTGAGTTCTCTAAGAAAATGAGACATTTCCATGATTACCCAGTTAGAAACAAGGCTGTTAGGAGAATCAGCAGAGGACTCAGAAATTCCTGTGTTAGTAATAGGGCAGATACATTTTCTGAAGTGAAAATTACTATTAAGATAGGTGTGGTGAAGCCAGGCGGTGGTGGCGTACGCCTTTCATCTCCATACTTAGGAGGCAGAGACAGGTGAAACTCTGTGAATTCGAGGCCAGCCTAGTCTACAGACTGAGTTCCAGAACAACCAGAGTTACAACAGAGAAACCCTATCTGGAAAAAACAACCAACCAACCAAAATGATATATGCGGTGATACAAGCATTTAATGCCAGCATTGGAAAGACTGACAAAAGAGGATTGTTTTAAGTTGAAAACCAGCCCAGTTTACAGAATAAAATTGTGTCTCAAACCATCTAGCATCTAACAAGCACACACACAGACACACATACACACACACACACACACACACACACACACACACACTCACACACATACATAAAATCCTACTCTTATGCATTCCAAGGAAGGCTAGAGAAATGTTTGTTTTAATCAGATTGACTTGAATACAACTTTATCATTTGCCTAAATAAAGCACAAGAGGGGCGCATAGGTCAGTGGTAGAGGAATTGACTCTTGGCACTAGGTGCATACACAGAGAAAATGGTTTCACTAGGTATACTATTGGTACTGTATGACTGTCACTCAACCTACTTGAGAAACTAAAGAGGATGGATGACTTCTGACAGGCTTTTGAGACCAAGCTGGATATCCCAGTGAGATTCTGATTCACCTCCCCACCAAAAACTATACTTCCTAAAGAGGAAAACAGAATACAGATACTTGAAAATGTAACACTTCTATTATCCCTAATTCACAATTTATAAAGGCAGGAGGTGAAGCAGGCTAGCAACCAAAAGCCTCCCTTCCTCCACAGGTATACCAGTATTCACCAACCATATTCACAAAAGCTAAAGAAATCAGAGAAAGGACAACAGTATCAAATTTTAGTGGGACAACCAAAAAAGCATATGGATGGTGGCAAAGATTTGTCTATCTCACTCACCACTCAACTCCAAAAGGGAGAGACTTCCCGCTTAGAGGTTGGAGAGAGAATCAAATACAGGTTTTAAACTTGAAACCCAGCACTAGGCTTGCCACTGTAACATGCAGTGGTGCTCAGTGAAATCTAGCAAGCAGACCAAAAAACACAGACAAGCCCTTAGAATGGCTTCCACCATTTCTCCTCCAGCACCAATTTGTTTGGTAGAGTAGCGAACTAGGGCTCCTCTCACTGTGAAGCAAGGAAGGAAGTCTAGCAGAGGGCCTGTTGTTTGAGCCCAGTGCCAGGCCCTCTGTGCAGAGAGGTGTAGCACAGCTGGAAGCTAAAGTTGTTATAGGCAGTGGAGTGCTCACAGAGCTTCTAGAACAATCTTAAAACAGTGCCAAGACCAGTATTCTAGAGGGACAAATCAACTTTATTGCTCGTCTTGGAATATATTTTAAATAAATTGGATATTTTTAGGAAAATTATGTTTTTTTCTAATGAGGTAATCTTTTTTGCTCTCTTACATTCCTCTATGCAAAGCCGTCTAACCAGAGACTTTCGTAACACTTCTTGTAGTACAGCATAATTCTGCTGGGAATGAGCTTTTCACGTTGTTTATGTCCTATAGTATTTTTTTTAGCTTCAATTTATTTAATTCATCCCCCCCCACACACACACCACACACCACAAAAGAAAACTGGCACTTATTCAGGTAATATTACACAATCTTCCAAGATATGTAGATATTGCATAATATTCAAATTAGGGCAAACATAATTAGCTCCTTGAATGTTTAAAATTCATTTATGGTTTAAAACCATTCAAGATCTTGTATCTGGCATTTTAAAAATGTACAGCATGTTACATATAGGTGGACTGCTGTGCACTAGAAAGCCAGAACTTGTTACTCTGCTCTAACTGTAATTCGATGTCCACAGATGCATCCCACCCACACTGTCCCCAGCTTCTCATGAACACTCTTCCACTCTGAACTACTCTCAGAACAACTGTTTTCAGACTACAGTTGTGAGTGACATCATGCAGTACTACTCTTTATGTACCTGGTTTATTTTACTTCACTTCCATCTTCATCCATCTCATTAGCATCAAGATTTTGTCCTGTTATTACTGAAGAGCATTCCATGGTACAACTTCTTTAGTTCTTTCTTTTTCTCTCTCTCTCTCTCTCTCTCTCTCTCTTGCATGCGTGCTATTGTGAATAGAATTACCATAAGCATGAGAGAAAAAATATCTATCCAATATATTAATTAAGTTCATGTCTTTCAATGTTTACACAGGTATGTAAACTGCTGGGCAATACCAATACTTCATGTAGGGTTTTTTGTGATAACATTTCTATTTTTATCATTATTCAAATAATTTTAGCATTTTGTAGAATTCCTGGTTGATAATAACTGTTTCATTCAGTATCGTTAAATGTCACTACAGTATCTTTTTATTTCTACAATTACTCATTGGGTGTCTGTCACTATTCTTTGTTCTCCTCTCCATACGTATTTCTAATTTTTAGAAGATTTTCTTTTTACTGATTTATTAATTACTTTTCTATTGCTGTGATAAAGTACTATTAGCAAGGCAACGTACAGAAGGATTTATGTGGGCTTATAACTCCAGAGGGATAAGAGTCCATCTCCACCAAGATGGAGAAGTTTGACAGCAGGCAGACAGTATGACTGGAGCAGCAAGCTGAGAGCACACATATTACACCTTACACAGGAAGCAAAAATCAGACTGGGAATGGTGGGGCTTTGAACTCTCAAACCTACTCAGTAAAGTCGTACCTCCTCAGACTCTCCAAACAGCACCAAAGACTGGGGCCAGCTGTTCAAATGCTTGAGGTCATGAGGGACAACTCCTTCACATCACCACAACTGGTTCGGTTTATCTGAATATTATGGGATATGATGTAGTTTTCTTCATATATTTTGTTCTAAGAAGTCTAATAATTTTCTAGCATCAGGGACCTGTAGCAATGTTTTAGAAACCACTTTAATCTTTTGGTTTTTTCCTTTGATAATTCCAGTTCCTCAGATGATATCTGCTCACTTAACACTTTCCTATTATATAATGATTATTTTTGAAGCATTTTCTGTTTCTTTTTATATAATTTTGCTGCTATGCTCAACTTTACTGATTTTACTCTCCATTTTTTTCAACTGATGTTAGTTGCTCTTTGTAATGTTTTCCCATCATGCATTATAATTTGTATCCCTAGAAGTTCAGCTTAGATCATTTCACATTTCACAGATCTCTACTTAAGATGGTTCATCTTTCATTTAGCTTTCTAATGTAGAATTCGGTTGTGTTGTTTTGTTTTGTTGGTTTTTCATGCAGGACTGTACCCTAGCCTAGGCTAACCTGGAACTCACTCACTATGCAGCCAACTGTCCTCAATTTATGGTGACCTGCTCACCTTAGCCTCCTGAATGCTGGAATTACAAATGTGAACTCCCTGTTTCACTTGCAATTCAGTTTTAATGGGTGTTACATATTCTCTTGTCAAATAATTCAATTATTGTATGATTTTGGAGTTGGTATTTAGTGATTTTTTTTCTTTTCAAATGATTGAACATATTTTCCCTTTTGATTTCTTAATTGAAAAACCATCTGATTTCATACATCATATTCTTACCATACTTTTCCTCCCTCATTTTCTCTCAGATTCTCCTAACCCTACTCCTTTTCTTACCTAGAATTTTGTATGAAAATTGTGACTATTATCTTGTTGAGATTAGTATTTTTGTGTTCCTATGCAAAATCTTAAACTTTGCTAAGTGACTTTGTTAAATGTTCTTGTAGTTTACTTATTTAGAAAGAGGTTGAATATATTAAGTGAAGTCTAGAAGTTCTGAGAACAAACAACATCTCTTTTGTGCTAATTTTCTCCCATTGCTGTGGCAACACCTTCTGTGTGTTCGTCATCTGTGACAAGGAGTATATGAATTTCTACTCAGGCTTCAGAGCAGTGGAAACATTCTGGCCTTGCTAATGTTTGTTTGTAGATTGTACCTATACCAGTATATTCTCTGCTCTTTCTTAAGTAATACCCACACCATTATATATTGATCAATTCTTAACTGACAACTTGAATAAGAAGCTATTTCCTTGAACTTTTTTTTTAATCTCTGCAATTTTGCCCCAGAATTGGTATTTATTCCTATAATCCCAGAATAGGCAGTGCTCTCTGTAAGCCTCTGCCTGGGTCCTCTGTCCCCATGAAGTAGTTTAAAAACCACATGGAAAGGTTTTTCTTATTCTATGCACCATTCAAAATATGTTACATATGAGTCACATCATAAATAATCGAAGTCAATATGTCCATGTGCGGTATAAAATTCTTAGCCAATTGAAGACATGTAGTTGTCATAATGTTAAGAGGCTTGGATTAAATAATTTCTCCCTTCTCCTTATTAATGATATTCTGGCATTATCAGGTTAAGTAGATAATGAAAAACTCACTGTCAGACTAGAACCATGAGTACTGAGGTATTTATGTTAAACTCCCTTGCATGAAAGTACTAGGGTATGTAAGCCCCTTAGCTTTTGTACATCATCCATATGATAGGTCACCCTATTACTATGGGGAGTTTCAGTCCACCTGAGTGTTCAGAAGAATAAATTGTGGTGGAAAAATTACTATGTACTACTCTCATTAGTTTGCACACAAGCTGGCTTTGTTCTTCCCCATTGACAGGTAAGGAGAAACATTTGTCTATCCCCAGAGGTTTAACTGAACTGTTACAGTAACATTCTACATTTCCTGATAAAGTATCACTTTATTGACTAATGCTATTAATTGATTATATTTATGTTCATCATGTATCGCTTACTCATGATTCATCTCATTGTAAAAAAAAAAATGTTTGAAGACAAAACTGTATATTTAAAACTTACTTGGGGCCAGTGAAATGGCTAAGCAGGTATAGGCATTTGCTGCCAGTCCTGACAGCCTGAGTTCTATCCTTGGAACTTCAAGTTGTCTTCTGACCTCCACACAAACCCACCATTGTATATGTATACCTACATATATGCACACACACACACATACAAACTCTAATAAATTAATACATTTAGTGAAAGCTTAAGTTGATTTGATTCAGACACCACTTTTATAACTTGTAAGATATATTGTAAGATATATTAATCTTATATATCAAAATGCAACCATAATGAGTCTTTTGTCCCTACTGCTGAAAGGTTGTAGGACGTTATACATAGCACCAGCTTTTACAATGGACATAAGTCATTGACTTACAGCAAAAATTATTTCCTATAGATACTTAGAGCATTTATTACACGTAGACACAAGAATATTCAGAAATGTTTGACATTTCTGTTGTGAGATAGAATTGAATAAAAACTTATTTATACCTTATAACGGGTAATGCTGTCCAGTTGAAAAAAAATAGACTCCCTTGTGAGATGAGTCTCTGGGTGTATCTGCATATCTTCATAGGATTATCTTAATTGTATTAATTGAAGTGGAAAGACCTGTTGGCAGCACCATTACCTTGCTGAGATCTTGGTAAATCTGGAGGTTTGGGCGAGTCTTTCCTCAAGTAGACTTACTGGAATTCAAAAATGTGAAGTAACATTCCTTATTCTGTAGACTGAATAAATGGAGTGTTTTCCTCCTTGGTGCTTGACACTAGTTTATTGCTCAGTGTGTCTCTATACTTTTATTTACACAATTTTTGCAGCACATTCCTCTAAACTCTATTCCTACCCTTCATAACACGAGGATCTTGTAGCCATTGCCAGAGAACCTTCTTTGTAAAGGTAACTTGGATAGCTTTCTAGGCTTGTTGCCCACCATGATGATTACATCCACCTGTGTCTGATGCTCAATTTCTGAAGCATGCCTTCAGGCACCGAACTTCACTTTCTCCATTAATTTCAGAGAGTCCAACTTCATGACAACGGTTTTATTTTTGTATTTGCATTCTGGTCGATAATTTGACTTTTCAAATAATCTATTTTGGAATGATTTCAGATTTACAGAAAATTTGAAAGTAGTCATGAGTTAGAAATGCACCCTGTGGGAGATGGGTGTACTGGAACAGGGGAGTCGCCTCAAGGTGGTGAGGGTGGCAGAGTCACCAGCCCCAAAAAATACAGACTCCGGAGGAGACCAGCCTCGTGGTGCAGACCTGCTTTATTGAGAAAGAAGCAGGGCTTTTATAGAGGAAGCAGGGTGTATAAGGGAGGGGTCCAGTTACTTCGGTCCGTGCTTTTTAGACACTTCAACCAGCCTATCTAAAGCTTGATGTAGTTGGGATGTGAGGGGTAAGGTCAGGAGAGATCCAATCGTCTTTAAGTTTGCATGTTTACGCTCTTAGCCTATCCATTTTGCTGATGTTGGTGAACAAGATTTCCATAAGGATGGAGGAAGCAGGTACTGGAGGTGGGATTTCCCATCCTGGGGCTCAACTGGTATGCCAGGATCCATGCCATGTGCCGCAGGCTGGGTACTTGCCTTGGCACAGGCGCTGATGCCCATCTTTCTCTCCCACTATTGGGATCCCTTTGCCACTAGCCCTTGCTCCACACACAATCCATTTAACTTCTCTGACTGTGGTATATTTGTTTAGATTATATATTGTAATATTGCTACAATTCAATACCTAATTTTAAAATGAAAAAATTTACAAAAAGATATATAGAAGTACCCTGAATAAGCAGACCCAGCTTCTTCGCGAAGTCATGAGTTATTAAATGAAAACATGAGTATAGGGGTGGGATACCTCCACTTTATTGATCAAGAAGGGCCTGAAACTCCCAAGACATTGTAGGCAATTGCCATTTACATTGGTTTATATTTACACTAAACTAGAACTAGAGCATAACACCCTATTGCTTAAGACACTGCTCCTTCTGGATACAGGGCATTCATAAATCAAGATGGAAGCCTAAAGGTGCTACATAGACTGTGGGAGAATTGCCATCAGTAGTCTTAATCATATGTGGACCCTGTGAGGAACAGGGCACTGACTGACTGGGCAAGGTTTCCCACTGGTCATGGTAATAATGGAAAATTTGTTTTGGGGATAACCAAATACTTTCTGAATGTAGCTGAGGCTGCTTCACAGGAAAGTTTTGGTACTGTCAAAAGCCAATGACTGAGAAGGTCATAAACATAAGAGTGAAAGCTGCTCATGTTGTTTTGCTGAACAGTCATGTGGCAATCAGTTTTTCTTTCAAATAACTATACTTACAGCCATAGAATAGTGCTGCTCTCAGCTCTGTTCATAGAAGCTTCTTCTTGCAATGGGCAGGGGTAACTGAAGAAACTCATGTCCTATCAAAGTGATAAGAATAAATTATTCCTCAAGGCCCAGCCACAAATGGAATACCTATATCACTTCTTCCAAGGCTTAGGGAAAATTAAAGAAGAAGCAGTGGGAAGAATGGAAGAACCAGAGGAAGAAGGCTTGTGCTGTAGAGCACTGACTTTGGCGTATGACATGGTTGTTGCATTCTTCAATTCACAGCAGCTGTGAATGTCTGTATAAAATTGGATCTATTAACACCCTGTCATAGAAAAGGAAATGCCTCATAGGGCTTCCCCCTCCCTGAAGAGTTATATGCAGTTAATGGTTGATTCAGAAAGGTGAGACATTTTCTTCAGGAATGTAGCCATTAGTAAGGTACTCCTGCTCTTGTAAACAATTCATGGACTATTGTGATAAGTATTCTTGGTTGTCACCTTGAGTACATCTGAAATTAACTAAAACCCAAGTGATTGGGTACACTTGTGAGCGAGATTTCTTAATTAAGCCATTTGAAGTAGGAAAACCCCTTTTAATCCAAATTTTTTGATGTGGGAAGATTCACCTTTAATCTGGGTTACACCATCTGCTGGAAGTCTACATAATGTCATGGAAGAAATAAGCTTTTGTTCTTTGCCAACTTGCTTTTCTCTAGCTGACAAGTCCATTCCTTTATTGGCCTTAGAGCCTTACTTCTTTGGGATTCTGACATAAACTGAAGACCAGCTAAGACATTCATCCTCATGAACTGCACAACTACTACATTCTTGGGCTTTCTTTAATTGGGCCACAGCATATAAGACACTCTTCTAAATCCCAAATTATTCATTCTATATATTCATTCTATTCATTCTATCAGTTCTGTTCTTCTAGAGAACCCCAAATAATACCACTGTGTGGTAAACTATCCTTATAAAACTCCTTGGGTCAATAAAAAACACTTAAGTAGGGGCTAGAGAGATGGCACAGTGGTTAAGAGCACTGGCAGTTTCTTAAGAGGACCCAAGTTCAATTCCCAGCACTCCCATGGCAGCTCATAACTGCTTGTAACTTCATTTCGAGGGATTCAATACCCTCACTCCAGTGCACATAAAATTAAATAAATTATTTTTTTAAATGACACTTAAGTAAAGGCAGACTACTTTGCGAGCAAAAGAGGGAAAAAAAAGGGCAATTAAGGTTAGATATGGCTGAAATATATCATATAAATACATGAAAATGTCATGACAAAAACTGTTATGTATAATCAACTGACAGTGATGGTGCATGCACTCCTAGCACTCAGGAGGCAGAGACAGGTGGATCTCTGTGAGTTCAAGGCCACCCTGGTCTACAGAGTGAGTTACATGAGAGTCAGAGTTGCATCAGAGAAACTGTCTCAGAAAAAAAAGGAAGAAAAGCAAATATATCAATGTATGATAATAATTTATGATAAAGACAATAATAAATACACTAGAATTTATTTTGATGTCTATCTACTTTTTATTTTAAATCAATGTCCTCATTCTGTTCAGCATGGCACCACGGTGCATTTAGCTTATGGGTCTACATAAGCTAAATTTCTTCTTTGTTTTCATTACCTTGGCTGTCTTTTAAAAAGCTAACAAGGTATCCTACAGAAATTTTCAAGTTTTGTATTTTCTAGTGTTAAATTTGACTGAATTTATAGGCTTATGGAAAAAATATTGTGAGAGGAAATGTCCTTCTCTCACATGCTATCAGGGGTCCTTGACATCAGTGTGATCAAAGATGATACTGACCTTTATCATTTTGACAAGGTACTGCTTATGAAGCTACTGTTTTACATCTCTCCTTCCCCAAACACTTCTTCAAAGCAAACCACTAAGTCTAGCTTATACAAGGGAGTTCAACTAAATTAATCCAGGAAGAAGGGAGTATCCACAAATGTTGGAATCCAGAAGACACATACATCTTCTATTTAGTTAGCCAAATATTTTCTTACATAATTATAAAATCATATGTATATATGTATAATAAAATCATATGTATATATGTATAATAAAAATCATATGTATATAAAATCATATTTTATACTTCAATGTATCACACAATGCTGAAAATAAATATTTGACACCATAATGAGCCCATCCTTGTTATTCCTGCCTGTACGTTGTCTAGTCATACAAAATCTTTTGAAATCAGGCATTATTTGTGCAGAAACATATGTCCAGAATATGGACATATCACCTTGAATGTCAGATCTTTGAAATTAAGCTTCCTCCAATTACCTGTGAGGATCAGATTCCTTGATGTGGCTAACAGTAGAATTACGTGCCTGGGAGTCTACCTCTGTGGAGTCACTATGTAAATCTCACCCAGAAAATTTTCAAGGATGAAACCTGAGGTTATAATTATTTGTGAATTATGGGGAACCTCATTTCCTATCTGGAGTTAGGAACTTTCCCTTTGTCTCCTGATGTTCCTGGTGTCCTTAGTGTGCTTGTATTATTGGCCTCAAATTGCTGAAAATTTGAAAATTAGTAATAATGAGTTTGCTTGGCAGTATCTCTTTAAGATCATCTGGAACACCACCTTACCATTGTCCCAATTATATGAGCTTGAAATTTTCTGTCTGGCTTGCACCTGCAGTTATTACTGAATTAGCATGAATAATTTTTTTGTAACAAATTTAGAAATGGATGCTCTGAATTCTGAATGTAAAAATAAAAATTATCTGTGAAGACACCTGAGAAATGTCCTTCTTTGATAACCACGGCTCTCTATTAAAAGACATAAATCACTTAGAGTATGCCTAGAGGAGTTCAAAATTTTGAGTGTTTACATTCTTCTTTACCAACCTTGATCTCTTTGTATTCTGGTATTTTTATTTCTATAAGCAAGAAAATGTATCTGACACCTGCTGACTTTTGCTGAACTTGAGCTGAAAATATTACTTAGGTTGTCTGTTGGAGAAGCACACTTCTTAATCCATGTCTTAGCCAAGTCACCCTTCCAGTAAGTGGATGTTAGGATGGACAGCTCACAGACTTCCTTGCTTTACCCCATTCATTTCTCTGTTCTTTCCATTATCCTGCCCACAATCTCCTCACTTTAGTAACATCACTGAACTTTTATTTTTCTCCTCCAAGTTCAATTTATATCATTATTCTCTCACTCTTTGGTGTAGGAATAATAAAATTATTCACCCACAGTGTGGGTTTGTAGGGTTATATGATTTCACTGTATTTAAAAATCATGTATTGATGTAATGTTAAATTTAAAAACACAGATATATTGTCAACCCAAAAGAAAGAATCCTGGAAGGTACAATGTGACCTTGATTCTGATGTATTTGAACTTTGAGAAAGTCATATTATTCTTTCCCTCTCCCTTCTCATCTCATTGATTTTAAAGATAGAGTTAGTATATTTTTTTAAAAAAGGAAACAACAATTGCTTTATTTTAAACTAAGCCACAAATTTTGAACCAAGAATATTTTGATTAGCGTTTGTGTAGTTCAAAAAAAAAAAAAAAAAAACCCTAAGGCTATTGACTCAGTTTCCATTAACATTTGGATGCTCTAATGATTTTTATGTAACTTAACTCCATTGTTATTATTGTTATTATTATTATTATTATTAGTAGTAGTAGTAGTAGTAATACCATATGTCTTTCAAAGGTTAGTTTTTTTTTTTTTAAGATAGGTTTCTTTTACTTTTAAAATGCATGTGTGCCTCTGTGTGGCTATGTGTAAATAAATGAGTGCCTCTGAATGCCAGAGAAGGACACTGAATCTTCTGGAGCTGTACTTACACGCCGAGGCTGCCCAACAAGTATGCCGGGAACTGTACTCAGATCTCATGCAAGAGCAGTAAATGTTTTGTAAAATTGAGTCCCCTCAAGCCCTTGATAGTTTGCTTTTTCCTTTTTCTTAACTTGACACAATCTAGAATCACTAGAGGAAAGGGCCTATGAAAATGTCTATGAGGAACTGTCTTCATTGCATTAACTGATGTGGGAGGGCCTACTCACTATGTGTGGCACTTCTCGCTGAGCTTGGAATCCTAAACCATGTAAAAGCAGAGAAAACAAGCTGAATACTAGCAATCATGCATGCGTTAATTCATTATTCTCTGCTCTTGGCTATGGATGGACTGCGACCAGCTGTTTCAAGTCCCTGTTGCCTTTAGTTCCCTACAACCACGGCCAATAAACTGGAAATTTGAACCAGACAAATCCTTTCCCTTTTATGTTGCTTTCGTCTGGGTATTTTATCACAGCAAGAAGAAATGAAACTAAGATATGCAAATTTGAGCATACTACTCTTTTTCTAAAACATGAAGTGACATTTACTTCCTAGGTGTACTGGGCCAGTTAATATAAAATGGCTGATCTCAGTAAATAGCACATCATTTGATTTTAATACACATTTTCTTTTGTTCCTCTCCATGACCATAATTCCAGTCATTATTCTTGAGATCTTCTGTCTTACACTATATACCTTGTGTCATCTTTGTAACGAACACACCAGTTAGTTGCACAGGGCTAGGTGCCAGGCTGAAAGGCTTGCCCATTAATCCATTAAAAAATATCCCCCCAAAGGAAAAAAATGCAAGCAGAAAGGAGAACTAAGATTTCAAGGAGCCATCAAATCTGCTTTTACTGATGTCACAGACACAGGAATAATTAACTTTGTCATATGGCTACAATTATTTGTTTTGAGATCTTCAATCTCCTGCCAGAATGTCATCCATTTCATGATGCAATCTCTTTACCTCTATTTACATTAATGAAAGTTTAGTTATTGATTCAAAACTCAGTTTGCATATGCCATTTGAATGTGTCTTCTGTTGTGTGGCTGCTCTCCTTCCAGAATTTATTTCACATCATCTATCCTTATCATTAAAAACAGTTGGTGTATTTATTATTCCAATACGCACTTTAGACAACGTACTGAATTTGAATATAGATTTGGCTACCTAGTATTTAAATACATTTTGTTAAACTATTAAATATCATGGAACCTTAATAGTGTCACAACAGACAAGGAGTTAAGTATGATCACTGCTCACAGAACAGTGAGAGTGAAAGAGGAATGCAGAAGATCCCTCCCTCAGAGATGCTGGAGGATCCCAGCTCTGGCCATGGGGTTTCTTGAGGATCACCTCATGCCACAGTTCTTTTCCTAGTTTTCTGATTTTCATAGATCTCTTTCTTTTCTAGTTCAAATTTAAACCATACTTTTACAATCTCAAGTTTCTCCAGTTCTATGACTTCACTGGAGTACTCCTTCACTGGAGCACTTTCAATGCGTAAATGTAAATATTGTCCCTTATCCATTAATGTTGCTGATAATCCAGTGATAAGGACAAAGGTATTTTCCCTGTATCACTTCTGACTCAACCGGAAACATAGCTCAGTGTATATATGCTTAGTAATTTTATTCCAATAACTTTATTTCAATGGAAGGTAAAGTTTGTAATTTGAGGAGTGTCAAAATTTCTTCATTATGGTGCCTATTTTATGATATGTATTTATTGAATATTTGATGATATTTTGGTAATTATGAAGAGAAATTGTCTGGACTTACATCTAAGCACCTAGTTGATTACCGTGTACATAGCTATAAATGTAATGAGAATCTTTATGTGAACCATCAAAGGTTAATGATTGAAGCAGGGTAAAAGCATACAAAAGAAATGGTACTCTTGTTGATGCTATAATAGGTTCATATCCCAACCTATTTATTACGTTTAGATAAACCACACTGCATAACTGCCACAGAGTAGAGAATATGTCTACTCATTCTTCAAATCCTAACATAATGCCTTTTGTAGCCATTGATTCAGGGCAAAAGGTAGATTATTCTTTGCCTAATTCAATCACAGGTCCTAGTCCTGGAGCCCTGGAGCATTTCAGCCTCTGAACAATCTACTCTTAAGCCTAGAGTAGGAAGGCTTCAGCTTCCATACATTCTAGAACATTTAAGCTTACTGCTCACTGGGCCACTCTGACTAGCTCCTTGTGAACTCAGAGCTTTACTGAACAACTCACTTGCTGTTCTGGCTCAAATTCTTCTCCAAGCTGCAGGTTCAAACTAACCTGAATGGCTGACTGTTTCTGACTGAAGTTTTCTGACTCTGGCAGACTCTGCTGACTCCCAAAACTTCTCTGACTGAACTGCTTGCTCTGCTCAGCTTCAAACTGACCCACTCTTCTCTCTCCTCTGATACTGACTTCTTTTACCAAACTGCCTCTGTGTCTCTGCTTCAAACTGCTTCATACTGCCTCTATGACCTCTATATCCTCAGTCAGGCACAGTGTCTTATCCATTGTGTGCTCTCTGTGCTGAAAGCCAGATTTACTATCATGAGAGTTTTGTGTGTCCTCACTTTGACTCACTCTGCTAACTCTTCTGATTTGTCTCTTTGCCTGCCCTTCACTCTGACTCATCTTAGACATTAGGTCCTGTCTGACATTGACTCCTTCTGAGCTCTGCTTCCTGTCTCCCAAGTGCTGGGATTAAAGGCATGCACCATCACTGCCTTCTGAATACTTGGATTAAAAATATAAGCTACCACTTCTTTCTGAATACTGGGATTAAAGATGTATACCAACATTCTTTCTACCCTAGATCAGCCATGTTGACAGATTAAAATACTAAATATTCCTCTGCAGCTTTTGATTTCTATTTTTGTTTGTTTTATGCCCACTGTCAAAATATAGGGCATCCACAAATGAACTATAGAAAGACCCAAGAACTAGAACCAAGTTTAGTTCTTGGTGAGCAAGGAAACTTACCACTTACTATCTATCTATCTATCTATCTATCTATCTATCTATCTATCTATCTATCTATCTATCCATCCATCTATCTAAATATCTACCTACCTACATATCTATCATCTATCTTTGTATATATCTGTCTGTCTATTTTTGCATATAAAACAAACACATTTGGATAATATAATAACAAATAAATAAAATAATAACAAAGGGTAATACCCATTGTTTTAAAAAATAGGCCTTAGGCAAACTCACTACTCATTAGCTTTTTATTTTTTCCTAATACATACATGTCTGTCACTAAAGTCTTTACAAGCTCAGTGACTCTGGAGTTGAGAAAGGAGGTTCCTGAAGTATACTCTTTCAGTTTCTCTTCCCTCTGACTCATAGAAATAGATTTGTGCAAGCACAAAAATATTGATTGTCTGCTTGTTTAATTGATTTGAATTCTCTTCTGTTCATTCATTTGATGGTGCAAACCACTTTGAATATCATCTTTGGATGTATTTAATAAAAGTGATCTTTTAAATTTTAAAAACCTGTTATGCTAATTCAAGCAATTGTTTAAAAGAAAATTAGGGTAATAATAATCCATGTTGCATACAACTAGTTTTTACCTTTTTGGAAAATGTATTTTAATGTATAATTAGAAATGCCACACATGTTTAGGGGACCCAATATGGTCTTTTAATGAATATACAATATATAACATAGGTCTGGAAAATGGCATATTGTATTGGCATATACACTGCCTCAGGCATCAACATTTGCTTGTTATTCAATATTCTGGCCACTGTGTTAAAACATTCAGGGGTTAAGGAGATGGTTCAGACAGTAAAGTGCTTACTTGGCAAGCATGAGGACATAAGTTCAGTTCCCTAGCACCTATTTAAAGCCAAGCACCATAGTATTTACATGTAATCCAGCACAGAGCAGGCAGAGACAGGGGGATCTCTGGACCAGCTCATTGACTAACCAACCCAGATGAAATGGTAAACTCCAGGTTCAGTGAGAGACTATCTCAAAATGTAATATTGACCTCTGGCTTTTACTTGAGCGCACATGCGCTCTCGCGCACACGCGCGCACACACACACACACACACACATGCATAATAAGTAAAATATAATATTCAATTTATTATTGTCGACAATAGCTGTAATACCGCAATATAGAATATAAATTATGTCTCAATCCACTATAACTTCATAAGTGCTACCCATCCTGTCCTTCCTCTCTCCACACTCCCTTTAGGCTTTGTTAACTACAATTTTTATACTGTTTCTATGAGATCTACTCTTTAGCTTCCACATGCTATTGAGAATGTGCACTATTTATCTTTAAAGGCCTGACTCATTTCACTTAGCAAGATGTCCTCCCATTGTGTCCATTATGCTTTAAGTGATAGAGTTCCATTCATTTTTGTGGATGAATAATGTTCCATACATTCCACACTTTAAAATCCATCTGAGCATTGATAGAAACCTATATAGATTCTGTGTTTGGGGACTATGAATAGTACTATAATAAATATGTGAATGCACATGTACCTTTGGTATACCAGATTTAATTCTTTTGGATAGATACCCAGTAGTGAGAGTGTTGACTCATAGATAGTTGTATTTCTAGAGCTTTAGGGACCATACTGTTTTTTTGTTTTTTCATTGTTTTTTGTTGTTGTTGGTGGTGGTGGTTTTTTTTTTTGTTGTTGTGGTTGTTTTTTTGGTTGTTTCTTTTTTTTTGGTACTAGCTATGCAGTCACAGTTTTATGAGGCCTCATTTCTGCATCTTTGCCGTTGTGGGTCATTATGATTATGTCTATTTTAAGTGATATGAGTTGACATATCACCGTGGATTTGAATTTTATTTCTCTGGTCATTAGTGAAGTTGAGGTCTCCTCAGGTCGTTCTCCTATCTTTAATTGAAACATTGTTATTGCTGTTGCTGTTGAGATGAATCCCTTACATATATTTGAGTACTAATTCCTCACTAATGATAGCCTGATATTTTCTCTCAATCTACAGATATGCTCTTCACACTTTTGCCTTGCTGTAGGTCTGATGCTTTCCAGCTTAATGTTATCCATTTGCTCAGTTTTTCTTTGTTGACCCTGGTATTGGAGGCATGTCAAAAGCCTCTTTTATCAGATCAGTGTTTGAAAGTGTTAGCCACAGGATTTCTTCTACTAATTCCACCATATGGCACCTCAACTCATTTTTAGTTGATGGTTAGATGGTGAAAAATGGAGCTTAGTGTCTCCCTCATGTGAGTTGATATGTAGTATTTGCAGCATCACTTATTGAAGAGGCTTTTCTACATAACCTGCTGCTGTTGCCCTTATCACAAATTAGTTAGATGTAAATGCATAGATTCTTACCTGCATTTCCTTTATTATGTTCCATTAGTCCGTGTCTTTGTTTTGATGCCAGTGTCATACTGTTTTGACTATTCTAAGTTTGCAGTATGTTTAAATTCAAGGAGTAGAATGCCTCAAATTTTGTTCTTGCAACTCACAGTTACTCTAGGTAACTGTAACTCACAGTTACAGTTTTTCTATTTCTGTACTGAATGCAATGGTATTTTGATAGGAATTTCATTGAAGTTCATAAATAATAGTAATCTTTTCATCCCTACATGTGAGATATTTTCATTTATTATCTTTTCAGTTTCTTTCATTGATGTTTTATAATTTTCATAGTGGAGACAGTTCACAACCTTTATTAGACTTATTTCTAGATATTCTACTTTCTTGATCCAACTACAATTGTAAGTGAAAATACTTTGATTCCTTTCTCAGTAACTTGAGGGTTCATGTCTAAATAAAGCTGAATTTTCTGTGTCAATTTTGTATACTTCTATCTTATCAAATGCATTTATAAGATGTAATAGTTTATTTGGTGGCCTCTTCACCTTTTCCTACACATAAAATTGTTTTGTCTCACAAACAGCACATAATTTAATCTCCTCTTTCACATTTTATTTATTTATTTTCTCTTGCTTTATTGCTCTAGCAATGACTTCCAGTATTTTACCGGACAATAGTGGTAAAGTTTTACATCCTGTCATGTTCCTGATCTTAGAGGAAATGATGTCAGGGTTTCCTTATTAAGTACTGTGTCATTCATATGTTTATCAAAAAATGCTAAACCATTATTTCCTCCATATATTTTTGTTGTTGTTATTAACAGTTTTTATCATGAAGGGATGCTGAGTTTTGTTTGATATTTTTCTACTTCTACTGAGATGATTATATGGTGTTGATATTTTATTTATTTGAGAAGTTTGACTTTAAATAAGTACTAACTAGAAAGGAAAAGTATTTCTAGCTAAACAATAGCATAAACAAAACTGTAAAAAGGATGAGCATAACCAAGATAAAACATCCAGCAGCCTCAGGGCAATTATGAATATAATTCTTTTAAGTAAAAAGAAATTCTTAAAAAGACTGTAGAAAGTCTATAAAACTTTGCCTGCAAATTTGGAAAGTCAGAAAGGATTCTGTCTCAAACTAGAACCAAAATGTTTATGTTCCCAGTGAAGGAAAAAATTTTACAGCAAAAGGCAAGAAAGTAACTTATTTATCCTAACCCTTTATTCCAACTATGATATTGTGCATAGGAGAACTTTGCAACCAAACTTCTCTCCCCATGTGATTATAAGTTTGAAATTCATATTCCATATCTTGAAACAAAGCCTTCATCAACATGTTTTTTAGCGATGATTGACTAGGAGTAAACCTGATATCTGACATTTGATACAGAATAAATAAGAATGGATCCTTTTTATGGAACATAAAATCGAGGCTCTTAATTTCCCCAAAACAGAAGTTCAGTTCAACTTGTAAAAAGAAACAAACACACATATCCAAATACACACAAATATAAACACAAAGAAATCCCAGAAGACCTCATAAATGTAAAAAGGTGACAGCCAGTAAAAATGACAGGAATGGGGACCATAAAAAATCTTATTTAAATAAGATGCAACAAATAGAAACATTTTAGAAAGTTGAAAATGATATCATATGAAAATTTTAGTGGATCTATAAAACTCTAAGATTAAAATAATTCAACTGAATTTTTTAGAAATAGAATTAAATAAAAATCTCAAAAGAAGAATTAAGAATTTGACCTTTATCTTGCCCCATGAAACATTAATTTGGCCAGGTTCACATACAGTTGGAATCATTGACTTTCTAGAAAGTAAGAGAAACACTATCTCTGAGTAGTCAAGGATATTTTTTGATTAACTACTACTACTACTACTACTAATAATAATAATAATAATAATAATAATAAAGGCAACCCTAACCTTAAGTGGACATATTCTGGATATCCCCGTATGAATGTTGTTACCTGTACATTTACATTTCAAAAGTTCACCCAAACAAAGATGTATAAGTACATTTTAGTCTTCAGAAATACATCAATAAAAATAAATTCTAAATAACTACTACTAGGTTCATGCATTGCCTTAATGCTTATATTATAAAGCAAGAAGTTCTGGGAATTAAGTATTTCACTTAAGATTTTTTATAAAGCTTAATGTCTACACAGTTAATGAGTAGTAGAATAAACACAAAGTAAACCCACAGCATAGGACTGAAAAGAAAAGAAAAATAACAGAGCAGGCATTACAGATATCTATAGCCCATAATCTAAGAAACATGAGCAATCTTTAGCAAAATGCAAAAAGCAAAAGAAAGAAATCAGAAGAGTGCCACGAATGAAAAGAAATATCAAGCATGTACACTACTGACTATAAGAATTTGGAAAGATAATTTTAAGAATAAATCTTCAACAAATAAAATGAAACTTTACTGCAGACATTGATTTAGGGCAAAAGGCTTTTTATTCTTTGCTTAATTCAATCCCTGGTCTTAGTCTTGGAGCCCTGGAGCATTTTGGCCTCTGTACAATCTAAAATGTTTAAGCCTCCAAAATTGACTGCTGACTGAGCAACTCTGACTAGCTCCTCCTGAACTCAGAGCTATACAGAACTCAACTGAATCTTCTGATTCAACTCACTCACTGTTTTGGCTCAAACTCTTTTCCAAGCAGACTGGTTTAAACTGATCATCTGAGACTGCTGACTGTTTCTGACTTAACTCTTCAGAATCTGGCTGACTCCCAAAACTTCTATGACTGATCTGCTCTGCTCTGCTTCAAACTGACTCACTCTTCCCATCTGATACTGACTCCTTCTGCCTCAAAGTCTCTGCCTCTGACTCCTCAAACTGCATCTGACTACCCCTGCTGTAGACTCATCTCTGAGCTGAGAGCCTGCTTTTCTATTGTGAGAGTTGGGCATATCTTCACTCTGACTCATTCCTCTTCTGATTTATTACTTCACTTGCTCTTCATTCTGATCATCTCAGACATACTTCCTGTATGACACTGACTCCTTTTCTGAGCTTGCTTTCTGTCTCTCAAGTGCTGGGATTAAAGGCATGTACCACCACTGCCCTCTGAATACTGGGATTAAAGGTGTGTGCTTCCACCACTTTCTGAATACTGAGATGGTGTGTATCAACATTCTTTCTACCCTAGAGCAGCCATGCTGAATGATTAAAAGATTAAATATTCCTCTACAAATTATAAAATTACACATCTTCTTGAAAAAGTCATCCAAGTAAGTTAAAGTCAGTACTAGCATAAAACTTCAGTTTCCATTAGAATCAATGAGATACAATCCATAATTGTAACATAGTCCAACAAAGAAAATCATAGGTTCAGATGATTGTCCATAGAAGTTCTGTCAAGCCCTTATACAAACTCTTCTGGAGAATGCTGTAAGAGCTTCTACTCTCTCACTCATTTAGGAAACTGGCATGACCTTGATACATGCCAGTCAAGGAAGACAGCAAAACACAAAGTTCCAGGTTGTAGTGTGTATAAACAAACATGCAATAATCCTAGTTAACTTTGTCAGCAACTTTTATTCTGTACAAAATGTTTTTATACTGTACAAAAATGTAACTGTTGATCAAGTTGGGGTTAAGGCTAGAAACAGAATATTAATTAACTTTAGAAAATATTTATACTGCATACATTTAAGAAGAAAACATATTCTTAAAAAATTTAGAAAAAACATACAATTAAATTTCAATTAACAACATACCATACTAACAGCTGGAAGGAATTTCAGAATGGTATTCCCATGGGAATCACATCTTTAAAAAAATCATTCTGATATCTCTCCTCCCTGTTCAACTAGAAAACCTAAAGAAAGTCATAATAGAGACCTGAAGGCTTCCTGTGATTAAACAGAAGAACAAAATTATTTCATTATTATAATTTATAGAAGAACAAAAATAATTTAGAAATTAGGAGACTGAGTGACATTTTAGCAAAAATCTCAAGTACAAAAATCAATTTCAAAATAAGCCACCATCTAAAATAGGAACCATAAACATAACATACCTAAGAACAAATATAATAAAACACAGATGATATAAATAACTCTTTAAATGTAGTAATAAATAGCCAAAAAAATGATTGAACATACCATATTTGTGGAGAAAATTATATTATTCATTCATTCATTAAACTATAAATTCAATTAAAATTACAAAATTTCACAGATCTTGAAACTTTTAGTCTAAAACAATTACAGCTTAGACTACCAAAGATGAAGGTTCATTAAAACACTGATATAGGTGTGAAATAACACTGAGAATTTCCCTCCATTAAACCAAAATTCATTAAAATCCACAGTGGATTAGACATTACTATTTTCACCCACACATGACAAAGTGAGCAGTAAATCAGACCATAGAACAGAATCGGCTTTTTCGGAAATGGAAGCTTGATTCATGGTGAGGTCTCCATTCCATTTCAAAGGATGGATTGTTCAATAAACATATTGGATTCATTAACCATATAGAAGTGTAAAGTTGCTCTGAAACTTAATTCATAAAGGAAAGGCAGAGTAAGCATTACTGAAAGGAGAAAGTAATCCTGAAATATTCAGGAAACATATTCAGGAGACATGTTTATAAACTCAAAATTTAGAGGAAAGTTTTGAAGACTGCTAAAGCAGAACAAAACATAAAGAAAATTCTTATTAAGTTATTTAATCTTTTTATAAGAAAGATCATGGCTTGAGTGTGGTGGCACAAAACACTGAGCCTAGTACTCCAGAGACAAAAGGTAGAAGGTAGAGGGCTATGAGTTCAAGGTAGCCTAGGATGTATGGAGAATACTTATATCAAACAAATTGACCAAACCAAAAAAAGTTGATAAAATTAAGGACTTTGTTAAGTGAAAGGATTAAGGAAGAGGAATTTATGCCACAAACTATGTTTTTCTGGTGCATAAAACTTGCAAAAACATTCTTCCTAAAACATATGAAATTGATGCAATAAAATTCTGAAACAAATAAAATTAACAACAAAGAATACATTAGCAAGTGGGTAAAATATTAGCAGACACTTTAGAAAAGATGATAGACTTATGAACAATAAGATAAATAATAAATAAAATGAACAATATCAAGTGCAAGTTATAAACATGAGGAAATATTGGTCCAGATCTACTATAAAACAAGATATTTGTTAAGGTAAGAAATTGACAATGCTATAGAAAAGTGAAAATGTAATTTACCTTGCTATTGGAAAATATAATTTTAAAATTCTTCAGAAAATAGCAATATCACCCATAAATTATGACTTAAACAATTTCTCTCTTGAAGCATGTTCTTGAGAATTTCCTGACAACTATCATAGAAGGAAGATCATAGTGGTGGTTCTGGAATAGTCTGTCTTCCACATCCCAGAACTCCACATCCAGGCATTCAACAAAACATGGATCCATAGGCTTTGGGAAAAAGTAAATCTCTGATGAACACATGCAGACTGTCTGTTATTACTTGCTAAACAATTGCAAAATAACAACATTTACATAGCTTCTCCACTGAGCTGCGAGTTAAAATAATTGACACAATTTAGCCAATAGGGAAGATGTTTGTAGGTTACTTGCAAACAGTACACGATTTTACAAGAAGTGCTGAGCACTGGTAAGATTCTAGAATCCACAGGTCCTTCATTCTGTCTCCACTATATATCAATTATATTGACCAAGTCTGGATTGTTTTCAGTGTTTTGAAGGCTGTATGCATCTTTACAGTGTTTTGTCTTAAGTTAGGTTATGAGTATATAATTATTACTTTTATTGTTACTTTTTCAATGTAAATACTTATTGTAGTTCTATATGATTTTGTACTCTTAATGAAAACAGGAGTAATAATATGTTATTATATCTAGTGCTAAGAATGTTGGAGGATTATTGAATAGAAATGTAACAAAAAATGAGGCATCACTGGAAACTATTAGTTATTATTGAACTTAAAAATATCTAACACACCAGAATATCTCATAATACAGCCAAGACATATTTCTAATTAAAATATTGTGGAAGTGATATGTACTCCTGAATACCATCTATGGCATTGGTGTGTTTTGTAGCTTTGTCTTACAAGAATAAAAATGGCTGTAGTTGTATCAAAACAGGGAATGAGCTGTTTGTTAACTCATGTTTCTTGCTGTTTAAATTATTACCTGACTCTGTAAGCTGTGCTTTGCCAAGCAAGGATGGCTGCTCAGGGCTCTCTGATCTTCAGTCCACACACTGCTTTCCAAATGCCCACTGGAATACCTCCTAAGTTCAGTGTTTGCTCCGGGGCACTCAATACTCTTTGAGAAAGCTGTGCTTTTATGAGTCCTGAAAAATATTAGTTTGGCCAGGCTGAGAGTCTCCATAATTCTTAAAAGGAAAGCATCTAAGGAGAGTGAACACTCTAAAAGAATTGTGTCTGCACTAGGCTATTCAGAGATATTTATGTTGTATCAGAGCCAATGAAAGGACATTTCCAACAGACATTTTCCAAGCCTCTGAATAACTTTGCCAAAATAACACGATCAGCCTCTTATTGTCTGGCTAAAGAGAAAACACTGTCATTAGCAGAAAACAAATAGGGCTTATACTTCCTTTGTGTTAAAGTGGTATTTTTAAGTCTAAGATTATCAATTTGCTTGGCCATTTGCAAGTAGTTGCTCTGATTCAGTTGCTTCTCTGGCTGTCAGTGCTGATTGCTAAAATAGATAACTCCATTCCCAGAGAAACTGAGCTACTGTCACTTGGGATCAATACTAAGTAAAGTTAAAATTGAATTTATTTGGTGAGATTTGAATTGAATTGATGTCTGTGAAGAAATTCATGCATTCTTGTTACAGTATGTCAAGCATATTGAGTTTTTTTTTTTATTTTAATTTCCCAGAATTCTGATGCTATTTATAAATGTGTGTTCTTATTATATAGTAGTATGTTTACACAGTGTACCTTGGTTTACAACGAATTTGAAATAAATAGAAAAATACAAAAGTCAGAAAAATCTAAAGGAAGCCTTAAGTCTTAGAGAAAGTACTTCCTTCTCCTGAAAGGATTAAAAACATTTTCAAATGGCTTTCCAGCCGTCCCTAATCCTTATATGGAAATGCTACATAATCAATGGACTATACATCCTCAGTGATTTACTGAGTGTCAACAAGCCATTTAATATATTCTATCTGATGAACATAGATATAGAATTTACTGACTTCAAAGCTTGATAGATGAAGAAAGGTACCCTATCTAGTTTTATGTTAACTTGATACAAGCTAGAGTCATCTGAAAGGAGGAAATCTCAAATGACAAAATTCCTCCATAAGATCCAGCAATAGCGCATTTTCTTAATTTGTGATAGATTGGGGTGGGTCCAGCCCCTTGTGGATGGGGCTACTCCTGGACTAGTGGTCATAGGTTCAATAAAAAAGCAGGTAGGGCAAGCCATAAGGAGCAAGCCAGTAAGCAACACCCTTCTATGGCCAATGCATCAGTTCTTGGCTCCAGGTTCCTTCCCTATTTGAGTTCCTGTCCTGGTTTCTTTCATTGATGAAAGTGTAAGACAAGTAAACCCTTCCTTTCCTCTCAACTTATCTTTTGGTCATGGTACTTCATCCCAGCAATACGATGACTAACATGATGTTATTTTCCTGGCACTCTTAGTTTAAAGAGCAATCTTATTAAACTTCAGTGGAGTTGTAGAATAACCCATTCTGTAACTTTTATCATTTCTTACTCTACAGATTTAACTACCCCAATGCCAAGTCACTTATAGCTTCACAAATTAGTAGACATTTCCTTCTCTGGAAACACAAACATTATTTTGTTTGTTTGTTTTTTATATTCTAAGAAATAAGATCTGGGGAGATAGCTCAGTCGGCAAAGTCCTGGTGGCACAGTTTTTTGAGGATGTGAGTTTGATATACAGAATCCACATAAGAAAGCCAACTATGTGGTACATACTTGTAATTTCAGTTCTGAGAAGACAGAGTCAGTAGATCCCTGGGGAATCACTGGGAAGCTTGTCTAATCTATTTGGTGAGCCACAGACCAATTAGAGACCCTGTCTCTAAAAGCAAGATAGACTCTAGGGAGCTGAGGAGTTTGGAGTAAATGTGAGAGGAGCAGATGAAGATCTGAATGGATGTGTATTATCAGTATGCTGTGGACCATGTCACAGCCATGTCAAGAACCACAATGCCTTAGGCCCATGAAAATGATAATGCCTTCCCTGTGCGAGTCTCAGAAGGTTAGCAAGGTCTTCCTTTGGTCCAAGTAAAAGTGTTGATAAACAATTGACCTTTAGATAATTGCAGTGTACAGAAAATATTGACTACAGCTTTGTCCTCTGGATGTTTACAGCATGAGATTGCTTCCCTACAAAGACCTCCCACCCAGAACAGATAACCACAACTCTTCATATATAAAAATGCTCTGAGTTTCCAGGCAGTGTAGTATGTGACTTCTATCAGAGTAAGCATATTTTCATTGGGTTTATAACTTTTCTACTAGCAGTGCTA
Organism: Cricetomys ansorgei; assembly: GCA_026225945.1. Taxonomy (NCBI): domain Eukaryota; kingdom Metazoa; phylum Chordata; class Mammalia; order Rodentia; family Nesomyidae; genus Cricetomys; species Cricetomys ansorgei. The sequence continues at coordinate 10,454,797 of JAMJFZ010000242.1, forward strand.
TTTTAGAGTAATCCAAAGTATATTTTAAACATGCATCTTTTTTAAGTCAACAATAAGCTCCAGCTGTTTTTCTCTTGGTAGAGGTAGTTTAATATCTCCACTAGATAGAGATGGCAGGTTTTTAGACGATCATAGCCTAGGTCACATCTGTGTCCTCCTCCTCTGCACTTATTTTCTCTAATGTGTTGACCTCCCTAAAAAGGCCATTTCCATTTGTGACTGTAATACCTTTCTCTGACCTAAAGCTTGCCTCAAAAAAGCACAGCAACTTTCCAAAACCTCATCCTCAAGGCTGTGGATCAGACCTCTTAGGCAGCAATCGGTCAATCTTCCTTCCTGGAGCTTGTACATTTTGGTATCAGTTATCTTGATGGTCTGTTACACTCTGCTTTGTCATTTGGAGCCCACTAAAGTCACTTTACTAAAGTCTGGGCTGGTATATTTGTATATTGGAATGGCTTACTTTTTCTACTTTATGTTAAAGGACACCTCTGTGAAAACAGCTACTTAATATGTCTTCAATGTAGCTGAGATTAGAAAGCAATACTGCCAGGGCAGCCCTGTATGTTGGTGTGCATCTTGATGAGTTTTGCTGTAGTAGAGCTAAGTAATTGCTATGCACTTCCTCACAGAGATACCAGCTTGTGGTTTTAATTTTCTCCATCTTTATTTCCAATATCATCCAGCTAGTGTCTAGCCTGAGGAGCTAAATTGTGTAGCACATCTACTTACATACTGTGGATGAAATACTTTGGTTCTATGTCTTTTTTTTTCTTACTGTAGCATACTATAGCGATTGTGTTAATCCCTAAAAGTAGATTTATTTATTTATTTATTTATTTATTTATTTATGTCGTTCTTTTTTTTTTTTTTTTCTTTTTGAGAGAAGGCTTACTATATACTGGAACTCACTATTGGCCCATGTTATTCTCTAACTTTTAGCAATCCTCTAGGCTCATCCTCAAGAATACTGAAACTGTAGGAATGCAACAATATGCCTAGCTAAATGGATCCACATTGGAGGGTAGAACCTCGAACAGAGAGGGAACAGTACCCACTAGTTGCAAGTAATATAATTGCTATGGGAATCTTGCTTCATAACATTGCTGCAAAGAAAGTAGGGCAAGGCAATTTGTGCTGTGGTGGAAGACATGGGGGGTTGTTATTTCTTAAACTGCACAACATGCATCCTTATTCTTCTCTGACTTCACAGGGTGAGCCATTGTGGTTAAATTACACTTACTTAGTTGACATTTTTTTGCTTTATCTTCATGGAATTAGGAAAGGACAAAAGGTGATTTTAATGTTGGCAATCCCAGTCGAGGGCCTTGTGTCTGGACCAGTAGATACAGAGGCTATCGCTCTCTCCTGAAAGCTAGTGCTTCAAGGCCTGGGACATATACTCTAGGTGCTTAGGTCAGAGGATATTGCTCTGGGCTTTGACTGTTAGCAGCCTTGCATTTAGTGACCAACACAAGCAGTAGAAGCACATAAAGGTCAATCTTCTGGCTCTTAAGCCCTTAATGTCAGGACCTGTGGCTCCTTAAAGTGGCTGGTATTATATCTCTCGGACATTGAGTACTGAGATCCTTGTCTCTTTGGCCTTAGGAATTCACTGAAATCCTTCCATCAACTAAGGCCCATCATCTCTCATCTTTAACACTCTTTGGAGGAGACTGTGTGTCTTGAAAGAAAAACATTCTAGGATGCCAAAGTCACTCTCCAAACCTCTTCAGCTGCACTGTCCTTGCAACTGCTACTGTTGCCTCTGCCAGTGTTATTCTTGTCATTATCATCTCCTCGTTGTGTAACCAGTGTACCCCATTTTAGTCTCAATAATGATCACAGTCAGGAAAGGAAGGACCATTCTGTAGGAACTTTTCATTAGGCTTCTTGTTGTAACATGAAGGAGCAAGCAGAAGGTTGCCTTCTGGCTGTTTCAAACTGTAGGCAAACAGACTGACCATGTAGCCAGGAAAGGTTATGGTATATAGCTTCAGTATTGTAAACTGTGCCAATCATACCACAGCTTACATTCCCACCAATTGCAGGTCTTTCTTTGGACTATCTGTAGTGCTCCCATTACACAAATCACAAGCTTTGCACTGTGTTATATGAAAAACTGCTTTCCCTTTTACCTGAGTGAGAAATGCTAGGGTGAGCAGACTTCATGGTGACTTCATTCAGAATGATATCCTCCAAGGCTGATAGAGGTGATATGTAGTGACTGTACCAGATGCAAAGCTTTCTACAGTAGTGGTTGTTTCAGTTCAGTTACAAACATAATCAGGAAACTAGAGTTGTGTTCACAGAGTAGCTATGGGGAATTTACAACAGCCAGGCTGCCTTGTTTGCCAAACAGCAGCTTAGCTGTTGGTTCATCACCTGGATCAAACAGTTATGGGAGGGACTTGACAACTCAAGCTCAAGCAGGTAAGTGGATTGCCTCTAACAGATGACGTTATTAGGAGGGAAATGAATCAAGGGGCATCAAAGAATTAACGTTAAATCAATGTTTATAAGACAATTTGCATTTCTATCTTATGTTGCTCAAATGTTATTAAACTCTTTGCCTAACGCTTCAAGAGAGGGTTGGGTCTGCCCAATATGTCCCTGGTAAGACAGAAATCTAAAAAAGGGCAGTTAGACTCTCCAGGAGAATCTGACAAAGACTTCACAACTTGAGTCTTTTCTAATTTTTCCCTCTTTCTATATTTAGGCATATAGTGCACACAATTATTTTATTTAAAGATATATTTAGCTATTCAATTAAAAATATCCCTTTAAAGCAATAATCGTTATGGCACTTGAAGAGTTATACAGTGATGCTATGATTTATTTTGTATAAGTTAGTTGTGAATGTTTTTCCTTGTGCTCCTAAGCCACAGGCATTCGCCTAAGTTGACAGATTCGTAAATTTGAAGAGTGACAACATATTTTACAGTTTTGGGAAACTGATAATCAGAGCGGATGATGAGATAGAGACTCATGTGGGAAACATATGTTAAGACAAGTATTATGGTGTGGGAACAGCAAGCTTATTCTAGACACCTTACAATGTAATTGCTGGATGATGTGCCCTTGAGCATTTTTAATTCTAACTGAGTTGTGAGTTATCGGAAGTTGAGCCTCAAAATTTCCCTGAACCATGACAATTCCTTATTATATATTTTCACATTAACATTAAAGTGCTTTTTTTCTTTCCATGAAAATATTTTCAATTATATTATCCCTTAACTATCTATTAATTTGTTAATTAGCCATTGGCTGTCTTGTTGACAGATGACATTGAGTAATTACATTTGTTAATGTAAGATTTGATTCAGAGCGAAACTCATAAGAGTTAAATGGTCTAGAACAGTAGTTCTCAACCTTCTTAAGGCTGTGACACTTTAATACAGTTCCTCTTGTTGCGGTAATCCCCAATTATAAAAGTATTTTGTTGCTATTTCATAACTTTAATTTTGCAACTATTATGAATTATAATGTAAATATCTTAAATAACAGATGGTCTTAGGCAATCCCGGTGAAAGGGATATTTAACCTCCAAAAGGTCGCAATCCACAAGGTGAGATCTGATAGTCTAGAAAAAATGAAAGGAGAAATCAGAGAAAACATTTTGAAGATATAAAAAGATAAGAAAATAAAAATAAGGTCTTCTCAATATGTTGCTGTTTATCCTGTATGAACTAAGTTAGAGTCTGCTTTAAAGAGAAAACTCTGCCCTCAAATACTGAAGCTGACTGGGACAGTCCATGACACTCTATCATCTTAAGTGGTTTTAAAACTATACATTAGCTTGTCACGTCAGTTGTGTGGAAAGATAACCATAACATAAAAATTGTCCCTTCAAGATGTCACATTGTAATCATCATGAATCTGTCTCTCAGATGCTGTTTGATGGAGACCAGAACTTCTAAAGCAAATGGCATTTGTCAATCTTAAATTTTTTTAGGTCAAGCTCAATTTTCATTACATTGATAATGCCAGTCTTAAAGCTGTTTTGTAAATACATCATTAATAATTCATCCTCTACATGTGTAGATTTAAAAATTTAGTTAAATATCGGGTATGTTATTTGTTCCCTGTGTGTTTTCTAAATTACTGTTATATCCTGCTTCTTTGTGTTTGGGGGCTTATGGTCCTATCCTGGGGCTGAGCAAAGGGGTATTAATTGCACTGAAAGCCATTGCTCCAGATGGAAGACAGAATAGAGCTCATCTTTTCACAGTAGCTTACTGCTAGGTGACATATCCTCATATCATATAAAAAGAAGTTGACTCTGAAGATCTGGCTTGTCCAGTGCCACAATCTACAAAAGAATTCCTGGCCTCTGTACATTTGTCTTTTGAGTTTATCTCATTTGAAAGCTGCTGTTCTTCCTTGTCTTTCACTGTTTTGCTCTGTTTTGATTCTTTTTCTTTAAGTATGAAAATAGTCAAAATTGCTAATAGTTTATGTTGATCTGATGAACCCAGAATATAAAACGGAAATACTTTGAAACTTCATAAAATTCTAATTGAAATGAATCACGAGTCCATTGATGGTTGAATTTGATTAGTGTTGCTTTGTTTATGCTTCACTAGAACATTATTTTTGCTTAATTACTATACAGTAGCTATGTTGAAATGTAATTAGCAATTCTAGTCTCTAATTACATAATCAGTAGTAATTATTAGTTCGTTGAGTTTTCATGCTATATGTGAGCCAATGTTCTTCTAAGTGTTCTAGTACATAAATTCCATGTGATTTTTTTTTACATGGATAACATTTTAATTCACTGAAAAGGAATATACATTTATTTCAGTAATTATAAGTTTAGATTTTTAGTAGTGTCAGAATGGGCTGGTTATCAAATTTTTATGAGCCTGTTTATCTATAATATTGGGAATAATTTTCATAGCTCTAAAGGAACTTTTTTTAAAAAAGAGATAAAATTATTAGTCATTTAGAAATACAAAGCAAATATACGTCCAAGTTTTTACTTAATAATTATAGAGGAAACTTTAAAGATCTTAGAACAAATTCAAAGGACTCAAAACACCATGTAGACACAGACAACTGAGAATGTAGAAATAAATTCACAGTTAAAATGGGGGGGGTAATTTTGTCTCTATAATAGTAATTCATTTGCATCTCTTTGTTCAAGAACCATTTCCACTTCATTCAGATTTATGCAATTTACAGAGATAGAAAGAGCTCAAAATCAATGGAAGACATAAATCTTATAGAATTAGGTAACTAGACAAGGTGTAGAATAAAAAATGCCTACTGAAATTTTTGCCTATTTCAGTCTTTTACAATCTTTTCCTAAACAGATATCTGAGAGATAATAGTGAAATTTACAGCAAATTCACATATTGCTTTTCATTTTCATTTTATGTATATATAAATGGATCAGATGAGTAGATTTAAAATCTTTGGAAGCATCTCCTTGTGTAATTATCATAATCATTAACACATGAAACACGAATTTATATCAGTTCCATAGGATCAGCCATATGAAGATTCAATCTGTTTGCTGAATGGATATAAAAGCTCTAGTTAAAAGTGGTCTGGCATTATGAATCACACTACTAAGAAGTTAGCATGTGACTAAGGATATTGGGCCATTGATGTTTGCTAAACAGTCACTAGATGCTAACTCCTCTGTCCTTTTTATGAATGAATATAAAACTTGAATTTATCAGGTTTGTAGCACTTTTGAATCTTCAAACACTTTCAATTTTAAGAAATTATTTACTTTGTGCACATGGAGGTGAGACACCATAATGTAGATCATAGAATAGACTTTGAGTAGTTGGTTCTCTTGTCTACCACTATGTAGGTTTCCTGGATCATAATCAGGTTGTCAGACTTGGTGGCAAGCACTTTTACCTGCTAAAATATTACGCCAAACCAACCAAGAACTTTCTTGCCTTTCACTATGAATTGAATTTAAAACAGAGAAATAGAAATGCATAAAATAAAGCTTTACATTTCACTGATCAACACCCATAAGATCTCAGCTATAGCACAGCTGTCACGCAAGGTCTGTCTCTCCTAAAATCAAAACAGACTTGACAAGAATGAGGATCTCAAGAGAAACGCAGTGAGCAAAATAAAGGCTCCAGTGTAGGAGGCCTGGACTATGAGAAAGAAGGACTTTGCTTCATTTACTCAATTATAATTAGGACTGGATGTTTTCTGTTTAAATCTCTATCCCCATAGATCCATTGTTTGACCTTTTCTGTGTATTTGGAACCTGGAAGTAGTTATTTGTTGACTGGTTCTCATGTACTCCGAGCTACCTAGTTTTTGTGCATCTGGACTTTCTGTTAGGTCTGGTCACTTGGAAACTAAGATAATTTCTTCTTCCTTTCCAATGCTAGAGTCTGTTTTCCTCCAGAACTACTAATATGTTTATCCTGTTTTGCTTTCTCAGTGCTATAGACCCACTTTCTGGTAGTTAATCATGATTGTCATCTTGATGGGAATTAGAATTAGCATAGAAACAGAATTTGCAGCCTGTGTGTGAAGAAATTTCTAGACCTCATTAACTGAGATGGAAAGGTTCTCCTTCAATGTGGGTAGCACCATCCCACAGGCTGAGGTACTACACTGTATAAAAACAGGAGAGGAACCTCCATAACTGCCTGCTTCCTGACTGTGAACACAAGGTGACCAGTTACCTAAAACTCCTAACACTATCACAGCCTTGTACCCTGGAACCACAAGGAAATAAAGCCTTCCTTTCCTTAATTAGGTCTGTTGTTGTATCAATGAAAAAATGACTAATATAAAATATGTTACTGAGAAGTGGGACTGTTGCTATGGCAAAATATGGTAAATATGACAATGTGTTTCTCAGACATTTGGCACTGGTTTTCAGGAAGAATGCAATAAATCTTGGAAATTAGGGATAGAAAAGGCCTAAAATGTCATAGGTAGGGTTTAATTGGTCATTTCTGGTGGGCGTTTATAGATAAAAGAAGACATAGAGAAATGTGGACAGGGTAGGTGCAGCTGGAGATTTCAGAGGAGAATGGTAACCACTGGGAACTGTAATTGCAGGATTTGAGTTATATGGTTGAAGAATCTGGCTGTGTTGTATCCATGTTATAGAATTGAGTGAGGATGAACATAGAGTTAATGGACTAGTTTTTTTTGATAAAGAAAAATCTCAAAGTAGAATTAGCATTGAGGCCCCTTTATGTCTGCTGCTTACTTCTCTCATCAAGGTTTAATGTGTGAAAGAAATAACAAGAAAAGCAAGTTATGCAAAAAGTATAGTTAGGCAAGGAAAAGAAAGTGAGCTTGATGTCACAGACAAGTCATTTGGAATCAACTACAAAAATGAAGCAGATTAGTGCTATTAAAGAGAAGATCTTTGCACTTTGTACTGAGACTCTAAAGGAAGTTGTCTTGGGTCTATGACTATATTCAGTAATGGCCCCATTTTATGAAATAAAAATTTATTTGAAAGGAGATATCCTATGCTGGGAATGCCACTGAAGATGTTCCCTGCTCAAAACTAATAGCCTCTGTTTCTCTAGGTTCACTACACAAAGGCCAGTGCAACCATGGTCCAAGAAGGAGTGGCTCCTTCCCTAATTGTCAGCAGGTCTTGTCAGTGTTGGCCATATGGTGCTGGTTTTAGAAGCATGAAAGATGTAAAGTTGAGGGTTTCTATGGTTCTAGAGAGCTTCAGAAGCCATACAATATGTGGCAGGGTTGAATACCCTATAAACAGGCCCTGAGATGCCACTGAGTGAGACTGCAAAAATGAAACCCAAATTGCAATAGAATCCCTGTGATGTTACAGATGCCAAGAACATGTGGAAATCTGCAGGCTAGAAAATGGAGTTGATCCAAAAGACGGACTATTATGTTATAGGGAGCAAAGATGAAGAGATGGGGCTGCCCAAACCCTTTGAAGTTCAGTTAATTCCACCACAAGTCCCATGTTGTCTGGTTGTCAACTTGACACGAGTTAGAGTCATCTGGGAAAAAGAACTCTCAACTGAGAACATGCCTTTATAAGATTGGTCTATAGGCAAATCCGTGGTGAATTTTGGATTAATAACCAGTGTAAGAAACCACAGCCTGTTGTGGGTGCTATTGCCTCTGGGTAGGTGGTACTGATTTGTATAAGAAAGACTCGGCAAGCCATGAGGAGCAAGATAGTAAGGAGTATTCCTCTATGGAAGAAACCAGCCTTTTCCACAAATGGGTTCACGAAAACTCTACACAGGAAGGAGTACGAGTGCAGGAAAAATGAGGAATGACAAATGAACAGAGTAGTTCCTTCTTTTATGGGACTCAAGGAAATGACAAGCAGGATCGTGCTTTAAAACAACATGTAAAATGCTTTAGAAGTAAAACCAGGAGTGTTTTTAATAGGAGAATTAACACTATACATATTAAGAAAAGAGAGAGGCAAGAGAGAGACTGACAATGTGCCTTGTCAGTGGAAAAACCACACCAAGAAGAGAAGGAGGGAGAGACTGACAATATATATTATCAGGGGAAGGGGCCCACACCAGAAAGAGAGAGAATTGCTCTGGCAAGAAGTTTAAAAAGCCAAATACAGATTTTGGTATGTAGATGTTGCTCAGGCCTTCAGAGGAACTAGTTTCATACATAGATGTAGTCACGCTGGGGGGGGGGGGGTCCTTCTTCCTGTGACTTATCTTGTTTGCTATGAAAGAACATTGGAGTTAATACTGTTAGCTGAATAATATCTCCATCTGCCTCAAACAGAGCAGAGTGCCATGTAGGCAAAGAAGGTTTTTATTTTATGGTTTTAGCTGTTTGGTGCGTATTTATTTTTTCTCTATCTAGGCTCCTTTTGCTTCTATCTGTTAAGGCTTGTCTCTTCCTGGGAGGACCAACATCCATTCTAGGAATATCCTTTACAATGTACTATCGATATGAATAGGTAGCTTTACACATGTCAGGACTTAGAAGCCCGCAAGATATTTTACAATGACAATTACTTTTGAGTAAAAAATGGCTGCTTCTCCTTCTCAGCTAACACCAGCCAGTTAAGGTATTACTAGGCCATGCAGACATAATGAAAGGCTTTTGCCACCATTACAGCAAAGGGGAGAAAAGGAGTAAAATGGCTGGTAAGACGAAATTCCCAGCCAGGGAGTCTGGAACCTTTTCAACAGACTTCAGCCATGTTGCCAGGGTATTGGGGCTCCTAGTATATGGCCTGTGTATCATTTCAGTATCTGCCTCAAAATTCCTTTCTGCTCTGACTTCCCTGGATGATTGAGTAAAAGTTGCAAGATGAAATAAATTCTTGCCTTCTTAAGTTGATTTCTGTCATGGTGCTTTATCACAGTAATAGAAACCCTCACTGAGACAAGTCCTCTTGGTGCCCTCTCTGATGAGTTCTGGTCCTGTTAACATCTCTTCCTTCCTTGCTGTTTTACCAATTTCTTCCTTTTAAAGTATGCTGTTGTATGTTAGAAGTCTATAAATGTTTCTTGACGTTATAGAGGATCACAGTTAAAAGAATGCCCTAGTCTCAATAGAGACTCTGCACTTAAACTTTCAAAAAAGGTTGGGCCTGTTAAAGACCATGTAGATCTTTGAAGGGGACTGACTGCATGTTGCATGTAGAAAGCCAGAAGCCTATGATGATGAGAGGCAGAAGGCACTGTCCTAAAAGTGACGCCCTTGGATGTCATACCTACAAGGGATGGAATTGTAATGATTAATCTTGATTGTCAATTTGATGGGATTTTGAATCATTATAGAAGCAAACTTTAAGGCGGATCTGTGAGATAATTGCTAGATTAGGTTAACTGGCATGAGAGAGACAGACCTACTCTAAATGTGAGTGGCAACAATGCATGGGCTGACTCCAGGACTTAATAAAAAAAAAGAAAGAAGAAAAGAAAGGGAGATGAGCAACAGCATGTATTCATTACTCTCTGCCTTCTGGAGATGACCAAGCTCAAGCCCCAGGCACCACACTCTCTGCCGTGACAGGCTGTTCTTGGGACTGGCTGGCCAAAATAAACAGGTTTTTACATTTGTTTTTTCCAAGTATTTTGTAAAAGTGAGGAGACAAGTAATTCATACTTGTATCAGTGACTGTTGACAGTCCTTATGTCCTTCGATATCTTTTACTTTTCCTTAAACCTTGAAATTGTCCAAAGTGCCTGTGCCTCTGAAAATAATGCCAATACTAAGGTTTCTTCATAACCATAACTATATTTCCTGTTTTTTCCAGGAAACTGATGAATCCAAAAAGAAAAAAGCCATGCCAATAACCAAATTATTTAAAAATAACTGTTCTTCACAGTTATTTAGCATGTACATATAAACTGTAGAACTCTAAAAAGTATATATCGCAATTAACATTTCCCACACAAGGAAACTGAGGGCATGAGAACTTTAGTGACTCATGTAAATTATATCTGGCTTAAAAAGCCAGATTGTTAATGAGCATGTAGTATTTCATAATTAACATAAGGTTCAGACAACCTTTTAAAAATACAGCTCCTTTTTCTTTGCATGATGCATTTTTCTTTCCGAAATAGCCCTTTGCTACTGTCATAAATTATTTTACATTTCTTGAAAGAGGGTCAAGTTTGTGCTGTCCGACCTGCCTTTGATTGAATAAATCATCTCATCATGTCCTACTTATAATGCTTCAGGTTGCAGAACTCAGAACATTAACACATTTACTACTAGCTAAGAGAGCATTAATCAACAATAGTTATAAAGGATAGGGAAATTAATAGTACAGTTTGCTGGAAATTGTGTTAATATTGTAGAATTTTGAAAATGTCAAATCACAAAAATGCTCCTTCCTTGCTAATATAAGTCAACAGAACTGTGTTAGAGAAAGATGATGAAACAAAATTATTGTTATTTTTTAAATGAATTTAAGTCACATGATATATACATATATATATATATATATTTATATATATACACACACACACACATACATACATCAAGCATTGCTCTAATGTACTTTACATATATTAAGATTATAGATATAATCATTATAATATATATATATATATATATATATTCTTGTTTTTCATAATGATCCTGAAAGTTATATAAAGCCATTCATTCCTCATCAGTAGTGAGATTAAAAACACCTAGAATTGAAACAGTAGAATGACTCTCTGAAAATAAATCCTATTGCTTATCATTGAAGACAAAAACATGACCATAAAACTCTGATTTGTAGAAAGATTGAATTATATTCCCACTGTTTCATGCTAAGGCTTGACTCTGATTTGTTCAAATTGTTTGCCCCTCAGGCACAATAGAGTCTTACTCATCATCATCTTTTTGTAACCTTTGGAGTTGAAGAGGTGCTGCTCCAGAAAACACATATAAAAACCTGCAAACGGAGATCAGAGGGTGGTGAGCAGTTTAAAAAAAAAAAATTAATTAACTAATTAATTTTTATTTGTTTTTCTTTTCTCATATAATACATCTGACTCCTTTCCTCCTTCTGCTCCTCCCATCTCTCCCACTACCCTCTCTCTAAGATCTACCCTTCCCCCTCCCCAGATAGGAGCAGTCCTCCCAGGATAATTGCTCAAACAGGGCATAACAAAATGGAACAAGGCTGGACACTAATCCTTGCATCAAGGGTGGGCTAGGCAAACCAGCAGGAGGAATAGGGTCCTTAGGGCAGGCAAAAGGGTCAGAGACCCCCCTCTCCACTCAAATCTGTAGAAGCCCCATAAGAACACCATGCCAGACAACCACAAGTCATATCTAGGAGTCCCTGCAGGTTTTAAGTCTGTCACTTCAGGCTCTGTGAGACCCAAGAGTGCTGGTCAGTTAATTCTGTGGGGCTTGTTCTCCTGGTGTCCTCAACCATTCTGGTCCCTGCAATCCCTTCTACCCCGTTTCTGTTGGGTTACCTGAACTCTGTATGGTGTTTGGAAATTGGCCTCTCTATCTACTCCCAACAGCTGTTGGAGATAACCTATCTGATGAAGGATGGGCTAGACACTGATATATGAGTGGAGCAGGAGGTCCTTAGAAATCATCTCGTGGCTATCCAGTTTCTAGCTCCTGGCCTGCTCTGCAGTAGCAGGCATGGGTTCCCCACCTTGGGTTGGAGGGCTCTGCCTTTTCATTGTCCCAGCAGCTCCTGTAGGGAGGATAGGTTATAGGTAAAAGGTTTTGTGGCTGGCTGGTGTGCCAGTTCTACCACTGGAAGCCCTGCCAGGTTATAGTAGATGTCCTGTTCAGGCTCCCCATCATCCATTGCTAGAGGTCCTCACCAGGCTCTTCCTCATAGATTCCAGTGAGTCTTCACTGCACTAGGTCTCCCTAAATGTCCTCAAGTTCTGGTCATCTCTCCGTATATTCTTTCCCTCCATCTGTCTTCCCCAATTTTGTCCCTTCTCTTCCTATTCCCATCTTCCCCTAGCTCACTTGCATAAGTACCATAGATTTAAAAAAAAAAAAAAAAAGATGCTAGAATCTAAATTGAGAAGAGACTTTGATGTCAGGATGAATAATTAAGCTTTGATGTATTTAGACATGACATTTAAGAGAAAGTAGTTAGACAGTGCTCCATTGACTAATTGAGATGGAGGAGAGAACAACATTAGCAAGGTAGTACAGGTATTGAAGTGATTTCCATGTCAGATTATTAGAGTATGGGGTTTGGCAAATGAAAAGGAAATGGTAATGTATTTACAAAGAAAAGTTGAGCCAAAAATATTTCAACTGAAAAAAAAAAGTGAAATTGAATTTTGAGGTTGGAGGCAGAATATTAGAGGTGGCAGAAGTTTAAGATCTCTTTGGGGGTGGTTCTAAATGTCCCTAGTCTAGTCTCCAAATCTTAATAAATATAAAGGATGGACCTTGTGGGCTGGTGGGCACAGATGGCAGCAGGGAGGGAGGCTTGGGAATGGAAAGTTCTTTCCAACAGAACCCTTTTCCCGAAGCCATCACCTCTGCCTTGGGACAATAACAACAGCTTGGCTCTTCAGCTTTTTTCCAAATGCCAAGACATTTAGAAAAATAAATAAATCTATAAAATGTCCATCCTCAAACTTGCTTGAAGTTATCATGTTGAGATATTCAGGCTTGCGACAATTGTTAATGTTGTGAAATATTATTCATATTCAAAATACTTCAAGACAGAAAGCAAATACCCTCCATGAACTTCTAACACTATTATTGTTCCTGGAGTCTCCAGGGATGAAAACATCTTAGTGTGATTGAATGTGACTCCAGAGAGCAAGTTGGAGGAACTCATCCTTTAAACTCTTACATACCTTGAAAGGATTTATCTTAAAAGCTAGTTTAAATCCTGTGACATGAACAAAGTGGGGTCAGAATATGTTCTTTCTACAATTATGTTTCACAGAAAATGCAGCTTTATGTATAACAAATCTTGTATTCCCTTAGAAGCTTATCTCTTGAGGTTGGAGAAGAGAGAGCAGTGAAGTAAGATAAAAATTTCATGTGAAGCAAATATCTTGTGGCCATTTAAATGTTCTGTTGGGTATCACCTGGGTATAAGCCAGAAGGTTACCTCCATTGCTCTTAGTTCTCCTGATGGCAATATTTTGTTTGGTTTGTTATTATTATGTTTGTTACTTGACAGCATTCATGCTTTTTTGTCTCTTAATCTCCTTGCCTTTAACCAGGACCATCAGTGTAGCTATGGTTTGGAACTATACTTTGTATCCTGGTGGGCTCATCAGTGAATATACAATTAGAGATAATGTCCACCCTCCCTCCACAAATCTATCTGTGCACAACAGAATATCAGGGAAGGGTTGGGACCCATGAGCCCCTCCCAGATTCATGCTCAGTTATTGATAGACCTTGATTCCGGTGACTTTATCATGTCTGGAAGATGTACTTTGTAGCCTTTCTTCCTATCTTCTGACACATACTGTTAAAATAAAGTTATGTCGCTTAACGGAGAGTCCAGACATTGAAATTTCCAATGCTCTTTATTAAACACAAACCATGTCAAATCTCAGGGAATTCTAATACCCAGGCCGCTAGGCAGAGAGCTCACTCCAAGGCTTCTTCACCCCATCTCCTCTCCGTTCTCCCTCTTAGTTCTCCTCTACTCCTCCTCCACCTCCTACCCCTACTCCTTCCTTGCTCCACCCTTCAATCCCTAGGTGTTTTCTTCCTGTTTTCACACAGACCCTCAATCAACAAATAACAGGAACCTCCTGTGGGGGTGGAAGCTGGGGATGGCACAGAGATGTAAACAAGTGAGAGATGAATCTTAACTAAAATATCATCCACAACTAAACATACCACAACATCTCACCCTTTTTGTTTAAAATAAGAACAATATTGACTCAATCAAATGAAGCTAAGACATAAAGTTATAGTCTATCAAATATCAAATCCAAAGTTCAGCAGACTGCTCATGCAGTTCAAAAGTCTTTGAAGAGAATCAGAGGTAGCAGAAGACAATGTGGTAAGAATCAGCAGGTATCTGCATCTGCATCATCACAGTCTGAGCACTGTGAAAGTTGCCTCAATTTCCACTGGTCTGTTTGGCAAAACAGACTCTCTGCAGGCAGGTATTTGCATCTGTATCACAGTTGAGCACTGTGAGAGCTGCCTCAAATTTTCACAACAGGCTCCCTTTTCAGCTGCAGAGTCATCTCCAAGATGATTTCAGAGGACAAAATATGAAGCCAATAGTTTCCCGTATTTCCCCTTTTCAAGATGACTGCGTCTGTCTTAGGAGAGAATTAATGAACAATGAAAATTACCTGTCCGAGTTACTGATAGCATGATCAGCACTCTGTCTTGGGAAAATTCATGTCATAATTCTCAAATACCGTCTCTGACTGCCAGCCTCTGTACTTACCTGGGGAATTCAATTTCTTTGTAATCCATGGCCTCTGGTTTATAAGCAACACAGGAGCAAGGCAGCTAGGAAGGCCTTCAACGATCCATTTTGAGGTTGAAGGCTGGACAGTAACCCACACACTCTGATGTCTCTCTTCAGTCGGGTAGTCTCTGGATACTCTCAATTGGATGTTTCATTTCTGAAAAGACAAAAGCACAACCTTTCCCCGACATGGGGTGGAGTCTTCACACTCCAGGCTATTATTATTAGAGCAAAATGCTTAAACATTATCTTTTAAAATTAATTTTTTAATTTTTAATTTTATATTTTTTTTAATTTTGAGGTTAAAATAGCCAATTATAGATTTATCCTATATCCCTTTTCTTTTTTAAATTTTAGCTGAAGTTTTATTTATTATGTATAATATTAAAATCCAATAAATTTGTCCTTTTCTTGCTGGACACTCATTTAGCATGCCAGCCTCGGGAGTTATAGCTGTGGCTGATAACAGGACATCTAGCCACTGCAATGCCTTATGGGTTTTGTAGTCTATGACAAATCTGGGAAGTTTGGAACCTTTTTCAAACATTAACCACAAACAAACTTCCAATTATAAGTAAAATAATTCTTTTTTGTCAACCTAATAAAACCAAATACCAATTCCCTGGAGGACCAGGACCAGTTGGCTGAATTTTTGGTCCAAACTCTTAAACATGGTGAGGTTTATTATTTAACAACCATAGCCAAGCAGCTGCTGAGAAAAAAACTCTAACACAGGCAGTGTAGATTCTGCCCAAGCTTTTTGAATTGCTTTTTGCAATGATCCATTTTAAAATATTGTCTTCCTTTTGTATCATGAGCTCAGTAGAGGAATGATCAGAAAGCATACAATCAAGCTTGAGATCTAGGTAATTTACATATGTATTCTGTAATCTGCTTTCTACCTGAATTAACTCTTTTTCTGTTGTTGTTAAACTTTTTTGTCTGTTTAAATCTGAATCACCGTTCAATGCTTGAAATGAATTATTTAACTCTTGAGTAGTTAACCCAATGGTAGTTTCATTAAACCAGATATTAACTTTCAGTGGCTTTTGTACAAAATATTGACATAAGGTGGTACTATCTGAGAATTCTTGGGGAATGACTTTCCATTGATACCTTTTAACAGGCTGATAATTATTATCAATACCTGTTCTGTCCTGCTTATGGACAACCTGGACAGCCTGTGATTGTTTTTGATAACATTTTTTAATATCTTTGTAAGTAGCATCTTGAATCTGACAGGTTTTCTCTAAGATTAAAGGAATGTTAATCTGTACATTCCATTGTTTTAATAGGTCTCTTCCCCATAAACTTATAGCTAGATCTGCCACATATGGTCTTATATTTCCTATTTCACTTTCTGATCTTATGCATTTTACACGTGCTATATTTTGTTTTAACTGAGAAAATGTTCCGGTTCCTAAGAGCTGAGTAGTTAACTCTTGAAGAGGCCAGTTTGGATTCCAGGAGTCTTTTGAAATGACTGTTACATCCGCTCCTGTGTCTAACAATCCTTCAATCAAAATTCCATTTATCTGTACTTTTAACTTAGGTCTCTGATCATTTCTTGTTGATTGCCAAAATACCTGTTTTTCAGTACCTTTTAATTCACATGTTTTCTCAGCTCTATCCTTGATATCAAAGTCTAAAACAGTGCTGTCTTTAGCAACAGGCACTACCTGTTTTAATCTCTCTGAGGGTGAGTCAATCCATTGCTGGTAAGAAATTGTTGGCTCATGTTTTCTGTAATAGGCACTTAAGCCAGGCCCCCTAGGGTGTTTTCCCCACAGCAAAGAATTACCTTGAATATCTGTTACAGATCTACACTCATTAGACCAATGTCTGCCTTTTCCACACCTTCTACATATTCCAGGAAACTGAGATTTTCTTCCTGGCTTATTATCAGAGAAAACATTATTTCTAGGATCCATTTGTCTACAGTCCTTTTTAAAATGACCTAACTTTCCACAGCCAAAACATCTCACCTTTTGATTTTTAAGGCCTTGAACAATTGCTTGTCCAATCATAGTGGCATTGTAAGCATTGGATCCAATATCAGTAGTAATTTTAATCCATTGATCCGAAGAAGCTGTTTTTAATGGCCTTATTGCCTTTTGGCATTCTGAATTAGCATTTTCAAACGCCAGAGATTTAATTAACACTTCCCTTGCTTCTGAGTCTGAAATTGTTTTATGGACAGTAGAAGTCAATCTCTGTAAAAAATCAGTGAATGGCTCATTTGGACCTTGCATGATCTTAGTAAATGACTCAGATTTTTTTCCTGGCTCTTCAACTTTATCCCAAGCATTTAATGCCGCTGTACGACATTGTGCTACAACATTATCATCAAATTGGATCTGTACTTCCAATTCAGCATATTGACCTTCCCCTATCAACTGATCTTTGAAAATATTAATGCCTCTAGCTCGGTTACGTTGTTCTATTGCCAAAGCTTCTTCTCTCCACCATGTCAACCATTGTAACTGAGGACCGACTTCTAATACAGCTTTTGCCAAATCCCTCCAATCTTGAGGAATGACTCGGTGTTGAACAGCCCAGTTGTTCAGTATCTGTTTTACATAAGGAGAGTGCATTCCATAAGCTACTATTGCCTCTTTAAATCTCTTTAAATCTAGCATTTCTGTAGGTTGCCATCCAAGTTCATCATAGCCCTCTGGGTATCTTTCGTCAGGGGGCCTCCTGTTTATAGTTACTGGATAAACCATAGTTGGTTTTCTTAAAATCTTTGGCTGCCACATTGCGTTATAAGGTGGAGCAGTAGGCTTTGAATTCTCTGACTTAGATAGGCTTTTACTTCCTTCCATCAAGTGTTCTAATTTTGCTACCAAAGTTTGCATTTTCTCATTCCACTTCTCATCTATTTCTTTTAAGGCTGTGAGAAGCAAGTAGATTCTGCTTTTCTTTCCATCATTTTAAAATTTTCTGATTTTGCTCTGAATTTATCTCCTGTATCTAAGTCAATATCCTGTAAAGGGCTAGATTTCCCTTTTTCTTCTGCACTGACAGTTTTCCTTGATAGAACACAGTATACCATGATGGCTATTGATAATACCATGTGAAATACCAGAATAACAAAAACCATAATTTGTATGCTAGTTTCAGTTGAAGTATTTATCTCTTCATCTCCTGTTTTCATTCCTATGACATCCTTAACGAAACTATACAGAGCCCAAGTGCCCTGTGTCATAATATTTTCCATTTTTAACATGGAAAAATTTTTCTTTTCCAATCTTCTTACTGTGGCTCCCACTTCTCAAAGAGCATTCTCTTTATTACCTTCTCTTTTTATAGAAGATCTATAAATCTGTGATTGTTTTCCTGAAACTTTATTCACCTGCACCTGTGTGCACTTTTTCTTTAATTCTGTCTCTTTCTCTTTAGCTCTCCTCTTTCCATAGGAGGCCCTACTCCTTCTTTATTTATTTATCCTGTATCTTACTTTACCTTTCCTGCGTCTTATTTCTTCTTTTCTTCTTTTTTCTGCCTTGGCTCTCGCTGTCCCGCGTTGTCTGTCCTTTCCTTGTAGACTGTGCATCTGGATTCTCCTGTCCCGCATTGTCTGTCCTTTCGTTTTTCTTCTTCTTTTTTCTCATGTGTCCTTGCCATGCGTTGGTGCGCCAAGTATTAAAATAAAGTTATGTCGCTTAACAGAGAGTCCAGACATTGAAATTTCCAATGCTCTTTATTAAACACAAACCATGTCAAATCTCAGGGAATTCTAATACCCAGGCCGCTAGGCAGAGAGCTCACTCCAAGGCTTCTTCACCCCATCTCCTCTCCGTTCTCCCTCTTAGTTCTCCTCTACTCCTCCTCCACCTCCTACCCCTACTCCCTCCTTGCTCCACCCTTCAATCCCCAGGTGTTTTCTTCCTGTTTTCACACAGACCTTCAATCAACAAATAACAGGAACCTCCTGTGGGGGTGGAAGCTGGGGATGGCACAGAGGTATAAACAAGTGAGAGACAAATCTTAACTAAAATATTATCCACAACTAAACATACCACAACAACATACTTTCTATGTCCTCTTCCACAATGTTCCCTAATCCTTGGAGAGTGGTTTAAATATCCTGTTTAAGGCTGGCATCTTGAGCAGTGAAGAATCTCTATATGCACCACTGTTCACCGTAACTAGCAGCTTCTCTGACTAAGACTGAGAGTGACATTTGATTATGGATGTAAATACTTAGAAAGCAGTTTGGTGCTATGTCAAATTGGTGAAATACTGTGAGTTTTATGGGAGAACAAATGCAGTGATATGTAGCAAAAAATATTGCATTATGTAGAAGGTAAGATGTCCTTGGAGAGAGGGCCAGTTTCATAAATGTACAGTTACCCAACGTTCATGATCAGAAGGATCCATACTTGGCTAAATATACTACGGTTGTCAATTTAAATCTCTTAATTTTACCTTTGATTTTGTTTTCTATGAGCAAATTCTAATGGAATGGCATCACACATTGGGACAAAGGAGAAAAATAAATGTTTTCATTGCTGCTTATCACCCTATTCATGTGCATTTTCTGCAATACCCCATAGCACAGAATTTCAGAGGACAAAGGTATTAATTGTGTCCACTGTTTGTAATCTCTCTGTGGCACAACAGTTTAAAATAACACACATTTATCAACTAATGCTTTCTATTGGTCAGAGATTTGATCATTGCTTCATGAAACCCTCTGCTTGGTGGCTTAGCAGGCTGTGTCTTCTCCAGGTTGCTTTGACTCCATTCCTATCTGCAGGCTTGGTGAGGAAAGAATCCTCTTCAAAGTCTCAAGTTTTTGGGTGAATTCATTTCCTGGTGGAACAAGAGATTATAGAAGTTTGCCTGATCAAATCTTTCTAGCACTGAAGGAACAGTGGAATTTGTAGGCTAGGAGATCAGGGAGGGGGCATCTTTATTCTTGCATCTGGTGTCCAACTACTACTTCCTCTTAAAGACTTGATCTGTGAATATTGTTCCCAATCACTACAATAAGTCTTTTAATTCACTTAAGTCAACTGATTCAGGATTTACTTCACCTTTGCTCCATAATAGTCATGGGAGTAGTATCTGACCACACTATGACATCTGGGGGAAGGGGGGGTGGTCCGTTCTGAAAGGGTGTGTATACCAGGGGGTCAAAATTTGGAGGTTGCTCAAGCATTTTTTACAACAATGTATGTTATGCAGAAGCTCATTAATGCAAATAGCATGCTAGCAAGTGCATTGGATCTGCATATGAGAAACTGGGGTCACCCATGACTCCAGGAGACCATGATTTCTGTTTAAAGCAAAAATTAAATCAGGTGGACATAGGAAGCAGAAATGATCAGAGGACTCACCTGTGAATTAGTCAGTATCTTATGCTGAATATAATGACTGGCAGAAAGAGAAAGCATGCAACCTGTACTTCTCTGTACTCTTTCTGTACTTGTTGGAAAGGCAAAGGAAAAGTATATTGGTTATATTGGTAGAATTTGCACGTTAAAAAGAGAAATAAAGTCATGTGTGTTAGCTTTATGCAGGTTTTCTATTATTGTAAGTAAGTGATACATTTTTGTATGTAAGCTACAAAAAAATGAATGCTGCAAATTTTGGTTTGCATGCATTTAAGGCTGACATACAATAAAATAAAGATGGCAAAACTGATATGAATAATTTAAATTTTACTTTATCTAGGAAAAAAAAAATACACAGGAAATAAAATGCCAAGGTAATTTGAGAATAAGACCTTGAAAGGAAGGAATATGCTGCATGCTTTAGTCATCCTCATGACACATTTCCCTGCATTTCAATGCTAATCTTTAGATTTTCTATTGTGCCCTCCTCATGACAGAGCCTGATCTGTCTGCACTTGGGTGCCGATGGCTGGGAGCCCTGCTAGCCTCCAGAAACATCTGTGACTTGCAGCCTCTTAGCCTGTTTCTGTTTTCACCTGAGTGGTACTCTGTGCAATATTACCTGGCTGAATTGGCTTTATTTCTGCTTATTTTAGAGCTTTGTGGATTGTTCTGTGTTTCTTTTCAGCCATAGCAGTATCTGTCTGCCTTTACTGTTATCTGCTTTTAATGTTATTCCCACATTTTCCGTTCCAAAGATATGCCATAAAGCTTTCTCTTACAACTTGATGATGATATAAAGTTGTTTCACAATCCAGCTTGAAAAGTGGATGTCAGTGGGTTTATACATTAATTTAGAGGTGGCTGAATTTTGAAAATGATGATGGGACATTGAAATCTCCCCATTTATACTGTGCATTTTCAGTGTGTATAGTTTTCTGTGAATACCCTTCATACTGCTACTTTCCCAGATGTGAGAATTTCATAGGAATGGGTGTTAAATATACACTGGTGAAAAAATGGACATTTTTATTTTCTTATGTTTGTGACCTGCACTTTAAAATTGCTTCCAATTGCTTAAATTCTCCAAGTTGAAGAAATCATTGTTTTAGTCAATACAAAGCAATTCAAGTTACTAAATTGCAGTTGTCTGAAAAATCATTTATTCTACTAGAATTAACACATTGTTATTTATTTTGAATGGCCACAGCAAAATCATAGTTTTCACATTTCAGAATTAAGCATGCATGTAAATATTTTATTTTAAATTATAGTTTATTGACATAACTAAAAATTAATCTGAATAAATATTTCTGTGAAGAGAGGCATATACTTATTCATGATCTTATAGAATTTTAGATAAATTTTGTTAGCTTTAGAATAAATATATTTATTCAGATTATGATGAGCATCTCTGGCTAAAGCTTCATTTTTGATTCAGATTGTATTGATGCATTAAGTTTTGCATATCCAGACACTTCAACTTGGTAGCTATTTAAAAACTGAGAACTTAAATATGAACTTTCCTTATATATGGTATTTTCTCCTTAGAAAATGAATAATCAAGGGAAGTGTGAAAAGCTGTAGCACCATCTTGAAAGTTCACTGATTTGAAAGCTGATTAATGCTTCCATTACATATTCTTCATAAGAAATATTTTCAGACTTCATCAAATGTCAAACCAGAAAGATAGTGGTCCTTAATCACCTTCCACATCTATAGGCTGCCACAGCAGCACAAAACGAACTGTCATCAGTTAGTACGCCAGTGGTATTTCAAAATATATCTTACAGTGTGAATTATAAGTAGCATAGAGTCTGGTTCCACGTTTTGTGTAGTCAGACCTTGCAAAATCTTATATTTTGTGAATTTTCTTTGTATGATATCAGCGCCCTTAATTGCCGATGCCTCAGAGAAGTCTCCCATGACCATGATTTACTTCTGTCATCTGTCCGGTGACCTTGGGAGTTAGTCATCACATTAATAAGCGATCAAGCCTGAATGCCATTGAAGTGTTTCCTTCATTCTCCTTTTCTTTATATTTATTCCTTTTATTCCACTTTTATGAAATATGTGAATTAATTTTTAAGTATAAAAGTATACATTTGAGGTTTGGGAAACACAAAGAAGAAAGGTGGGATTAGATAAAGAAATCTTCAGACTTTCAGACTTTATGATAGATGTTGAAGGATGTCAAGTCTAGGGAGAACTGGACACCATCTTCTAATCTAGTCATCTTTCCTGGGTTGCGTTTCTCCACCTTCCTTCATAATTGACCTTATTATCCTGAAAAATTCAACCTGCTTCAGGTTGAATTCAGGTTGAATTCTTCTCTTATGTCTGATTACAGAAGAGAACATTCCTGAATTTGAAGATGCTTGTTGGACATCAGCGTACTTCTACCTTTGAACCTGAGATACAATCTGAGTATGTTTTACCTTTGTTCTGTGCTTTTTAAAACATTTGACTCTGAATATCTTTAGTCAAGGAATGCACTCTTTTGCTATACTCAGGAGCATTTGACTCCTCTCAGTTTATACTGTAAATACCAATGAAAATCGCAAAATTACTTAGAAATTCCTGCTTAAGAGTTACTAGTAACATTGTAATTATATTTCAGGAAAAAAAGAAGAGTCAAAAATGTTGCTCTAAGCCAACATTCAATCAAATGAATCAATATAGATACGTTAGCAAGTGTGCAGTGTAATTTCGCTAACTAGCACTGAATTCATTTTGAAGGTCGATGTCCATCATGCACTGGTTATTAAATACTTTTAATATCAATCCTGATTGATAAAGTATCCAGTATGATGTCACGTGGTGTTTATGTGTGTCAGATGTCCCATTTCTGTCCATCACACTCATCCTATACAACGTGTTTTATATGAGAGTCCTTCAACATCAGTTGACTCCTTGCTTAAGTTTAACTGCCTCTTGTGCTAAGAAATGACTTCTTGTTCAAGGATGACAAGAGATCAATTAAGGAGAAGGGAGAATGTTAATCCAAGATGGAAAAGGCCCACCCTAATTGAAGAATGGTGAACAAGATTCTGGTCAATGAATTATAACCTCATTTTAAAAATCATTCACCCATGTGATAATTAATTCTGATGACATCTTACATAATCTTCAGAGGCTTCCCCTGCAAAGTACATGAAGGTAAATGAGCCTCTACTTCAAGCTTGACATCTGTCTTTGGCTCACTGTTGAAGAACACATTATAATGAAAGCAACAGACAGGATGCCTGATTGCTCACATTTGGTGAGAAATCAAGCAAGATTATTAATTCCAATGTGTAATGAAATGCATTTAAATCACAAAACACCATGTCCTCTACCCTTCAAAGGCTCTTTATTATTTAGGTGTACAAATACTACATTTAGAAAAATATTAATTTCTAATTTGAATGTGATTATTAACTTTAGTAAAAGTAGAAGGGAGGAATTAGTAAAAACCTTTGCTATTGAGAGAATGTTAATTTGGGAATTACCGCCTTTACTTGATTAGGTTTTAGAAATAAATTCTGAAAATAGAGGGGCCTCACTCTCAGAACATGAAATCAACCCTTAAGTAGGAGTCAGAGACTTGCCAGGAAAATGCACAGAATATTCCTCTATATTTTCACATAGACCAATCATTGTTGTAGCTTTGGAATTTTGTTTCCATTGATCCTATAGCCTCAGGTTCTTGTGATCCCTTGGGAGCACAGGGGTTTTCAGTGATCGTTTGTTATCTGTTAAATCCAAGGATGTAAGAATACTTCTGTATGAGTTACTTTTGTCTTTGTTGTGATAGAACGCTTGACAAAATCAGCTTAAGGAAAGTGGTTTATTTGATTCGTAGTTTGAGATTATAGTCTATCATACAAGGTATGGTGGTAATAGGAGCAGGAGACAGTTGATCACACTGCGTCTACAGTCAAGAAGTAGAGACAAATGAAAGCTGGTGCTTAGCTAGCTCTCCCCTTGTTATTCAGCCCAGGACACTTTCCTGTGGAATCGTGCCACCTGCATTTAGGGTAGATAATGTCCCCCACCCCCAATTCAACTCATTTAGAAAAATCCCTTACAAGCATTACTGGAGGCTTGTTTCTTTGGTCATTATGGATCCTTTTAGCCTAAAAATCAATATTAGTAAACTACTAGAAATGAAAAGGAGTTTGGAGAGCACTCCAAATACTCTAATATAGAAAACTTTTTTCTTTTGACCCACTTAAACTGAAGTACTTAGGCAATTCAGACTCTCAGTTTATATTTTTCTCATTGTCTGAAGGAGACACTTTCTTACTAAAATATTGTGGGGAGATTAGGAAACCTTGAGTGAACATACACATGTAGACAGTAGACAATGTTCTGAGTGAATGAGTATTGTTGACATGGTCACAGTTGTATCAAGGATCTCAGTGTCTCAGATTCATGGGGATTAGCAAAAGTTCTTCTGGTGTAAGGCTAAGAGGAATGGCAAAGTCTTCCTCTGATCAGAACGTGAATGTTGGCAATGTGTGCTGCTAGTACAAGTGGTTATGGATGGTTGATCAGGATGCCCAAAACTAGTAACCATAACTTCTTCCTCTGGGATGTTTATACCCCAAATGAGAGTCTTGTCTACAAAGACTTCCTACTGAGATTAGCTCACTGCTCATCTTGTGTTAGAGATAATAAACAAGCTGAGGTTCCAGGCTGTGCACAGTAGATGAAGCCCCATCAGAGGAAAAACAGCCCACCTGATCCCTGATTTTTCTCTACCTGTGTCTCCCTGTTCTTTTGTTCATTCCCTGGACAACCCCATCAGGCTCCTAGGATAAATCTATACAGGACATGGTAGAATATGGATTTCTGAGATAATATGGTTCCCTGATCATCCAGAAGGGATGGGTTTATTTTCATATAGGACTGTGAGCTTGCATCTAGGTGCCATGGCAATGGACCTGGTAGTCCATAGTTTTATGGTACTACACTTCTTAGCTGGTCACCATCCTAAATTTGTCCTAGTGTTCATCTCCAAGGAGCTCCTGGACAGTAAGATGGGCTTTTGGAGACATTCTTCTCCCCTTCTTAGAGTGTCTTTCTAGGTGAATCACCAGAAGTCAGAAATTTATATTTTTATTAGTTATTAACTGCTGATTTTTTAGCAAGAGAAAAATATAGCCACACTAGACATAAACACATACTTACTGTTCATAATTAACATAAGTTTGTGCCTCATTTCTTAAAGGAATGTATTTACTACTAAAGTCAACGTGATAACTCATCCCCCATCTTACCAAGGCAATATCATAACATACCAACATTTGCTACATGTACAAACTTTACAACTTGTACCTCTTATATCCCCTGTCCTGAAAACAATGTAATCATGAACAAACACTGCAAGGAATTCCCAGTACATTCTCTGAGGTCTAGGCCTTATCTGGCATGCTAGAGGAGAAAGTTGATTGGATCAGAAAATAAAAGACAGAAGTATGTGCCAAAGGGCAGAGTATGTTACTCTTCCTTGACATTACAAGGAAATTCTTGACAAATTAAAATTTCCTTCAGATCATTTATTTTCTAGGTAGTGCTTTCCTTGTAGCTTTATTATCTTTGTCTGTGTACCTTACGTTTTTAATGTGATATCCTAAAATTTAGTGTTGAGATAGATCTTTGGAAAGATAATTCCTAACACTTTTTAATCCATAGTGCAGTGATTCACATGACTGTACCTTACAATATTAAATAAAGATTGGATTTATTATAAAAAATTCCTCAACCAATGTGCCTTTATTGATACTAAAATGATTTCTATTAAATGTAAAAATTAATCATCTGTATCTGTGATGGCTATATTAATGAACCTAATAATTTAAAATAAATTTGTATATGTAATATATACATATATACATATGTATACACACAGATATTATATATGTATTATACATATATGTATACATATAATATATATGTATATATACATTATATATACATATATATGTGTGTATATATGTGTGTGTATGTATGTATGTATGTGTGTGTGTATATATATATATATGTGTGTGTGTGTGTGTGTGTATATATATGTGTGTGTGTGTGTGTGTGTGTGTGTGTAATCACAGTGAAGTACAAATAAAGCAAATCCTGTTGTCCAAGACTGACATCTAAACTCTGAAAATTCTGGTCATGTTAAGTAGATTTTGGTGCCAATATCTCTAGAGCCAATAGTTCAACTTAAAGTCTAAATGTAATGGAAGTCATTAATCACTATAAAGATCATCATTTCATTTTTATGTTAAATAATACTAGTATCAGTTATTTATATCCATCTAAAATTTCTTATAAAGGAAATGCTGCATACTAGAAAATTACATCATGTGAAAACAAGATTTCAGTTTTTGAGTGTAAGAGCTCTGAAGGGAATAGATAGTAATCTTTCCTGATGACTCTACAGGAATCCCATTTTATTCTACTCCTGTATTTGACATGTTATGGAGCCCAGAATAACTTTCTAAGCATTTAATATGTTTTGGATCATTGACCTAAAGGTTAAATATATTTAGTGATCTTGTGTTATAAGAGAAATCAATTACATGAAAATGTATCTCATTTTGCCTCATTTTCCTTGGTGATATCTGTATGTGTTGCTTGTATCCATACTCAGGACCCTTGGGGGTCGGGGTAGAGCTGGCGCAGAACCAACACACACAGGCTCTGGGAGTCAGGTAAATAGCAAAAAGCAGACTCGTTTATTTCAGAAAAGGAAAGCCCTTTTATACCCTCAGTCCAGCTCAGTGTCTCATTGGCTCCTGGACTGCAGGCTGCTGTTGTGGCTCTTCTCATCTCTGGCCATGTCCGAGCAGTTCTCAGGCCTTGTTCCAGTGGCAGGTCTAGTTTCTCCTACATGCATGCATAGAGTCACTGCATCATGAGTTTATAAATTTCCCTCCTGATGTAGAGTTTTGCCATTGTCCTTTCAGATATCAGCATTCTAGTTAATGGCTCACAAGCACTCTCATCTCACCATCTTTCCCATCTTAACTCTAATGATACTTTTAAAAATTTTATTTTGAGTATATAAGTTTATGACTGCATGTACATCTGGGTACCATTGTGTGCCTGGAGTCCACAGAGGGAACTAGAGTCACAGTTGTTAACCAGCGTGTGGGCGCTGGGAATAGAAGCTAGGTCTTCTGAAAAAGCAGCCAGCACTCGGAACAACTGAACCATCTCTCCAGCTCCTCACTCTAGTCACCTTGACTTCTTCATTATTCAGTAAATAGAACTTATTGCTACTTGCATGTAACTGTCTATAAACAATCATGGGATCTCAGCATTCTGTCTTTAACTTCTTTTACTTTTACGTCCATTTTATTTCGTCTCATTTTATAAGGGCATTAGGATATCATGCCTTCCATCTATCTAAGTATTTCTCTTGTTATTTTTCTTTTTATTTTTATTTATGTGTGTGCCAGGTGTGTTCTGGTGACGGTGGAGGCCTAGAAGAGGGTATCACATCTGGAGCTGAAGGTACAGCTGCAGTTACAGCTTACAGTTTGCTTGACCTGGTTTGAGGAGCTGATATCACATCCTCTGGAAGAACAGAACACATTCTTAATCACTGAGCCATCACTTCCGTCTACTATCTGAATATTTTGAAGATTGTTTACTCTAGCTTCATTTCCTCTTCTCTATACATTCAACTCCATATAAAACATTTTATAGTGTGTTTTATCCATAGAAATCAGAAACATAAGAGTTTCAGATTGCTGTTCTCCTCTGAACCATCAACGTTTCTTCTAGGAGGATGCCTGGAATCTCCAAATATATTTCCAAATCAAAGATCATTTGTGCATCTTCTCTGTCTTGTACCCTTATTCCTTCTCAGACTTAAATTCACTCTGACCACAATGTTGCCATCCATAATTTTCTTATTCTTGCTCTTTTTTCTAGTAAAATGCCTGACAATCTTTTACATGGTTTACTGCAGTGACTTTATAGAATGAGGTTATCTTCTTTCACCTTTCTTTCTATTCTTTCTATTTCAATTCTCTATTTTACAGTATTTTATTATATCTATCCTGCATATAAGATACTGCACAAAATTTGCTTATACTATTAAATACCAGTGACTGTAAATTCCAATGAATTTTTCTATCTTTATAATTCAATTATCTTATTTGTAAAGTTTACAGAGTAATCAACTCAAAATATGTTCTAGCTTGCACATGGAATTAAGATTTTTAAAATAAAATATTGGATGAATATTTTTTCCTTCAGTAATATCTCATCATCACCAAAAACTTATAAAACTCCACTTACCTTTCTTAGTGCTTCTAGGTAGAATTGTTAAAAGTTCTCATTTCCTCTACCCTTCTCCCTACAATATTTAACCTACTTTTTATGCAAACACATACTTCACTTTGCTATACTTTTTGTGTAGGGAGACGATTCTTATATATATTATATACATGAAGAGAGAGAGAGAGACAGGGAGAGAGGAAAAGAGAGAAAGAGAACATACACTATAGGTACTGCATTGAGACTGGAATATGTCGGTTAACAAAATTTTCAAGTTTCTATGCAGGGAGACAAACAGCAATTATTCCCATTACAAATAATTTAATGAAGTAGTATATTAAAAGATGATGATTGATATAGACAAAAGGAGAAGAGAAAGCTAAGTTGTGGGACTCCTGGGGCTGGAGAGTAGTAGAAGTTGAGGCTGAAAAAGTGCCCTGGCTCCCTGGAAAGGTGAAGTGGGGTGAGATGCTTGGCAACCTTCTCCTCTCCTAGTCCAGGTAGGTCCCTAGCCAAAATATTAGTTATAACTTGCTTGCTTCACGGAAGCTAAAGGGACATGTTTGCCTGTATTGTAGCTGAATCCGTTTATTGGGTAGATGCTTCCCTCTCCTGCCTCTGGTGTTCCCTCCCTGCCTATGCTAATTAGGCTTCCCCCCACCTGGAATACCAGGACCCTGCTTTCTCTGGGAAAGTTATTTAATCAGGGAAAAGGCTGATAATAAATGAGTTTCGTGTTCATCAAACGAGGCTTCAGAGGCGTTCTTTGTGACCCGTCATTTCTCAGGTCCGCTTCGCGAGAAGTCACCAAACTCCCACTTCGGGCCCGCGCCATCTCACCACTTAGGTCTGAACCCTCTTCCCCTGGCCAGGGGACAGGGGGACTGCTGCAGGCTGGACATCCTCCAGCCGCCTTCCAGAGGGTTCGCGGGAACCTGGAGACAGAGATCAACACTATGTAAAATGTGTCAGCAGTCCTTTGTGGGGCATGTTTCAATAGAAAGGATGTGCTTGGCCTCACTTGGAGGTAATTTGATATAAGTACAAAGTTTAGAGAATTAACTATATGGTCACCAGAGCAGTGAACTTTTAGACAGAGGAAAAGACAATGCAGGGCCCTATTTAGAGTTGTTGTAGTTTATAAAACAGAGGTAGGAAATATGCATTGGAATTACAAAAGTAGCTGACTCCATGTCACATAAGATCATGTAACTTTTCATGTAGTTTTTACTCTGAATGGAGAGCTGCTATGGGTCTTGAGCAGGAGGAGTCTTATATTTTTTCAAGGAAGAGTCTGTCTGCTTGGTTGACAACAGGCAATAGAATAACAAAGGGAAAATAGAAATCCACACTAGGAATGATGTAACATGAAACTAGTGGTCACAGGGGATGAAGCCAGATGCAGTCAAAGTCTATATATTTAGAGGGTGGAGCCCTAGATTTGCTATCATTTTTCATGTGTAGAATGAAGGAAAGAAAAAGAATTACAGACAATTCAAGAATTTTGATGCAATAAAAATATAAAGTACCTTCATCTGAGAAAAAGAAAAGTTGAGGCTACATCAAGTTTAGATGGTAGAAGTAGTAGTTCAATGAAGTATCAGATAACTGATTCATATCTTTTAAAATAAATAACATAATCAAACATACAGGTGTATGTAGATCTAGAAGTATGTCCTTCTACATCAAGAGATCCATGAAAAAACTGAGAATCATAAACAATGATGTACAAGAGGACAGTGTTTTGGATATCAATATCTATGCAATACTGAAGCAAATACACTAAAGAAGACCAAGCCATTGGCCCTATCAAGTGAGGGGGAAAAAATCCTTGAAAAGCCTGGGAAGGAAGGAGCAGCTTGAGAGGATATAAAGTAATCCTCAAAAAAGGATTTAGAAGATCATGTGTTTTAGTCAGAGGATGAAGTAGAAAGTCTCTAAAGTTGAAATGGGTCTGGGGAAAAGAATTCAAATATGTGATTTGAATCTTTTAGTGGTGGTGACACAACACATAAAGGGAATCTGGATTCTGGAAGTACCAGTATAAATGCTAAAGTTATTAGTCCTTCAGGATCAACACAGACTTGTAAGTGTGGAGGATAAAGAGTTGTTAGATTGTGGGGTTCATCTTAGACCCATTCATGGAGGTCAAATGTTACCATCATCTTACAATATGCACTCATTCTCAATATATGTATTTCCTTTGATCTCCAAAGGTAAACACATAGAAGAAGCTTGACCTTATAGTTAGTCATGAGGAATGGGTCTTGCACACATGTGGGGACTCTATATTACCGCTTTAAGCAGATTGTTAGTCCCAGTATTCAGAAGGCAGTGGTGGTACACACATTTAATATCAGCACTTGAGAGACAGGAAGCAGAGCTTAGAAGGTATCACTGTCAGACAGGATGTGACATCTGAGAAGAGTCAGAGTGAAGAGCAGGTAAAAATGACAAATCAGAGGAAGAATGAGTTACAGTGAGGACACACCCAATTCTCACTATATAAAAGCATGCTCTCAGATCAGAGAGCAGACAAAGGAGAAGAGACACAGGGACAAGACAGAAACAATGAAGCAGTCTGAACAAGGATATGCCAGAAAAGCAGAGAGGCTGACTGAGACAGTATGGGGCAGTGAGAGCTCAGAGAGAGATACAGATGCAGTCTGAGGCAAAGACAACAGAGGCATCTTGGCAGAAGAAGTCATTATTAGATGGGAAAAGTGAGTCACTTTGAAGTTGAGAAGAGCAGATCTGAGTTTACAAGGAGCTAGTCAGAGTGGTTCAGTTAGCAGTGGAGATTTAAACATTTTAGATTGTATGGAAGCCAAAACACTCCAGGGCTCCAGAACTAGGACTAGATTTTGAATTAGACAGGCTTTTGACCCTGAATAAACATCTACAGTCATAAAGAAATTAAAACCTGAAAGACCCATGATAATGCCTATGAGAAATTATTGAACACTAGAACTATGTGAGAGACAGAAAAGAGCATAGGAAACACACCAAACTGCAGAAATATCTCTGGGGACTCAGGATAGGGTAGAGGTCATGTTTTAGAAAGAAAGTGAAAATTAGTGGTTCTTACCCACTAAAGCTGCAACCCTTTAATATAGTTCCTAATATTGTGCTGACCTCAACCATAAAATTATTTTTGCTACTA
The DNA here is from genome assembly GCA_026225945.1 of Cricetomys ansorgei. Classification (NCBI taxonomy): domain Eukaryota; kingdom Metazoa; phylum Chordata; class Mammalia; order Rodentia; family Nesomyidae; genus Cricetomys; species Cricetomys ansorgei. The sequence continues at coordinate 10,486,430 of JAMJFZ010000242.1, forward strand.
CTTCATAACTATAATTTTGATACTATTATGAATCATAATGTAAATATCTGATAGGCAGATGGTCTTAGGTGACCCCCGTGAAAGGGTAGTTTGACCCTATAAGGGGGTTTCACCTCACAGATTGAGAACCTCTGGGTTAGTGCTATTACTGCTAATAATGAGCTGGATTTAATGCAATTATTCTAGTGAGGAACCAATAAATGTGTGCCCATGATAACAAAATCTCATGTATCATGTCCTTAGTGGAACTTCAAACTAAGTGAAGAAAAGCTCTGTCTATGTTCTTTGTGGCATAACCGATTTGTTAAACTGGACACACACACACACACAAACAAACAAAAAAACAAAAAACAATCTATAAATACAGAAATACCTTCTTATACAGGTCAGATGTTGCAAATGCGTGACCATGTTCAAAAGATCCCACAACAGTTCTGAGTTACAGAGGAATAAAAAAGGAAACCAAATTGATATTTCTAGAATTGAACAGACACTCTGAACAATTCAACAAATTTGCCCCATCTCATAAAATATTTTTCATATAAAATTTTAAAATAAACTTTTAAGAAATGCTCTGGTTCTTGTTTTACACCTAAATATCGTCTTCAGAATTATACAACAAAGTTATGAACATAAAGTTGATGGATAGACTCTTGAGTTAAAGTTTAACTCACATAGAAAATTGGTGAATTTCCTAGAGTTTCTTTCTGAGAGTCTACACATATCCATGAAGATAGAGGAAGCAAATAGAACAGAATTTAAATTTAAATTAATTTTAATTTAAATTGGAATTAAAGAGCACTATAACACAGATGGATGAGAGGAGAAATATACATAAGAGCATGCCCCTTAAGATCAGAAAGTTAAAATATATATACCAATACAAATATAGTAATAAAGAATGCAGAAAGGGTGCTTCTTTTCCCTTTGGGTCTTGACATAAATTTAACCTCCTCTAAGGGCCTCCTTTGACTGCTCCATCTAAACACATCCTCATTTTATTTGCAACCTGTAGCTTTCTCTCTTAGTTTATTTGTGACTTGTTACTTTCACTAAACGGAAATCTTTATAAGTGCAAAGCCCTTTGTGTCCTTATTACCAAACATGATTTCTGGCACATAGTAGACATATGTATGGGCTTAGTGGTAGATCAGTAGCCAAGGTTAACCATGAGTCATTTGTTCAAATATTACCATGCTCCTCTGCCATTAATAAGTATCAATAATTTTAACACCAACCAAGAATTTCTAATAAATTGGTAGTGCAAAACTATACTTTTAGAATTCTGGGGATATGGTAATTTTAGGTCTCAAAAGTATGTCAAACAGACAAATAATCTTGAGTTTATCAATAACTAAAATTTCAGTGTCCCAATACATAAAACTTACTGTACTATAATAGGAATTTTATTTAAAATAAAGAGTTGATAAACTTAATAGTGTACATTCCCTAAGAATGTACTCTGAAAATGCCATTTTTTTTAAATAAATGAGCTGGAAGAGTTCACTCTTCCAGAATGTTATTGCTCCAACATGGTTTGATGAATTTGAATATGGGTTACTTGTTACAAGACACACTGCCATGCCCAGCACAGTCTAATAACTCAACAAGGGCTCTTGAGAGTCACTCATCTGGATGTAAAAAGGTGAGCTGTGCTGGCAATGAGGTGTCAGATCATCTTATATTTTAATTAAGTTGCTACCAGAGTATCAATGTCAGCAACCAAAACTTTCTGTGTGTGGTGTAGTGTTTGCCACTTTTGCAGCTGTAGGGCTTGGGAGAATCATCCTAAAAATGTGACAGACTAAAATCTCATGCAATAATCAACTTTATTCAGAGCACCAGACAATTAATACTCTGAGAGTTAAAAAGAATCACAGAACTGAAGTGTATATTCAGAAGGACAAGCCACATGGCAAACACATGCTTTTCCATGGGGACATATAAACAATTAACAATAGTTAGTTGCAATGAATAATCTGAACTAAACTCACTCTTATCTGCTACACCTTGGCACAAAAGCACATTCCAAGAACAATTTCGTGTTTGTGAAGAAATAGACTCTTGTCTCATTTTCTTGGAGTTTTCTCACAAGCACTCAGAATTCTCCTAATTCAATTTCATTCTTTTTGTTTGTTTGTTTTGTTTTTCAAGATAGGGTTTCTCTCTGTAGTCTTAGCTGCTTAGCTGTTCTGGAACTCTGTAGTTCAGGCTGGCCTTGAACTCATAGATCCTCCTTCCTCTGCCTCCAAATGCTGGGAATAAATGCATGTGCTACCACCACACAGCTATAATTTCATTCTTGAACCACATTCCAACAGTATGTGTATTCACATTGTACCATCTCTCCTCTTTCCTTAGGAATTGCATTTCTGTTATGTAATTCAAGATAAACAAATATACTGAATTTTACTTCTGGGTAGTCTGACTGTCAACTCAACCAAGGTGATAAGAAGCCATTTGTACATTTACAATTTGCATTTGGGGATGTACATTCTTCCAGAAGATACAGCTTTCCATCTAAAAGTCTGGACAGAAATTACTAGTTAGTATTCATGATAACAAACCTTTGAAAGGTACATGTAAACCTCCAGAAATATCCATTCAGATCACAAGCAATCAATCCTTCACTAGATCTATTACAAACAGATATTGATATATTCCATCACTTAGATTTTCTTTAAACTGCTCCTGGGTAACACAACTTGTAACATCCAGACTTACAGGCCATATGTGTGAACAACAGTTACCTGAGCTTAGCATTATCATGATAATCTTAGGAATAATTTTTCAGAAACTACATATTTGAAGGTCTAATTATGCCATGCACATGTGGTTAAAATAAAGGAAATGGTCATGTAATTTAAAATAACATTTTGCCTGGCAAAATAGGCCTTGCATGGTCTTATGTCATTATTATTATGACATTAACCTTTAACACCCTGGAATGCACATGAGGAAAGCAGAGCTGATGAATGAGGAGGGCTGTTGCAGTCCTGTACATATGACCTGCTCACTTTGAGAAGGTGTTTCCTTCAGGTTAACGCTGAGTACTTGTTCTGGGCTACAGTTGTTATCTATGGGATTATTTTGTTTCGTTTTGATTTTTCAGTTAGGGGAAAGCAATTCCTCATAATTAGAATAACATCAATTTATGAACAATCAAAATATTTCTAGTTGAGATTTTTAGTGTGTGTGTGTGTGTGTGTGTCTGTGTGTGTACCACAATGAGCGGGTGCCCTTGATGGCCAGAAGAGGGCATCAGATCCTCTGGAGCTGAAGTTACTGGCACTTGTGAGCCACCTGATGGTGCTGGGTTTTGAGAAGAGGACCAGAGTCTTCTGGCAGAGCAGCAAGCAATGAGCTATCTCTCCAGCCCCTGCCCCCCAACTGATTTTTCTTCCTTCACTATTACATGTTTTCAAGGTCAATTTCTTTACCTTTGTCTTCTGAAACAAACTTGTTTTATAGCTACCTGGCTTTCTAAGATTCAAATTTTTATGGTGGCTCATGTTACCTCTGAATATTTACACACCATAAATTAAACAAAGTTTAGCTTTCATCATATTTTTTTTCTTTTCATCAAAATTGTCTTTCTTCTTTGAAGTATAAGTAAAACACAGGAAGACTTAATTTCATGAATTCTTTCTTATTTTTATCTAGAACTGTTTAGATGGCCAAAGAGTAGCAGAATGCATGTCCATGATGCTCAATCTTTGCCATCAGTGCCTGTCACAGTATTTTATACATGATAGGCACTCAGTACTCTTATATTATATGGAATATATGCTGGGTCTAAAGTCACAGATCTAAGTCACAGTAAATCTCACATTTCAATCTTTGATAATTACAGATAAATTAAAGTTTTTCTTTTCTAAACACTTCCTTAAACCATTTATTGTGTACAAGAATAATCAAGATCACACATCCATGAGAATGTTGACTGCTTTGCTCTTTCACTTGTTAGCTAATGTGACTCAAGTTTTTGATTCAGCAAATTGTTTCATTCCATGAATCTTCACACTCACTTAAATCATGAAGCTTACTTTCAGGTTCATGAAGCAAAACTGAAAGTGTTTACTGTGAAAATTGTCACAGTGGTTCATTAATACTTGTTTGGTAGGAATACTAATGGAAACTATTGGATGATAATATTACATGATAAAATTCTTTTTTTTCTTTTCTGGGAGTAGGGGTCAGAGCCAGTGACTTTTTCTTACTCATGTTGGCAAGCAGTCTATCTCTGAGTTACATGCCCTGAAAAACATTTTTTTCTTAAAATTATTTTTAATTCCATTTTCCAACCTCGTGTGTGTGTGTGAGAGAGAGAGAGAGAGAGAGAGTGAGTGTGTGTATTGCTTGTAGGTGGACGTGGAAGTCAGAAAATGGCATTAGGCATAAGGGCCCTGGGTGTGGAGTTACAAGCTGTTGTGAGCCACCCTATGTGGGAACTGAGCTACAGTCCTCTGCATGAGAAGCAAGTAGCCATAACCACTGATCAATCTCTCTTGAAAAAAAATTACTGTGACTACTACAACAAGATGTTATAGATGCAACACATAAAGAGACAATCTTATATTGATATGCATTTACATGAAGTATTGATGTGAAAGTATTCTAAGTTCATAGAGGTGCTAATATTTAAGCTTGTGGTGCCCACACAAAGACCACTATCTAACTCATTAATATATATAAAGAATATCAAGGAAAGAGGAAAGAAATGATTTGCAAATTCACACCTGGATTCCTATTTTGTGGTGAGGGTGGTACTTTAAGTTAGGGACTGAAAGGACTATCAGAATATGTTTAATTTACATTTGACAGCAATTATGTCCAGAGCCATTCAGCATGAAGCCTCTTAGATTCTGGAAGGTCACAATGATTCTAATGAGACAACGTGGACATCTGCTATTTAGAGAGGACCATGGCTAGCTGACACAAGCACCTGCCATATATGACTCCCTCAACCCCCCATGCAAAATTTCCCTCTTGGATACAACCTTGAAGAGCTCAGAAGCCACAGTTAGTAGAAGAGACAAGCTAGGAAACGAGGGAACAATAATGTGTCCTGTTCATTTCTCCCATTCTCTATTTGTAAGAGGTTAACCTTAAGTAGCAGCCTCAGAGGAAAGTTGAGTTGGAGCTATTATCTAGGGGTGGATAATTTTAATTAGGAAACCAAGACAGTCTGTGGGTTTTACGCTGCCTGGAGGACATTTTATACTTCAAATGAGAATGGAAAACATATGGGCTTACTCAACAGAATTTTATCCAAGGGTAAGAGAAATGTTTTTCCTTTACTGAATAAATTGTAGAGGGACAATAAGAAACAAACACAAAAAAATTGTAGTTTGATGACATTTTACAAACATGCTGGGTCAATTTATTCTCTTTACACCAACTAGTTCAGCTTCAAGAGGAGAGTTTGCAGAAACAAATTCTTACTGGGACTCAGTGTATGGAATCTTAGATTCAGGTCCCTCAGGGAGATCGGCATGACTCAAAATGCCATGCCTCACCTCAATTACTTCATGAATTCTGTTTGTCATTGCATCTGTTTCAATCACTCTGTCCTTCCTGCAGATGAGCTTTTCCATTGTGACATGTGCAGGAGTCACATGAATCATTTTAGTTCTGGTACCACAGAGATTAACTAATGTCTTTAAGTTCCATTACAAATCACTATTAGATAGGGAAAACTTCTGGGCTTACCAGGACTTTTATGTTTGGCCCTGGTGGAGAAAGTCTGGATGATTCTGAATTGAATAGGGACTCACAGTGGGTGAACAACAGGCTCTCTAAAAATAGGGCATAGCAGTCCAGGGAAAGGAACTCGTGGATACAGAAATACAGAATTCTAGGAGCTCATATATTAACCATGTATCTGCAGGGTAATATGTACCCTCACTATGTAGATTGAAAGTGGGAAGTGTCTAAGTGGATGTATTTGCCTGATAATTTGTGTGTTTGTTATGTTGCACTTTCTGCCAATAACTAAAGATCTGAATGGTTTCCTTGGGAAATAGACCTGTCAAGCACTTCAGATGTCTGAAATCTTGGAAAAGGGAACACACCAACAAGAGTTATCTGAGAATGTTCATACAAATCTACAGATATAATCCAGGCCAACTTGACTGCCTTCCTACATTTTAGAAATATACTGAATATACTGTTCTTCCAGTTACAAATATTTGGAGCCGAAGAGCCTTGGTGAATGTTGAGGTTGGGAGTTTAGGGCTTTTTTTGGGGTTCTCATGGAAAATTAATGGAAAAAGGAAAGAGAATGAGAGAGAATGAGAGAGAGAGAGAGAGAGAGAGAGAGAGAGAGAGAGAGAGAGAAACTGTTGTATAGTCCCCCTATTCACGGCTGGGAAAATAATCACCAAAAAGAGCAGCCTGAATACTCTTCTGACCAAACACATAGCATTGGTCCTACCAGCAATGTGAAGGATGGGGCAGGGTACTCTAATACTAGAACAGTATTTACTGAAAAGTTACTGAGACTTTAGCTCAACTAAGTCTGCTGTAGTCTCTCCTAAGAAATCTTAGAATAAATTCTCACAAATATCAACTTGTTTTAAGGTAGTTTATTTCTTTCCCAGAAAAGAAGTTACTACTATTTTTAAAGTATGAAAATACTCAGCTCCCAGTAAGTTCAAGACTCTGTTTTGCCCCTCATTGTGATAATGCCATCTTCCTTGTTCTTGGAGCTCTACATCATTTATTATTTTAAGACACTAAAATCTCTACCACAAGGCACAAACTGTACACATCTCCTACATATATCCCTATTTTAGAAAGCATAAACACCAATGATTTCCCCATTCTTAGTGCTTCTTGAACTACCTCAACACAGAACTAATCCAGTTAACAGAGAGTTACATTGTGTACTTGTCTCTGGAACACAGTTGACTTGTGACTGATCCATGTTGCTTTGTTGTTTTTGCAGTGCTCTGGGTTGATCCCAGTGCCACAATCTTAACAGGCAAGGACAATAATATTGAGCTACTACCTCCACATCTGAGTGCTTTATTTTACTTTATATTTGAAAGTCCTTTCTAACATTTTAACATATCTAACCATTTGGGGCCTCCTCTCTATTTCCTTGGGGATACTAAGTAATATACTTGTTTATATATGGGTCATTGCTTTCTTCAGACTTCCAAAAACTAGCCTACCAATGTCAGCATCATCTCCCAGGGTCTTTACCAGACCATTAAACCTTTTGTCACAGGAGGATGCCACCCACCATCGTGATCAAAACCTTCATTTTCAAACTGTATGTACCAGACTCCTTTAGCCAACACCTTGGAATCTGCTCCATAGATACTCACAATAGCTCCTGCTAAATCAGTTCTATTGGGATGCATGATTCTGCTACCATTTCTTTAGCAAGTCCATCACATCTATGTCTGAGTTATGCTGTGATTCGACCATGGTGAATATTGTAGCCAGTACTGGAGATTGTGTATAACCTACTAAGGATATAGTTCCACTATCAAAATTCTGTAGTCATCACATACTATGAGAGCACCAAGCTTTAAGGAGAATGTAGTAGGATAGTTAGCCCTTGGGTAGAACTACAGTAGAATATTAGATGTGAAGTTCAAGATTATCAATTCTCAATCTTCCTGTATCTGCTCAAAGTCCTGGAGTCCTACCTTCAGTGGCATACCAGCTGGAGTTGAGAATTCATCATCTTTTCTTTGAACCTTGCTTTCTTCATAAACTCAGTGCTGAGCCTAATCACAGCTTTTTTGGCCCTCTGGTTGCAGCTGATATAAGTCTATTTATATGTATTTAAGAAGGTTATAAATAATCTTGAACGTATGCACACAGGGTTTATAAAACATACCTAGGAGATTAGAAATGCATGCCTCTAGGTGTGTCTGTGAAGGTGTTCCCTGAGAGTGACCTATAGGTCACTAAAGAGGAAACATCCACCTAAAGGTGGGTGCTACCACAGCATTAGGAGGGGGCTCTGATGGAGTAAACCAGATAAAGGAAAAAGTCAGAAGAGCAGGTATTCTCCCTGCTTCCTGGATGCGAGCTGTTCTTTCATGATGACTCCAAACTCTAAAACAGTGAGTAAAGCAGACATTTCCTCTTGCTAAGCTGTTTTCTTGGGTGTCTGTCACGATGGCAGAAAACGCAACTAACACACAGGACCCCGACTTTTATACTCTGCCTTAAATCTGAGACGAATACCCCCACAATGTCAAGGGATTTCTACAGAATACCTGAATGGCAACAGTTTTATGATTTCACAGTTCTTATAGCTACCACCCCACTCCAACATAATACCTAAGATAAGAGCATCTGGCAGTGTTTTCTGATATTTCAGAAATTTCATTGTTTCATAATTTGTTAATTTATTTTGGCACAACAGTATGCTAGGATTGTTCAATAACTCCAGCTGCTAAAGGAAAGGATCCTTGTTATCATCTGTTCAATATTCTCTTCCAGAATTTCCTTCCAGGGACCCCACTCAGCACCATATATCTGAAGTTGTATTCCCTAGAAAATGATCTGAGGCCCAGATGTGCTGTCAGGAGGAGATGATAAAATGCCCGGTTAGGGTTGAAAGGAGTTGAAGTCCACTATCCTCTCAACAGGCTTCAGCTGAGGCTTTGTGATGCTCAGCACCAGGGCTGGTCTTTCATTCTTTTTCCTTTGTATGGCTACATTGGCCAGCAGCAGAGATAAGCAATTCTGTGGGAGCAGTATTATAAGTCAGCTCCTTAGATTTATGGATAATTTCATAAGAGGGCTCAACTGTGGGGGATTCAGAGTGTACACACCAGCTTCAAGTAGGGATTTGGTCTGAAGACAATATCTGTTGTTTGCACAGAGCCCCTACTCATTTCTTTGTGTAAGCAGTTTATGCTTTTGTTCTGAAACGTATTTTTATTTTTAATAAAGAACAAATGAAGCATGGGATTTTTTTTTGGATCATGTGCCTTTAAAGAAAATTAAAATTGCATGAAGTTTAACACAATTGGTTTCCAGATGAAAAGTGTACAGGCGTGTTCCTGGTACGTGCAGATGACTGTGCTACTGATCCTATATGATAAGAGTAGATGCCAATGCTGGGTCTAAAGCCTTTGCTGGTAGCCCAGTGTTTGCTCACTCTTCAAATATGGATACAGAATTTCTTATAAATTGTTTCTTACAATTAAATATTTTAGACTCTAGTCCCTGCTGTATCATGCTGTAGATGCTAGCCTGAACACTCTGGATTATCTTCAAAGACAATTTCACTTCCCTTTCTCTCTTTCTCTCTATCTCTCTATCTATCTCAAAGTGATTTCTTGGATTTTTGTTTTTTTTTTTGTTTTTTGTTTTTTTTTTATAAAATCAAGAAGATGAGATTGTATAATCTGGCTATAAATTTACTAGGTATAACTAATTCCCCATATCTGTAGGTTTTACATGTTAGATTTCATTGCCTGGATAAAAATATTCAGAAAACCATTTTATCTGCATTGAATGTTTACAGACTTTTTCCACGTACTTATTTCCTAAATAGAATTGTATAGCAACTAATTAATTCTAACTAATTAGTTGAAAATGAAAGCATTTACATTATGTTTGGTGCTAAGAGTAATCTAATCTGGGATATGGTGACACATACCTTTAATCCCCCAGCATTCTGGAGGCAGAGGCTGGCTGATCTCTGTGAGTTTGAGACCAGCCTGGTCTACAGAGTGAGTTCCAGGACAACCAGAGTTACAACAGAGAAACCCTGTCCTGAAGGATAAAAAAAGAGTAACCTAGAGATGAATTAAAGTATACAGGAGGGTGTCCATTTGATTTATGCAATACACCATTTTATAAGGGATCTAAGCCTTGGCAGATATGGGGCACTAGAACTACATTCATATGGACACAGAAGTCTGACTGTACGTGTGTGTGTGTGTGTGTGTGTGTGTGTGTGTGTGTGTGTTACTGTACTTATTTGATGAAAATAGTTTGGAGTTCTGTATAATTTTCATTTGATGTTTACACTTACCTGTGAGATAGTAATGAATAATGAATAGCAAGAGGCTCAAATTCTAGCTTATAAAAACTGGTTTATTCTTGAACTATCTCAAGGGTAAGTACTAAGTAAACACCTGTTAGCATATTCTCTCAAAAGGCTAAGCTCATTTAAACAAAAAGACCATCTTTAATCTAACTGCTTCTGACAGAGGAATCATTTAAGGGATCTGAGGAAGGCTTCAAGCCTTTAGCTTCTCGCTGTTATTCCCCTCATCAGTGTGGTTTATGCTGAAACAATCTCTGAAATGCAATTTCTGCTCCTGGGATGAAGTGCTTCCAGAAATAAACTGTTTTGAATTTAGCACTTGAGTGCAAGCTTGAATTCTTTATTGAGCTTTTATAACATGCTAGATATTGAGCTACGAGGTAGAGACACAAACATGTTTAAAAATCAAGGTATTATCAATAAAAGAATTTGGTTCATTGGATACAATAGGAGTCCAGAGAAATAGTTACACTATTATTTAATGTATATTACAGAAGAGTTCATGGCACTGTAGGTTCACAAGGAACATCAAGGAAAACTAATGTAACTAAGGTCTTAGATAATAAGCCATGGCATTATCTTCAGAAAGGGGCATTTAACATGCACATGGAGTGGTCATCCAATTCCCCAAATTAGTGTGCTGAGCAGGAATGATTTATGATGATAACTAGGGAACTCTGTGGACCATGAAGGAAAAGGATACAGGAGATGAGTGATCATGCAGCACCAGGAATCCAGTAATGGGTGTTGAGTAAAGCCCGCGCACGAAAGATATAAGCTTTTGGTGCCAAAGAAAAACAAATTGTAGTGGTTTGTATGAGCTATCCCCCTTAAGTCTGATGCATTTGGAGATGATTAGAAGGTGTGGCCTTGCTGGATGAAGTATGTCACAGAGGGCAGGCTTTGTAGTTTCAAAAGGCTTACTGTTTTCAACTTAGCCCTCTCTGCCTCGTATTCGCAGTTTTAAATGGCTACTGCTCCAACACCATGCCTGCCTGCCTACCTGCTGCCACGTTTAGCCATGACGGTCATGGACTCTCCTTCAGGTAGTACCATTAGCTTCAAATAAATCATTCCTTCTCTTAGTTTTAGTTTTAGTTTAGTTTTGTTTTTTGGTGGTTTTTTATTTATTTATTTATTTATTTATTTATTTATTTATTTATTTATTTTTTTATTTTTTATTTATTTATTTATTTTTTTTGTGATGATGTCTTAACACAGCAAGGAAAAAGTAACCAGTACATCCACTGAATGAATAAATACAACCATCTGCTTTGGGTGGCAATTCACAAGGGGAGGGTGTGGACAAAGGTAAGACGCGAAGCTTGGAGTAAAGTATAAATTTGTCCCTGGTACAGCTGAGCCTGAGATCAGCCCCACTTAGTTTAATGGACACTTGCCTGGATTTGTGGGGAAATGTTAACAATTTGTTAAACTCAGGGCTATTTTGTGTTGAGTATGAATTTCTGTAGCGACTGCTTTGAATTAGGATCATATTTCAGTTTGCCTATCATGCACAGCCACCCACACATATGTAATTTTATATCCAAAAGTAGTATTTTAGAACTCACTGTTCATACTCCAGTGTACATGGTGTTGGGTTTGCCTTTGTCAGAGAAGGCAGTTGATGAGCTTTGTTTGAGAGTGACAGTAAGGAGCAGCAGGAGACAAGAACATAGGGATAAATAGGTATCTCTCACCATGTATCTATTTTTTGCTATCAGACAGGTCCTTATTAACTTTTGTCTTTGTTTTTAGTTTTTAAATTCTCAAAGAATATCAGAACATTCTTTTCTGAACTTAAAAAATGTTAAATTTGTGAATGTTTACCTTATGCAAACATACAGCCTCTGTGTATGCTCTCTTGGCTCTCTGTCTCTGTCAGTCTCTCTCTCTCAGTCTCTGTCTCTGTGTGTTTCTCTGTCTGTCTCTCTCTTTCTCTCTGTATGTGTGTGTAGTGTTTTCTGGGTGTCACTCTAGATTTTTTTATTTTTATTATCATTATTATTATCATTATTATTATTATTATTATTATTATTATATCTTTTGGGTTTTTTTGAGGTTATAATTAATTACAGCATTTTCTCTTTCTGTTTTCTCACTACAATCCTTCCTATACACTCCTCCTTGCTTTCTTTCAATATTTATGTCCTCTTTTCATTAATCGTTATTATATGCATAAATACATAAGTACACCTTTTCTGTCTGTATGTTGTTACTTGTATGTATGTGTCCAAGGCTGACTATTTGGTGTTAGGTAACCAGTTGCTGTGCTCTTCCTTGGGGAATACTATTTCTCCCACTTTCAGCATTCCTTTGTTGCCTGTAGTGGTTCATTTAGGGTTGTTTTCTGTGTATTGTCCATTATTACCCATAATAGTGGAGCTTGAAACAGTTACAAGCAATACGAGTATGTGCATACTCATATGTGTGCTCTTTCTCACATATGCACATATGCATATTACATAATACTCAATCCCGAATGTAACTCCTAACACTGTTTTCCTCTCTAACTTCAATATGAGATCATGAACATATTGTATGACAGCATTATCAGATAATGCACAGTTCATATTTAAATCAACCAAATTATTTCAAAATGCTTTTGCAGCTGTTTCTTGTGGAGAGCCACGTAAGGCCAGATCTAAGCAAAGTTCTCAAACAACATCCTTTGCTTTGTCTTGTTAACTGTATTTTTGCTTACTACTTTCATCTCCCTTCCATAGTGCTATTGCTTGTTTCTCCCTATTTCTGTCACTCAGGCCATTGCAAGTTGTTGTTTTAAAAAAAAAAGCTTTAATGTGTTACCCACTATTGATATAGTTACTTTTGATGCTCCAGAAGTTACAAACTCAGCCATTAGAACCTTGGTTCATTTGACTCCTGTACCTTCTAAAAACACTGATTTAGTCTGAGCATGTCCTGAAGTCTAGCACAGTGTGCTTCAGGATCGCTTCCTACTTTCCTAACTCAATGTTCCAACATGGAAGCTGTCATTTTAAATTTAATTTAATTTATTTATTTATTTTAGAGATCACATTCCCTGCCTCTGAGGAATGTACATAGAAAGAGCTCTGAGCACTAGGTCTGTATATATCACTGCAAGGCGCCACTCTTCCTGGGCATCTCTAGTGCATACAAGACAGTACACTAGGATTTCAAGTCAGATGTAACCACCAGGTCAGAGAAGAGTGACTATAATGCAAATGTGCCATCTCTAAGTTTCTATCCCTGACCTTGTACTTTACATTTTCCCTAGACAGACCACAGAATTACATAGGCTTCAAATTTCAGAAAGACATCTATCCATGGAAGGCCTGAACATCAATGGAGTTTGCCTCATGTTCTACAGTTTCATACTTGAAGTCTGTCTCTTTCCACAGACAAAGTTCTCGCTCCTCAAACGTCTTTTGATCTTAACTCGTTTCCTTAATTTATGTATAGATGGTTTCAGAATTATAGCACCGGTGTAAACATCTATAACATACCTGCTGAGTCAAGATTAGTACTCACTGCCCTCTGCCGTGAAATACTTTGCACAAAGGGTATATTCAGTTAGTTGGATTAAGTTCTTATTTTTCTAGTTGTGTTATCAGCTTAATAATGTGAGTTTCATTTACGTTGTTTCTGCTTAACTATACTAGCTTTTTTTTAATCTCTTTGTTTGAATTATATAGAAAAGATACACAACTCACAATGGCAAAAAGAAAAGCATCTCACCCCTGTTGAAAGAACAATTGTACTTCCTGGAGAATCTCCCTGCCTCCTTTTTGTGTGTGGGATTATATGGTGTGTGTGTGTGTGTGTGTGTGTGTGTATACACGTTTGTGGAGGCCAGAGGCCCATGTCAGGTTCCTTTTTCCATCACAATCCACCTTGCTTTTGAGACAGAGCTTCTCAGTGAACCTGAAGCTCACAGAATCAGCTAGCTTAACCGACTACTGAGCCCCCAGGATCTACCAGCCTGTCTTTGGTTCTACAACACTAGGATGACAGGCATATGTTATTTTACCTGGCTTTTATGTGGGTTTGGAGGACCCAAACTCTGGTCTTCATGAATGGGTGGTAAGCACTTTATTGACTGAGCCATATTCCAAACTCCTCCACCCTAGAGCACCTTAGATAATCATAACTTGTTTATTTTCCTTAATGCTAATGATCACTTTAGGCACTGTCTTCAACTAGAGCATAAATGTCATTGAACAGACTGCCAGTTTTACTCCCTGCTATAACATAGTTATTTGAGCAGTCCCTTGCCTACTCTGAGCTCAGAACATATTTGTTCTATGAACTATGTAAATAACATTTGCTTTTCTATAAGTGTCAGATACTGTGGCTTCTGGAGCATCATCCCAAGTATCATAATATCATTTAAAATGTTTCTTTATATATACATATATTCAAGTATTATATATGTATTTTTATGTAAGCACAAAATGGTATTTTTCTCTCTGGCTTTTTCAAGCATCCTTGTGTTCTTTATCCCTCTCCATCCCTCTCAGAGTTTCTCTTCCTTTTTCCTCCCCAGATAAAGTCTGCCCACCCCTTATTTTTCCCATCCGTCCTCCATAGTACCTGTGTTCTACTTTCACCCTTTCTACATCTCCTCTCCTCCTATCCCCCCCACTCACACTGTGGCTCCTTTATACTTCCCTGGTATCTTAGGTTATATATTCACATCAAAATACTTTCTTAGCAAATCCTGTTATAATTAAGATTATTTTAAATACAATTATGTTTATTTATTTACATAATATATTTAAAATGTTAATATTCAACCACATTGGTTTATAACAGAGAAGAATGAAAACAATAATATATTTTCAGGATCATGGATTGAAATATACTTAATATTGATAATCTCTTAAATTAAATATATTTATGGAATCTCACATATATCTCATCACACACACACACACATAGGTTTATGAGTTTTAAAACAATCCTTGAGCGAGATAAAGCAAAAGATGTTTGGTGTACTATGTAACTCAGTGCTTCATGATACTCTGAGCTTTTCACTCTAAAGAATACACCTGGCTCATTTCAATTATTTTTCTGTTGAGTGTAGAACTTCAACAGTAAACACAAAATGGTTCCCTGAATCTTGGTGCTGGATCAATGAAACCTAATACTGAGGAAATTCTAATGTTCCCATCCCGAGGCCTGCTGTAGATGGAGTCCACAGTTACAGTGCTACAGTAGGATATGGGGCTTCTGCTGGTTTCTCCCATGGCTAATTTCAGTCTTTCCCTATTTGTTCAGGCTTAGTGGGCTGTGGCTTCAGGTTTGATACAGGTTGGTAGTAGTGTTAACAACAAATTGGAAAGAGTACAGAGTAATTGTTCTATCCATTGTGAACCTCCTCAAACTGGGCAGAATTCTGTAGATTCTGCCAAGAGGCTGGTAAGTATGGATGAAGTGTCTGGATCCATCATTGTCTCAGAGAGAAACTGATGAGGACATTCCATCCTTTCTATGAATTTTCCTGTTTCTTTCTGAGTGAAGCACCAAGTCTGAGCTTGGATTGCCCTCCTAAAGCAGTGATAACACACCAAGAGCCTACTCCAACCAAGTCTGGATGTAGTGAGACTCAGCGCTGAGCCCACAGGCCCAGAGAAAATGGCTAGCATGCTTAAAATATATAGGAGCACAATAAAAGCAAAGCCAATATTGAAAGACTGGAACAAATACCCAATTCTTCAATACCCAAGTTACACCACATGACTTAAACCTTAAAATCTCTCAGTAAACCAAGACTTCACCAAATATAAACAGTATATTTACCAATATCTTAGCAGGCATGACTCAGTTTGAGAGAATTTAAATTAGCTGTTTAAAGAAAATCACATGACCATGATGAAAACACAGAGAGACTTCTCAAAGCTCTAACAGTAAAATTTAAATAAGTGGGAACAACTTTAAAAAGTCAAATTCTGGAGCTGAAATAAACATCAAACACAATTTAAAAACAACAGAAGGCCTAAGTAGCAGGATTGGATCAAACAGAAGAAAGGATTAGTGAGCTCAAACAGGTTGTTTAAAAGTACACAGTTGGAGAAGAAAAATAAATGAGGAATAAAGACAGGTTCCCAGAATTTTAGGGCAACATTAAGAACAAACATTCAGATTAGTCCTATTCAAGGAGGACAAGAGAGTATTAAACAGGTAGAAACCTCATTCTAAGGAAATAATAGCGAAGTTCCCAGATATAGAGGAATACACACATCTAACACAAGCAAATCAAGGGTAATCAGAAAAAATTAACTCAACTAAGTCTTGTGATTCTCTCGAAGGTGAAAGATGGAGAGAAACTTTTCAAAGCTGGCTACAAAAGAAAACTTTTAAAAAATGACATACAGGGAAGTTCTATCTCTCCTGAGAGGAAACTCCTTAGAAGAAATTGTATAGACCTGGAGACCATGGGCATCAGATTTCCACAGTGATGAAGAGAGTTAAAGAATATTAGAGAAAACACTGTACCCAGGAGAGATATCATTTATACAAGAAGGAGTAGTAGAGACAGTCTTTAAAAGCAAAAGCTGAAAGAATACATATTCTGCCAGCCTTTTAATAAGCACACAAGAATATTCTTCAAACAAATGAAAGGCGTTAACAGGAAGAAACACAGGAAGATACAAAGAGCACTGGTAAGAGTAATTATACAAATAAATTCATAATGCTTCGATAACGTAAGCCGCAGTATATGAGACATGTAGAGCTTTTTTATGGAGAATAAGAAGCAAGGCAATTAAAAGTAATAAGTACATAAAATTTTAAGACATTGAACTGATGTTGAAAATTAAACATGCTAGGAGAAATGGAACACAAATGGAATTTTGTTAAAAATATTTTTCTCATATTCCTTTGATTCTGTGCATGTCTTTACAACCTTCTCATGTTGTTATGTTTTAATGTTGATATCATTTTAAAACAGCTTGTTACATAATAAAATGATGTTTTTATAAGCCTAATGGTAATCACAAAGCAAAATCTATAATAAGTGACTCAAATAATAAAGAATAAAACACTGCTGCTGCAGTAATATTTTACCTACCAAAAATATTGTGGAAGAGAATAAAAAAGAACTTCAATAAAACTAGAAAGCAAGTTTTAAAAATGCCATAGAAAGTACTTTTCTAAAACAATTACCTTCAGTATAAATTGATTACATTCTCCAATTAAAAGACATACAGCAATTGAAAAGATATGAAATGGAAGACCCAATTATATATTGGCTTATTAGAAGCTCACTTTATGTCTAAGAACACAAATAGACTGGAAATGAAGATATAGAATTTGATATTTGTGCAAATGAAATGCAAAACAGGAATAGCCATATTAAAATTAGATTAAGTAGACTTTAAATCAAAAACAGAAACCATAGACAAGAAGGTCACTGTATAGTTTTAAAGGTTAAGTTCAGTGGAAATTCTAAATACAAGGGAAGTTACTATCAGATTAAATTATATATGACCATATAACCCAAATACTAATACAGCATTAATGAATAAAGGCATGGAAGTTATTTGGAACAATGTATTTACTGTTATTTAACTTATTCATGTTTATGGCAATATTTTTAAAATGGTATAGATTTTGGTTTAGAAAAAGTTCTCAGACAGGCTTTGTGGTTTTGTGCTCTAACTCCAGCTACATATGAGACTGTGGTAGGAGGACTGAAAATTTAAGGCTTGTTTGTCCTATAGAGTGAGCTCAAGGCAATCATAGGCAACGTTAGTGAGACCCTCTCTCACAATAAAGCATGAGGGCAATGAGATGGCTCAGCAGGGGTATAAGCACTTGCCTCCCAAAGATGCAGCAAGACTGACAACAGAATGTAGAACGCACCCCACAATAAAGGTGGAGAGAGAGAACCAGCTCTGTAAAGTTGTACTCTAAGCTCTGCATGTGTCTGACTGTAATTTAGCATCCATTGGTCAGCCATTCTCTATCCCTCACCCTGTCTTCCCTGACCTTTGTTAATCGCTGTTTTCCTCTTGACTTCTATAAGACTAAATTTTCAGATTCCACATGTGAGTGAGTCCATGGCTGTTTGTCTTTCTATGCCTGGTTTGTTTCACTTGATCTCCAGTTCCATCCATTGTTGTTGTAAACAGCAGACTTCATTCTTATTTTGCTAAATTGCATGCATTTTCCACATTCCTACTAATGTAAAATGTTGGGCAGTTAGGCTGCTTGTCTTTGGCTACTGAGAAGAGTCCTTCAGTGATCATATGTGTGCAGATATCTCTTCCACATACTGAGTTTATGTTCTCCGGGTATACAGTACTGATGAGATTGTGGAATCAAATGCTTATTCTAGTGTCAATTTTTCAAGAAACTCACACTTCCGAATTAATGTATATTTCATACATTTGTGAAAGCATAATTTTGAGGTTTCAGGTAAGAAAAGAGTCTTGATAAATATGATGTGTCCATTTTATCACTCTATGTTTTAATTCTATTAATATGTAGATACAGCTAAAATAAGGTTTCAGAACTACTAGTAGATCTAATTATATCAAGAAAAAGTATGCTTACTATATAATCTATCTATTTCACCACCTGAAATATAAGTTCTAGCCAATATGTAATAGTGATTCTGAGAGTGATGTTTTCAACAGTTTTTCCTCATTGAAATTTATGTAATATATAATTTATCACTTTTTTTTTGATTCTCAAAATTTATCTTAACAAAATTTCACCCATTGTATTTAACCTAATTTTACTCAACTAAATTCTAAAGTGCAATCATTGTTCTTCATCACTATTGACATTCCAGTTTTAAAATACAGAAAAATGGAATAAATAAATACATTTGCAACTTATATTCCTATGCAATTTTATGTTGCACCAAGTGTATTTTGTTTCTTTCAGAGATGTTGCTTTTCTATTGTGGAAGACTTCAGGATCAAACTCCAGACCCCAGTAATTCTAACAGACTAGTTTCAGGAAACTTTCTTCAATACAGCAATTAAATTGCTGAAAAGCAGAGAAAAGTTATTCATTCAAACTATTAGGAAGAAGAACAAACTAAGGAGTCCAGTGAAGGTCAGTGCTATGACATGGGATTTATAATACAGAGAGGACAAGAGTTACCGGTAAGTAGGCAGTCCTTGTTGAGAAGGGATTCTGCACAACGCTGACCCATCATTGTCTCCAATATGTCTTGCTAGGTAACCTGACAAGTTTTCTGGACCCTGTAAAGTGTCTGAGAGAGAAAGGCACCATGACCTCAGCCTTTCTGTTCCCTAAGCATGAGATTTCTGGGGAAATTCCAATTCCTTGAGATCCACTGTCCCAACAGTCTAATGGGCTAAGGAAGGGAAGCAAATGTTTACCTTCAGAATGTCTTTTCTCTGGCCATATTGATTAAATTTCTGTACATCATTTAAAATGTTTTATTACATTCTCAACAGAATTCAGCTAATCTTCATTCTAGTATTTGTTCATGAACATTTTTAATATTGGGAAAGAGACTGTTTTTTTTGTAATTTTTAACTATAAATTTTGTCAGTAAGCCATTAAATCCTTATTTTGTATTTATGTAACTCATGTTTCATCTCTCCATTTTAAAAATTATTATTTTGTGCACAAAGAGTAATTAAGTAAATCAATGAAGTAATGCAAAAGCATTCCAGACATTGGTAGGAACACAAATGAATGCAGAAGGAGGGGCTATGGTGCTCAGGGAAGCTGAGGTGTGCTGGGCATGTTTGGGCACAGAACAAAACAGGGAAACTCCCTTGCCAGTTTATAGTACACTGCTGCTAATCTGAAAGCAGGGTAGGAAGGTTCATAGCAAGAATGTCCTAACATACCGATTGCTGGTACAGATAAGAATAAGAAGTAATGGCATAGAACATAGTGAAGAGAAAGCATTCTAGGGGACATTCCTGCTCTCTAGGAGCTCCTTATAAAAGAAATATATATAATTTATCATGTTTTCTTTTAAAGCATATATATATATATATATATATATATATATATATATATATATGCGTGTGTGTGTGTGTGTGTGTGTATACACACATATGGACAAGTTTCAGGAAAGTTATAGAATAAGCAATACATCTGTGAAATTTTCCTGATATAGATAGATAGGTGATAGATAGATAGATAGATAGATAGATGATACATAGATGATAGAGAAGTCAAAACCACTAGAGTACACATTATAATTAGTTAAAATGTTCGTTATAAACAAACATTATAGAAGTCCATTATTGTTACATTTGGCAAAAGGCATTTTGATGCCATCTCTCTTGCTAAATACCATGCAATCAAACTGAAACTGTAAGGAAGCTGATAGATCAATAAACATTTCTTCTTGTTTGAAAACAGAAGTTTCTTGTCTAGCTGAATTAGAACAATAAGAGAAGTACCCTCTGCTTTAACCCTTGCTAAAAAGCAATTTGAAGTGAACTGATGTTAACTAATCAGTGTTATTGGTTTTTTGTCTCCATATTGTTTCGCTATTCAAATCACATCTGACAAAACTCACTGTTCTGTTGTCTAGTGGGAAGCTGCAGCAACTGTGATACACAAATAAAAGCCAATTAGATACGCAATTAAATTTGAAGTTGTGTCTTTCAACATGTGTGAGTAATGGCACTGTTCCTCAGACAGATTTGGGTCCTTAAGCTTTTTCTCCAGCTTCACAGTCAATCTTCCCACTTTTTACTGCTAAGCTAACGCTATTGCCCCTAAGGAACACATAGTAGCACTCTGTCAAAAGGAATCAGAGCCTAAATATCCAACTTAACTTGGTCAAAGCAGGAAAAATTGAGAAAATCTTACAAGAGAAATGCTGCAGAGATGTTGCAAGACGGAGGTGCCTACCCTGTGAAAGAGGTGCACTTCTCTGCAGAACTTGCTCAGCTTTCTAGCAAGCCAGAAACCAATGGGATTGAGACTTCCCTTTGGCTCTTCACTGGCACTGCTTACCTAAGGAAAACAGTACTTTATTTTTCTTCTACTCTCCAAGTTCTCACCTTCTCTGTGTTTACTTTGATGAATGAAATTATCATGTTTACAGGTTCCACATACAAATAACAAGCCAGTAACTAATGAAAGTTTTTAAAATTATTCTTGGACATCTTCTAAATTTGTGTCATTTTCATGAATCTGTTATTTGAAAACAGTTATTCCAGAATGCTGGGTGATAGACTCTTCCTGGGGAGATGAAACACACACACACACACACACACACACACACACACACAAACATCTACTGACCCCAAATAGAAATGCCACAACACACCCAAGTACCAATACCACAAATTTCCAATTGGTTGAACCAATAGGTTTTATTGGAGTTACTTACAGGAAAGTGAATGGGGAGCAGAAATAACTCAGACTCAAAGTTCACCATAACATAAGTGATAACTCACAAATCTGTGAACCTGGCATGCAATGCACAGCCTGCAGGCAGCTCAACAAATAGGGCAGTGTCCTTTCTAGGTGACTTAGTTGGTCTGAGCCTTTCTAGGCAACTCAGCTGGTCTTTGCTTCTTCTGAGCAGTTCAGCTGGAATCTGCTTCTTCCAGATGGTTGGGCTTTTCTGAGAACCTACTTTGCAATTTGACTGAAAATGACTTTCAGCAATCTTTACTGTTTATATATTCTTAGGAGGGAAGGTTCTAGTGAATCTGGCCAGTTTCAGGGACTTCCTGAAGCTAATTTGAATTGTGTACTTCCCATCTTACTGAGCTTCCCTTTAGTATTTCACCTTCCCTTAAAATTCCTGCTGTTTCAACTCCCTTTAAGAATTCTGTTCTGAGACATGTCCCTTCCAGATGGAGGGTTTTAATCTCGATTAAAACTTCCACACAAAGGCTTTTTTGTTAGCACTGAAGATTTAGCAAAAACGATATGCTTTCCTTCCAACGTGGGTCTTTTTTGAGAAGTAATAACTACATAGGTTAATAACCTTAAACTTTAAAATCCTCATCTTTCCCATGGACTCATTAATCCTTCCAGAATGTCGTACACTAAAGTAATTAGCACTGAAATAAGAGCAGAAATAGTGGGCAGCAATAGGATGTTGGCTAGACATTAGAGTATTTAGAATGAACAGTATGAAAAAATGGTAAATACACGTGATGAATTGGTTGGCATATGTAAAGAACTGAAAGCAAGTAATTACTGGGGTAAAAACAGGGTGCATAAAATAACAAAGATTGCATAAGAACTTAATGAATGAGCAACACGGTATCAGAAGTTTTTTTTTATTATTATTATTTTAAGGCCCACTTAAAATGATAGCTAGCAAAGAAGCATAGTAGAGTTCTGAAGGAAATTTCATCCTGGTAGGAATACTGCAAAGCTTTTAAATGCATATCCAATTGAACATGCGTCTTTAAAATACATTTTGCTCCTAACAAAAGGAACTATAAATTGGAGATTAGCAGAGAATAAGTCTCTGGAGGATTCTACTACCACATAGCTTGACTAATAGCTTGACCCTCACTATGAATTCATGACAGTAAAATAAAACATGTGGCTTTTTAATGTCTAACAGTCTCTAAGGAAAGTAGAAGCATGTACAGTTGAATTTAGATATAATATATATGTCGAGTAGACCACCATCTCATCCCACAAATATAACCCATTAATAGTACATCAAGATGAAAGAAGAAACAATTATTTTCAGGAAGGTATAACTCACTATATGGAATGAGTTTTCCTTTTAATGGAGTCAATACTTTGTAAAACTTGGAGAAAATTCATAGTTTGTTTAATTTCTATTTGGGATCTCATTAAGTATGTGGAAATGGCCTAGTGAAGTTTACAGAAATAGTATTAAAGGTCACCAGGACACAGACTAAAAACTTGTCTGTTTTGGACCATAGGAAAATTGATGCTGGAAAATAGAAGAAACAAGAGAGGCGATTTTGTTTATAGACAGAATATTGTCAGGGAGTTGTGCTGAGTCGCTCCTTAGCACTGACATGAAGGGTTTCCCAAAGCGTGTGATACATTTTCAAGTAATTTGTGCTGCCGCAGAGCTATGTTCTGAAGCACAGCATAAATCTTGTCTGTACTCCATATACTTGGATCTTTCATATTTATTGTTAGGCGTCACCTCTGTCCTTCCTAAGTTACCAAGGCAAGAATCAGAGTTGGAAGGACATCTAGAGATGTCAGCTAAATCACTCACCTGTGTCAACTTACCTAGTTTGAGCATAAACATTTCCAGGAACAAAACACTTTGCATCTCCTCCAAGGATATTGTTAAATCATCTCAATGTTCCTAAGGCTGAGCAGTACTGTTCCCATATGGCCATTGTATTGCTTGATTGGTCTATTCTCTGCCTGCACTGTCTCACTCCATCCAGGTTCCCCTCCTTCACCAAACTCCTCTGAATTTTTTGGATTCAGTAATCCTTTATTCAAGTTAATCTGTGTTGTTTTTCCCTGCATCTCTACAGTAGATTTTCCTTATGTCTTAGAGATGCCTTTGTTTAACTATTTCTCTTCTCTGCATCCCTAAATCTTTCACATTTTCTACTGACTCCTCAATAAGTTTACTTGGGGTTGAAGTAAATGAATCAAAATGTTATAAATCGAGTTGGGAGGAAAATGAGGTATTGGAAAGTGTGAATATCTGAACAGCTATTTTCACCAATTGCAGGATTTAGAGGCATTCTTGTAGGCTTAGGAAAACCTCAGTGGGAATGGCTGCCAACACCTCTCTTAGGTTTATTTACCCAGGAAAAATTGTTGGGGATCCTGGCTGGCCAACATCCTATTAGCATGCAGAAAGCTTTCTGCTGGAACATGAATGGAATCAATTAGTGTTCAGAATATTTTTTTAAGAACACAGTTGAGGGACTCATTTAGTGAATTGAATTTCAGGATGTTTTTATTCCTGTAGGAATTACCGATATATTAGCAGGTACCATTTTAGGGCCATAGGAGATTTTAGATTTAAAAGTCATTCATTAGGGTACATATTTTATATCTAACAGAATAGTATATTAATCTTGAAAGTGTATAATATCCCAAATCCTAGTTTCACAAGAGCTACAGAATTTTCTATGGAAAGAATTTGAATCCTAAAAAATCTAGAATCACTATTTAAATCAGTGTATAAATAAACTCAGAGCTTCTTCTTTGTATGCTAAATTTTTTACTTATTCATGATGATGATGATGTTTTAAAGAATCCTGCTGAGTTTCTCCAACAAGGTAGGCCCTGATTTGCTTAGCATGGCAGATATTTTTGTAAGTAAGGAATGCAAAGTTTCAGCTCCTCATAGCTATCAGATCATATATTTTAAAAATAAGATTATGTATATTCATTAGTTTGGTAGATAAAAATGAAAATAGTATTTTAATTTATACTACTACTTATTAATAGAACTCATGCAGCCCTACTTGGGCTCATGGAAAGTTACTCTTTGCAAGATGTGTTAATGAAGAGTTAGTGTCTATTAGATAGGAATTATGCAATGATGAAGCTGATAAAAGTTTGAAGTACAAGCCCAAACATGCCCAACAGCAGTTAAAGATAATACAAATGAGGACCCTAGGAGAGAGTACTTGCCAAACGAGCTTGGGGACCTGAGTTTAAATTCTCAAAAACGCACATAAAAGCTGGACACGGTCGCATGTATATGTAATCCTTGTGGTGATATGGAGGGTGATGAAAGGAGTGGGGGTCTCCTGAAGCTTGTGGACTAGTTAGTATGGGGTACACACTGATGAACAACAAAAGACCTTATCATAAAAGGTAGAGAGCAAGGACTACTTCCTGAAGTTGTCCACTGACCTCAATATGTGACCCCGCTCTCATCAATAACACACACACACACACACACACACACACACACACACACGATTAAAAGCAGAACATATGAATAAACCAGGAGGTTAAGTAAAGTATTCTTCACTAGTAAAATAAAAGTATCATTTATTCCAATGCAATGGTATTCCATGTCACATAACAGAATAAAATGTACTGCATGTTGTCTAAAAGCATGTGAGGATTGGAATGTGTTTATGTGTACATGTTATGTTCTCTAGGATGATACCATGATGATTACCAAATATGGATGTGAGGTCCTAGTTAAATGTGCTTAAAAGGACAGTCTTGTATGAACTTTCAACATACAAAAATCTATGAAGATAAAAAAAAATCTAGAGCCTGTTTTCTTTCTCTTTTTTTTTTTTTCCATTTCTTCTCTTTCTTTTCTCTTGTGTCATTTCTTGAGATTCTGTCTTTTGGTTCGGGAGATAACAGACTTTTCCTTTCAATGTTCCTGTGAGCTCTGTGGACCACACAGGCTTCGTTACAACTACTCTATACTCTGCTATTCAATGCAATAGGAAACATGGATGATGTGAAAGAAATATGGCAGTATTCAAAAATAGGTAGAAGGAATGTAGTTGTGGGATCCTGTATGAGGCTCCTAACTGATGCTTATCAGGTGGCTTTTTTTTCTTTTTTTAATTTATATTTTTTGAAAATTTTATACTATATTAATGTCCTCTCCACCCTCCCTCTCTCCACTCTAACTTGTCTACCCACCACTCCCTCTAAAATTATTGACCTCTACTTATTAAATTATTATTGTATATCCACATGTGTATGTGTATGGATATATAATACATTTATTAAATAAATAATATATTAATTAAATAAAGTTAATAATATTTATCATTAAATTAATATATTTATTGAATTTAACAATTTTATTAAATTCAATTTATTAAAATAAAATTATTAAATACAGTATGAAGCATGAATTCCCTCTTACTAAGCATGTCTTATGTCCAATAAGGTGGCTGTTGGTTATCTCCAAGATATAAATAATACCATTTCATATTTGGGAACATCTTATTGTACTGGTCATTGTTGTGATTCAGATACATTACAACTGGGTATGACTATTAATTACTTTTTTCCCTTGACAGTTTATACAGCACCTTAAGATAATATGAAAGCAAGGAAAAGGCTTCTAGACCAATTGCAACTTGTTTACTCTAAGTCCTGTGCTCTAGGTGTGTGGTTTCTTCAGTACAATGGGCTCATACTCAAGTTCTAGAGGCAACTAAGGGCCACAGTAACTGCCTATATTAATGGGAAGTCTCTTGCTCTTCCCTGACCGGAAGCTCTAATATAGGTTTCTATCCAGCAACTTTAAGGGAGATTTCCCATGCCTGTTTGATATCCTGTGGCCCTTGGGTAATCATTATCATCAAGTAGCACACACACACACACACACACACACACACACACATATATATACATATACACATATATGTATGTATTCGTGTGTATTTATATATGTACTTATATGATATATGTGCATATATGTATTTATATGCATCTGCAACATTTTTAGGTAGATGTAAAATTTCCAAACATCTTAATGTAACATCATTTAAGTTCTATTTTAAGAATATTTCAAAAAGAATTCTCATGACTGTTTCCCTTCATGCCCAGTCCAGAAGAGCCTTATAACACTAAATGTCCCTTCAGTGCCAGATCAAACCTCACTAAGAGAGGAAGGCTCTGTGGGTACAGGGGTGACTCCCAGAAGGCTTGTGATATGTGGCACAAAGAGCAATAGCTAACTACTCACAAGGCTCAAGGTCTGGAGTCTATCTCTGTCACCACAGGCATTGGTTTCCTCGACTAAGAGTAACTATTCCACAAATTCTCTAACAGCCCTAGGGTTTTATAGTGCTAAATTTCAGCTCTTGGCAAAGCTGATTCGTAGGCATTCTCAGACTGTTTCCCTTGTGAGCCTCTTTCTTCAACAAACAGCAGACACCAAAAGCTTTCATGGTGATCCCATTTCTTGTTTCTACTTTAGGTACTCATAGAAATGACATTTTTGTTACCTTCTTTTAAGCCCTGGAGTTCATCACATATTCTTTACTTCCCACCTGTGACTAACATCTCCTTTGAGAATCCTTGTGAATAAGCTAAGAAGAAATATGTACAACTCCAATGCATGTTTCTCACAAAATATCTTAGTTTGGCCATTTTCAGACAGTATATTATGTATCTTACCCTAGACTCAAACTTGCTGTGTAGCAGAGGGTAACTTTAATCTTTGATCTTCATGCCTTTATCTCCTGAGAGCTGAGGATACAGTTCTGTGCCACTATGCCAGTTTTATGTGATGTTGGTAACTGGACCCTAGGCAAGCACTCTTCCGACTGACTTACGTCACTAAACTTCCTGGCTTACATTCTATACATTTTAATTTATATTTTTATGCAAAATGTATACATTATACTTCTCTATTTATAAGAAGTATGTATGCATGTGTGTGTGTGTGTGTGTGTTTAATTATTTCAAATTTTTGATATTAGAATGTGTTATACAATTGCTGAGATTTAGGCAGATATGGTGTAGTTATTGCTGATGATACTTGAGTATAGGAAATTTGTAGAAGAACAACACTTGTTTCTTGATTGGGCAGCAGGGCTGCTCCAGGGCAGCCTGTGTGATAGACATTTGATCTCTGATCCAGCAATAGGCTGCTCTAGGGTAGAATGAATGTTAATCAGGATAATCCTGTCCTGTTTGTGCTAATGCTAAATGAAAAGGAATTCTGTGTTTTTTCCCCAGCAACTAATATGGAGACATGAGAAACACTGTGTCTCTCAATCTGATCTTTGCCTAGTGGCAGCAGGTTGTCTGGCCTAGTATTTGGGAAGTGAATTATAGAATTCTCTTCATTAAGACTTTATATCTGAAGGCGCCTCAGCACAGACCTTTAAGCCAACTCAGAAAGTGATGATAGCACGCACCGTTAAATCCAGTCAAAAGACAGTAGCAGCACATGCCTTTATACCCAACTCTCAGGATATAAAAGGAGCAGTCAGTAGAAGCAGAGAAGAAGCAAGGTAGAAGCAGAGGTGGAAGCAGACAAGAGGCAGAGAGGAGAAGCAGAGAGGGGAAGGAGAGAGGAGAAGCTGAGAGAGAAGGCAGAGTTCAGAGAGAAGCAGGAAAATCAGAAGCAAGAGATTGAAGAAGCAGGCATATGGAGAAAAGGCAGTTGAGAAGGCAGCTAGTCAGAGTTAAGTTCAGTTCAGTCTCAGAGGCTGAAGTCCTCTAGGTCCAGTCCAGGCTTTTATCTTGCAGATTCTAACTCATTCTTCCTTGAATGAAATTCCCCAATGAATGAAAATATTTTTACAGAAATTTATACACACACATACACACACAGAGAAGAATTTTCTGTAATTTACAAGGAAATGACAAAACTCAATAGTAAATGTCAGTTATTAAACCAAGCTTTTGATAGCACAGAAGATAATGTTACGTTAGAAAGTAATTCTGATTCATCAGCACTTTGGATTCTGAATGCAAGAAAGTTTTAGAAATATTCAAAATTTTATTTTGTTTATAGTGTATAATTGTCTAACAGTAGTATATAAAGGTAAATTTTAAGTCAATTCTTTAATAATATAAATAAATCTACAATGATGAAAGAATTACAGCATGTTTCACTCAGCGTTTTTGTACTTTAAAGATACATAAAATAAATATGGCCTTCTCTTTCAGTAGAGGACAGGTTAGATTGACAAGAATAGCTATATTAAGTTTGGTATTAAATGCATTTTAAGATTAAAATAAATACTAAAATTAAAAAAATCAACCTTTTTGTTTGTGTCAATCAGAGTAATATAATGAAGCTAGTTTTTCCATCAACATTCCTAGCATTTAGAATTATGTCTGACAAAGAGCTGGCAGCCCATTATTTTTGACTGCTTACGAACATTGTGTATGCATTTCACTCAAAGCATACTCACTCACAGTATAGAGGAGAAGCTGGGGCTACAATGTCCTTCATGTTGTGAAGAATTGGCCTGGTCAGAAATGTATGTTCCTCATTGCCTGTAATGGTATTTATCAAGGTTATTCTTATATCTCATCTCTGAGTTCACCTTAGACAAAAAGAAATGAGCCAACAATGATATTCAAGATTGCAGGTGCTCATACTAAAACCTTTGCCTTGGTAAAATAAATGAACCAGCTTGAATGAAATGAATCCAAAGTATGAGTTATTATTTAATATTCTTTTAAAAAAATAATTCATCAATTCAGATAATCGCAAATCATTTTTAATAGTGTTCTATAGTGTTCTATGATTAAAGCATCCTGTAAGCCCTGTCCTGAAAGAAGCAGAAGACCCAAAAATGCCATCTCTGTGCCAGTTCTGATAGGAGCAGATGCCAACTGCACAAATATCTTGTGGAGCTTGCCTCCATATGGTCTCCGGTAGGTTTTGTTCCTGCAATTTTTAGAGTCTGGAATACTTTAGGAAGTTAAGTGTCAGTATCACCCAAGCAAAACCAAAGCCTTACAAAACCTTACAAAACACACAAAAGAATCCTTTTGGATAAGGGATTGAATTTTTAAATAGATATTATGGTGAGAAGATAAAAGTTTGGCTTGCATAAATACATATGTCTTAACTTCTCCCAACATAAAACTATCTAATTAGAAATACATATTAATGTTTTTATTTGGTACTCCAGGAGTATGTATTGATAAATATATAGAATATGAAATAAATATCTAGAGTATAATTAAGATGATAGCACTGTATAATGAGTAACAAGAATACTATTGTTTTTATGAGAATTATAATTTTAGAGGAAGAAGCATTCAGTCACATATAAATGCTATGAGGGTGAAAGATCAGTGAAAACAAGAGTTTTCATAAAAATAGAAAGGTAGTCAGAAACATGTTGGTAGACCAAACTAGAAGGACACTGAGTATTTGTGTCAAGGGAAGTAAGTGAAATGTAATCAGAGGGATAATTGTAGCTGATGAAAATGGTGACCACAGTGAGAGGTTAATATCTGGGAGCATAGATGAGTAGTTTATTTAAAAGTAAATAAATATGTTGACAGATTATCAGTAAATAACAATAGAGTGTGAATCATGAACTCTGTCCAGTTCATGTTCTGAACTGTCAATGCTAGTGGTTCAGGAGTAGACAAGACACACATGAACCTTTACCTTTGTTCATGTGGCTTGTACTAATAAGGTGCAGCAAATAAAACACTAAGTAAAGTAACAAGTTTGTGGTATCTGATAGTAAACATAAGAACAAAAGACAAGCAGATACTACGGCCATGAGTATTGAAGATAGAATTTTCTTATATGCAAGACATTTAAGGAAGTCATCTCAGGGACTTACTGAAGACCCAGAAGATAATAATTGAGCAGAAAAATAAAAGTATAGGAGGAACAAGTAACAATGAAAGAGCTTAATGGATTTTTTTTTAAAAGGAATGGAATTTAAAGTCATGTAGCAAAGAAAGATAGGGGACAAACCTCAAGATCCAGTAGACATCAGAAGGCAGACCAGATATTGATGATTAAGGATCTGAGAATTTGAATCCTTTTATAAGGACAATGAAAGAGAATTTTCTGGAACTTTTAACCAAAAACACAACCTCAATATGACATACTTCAAAAGATAATTCTGTGTCTCCTGCTTGCAGTAAATTGGGATCTAGCCTTTGCTTTCCAGATACCACCTTGGACACATTTACTCTGTACCACATTACCCTATGCCTTCTGCTAGCTCATCTATTCTTTGGAACATCCCAAGCAAGTAGCAATTGATATTGTACTTTGGCTCAGAAATGAAAGTAAGAGTGCACCAGGAGGTCAGTTACTTGGGTTGGGTTTACTCAGTTAAGAAATGGCAGAGCTAAGTTGTAAACTAAAGTAATCTGTGTCCTTAATCACTATAATGTCCTATAAGCAAAACCATTGAAACAGAATATGCTCACTATAGTTTGTGAGAGCTGGGCTAGCACCTTGATCTTATGAGTTACAGTTAGGTCATAGGACATAGAAACATTGATTAGGGCTTAATTTCAAAGGGCAGGGATGGCAACAGAAAGGTAGACATTAAGAATGGTGCCTAAATTTATTTTTTCCTGGGGTTGAAACCCCATGAAATGTCCTCTTCCATGCTGGAATGCCATTTAGTGTCATAATTGCCTAAACAAGACCTCAACAAGGTGCCTGAATTTCAGATGTAACGCAGAAAGTCCTAAAGTAAGACACCAGAGATCTGTGTTGATGAGTACATCATATAACAATAATTTGGGAAGTCTAGCAATAGAATACTCTTGATTAAGAAGAGTATGTTGGACAGCACCAGTAATGATGCTACAGAGTGGTAAACTACTACAGTCAAGAACATTTATAAAGAATCTATTGCACGGACTCCTAGATAAGAAGTTGGGGGTCCTGCCTATGGAATTTGGAAAATAAAATCAAGGTCAGGATGTACAGTTAAAAGAAAAATACTGTCATGCAGAATACTACTGCCTGGAACTTTAGCTCTAGGAAACCTGAGCTCTGTTTTGACCTCTATAGGCACCTAGTACACACATAGGAGAGAGAGAGAGAGAGAGAGAGAGAGAGAGAGAGAGAGAGAGAGAGAGAGAGAGAGAGAGAGGTTTTAATTACTATATAGAAGAGAAATTCTATGGTTTGGGGTTGGTTGGAAATGATAAAATATGAAGATAAATGCATTAAAAGCACATTGCTGTGGCAGATGTCAACATCTGTGATGTTCAGGGAACCAGAACCTTCATACAGCTTTTATTCATCAGTCACTCCCAATATGCTTCTAAAAGGACCACAGAGTCAGAAAGGGCTGAGCTAGCTGAGATCAACCTCCTTCTAATTAATACTTTTATCTTTTAGAGTAGGTAGTGCATCAATCTTCAGTTGCATAGTTAAAATGTCATTGATTCTTTATTTACTGAAGATTTCTTACATGTCAACTGAGTGTCCAACTAATAAAAGTTACTGTTTTCTATAGATTCTGTTTTGCATTATTTATTAGCTTATTTTTTTGAAACAAGTTCTTGCTATGTAGCCCTGGTTGACCCCAAACTCAGTATGTAGACCAGTCTAGCATAGAATTCACAAAGATGTGACAGATTCTGCCTTTTGAGTATGGGATTAAAAGTGTGTGTACCACATCTCACATCTTCAGTGATTTTATGTTGACTATACAGGATTTTTGTACTTGTTATCTGTGGTACTCACACACACACACACACACACACACACACACACACACACACACAAAATGCAACATTAGTAAAACACTTGAAGATAATAACAATAGCATCTTTACCATTCTTTATGAATCCCAAATAGTAATGGTGACTAATGCTAAAATAAATCACGATGTCTCTACAACTTTCCTTTAAAAATCAAGTCAATATAACAAAATATACAGGGTGCTAAGACATGTTCAAGAATGGCATAGCTCGGTTGGTAAAGTGCTTGCCTTGGGAGCTGGAGGACCTGAATTCCATCCCCAGGATGTATGTAGTAAATGTTTGGCAACATGGCACGCCCTTGTAATCATAGTATTGGGGAAGCTGAGACATTAGGATCTGTGGGACTTGTTGGTCAGCCAACCTGGCATGCATTGCTAGCTCTAGGCTGATGACAGATACTGTCTCTGGTGGATGACATTCCTGAGACTAAAACCTGAGGTTGTCTTCTGGCCTCCACACATACACACACACATGCACTCACACACAAATGAATATACGTACACAACAGCAGGAAGAAAATCTAATTCCCCCCAAACAGCATAACTTTTAAGCTAACTTTTTCTAACAATTCCAATATTGTTTTCTGCTTACATGGCACGAAATGAATCTAAAGCAAGATGTATAAAAACCTCAAGTACCATGGCTAGGTGTAGTTCAGTTGCTAAAATGCTTGCTTTGCAGGATGAGACCTTGGCTTCAG
Source organism: Cricetomys ansorgei (assembly GCA_026225945.1). Lineage (NCBI taxonomy): Eukaryota > Metazoa > Chordata > Mammalia > Rodentia > Nesomyidae > Cricetomys > Cricetomys ansorgei. The sequence goes on from JAMJFZ010000242.1 coordinate 10,519,228, forward strand.
ACCCTAGCACTGGTAATTTAAATGTTTGTTTTACTTTTATTTAACACAAATCTGGTGCTATTTTCTGTGTCCTGCACAGCATTGGTAATTACACTCTGTCACTGCCCTGCAGCGGCTGGCTGTTGGCAACGAATATCATCCACATTCCATATGTATTGGCACGCAGGAGTAGGCCACATAAAATCAGAACTTTGAAAACTGCTTTGTGGGGGTGGTGGACTTAATTGTTTGAAGGAAGAAGAGATGAGACAAAGCCAGAGACAGCTAAGCAGGGTGAGATAAAATGACAAAAGACATCTTTGTGTCACCTCTGGAGGTGACTCTGGGATTGGGACTGAGAATTATATAAATGAGCCAATAATACACTAGTGAGATGTGGCCAGACTTACACAATTCAGTCTTTAATTGGAGACTCAGGAAAGAGGCTGAACACCTTGGCTGTGATCACAAGAGTAAAGAAATGTGTTGTCTGTTAGAGAGGAGTGTCACACTGGGAGGATCAGAAAAAAGATTCCATGGAGATTGCCATAAAAAAAAGGGATCAGACGATAGCTGACTAGAGGAGAAATGGTCAAGTCTTAAAAGACAAAAAGAAGCACCTGCGGTTGTGAATCCACAGCTTCAGAGAGCTGGATGGTGCTTGCTAATCATCTTCTAACTAAGAAATTGAGGACAATATTTACTACTTGATGGACATCCTAATACCAATGCCTGCCAAATTTATTAGCCTGTGAAGTGTTTTGTTGCTGTTGGGAAACTACCGAACTGACATATGTGTGCTGGAACGACAACAGGTAGTGGAGAAAGGAGGTATAATTATAGCAGACATTTTGAAGAGAGAAGTGGTAAGTTCTGGCAACAGACTCCATGTGCAGAGTGAAAGAGATGATTCAGAGTTTAGTCACTAACACATTCTGTTCTCTTTTGGCCATATGCATTTATGAGACTCTATAAATGCAGATGATTAACATTCATTTGAACACTAAGAGGCATATTGGTAAAACAGTTTTCTGTGTTGGCCTTTTGTTCTATAACTCCCAAACATCCCAGAGTTGGAAACACAGTCATTGGAGTTGATTGCATTTTATGCTTATTTGTTTAGCACAAGCATCAGGTCATCTGTTCCTGTTACCTTTGGCTCCACAGTGTCTAAACAACATATGTGATTTGTTCAGGGTCTCAGCCTCCCTCACCAGTGTCAGCCAACATGCCCTCATGTCATGGTTATCTGCTGTGGTTTGTTTGCATCTCACTGAGGGAGTTTACATTTTCAGCACTGTATCACACAGCATCTTGTATAGCCCTTGTTTGAGATGCACCATTGCAAAGAGTCCTGGTGCTGTGTTTTTGCTTGCTCAGAGAAGCATTGAATAGATACGTCTCTTTAGTATGTAACACAAGACCCTGATACCTAACGGATTTGTGTAAATGCTTGTGCTGATGTAGCAAAATAACCTTTTACCTACAAATATAAGATTAAAATAATTCCATTTCTCTGACTATGAAGCTTGACTTGGAGAGATTTCCTTCACTTCTGACAAAGATGCACTTTAGATCAACTGATTTCAAAATCTTCTGCGTTTACCATCTCAAATTGCAATATTTACAAATCACTTACAATATCCCTTGAATAGGCAGAAGGGAAATAGAAACATCCCATGACAACTAGTACCTAGAGGAAAATCCTGTTAAATCTAATGGAAAAGAGGAGAGAGCAAGATGCAAATAAATGCAAACAAAGCCACACGTAGATTCTTTCTACATCTAAAAACAAAGGTGCGTAGCATCATCAACTAGCTATAGTTCTCACACTGTGTCCTGGCTCTGTGGCACTTTAATGAACCTTGGCCTTTCTTCTTTTTCTTTAATTGAATTCTTTTCTAACTCACTATATGTCTACTGAAAAAGACAATCACTGTACATAATCATTTTTGTAATATAACGATAGCAAGCACAGTTCCCTAGAACTTTATACACATCTACAAGGAGACAGAGCTGTCGGATATCTAACATCTTTAGGACTGGAAGATACTGAAATCGATATGCATGTGAAATAAGATACTCTTTCTGGTATTTTTCTAGAATCCACAGACTCAGGGAAGATCACAAACTCAAACTAAAAGGACAGTTTGCTTAGCTATATCTATTCGGTTCAACTTTTTGTTAAGTACTGTCTGGCAGGGTTTTTTTTTTTCTGTGTTCTAGTACATTGTCAAGGCTTTTCTACCCTCCCTTGTCAACAATAATTCAAGTCTTCCCCATCAAACAATGCTCTGTCATTTTCTCAGCAATCTCACTGCCAGCCAAGGAATTGTTCTCTTCTTCTTGTAACTCATTTGTCAAACATCTATATGCTCTCTATGAAATCTGTTTTATTTGGTATGTAAATTACCACTGGTTCTTGATACTAGGTAAACAAGCTAATGAAATATGAAACACTCTCTCTAAAAGCAGAAAGAAAAAAGTCTAAGCACATTATAGTAAATTTATAATCTTGGAAAGATAGGAGGGCTGTGGATGGCTCGGTGTGTAAACTGCTTGCTGTGTAAACATGAGGACCTGAGCTCAGAGTGCTAGCGCTAGTGTTATATCTGAGCATTGTTATGTGAATATGTAGCCCCAGAATTTGGGGAAGCAGAGACAAGAGGATTCCAGTGTTTTGGTACCACCCAGACTAGTAAAATTGGTGAGTTTCTGGTTCAGGAAATAAAATAAAGTGAATACAGATAGAGGAAGATATACAGCATTATCCTCTGACACCCACACATACATACAGTCATTTGCACACACACACACACACACACACACACACATACACACACACATGCAAGAGAAAATGAAGGAGCCAGGCTTCTTACCATGAGGTCCATGTCAGATTGTGAGTCTTCTATGTCATGTAGAATAAGTTCATAAGAACATACTGTCATCATTTTCTCATTCTTGATTCACCTGAAGCTAAAAATGATTTATAGAACATGAGTTTCCAGCACAAAGGTACCCATTACCCTCTTTTCTGCCTAAGGTATTTTGCTATCATCTAGGCACACAGTGTCCCTTTCAGAAGCACAATTGGAAGCAGTGTTAAGGTAACAGGAGATCCTTCAACAAGGTTTGGGAGAAAATGAGTAAATGTCTCATACAGTGACTAAGGTATGTTCTAGGCACAGGCAGTCTGCAGCCTCATTTGCCCTCATTTTAATGCACCCTTTATAGACTTATTTCCTTTTGCTGTCCAAATTTCCTGCTCCATTATTTGTCCTTCCTGGGCTCACCATCACAGACCCAACCAAAGTTCTTTTTTCAATTTCAAATATTATGATGAACTGTGAACTTGGTCCCCTAGGCTACCAGAAATTGATGGTGAATTTTAAAGCAGGGGAAAGATGTGATCTGATTTACATTTTAGAAGATTCATGTTCTGAAGTGTGCCAGCAGGGCAAGTCCAGAGGCAAGAATAGGAAAGGCTGTTGACTGTCTTCTCCACACTGTTGTGGGTAGAGAGACATATAATGGAGCTATTCCCCTCCAAACATATATAATACAAAACATTTGTATTATATATTTGATAGAAAGTGTGTATGTCTGAGGTATATGATGCAATATTCTGGTCACATTTAGCATAACCAAGTTAATTGACATCTTTTTCATCTCACATGGTTTTTATTGTTACAGTGAGAACACTGGAGATGGACATTCAGAAAATTTCAGTTAGGTAATGGTGTATTACCAACTATAATCACTGTGCTTTACACTTCCAGAACTGATTTATCAAGTGTAATTGACACTCTGACAGCATCTCTCACTTTCTTCTCATCAAAAAAGTGAGCTCATGCCCAGGATCTAAGGGCTCACTATAGCTATAGGTACCCATTCTCAGATACTGACTTCAGAGATTTAACCACTGGGCACCCACCTCTTCACCAATACCCCTCCCCCACTAGAGACCAAATTATCAGTGTATGACCAGGAAGTAAATAAATCATTAAAAAATATGAATAGGTATAGCAGTACACTACAATCTTTTACCCTCGATTTAGGGAAGGAGAAAGGAAGGATAGAAATCTTCACCGCTTTTACAAGCAACCTTAATACAGAAAGAGAGAAAGGTAGAAATCGTCACAACCTCTTTTTAGGCTGTCCTAAGCTCAAATCTCATAAGCATCCCAACCAACCAACCACCAACCAACGTCCACCCCTACACTCGGGGCTCAGACCTTTTATGCCCTCAGCCAAAAGTTCCCATAAACCCATGCAGCACACAATCACAAAGGCAAGCTACAGGTGCCAGAAAGACTGTATGCAGCCAAATTATAGACACCTGCATCAAGCATTCCAATTCCAACTGGAAAACAACTATACCACAGCTGGATTGGGAACATGAACTAGTTAGTTAGCTAGTAACTAACTAGTAACTAGTTAATTAAACCAAAAAGCTTTTCTTAACATAAAAATTCCAAGTGTTCCTCTACAAATAGGGACTGGAGAGATGGCTCAGAAATTAAGAGCACCCAAATGCAATTCCCATACCCACAAGACAGCTCACAACTCTATAATTCTAGTTTCAGGGAATCTAACACCCTCTGCTGGCCTCTATGGACACCAGTGACACAGGTGGTACCGTGACATATATGCAGGCAAAACACCTAGACACATAAAATTAACATTGTTTAACTAGGAGTATTTCCTTACCTTCTTTATAATACCCACTCTAACATATGGAAGGTGATACCTCATTGTGTTTTAATCTGCATTTCCTGATTTGTAACTTAAACACCTTTTTACAAACTTGTCGACTACTTTCATGTCTTCTTTGCAAAATTGCCTGTTCAGCAGCTCCTTTCCTTATATTTTAATTGGGTCATGTGTCTTTGGACATTGAGTTGTTTTTAATTTCTTTTTGAATATTAATTTCTTTAGATAAAATGATTTGTGAATAATTTTTCCCACTTGGTAGATACTTTTTTAACCTAGATTATTCCCTTTGTGTGTAGAAGCTTTTTAATGTAGTACCATCACACCAATCTATTTTCACTTGGTTTCTTGCAATTTTGGTGTTACACCAAATACAGTTGGTCAGAGCATCAACAAGAAGCTTTTTCACTTTTTTTTCTAGAATTTCTGTAGTTTCAAATCCTATGTTCCAGTCTTTAATTTTGTGTTCAGTTTTATAAATGGTGTAAGAATGATCTTGGTTTTTTTCTGCATATGAATATATAGTTTCCCCACAACTATTTATCAAAAAGACTACCCATTCTACCTATGTGTCTTGATCCTCAATTATTGTATGTGTATGAGTATATTTGTATGCTCTCTGTTCTGTCCCATTGGCCAATATTTTTTTTCCAGCACCATACTGTGCTGACTAAAGCAATTCTATGATATATTTTGAAATCAGGAAATGTGATGATTTAAACTTGTTCTTTCTCAAAAGTTCTTTCACTGTTTGGAGTCTTCTGTGGCTCCATGTAAATTTCTGAATATTGTGCTTCTCTAAAAACATAATTGCCTGGCTTTTGATAGTAATTACATCCAATCCGTATATTGTGTTATACACTATAGTAATTTTAATGGTATTCTTATCCACGAGCACAGCATGTTGCCCTCTATATGGGCTTAATTGTCATCAGTGTTTATGACTGGCAATGTACAAGTCTTGAACTTCACTAGGAATAGGACTGTTGGAATTATTGCCACCACTGACATTTTGTAACACTCTTTGTAAACTAACATGGATTCATTTTGGAAGAATGTTCCCATGCATCTGTTGAGAAAGAGTAGTTTGATGGTCCTGGTAGGAAAGCTCCTTCAATGTTCTGCGTATGCTTTGTGTTAATAGGGTGGCACCATTTTGCTTTTCATTATTGATTTTATGTCTGGATCATCTATCTATATGGTGATGCAATTTTGAAGTTGAAGTAAGAGTTGTGTTTACTTTTTCATCTAGATCTTCACTCTGCTTTCTGTTTTCATGCCATGTGTGTATATATATATATATATATATATATATATATATATATATATAATATATATATATTATATATATATTATAGTCATTATAGGTTCCTGTTAAATTGATATTTTTATCATTAGATAGTGACTTTTTGCTTATGACATTGTGTTGGCTAGTTTTATGTCAACTTGACACAGACTAGAGTCATCTGAGAGGAGGGAGCCTCAGTTGAGAAAATACCTCCAAAAGCAAAAGGTCAGGCTATTGGCAAGCCTGTAGGAATTTTTCTTAATAAGTGATTGACTGGGGGGGGGAGGGCCAACCAATTGTAGGTAATACCAAGCCTAGGTTGGTCCTGTGCTCTGTAAGAAAGCAGGCTGAGCAAGTCATGAGGGGTAAGACAGTAAGAAGCGCTTCTCCATGGTCTCTGCAACAACTCTAGGTTCCTGCCCCACTGGAGTTCCTGCTCTCACTGCTTTTGATGATGAACTGTTCCATGGAAGTGAGAGTAAAACAAGCTCTTACCTCATAGTAACTGTAACTAGGACAGAAATTGGTATCAGGATTGTGAGACATTGCTGTGACAAATCTAACCATGTGTTTTCTGGAGGATTGTGGAAGGACTTTTGAAATTTCAACTGAAAAAACATTGACTGATCAAAGCTGTTCTGTGGGAGCTTGGAAGATAAGAATGTTGAAAGCAGTTCAGACTATACAGGCCTGGCTTCTGAAGTTTCAGAGGGAACTTTGAGAGTTCCTTAATGACTTTACCAAGGTTGTTTACTATTTTGAGTTCTGGTTAGCTAAGGCTGAAGATTCAGCTGTGATAAACACGATAACAGTACAATTAAACTGAGACCTTTGCTTTGCTGGGACATTTGGTGCTGGTCAGCTAGATCTGAGAAATTAGCAGTGACAAAGAACCAGCTAGCATCACAGATGTCAAATCTTCTGGAAAATATTTCTTTAGAGTCAGCACACAGAGGTTGTATTCCAGAGGCAGCCAAGGTTGTACCTCATACTGGCAGCTGAAATTGGTAGTATAGTAATCACTCAGGTGATACTGGTTTTGAAGGCATGAGGGGCAGTGTAGAGCAGCTGAGGCTTGAAACTCATCACATGTTTCTAGTCCCTTTAGAAAGCCCAGGAGAGGCTATTGGTTAAAGTGCAATCACAGCAGAAGGCTCCCATATTTTGGAGATGCCAGCATCATGGAATGACCACCAAGAATAACAGCAGCGATAGAGTAGATCTAGCCTAAGACAAGAAGACCAGTTGTGTTTACTATAGAGGATCAGAGCTGGAGAAGTGATCCAGGTCCTTTGGAGGACCCCAAAAGATTGTGAGTAAAATCCAAACATTGTACTTTAATGTTCAAGAATATTGTTGATGTACAAGAACATATTCCTATCATTTTGTTCCATGTTTTTAAAAAAGAATTTCTGTGTTCCTTTCCTCTATTGGTAATAATTTAGGGGTTTTGTTTATTTGTTTCATTGTAATTAGAAGGGCTGTATGTCTACTCCTCCAGTGGGTTTTAGACTTTATATATAAGAATTGTCTTCCTTTCCCCTCCAAGTGTGGAGTCCATTAAGCACTTCAGATAAGGATGGCCCACTCAATTTTCATTCTTGAAGTTTTTACTCTTCTGAGAAAAATGTATTTTTCTTTCATTTCTGAAGGCCGGCTTTTCTAGGTATAGTATTGTTGGCTATTTTGAATATCTCATTTCATTTTCTCTTTGTCATGAGTGTTCGTCTGAGAAAGTGTCTATTAGTCTATGTGGAATTTCCTACTTGATAATTCTTTCCTCTTACTGTTTTTAGATTTCTCTCTTTAACTACTGATACTTTCTTAAAAAAATGAATATTTTGAGTCATGTTTATATGAGAAATCTAGAATTCAGCCTCTAAACCTTGCTATCTCCTACCACAATGTGATTTTTTTTTCTTACCATATACATAAAAAATATTTAGAATATTTAAGTCACAAAAAATTTCAGGAACACATCTGAAGCTTTCAAGTATACAAAGGGTAAGGGGATTTTTCAATTATTAAAAAATGTGTATATATTCCATATACCTCTTCACATTGTTTCTCTCTTGGGAAGTCCTATAATATAAATATTTGGTGAATTTATTGTGTCCCTATTTGGCTTCATTCATAATTATTAATTCAATTTTTCTCTTTTTATTTTTGTTTGGCTGAGTTATTTAAAAGATACCTCTTCAAATTCAGAAACTCTTTCAACTGTTTTATCCCATCTCTTGTTTGGGCTCCCAATTCCATTTAGTATTTCTGAGATTTCTCCAGTTCTGAGATTTCTATTTGGTTTCTTTTTATATTTATTTGTCAAAGTTTTAATTCTTAGCATAATTTCCCATGACACTGTTGAGAACGCTCTCTGAATTTTCTTAAGATCATCATTTTGAAATTTTTTAAAGGCATTTTATAGATTTTCTTTATTTTAGAGTTTCCTGCTGTAGAATAATTTTGTGCTTTAGGAAGGATCAAGTGAGCTTTTCCATATTTGTTTTGACTGTGTGTTCATACTTTCACATCTTGGATCCATTAGTTGCCTTCTCTTTTATGCATCAATTTTCATTGTGTGGAGCTTTTTCCTATATATGAATTATAGACCAACAATTTATAAGCTATACTGGCCTTTTGCCCCAGTGAAAAGCACATGACTGTATTATCTGTGACTTCTTCCACTGTAATCTACTTCTCCAATGCCCAACAGTGCTTCAGAGATCTAGGCTGCAAGGGTTTGTGGGACACAGAACCCCTAAGGGTGAATATTGGCAACCAGGACAAACTGATAGATGAGAAAGAAAGACTCAAGATGACCTTATAAAGAGAGGAATAAAGTACAGGTAATGTACAAGCTCATCTTCCACTTGAGGTCAATTGTAATTGAAGAAGGACTTTTCAAGATTAAGAATGGATAAACAGATGGCCACTTGTAACCCCTACTTTTACCATGGATACATGAAGTATTTGTGGATATGTAGATGAGTAGTTGGGGCCACTTAGCTGCTTGCTTAGGCTATGAGTGACTGGATACAGCAGGCTGGTTAGCTGTTTGAGGGTTTTTGGTAGATTGGTGGGATCATTCTGCTGCTTCTAAGAACATCTGCTCCTGTGTAACTAGAGCCCAGGTTCCTGGCTGTTATGAGAAACCACAAATAAGCAGGGTCTCATGTTGCATTAGCATTGGTCCAGGAGATCATTCCACCTACCTTGGCTCTTTCGTGGAGTAATATGGCTATTACCATATTAAACAGAGGTAAGCAGAGAACCTCTGCTTACCCATTCCATGAAATCATGGTCTCATTTTGTTTTTGACTAATCTAGAGATACAGGGCTAGATACTGTGTTGTTCTTCCTTTACAAGACCATCTGAGTTTGTGTGCTCTGTGGTATTTCTATTATGCCCCTACTGCCTCTGGCATTCTCCCTCAAACATATCGTTTGAGGTGTGTGTGTGTGTGTGTGTGTGTGTGTGTGTGTGTGTGTGTAAGGAAGTATAGAAGAAGGCTTAATTTATCAGCCATTTAACTATCATCACCCAATAAATCCAACCTCAACGTTCTCTTATTTGCCATCCTTTATAATCATTCTGTTGCCCAATCCCTACTCCCAGAATGGATGTCTGATTAATGTTTGAGAGCAAGCATACTCCATCTGCAAAGGGAGTGGCTAGTGATGCAGCAGGTCTGACCCGCTTGAAATCCCAACCAGAGCAGAAAGAAAGGCCTGGAGTTTGCCACCTGGTCACTAGAACTCATTATGTTTGCAAATTATGTACACCAACTCCAGATTACCGTCATTTTCTCTATTCTCACCCACAGAATTATACTCAGAAGCTGTATGTTTCCTTGGAGGGCCAAAGCCTGCAGTTTGAGTAAACTGCTAGTATACATTTGGATCAGCTTGCAGTGTTAAGATTATGACACACTGGCTTGAGTGACACCACTTGTCAGTTGCTTGAAAAGGAGACCACAGCTGCCATGGTGCCATGGTGACTGTCTCAAGATAGACTCAATATTAGACACCCAGTTACTTTCAGGGTGAGTTATGAAGATATGGAGCATCAAAAGTTATTTGTTTTCTCAGATGTATATTTTGTCTTTGCAACATGAACTCTATAAAGAGCACAAATAAGATGTAAATATTATTTAGATGCCATATTTTAAATATTTTCATGTAAGGTAAAGATTTTAACTTCCTTTATTTGCTGCTTAACAATCCTTGGCTTTCTCAGGGTTTGGCGATATTAAATTTATCCTGAGTATTCTTAGATTTCTGGAACAATTCTACAGTAAAGACTAGGAAACAGTCTGTATTTTTTATAGTTAGCTGCTTTTCACACTGTGAATGAATATGAACTTAGGAAAATAATTCTAAGAATAGCCTACATTTTTCTATTTACAAGACAGTAGGTGGCTTTTTGGGGAAATCCATTCACTCTGCCTTTTTAGCCACTTTAAATAGTTGTCTTAGAACAAAAATATTTGTTAGGGCATTATTACTCCCCTTAGCTATGCTCATATTTGATTATACTGATAATCTTTTGTCTTCTATAATTTGCGAGAGAGTTTCTTTTTTAACATTTGAGACAATTTAAAGCAAGATAATGGACCATTTGTAGTATTCCTAGAGATCATTTGTTTGACATTTGGTAAGGAATTCTCAGGTTATGTTTGCACCTAAATCTGCCATAATCTTTGTTTTCTAGCCTATTATAAATTCTGGGATGCATTTCTTAGCGTGTGGCCTCTCTCCTCATCTCCAATATCAATAACATAGTATCTTCAGATCTCTCTCTGCCATTGTTGAACTGTCTTAACTGTAGCCAAGTATTTCTTTTTTAAAAGGATAATTATGACTGGCATTTATTGTCTATACCAGTAGTCCAGGTTTATGTTTCTATGTCAGGATCTTTAACCACACCTGCAAAGTCTCTAGCTGAGTAGACTAGAAATGTGATTATAAAGATTAGGATCCAAACATCTTTGAAAATCACTGTCCATTCAGTCCCTTTTCTTGGGTTATTCCTTAAACCACAGTTCCACATTATTATAGATTTTTATTAACCACCCAAATCTTTATAGTCTCAGCTGTATTATTTTTTACTACTGAGTTATACTTTATAGAAATTAAAAATATAAATTATTACTGAGAATTATTTTTTCTGTTCATTTTTACACATCATAGCATAAACATCAACAAGTTCCATATGGTATAATAAATTCAGAATCCTAGTTACAATATCAACATGAACTTAAAACTTATTTAATCTAAGTACTTGGCCTTTAAACCTGGAAACATAACTGGATTATTTGATATCATTTTCTAGTTCTAATAAAGCTTAAGAGGACCTAACAGGACCATTGCAATTATTACTCAAACCAATCATGTATTTAAAATAATATATCAGACACATGCAATCTGAAGTATTTGTTACAAATGTATAATTAAAAACATTTCCACTCTGGTATTTTATCTCTTGTACATATAAGCCTTCCAAGGAAAATGATTTAAAGAAAAAATAGGCTTCAATCACTTCTGAGTCCCCCAATAGGTACGACTACAAAATCTACCTCTTAGACATTAACTGCAAAGGTAAATTGGAAAGCATTCTTTCCAATTGGGGGTCCTCAGAGAAAATGTTTTTTTTAACTTGTATATAAATAAAAATGTATAGAAATATTTGAAATTGTATATCATGTAGTAGGTATAAATGGTTGCCTTTTAGTTTGTATGTTAGCACTAGGTTCTAAGGCAAACACTCTACTGAATTCTTCTTTTACTAACATCTGAACCTCTTAGACTCTAGATAGCAAATATGCAGTCCCAGCCAGATTGTATACAAAATAGACACCGAAAGGAACTACGTCGTCACTGCTCTACCATATTGCTTACCAGTCTGCTTTAGTATAAGGACTGCCACATATAAGATTATCAGTGAGATGCAATGAACAGAGAATTGCATTCTTTCAAAAGGGAAAAAAATGGGAATAAAAATAATTACGTGTGAGTCACTACTTTGAGATAAATTCACTAAATCTATGTATTTGCTTTATAAAATGTAATTTTAAAAATCACTACTAGATATAAAACGTGTGAGTGCAAAGGCCTGTGCTCGGGAGTTCCTTGCTTACTGTGGATTGGTTGGTTCAGTATCTACATCATATTTTCCAGTAAACAAGTCGATAAAATATTTGTGCAATAAGTGGAATAGATCTAATGATGCTGTGTGTCATCTGAGGAGTCCTCAGTTCCACAGAGAGGAGATGGAGAGGTTGAATATTTTTTCCTCAAAAGGAGTAAAATATATAGCACTGCCTCCCGCAGTCTCCGTGGGAGCATGAAGAATCAGGACATAGAGCTTGCTTATGATTCTCTTAAATTATCTCCTATTAGGACATAGCTATTCTATTGAATGTATCCTTGGGGGTATTTGCTCTAAACTCAAGTTTTTAAATTTTGGAAGCACAGAGTCATATTAAGCTATTTTCTGATATAATTTAAGAGAGTTCGTGGAAATGGCAAATATAAATGTGTACAGAAACATCTTGCAGCAGAATGCACTCATTGGGCCATCCTAACGTGTCTCAGAATTGTAGAATGTGTATGAAAATGTTAAAACCGTCATCCTGTGTAGGATAGTGGCTTAATTTGCTCAGGGGGAAAAGGGAATATACCAAATAAGTGATTTCTCTAAAGTGAACCTCTTGAGGTAGATCAGAGGAAATTAAAGTCCCAAGAATAATAGTGACAGTCTAAAGTAAAGCAGAATGTAAAGTAAAGCAGAATGAAGGAGAACCACACACCCATGGGCAAGTGCACAGCATTGTGATAGACCATGCTGCTATTTGGTTTAAGACTCATCGTTGCTTCATAAAGGGGAAGCATTGACAGAGATGCTTTCTATTTCTGTGTGCAATTTAAATCTTTTCATGAATTTCTATTTATTTCAAAAGTGCTGCAGATTGGAATTTATACTTTTCTATAAAAACACACACATCCACCCCTAGACATGTCATATTCAAACTGTTGAAAAATCCAAAATACAGAGAATATCTGGAAAGCAAGTAGAGGAAATGATAAAGAGGACTTGGAGGAAAGAATATAACAGTATTTTACTAATCAGAACCAGATCGGTCAGAAGAAAATGAAATGTAACCTTGAACATGTTAAATCATTGTATCTAGCTGAACAGCCCATCTTTTGTGGCTAGGCAAGGCCTCCAGTGATGAGACTGGGACACCATCCCAGCCACAAAGCTTCAGACCTACCGCCTGCAAGATTCTCTTTTGACAATGGAAGAGCAGAACCCCATGCCAAAGGAGGGAACTCCTGACTGAAACTGCAGGACAGGACAGGAACTAAAGACTGGATCACCCAGAGACTATTTCTAATGGTATCATGCTCTGCTCATAGATTGGTACCTAGACCAGTTCTCAACTGAGAGAATCCTCTAGCAGCTAATAGGAGTATATGGAGAGGCCCAGGGCCAAGCATCATGCAGAGACTGGGGAACCCCACGGAACAGGTAGAGAAGGGATGACTGAGACCAGAAGAGTTGAGGACATCCAGAGGGCAAAAGTCCGAAAATGTCAACTGACTAGCACTCTTAGGGGTTCTCAAGAGACTGAAGGAACAGACACGGAACCTAAACAGATATTATGGCTGTCTGTATTGGTGTTCTTGAAAAACTGGAGTGGAAAATCTCTTACCCTTTTGCCTGCTGCCCTTGGGACACTTTTGCTCCTGTCGGGTTGCCTGGCCCACCCTTGATGTATTGGTGCCTGGACTTGTTCCCTTCTGCTGTTCCATGCCCTGTTTGAGCGGTCACTCTGGGAAATTTGTTCATAGATATTGGGCTCCAGCCAGAACACTCTTCATTCCTCATTTCTAGACTCTATTCAGATGTATCGTACCTCTTAATCCTAAAATTCCAGAAGCAAGTTGCTGCTTTCTAACATTTATAATAGGTTAGAGACTACAGACTTAAAGTAATATATTTCTGATTGAAGGTTTTGAGATACTTGCTAAAGCAACCTGCTTACAGGTAAAGGACAGCTGTGAGCTGACAACACTGAGATTTCTGTATGCCAAGGACGAAGTAAACTTGTATTAACTGGATTGGGAATATAATCATCAATTATAAATTTTAGTTAATGGAAGAATACTTTTACAAGTGATGTACTTGTGACATAAGCTTTGAAACTGAGGATTGATTTTAATGTAGTGATTCTTTTAAAACAACATACTGAGTGTGTTATAGAGAATCACTGCATAGTACCCCATGACATTTTAAGCTGTTAAATATGAAGAGGATTTGTACATACAACAAGGATGAAAGTGAATATCGAATAGTCATAAATCCCATGGAGATTTATTCTCCTAAATTTCCCCTGGAAACCCACAAAAGATATCAGAACTTAAATTTTTGTTCCAATTTTATAAGTAAATTAGAGGAAATACCTCAAGAAAAATAATTAGTCATACAAGTAATACCTCATTAGGCTGGAGTCTCACAGTGGAGACCAACAATAATAACCCCAATGTCCTGAGGTGTTTCTTAGAACAACAACAAAAAACATCATTTTACTACATTATTGATGATTGACTTTTGTGTGCATGTGTGTGCATGTGATCATATGTATGTGTGCGTGTATGCGTGTCTGTGTATGTGTGTGTGTGTGTGTGTGTGTGTGTGTGTACTTATATACCACAGTCCAAGTGCAGATGTCAGAGAACAAATTACAAGAGTCCGTTCTCTCCTTCTACCATGTGGGCCTCAGTCATCAAACTGAAGTTATCAGATTTAGGGCAAGTCTCCTTACCTACAGAGTCATCTCTCCAGCCTTGTGCTGTTTACTTTTTTTCCTTCTATAGAACTCCCTTGGAGAATGTCTAATATTAGAGGGAATGTGTGTTCCAAGGGCTATTGTCTAGAAAATGTAAAGATTTTTTTCTAAAGATAAATATAGGGGAATCCATTAATTTGTAAGGAGTTCTATACTTAGAAGGATAGTTTAACTGAGTGATATAGTTTCAATAACAATTCTTGTTCTATTTTTCACAGAGAGGTATTTTATTTGCTAAGATGGTAGAGTTGCAGACAAACTTCAGAATCAGGGACTTAAATAATTCTCCTAATCATTATTGTGTTTGGTATTTGTAGGTTGTGAGGGTAGACCCTATAATTAATCTCTCTTTACTACTAATAAAAGAACACCTTTACTATGTCCTCATGTGTCCTTAATGTTCATCTGAACTTACTTACCATAAAATCCACAGGCTTTTGGATTTTCTGTGAAGAAACACAGGGAGGAAAAGGACATTGTCACTGGAAGGAATATGACAGCCCTTCTCAGCCTTCCTATGACCTTTGCCCCCACCTTTGGCCCATGGCCCCTTTGGGAGTCGAATGACCATTTCAGAATGGTTGCCTAATACTATCTGCATATCAGATATTTACACTGAAATTCATAATAGTAGCAAAATTACAGTTATGAAGTAGCAACAAAAATAATGTTATGGAACATGAGGAACTGTATTAAAGTGTCACAGTAGGCAGGTTGAGAACCACTGGAATAGGAGGACATGCCCAAGGCAGGATGTCCTGTCCTACTGTTAACATAATGAGAACTCTGTCAGAAAGAGAGAATGTGAAAGCAGATGAGCTTCAGTTTCTCTGCAAGAAGTTTATTACAACCATTGGAGGAATGTCTATTTCGTTACATCATCCAAAGGAAAAATAATAATTACTAATTTTATAATTCAATACTTGTACAACTCACCAATCCTTGAATCTAGGAATCAGCATATTAGGAGAGAAACAGTTATCTGTAAATATATACTGGTTATTAAGCATGTATTTTAAAAGGCTGCCGTAGTTGAGGATTTTGCCCACCAAAATTATCAGAAGCTCTGACAAAACATAAGAGAAAAACCAAAGCAAAGTGAGATGTAAGCATATCCAGTAGACTCTGTGTCCAGAACGAGATGGTCAGTTACAGTTTCAGTACAGTTACAGATTGGAAAGTTGCCATGGGCACAGCTTAATCTTGCAGAGGAAACAGTCTGTGCTTCAAATAATTACACAGACATTTTTACTGAATTTATGACTAGCTTACAAGAACCTTAAGACAAGTCTACTTGAAGCTATGTATGGTCAGGTCTTTTTCTGTAATTTCTAAAATTCTGTTAGATAACTAATGTATTATTGGAAAGGGCACGGACTTTTTTATATGGAAAGATAGGTGTTGAACATGAATGTGCTGCATTCCACAGTACTGAGATCCCCAGAAGTGACCTCAGTCCCAAACTCTTACACCGTGCATTAGCTCTGTAAGATTTTAAAATTTTTTAAAAAAGGGAATCATACTATAAATTAGTATGATAAATTTCTTATTTGGAATAAAGTTGGTGAGGTTTTTCTTGACTGCATATTTATTTTGCTTATGAAAACATCCCTTCCTGTTTGCTTTTCATACTTAGGTGTAAACTCTGGGCTACAGAACATGCACACATGCAGCTTTGCAGAGACTACCACATATTTTTTTTTAAATGGTTTGTGCCAATTTAGATTCCAACTATCAAAGTACAAACATTATTAATTGTCCTAAACTGAAGCCTACACTTGGGTTTTGTCAATGTGAGCTTTAGATACTCTGGTGAACATGGAGAGGATAAGGTACAACTTTATTTTTGTTTCTGGTTAGTTCCTTGGATTGCTTTTCAACTGTGTGGATGCCACTAAGGCATTTCCCTTTCTGAGTGGTATTCAAAACTTTTATACCTTTGGTATTAACTTAATATTCATATTTTTAATAAGATTAGTGAGAGGATAAGAGGAAAATAAATTAATCTGTTGATCTGTAGGGAGTTCTTCCTATATCCTGAATATGTTATCTTTCAGGTATGTAATTGTATATATAGTAGGTATTTGCTTTCTTCACTCCTTTGTTGAGAGATCTCAAACAGGTTATTACTTTGGTATCAAAAGTAGAATATGTGGAGTGCTTGTTTTTGTTTTTGTGTTTTGTTTTTTGTTTTGCATTTTGTCTCTACATAAGAAAGATTTTTGTACCGTCAGTTCATTAAAATATTCTCTTATTGTTAAGATTTTCTTTTAGAGAAGTTTATATATTGAATAGCAATTATATTTGCCTCCAACTACCCTCTCCACCCCCCATCCCCCATCTCCCCCACAACATTTTCCCTTGTTGTCTTACTGATTCCTGTCTCTTTCTATATATCCCACCAATCATGTTAGTAATAGTTGCTGAGGAAGCAAAAAAAAAAATCAGTATTTAGCATTGGGCCACTGACAGTATTCCCATGCTCCTATGGATAGCCCTGTTTTCTTTCTTTTAAAAAAAAAATATCTTTTTTTTTTATTTTTTGAGATTGTAATATATCATTTTCTCTTTTCCTTTCCTCCCTCCAAACCCTCTATATAGATTCCCCCTTGCTCTTTTTCCAATTTGTGGCCTCCTCTTTCATTGTTGTTACTTTTTTAAAAGCTATAGTTTTTACCTTTTGGTTTTTAATTTGATCCCTCTGGATGTGATGTGGGCATGAAATGCTGTCAAGTCAGAAATTCATTTTCTACCACATGAATATTCAATTGAGTTCCATCATTTGCACCAAAAGAACACCTTTAGAGTAAGTCAGGTGAACACATCTCTGTGAGGCTATTTCTGACCTATTTATTCAGCCCTGCAGAGCAATTGATTGGGTCAATACCAGGCTTAATAAATTAGTATGGATTTGAAATAGGCTTTGACATCTTCTAATGGGAGTCCTTTAGTTTATGTAGAGTTCACCGCATAGATTCAAGTTCATTTACATTTCTACAGAAAATTTCTAGTTAGCATATTGAACTTCATACATAAACCTTTTAGGATTTTGGTTGGGCTTGAAACAAATCTTTATATCATGTTGAATCTTCAAACCTACAAATTTGATATAACCCTCCATCTACTGTTCCTGCATAATCTTTTTTTCATGATTGCTGTCAGAGTAGCACTTTTGCATACTTTCTGATACTGTATTTGTTTGTCATGTCTTTAATCCTTTGCAAATCAAATAAATTTAAGGTTTTTATCTGCATAAAAATTGTATTCAGTTTTAAAAATGTTATTTTTACATTTATCTTCTCAGCGACTATTAAAATCATAACACCTCTAGTATTTTTGTTTGCTTGTTTTGTTATTTTGTCTTTTTCTTGTTTTGATTCAGAGTCTGGCTGTGTAGTTCTGGCTGCTCAGGAACTAGCTCTGAAGACCAGGCTGGCCTTGCACATACTGTGATATTTCTGTGTCCACCTCTAGGTACTGGAATTGGAGGTGTGCACCACCTACTCAAGGATTTTGTGTTTTTATGTCAATCAGATGCATTCCATATCGAAGTAAAAGCTGTATTTCTTTCTTTTCAAAATGTGCGTTTAAGTTAGCTCCTTGTACTGTTTAAGGTTCCCACAACTGTTAAGTGGAAGTTTATTCTATTCCCAACTTAAAACTCTTATCATTAAATATATCCTGAAATTTATTGAGTGCATCAAAATAAATAATATTTTTTGCATTTGTTTTCTGTTAGTAAGGTAAAGTTCATTTTTAAATGTTAAGTAACTGTAATGTTTATTTGGGGGTATGCTACTAATTTCCTTGTGTTTTCTTATGGCTTTAAAAAATACTTTGCTTCAACTTTTTGTATTTGTGAGAAAATTAGTTAACCATCAAATTTCCATTTAATGTCATTTTTTAATGTTTTGATGTGAATATTTTCTCAGCATTATAGAACATTACCATTTAGAATTACATTCTTCATTTCCACACACTTCTAGGTTTTAAAATATTTAGTTTCAAGTTTACTTCTATATGTTTAGAAAACTTTTCATCAATGCATTAATCTTTGAGCTATTTTGAAATTTCTATGCAATATATATAGTATATAATGTAAGTTCTACAAGCATATTAATGGAGGAGAATTTCTCTGTTGCTGTGTGATGTGTTCTATGTGTTGGCTGTTATGAAAAATTTTGTTGCTCAAAAAACTTATTTTTTGTGCTTTTTAAGTTTTATAAAGCCTATATTATATGAGCATTGAGAGTAATATTTCCATATCTTCCATTATATTTGTAGGTTTCTATATTTTGCTTTATTAGTTCCATTAATTTTTGTTTTAAACATTTTAAACTTTATTAACCAGGGCTTATAAATTTAAGAGTTCTGATATGTTTATTATAGACTAAAACATCCTTGTAAAATATCAATTTTATAGATTTCTTTTGTCCTAAAATCTATCATATGTTAATATATCATATTCAAAATGTCTTTTTCGTTTGCCTTTTCATTTTTCTTGGTTTTTATTTTGAGGTATGCCTATTGTAATTGGTACTTTGGCCATAATAATTGGATATATTTCTTTAATATAGCCAAGAAATCTCACTCCTTTAATGGAACTGTATTTCCTTTCTTTTCTTTTATTTCTTTTCATATAATATATTCCGATTGCTGTTTCCCCTCTCCCTGCTCCTCTCAATTCTCAAGGAAGAGAATACTCTTCTCTTCCTTGCCTCTCCTCCAGTCCAGATTTATCCCTTTCCCTCTCTCCCTAGAAAACAAACAGGCATCTAGGGGTAATCATATAATATAACCAATATAATATCATAAAACAATATCAAAGATATTGAAGTAGAACAAAACAAAACAGAAGAAAACATACAAGAGATAGATATAGACACAAAGACCTAATCGCTTGTGCGTTCAGGGATCCCGTAAAAACACAAAGCCAGAAGCTACAATAAATATGCAAAGGACCTGTCAGGTACAAAAAATAATAGTAAATAAAATAAGATAAAAAGCCCTGACATGACATTATAAGACAAGAAATTTCACAGATACCATTGAGTTCATTTTCTGTTAGCCATCAATTGCTGGGCAAGCTGCCTACCCTTAAAAGTAGCTTGCTTCCTCAGTGAGACTCCCTGGAGGAAATTAATTTTTTATTTGCAAGTGTTTATCACAAGAGATAGCTTTTGAGTTAGGAATGGGAGTATGTGTTCACTTTTTCTTTCATCTCTAGGACACCATCTAGTGAAAACCTGTGCAGGCCATGTGCATGCTGCCTCAGTCTCTGTGAGTTCATGTGTGTGTGGGTCCTGGTATGTTTAGAAGACTCTGCTTGGTGTCTTCTTCCCCTCCAGTTCTTATACTCTCTCCACTTTTACAGAATTCTCTGAGCCCTGAGGGGAGGGGTTTGGTGGTGATATCCCATTTAAAGATGAGTATTCTGAGATATTTCACTCTCTGCTTATTGTCTGGTAGTGAGTCTTTGTATTTGTTCTCATCTGCTGCAGGAGGAAACTTCTCTAGTGAGACTGAGCAAAGCACTGATCTGTAAGTATAACAATATCATAAGGAGGCATTTTATTGCTATGTTCTTTTTGTGTAACAGCAGAATTTGCCTTTTTACTAGGTCCCTGGGCTATCTAGTCTCAGGTCTCCTAGTCACCAAATCATCATCAGATATGAGTTCCATATCACAGAGTGGGCCTTAAATAAAATCAGATATTGGTTAGTTACTTCCACAAGCTTTGTGACACCATTGCACTAGTATATCTTGCAGAGAAGACACAATTGTGATCAAAGGGTTTATAGCTGATGTTTAGGTTTCTCCTTTGTTAGAGTGCAGAGTACCCAGAACATTAGCTAGTAGGGGTGAAGGTGCTAGGTAGGCACCAGTTCAACTTCTCCATGTTCAATGAGTTGTGACGGTGTTATCTTCAGCAATAGTGCCTTGCTGTCACTTAAGAACAACCTATAGCCTTTGCAGCAGCCTAAATTGTATGAGGATTCCCATGGGACCCCCTTGGCCAATAACTTGCTTAAATGTAACCCATTTCCGGTACTAAATTGTCATTTAGTGTTGAGAGATATCTATCCAGTTGGAGTTCTGTACTACCCCTCATCATTTGGGGATTTCATTTAGATATACTTCATATATGTATATAATTTAGAAAGCCTCTACTGCCTTGTTTCTATACAATCCTTCAAATGGCAGTTATTTTAGATGTCTCTTCTCTGTATCCCCTCACTCTTGCTCCAATTCCCTCCCTCTTCCCATTTGATCCTCTGGTTCTAGTAATTCCTGACTGCCCCCTATGTCTATCCATAATTGTCTTTTCTATTTCACGTTCCTAGAAAGATCTGTCCTTCCTTCTTCTTTACTACTCTATACCTAACCTCTGTGGCTCTACAGAATGTAGCTTGCTTTTCATCGATTTAACAGCTAGCATTCAAATATAAGAAAATGAATACCATATTTGTCTTTCTGGGTCTTGGTTTCCTCATTCAGGAAGATTTTTTTCTGGTTCCATCTCTTTTCCCTGAAAATTGTTTCATATTTTTTAAAAGGCAGAGTAATATTCTACTGTGTAAATGCATCACATTTTCTTTATCCATTCATCCTCTGACATACATCTAGGCCATTTCCAATGGCCTCTTATGAATAGTGTAGCAATGAACAAGACTGAGCAAATGCCTCTGTGGTAGGATGAAACATCCTTTGGGTAGATCCATTCCCATCATCCTGAAGAACTACCACATTAATTTCTATAGTGGCTGTATGAGTTTGCACTCCAAGCAGAAATGGATGAATAGAACTGTATTTCTTTGTAATTTATATATGCTAAGCTATATGCATGTATTTGAGTAAATTTTACTTTGTACTTGATCCACCTCACTTATATTCCTTTTATTTTAGTTTTTCTGTTTTTGTCCTGGATCATATGTGCTTAAAAGATTAATTATATAGCCAAGCACAATTTCATTTAAACCACATTTAATTTCTTGTATTTCTATTGAACTTTAGAGATTGCCCTGCAATGTCATCCTGCCTGACCTGAAAAACAGTGTGTCAGCCCCTGCTTCAAACCAGCAGGGACTGCACTGCCGCAGTCTTGGGCAGTTGGGGAGGCTCACCGTCTCATAGTTTATCTTTGGTTTTCAGGAAAACTCAGCTGTATTCTGGAAGCTCTGTCCTCTGGAGTGTTCTTAAATATACATTTTGTTTCAGAACATTATAGAAACACCCTGTCTTCTCTTAGAGATCTGTTGCTTAGTTTGAGGGTTTCCTATTCTGTGACATTATCACCTTAAGTTTAGCCTGGCTGTGTCTTCAGAGTCTTCTCATTCCTCCAAAGGCTACTCATTCTCTGATCTCCTAAGTGTAGTCTATTTCTGGGAAGGCTTCTAGATACCTAGATTACCGTACATGCTCAGAACTCAAAATTATCTTCAGAGTAAAACTGGCTATAAAGTAGAGCATTTTGATTCTTTTTTTTTTTTTTCTGAACAGATGATCAGTTGATTATCAGGGATGAAAATACCTCCAAAAATCTGTTGTTCAAGGTGGTTTTGATGCTGTTAGGACTTTTGTGTTTTTATTTAAATTTGTAGGATCTTTTTTCAATTTCAATGAAGAATTGTGATAGAATTTTGATGAGAATTGTGCTGAAATCTATAGATTGCTTTTTTAGAATGGCCATTGTCACAACATTTATCCTACAAAACCATGAACATTGGAGGTCTTTCTGTCCTCTCCCATCTTCTTCTATTCCTTCTTCAGTGTCTTAAAATTTCATTATACAAGCATTTAACTTTCTTGGCTAAATTTATTCCAAGTTATTTTAAAGACTATTTTGAATGGGATTATTTCTTTGAATTCTTTCTCCATATTGTTGTCATTTTTATATATGAAAGCTAGTGATTTTTGTGTGTTAATTTTGTCCTATTACTTTGCTGAATGTGTTTATCTGTTGTAGGATTATCTTGGTAGAGTCTTTAAAGACTTTCACGTATGGCATCAGGTAATCTTCAAGTAAGGATATTTTGATTTCTTCCTTTCCTTTCTGAATCTTCTTCATATGCTTCTCGTCTTGCCATGGCTAAGACTTCAAACACTATATTGCACAGGAGTTTCGAGGGGTCATCCCTATCTTATCTCTAATTTTAATAGAAATGAACTGAATTTGTCTCCACTTAGCATGATGTTGGCCGGGGCTTGTATATTAATTTTATTTTACTAATATATGTCCCCTGTAGAGGAATATTTAAGCATTTGATCCAGCAACATGGCTGTTCTAGAAAAGGATCACATTGAAAGGCCTGTGTGATAGCTAGGAAATTATCACATCCAAGGGCATGTATGAAGGGATCATATTCAGAGGCCTGTGTAATACAGATGGAATGCAGAAAGAATATTAGTCAGACTAATCCTACCATTTGTTTGTGTTAAAGCTAGGTAAAAGGAATTTCTGTGATTACTACAATGTAGCAGAAATCTTTAATCCCAACACTAGAGTTCTCAAAGGAAGCAGTCAGTTGAGAAATAGATTATAACTCTCAGTGAATGGTTCTAGTATGAGTATATGCCTTTAATCCTAACTCTGAGATTGAATCAGAGTAAAGAGCCAATAGAGTAAAGTCTGAATTTGAAGATTGAATCACAATGAGGACACACCCAACTCTCAGGATATTAAAGCAGGCTCTGAGTTCATAGAGACACAGGGAGTTCAGAGAACCACAGAGGCAGTCTGAGACAGTCTGAGGCATAGAAACATAAACTGCCTCTGTAGGCAGTTCATCAGAAGTTGGTATTAGATAGGAAGAGAGAGTCAGTTTGAAGGCCAGCAGAACAGTTCAGTCAGAGAAGTTGTGTGAGTCAACCAGAGTCAGAAGAGTACAGTTAGAAACAGTCAGCCAGCTGAAAAGGTCAGTTGGAACTAGCAGCTTGGAGAAGAGATTGAGTCAGAACAGTGATTGAATTGAGTTGAATCAAAGAGTGAGTTGAGTTCAGTACAGGTCTGAGTTTAGAAGGAACTAGATGGAGTGGATCTAGTCAGCAAGACATCTCAGAGTCTGAAGCCTTCCAGCTTAGACTGAAGATTAGATTGTAAGGAGGCTAAAACCCTCTAAGTACCAGGGGTTGAATTTACCAAAGATTAAACTGCCCTTTGAATCTACATCAAAAGTCCCCTCTGTCAGTAGAATCTCCAGGAATTTAGTCATGGAGGGATTTTGGATTTTGTCAAAGGCTTTTTCTGTTTTTAATGAGCTGATATACGGTTTCTGTCCCTGTGTCTATGTGTAGCAGATTGCATATATTGATTTTGATATTCTGAAACTTTCCTTCATCTCTGGGATGAAGCCTATTTGATCTTAGTAGATGATGTTTTTCATGTGTTCTTCAATTATTTTTTACAAGGATTTTACTGAATTTTTTGTTTCTATATCTTTTAAGGAGAGTAGCTTACAGTTTTCTTTCTTCTTTCTCTTTGTTGGGCCTTTTAATGATTTGGGTATTAGGTTAATACCTGATTAACCTTGGTAAAAATAATTTCAATGTATTCCTTCCTTTTCTATTTTATGGAATACTTTGAGGAATATTTAGTGTTGGTTCTTTTTTGAAGGTATGTAGGAATTCTGTGCTGAATCCATCTGGCTCTCAGCTTTTTATAGTTGGGAGATTTTTAATTACAGTTTCTACCTTACTGGTTGTTATGAGTTTGTTTAGATTATTTGCTTCATCTTGATTATGAACTTCAATAGGTTGTATGCATTTATGTCTTCTGGAATTCTTACTTTTATATAATATAATTTTTTAAAGTCTGCACTTATAGTTCTCTTAATGTCTTCCATATCTGTTATGTCTCCTTTTTCTCTCTAATGTTATTAATTAAGGACATCTCTTTTGGTTGATTTGGCCAAATGTTTGATAGTTTTGTTTATCTCTTCAAAAAATCAATTCTTCATTTCATTTTTTCCATTATTTTTATTTCATTAATTTCAGTGCCAATTGTGATTATCTCTTCCCATGTACTACTTTAGGCTATTGTTTGTTCTTGTTTGGTTCGTTCAAATCAAATTGCAAATGAAAAAATGCAACATCGGACTATTAAAATATTTAAATGATTATGGCTTAAAACTAAAATATTACTGTACATTCATCATGGTGCCTAGGCACATCAACAGTAGGCAAGTATCTTTGCTTCCTTTTTATAATGATAATGTTCACATTTTTATATCAAATGTACATTTAGACATTTGTACAATTGAAAATTTATAATAGAAGCCCCTGTGGTGGTGACACACACCTTTAATCCCAGCACTTAGAAGACAGAAGCAGATGGATCTCTGAGTTCTAGGTCAGCCTGGTCTATAGAGCAAGTGTCAGGACAGCCAGGAATACACAGAGAAACCTTATCTCAAAAAAGAAAAGAAAATTTAGAACAGAAATAATTACTTTAAGATATAAAAGGAGTACATAACTATTTATATGACCTAATTTTTTGAGGTTTATAATCTTTTCTTTTGTTTTAAAAATACAGGAAGAATAGGAATTCCCAGAAGACAAAAGTATACTTACCAAGCATTTTATAAAATTGTTGAATAAAACTGAGACTGAGACTGAGAAACAAGAAAAGTCTCAATTCTATAACTCTAATTCAATAACCACTAGGCTAGAGCATGTTTTAGGGATCAGGAGCACATATGCCCATTAATATATATTGGGACATGGGAATGTGTGTGTGTGTGTATGTGTGTGTGTGTGTGTGTGTGTGTGTGTAGTAACATATGTTAATATATTATACAATAGTCCTATTGAAAAAGATAAATATATTGAGAAAAAGACTAATATTTTAAAACAAAACCCTAACAGAGAAAAAGACAGTTTAGATAGATACAATTAAGAGTTATAGCACATAATGCATCTTATATCTCTAGAACATTAAAAAAACCAAATACAGAAATAAATGTATCATTCTTCTTGAGTAAAAGCCACAGGTACAAGTCACCACAGGACTGCCATGCTTTGCTGGGAAAGGAGGGCATGTTCACTTAATCACAGAGCTGCTACAGTGCAACTCATGTTTTCATGAATTCAGTTCATTGCAATTGAACATTTACATTTTAATTTCATATGAATATTTTAGTACAAATTTAATGATAAGACAAATGTTTTGTTCTCTAGCCATATAAATATCTTGGTTTATTGGAGGAGAGTGCATGGGCTAATTGTAATGTTTCCTCCAATGAATATCTTTCTAATTGAAAAGAAAACTGAAGAGAATTATTAAAGCAATAAGCATGTCAGTAAAACACTTCTTGTACGTGTCTGTGT
Organism: Cricetomys ansorgei; assembly: GCA_026225945.1. Classification (NCBI taxonomy): domain Eukaryota; kingdom Metazoa; phylum Chordata; class Mammalia; order Rodentia; family Nesomyidae; genus Cricetomys; species Cricetomys ansorgei. The sequence continues at coordinate 10,545,386 of JAMJFZ010000242.1, forward strand.
GTTTATGTGGTATACATGGTGTGTGTGTGTGTGTGTGTGTGTGTGTGTGTGTGTGTGTGTGTGTGTGTGTGTGTGTGATGCAAAGGCCACAACAGGACATTGAGTATCTTTCTCTATCACTCACTGCCTTATTGTCTTGAGACAGGGTCTCTTTCGGCATGAGAAGCTATTTCTGCTTGGCTAGCAGGCTAGAGAACACACTGATCTTCCTGTCTCTGCCCTAGGCTTTACAGGCATGTATATCCATGCCCAACTTTTATTTTGGTGCTGGCAATTTTGTCTAAAGCCCTCAGAGGTTCAAAATAAGCATCCTTACCCACTGAGCCGTCTCCAGAGCACCCATGAGCCGTCTCCAGAGCACCCAGTGCAGCACATTTTAAAATGCATATGTTGTAGTATTAGATCTTAATCTGACCCAGGGTAAATGTTGGCTGGCCTCATACATGCCATTCTGTTCTTCCCTGTCAGTTTTTTTTTCTTGCTGTGCTATTTTCTTGGGAAGAAACATATGATGAGAGATTGTCATTTCAAGGCTGAGGAGATTTAGAAATTCTCCGTAAGTCAACATAACACATTGTCATTTTGCCGAAATGTCTCATCTCTTATCACTCACTCAAAGGACTTGGAATCATCTGAGCTGAAGTCCTTTCTGGCTGTGATGCTCACTGATTTATTAGAATCTTTTGTTAATGGCTATGTGACTTGACAGAAGAACAAGTGCTTTTTCATGAAGCTTGAAAGGGGTCAGTTCTTGAGACGCACAACTATTTTTCACAGTGACATCTCAGTGATTGTAGGATTTGCTTCCTGTGTGGAAATCACAATTTTCCTTTTTTGCCTATCTCCACATAACAGAAGACAGACATGGTCAGGGCTGTGCTGACTGATTATTGCTAGTACTCTCAAAATTTTAATAGAAAGGACTGAAGGTAGTAACTATGTCGATGGCACACAATTGCAGAGGCACCTTATTTCTTCTATGGAAATGAATATAAATGCTCCCATTATCATCCTTTTAATCAACAATGAATGTTCTTTGCCCTGTGAAGTAAGAAAATGATTAAAATTTGAGACTTCATGACTTATAATCTTTGTTATACAATCCTTTATAATGGAGGCTAAGGCTAGGTTTCCAGATACAGTCCCAATTATCAAAGCTCTTCATACCTTCTTCTTGAGAGACTGAGAGTCAAATGGTTGAGACTTTGCCCACGAGGGCTGAGAAACAATTATAAGCTAGAGCAAAGACCTGTGGTAGTGCAGTAAAGTTAAAAATCCACTGTGGGATCACAATAATGATTAGGTCAGTTTTAGAAAAATGTAGACGTTTCTTGCTTTTATTTTTTCTCCTGGGAATTTTAGCAACCATATGTTTTTAACTGGTGATGACATAATGGAACATACCCTGTGATTACACAGAAACTGAGTTTCCACAAGTGGTACAGTAAAAGATTATCATGGGTTTCCTTTATTGGTATGGGAAGCATTTGGATCCATATTCTCAGTCCAAAGTTGGGGCATACTCATTCAGAATCCCTGAATGCTGAGTGGTGAGAAGAGGATGTTGAGGGCAGAGACTTCCATTCTTGGTCTTGTTCTGACACACACCAGTTTTCCTTCTTCCTTGTCTGCTTTTGAAAAGACTGCTTTAAGAGAAACGAATTCTGCTTTTGTTGACTTTTTCTTTTCTCTCTTTTTATTTCAACTAATTAAATGTCAGTAGCATTTGATTCTCCCTTCTTGGCTGTAGTATACACAGCTGTAGTAAACACTGGAGGTTTTTAAAAAAAAATACTGATTTTTCAGGCTTCAGGCCAGACCAATTACGTCAGAATTTGCTGAGCAACATTGCACAGGCAGCAGATAACACCTCTGGTCAACTTAATCTAAATTTCAGAATTGTTGAGTTCAATCATATTTTCCTTATGATTAGCAAATTCTGATTAATTCTTTCAAGTCTTTACTACTATGAAAATGTGTCACTGATCTTTCCTTTTCTTGTAATGGCTTGCACCTAAAATGTAGTAAAATCTACACAGCTGGGAACTTCTGTGTAAGATCAGGCATTAGATCTGTACATTCTCATTAGCTTCTGACAACTCTACTCTTGGCCTCTCATATATCATTTATGAACATTACAAAGCTAAAAGAATTATCTGATCCAACACTTGTGATTCAGATCATTGTATTCAATAAACAACACCTGAACCAAGACAGTGTTGAATGATGAAATCAGTCTGTAAAGTTTATCAAATGTAATTCAAATAAAGAAAAGCAACGATGCCAAAAATTATCACAAAAATTCCTTATGGCGTATTGGAAAATCAAATGCTCTCAAAATACATATATTGTTATGTTAGCAGATTAATACTATTTGGGAATATGGGGAATATTCATGGGAAATAACTGAAATTAAGACAATATTTTTATTTTGCAGGATTCTTCAGTGGCAACCAATAAGAACCTAGTAGTTCCTCATCCATAATAACTATATTAGCTCACAAAATAAGCACTGTGGTCTCAGAGTGCCTATCAGTGCCATATGCATCCATATAAAAATGTGCATCCGCAAACGTTTACAGTATGCCCAGTGCCAGACATATAATCTGAGGAGACAGTAAAAATTGAAAACCGCATTTGCTTTAAAAATGAGTAAGCCCTCCATGATAGTAGTGACAGAGCATTGAGTCAAGCACAGGAAGCATCTGCACAGGGTTTGGTGAGCACCTAGTTCCAAGCCATGCAGTGGCCTTCACTGAGCTGTCACTTTGAAAAGATCCAAGAAGGTACTAAAAGAAGATGCCTATTTCAAGTGTTTACCAGACAGTAAAGCAAACATATTACAATAGAACTTGGTGTGCAATAATATATGACTTAGTGATGATACTACATCACAGTATCTAAAATCAGAGAAATTTGGAGATGATAAGAATAAACAGGAGAAATGATTGTCAGCCTTGAAAACGACCATGTTTCTTTGCAGGACAGTGTGACAAGGAACTTACCATTGCTGATTTTCATTACTGACTAACGAAACACTATATGAGATGCTACGATAAATAGCAAAATTTATGTTAGAATAATTTATAGCTGATACAATTGGCTCTCTTTTTCTACTTAAAAGTTTAGAGTATTTTAGCTTGAGTGAAATGTACATCCTTTTCCTTATCATTTATAACATTTTATAATTTATTTTTCTTTTCAATACAAATGTACTTCATTTATAAACGTTTGAATGGAAATAACAGTGTTTAAAAAATCACTGTACTTTATGTACATTTTACTATAATTTACATTTATTCATTCACTTGAATCTATAGAGAGAGTATTTCTGTATTGATTTTGCTTGGGCTGTGCTAGCTCAGTACATACTAAAAAGGATTGTCAATTTTAAAAGTCAATGTCATATGTTTTGGTGCATTATGGCTCTTAAACTCCCCATGTGAGTCAGAAATGATTGGAAATAGGCTGATAGATGTGGAGCCTCTCTCTGTACCCATAGTGTATAGCTCCCTAAAGTCTGTTACCCATGAACTTCATTCTCTGGGCCAGTTCTGGCTGATATAACAAAGCTCCCTAGTGTAGGCAGATATACACAACAGAAACCTACTTCTCTGTCTTACAATGAGAAACCATGATTGGGTTACTCTAAAACAAAAGTTAGTGCTCGCTTAATACTATTTCATTTTCTCTGGGTCCTATTGCATTTATGTGCGGCGTCCAGTGTGTCTCTGGGGACTTGAATTGACTGAGGCAATGAAGGAAAGAAAAAAGGACAGAGACAGATACACAGGAAAGGCGGAATCAGATAGACAGGGATCTCTGATGGAGAAACCACAGAACATGGAGGATCAGTGTGTTTACTATATTCAGTTGAACAGGGAGGCAGGGATATTTCTGAACAAGAAAGTAGGGTTTTTACATAGAGATAAACAAGGAGGCACAGGTATTAGACACAGCTGAACAATGAGGTAGGTTCAGCTAGCCTCAGTAGGAGCAGTCTCTGAGAGTAAATTATCTTCATACCATAAATATCCTGTGGTGGGGAGCTACAGTGCACATTTTCTGCATACACTATCAAAATATGCACTCACATCAAATGGAGGCTTTGCCATTCCTCTGAGTCTCATCCAAAAGTAGGCTTTACCAGTTTCCCATGGGTCCGAGCTTTGGTCCTTCAGATGGCCAGCTCATTGCTCATGTCCACAACACACGTCTACTCAGGATTGCACATACTCATGGATTTCTCTGCCCCCCAAACTTACAGAATTAGATTTTATTAAGTACAGCTCCTATCAGACTTTTGCTCTCCATGGCATTCTTAGACTGGTCACTTTCAAAGCAGCCTAATTCTTTAATGACATTCTGTATTATTTTTGTTGGATGCTCTTAGAAAAAGATGTCAACTGGGATACTGCAGTGATAAAATTGATTTTATTCCCCAAATTGAGTGGCAGTTTCTGAAAGACAGTGTTGGGTGTGGGTTAACCTTGGATATTTTCCTTTTGTTGTCATGGGTAAAATTCACACCCAGTAAGTCCCATCACTTTTCTCAATTTTACTGCAAATTTCTAAACACAGTTCATTAAAAATTATAAGTATTTTGTACATATACTAAATGACCGAATTTGTCCAAATATGAGTGTGCTGGAAAGAATAAAGATAAAAGGAGATTACAAATTGTCCGCCCACTAAAGCATTTAGTCTCGAAGGTGCCTAAAGGTGCTTTGTGCTAGTGAAAAAATCTTCTCGTATTTTGACATCTAAAAAAACTGATAAGAGTATCTGGGCGTAAATAAGAGAACAACAAAGAAAGGCTTCAGAGTATAGTTTAGAAAAGTTTAGTTGAAACAGAAAGAAGTCTAGTTTTGGTCTTTGTTGGATGGAAAGGAGAATGTCTTGAGGCTAAGTTGAGTCCATTTAGCACATGCTACTTTTAACCCCTTGTTGCTAAGTGTGCCCTTAACAACAGTTTAGGAAGACTCAGGTCACCTTCAGGACACCTGTCTGTCAGCCTCCTTCATGAGGAAGAAGGTCTGGGACTTGAGAGCACCATCCAACTAGTGTTCAGCTATAGTACGGCAGAATTAATAAGTGCTAGTAAAATGGCAAACAGCCCCATTGGATCAATAGTTACTCAAGGTTATTTTTTATTTCCAATCATCCCTTCATTTCTGTCCTTCTTTCCTTCCTTTCACATTTAACATCTAAACTCTACAACAGAGAGTGGAAATAGAAAGATACAAAACAATAAATAATAATCAATTGGAATGAGTTAATCTAAAATAGAGAGAAAGCATTAAGTGGACTAAATTCAAAAGAGGAATATTCTACAGGGCTCCAATGGAGAGGGAGAGAGGTAAGGAGAGAAATACTCTGCAAATGCTACAGTGTATTAGAAGATATTGGCATTATTGGATAATATTTACAGCGTGATGTCACTCATCAACTGGTATCAATTTCAGAGTAGTACAGAAAAAATTAGAGGAAAGATAAGAAGTGTGAGAAGGAGGTGGGAGAGGAAAGGCACAGCCAGAAACTTAATCTCATGACATTAGAGAACACCTCAAACCATAAATCTGCCCAAAAGGACATATTTTTAACAGAAAGCCAAATACGTATTTTGTCCTTTATATTTCTGATCATCATTTGTTGGATATGAAGTTAAACATTTCTCTAACCACCTTTCTACCAACACACAAATAAAACAGTGAAAAAAATAAGAATTATAGAGCCAGTGACTGGATTTTTCCATATCTAAAAAAACAAACAAAAAGATACTAGCTTCACAGCTAGTATTAGATATTTGAAACTAACCAACCAGTGTCTTCCCATTTGGGGCTCTCTTGGATCCATCCTTGAGCTAACAGTTTGCTGTGCCCTGTGTTGGGAATGAATTGTGTCTGTGACACTTCTATTAAGCTTACCACAGACTTTTTTAAACTTGATTTACCTGTGTATATATGTACACTAAAGCAACAACTTCACTATCAATTATATTTATTTGCCTTAAATTGTTGCTCTTATTGAAAATAATTTTCTCTTCAGAACACTTTTCTTCTAAACCCCTTGACCATTGCTCATGAAAGAAATTCTCCATATGAAGTTAAATTTAAAAACATAAAATAAAAAATAATTTGTCACTATCTACACTGAGGTATTAGAATGACTTTGTGTGTGTGTGTGTGTGTGTGTGTGTGTGTGTGTGTGTGTGTGCATGTAAGAGAGGCATTTTGGAATGAATTTTTGAATATTGCATGTAATTTATCTTACACAGTACACAGTGTAATATTGGTGTTTACCTCATGAGTGAGTTGTTAGCCAGAAGCTGTGGCTCACTATACCTCCAGCATCATAAGAAAGAGTCTTGTCACACATAATGAACCTAAGTAAAGATTAAAATTTAAAGTATAGTTTATACTAAAGTATATTATTTTTGAACCATTATACAGTAATAACTCTTCAACTAGACTACTTTAAGTTGGAGACTTTATTCTCTTATATTGAGAAATGAATATTCTACCATGGAATTCTTTCTCTATAATAATGTGCACAATTAATTGCAGCATATCTACATCTCACTTTGTCTATTATCTATCTATACATTTTTATCAAATATCATTACATGACTACATAATTTTGTTTAAGGAAAAATCTCAATATTACAGGATTATATAAGAAATTAAAAGTAGTTGTTCTTCCTAGTTTAGATGATAAAAGCCATGTTTCATCATGAAAATTATACTGTGTTCCAAACTTCAGAGCAAAATACATGGAATTTTGAGCTGGGAAAACTCAGTCCAATGGTTTGTTCAAAATTGTTGACAACTTGAAGTGTAGTTTAAAATCCTTGTTGGCACCAGATGAGGGAATTGCAGTTACATTTCTGATGGTTGTTAGAGGCACTTATTCTATTATTCTGTGGTCTGGCGAGACTGGTAGATGTGAATGAAAACAATAAATGACTACCTCCAGAACTTTATGCATTGCTTCTGGCAGAGATGGAGAGCATAGTTATCAGGCTTCCAAGGGGCAGGATCTCCATGATCTCTTCTGCTGGTTTTCACAGTTTTCCTAAGACTGCTGCAGTAGTTTCCAGCCACAACTATGGTTTAACGCACATAGGAGTAATAACGCATAGGAAAAAACTATGACATTGAATAAAGTATCACACACAACAATGATTTTTTAAATGATTGATTTATTTGGCTGCCAATGGCCAATGCATTACTTAAATAGTGGTAAATATGTACTTTGATGAAATTCCATTTTTTATTTAAAAAATAATGTTTATTCAAATTAAAATAATAGCTAACTCAAGCTGAGTCATGTGCCATTTTTAGCAGACAACTAGTATTTTTTGGAGGAGTCTGCAAGAGAAGGCAGGCATCACCTATACTGAATGTTTCCTGGTAGCACCTGCTCTGCCATGAACCCATTGCTAAGTTTAAAGAGTTTGGGGAGAAAATTATCATTTATCCTCTATAAACACTCACAAACACACATAAGCCTGTGTCTTACCTAGAGCATCCTGAAGGCAGAGAGAAGCAGAACAGCAATGGAGCAAGCCTGTTTTATCTGGATTTGCTATAGATGTATGTGTTTCTCACAAAGCAAATGGGTATAACAGACAATAACTCATAATGTACTGTCTTGATTAACTTATTCTAAATTCCTTGGTGATGAGAGGGCTCTGTTAATGAAAGAATTTGAGATGCATCAGTGGGAGAAGCAATTGAAGTTCACTAGAGATAAACTGGAGGGCCCAAGGAAAATTTATATGCATTGTTCACTTGTCATAAAAGAGTTATGGTTCGTTCCAGATTGCATTTACCATGTTGTTGAGTGCTGTTGAACAGCTGGTGTGAACAGGCTACATCCATACATCCTCCCGCACTGACAGAGGAAGGGGTTCTGAAGCAGGAGAGTTAAAATAGATAGAGATAGGACAGATCGAATGAAAAGAAGGACACTGGGCAGCCACCCCCATGCAGATCTCCAAACCATCATCTATGCTAGGGCTGAGAATAAGAAAGAAGTGTTGTAATAGATGCGGTTCAGCTTTCATTCACACCTAAAAATGAATCAATTATTTGAAAAATATAAACAAAATAAAAATATCTATATGCATGAATTCCAAAAGCTAAGGCATCTTTCCTGTAAGGGGAAAGGGTACTATTATTATAAAGTCAGTAATGTAAAGCAGGTCAGCAAGCCAATTCTGCACATAGAAAAAGTATCTTATGTATATTTCTAAGCACAAAAGTAAACATGCTACCTATGATACCATATACTTTTAACTTGTCCTTCTATATATCATGCATTTATTTTTAGGGGTGCAATACTAGGTCTGGTCTTATTTTGTAATACACACACACACACACACACACACACACAGTTTATATATCACATAATGACATATATAGGCATATAGCATGTGTAGAAGCAGAACAGCTTCCATGAGCTAGTGTTCTCCTCCACTTGGTTTCTGTTCTTGTTTCTGTTAGGATTCTGCAACAAGCAGAGTCTACAGCAGGGCTCTGACCTGGAGAGCTCTGCCCCCTACCCCTGACCACAGACATAGCCCACAGCCCAGGGCTCCCTCTGAGGGGTTCTGCCCCCCCCCAGTCTACAGTGTGGGACTCCCACTTCTGTGAAGAGCTCTGATGTGCTTTCCACATTCATCTATGGTCAGCCTCCACAGCCCTGTGAAGGAAGCTCTGCCTTAGCTCCATCCCCTTGCCAGGCCCAACCCCCAGTTAGCTAACTGTCAAATGGAAGGAGGACCTGATTGAGGACTGTGCTCGCTCCTGGATGACCCCTCCCCTCCCAGATGGAACCTAACAGCCATCAGCACTCCTGGTTGACACCCCTCCCCCCAAGATGGACCCTCACAACCATCTATGTTTCTTCCAGGAAGCAAAGTTAACTTTACCAGCAAACCTAGCCTCTCATACAGTCCAACTGCTATTCAAGACTAACGCTTGCCTCCCTTGCCACCCTGCTGGGGACTCTGGGGGCCCAGCCAACATTCCTTGTGCCCACCAGGAACCCCAAATGATCCCAAAGACCACTGAGGACCAGCATATTTCCCTTTTGGGGGAGTTCAGCTCTGCAAGGCTGGAGAGCTCCGGGACTTGAAACCCCTCATAAAAAAGCTCCCCACTAGGACTATCAGGGACCCCACTCTCATCTGGCTGAGGGGTTCCCCAACCTGACAGTACAGCACAGAAGGGGTCCCAACAAACACAAATAACCCTGACCTGGGGCTCTCCCAACCCTCTCTGAACTGAGAATTCCACCAATCACAGGCCAAAGAAATCCACCAATCGCAGGCCATGTTCATAGCTCCACCCCCTCCAGAACCCTTTAAAAGGACTGAGGAACCCTCAGTTGGAGCAGAAGCAGTCACTGGCCTGCTGAGAACATTGGACAGAAGAAAGAAGAACAGCTCGCCTGGGATATTTCCCTACAGAGCTGCAGCCTTGGGGATACCTGACCAGAAGCTCCTTGGTCCTGTTGGGATACTCTCCCTTCAGAACTGCATCATCTCCAGGAGGTGAGGCAAAGCACAAGGTGAGGCAAGGCAGAGCTGGACACTTCACCCCTGCTCTGCTGGGTTGAGCAACTCATCAGTCCTGTTGGGATATTCTCCCTTCAGGACTGACTCTACAAGGAGGTTTCTCCCTTTGGTGTTGTGTGGTCCCCGAACCATCACAAAAGAGCTTCCCTTCTCCATCTTTCTTCTCTCTCTGTTCTATCTCTTTCCATCTATTCCAACAATAAAAAAAACCTTCCCAATAGTTTCTGCCCCAGTGATGAGAACTCTAGGAAAGCTGGCCTTCAAGCTTTTAGATTTAGGTTTAATTCTCCATCTCCATCTGCTCTCTCACAATAGGTGGGACAGGATTACAGATGCACAGCATTGCATCCTACTTTTGACCTGAGTTCTGATGCTCTAATCCAGATGTTCAAAGCTTGCATGACAAGCACTCTTTCCCTCTGACCCATCTTCTTGGTACTTGGATATTTCTCACACTATTTAATTTAAGATAATGCTAACTGCTCCAACAGACAAATCCTGACACCTTAGAGGCTGACCTCAGTGGAAACTCTCTTTGCTCACATGACCAGAGGCAGGATTTTCACCAAATGATTAGTCACAGCTTTGGCGCATCCTATAAATCTTTTGAACCTGAACTGCACCCAGTGCAGTTGAAATAAACAGATTAAAAGAACATAGTTTTAAATGAAATGTGGGAGCTTTTGAGGACTTTGACAGATATGGGCATGTAAGATTTCCTTTCTTATTCCATAAGATCTGTACATGGCCACTCCTGCCTATCAATAGGATTTAGAAAGAAAATACATAGCCAGTCTGAAAATTATAGCCAGTATGAAAAGTAAAAGATTTGGTGATAAGCCTATTAACTAAAAATTGGTGAATTAATTATTTGTACTTACCTTCAAAGTTACTTTATAACTTTACATAACGTCATTCCTCTTAGCCATCACATATGGTCGGTACCATTTTTCTGTTTCAAAACTGTTGCAAGGACAATCCTCCTAAGTAAATTTTAGTACATACATTAAGTCCGTATGACTCACTCTTTGAAGTGAAATTCTTAGTTAAAAAAGTAGGGGCAACTTTGAATTTTTATCTTTGCTTCTTTCTAAAAATATTTATATCGGTTACATGTCTACAAATAATTCATGAAATTGCCTGCCTGCCTAAATTTTCCAATTGTTTTACAATGTCTCTACTCACCTGTGTCAATCTTATGAGGGAATTAAAGTCTCAATGTTGCCTTAATTTGCAGTCTTTACTAACAACTGAGTATCTCCTTCATGTCACTGATGTCTGTTGTCCTTCAGTGTTGATGGGGTGTCTATTCTAGCTAGTTTTCTACTCATGAGTCAGCGGACAGCTAATCTACAATCTTTACTTAAGTTTCTCTACAGCTTTGGACAAGTTCTACTCTTTCACTCTCATTGAATTATATTTGTACTTTGGAAAATGATTTATTTCTTCTTTATTTTCTTCTCTCATACAACTGATAGAATACATACTGAACTGCCTCCTCTCCTCCTTCCACTCCAGCTCCTCCCATCTCCCCCAGATCTAAGCCCATCAACACCCACAAACAACCCCCTTCTCCCAGAAAAGAAGCCTCCCCCCAGGGTTACAGCACAATCAGGGCATGGCATAGAGGGATAGAACAAGGCCAGGTATCAATTCATACATCAGTGGTGAACCAAGCAGCCTGGCAGGAGAAAAAAGGTCACAAGGGCAGGTAAAATTGTCAGAGACAGCTCCACTACAGCTTGTAGGAGTTTTTCAAGGACACCAATCCAGACAACCATGAGATGCATTTAGGGGATCCTACAGGTTCCGTGTCTGTGGCTTCAATCTCTGTAAGCTCCTAAGAGTACTAGTCAGTTGACAATGTAGAGTTTGTTCTCCTGATGTCCTCAACCCCTCTCTTGTTGTTTTTAGTTTTTGGTCTCCCCAGCATGTTCTGCCACCACCCTATCCCAGCCCGGAGCTGGCTGGGTAGCCGCTTGGTTCTCCACCCTGGCCAGGGGCGAGAGGCTCAAGCCGAGAGCCATGGGGAAGCACCTGGGACGCTTGGGATGTGGGTTCCTAGGACCGCGTGGTGTCACCTGACCCTGCTTTCTGAGAACGAACACCAGACGGAGAGGGCATCTGGTGGACCCGAACTCGTTTATTCCAAGGGGTTCTTCCCCAATAAATAACCTCTTCCCATAAGGGTGTGGCTTCTCCCCTCCAGCGGGAAAGCCTTAATTAGCATGGCAGGGGGAGGGGCGTACCTGGCCAACCCCCACAATATCCATGGCCTTTGCAGAGACCCAGGTGTATGATTCACCACGAGGCAGGCAGACATTTTGCCAATCTGTTTACTGAGTTAGCAGCTTCCAGGGCTTCAAGAGTAAAGGAGTCTCTGAGTGTCCTGCTAGCCCCAGGGGCGAGGACCGCTCTTGCTACAACTTCACTCTTTAGCCTGGGAGCCCTACACTCTCTGGTCTTTGCCATTCCTCCTCTCCCTCTGCCATGGTATTCCCCAATCTCTGCATGATGTTTGGCCCTGGCCCTCTCCACATGCTTCTCTTAGATTCTAGAGTCCGCCTCTCTGGTGAGGACTGGGTTAGTTACATGCAGAGCGTGGCATCATTAGAAATCTCCTCTAGGTTATCCAGTCTCTTGTTCCTTTCCTGTCCTGCAGTTTCAGGCAGGGGTTTCCTCCTTTGGCATGGAGTTCTGCTTTTCTGTTGTCAGTGAGGATCTTGCAGGAGGATAGGCCATAAGTCAGAGGTTTTGTGACTGCAAGATAGTGTCCCAGTCTCACCACTGAAAGACTTGCCTGGCCGTAGGAGATGGTCTGTTCAGGCTCCCTATCCCAAATTACTAGAGGTCCTTGTTAGGGTCTATCTCATAGATTCCCATGAGTTTCCACTATACTGGGTCTCTTGATAGCACCCTAATTATCACCCAATTCTTGTCTTCTCCTCATATACCCCTCCCCATTCTTTTCCTCCTCTTGGCCCCCTCTGCTCCCATTTCCATCCTCCCCTAACCCACCTGCACCCTCTGTTCAATTCCCACCCCTTTCTTATTGCAACAAGTGCCTTTATCCTTTAATTAGCAGTTAGTATCCACAAATAAATAAGTACATACCATGTTTGTCTTTCTGTGACTGGGTCACCTCACTCAGGATGATTTTTTTTTCTAGTTCCATCCATTTACCTGCAAAGTTCATGTAGTCATTTTTTAATAGCAGAGTAATAGCCCATTGTGTAAATGTACCATAATTTCTTTATCCATTCTTCAGTTGAAGAGCATCTAGGTTGTTTGCAATTTCTGACTATTATGAATAAAACTGCTATGAACATACTTGAATAGTATCCTTCTGGTAGGATTCAGCATCTTTTGGATATATGCCCAGGAGTGTCATGGCTGGGTCTTGAAAAAAAGGAAATAATTTTTTTTTTTAATTCTTCCCTAAATTCCTACTATTATCTACAAAAGGAAATTATAGCATTGGAATTTTAGGATAAGAAAGTGATATAAGCACAAAGTTCTTACTGGAGCAAAGGGGCTAATATTCAAAGTAATTCAAGAAGCATTTGATGCCTCTAATAGCAAGAGTCTGTGCCAGAGCATTGGTGTAGTGCCCTGTCATGTGGCGACTAGCCACCCAGCAGAGACAGATGATGTCATGAGGCATGTAATGGCTTGAATAAGAACAGTCCCCATAGGCTTATATATTTGAATGCTTAGTCACCAAGCAGTGGCACTATTTGAAAGAATTAGAAAGAATAGAGGTGTGGCCTGGCTGTGTTGGAAGAGGTGTGGCCTTGTTTGAGGAAGTATGTCACTGGGGGTAGAGTTGGAGGTTACAAAACTCACACCAGGCTCAGTGTCTCTATCCCTCCCCCACCCCCAGTTGTGGATCAGGATGTAGTTCTCAGCTACTTCTCTAGCACCACACCTGCCCGCCACCATGCTCTCAGCCATGATGATAATGGACTAAGCCTCTGAAATTAAGGAAGCCCCAATTGAATGGAGTTTCCTTGGTCATGTTGTCTCTTCACAGAAATAGAATAGTGATGAAGGCACTGTACAACAAAGACTTATGAGATCTTAGAAAATTAAAAACAGCAATAGAAGGCTTTAGTTCTTGGATCATCTGCTTTTATATCCATTGGTTAGATAATCTTGTAAAGATCCTGTTATTGGACAATTATTGAAAAGGAAAAATGTTGAACAAAATTTTCATAGAAACATAAGGCATAAAATGTAAAATGAAAGCTTTATTTTCATTGCTTAATTTGGTTCAATTAAAGTTTAATGTGTTTCTAATTATAGGTAGGCACTCGGATTTATTCACACATATATATGCATTTCCCTTGCATATACATGGATGTATATGCCTGTTTTCTTGACCAATGTGGGATATTTGAATAAAAATTGTCTAGGAAGCAATTGAAATATGAATTGAAAAACTTGAAAAGTGATGGTCAAACTTGATGGATGGTGGTTAAAGTTGAGCATCTCAGTGAGAGCTTCATAGCCAATGGCGGAGGTAGAAGCAGGAAAGAAGAAACACACTAAAAATGGAGAGGGATGAAAGGAGGGAATGAAAATGAGAAGCAGAAGGAGGCATTCTATGTTTGATTGCAGTGACTCCTGTGAGCCAGAATTGACACCATAGGTGAGAAAGGGTCAAACAGGGAGAAGAAAAGTCACATCAATAGAGAAAGTGGATGCAGTTGGCCTCTTTGCCATATTTAGAGTCTAACGGGACTCATGAGAAGGCTATAAAGCAAACACATGGTTGTGAGGTCGGCTGCTACTCTTAGTTCACTTCTTTCCATTCACATAGGAATCTCAGAATGGAGAGCTCCAAGGCTTAAAATGGCAAGCAGCAACGCCAACAAAGTCATTCTGATTCCAAACACATTGCCCTTATTGCAATGTTTTGAATTAAGAAAGAATCTAGTCCTTATCTGCAGCTCTTGTCTCACTGGCCTAACTGGATTTTAGTGAAGATGGTAGATATTCAGTACTTTAAAAAAATGAATGAGTGGATAAATGACTGAGTAAAGGAGAAGCCATGCTTTCATGAATAAATTTCTATTGACTTCAAAGACATTTTAAATGCTAAAACACGCCCATGTGAAAACAAATTGTAAATATTGAGTCTCACAGGCTTGAAAGAATAATAAGCATCACATCTAAACAAAATCAACACAGAGTACAGTGCTTCCAAGCACAAGTTTGGAACATCAAAGATATAGTTTGGAACACTCCTTTTTTGTGTGTGTTTAACTGTTCCCCTTATTATTATTATTATTAAGATCAATAAGCAGGCTATTTGGAATGCCTGAGCATTGGAATGCCTAATGGCCTTTTGGTGCTCAGTAGTGATGCCACAGGCGTCCAGAGTGAGCCTCCTGGAGGCCACCTGCAGAATCACATCTGCTACAACACAGACATGGGTATGAAGTAAGAAGAAGAAACACATTTTATATGAAGAATACCAACTAGAAAGTAATAACCTTATCACAGGAGAACAACATTCTCAGATAGGTTTTTCAGTGGGTGGACATTGGTTGTTTGTTAGATGAATCAAAACTGTCGTATTCGCTCTGAAAAACAAATTGCAAATGAGGTGTATGTGCAACTCATCATTAGGTCATTCATAGAAGGAAGAAAGGTAACACTTTATGGCACCTGTTTGGCTAGTGAGGCCAGAAGGTTTAGAAAGGCTTGAAAATAGGGGAATCACATATTAGCTCTAGCTTTTATTATGCCTCATCCAGAGGCAGCCATGTCTCCTTATCCTGTCTTCTCTCCCTCCAGTCTCTTGCTCCTGTAGCATGCCCCACACCAGAACGTTGGAAGGAAAGGGAAGGAGGAACTGATTTTGACGAAAACATTCTTAATCATATCTTCAATATCGTGAATATGTAGCTAAGTCAACATCATCTCAGTGGACTGCTGTGGTTAGACTCTTGGTTTATCTTTGTTCCACTCCAGCCCTTTAACAGTCCTTTAGCCATAAGAATATTCCATTTAAATAAAGCCAAAAGCCAACATTCCTTTGGTTTTCAGGCCTTATATCATCTGACCTCTGGCTACATCACTGACATTGTTTCTTAAACTTTACCAACTTTCAGTTTTAATTTTTTATAATTCCATGTAAAGGAAATATAATCATCTCTGTGCGTTACATCATTTGTTTTCATTCCTTTGAATCCTCTCCCTTGCTTCAGAGTTCCTTCTGAAGGAGACTGGAAAACAATTCATCTCTAATAAGTCAGATTCTGTTTCTACCTGGGAAACCATTGTGACTGCATGATTTCTAAAGAAAGAAAATATTGTAATACTATCAATAGACCAAGCCTAATTTCATCTGTTTTCAATACAGCAACTACAGTGAGATAGGTGATGTTAGACCTTGGAGTTTAGGCTCCAGACTTTATTAGCTGAACTTCAGAGACTGAAAACTAAACCAGAGAGTACATCAAAGACTTTTTCCTACTTAATTGAAAGTAAAACAACTACTTTTATAGGGGATGTTTAGATCTTTTCTTGATTACCACCATGGACATAGAAGACAGCCATGTTCTCATTCTCCTGGGAAATTAAACACACACACGCACACACACACACACACACACACACACAGGGGTGGCAAGAGTAAATTTTATATATTTCCTTTTTACAAGATTTAGAAAATACACATTAATTCTTTATTAATGTACAAAAATATCAAAATAAACATAATGACCCACCATTTACCTCTCAGTTGTAGGTTAGAAATCTGAGGATAATTGGCTGAGTTCTCTGTTCATGGTCTTCTAAGACCAAAATCAAAAAGTTGTCTTGGCCAGACTTCTACTAACAGACTTGTGGAAAGAGTGTATTTTCAAGCTCCAAGGATGCTGACAAGACCCATTCCTTGTTGCTACAGATCTGAGGCCGCAAGTTTTGTGCTGGCGGTCATCTGGGAGCACTACCAAGTTGCCTGCATTCCTGCTCACCTGCCAATATCAAATCATCAACAGCACTCTTAACTCATGTCTATGCTCAGAACCTCAGACTTGCTCTCCTGTCACCAGCCCAGGGAAATTCTCTACTACTAAGCCTGATGTGATTATGTTTGGCCAAAGCAGATCATTTCTGTTTTAGAGTCAGTGTGTACCAGGTTCCAAGGATTACTGAGAGCCATTTCTGAGAGACCATTTCAGGAAGTCTGCCTTTGCAATTAGCCTAATTCAGACATGTATTAACATGGCTCAAGGGACATTCTCTCACGATCACTCTTTAGACTTAAACGTATAATTTCTGGCACTCTACAATGAAATCATTCATCAAAAGTGCATGTTCTTGGATTTGAGTTTTCAAGACTCTCCAAAAGTCATCATCTTTTCCAGCCAATCACCAAGAAAAATATCAGGGGTCCCACCCATGGCAATACAATGTTTTAGAAAGGATTTCCCAGTTTTAACTCAGTTATTTTGTTTTTTAATCAATTCAAAAAACACCTAGACTTATTTGACAACAGTTCATGTATCTCTCCCTCAATAGGACACCTTTTCCTTAGACAGATGATAAATCCTTTTTCTGAATTATCAAAAAACCTACTTCATGTTTAAGTCTCATTTTTTAATTTAATTTTTCATGTGTATGAGTGTTTTGTCTACATGTCTACATGTATGTCTGCACAACACCTGTTTGCCTGGTGCCTGCAGAGTTCAGAAAAAGAAAAACAACAACATTGGACCCTCTGATACAGGAAGTACAGATGGTTGTGAGCCTTCTTGTGGATTCTGGGAACTGAACCTTGATCTTCTGGAAATGCAGCCAATATTCTTCACTTTCGAGTCATCTTTTTGGCATCTTACTAATTTTTCTGGTTAGAGCAATATAACAGAACCTGTAGTCCTTGGTAATTATGTTAAATGTTTACACCATTCTCTTTCCCTTTTCTTTTATTCTCACCTATGTTACAGCCATCACTTACAGGATCTCTTATGTTGCCCCAAATCTGTATAAGATACTAGAATAAGGATCTTGAAAGGTCCTTTTCACTAAAATGCTAGAATGCAGTGACAATAATAAATAGCTTCAATTGAGTGAGTCCTGGATAAACCTCAAGGTTTACACATTGCCCACAGTAGTACTAATCTTTCAAGCTAGAGTCTACAATATTTAACTTTTAACAAAATAAAATATGGTACAAAATGTAGTATTTATAATTTTTTCAAAAATTGCATTGCAATTTTCCAAAGCATCTGGTTTTCACACACAGGAGAAGCTGGTTTTAGGGGGTAGGCTTCTTCCATTTTGCAGTTTCTTCCTGTCAATGTTGATAATTCATTGGCTATGGAATTGGGTGGAGAGTCTAGTTTAAAGAAGTCTACTAAAACTTGGTATCTCCCAATGTTTTAGTTCCTTTTGTGTTGCTCAAACAAAATACCTTAAACTGTATACTTTATAAAGACAAGAGGTTTATTTGGTACATAGTTATCAAAGTTGAAAGTCCAAGATTGGATATCTCCATCTGTTTAGTTTCTAGTGAGAGCTGTCTGGCTGTCAACATGGCCAGAAGGCATGACAGATGGAACTGCATAGTGAGAGAGAGCATGTGTGAGAACTGAGAGTAGCATGTACAGACGAGGGACTCAAGGAGGTGCCAAGATCATTGCCACCACCCACTCCTGTGAATACTAATCTAGCTCTATCAGATCTAGAATCCCACCAGATATCACTGATCCATTCCAGAGGCCTAAATATTTCCCCCAGGTGTACCCCTTAACACTGACAGCACCAAAATCAAGTTTCTAAAACAGGACCAAAGTACATCTAAGCCATAGCACATCATGTGAAGAATTGTTTGAGTTCCTGACTCTCTAGGATCTATAGACCCTTTTGTTTGGGGTATTATCAAAGTTACAAGAGTGATCTTTAGCTCCTTGGTGGGAGTTCTGCTTAGAAATAGGCAGATTTTCCTTAGAAATGAAGGATAATTTTAGATCTGCACAAAAGGTGAAAACAGGGAAAAACCCCAACTGTAGACAAAGAGAAGACTGAAGAGTCAAGCTAATTAAGTATGTTTACTGATTAGCTTGAAATACTACTTAGTAAGATGAGGACCATGGATTAGAGCTGGGCTCTAGAAAAGAAGCACTAGGTCAGGAATAGATGCTTCTGAGGAAATAGTGGTGACTGAAGGAAGAAAATGAAGTTCAGATTGATGCTGTCCAATTCTGTGATTTGAGATTTGCTAGTAGTCATGTCATGAATACAGGACAGAATGGTATGCAAATTTAGTGAGTGTATCAGCAAGCAGGTATGACATAGGCTGATACTAATGATGAAATCTAGCTGTCTCTGTCCTGGGCATGTACTAATAGTTTTCATTGTAGGAACTAGATTCAGGGAATGTTGAAAATGGAGAAGCCACCTAAGGAAGTATGGCAGCAAGGTTACTGCCTGTTTGGAAAAGCAGCTAGTTCTATATCCTACATTTTCCCCTTCTTGCTTAGTCAGGTAAGCTAAATGTTTAGAAAAAAATTACACTGGCTTAAAATATAGACTTTATATTTATAGACCTGTGCAGAATGTACCAAGAATAAAAGAAGAAAATCTGTCATGATAACATTTTTCCATGATGAATAAAATTATGTTCAAAGGGCTGTTACCAAAGGAGTGTGTGTGCTGTGTGTGTGTGTGTGTGTGTGTGTGTGTGTGTGTGTGTGTGTGTGTGTGTGTATGTAAGTTTTGAGATTATCCCCATTAGAATAAAAAAGGTCTCATTATGTGTTCAGAGTTTTACCTCAGACACATTGTTTTACCTAAAGAATAGTTTAAGTACTGACTATTTTTAGTGATTTTAGTGAACATGGCTGTTGTATTTATACCAGGTATGCCTCTGGTTTGTTCAAGACTATCCTTTCCCTTTTTTGGAAAAGGGGTATCTGTTGTCTTTCTGTTTCAATATAAAGACATCATTAGAGAGTCAGGCTCTCTCTTCCATAAAATTAAGCTTAAAACAAATTGGATGAAAATTATAGTATCATGTTTAAGGGAAAAAACATCAAACTTGGTTTCCTTAGAGCACATATATGCTCCAATCAACCATATACTTGTCTTCTCAATTCTCATACATTGCTGGGAAGCCATTGAAGGCCCACGTCAGGACAGAATGGGGTCAGAGAAACATATGCTGGAGGACGCGGGGCAGTGATTTTAGACCTAACAAATGTCACTGAGCTATCCATAGGCAAAGGGAGCTGACAAGCAATCATTGAAATAATTGCCTTAAATTAAGGAGATACTCCTTTCAAAAGGAAATAAAAATAAAAATTTGAATTATACATTTGACAAGTATCCTGTTTCCCTTGGAAGTCAGACACCTATCAGGAGAGTTGATAACATGCGTTTCTACTAATTTGCTATATTGCAGTCTAGACAAAGCCAACATCTATTTTATGCTAAGTCATGGGGAATGATTTAATATTAGAATGAAAAAACACAAATCAAATAATGTATGATGACCATAAACACCTTACCTGCTATAGGTTGACAAAAGAATTTGGTTCTGTTTACTTGTTGAGAAAATGAACTGGCATTGTCTGCTGTTAGAAATACTTCATGTTCTACTTAAACCAACCTCACACAATGAGAAAATAATACCATATGTTTAATTTATGATATTGTTTGATGCTAAGATTGAATATTGAACTTGGAAAACTTTTGAAATGTTCATTGATAGTGATGTAGTTAAATTCTGTTGCTCTTGGAAGTTTCATCCAGGAAACTAAACAAACGAACACATTTATAACATTCCCTTGTTTCACTTGAATTTCTTTGTTTAAGCTCCTGATTGACTCAGGTAAACCATGTGAACTAAAAGATGAAAAACAATGGTTGAGAATACAACCTAGGACAGCAACCTAACATATGAATTATAGATCACTTTAATTAGTTCAAAACCCTTTTGTCAGAGGCAGATGGTTTTAAGCATCTTTTATTTGCTCTCATACCCATGGACTAAGTCTTCCTTAAGACTGTATGCCCAGCCTACTATACCATCAAAAGACTCCATCAGTCACCTGAAGAACAATCTGAATCTTTTTAATACAACACAATTAGAGCTGCAGAGATACCTCGGTGGTTAAGAGCATGTACAGCTCTTGCAGGGGATCAAGATTCCTTTTCCAACACCCACATCTGACAGCTTACCTCTGCTTCTAACTCCTGCTGCAGGGGGGACTGAAGCCAGTAGCCAGGGGCATATTCATTCACCACCACACATCCACACACAGGTATATGTGCACACATATAATCAGAAATAATTTTTAAATTTTGAAAAGACAAAATATTTTGAAATGAGGGAAGTTAATATCCAAAATGCAAGAACAAATTCTGAATCCAGAAATGTGAAAGTTGTCTGAGCTCAGGGAGATTTTTCAGTTTCTAAATTTGACTTCAGTATTTTGATCTAGAACTTCACAACCTGCATTTCTCCCCACACACAAAAAGAAGGTCAGTATATCCGAACATGGGATTCATTTGGAAAATCTGAAAGGTTCTCTCCAAAGTCTTAAACTAGGTTTTTGGTCCCAATCCAGCTAGTGCCTTGTTCCTGCTGCTTCATGTGATGGAATATAAAGCATTGCAATTCTCTACATTTTTAGCTTAAAAATTTATATCTGACTTTCAATGAAAATAATCATTTAGAAAAAAAAAAGAAAGACATGCATGTGAAAGCCAACATCTAAAAATAGTTTTCAACTATGAAGCCAAGTAAGAACCGTTGTCTCCCTAATAATTAAATATGTGCTGGAATACTGATGTGAAGGCAGACGCCTTGGAGACGGAAAGAAGAAGGATATAGGGGAAACAGCTCCTGAGGAAAAGGGATTTTAACTTTCTGTGTATAAGGAGTTAAGGAAATTAATTATCCTTAAGTTTATCTTTATTTCTATCTTAAAAGGTTCTTATTTGAAACATATGCGTGCACAGGCACACACCACACACACACACACACATACACACACACACACCCCTAAAAAATTAAAGCTGGTTAATGTTTACAAATAGGAACTCTGTGTGGTTTCTAGCAGAAGTTGAAAAGTTGAAGAACAACGAGCTTAGCTAAAACTGTAGCAAAAAAAGAAGCCACCATGGATTTATGACAGTATTCACAGTTTTATTCAGTTAAATGTATCTTTACTAGAGACTAAGTTTATAACACAAACAAGAGATGATTGTCATATGCAATGAGCAACTTTGTGTTTATAGCCTACTCCCTTTTCTCACAAGTGCATTACAAGTGATTAAGAGTTCTTTCCTCTCAGCACTCTGAGAAATACATTTCATAAAATGTAAAATTTTACTATAAGATCCATCAAATCGACTGTTGAAATTGGTATTAAGAACAATGTCTACAACCTACTAAAGATCCAAGAGTAAAAACAGAAAACAAAAACAAAACAAATTCATTTACTGGCAAATTATTCTGTGAGGCATAAAACTTGAAAGGATTTTCTACTTCTGTAAAAATGTGAGTATTTATGTCTGTAAACACATGACTGACGCTCATGTAAAACAGAGGTGGCAAATGGCAGATTGAAGCCTAGGGTAAAACTACAGAAGAACCTAGAATACAGCTAGTTTCTGAGGCTATGTCTAGACTCAGTCTGCACTCGTTTCTAAGTAGAACCAATTCAATGTGTTGTCTTCTTTCCTTCCCTCTGGACAGTGTTTTAGTTTTGTTTGTTTTTTTAATTCACCAAGTACTTGCTTATCTTTGAAGTTGAAGCCCAGGCATTTTTAATTTTCAGGAGAATTCCATGACAATGACTGTGAGATCATGAGTTTGGAATGAGGTGAATGAATTATGGATATGAAATGTCGACGGTATGGTGACCTCCTAATCTAATCATCTGGTTTCCACACTCTTTCCAACCAACACTGGTTGACTAATACCATCCCAATATCAAATTAAAATCTCTGAGGTACTGACATCTCAAAGAACTTTCTTAGATTTGTGCTTAAGTGCTACCCATTTGATAACACAATGTTATTATTATTATTATTATTATTATTATTATTATTATTATTAATTATTATCACTATGGTTTTTTGTTGTTGCTTTATGAGACAGGGTTTCCCTATGCTGCCTTGGCTGTCCTAAAACTCATTTTGTTGACCAGAGTGGTCTCAAACTCAAAGATTAACCTTCCTCTGCCTCCCAAGTGCTGGAATTAAAGACATTTGCCTCCACACCCAGCCATAATATATGTTAAAAAGAAAAATGTGGCCATTGTTTGAAGGTGTATATGGCCAAAGTTGTAGGCAAAGTACATACTATATATTCGTATTTTGTCCCTAACTCATTAAAATGTTACAAAAGCGAAGCTAAATGTATTTGGAAATAGTGAGTTTTTATTCAAAGAGTCCTGTTTTTAAGAAATATAGGAGGCTTTTAATGACCTCTTCTATTTCCTTGGGTGTTATACATCTGTTTATCTTATCTTAATTCAACTTGGTGGTATCTACCAAGAAAATTATCCATTTCTTTTAGAGTTTCCAATTTTGTAGAACACAGGATTTTAAAGTATGACCTAATGATTTTTTTTATTTCCTTGATATCTGTAGTTATATCCCTCTTTGTATTTCTGGTTTTATTGATTTGGATATTCTCTCTCTAAGTCTTTTAATTAGTTTGGCTAGGGGTTTGTTGATTTTCTCAAAGAACCAGCTCTTTGTTTCATTGATTCTTTGTATTGCTCTCTCTGTTTCTATGTTATTGAGTTCAATCCGCAGTTTGATTATTTCTTGCCATCTACTTCTTTTGGGTGTGCTTGCTTCTTTTTGTTCTAGGGCTTTCAGATGTTCTCTTCATTTGCTAGTATGTGTTCTCTCCACTCTTTTTTGGCAGGCACTTTGTGCTATGAATTTTCCTCTTAGTACTGCCTCCACTGTGTCCTATAGGTTTAGGTATGCTTTGGATTCATTTTCAATGAATTCTAGAAAGTCTTTAATTTCTTTCTTCATTTCTATCTTGACCCAATTTTTATTCACTGGAGAGTAGTTCAGTTTTTCTGAATTTGTAGGCCTTCTGTTGTTCTATTGTTGTTTAAATCCAGCTTTAATCCATGGTGGTCTGATAGGATACAGGGTGCTATTTCAATTTTCTAGTAACTATTAAGGCTTGCGGTCAATTTTGGTCAATTTTGGAAAAAGTTCCATGAGGTAGTGAGAAAAAGGTATATTCTTTTGTGTGGGGGAGTGAAATGTTCTGTAAATATCTGTTAGATCCATTTGGTTTATAGTATCTGTTAGTGCCTGTATTTCACTGTTCAGTTTCTGTCTGAATGACCTGTCAGTTGGTGAGAGTGGGGTATTGAAATCTCACACAATCAGTGTGTGAGGGTCAATGTATGTTTTTATCTTTAGTAATGTTTCTTTTACAAATGTGGGAGCCCTTGTGTTGGGGGAATAGATGTTAAGAATTGAAATGTCATCTTGGTAGATTTTTCCTTTGATGAGTATGAAGTGTCCTTCCCCAACTCTTTTGATTAATTCATGTCTGAAGTCTATTTTATTGGATATTAGTATAACTATACCAGCTTTTTTTATGGTCTGTTTGCTTGGTAGATCTATTTCCAACCCTTGACTCTGAAGCAATGTTTATCTTTGAGGATGAGGTGTGTTTCTTCTATGCAGGAGATTCAGGTTTTTAATCCATTCTGTTATTCTGTTTCTTTCTTTTGGGAGAATTGAAACGATTAATGTTGAGAGATATCAATGACCAATGATTGTTAGGTCCTGTAATTTTGTAGTTATTATTGGTTGTGGAGTGTGTGTGTGTGTATGTGTGTGTGTGTGCACGCGCGTGCATGCATGCTTATGTACGTTTGTTTGAGTGCATGTCCTTTCTATTGATTATGATGGTGTAAGATTACTTATTACCTGTATTTTCCTGATTGCAGTTAACTTCCTTGGGTTGAAGTTTTCCTTCTAGTACCTTCTATAAGGCAGAATTTCTAGAGAGATAATGTTTGAATTTGGATTTATTGTGAAATATTTTGTTTTCTCTGTCTATAATAACTGAGAGTTTTGTTGATTACAGTAGTCTGGACTGGCAACCAAAGAAAGTCCAGGGCCAGATGGTTTTAGCTCAGAATTCTTCAGATATTCAAAGAAGAGTTAACACCAATACTCCTCAAGTTATTCCTCAAAATTGAAGCAGAAGAAACACTGTCAACTCATTTTACAAGGCCACAATCATGCTGATATACAGACCACAAAAAGATTCAACAGAGAAAAAGAATTTCAGGCTAGTTTCCCACATGAACATAGATGCAAAAACACTCATTAAATACTCGCAAACCGAATCCAAGAGCACAATAAAATGATCATTCACCATGATCAAGTAGAGATGATGGGATGATCCAACATATGAAAATCAGTCAATGTAATTCAACATATAAACAAACAGAAAATAAGCACTATATACCAAGAAAGCTTTTGACAAAATCCTATACCCTTTCATGATAAAAGTCTTGGAGAGACTGGGGCTAGAAAGGACATATCTAAACATTATAAAAGCAATTTATAACACGCCCATAGCCAACATCAAGTTAAATGGAGAAAAACCCAAAGCAATTCCACTAAAATCAGGAACAAGACAAAGTTGTCTCCCTCTCCATACCTATTCAATATAGTACTTGAAGTTCTAGCTAGAGCAATAAGACAACAGAAGGAGACTAAGGGGATAAAAATTGGAAAGGAAGAAGTCAAAAGTATCCTTATGTATCCTTATTTGCAGATACTATGAAGTATCTATAAGGGACCCCAAAATCTTTACTAGGGAATTCCTACAGCTGATAAATGACGTCAGTGACATGGGAGACTACAAGATCAACTAAAAACATCAGTAGCCCTCCTATATACAAACAACAAATTGACAGAGAAAGAAATTGGGGAAACAATACCCTTCACAATAACTACAAATACTATAAGCTATCTTGGGATAATTCTAACTAACCAAGTGAAAGACTTGCATGACAGCAACTTAAGTCCTTGAAGAGGTAAATTGAAGATCTCAGAAGATGGAAAGATCTCCCATGCTCCTGGATTGGTAGGATTAACCTAGTAAAAATGGTCATCTTGCCAAAAGCAATCTACAGATTCAACGCAATCCCTATCAAAATCACAGTACAATTATTTACAGACATTGCATGGGCAATACTCAAAACAATAACTCCAGGATAGCTAAAACAATCCTCAAAAATAAAAGAACTCCTGGAGATATCAACATTCCTGATCTTAAGCTGTATCACAGAGCAATAGTAATAAAAACCATACGGTATTGTCATAAGAACAACAAGAGGATCAATGGAACCAAATAGAAGACCACATATTATGGATACCTGATCTTCCATAAAGAAGCCAGAAACATACAATGGAAAAAAGAAAACATCTTTAACAAATGGTGCTGGTCTAATTGGATGTCTACATGTAGAAGAATGCAAATAGATCCTTATCTATCTGTGCATAAAATTAAAGTACAAGAGGACCAAAGACATCAACATAAAACCAGATAAACTGAACCTGATAGAAGAGAAAGTGGGGAATAGACTTGAATGCATTGGCACAAGAGAAAACTTCCTGAACAAATACCAATAGCTCAAGCACTAAGACCAACAATTAATAAATGGAACCTCATGAAACTTAAAGACTTCTGTAAGGCAAAGGACATTGTCAGTAAGACAAAATGGCAGCCTAGAGAATGGGAAAAGATATTCACCAACTCTATTTCTCATAGAGAGCTAATGTCCAAAACATATAAAGAACTCAAGAAACAAGACATCAGCAAAACCAATAACCCAACTAAAAAATGGGGTGCAGATCTAAACAAAGAATTCTCAAAAGAAGAATCTCAAATGGCTGGGAAACACTTAAAGAAATGTTCAACATCCTTAGCCATCTAGAAAAAGCAAATCAAAAGTACTCTGAGATTCCATCTTACACCTGTCAGAATGGCAAAGATCAGTATGTCAAATGACAGTTCATGTTGGCAAGGATGTGGAGCAGGGGGAACGCTCCTATATTGCTGATGGAGGTGCAAACTTTTGCAGCCACTGTCAATTTGCTGATTCCTCAGGAAACTGGAAATCAACCCACCTGAAGACCCAGCTCTACCACTCCTGTGCATATACCCAAAGGGCACTCTATCCTACCACAAGGACACTTGCTCAACTATGCTTATAGCAGCTTTATATGTAGCCAGAAATTGAAAACAACATAGATGTCCCTCAACTTAAGAATGGATAAAGAAATTGTGGCATGTTTATACAATGGAGTACTACTCCACTGTTAAAAAATAACTATATGAATATTGCAGACAAATGAAAGGAACTAGAAAAAAAACATCCTGAGTGAGGTAACTCAATCCTTCAGAGACAAACATGGTATGTGCTCACTTATATATGGATACTAACTGTTAGTCAAAGGACAAAGGTGCATAATCTACAGACCCAAAGAAACTATGCAATAAGGAGGGCCCCAATGGAGATCTCTCTCATAAAGGGGAAATAGAACAGATGGTGCAGGTGAGAAGGGGAAGGATGGGAATTAGAAGAGAAGGAACCAGGAGGGGAGTGAAGGATGGAGGGGGATAATATATGGAGAGATGGCCAGAATTGGAGGACATGTCTGGGAGAATTGGGAGACCTAGCGCTCTGGAAATTCACTGGAATCAACAAAGAAGACTAGAGAAGACCCCTAGTAATAGAAATAGGGAGCATAAACAGGCCATCTCCTGTAACCAGGCAAGGCTTCCAGTGATGCGACTAGACACATCTCAGCTACAAAAACATCATCCTATAACCTCTCCTCCCCATAAAGTCCACTGGAACAATGGAAGGACAGAAAACTATGCTAAAGAGGAAACCCAATGACTAATACTCCAGGGCAGGCCAGGAAGAGACTGGACAACCAAGAGAGGACTTATAAAGTTATCCTGCTGTCCTCATGGATCAATATCTAGCCCAATCCTCAACAGAAAGGCTCCCTAAGGCAACTGAAGAGAGCAGATGCAGAGGTTCATGGCCAAATTGCAGAGCTCTAGGGAAACCCAACAGAAGAAGTGGGGGAGGGATTGCTGGGACTAGAGGGGTCGAGGACACCAGACGAACAAACCCCACAGAGTCAACTGGCCAGCACTCTTAGGGGATCACAGAGCCTGAAGTGGTAGACATGGAACCTGCTGGGTACCACAATTATGGCTTGAGGTTGTTTAGCCTAGTGATATTGCAGAACTCATATAGACTAGAGTAGGAGGGTGTGTCCCTGAACCTCTTGCTGGCCCTTGAGACCCTTCTCTCCCTACTGCATTACCGAGTCCCACCTTGAAATAGGGAATTGTGCCTGACTGTTCCATCTTGTGCCATGTGGGAGGACTTCTCTTTCTTGGGCAGAGACAGGGGTGGGAGTAGAAGGATAAGGGGTTATATCTGAGGGATAGAGGAGATTCAGGGAGCTGAGAGGCATGAAGAGGTGAGGAGGAAAGATGTTGGGATGTATTATATGAGAGAAGAAAAGATTTTTTTAAAAATACAATTTGAAAAAAATTCTAGGACAAGCTATATATGCAGTTGTTCTCTGTCAGGATAATCATTGCCTCATTTCATGGACAAACCAAATCAAAATCAGACAGCTTCTTGAGCCAGATAACATTAGAGAATCAAGCAGTTCTCTTTGGCTTGGTGCAACTTGAAGCCACAAGACTCTTAGATGATTGGTTCTTATTACACACACACACACACACACACACACACACACACACACACAGGTATATATGTAAATATATGTATATGTAAATTTGTATATATCTATATATCAAAACAGTTACCCTATTAAAATATTTCCAATTTCATGAAGAACTGACCTACATGAGAGAATTGAGCATATATATTAGTTTTTCTAAGCAAAACTTCTTGACTCCAAGCATTACTGGTGGAGATGATAAAACTGCAATGTGTGGGAAAGTGGTATCTTTCCATATGCCTTGAGATTATAGCATTCAGGTGAAAGGTGTGATTCTCTCATTTCTTGTGAAGTCCTTTATCACAAAGGTCTAAGCTTTTCGCCTCCTTCATCTTATGCTTTCATGAAAAAAGCAAAGTTCTGGCTATATGTGTAAATTTGTGCTCAGTTCATGAAACATGATTTAAAAAATGTATTTAAATATGTATTTTTCCCTTGTCAGTGTTTGAAAACAATTCATTTTTGGAAGATGCTTTTGAACTGTGCATAGAAATCACTTTCTCTAATCTCAATCACACCCTCTTCCCATTCCTCCCTGGTCCATCCTCCGACCCCTGCCTGTGCCCTCAAGAAGCAAAAATTAATAATGATGAAATTAGGTCCAGCCTATACGGTGGGAGTGTAATTCAGGGAGTGTGCTGAGGGATGGCTGGGTGCCTGTGGGATGCCCAGGTGCCTGTGGTATGTCTGAGTGCCTGCATGTTATCCAGGTGACTGTGTGTTTGGGCAGTGGGGTTCAACTTCAGGTTGAACTTGTCACTGACTTTTATCAAACCACAATCAATTGCTCTTCACACAACTGTCTGTGTTATGCTGTACTATGAGCCACGTAGAGTCCCTTTTGTTTTTGATGCTTGCAACAGGTAGTATAATCTCTAGATGTCTTTATGGTAATCCCTAAAAGTAAATAAAATGACTAGGTATCAAAAAGCTAATACAGAACACTAGGATTATCAATCTTGTAAAAAAAAAAAAAAAAGACAAAAAGAAAGAAGAAAGAAAATGTCCTTTGTCTATGCAGAGATTGCATTTGATAGTTGAGGCTCTTTGGAAGCTTCTCCTGCCATTTTGTGAAGTAGTTAAACACCATGTAGGAATTAACTTCTCATGCCAAAAGAAGGTGATTTACATAACAGCTATGAGAGCATGACCACAGAGATGAGTAGATTTTATTCCATTACGCTTCTACAAATGTTTAATCGTGCAACCAGTAGCACTAAACAGCTCATCTCTCTTACAGTGTGTGTTGCCACTGTTAGTTATGAGAATAGCTTTTAAAACAACGCAATTCGATAATTTATTTATTCCCATGATTTGACTGTCAGTCTTTTAGTTAGCATATGATGTTTATAAGGGAATTGGATTGCCCACATTGCTGAGTTGAGTGATAAATGCACAGTCATGTATACAGTCTGTAAAATGTACAGATTTTCAGATCAAACATCAATAGGAAGTAATGCAGCAATGTATATTATTTTATTATTTTTTATTTTATGTGTATGAGTATTGTGCCTCTCGGTGCCCTTGGAGATCACAAGAGTGCCTCAGATCACCTCAGAACTGGAATTAGCAACAGTTGTGAACCACCATATGGATACCAGGAACTGAACCCACACATATACATAATTAAAAATAAAATCTTGAAAGAAAATTCAAAACTGCCTACAGCTTTGTTATTTTCTGTTTTGATCGAGAAAAGCTAACGTCTACTCATTTTCTCTACTAAATGATAGAAAAAAAAAGTGTGTGTGTGTCAAAGGCTTTTGAGAGGTTCAATGAAATGTAGACTGAACAAATCTTCCTGGACTTAATGGGATGGAGGCCTCTAGTGAGATCGCTAGCTTAAGGGACAGTAGTAACTCTAGTGAGAGGGCTCAAAGGGAAAGTAAATGGGAATTAAAATCTTGGGATAGTGAGTACAGAGTCAACTCTGGAGATGTGGCAGTGTGGGGTAGGGATATTGCGAAGGTAAATGCGTAGAAGATCGTGATTTGTGGGAGAGTTGTACTCATTGTTGTGATCATTGACCCATCGCAGTTTTGTATATGACAAATTCCTAGGATATTTCAATGTAACTGACTCAGCACAGAGAGGAAATGTCTGGATGTGAGAGGTAGAGATATTCAGCAGTACCTGGTCCTTGAGAAGGCACAGGTTGCAGTAGACCAGTTATAAGGAAACTGGCTTTACCAAGAAGGAAATGGAGAAATTGAGTTGATATTTAGGCGGGCTTGTAAATTTGGCACCCTAGCTCTTAATATACTTCATACAAAGAGTCAGAGACAGCTTACATGATACAAGGCAGAGATTGGGAAATAGAAAAGATGAGGCTGAAGAAATAAGAGGGTGAAGAGTAGGTAATGAGAGCTGCAGGTATATAGAACCTGTGGCATTAGAACCATCAATTTAACTTTCAATGATGCTTTGACTGTGTAAAACACTTTATTTTTCAGTAAATATTCTCTAAAAATCCTTTGTCTCATATATAATAATATTTTGTATTTTATTTTTTAGCAATTTAAAGTACCCATAAAAGATTACTGGCTAGACAAATATCTGGCCTATTTGTTAAATACAGACTTTTTAAAGTGGACCCTTATTCCTTTATGGTTCAATGGCAATAATAACCAATGTTGACTGAGTTAATACAGACCTGTTCACAATCCTGTTTTATACTGGTGTTCCCTTTTAATCTGCAAAGCTGTTCTGTAAGTATTATACTCATTTGGTAAATAAAAATACATAATTAAAATGAAATATTATATATACTAGTTAAGTAGGACAGTGAATATATGAATTTTTCACCATATCCCTAAGAGTGAAGCTGTAATTCCTTTAGGCCAAGAGCAGCACAAAATAAGTTAGTTGAATTTGTTGCATTGAGAGACTAAGTTCTAACTGTGGTTCTTTAAATGGCTCTTTGTCCTTAATAATAAATGGGAGAATAACACGTGATATGTGGAAGTCAAATGGCCTTTCACAGATATCTTATCAAATGTAGATTTAAAGTATTCATTACAATTCCTAAAGTTTCCAAAAAAGTGAAACTTGAATTTATCATTTGCCAAACACAACATCAAATCACATCAAGTAAGGGATGAATGCATACTAGGCTATAGCTTCCTAACTTTTCATATAACCCTAATCTCTCTTCAGCCCTCACCAAACATTGTCTTGTGTCTCATTTGTGTACAATAGAGTTAGTTAGTTCTATGGTTGTATCTATCTGTACTAAATGTATTCAGGCTCTTTTCTAATCATTTCTTTTTTATTATTTTTATTTCTGTTTGTTTTTTTTCTTTGAAACAGGGTTTCTCTGTGTAGCCCTGACTGAAACTCACTATGTAGACCAGGCTGGTCTCAAAC
This sequence comes from Cricetomys ansorgei, assembly GCA_026225945.1. Lineage (NCBI taxonomy): Eukaryota > Metazoa > Chordata > Mammalia > Rodentia > Nesomyidae > Cricetomys > Cricetomys ansorgei. The sequence continues at coordinate 10,577,127 of JAMJFZ010000242.1, forward strand.
TCACAGAGATTTTCCTACCTCTGCCTCCTGAGTGTTAGGATTAAAGACATTTATTACCATGTCCACCTTTGATCATTATTTCTTAATCAACATGGCATAGCCATTATTTAGATAACACTTACATTGCATTGAGTAATACAAATAATCTACTATAAAGCTATGTACTTGTAGAGTGTTCTGAAATCATCCTCAAAGCAAGGAATTGCTGTATAGCATTTAATGGGGATTTTGAGTACAACTTTTCAGGTAACTATATGGTTACATCCTTTTTAATATCTCCAGTTAACAATCCAAACAATCTCCTCTCTCTTTCTTTTCTCCCCTCTCCCCCTCTCTCCTCTCTTTCCTCCCTCTCTCTCTTCTCTGTTCCCTCTCTCTTACAGGTATTTCTATTTCCTCTTACATAAGAGTTTTACTCATAGTGTGGGGCATACGTTACTATTTCAAACACTGATAAGCAGGGAGGACTAAATTAGCCTGCTCCTTCCTGGCCTTTCTGCTTCATGGCAATCTTCTTTGGTATTTGCTGAGTTTTTCTTGGGAAAGACCACTTTACTTCTCTTGATTCAGGAAGGCTCTTATTTGTTGAGATTGCCTGACAGGTCAACATGAGATGGAAATGGATTTTGCTGTTTATTTTTGTATGCTCCATTTTATTCTACTTTCCCATTCTAGTGATTTTATTGGCCTTTTAATGTCACTCTCCTCTAACCGTACCACCTTCAAACTCTCCTATCCCATAAATCAAAGTGACTAATTATTCAGTAGCAAATACCAACTGGCCATTTATAAACAGAAACTATGGTAAGCCTCAGGGATAAAATAATAGAAATATGAAACTAAAACAAAAGAATACTCAGATAGACATATCTTATCTCAGCATACAAACAAAAGAAGTTTACACTGAGAGGGACTCTTTAAAATTGATCATTAGGCATCCTCTTAAGAGCTGCATGCCATTTATATGTATACAATTTCAGGCTGGCCTTTTGGTACTAGATAACCAGTTAGTATGCTCTTCCCTGGGGGAGACATTTTTCCACTCTCACCAGTCCTTAGTTGCCTGTATTTCTCTGTATATAGGGTTGAAGCCTAATAGGCTTTCCCCCATCTACATTAGCATGTCTGTTAGTGTTATTTTTGTTCAGGTCACATTTAGGCATCTTGTTTGTGAGACTTCATAGGTATACTTCTGACATTTCTAAGAAATACAGTCCCAAGAAAACTTCCTGTTACTCTGACCCTTGCAATATTTCTACCCATTCTTCCATAATGACCTAACCACAACCCTTTGTCTTAGGTGGAAGAATTATGTTATAGATATACTCATTGAACTGGGCTCCACAACTCTAAATTTTGGTTGGTAATGATTTTTTGTAATGGTCTCTTTTTCCTTGCTGAGGGGTGAGAACTATATCACAATAAGGGTATGAGGATAAGTATTTAGAATGTAGATAGGGATTATGCTGAGTGTGTGTGTCTGTGTGTGTGTGTGTGTGTGTGTATTTAATATTCTAAATTTAAAATTTAAAAATCCATACACATCACTGCTTTGCTTTATGAGCCCTTACTCATATGAAGATATGTCCTCTGTATTTTATTTTCCTAGGTTTGCAGTAACAATTTTCAGTAACAAACTGAATGACACAAAACAAGAGATACTGGTTTACATCTAGTCCTGAGGTCAGAACTCTAAAACTAGGTTGTGTGCTATGTTGCCTTTTTCTGGAGGTGCTGGTGAAGAATTTGCACCAGACATTGATTTTGGCTTCTGTTCACTGGCAGCAACACTTGGTGTTATTAAGCTCATAGGTACATCTGTCCAAATGATTCCCCCTTATCTCCATAACCATGTTTCTGTATATCACTTTCATCTTGCCATTTTCTCTTATTAGGGCATACTTCATTTTATTTAAATCATATCTGGTTAAGCAGGATGATCTCATCTCAAGATCTTAATTTCACTATACCTGCAAAGATTTTCTCCAAGATAACCTGATGGACACATGTGACACAGCTGCCATTCAAGCCCTCACTGTTTCATCATTTCACACCTACACTCTCCCGCAAATGGGTTTTCCCTCTATTCTGTTCCTCGGAAAAGCCAGAATCGATAGAATCCAAATTAGCATTGGTCTAAACAAGCCAACAAAAGACCTGCTTGGTTAACATTGCAGTGTCAGTTAACCTTCACTGTGTGTGTTTGTTGTTGTTGTTTGTTTACCTGTTTTTATTATTGTTTGGCCTTAGGATATTTTATCCCATTCTCATTTGTTTAGTATGGTATTTTTAAATGCATTCTTGTAAAAAAAAAAAAAAGTTATCCAGGATATACTGGTTATATAATATACTACTCGGGATTTAAAGCTCAGACCAAAGAAAATGACGTTGATTTCACTTTTTTTCTTCCACAAAGTCTCAAAATGTCACAGATGTTACACAGCCTGATCACTACCTGTCTAATATTTTATCTTTCAGCCTGCAATAGTGGGACACCAGCGCCACAATAGGTGCATTTCTGAGCATCACATTCCATTCAATAACTAATTGCAAATTTTAAAGCTTCTGAGAGTACATTGATCATGAAAAGCTCTAGAATGTAATCTTAAAAGGCTTTGACTATCAGTCTGTAAATCAGGGTTTCTTATGACATGTCCTATTTTTGTAAACTGAATATTTCCATGGTGCATTTAATTGAGGTTTTTCTGTATAAGTATCTTTAAAACACAAGTTTATCTTCAACTTCGAAAAGTATCAGAATCATTGATGATACTGAGTATTTGTGACCACTTAATGAATATTTTTATTTTAGAGATACACTCCTAATCTCTTCAACTGTAAAGTATTTACAATTTTGTAATAGACTATTATTTTTTGAAATTTCCTAAATTGTATGCAGTTTATTTCCTATCAAAGGTACACTGAGGAATGTATTGCTGGCTATTTTTATTTTAGTCTAAAGAACTTTCATATTTTGTTTTTAACAGCTTCAAATAGTTTTATTTATGCATGTACATATATTTAACCAGATCCTTCTTAGCTTTACAGTTTATTGGAATAAGAAAATATGATATAATGAATACTTCATACAATTATTTTTATGTGTAAGTACAAATGTGTTTGTAAGGCAAACTTCTAGAACTTAAATTTTGAAATTAAATATCTATTATAACTTTCATGTCTAATGCAAATTACCTTGACTTGACATTGTCCTATTTGTAACAACTCATATTTCTACCAGTAATGGAATAAATGTGCCTATATTTGGGAATCAAAAATCAACAATAGCTACATGGCAAGAACAGGTCTTCTGATAATAATACTTACTGGGGCTACAGGTATCCAGTTAACTCAGGACTTGGGTCAGAGATCTAAGAGAGCTTGCCATTAGAAGCTGATGCTACAATCCTGACCTTAGACTATGTAATTTTTAAACAACTTAATTGAAGAAGTGCTGGCTTTTCTCCAGTCACCTTCAGGGCCTTGGGGCCAAGCCCAGTGTCCTAACAGCAATGAGACATGCCAAATACGCCATCCTTTTTCTACTGCCTCAGCATTTATTGACTGGAGCTCTTCCACTTCAATGATCAGGGGAATGGGATTTGAGACTTGTGAGACCGAGTCTCCATAGACTTGTGGTCTGAGCTGCCACCTCAGCATGCATTTGGATTGATTGCCTCAGATACTGAGAGTAGCTGATTTCTGCAGAACTTTGCAGAAAGATAGGCCTGCATAAAATTGGCTGGGACCTGTTAAACATCTTTGTCTTTTTCTTTTTGTGCCCAGAGTCTCGTGGACAGGTGCTGTTTACCTGTGGTATTCATGCTAAGACTTAGTCAAGCCGATCCACTTGTACTTCGTCTCTGATTATAGAGAGTAGATTGTCAGTGCCCTGGCTCTACCTTAAAAGATTTCTGCCCCCCCTTTCATTTATCTGAACCTTCTATAGTTGGTAACTTGGATAGCAACTGAATAATTGAAGGAAAAAATAATTTTAGAATAGTGGAAACTTATGTCTTAGATAAATGTTATTGACAATCTCAAAACACTCTTTATCTTTTGGCCCGCTTTGTACTGAGTGGACTAAGAAAAAGATTTCCATTTACCATCAATCATTTCATTGTTTTGTGAATAATTACATGGTATTAACAGAATTTCTCTCTTGTGTCTATGTGATTGGAAATACTACCTAGATGGCTGGAAGAAAAGAAGGCAATATTTAGGAGAACATCATTCATAGTTCCAGACCCTTTAAATTTCATAAACATGTGAATAAAAGCTTTTTTATTTTATTTTTTATTAATAGGGATAGAAATGGAAGATTAATTTAAAAAGTAGAATTTGTTGGAGAGAAAAGTTAAATGTACTTGTGGAAAAATCTTTTTTATTTACTCTTTTCTTGTTTGTCATAGTTTGCTTTCTATTGCTGGGGTATAAACTATGATCAAAATCAGTGTGGAGCTGAGAAGGGCTTATTTGGCTTAAATGCTCTGATCTTGGTCCATCATTTAGGAAAGCTAATGCAGGAGCTCAGTCAGGTACATGACACAGGGATTGAAGCAGGGACCATGGAGAAATGTTGCTGACTTGCTCTCCATGGATCTGTTTACTCCTCATACATCATAGAACTCAGGCACTATCCAGAGTAGGCTAGTGCTCCCCATATCAATAATTAATCTCCAAAATGCCTCTCAGGCTTACCTACAGACCAATTTTCTTAATTAAGGTCCCTTCTCACTAAATGATTATAGCTTGTGTCAAGTTGACCTGATGGAAAACACATTTTGTAGCAGTTAACTCATGTGGTGGCTCACCCAATAGGGACAAGGAGACATAATCATAAGTGTGAACTCTGCCAGATCTCAGTAGAGGGAACCATCATTATGGCAACCACCATATTGGACAGTGGAACCCCAAGAATCTGAGCTCAGGTGTTTTTATTGATACAGAACTCCTCAGGTGTTCTACTGATAGCACATACAGATCATGAGCAATCAAACACCCCCCCCACGCAAACATAAATGCAACACCTGCAAACAATACAAAATGCCAAGCCTAGGCAGCCCTTTCCCAACAGTGTACAAAACAATTATTTTATACATAACTAAAAGTAAACTTCCATGACACATTTCTGTTAAACCATATACTTTTTTTGTTTATTCCTAATATCTCATCTTAATACCATAATATAAAACATAATATAACTTTAAATGTCCCACAGTCTTTTCAAAACACTTTCTAACACTTTAAAAGTCTCAACTCTCCCTAACTATTCAAAGTCTCTCAAATGTAGGCTCCTGTTAAGTTACATACTTTCTTATGCTAAGACAGAAGAACAAGAGTATAGTTAGAATCAAATCAAAGCAAAACCAACAGCAAACAGTATAAATAGCTTTCTGTCCAATATCTGGGAATCACAGTCTTGTGAGCTCCAAGTAGCTTGGGTAGCAGCATTGCACTTTGGTGGCTATGCCACCCTCAACACTCACAGCTTGTCAGCTCCAATTCACATATCCTGATGTCCTTGGTGGTCATCCTAATGTCTGGGAATCTCCATTATTCTGGGGTAACCACTACAACTTGCACCTGCATCAGTGACCTCTCCTGGCCTCACTTGTGGATTTCAGTCCACCACATGATACCTAGCATCAGTCATTCTCCATGCTTCTTCAATCCTGAGGTTTCCATTGAAACTGAGGCTCAACCATCACCAATGGCTGATCCTGGCCTATCAGGGTGCCAAGGTTCATTTTCTCCATATGACCCCTTCATGTGGGAGACTCTAACACATTACAAAGTACAGCTTCAGTCTAAACCTAACTTAAGGTTTCCCTAAACCGTGACCCACAGATTATGTGTGCTGAACCTAGGGAAAACTTCCTGGAAGATGTTCCCTTAGTATTGCTGGTCTCTTATTACTCCCAGCTGATTCTTCAGCCCCTGGCTGACCAGAAACACAGGTTCTTAATATGAAATATCACATGAATTGACCCGATAGAGTCTCTGAGGGACGCTAGCACTTCACAATCTAGACCTCAATCGTATTTCTCTCAGCATTTTTATCTTCAAAATTCCCACAGAACACACCACTATACTTTAAGAATTAATAGCTTTTCAAGTCCAAAATTTCAAAAACATCCACAATCATCCAAAAATTTCATACTCCAGTCTGCCATAGTAGTAGCCCATTCTCTGGTACCAATTTTTGCTTCAGTTTGCTTCCTATTGCTGTGACAATTGTTGGGCCTTTTGGCCAGGCAAAGATAATGACCACGACCTAAAGAAACTCAGGGAGAAAAATATTTGTTTCACCTTACAGTTTTAAAAATGTTACCACTTGCCATAGCTAAACACGTCACTTTTAAACCATAAACTTACATTTTGATATTACCAACTATCATGAGGCGAAGTCAGGATAGGAACTCAAATAGGCACAGAGGTAGGAATGATAGCAGAGGCCATAGAGAAACACTGCTTACCAGCATGTTCTCAATGGCTCACTCAGCTTACTTTTTGTATGAGTCATGAGTGCTTGCCTGGGTGTCACTGCCCTTAGTGGGCTGGGCCTTCCCACATCAATCATTAGTCAACAAATGCCCCACAGACTTGTCTACAGGCCACAATGATGGATGCATCTTCTCAATTAGTATTTCCTTGCCCAAACTATTCTAGTTTATGACTAGTGGACAAAAACTAACCAACATGCCATATATCTATATATTCATCATAGAGGTAAAAAGGCACTAAAATATATGAAAGAATGGTGTGTAGACTTGTAAATATTTCTTCAAAATGTCAATAGCTCTGAGGGCTAAAAAAAAAAAAAAGAAACAAATCTATATATAAAACTTAGACCTCTGATTCTCACTTCCTAAAATGAAATCTATTTAGATCCACGATAACTAGACTCAATCTTATGACATTTGTCTTAACTCTGGGTGAGTGTGCTAACAGCTGGATATACTATGGATAGGATTGAAGGAAGGAATTCCAGAAAAATGCAGACTGCCATAGCAAAACCGTATCTGTGTCCCTACTTGTGAATGCAGTCAAGTCTGGAGAGCCAGGATTCCAGAAATTTCAGGCAAAAGAATGTAGGATAGGCATTAGTTATTTGGTCCCTTCAAAGCTATATATTCTGTGTGAAGGGCTGTTCCTTAGTGGGATTCCATGGGAACACTGAAAGGTAGAAGAGAAGAATCAGCCCTATCTCAGAATAGCCAGTAATTATGATGGTGATGTGCCAAATGAGCCCTTGAAAAATCATTCATTGCACATTATGAGTAAGTCAAAAGAGCTAGGCATGATTCAAAAATTGGCCATGGCTAGGTGGAGACCCTACAAGATAAAATAAAAGCTTTGGTCATGAATTCATTTGTAATAGGCCTCAGAAAGGACCCAATGCACTTTCTAGTATTTAGACTGATCTTTAATGACAATTGAATAATTGTTCTAAACCAGGGATGGTAAAAGAAATTTACCATGCCTCCTCCATGATATCTATGAGTATCACCAAATGATGTCACTACCTGACCAGAATACAGGCTGAGTAAGGAAGAATTCTTCTTTCTCAATTAGTCTGAGTGTTGGTCTACTGTGTCTTTGGGTGTTTTCTTGGGCAGAAATGTATATTATTGATGTTCTTGTTTCTCAGGTCCTTGGATTAAGACTAGAAATATGATGTTGCTCTCCCAAGTCTCTCCAGATTGCCATCTTTAGAATTTATATGCTTTGGCCTCCACAGTTGATGAAATCAATATGACTTGGAATAAATAAATATCATCATGTACTGTTGGTACTGTTTCTCTGAACAACGCAGAATGATTCTAACAGCGATTGCATACTGTTATTCTCTAAATACTGAGTTACAAAAATTTTTGGGAAAAATAGAGTAAGCAAAGTAATTTTTATTTTTCACTTATAGAAGCTACTGATTTATGTGATTTTTCTTTTAAGTTATGTTGCAGAAAATAATGCTTTTCAATATAATTTTAAAATGTACTAAAACCTATGAATAAATGGTATGCCAATTTGTAAGTAATGTCAATAGCTCTGAGGGGTTAAAGCAAGAAACAAATCTAGAAACAAACACATTTACCTACCCAGTTCTCACAAATATTTTACCTTGTATCCCATGAGTATCTTATATATAGTATCTGCTCTATAAAATTGTATATAATTGTAGAGCAGGGCTTATATCTAGACATCATAAGACTGATTTCTTTCTTTCTGGTATACTGTATTCTGAATAGTGTCTGCTTAATTGATAGAGAGCATAGAATGATGTTTATCATGCAAGCACTTCTGCAATGTGTAAGAAAAGTTATAGACAAGTCATGATCACTTAAAACTTCCTGTTTCTCCAACTTCATTTAATAAACAATAGCTCACAACTACATGTGAATTCATAGATCTAAAAAAATCATAAATGTGTAATTTCTATTAATCATAAATTTGTGAGTTGTAAATTATTTTCACCACTTTTAGCCAAGGAAGTTAAATTTCAGAGAGCTTTAGAGATCTGCCTGAAACCACAAGATGAATAGTAATGCAAGTTTAAAAACTAACATGATTTTAGAGTTTCTGTCTCCACATTGTTTATTTTCCCAATGTTTAGAGGACATTTAATTTAAATTCTCAGTATGGATTTTCAATATAGATTATCATTATGTTCTCTTTTTTTTGGGAGGGGCAGGGATTCTAGACAGGGTTTCTCTGTTGTAACTCTGGCTGTCCTGGAACTCACTCTGTAGACCATGCTGGCCTTGAACTCACAGAGATCCTCCTGCCTTTGCCTCCCAAGTGCTTGGATTAAAGGCATGTGCCACCACCACCTGGCTTCATTTTCAACCTAAACACTACCTTGCAACATACACTAGTCCCCCCAAACCCCCCCAACTTCCTTTTAATATATATATATATATGTGTGTGTGTGTGTGTGTGTGTGTGTGTGTGTGTGTGTGTGTGTGTGTGTGTGTATTCCACTGAGTCCAATAAATTTTGATGTGTATGTTACACATCTGGGTGTGGATCATCAACTGGGGCATGAGCAATCTACCAGTAGCCACACACACAGGGAAAAGTGACTATATTTCCATGGCAAACATCAATTGCCAATAGTTCTTCAGTTGTGGGAATCTCTAAGGCCCTCTACCATCAATGCCGGGATTTTTCACTGTCTTGATCTTGTGAAGGTTTCATGAAGATAACCTCAGCTGCTATATGACAGCTACGTCCATTCTATGTGAAGCTTACAAAGAAAAAATAAAAAATAGCTTTTAAAATATGTTTTTAAAAGAAATTTTAGTTTCCAAGAGGCAGTTATAGGCATGATTAACCTAAAAATTCTTTTAAAGGGGTCTTTAAGGTTGTACTAGAAGGACCTTATTCTAAACCAATACTGAAAGGAGATTTTTTTTTATTTCAGATAGTGCAGCAATACTGATGTTTTTTATTATAACACACACACACATACATATGGAGAGAATGACTTAGATGTTTACTTGACTTACATTTGTTGTAAAAACATACATGTAAGACAACTGAAATCAAAAGTCTCCATGAGGTACAGCATCAGCCCTTAAGATACTAGATTAGACCCATTCTCAAAACTCTCCTGAAAAAGACAATGGCTAAAGACTGCTGAGGGTCTAATGTGTCAAATGTCCTAGCTAAGCCAACCCAGGCTGCTTCAGAGGACTTATTGCTTATATAACCGTCTTCCTAAACTGTAACTATGCAACTTCCCAAAGTACGCAACTATTTACAGACAAACCCTCTGCAATGCCCAGTTGCTGTCAAGATGTTGCTTTTTTCTCCTCTACCTGCGCAGATGATTCTTTGGAACTGAAGATGCTATGTGCTCTGTGTGCATATGTGTATGTGTGTGTATGTGTGTAGAATCTTCATATATACTGTTTTAACTTACCAAATATCCCTTTAAGCATGTGGAATCTGTATAAAGCACATATGCACTGAAATATTCACCATAAAGTTAAAATCATCTTGAGAAGAAGCTTAAATTCTGTCTTAACAGAAGACTCATGTTTCTGTCTTTATAAAATGAAATTTAAATTGGCCCAGCGAAAGGTTACAGTATTATGAACCAAGATATGAATCATCCACTTAAATATGATTTCTATCCTCATGTCCTCTGTGAAACATAAGCAAACAAAACTAAGCTAAATATTTGATTCAGACATGAACTCACACATTTTTGTGGCCTCATTTGCAGACATTATATTCAAAGCAGACCTAACTGTTCAAAAGCATTTCATTACTAAAACAGTCAATTAAATAAGCCAAATGTGCTGACATTCTAGCTGGGAATTTGTTGTTGCTTGGTGTCAGTGAAGCTTCATGATCCTGGTACAGAAATTTGGCAACAGTTCTGCCAAACAATGACAGATGTGACTAACACTTCATAAACATGAGACTTCTGTTTATTTGTGCATACATCGGTATATAATTGTATGTGTTTGTGTATGTGTTCATAGTTTAAAGGACAATCTTGGGTGTTTTCCTCAGTCACCACCTACCTTTTACTTAGGGCAAGAGCTCCCACTGGCCTAGAACTTTTCAAGTAGACTAGGCTGGCTGACCAGTGAGTCCCGTGTATCTGCCTCTCTCTGCTTCTGGGACACTTAGATTTCAAGCATATTCTACTACAGTCAACCTTTTATGCTTGGGTTCTAAAAATTGATTTTAATCTTTGTAATCTTTTTCCTTGCAATCATCATTTTACAGACTGGACTATTTCCCCATCCCTAATGGCAAATATCCCAGGAAATTGCATTTCGCAGTACACCTTTATGCAGATATTTTCCTCTGTGACCTTGCAATATTCGATCAGTTTTGGGAATAAGAAAAACTATCAACCTACAGCTGATTGGAAAGGCATTCCTGTAAGGATGAAAAAGGAAAAGGATTGAAGTGGAATCTTGACAAGGTAGAAAAATCAGCTTTGCTAAGCTCAGCTTTTATTTTCTATCATGCCTAAGTTCAAAATATACATGGAGGTAAGAAAAATCAAGAGATTAAGAAACATGTTTAAAGCTCCTAACTACTAAACTACACACATGAAGTGCTTGGCTTTACTGATTGTTAAAAGTTTGGTTCAATTCAAATAAATCTGAAACTGAGCCTTAAATAGATAATGCTATTTTCTGTCTTATGGTAGGATTCACACCATTTTTAACCCTGTGCATAAAAAGAAATAATTTAACTCCAGTCACTTTTAAAAAAATCCCATCTCTTTTTAAAAAACTTTTTTTGGGTATGCTGACAGTTCAAACTCTGCCATCTCATGAATAAACTCGATAGCATTTATGTGATTAAAATTATAAAACTAAAATGTGCTGAAAGAAAAGAACAAAATATATTTTGGCCTAATATGTGCTGATTATTATGGAAAATCATTTGGGTGGATTTAGTAGTACACATTAATTTCATCCATATCTTGATTTATTGTGTTATTTCCAGGTAGGAGAACAGAAAAAAAAAAAAGTGACCATTCTTATCTCAGGCTAGTGAATCTCCAAAGAACAGATACTTGTATTTTGCAGAAATTTATTTTCTCTAGTGTGTTTTGGGAATATGTGATTAAGAGTTTTCCCTAAGTTGACAAATGTTTCTCATTTCACAGTGAGATTATGTGTGAACATATGTATGCACATTCCTATATGTGTGATATTAGCTGGAGAGCTAAGCCAACTTTGTATTTGTTACTATACAGACAAGCTTTGTGGTACTTTTTCATATGAAGGGATTTGGGAAGGGAATGCTGCGAAAACTCTTTGGTATTTCCTTTCTGCAAGTTGCCTGAAGTCAAAAGTGCATTTGTGCAATATTAGACAGGGGAAATAAAAAACAATTACAATCAAAAGTTTAAAATAAATAACTAAATTTAATTTATTTACAAGCTATGAAACTGGGGAAAGGAACATTAATAACATCATCATGAATGTTATGAAATTATTATTTCCTTTTCAAAAATAAACAATATCTGAAATGACTAAATGGTTTCTTTTGTGCAGTGTTTCATACAAAGCAATAAGAATTAGGAAGCTCTCTGGAGAAATCATTCATAATACTCCATTGTCATGTTAGCTATTGAAAATTTTCAACATGGCCTAGAATGTTTTCTTTTTCTGCCTAATTTTTCATTAAGAGAGACTGTACAATTATTTCTTTCATCCAAAATCACAATAATTTAAGGAAACCATTACTTTTAATGGCTGTTTAAGAATGGTGAACTAATGTTTAATTAATACTATTAATAAGGCAGCATTGGAGAAAATACATGTTCTTTGAAATTATGGAAGCAGTCACACAGGAAAAGAGCAATCTAGTTTAATCTTTAATTAAAGAATATGATCACCATTAAAGTTCTCTGTCAGCCACTACTCACATGCATACAAAAACATAAGATTTACCTTACTTCAACCCTGTTGTGATGGGTGGTTCTGTCAACTTGACGCATTGTACAATCACCTGGAAAGTGATTCTGAATGAAGAATTGTCTGGATTGGGTCAAGTTGTGAACATACCTGGGAGGGTTAATTCAGGTGGGAAGGGCCACCCAGAATGTGTACAAGACCATTTCATAGACTGGGCACCATACTGTGTAAGAATGGAGAAAGAGAGTTGAGTGTAGGCATGCCCATTTTAATTCTCTCTGGGTTAATTCTTAACTGTGATGTGAATAGCTATCTGAAATTCCTGCTGCCCATGGACTTCCTTTCTATGAATTGGGCTAAATACAACATTTCTAACTGACATTGATTTTGTCAAGGTGTTTTACCACAGCAACAGGAAATGAAGCTAGGATATATGCCATAATCACATAGTCTCTAAGTGTTAAGTTCTTCTTTCAAAAACAATTTCATTAATGCTGAATGGAAAAAAAATCATAGATAAATCCTGGTTTTGATGTTGAAATTTCACACTAAGTAATTTAAGAGAGATGAGTTTGAATTATGCCAACCTACATTATGGAAGCTTGACTCTCATTATATTATTGGTATTCATGGAATGCATTTTTAATCTTCTATATTAGGAACACATTTTTGACATGGCCACACTGATGTAAATTGGTACTTCCTGAAATAAAAACAATGTCAAGACCTCAAAATACCATGGGGATAATTAATCTGCATCATATACAGGATAGAAGGGAAAAATTTCTGTAGTTTGTAAATACATACAACATTTAAATTCAAATTGGATGCACATGAGGAAAATTCCAAAGAGAATGCCAAGAAAAGTCCATCGATGCACATAAGAGACATTGGCTGTGCATCTATGTTTGGTAGGTCAAAATAATTAAGCTTCTAAAACTGTAGATAATACTCTAACCTGTGATTATTTTCAAGTTTTATGTTGTTTAGAAAGTTATTTATTTGACTCATTCTAACCAAACCTGGACAAAGCCAGAAATATAATTTGAAATCTTCTAAAGTTACAATGAAGACTGTGGAAAATAAGTCTGATATGAAAGGCTGTAGGTTAAAAACCACAAAACAGCCCTTCCTGTAAGACACATTATGAAGTGAACCAATGTTTTGATTTCCTCATGTGAAAATATTGGGACCCCAGAGGGCTAGAGTCAGAATTAATTATGATAGCAAATCTAAAATATCCACAAGGCCTAAAATAAGACCATATATCCACAAGTGTTATAACAAAAAGGTGACTCGTTGAAGAAGGAGTAGGTGCACCTTCGGGTGAGTTGGTAGGCCTAAGAGTTGCCATAATTTTGATTTTGACATAACTCAGTTGGCTATATTTAATTTTGGGCTCTTGATCGTTCACTGTGAAGAGGCTTGGTGATTAATTACTGCACTTAAAAGTGTACTGTGTTATTCAACTGACACACAAACAGCCTGCATGTAGTGAGCACTAAGCTTGGCACCAATAATTACTGTTTCTTCCTCATTTGTTTTATAGATGTGTTTCATTAACTTTTAAAAATGGGATCCCACTATGCAACTTAGGCTACTCTCAAACCCACTACATAGCCCAGGTTGGCCTGGTACTCACAGCAATCATAGGGTCTCAGTATGCTACATGCTGAGATTATGGGCATGCACCTACCATGCTTGACTCCAGTTTCTTTTTTCTTAGAAGCAAAAAAGCATCTCCTCTCTTTTCTCTCTTTTTCATATTCATTCTCTCTCTCTCTCTCTCTCTCTCTCTCTCTCTCTCTCTCTCTCTCTCATGTATGTATGTGAAACAATAACAACAAAAGTACTTGAGGAAATACTTCATGTGAGAATATCATAATGATCCTATGCCTGAATGTTAGTTTGAGATATACAGTCATTGGAAAAGGAATTGCTTTAATACATTTGTGATAGTATGTCAACTGTTGAGGGTCAAGATGACGCAGTACTGCTAACTAAAGAATGTGCGTGCCTATCTCTAAGTATTTCAAATCTGCCAAGTCTTGATGTATTTCAGCAATAGTGTGTTAAATGCCGAATGCTAAAAAAGAATGAATGCACAGACAGATTGTGGATTCCTGGATTATACATCTGTTATTATAGTGAGCCAGGATTTGTCTAACCTATTCTTATATTAGATTATTTTTACAAGCCTAGAGATTGAGTTCCATATGTTATGGTAATTAAACTTAAGTGACTCTAACTTTTCTCTGCTCATCTCTTTGTCAGGAGTCTACTCATTGTTTCAGTGATTCTGTTTTGAATAGATGCACATTTGATCCCGAGAAACCTTCTAAGTACTATTACTTTATAGCAAACAAATATTCATCTTTCTGGTTAGATTTATCATTGAATAATAATCTCACTAAGTGACTCAATGTATAAAATATGACCTTGTACAAATAAATAGTTCTACCTTATTAAGAGACTAAGAAATATTGCATGAATATAAATTCATATCTGAACATGAAATACAGATTATTAACATATATTTGAAATATACCCTTGGACTGAGAGATAGTTGAGTGTCTAAGAGTGTATTTTGTTCTTGCAGAGTACATGAGATGTATTCCTAGCATCTACACCAAGTAGCTTGTAACTACCAATAATGAAAGTTCAAAGGTAAAATGAAACATCTGGCCTCTATGTGTACCTGCAGTAATGATCATACACAGAGAGAATTAAAACAATAAAATATATTAAAATAAAATGTATCCTGTCAAGCATAATGGCACGTGCCTAGAATCTTAGCTTTAAAGAGTCTGAGGTCAAAACGCTAATGTTCATATATCTACCCAACTCCCCCATAGATAGATAGATAGATAGATAGATAGATAGATAGATAGATAGACAGATGATAATAAAATGTTTTAAAATAAAACAAAAATAGCCTGTGAGGCATGATGCTACATGCCTTTATCTTAGCCTTCAAGAATCTGAAGCATGAGTCTTATGAGTTCAAGGCCAGCATGTGTTACATTGGTAGAACCTTTCACGAAAAAATAAAATTGTACAGGAATATTTAATTTTTAATCCATCAGCATGGCTGCTCCAGGGTAGAAAGAATGTTGGTGCATACATTTAACCCCAATATTCAGAATGTAGTGGTAGCACACATCTTTAATCCCAGCATTTAGAAGGCAGTGGTGGTGCGCACCTTTAATCCCAGCACTTGGGGCACAGGAAGCATAGCTCAGAAGGAGTCTAGGTCAGACAAGAAGTGGTATCTGAGATGAGTCAGAGTGAAGGACAGGCAAAGTGATGAAACAGAGGAAGAATTAGCAGAGTGAGTCAGAGTAAGGACATGTCCAACTCTCATGATAGAAAAGCAGGCTCTTAGCTCAGAGATAGGGAATAAAATATATAGAGACAATGAAGCAGTCTGACTGAGGATAAGTCAGAGAAGCAAAGAGATTGAGGCAGTATGAGGCAGTGAGAGCTCACAGAGACACAGAAGAAGTCTGAGGCAGAGACACAGAGGCAGCTCAGCAGAAGAAGTCAGTATCAGACAGGAAGAGTCAGTCAGTTTGAAGTCAAGCAGAGCAGTTTCAGTCTGAGGCAGAGAATCACCCAGAGTATGTGAATGTCAGAAGAGCTGGATCAGAAGCAGTAAGTCAGCTCAGAAGATCAGTTTAAACCAGTCAGCTTGGAGAGTTTGAGACAGAACAGTGAGTGGGCTGAACCAGAAGAGTAAGAGTTCAGAGTTGCTAGTCAGAGTGGTTCAATCAGCAGTAAGTCTCAGAAGTTTATTAGATTGTAAGGGGGTTTAAATGTTCTAGATTGTATGGAGGCTGAGGCTAAAGAGTTCCAGTTCTACGCTTAAATGTTTTAGATTGTATGGAGGCTAAAATGCTCCAGGGCTCCAGGTCTAGGACTGGGGATTAAATTAGGAAAAGAATAAATTGCCATTTACTCTGAATCAATGTCTACATAAAATAAAATAAAATTCTTATGTTCCATGTGATTGGTTCTTTGAAAAAATACATTATCCTTGTAGCTATGCTATGTAAAGTCTGATGTAACAAAACAATGTTGATGGTGACAATGTTTTTATCATTACAATTTACGCATGACATATTAAGCTATATTCTAAGTGCTTACTGATCTCAACGATGTTTCATTATCAACAGCATTGCAGAGAAGAGTACCTGGGAGTACACAGCCTTAGTGTGACATGCATTAGGCTGCATAGACATCTGGGTGGAACAAAAGCTCTAGACTAGTTCTTTAACCATACTTCTTAACAACCATTTCCACATTTTCCCCAGACTTAGCTGCAAGAAACCAAGGTTGAGCATCACTCTTCTATTGAAACCTTTCATTGGCAGCTCATTTGTACTGATCCACAATTCAAGATTCTCAGAAAGAAATATAAGACATCATCAGATCACTCAAGAGTAGCAATTCCTGTATATCAGAATCATGAGGAGCTTCAATTCCCACAAAAGTGGGGTCTGCATCCCAGAGTGGTAAACCTAGATTTATCAGCATTTCAATAGCCTCTCATTTTTGTTTATGAATTCTAAGAAAAAGTGCTGTTCATACTTAGTGTAGGAATCTGTGATTTTCAGCGCCATGAGGTCGTGTCGTTACATATTGATTCTCAAAATTCAAAATGCCCTTTCTCTTTGTATGATTTTCCATGTCAAAGTCAGATGTAGCTCTTTGAAGGAGTGTTTCTGACTTGTGCAGTCAGAGTTCACTGCCTATTTCCTACCATGCTTTGTTTTGTGTGAATGCATTATTCAAGCTTACTATACTGAGTAGTTAAGGTCTCTCCTGGGATCTTTAAGGATCATTACTATCTGCCTGTGAAAATTAGACTTGGAGGGGGTGTGTGGAATCAAATGGTCTAAAGAAAGGAACACCTCTGTCCTGTGCGGGGATCTTCACAGGAACAGTGCCCAGAGGTTCAAGCAGATTCTGAAAGAGAGGAAGGACCCATAATCAGATACCTTTATTGGAAATCAAGGGTTCACCATCAAATGTTTATGAAATATGTCATAGATTTCAATGAAACTAGATCATAGTTGTTGGGTAGAGCAAAGGGAACTTGCAGTAGCAACCTTTACAATACTACTATAGTTACCTGGACTGTATACTATATATGTGGATGTTAAGGAATCAGGAGATACGAATTTTTGGTTGAACTGAGAAATTTTATAAAGAATACAGATTTCTAGTTCCAAGGGCTCCGGAACAAAATTGCTGGGCAGAGAGCCCAGAAATCTTGATGTTTCAATGCCGTCCCAATGATGGGGATTCTGACGGCCATCTAAGTGTGGTCGCTAGTATTAGACCATCCTAATGGAGAACATCTTCAATATCTCTTGAGCCTTTAATCAAAGTGGAAGCTCTGGAGTGATTCATTTCATCATATCACATATCAGAGTTGGTTGCAGCTGTTAGTTGCAATTTAACTGTTTCCTGGGCCTGGGTTCGATGCCAGTTGTGCACAGTGACATTATTTAGGCACTCCACATTTGTGAATTATTTGCAGAGATGCTGTCTGCTCTAAATTTATTCTGCTATAGTTGGAAAACAAACTACTAAAACATGCTTGATAAAAACTCTGAGACATTGCTACAACTGTTGAAGAAGTTTTTGAATATATGCCAAATTTCAAATGAGAAAACAGTTGTTAGTTTCAGAAATATTTTGGAAGTGTCTGGTAATTCAAATTTAGCATAGAAGGTAATTTTACTTATTGAACAAAAGTGATTTATAAATAATCTTGAGAAATTAAACATCTGGACTCACTCAGGACTTGCGTATTTCATGATTTTTAAATGATCCCAGCCAACTCAAAATAAAATCTGAACATTTAAGATAATTTTACTTGAGAAAAAAACCTCAATCTTTCAGTAGCTGTTATGAACTTCATGTTTGCTTATTTTCTGTGTGCATTATAATTTTACTGAAAAAAATAGGATCACTTATATATATGATATTTGTATATCAGAGGTCACTCACTCATTCAATTTTAAATTTTAGCCTGTAGACCCTCAGACACTTTACATTATTTTCAAAGTGAAAACACTACCATATACCGTGTTTCTGGAAATATTCATCACATGTCTATCAGAGCAGGCACAGTCAAATGATCACTAGAATCTTTTGATTGCTGAAAACTAGTACAATACAAAGTGTAGAAAAATTAGTCCTGGGACTAGAAAGATGGCTCAGTGGTTAAGAGCATATTACTCTTGCAGAGGACCCAGGTTTGATTTCCAGTAACCACATGATGACTTATAGCCATCTGTAACTCTGTTTCCCAGGGATATGATGCCTTCTGATCTCTGCAGGCACCAGACACACATGTGTTACACAGACATACTTGCAGGCAAAACAGTTATACACATAACATAGAATAAATCTTAAAGAAAAAAAAATTTAAAGAAAAATCAAATTGAGCCATTGAGACTGTAACATTTAATGAGTTTGGAAAAAAGATAAAAGGAAGAACAACTACAAATATAGAATGAGAAAATAATGACTTGGGTGGTTTTAGAGAAACACAAAGAAATGACTTTCCTTATTTCTTAATGTTTCAATCAAGAAGACAGATTATTTTATTAATTATTTTTAATTACCAGAATACATTTATCATTCTTGGATTCAAGATTGTATAGACTTTTAAGGTGTGTATATATGTGTGTGTGTGCATATATATATATATATATATATATATATATATATATATATATATATATATACACACACATATATATAAAATTAAGGACAAGATTAATGCTCTTTGAAGCAGCTATTAGATCTATTCATAATTATGCAATCCCTTGGCATTTATGCACAGTTATATGCTGAAAGTGTTAACAATGGAACTAGTTGCTTCTTGGCAAGTTATCTGAGTACCCCAAGACAATTAAAAATGTCTTCTGCCTTAAATTTAAAGCTGTATATGAAGTGAGACATGCTAATAGAGCCTAGCATTATGTGAAATAGGCAGAGGAACACACATGTACACATGCACAGATTTGTAACTCATAGACTTTATTACAGATACCAAAAAGAGCTTCATTTGATTGATACTTTGGTTTGGTTTAGCCTATACTTCCATTTGGTCTTTGCATTTGCTATAAAGCATAGGGTTTTTTTAAAAATTGTTTTATTTATTTCGAAGTGCATGAATGTTTCGCCTACATGTATGTCTGTGCACTGTGAGTATGCAGTTCTTGTGCAGGCCAGAAGAGGGCACTGTATAACCTGGAACTGAGTTATAAATGATAATGAGCTATGTTGTGGGTGCTGGGAATTGAATCTTTGTTCTCTGGAAGAATAGCTAGTTCTCTTAAAGGCTTAAACCATCTCTCCAGCCCCTAAAGTGTAAGATTTTTTTTTAAATAAGGCTAGTAGTAACACTTAAGACATTAGTTTTTCTTGTACCAGTGTTCAATTTTTGCAATATTAACAAATGGGTTTGCTTTCTTTTTTACATGAAAGTCCAGAGGTCAGAATTCTTCAGCTTTTAATATGGATTTTGAAAGATGGGCTAACACCTTTTGTTAGTTTTCTATTTTACTTTGTAATTGTTGCAGTGAAATGATTTATGAACTCCAATTTGGAGGGTGAGATCTACACATGTGTTTGTTGTTGTATGCACATTACATAGAACTTTAATCATGTTTTCTTTTTCATTTAGGAGCAGTGCCCTAGAAGAAAAAATTTATTGGGTTTGAGTTTTCATGACTTGACTTTCAGACATTTTCATGAGCTAACAGATTGAATACTTTTCTGTCACATGGGGAAAACTGACAAAAATATCTCTTTAGCCTTTGGGAACCTAACCTGTCAGTTTATATTTAGATATATTCCTGTATGCCTAAAATATTTTAATTTACATATTGTGTTCATTTGTGTATTATAATTGGAGTTAAGAGTAACTCAACAAAAGCTTTGATTTGTCAGTATTTTGATTACTTAAAACATACAAAGCTTTATATTAGACATTCATATCAGTTTTTAAAAAGACAAATTGTCTCTTGCAAACTTTCCTATCTTCCATGATGTCTCCAGTTGCAGAAGCTCTTATTAATCCATTGAGGCCAGACTCCCCACAACCTTTTAATGTCTAGATTGTCTCCAGTTGTGTTTTTCTGTGATAGCCTACAACTGCTGTAGTTTCTTTGATGAGTGACAAGAGCTATCCTTACCTGTGGGTGTAGGATTAAGACTGACAATGTAGAAAGGGATTATGCTGGTCTAATAAAGTGGCAGTAATACATTCTATTCTAATGTCCATGACCTCACTAGTTCTCAGAAGCTGGCTAGACTTCCAGTATTGGACATGATTTCTTTCCTATTTAGAGTTCCTACATCTAATCATATACCTATTTGAAACCATGGATATGTGGGTGTCACTTACTGTATCTTTATGAATATCTTGTCATGCTGATAATCATTATGGTTTATAGGTATTACAGCTAGATAGTGCTGCTCTATTGCTTCTCTTCCTTGAAAGCTTGTACTGGAACCATGGAAAAGAGGCTTACGGGTCAGATCTAGCTCAAATCATCTAAGTTCTGTGTTCTAAGTGTGTGATGTCTCAACCTGTGAGAATCACCCAAGGGCTACATCAATAATCTATATTGTTAAGAAGTCCACTATTAAACAATATATCCTAGAAATGGCTGGATATATAAGACTGGATCAGTGGCAATATCAATGGACATGTTAACCTGGAAAGGGGAAATTTCGTGGAGTCCCAACCTTAGATAAAGGACTATATGCAACAGATGACTCCTGCAAGGAGAATTGACCTCTCCCCTGGATAAGCCCCCTTTACTGGCTGTTCAGTTCTGAGTAGTCTTCCTTCCTTTTCCCTTTCTATTTCTTTTCTTTCTTTTGTCCTTCCTTTCTTTTTGTTTTTGTAGGTTCACACTGAATGGAGGGCGACCTGCAAAATAATGTCATTCTTAGATGTTAGCTTCTCATTGGCCACACTCAGGGCCATGACATATATATATATATATATATATATATATATTCATATATATTTATGTGAAACAATATTTAAAAAGCTATTAACTGTAGAGTAGAGGGACATGGAGTGGGTTTGAGAAAGGGTACCTGGGAGGGCCAGGCAAGAAAGTGATGTAATTCTATTTCAGTTTTTTTGTAAAGTAAAAACTCAAAATAAAATGTAAATATTTCAATCAAAGATATATCTAAGGTAGTCACCTATAATTGTGGCAAAATTTACTCTACATACATTCTGTTACTTGTTGTATTAGAAATTATAAATACAGAATTTTAAGCCTAGTATTCTAACATTTAACAATGTATATTAATATATATTAATTTAAATGCCTATGAAAATATAGCAAATTTGATTTTATTATATATTAGGATTTCTGGTTTAAATTAGTATTCAACATAAACAATTTCAGCATTTGCTTTTCTGATATCAAAATATCAAACTGAATTATTTTTAAAACACTAAATTAAAATATTAAAAATTATTTTTGAAATAATATGATACATAAAAGTGAACCCAAAATATTTTTTAGTTTTTCTTTATTATATAAAGCATAAATGTATCACAGAACTGAATTTTTTCTACTAAGAATTTATTGCCTTCTATTGAAGTCCACTTTCTAGAACAGCTGAAATGATGAAGGTACACCCTGTTTATTATAAAATTTAAAAGAATGGCAGGCATTGGTTTGAAGAAATATGTGAGCACCTGCACATTTTAAACGTAACAATATTTGACTGAAAAGTGTACAGTATAATTTATGGTCATGTGATTGTGACTGTGGATGTTTTAGACTATGGCCATTCATCTTTGAACATTTTTAAATGTTTGCCACATCTTCATGCTAGGTTTGGTTTATGCCCATGAATAATATTTTCTTCATATTTAATCATGAAAAATGATTACTTCTGCGAAAGATTTTTGATCAGAGATGTGATTGTTTCAGTGAATTATATTTGAGCCATATAAACCTGTTTATGACATAAATGGATTTATTGTCATAAATGGATGCACTATAAACAGCTGATCCAGGTGAATAGGATGGTTAGCAGGCACAGGTTTTGGAAATTTCGTTCCCATTTGGTCAGAAAATGTCATTTGTCTTATTGGAGTAATGTTCTAAGTATTGATATTTTGGATTAATGACATCATTATTCAAGCCAGATACACAGATTGTCTCTGTTTTTTTTAAATACAGTAGGAAGAAGCAACCTGAACCTAAGTATTCTTTTTGTTAACTTTATGCGGTACTCATTTTCATGAAGGGATACAAATATTATTCATGACAGAATCTCTGCCCCTGTCGACTCTTTTTCTGTTTTAAGTTTCCAAGTTGCCGAATCAATATTAAGTTTTTTAAAGGAAGAATTTAAAAGTAGAATAAGCATTAACTAGTGATACCAAGTGATGGGTGTTAGACACAGCTTGTGTAAGTTAAAAAAAATCTATAATAAGTAAAAGACATCACCAACCTACTTTCCCAGGATGCTGCCAAAGACACCAAAAGATTGTTTGAAGACTATGAGAAAGTTTGAATGCTCAATAGAAATTAAATTGGGAAAGAAGCACATTAAACAATTGTAAGTTGTCTCATGGGGATGTGAGAAATTAAAGCAATTAACCAATCTGGTAAAACAGAGTGAAAACAAGATTCTTTCTTCTTCCTTCTTTCTTCCTTCCTTCTTTTGTAGCTTCACACTGAATGGAGGGTGACCTGCAAGGTCAGACTTAGATATTAGCTTCTCACTGGCTGTGTGCAGGTTCATGTTTTTCCCTCATATGCCCCCATCACCATTCCCCAAAGTTCACCCTCTACCTCCACTCTACACAAACTCCAGATTAGTTTTGCATCTCTGAAGCTATAGAAGTCCTTCTGATATAAATTATATTGGTAGTTTATATTAACTGTTCTATTATATTGTCATGATTGTTTTGTGCTTCCTGAAAGCTGATCACGAGAGCAAAAGATGGGTTCTCTCCTCTCAGACTCAATTATATGTATCTCATGTATCTCCCTACACCCTTTCTGGGGGCAGGCTGGCCCCTGCCTCTCTGACACAGAAAATGGGGAACAGCAAATTGCTCAGGGGCTTCAAAACACTGTACCCATGAGAATAGCAGGAAAGTGATGCATTTCCATTGGGATTAGCATTGCTTATCCTATGGTCTAAAAATGCCTGCAAAGGCTTCCAGTGGTGGGACTGGGACACCAACCAGGTCACAAAATTTTCCACCTATAATCTTATCCCACCTGCAGTGTCTGCTGGGGTAATAAAGGGGCAGAATCCCATTCCAAGGGAGGAAGCCAATGCCTGACACTGCAGGGCTAGCCAGGAACTGGAGATTGGATAGCCTGAAGCCGATTCTTCATGCTACTCTGCTATGATCATAGATTGATGCCTAGCCCATTCATCATCAGAGAGGCTTCTTCCAGCAGCTAATGGGAACAGATACAGAGGTCCATGGCCAAATATTGGACAGAGCTAAGGGAACCCTGCAGAAGAGGAGGAGAAGAGATTATAGGTACCAGAGGGGTCAAGAACACCAGAACACTCCCCAGTGGAGTCAACTGACTAGGACTCATAGGGTCTCACAGAGACTGAAGCAGCAGACGCAGAGCCTGCATGGCTCTGCACTATGTCTCCTACATATATCATATGGTTATCTGCTGTGGTATTCTTGTAGAACATCTAAAAGTTGGAGGGGGAGTTGTCTCTAACCCTTTTAACTGCCCTTGGGACTCCTTTCCTTCTGCCGGGTTGCTTTGTCCAGTCTTGATGTCAGAGCTTGTACCCAGCCTTGTATGTATCTTATGAACTGTTCAGCTGATAACTCTGGGAGGACTGCTCTTTTCTGAGAAGTAGGGGGTGAATCTTGGGAAGAGGGGAGATGTGGAGGAGCTGGGAGGCTGGGAGGAGTAGAAAGAGGCCTCCGATGTATTTTGCTAGAGAAATAATAAAATGCCTGTAGCAGAACAAGTTTCAGGAAGTTATCTGTTCTATCCAATGCTCTGTTCTGTCTGAAAATCTTTCCATCAGGAATTATAATGAGACCATTTCACAGCATTTCATTAGGTTATTTTTGTTGGTTATAAACACCTAATTCGAGGAAGTTATTTTTGCCTGCTCTCCCAATGGGGATAATCCAGGTGTTTCTACTTGATGTTTAAAATGCCCAGTTTGATGATTTCTTGCTGTCTATGTGCTACTTGTCACATTTTTGTTTTTTCGTGTGTGGTTTTTTTGTTTTTTTTTTTTAAACTTTTACTTACTACATGCTTCCTTAACTCACTCTCTGGAAACCAAAAGCATGGTGACTCTAGATCATTCTCCTATCATGACAATCTTATTACCTTTCTTTCCAATATCCATTGCCTCTGTGTCTTTACTATGATTGAGTTGTTTGCAATATGCCCAAATTGAGCCCAAATCTTCATAGGTTTAGTCTAGTAATGGAGATATATCATCCCTTCCACACAAGCCCTAGTTATAGTCAAGGAGATTGCATAAATTTATGCTAGGAGAGATTTTTATATACAATTGTCAGGTTTATGTTAAACTATTGGCTATATTATACTTTACCTGCATTAGCAAACCTTAAAAACTTTACTTTTTTCTACTATTTTAAAATATGTACATACTTAGAAATATATATATATACATATATATCCTACTGAGTCCATTTAGCATTGCCTTTATGTATGTATGTATGTGTGTGTGTGTGTATATATATATATATATATATATATATATATATATATATATATATATTTAAGCTAACCACTCTGTATTAGATAATCAATTAAGATGGATCGTCCCTGAGGAAGACTGATTCTCCTCTGCTCAATAGTCATTGATCTTCATCTAGATATGAGGTACTGTGGGATTTCCTTGTTCCATTTGGCATGTTACCTAGTGTTCCTGTTGTTCAAGTCTTGTTTAGTCAACCATGTGGTTGTTTCATGAGTGCAACTTTCTAGTCCTATATAGAAAATGTACTCTCACAGCAAGATTTCTTGTTCTCTGGCTCTTTTCCTCCTCCCTCTTCTCCTTTGTTCCCTCTCAGTGATGTTCCCTGAGCCTGAGGTGTAGGGTTTATGTGGTAGATGTATCAATTGGCACGGGACTAGGTACCCCATGGTCAGTGCTCAGCATTTGGCCAGTTGTGGCTTTCTATTATGTTCTCTGTGTCTTAGCAAAAAGATCCTTCTTTGATAAAGCAGTTATCCTCATCTTTGGTTATAAGGATGAGCAGTAAGGATAGAGTTAGAGATTATTCTAATTTGAGAAAGTGGCAGTAGCGAGTTCTACTCTCAGTTCCAAGGCATAATACCATACATTGGTAATAGGCTAGGTCTGCAGGCTCAGAGATGGATTCTCTTCCACCTAGTAGACCTTAATTTCAATCAGACAGCTCTTGGTTACCTATATGATATAAGTGTGACCACTTCACCTTTGAGTATATCTTATGCTGTTCACTGTTGTGGTTCATAGGCATCACAGCAGGGTAGGACTATTGGTGAAGGTGATCCTGCCATGACAAGTTACCCATTAATCACTAGGGTTGATTTGATTTATCTGATTGGCTGTACAGATGTCTCCTTCTGCTCTCACCAGTCCTTGTGTGTCTCTTCTGAAACTACACTCAGTTGGAGAGGATGAACTTCCCAGAACACAGGGGACTGGTCTTTGGTCAGGGGTATAAGAATAGCTGGGCTTACCTGCTATAACTTCCACATGAGCTCACAAAGACCTTTTGAAATAATGTTGACCTTCCATAGCCATGAGCTTCATATATCCACAAATCCAAACAGAAAACATTTTTACACTTGTAATTATTTATAGAACATTTTATTTTATTAGGTATCATAACTGTATACATAGAATGATGTAGGTGGGTCATACTCAAAACTTGTGATACTTAATATAAGAGATTCAAGTATCTGAAAGACTTCGCTATCTGAGAGGTTTTGGGTATCCTAGAACCAATCGTTCACAAGCAAATAAGGAATGCACACACACACAAACACACACAACCATTTCCTGAGAAAATGGCATAAAAAGGACTTTATTATTTATCTATGTGTGATATTATGAAGTCACAAGACAAACATCAATATTTCTAAGTTGTTGAAATGGGAGAATATTACTAGCTTAAGGAGTGAAAATTCCTAGGTCTGGTCCTAGGGAAATAATTAATATTACATGACATAGCCTACCTTAACTGAGTGCTTCCTGGTTATGTTCTAAATAGTACAGTAGTTCACCTGTAAATTTCAAGCTATTCCCATTAAGTTGTACTCTAGGCTTTTACTATTCTCATGCACTACATACATGAGTTCTCTCTCTCTTCTCTGTCTTGTATACACAAATTCTTTTAGCACTTTCCATTTGCTTTATACTGTCAACCTAGAATCTCATCTTTTTCCTGGATATACAATATGTGTATAAGGCCTATTTGGATTTACTCTCGTCTTATTTAACTGTCATGTTTTTGAAGCAATATTTCCACTGCCTTTAGCTCATATGTGTTTCATACATATTTACACATAGTTACAGAAATCCATATACTCCCACCTTCCCCGGCCATAGCAATTTCTCTCAGATAGGCATCTAACTATTTGAGATCAGTGAGAATAAATTTCATGCTAGTCAGAATTTGGGAGGAGATAGGATACTACTTTCTTCCTTCTAAAAATTAACCAAAGTGTGAATCTTAGAAAGCTGTTTTGACCAAACATTCTGTCTATAAGTACCATCCAAACATGTTAGGCTATGATAGAGAACACAATTTTCTACCAGTGCTTGAAACTCAAATTAGGGTGTCTGGAACTGCTTTTATTAACTATGTACCCTTAAAAACCTTGATCTTAAACATGTTGAATTAAAAGAGCCCCAGCCTTACTTTGACTACCTACATATCCCTCATTCCTTTTGCCAGTGTAAACCAGCTGGTACAGTGTCTATGTGCCTGAAAATTCCCTCAGCATATTTTTCTGCTTTTTAATTTAGTAGACACTTCATAAATATCTGCTGAAGTAATAGAAAAATCACAAAGTCTGTATATTTTGGGATAACAGCCAATTTTGATATTTTCTAAGAATTTCCTTAAAATCATAACATTGAAAGTGCAATTTTCTTTTGCAATATATTTGCACCTAATAACTAACTGCTCAAGGAATTTTAGGCAGAGCCCACTCTTTAACCACAACTTTTCCTAAATTATACTTATGATTTATCAAAAAACTCCCACATTTCTTCTTGTAACTGGTCTGAAACTGCAAACATCTCCCCCTGCTTTTCTATTGATTTTCCTAAAAGTTCTTATTCTCTCACTTTTTATTTTCCATGTTCTGCCTTTTCTACTACACTTTCTACCTCCCTCTCCATCCCTGTCTTTCTCTTTAGTAGCCCTTGCTGAGTGAGACCACGTGGTCCTCCATTTTGAACTCTGTGTATGTACTGGCAGCTTCTAAGACACTGTCTTCCAAATTTCTATCTCCAGTTCTGGCTGCTCCTGTGACCTTAACATTCCGGATTTTAGCTATTTATAAATTGATCCAGATATCCTAAAATGTTCCTTAACTTATCCCTGAAATCCTGCTTACCTTGCTGCTTCTCACTTGATAACTCTCCCAGCCCCAGAGACTAAGACTTCAGTTATTTCCAATTCTTCTCCTAGTGTGCACCACACCCACTGGTGTAACCTAAGCTAACCACTCCTCAGCCCTTTTACTTCTGGTTACTCAGGTCACCACTGTTCCCTCCCTAGACTGTCTCCACAGACTCCCGTCTTCTCATCATCACCCATACTCTCACATCATGCTCTCCCCTTGGCATAAGAAAAAAATGAATCAAATCATTCAGTTCAAAATCCACCATGACCCTGCCTGCTAAATGTTCTGAAAACTTGCAGCCAACTAAATTCTGACCCTTATTTTACCTCACATTGATTTTTTAAAAAAAGATATACCTCCAATACTGCTGACAAAAATTAATTGAAAGCGAGAGTCAGTCCTGCTGATGGATTAAAAGGCTGTCTCTTTGGCTGCTCTTACGCCTATGCTTTGTCCTGCAGACTTTTCTTCAATTCCTTTTGGCCTATTACCTGTTTGTAGAACTTATCAAGCAAATTCCTACCTAAAAAACATATTTTGAAAAATTTCCGTCCACTTAGAATATTTTCCCTCAGTTGTGTTCCTGGCGCCTTCTTTTGCCATCTTCAGGCTTGGGTCCATACGTCATTGTCTAATAAAGGCTGCTTGACATTTTAGAGGGGACCCTTCCCACTTGCAGACTACACCCTCTTTGCTCTTGTATCTCTATAGAGTGCTTACCAGAGGCTTTCTACTGCCCCCTCCTTCCCTGTCTCCATACCTCTTCTTTACTCTCTTCGTCTATACCAGTTCCCTTCTCATCTCCATTTCTTTATTACGACCCTGTAAGAGGATCTCTTACCAAAAAGAAAAAGAAGCCATTAAATACATACTTAAAGAGAAAATGAATTAAATAAAAACATGTAACCAGTAATTTCAGTTTTTTCTAGTATTCACCTTATTAAACTGTCACACTCTAAACAAGGATCTTATCTTTATTTGAAAACTTTTATGAATTCGGTTGTTTTACTAACTAATAGATTTTATATTGACAATTTTTTCATGTATACCATGCAATTTGATAATATTTGGTTCCAATCAATCTTTGCGTTCCTCCATTCCCAATCCTGTTTTCCCTATTACTCTTTTTGAATTGTGCCCCTTATATACTTCATGTCATATATGCATGTCCATACATTCACTTTAATTCCATTCATTCGCCTGTAAATATAAAATTCTGTTCTTTATGGCTGATTCAAACTCCACTGGGTATATTCCATACCTTCTTTATCAGTTCATGTATTGAAGGAAACTTAAACTGATTCTGCAATTTGTCTTTTGTGAATAGTACTGCAATAAACAAGTATGAGTCATTGAATAAGAAATAATCTAAATATATATTAATATATGCTATAGAATGTACACTGCTGCTGAGCAGTGGTGATGTATGCCTTTAATCCCAGACCTTGGGAAGCAGAGGCAGGTGGATCTCTGTGAGTTCAAGGCTAGCCTGGTCTACAGCATGCGTTCCGGGACAGCCAGAGTTACAATAGAGAAACGCTGTCTCAAGGAACCAAAAAAAAAAAAGAAAAAAGTAAAGAACATATGTTAAACAATTGTTACAAAGTAACCACGTGCAGCAAGTCTCTCACTGAGTGTGACCTCCTACTTGTCTATACTGATTCTGGCAGTATTTTACCTGAATAGGGAAAGATTTTCCCATAGGCATGGAAATCCAAACTGGGGGAAAATCAAGTCTCTTCATTACCAACCACATCATTCTTAAATTCCATCTTAATTATGCCTTGTGACTCCATAATTCCATCATTTGGTGTTTTTAGTATTCATAGTTTCTTTTTGTGCCAGTAGTATCAATTGGTGACTTTATCTCCAGATTCATAATAATGAATAGGTATGGAAGCTTTCAGTTTACTCTAATGCAAACCTCCATCTGAAGTCTCCAGAAGGGTCTGAGTTGTGTTTGTTGCTGGACCAGCCAAGATTGTGTTTCTTGTCATGTGTGCCGAGATTGATATGAGATTTGCAGACAGGCCAAAGTTGCAAAATTTCCACTACGTGTATCAGGTCTTTATTTTCTATGAAAAAGGAATTGTGTGTTACCATATTTTTCTAAATTTCCCATTTAGTACTTGAATAGTAGGTATCTTTCCCTACCCTCCTTCCTTTCCAATCCCACATTAGGAAAAATCTAGAATAGACTGTCTTGAACTATTTGCCAACCAAGACTAACTTTAGGAATTTTGTGATCATATCTGTATTGTCCAATTTTAGTACTCAACGTCTTATGCTACACAAACACCTCTTTCCCCATGAAGTCTACAATTATTTAGCACTTTTTTTATGACAAGAATGGTTTTAGGTATCACCAATCAAACCTCATCTCCTTTTGTAGAGCCAGGCAACACTTCCAGTCATCTTTCCATTTTATGAGAAGGAAACTGAGCAACAAAATGGCTCAACAACTTAATCAAGTGAACTCATTAACTGAGTCCATATTTAAACCCAGGCCATTCTAAATACCTATCCTGTCTTCCTAAGCTTCACTTCCATATTGTACTTACCAATGTTTTACTAAGTGAATAAAACACATTTACCAAGGACTATGATTACAATCTTTGTGAAACCCAGTGTCTCTCTCCAGTAATATTTTTCTGTAGTCTCTGAATTGCACACTGAATGAGTTTTGGGAACAAAAGTCATTTCAGTGTGTGCAAAGCACCATGTTTAGTGTGTACTGTGCAGACCCCCATCCTTAGGGGACTGGTTTTGTTGAAAATCTGTTATTTTCAATGATGGTCAGATGCATCATGGTGAACAGAGAAATGGAGAGTTATTGGCTGATTAGTCATCAATCTGAGTTTCTTATGTTGATTGGGTCAACATGTTAAACTAGGTGGCTTTTTTTCTCAATTTGGCACAGAGCCGTCAGGTTCTTGGTAGAGATAAGAGAATAGAGAGCTACTCAAGAGAGCTCTTGGGATGAGAGGAGAAAAAGGATAGGGAGCAATTTAACAAGTTCATTAGAAGAAAGATACTAATAGGAAGAGTTGGGCATGGATCATTGAGTCAGGGTAGGAGGAAGAATGTGTCAGGGAAAGGAAACCAGTGGGCAGAAAGCAGAATTTACATGGGCTTGAGAGAGTGTGTACGCTAGATGGCTGACAGAAATAAAGTAAAAGTGGCTTGGACAAGGAGAGAAGAGGAAAACCACTGGAGGAGGACGGAGTTGATATAGGGAAATTCTCAAAAATGTTTCTGACATCTTTGTAGAAGTGCTTCCAAATTTAATACTTCACCAAAATCAGAGGTAGCTGAGCCTGTGCCAGACCTGCTGAGACAGTCATCTCAGAGGTCAGTTCTCACCTTGTCCTGGTACTAAATGCCCATTGTGAGGAGTGCACACCCTCCACTGATCTACTTGACAACCAAGTACATGGGCTCAGGGTCTAAGAGTGGTCATCTAAGTTCTTTCGGTAAAATAAAGTTTTCCTCTCAGTTGACAGAGACAGAAGGTAGAGACATATGAATGTGTCCTTGTGAGGATCTCTGAAGTGGGAATTAAGGAAAATATGGTTAAGTGAATTTCTCAAAGACCTTTCTCATCTTTGATATGTCTAGAAATTCAAGATGAACAGAAATATGGTTTGTACATTTTAGTATATGCCTACCAAGTATAGAATTTTAAAAGGCAGGCAGGTCCATGTTTTCACTTTAATGCATATGTGTTTTATCTAAAGCAAGTTGTTCATACACAACATGAAGACTGGACCTGTCCATTTCAACTTTGTGCCATGTTATTCATGAATTTAAAATATTATTTAAGATATCACTTCATACTAGTTGGATCAATATTTGTAATTTCTTGTAGTTTACTACCCTTGTAATGTCTTACCATTTTGTCTGCCATAACTTCTCTGTCATTTTGGTATGACTAGAGTAATTAAGTGAGCTGTTTTTTTACCCTTCTTCCATTGTCAATTATAATTTCTTTTGTAAACTCTTTTCTTGTTTTAGGTTTACATCCAGTCAAAGCACTAGAATTTCACATTGCTGCAACAATATTTTTGCTTTATATGTTGTGGAATACAATGTAATAGCAAAATATTCTTTAGAATTTAAATATATTGAATTCATAAGAATTATGCAAAGTAATAAGTTCTGTGTAAAATTATACATGTAATGCATCAATCAGTTCCTCCTTCAGTGCCTTTTACAGTCCGAAACACATTGCAAGTACCACCTCATTAGCTACAGCAAACTCATGAGGTAATTCCATAACATCTGTGTTTAGCTTCAAGGAAACTGAGTCATGAAATTAAGCCTTCACCCACAGTCACACAAACTACTTAGAATCCCAGAATCCTCCAAATGACCCTGGCCCACTCCTCAACTTCTTACCACCATCTGCACTGTGTCTGTGCCTCCCAGTTCCTGGAAAGAAACCATAGTTACTGGGGGTTCTCATTCCTAATCCCCTTCTTAACTTACAGTCTTTTTGTCCAAGGGCATTCCTTCTTGTACCCAGGTGAACATAATGATATCTGGTGGTCATGTAAAATTCTATCCAAGGTATTTTGTGAAGATGTAGCTTTCTGGTGACTCTAGCCTCCTGAAGACATTGCTTTCTCTTAGATTCTTTGGCATGCCTCTCAATTACAGCCTGATAAAGAGAGAGGGCAGTGGAGAAATCAATTCTGAGAGGATCTGTGGTGAGCACTGGCTTCACCACCTGCCTTTCCTGTGTTTACCGGGTCAGGCTGCAAGGAAGCCACAGTCACGAAAATCTGGAATTGCACCCTTACATACTAAATCCGCTTCCTGAGATTGGAGTGTGTCTTATTCAGTTTGGTAGACAGAATCAGCTGTCTTGGTAGGTATGGCAGAATAGGGAATGGTTCAGTGGGGCTGTTAGGAGGAGGAGAGGGTAACTTGACATTACAGGGTACATAAGTAGCTAGATTAGGACACTTAGTGGGACTTTTGTCAATAGAGGAAAAGGTGGGGGAGCGGGACAGTAAGGTGGAGTAGGAGGCTGTGTGCTTCATAAAAGGGAAATAGGTACTTTGAAAACAAGAATTTGAATTGGTCTGTGTGGTTTGGCTATAGTTGAAAGGTTGGATAGGTAGAAAATGAAGGGAGCTTGAATAATAAGAGGGAAGAGGAGATAAAGGAGGGTGGTGGGGTAGCAAGCCCAAACGTCTGGGAAGCTTTCTTGGCATCTCTTCTGAAGTCTGGTCTTCAAAGTTGTCTCTTCACCAGTATCAATGAGCAACTGAACTAGGGCTGAATTTCTTGCTGTAGTTATACCTCACAAGTTACCATGCCCTCATCCTGTGACATAGTGCCCATTGTGATGATGCACACACACTCTTCCTCTGGTACAGTGCTTTAGTCTAGTTACCCAGGGGATGGGACAGGCTCTAGGCATCAGGATGATCTTGTCCAATAATACTGAGAAGAATGGGATTTGCATTAGTCCCTCTTATGCAATAAGATGGAAGTTCCCACTCTAATGGCCAGGACTTGTCCCAAGTATAGCCTAAGTCAATGTGCCGAGGGTCTGAGAGTGCATTCCTGTACCAAGAATTGGGAAAAATCCTAGAAGTCAGTGTTCTATGATGATTAACTGCATCTTTCAAAGGTCTTCCAGGTCATTTTTATTACTGGGTGAATAAGTGATTAGAAATGGAATAACCTTGTTCATTTTAGCAACAGTGCACAACCAGGGAGAGAACTAACATAGGCAGGCCGGTCCAGCCTTTATTTATTTGTTATTATTTATTTATTTTTCATGTTTGTGTTAGAGCTTATTCATCCTAACTGAAGCCCTGAAGAATTTTCAGCAATGAGTAGCATTCCTAGCTTTGTCTCTCTAAAGGCTACCCTACAGACATCAATTATAAAAATTTCAAGCACAACTGGTTCATAATCCTCTCTTCAACATACATATGTGTTGAATTATTTTTTTGCCATAGAAAATAAAAGCTAAAAGGAAAACCGTCACATCCAAGTTGGGTAGAACAAACCAACAGAAGTAAACAAGCCCAAAAGAAGGCACAAAAAAAAAAAAATTGAGACCCATTTATTTGCACGCTCAGGAGGAATCCCATAAATATACACTAAACTGGAAGCTGTAATATATACGTAGAGGATCTAGTATACAGACCCGTGTCTGTATTTGTTCACATCTACCAAAGGAGGAAGTTTCTCTGATAATGGCAGCCTTTATTTTTTTTAACATTTTTGTCACATCTATTCATGTGTGTGTGTGTCTGTATGTGTGTGTGTGTGTGTGTGTGTGTGTGTGTGTGCAAGGTGTGACACTGTACTCATATGGAGGTCAGGCTAGAAGAGTCTGTTCTCTCCTTTCACCATGTGGGCCTCAGGGATCAAACTCTGGTCTTCAGACTTGATGGCAGGCATCTCTATTCTTAATAATAATATTATCAGCAGAGTCATCTCTCTGGCCTACCTACCTTTTATTTCAAATATATAAGTGTGATTATATTTTGGATATGTATACTATAAACAACAGAGTGTAAAAGGTTTTATTCTTCCCCTATTATCTCTTTAACTGAAGATTTTTAAAATACTGAATTATAAGGAAATAATTGCTACTAGTTGGACTAATGTCTATCAAGTTTCTTACTTTTCTTTTTCTTTCCCATGTTCTTTGCTCAAGTTTTTGGCAACTCCATCTCTTCTGCCTTGTTTGTTTTGAACGATGTTATATGAGCCCATTTCTTTTAGGTTTCAACACGTTGATTATACTTGCTTGTTCAAAATTTGCTTTTAATTTTTCAGCATGTTTAAAATAAACTTTTTAAATTAATTTATATTCACTCGCATCTCAAATTACACTTTCGTGTGTTTGCCCATACAACCAAATAAAATACCATGTCAGAATGAAATTGTCAACATTTAATTGTCAATTCACATTAATAATGTGGTTGAATGGATTTTTCTGTGACATTCTTAGACATATGTATATCTTTGTTAAAATCTATTCCTCATAATTCCTTGCAATTCCCTAAAACACTGTCAATTCCTGCCTCTGGATATTTCTGTAATATACTCTGTCATATACCTACCAATCCACGCATACATGTTCACTTATATTTGCACTTGTTACACTACTGTATACATGGCATGTGCAAGCAGTCAATTATTGCTTCTATTTGAAACAAATTAGCTTGGATGACTTGAGATGACTTGACAACAAAATAACTATTTAAATTTTATTGTATTCATTATTGTTTTACCCATACAATAGATAGATAGATAGATAGATAGATAGATAGATAGATAGATAGATAGATAGATTATAGATAGATAGACCTTTAAAAAGGATATTTAGAAGATAGTTTGGTGCTATGTCAACTAAAACAACAGTAATAAGTTCCCCACTTGGGCCAATAGGCCCAATAATCTCCTTTGGCATGAATTATTAAGCAGGTATACAGTATCATGTGTGGGTTCTCAGGGTGTGATTTTATATAACTAGGTTGGCCTAGAACTCTTAATAAATCCCAAGGTGACCTTGAACCATGATCCTTCTTCCTTCACCTCCCAATATTGGATATGTAGTATGTCCTACCATATCCTGTTGTTTCATGAAACTTTTCAATAACCTTCTGGATATCTTCCTTTAGTTATTTGTCACCATTAAGAATTAAATTTTCTTATTTTCAATCAGTTTTTACAGCTTCCAAAGCTTGTCTTCAAGTTGACTTCCAGCTTTCATTTTGGTCAGAAAAGATATTCCTTTAGCATGATTTCAGTTTAAAAAAAAAATGAGCTTTATCATCTCTCATGTTTGCATGATTATTTCTGGATAATTTTCTATGTGTTAATGATAAAAATGTATGTGTGACAGCTGTTGGATGAAGTGCTTTATAAATGTCTGTCTGGTCATCTGTGGCACAACCAGCTGTACTTTCCTTGTAAATTTTCTGTCTGATTGACCTGTTCATTACTGAAAATGGTGTTTTGAAAATCTAAGCTATTTTCATTTTGGAATCTCTTTCTTTATGCCTATTAATACTTATGTTGCTTATTTGGGTGCCCTGATATTAGGCATGTACAAGTATTTAGAATTTCTATTTCCTGTGACCAAGTAGGCCCACTTATCATTGTATGGCACCCTTTTTCTTTTTGCTTTTCTTTTCAACTTACATGATGTAGTCTCTCCTAGCCTCTCTTCACTATCAACATATGTGTGTGCTTAGAGTTAAAAGTGAATTTCTTGTAACTGACAAAATGTTGGGTTTAGGAGCTGTTGTTCTTTCCTTTGTTTCCCATCCAATCACTCCCTTTCTTCTAAGTTGATTATTTTGTTGACATTCTGGGCAATTATTTATTATTCAGGACTTACTTGCTATAAGCTATTATGTAACTCCTGACCATGACCTAGTTTTGTTGTAATTCTTTTCATTATTTCATTCTTCTTTGGTGATTGAATAAATCCTTTTGGAAATGTCTTCTGATACATAGTACTTTTGCTTATTTATAGAGACTTTTTTCTCTATGATTGCCACAAGGCTTATTTAAAGTGTCTTTTGATTGCATCAAGCTATTAACTAATGTTAAAACATCGAGATAATCACAAACAAGAGGAAGAGCAAGAAAAAATATACTCAATAAAGCCTGCAGTTGTATTTCATCCTTCCCAACATGATCAGTTTTTTGATATTTTACCAGCTGCATTACATATCTCTTAACATATTAATATGACTATTTTAAATTTTTTTAGTCTTTATATGAAAGGTGTTAGTATTTCATAAGCCATGCTTATAATATTATGCATTCTTGATTTGTGTAAGTACTCTTACCAGTAAGCTTTAGACACTACTCATGGTTATTTTCCTCATTAATATATTTTTCTTCCAGTTTAAAGAACTTCCTTTAGCATGTTTTGAAGAAAATGTTACGATGCTGTATTTTGTCAGCCTTTGCTTGGCAAAAGCTTCATGACACCCTTATTTCTAAAGGATAAATACAGTATTTAAACTGGGTACAATAGTCTCAGTTGATATGTTTGTTTCAACATTGTGAAAATCTTATGTTATTCTCTTCTCACCGGTAGGGTTTCTGCTGGTAATTTGACTTTCATACATATTTAGGCGCTCCTTGTGTGAGCTTATTTCTTTTCTCTTGAAACCTTGGGAGTATTCTCTTTATCATTCACTCTGAGAGTTTGATTGTAAGGGACCTTGAGGTAGAGTTGCACTAAATTCAGCTAGATACCTTTTAATTACCTTGACTGAATATTCACATCATTTTCTTGTCATTTCTTTAAATAAATGCCCTAGCCGTTGGTGTTCTCAAGCCCTTTTTGAATCCAGTAACTGAATCTAGTCTCTGTTTACACTATCATAAAAGTTCTAAGCATTCTTTATTCCTTTCCATTTTTCTCATTCTCCACATGTCTGTTTTTGCCAATGCTGACTTGGAGCCTACTAATTCTTCTCTTTGATGAATTCTGCTAATGTTTTCTACCATGCATCTATGCAAGCCTCTTATTCAATCCCCTACTCCCACAATGTACGTCTTTCCCTTGATGCTTCTACCCACGGTGGTTTTGCTTTTCTTTATGTTCATTACAATTTCACAAGTTACTTCAAAAATTAGTCCCTTATGGCCATAACTGTACTTATGTGTCATCATATTCTGCATCAGGTATTATAAAAAGGCTCAGTAATGGAAATGAGCTGGAATTTTTCATTTGTCTGATATTTCTGTGCTTTGTCATAGGTCTCCACCTCTCTGTCTTTGACTATCCCAAAATTCTACACACTGTGTCTTAGATCTGAAAAATAATTGCATCTAAAATACCCAAACATACATGTGGTTTTCAACTGTGGCTTGCATTATGTTTGTTACTATACTATTGGCTACTGGAAGTTCAATGGTCCAGCTCAGAATCAACATCTGGTATCTTAAAAGGCATGAGTAATACAATTCATGGTTCATCAAGGACCACCAACACAGGAGTCTGCTGCAGTGACTATGATGGTAATTATATATTGCTAAAGTTAATGGTTGTTACAAATATCCCTTATTATGTAATTCAGTACTCTCAAATTATTGATACTAATCCAAAAGACACCCAAGAGTTGAAAGGCAACAATATAAGAAATAAAAATTCAACTGATTATGCTAATCAGAGAGTTGCATACTGTAACAGTTGAAGAAATACCCTTCTCATAGGAAAACAGTGAATCACAAATAATAGAAAATTCTCTTCTTCCTTAAAAAGAGTGAAGAAAACCCCAGAGAATTCTGACATTGATCATATTTAATCGATAAGAACTATGAAAAAACAATTTTCCCCTAATTTTGTTTTCTTTTCTACAGTGATATCTTTGGATTGATGACTACAATGCTCACTTTCAGCTCCATAATTTCACACATTCCTTATTATTAGTGTTAATGCCACAAGTATTTTGAAAGGTTTCAAGGAAGTTAATGTAGGAGATACTACTTTGTCAATTTTGTTTGCTTATTTCATTTTGAACAATGTTTGACTGAAATAAGTCTCTATTTAGGACTGAACACTCAAAAGCAAGAGAAATATGATTTACTTATTAAAGGTATGGGGCTGTTCTCAGCTACACTTCTAACCAAAAGTCATCCATCAATACATTCCACGGGCCTCTCTTCATTGACTTGTAGATTCAGTGATCTACCAGACATGCAATGACTAATTACTAAATAGAAGAAAATTCCATAATGAATTAGTCTTTGTTGCCATTCTGTTGTTGTGAAGAGACAGCATGACCAAGAAACTCATATAAAAGAAAACATTTCATTGAGGGCTTGCATACAGTTTTAACATGTTAGTTCATGATTGTCATAGAAAATAAGACAGGCATGGTTCTGAAGTAGTCATGAGAGCTTTATATCCTGATCCACAGGGACCAACCAGGGAGAAAGAGATAAGATGAGAGAGACAGACAGAGAGAAACACAGAGACAGAGACAGACAGAGATAGAGACAGAATTAGACAGAAAGACAGACAAGGAGACAGACAGGCAGACAGAAAGACAACAGGCCTGGCATGGGCTTTTGAAATCTCAAAGTCCACACATACCTTCTCCAACAACGCCACCTCTAATCTTTGCAGTTCCAGTAGCCATGGACAGACAATCAAACATGTAAACCTAGAAGGGGACTTTCTTATTCAAATACCAGAATATATATTTAGTTAAAAAAGCATATGAATATTAGTGACTGTTATAATCTGGTTAGGCTTTAAGAATATTTCTAATATAAATGTAGAATTTGTGCTCTTTATATCTTTATCTTTTGTTAGGCTATTTTATATATTGGTGGAACTTATCTGATTTACTATGACGTTTAAGTTTATGGGAACCAAGAACAAAGTAGTCTTACCCATAGAAAAATAATATATTGTTATTATTTATTTTCTTAAAACTTCACATTGAGATTATAAGGAAATGAGTGAAACTGGTCCTTAAAATTAGACCTTGAGGAAGAAAAGGCTTTTAGGAATGTAAGAAGCACAGATAATAGCAGCAGGTATCCTGATAAGCTGTTGAAGGGGCTATGAATATTGAGATGATACTTGATAATTTTCTTTAGTGACCCATGGACATGAAGCATGAAAGAATTCTACGCTATTCATAAGAGGAATATTAATATTTAACACAACCAACTGGCATTTAGAATAAAGATAATTATTTACTTTTATCACCAGATCATAGATTCTACCAATTTATTTAAGTAACATTTTCATATCCTTTTCCAAATTTGTATGTGTTATTCTCTTTCTGTCTTTTATCATTATTATCTCTGACAATGCCTCATATTTTGAATAACATTTTTGCATGACTGATCTTTTCCCAAATTTGTGTGTATTATATTCTTTCTGTTTTTATTATCATTATCTCTGACAGTGTCTCACATTTTATTTGGATGATGGAAGTAATTTGATGGAGATAAAGTAATTGTGTAAAGATAGTTCTGCACGTCATTTAGGTCATTAGGAAGTTATGGTCAATAAGGATATCTTCATTCTTTTAGAAATATGCAGTAAGTAGTAAAATTAACCTCAAACTTATAATATATGATGTCCTTATAAATGTGCATTTAGACAATATCCTAAAAGATACATTGTTATTATTTAAAAAGTACATTGTGTGTGGCAAGGGTGGGAAGTACGTGTGAGTCCAGACACTTTCAGAGGCCAAATTAGAGCATTAAATCATCTAGTACTGGAGTTATAAGGATTTTGAGATGCCCAAATATGGGTGCCTGGAACTTAACTCATATTCTCTGCAAGAGCAGATATCACTCATTTTAAGAATATTTTTCTTAATTCTTTGAGAATTTCATGCAATATACTTTTGAGACTATTTACCTGCTCACATATTCACGTTCTCAATGTCTCTCCTTACCATTCTCTACCCTTTCATCCTTTCCCATTTAATTTTTGGATTATTTTATTTATTGAGTTATTTACTTATTTATTCCTTAACCACTTAGTAATTTCTCCAGTTCCATATTCTTTTTCATCAAAATGTTCTGTGTATCTCTAGAGTTTTAAAGACACAGTTATAGACATTAAAATCTTTCCCACTATAAATAATTCAAAGATTACTAGATTTATGATCAATAGCAAAGTCATTCCTTGTTAGAACTGAATTAACCATTCACCAAAGTACATATAAATTCTCTTTCTATCAACCTTCAAAGTATATTGAATAAATTAAAAACTACTGGATTACAGAAATAAAATTTCACATTCAAAATTGATTTATATTTAAAGCTCAAAAAGAACAACAAAAAGCAAACAAACAAAAACCATTTTCACCTAATTGGTTGCATGACATTCTACTTGTACATGGCAACATAGAAACTAGGGCCAGCGAAGTGGCTTAGTGGGTAAAGGTACTCACTGTCAGTACCTGAAGACCCAAGTTTGATCTCTGGAACCCACGAGGTAAAAGTGTAGAATTAACTCTCTCAGGTTGTCCTTGGCCTTGCTACCAGTGTTGTAACATGTACACACAGTCACATAACATACACATAAACAATTGTAATAAATGTTTTAGAAGCAATGGTTACTAAAGACATGGAGGCATTTAAATCTGATGTGATGTGAGAGAACAGAGCATCAAAACAATATTCGTGGAACATGAGAACCTAAAATCTTCCTGCTCCTTCTGGTTCCTTGCCGTCTCCTTCTCCTCTCTCCCCCTCTCTCCACCTGCATCTCCATCTACATGTCCTACTGCCCTGTACACTTCCTTTCCTTCTTCCCCCTGACTTCTCATTCTGACAGTGGTTAAAGGCAAAGCAATACAATGTGAATTGGAAAGTGAAGTTCACTCACTAAGAATGGAATGATTAGAAATTCCTTTGAGCGTCAATGTGTAAATATGGTGCACAGTTTTTAAGTGAGTTTTATCCACTGAAGTTTACTTTGTCTAAATTCCTTTTCATTATTTATTATTTTTCCTTATTATTTTGTGTGCTCTATTAGGGGACATGTAAATAAGTGGCACTGTTTCTTTCTTAGTGATAACTATCTTTTCAATATTAGGATATTTTCAAGATGCTAAGACTTCTAACTCAGAAACACATGACCTGCTTTTTGCAAAACCTTTGAAAGCTTGTGGTATATGTTGATACATGGATTCACTTATTTTTAAGAATAAATTCAGAGAATTGTTTTTAAGAATAAACAATTTGATAAGGAAAAAACAAACTCCACAATGAAAGCTTTTATCCAAAGATTCAATAAGAAACAAACTAGATTTAACCTTGAAAGTGGGCCCATGCTGCTCTGTCAAACAGGATTTATTTTCAACTAGTAATTCAGAATTTCTTCTAAATTTGGTATTATTTGTTGTTAGTCAACTGTAGGTGTGAAAAATTATATGAAAATCTTGAACCATTAGACTCTACTCCTGTCACAATGCAAAACTTCTGCCAATACCAACAATTCCTAAATTATTCACTGGAGATATTATTGAAAGTCATTCTTAACCTCTGTTTTTAATGGCAGTTGGACTGTCTTTATTAAAGTCCTATCAAAATAATCATGTCTAGTATGTTATATACTTTAATTTGATCATAGACTCAATTAATTTGCTATAAAATAATCCCAGTTTGATCATTAATGATACTTAATAAGCTTGATATTTATTAAATGAAATATTCATTTTGCATACAGTGAAATCATAACAACTAAATAAGAGAAAGAAAAAACTTATTAGTAAATCATAGCAATATGACCACAAATTAGAGAATGAATATCTAATTTTTGGAAATGGTAGCATTTTTAATTTCATCAGAACTAATAGAGAAAGACAAATGTCACTATGTAGTATGTCAGTAGACTTAAGCTGAGGTACTTTTAAATGTGTGAAGATAATAGGCTGTCAAGATTTTGTGACTGATAGCAGTTTGGTTCAATTGGCTGTGTTACTGATTCTAGACGGAAGGAATCCACTGTAATGTTCCAAGCAGACAGGAAATGCCTGATTCCCTAGATGTGCCACATGCACAAACTAACCTTGTTGATGAAGTCTGTCACTTAGCATCGCTAAGCCTCAGAGCTGAAGTCTCTGCAATGGGAACGATGCTTATTTTACAATACTGTTAAGATATTCAGCTACTCTGCTATTGTAACTAAAAGTTGAAATACTCTGTTTTGATTATTCCTTTCTATCTCAATGTCAATTCCCTACCTACCTTACTGGGAATAAAACCTGTTTTATTTTAGGATGAATATTATCATCAATAAAGTAAGTATATAGAATTATAAATTATATCCTTTTTGTTGTTCTATAAGAACTATTACAATTATATTTCAGGAAGAGCATGTTTTTATTGATTTACAAAGTGCTTATTTGTGTGTCTAATATATGTTTGACACATAGTTGGAAGTGCTTTGAGAAAACTAAGCAGAACTCAAATCCAAAAGCTCACAGTTGTGCTAGGTTGTTTCCAGATGTAAGGGTAGTAGTTAAGCTTATCAACTGATCTGAAAAGTAACTGATTCTGAAGGAAAAGCAATACAGCAAACTATGTTTTTTATTGTTCATGTAAAAATAAATGCATAAGAACAGAATAAAAGATTATAAGAAATTAGAATTATATTGTTGTGAGACTCACACACTATAAGTGAAATTTTATAACAGTATTTAAAGGTAAACTGTGCTTCATTAAAGTTGTGAATTTTTTCCTATTCATTTATGTACTTATTTATTTTGGTTCTTTTAGAAAAGAGTCTCACTGGAACTCATTGTGTAGATAGACCAGGCTAGCCTTGGACTCACATATCTGCTAGCCTCTGCCTCACAAATACTGTGATGAAACGTATGTGCCACCATACCTGGCCTAAAGCTATGTCTGTAAATGCAAGGACAAGTACCAAAGACCATTTTTGAAGTGATATAAACGGAAAATAGCAGAAATAAAACTGATGCTTAAAGAATGAGTTACAAATCTGAATGAAGAAGGAAAGAACAAATTACAAAATATATTTAGGACAGTGACAGATATAATCATTCATATTAATATTAAATAGACAAGTATTAAACACTAACTGAGAGAGATTTTTATTGGAATTTTGATAAGTCATGTGCCAATTATATGTTGATTACAAAAACATTTTTTCTAAAGAAACACAATGCTTTTATCTGGAGTAAAGAGAATATGTGTATTAACATTAACAGAGGGTAATATAAGTGAGACTATTCCAGGGCCCCAAATGTGGTTTGGGTCTACCACCTGTGGAGTTCAAGAGAAGGAGTCGTTACTAAGGACATATCTTAGATGGGTCTTTTTTGATTGCCAGGTTATGTTACACAGTTATTTCTCCCTTCCTACAATGAATCTGATTTTAATCACATGCATGCACAATTAAGCATAGGCATAAAACAGAAAAAAGGGGTTATCTCCACAGGGCCACTAAATCACAAAGTTTTGCCCTACTGCACACACATTCAAAGTCAGCTCAGCCAGATCAGCACTTCTACTCTTCATGAGTGATTTATGCATCATTTCCTTTATTGTGGATAAGCTGTCTTTGTTTATATGTTAAAACTTAAAGAACTGGTATTGTAAATATGTAAATATGCATGATTTATTACATACTGGCTGTTCTCCAAAAAGTTAAGAAGCTTATGTAATCTTGTCTGAGGGAGTCATCTAAAATTAAGGCACAACGAGGATATTTAAAAATCTAAGTGATCAATAGTCAGTGTTATGATTATATCACTGGATTCAGTTTGCAACCCATGCTCATCTTTCTTTAGATGAGTTCTTCCTCAGGAGGCTTCTAAGAACACATTTACATAGATCATGGGAAAGATAAATTAGTTGGCATTTTTAAGATTTTTAAGCTAATGAATACAGAACTATGGCTACTGCAGTCTGCGTTTAATTACCCTGTGCACCTAACTTAGATTCATAATTTTCACTTCTGAGGACTCTATATCCATGTCTAAAAAATAAGGGGATAGAAACATCCTAAATCCCAAACCTAAAAAATGAATAATTCATTGGAAATAAATGGTTATATGCCTTTGCTCTGTCAACCTCAGC
The DNA here is from genome assembly GCA_026225945.1 of Cricetomys ansorgei. Taxonomy (NCBI): domain Eukaryota; kingdom Metazoa; phylum Chordata; class Mammalia; order Rodentia; family Nesomyidae; genus Cricetomys; species Cricetomys ansorgei. The sequence goes on from JAMJFZ010000242.1 coordinate 10,621,759, forward strand.
GTTGGTTGTTATGGTTAGGAAGATAAAACTGTTCTCAAAAAAGAGGTCAAGTTTATGGGAAAAAGCAAACCAGTCTAATCCATGTGTTTTCAGCGATGATAGACTGCAGCACAGGGCACTTTAGAGACACAGGATGTATTAGGAATTTAGAATTGAGTTTAGCCAACTATTGCAAGAAAGCATGTTAACCATCAGTATCTCCTAACTGAGGACTAAATGATTAAGGATAACATTGTCAGGACCAAAAAAAGATTAAGTTTTTGGACCAGAAACTTAACTATTTGATCTCTTCTTACAGAAATGTCTATGCTCTGAAAATAATCTCACAAAATTGCCTTCTGATAGGTCATGGAATCTCATCTTAAACTCTCTCTAATCTGAGTTATATGGTAAATGCTCTATCATCGTCCAGCCTATCCCCTTGGCAAGCTACTCATGTTTAAGCAAGGTGGCCTTTTGGTAGACTCTGCAACTGACCTTTAGCTGCTTATGAATAAAATCAGTTGCCATGCAATGCTGTCTTTAACAGCCTGAGGTCTCTGTCACTTCTTCATCTTTAAGTTTGTAATTATTTCATGCCTTTGTATATTTATATATTTATCATTTTTAAAAGGATGGATATCTCTTATTTGGCTATTACTCCAAGGAGATGCTAACTCTGAGCTTCTGGATCTCCATGGGAACAAAACTAGTGTTACTATAACTCAGTTTCTAGAGGTGGAAAAATTAGTTTCCATGGCAATACAAAGGTGGTCTAAACAGAGACACCCTTGGAGATTGTGACATCTGCAAACGCAGTCAATTCTGTGTCCTCTTTGATTCCCCAAGATATTTGACATGCTTCTGAATTTACACTGAAGAAGAAACAGATGATTTATTCAGACAGATAGTTTTTGTATCTTCTATGGAATTAAAAATCTGTTTGAAAATATACCTATTTCCATACAGTAATAAAAATGTGTGTATAAAATAATTTGGGAAAACTTTGAATTGTAGTGATTGAAAGTTCAAGTCTCGGTGGGGAGAAAAGATTCAGTAAGTTACCTTGGAAATATCACTGACTTTGGAATTTAGAAAAACACTTAATTGATTTTTTCCTATCAGAAATATTCATTGTTTTCAAACATGAAATTCTATGTGCACTTTTTACTTAACATTGATTTTCTGTAGGTCCAGAAAACTCGATATAGAAATTTCTCAATGCTGATCTTCTTTCCATGCAGCAGAAGCATGCATCCCTTGGTTAGAAGTGGAAAACAGTATCTGTTTACTTGCATTAGAGCAAAATGCTTAAATGAAAACAACAACCATACCACATGTTTAGCATGGTTCAACAAAAGATAGTGACACACAGAATAAAACAGATTAGAGTCCGACTCTAGTTTTTAAGGAAATCATTTATTATAGAAAATATAATGTATTTATGAAAAGCTGGGAATGCATACAGTCTCTACTCTTGTCAAAGTCAATTGAGCAGTTACACAAAAATAAATAAATACCATTGATGAGATATAATTCAACATAGAAGCACTTAAGTAATGGCCAGGTAAATATAACAGCTGTAAAGGCTCTTAAGAAAAGGTAAGGAAAGATAAAGGACCTGAACGAAAGGGAATGCTGTGCCATGTTAAGATGGTACAGGGAGAGCTTGGTGTAGTGAGACAATAGAAAAGCTAATCATGAGCTTTCTACTACGGAAAATTCATTCATGTGAGTGAATTCAGAATACATGAAAGAAAAATATAGATACCTGTGCCTGTGGGAGAACTTTTGAATTTCATGGAGCTCAAATATGTTTTGTATCAACTTATTGCTTTAAGGAAAAAACTGTAAAGTGGTAGAGACATATAAGTTACATTTAGTCTCCGTATGCTTAATACACTCTGTGTATAAAATAACTGAATATAAATGCCTATGCACTTGGCAGCTACCTTAGGATTCTATCTGCTATACTGCCTGCTACCCTCGATTATATTATTTATTTCAGATACTGAAATAAATGGCCACATTGATCAGAACCATTTAAGTTCATAATCACTTGTTCAACCTGTTCCTGAAATACCAGTTTTAAATGTCATATAGATGATTTCTGTTGGTGTCCTCTTGATTTTTTCATTCCTTTGAATATAAGTTTTGCTGATTTAAAGTTATTTCACCATGCTCTTGGATTTTATTGTACATATTAATAGATTCTATAGCAGTTTTATAATTAAAACCACTATTTCTTAAAATAATCATGGCTTCTAATATTTTATCTTAGAATATGTATTTAAATGTTTTATTTTATGATTTTTCTCTGTAAATTTCATCCTCTCTAATGTACAATTCTATAAGTTTGACACAGTTTTATGACCATTACTAAAATTGAGATATAAAATAATTCTATTGCCAATCCCTTAACATTTTGTTATAAAATATATTACAATATGTTTAGCAAAATAACCTTTGGTCATATTAACATAGACCACCTGGCACAAAAACATGTTTCTTTGAATATTCTTTTCCCAACATGCATGATCTTGCATTCAGACCTCAATAAAACTTGTGAGAACTGTCATAATGAGAATGAAAATTTTGACTTTTTAACGGACTACCATATTTCAGCAAATTTATTACACCAAAGAAGGTACTCATTTTCTTCTGTTATTCTTCTCTACAGCACAAGAATGGGTCTAAAATTAAAAGAAATAAAGATTACTTAACAGTTTATCTGTGTAATGGCAGCTACTGATTTTGTGGATAAGGGTTTAATCAGTTTGTCAGTTGCTTTGGAAAGAAACCAACCTTGTGGTAAGTATAGACATCACTAAATCATCGTAGATGCCCCTAAGTGATATTCTTAAATTCTCTACTCAAGTGACTTCTGCCAGTCCTAGGCTTTATCAGTTACTTTGGTGATCAATTTTACTATGCATTATTGGTGTTGGCATTCTTTCTCTAGCAATGGAGACTTAACCTGGGAGCACTGGCACCTAGGTGGCCAGAAATACTCATGAAACATTTCACTTAAGATGTAACATCCAGGAAGAAAAGGTGGGAATTTAGGTGTATATTACAGGTTTCTAACCTTTTAAATGAACAATTCTGAAACATATTCAACTTTTAAAAATCCATTTGATTGTCCCTAAGAGAACTGACCATGATTGTCATTGAATTATCAGCTTATACAAGCATCCAACTTTGTAGTTCTTGCTTTTCTGGTCTATATTCCTATTCTCTCAGCATATATCTATTACTGTCATCTCCCTAAGGAAATCAGTTCAAAGAAAAATAGAAGTCTAATAAGGAAGTGACTACAGGTGATTCCTTTTCCCAGTAATAGATTCCTCCCTGGTGGAAGGAGAACTGAAAGAATAGGTCCTTTGGACCAGTGGAGACAGGTTGGTCATTTATCAGTTAAGTATCGCATAACCTGTTCGGCTCGAAGTATTGGGTATTTATTAAGAATTACTATGAGGATTAACAGCTGTGGGAAAGAGGGTAGAGATTAGTGAACAGAAGCTAGGAAGTCACAGATTTCACAAAGTTCTGAGATTTGTGCCCTTTCACATTTGACCTCAGCTGAGAAGCAAGGCATGGGCCATTATATTGCTTCATTCATCTGTAATTCGATACACACCATTGTTGTAAGGGCCGTGAACCTGTATAAAGCAGTTTTTCACCCAAGGACAATTCCAGGGAATAACTAATAACCATTAAGTTCAATCAAACATCCTCTCAGAGACAGGGATCCCAGTACACAAAGTATCACCCACTGCTTTTCATCTGCTTCTTCATGTGGGTTCTGGCAGTGACCACACACTCACATCCCTGAAATTGAGGCAGGTCTCTTGGCTGCAAATAATGCAAATACTCTCTTTCTACACGCTCTAAATTCCCTTCATTTTCCGTGTTTTGCTCTTCTAGCTGACAACTATGGTGGTGTAATCTAGAATGCTCCACTGAGAGCTAAGAGTCCTCATTTCCCTCTCCAGATGCTAAAACTTTTTCACTAACTTTAAAATGGAACAAAGAAGTGCTGAGAGATGGCCAAGTGCTTTCCCTGCCGTCCCAAATGAACCCTGTTCTTCTGGGGGAAACAGAAGCCAAGCTTTCTCTGGAGGACCACAGTCAGCTGTCTCTAGCAGTATGGGGACCTTTGATTTCGCCTGCTATTTCCCTTGTCTCAAAGAACCTAAACCGTGAAGGAAGCAGCTGAAAACCAAAGTGCAGTGAGACTCTTACTGTGTTCTCAGTGTCCCATTTAAGAACAAATACATTTAATTCTATAAAGTTCAAACTTGGTGTGTCAGGATGATTCAACATGTAAAGGTGCTTGAGGCTGAGCCTGGCAACCTGGGTTCGATCATTGAACTTACATGGTAGAAGAAGAGCACCAAATCTAGAAAGTTGTCTTCCATCATCCACAGGCTTTCCATCATGCAGCACATACATGATCTTCCCACTCATAACACACACACAATAATAAGTAAAGATGGTAGATAATAATGAGAAAGAACACTGTTTGGATAGAGATCATGCTTGAATTTACTGAGTTCCCAATAGTACCTCTGTCTATTTTGATCAAGCAACCCAGCTGAAAATTAACTTACACTTTATAAATCTGCCAGAGACTACCTTTACCATGCGATCAGTTTGAATAACATCAGTAATGTGACAACATCATAGTGTGTATCCAAAGGAATGTCCAGAATACATGTCCTGTGCCTGGCCATATGAAAGCATCAGACAGCATTTTTAAGACATATAGAGAGAGAGGAGAGATAGGTAAAGGCTGAAGCTTCAAGGAATCTGGTAAGACCTGATAGCTAATGCAGGACATGATCTTGATGGCTTCCTGGATCAAAAGATTACAGTCATATTGTTTGAGAAGCATGATGTATGATTTGGTTAGTGGTACTATCAGTGTGAATTTTCTGAATGAGATTGGGACCATGGATAATGTGTCATTTTTGCAGTACAGTAGAGCATGTGAAAAAATAATAAGAATAGAAAAAAATAAGAAAGACTTGCCCAGAGAGGAAATGAGAAGGCCTCGGAACAACCGTGCCAAGGTGCTGATAGCGGTGGGTACTTCAGGGAATGAGGAGGATCTGGCTAGTCTCACCTCCTTGTACTTTTTCTATACATTTTTAGTCATTTCAAAATTAAGATGGAGTTTAATAAGCATATTTTACATAACATGTATAAATAGTGTCAGATGAATCTTCTGCTTTAAACCTCAAAGTTCAAACAAACTTATGTGTAATTTTGAGACTGAGACAACCCTGATGCATGTTAAGGCCTAGCTGACTCCATTGTGTCTTCTGATTCCATTTTTTTCTCTGCGAATTTGTAATCTGTTTTTCCCTTAGTTATTCATACAAAATATGTCTATTGTTTCAGACTTTTACCGAATTCAGCCAGCCACAGTGACTTTTCAAGAACTGGTACTGATCACAGACTTACATGACTTGCTAATTGCCACGTTTCATTTTGTCATGCCCTGGCTTGCTAGCCAAGGTCAGATTTTGACTATATAAAGTCCTCCCTGCTGGGCAGTAGCGCTCACCTTTAATCCCAGCACTCAGGATGCAGAGGCAGGCAGATCTCTGTGAGTTCCAGGACAGCCAGAGTTACAACAGAGAAACTCTGTCTCCAAAAACAAACAAACAAACAAAAAACCACAAACAAAAAGTCCTCCCTATTTCTAGCCAGGAAGTGACTTTCTCCAACTCCCGTGGAGACTGTAGTTAGCCGGGCTGTAAAATAAACCATCTTTCCTTCTTTTTCCTCGCCACTTTCCCACATCATTGCAATGAGAATACAAAAAGATCAGTCTGTCACCTACCACTGAAAAGTAAACACCCCAGGTTTTGACTCAGTCAACATGGCTACCAGATATTCTCTGACACTCAGGGGAAACTGTAAGGCAAAACCAACCAAGAGAAAAAAAATGTACTTCCAACTGTGTTGAAAGCAAAACATTTTCCATTCTAAAGTTAATCTACTTTTATTGATTTGCTCTGTGCTTTTCTCAAAAGTCATTTTGTTTACTTTCTTTTCCTTTTCCCTCTTTGGCAAATATTTTACAACCTTCTGTGGAAAAGCGTTTTGTAGTGTACATTTATAGTTGTGAAATCGCTTTTCTTAATCCTTTTATTTACTCCCCCAAATGAGTCACTGATGTTTCCCAGAGACTTGAGAAAAGCTGCCTATGACTTGTTAATATCATGTTGTCTTTTCCTGGAAGCCAGAAATTGAGCAAACCAGAAAAGGTCCAACTGGAATTGAACCAATGAATCTTTCAAACTAACAGTAATTAGCTGATTTATGTATGAATGTTGTGTATGTTTATTTGTTTCCTGGGAGCTTGTATAATTCTTACTGAAGAAAACAAAATCCTCTCAGATTCTCTTGTCTTGTCAGCTCTACCAAATCCTTTTAAAAAATTATAAATTGAAAAGCAAATAAGTGTTTGACTTAAAACTTTTCCAATCTACATTCTACTCATTGTTATCTTAAGATACTTGCTTCTACTTACCTCTTGATAATATGTACCTTTGACAAGTTACTTGTTAATTAGTTTACAGTTGCCATTTGGTTCCTACTAAGTTATTCCAGTTCTTTATTAAGGACATCTGAGTCCTAACATCTGGCTTCCTTTCCCTCCCAGCCTTTTATTTCTTTTACTGGCTAGAAAAGAATCAGATTTCCTAGTTTGTACTGGTCAATCATGTTTGTCAAGTCCAGATGCTGTCTACAGAACAAGGTGAAACAGTTGGGAAGGTGGCTCAATCGTTAAGGGTCTTACCACACAAACATAAGGACCGAGTTCAATCCTTAGAACCTACTTGAAGTCAGATTCAAGAATGCCTGCTTACAAACCCAGCATTAGGGGGGCAGAGAGAAATGGATCACTGAGATCTGCTGCTCAGCTAGGCAAGCCTACATTGCAAGCCCCAGGCCAGTGAGAGATCCTGCCTCAAAACAGATGCATGGTTCCTGAGGAACAACACCCAAGGTTGTTGTGGCATATTTTACTCTTGTGTGCTGTGTTTTGGTTTGTAAAAGGGCTTCCTATTGCCTAGCTGCTGTGAAGCCTGATGCATTGCAGCTCTGCTTCCTACGCATTTACACCTCTGTGCTAGACTGTTCAGATCTCCACAGGTAAAAGCCAACTGTTTACAGTTGAAGGTGACCAATAACGATCAAAGGGTGATACCATTGTTTTGCTGTGAAGGCCTGTTCCTGGAGAGGGGGCTTGGGGAAAAGATTAAAGGAGCTAGCAGGAGAAGCAGGAAAGAAGCATATGTAGAAGCAGGAGAATCTAGAGAGAACTATGTGAGAGGATGGTGGAATGAAGTCTCTGCCTAGCCGCCGAGGTATTGAATCCCTGAGAATTGTCATGACTTGTAATTAATAAATACATTGAAAAAAAACGATGGACTTTTAATAAGCAAATGGACATTTATTACACAATTATTACACAAGGTTGTGCTTTGACCCTCACATATACTTACACACACTCATGAGCATACACACAGAACTAAGCACTCACACATGGGACCAAAAAAGGAGGGATAGAAGAAAAACAGAAAAACGAAAGAACAGAAAGATCTGCCTCTTTGCCATACATGATGCATTAGACCTATGCTCATCTTGATTTCTTCTGCTCTGCCTTCTGCTTATTTTTAATGTGTGTTATCTTTAAAGGTCATGGAGAGTGCACAGGTAGGAACACAAGATGATATTTATTGAGAAACAAAGACAATAAAAAATTGGTCTGTACTTTTTACCTGATAAATTGAATGAGGTCTTAGAATACAATTGGTATTTGTCAAAAGCACAAATAGTCTGAAGGAACACCAATACATGTCCTCTCTTGCTGTGGCTCTTTTGGGAAACTCTTAAGAGCTTAAATTTGTAGGATCAATCATCCTACCTCATTTTATTTTAAAATACAAACTACTGTCTTTATAAAATATATGGAATACCTGCACTATTTTCCTAATTGTTTACCTTAAAATTTTATACCTATACGATGCTAAGGAGATGAGTAACTCTAGGGGAGAGCTCTTCCTACCAGCGATAATGGACATAAAATGCATATGGAGGTGTCATTGCGGTGTAACCCAGGCTCTGAGGCTTTATTATACTCTTACAGGGCATTGCTGTAATTCTTCAATGACTGAAGCAGGTTCTGGGATGTTAACTGGCAGTCCTTCCCTATTCCCTTTGCTTGCCATGTTGTCCCCCCCCCTTTTTTTTCAGATTCCAGCTCAAATGCCTCGATTCTTGTCACCTGTTCCATTAAAATCCAATGACTCCCTCCTGGTACATGTGTGGTGTGTTTCCTGTTCTTTATTATTTTACCACCCCACCCTCCTTCACATCCTTCACATCACATAAAACTTTTTTGCATGGCAGGGTACACGGATTTCCAGACCAGTCTTGTTTGGAAGGGGAAAGTACTTAAGAGTATCAGTACCTGTCTCAACAGATGTCATCTAGTTGCTCTAGAGGAGGTTTGTTTTGTTTTTGTTTATGAACTCCATGGATCCAGACTGTGATACCAGCTCAAACACCATTCAGACTTCTGATCCATTGGTGAGTCTTCATTTCTTGAGGTTATAGTACAATCATAACATCTCACCCTTTCCTCCCTTCCTCTTCCTAAACCTTCCTGAATACTCTGCTTTTCTCCCTTTCAAATTAATGATCTCTGTTTCCATTGATTATTGTTATAATGTATATCTATATACATATATATTCCTAAATAAATAAATACACTCTGCTCACTCTGTATAATGTTACTTGTATGTATGCCTTTCAGGGCTGACCACTTGGTATTGGATAGCCAGTGGGTATTCTCTTCCCTGGAGGAGACTACTTCTCCCACTCAGCATCCCTTAGGTGCCTGTACTTCTCTGTGTAGGGTTGAGGACTCATGGGTTTCACTTATCCACTTTAGCATGTCTATTACTGTTATCCTTGTGAACAAGGTCATGTCTGGGCAATCATGTTGGTGCTACTTTACAAGTGTAGCTTCTGACATTACTAGAACACACAATATCACAGAAAACTCTGATGCTCTGGTTCTTACAATCTTTCTACATCCTCTTCCACAGTGTTCCCTGAGCCTAGGTGTAGGAGCTGTTTTGGAGACATATGTTGAGCCGGTGTTCCACAACTCTGCATTACGATTTGATTGTGATTTTCTGCAATGGCCTCTGTCTGTTTTAAAGAGAACTTTCCTTGATGATGGAAGAGGACTACACTTACCTGTGGGTATAACAACAAATATTTAGAATGTAGCTAGAGATTATGATGGTTTAATAAAGTGGTGGCTGTAGATTGTCCTAAAGATCCCTGATTTCACTAGCCCTGATAGTTGGCTAGGTTTCCAGTACCTGGCATGATTTCCCTCCTGTTGGGTGAGTCTTAGTCCAATTAGAAAGCAGTTGACTACCACCAAGGTATGTGTGCCACTATTGAGGTTTTAGGGTTATTGTGCCATTTTGGTGGTTTATGCACATCATAGCTGAGTAGTAGTTCTGGTTGCTTTGGAACCTTTGGAAGTTTGCATGATGCTTTCTGGTACCATAGGAAAAAAATACACAGGGAGGCAGCCTTTCAGATCAGTGTCAGCTAAGGAGACCATTGGCCAGATTTTCTAGTTTCATCCATTTACTATCAAAGTTCATGGTTTAAATTTTCTTTACAAAGAGTATTCAATAACTTACATGTACCATATTTTTATTATCCATTCATCAGTCGGAGAACATTTAGAATGTTGCTATAGCAAATAGAACAACAACGAGCATATCTGTGCAAATATCTGTGAAGTAAAATGTCGAGTCTTTTGGATTTATGCCAAGGAGTGGTATGGCTGGGTCATATGGGAGATTTATTTTCTACCTTTTTGCAGGTTCTCCACACTGATTTGCAGAATGGCAATGCCAGTTTGCAATCCCACCAACTGTGAATGAAGCTACCCTTTCCCACGCACATCCTCTAGCATTTGTTATTGGTGGTTTTGTCAGTCTTTGCCATTCTAACTGAGCTAAGATCAAATTTCAAAGTTGTTTTGATTTTCATTTCTTTGAGTGCTAGGGATGATGAGCATTTTTTGAGATTTATCTAAGATATTTCTAGACTTTTTTTTTTTTTTTAGAATTCTCTGTTCAGGTCTTAAGTCCATTTTTTGAATGGCTTGTTTGGATACTTTGACTCTTTGTGTTTTGAGTTTTTAAATATATTCTGAATATTAGTTTTCTGTCCAATAGATAGCTGGCAAAGATTCCCATTTTGTGGGGTTCTTCTTTGCCCAGTTAATTTTTTGTTTGTTTTAGAGTACCACTTGTCAACTGTTGGTCTTACTATGTGGGCAAATGGAGTCCTATATAGAAAGTCATTTCACAATATTAATTGTTCCAATCCATAAGCATGGGATGTCTGTCCATTTTCTAGTGTCTTTGTGTCTTTCTTAAGAGGTCTTCTCTGTACAGTTCCTTCACTCCTGATTCAGTTTAATCCTAAATATTTTATGAGACTGTTGTGAATATAAGGTGCCCTTGATCTCTTTTCTGTGTGTTTGTTGTTGGTGCACAAAAAAGCTACTGACCTGAGCAAATTAATTCTGTATCCTGCCACATTGTTGAATTTGTTCATCATTTCAAGAAGCTTCCTGGTAGGATTGTCATGATTTCTAATGTATAACATCATGTCATCTGCAAATGGAAATAGTTGACATTTTCCCCCATCTCCATCCCTTAAAGTTCTTTCTCATGATTGATTCTGATTGATTCAGCCATACTTTGAGCACAGTATTGAGAAGGAAGGGGTACTGGACATTCCTGTCTGGTTCCTGACTTCAGTGGGATTGTTTCAAGGTTTTCTCCACTTAAAGTGATGTTGGCAGCTGGTTTCTTGTATATAGCTTTTATTATGTTGAGGTTGATTCCCTAAAGCCCTATATTCTCTAGTAATTTTATCATGAAGGCAGGTTGGATTTTGTTAAAATATTTTTCTCCATCTATTGAAATGATCATGTGATTTTTTTTAAGTCCACTCATGTGTTTTATTACATTCATTGACCAGCATTTCAGGGGTAAAGTCAATTTTATCATGTTGGATACTTTTTTTGATGTATGTCTGTGTTTCATTTAAAAGTATTTTAGTAAATATTTTTGAGTCTATGTTCATTGGAAATGGTGGCCTATTTTTTTTGTTGTTGTGTCTTATTTGGTTTTGGTATTAGAGGAACAATGGCTTCATAGGAGGTGTTTGAGAGTGATTCCTCAATATCTTTTTTTTTTTAATAGTGTAAAAAGTGTTGGCTGTAGATTTTCAAAGTTCTGGCAGAATTCTGCTGTGAACCCATTTGTCTGTACTTTTATTTGTAAGGCTTTGTATTGCTAATTCTGTTTTCTAGTCTGATGTGGGGATGTATAGGATGTTAACTTCTTCTCGGTTTAGATTTAATTCTGGTGCTTTGGCTGAATTTAGAAATTCATCTTTTTTTTTTTTTTTTTTTTTTTTTTTTTTAGGTTTTCCAGCTTAATGGAGTCCAATTCATTTAATGTATTCCCCTACAATATTCTGAATAACTGTTGTATTATTTCTCTGTTCATTTTTTTATCCTGTTATTTTGGGTCCTTTCTTCCTTTTGGTTGTCAAGGTTCTGTCAATTGTGTTTATCTTAAAAAAAAAAAAAAAAGCTCTACAATTCAATGATTTTTTTAACTTTCTTTGTTCTAGTTCATTAATTTCTACTCTGTTTTTATTACTTCTTCTTCCAACTGAGTTTGGACTTTGTTATTGTTTTTCCAAATTTTTGAATTACATTATCAAGTTGCTTATTTGTGCTCTTATTTTTTTTAATGTAAGCATGGATACTCATAAATTTCCCTGCTCTCAATGTTACCTAGAAGTCTGTTTATGTTGTGTTTTATTTTCATTCAGTTCTATGAAACTTTTTATCTCTTTCTTGATTTCTTCTGTGACCTATTTATCATTCAATAATGAGTTAAGTTTTCATAAGTTTGGTATTTATGAGAGATTTTAGGTTTTGTTGCATTATGGTCAGATATGGTATGCAAAATTATTTCAACCTTAATGAATTTTTAAAGATTTGTTTTGTGTCCTGGGTTTTGCAGTCTATTTTAGAGAACCTTCTACATACTGCTGAGTAAAATGTGTATTTTTGGTTTGGGGTAGAATATTCTGTAGATATCTGTTAAGGCCATTTGATATATGTTGTCAATTAATTTTGATTTTTTTCTGTTTTTTTTTTTATTCAGATGACATGTCTTTTGAAAAAAATGGGCTATTAAAACCACCTACCATTAATGGCTTGGTGTTAATCTGTATCTTTAAATCTAGTAGTACATCTTTTATGAAATTGGTTGATTCAGAATTTGGTACATATGTGTTTGGGCTTGTAATATCTTCTTGGTTAGCCGTTCCCTTAATTAAAATGAAGTTTCCTTCCTTATCTCTTGTATTTAGTTTTAGATTGAAGTCTATATTGTCAGAGATTAGGATACAGACAACTACCTGCTTGCTTCTTGGTCCCATCTAATTTGGAGTACTTTTGTCTATCACCTATATTTAAAGCTGTGTTTCTGTAGATGATAGATAGATTTTGTTTCTTAATCCATTAACTCAGCCTATGTCGTTTAATTGAATAATTGAGGCCATTAATATTTAATGTTATTATTGAAATGTGTGTGTGTTAATTGTGATCATTGTATAATTTTTAATGTTGATATTTGTGTACTCAGTGGTACTTTGTATTGTAATAAATATGGTTTTACATTTCCTTCTACTGTCTCTTGGCTATAATCATTCTTTTTTGTGTGTATGATGTATTTGTATTTTTGCAATGAGATCTGAGCATGTTAGTTCTATGTCTGATATGGAAAGAGCAGGTTGGAACAGAAGAAAGAACATGGGAGTGGCTTAGACCAAGAGATTGAAAATGATTTAGGTGGAATGAAATCAAGTTGAAAGGGGACTGACTGATGTACAAGATATGTGTCCTAGTTCAAGCCTGGAGTGTAGAGTAGGTCTGGCTGGGTGGAAAATTTGGATATGGCATGGAAAAGGTCTATGAATTAGGGATAGGCAGAGAGGGCCTCAGCAGAATCCTAAAGGTAGGTTTCAGAGCAGGCACTGGTAGCCAATACTAGGCCCAGATACTAGATACAGGACTTGGGCTAGATCTGACAGGTTGGGGAATGTGAGTGGAGGAAAGAGTCAGGCACTGTTACCTGGGTAGACCCTGGAGGAGGATGTACATGATCTGCATAGGTAGCAAATGGATTCTTTGTAAAATTATAGCCAACTGTTTATATATTACTTTAAAAGCTAAGTATATATGCCCTTAAAATTGAGTAATCTGTTGATATTGTTGCTGATTAACTTAGTCACCAGATCAAAGGAATATTTTTATAGAAGTTCATGGTGAAAGCATAAAGTCAGGAACTATAAACCCCTCCCCTTTTTTTTCCATTTTAGAAACATAAGCTGATCCAGTCAGGCAAGTATCCTTGCTTTGATTTCATTATAATCACAGGGAGAGAGGCTACACTAAAACAAATATTCCTTCTGTTCTTTTTTGTTCATTCAATCACAATTGCCACTTAAATAATAAAGATAGTTGGCAGTAATGGTAATATGTAATATGAAGGGTCATATTCACCTTCATCCTCTTATTTACCATAATTTACAAATGCCCAGGAGCTCTTTTCTCTCTTGGCATTTAAAATAAACTTATTCTTTTGCCACTATATGAGATCTCATGTATTTGTGGATTGTTTTCCTTTACATTTGAGGAGGTCAACAAACAAAGCCTGTCTTATTTTTACTTGCTTTTACTCTTATGTGTCTTACTTTAAGTCAACTAACTTTTAAATTTTCCTTTTCCATAATAAGTTTTGGCATTATTGTTTGCTTATGGCTCTTCTTTTCTCATAAGTCTGATAATAGATAAACCTCTCTTGTATAAGGGAAAGTTACATTTTATTAAATGGGATGTTCCCTCCCTCATTTAAAAACATATGGGCAAGACTACATGTATTATACATATGACATTTTCAGTAGGTTTAAATATAATTATTATAGTGATTATCAGTTGTTTAAGTCTACGGGATTTTTCAGCAATAGTATTGATTTATAATCTTTAGAATTTTTATATATTCTAACATACTTGTAACTACCACATTACAATAAATAAAAATAAGAGCCATCCAATTGATAATAGAAAATAATACAGCATAATGCAGTATTAAATAAAAGAAATTGAACATTGAGTAGTATAAAACTTTACTTATTTAATTTTGGCTGAAAGAAAAAAGGAGAAAATAAGATCTGTAGCACTTGGCACATACTGTAAAATAATGGTGTCTTTACACGCAAAGGATATCAGAGTCATAAAGCAGACAAAATCCAGGTTCCTTAGTAGAATTTAAATATATTCATACAGAAAAAAAATCAACTGACAAAATAATGCAAAGCAACTAATTGCATAGCTCTTGTAGTTTTATTAGTTAGGGGCATTTGACTTTGCAAGAAGAAAGTCTAATTCAACTTGGAAAAAACAGAAATTTAAACCACAAATCAGGAGTTAATCAGCTACAAGAGCAGAAACTCTGGTTTCTCCATACTTCTCTAAGTTAACTTTATGCCTGCAAACTAGCTTTTACATGAGGATGCCTGAAAGAAGCAGTAAGCTCAAATCTTTTCAGCCTTGGGAAACCAGCTCAAATTTGCATTATCTGGGAACTCCTGACAACCTGGAGCATCACTCATCTTGAAATGACAGTGGACCAAAGTAGAGTATTATTGGCAGGTATGGAAGTAGGTCTCTACTCCCATCACCAATTACTATATGCAACAATGAAGTTTCACATTCAAAGTTACCTATTTCCCTTTCAACAAAAATAGCAGTGTCCTTAAAGAAGGTATCTCTTCTAATTCAATTAATTTAGATTGTCTTGAAACTTTTAAGAAATTCTAAATATATTTTAGCAATCAGAGATAATCTTAAAGTTCACTAAGTGTCCTTGTAAAATTAATACCATAAAAATGCTGAGTCCCACCTCTGGGGATAGAGCTATATTTCTTTTATTAATGGGCCCTGCACTTTGTATTATTTTATCTGTGGCATTTGGCTAGAGATTCAGATTCTCAAAACCTAACACCGCTAGAGAATTAAAGAGCTGTTCACAGAAGTATAGCCAAGAGAGAAAGAGCATGAAGGCTTGTTGGTTGATGGTACCACTAGCAGTATAAAGGGCTAAAAGGTATTTATGTTGGTGAAATAATTGCTTTACAGTGTGTGTGTGTGTGTGTGTGTGTGTGTGTGTGTGTATGCACACACACATTAAGTTGTTGTTGCTGTATTTTTAATAATATTAAAGTTCAGTTATGCCAGGAAAATCAAACACACATTTTAAATCTCATGACCTCTTAACATCTAAGTGATTTAAATAAATGGATAATGTTGCTCTGTACCTCTATGTATATCAGAAGACTCAGTAAATACTTCCATTTATGCCCTATGACTGGAAGCAGTTACTTTCAGAAGTGAATAACTTTGGAAGAAAAGAATACATAGGACTCTAAGGACAAATAGTACTCTCAGCCCATGATAAATTAATTGATGGTGCTTTCTTCTCTGAATTTTATGTGGTCTCATTTAACCAGCAGTGATTTCCCTTGTGTCTCCAGAAAGCCAGTTACCCAGTTACTTGCTTTTCCAATTTCCTGCCCAGAGGAAATTTAGGAGAATTTCAGTGCTCAGGGATAGAAGAACACCTCTGAATGTCATGTGCAGTTCTCATCATGAGAACTCCAGTTGAGCCAGGTGGTGGTGGCACATTCCTTTAATCCCAGCACTCAGGAGGCAGAGGTAGGCAGACCACTACGAGTCCAAGGCCAGTCTGATATACACAGTGAGTTCCAGGAGAGCCAGAGTTACAACAGGGAAACCCTGTCTTGAAAAAAAGAAAACAGAAACAAGAACTCCAGATGAGTACAGAAACATAGACAGTCTAGTTGTTGGGACATATTTAGGCTACAGAGACCATGTACCTCTGCTGGGGTTCTCTACCAGCAGACTGTTTCATAATAATATCCGTATCTTTCATAGTTTGTTCATTTTCTTTGAGTCCTTTATAATTCAATTGTGCAGCCCTGTAGATCTCAACTTAAAGTCTGTTACACAATATTTCCTTGGGATTCAAATGGAATTTTCATTTTTTGTTTTTTTTTCTTGTTGTTGTTGTTGTGCGTCCTTTATTTTTAGGGTAAGTTTATAGCAGATGTTCAGTTGAGATCATTTTTGACCCTCGAACGTATTTTTTTGACACTGGCTTAGTGTCCTCTATGTTTCAGCATTGTTCTGAATGCAGGATATAGATCTTAGTCATTTAGATATTCCATAGTAATGTTGCATAGGTGGTAAATACCTCTTGAATAAATTCAGTGAATGAGGCAAGGAAGAAATGAAAGGAACATATTTGTAAAAAAAAAAAAATACAAGCAGAAAGGCCATAGACCATGTTACTAGAAAATTATGATAAAAGGAAGTTACTCCAATGCATGGTACAAACGTAAAATATTTTATGAGCAATCTCAGAGCCAGAAATAGTGCTTTATTTTATGAGCTCTGGAACTTCTCCTATAACTACAGAGAAATAGTGTTTTAATCCCATAGAAATATTTGAAGAATTGCAAGCCTAGCCTTCACAAACCATAAATTGAGGTAAAGCAAATGAAGTGCTACCCTTCACTTCCACAGGATAAATGTGAATCCTCACATTTCTGTAAACTCTGCTTAGAATCACAGAGACTTCTTTGTTCCCTGAGATTCTTTGTTGGGTTCCTTTAGAAACTAAGGGATTCTTTTGTGCTGTAAATGTTCCCACATCTCATCTGTATTTTCCAAATCATAGTAATTCTGTGCTAACAATGTGAGTAGCAGCAACATACACGATATTTTGCAAGCCTGGTGAGGAGTATGATTGGGACTACAGTTTTATAAGTTTCTCTATAACCACAGCTCAATTCAAAGGCTAAGATAATAATTCTAGAGTCTGATCATATTGGCCTAAACACAGGTCCAATGCTACCATATATGAGTTTAGAAGTAGGCTTTCACTATTTTCCTATTTCTGCCCCATTTCCCAAATCTATGTAAGAAGAATCATTTTACCTGACAGTAAATCATTTAATAACTTAGATACGGTATTATGTGTTCAGCTTTGTGTAAAATGTTGACAACAATCTTAAAACAGCTAACTTCAAAGTGTGAAGAGTCTAACAATACACATAGATTGTGCTGGCTCACCCAAAGGAAGCCTTTAGAAAAGAATTATAAGGTATTGAGCATTAATAAATCAATGAATGATTGATTCTGAAAGTGGTACTTTAAAATTTGTGTTTTGATCTCAGGAAATGATAGCTATTCTTACTAAAACCTAAACAGCATAAATTTATTTCTCTTTCACATCCAATGCAGATGGAGATAGCTTTCAGCATCAGTGTTCTCTTCCACACAGCCACACCATCTGCGCAGTCAGGTAAGCAAGCTATGCTGATGGTTCTAAAGGCATCATGATTGTCTCATCTCCATGAGCTGTAATGGACCAAAGCTCAGAAATGCTTTCATTGGCTCGTGCTTGTAAAGAACATGTGCCACTTCCTAAACATGGTCACACGATGATAGAAGGAGGCTAAAATGTGGCTAATTTTGTGTCTTGGAATAGATATTTGCTTGGTGATCTTTTTCCCTTTGTTTCTATTTTTGTGTAGAGAATTTAGAATCTGCTATACTTTGGCCCTCTGCTTTTGAGCTTGCACCCTTTCCTGTATTTAAAGCAGACTCTCATTTCTAAATGGAAAAATAAAAGCCTAATTTTATGTCTGCTCCCATTTCAAAGTCCAGACTAGGTAAAAGGTACTCCAGTCCTATTGGTCAGGATCATGTGTGTGTTGCTATGTTTCAATTTTCATGGACGAGAAGACAGCATGTCAGTGACTAGCAAAGCAAGAACAAGAAACCTAGGTTTCAACCTCCAATGCTTACTACCATCTGAGCCCACTCTGACTAGCTGTCTTCTGTTTTTTTCTTTCTCACCTCTGCCTTTTGTCTGCTTCCTTTGTGCTCCCCACCTCACTTCTACTTCTGAGCTCTGCCCCTTGTCTCCGTTTCTACTCTCTGAACTCTGCTTTCTCGATTGCTTCACATCTCTTTGCCCTTGCTTCCCTCTCTGAACTCTGCCTCCACACTCTGCTTCTACTTATTGAACTAACTCCCACTCTTGTGAACAAGAGAGCCTATTTTTATATCCTGAGAATTGGGATTAAAAGTGTGCACTACCACTTCCTTCTGAGCTGGAATTAAAGTTGTGTGCTACATTGGGAATAAAGATGTGTACTGCCATTTCCTCAACCACAGAAATCATTTTCATCTAGCATTAGCACAAGCAGAGGATAAGATTCATTGAACTAACATTCATTCTGCATTCCATCTGGATCACACAGGCCTTTGAATATGATCCCTTCATACAGCTACTTGGATGTGATCCCTTTCTAGCTATTACACAGGCCTTTCAATGTGATCCTTTGCTGAAGCAGCCATGCTGCTGGATTAAAAGATTAAATGTTCCTCTGCAAATTTTATTGTATATAATGTGAAATAAATATAAATATTATATATATGTATGTGCTCCTAAATACTATACAAATACATCTTTAACAGTCTGTATAATGTTACTAATATGTATATGTTTTCAAAGCTGAATATTTGGTATTGGATAACCAATCGATGTGCTCTTTACTCAAGAAAAGTATTTCTCCTACCATCAGCTTAAGCCTCATGAACTTTCCTCTGTCCACTTTACCATGTCTATTGTTGTTGTCTTTGTTCACCTCATATTTAGGCAACCATGTTGGTGAGACTTCATGGGTTTAGCTTCTGAAATTACCATGAGACACAATCTTACAGCCAAATCTCTGATCCTCTGGTTCTTACAATCCACTCCCCAACACACACACATACACACACACACACACACACACACACACACACACATACACACAGAGTGTTCCCTGAGCCTTCAGTGTATGAGTTGTTTTATAGATGTGTCAAGGGGAACTGGGGTCCACAACTCTGCATTTTGTTTGTTTTTGTTATCTGTAATGCTCTCTGCCTTTTGCAAAGGGACATTTCCTTTATGGTAGTAGAGACTCCTCACATCTGTGGGCATAAAGAAAAACATTTGGAATATAGAGAGATTGTGCTGGCATACAAAGTGGCAGTTGTAGGTTCTCCTCCAATATCCATGACTTCACTAGCTGTAGATAATGAGCAAGTTTTCCAGTACCAGGCATGATTTCCCTCTTGTTGAGTGGGTCATAAGCCCAGTGAGAGAACCATTGTTTATAGCCATGTATGTCTGCAATTTTTGCAGCCTTTTATCATGCTGTGCTAATCATTTTTATGGTTCATAGGCATCAGAGCTAGGTAGTACTGGTAGTTGCTTTCCTTCTTTGCAAGCTGGCATAACACCTTCTGGTACCATGAAAGCTAATCTTAGTATTTCCTGAATCTTACATCACCTGACTCCAGCAGGAAATATTTCAATTGGGAGGACATTTCTTTAATGGCATGGGACAGAAGCAAAGCTATATTGGAATTATCTCCTAGTATATGTGATTGAATTTATCCCATTGTTGAAGGACAATAACCTGAAGCTTGGAATTTTCCACCTCTGTTACTGTGCAATATAACATGTACAGCTAGACATAAACTCCTAATATGAATCTACATGTTTCTAATTTCTAAAGTACATAGGGAGAACTGATATATTTGTCTGTCATTATGGATTATCTTTTTGAAAATGGAATTCAGTGAAATTAAAATTAAGGTTAAAAGAACAAGGATGTGGAGTTCATATGTGATGAGGCTATGTGTTAAATACTTAATAACTTAACATTGAATATGGATAGCATGGTTTTTTTACAAAATGACAGATCTACTTCATTGCCAACCAAAACGATCAGACATATTTTACACTGTGAAACTCACTAAGAATAATGAGGCAATCTTTAAAGGGAGAGAATGAATCTGATGACAGCCAAATTGTATTGTATTGTGATCAGTTTTAAAAAAAAAAAAGACAGAATTTTTGTTGGAAATCATAAAAAAACAGGCACAGGGAACAAGTGACAAGAGTTTCAGGAGCATGGCGATGAAGACACAAGATGATCTAATTACTGCTTCATTCTCCAATTTCATTGTTTCTCCATCAGAGTGAAACAAGACTTGTAGAAATCCAAACCCCCACTGTGCACTGTTGGAAAAATGAAGCATTCAGCTCCTGATAAATGTTGTATCTCTGTCAGAAAGAATAGAAATCTTGGCTTCATCTTGTGGCTTTAAATTTAAAATGAATACAAATGGCTTTAAGTACCTTTGATTGTTCTGTTTGCTTCAGCAGTGTGAGCCATAGGTCCTCCTATATTGCACTGTAAATAAACAACATGACACTAGTGTTCAGCTTCCTCTGATGGATGGTGCCTCTCAACTGTCTCATTATCCAGGTACTATTGGGTCATTAAACAAACACTAGAAATCTCAAGTCTTGTTCTCCCTGGAATAAAATTAGACATTTGAGGTTATTGCATCCAAAATAATTTGGAAACTAAAACCTCTTGCAAAATTTTGTGTAGTACATCAAATCTACTATATACTACTTTATATTCTTAGCCATTAAAGTTGTGTAAAGTCAAAACACTAATTATTACATACAATGTCATTTCTGATTTTTTAGGCTGAATCCTATTGACTTTCTCTATGTTTGCTGGCTAATTTCTATTGTAGAAAGTGAACATTAATATATTCAAGATCCATATTTCTATTTGCAGTTTTCTTCTTGATGTACATCATTAACTTTTATCATAGAGTGGTTTAGGGGAAGTTGAGAAATTGTGCAAGATTCTACATTTCTCCTCAGATTGTCAGTCTTATCTAATGAACAAATAACTTTCCCTGAGAGCAGAACAAGTCAATAAAAGTGGTATTTATCTCTTGGCTTTTTTTTTCATAGCTCTGAGAGTTTGCTTTTCGTCAGTAGCCATTCTTGTGTTTGTGGGCTTCAGATTAATACAAAGAAGTCAGACAGTGAAGGTTACCATTATACTTAGAGAAGTTTTTGATCACTTCAGCTGAATTTTGGAAGAAAGACAGTTGATTTGTGCATTTTAATTTTGGTAATTCATGAGAGGCAGCATAATCCAGGGATAGGAAATGTTATAAAGAACTATCTGAAAGTAGAGGAAGTTCTGATTAATTTATGTGTAGTTTTGTACTGCCAGAGCAATGTGTAAATAATCTGTGCCATGCATCATAGTACAGGGAGGGAACCAGCTTCACAGGGCTGTTTCCACAGTCCTGCCTGTCCCGTCACTGGCATTTTACAGTGGCTAGAATGATTCTTTTCAATACAAGCATTTGACTAATAGGTTGAGCAAACAGCACAATTGTACTGAGCATTGGTATGGTGGAGCTATAGTGACAGTCACTGTAAGAAAATTCTTTTATATGTGACATGATAGCTATCATAAACAAACAAATGAACAACAACAAAAAAAAACCCCTGAAACAATAGTAGAAGAGCTCAAAACAGCATGGTAATAGATCAGACCCATAATTGCAGCACTATGAAGGCTAGAGCAAATGAATTGACATAAGTTTGAGGGTAGCCTGGACTACCTGCTAAGTGCTAGGCCAGCCTGAGCCACAGTGAGACCGGGGAAAGAAAAGAAAGAGAAAAAGTAGTTAGGAAGAAATTATTAGGTCACAGACCTCAATGCTCCCACTATCTCATTCCCAAATACACCCTGCAGTGTTTCTGTCAAGTCTTTTCTCTGTTGGGAATTTATGGATTCTCTTTATCTCCCACAAGGCCCCAAACAACTGCAAGTATAAGGAACTGAAGGCTTCTTCTTTCTTCCAGACCCATCATGCTACCTATAATATGGTCCTCTAATTCTAACAGTGCTTGATTCTAACAGTACTGAGAACTAAAGACTCTTTCATTTCTGGAGCCACAATTTACCAAATGCCCTCCTGCTTCAGGGCCTCACCATGACTGTCTATGGCCATAGGCTTATAAATATTAAAATAAAGATCCTTTGAAGGGTAATTCTGTCTTTTCTTTCTAAGAGCCTGCCTTTTGTTATAACAGGAAGGCAGGAAGGTGAGGATGGAGAGAGGGATTCTGAAGGAAAAGGGAAGGGGAGATTCATGTTAGTTAAAGTATAACACATTAAATATAAAAATATATGATGTTAAATACTGTTTATAGGGATCAATTTAGTTCAACTGTACAAAGCATGTAGTTTCTAAGTGATTCATTGCCAGTTTCTGTGCTTGACTTCCTTGATTATTTCTTTTCAACCTCTAAAATATAAACTATAGAAGAGATAGAAGACACCAGAGTCTTTCTAATGTAATGGAACCCTTCCATACTTGTGTTTCTGTCTGTTATGATTATGTGACTAATAGAAATGGACCCCTGTTAACATCAAACTCAGGAAACTGAATTCCTCTTTGCAGCCTGAAACTTTAAAATGTGTACCATGCCAGTCAAGTGCATGCACACTGTGTGTGTGCTTGTGTGTGTGTGTGTGTGTGTGTGTGTGTGTGTGTGTGTGTGTGTTGTGAACATTTGTGTGTACAGGTGAGCTCTTCCATGGTTGTACATGTGGAATTCAGATGCTGATATCAAGTACTAATATCAGGTTGCTCTCCATGTTTTTTGAGACAGAGTCTCCTTGTACCAGAAGCTTACTATCTAAACTGTGCTGGTTGGCAGATAATATCCTGGGATCTTCCTATCTTCCTGTAGACCAGCAATGGAATTCCAGTTGTTTGCCTCTCTGCCAGGCCTTTTGGATGAGTGCTGGATCCAAACTTGTGTCTTCATGCTTACACTTTACCCATGGAGCTAGCTCTCCCTAGCTCCTAAAACTTTTAAATTTTTGAGATGTTTAAAGCAGCAGTTTTCAACCTGTGAATTGTGACCTTTCTGGGAGGTATGGAATGACCTTTTTACAGGGTCACCTAAGGCCATCTGCATAGCAGATCTTTACATTATAATTTATAACATTAACAAAATTACAGTTAATATTAGCTATGAAAATAATTTTAAGATTGGAGGGCTCCCCATAGCATGAAGAACTGTATTAAAGGGTCATAGCATTAGGAAGGTTGAAAATCACCAGCTTAAAGATTGAAAAGTTTAAGAGTATTTGATCGTATTAAAAAAAAAAAAAGAGTGAACATTAAAAAATATTGTTCACTTGTAGAAATATTTTGCAAGAACACCAAGCCAGACAACCATAAGATATATTTGGGGATCCCTGTAGGTTCTGTGCCTGCCACTCCAGTCTCTGTGAGCCCCTAAAAGTGTTGGTCAGTTGACTCCATGGGGCATGTTCTCCTGTTCTCCAAGACCCCTCTGGTCCCTGCAATCCTTCCTCCCCTTCTTCTGTGGAGTTCCTAGTACTCTGCACAATGTTTAACTCTGGGCCTCTGCATCTGCTTCCACCAGCTGCTGAAGAAAGCCTCTCTGATGAAGAATGGGCTAGGTAATAATCTATGAGCAGAGTAGGACATCATTAGAAATCATCTCCAGGATATCCAGTCTCTAGTTCCTGGTCTGACCTACAGTATCAGGCATGAGCTCCCTCCTTTGGTTTGGGGTTCTGCCCTTCCATTGTCCCAAGCAGATTCTTCAGGGAAGATAGGCCATAGATCAAATGTTTTGTAGCTGGGACGGTGTCCCAGTCCCACCATTGGAAGCCTTGCCTGGCCACAGAACATGGGCTGTTCAGGCTCCCTAAGCCCCATTACTAGAGGTGCTTACTAGGGTCTCCCTCATAGATTCCAGTGATTTTCCACTTCTCTAGGTTCTCTAGATCACCCCCGAAATGTCCTCCAGTTCCAGTCATCTCTCCATATATTCTCTCCTGTATCCATCTCCCCAACCTGATCCCCTCAGCTCCCATCCCCATCCTCCCCCAGCCCACCTGTACCATTCTAGTTTCCTTTTACCAGGAAGATCTCTGTGTCTCTACTGGGTCCCTCCTTGCTTCATAGTGTCCCTGAATCTGTGGATTGTAGTACCTTTGTTCTTTGCTTAACAGTTAACATTCACGTACATGTGAGTACAAACATGTTTGTCTTTCTGGGACTGGGTTACTTCACTCAGGATGATTTTTTCCAGTTTCACCTACAGGATAGAGTGAAAGAGTCTATGGCCCCTTTACCTGCCCTTGGGATCCTTCTCCTCCTGCTCTTAGTTCTTATCTTCTCCCCAGTTCTTATCTGGAGAGAAACAGTGGGGGTGTAGATTTGGGGGAGAGGAGTGATGCAGGGAGCTGGGAGGAGGAGAGGGAGGGGATGAGGAGGGTTGGAGTGTACTGTACAAGAGAAGAAAAAAAAGAAATATTTTTACAAAAGATCTCTTTTTCGTGGTTACTTAGCTACCACATTTTTCATTCCAGAATATGCAAAAACAGGTATTCTTTGACATTCTACTTTAAAATTCACAATCCATCAAATTAAACTAGAGGTATTCCTTTACCCTATGAAACAGCGTCTTCCTTCAGTGCCTATGTATTAGATGATGAAAAGAGTGGCATTGTGTGTTTGTCTTTCTTGTGCTTCTTTTATGTTTTCATTCTGGTTTGTTTGGATTTTTTAATTGCTGTTTTACTGTTTTATTTTCTAAAGAAAAAGAGAAAGGCATGGAATTGAGTTGGTGGAGAGGTGGGGAGGATCTGGGAGGGGTTATGGGAGAGGAAACCATGATAAGGATATATTGTATGAATAAATATTTTCAATAAAAAATAAAGAAAAAAGCAAAATGCTGTATGTTTAAAACTTTTCATTTATTTAACAGAAACATTGCTTGGCAGTGGTAGCGTATGCCTTTAATCCCAGTACTTAGGAGGCAGAGGCAGATAGATCTCTGTGTGTTTGAGGCCAGCCTGTTCTACAAAGTGAGTTTCAGGACAGCCAGAGTTACAACAGAGAAACCTTGTTTCAAAAAAGCAAAAATAAAAATAGATAGGAACATTGTTATTTGGGGGTAATTAGTTCATGTCTCATATCACAAAAATAACCAGAACAGAAACTATGGGATAAACCATAATGGAAATAAAGAAAACTTCATGAGACAAACGGGTCCTCGTTCCCCCAAGGCTTGCCTCTATTGTCGTTTTGAGGTTTTCCACCAAGTCCAATGAGTAATGAAGAAACTTAGTGGATCCTGAAATTTCCCATGTCTATAACTACATTGCTTTCGAGTTTCATATGTGTTCAGCAATAAGAATTAACAGGGAAACTAGATCATTTCCTTTTGTCAAGTTTCCCATGCTGTTAAATTTATACATACACACACACATACACACACATTTTATTTTATTTCAAAATTTGACATAGATCCTTAATATGTTTATTTCTTTGAGGGTATAAAAACTTTCTGGGTTAACCAATTCTTAGTTTGCAAGCTTAGTATGATTTGCCATATCCATATCTATTAGAAATGGTATTCCTATGATACACTGTTTTTGCTTTTGTTATTTTAGAGGTTTGCCTTTCCTTTTATTCTCAAGTCTTTTGAGACATGTTTTTATTGTCTCATATTTTAGAATAGGATTTTAGAAGTGTTATCTAATGCTTTGAATTCATATTTGAAAATTTTAAACCAAATGACTTACTACTTTAACATTATAGAGAGTTTGAGTGGACAGTCATGTGTTCAAGATAATTGTGACCACATATTATCATTAAAAAGTAAAACTTACTTAAATAGGAGCATAATCTTAAAGATTTTCTTAGAAGTTTTATAAAATTTCCACCCTATCTCTCTCTCTGAAAAATGATAGA
This sequence comes from Cricetomys ansorgei, assembly GCA_026225945.1. Lineage (NCBI taxonomy): Eukaryota > Metazoa > Chordata > Mammalia > Rodentia > Nesomyidae > Cricetomys > Cricetomys ansorgei. The sequence goes on from JAMJFZ010000242.1 coordinate 10,647,710, forward strand.
ATTTTTAGTTAACTTAATGTTACTTTATTGTTCCTTTCATTTAGAAGCTTACTAAGTGAAGCACGAACATGTTAAAAGGGGAGCATTGGAAGTAGCTAAGGCGAGAACACATGCTGGTAATTGGGGGCTCCTTGCTTACATTTGGATTGGCTTCATATGAAATCCAATCTCAGGCTCCCTTCCTGGCATAGTCATTCCTACAACCTGCAAATTCCACTTCCCCATGCTCATCTTATTTCTTCTCAGAGGAAGACATGCACAGACTTTTGTTGTGTGAGTCTATGCTTCTTTGGTGGCATTAAACTGAAAAGGAAGAAGTTGGAATAGCAATATTTCTGTCATCTTCAGTATCATAAGCTTTGTTCACATGAACTAAGAATGAGCTTGAGCTGTCACCATAAACACACTTGGCTTGGGGTGATGCCGTGTAAGCATATGAATGAACTATTGGACACAGATGTGCGAGGGAGTGCCTCCATCCTGATACAGTGAACTCCAGATAGCACAGCACTTCAGTATTCTGGGCATCAGCTTTGACCTGGGTGGTTTATGAGACCCTCATTTGAACTACCATTACTATGTGAGGCTAACTGGAAAAGAGACAATTAACATCTTCAGGCTTATCTTCCCAAGCCTCGATGGCCCTCTGTCCTCCTTTTTGGATCCACCTGAATTATAGATCTGTAACTTAAGTCCATCACTATTTATAGGGGAGTTTTGCATCATGAACTGTTTGAATGTTCTGTTGAGAGTCATGACTTCTCTTTCCCTCAAACACACTCCACCTGTACATTCACAGGACAGAGAAAGGCTGTGTAAGTGTTGTCACATTTTTTGAAATCCAAACTTGGTGATTTGAGCTAATATCTAAGTATTTCATATATTTGCTATTATGGTTCTTAAAAAAACATATATAAAGCATTTGACTACATTTTTGTGTAACTTATTATAGGATATAAAATTCAAATTAAAAAATAGTTTTCAAATAATCATACCTTAGGAATTAATCTTTCTATTATTTTGGTGCTGCTGCCAAGGTATTTGTACAATTTGTTTTATGTGCACTACTGTTTTGTCTTCCTATATATGTGTACTGAGTGCATAAGATGCCCATAGCGGCCAGAAGAGGGCATCAGACCCTTTGGAGCTATAGTTACAGATGATTATGAGCTGCAGTGTGGGTGCTGAGAATTGAACACAGTCCTCTACAAGAGCAGCAAATACTATTACTGAGTCATCTCTCCATCTCTATTTCTGCTTTGATAATGATGAAACTAGAAAATAATGGGGAACAAAATGAGCCTTGGGTATTTGTTTATGGTCATTTATTTTATAAACTAATGGACATACCTTACAACAGTTTAATTTAATTCATACCATGGCAACAAAGAAAATGGGCATGTTGTTCTCTAAGCAAAACTTAATGAAGAAATTTCTGTAGTTTCCTTTGTGTGAGTTTTCATTGTGAAGTAATTGTAGCATGGAAAATACACATGCCATTTAAAGCTCAACTTTTTTTTTACTTTGTCTTACAAGGACAGCAAATGACTACCAAAGGCATCTTGACACAAAAGAATTAGAATAAGACTCAAAATTCTCCTTCCCAGGGAAGGGTAAGCATGCCATGGAAGGCTACAAAAGAAACGCCAGCAGTCTGCCTGCCATTTCTTTTAAATTCCAACTTAATCCAAATCACCAATGCTGTTTTGGCAAGCACTGATGCTACAGTGCTTGCCCAGGGAATGGCGAAGACTCAAAGAGTCTCTTGAATGACATAAAATCTACACACTAACATTTTCCCACAGAACATGAAAGTATTTGCGAAAAGCATGATTTCTACCTCAGGATTTTCTTGATTGACAACATAGTTCCCTTTCACTCTAACATATAACTAACTGTAGTGATAAATAATTACACAAAGCCTGGTAGGGGCTTTCAAAGAAAGATTCCTGCGTAGCTATGCCTGACTCTAAGGAAGCAGTAAAAAGGGTTTCATTTTTCCTTCTTGCAGAATACCAAAGTAGCCGGTCTCTTTATTATTCCAGTTCTGCTTTGATGTAGACTCACCACTAGACCAGGGTTACAGACCTGGGTGTCTGCCATAGCTCCTAAGCCCTTGTGTTTTAATTTGTCTTCATATAATTATAACTGGGCCAGAGGATTTCTAAAGTCTGACTGACTATACAAATAAAAGAATATATTTTTCTTTCTTAGAAAATATAGCGACTAAAAATAAAATCATATTGCTCTTTGAACAAAGTGGCTAGGAAAATTACTATCTATATGATGCTGTTCTCCACATAGAGGATCTACCATCCTTGCTCTACTTTGCTTCACTTTATCATCATTGCCTTTAACTTAGGACATATGGGGTGGCCTACAGTAGAATATATCCTCTGAGTAAAGACTTGATTTTGCCTTGGAAGTGAGTTGGTTCAGATAGAAAATTTCTTCCACTAAATATGTGTGTGTGTGTGTGTGTGTGTGTATGTATACATATACACATATATATAATTTGTCTAGGTGTCTCTATATATGTACATATATGTATATGTCTGTATATGTGTACGTGTATGTATATATGTATATATGTGCAAATAGATATATAATATATATTATATTTATGTGTGTGTGTGTGTATATACACACACATAGACAGACTCCGCTCACAGTATTAGAAGCAGTTAATAACCTAGCCATTTCCCTACTGTACAATTTCTGCAATTTCTGGATTATGTAGGCAGCTTTATTATGTTTCAGAAAAGAGAGTCTCCATAACTAGAATATTGTCTTTTAGCTCTTTTGGAAGATTTAATTTGTGCTTAAGCTACATATATTTTCTGCTTTGTACTATCTTAATTTCTAAGATTATCTAGCTTTAATTAAATAAACATTTTCAGTGTGTTCTATCTCCTGAGAAGTGATACCCACGGCCTTGTAAGAAAACTATTCAGTAGTCTATGCTGTAGGGATTAGAAATGTATTGTTTGGCTTATGATGTAATACTGAGACTTTCCTTTCATGGTAAATGACATTTACTATCTGTTGGTCATAGAAAAGAAATAAAAACTATCCTCCCCTCCGTTATAAAATACGAATATATATATATATTCATAAATATACATGATATATATACAGATATATCATATATATCATATATATGATATATAAATACATATATATGATACATGTATATATATGATGTATGTATACATGTGTATATATACATATATGTGATATATGTATATATATCATAGAGAGAGATATATATGTATGTGTGTGTGTGTATATATATGCATATATATATGTATATGTATATATAGTTTAGGGATATATATATCCCTAAACTATGAATATCAAATAAATGGTAAAGTCACAAAATCATGATTGACCTTGTTTTTCCGAAATCAGAATGGCTACAGGGAAATTGAAGTCTAACAGTAATGCCTTGAATTGCCAGAGAAGCTTTGGAAAACATAAGCCATATCAGGTCACAACTCTGTTCTCACTTCGGTGCATTTTTTTTTATCTTGTATATAAAATAGACTTCACCCAAGATCAATGAGGACTCTCTTTATTTGACTCTCCCTAAATGTTAACCAATCTCCATACTACTGCCCTGTGGCTATACTTCAGACACTGGGGCCTTATTTATGCTTCAGTATAACATACTCAGTCTTCTCTGCCTTGGAATCAAGCACTAGTGGGACCATTCTTCCTTCAACCCAGGATTTTATTATGTAGTTTTTCCTGATCATTCAGATATAACCCTAAGTCTCATTCAGTAAGGAGCATCCCTGTGCATTATCACACAGACTTCATATTCTGTGCGGAAGAAAATACTTTCCATCATTTTATTGGGTTTTATTCTTGGTTCATTTTGGGGGGGCTTTTTAAATCTGGTTGTTTTCTGGTTTGGGTTTTTTTGCCTCACATTATAATAGGATCATGCAAAATTACTCAATAACTAATTAATGGATGTATCAACTTTTAATCTCTAAGTTGCTTTTGACTCAATTTTCAGTAGTTAGTTTTACATCAGATTTATATTCTCAGCAAAACTGATTGAAGCTGCAGATGTTTCTTTCCTACATGCCTGTGATGTGTAGTTTTATCTCAACTTGATACAATCCAAAATCATCTGAGAGGAGGGAACCTCAATTAAGAAAATGCCTTCAGGGGCTAGAGAGATGGCTCAGTTCTTAAGAGCACTGGTTGTTCTTCTAGAGGACTCAAGTTCAAATCCAAGCATCCACATGGCAGCTCACAACTGTCTGACACCCTCATACCAATGCACTATAAAAATTAAAAAATAAATTATGAAAAAAGAAAATAAGCTTTAAAAAAAATGGAAGAAAAGAAAATGCCTTCATAAGATATGGCTGTAGCCAAGCCTGTAGGGCATTTTCTTAGTGATTGATGACAGAGGGCCCTGCTCATTATGGGTGATGCTATCCCTGGGCTGGTAGTCCTGGATTCTATAAGAAAGCAGGCTGAGCAGTCCATGTGGAGCAAGCTGGTAAGCAGCACCCCTCCATGGTCTCTGCATTAGGGCCTTCGTCCAGGTTCCCGGCCTGCTTTCATTCCTGCCCTTGCTGCTTTTGATAATGAACTGCTATGAAACTATGAGTGAGATCAACCCTTTCCTTCCTAACTTGTCTTTTGGTCGTGGTATTTCATCACAGCAATAGAATCCCCAACTAATATAATACCATAGGTCCTCATGTTTGCAGAGCCTTACCAATCATCAATACCTCCATCATAATGCTGCATTTGTTAAAACTGATGAACCTACATAGAAGTATTTTGCCAAAAGTACAAAGATGATGTTGGTACTGACTCTTGGTGGTATATAGTCTATAGATATAGAACAATGTATAAAGTACATACTTATCATGGTAATTTCACAAGGCAATTTTACTGCCTTAAAATTTTTCTATGCATGCACTATCATCTCTCCCCCAACTTGTATCAACCACTAATACTGTGTTTTGTCCTTTCTAGAAGTCATCTAGTTGGAATCACATGGTATGTAGCCATTACAAGTTGGCTCTAATTTTAGTAATGTCTACTTAAGAACATAGGCATCTTTTAGCACTATTACCTAGAAATACTACATATGATACCATCTACTGAAGGCTACCTTGGATATATCCTAGTTTCAGCAATATGAATGAAATTACTACAAACATCCATTGTGCATATTTAAATTTATAATTCCTTCAGGTAAATACTAAAAAATGTAGTTGCTATATCACATGAAAGAAAGTTCTTTACTATTTCCATTATGATTCATTCCTTTCCTTTCATTGAAAATTGATTTTTTTTTCTTACATAAGAGATCTTGATTCTTATTCCATCTCCCTTTTCTCTTCCCAGTTCCTACACATTTCCACTCCCCTCCAGATATACCCCATTTCTGTCTTTCATTAGAAAACAAAAAGGCTTCTAAAGCATAATAATAAAATGAGATAAAATAAAATATAAATCAAAGACTAACACATTAGAATATGACAATACAAACATACTGAGAGAAATGATCCCAAGAAAATGCACAAGAACCAGATAGTGACACAGAGACCCTCTCCTTTGCACACTCAAGAATCCATAAAAACACAAGTCTGGAATCCAAAACATCCTTTGTGCTGCCTTTTCCCTTGGGGTTCTATGAACCCTAAGGGGAAGGATTTGATGACACATCCCATTTAGAGCTGAGTGTTCTAAAGTTTCTCACTGAAAGTTCTTTAAACTAAGAAGTAAAATTTAAACTGCCTTTCATCATTTTCAATTCCCATTAATAGTAAATGATCTCCTGTGTCCCCACAGTGTGGTCAGTGCTCTGGATTTGGGCCACTGAAACAGATAGTTGCACAGTGGTATACCAGTGCTGACTTAATTTGCATTTATCTGATGATACACCAATATACTGTGTAGACATTGTCTCTGGATTTTTCTTTGCCATGTATATGCACCCACTGGAGAATTGCTTATTGAGAACATAGGCCAGTGTTTAATCTCAGACTTCTTTTCATAGTTTGAACAGCAGTACCCTTGACCATCCCATACCTGCTTCCCTGTGGAACACCTCTGACTCCCAGTGTCAGAACAAAGGATTAGCAGGGCACTGGAGCTTCTTGGGCCTGGGGGAAATGTGGCATTCTTGGAGTAAGCTCTTCCCATTCCTATATCACTCAAAGGACTGGGACTTGGGAATCATTACTAAGGATTAAAGTATCCATAATTAGGAAAATGAAATTTTCTCTTAGAAGTTTAGAAAGTTTTTAGTGAGTTTCTTATTTGAAACATCCTTGTGCCTCTATGAGTAGGACAGGGGAAGGGGAACTTGAAGAGTCACACTAATTTTCTCATTTCTATGCAAGCATGCATACTTTCTGTGGAAGCAACAGGCACTACAGCAGTCTTACTTGACAAGGCACTGACTGGCTTGCTATTGTATTTAAACAGCAAGTTATACAAGGCATACCCCAAATGTGTTTCTTTTTAAACCCAAGTCTTTGGTTAAGCCTCTGTCTCTCCATGCTTTCAAGTTTCCTTTTAATAACTAAAGATGATCCAGCGCATGTCTCTCTGATTCTGTTGTTCACATGTTCAACACTCCCAGTACTGAAAAATGTTGACCCTTAGACACTTTGAGATCAGGATGTGTAGATAAGAAAGGAGATATCCTCCTTAATGAAAGAGAAACAAATTTTCAGATTGGGTTCTGACCTTATACATAAAAAGACAGGGAGAGAGCTGTGCATCTATTATAACAAACTTATGCTTCACTGCATACTGACCCCTGATAAACTAAGATGTCATGAAGTCAGACCTCATAGCTACTTCCATAGCACAATTACTCACAGCACTTAAGGTAAACCTGTTATTAGGAAACTTTCACTCATTCTTGTTGACAAGTGTCCAAATATAAAACAACTTCCTAAGAGAAGTGACTCCTAGAGCCTTGTGTTTTCTTCTAAGTAACAATCTTTTCTAACAAAATCTTTTCTAACACATAATCTTTTCTAACAAAAATATTCAAAAACCATTATATCTCATCAATATATTATGACTTTTAAAGCTTTTAAGCACTGTAGTGTGCTCAACCCTAAATGGGGTATCTATATCACATCCCTTATCCAAGACTTCCATATCTTTGAGAAAGAGAATAGAAAGATTGTAAGAGTCAGAGGTGTAAGAGCCAGGGCAGTTGCATGTAGAAGCCCACAGCCATTATGACCACATGCGCAAGATCTGTGCAAACTCAACCCAGGCAAAATCCCAGCATAGAAGGGGGCGTGTGGGCCAGCAATCCCACACTAGCCAAGGAGCTATTGGTATTTAATAGCTATTGACAAAGGGAGAGTCAGTCTTCTCTAATGGGATTACCCCTAGAATGTTGACCATATTCCAAAACAGGCCCCACACCAGAAAGTAGCTAGGAACACAAATTAGACTGGACAAGTTAAAGTATTTTAGTTTTTAAAATTAAGTTAATAAAATTTGGGGGGAGCAAGAAACTCAAATTTAGGTGGTTTGGGAGGTTCAGTAGATATGAGAGGAGTTAAGAGAATGAATATGAATATGATCTGAAACACTGTATGGAATTCTCCAAATGTTAATAATTTTTTTTTTTAGTTTGTGTACAAAATAATAGGTTGCATTGTAGTACTTCCATGTTTTGTTTTTATTATGATCCCTCCCCGACTCCATAATGTCTCCCTACTCCAAACCCACTCTTGTTGGTCCTCTCCTCAGTAGCTACCTGTCTGCTTTCATATCACAAGTATTCCATTACCTTCTATTGCTAATAGGAAAATATTGTCTTTGGACTAATATGCATGCACACAAATGTGCACATTCACTGCCAGCCTAGCTTGTTTTCATCCAAATCACTGTGATGGTCTCCAGTTCTGGGATGCTGCACTGGCTCCATCTCTCATTTCACAGACCAGTCTAGCTTCTCTGTGATATGGAAAACACCTGGCAAGTGGAAAAGCAGCCACTGCCAGTTGTAAACTTCCATGTGGAAAGGTTTTCAAAATAAGAATCAAGCTGAGTTTTATCGGTATGATGGTGCAGCTAAAGAGCTTCCTGGGGATCTGTCCTCATCATAATCCTGTTTATCCCACTCCAGGAGAATTGTGTGGTTCCTATGAAGAGAAAGATGGTGTTCCTCTAAAATCTCCCTAAGTCAGGTCGTGTGGCCATGAGCTGCATCACACTAACCACGTCCTTTACACCATCTACATCCTTACTGATGCCCCTGTGAAACCAATGGATCTGCATATAGAAGTAGAGCTTATTGACTAGACCTGAATCACTGAGGAAAAAAAAAAACAGCACTGAGTTCTGCTGCATTTGACCTTCATAAGAAAAGCTAATCTTAGAAAAAATTCTCTTCAGTTTAAAAATGATTACTTCTCTCTTTATACGTGCTTACTTTCAACCTAAAAATTTTGGTTTGGAATGTCTGGGTGCAGGTTGAAAGAAAAATTGTGCTCTTGCAATGAGAAAAAAAAAAAAAACAGGGATAAAATTTTTTAAGAATAAAAGAAAATTCTATTACATAGGCAAACAAACGGGTAAAATTTCTCTCTGACCTTTAATTTTGACATTGCTTCTGTTATCTCATTTCACACACACACACACACACACACACACACAAAATAATTAAAGTTCCTTTCTTATTCTAAAACAGACAACACTTTCGGCGATCCTTTAATTTTCATTATATCAATTGTTCAATTTGCTTTGAGTTCTAAATGTCATTTACTAAAATTACAAGTAACAATGTGTGGAGGTGGGAAATGGGAAGAAAAGGCACCTGGGTCTCAGTTACAATGATTACTGTGTAAATTTAGGCTTTGTATTAATCAATAATAGTTGAATTGATGGTGGCATTAATATGGAAGCTTCTCTGTTTTAACCCTTTTGTCAAGTACAATTCTTTAATATGAGATTTTTTTTCAGCTGATAAGAAGGAAGTTTTAAATCACAAGAGATATGGCCTCATCACAAATTTAAGGAGACATGGGAAAGAATCTTTCTCACCAATTAATTTTAAAATTATTTTGAATCAGATTAAGATTTCTACAATATCTTATACTTTTTGGCTTGCTTCACTGTTACCAAGTATACTAAAATTGAAACTATTCTATTAGTCGTACCATCTCTCTGAGTGGTGTTAGCAATGTATGTCAGTTTTCTTTTGACTTGAAGTTTTTTTTTTTCAATATTGTATTAAAACAGCTAAAATATTTCTGGTGATAAAAATTAACATAGCAGATTCAACTTAAAATAGAAATCAGTTATACCACCAAGATGTATGTGCCTCAGTGTGTGTGTGTGTGGGTGGGTGGGTGGGTGGGTGCATGTACATAAACATGTGCATATGTGTAACTGTATATGCTGCATCTGTTTGTGTGTCTGTGTGTTTCTACTTACAGAGTGGGGAGGAAAGTAGAATGAAAATGATTATGTTTGAGAAGGCAATGTTTTCATTATTCTTTGTAGCTCATATTTGTGGAAAAAAAGCAAAAAAGTGATTCATTTCGACAGACAACTTTTAACCATAACGGTAATTGAAAATTGTCCCTTTCTCCTCTTTCAATTGTGTGATTTTCTTTTCTTCTCTAATCAGATTGATAGTCATTCTCTCTAGAGGGAGCTTACAGAACCCCCATACATGTACTTTCCCTATGTATGAGAAGGTGTATATTTATCAAATAGTTAGGATAAATTCGTTCTTTCATTTACTTTGAAATGGTTTTTCCCCCCATATTTTCATTTTGTAACAGTAGGAAGTTCTGTAATCAAATTCTATTCACATATAAATGATATGCATATCCAGGCTATTTTGAGGCTTTAGTCACTCACAGAATTTACTGGAAGCCAAGCTATGTGCAGCTTTCCAAAGGTAACTAATTAAGCTAACTGTAGATTCCATTTCTTTCTCAGAAATTAATGACAGCTGTTGGCCTTAGTTATATAATTAAGCAAGTGAATATTTTAGCAACTTAAGCCCGCTGCTTCAAGGGATACAAAAGCATTTAAGGATTATTTGTTACTTTTTAGTGAGTTTATGTTGCAAAGGCATAATATTATGAAATCAAATAATGCAGCTATTTTCCATATTAGTAAGACCTCTGACTTCCAGATGTTCTCATGACTCCTATACTGCCTGAGTCCTCTGTGTGTCGGGTTGATGTCTTCTACTGACTGGATGTAGATAGATACTAACCTCCTTTATTATTTTTTTATTCTTGATCACTCTTTTGGGGCCTGCAATCAGATTTCCAGCAATGTCTTCCACCATTTATATCATGATTTTAATTCCTCTAATGTGCTTCTACTTCATGCTGTCATCTAATAAACTACATTATAATGTATTTATTAGCTTTTGCTCTTGTCTCTATAATATGAGCTCTCTGCAAAAAGGGATATTTCTTTGAATCTTTGCCGCTTCTAGAATAGCACCCGGAGCAATTCATATTCCACATAAATATTTCTACATAAATTCATGAAAGCAATAATAAGTTGGATTAGGTAATCAAGGCTTCATATTTATGGAGATGCAGTGACTTTTCTTCTGATATTTTACTCTCTTATAAAAACAAGTGAGCTCTGGAGAGTACCTACTCTGTAAATGCAGCCTTTGCTCCCCCAGTCTTCTGTGTTTATTTGGAACAGTTTACTTTGGTTGTATAAATATTACTTCTTTTCAGTTTATATCTCACACTGCCTTATCTATGCCCCAAAGCAAGCATATTTTTATGCTAGTCTTACAACCATAATATAACCATTTGCTTTCCAGTTCATTCTCAGTTTTCTATTGCTCTCTGGTGTTAATTACTAAATTACTCAGTGGTTCATGATACAAGTATAGAGTTTGTTAACCTGAATTTCAGGCCACTCAAATGTGCTGAGCTCAGATGTTCAAAGTATGTTTTAGATTCTTTGTCTCATGGCTTTTTGTCCCATGGATCCCATTGCTGCCTGACCTTATAATATATTTTTTAGTTCCTCTTTTCCTGTACCTGTAAATAGTTTGGGTTTTAGCCTCTTCCCTTGCTGCTATTTGATCAGGCAGATCAAGGTAGTAGAATGTCAGATAACAGCTGGTGGGCAGCAAATTAAAGAGCTTTCATCATATGGGTACAAGGAAAGCTAGCAGATTAATCTGAAGCCAAGTTACTAACCTCACATCCTGGCTCTGTTAGTTATTGGCTCTGTGCCTTTAGAGAAGCCCCTTGAGTTCTCTGTGCCTCAGTTTTCTCCTATGAATAATATAGAATATGTTAGTACATGCCTCATAAATATCATGAATACTTAAAGATGTGCTTAATAAATAATGGTGACGAGTATTATACAGTATCTAGGTTAAATTGTTATCCATACATTTGAGGCCTGAGGAAAACTCACCTCATCTAAAAACCATGATAAAAGATTTAGCTTTCTTCAATCTTTCCTCATTCTGTTGCAGGGATTTGTCACTGGCATCTGTTCCCCTTGAACGACCTTCCTTGTCTCCTACCTCCATTTTGCTTTTCAGTGTTCACTCCCTACTCACTGTCCACGTGATCTGATTTCTCTTTCTGTGCCGCTGCACTGATGTGGTTTGAATTGAAAATGTTGTCCTCGGATTCATGTGTTGAAGGCTTGGTACTCAGGTGATTCTCTTTTGGGAGGAAGTAGAATGAATCTTTGGTAACTAGGGCCTGCTTAGAGGAAGTAGGTCACTGGGGTGTGCTTTGGAAGGGTGCCGTGTCCTGTTTCTCCCAGTCATTCATAATTATACTCTCTCTCAGTCCCTCCCTGCCTGGGTCCAGTAACATACCTTCTCTAACAAGGCCATACTCCCTAAGTGTCCAGAAACAATGGCACCAACTAGGAACAAATTATTCAAATACTCAAGATTATGGGGAACACCTTATTCAAATCACAACAATACACACCATGAAGAAGGAAAATCTAGCCACTGAAATAGTCCAGTTGTGAGAGTGTTAGACTGAAAAAGGAAAACATGATATGTTTGCATACAACTCTAAGCAACTGTAATTATTAGTAAAATAAATCTGTAAGTAAACCTTAAAAGCAATAAAATTTGTAACAGCTAAGAAAAATTTAGTAAAATCCATTAAGAAAATGGTTAAAATTTCAACAGAAAAAAAATATAAAGGAGAATTTAAAGGAGTTATATAAATGAGAATGTAAATGAAAATAAAATGTGAAACTATTAAATCCCAATAGTTACCCAAAATTGTGTATGAAAATAGTGAATAAATATTTGTTATAACTAAAAGAAAATTAGCAAAAGTCTAAAAGGAAAAGAAGTATGCTATTAGAACAAGGTGAAATTACTATTCAATTTGATTAAATAAAATTTTCTAAGCTTATCTGAAGATTAGCTAGAATATCAGGCAAACACTTGTGCAGCCTGCACCTGTTGCTTCCATCTAAATGAATTCTTAAGATTATACTTCAACTACCACAGGCACATCTGTATACAAGATACTTTAAAAAGAATATCTTAAAAACGGTTAAGCATTGAAGTATTAGAGCCTCTGAATAAGTGAATGGAACAATGTAATACTATCCACTCACTAAAATTAACTAAATGTAATTATAGAATTATCATTGCCAACTACACTTATGAGTTGGAAATATGTTCACATTATATAACACACAAATAATTTATGAACTCTATGTAGAGAAATAACCACTTAAAACTTGTGGATATGCTCATAGGAAGATGTCTGGAAGCAGAGGGACCAACTGTCAATAACATTGATCTTTAAGGTGTGTCTTTCCTAAGTATTTCGTGTAGATAAGAATTTCTAAATACCCTAATATACACAGGAGTAATCAAGACAAAACAGAAATTTAGGTGGAAAATAAGTAACTTTTATTGAAACAGAAAAAGAGAATTTAGAAATATTGTCAGGAATCTCCGTTGCTGAGTGATATTATTTAGTGCTGGAATGTTTGTTAAAGATGGAAAACTAAAACTTGCACATCTTTACTTGGGCGGAACTCAGAGTCTCTAAAGAAGGCACAGGAGGATGGAAAGGACATAATTTATAATGATTGCTCAGAACAGTGTGGTAACACTCAAAATGGCAGCAATGGATAGATTAAAACATATTCCAAAGATGAAACAAGTCTTGATGAGGTGACTATGAGGAAGCAAAAAAGGAAATAGTAGGAAAAGTCTTCAGTCTTTTTAGCTGCTGCCATTGACTAAATATCCTGCAAAGTTATGTCAAAAGTTGACTTTTAGATAATCTAATCAGGGATGGGGGTGACTGTGTATTTGTGTGCCAAGTATATTATTTGATAAACATATCTGATGTTTAGCTGGAAGTATAGATTTAAAAATCATAAAGATGGATTTTAAAGTCAAGAAATTAAATAAGATCATTAGAAGGAGAGAATAGTAGTTCAAGGCAAAGCCATCTCTGAACTACATACATGCGGGGTTTGCAACAGACAAACAGTGACCAGTTGATCAGAGGAAACCCTTAAGAAGCAACAGCACAGGGCAGTAGTATTGTAGAAGCCATGAGAATAGTGTTTAATGAGTAAAGCACAGTCATTGGGCTAAATGTCAACTTTTTAAATGTTCGCTGGATTCAACAGTGCTGATATCATTGGCAAGCACCTTGTCACACTCCATTTTAGCAATGTGATAGAGTTCAAAGCCAAACTAACATGGCTGAGCAATGATTCATCCAATGTGGAAGAAAATTTTGTGGAGGGGTCAGAAGAATCATCCTCTTCTTATTGAGAGAAGTGGTTATGATGTCTTTGTCTGCAGTTTGGAGTCATTCCATGGAGATGAGGTGAGCATTAGTTATGGAGGAAAAGAGAATAACTCAAGAGGAACACCCATAGAAAGATGAGAAAGGATGGGCTCTGTAAAGATTTTCCTTTTTTTTATTGAAAATAGATTCTTCTCATTTCCATTGATGATGAACTGTGAACTGGAAGTGTAAGCCAAATAAACCCTCTCCTCCCCAAACTGCTTTTTGGTCACGGTGTTTCATTGCAGCAGTAGAAACCCTAAATGGGACATGAATCCACCCTCACATCTCCATCATCGGGATCTCAAAGTGTCCCAGGAAAGGAACTAGAAAAACAGTTCAGCTGTCTTTAAGGGTAAGGAGCTCCTGACTTTGAAAGCTTGCAACACACAGAATGAAAATTTAAGTATTCTGGTTTTTCAAGATAAATGAGGAAAATGAAAGAGAAAACAATGGAGAGAAATGAAACATGCTATTGTAAGAGTCAGTGCAGGGTGGGGGGTGATGGGGGCGGTGATGAAGACTGGGCTAGGACTTAGACATATTTTAAATAAACAACTGATTTTTATATTTGGTATATTATTACTATATCAATAGTTGAACTCAGCCCTGAAAAAAAAAACCCCACAGGATAGCAGAAAATGGAAAGAATTTTATTTTTAGGATTGGGAAAGGAGGGCCTGTAGAGGTGAGAACTTTCAGGTCATGGAGCCAGGACTCACATATCAGCTCTGTCTGTCACCAGAGCTGTTTGTCTTAATCACAGCAAGTTCAAAATGACACCTTAACAGCTCAGATATAAGATAATTAATTAACCAAATAGGTTATAGAAAAATATGGTTCACATTTCTGATATAATGTCAGAATTAGCAGCATAAATTGGAAATATTAAAATGTAATTATTATACTCATTTGGAAGTGAAGATATCATGATAAAAATGTAATTATTTTTCTAATGCATTTTTGTGGTAAAATATTTCCTTAATAAATAAAAATATTGTTCGAAAATGATGGAAAAAAAAGATGAGTGAAGTAATCCCTATTATTGTGTGCTTTTTATTTATAATTTGATTTTTGATAATTCTGAATATGTGTACAATGTATGGTGAACATTCACCCTGTTGCCCTCTCTTCCCCTCAACACTTCTGTAGACCCCCTCCATCTTCCCAACCCCGTCCCTCCCACTACTTTCATAGTGTATTGTACATGTGTGCTGATCCTGTGCAGGTAATCACTGCTGTGTACATGACTATATTCACCACGCTGTAGCCACCAGACAGTGCTTAACAGGACGTCATCATCCTCTAGCTCTTACACTCTTTCCTCCCCTTTTTGTATAATACTCCCTAGGAGTACAATGGACATTCTGTTTAGATCTGAGCACTTAGGAGAGATTTATTCTCAGTATTTTGACCAGTTGTGAGTCTCTATATTAACTATTTCCCACCTGGGGTGGGGGTGGGGAGTTGGGGAGACTTCTTTAGCCAAGATAAATAGCAGCATTAGTCCTAGGATATGAATATAAACATTTAGAAAGCAGTTTGGCTACATGTCTGTTTAGCTTAGTATCAGTAGTAAGTTTCTCCACTAAGGCCTGTGTCATATCTAGCCAAAGTTTTTACCCATGTTTACAGAGCTTGGTTAGCCTTCAAATAATTGTGCCACTATTGTACTAGTAAGAGCACTTTACATGGTGGACTGTGTTGTAATATGCATGATCTCCATAGCTGAGTAGCACCATTGATGATACTTCTCCCCCAGCACTGTGAGTTATAACCAATGGACTGGAAGAATACAACTTAGTTCTAGCTTTATTGATCTGTGTAATACTACACCCCAAATGTGTCTTCAGCAATAGGATCTTACCACGGTTCTTAAGGATAACCAAAAGCAATGGCAACAGTCTCCATTGTCCCTGGATATTCTGGAACTTACTGGGAAATAACTTATAAGGATATAACCAACACTAGAAATATGCTTTTTTATATATATATAAAGTGGGGGAAACATCATCCATTCATACAGCTTCCATTTAAACTTCTTTAAGTTAATTAAGCATTTTAGTTACCTTATAATTAGGTTTCTATATGGATTTTCCCTATATTCTAAATTTTAATTGACCCTCCCCCACATCATTATTTAATCTACATTCTTCCCATCCCCATTTAAGCCTTTTCTACCCTGTATTTCTCCTTACCCTACCTCTATACCACATACATTTTAGTATTACCTCTCCCAAGACACCCACAGACACATCTTTCATGGCTCTTTTCTTGCTTTCTAGGCTCGACAGACACTTACTCCAATTTAAACAAAGAAATCTAAACTCAAAATAGGATTCACGTATGAGAGAACATACAGTGTCTGTATTAGGTTACCCTATTCAACATAGTATGTTCCAGTTCCATTCATTTCCCTGACCTTTTCACATATTCAATTTTTTTTTGTATTGAGAAACCCGTTGTGTTCCACAGTTTTGTTATTCAAACATCAACTGATGGATATCTAGATTGATTCTATATCCTGGCTATTGTGAATACTATGCTCACAGATGTGCACATATTTCTGCTATAGGGTATGAAGTCCTTTAGGTATAAGCCCCCAAGAATTTTTGATAATGAGAAAAATATGTGATAGACAGGGATGGTTTTATGGACTAGCAGACTATGAAGTCATGGTTCTCTGTATAGACAATAGCCCTAGGTTTTGCTTAATACTAAAATATTATGTCACATCATTCTTAATAAATTTTGAACAAAAGGACTTATAATCTCATATTGCAATAGATCTTATGAATTATTTAGTTAGTCCTTTACATAGCCATCTGAGTGATGGCATCCTGCCATGCTGATGTACTTAAGCTCCATCTGATTTCAAGCAAAAGAAAAGAACTACAAATGTTTCTGAAGATTTGTAACTTGTTATATAAAAAATGTGAATTTTATAACTTGCTACATTTAAAACAAAACCAGCTGATCCCTGGCTTTTGGGATAAGAAAGTCAATTGCAGATAATTAACTAATTGTAAAATCATTTGGAAGGTTTTTTTTTTTTCTTCTGAATTGTTGGTGAGATAAAACCACTGAGTGGCTTCCAAGTAGCACTTGAAGCCAAGGAATGAAAAGATACTAGTTAATTTCAGGAAGAAAATGTATAAGAGAGCGAGAAGGCAGTCCCAGAGCATCTGTCAGGTCAACATGGAAAGACAATAAGAGAACAGATGGAAATAGAGAGAAAAAAATCATGTCCATACAAAAACAGAAAGAAATCTTCTGGCCAGCAGCAGCAGCTCTGCCACAGTGGACTACTCTGGAACACATCAGCCAAAATGGATGAAAAGTTTTCCAAATCTTCTGAGCTTTTGCTAATAGCATTTGAGTCATTACCATCTGGGAAGAAAAAGTGCCAAGGAAGAAGGGGCTCAGGGAAAGATGTACACAGTAGTGTACAGTCTCTGCTTCAGTACTACAGGCAACAATGTATTTTATTGAGTGACTTATGTTCTTATTAAGAATCCCAGAGGAAGGGCTAAGTACTACAGATAAATCCATTTCCATGAGAATATTGTGGGTATCCAGATAAAAGATATTTTTTTCTCAACAGATATTTATGTGTGCCTGTGTAGAGAATGTATGCCCTTATCATCTAAAAACAGAGAGCTGGATAGAATTTAATCATGCTACGCATGCTACACTGCATCTTCATATTAGGAACATCTCAATAATGAAACTTCAATAAGCTTAATGTCCATATTATTCTATTTTTTAAAAAAGCATATCATTACTAATCAGTCTAAATAGATTATTAAAAAATGAACTCTCAAAAGAATTTTTTAAAATCTAATTTGTTAGTACCTATATGTTGATTTTGTATTTTTAATTGGATGGTATTGCAAGGACATTGATCATTTGTTATCAATCCTAAGTTTAAACAAACACTATCATTCACTCAGAATAGTACCTGTAGACTACTCACTAATCGTAAAATGGATGCAATATGAATAGTATCATATTACTCATACATGAACCAAGAAATCCATACTTCAAAAATAGAAATTATCTGGTTTATTGTTTTCTGTATTTTATTCATCTCTCTATCCCAGTGAAGGACACAGGGTCAGTCACATATAAGGCAGGAAATTCTGAGCTTCATAGTGAGATGAAGTATCTGGAAGTTTTGTGAACACAAAGGTGTTGGTCTCCATTTGTATCTAATGAGCATATATTATATGCTAGGTGGCTGGCATTTGGGCTCAAGTTTAATTAAATTTTAAATGAGTATCACTTTAGAAACTTCAGCTATCTCTTCTATAAAATGAAAATAATCCCCGTTTTACTTCTTTACTTTTACTACTTTATTCTTGTGTTTTAAGGCACTTTAGCTATGGTAATAAATAATTAAATTTGAAATACTAAAATACATACTTTTGGGAGTGGAGATACAACTTAGAGGTTAAGAGCACTTACAGCTCTTTCAGAGGATGCAAGTTAAGGGTCTAGCCCCAATTCTGGGCAGCTCACAACTGCCTCTAATTCCAGCTTCTCGGACAGATCTAATGCCCTTTTCCAGCCTCTACTACTAACTGAACACATATGCACACAAACCCACACTAAAACACACAGATATACACATAAAAATAAAAAGAAATCTTAATAAAATGTAGGTTATATTAACAAATAAAATACCTCCCTTGATCAACCAGCAACAATAATGTTAGAATACTTAAATCAAAAGTAGAGCTCAGTGTTTAGGTACTAGTTCATTAGGCTTCTCTGGAGGTCCTAAAGTCCATAATGATTTTAATTCTCAATTTCTTTAATCAGTCACACTATAGGTCACTTAAGCAGTTAATGGTTTATTATTCCCAATTTCTTGTGCCTAGCTTAACATATAAAAGGGATTACTTGGAGAACTATACTTTCTCTTGTAATTTATATATCCATAGTAGATGCTCTCATTGAGTCTTAAAAATTGTCTCATTAACGTTTAATTATATTCCATACATAGTGTTTAGGATTGTTTTTAAATTGTTCCAGGTCATTTTCCAGCTACTGTATTTTTTAATGGGATGTAACTAAACTATATTCTTGTTCAAAATGCATTACTTTAGCTATTTCATTTTCTTTTTGTTGTGATTATCCAGAATTCTTAATGATACCCATATTTACCCAGTCTCTATCATCATAATTTTAACTGCATATTAATATATAAGATTCTGTAATTATATTAAGGGGTACCATTAAGTACATGGCAGTTTCACTGGTGAGAAAGTACACATCTTTCCATTGACTTCAGTTGCTTGATGTCATGATATTTTCTTGGATAGGCTACTTGTTTCACATTTTATATTCACAAAAAATGTGATTTTTCAGGTAAGATGACAGTTTAAAAGCCACCTCTAAGAAACCCAGGGAAAGAATAGTCAGCTTAAAAAAAAAACAATAGGCTCTTCTTTATTAGCAGAAATAGCCACAGAAGGGAAAAGCAAGCATAGGTGAGAACCCCCTCAAAGAAGCAGCCATTAGCAGCTTTCAGTCAGTGTCCAGCCACACATTTCTCTAAGCGAAGGGAGATCAGTGCACCTTCTAGGAAGTATCCTTCCTACCTTGCCAATGCTACTGCTATGGCAGGAAACTAGAGAGACTGTTTTGTTGCCTGGGTTAAGGAAGATGCAATCATTGGTAGAGAGGTAAAGGAGAAGACAACTATGTTTACATAGTTCTCTGGGTCACAAATAAATCAATATCATACTCCAGAAAAAAAATCTTCAACATATGATGCAAAACATTGGGTATTCACAGAGAGAGGAACAAAATTCAATACATACTTTTCACTCTGGTTGAAAATAAATTCAAAAATGAATAAGAGACCACAATGTCATAAGTGAAACTTTGAAAATACTAGAAGAAAACATTGGTCAAATAGTTAAAGATATAGGCAAGGATTTTTTTTAAAAAAAGAAACAAACAACAACAACAAAACAAACTCCAATAGCACAGGAAATAATCCCAACCATTAAAGTCTGTGATTATAAAAATTTGTAAGATGAAGAAGCTTCTACACAGTAAGGGAAGCAAGCAGCAGAATGAAGAGACTTCTTAGGGCGTGGGTTGCTAACTGTGTATAGGACAGATATGCTGGATATTAAAACATAAACTAAACAATCAAAAAGGTCAACAGAATACATTGGAAGGATTTAAGGCAAAATACACAAATTCCAGCTAACTATTAATAACTAAGAAAGAGACATAACAAAATGAGCCATTGAGTGGAGGGGGATTACAGGAAGAGTTCACTGGACCAAACCGTCTCACACATGTTCTATCACAACTGCAAATAGGTATATGAAAAAAGGGTGGCACAAGTCTCTTGGCGTTGTTCAAGAAAAGCCTATTTGGATCCAGACACTATTGCCTTCACAGCATCTCCCCCAATCAAGGTTGTCAAGATGCTACTTGCTGTTTCTGAGCCACACCATGATCTCCATCCTAGTGCCTGCTCCCATAAGGGCCACAGTTGTGCAGTTGTGCTTTGTGATGTCAAAGCAGCTCCTCAGCCACTATTGGCTGGGGAGAATCTTGCAGAACAATCAGAACTCATGGGTGTGGCCTTCCATTACTCTGGATGAATTCATAAGAGCGAGGCTTTATGCTCTGAGCCAGACCAACCAGGCTTCAGAATGGCAAAGGCAACGAAGAAATCACAAAATCGTACTACAGTTACCAAATCATCAGCCTCAAGTACCAAGTCCAAGAAAGCCAAGACTTGTTGTCATCTGCCCAGAACTGCTGGCAAGACAGGTGGTCAATCCAGTTCCAGAAGCAGTGAAAGTGTGCTAAAGACTGCCAAGAAAGGCAAAATAGCCCAGCCATGGAGCTCAAAGAGAAAAGCATCTGAGAAAACTACAACCCCTACAAAAAAGACTAAAAAAGCCAAGGGAAAAGTACTATTCGGTCACTACCACCGCTTGATGGATGAGATGACTAATACCAAACTGGAGGAAGATGAAAGCAGCTTAGAGAGTTCCAGCATTTCAACAAGTGACCTGGAGAGCCAATAGCCTCAGAATTCCACCAGAGACCTAGCAACCTGTCTAAAGGTCTGCCAACTGAGCAATGTTAAACTGTGTAGACTGAATTTTTACTACACAGTACTTTGATGTTGGTGAAAATAAAATCAATCTGATATGAAAAAAAGCCAATAGAAAGCATCAACAGACAAGATCCGTTGGAGGGTAGATAGCTTTACTGGGTATAGGAGGCTCAGTTTACAATTATCTACTTTCAGGGCTTGACATATATAATCACATGTTTTCCTGACTTTTAGGGTTGCTGATAAGAGGCCTGTTTTTATTCTGATATATTTGTCTTTGTAATTGGATTTTTGCTTTAAAAATTCTAAATCTTGTCTTGCTTTTTAATTTTTTATATCTTTACTATGACGTGTTATAAAGAAAATCTCTAATCATGTCTATTTGTGGTTCTAAATATCTCTTATGATGAGAGGTCTATTTCTCTGGTTTGAGGAAGCCTCTCCTCTACATCTAAATATTTATTGAACATTTATGTTTCTTCTTTTGAGAACTGTCTATTTAGCTAAATAACCAATTTATTGGTTAGAATATTTGCTTTGAAAAATTGATGGCAACATGGTATTTCAAGAGAAGCATGAACCCAAGCACTTAATTACAACCCAGCCAACATTGTATCAAATACTTAAAAAAAAAACTACTATACACAGAGGAAGAAGAAAGTCTCCTTCCTTGGAGCACAGGGAAGACCACATCACTGAGAGGAACAGATGAACAGGGAATAGCGGTTAAAGAATCCATCATGCCCAACACAGTAACCCAGCAAAGCCCAATATTAATATGAATGTGACTGTTTTTCATATCTTCCTTGCTTTATTTTTAATTTTATATAATATATTTTATCATGTTTTCCTTCACTCAAAACTTCCTAGATCCTCCTGACCTCCTTACCCACCCAACTTTATGTTCTCTCTTTCTTCAAAAATAATGAAATCACACAAAGAAAAACACACACACACACAACACCACAAAAAAATTGAAATCAAAATATATAAATAAAAGACCAATATGGCAAAAAATGCCCAAAGAAAGCAACGTATGACAAAAAGCCTACAAAAATACTATTGATTTCATTTGTGTTGGCCAATTTACCCCTGGGTTTGAGGCCAGCCCAAAGAGTTGTTAATATATGTAGTGAGATTCCATTAGAGAAAACTAATTTTTCCTTTACCAATGGGTACCAATTTCAGGTAGCTTCTTGGTTAGAGGTGGGAGCCTCTGTCCACTTTTCCATTTCAATGCTGGGACCCCATCTGGCTTGAAATTCTGCAGGAATTGTAGATGTTGGCTGGTGCCCCTTTAAGTTTATATGTGCATCTGTCCTGTGATGTCTGGAAGATACTGTTTTCTTAGATTCAAACAGGACTCCTGGATTTTATAATCCTTCTACTTCCTCTTCTGCATAGATCACTAAACTTTGAGGATAGGGCTTTGATGAAGATAACCCATTTATGAGAAGTATTATTGGTCATATTTGTTATAGGATGACCTTCTAATGAAATTTTCTGAAGCTTTAAAAAATATATTAGAATGAGATCCAGGACATGGCAGCTCAAGATCATAAAGGTAAATGACTGTGCTCATCAAATATGAGGAATATGTGGTATTATGATTTAAGCAGCTTTTGCCAACTTTACCAATGATATTGTTTTAATTTTATTTGCCTATTCTAAAATCCCTCACCACAGATCAGTGGATAGGGAAAGATATGTATGACTTTAAATATATATATGACATAAACATATATACACGACATAAACATTTCTATAGTCATGTGTTTTTATATTCTTAAACAATAAGTCCTAGTAGTACTACTCTAATCTATTATTTCATGCATATTCTAGACGCTTGTCTTGCCTACTTATATAATTTACCACTCCAACAGGGAAAAATTTGGATCTCATCATAAACCATCCATTTACTTAAGTGCTTAGTATTAGAATTGTGCATCCTTCCCTATGTTATTGACTACTTTATGAAGTAGGATGAAATATTTACATACAATTGCTTTTTTTCCTCTTTCACCCTTGTAGACTCATTTTTTTCATTCGGTTCAACATGTTTTTAAAAAGTCTTTGATGATCCTACTGAGATACATGTTATATCTACAGATTTGTTGTTTAGTCTGTAGACATTTGGTGGGTTTTCCTATATTTCTATTCTTGATTCTTTTTCTCCTGTAACATAAAAATGTTTATTTTACTTACTAAGTCATTATTTAATCATTTTCTCTTGTTTATGTACACATCAATTTCTAAATGTCATTTGTTCTCACTGAAAGCTGTTTTAACATTTTTTAGGCATGTGTACTGATGAAAATACCCAAGCATAACTTTTCTTAGATAGTAGACCTCTTCTGCTTTGGCAAAATGGTTTATTGGATATGGAATTACAGGTTGGTGAAATGTTTTAGTTTTGTGTGTCTGTTTTCTTACAATACTTAAATATTTCACTGAATTTTCTTGTGGTGCTTTGGATGAGAAGTCTGATGTAATTCTTATATTTGTTCCTCTGTATGTTTGTGCCTCTTTAAGCCTCTCATTGTCTTTGGTTTCTTAGTTGATGTATGATATCTGTACTTCAAGTTCTGTGAACTTAAACATATTTTCTCTTTGTCATTCATTTTAGACAATTCTAAGTCTTGCTCCTTCTCACAATCTACTCTAGCAAACCCTTTCCTTCTTATTCCCTTTCCTCTTCCTCTTCCTCCTCCTCATCCTCCTCCTCTTCCTCCTCCTCTTCCTCCTTCTTCTCTTCTTACTACTGCTCCCATTTGTTTTAGTTTGGGGAACTATTATTGGCATGGCTTCAAACTAAATTAGTCTTCTTTTGTCTACAACCTGCATACTGATGAATTCATCAATTGCAATGTTTCTAATGAAATGCTTTTTGAATTCTAGCATTCATTTTTTTTCTTAGTGCTTCTAATTTTCTACTTACATTATCCACTAGTCCTTCCATGTTATCTGTTTTTATGAGTCATTTTCTGATATTTATTTTGTCTCTTTGTTTCTTTCTTGTTGGTTTGCTTGGCTTGGCTTTGAGATGAGTTCTTACTGTTGTTCAGGGTGACCTCAAATTCCTGGGCTCACAAAACCCTCTTGCTTCAGCCTCCTCAGTAGCTGATACTACACAGCATACAATGCCACACATGCCTCATACTACTTGGTTTGTGGTTTTGATTGATTCTTTTGATTTTTTGTTTTTGTTTTACTTTTTTCTTCTTTTTATGGGGGTGGGATTTGTTGATGTGTTTATGCTTTTTGGTTTTAGATTTTTTTCATCATTATATTTTTATATAAAGGAAATATACTCTTAAATAATAGGAACTGATAATGCTTACATAATATTTTATGTTAGATTTCCAGGTGAATGGCTATCAGTAGTGCTTACTAACCATGTAGAGGTTGGAGCTTTTCAGTCCTCTATTATCCTTTCTTTGCCTTCTCTGTAATATTTTAACATCACAAAACACCTTTGTAAATGATTGTCTTTAAGATATTTGTTATGGAATTGTGTTGATACTGTGATGAGGCAGGGAAGAGAAAGACTTTCTACAAATTTAAGATATTTATTATAGGTCCCCTACTGGTATTGTGGTGGGAAAACAAAAGAAGCATTCTGTGATTTGGTATTGTATCCCATGTTTTAGAGAGCTTGAATTTCTGGAGTATGACATTGAGAAAGGTTTCTCATTGTCTCAGTTTATTTTCCTATTGTGATAAAATACTCCAGCAAAGTAACTTAAAGGAAAAGTGTTCCATTTGGCTCACAACTTCAGGTCAACTCCTGTAAGGAGGTCAAAGCAGCTTGAAAGAGCTAATCATATTATATGCTGAATGAAAAGCAGAGGACAATGAATTAATGCATGCACATTTAGCTCATTTTCTCCATTCTTACATCCAAGCACAGGGAATGGTGCTGCCCACAGTATGCCTAGCTTCCCACATTAACTAATGTAGCTAAAATAGTTCCCTCCAGACATGCAAACACAACAACCTAATGTAGTCAATACCTCATTGAGAGTCTGTTACACACAAATCTAGATTATGTCAAATTGACAATTAAAACTAATTATATATATATATATATATATATGTGTGTATATATATATTATATTATATTATATTATTTATATTATATTATATTATATTATATTATATTATATTATATTATATTATATTATATTATATTATATATATAGCTTCAGCTTTTCTTTCCAGTTAGAGACATGAAAACTGGAGTTGACTAATACCCTGCTTTGAAAGCACAAGCCTCTAGATTTTTTTTTCCTTTGAAGAATAGGCATTCACTATGGAAAACATTCCAAAAACATTTTTAATAGTTACTTTGTCATTTCTGGTACTACAGACTTGTAATTCCAGCACTAAGAAGCTAAGATAGGAAGGAAGCCACAAGTTTGAGGCCAATCTGGACCACACAGTGAGTTCAAGGGCAGCCTGGGAAAGAGAAAGAAAGAGAGAAACAAATAATCATAATAAAAGCAAATGTCTACATTTTTTTCTTATCCTTCAGACACAAATAATTTCTCTTGGATGTTTCATCTGAGAACTTCATGAAGTTTGGTGGCAGGGGGATGGATGTGTGGGCCCTGTATCTCTGACATACTGTGAACTACCACCTCTAGTCAACAAGGGCCTCATCTGAGCATTTGCTGCAAAGTTGTCTGCTGTCTCTGATTTTATTGAAGAACATCAGTGCTGCTTTACATTCTCATTGTGGTATAACTTAGGGTGGGTCTCATTTTATTTGTCCTGATTCTCTGATATTATTGGAATTGTGCTTTCAGGTCTCCTATTCATTGTGTAAGAATTTTAGCTTCAAGCTCTTCATGTGTTATTTTTGTTGGCACATGTTCATCTTATATTGTTCTATGATGTCAGTGTAACCATGCTACCCAAACCTAACAAATATGAGAAATGAAAACTATGGATTTTCCCTCACTGAGATAGACTCAACAATCACTTCTCAAATATTCAATAAGTCATTCAGGGGTGGGTGAGATAGCAAACAAAAGGAGATTGCACGAGCAGGGAAGCCTGAGTTTGATCCCGAGAAACAAACTACATAAAGGTGGAAGGAGAGAACCAGCTCCACAAAGTTGTCCTCTGATGTGTACAAATGCACTGTGGCAATGTCGTCCACCACTACCCACCCCCCTCACACACACACACACACACACACACACACACACACGAATATATTTTTAAGAGAAAATTATACAACGATGTTTGCCCAACTTTATCGTTCATCAGTTTACTGCCATTGCAATACTCAGACCATGAACTGAGCAACAACTGTGGCTTTATGGACACTTGTCCATCTGAAACTCTAACAAGTAAGTGATGTATCCTGACTACTGGACATCTCCATCGTGGATAGCTCAGAGACTTTAAATCAGTTAAAAATCTGTTTTACAATTATATACAGGTTAACTTCCAACACTAAGATTTGTAAACTGGGCAGTGGTGGTGAACACCTACAATCCCATTACTCAGAAGGCAGAGGCAGGTGGATCTCTGTGAGTTTAAGACTAGCCTAGTCTACAGAGTGAGTTTCAGGACAACCAGGGCTACAAAGAAAAACTGTGTCTTGGAAAGAAAAGAAAAAATTAGGATTTATGTGTGACTGACCAATTAAACCACACAATTAATTTATTTTAGGTGGAAATTATCTTCAGATCACTGAATATGGGTTTTATAAGACATAGTTTTTGTCTGCTTTGGAGATTTTTCTACAGTCTTTGTCCTCTTGTACTAACCATTAAATAGACATTTAAGATTGAAATAGCTGTCTCCAGGCATTCCTGCAAATTAATACTGTTGTATTGCATTCCATTTTTCTTAAAATTAGTGTTTTGATTCTGCATAAATTAACTTCTAGCAATCTAACAATGCAAACATTTATTCTCTTAATTTAAATTTCTTGACATAAGAGGTGCTTCCAAAGTAAAGTGGAATTATTCAGCTCAAGAATGGCAGATTAAAATGACAATTCAAATAGATTTCTTATATAGACTTTTCTATAGTTAATGATAGCAATGAGTCCTAATTTCTTTTTGTTGTTGCGTTTTCATTTCTTTATTGTTTTCTGTTTTTTGTTTTGTTTCCCCTCTTTAACTTGTGTGCTTAGACTTTCCAAAATCATTTCATGATATCATCTCCTTTCTCCTTTCTAACCCTTTCCCTCCCTTCCACCTTCCCTTTGTTTTCTTTCTTTCCTTTATTTTTCACAGTCTATTTTAGTTACTTTTACTCTTTAGGAGTGCAAATGAACAAGCAAGATCTTACTTTCTCTGCTTCAGGATAGACTTTTCTCTCCTTAGCATGGTTCCCCCCACCCCATTTAAAGATATGTTAGACAACAATGTCCTCAACAGCCCTTCAGTCTGGTCTGCCTATTGGTGTGGCTTTTCCTTTCACACAGCGCAGAGGCAGGGGGTTCAGGACAGTGCCGTGGCTCTGCATGCCCCAGTGACAAGGCCGGTTCTCCTCCTCTGCTCTGCTTGATGACATCCTCTCTGAATCTACAGAGACTGTAGGTCTGGCATCCCACATGCTGCATTCTACTTCATGAGACATCATCCAGACCAAGTGAAAGAACAATCTTCAAATCTGAATCAGTATGCTTTAAAGTCTGCCCTGGTAAAAGTTGTAACATGGTGTAATAGTGTGCTATGTCAAAAAATAAATAAAATAAAGCTCTGGATCAGCGAGGCTATCCCATTCATTTCTACTACACAGATCCTCAGAATCTGTGTTTCTTTACCTTCCTCAGTTTTATCTACGTTTAAGCTTTATCTCAGAACCTGGAAGTTCATTCATATTGCTACAATTTTTTAAAAGATATTTTAAAGCAGCTTGTCACTCTGGAACCTGTGAGAGCCTTGAAGTCAGCATTCCCTTCCCTTTACCTCCACGGTACTAGGATGGCAGGTATGTGCCACCATACCCAGCAGCTACAATAATTAAATAACTAATTATCAAGCCAATGCCCTTTGTTTTAGTAACCAGAAAACATTTTAGAAGATAAAAATCATAACACAAAAGCAGTTCACCTAACGTTACATAGTGTTGGAATGAGGAATAAAGATGGATGAGCTCTTTTAGGGCAATGATCACAATTAGAAAATCCACATCAATGATTTATTACTTTTGATAATTTTCATCCCAAGTTACTTCCCATAGGACAAATGTGTCATTTATGGAGAGAAAAATTAATGCGTTTTTCAACTAGATACATATAAGGATAGGAGGGAAGCACTAGAATAATTAACAGTTATTATGGATCAAGTATTTGGACTATGCCAAACAAGCCAAGATGTATACATATGGCTGCTACTTTAACACTGGTAAATTATGATGCTGTATCTCACTGTATGCCTGAGAATTATTATTGACAACTTTTAGAAACCTGTCCATATTTCGTGTGTGTGTGTGTGTCTGTGTGTGTGTGTGTCTGTGTGTGTGTCTGTGTGTGACAGAGAGGCAGATACTTTGAGAGATCTACAGGAAGCTGCAGCCAATATATTAACCATATCTAAGAAGTTGCAAATATGTATCATGAGCAACTTAAACTGCATAGAAAAAGGAAAGTTGCTTGAAAAGGGAGGAGTTGCTCACTGTTTATTGGAAACAATTTTAGCAGTTTGCAGGGAGAATATTACTTTTATTTAGATATGCAATCACTTTTGTTTCATGGGTAGAAGTTTTCTAAATTATGTTTCTCTAATATATGATGTTTCTCTTCTAATTCTGCTTCTGATTTTCTGATTTAAAATTTGTAATTCTCCATGAGCTCTTGCTACAAAGGGAATCTTAGGAGACTGATGGAAAATATGTAAATGGGAAGATCCATGGGAGATATACCTCTTAAAGGTGTGCAAAGCCAAGCTGGCAAATGAGTCAATTCATTGTGATTGAAATTTAGCTTCCATAATTCTTGAGGCTTAGCTATTCAAAGTGTCCCACCCATCATGGAATACTGTAGGCCTGAGAGATAACTCAGCAGATAAAAACACCTGCTCTATAATCATGAATTTCCAGTTTGATCCCTCAAACTCATGAAAAAAAAAAATCTCGATGCAGTAGTAACATACATCCCTAATCCCAGCACTCCTACAGAGCAATGGGGGTGGGAGTGTCTCACAGAAGTTGTCAGGCCAGCCAGTCGGAAGTATGCAGCAAGGCAGCAAGGCACACCCTGTCCTCAACAAGATGGAATGGGAGAACAGACTCCCAAAAGTTGTTCTCTGGCATCCTTCCACTTGTCATGACACACACATGCCTACTCATGAAAGGGGCTTAATCTTGGACAAAGTAGAATATATCCATGGGAGATTAAAAAAACTGCCAATAAGGGTCATAGATGCATGCTAGTATCTTTATCCTGATGTGAGATCAGGATGTCATGCTATAAGGTTCACTACACGAAATACATTTTGAACTATGGACTCAAAAATTATTGGTGTAGTGAAACTAGCACTTGAATATGCTTCTAACTAGGATATTCTCTGAAGATGCCTGGTGCCTCATCCCTGTATTTCGAGTATATAAAATATGTAGAATTAATTTTCCAGAATCCATTACCAGAAGGATACAGTTACACTCCAGAAATCCCTAGGATTTGCAGATGATTTGGAAGGAGATATAAAAATGAGGAGTGACATTTTCTGTGACCACTGAAGGCTGAATTAATGTCAAGGGCAAGCATCAGGCTTCATACACTTCTGGAAAGTTTTCCATGGGTTAATTTGTGGTGTAAGATCATCAACGTCTGATTTTAGTGGGTCTAGAGTTCTTCTGATCATTTTTTCTGGCTATGTCTCATAGGATACTTCTTTCCCTGGAGTTCTCATGTATTTGTCTTTCCTGGAAACAGAGTAATTGCAAAAGTAAAGATGTGTTAGACACACTAGTGTCTACTGAAGTCACTTACACATTAAGCAAGTTCGTAAGAACATAGTTCCACCTTTAAGGTGGTTTACAATCAAATAATAAAATACTGAGAATAAAGAACATTGAATTATATATATTTACCTTACTCTCTGGAATTTAGAATGATAGAATACTTCTTCTAGAAGCTCACAAAAGTGCTTCACTGGTTATTTCGTGGCAGGACACACCTAGAATTCAGTTATGAGACATTTTTGGACTAAAAGGAAGGTAAGTAAAATGATACACTAATCAATAGGAAAATGAAAACGTAAAGCAGTATTTTCAGTTGTACAAAAGATATTTTCAGAGGATACATGTTTTTTCCATTAGAAAAACTCAAAGAATCATGAGAAAGGACATCATAGCATCTTTTGTAACAGCATAGATGATTTAATGTGACCTGGATATCCAGAGATCACTATGGTAATGTTTGTAAAATATAAAATTCTCTAATTAGAGCAAATAAGAAAGAAAAATGTCAGAAACTTATGGAAAATAAAAGTAACAAGAATAAAAAAAAAATCTAGAGAAATATGTTCATTGAATTGACATTGTTCGTTGTTCTAAGAGGATTTGTTTATTCCTGTTGGCCTAAAGATTGGCATTAGAGACCACAAACTGCAGAAAACTGAAGGTGGAGGAGAAAAGAGACAAAACTTGTTAGCGATATGCTGGAAAGTTAGACAATTCTATTAATTTATTAGTTGCATTTGGGGATAAGTGTGTGTGTCTGTGTGTGTGTGTGTGTGTGTCTGTGTGTGTGTGTGAGTGTGTGTGTCTTTCTGTAGACTCAAGACAGTGCCTCACACATGTTCAGTAAGACATGAAGGTAGAAGTATGCAAGCCTTCATCTGTGTGGAAGATTTTTTACCACAGCTCTCTCACTAACTTAATAGACTGAGCATAGATAAATCATCAGAAGTGTGGAATAGTTGAGCACCTTAGCGGAGACTACAACATCACAGTGAGAATGCATGCTTCATCTCAAGTACTTGAAGCATTTACAAAATGGACCACATGCAAAATGATGAGACTGTTAGATAAACTTCACAATTACGTATAAAGAACCTATATTTCCTAACTCAGAACAACTTCTAAAATCACTTCCATATACCATTCTTATTAGAGTATAAAGTATATTTTTCTGCATCGGATGGTTTTGGTTTTCTTTAAGGTTTAATACACAAATACATATCCATCACTTTACCTATCACTTATTGATGGGACTGTTGGCTGGTTCCATATCTTGGCTCTCTTAGATAAAATGGTATGGTTGTTTGTCAGCTGCATACTGACTTAGATTCTTTCAGATGTTTATCTGGATACCTAGGAGATATGAAGCTGGATGGGAAGGTTTGTTTAATCTTTAAGAAACTCCACACTGATTCCTATAGTGGAAACACTGATTTGCATTCCTACCAACAGTGCATAAGGGCTCCTTTGTCTCACAATCTTCCCTGCAGTTGTTTCTGATAAAGGCCATTCTGGCTGAGGTGAGATGAAACAGCACTGTTGTGATTCACATTTCTTTTTGTTAAAAATATCAAACATTTTTTATATATTATTTGCTATTTATACTTACTGTTTAGAGAATTATTTGCTCAATTTATTTGTCCATTCATTGATTGGATGCCTTGACATTTTGTGTTTTTATGTGTTTTGGATTTTAATCTTGTGTCAGATAAATAGTTGATAGAGATATTTTTTCCATGCTATGTAGGGTATCTCCCACACTTCCGATTATTTTTTTTGTTGTAAAGAACCACTATAATTCATGCAATCCCATGTACTAGTACACCTGGGTGGCTCAGCAAGGATGACAAGGAGGCATACTCATTGGTGCAAACTCTTCCAGACCTCAGCAGAGGGAACCACAATCACAATAATCACTATACTCAACAGTGGAACCCAGAGTGTCTGAGCTCAGGTGTTTTTATTGATTCAGAACTCCTCAGGTGCAGATCATAAGCGATCAAACATCTCCCACAGAAATCCAATACCTGCAGACAATTCAAAATGCCAAGACGTAATCAGCCTCTCGCCCAACAGTGCATACAAAAATTATTTCATATATAACTAAAATTAAACTTCCACAACAGCCCCACTAGTCAGTCGTTACTGCTATTTCCTGGGCTGTTGAAGTCTTTTTCTGCATGATCTTCTCTGTGCCTTTTTCTTGAAGTCTTTTCCCTATGTTTCCTCAAGCAGTCTTGGAATTTTAGTCTTACATTAAGAGATAAATTTTAATTGACTTTTAAATTTTTGGTTAAAATATAATTGCATCAATCACCCTTCCCTCTAACTTCTCCTGAGTCCTCTCTAGCCAGTGCCTACCCATGCCCCCCATGGTCCTTCTCAAATTAATGCCATCTTTTTCTATGTTTATTGTTGTTACATATGCATATAAATGTAACCCATTGAGTATGTTTAGTATTGCTTATATGTACATGAGTTCAGAGCTGACCACTTGGTATTTTGTAACTAATTAGGGAGCTCATCTCTGGGGAAGACTAGTTCTCCCTCTCTCAGCAGGCATTGGATGCCTGTCAAAGGGGGGGCCCCATGACACTGCCTCTTCCATATTAGTTCATTTGTGTGTTGGAAAAGAGAGATTGGCCTGTTCTTACTCTTCTACATGTAGATTTCTTGATTTTCTGTGACCAGTTGTTGAAAGTCTGTCTTTTCTCTAGTATATGCTGCTGGCCCTTTTGTCAGAAGTCAGATGACTGCATGTATCTGAGTTCATTTCTAGATCTCTTCTGTGGTCACCTGCCTTTTTTAGTATTAGTTTTGATTATGTCATGCTGTTCTGGTTATAATGTCTCTTTGGTATTGTTTGAGATAAGTATTGTCATTCCTCCAGCCATTGCTTTTTCAGTGTGAGACTCTTTTGTATATTCAGGGTCTTTTGTGTTCCACATGAATCTTAGGATTACTTTTTCCTAGATCTGTGAAGAATGTCATGGAAATTTTGAAGGAGGTTGTATTTGATCCATAGATTATGTCAAGGAATATTTACTCTTTTAATTTGACAGCATGGCTGCTCTAGGGTAGAAAGAATATTAGTACACTCCTTTAATCCCAATGTAGCACATACCTTCAATCCCAATTCAGAAGGCAGGGGTGGTACACACCTTTAATCCCAGCACTTGGGCAGCAGAGGCAAGGCTCAGAGGGAGAAACAGAGAGTAGAGGCAGAGTCAGGATTTAGAGAAGGAAGCAAGTTAGAAGCAGAGTGTGGTAACAGAGCTAGGTAGAAGCAGATGAGAAGCAGACAAGAGGCAAAGCTCAGAGAGAAGCAGTTCAGTCAGGCAGTCAGTTAGAAAATCAGTCAGATAAGACACAGAGGCAGTTCAGCAGAAGGAGTCAGTGGCAGATAGGAAGAGTGGGTTTAGGAGAAAGAGTCAGCTAACAGCAAGAGTCAGTTTGAAGCCTAGCAGAGCAGTTCAATCAGAGAAGTTGTGAGAGTCATCCAGAATCAACCAGAGTCAGAAGATATTAGTCAGAAAATAGTCAGCCATCTCAGAAAGTCAGTTTGCAGAAGAGTTTGACCCAGAACAGCAAGTGAGTTGAGTTGAACCAGAAGAGTCAGTTGAGTTTGGTAAAACTCTGAGTTCAGAAGGAGCTAGTCAGAGTGAACCATCAGTAGGTCTCAGAGGCTGAAATGTTCTAGGTTTAGGTTTGAAGATTAGATTATATACCTCGTTCTTCCTTGTACCCCCATAAATCAAAATATGCCTACAAGATTATTTTCAATAATATGCACATTTTCACAATATCAATTCTGCCAACCTATGATCATGAGAAGTCCTTCTATTTTCTAATGTCTTTTTCTACTTCTTTTCTTTAGAAAACACCATTATGGAAAATATACACTCAATATCAGCTATGTGTTAGTTTAAAAACCTTATTGGAAATTAAAGACTACTTAGAACTAAATTATAGTAAAATATGTTCTGTACAACAATGTTCTGTTCAGTCTAAATAAGGGAGTACTAAGAAGGAAATACATAGTTTTAGAAAAGGAGTATTAAAAATTCATGAGCTTGTTCTGCTGGTGTCCTTAGCCCCTCTAATTTCTGCCATCCCTCCTCTCTTTCTTCCATGTGTTTCCCTGGTCTCTGCATGATATTTGGCCCTAGGCCTCTCCAGATGTTCCTCTCAGCTACTGGGGGGTGTATCTCTAATGAGAACTGGGTTAGGTAACCATCTATGAGCAGAGTATGATATCATTAGAAATTATCTCTGGCCTGTCCCTGGCCTGGCCTGCAGTTTCAGGTAGGGGTTCCCTCCTTTGGCATAGAGTTATGTCATCCCATTGTCAATAAGGATCAAGGCAGATAGGCCATAAGTCAGAGGTTTTGTGACTGGGATTATTTCCCAGTCTCACCACTGGAAATCATTCCTGGCCAAAAGAGATAGCCTGTTCAGGTTCACTATCCCTATTACTAGGGATCCTTGCTAGAGTCTCCCTCATAGATTCCTGTGAATGACCACTATACTAGGTCTCTTGATCACCCTCTAATTCTCTCCCATTTCTTATCATCTCTCCATATGTTTTCACTTTCCATTCCTCTCCTCCTCCAGGTCCCCTCCACTCCCATTCCCATCCTTCCCCACTCCACCTACACTCTCTGTTCATTTTTCACCCTACGAGGGAGATCCCTGTGTTCCAATTGGAACCTTTCTTGATGCATGATTTTTCTATGTTTGTGGATACTAGTAGCTTTTTCCTTTGTTTTAATTGGATTGTTTGCATTCTTGATGTCTAGTTTCTTGAGTTCTTTATATATTTTGGATATTAGCCCTCTATCAGAAGTGGAATTGATGAATATCTTTTCCCATTCTCTAGGCTGCCATTTTGTTGTATTGTCAGTGAAACTGAAAAGCTTCTATAAGGGAAAGGCTTCATAAGGTCCCATTTATTAATCATTGACCTTAGTGCCTTAGCCATTGGTATTCTGTTCAGAAAGTTCCTAGGGGCCCACAAAGACTGAAGTCATAGACATGGAATCTGTAGGACCCCCTAAATACATCACATTGCTCTATAGATTGGTGTGCTTGAAAAATTCCTATAGGCTGGAGTGGAGCTCTCTGACCATTTTACCAACCTTTCTGACTCTTTTTCTCCTGCCAGGCTGCCTGGCCCTCTCTTGATGTAGAGATTGGTGCCTGGTCTTGTTCCATCCTGCTATGCCATGCCCTGACTATGCTGTAATCCCAGGGTGATGGATTTTTCTGGGGACAAGTGGGACAGTTAGTGGGTGATGGGGATATATCTTGGGGAGATTAGAAGGGATAGGAGTGGAGGGATGGGAGGAGGGATGCCAGGATGTAATTTATAAGTTGTATCAGAGAAGAAAAATTAAAATATTTCTTTAGAAAAATCATGAGCAAATGGTCTGGTTAGATAAGAAGAAAAACAGCAAATTTAAATTATATAAACTGACTGGGCAGTAGTGGTACATATTTTTAATCCCAGCACTCAGGAGGCAGAGGCAGGCAGATCTCTGTGAGTTCAGGCCAGCCTGGTCTACAGAGTGAGTCTCAGGACATCCAGAGTTATAATAGAGAAACCCTATCTTGAAAAACACAACAGCAACAATAATAATAATATTATTATATAAACTGTGGTGAATTTTGCATAAAAATCTTAATTAGATAATTAACAATAACTGTATGTTTTTGGTGAAATTGAGTAAATGAGAAACTTTAGTAGATTCATTAGGAGTGATAAAGCAAGTAGCTAGATTACTATACCTGTAAACAATTTAATATATTGATGAATATGAAAATAGGTGAAATGGATTCCTTAGGAATCTGTGCAGTACTAAGCCAATAATTCAAGAAGAAATGCAAATTTTCTGTTTCCCTACAATCAATAAATAATAGATTCAATGGATTGCTCAGTACTATGTGAAATACCAATCCACCATTCCAGTGTCTCAAGAAAGAAAGCAATTATTATTTTTAACTTCTTCTGGATGTGAAGTATCTTCCATTGGCTTGGTTCTGAACACTGGGTCTTCTGGCTAGTATTGCTGCTTTTGGAGGTTGTAAAACATTTCCTGTGATGACACAGTGTGCAGAAGTAAACCCAGCAGGCAGACCTTGAAGGGAATATCCACTTCTGGTCCTGCCCAGTACTTTCTGCTTCCTGCATCATGAAGACATGAGCCTCCACCACATGCTTCCACTGCTGTGCACATCCTGTCTTCCCCACCATGATTCACTGTCCTCCTTAAAACTGTGAGGTGTAAATCTTTTTGTTTATGTCAGGTTATCTGACATATCAATGAGAAAAGTAATATCAGAGAAACACGTTTTCCATGGCGTCTTCCTGAAGTATTGGTAATGATCTGTTTCTGTGTTTAAAAAAAAAAAATGTGCAAATGCCAAAAGACTTTAAATGATGTTACAAACTCATATTAGCAGTACAGGAAAATGGAAGAAAATAATAGCATTTAAATAAGACAGAAGGTAGGTAGGAAAGTTGAAGTAGATAAGATTGAGCATATCATATTAAATCAAAGGTTAATAATAGACCTCTACATTTACTATTTTTATGCTAAGATATAAACTCTCCCTCTGCCTCCCTCCTTCTGTCTTTCTCTATCATTTTAAGGCTTTACTGGGAGCTTTTTTTCTGGAGTCTAAATATAATACTTTGTAAAACCATTGTCTAAATGAGGCTATGCTGAAGGACTTTTCCTGAATACTAACATGTTTAGTGATGTAATGTAACAGGATCTTAGTAACTAACAGTAGAGGGAATAGATTTAAAGAAGATAATGACACTAGGAGTTAAAATAGTTTTAAGACTCTTGCAATAATAGAACCAAAAGGACATTGATGCTTAAGCAGAGATCATCCATGAGAATAATATTTCCTACCTTCACTCAAAGACCGGAAACATGTCTGTGTTCTGAAAACATTAAGGATGTTAGCCAATGAGTCTGAACATTACTTTTCATTTCCAATAATAAAACATCAGAATTTAATTGCATGGAATAATCTACTTATTTGAAGAATCCAAAGATTGACAGTTTTATTTCTCAGAATTGCTGTGCTGAGATTTCATAACAGGAAAGTAGCAAAGGGGAATATGTTTCTTCCCAACGTTTCAGTCCATTTTCTTAAGGAGAGAAATGGTTTATGGGTCAGATGGGGACAATTCTTTTATTCTGAGGAACTTATGGTTGTATCCAGAGAGTTCAGCAAAATATGACAGGGAGGCAGTGCTAATTCACTGCATGGGAAAATAAAAAATCAATATGAGTGGATGTCCGGGAAAGTTTGTGGGGGAAGAGGAGAGAGTAGGAGACTAAAGAGTAAGGGACTAGGAACAGTTATAAGCTCTAAGAGAAAGAAGATGACAGGCAAGTGAGTGTTTGTGATAGACTGTCACAGCTGCTGCCACTGCTCTTTGAACATATATCAACACCTGTATGCTAGTCCACATGAGGATCTGGCCTGTCATTGCCTTATAAGAAAAGTAAACTGGTCAGGTTATTTGCTTACATGAGGCAAAGTGAGATAAAAAGGGAAAGCTTCTCAGAATCGTGTCTCATAAAACAGAAATGTATAGAGAGAGATTCTTTGGAAATATATTGAGTATTTTGCCAAGTTGTTAAAGTGGCTAAATACTCAGGGGGACTTTTTTGTTCTTAAATATTAAAAACGAATTGTTAATACTTTCCCTGTATAACTACCTTCCAAGTATTTATGATCAGGTTATCAGTCAGATAAGGAAGCAATGTGATCTATTTTTCCATGGTAAATTATTTTAAATTGAGATGTGATCAACTCTAGTGTCAAATATACTAATTTCTAGACACAAAACAAGTGAGTAATTGTGTGAATACTGATTCATTGATTACACACATTCAGATAACCTTTAGATAGTATGTAATTTCCCTGTCATGAGTTGCATAAGTAGACATTACTCTAAAGAACAAAGGCCATATTGTAGAAGTTCACAGTGTGTGCAATAGACTATAGAGCCTAATGTTTAGTATTTGGGTTTTTTTTTTAATGATGATGTTTTTTGATGTTTTTCAAAAGAATGTGTTACAATAGGTTTTCCAAACTAAGTGGATTTTAATATTTCTGTTGTATGATTGGCAAACTTTTTTTTTGGTTTTTCAGAGACAGGTTTTCTCTGTTGTAACTCTGGTTGTCCTGGGACTCACTCAGTAGACCAGCCTGGCCTCAAACCCACAGAGATCCACCTACTTCTGCCTCTAAGAGAGCTGTGATTAAAGGCTTGTCCCACCACTGCCTGACTAAAATGTGTAGCTCAGGTTGGCCTCAACTCATGATCCTCCTGCCTCTGTCTCCTTCAACAAATCCTACCAGCATGTGCCATCATAACCAGCAACTTATTTAGATTCAATCAAATATTGGCTTTATGATAACTTTTATATTACTTTTGTGTTGTACTTTCTGTTTTTGGAAGGAGGTCTATGAGAGAACTTTTAGTTTTTGAAGGTGAATGAATTTCTCATTCTGTTTATAAATCAAGTATC
Source organism: Cricetomys ansorgei (assembly GCA_026225945.1). Classification (NCBI taxonomy): domain Eukaryota; kingdom Metazoa; phylum Chordata; class Mammalia; order Rodentia; family Nesomyidae; genus Cricetomys; species Cricetomys ansorgei. The sequence continues at coordinate 10,686,091 of JAMJFZ010000242.1, forward strand.
TGCCCATTGATATTAATAAAATAGATAAAGCAATAAAGTGTAATGTTTCTTGAATCTAAAGTTCATTTTACCTAGAGGTACAGTGTCAGGTTTCAAATGTTTTAGAGCATAACACTCTTGACATTGGGGAAAAAACTGAGAGCTACTTGGAAAATTAGCCCTGTAGAAATTCTGAGGTTATTCTAGGAACCCTTAGTAGCCTCCTCTAATAACACAGAAGAAGTTATCCCAGAGATACTCGTATTCCCTATGTTAAGGATGAGTCTTGGCATTAGGTAAAACCAGCCACAAAGCACAGCTTTATCCAGATCAGATAACAGCGGCATCTGGGAGTATGACTTTGGAGTCAGTCACAGCACACAACCAGTGCCCAGGCAAGCTACAGATGCTGCTCTAAACACATATGTCAGACCATACTTAAGCTTCTTAAATAACATCACAATTATTAAAATAAACATTTATCTGTGGTATTGAATATAATCAAGTGTGGACAAGACACTTAACAATTACTACCTAATCAAACTGAGAACAGCTTGGGGAATTCCACAAATGGGCTCTTGATAATATTCTATTTGGATCTACTATATACCAAGTTTCAGGTTCATGTCTTTTAGTACTCCAGATGACTACTGAAGTACTATTATAAATATGTTTTTCACTATTTTAAAAATAGAATAGCAAACTTCAGCTGCCTTTAGAAAAAGAGGCGAAGGGTATTACTGTTTGATCATATATCCCTTCTGTATCCATGTGTCTAGAGAATGACCTTCAGGCTCTGATCTTTCTGCTTCTGCCTCCTGAGTACTGGGTTCATAGGCACAGATTATCACTCCTGAGATTTCCTGTGCTGGGGATCAAGCCCAGGGTTTCTTGCATGTTAAGCTAATCTACCCTGTACTTTTTTAAAAGACTGTGTTTTCAGACTAGAAATTATGCAGAAGTAAAACATTCTCTGATGATATGCCATTCCTGAGTAGTAAAATAGAAAACATGAAGCAAAATCATTTTAAATGGCATGTTAGCCAGGAACAGTAGCATGCACAGGAACAGAGTAGTCCTGACTACTCAAGAAACAGAGCTTGGGAAATTTGCAGCCCCAAGAAATTATGACCCTCCTGGACAGCATAAAGAGACCTTGTCTTAATAAGGAGAGGGAAGAAGAAGAGAAGGATGAAAGGTAGGTATATTGAAGAAAGTGGAAGCAGAGAAGAGGTGGAATGTTATAGAGACCAAAGATAACAAAAAGACCACTGTCATGTTATACATTAAGACAGTCAATAGAGATGAGATACACCAAGTATAAATAGTAGTTTACATTCACTGTAATATTTTAAATACAGGTCAAAGTCACTCTAAAATTATGTTGGCAAGATTGATGAATTCTTACACTTTGTATAACAAGAAGTCTTTGTTATCCATGTTCCCCTCTCCAGTCTCTGCCTGTGGCTAAACAGTCTACAGATTAAATTAACCAGAAGGTCCACAGCATATCAATGATTTATCTGGGCCACTATGCAAACTAACAACATTCCAAAAAGAAGGGGTGTGTAGTATGACCCCCTCTAATCCTATGTAGAATACATGCAGTCCTCACTCCAAAATGAGTAAATGATGACCAAAATAAACCTAGTAAATATTTTCCAAGTATATGTGTATGTCATTCTCCCTATCTCCTCCCCCACCTCTCAAGGTAGCCGTTTTAGGTTTGTTCTTTTGTGTTTGGATCTAATTAAGCCAGTAGGAATACATGGGAGTGTTTCACAGGAGGCATGTGTAGCTCATTTCTGTCATGGATAATTTTGCCTAGTGAGAATCTTCTCATAAGCATATAAAGACTTTCTGTCCATGAGTAAACTTGTTTTTCCCGTGGGTGCAGACAGTATGATCTGCAGAGAAAATGTGAATAAGGAAAGACTCTGAAACTCTAGGTTTCATTTATTTTCATCCTACCTCTTTTTCCTCATGTCTATTTTTGGTTTATATATACTCTATGATGCACATGTCACAGAAACATTAGTGTCCACTGGTTGGCAATAAGAACAGTTATATACCAGTGATAGTGGAATATATTTTAAATCGTGGAGAAGGGCATTAGTAAGTAAATAGGTACCAAAACTGAATTGTACAATAAATAAATCAGAAGGGCACCCTTGGATGTTGGCACCTCTGGATATAAACTTCACTTTTGCAGCTTATTAAAAATGGATTTTCTTTGCTTAAACCATGTTACTAAAAAAGTTGTAGAGACCATCCACTTGCTTCAGTTGTAGTAACGAACTGATATTAGTGTAATAGCTGATTAGCCCAAAAAAGGCACTTGAATGACTTACTCAACTTAGGATATTTTAAGAGAACATACAAATATCTAAATAAAGTTTGGCTTTAGAATGAGATTCTAAACTAGTAATGTAGGTTTAAATTTTTTCATGCTCTTCTTGCTTTTCATTTCAATAACAGATAGTAGGACTTGACAGATTGTTCACCAAATAGCCTATATCTCTATTCTACATAGTGCAGGAAATATCCAAATGCATTTACATACCTAGTGCAATCTACTGTCAGTCTGCTTTACTGAACAATAGAACTGAACTCACACCATTACCAAAGTTCTTTTTTAAATTAAATCAGTACAGACGTGAACTAGTAACTGAATAGCACCTTGGCCTTACTTAAACATTTCCAGCTAAGATTTGCATGCACACATTTGTACAAGTAAGATTCCTCTTAAAGAGCTGAAACTCTGAGATCTGGCCTGGAGTCTGTGGTTCTCATATTTCCAGGTGATCAGATGCTGCTTATTCATCTCCAAGACAGGCAGCTACAGCAGACCCTAAGCCAGAAACACCCAGGAGGTACGGCCCTTTCGCTTTTCCTTCCCTAGATTCGTATAACCACTAATGTTTTGTGTTAGTCAATCTGTTCAAGTTTTCACATTTTGAGGATTTCCAATTTCAAAATTTAAATTATTCATAAAAAAATTATTTGTCACTTCTCCATTCCTCCCCAGCCCCTCTTCCCAACTGCTCTTTCTTTCTATCTCCCTACTCGTGGTATAACCAGATGGTCAGCTACTTAATTGTCATTAAATAAAATACAGCTATGGATTTTTCTACCAATTTTTACTTTCTAGTTGACTCATTTCAGTTCTATTCTTTCCTAATTTCATCAATTTTATTTATTTTTTTTAATTTTTTAATTTTTTATATTTTTCATTTTGCTTTTATTTTTGTTTCTTCTTCTTTTAGTGTTTTTCTTTAGTCTTAAAAGGAGTTAAATATTACACATTTCTGTGCCCAAATTTTATTTTCTCTCAGATTATAAGAACAAGGCATTGTCCTTTCAATTACTTTAATCCATTTTGCAATTTTTCTATTGATTTTTTTCCTCTGATCTATAATTTTTCTGTGGACTTGTTTATTAATTTGTCTTTTAATTTTTTTAGATTTATTATTTTATGTGTGCACCACATGCATGCCTGGTGCCCATGGAGGTCCAAAGAGGCCATTGAATCCTCTGAAACTGGAGTTACGGAGGGTTGTGAGTTGCCTTGTGGATAACTAGGGATAGAACTGGTTTTCTTCAAGAGCAACAAGTGCTCTTAAAAGCTGAGCTATCTCTCTAGCCCCAATTTATAATTTCTAGTGATCTAGAAATATTGGTCAATTCTTATAATTACACCTGATTGTATTGGATCCTTGTCAGGAGATATAGCATACAATTTTTCACTTTTTATTTGTATAGTTTCCATGTTGCCCAGAATGATGATGATATTTTAAACTGTTTTGAGGGTATATTATGAAGAAAAATATACAATCTTTACTTTGAAGACATAAGGTTTTATACTCATGAGCTTATACAAATGTGAGTGCATTAGAAACAATGGATTTTTAAAATTCTTACATTTTGTTTTGTTTTAGTTTGTTTTCTTGAGACAGGGTCTTGCCTTGTCTGAAACTCAACTATGTAGACCCTGCTAGCCTTGAGCTCACAGAAATCCCTCTGCTTCTGCCTCTGCCCCTCTGCCTCTGCCTCTGCCTCTGCCTCTCCCTCTGCCTCTGCCCCTGCCCCTGCCCCTGTACCTGCCCAGCCCCCAACATGCCTCTGCCTCTGCCTCTCTGCCTCTCTGCCTCTGCCTCTCTTCCTCTCTGCCTCTCTGCCTCTCTGCCTCTCTGCCTCTCAAGTACTGACATCTAAGGTGTGTGCCACCACACCCAGCCATTTTATACATTCTTGGTGTTTTTATCTATTGAATGTAGACAACATGAGAAAAGAGAAATACTTAAGAAAATGTTACAATTTTCAAGTTCTTAGAAAGCTTTTGCTTTATGTCTTTATCTGTTATTTTGTTTAGACACACAATGTTATAAAGTAATATTCTACATTCTTTCATTAACTGAGAGCTTTATTATTAAGTAATTTTGTTTTATCTCCATCACTTTGAACTTTAAACTTGAATTTTTTCTGCCTGATCACACCCCATTTTTGTTCATATTTCTCATTATTTTAAGCATTTCTTTAAAACAGGAAATTGCTATGAATATTTTTAAACTTCATCTAATGGCATCTGTATTTTGATTTTAAAATCTGGGCCCTTGGCATTTATTATAATGACTAGTATTCCTTGTTTTATCTCTTTTACTTTTCTTGAATTTAACACTGTTTTTTAACAAAATTTATATATCATGGATTTTATTGTAGTTTGCCTCATATTGTTGATTTTACCAATTATTATTCATCCTGGTTGGCTTTCTTTTTTTCCTTTGCTGACTGTGGATTTCTCCAGAGCGTCCACACAACAATCTCCTCCAGTTTCCATTTCTACCACTGTCCATATGTTCTCAGATTCCTTTCTTTAACCACTTAAATTTCTCCTTCTGTTTTCCATGTCTTCATTTTTTTTAATTTTGTTACAAATTGGTAACTTAATAGGTCATTTTATCATTAACACATTTTTTTCAGTTTTTTGAAACAATATGGGAATATGGGAATCTATATTCTTTAAAAATTCAAAAATATTGGGGTATTTTTGAGGCAATGGGATACTTTAATTTTTTTAAATACTCTTCCCTTTCTCTTTTTGTCTATATGGTCTAAAACCTCTAGTTTATAATGTACATATTCTAACCCAACTCCTTCTATCAAAATGATGGGAAACTACAGGTACAAAGCTGATTTTCTCTGTTGGCTCCTGAAGATAAAACTCAGTCTCTGAAGTACCCTGACCAGAGATAGAGGATGCTCTTGGGATTACAGATCACAGCTGTAGAAGCAATCAGGGTCACGGGCATGTGTTCAGATGTGATTGGTGGCTGTTCTTCCTCTAAAGAGAATTCAGTTTTCCTCTTGGCATCTTGTGAGTAGCTGGAGACAAGACACGATGAGGAGAGTGTAGTGTCTAAAGGTCCTTGAAAGTCATGGCCTTCTTGCCTAAAGTTCCCCAGTGATCTCTAGGCACTATCCTAACCACTAAAATGAAGGTCTTTCATAAACCCTCGTATTTTGAATGATCAATAAATAAATAAATTGACTAACTGAAACAAGAACAATAACAACAAAAACGGGAGAACACAAAACGTCCTCTTTGAGCAAGGAGCAAGGGGGAGTCAGAAGATGGTTATAAAACCTCTTACTGTCACCCATCAAAATATATCAGACATTAAAAGAAATGAAGTATCCCATTTCCCAAGGAAATACATGGTTCATTTTCTATCACATATGTATCACAAGTAGATTATTTTTATCCACTGGTTTGATGATCACCACACTCTGGCTTTGAAGCAAAAAGTCCAATGGTTGATTTTATAAATATGCATGAATGTTTTGTAAGCTCATCCAATAGTAACATATACATTAGAGCAAACCCTTTGCAAGTTACATATTTATTAAATTTGGTAACTTCAGTTGAAAGTAAAAATTGATGTATTCTTATGAGTGGCAAAAGCACTTGTTTAAAGCAAGCTAGGAAGCCAAAGTTTGATTTCACAGTGTTTTTATAAAGAATTACTTTCTATTATTATCACCATAGTTTATAATAAATAGGAGAGGAGGCATGATTATATAAAAATTAATCTCTGTCATATCAATTGTTAGACTTTTAATTAAGAGGCATCATCCTATGGGTCAAGGAAAAACATCCTTTCACATTTTTAACTGGATACTTATTACTATGTGCTCCTTTCATTTTCCTTTTTAATCAAAGTTTATTACCATCAGAATGATAAATTCTTTGTAATATCTATGGTAACATCATTAAACTATGACCCAATTAACTTCGTTCTTTTACTATCAAGAAGAGCTATCCATATCGATGAGAAAATAGTTCAACAGAGGAACTCAGAAACACTAACAATTCTTTTCTTTTTTTTTTTTTTTTTGCAACAATAAGGATTCCTTTCCAGTGGAAGACTGGATTATTTAAAATTTAATGCACCCAAATCAATAATCTATCTCTCCAGAAAGGTCAATCACCTTTACCATTTCCTTTAACATTTCTACTTTTTCAAAATTTGACCTCCACTTTTCAGATCGCCACTAGATAGACTTGCCCAAGACTTTTAATCTATACTATACATCACTGTCAGGTCATTCTAAAGACAAAAATTTTAACAGCTTCTCCATAAAAATAATAATAGCATTGTACCTTACTTCAAATTATGATGATGTTTCAAATTATATAAACAAATAAAAGGCTTCCTTTAAGAGTTCTTTGAGTTTATGATAATTCTTTTCTGTAGCTAAAATGAGCTATATCATACATGAGAGAAATATGATGAGACAAAGAAGTTAGCCCCCATCATTTTTTCTGTGTGAACCAATCATTGCTTTTTAGCACATCCATCTGTTGAGTTTGTCTGTTTCCAGATTGTGAAAAAGATAAAATGTCTCCATTTGGTCTTTTAGCCCAAATTTATTTTATTCATTATCCATATTGTAGCGACATGCAAAGCATTCATTTGTCATGTCTCCACTCAGGTCTATTGTTTCTGTTGTGGAACTGTAATACTTACTGCAGAAATCGCTAACCAGCCACCAGCCTTTCCCTCTCAACTGTGTAACTCAGCCTCCATTGCAATTCAGCATGACCCTGTGGTAAGAGTGTGTTCCAGACTATAAAATGTAAGCAAAGTGAATTGCTTCTTCTAGGACAACATTAACATTTTACTGTTGGGTGCTCCATGCTCTTTCATTTCCTTTATATATAAGGTGTTTGGTTTCCCAAATCACCACTTTCAGAAAGTTTCTTTTAACTAATTTGCAACATATACAAATCTTTTAAGAGAGGCCTTCCACAATAGAATTAATATGTGGGTGCATGGAAGGTATCGTAGGTAGACTAAACAAACTATTAGAGATTCACTGATGATGTACTCATTCTCCCAATGCTCAATGTCCTTTTCTTTAACATTTACCAACCCCTGACTCTATATTGTGTCCCCTGGTCAAATGAGTGGTGAAATGAAGTAGTCTGATAAACAAATTAGTAATTAATTAAGAGTATCTATTGAAGTACTGGAGAAATGGCTCTGTGGTTAAGAACACTGACCACTGTTCTAGAGGACGCAGGTTCAATTCCTAGCACACACATGACAGCTCACAACTGTCCGTAACTTCAGTTCCAGGGGATCCGATGTCCTTACACATTAATGCACATGAAATAAAAATTAATAAATCAATTAAAAATAAAAAATACATAAATTAAAAATAAAATAAATTAGTTAATTTAAGAAAAGAATACTATTGCTATGCTTTTGGAGATTTTCCCCTACATTAATACTTTTTCTTTCTCCTATGGAGTTCTAAATTAGTTTGCTGATTTCAACAAGATAAAACTTCAGGATGTAGAGAGAGAGAAATCAATCATGAAGTATTTCCTTTTCTCAGATTATTTGAAAGGATATTTTAAACACTATTTAAATGGTTATTTTAAAGGACATTTAGAACTTACTCATGGTTCTCACTGCATTCTTTTAGTCAGTCATTCTGCTTAACATGTTTTCTCATCTTTTAAGACCTTGAATGTGTGTGTATTTTCTCAGTGTTTTGATCAAAGACACAGCTCTTGATGGACAAGAAGAGGAAGAAATTGAACCTATTTCATTCTACTCAAAATAAATGAATAAAGGTTGTACTGATGCTCAGCCTAACTGTGAGAACACGTACCTGCACTTTTAGACAGATCCTAAAGCTTGAATCAGGCTATGCCCACTCCTCTTGCAGCTCTCTCTGAGAAAGACAGTTAAAAACTAGACTGTGCTGACTCGACAACTTTCAATTTATGATATCTCACTCCTCTGTGCTCTGTCCTGTATGCTGTGAGTGGTGACACAGGCCTTTAATCCTAACACTTGGGAGGCAGGGCCAGCCTGGTCTAGAAAGTGAGTTCCAGGACAGCCAGAGTTACAACAGAGAAACCTTGTCTTGAAAGCCAAAAAATAAAAGAGGAAAGAAAGAAAGAAGGAAAGAAAGAAGGAAGGAAGGAAGGAAGGAAGGAAGGAAGGAAGGAAGGAAAGAAAGAAAGAAAGAAAGAAAGAAAGAAAGAAAGAAAGAAAGAAAGAAAGAAAGAAAAGAAAGAAAGAAAGAAAGAAAGAAAGAAAGAGAAAGAAGGAAAGGAAGGAAGGAGGGAGGAGGGAGGGAAGGGAAGGAAGGAAAGAAGAAAGGAAAGAAGGAAACTATCTAAAATGATAGAACAAATCAGATTTTTCCTTTTTACCTGGTGATTGTTCTGGGAACTTCTCAGGGACATTTGCTCAGGAGATGTTCTGGTTCCCAGAAGAAGTGCCTCTTTCCATCCCATCCCACCATGCCTCCAGTGGCCGCTATCTTATCTATAGCTCTCCCTCCCTGTCTTTCTCTCTCACATTCTCACTCTTAACGAACTTCCTTACAGGTCTAAAAGAGAGTCTCATCTAAAGTATCACCTTCTGTCCAATGCTTTCTCTCCCACCTCAAAGCCCAATTGTAGCCTTGAGGCCCATTTATTCTAAGAACACTGATTGCTGGAGAGGATTATATTAACACCTCCTTTCTGTATCCTGCTGCTCTACTTTGATTGTTATAACTGTAACACCCTTACTTTTGCAAAAGATGTTCAATAGGTGTGTGGTTCTCTGTTTTCAACATGTCCCCTTGTTTGCCTTTTAGGAAAAATGTTAAGTAGCAATGTCACTAAGCTTTGTGAGGCATTAATATTTTTTATGTTGCATTGATTTCTGCACTGAGCATTGACTTTTATTATAAAGTAGATGAAAATTTTAGTATTATTTTTTTCTAGTCAGTTTGCCTGCATTTTTCATGAGATAGACAGAGCTAACATAAAATTTGTGATACACATCAGAGTGTTCAGACTTTTAAACTAGGATCTCTCCAAGGCTGAACAGAACCAGTAATATGTTAATATTCCATAAAGCCACTAGTCTGGTTAAAGTAGACTCAACTGCCATAAATTAGCCTCTTTTTCAATAAATAGTGCATTTACATGCTTCAAAATTCAAAAGTTGTAGCAAATTATCTGGAGAAAATTATTCCTCTGTCTCTTTGTTGTAATCCACTCAGGTTCTCGTCCCCGCATACAATGTGTGTTATTATGTCATCTAAGCTTGCTAGGTATATTTTTGATTTCTTCTACTCTTATACATGTGTTTGTATGTATACATATTTTCTCCTCCTTCCTTTCCATTAATATCAGTGTACTATGCACAAAGATAAACTAATTTTTATTTTAATTGCTGTGTTATATTCCACTGCTTATGTATCATTTAGCTCTAAAATGAGAACAAGTTGCAATGTATATATTAGTACCACATTTGAAAATTGTATGTAGATAACCATTTGATAGATACAGCCTTTAGTAGTATTCATTCAAAGGAGTTGTGCTGACTGAAGTCTTACCAACATCCCTAAACCAATCAATCTTTGAAAATCAGTCTTGTTAATAATGGCCAACATATGGAGTAGAAGATGGTATCACAGCACAGTTCTAATTTGATTATTTTTCAAAAGTGACTGTAAACATATTTTTGCTTAAGAGTCAGCTCTATGTAGAGTTTTGTCAGCTGTTTGTTTTTTATTGAATTTCCTATTGAGCTTCTTGCCTTTGTTACTATTTGAAGCTTGGCTTGAAATGTGCTTTCTGGAATTGATGTTTCTCTCAGTTTTGGCTCAAAACTATGTTTTATATAGAATTTTTTTTATTTAATTGAAATTATATCACTCTGGGCTGGTGGTGCACAACTCTAATCTCAGAACTCAGGAGGCAGAGGCAGAGGCCAGCCTGGTCTACAAAGTGAATTCCAGGACATCCAGAGTTACAAAAGATCAAAAAAACAAAAATAAATAAATAAATAAATAATAGAAATTATATCACTCTGAGTTTTGACTCTGAGAATTTTAAAGAGAAATGTTGATATGCACATATAAATATCTAAGTGTATATTAGTTTCCCTGTCCATCTGAAGCTAGATGTAGCTATGTGACTAAATTAGCAACAGTGAACTATAAAAAATGGTACTTCAAGGAAGATTGCCATAAAGTACCTCACTCACTATGGGATTTACTGTCATCTTCCTTGTATTTCTTATTTCCATCTGAAATGCAATGATATAGAATGTTCTAGGAATCCTGCTAGATCATGGTATACTCAGAGGAAAGGGGAAAACCAACTAAAAATAGGTGAACAGGAGGGTATGATAAACCTGGACACTTAAGGGTTCCATTAGTTACCATGTCATCCTGCACATGTGTGTATGGCTTCTTATATACTCTTTTGTTACTAAAGCCTTCCTTCCCCTCTGTTGTTCTCAAAATTTCCATAGACCTGATCATTCCTATACTCTGACAAAATTATTCTAATTCAAAACAAAGCAGCCCTTGAAACTCCAGGGAAATTGTCTCTTGATGTAAAGTCTGACTGTTCTCGTAGGTGATGCTTTCAGAATTTTCTTCCTTTGGGCCTTTAGATCCCAGTCTCTACCACACAAGCCAGAGTTGGTGGCTTCTATTGAGAGAAGCAAACCATTGACAGAAGGTGATCCCTGGACTCCCCGCCTTGCTTCTCCTGGTTGGGATTCTTTACCCTGATGGTGACAGTATCTGGCTACTTGTCCCTTGCCTGGCTTTCCTAGGCCAGTATTTCTCCTCTGAATAGCAGCCAACAGAGAAAGTAATAGACTTCAGCCTCTGCAGAACACAGAGAGCATGGCATAGGGGGGTGAGAAGTGCTGATGGACTTCCCTTGGTAGGAAAAGCCTCCAACAGAATAGGACTGTGGAGCTAAGAAGCAGAGGGATATCTCTGTGTCTTAGGTGCCACAAAATCTCCCTGTTGCCAGTCCAACCCTAGCAGGTCAGGTCTTTGAAGAGGTAAGTGTGGAGTCAGCGAAAAATCACTCATGCACATGCTTTTCTTGATGGAGATCTCAGCTCTCTTTAGTCATACTTATTATATATGAAACCAGACTTTTCTCTTTCTTTATTCAGGCTTTTTCTAGATGGCATCAAATATTTCTCTGTATTCAGACTTTTTCCTTCTCCATTCTCTTGCTATACAATTCAAGCTTTTTCCTCACTATACAATTTAATTTTACACACATACATTCACCTCTTGTGGGAGAAGGGAAACCTCAACAGTCTTAGTCTTTTCATTTCCCATGATCACACACTCATTCACACATTCATACATCTTATGGATGAAGCAAAGCTTCAACACTCCCCCCATACACACACCTCATTCACACCTACATCTTGTAAGCTTTAACATGTATACACTTTATCCATACACCTTGAAAATTATCTGTGGATGATGTCTTGTCGATCTTCCCTTGTGGATTCAACCTTGTGGATCCATTCAGCCTTGGAGATACCACCTTGTAGATACAACAAAGCTTCAACATGTATATATCTTATACACCCTTTGAAAAAATGCCCTTAAAACAGTTACCATGAAAATACCCACACATAACAAAACATGTCTCATATGTTCTGTTCCCAAAATGACATTGTATAACAAAACAATGAATTTTCTATTACAGATAACAGAGTTTATGGAAACCAAGTATTTTTCCTTAGCCAATTTCCTTGTTAGACTGTAGTTTATGGTAATTAACAATAATCAATCATCCTATAATTTTCTATTAAAGTTAACCAAAGGATCACAAGTAAGAGAAATTTTACTTTTTCTTTAACATATAGAGAAGAAAATATATCTGTTCCATTGTCTTTATGTTCTCAAGGAACATCAACAAATTCCAATAATAATTTTAAAACAAGGAAAATCAAATTTGATCAAAATTATCAGTGGGCGCTGAAACTCACCTGTCATCTATTAATCATCCTTTGTATTTGCTTCCTGATCCAGCAAATCCTCAGCAACCAAAACATGTCTTGCTTTGCCCACAAAACTTTCTCAACAGCAGCTAACAAAACACACTGACCTAGTCTTTCTATGCATGTTTCTTAGTTATTCTTTCTGGAGTTTCAGTTGAACCATCAATTCAGCTGCATGGCATTGCTCCTCAGAAAAATCACCCCTGTTGTTATGAATAGTAGTGAGGGACTGAAGATCCCACAGAACTTTTCGTACCACCAGAGAGATAAAGTGACTCTAATAGCATCCAACATGTCAGAGTTCAAGAGCAGCAGCAGCAGAAGGGGCTATTCAGGAGACAATTCACAGAGGCAAACAGTGGGCTGTACTTCTCAAACTGCAACACTGACTGCATCCCCTGACATGGCTCCCAACACCCTGTGGTTACAAACACTCCACAGCACTGTCTGAAGAAGAATTTGACAATTTTCTGTGTGCCCTGAGCAGGACTTCTTGAAAGTTTCAAAGACTCCTTGATTCTAAAACTAACTTTAACTAGCACTGCTTGACTAGAAAAGCATGCAGAGTCCCTGCCAGCCCTCAGCAATTACCTCTTCCTCCAACCCATGATTGCTATTAGTATTTCATCTATCTCTGTACAGTTATTGGCTTTAATAATTTATACTCTCCAAGGAGCTTGTGTTCATAACCAAGATTAATTTATTCGTATTTCTTTAGTTTTTCTTTGTTTATATGAGGTTTGCCTTATATTGCTCTGCAGCTTTAACGTCTTATTTTTCATTTCCTTCATTTGATGTCTTCTTGTATAGAAATCTAACAGTTCAGTTTTAAAAACAAGGTGTGGTTTTTGAGTTGGGCTTTGATGTCTTGATTTACATTTCTCTAAATGTATTCTACCATTGCAGAGTTTTATCCATTTCTTTTCTATAGTGTTCATGTATTGCGTTTGCATAAATGGCATGATGGAATGCTTCTTATATTTCATTTGTATTGGAGAGAAGTCTCTCAGAACAAACTGTTTACATGTGGCATATGTGGGAGAAGGGCCAAGGTCATATAATAGTCTAAAGGCATTTCCTTATAAACTAGTTTTGTATGAATTCATTTAGCTTTTACTACCTCACCAATGAGGTCAAAGCTGTGCGGCTTAAATAAGGCCAATTTCCTATTTCTCTCCTCCTTCGCTGACTTTCTCAGTTCATTTCCCCTGTAAGTATGGCTTTTCTCATAGACTTATCAGCCTATTTTCTGCTTAGAACAAAGTCTGTTCTAGATCTAATGACAGTGTGGACTGTTGAGATATGTCCTCATCTTAAAGAAAAAGACTTTCTGTATATTTCTCATTAGAAATTGATTGATACTCTGTTCTATGTACCCTCCCCCAATCAATCTTCACTATTTTAGTAGCCATTGAATTTCTTTTCTTCTTTATGATTTTTCAGCATTCTCCCAGTTTTATCAAAAAAATTTATTTCAGTTTCTCGTTTCCCTTGTATAAGTAAATATGTTATCAAATATAATATCACTAAATGCTATTTAAATTTTTAATTTATTTGAATTCTTATATAAAAACATCAAAGTTTTGCAAGTTAATGAAGTACCACACAATATATAATACTTGTATACAGTTATAGTGTTTCAATATATAACCACATTTACCTGTTATTGACCATTTTGGTTAAATCTTTCAAAATCTTCTCTTTTTGAAATGGGCAGTATATTGCTGTTATTGAGTTCCCATGCCATGTAGTGGTCTACCAAAGCAGCTTTCTATTCATAAGAGTAAACTAGTACACATTGACTCTCCTCCTTCTCCTCTTCCTCCTTCTCCAGTCCCCCTCCCCACCTTTAGGAACCAGCTTCTACTCTTAATTACTGTGGAATCAAATTCTTAAGACTCCATATATGAATTAGACCCTATATCCCATGTTTTTCTCTGTCTAACTTCTGTGACTTGATATGAAATCTCCAATTTTTATCCATGTTTCTGTAAATAATAAAATTCCATAATCTTGTGTGTGATTAGTATTTCTTTATGTCTCTGTATTATATGATCTTTTCTGTTTTTATTTTCTGTCTATATGAGTAGTGATGCAGTCCATGTGCCAAAACATATAGATTTTGACATATTGATCTGTTTTTTGAGGTAAGGTTTCTCTTCATAGCTCGGCCTAGAATTCATTATGTGGCCAAAGTTGGCCTCAAACTCAGAATCCTCATGCCTGATACACTGATCTAATTTCTTTTGAATACATTTGAAATCATATGGCCATCTCAACTTATGAAGAAAGGCATTCAGTAGAATTGTTTTGCTTCACAATAGAAACACTGAAAAAAATAAGTATATAAGAAATATACCATCAACATTATAAAGACAATTTACAGAATTCCAACATTATTCTGGTCATTCAGAGATAGGATCATTCTACTTTCAACCTGCTCAGGAAACTCCTTATTATTTTCTATAAAGTTCTGCTGGCTTATAGCTTTATCAACAATGTATGAAGTTTCTTTATAAATACTCTCACTGCTACCTGTTATCTTTTACCTTTTAGACAACAGCCATTCTTTGTGGGGTAAAGTATTTCATGTGGATTGGTTCACAATTTCCTGGTGATAGATGATACTAAGGGATTTCTCAGAACACCCGTTTTCCTGTTTGTCTTCTTTGAGAATATTACCTTACCTGTATTGTTCAATTCTGTTTTTTGTTTGTTTGTTGTTTTGGTTTTGGTTTTTGGTGTTGTTTTTTTTTTTTTCTATCAAGATTTAGAGTTTCAGATACATTTTGGGCATTGACCCCTACCAGATGTATACATTGAAAATATTTTCTCTGAGCTATCAGTTGTCTGCTCACCCTGCATACAACATAGTTCTTCCTGTGATACACAAACCATTTTGATTTGATGTAATTTTATGTCCACCTTTGCTTTTGTTTTCTGTGCTTCTAGATTCTTGTCCAAAAATATCCTCACCTTTTACAACGTCTTAAAGTATTTCCACATATACTGAGTTCATAATTTGGGGTCTTACATCCATTTTGAACATATCTTAGTAAATGGTATGTGACAGAGAACTGGCTTGGTTCTTTTGCATGTGAACATCCAATTTTCCTAGTGTCAGTATTGAAAAGCCTGTTCACTCCCCAGTTTGTTAATCCCTTACCCCAAATCAGTTGCTGGTAGGTAGATGATTTTACTTTTGATCCTCTATTTTCTTTTCTTCACCTATGGGTCTATTTTTATAGGTGAAACATGCTTCACCAATTCACATAGCTCTATGGTGGCTATGAATTCAGACAGTATAATGCTTCATACTCTCTTCATCTAGCTCAATGTGGCCTTAGCTATTTGTGGTTGGTTGCATACAAACTTAGATGCTTTTTCTATTTCTATAAGGAATGTCAATGGCCTTTTGAAAGAGATTCATTCAATCAATTCATTACTCTGAGTTAGCATGTAGATTTTAATAATCTTGATTCTTCCAATTCATAAACACAAGATGCTGTGCAACATCCTACGGGCTCTTAAGTTCCTTTTGTGAACGTTTAATAAATATAGATATTTCTCAACTCTAGCTAAACTTTTCTCAGTATTTTATCTTGGGTAGTTATTGCAAATAGAATTGCTTTCTTAATTCATCTTTCCTGTCATTGCTATTGTTATTTGAGAATGCTGCAGTTCTTATGTCTTGATTTTTCTAACCTGCATTTTTAATGATTTCATTTGTTAACTTGAAAAGTTTTTTGATGTAATATTGAGGTTTTCAATATACATGATCTTATCATCTGCAGAGGCAATTTTAATTTTGTTTCTTTGATTTTATTGCCCTTTACTTTGTCTTGCCTAGCTGCTCTGACTGGGACTTACAGCACTATGTAGAATAATAGGAGGAAGATGAGTATCTTCTCATACTCCACAATACAGAAAGTTTTCAGCTTCCCGTCATGCGGATTAATATCAACTATGGGAACTTTCTCAATTCTGTTTATTATATTGATGCTGCATTCTTTATATGTTCAAGTTGTTCATGGTTTGTGGTTTGTTTTATCCTGAAAGGACACTTAGTTGATCAACTGATGCCTTTTCTGCATCAGCTGAGATGGCCGTATGATTTTTAAGCTTCATTCTGTTGATATGATATAGCATGTTTATTGATTGTCACATATTGAGTTATCCTTGTTACTGGGATGAATCACACTTGATCATGATGAAAAATATTATGTTCTGTTGGACATGGCACACAAGCATCTTTGTGTGTGTGGTGTACATACAGGCTCACGTGTGTGTGTGTGCACTTAAGCATGCATTTGGAGGTAAAAGGTCAACATCAGGTGTCTTCCTTAATGGACCTGTCTGGTTGGCCTGTGACATTTAGGGATCTGTCTGTCTCTACCTTCCCAGCATTAGAATTACAGTATTTGTGACACTGTGCCCAATATTATTACCTAGGTGCTGGGGATCCAAATTCAGGTCTTCATGTCTGTTCACCAAGCACATTATTGGCTGAGCTTTCATTCCAGCCTCCCTATACCCACCCACCCATGCTCTGCATTTAGTTGAGGATTTTTGCCTCTGTAATATTCAGGAACATTAACCTGTAGTTTCTCCATTTATGTTGTTTGGTTTTTGTTCATTTTCTTGTCTGGTTTTAAGACCAAGGCATGGTTCATTGGAAGAATGCAATTTTCTTAATTACTCTAGGAGAACTGTTGTTTATGTGTCTATAAATATTTGGTAGAATTCACTGTTGAAGCTTTTCACTGAAAAGCTTCCCCTCACTGATACAATTCTTATTGGTGTGTTAAGATCTTTTGTTTATTCATAAATTGATCTTGATAAAACATACATTTCTAGAATTTTTTCCATATCTTTTCTGCTACCAAATTTATTCATATACATTTGTTCATAAAAATCTCTAGTAAAGCTTTGAATTTCAATTGTGTCCAATATAATGTGTTTTTTTTTTTTTTCATTGCTGATTTTATTTGTCTTCTCAATCTTTTTCTAATTGAGATAAGGATATGTCTGTTTTGAGAATGAGATCTTTTGTTCAATTCTTTGTTTCATTAATCTTTGGATTTTTTTTCAGTCTGTATTTCATTTATGTTTACTCTGGATTTTATCGTTTATTTCCTTCTGTAATTCCAAAGGTGTTTTTCCTTGTTTATTTTTTTTCCACTTCTATGAGATGTAGTAATTACTGGTTGAAAGTTTTCTACATGTTTATAGAGGCACAGGCTACTGTGAACTTCAGGTTTTAGAATGCTATATCTTCATTTTCATTGCATTTCATTCTTCTCATATTTATTTCTTGATTTCTTCCTTGAGTCATTGGTTGTTTAAACTAAAAGTTAGTCTCCTTGTATTTCTACAGTTTCAAATACTTTTTTCTGAATTTTCATTCTAGACTTAATTACCTTCTGTCCAGAAAAGATACGAATCATGACTTCAGTATTTTTAAAACTATGTTGAAGCTTGTCTTGTGGTTTATCATATGTCCTCAAGAGTTCCATATGTTAAGCAAACGTGTATTTTGCAGGTCTTGGGTGGTGCATTGGTTACTTTGTTTCTGGATAAAACACCATGAATAAAAGTAGTTTGCATGACATAGAGTTTAATCTGGTTTACAGTTCTAGAGGAGAGTCCACATGGTCAGGAGAGAGGGCTGCAGACAGCAAGCAGAAAGCCTCCTCAAGGGATCACATCTTAAACTACAAATGCAAAGCAGGGGGTGAGAGAGTGAACTGAAAGCAGGTTGAGGCTAAAACTCTCAAAGCCTGCCCCAGTGACATATTTCCTCTAGGGAGGCTGAACCTCCCCAATTAGTGCCCCCAACTGAGGACCAAATACTCAAATCACTGAGCCTATGAGGCATATTTCTTATCTAAACCACCACAGATGGTATATCCTGTAGATGTCTGAAGATAAATATGGCTTAGTACTTCCTCTCCATTTGTCCCACATTGTGCTCTCTTCCTGGATACTATTGTTGAAATGAGATGTTGGTTTAGAGTCTCGTCTTTCAAGTCTATTGATTTTGCCTTATGCATTTGTTGTACTCTGATATTGGGTGCATATTCATTGAAAACTGTTTCTTGCTCTTGCTGAGTTAATCTCTTTATCATAATATAATAGCCTTCCTTGTCATTTTTTTTTACTATATTTGATTTGAAGTCTGTTTTATCTGATATTAATATGCTTTTACCTGATTTCTTTTAGTTTCCATTTGACTATAAAAATCTTTCTTTATCCCATCACTATCAGTTTGTGTGTGACCTTAAGTGTAACCATTTTTTTAATTTATTTTTCTTCTTTTGTATAATACATATCAACACCCCCATCCTCCCTCCAGTCCTCGCAGCTCTTTTATAAGTAACAAATTTCACTGTGACAAAATATTTGACAAAAACTTTACTGAAAACAGGACAGACATGGCAGAGTGGCAACAATCTGGGTCAGTAGACTACAAGGCAGCTAGTTTCACACAAGAAACAAGAAACAAAGAATAGAACGAGAATCTGTATCTTTGAATGCCACAAATGACCTACCTCTTAAACTGTCTCACAACCTCTTGAAACAGTGCTACAAGTTGGCAACCAGGTGTTCAAACACATGGGTCTGTGGAGAACATTTCTAATTCAAAGCACAGCATTCAACCCTGGGTCACATATGTTTATGGCCATCCCACGATGCAAAATACACTTAGTCTGACTTCAAGAGTCTTTACAGTCTTAACATTATCTGAAAGTCCAACATCTCTGTGGAGACTCAAGGCAAACTCAGCTCTGACCCCTGAAAAGGAAACCAGTTATGTGATCCCAATACCCAGAAAGGAAGAGGAGGAGGATTGAAAGGGGTGACAGGGCTAACCCAGGAAGAAAGCCCAGTAGACACATATTAAATACTGTTTCCATGCCCAGCATTCAACACACATGATCACAGCACCCGAGCTACAGTGAGCTACACCTGCCTTTTTGGCCCTACCATTCATGGCACATGTTGCCACTTTCTTGGTCTAGCTCTAGATGCTGCCTGTAGCTCTTTCCTAGCTACTTCATGTTAGACTCTCTAACCCTCTGGGATTCCCACCAAAAGTTATGCCTAACCGTGAAAGATTTACCCACCAGTCTCTCAGGGCCTCCCTGTAGCTACATATTTCCTGGACTCATTAGCTTATACCCAAAACTTTTTTATAGGCTTTCCTCATCCCATCACAGTTGGGTTATTGCACAGCTAAAAAAATCAGCACAACATAGTCAAAGACAAATCCCAAGGCCAGCTATAGAAACAGCCTGTTCTTTTCAGGCTGTGATTAAGGTACCCTTTGAATTGCTGGAGGCTAGAGAATCCCCAGAACTCCATAATTAAAGTATAACGGGCAGTGAACATTTGGAAGATCAAAATGCCAAAGTAAATATGGGCAAGAAAGATTGTGCTCATGAACTTCCAAATTGGAAATAAGACTCCATCAGAAATTAAACCAGAGGAAAAGAATGTGGTATGTTTTGTACTTATCCTTAAAACAAGAGTGAGGCTGAATTCAAAAGTTATAGAACAACGTATTTGGCAGGAAAAATTTCAAGACATCACAACATTCAGACTGTTTTGTCATTATCCACTGCTTTTCTCAAAATTTACAGTGAAAATTCAGAGCAGAAAGACTAGAAAAGTGTGCAGTTTAGAAAGGCTAGGAACAGGAATGATTTTAAAGTTGTGAACAAGGTAGCTATAGACTAATCAGTGGAGTTTTTGAAGAAATTACCCATGAAAGAGAAACTGAGACCTCTGCATCAGAACAATAGGAAAGATGCCTTGAGGGTAAGACAACCTCCACTGATGGTCCAGAGCATCAAAAATGTAAATCCCTTTGAAATCACTTTCGTCTGAAAATGGAATAACACAACAGGCCTGCCCTGCTCAAGTAAAACAGAATCTTCCTTTTAAGAGTTAATTCAACCAGGGTTGTAAATAATCTGATCAAGAGTCCATTCTCTGCTACTTCCTCCAGGAAAGCCAGTTTACCAGAAGACATGCTAAGGGAAGGGAAAGACTAACTATCCCTTTAATAAGATAACACACATGCCCAGGCCCCTCCTTCAGGGTAGGCACTCCCAAAGCTAACGTCATCTAGTGTACCACAAAGGCTGTCTGCTCCTGCTTCTCTGAGAAACTAAGAAAGGTATAACTTTCCCTTTCTCAACTTTTTATGTTCTTCCTTCAGACACTGTCAGGAGTCTGGACATGCTTCCCATGATTCTCTGGGCTTTTTCACTGTTTCTGTAAGACACTCTCAGCTCTCCATCCCTTCTACCAACACATGAAACCCACAGCCCGGCCATTTTCTTCCCTGGATAATGCTTGTGTGTTTCAATTGTTTTGCTTCAACTAATTGGTGTTTTTTTTCATTAAAATGACTAGACTGTAACAATGTCTGGGTGTACTTTCACTTGTATATTACCAGAATACCAATGGACCAGAAAATCATATCAGCAGTTATTGGTGATAGTGGTATTTAAGTTAGCAGTTCAGTTATCTTTAATATTTGATTGTGTAGATGACTGTGTGACTATGTGATTGTCTTTCTCACTCGTTCTCCAGCCTCCTTAAAATTTCTTCAGATTGGCTTACTTGTCTATAACAACTCATGTCAATAAAATAGGTACTGTTTTACTTATCATAATGCCACCTATATCACATAACAAGTCAGAATTAACTATTTGAATATCACCAGTATACCTTACCATCAAATACAAAAGCAGGCACACAGGTGTACAAGGAGAAAGCAAAGTGAAATAACGAAGTCTATAAAGGCTTTTTATACCATTGGGCTCCAAATGTGTGACATCTTAGAAAACACAAAAGCATAAATAAATTAAAATAATCTATCATCGCCAGTGGTTTAGAGACAGTATGGATGAGCTCAGGGTGTTTTCCAGAGTGGTGAACAATTCTGTATAACATGGGCACTACATTTGTGAAAATCACGTAGAGCTTAAAGCAAAAATTTTAAACCTTGATGTATACAAACTAAGAACAAGCATTTAGTAAAGCAAAGGACAGATATTGACCCAGTTAACATTTGAAATGAGGGAGACTGTAAGACTAAAGCAAAAGAAACTCTGAACAAGCACTACACTGCAGTTACTGAAGCTTTCTTGCAGTAGTGAGAGTTAACAGTTCTCATATTGCTAGGCATGTGGCTTGATTAGACATGAGCATGTCTAATATTATTTAGCTTGTCTTAATAAACACTTGTGTATCCCATGTTAAAACATGCACATATTTTATGTGTCCACTGGAAACAAAAATATCCTATTATATAAAAAGCTCTTTTTTTCAGCTAAAATCTGGGTTTATGTTAACATTTTATAAATCCTTCATGAAATTGCTTATGCTAAGATAGGGACAAGAAATGTGCAGGATATTCTCATTGGAAAAGTACCACAGTGATGTCTGTCATGGGCATACTTTATGCTCAGAAAAAAGACATTTGACAATCATTTGACATTTACCTTTGCTCTCTTATTCCATGGCATCAAATCGAGAAAAACATGTACCTCTAGGTGAGGAAAGTCATTATAGAACTTTGTAATGGTCAAGTGTGTTGGCAGCTTTTAAATTAAGAAGTGTTAATACCTCCCTCTATTTTATTAACACATCTCTCCTCTGACTCATGTAATTTTCTTTTTGATATTTCTTCTACTTCCTTGTGGAGAACAACAGACTGTTGTTCTCTCTGGCTGTACTTGGACTCAGTGATGCTTGGAAAAAAAAAGAGTCTCTGTTACACTCATGTTGCCTAAACTAAGAACGTGCAAGTTCTTACTATTTGAATTCTGTACCTGGCACTTAAATTTATTTCTACAACTTAATATTGTTGGCATGCAATACAATTTTCAGAAGAAAGTAGACAAAGAGAGACTGCTTGGAGTGGGGAATGTAATCACTGATTTTACAAAAAGGAAACAAGATTATTTATTTATCAAGGCTTAGAGATAGCTCTCCAAATTATAGGACAAACTAGTAAAGTTGTATCATGACTTTCTAAGAGGAGAGGGTGGTGAAGATGCATAAACCTTGACTACTACAGAGGACATTGTACTCACAGGTGTTCTCATATGGTATTCTATTTATTTAAATATTGCTTCAAGTTATAATTGTTTGTACCATGATTAAAAACTAGAAGTAATATCAGATGGAAAGTACACTGTCAATTTTAAATACATTCAAATCTTAAAAATTACATATAGACAGTAATTAGCCATAGGATACGGGGAAGCCAACATCACTTCTCTTACAGAAGAACCCACAAACAGTTGTGGCATTGTGTATCCACCACAACTGCCCTAGTTGAACAAGAAAGATAAGACTAAATGATGCCAATGCTTGCCCATGGTCTTTACTTGTACTTTCTCTGCATCTATCTTCAGCTGTCAGTGCCTGCATTTCTACATGAAACACTCTACTCGCAAGGCCAGCTTGCAGCACCAGAGACTCATTCTCTCTCCCTCAGCCCCATGACATTAGGACAGTGACTTAATAAGTTGAGATATAAATACCTTAGTTCCCTTACCCTTTGGGGGAACAGCTCCAAGATGATCTCCAGGCCTAGGGCTATTTCCCATAGGGGAATATTAAGATTCAGTGACCCATGGGGACAGATCATTTAGTGACACAGCACTTTATTGATTTCATTCCCTCCCAACCCTTCTTCAGTTTCTCTATGGCTAGTGGAAAACACTAATCTCACTGGCTTTGCTAACTATTCATCTACCTTTCCTTTCTAGAGGAAGTCACCTAACAAAAGTTCACTGACATCATTTTACTTGCAAATATTTGAAATACATTTAAGGTGTAGATCATATGGCCTTCTATGTCTCATGGGAGTCATTGCAGATTCTTCTAGGGAATTGTGAAAACTCTTACCATGTAAACAATACTGTCAACCCTTTGTATCTAGCATCTATATTTCTTCAATCCTGGGGATTTCTGAAAATGAATTCGGAAGAAAGGAGGTTTTTTTGTTTTTGTTTTTGGTTTATTTGTTTTTTGAAATAGGGTTTATCTATTGTAACTCTAGAACTCACTCTGTAGATCAAGCTGGTCTCAAACTCACAGAGATCTGCTTGCCTCTGCCTCCCAAATGCTGAGATTAAAGGTGTGCACCACCACCATCCAGGTAAAAAAGAGTATTTTATACTCTTATTTTAAATAAAAATGTCCTTCTTCTTCCTAAACTATTTTTTGCCAATATTAATATGTAAAAGTCTTGGTCTTAATAGTAATAGGAAAGTATTTTTTTACTATTTATTTCTACACAGATTTAATTGAATTCCCATCTAAATTTTGAAATATAGGTAAGACCTATTTTTCTTTTACTTTCAATTACTTTTTAATTCATGTGTGACATGAATGAAGTCAAAAAATGTGATAATATTTTTTACAATACTGTTTTTATTAGCCTCATTTACATTTAAAATCTTCTTAAGAATAGTGTGATAAAATAAATATACTTTAATATAGTCTTATAAAAATACATTAGCTTATTTGTCTTCAAAGAATTAGAATAGAAAAAAATAGATCCAAAATACCATCCTCATTTGCATTTTAATTAATCTTAACTTATTACAATTTTTTCTAAAGTAAAATAAGTGTCCAAATTGTCTTAAACATGATAAAATAAAATCTAGACCTTGAGATCTTAATCTATAAACAACTATTTCTACAATTTATAAGAACTGGAATTCAGAACAAATAGTGCTAAGAGACACAATTTCCAAAAATGCAGAATTAATGTCAGGATAATAAATACTGTCTATATTTTCAGCTAAACTAGTTTCATCAGTCAAAACCAACAGCTTCATAAAGTCAAGCTTTACTTGACTGTTATAAAAATAATTAGCCTCCATTTTCTTACCAATGACACAAACTCCAACTATTTTGAGCTGTAAAGAGAGAGATACTGTTTTTTACAAGGTAGAGACTGATGGGGACCTGCCTCCAACTTTACCTGAACTTTAGTTTAGAGGACAGTATCTAAAATATACTTTCCAATTTCTCAATTTCATTTTCTCATTTGGGGGCTTTTAATTAGACTCTCTCTACATCAATACAAATATTGTTAATGTCTGTTCCAGATTGACATTGTCCTCGAAGTTTTTATTTCAAAATCTATGGCATTTCTTTGAAAGCATGCTTTTACTGGTCTTGAGTTCCTTGCCAATGTTCTGGGCTGACCATCATTTCAGTAAAGGTTATCTAAAATAAGTAATGATTAAATATTCCTGAAGAAATTTCTGCATTTTCAGGTGGGGACACAGACACAGATTTATAATGAAATGAGTCAGCACATATTTTCAGATGCTGGGAAGTTCTAGAAAGAAAATAGTGTGACATACTATGATGGACGATGACTATAAACCAAATTCAATGTGGGCAATAATAGGCTTTCTTCAGGAATGATATTTGAGCTAACATATGAAAGAGAAGCATCTGCATTTCAGGAAGAGAAACCCTCAGGAAAATACCCCGGAATTATGATCACATTGGTATATGTATAGAGGAGGGAAAAAATCCAGTATTTCCAGAGAACAATGAATGCACGTTCCACACATTTAACTATAAGTGAATTCCATTCAGTTTCACCAAGCATTCAAAGAATGGTTGTTCAAATTCTGGGAGAACTTAATTTCATCTCTGGCATCAGGGCTTGTAGAATTACCAGGTTTGTTTTGAATTCCTGGACAATTGACATTAGCATCATTCATAGTGATACAGTCTTTGAGTATCCACTAGGAAGGCTTCAAACTTAACTAATTAGCAGTTTAGACCTACCTATTAAGTATGTGTAGTATTTTTATAATGACCAGTGAATATCTAATCCATGATGAAGCAGTTAAATTATTATTGAGAAAGGGAATCAATATAGAAATTACAAATAAATGCAGTAGATAGGGTGCCAATCAGTTTCTCACTGTCCTGATGCAAAATCTCTTCTATATCTTTCCTACAAGTCATTTACATCTTAAACTATATATCAGAAAAATCTCATATACCATCTTTAGCAGCAAGAAGTTTCTGGATGCATTCTAGAAAAACACAACTTTAATTCAAGATCAAATCTCACAATAAATCCTATAATGTACATTATTTTTTAAATAAATTAAATTGATTTTTAAATAAATTAAATAAATAAATAATTTTTAAATTAATAATTTCAATGTTCTGAATGGAATTCTTAATTCTAGTCCAAGCTTCTTAAAAATGTATTTCTAGCCTAAGGAGATGCAGTTATGGTGTGCGATGAATATTCAGTGAAGAATTTCAATTTTGTGATAGAAAACAAGGTACTTCGGCTTCCAGGAAATGGAAGCCAACAAATTTGAGAAGCTGAATACAACCTAGACAATGGTACAACAGCCATATGCATAAATTCATTGAGATGATTTAATGCACTTTAAATAGTTATCTGACAATGTATTACAATACATATTAATCATGCTATATCCCATTCATGTTCAAATTGGAACCAAGCTGGCCCTGTTTCACAGACACTGAGTTCATGTGGTAAACGGTACCAGAAGCGCTATGAAGAGAAAGGGTGGGTTATGCTAGGACAGGGAGGCTGTTAGCATTGGTTATGCTCCAGACCTCCTTTCTGGGTTTCCTATGATTAACATATTAATTACGTCTGTTTTAGTTACATTGTTACATTGGAAGTAACATCAACTGAGTTTCCTGAACTAACAAATTTCTCACCTATTATAGTCTAACTCCAAACTTGTTGATTGATGTGTAATTGTAACATTCTTCAACACAGCTTTCCACCACTCCTTTGAGGATTGATTCTGATTGTATGCTATTGTCTATGCAAATAATCTGAAAAAAATACTAATTTCTTCTTTCACAACATTAGGAAACCATAAAATATGACTTTGTTTTGTTGTCTTTTAGTGTGTGTATCCCCTCCACAGAACTTTGACTTAGTAATTTGGGCAGCGTTCTACAAAATGTGATGAATTATTTTTAAAAAATGTATGCTAATGAAAATATGTAGTAATTGAATTATTAGGCATGGGTATTGAATTCACCTAGTGTGCCTCTTGATCTTGTTATGGGTAGTCAGAGCATATGAAGTAACATTAAAGAATAATCTTTCCAGAAGTCCCAACTATAAGAAATATGACTTTATCATAGACACAAAATGTAAGGTTTAAGTTTAACATTTTCTAAGCAAAGAGAGAAAGAAGGACAAAGTGAATAAGGAAAGAAAAATGAAAAGCAGGAAGGATAGGAAGACTGTGTAAATCATGAGGAAATGCTAGAGAGAGAGATTATTTTAAAATAAACAATTTGTAATGAACAAGATGTATCAGTACCTAAAACCCACTTGCCACACAAGCCTGGTGACCTGAGCTGGATTGTCAGAACCCGCAGTGGAAGGGGAACACCATCTCTCCAATGTTGTCCTCTGACTTCCCCATGTATTCTGTGGCACAATCAGGTGTACATGCACCCACACAAATACACACAGACACACACAGACACCACACACACACACACATACACACACACCACACAAAAAATTATTTTTTAAAATGTGACAATTGTGGATTTCCATTTTCATTGTAACTTGGGTGGACTACCATCACATGAGACATTTGGATCCATGGATTTCTAATATCTCAGCTTTCGTAGACAAAATTCTGGAAGTAATGCCAAGACCTCATACTATAAAATACTCAAACAGCATCATATTGTGTCATGCTTTTTGTTTTATACTTTGCTGTGTAGGAGATAACATCAACAAACTAAAGCTACAAACAGAAGGAATTTGGAAACATCACATCAGAACTGGACAGTGTATGGATTATTCCACGTAAAAGCAAGACTGTAACAATGTACTCCATCAGTGCTTCCTGCTAAGCAAGGCACTGTTTTGTAGAGGAACACTTGGAGGGAGTTTTTGTTATTTTGGTTCCTTTAAAAACACAAAATGATGTTTGGATTAGATTTGTACTCCCACCCCAGGTATGGTAGATGTTTATGAGTTGGAACTGGAATGCTTGATGCAGGTGGCTATAATTTGGTTGGGTGCAATTGTTCTGGCACCTGTAGCTTGTCTTTGAGATTGCGTGCTGCAAGGGTTTATGGGAACCTTTGGCTTAGGGCATAAAAGATCTGAAGCCTCAAGAGTCAGGGTAGGGGTTGGTTGGTTGGGTTGTCGTAAGTTAGTGTGATAATTCCTAAAAGAACAAAGGTTGGAGAGATTTGAGCTTAGGACAGCCTAAAAAGAGGCTGTGACGGTTTCTACCTTCCTCTCGTCTTCCCTAAATTGAAGGTAATAGATTGTAGCATACTGCTACACTGTTTCATTCAAACATCTATTTTGTGGATAGGGTAAATGAAAGGAAATCATGCTTAGCTGTGGTCACGCACTTAACAGTGTGATTTATAGTCCTTTCTAAGTAGTTATTTCCTCTTAGTGAATTAACTGGTGAACTTTATACCTAGGAAGAGAATACCTTACAGATGTAGGAAATATGCGTTCCCAAGGGCCTGCTAACTCACTCCAGCTCATGCTTCTTCTGTATTCTGGTTTTTGTTTTTTGTTTTTTTCATATTTAAAATGATTATTTCTTCAGAGCAAATGGGAATTTTCTTGGTCTACTTCAGAGCAGCCTAGGTATGGTGGTGCCAAATTGAAACACTCTCGCTGAAACTTGATTCCTTGGGCCAGAGGGAGGTCCTTGCTATAGCTGATGGTAGGCAGATCTTCTCACGGACTATTTCCAGCCATCACTGCCAGACTCCCTATTACACCACTGCATTTTTGCTCCTCCACATCTACCACCAAACTCAGCCCCACTAGTAGGAACACTGACATTCACAACCTTTAGGTCAAACCAGCAGAAGATTCTGCCTAAATTCTTGGTAAAGAATTTGAATCTCGAAAGCCCCTGTTCATCTGAAAATGTATATGCATCACACATGCATACAGATGATCTCACACACACATTGATGGATGATCATAGACATCTCAAGTAGAATGATTAGGGTAAAGTGACTTATTTTAAACAGGAGAATTAGAAGTTGAAATATTTCCTTCAATACTTGTCCATTGAGTGGAGTCACCTGACCCTAGAAGCAAAGGTCTCTCTAAAGCAGCTGATGGCCCATGAAACACATCCCTACCTAATATAAATCAAGAATTTTTTTTAACAGCCATGTGAGA
Source organism: Cricetomys ansorgei (assembly GCA_026225945.1). Classification (NCBI taxonomy): domain Eukaryota; kingdom Metazoa; phylum Chordata; class Mammalia; order Rodentia; family Nesomyidae; genus Cricetomys; species Cricetomys ansorgei. The sequence continues at coordinate 10,714,648 of JAMJFZ010000242.1, forward strand.
ACCAATTGCAACATTCTGTTACACCAAGGATAACAATTTACAAGTAAATAGCGCAATGTAGCATTTCCTCCATGGTAAGAGCTCCCACCTCTCACTCTGTCCTCTTCTCTTACTTTGCCAATGCCACAGGTTTCCCGATTGAAAGTTCTGACAACACCTTCTCACAGAACATCTTGGTCTTCCTTTGAGGAAGTGATAATTCTCCCTGACCTGATAACCCCCTAATAAGTGCAATTTCAAACAGCCCACCTCTGTGAACAAGAGAATTAGCCTCTTTGGGTCAAAACACATTTAAATTCATTGAGACATAATATACCTTCAAATTTATAAATGAGAAATGTTTAACTAATCATGGAATATCATTACCATGTCATCCTTCACTGCTGGAATGACAAACTAGCTAAGATAATCATAATGTAATCAGTGATGGTTGGTTTCACTCTGTATTAGTGAGACATAATGCAAATGAGTAAGGTTCCAGAAGAAGTTAATGAAAAAATTCCACTTTGTAGGGAAACGAAATGAAAGATGGCCTCTTAAGTATTCATATCAAGTAACTAAGCTAAAATTATTTTTGCTTCTTTAATTCAAAATAGCCATAATAACAAAGCAATTTATTGTCACGTCTATCTGCTAGTTTCCCATCAAGGCAACTGATGACATGATGGTCTTTAGTCTTCTCAGTAAGTACACACTAGGTGTTATTGTCGCCATTGTCAAATGGGAAATAAAGCTTGAAAAGGTAAAGGACTTCCCCCAAATCAACCATTCGTATGTGCTAGTAAGGAAACGAAAATCAAATCTCTGGCTCCATTGCGTGATGACCTTATTAATTTTGCATATATGGCTTCATTCTGACTTCTTCCTTTCCTCTTCTATATTTTTTTTATTTCATCTTAGCCTGTTTCACTTCTTGGTTGCAGTTCCAAAACTTGAAGAGTGTGGAGGACCTGTATCTACCGAACATGATATTTTCTGCTATTGCTATTTCGTACAGCATGCATTCCCTTAAACAAACAAGAGGGTGACAGCCATTCATTTGTTTACTGAACACTTGCACATCAGTTGTCTAATATGCCCTAGGAATCATCTGGAAAAAATAATTACATTAATTTAATAGTTTATTATTAAAAGAATCCCCATATACTTTACTATGCAAATAATTTGATAGGTCTTTAATCTAGAATAAATTTTCTTCAATGTGCTTGCCTTCCAGTAATATTATATTCTAATAATAAGATAACATCAGATCATCTCCAGTTAGTTTCATCTGATTGTTAAAGAAATTACCTTACATCAAAGAATTCCCACCATTCTATACTGACTCCTAAACATAAACTTGTCTGACATAATAACTACCTCAATGTATTGAAAATGCCCCCTCAGATCCTTAGCTTTGACTTAAAATGGCAATTCCTCATTCCCTTTCTGCTGTGTATTACTGTCATCTACATTGGTTTGGCCATCATAAGGTAAAGTGCGAGACAAGAGTAGAAGAAGAAAATGGTATAGTCTTGCAACCAGTGCGCAGAAGTTCTGCATGGTGGAAGGTCCTTAGAAAAGATAATCACATAAAGTCTGCATACGCTTTGGATTAAGGAGCTATCTCAGCGCATAAAGTTTGTTGGAAAAGCAAGAAGACCTGATAGTCACACCATTTCTATACCACCTGCACTGGGCAGGGATGAGGTGATGAGGGGAGGTCAGGAACTGAAACAGGAGGATGTCAAAGGCTCACTGGTCAGTCTAGCAGAAATGCCAACTTCCAGGTTCAGTGATATACTTTGTCTCAAAAAATGAAGTGGAAATGATAAAAGTAGAAACTAAAAGTTGACCTCTGGCTTCCATATATGCATGCACAGGCACATTTTCACGCGTGCATGCACACACACACACACACACACAACCACTTTTATATCATTTTGTAGTTTAGAACCATTGTCTTTATGAATAAGGACCTTCTCTTTAAGGCAATCTTATGTTGATGGGCTATGTTCTGTCTCTTAACACTTTGGATCTTAAATCTTAAATGATTGATCCAGGTATGTTGAATATATTTCTAAAAAAAAAAAAACTCTGTATAAAATAGCAGTGATATGCAGTGCATATTTGAAATTATAATACTTATCTAAGACTTGAAAATGATGTGGAAGGAAAGAACAATGTTTCAAAACTTCTTTAGGTTGAATGTTAGAGTCTTTAAATGCAAGAGTATAGGGAAAACACTTATTCTTTGGATCTGTTAATCAAGTTAACTACGCTTGTGTTCATGTGTTATAAGCACTTCTTTTATTTGGTTTTCAGTTTCAGAATAATTTTATATCTTAGAAATTATAGATTTAAAAGGGCATTTGTAATAGCAGTCAGTTTTAAAAATTATCCCCTAAGAATTTTGTATACAAAATATCTTTATATTTCTAATTTACTTCCGTATTTCCTCCAGAGATGCAAAACTAAACAGCCCCTCAGTAGTGCAGGTTCTTAGATGATGTGTTTTTGGTGCATACGCTTATTTTACAGAGACAGCTGAGTAATTTTAACAATTCATGAAAACAGGGAAAATTTCAGGAATATTGAATATACAAGCATCCCATCTCCAGCACAGTTCTACCCTAAAAATAAATGGAAGCTTTATAATCAATAATTTTATGTTTTGACTTGAACTTCCCAGTGTATAATTTGTTGTGTCTCATCTTTGGTATCTCAAATCAGTGAGTTCTAAATTTACTGGGCTTGCATCTTCCTAAATTCGTAGAACTTATATAGTTATCCTGTAATTGTGTTACAGAATAACACTGCCAAAAGCTATCACACCTGTAAAAGCTTAAAACAATACCACTTATTTTCTCAGAAGTGTATCAATCAGAAGTCTAGAAAGGCCCAGGTGTTATCTTTGATCTGGGTCTTACATCACCAAACTCAGCCAGCCTAGACTAGAAACATGGGGACGCGGTGTGGTATTTGCTTCCAGGCTTGTTCAGGCTGTCGGCTACCTTTAGTTGCATGCAATTGGAGAGCTGAAAGCTTGTGGTTATCATGTGGGGACTACTCTTTGTTGGTAGATGCCTCTGTCATTACATTTGAGCTCCTTATGCCAGCAGTGGCCTGTCAAACTCTCCTTATCCATTCTTCAGGCTCTTATTCCTAGAACCAGCGACAGAAATGTCTCTGCTTTAGAAGACATAATGATCAACTTGGGCCCAACTATTTTGTCTGTTATAACCCCCCTAAATTCAGTAACTTTAATTACATTTACAAAAATGCCTTTGTCCATATTAACATATTTCCATTTTTCTGTGCATTAGGACATACACTTTTGTTGTTAGTTTTATGCGTCCACTTGACTGACTTAAGGCTCTTCAGATAACTCTTAAGACAATATGTTTAGGTGTATCTATGTGGGCATTTTGGGAAAAGCTTATTATTTGAATCTGATTAAATAAAGATCAGCCCTTACCAATGTGAGCAAGCATGATCCTGTCAACTGAAGACTCAACTAATCAAACAAAAAAAGAAAGGCAGATGCTTTCTCTCTTCTTCCTTTCCCCCTCCCCCTCCCCTGGGTCACCCCCCGCCCTTTCTTCTCTCCTCTATCCTTGAGCTGAAGCACCCATCCTCCATTTTATTTACATCATGGACGCTCTTAATTGACAAGAACTTTATAGAGTCCAAGTCAGACCTCACCTGCATCCAGTTGTCAGGTCTTTGTTCTCTCACTGGGACTTACTTTGGCTCTCTTCTCAGAATTTCAGATTTAGGCTAAGTTTAATGTAACTATGAGTCCTCAATCATTCAGATAGTATATTGTGAAACTTTGTAAAATTCGTGTTCTTGTGGTAATTTTCATAAAAAACTCTCTTCCCTCTTTCTTTCTCTCTCTCTCTCTATATATATATGTATATATAGAGAGAGAGAGATATACATACATGTATATATCATGATATATACATATATATTTATATATTATATATATTTATATATATATATATACATTTATATATACATTAGGTTTCCCTGGAATATCCTAATACAGTATTTTTTGCATCATCAGCATGTCTACCATAGCAATATACTATGCTTTTTTTTTTCAAATTTTAATATCCTTAAAATAGGAGGACTCTTAAAACCAATTTATGCCCAAGTCTAATTAACAGGAATATTCACCCTTGTTCTACATATTATAGTAATACATATCACCAAAAACATGTTAACCTATGAAACATAATGATTTATTTTATACTACTCTTAAATATAAAATAAACACAAAAACAGTTATAACAAATTATGAGTAAAAGACAGCTGTTCTTGTGGAAAAATAGATTCCTAAAATGAAATGAAAGAAATCTAAATAGACAAATGTTGGTACATACAATCAAATTTACTAGTAATTGAAGACATGACCACCAAAACAAACTTCAATTTTTCATCTACCAACCTGGCAGAATTTTGAACAGGTCACACTTCATAAGAGCAAAGGGAAAGACATCTGGAAACAGAAACAATTTTGGAAGCCAATTTTGTAAACATTTCATGAGACATCAGGTCTTCCCCAGAGTCTGAGATTCACAATCAGGTTCAACCCCAGTCCTGTCTGACACTTGTCTGCCTCTTTTTCTTTGGCCACATATCACTGTATCCATCAGGGACTTCCTGGCAGGTAGAGTGGCCACAGCCTCTCCAGCAAGACAGCATAGCCTGCTAAGTAAATCAAGTCTCTGCTGCAGGTGCAGCATCTACACAAGAAAATCTTGGCAGATAAGCAATACAAGGACATTGTAAACTACATAATTCAGACCTCTGAGGCTTAGGGGTCCTACCGTTTTGTGTTAAAGAGAGGACATTCAACTACACCTTCAAAGAAATTCAATTGCACCCTCAAAGAAAAATACAAGGGGATTTTACAGAGTGGTATAAACAAGAGAACCCAGTCTGGGCACTGCTTCACCTGGCAGCCTCAGGGGAGTGCCACTAGGACCATATATTTATGTTTTATGTACCCTCTTGATTTTGCAGTTCTAACATGATATGAGTAAATGTGGTGGCTCACAGGTGAATATCTGCAAATCTGATGGGGTTAAGGGATGCACCAACTTGTCTGGGTATTATGATCCATGGAGCTCTCTACTTCAGTATCTGTGACATCATAAAGGGGATGCTTCTAGATCTTAGGAAACCCACATCTTTATCAACTGGCTTATGTATATTCTGCCACTATTGGACACTTATCCCTATGAAGCTGTTCCACAATGGATGATGACATAGTCAAATTACAGAGGAGTGAAATACACAAGCATTTTTGGCTCCTGGACCGAGACTGTTAATGAAAAAAGCAAAGCAGTTTTCCCCTCTCTGAAGCAAGGTGGGGCTTTTTTTGCTTGTCTTGTATAATAAATAAGAAACTTGTGCTGTTATTTCCTAGGTTTCCCCACTGTGAACATGCATTTTATGCTATAACTTACCTTGAGCATTCTGGAGCGATTCGCTGGACTGCCTGCTCATCAGAGACCACTATGAGTTGAAACTGGGAACCAGTAATATTCATATGACCAGCTTTTATTAAAATCATTCACATGATGAAAATAATGATAGAACTCAATTATATTTTCTATTTCAAATATAATTTAAAGCAAATTGGAATAAATAAAAATATCTAAAAACAAAAAGGAAAAAGTTTATTTATGACTTCTACACCAGAAATTTTTTCTATAAAAAATTTAAAGCCTGTACATTATATATATATATATACATATATATATATATATATATATAATTTATGTATGTATATTTATATATAATTGTTGTAATCATATTTACAACTGTAGATAAGCTTCTTATCAATAATTTGATAATTATTATTTTAACATACTAGTTGAGTAAACATGATACAACTTCATGAGGAGCACTTTTCAGGCCAAACACTGATGCTATATCAGACTCTGTAATGAGAGATGAAAACATGAATGGAATATAAAGCAAGAAATATAGGTTATGCAATAGCAGACTTTGAGTTCACAGAAAGGAAAAATTAGGCATTTGTAGTCATTCTTCTCAACAGTTTAAGTGAAAGAGTACATAATGGTGAGAAAGCATACACTATGAATATGTTGTCCTTCTTTTAAAAGATTGCTGTAATATGAAAGCAGACTATAGTCATAACAAGAGTAGATTTGGGAAACTTGCAGAATACAGGATGTATTCTGGAAACAGATTTGCCATGTACTGAATTGGAGAGGAACATGAAGGACAGGTTTGAGAAAAGTAGACACGCTGGAGCCACTAGAATATCAACTGTAGACTCTCTGAAACTAATCTGGTTTCTAAAATGACGGTTACTACTCTGGCTCTGGTAATACACTTCTAATTTGAAATCCAGCTAGTAATTCTGAATCTTTCCTTATTCAAACCCTATACAGTATATGCATGCACAATCATCTTTTCTTTTGTTTCCAAGATTTCTCTTATTTTGCTCCAAGTGATGCTTATCCCTTAGATACCCAACTGCTTTCCCCTGAATTCTCTTTGTTTTTAGTCTTCAGTCTCTTCCAAACATCAACACAGAAAATTTATATGCCTTAATTATGCATTTTTATCTTTTCTTATCTCTGGAATTCCATAACTATCCATATGAGGTTTATGGTAAATTACACTTGAGGCCTTAGTTTTCAATGACCAGAAGTAGTATCACAGTCACTCACCTTTACCTTGGCTGCATAAAATACATTGATTTACCATCTCTAATCTTCCAGCTTTGCCAACATGATTCGTTTGGGCCAATGTAGTATTGCCTGACAGAGCCAAAGGTTGAAAAGACCATTGCCACTGTTCACTATAGCCAAGTTATACAATCAGCCCAACTGTCCATCAACACATAAATCCATAAAGAAAATGTAGGATATACTCACAGTGAGGTTTTATTTGTCCATAAATAAAAATTAAATGATGTCATTTGAACAAAATGGAAATATACCTCATAATGTTAAACAGACTCAGCCAAAGAGATGTTGTGGGTTTTCTCTCATATGTGGAATCAGAACTTAAAAAAAAAAAAAAAACATAAAACATGAATACAGAAGGTGAACTATTTGGCAAAAAGGGGTCAGTCAATGAGGGAAGAGAAATACACTAGTTTCTTATCCCCCCTCGAGCTCTTTCAATACCATGTTCAAGTTCGCTTCTGTGCTTTACAGTATGTTCCTCGCATCCTCAAAGATTTCCACCCCCATTCTGACCTCCTGTGCTTACATAATGCCTATCTCTCTTTCCAGATTGAATGTAAGTTATGTCTGAGTTCTTTCACCTTCTTTACCTTATCAGGCTCCATCTGCAAACAATGGTGTGTTATGTATATGGTAATACCAGATCATGATTGCCTCTACTGGCATATAAAAGAATAACCAGTTCCTATCTGTTCTCCAGATTCACTCCAGATAAACCTTTATCCTACTAACTTGTTCACTCCTGTCTTCTAACAAGCATGTGATTTTTCCTAGGGACATGATTGCATTTTTTCTCTTTATATTTTCAGTGACCAGAATAACGCCTAAAGCATCAGAAAGTTAACTGTGGACAAGTAAGCACAAGAAAGAATGAATTCTTAAAAGAGAAAACAGAAGGAAACAAATTTTAGTTTTCTTCTTGTTATTGAAAAAATAAATGATGAAATGAGTATCTATTTTACCATATTGTGCTCAGTGTTTCTAAAAGAAAACCCTATTAATGTAACTGAAATGTCTCAAGATATGTATTACTAAAAATAACAAATTACAAGTTATTTATGAGTTCTTTGTTTTAAAATATTACGGGATAGAACAAGATATTTATCCTTAAAATTAACTGCTCCTGAAGGCACAGCTCTATTGGATTCTATAACTTTGAAAAACATAGTAAAAAGAAGGTATAATTAAACAAGGGTAATATCATTCTCAAGAGAATGCTATTATAACACAAATAGCTACATCCCCATTATCTCTCCATATTGGATATAACTCAATGGTCAAATCAAATTAGCTTCAGCAGCCCATCTCTTCTGTGTCTCCTCATGTAACTTTTGCGAGTTCATTCTGACTTTTAATCAATTCAATAACACTGAGTTTTTTATTCTTTCTTCTTTAGTGTTTTAGTATAGTTTTAGTATACTACACAACTATTTAATAATATGTAATCATTGAACTATCTCCCTAAAATATTTTATTTCTATGGGAAGGATAGGTATTCTCTATGATTTCTAAATTCCTTGAAAATAGAAATTACATATTCCTGTTTTTAACTATCCAAAAATATCTCTTTCCAGTTTATTATATGTCAATTTCTTCATTAACTGAGACCTATTTGTATGCTAAATGTTACAAAGGACATAAAATAATATAATTATGAGACGATTAAGTGAAAATCAAGTGAATTTATGTGGTATTAACAAAAAGCTGGAACTAGAATTTTGGACTCTGTCTCAGTGAAATCCTGACATTGGTAGAACACAGTCTCCTCTAGTGGTCAGCTTGTAAACATCACCGCTGTACTCTGAAACAGCCTAGAATTGTAAGGTCGCATTAACTTGAGGTGGTTAGCATTTCTCTTCTAGTTATATCAAGCAAATCTATTTGGTATATTTCATTGTAAGAGATCCACTTCAGAATTTAGTAAACAACAATGATTACTAATGGTGAAGCAATATATTTGCTAGGCTTCTGTTGCTGTGATAAAAAGTGTGACCAAAACCAACTCAGGGACTAAAGGGTTTTTTTTTTACCTTATATTTCCAAGTAACAGACCATCACTGAGGGAAGTCAGGGCAGGAACTCAAGACAGGAAACTGAATGCAAGAATTAAAGCAGAAGCCATACCAGTTTGCTCTCTGTGGCTTGCTCAGCACCCCAGGATACCTAGGCTTATGCACCCTAGGATACCTACCCAGGAATGGTACTGCCTACACTGAGCTGGGCCCTCCCACATCGATCATTAATCAAGACAATATCCCTACAGACTTGCCTACAGGTTAATGTTATGGAGCCATGTTCTGATTTAAGATTCCCTCTTCCCAGATATGTCTAGGTTTGTGTCAAATTGTCGAAAGCCAACCAGCACGAATGAGGTTGCAGAAAGAATGAATGTTGCATTGCTTCCCTTGTTGAGGCAACATGTTCTGTTCATGTTATTTTTTGAGGCTGTGCATCTGACTCCGTGAATGATGAGCTAGTCACGATGACAGTGGTAACAGCACTGTGTTGTATTCTTTAGGGCTTTATGCATTGACTGTGTACCTAGTGATTATCCTACTACCCTTACCCACACTAAGAAATATTAGGTACATACTAATGCATTAAGTTGGAACTTCAGTTAATTTTTGTAGTCTATTTTGCATTCACAAAAAAAATAATAATAAAAAATATTTGATCGTAGACTGGGTTCTGGATTTTAAGGTGAATTAAAACATTATCCCAGATTTTGAGAATTTGTTATACTGAAGGAGGCAATGAAGGAGTCAAGATTATTTTTCATTAAAAGGATCAGGGAAAACTTGACAGCTCGTCAATATATTCAACAAACGCATAGTCTATCCAAGTATCACTGAGGACCTCATATCTTCATTCTGTCTTATAAAAAAAAGGTACAGTATTTCTACTCTGAAAGACTGTTTCAAGGAATTAGTTACGTTTTGTTTCATTTTTTTAAAACAGAAGATGGACATTCAGAAACAGCAATCTAGTTTTTAGTAAACCTTTGTTCTTACTGAGACTTGGTAAGCCAGCATAACACAACGTGACAAGCCATGCCCCCTTTCTCCCGGTGTGCAGTGATAGGGAAGGAATGCCCACAGAACAATGGCATTTCTGTTGCTGTTCTCAGCTGTTTTGATACTTCAACTTTTGCTTACGCAGCATGGATCAGGTCTTTTTTATCCCCTCGTTCATCCTATTTTTTTCCCTCCTGTGACAAGGTCTCATGGAGCCCAGACTTTGAACTCACCATTTATCTATGTATGGCCTAGAATTCCCAATTCTCCTGCTCCTTCCCAAGGTCTGGGATGACAAGATTGCATCACAATGCCTGGTTTATGCAGTAACAGGAATCCAACTCAGGGCATAATGCTAGGAAAGCTCATTATCCATTGAGCTACATCCCCAGACCTAACTTTTTTCTTACTACAATTGATTATTCTCTTTAAAACTGTTCAGTATCAATAAGATCTAGACAAGAAGATTGTAACTGTTATTCAGCAAATTTAGGCTCGATTGACTGTGGTTTTGGTGTGCATGTTAAGTGGTTATGAGGAATGTTTGGATGTTTGGCCATTCCTATGTCATTCCATGTAAGTTTCCTAACATTTAAATAGGAAATACATTAAATGTTGAGGTCTTATGTGCAGTGAGATGGTACTGAAATATTGCTTACATGCATTCTCACATTGAGTTATAATGCAATGCTATCCCAATACTGCTAGTTAGTCAGAAATCTAATGCCCTCCAGGGAGCTGGATTTTGCTTATATAATAAGAAACTTTTAAAATGCTTTAAAATTACTTTTATTCCCACATGGTGGGAATGTGTTTGCCATGGCACGCATACTGAGGTCAGTAGCAATTTTAGGGAATCAGTTCTCTCTCCCACCAAGTATTCAGGCAAGCATTTTTACCATCTAAGCCTGATCACCCAATTCATATTCCATTCATAATGAAATACCTGAGACAGCATACTAAGCACAGAAAGAGGTATTGTACTTTAGTTTGGTTTGGTTTCATTTCATTTAACTCACAACCATGAAGGCTGAAAGTTCAGACAGCATGGCACAGGGTCTGGCCAGTGCCCATTTTAGACACATCACTTCATAGAGTTGACAGAGTTCTGGGTAGATATATGACATCACATGACAAAAGACAGAGACTTGCTGATCTATGTCTGAGTCTGCTCTCTGTCCTACTTATGAAGCTACCAGAATCTTCTATATCTAATCTCTTTCAGAAGTCCCCACCTCTAAATACTGTGGTCAAATTGAATTTCAATCCTGTTAATACTAGCAATTATGTGACTTTAGGCTTAAGTTATTACATCAGTTGGGCAAATCGTATTGAATAGCTTCACACCAAATGCCAGAGGAGGGTGAACAGAAGGACTGCTATTCTTCTTAAGAGGACAGTAATGTAATGAAAACCTTGTCATTTCAGCTTCAGGTTTTTCATTCAGAAAATGGGACTCCTAATGCAGCTAATCTAATCTTGACAATATCTGAAGAATGAGTGTTTTAGAGTAGGCTGTTTAAAATATTTCCTCTGGGTCTATTTATTTATCGTACCTCATTGATTTTCTGACTTACCAAGTCATTTGGAAGCTAAATTTCCAGATCATCCTCTTCACTAGAATATATATATATATATATATATATATATATATATATATATATATATATATATATGCTGTATTACAGCCCATCTTTGAAAAGAAAGTATTTGCTGGTAATTAGCAAGGCTGAACTACATGGGCACTGAAGCAATATCATTGACAACCTTGTTATCTAACATATAGATAACGACAAAATTTAAAATATTCTAAATGTAGGGTTTCGAAATTCATTAAGACATTTATTATGTGTTCTCAAATTCTATTTCAAAACAAGGCAGATAATATAAATCAGATATGATTTGCCTCCATGTACTGAGTAACTAGTAAACCATTATTTCATTTATTTAGTTCTAATGCTCATTTAGGTATAGTTTTATAATGAAAGCTTACATCCTACTTATGGGGAAAAAAAAGTCAGATAAAATTGGGCTTAAATCCTAGATCCATCATGTGTAATTCTTAGTCAAAGTATTTCAATCATTGGTTCCTCTGATCATATGAAGAAAATATCTCCTTTCCCAAGAGAATTTTCTTTGAAATAGTCATGTGTGCAGAAGTCTACTGACAAGTATTTTCTATTTTCTGGCTTTAATTTAGAAGTATAAGTGTATTCTCTAGTGAAAACTCACATGAATATTTTAAATCCATGTTTCAGGAGAAAGATAAAAGATGAACTCGCATTTGAAATGTTCTGTTTCCAGTTTTGTCTCCTTGAGTGCTCAGAGTCTGTGCCCTGCATCTATCCCTACAATTTGTGTCCCAGGGGCTGTAGCTACTTGGTGCCAACTGCTCAGTCCTTCCCGTCCCCCATACCACAGTGAAAGCTCAACTGGCATGGGGACACAGAGGGCAGGAACATGTCTGTCTATGGTGGAAATACCTCTGGCTTGCTCCATATTCCATAAATGTCCCAGAATAGGGCTTTGGGTAAGAGCTTAGGGGACAGCATCCCTTTAGATTCCACCTGAAGTAGGAGTTCTCAACCTGTGGGTCGTGACTATTGGAAAACACATCTCCTATGGTCTTAGGAATTGAGACACTGCTCAGTAGCAAGATTACAGTTATGAAGTAACAATGAAAATAATTTTAGGGTTGGGGTCACCACAAAGTAAGCAGTTGCAGCATCAGGAAGGTTGAGAACCACGGCTAGAGAGCCTTCTCTTGTTCTATCATAGGTCGCTCTGTAGCTCATGAAGGCAGCCTCAGTGAATCCATTCACAGTGTCATTGTATCAGGCTCTTCAATGCATGCCTCATCAAAACTGATGATTGTGATGTGTGAGCAGTGTTTCATCAGAAATTATAACCAGATTTGGCTTTGAATTTCTGTTTGGGAGGCAGACAAATAAAATGTGTTTGTATTTATTTGGGAATGATGAAACATTACACAGGCCAATAGAGGACATTTGAAACAAAGAAAATCAGAGGAAAAAGAAAGAAAGAAAGAAAGAAAGAAAGAAAGAAAGAAAGAAAGAAAGAAAGAAGGAAGGAAGGAAGGAAGGAAGGAAGGAAGGAAGGAAGAAAGAAAGAAAGAAAGAAAGAAAGAAAGAAAGAAAGAAAGAAAGAAAGAAAGAAAGAAAGAAAGAAAGAAAGAAAGAAAGAAAGAAAGAAAGAGAAGAGAAAGAAAGAAAGAAAGAAAAAGAAAGAAAGGGAGAAAGAAGAGGGATCTTAGGTTTTTTCTGAGCTTTACTTGCTCTGGGAAGCAAGACTCGGGCTCTTTTTCAGCGAGCCAGAGACATTGGGAACACTTGAGTCTTCCGGTGGTGAGAGACAAAGTACTTGCTTGAGGGGATGTTTGAAGAATAATCCAGTAAGAAACCAGTATGGGATGAGAATGCAAAAGAAAAATACAAATAGCCGGTGGAGGCACAGGCCTTTCAAGAATATATAAAAAACAGAAATAGAGTGAAATACTCTGGGTTTTTCAGATAAGTCCAAGGTTGATTGGAAAAGGTAGCAATTTTTGAAGTTATTGAATTTTATTATTGTTCCCTATGGATTCTAAAAGCCACAGTAACCTCCTTCAGTAGATTCAATTTTAATTTTTAATATTTTTCTAAAACTCTTAGTAGATACTATGAAGGAGTCTTGGAACCAAACTGTCTGGCTCCACCCTCAGGCTTGCCTTTTGAATTCTTCTCCTGTTTGATGATAAAAGACGGGGTTCGGATTTTCTTGTTTGTCTTAGCTAGTATGCTGCATTAGAGGTTCTTTATCGTATGTATACGTACATACATATGAATTTATCTCATATATATGCATATATATCACATATACATTTATATTTTTCTCCATTATTATGTAAAGAATATGGCACAGAAACTATCCAGTGATTTCCCCACTATTGCTTAAAATAATGTGACCACGCCTCGAGTACAAAGCAGCTTGATCCTAATCCAAGCTGTTCGGTAGCAAAATGGTGTCTGAGGATTTTTTACCAAACCACAATATCCACTTCCTTCCACAAAGTCAGAGGAGTTGAGATTCTCGCCATCACTTATACAAAATGCAAATAAAAATGAGACCAAGAACTTTTGATGCTTTTTACGTATTGGTAGCATGTAATCCACATAGAAAAGTCTGAAATAACCTCCTTGAGACAGGCCTTCTAGGTCCACTATGATTCCACGGCTAACACACCGAAGTCCTACCCATGCGAAACCTTGGAGAGTCGACACCAGACTCTTTTTAACTGAGCTTTTTAACTGTGCACATTAAGAGTAAACAAGGACAATGTCTGCTCATATGCAAAAAAAGGAAAATGTTGGAAGTATATGATTAAATTTTTTACACTGACTACCTTTCATTATTTTTTATTATTTCTTTTTTTTAAAAGATCATGTCTGCTCTGGATTTGACAGTGATAGTATGTTCTGGGCTCACTTTCCTATTTTATGCAAGAATGTCAATTCCAGTGTTCCTAGGTGTCATTCTTGGCAGTTAAAAAGTAACTAGTGAATTCCTAAAGTAGGTCAGTTTTAGAGCCAGTTTTAAATACTTGTTTAAAAAAACAGAAATCAAATCAAAAGGAAGTTCTTAATTTTCTACATTGCTTGTGTAGGGAAGGTACAGCAGCTCATGAGTACTTAAATTAAGAGTCTACAAAATGACAAGCAAAATCATACACATTTATAGATGCTGGCCCAGTTATATATGAGTTAACAGGCTATGTAAGATTGCGGGGAAAAGACTTTAAAAACTTCACTACAATATAATTTCATTATTGCTCTAGAAAAATATAGGCACATCACTGTCGGGTTTAATTTTTTAAGAGAAACCAAAAATTCAGATGCTCTTGCATAACATTACTGATTTATAAATATTTTCAACTTATTTTAAAACATAGCACAGTCTAACAAAGCAAATCTCTTGAGCCAATGTTGCCCCTATAATACTAATTTTCAACTTCTGTTTGTTAGTCCTCTCTATTCAGTTCTGAGCCTGTGGCTGTTTGTGCTAATGCCCTAATGGTTTGTGACTCTCACTTGGTTCCGTCTACCTTGTGCTGTGATTTTGTAGACTAGAGACATAAATACCAAAGCTCTCTAACTCGGCATCTCTCATGCAGTATTGGAAAACAACACAAAGCCTAATTAGTTATCCAACAGGCTTTAGAGGAATTAATGACCTACATATGTGGATTACAAAATCATTCAGTTTATACAGTACAATGAATTTTAGCCTCCTGTAACAACTTATTAAAGAATAAGAAGGCAACATTGGAGAGGTGATCAAGAAAAATAAAATAGAGACAAAAATAAAAGGCCTTAAGGAAAATAATGGGATTCAGAAAGAAGGCAAAGAAAAGGAAAAAGGTAGAGAATTATTGCATGAAGGAAGAATGTCTTGGCTAAGTATCAGCAATAGACTTCCTTCCTTATGTAGACCATCAGAGAAAACTTCTGCAGTCTTGGTCGCATGTCAGAGCTAAAGCACTAAGCAACTACTCACAGACCCAACGTTTCCCATCTCTGTGACCTTCTCTTTGGACTTGATTCTTCACCCAGAAAATGAGCATAATACTATATGCACTATGCTTTAAGAGTTTAAACCAGCTATCTGAGATAGTACTAGAATAATATTTAATATGCCAGAAACAATAAACAAATGTTAATGAGCCTTGTAATTTTTAAATTAGGCTTTAGTTTGGGGTAAAGATTCTTTTAGATTCTGCTAGTTTCTCATTCAATCTTTGTTTTTCAAATACAGTTCTCCTTCCTGACTTTTTGAGGATTTCAGAAATTGACAAAGGGCTAATGTGTATGTATGTGTGTATGTGAATGTGTACTCATTTTTTAAATCTCAATTGACACATAGCTTCTGATTTATAGGTTTTAGTGTGATGTTTTGAGAGATCTATTTACTGTAATTAGCATATTAGCATAGTATTTAATGTTTTTTTATTATGATCTAATCATAAGTGTGATAGCTAGTGGCATTCTGCTTTGACTCTTGGTCCTCTTGAAGACTTAATTTACATACTTAATTTTGCAACCCATTTAAATAATTCTTTTGGGTGGTGATTGCTTTGGTTGGGATTAGGTTTGAGGGTTGGATTTTTTAATAGCTTCAAACTGCCTAGAGTTGACATATGTACATGATGTGTCCATCAACTTGCAATTTTTATACATTATTTTGTTTAAAATCAGCTGCTTCTTGGTTATTACAACCATTTTGGACATAATTCACCTGCTATGTGGGTGTTATGAATGAAACCTGGGTCTTCTGAAAAAGCAGTAGAGTTCTTAAACACTAAGATATCCTCCCAGTCCCCTGAGTATTCAATTTAACTTTACTGGTTAATGGTAAGTTTGGGGTGTGAACTATTCTAGTTCTGATGTCTGCAGATCTTTTCAAAATTCATATTGCTGTTGAATATCAAGAGATAGAATTTCTATGTGTCATCTGTAACAGGAGTCAGAAAATCATTAAGGTTGTTTAACAGAATTCATTCTCTTCATGAATTGAACTCCTTAATGAATTGGCATCTCAAAAAAAAAAAAAAAAAAAAAAAACCTTTAAAATAGCAATTTTCCAAAGATAGGTGTTCTTTTCAAAATATTCATTATCTTTTCATTTCTAAATTCATAGTCATAACATTGTTTTATTTTGTGAATGACCCTGCAGGGCCTGGTTTTTTTTTTTTTTGTTTTTGTTTTTGTTTTTTAATTCAGAAAGAAGTTACCCCTTTCATTCTCTTTCCTTATGCTTCCACATCTGTTTCCTCAATCATTCCAGAAGGATTCCTTTCTACCACCCACCTGAATTCATGACTATACCACAGTTTGCACTTCATAAATAAAGTATTATGATGTTAAATTTATCCCCTATGTTATTATTTGCTTTCTTGCTTCTTATTTAGTGTTTACCTGGTGATTTTGTTAAGCTCATGACTCTACAGTCTTATCTTGCATTGTCAGAATGCCGTAGAAATATGTCATAGAGGGCCACAATACGCATGTGAGCGTGCACTCCTCTTCTGATCCTGCTCCTCCACTGGCCTCACTATGGCTGAGGCGGTGCCTGCGCCCCAGCTTCAGCCAGTTACACATCTCATATTTGACCTGGACGGACTGCTTCTGAATACTGAAGATTTATATTCCGAGGTGTTTGAAAAAATATGCAGTCGCTATGGAAAAAAATACAACTGGGATGTCAGGTCCTTGGTCATGGGCAAGAAGGCTCAAGAAACAGCAATGATCATCGTCGAGTTCCTGCAGCTGCCGATATCTAAAGAAGAACTATTGGAAGAAAGTCAGGCAAAGCTGAAGGATGTGTTGCACACAGCCTCACTCATGCCAGGAGCAAATAAACTGATCCACCACCTGCGGAAAAACCACGTACCCTTTGCCCTGGCCAGCAGCTCTGCGACCTTCTCCTTTCAAAGGAAGACCAGTAGACATGGCCCATTCTTCGGTATGTTTAACCACATCGTTCTAGGTGATGATCCCGAGGTTCGGAATGGCAAGCCAGCCCCAGACTTATTTCTTACCTGTGCCAAAAGGTTCTCTCCTCCCGCTGATCCAAAAGACTGCCTTGTCTTTGAAGATTCTCCAAACGGGGTGAAGGCAGCTCGAGCCTGTGGGATGCAGGTGGTCATGGTTCCCGATGTAAAACTGAGCACAGACTTTACGAAAAACGCCACCCTGGTGCTGAGCTCCCTGGAGGACTTCGAGCCTGAGCTGTTCGGTCTGCCAGCCTTTGAATGAGGATGAAGGGTGAATATGCTGCTGTGGGCTGCATGGAACCCAAAGCTGGTTCATGACCCACACTGCTGAGGAAAAAGATTGGAAAATAAACAGTATCCATATTGTAACCTTCATTTCGCTGCAGCTTATAAAGTTGTCTATACATTGTTTACACGTCTTCAGCGATTTGCTCTCCAATTCACATTGGAGAGAAAATGAGAGCCCAGACAGACTATCTGGAGTTAACATCTAACTAAAATAAAGCTGACTTGGTATACAGTAAAGGAAATGTGAACGCATATATATGAGTATGCCCACTATGTAATTATGCACATGTATCATGTGTACGTACATGGGTAAATATGCATGTGTGTAACGTATATAATTTTCCCAAGTAAAATGAAAATCATACATCTTATTCTTTTATTTTGGTCTTTCTGAGCATTGACAATTGGACACCATAAACTACATGTGTGGATATGTCTTTATATGTGTGTATAAATATATGTATATCTATATTACATGTGTATAGTGTATACAGCTCCAAGTTTTACAGAGCTGATATTAACAGTGCAGTGCTAACTAACAAGATGGTCATTCTTTTTGCTCATTAGCCTGAGATTTAAATCCTCGGTAAGGATAGTTGTCCTCCTCAGCTAGTATTGAGTTATTTTGTGACCGCAGGTGTCTCTTGGAGATTTCCTCAGGGTCCTGTTAAATGTGTTCACAGCGTGTATCTTCCAAGTACATCCTAATCTATATTGGAGAATGTTTCTACCTCAGAAAATTACTTCTCTCCTTAAGAATACTAGTTTTATACTTTAAAAATTATTATTTTATTATTATTTAATTATTGAGACAGGGCTCCACCGTGTAGCCCTGGCTGGCTTGGACCTCACTTTGTAGATCAGGCTGAATTTGAGCTCACACAGATCTGCCTACCGCTGCCTCCTGAGTATCAGGGTTAAAGGTGTGCACCTCCACACCCAAAGTGATGTTTTATTTTTAATTTTATGTATGTGCATCTGTGTGTGGGTGTGTTCGTGTGAATGTACAGATTCCAGAAGAGGGTGTCAGATTTCCCTGGAATTGGAGTTCTAGGCAAGTTGTAAGCATCCTCTGCAAACAGAATGGAATCTTAACTGCTGAGACAGATCTCCACTGCCCACTGTTATACTTTTGAAGTAGAGTTTTGTAGGTGTTTGGTAAAACTAAGGGCTTGGCACAAGTGACTAACATTCTTGGTACTTTCATGCTTCTATGAGTTGGTTTAGCCTTTGGAATTTGGCTACAATTTACCAGAGTGAAATCAGGAAAGGAATTGAAATGCAAAATGCAGGAGCAATGCCACTTCCTAGCTGAAGTCCACTCTTCTAGAGGACAGTTGTTAGTCCATTTTTCTGTTCTGTGATGTCCATGTACCCATGCCTCTGATGGAGTGAGCATTGATGACTGCTCCTGCCACGGACCTACTTCACATCAGCTGGCCAAACTCACTTTAACATTCTCAACTGCCTGTACATTTGTTTACTCTTTGAATTCATTTTCAAACCATTTTCAAACATCTTATTAGTGTTCTTACAGGTTAACTTGGTTAAGTACAATCTTTCATTCCTTTTCAAAAATGAAAAAAAAAAATCATGACATTTTTTCCAAAATATTCAGAACAAAAATTTAGAGAGTGGGCAGAAAGATGTGTAGATTAGCTTTGGTAAGGCTAGAGAGTGGATGGCTCATTGCTATGTTTTTTTCACCTACAACCACTCTTGGATATAGTAATTCGTAGGCAATTGTAGTTACATGCATTTTGTACATATATTTTCAGTTCCCCTCATAAATTATAAACTTAATTAAAATGAAAGCAAAACGTATTTAATTAATTGGTAACTGAACTTTAAGAGAAAAAGTATTTTATTTCCACCTTCTTTCCTGTATATATGCCTCTGTACACAACTCTGTTCTCTCAGCCTTTGCACATACATCAAATCTTACATATATGTATGCATGCTACCCATCCTCATTTAGTACAGATTGTATGTTTGTAAATTATCTTTCTTGCTAAAATGTCCATTTACTCTCACCTCTCTTGATGCTTTTGTGGACATCTATGAACAAATATGAACAGATTGTGGGAGTTCTGACTAATCCCTGCACGTATTAGGTGACATCAGACAAGGTGTTACAGCATTTTTTTGTTTTAGGTCTGCTCCTGAAAGTGTGTCCATTCTACAGCCTGTCAGTGGCAGGCTTTCTGTGTGTCTGTGTTTTGGTTGGCTGGACCTCTAATTCAGAATGTTTTTTAGCACTTCAAGGTATAAGAAGCATGGGCTGTCCTTATATAGGATATATGAGAGTCAGGTATGCTTTACCCAAGTTGACTTGTAGCGCTACTGTTTGTGAATTCAGTATCAATAAGTCAAGAGTTTATTAAATGAAGTGTCATCAAAGAAAAACGTACATAAAGTAAGGAATTGTATTGTTTTTGTTTTTAGTTTTTGTTTGTTTTGTTTTTGACAAAAATGTGGCCAAAGGCTTGTTGAAATCTAATCCAATATTTCCTCTATGAGTAATCACAGAGGAAGTTTCCTCTAATGTATTTGCTCCATGAGTAATCATTCAGTTTCCTCTAATATGACCCCATTCTATGCACACATTTATTTTAACTGAGCTACTCAGATATCTCAACAAACCATGACTGGGAGTTTATTGGGATATGAAGCTTTAGAACACAAAACTTCACAATTTAGATTCCTTTGGTTAACAGAGATTGCCTAACACTAATTTTGGTTTTTCCTGTAAGAGGGCAGCTTTAGCAATGGATTCAATCATTTTATGAGAATTGAACAGACACCAAAGCCTTTCTATTGTGAACCTTGGGTTTCTTTTTCCTACTTGCTGCTGACATCATCTCTCCCAACCACTTCCTATCAGTTTACCTAACTGGATTTTCCTTTAGCAGCTGCTGCTTCCATTATGCCTTTGAACTGGGAATTGTTGCTGCTAGCAGGGAAAACAAAGAATCCTCTGTTATGACATGCCACTCCTAGGGCTTAGGGTTCTAGGAAAAGAGTTAGCAATACAATGCCCATGTCCAGGGACCAGGACCTTCTCTAGTACAAGAAGCTCAGTTCATCATCCCTTTTAATCTTTACTGCAGTAGTGTCTTTATCCATCACATTTAAGAGATGTCCATCCTATTTATATTTTTATTATTTATATTAATTAAAAATAGACCTGAATATATCCATAGACATCAATTTGGTTATTCTTCCCTTCATTCAATAGTTGTTGATTATCAATCATGTGTTACGTGTTACGCAATACGGTGATAAACAAAACTAATTTCCTACCATTCAAGGTTATTCTATCTAGATTGTGAAAAAGAAGTAAATATTTAAATTCTTCCAAATAAAGATAAAGATATGAAGTATGCAAAAGAAAGTTGTATGGCAGAGGTATCCAGGCTTGGGAAAAGGGAATATTCTTTAAATGCAAGGGCCAGAGAGGCAACAGACTTCCTAAAAGAAAGTTCGGACCTTTTCCACACCCAAAGGTATACTGTAAAGGCTTCTTAGCACATATAGCACATATGTTCACTTACTCTCTTGATCACCTTAATCACAGTCATGAATATTTACTGGTGACAAAAGAAATTAACTTACCCCAGGATTGTCATTATCTACTAGGAAAAATAATAAGTCAAATGTACGAATAGAAATAGGAAAGATGAAACACCATAAGAAGAGGCAAAAATCTTCCACCCTTGCATTTATTCAAGGCTTCTGGGAAGATTATACTATGCTGTAGAAATTTATTTTTAGTTGTATTTAAAATATTGTTTTGTGCACTGTTGGGTGAGGGGCTGCCTAGTAAGGTATGTTTGATTACTCAGGATCTGCACATGCTATTAATAGAACACCCGAGGAGTTCAGAATCAATAAAAAACACCTGATCTCAGAGGCTTAGATTTCCTTGGTCCAGTATGGCACTTGCCATCATGATGGTTCCCTCTGCTGCGGTCTGGCAGGGTTTACACGTATAAATATGCATCCATGTCTTCTTTGGAGAGCTGCCACCACAGTGTACTACTACAATATTAATTAAACAAGGTGATGAAGGAAGATATAAAAAAATGTGTTAATCTAGGAAGCAATAGTGCATATGTATACAGAGCTGAACTGAAATCTTTGGTTTGAGTTCAGAGAACAGGGAGTTCTGGAAATATCTCAGCTATGTGGCTAAGTGTCATGAGAATCAGGATAAGAATCTAGTTTTTGTTTCATGTTTTTCATGGAAGTTCTTAAGAGAGGATATGATGCACTCAAAGTGGTGCCTTGGGGCTTTTTTTCATTGATGCCTAAAGGAAAGTTGAAGGACATAAGGAACTAGGAGACTTCCCTGTGGCTGCTGCAGAAGTTCCAGAGAGAACGTAACATCAGAACAGAAATGAGAATAAAATGGATGAAAGAGGTTAGTATTTAGGATGAGAAGTTTGGGTAACTTGAGACATAAAATTTCTATTTCGTAGCAATGATTAGGAGAGTTCAAGGGACTTTGGTTTTTGAGACTCAGACTAATTAAAGTGACAATTTTGCAAAATAGACGCGGAAAAGAGACAAATAAAGTGTTGGTGGTCCACTTTGAGTTGTTAGAATCTGGGGCTCTGGGAGAGCGTGGACATGGGCTATAATGAGTGTGCAGTGAACCAGGGACTGGAAGGTAAAAAGTGGATGGCAGTGTTAGAGTGTGAGGTGAGAGAAGGGTAGAAGGGACAGTGGAAGAAGGACTAAGACTCCATATGTAGGAGCCACAGTTTCTGTCTTCACACTGTTAGGTTTGTAGACATGATAATTGGGTATGTAGTAGAGAGTCAGAGAAAAATCAAGAGGCATAGAGGTAATTCAGCTGTTTAGGTGATTGTTACAGACTGAGAAAGAGAAAGAGATCACTTGAGGAATATTAGGAATTGCAAATTGAAGTTAAGATGTGACACTGCATGAAACCTGGCTGAGAGTGTGAGACACAGTGAAGACGTCTCTGTTAATACTTCTGGAAGGAAAGAAAAAAAGGAAAGACTCACTAAAAATCTTCAGTAACATATATAGTTTACAGAAGATAAAAATCAACTTATAAAATGTTTAGAAAGTCCTAGACAGAGCACGCCATACCTGTCTGAGATCAGGCAGAATAGTGACCTGTCCAAGAAGTTCTGAACCAATGAAGAAGGGTCGTTAGGAAGCATGAAAAGCAGACTTTGCTTTTCTGCTTGCTCTCTTGATTTTTTATTCCTCCCTTTAAGAACATGCATATGAGTACTCTAGCAACAGAACAGATGAGATGAATTGAAGAAGATTCACTCCATCCAGGGAATGGGATTGAGCTGACTGAAATATTTATTAGTGGAAAGATTTTTTTCTTTAGTATTTTTCTATTTGTGAAATTATACTCTCTGTATTTATCAGCTACCCTTATTGTATAAGTACCCTTATCAGCTACCTTTATTGTCTACAAAATGCCTTTCTGTTTTTCACCCTCTAAAGCACACATAAAATACAAGGAGAAACTAGTTTCAAGCTCTTCAGATTTCAACATGTCTAAAACTTAGTATAAGCCTCCTGTTTGTCTTGACCACATAATAATGAATACCCCAGTTTCTGCTTTGGAACATAAACACTTGGAAGTCATTAAAACAACAAAGGAAAAGTAGAACACACTGAGAATCAGTAGACTTGCTGAAATGAATCAGAGGAGTTCAGATCTCAGGACAGAGCTCTGCTATGGACACAGCACAGGCAAGCAAACACAAAGTCGGTGTTATCTCAGTGTGAGAGGTTCTGGAGGTGGTGATAGGAATACTTGAACAGTGAGTGCGAAATGGACAGAAGCTGAATTTATGCTAGTCTCAGTTGAAAACCCCTAGGGCCCAGTTTGGGAAAACAGGTACACATTATAGGTTTCTTACCCAGAGTCCTACTAAGTTCTCAGGGTGAAAATAGTGTTATATCTGCATACTAAAGCATTACCACTAAAATCAGGAACAAGATAAGGTTGTCCACTCTCTCTACTCCTGTTTAATATAGTGCTTGAAGAAAGACAGTAGTAATAAAACAATTTAAGAAGATAATATATATATATACACGTATATATGTATATATCCCTTTTATACATATATACGTGTGTATATATATATATATATCCCTTTTATCTTCTTAAATATATATTTATATATGTATATAAATATATACATATATATCCCTTTTATTTTCTTAAATTGTTTTATTGCTACTGTATACATATATATATATATACATATATATGTATATATATGGAAAAAGTCATTTGAATTATATCATTTGAAGATGATATAATTCTGTATGTTAAAGACTCTGCTAGAAATTCTCCAAAGTGGATAAACACATTCAATAATGTAGCAGGACATAAAATTAACACACAAATGCCAGTAGGCTTCTTATGTACTAACAGCATACACACTAAGAGAGAAATCAAGGAAACAATCAAATTCACAGTAGCTTAAGAAAAAAAAACTGGAATAAATCTATCCAAGGCAGTGAACAATTTGCTCAGAGAAAATTTTAAGACAGTAAAAAAGGAAATTAAAGATGATAACATGTAAAGACTTCTATGCTCATGGATTGGTAGAAACAGTACTGTGAAAACAGCCATGCTACCTGAAACAATCTACAGATTCAGAACAACCACCATAAAAATTTCAATACAGTTCTAAATGGAATTTTTTTTTAAATCTTGAATCTCATGTGTAAGCAAACAGACAAACAAACCTAAATATGATCAAAACAATATTACACAATAAAAATGTTTTGGAGCTATTTAGCATCTCTGACTTTAAGTTATATTACAAAAATATAATAATAAAAGCAGTATGGTGCAGGCATAAAAACAGGCACATTGATCAATGGGAAAATTGAGGACAAAAATATAACCTTACATTCATATAGGAACCTGATTTTTCACAAATAGGTCGAAACTATACAATGGAGAAGAGATAACATCTTCAACAAGCATGAGACTCAAATATCCTGAATCTGATAGACAAGAAAGTAGAGGAATGTTTCTACTTACAGGCACAGGAAAGGACTTTCTGAATAGGACCCTGATAGAGCAGACATAATGATTAGCAACCTAAACTAATGGGACTTCATGAACCTTAGCAGGTTCTGAACAACCAAGGACACTGTCATTCTAGTGAAGTGGCAACCTGCATGACAGCAAAAAAATTCTCACCAAGCTCTACATCTGATGCATGGTTAGTATCTAGAATATACAAAGAACTCAAAAAAGTAAACATCAAGAAAACAACCCAGTTTTAAAAGCAGCCATAGAACTAAGCAGAGATTACTCAAGATAAATTCAAATATGTTTTTAAGATGTCCAATATCAGGTGCAGTATTGGTGGTAGGATGTCTAACATCCTTAAACCATCAGAGAGACATGAATTAAAACTACTTTGAGATACTATATTACCCAGATGAAAATGGCTAAGATGAAGACATGATAACAAATGCTGACAAGGATGTGGGGAAATGATAACACTTATTCACTGTTGGTGGAAGCAAAATCTGCTGTAGCTGCTATTAAAATCAGTGTGGGGAGTTATCAAAATCTAGAAATATGACTACCATATGATCCCACTATACTACTCCCAAAAATATACCCAAAGACCTCTTATCCCTTACAGAGATATTTCTCATCCATGTTCGCTGATGCTCTATGCACAAGAGCCAGGATTCATGACAGAAGAAAAAAATACAAGTGATGTATTCTGGATTGCATTAAAACTAACATTTCTGCTGTGTGAAAGACAATAGTAAGAGGAGAAAAAGAAGGAGGATGAAGAGGAGGAGGAGAAGGAGGAGGAGGAGAAGGAAGAGGAGGAGGAGAAGGAGGAGAAGGAGGAGGGGGAGGAGGAGGAGGAGGAGGAGAAGGAGGAGGGGGAGGAGGAGGAGGAGGAGGAGGAGGAAACAAGCTTCTGACTTGAAGAAAATGTTTACCAAAGCATACATCCAGCAAAGAAGTTGTATTAAAAATATACAAACACTTTAAACTCTTGAAATTCAAAAATAAGAAAACAATCCAACTCAAAAAAATACACCAGAGCAGACTCTTGCTAAAGATGAATGGTTGGAAAACAGACATGTTACTTATGAGGTTATAAACAATAACATTTATTAGGATGGTTAAATTCTTATAAACTAGAGAGAAAAACTCACCAACACCAAATGAAAAACAACAGACGCTCACTTATCTATCAGAATGCAAAGCACATCAGTGACATTGAAAAACACTTTCACTTTTTTCTTTTTGCAAAGTTAAACATACTCTTGTTACAGAATCAAACAAAAGTGCCCCCAATTACCTACCCAAATAAGTTGAAAAGTTTTCTCCACATAGAAACCCACACACAAATGTTTGTAGTAGTGTTTTGATAATTGCCAAAAACTAGGCAAAAAAAAAAAAAAAAAAAAAAAAATGTGTCCTTCTCTTAAAATAAGCTGGTACATGCATACAATGGAATGCTGTTTAGTGACAAAAAGAAATGCAGCTTTATCAAGCCACAAAACAACATAAGGAAACATAAAAGCACATTGCTAAATAAGTCAGCTTCTAAAGGTTATGTTCTGTAGGATCTAAATATATTGCATTCTGGAGAAGGCACAAGTACAATAGAGACAGAAAATAAAGGTCAGAAAGGATCTGAGAGAGTTCTGGGAAATAGGAGAGAGTTAGACTGTGGAACACAGATTTGAGGGTAGTGAATCAAACCCACATAACTTAAATTAATGGCAGCTACATGGCCTTATGGGTTAAGCAAAACCTAAGGCATGTGCAGCACACAAAGAGAATGAAAATGTAAACTAATAATAATCATATGTCAATATTGGCTTATCAGTTACACCACATGAAGGGAAAATGTCAGTAATAGGGGAAACTATGCAGCTAAAAAGTAGTGTATTGAATTTACAAACTTTCTGCTAGATTTGATGTAAACGTGAAACTTTTCTAAAAAAAAAATCATAATTTCTAAAAGATCATACTATTTACTTAATTAAAATGATTTTGTTCCACTAAACTCTTTAAGTCTCCAATAAGTAAAACTACCAATTCAGTTATTATGACCAATTATCAAGAAACACAGAGGTGATTGTGAATTTGTGTACAGCATATTAACTGGGACTGGATTTAATGCCGTGGACCTTGAACAGCTAGGGAGTATTTCATTTAATGCGGGGGAGAAAGTTGTCGGTGGTTCCCAGCACCAGTGCAGGAAGCAGGTTGTTTGAATTTGTAAAGATGGGCCTGGGACACAGGCAGTGGAAAGATGAAGCTTAAGGCAAAGGTATGTAACAGAGGTAAAGTTAAAAAATAGAAAAGCCAAGAGGCTAGGAAGTCTACTGATGTCAAGGAAGAGTTCAGCTGAACTTGTAAGCATAGCAGTTACATTAACAAATTAGTGTTTTAGGGATTATGTAATTTCTTTGAAACTATAATTATTCAAATGTTTGTCTATTTTAGGGACTTTTCCTTTTCTTTCAGATAATTTTTCTAATGATTAAAGAAACACAATATTTATGTTAGCCCTCAATCACTGGAGGCAGAACAAAACTATTAGCATATTTTTCTCCTTCAATTAAAGTATTAAAATTGCAAGCCTCTTGAATACAGACTATTTTTGTTTTATCATTCGATGAATGATTTATTTTCTTAGTTGTTAATAATTAAATACCACATAAGAAAGTGGTCGGGATGCAAATGATAAAATTTGATTAGAGCTTAAATGAAAGAATTAAAATGCTCTGCCACTTACATGTTGCTCTTTACATTTAGCTCCATCATAACTAAATTATTTTCTTTTTTTCCAGGAGTTTTATGGAATGAAGTTTCTTTAAAAATGCTCGTTACTTGAAAAAAAAATAAATATTAGCAGGCACATGTAGAGAGGAGTTTCTTATACAAATTGAAATTTGCTTAGTTGGCCCTTTATTTAATTCAATTTAATTTCTCCAGGTTCTTGAGATATTCTTTAAGCATTTAATGAATATTAACAATGATTCACCGAAAATGCTAATCCTAATGATTTACAGTGATTCAGAGCTCAAGAGAGAGAGAAATGAGAAGCCCTCTTACAATGAGGCAAGAGCCCTGTAATTGTCTAACCATTGCATGATGAGGAAAACGTAATTAGCAAAAGAACAAAACTTCCTTGGGTATCTGATTACTAATTAACCTATTCACAGTTAAATCAAGAAATAAAACTTTTGGAGAAGGAGGTATTTCTGTGTTCAGCAGACTTTTAAGAATGCTACTTCTAGTTTTTAATTTCTCTAAGATATAAATGTATGGCTTGATATTTGAAATGACTATATTCAATGTATAAAAATCAAGTATTTAAAATTGAACTTTTCAACATTTTAATGAGATTCCAAGTTAATGTACATTTTTCATATGTGTTTTTTGATATGTGTTTTCTCAGTATAGTGGGGATTTTTCCATACACATACCTACAACGCACACCACAAACATACATGCACACACACATTTCAGTTGTTACCACCACCCCGTAATTTTTTACTTTTATCATGAAATTTAATTATTTATATAGATTTAATTCACTGGGGATTCAATGTTGAATTCTAAAACTCAAAGAACATGTATTAAGTAAAATAATCACAACTATCACATAGTAAGATACAGTAAGAACCCTAAATGAAGGTCTATACAAAACAGGATTCCTGGGAGCAGAAGAAATAGGCTTCCCTGGGAAGAGAACATGATCGTTTATCTAATACCTAATGGTCAGCTCTGAAAACATATATACAGGTAACATTGTATAGACTGAGCAGGTTATATTTTTATATTTAGAAGTGTGTGTGTGTGTGTGTGTGTGTGTGTGTGTGTGTGTGTGTGTAGACAATTATAGAAAAAGGCTGTGGCTTTGAAGGGGAATACAAGTAGGGGTAAAAGGAGGGTGTGGAGGGAGGAAAGGGAGAGGGAAATGATGGAATTATAATCTCAAAAAATATTTGTATTTAAAAAAAGAAATTAGTTTTTGTTCTCATGCCTTTGCAAAGCCCTGACCATGTTTTCCAGTGATTGTTTCTTTTTTAATACTCCTCAGCATTGTCCTTGTCAGTACAGTGGAAGCTTTGTCATCATGCCTGTGACTCAGCCTGTATTCTTCACGATAAAAAGAACTTCAAATAACCTGTGTGAATCAAGCAAAACACTGAAATAGTTGGGGTTTGGCTATGCAGATCCTGACTCAAGAAGAAATGAGAAAAGCACAAACGCATTATAGGCTTATGTTTTTAAGCATTACACACTGAATAAACGTCATTTTTCCTTGCCAGCACAAGAACTGTGCCCTAGACATTTGCCTTAGACAATTTGAAAGGCATTCCATATTAACCTAAGAAAATATTTTTTTATGAAAACAAGATTTTCTCACTAAAGGGAGAAAGAATTCTAAAAAAGTAATGCTAAATTTCGTTATTACATTTTATCAATTAAGTGTTAGGATTCCTTGTTTTTATATTTGATGAAAGCTGAAAAATAGACTCTAAAATGCCATTCTGAGATAACTCAAAGAGGTTCTAGCATATTCCATTCTAAATATATCATTGAATATATCACTAAAATTATTTTAATCCCCTTTACCTTTCCTTCCCCAACATATTTGAAGTTTGTTGACATCTTTAAGTGAAGACACCTTAAAAATAGTGAGCCTACTTTAAGGATTTGATTGAAAAAAGTAGTGTAGAAAGAACAAATGAGCCAGCTTTCCAGAGAATGTTTACAGTTGCCTACTGAGATATCATAAGGATTCAGAGCTGGCTTGGAGTGTCCTGTTGTATTTTGTGGACACTTACAATTCGTTATATAGAATATAGAGACAATTTATTTAGGAATTTTATTATTCAAGACGTGTGTCTATGTCTTCTTATTCTGATCTGTATGTTACTAGAGCATTCTATAGCTCACAGTCTACTGTAGCACAGGTTCAAACGCAGGCATCATCTAAAAGGCATGTGAAGACCCAGACTTCTAGGCCTAAGTCATGGAGGTTTGATGGAATGGTAATAGCATGGACCTAAAACTTTGCATTTCTAACAAATTCTCAGTGCTATGCTGATGACCAGTGTACCTTGTTTGAGACATTTAGTCTTTACATAGCTGCAGGTTCACAAGCACAGTAAAATTTAGCAGAGTTGGGCCTTGTAAAACCTTTTTGAGGAATAACTTTCTGAGAAGTATTGACTTTCAATCCATTATCAGGTTTCAGTCTGTATTCCATTGGAGCAAAAATCTATAATTGCTAGATATAATTCATTTTTATCAAGCCCTGTTGTCTCTCTTAGTTGTTAAACCCTTGAAATTGTTCAAAAATGTTCAATAATGTAGTTCTGTATTTTGGGTACCAAGAAAAAGATAACACTGTTAGAAATTATAGTTTATAAGAAAAGAGATTAATATTTTAAAATTAGGTTTTCTGACCTTACCACTTGCATGTTCATGTTAATGTTTGATATTTACTTATAAAATATTTCCCAAAGGGAAAGTCCCATCCCTATATCATAGACACCATCTCTCCTAAAACATAAGAATTAAACTAGATTCAGCTACATTTTCTTTTAAACAAATAACAATTTGCTTTCTTACTGGATGATGGTGACACACGCTGTTGATCCCAGCATGCTGGAGGCAGAGGCAGGTGGATCTCTGTGAGTTTTAGCCCAGCGTGAATACAGAGCAAGTTCCAGGACAGCCGGGTCTACAAAAAGAAATCCTGTCTCAAAAAAAAAAAAAAATCACTGACGGTTCCCTAACACTTATGTAAAATTCTGTGTCGATTTACAGTATCTTCAAATGCATGAAGTAAACTAATTTCACATATGAAAGCTGTTGAAAATATAAGTTAGTATCTTCTTTAAATACACTTTCTCTGTTTTTACACTACGGTCCATTTCCATTTCCAGTTACATTTACCAAGTATATCCAGCTTTTTCCTTCGCTTTGTTTTTTTTTTCTTTCTTCAATATTCTATTTCTAAACAGTTGTCAAAACATGCACCAAGAATGGAGTCAAGCAAGGGGAATTCTGAGTGCTTGTGAGATAACATCGAGAAAACCTCAGTTTTTTTAATACCACAAAATTGTTCTCGGAATGTGCTTTCATGCCCCTCACAGGTGCAGCAGATAGGAGTGAGTTTACTTCAGATTATTCATTACAACTGGCTATTGTTATCTGTTTACATGCCTCTGTAGAAAAACGTGTTTTGCCACATGCAGCTTGCCCTTGGGACTGTGCACTTTACTCTTGTGATTCTTCTTAACCCTCAGAGTAGATGTTGTCTGATGCTCTGAACAATGTTGGCTCTTGCATGAGAATTTAGTCGGCCTCATTTTTAGGCTCCATTCTCCCAGGTTCCACTGCCAATTAAAGTGGTAGACAGTTAACCATCTAAAGTAGCAAAAAGTTCACACGTTTTTGTTGACTTTATATATGTATTGTTATATAGTCATAGTCATTTAAATCTACATTAGGGACAATTTTTTCATTGAAAAAATAATAATTTTTAATAAAACATGTGCCACAGGACTCCTAGACAATGTTGAGCATATAATATTCTTTATATTATTATCATTGATATCATTATCAATCATAGGAAGCCGTTCAAACATTCGATTCAACTAGAGAATAGGCAATAAACAGCCATTTATAATAACT
Source organism: Cricetomys ansorgei (assembly GCA_026225945.1). Lineage (NCBI taxonomy): Eukaryota > Metazoa > Chordata > Mammalia > Rodentia > Nesomyidae > Cricetomys > Cricetomys ansorgei. Next base: position 10,745,932 of record JAMJFZ010000242.1, read on the forward strand.
CTGGTTGTTGTTCAGTATAAACAGCTTCTGTGTTTAAAATACATGTGTTCTCTTTAATTTTCTCTGTCTTTCACACCTGTAGTTATGGCACCTCCAAATGAGTTTGGGGGAGTTAATTGAAACAACATAGCATTTACTGTTGGAAGTAAGTGTTGGGTTCAGAAGAATGCCAACCTCTCTCCACATGGCTAAGCAGCTTTGCACAAGAACAAATCATGTTTGAAAGACAGTCATTTTATTCATCATCTAATGAGTCCATTACTTATATATAGACAAATGCACACAGCACACACCACTGCCTTTGGAAAGGTCATTCAACAGCCATTAGAGGTGAGCTAATGAGGTTTACCCAACACAATAAATGTACCTGAGTTTATGCCCTGTAAGGATGGGGCAGAAATATAACGTACAAAATATGTCTCGCTGACAAATGCGTCTATGAACAGTAACTACAAACACCATATCTCTTTGAGAAGCTGAAATGTTTTAGAACATAAAGATATGCTGAATTCATTTTAATCTATGGAGTGCTTTGTTCAAGAGGAACTTTATGTGACAATATCTTATATGTAAGGTAAAAACGTGAATGGTGAGTGAAGCTAGGCTGCGAGTTTAGTTCATTGAACTGCCTTTCACTCCAGTACTTCCAGTGGGGCCTCTGCATAATCCCAGAAAACAAAAGGCAGCATGAAAATAACCGTATTTGAAAACACTCCAATAATTGAATTATTTCCCTCCAAAGCATTTGTCATACTATAGTGCAAAATATATGATTTTTATCATTTTTAATTTATTTACATATTAATCTAAATCATACAAAAGGACTTTGGGATACATACTCAACAAATATATGTTGGATGAAAGAAGAAGTGACTGAATATGTCTGCTAATTACTGTAATAAAAGAACAAAAGTAGATGCCTGATATTTTTCCAAAGCAAGAACAGTTCCTGATCCAAAAGACCATAAAGTAGATAGAGATTATACCTCCACACCAATAAAATAAAGCCAGGACATGACTCGTGTCTTTTCAATGGCTGAAGAACTGTGCAGTACAAACAGTTCAAAAGAGGGGAAACTGAGTCAATTTGATCAAGGAAAGTTTCCTAAGAACATGATGAAAAGAAATTACCAACTATATGCACAGCCTTAAATGGCTGTTTCAACATTCTTGTTTCTTCTCTTAAAATCCAGCTAACTGACCACTGAGTTTCCTTACTAGTTTTAAGCAAAAGGAAGTTTTTAAGCATATGGCGAAACTCTGGACCCTATTGAAAGCTGCCTCTCCACAAATGTACTTTGGGAACGAAATGAAAGTTAGTCTCAGCCTTATACTACACTTGCATGGCTACAGTTTGAGAATTAAACTAAGATCAGGAAAAAAATAACAACAATATAATTTATTTTTAAATATTCTTTCTACTTCACTCTGCAGAGAGATTTAGACGTAACATTTTACCAAGTCCTCGGGCGAAATGACAGAGATCTGACTGGCTCAGAGGTCACCTAAAGGAATCTGAGCTGTAGTAACCAGGTGTGAGTCGCCTTCTATTTTCTTTAGCAAACTTCTTGACTTAAAAATAACAAAGATACAGAAATGTGTACATATCAAAATTATAAGCTTAGTGGGATTTTACACAGTGAACGTTTTAACATAATGAGGAATGAGAAAACTGAACAATTCCAGCTCTACAGAAGCTTCTATAGAGCCCCCTGCTGATCACTACCCAAAAGGAATTATTTGGTCAATACCATGCTGTTTTTATTTTTCATTATTATTGAAAATAGTTTTTTCATGCAGTATATTCTGATTATGATTTCCCCTCCCCCAACTTCTCCCCAACTACCCACTTTCATAAATCCACACCCTTTCTTTACTAAGTAATACAATTTGAAATCTGGGATAGTGATCATAGTTTTTTTGTTTTGTTTTGTTTTGTTTTGTTTTTTTATATTTAGGATTGTTTTAGATATCCTGGAGTTTATTTATTCTGTTTTGTTGTTGTTTATTTGTTCAGATTTTTAGGTTGATTTTCAATTTCTGTAAAAAACTTTGTTGGGATTTTGATGCATTGAGTCTGTGCTTTTGGTAGGGTGATCATTTTACAATATTAGTTCTATTAATTCACAAGCGTGGGAGATCTTTCCATCCTCTGGTGTATTCTTCAGCTTCTCACATCAGTGTTATAATTTTTTTATTATGCAAGTCTTTCACTTTATTGATTAAAGTTATTTCAGGGTATTTTTGAGGCTATTCTGAAAGGTACTATTTCCCTGATTTCTTTCTCAGTCCATTTGTCATTTGTATACAGCAAAGCTACTAATTTATATGTGTTAATTTAATATCTTGCTACTTTGCTGGAATTGCAGATCATCTCTAGAACTTTTCTGGTATAGTCTTTAGTATACAGTCATATCATTTGCAAATAATGATACTTTGACTTCCTTCTATCTTATTTGTATCCCCTTGATCTCCTTCAATTGGATTATTGCTCTAACTACAACTGTAAGTACTACACTGAATAAGTATAGAGAGGGCAGGCATCTTTGTCCTGTCCTGATCTTAGTGAAAAATTCTTTGTTTCTCTCTCTCTCTTTAGAATGGTATTGACTGTGGGCATGCTGTATGTTACTTTATTGTATGGAGGTATGTCCTTTATATCTCCATTCTCTCCGGGATTTTCATGATGAGGAAGTGTTGGATTTCTTCAAAGGCCTTTTTTTGCTTCCAGTAATATGATCATACAGTATTTTTCTTCTAGTCTATTTATAAGTTAGGTTATATTTATTGATTTACCATCCCTGCATCTCTGGGATAAGGCCAACTTGATCATGTTGATAATCAGTTTAATGTGTTCTTAAATTCAGTTTGCAAGTATGATATTGAGAATTATTGCACCTAGGAATATTTGTCTATGTTTTCTTTTTTTGTTAAGTCTTTGTGTGGTTTTGGTATCAAGGTAATAGTGGCTTCATAAAAGAATTTGAAAATGATCATTTACTTCCTATTTTGTGGTGTAAATTAAGAACTATTAGAGTACTCCTTCTTTGAAGATTGGTAGAATTCTGTGCTGACTCCATTTGCCCCTGGAAGATATTTAATTACTTCTTGTTTTCACTGGAGATTGTGGGCCTATTTATATTATCTATTGTATTTTAATTTACCTTTGGTAGATCATATGTATCAAGAAATTCACCCATTTCTTTTAGATTTTCCAGGTTAAAGTATGTCCTTAAGATTCACTGAATTTCTCAGTGTTAGTTGTAAAGTCCTCCTTTTCATCTCTAATTGTATTCATTTTGGATACTCTCTCTCTTTCTTTTCCTTAATTTGGTGAAAGGTTTGTCAGTCTTGTAGACTTTCGCAAAGAACCAAGTCTTCATTTCATTGATTTTTTTATATTGGTGTTTGTTTCTATTTCAATGATATCATCCCTGAGCTTGCTGATTTCTTCCTGTCTATGCTTTATCTTGGATATTTTTTTTTCTTTTTCTTGTAAAGCTTTCAATTGTATTGTTATTAACATGTATGCCTCCAGTTTCTTGATGTGGGCACTTAGTGTGATGGAGTTTCCTCTTAGAACTGCCTTCATCATGTTCCATAGTTTTGGGTATGTTGTGTCTTCATTTTCATTCAATTATAAAACTGTTTTTCTTCTTGATTTCTGTCTTGACCCAATTTTCATTCACTGGTGAGTTGTTTAGTTTCCATGAGTTTGCATACATTCTGCCATTTCTATTGTTATTGGTATCCAGCTTTAATCCATGGATGTCAGATATTTTGCAGGGTGTTATTTGAATTTTCCTATGTTATCTAAGACTTACTTTGTGTCCTAATACATTGTCAGTTTTGGAGAAAGTTACCCGGGCTATTGAGATGAACATTCTTTAGTGTTTTGGCAGAATGCTCTATTTAGGTCTATTTGGTCTACTTGATTTGTGATATTAGATAACTCCAACATTTCTCTATTTAATTTTGTCAAGATGACCTGTCTATTAGAGAGAATGGGATATTGAAGTCACTCAGTATCACTATATCTTTAATGAAGTTGGGTGCCTTTGTGTTTTTTATGTGGTTAGACTTACAATGTTCTCTTGGTGGATTTTTCCTTTAATGACTATGTAGTATCTTTCCCTATCTCTTCAGATTTGTTTTGGTTTGAAGTCTGCTTTGTCAGATATCAAAATAGTTGTGAATGTATTCATCTTAGTTCAGTTTGCTTATAATATCTTTCCATCCTTTTCACTCTGAAGTAATGTCTGCTTTGATAGTGAGATGTGTTTTTTGGATGCAGCAAAAAGATAGATCCTATTTTCCAATCCAGTTGGTTAGTCTGTGTCTTCTTACTGGGGAATTGAAAACTATTAATATTGACAGTTATTGCTGAGAAGCATTTACTAATTTCTGTTATTTTGCTGTAGTGTTTTCTCTTTTTTTGATTAATTTTTCTGGGATTATTTATTTCTGTGTCCTCTTGGAAGTAGTAAACCTCTATCAGACTAAAATTTTCTTCCCAGTGTTTTCTGTAGAGCTGGATTGGTGACAGGATTTTTATTATTTCTTATCATTAAATGTTTTTCATTTCCATTGTTTGTGATTAATTGTTTTGTTGGGTATAGTAGTTTAGACTAGCATCTGTGGTCTGTCATTACTTAGAGAACATTAGTCCAGGCCCTTCTGGCTTTCAGAGTCTTGATTGAAAAGTCAGGTGTTATTCTCATGGGCCTGCCTTTATACATTATTTGGTCTTTTTCCTTGAAGCTTGGAATATCCTTTGTTCTGTACATTTAGTGTTTACATTACTGTTCACGCTGTGGGAAGTTTCTTTTCTGGCCTTGTCTATTTGGTTTTTCTTGTGTCTCTTGGACCTTGATAGGCATTTTTTCTTTAGATTGTGAAAATTTTCTGAGTTTTTAAAAAATATTTCTGTGCCTTTGCCATAGGCTTCTTCTCCTTCTATACATATTACTGGGTGTTTGGTCTTTTCATGGTGTCCTAGATTTCCTGGATGTTTTGTGCCTGGATTTTAAAATATTTAATATTTTATTTGACTGAACTACCTATTTCTTCTTTCTTCCATGTCTTTTAACTTTTTTTTGATGAGGCTTACCTCTGAGCTTTTCTTGATTGACTTCCTAGATTATTCATTTTGAGTTTTATTTCTATTTCTCCACTCCCACCAACCTCTCCCCCCCCATCTCTCTTTCTCTCTCACTCTCCGTGTGTGTGTGTGTTTTTAATTCTGTTTCTTTGTTAAATTTTATTTTCACATCCAGAACTATTTCCCTTATTTGCTTGTATTCTTATGGTCATCATTGAAGTGCTTTTCCATATTTGTTTTAAGGTCCTTGAACATACTTATATTTGCCATTTTTAAATCATTGTCTTGTGTCTCAGATAAATTGCTTTTGGGGGGACATATTTGTTTGCTGACTTCTAGGAGGAGGCATATTAGCTTGGTTGGTTTGAGCTTTCTATTTTCACCCCAGGGATCTCTGCATCTGAAGTTCTGAAATTTGTGTTGTTTCTTGTAGATATCAGTATTATTTGGTAGATGTTAGGTTCTTTAGTTGCTATTGCCCCAATCTGATGGGTTCTGACCAGAAGAATAATGTTTTGATTTCAGTCTTGGAGTTACTCTGTGTTTAGAGTTCAGACTCCCATTAGTTCCAGATCCAAAGTTCAGATTGAAGTGGATTTAGACTCTAAGAAGTCCCATACTGGTGCAGTGGATGGGGAGAGTTGTAGGCTAGTATGTGGGGAAGGAAGCTGAGTATGACTGTCTCTTAAGTAGTACTTGGGGTCTGGCTCCACAAAGAAGGGCAGAGGCAGAGGTAGGATACCCAGGCTCTGCCCATGGATGGCAGTGATTCTGAAGCTGGTGGATGTGGGATAGTAGAAGGATCTAACATAAGCAGACAGTGGCAGGTCTAAGGGTACTCTAGAGATACCAGAATGGAGAGGGGGGACAGAGAATCTAGGTGGCCTACCTGGGTTCTAGCCAAGTGTGGTGGCTTTGAGTCTCCAGTAGAGAGTGAATCTGTGGGTAGTCCAAAGCAATGAAAAAGAACTAGAAGGGATGACAGAAGGAGACAGAGAGGAAATATTTTATAGTACCTGTCAGGGAAAGATCATTAAAGACATAGATGATATGAGCCAGGAGATAGTCCCACTTGGTTTTATGTTGTAATATAGGAAAAAAAAATAGATGAATTAAATGAGTTGGTATAAATTTCTGGGGAATTTTGGCTGTCCTTTCAAAAGCTAAAATTGTTCTACAGAAATTAAGAGTTTTATGAGTCACATGATGCATTAGGACTACAGAGCATGGTCATAAAATACAAAGAAGAAGATAGAGATATGAGCATGGGAGAAATTATTAAAAACATGCTCTTGAAACTATCAAAGAAATGAAAGGTGATGTAATGTGGAATCAAAGCACTGTCACTAGGAATAGAAAACAATGGAGCCAAGGCAGATGATGCTTCAGAGAAGTAGCTTTTAGACATTATGATGAAATATATAATATTGTTGAAAATACAGAAGAAAGGGTCCCATGGTTAACAGGGTACTACATTTTGAATTAAAATATATACAAGAAGGTTGATATCAAGGCTACATTCTCAAGGTCACAGCATTCAGACACAAAGCATCACTATAATATACTAGATTCATTACACAGCAATGGAGATGGATTCTTTTATAGAGAAGTATATATTTTAATTTCAAAAATAGAAAAGATGTCTTTGTGTCCTGAATAATGCAATAGACCCAGAAGAGGAGTGCTGGGGGTGGAGGGAGACAATGGAGACCAAATGTTCTTGGTGAGTAGACTCTGATGGAAGTTGTTCATCACTTTTCTTCATTTAATGATTTAGCCTTTAATACAAAGGCAGCTAGCACTGGAGAGTCATCAGCTGATAACTATAGCAAGGAGCAAGAAGATTAAAACCAAGAGAAGAGGACTGATGAGATTCATGCAATTTCAGCTTCGTGCCCTCTGATGGCAATTTAATGTGCTAATTCTGATAATGTAGTTCACACATCAAATGTGACCTGGAAAGGGAGTGAGTGGAAATAGCATAGTAATTGTTAAAGAATCCTAAAAATTTACAGTGTGTAAGGAGCTATCTAATTAGAAAGTTTCTTGATAGCAAACATAATGCATTTCATTATTGGAAATTTGGAAAATATAATATATGTTATATATAAGTAAGATGCATAGGTTCAGTGATGTATAGGTTATTCCTATAGAAATAATGGCTAATATTTTAGAAATAACCATTCAGGTATTTTTCTAAACTTCTCTAAAATAAACTCATACTTGTTTAGTATTAAAAAGATAGTATGTGCAATAATACATATTTTTTATAAAATAAGAAAGTAGAAATTTAGACATTAAAATGAAGGCAATAAAATCTCTAATTTAGAATGCCTTCTTTTTGTTATATTTAAATAAAACAATAAAAATAATGATTACATCTTTATAAAAACTGGTAAAATATTTACCTGACATTCAGATCATTTTTCATGTTTAGAAGATAGATCTTTTACATGCAATTAGCTCCATACAGAATTTCAAAGAACTGTTATCCACATAGTATTAAATACATAAATTATTCTTAAATCTATGACATCTATTGCTCAATTATAATTTTTACTTTTTAATAATATTTAGTTATTTATATATTCATTTAATGTTTATGAGAGAGTGAGGGGGGTTGAGCACACATGTGACAGCATGATTTTAAGGGTTATGGAACAAGTTGGGTAAGTCAGCTGTTTCCTTCCACCATATATATTCTAGGAATTAACTCATATTGTCAGGCTTGGCAGCAAGTACTCTCACATGCTGAGCCATCTTGCTGGCCAGAAGGTTGTTCAGTCTCCCTCTCTCTCCATATCTCCCCCCACTCTATTTTATTTTTCTTCTCTCATACAATACATCCTGACCACCTCCTTCTACTCCTTCCAACTCTTCCATCCCCCCCCTCAGATCTAGCCCCCTCCCTGCTTCTCCCCAGAAAAGAATAGTCTTTCCAGGGTTACTGCTCAAACAGGGCATGGCTTCATAAGATGGAACAAGGCCAGACACTACTCCCTACATCAAAGGTGGACTAGGTAGCCCAATAGGAGCAAAGGAGTCAGTCCTAAGGCCAGAAAAAAGGGCCAGAGACTCCCCCACATGGTACTGGGATTCAGGGAGCCCCAGAGACAAAGGAGAGGAGGGATTGTGGGGACAAGAGGGGTTGAGGACACCAGGAGAACAAGTCCCACAGTATCAACTGACCAGCACTCTGAGTGGCTCACAGAGACTGTAGTGGCAGACTCAGAACCTGCAGGGTCCCTTATGTATATCTAAGGGCTATCAATTCTAATTTTAAAATGTTTTTAAAAGCCATGGTGAATGTGTATTAAAGTGGCAAACCGAACACAACTCCACTAAAAATGGTCAATGGACATGAACAGAAAAATCTCAGAAGAAAAAAACACAAATCAGTAATAACTTTAAAAAGAATGTACCACCCTTAGCATGTGCTCACACAGACACACATACATAAACACAAATAAAAGTAAAAATAAATCTTATAACTTTAAAATTTTTATAATAAACTTTATAAATAAAATAGATTTTATAAATAAAATCTTATATTTTCTCTAATACTTCAGTTATGTTTGAGATTATTTTTAAGGGTGCAACAATTTAATACATGCTAAAGATTATCATCTTGATTTTAAAAGAAAATGTGCTTATTTCTTTTCATTTGGTATTTTACTTTTGTTTTGAAAAATGAAGCCAGATTTTTTCTGGTGTATAGGCAATGTCTTTTTCATGAATCTTTGAAAAATGACTACACCTGATTCTATCTTATTCTAAGTATTAAGGTCCCTGCCACTGTCACCAGGTGGAGAATCAGAGCAGCGATCCATGTAATTGAGGGAACAGTAGATTTAGTTTGATGACTGACCTAAGCCAAGATTTTGCCTCTGGGGTTCACTCGGTTTACTTTCTAAGTCTTCAAGAAGTTTTCTTCTATTCTGGGTGATTGATTAAAGAATTACATGAGTAAGCGTAAAAGAGCCATAGTTATCCACACCAAGGACGTGGTGTCTGGGTGTCAGTCACCAGGAAAACAGAGTTAATAAGGGGTGAAAACTCACTGTGGTTCTAAGTTTTTACATATCCAAGCTATCATTGTATTATTTCTTCTCTTCCAAATTCATCATAGCCCTAAACAGACAGAGAACGCACATGTTTTCACTTTTACTCTCTAGTACCTTTCTAGTATTGGACATAGGCTGAACCTGTGTCAGTATTGATTAATTATCAAAATACAGAACTCAAATTATAGAATCAATTATCGAAGTAATTGAAATGACATAAAATAATACTACTGCCAAACTATAGAATTCTGTATCATTCTCAGTCTCCTTTATTGTTACTAGAATTTAACACTACTACATAATAATCTGTTTATCATCTATTTGCCCAACCTAGATTTTTATTTTCAGAGATAATTTATAAAGACAACTATTAGGACCTATAATTATCCCAGCCAAAATACTGATATGGAAAATTGTTATAAATAAGTCAATAAATGCATAAAAATTTGAATATATTCCAACTAGAAAAGGGCACAAGTTTAGACCACATCATTATTCCTTCATTTCTACATTGTTTAGTGACCAGAAACTAGCAACATAACTGTAAGATAATTAATCTTTAATATATTAAATTGTATAAATAAAAACAATATTATATAAATATATTTAATGTATACAATATATTAAATATTCTTTATCAATATAATAACTAATATATTAATATTTTAGGGATAAATTGATTACTTGATTCATCATTTTATATAAGTATTCAACAGGGAAGTCGAACAGCATTCACCTGTGGCATGGTTCCTGCTGTCTTTTAAGTATTCTATTGAATATCTACATTTATGTATCATAATACCAGATGTTGTATGCTAATTTAAAAAATTAATAAACAGGGGTGAGCAGAGTGGCACAGTGGGGGCAAGTCCTACCCATCAGTCCCAGAGCCGAGTTCCATCCCCATTCTTTATGTAGCAGAGGGAGAGTAAAGATTCCTGCATGTTGTTCTCTGATACTGATGTGTGTACATACATTCCCACATGCACATTCTTACACAGAGACACAAATAAATATAATTCTAATTAATAAGCTAAAAGAATGAGGAGAGAGGGAGAATACTGATTGAAAAAGAATCAGAATATGAGAATACCAACTTTAGAATCTGAGATCACTATCTCAAATTTTTCGCTGCCAAATAAATTAATCAAGTGTCTTCTTCTCAGAAGCAACAAAGCATCCAAAGCACCATGACTACAGTTTTTACCAAAATCTCATAGATACCACAGAGAAAGATGACATGATTAGAAAGGACGATATTTAGTTTCTCTTATATTTATGCAATCGTGTAAATTACAACTGATGAAGAATGTTGCAATAGTTCAAGAATGACTCTTATTTTGTTCCTAATTATTTATACACACTTCTTTAGGAAATAAAGCTATCATATAAGCTTGATCAGTCTGTTCTAAGCTGGATCTCATGCAGTCTTTCATTTTATCCTACTTATGCAGCCATCTAAAAAAAACAATATTTTGATGAATATAGTGTCAGTTAAGAAAATTTCACAAAGATCTGAAAATAGTTAACAAAAATGATCCCAGAAATATGCCCTTAGGCATCACTCTCATGTGAAAGAATTCTGGGAGCAAGGAAATTTGCATTAATTTTGATAATGAACAGACACATAAACAAAATGACAAAGCCAACAGAGAACTGCACATCACAAATGGATGAAGAAGGGAACTTCTGTCCTGTAATCATTGGAGGCAGTACCATACCACTTCTGCTTCAGTCAGTGGACAAACTCAAAAGCAAAGAAACTCAAATCCAAATCAAAGCTCTGTATTCCATATCTAACAAGGGTAGCAAACTGCATAGCACAGGGAACACAGATTAGATTGTGTTTGAGGGGGATTTGTAGCCATGGTTTGGAAACCTACTATAGACAAAACAGTGGATACATCATTAACTAACACTCTAAATGCTGGATAGACTTAGTATATATCCTGAAATCTAGTTACTTCTGATTAAAGACCTGGTAAAAAATGCATGACTAAGGAAAATATGTTTGTAATAGTGAGGACTATATTTCTATTTATTGCATGGTCTGGTTCTCGTCTTTCTCTTACATGGAGATTTAGTAGACATCTTAGTTTATCTCTTGTCACTGTGATAAAATACTCTGATATAAGCAACTCCTTAAAGCCTGTTTTAAACACTACGCACACCTGTAGCCTGGTTGAGATCAAAGGAGCACCCCATCCTTCCTCCAGGAGCACACTTCCGTGATGCTTTTCTCATTCTATTAGGGTTAAATGACTTTTCAAACACTGATAAAAAAATTAAGATTTTTTTTATATTATTATATTAATATATTTTATAATTTATTATGTTAATATATTACATATTATATATTTTAGTGTTTTAACCCAAAGTATCTACCTGGGCATAGTTCAGTTTTGTTGAAACTTTGGTCTGATGCCGCTGCAATGCATAATTTCCACCTACATGTGTGAGCACTCTATTTTCTGTGAAAGGGGAATGGTGCATTAATGTATTTTTCTCAATTTTCCATTTACTTACTTGAGCAATTTCTATCCTGCCCTGCCTCACTCTCCTTTCAATCCTCCACTGACCAAATTCTACATTGACCACTTTGTAACAGGGATAATGGGAGGTAAACTTAATGAAAACACACTGTATGCATGCATAAAAATTCTTAGACAATAAAAATCATCTGGCCTCGAACCTATGCTCTTAACACCATGTTCACTGCCTGTTCTGTTATCTTGGGGTTCAGTTTTCACCATCCTCTAGAAGACAATATGGTTATCTCATATTAGGTGTTTTCTTTTTTGCTTTGTTTTGTCGTTTTGTTTTGTTTTGTTTCTGCTAATGTGCTTATATAAAACTTTGAATAATGTCTTATTAGCGCAATTGGTGTCAAGAACATTTACTCTTCCTCTTTTATTTGTTTGTTTATTTGTTTGTATGTTTTGTTTTTTCATGATAAAGTCTCACTATGTAACTCTAGCTATCCTAAAACTTACTATGGAGACCTGGCTGCCCTTGACCTCACAGGGATTGGCCTGCCTCTTCCTTTAAAGTGCTAGGATTAAAAGAGTGCCTGACTACTCCCAACCAAGAACATTTAATCTTATTGAGCCATTAGTGTGGCCAATGTCGTCTATATTTTCTTCGATAGGTTATCCATCTTCCAGACTTATATATCCAGAAATATCCTGGCCAAGAATGTATTCAAATCCCTTAGAGATTCATGTTTTTACTCTACTATTCACTAACTTTAAGATCTCAGGTGTATTAAGTGGGGTAAGTAAGGTATGGGAATAATAGTTTCTACCTAATTAAATATGAATTTAATTTAAATTTTTATTTTAATTGTTCTTTGATTGTAGAATTAAATTTTAATTCTAAATATTTACTTATTTGATTTGTAGAAATATTTGAGATTCTGACGGTCATATGTTTATCAAGCATCTTATTCTTTAATAGACATATGTCAGATCCTTTGACAGTACTAGTCTCTCATCTAGAGTTGTATTCTGTTCAGCTGAGCTGGGGCTGGTGTTTGGTTTGCTTCAGATTCCATATCAGTGTCCAAAGAACCTCCAACCGGCTGAGGAATAGACTATTTGTTCTCATCTTCATCTGTATGTGCTCTAATAGTAGTTGTGAACTTGACTACATCTGGAATCAACTAAAACCCAAGCAATTGGACACACCTCAAAAGGATTTTCTTGATTGGATCAGCTGAGGTCAGAAGACCTACCCTAAACCTAGATCAGTTGAGATCAGAAGACCCATCATAAATCTGGGCCATAACATCTGGTGTCAGGCTACAGAAAAGAAGAAAACTTTTCCCTTTTGCTTGCTTACCCTCACTCTTGCTGCCTTCACTCTTTGATGGTATTAGAACATATTTCTTCAAGATTCCAACACAAACTGACAAACTTCCAGTTTCTTGGCTTTTTCATGAATTCACTGTGTTGGCTAGTTTAATGTCAACTTGATATAAGCTAAAGTCATCTGAGAGAAGGGATCTCCACTTAGAAAATGGTTCTGTAAGACAGGGGTGTAGACGAGCCTGTAGGGCTTGTCTTAATCAGTGGTATAGGAGGGCCGAGTTCTTTGTGGTACAACCCCTGGTTGGTTGTTCTGGATACTATAAGAAAGTAGAATGAGTAAGTCATGAGGAATAAGCAAGTAAGCAGCACTCTTCCATGGCCTCTGCATCAGCTCCTACCCCTAAGTGCCTGCTGGTTGAATTCCTGTCTTGGCTTCACTCAATGGACTGTGTGACTTGGGATATGTAAGCCAAATAAACCCTTTCCCTCCATAAGTTGCTTTTGGTCATAGTGTTCATTGCAGCAGTAATATCCTTAACTAAGACATACAACATCCAAGATTAACCTCAGATGGGTTTCTGAACTGAGAGGGAGAGAACTGGCTCTACCCTATGCCTTGAATATCTGCACAACAGCACCCCTTCTCCACCATATCTCAGCTTCTTACCTCTATCAAGTTCCACTGTAGATGAGTGAATGACTGCCTAAATAGTAATCAAGGTAGGTTGAGATAGGTCAGGTGATCTGAGCTCTAAAATTTTTAAAAATTGTTCCTTAGTATGACTGGATGCTAACATTTAAAGCTAATTAACTTATTGAGCTTTTAACAACACTTAATGGTCTCACTATATTGCATTTATAAACAATATATATATATATATATATATATATATATATATATATATATAAACATATGAATTAGAAGGAAGAGAGAAAGAAGAGAGATGATATAAACAATGCATTCACATGTGAAATTTTCAAAAAAATGTAAAAAGAAGGAAATGCAATCTAGTCTGTACTGATAAGAAAACAAACCCAAACCAACAGCAGGGAAAAGCTGTTGCTATAGAGATTAATGCATGGGATGTAAGCAGCTGCAGAGATGAAAGGGCAGAACTGGTTCCAGAACAGGAATCTAGGTACAGAATCTAGGTCTAGGTACAGAAGGGGAGAACAGGTTGGTGGACAGACAGCAGACAGATACCAATAGCAGGGTATGAAGATGACCCAAAGTCCCAGAGATGGTCAGGAGTTCTCTGTCTACAGGCGTTTGTTGGAAACATCAGGTATCAGATGACTGATACCTGATATCAGATGGAGCCACTCTATCATAGGACTAAGTGTCTACCATTTTTTGGGAGTCTGCATGAGGGAATTATATCCTTTCCTTGGTCTGTCATGTCTGATAAACTATTGGGCCTGGTTTTCAAACATGATTTTAATATACCCTTGTGTCTTTACAGTCTCAATCCACCATGATAAATTTATAAGGTGACACCCTCTATTCCCAGGAATAAATTATTTGCCAGTCTGAACTGCATGGGTGGTACCAGACAGATGGTGTTTTTGGTCAGTCCACCCTCAAAATGTAATCAAAAACTGTTTGTAAAATAGTCTCTTGGGACAAAATACAGCCTAAAAAATATCTGTTTATACAATTTGAAGTAATTACAAATAGAGCATAACCTGATTTCAGCATTCATTCTTTTCGAAGTGCACATGTTCATTCACATGCATTGACATATATAAGAAACTCATATGTATGTGTGCTTACTTGTTGGTAGACATCTCCAAGTATAAGCATATTGTCTTATATTGTGACCAAGTGCATGTGTCAAGAACGTAAAATTCATGCCCAACTGAACTTTGGGAAAATATTCTTCTAAGTCTCATACAGAAATAATTTAGATGCTCTACAGTTAGAAGTATGACTTAATTTTCATTTTCTTACATCAAAGCTCAGACAGTAACCAAGCATAAAATGTTGCAGGTTCAGTGAACCATTCTAAATCTCTGTTTTTATTCAAAGTCAGTATTTTTCTTGCCAATCCCTGTGTCATTACAGAGGTAGCTACTTTCTTTACCCAGCTGGTATCAAAGTTAACCCTCAGAGTCTTAATCTGAAAAATAAATTAGCCCTTGATTTAGAAAATATTAAAATATACCATTTATAAAATAAATAAAAGCACTAAGAATTTATCTGCTTGGAAGTAAATGTAGAACACTATATCATTATCATCATCATCGTCATCATCATCGTCATCATCAGCATCATGTTGTGAATCAAACACAGAGGCAGAATTCACAGTATTGGCAATTCTATCACAGTCTGTCTCTCTGTGTGTCTCTCTCTTTGTGTCTCTCTGTCTCTGTCTCTGTCTCTCTCTATCCCTCCCTCTCTCTCAAATTGACCAACAGACACAGAGAAAGGTGTTTTTCACACTAAACAGAGACAGATGAGTGTAATTCTTTAAAAAGCAAACATTTTAAATGAAATAGCAACCTAAAAAGTTCATAATAACTTTGAATGTGGTTCCCATGAGGCTGAACGTCCATGAAAATTCAGAAGGGCATGACAGGGTTTCAGATGGTTGAGGATAGGAGTAGAAAATATACCACCTTAGAACAGGCAAGAGAGTCTGTGATCATTGTAACTAAAATATTCATGGTCTTACGAAGATTTAGTATCTTCCCAGCTAGTATTACCTTCAGAATACATAATTAGTATCAACTGTGCATATTTATTAGAAACTGAATAAGAATTCAATGTTTTTCCATGATCAAATAAAAAAGTTAAAAGTAATTTATCCGTGTCATCGGCACTTTGCCAGCCGAATTCAAAGAGCAGAATATAAATTAAACAGCCTCCCACAATGTTCAACCTCATTTGTAACATCATGTCTGGCTTTGATTTCTTCATGAAACAAATAGGTTTTAGGAACCAACTTTGACATAGAATAATGCTTAATAGCTTCCAATATTCTATTTCTATTTGAGTGCTTTTGGATAGAGTATGGTGCTGTTAAATTAAGAGAAAAAAACACAACAAATGTCAAAAATGTTAGATTCTAAATGGGAGAGAAAGAATGTCTTTACTGTAAAAATACCACATTCTTTTTATAGAACTCTTAACATGGGAATTCAGGTATAATAAAAATTCACAAATACAAATTGTATGGATCCCTTACACCCTGCCCTAGTAATATTTATTAATGTATTAACAAATCTTACAGGACTGTGAAATCTGTTCAAAATAAGAAATTTCTTCCAGTCTACTCTATATAGATTGGTAGAACATAGACAGCGAATCTGAAGTCCTCTCAGAGGCAAAAATATATTAATTTTGAACTAAGATAATTATTTTCTTCCACTTCAATTAAGTTGTTTTTTCCAAATACTATTTTTCTACCCAAACAGTTACTTCATCTAGTTTTCTGCCATCTAGGGGATCTTTCAATGAATAACTAAATGTTATCTAACTAGATTTAATTGCCTTCTGCTGTTTAGCATATTGTACATTTTACTAAATTCTCAAAGGTCTAGATAAATTCCTTAAGTGAGAACTCTAAAGTTCTAAAGTAGAAAAGTTCTATATCATGCTGTGGATAATTAGTATCTATTTATGTGTGATATATGACTACAGACTGCATAATTTATTTTGCAGATTCAAAATGGCCAGAAAATATTTGTATTTGTAGATTTATAGTTTATAGTTATAAGAACTGAGAATTTAGCCAGGCATGGAGATGCATGCATTTAATCATAGCACTTGGGAGGCAGAGGCAGGCTAATCTCTGTGAGTTTGAGGCTAGCCTGGTCTTATAGTGATTCCAGGACATCCAGAACAAATAGTGAGACCCTGTCTCAAAATAACAACACCAAAAAAAAGAAAAAAACTGAGGATTTTTGTTTTATTGATATTGTTCTCTGTGTTTTATTATTAATTCAAAACATCAATCATGGATGCAAATAGAATCTTAAATACATATCGTAGATATCCAGAAATATTTTTATTATGAATAGAGAACACTATTTCAAGGTTGCCTTATTTAAAACATTTCTGGATTTGAAAAGAACTAGAATTTCCCTCTACCATGTAAGTCAAAGTTTAATTTTAGTATATTTTTAATTAGTATATGTCAAACTCTTTGTCTTGAAATATGGATCCCTGTCTACATTTTTCATGATACATGTTAAGACATCTTTAATTTACATAAACTTGGACACAGAATTTCTGAGGGCATCTTGTTAACTAGTTTTTCTTAATGAGTGATGGTGATAAATGAGATCCTATGAAATATGAAGAAATTCTGATACATTAACTAATGACTGCCTTGAACTTAATACCATAAAACAGAACTGAATGATCTGTTCTATACTTTTAATTGGCTGGACCTTCCAAAACAAGTATCTTTCAATCTGGTCAAACTCAATAAAGAATTATTAACTATAACAAAATAAAGACACTATTTCAATATGGAAACATTTAGTTTCTGTGATACCTTGCTGGGAGCCCCAATACCCTGGCAACGTGGTTGAAGTCTGTCGAAAAGGTTAAGTCTTCCTTGCTTGCGGCCCTTGTGTGCGACCACTCAGGCAACCTTTGCAAGTTTGCTGGTTCTGATTGTCTTATGAAGCTGTCTGTCACTTTTTAGTTTAGTTTAGTCAAAGGGAGGTTTAAATGCTTTTTTCTGTTATTTGAGATCTTTTTCCTAGTTTTATGTTTAATAATAGGACTCCAGACAGTTCTCAGGTGGCCCGTTCCTTAGTACTCTCAGAGGAAGCCAAAGGCTGCCATTGTCCGGCAAGTGAGGGGGCTTTTGAATGTAAGTAAGCGTTCCCTTCACCCTTGCTTTGGCCTTTACCTTCAGAGAGCAGTCGAAAGTGCCTTTCTCCCCCTGGTGCCAGGGATCTCCATGCTTGGGAAGGTCTGGGAAAATCAGAGACTCTCCTCCCGTCGCCAGCTTCAGAATCACCCATAACATGGGAGCATTCTCTGGTGCTTTCTCTTTAGTATTTTCAGATGCCCACCTTTTTAGATCAGCTCTGACTTTTTCCCAATCTTTGGGGTCAAGAGTTCCCTGTTAAGGAAGCAAGGACTTATTTTTGGAATGAACTTTACGAAGTCCTCTAAGGATTTCTGTTGCACAGTTATTCCTTTCTTTTTTAAAATTCTTTTAAGTACCTTAGTATACAGTTTCATACTAGTTGAATAAGACTGTCCCATTACTTTTCTACCACTTTTCACTCCCAACTTGGTGATAGGACAGGACCAAGGGGTAGCTAGCCCAGTGAGTAGAGGCTCGAATTCCTGAGTAATATTGAGCAAAAAAGAAAAGATTTAATTACCTTTGCAGAGTCTTGACCCATTGGGCGCCAAGTGTGGAGGGAATGTGCCTTTTCCACAAATGGGTTCACGAAAAACTCTACGCAGGAGAGAGTACTAGAGCAGGAAAAATGAGGAAATGACAAACAAACAGGGTAGTTCGTTCTTTTATGGGACCCAAGGAAATGACACGCACAATCGCGCTTTAAAATGACACATGGAACACGCTTTAGAAGTAAAACGCAGGAGTGTTTTTAATAGGGGAATTATCAGTATACATTTTAAGAAAAGAGAGGGGCAAGAGAGAGACTGACAATATGCTTTGTCAGTGGAAAAACCACACCAAGAAGAGAAGGAGGGAGAGACTGACAATGTACATTTCCAGGGAAGAAGCCCACACCAGAAAGAGAAAATTGCTCTGGGCAGAGGCTTAAAAAGCCAAATACAGTTTTTGGGGATGTAGATGTTGCTCAGGCCTTCAGAGGAACTGGTTTCATATGTAGATGTAATCACGCCCAGGGAAGAGGAGCCAGGTGTCCTTCCTCCTGCGGACTTACAAACTTCGAAGTTATCTTGTTTGCTATCAAAGAACATTTGACTCAATAACCCATAATTGGTTGAATGTTACTATTAACTGAATAATATCTACTATCAATATTAATAAGCAGCTTTACACATCCCAGGACTTAGAAGCTCACAAGATATTTTACAATGACAATTACTTTTGAGTAAAAAATGGCTGTTTCTCTTTCTCAGCTTACACCAGCCAGCTAAGGTATACTAGGCCATGCAGACATAATGAAAGGCTTTTGTCGCCATTACAGCAAAGGGGAGAAAGGGTTGGTAAGCCAAAATTCCCAGCCAGGGAGTCTGGAACCTTGTTGACAGACATCAACCATGTTGCCAGGGTACTGGGGCTCCCAGCAATACCTAAAGCTTTTATAACTTGAAATGTTCTTCAATAAAATTTGTCCAATTCACTAGTGTAAATTCACTGTCATTTCTTAGGACAGAGCTAATAGAGTGACTTCGCAGGTTAAGTTTTGCTAGGCTCATGGTCAGGACACCTTACAAGTTAGAGTCAGATGTCAAGGAAAGATATATTGGAGAAGCATCACAACACATCATAACATTCACTAGTTACGAGATGAATCTGTATTTCATCCTCCTCAGTACAATCTACACAGGCGTACAATGGATTAAAGTTATCTCTAAAATGTCTCGTGGTAGATTAATTGCTATTGTTACTTTGGTAGCAGAGTTATCATTTGCATCAATAACCTCTGATTCTTACTGTAGCTCTTACACTAAAGGACAGACACAGTGGATAAATAAGAGAAACCTTCAGTGACTGTCTCTTCTCTAATGTTTTTAATTGAAATAGAGTCATATCATTTTCCCTCCTTCCTTTTCTCTCCAGTTCCTCTCAGGAACCCTCCCTCTAACTACTCCTATGCCCACCCACACTCTCAAGTTGATAATTTCTTTTTCTTTGGTTATTATTGTTACATATGTATATATGCATATATAAGTATGCAAAAATATATAGAGATACAACCTGTTGGCTTTTTATTGTTTTTGCATATATGACTGCAGGGCTGACCATTCAGGATTGAACAACCAATAAGGGGGTTCATCCCTTGAACAGGGGGCTCATAAAAAACCAAAATACTAATTGTAAAAAGCAGAAATATCAAGTATCATGCTAAAATGCCTTCCAGTTTCAATATGATACATTTTTTTTTAGCTAGACTGGACTGTGGCACATTCTTTAAATTGGACAGTATACCATTCTGTTGCCATACTTCTACTTTTAATTCAGTACCTTTTCTGATAAATGAGGGATAGAAAATATTTTTTCATGGTGGGGAAAACCGATTGAATAATATTTCAAAACTTTGTCATGACTGTGTATATGGCTTACATTCTTTTATGGATAGCTGGAGGGTATTTTAGCCTTGACATTTCACTTGTCCTGAAAATGGTGATGATGCATGGACCAGCACTACACAGAGCTCCCATTTTTCTTTCTCAAAATGTGGCATGATTAGCCATTTTATCCACCCAATACGACTGCCCAGGGAGGTTCAGATGACAAGTCCAATGCTGCATTGATGAATTAGCATCTTGAGATACTATGATTCCAATTCTGGGTAGCAGTTGAGGGTGGACTGTTTGCTGGTCTTGACTACTTGGATTTATCGCTCTCTCAGATATGGATTGCGGATGATCTTTTAGCTTGATTCTAGTACTTTTGTATCATTTGGACATAGAAGAAATCCAAACACATGTGAGGGCAGGGGCAATAACAGAAGCTGGGGAGACACTAAACCTTATTCTACATTGGCATCATAGAAGCTCCAGTGCACATATGCTGTTCTGTCAAAAAAAATACAGCTTTCTCTTCTGACTAAAACTGAAAAATGTTTTTTAGAGTAAAACTCTAAGTGTGCAAAACTCCAGAAGGGCAGACTCAACAAAATAAGCCCGAGAACAAGTAGACTAAATGTCCATCAAGATCAGTTTCCTCCGAGTAATAGCTACAGTACTTGGTTGAGAATACACCCATTAACTTATAACTTACCCTGTCATGTCTGAGTCTTACATTCTGCTTCTGTGTTTTCATCTACATCCACAGTGAAATAGCTTACCCTGGGCCTGAGGCACATTCACCTTTGGGATCCAGTCTCCCATACAAATACTTAAGATAATGAAAGAAACCATGGCACTAACGGATTGCCCAAAGGGGTTCTATGCCTAAGAGCTTTTACACATTGACATTGGTGGAATCAGCAAGCACCAATAAATCCAGTAAGTTAAACTTAAAATGTCTTATGTTAATGATGGCCCAATTGTGTATATAACATTTCATTTGCATTATATATAAGGAAGGAAATAAAGCACACCTTGCTTGAGATATACAAGCAAAGCAAGATCAAATGAAACTATGAGATGTTTTTATGAATCAGGAGAGTGGTAGTCAGTGAAATATCATATGATGAGATGGCTTCAAAGGACTTTAGAATGTCCATCATTTCCATTAACCTTCTATACACCCATTCCCCAAAAACTTTCCAAATAAAAATGCCCCTAGGTTAAAACAGTATTTTGCCATAGAACATTCTAAAATACATTTCCCAGCCTCTGCCAGAGCTACTGTGTTACAACAAAACCCTTTCCTCCCAAGAAACTTGGAGTTAGAGGGAGAGCTAGAGAAGAAAATGATAGACTTCCCTGGATGACCACTGTATCCAATTCTTCTGCCTCCTTCTTCCACCTTTTTGTGAGCATTTTTAGACTTGGACATTTACAAGAGATGTGCTATAAATCCCCCCCTGGAATCCTTATGCATATTCAGCTCTCAGCTTTCCAAGGGCTGACCCAGTTTGCATATCAATCATGTTTATATATTCACATTATGATAAATTATGACGCACATCAAAATATTTGTTCTCAATGAACAATAGCATTTACTTAGGAAGCAACATGTAGTTGGTGTTACACATTATGATAGGATGTGTTTTTCTTGTTAAAAATATTTGTTCCATCTGCTGTACCATCCCTTTCTAGCAGTAGCCTGTGGTGGTGGGCTGTATCTGACAGCACTTATAATTCTCAACAACATAGAATCCACCTCCATAAGAGTAGAGTGGGATGACAAGAGTCAAAGTACAGAGCAGTAGGGGAAGGCAGGTTCTCTACCCTCCTAGAACATGTCATTACTTAATGGTGAAAGTAAGCCACGTTGGTACAGTAAATGTGATTTTAATGACTAAGTTTAGATGAAGGCAATCTGTGTACCTCATGTTGATTATTAGCTTATTTTACTTCCTCTTTGTCCCATTAACTAAAAGATTATGGTTTAGGAACATAATGCTCCAATTTACAATAGGCCTGCAAAGGAGGAGCTGTAGCATGGCGTTCACATGTATACATATAAGTTGTCAGTGGGTCTGTCACATTGCAGGAACAAAGGAAATTGTTCCTTCTGAGAAGAGATGACATTATCAAGATGCTGTTCCCATAGCATCATCGACTACCCAATGGCAACTGATTAAAATTTCCATAGAAACAGGATCTGACAAGGACTGCTGAAAGTGAAGACTGCCTCCCCTCAATAGTACCAGCTGAACCAAACAGGAAGTGCAAACAATTTGATCCGAGATTCTTCCCACAGAATCTACAGTCTCCTGATCATTATATTTCCTTGCCATAAACTATTTTTGATTGCACACTGATTTTGGCCAAAGGGAATTGCTTCATATGGTGCACAGGATAATACTAGTACTACTGATAAGCTCTCTATAAATTAAAATGTATGGCAATTACTTTGTCAGAGTGATGCATATTATCCTTTCAGCAAAAAAATGTTAACATCATTCATCCCTTTGTCTTTTTCTTTTCCTTGGTTTTAAATTAATTTATTCTTTGACAGTTTCATACATACATACAATGTATTCTGGGGACATTGATATAGAGGAAAGCTGTTGATTTCCTCCCACTTTACTAAAAGTGTTTACTAGCCCTAAGAGTTTTTTGGTGGAGTGTCTGGGGTCTCTTATTCATAGAGTCATATTATTATCTGCAAAAAGAATGCTTTGATTTCTTGCTCTGCTATTTGCATTCCTTTATTTCCTTCTCCTGTCTTATTTCTCTATATTAAAAAGGAGTTGAAAGAGTAGGCACCCTTAGCTTGTTCCTGACATTAATAGGAATGCTTTGAATTATCGCTTTAGGATAATATTGGCTTAGGCTCACAGCCCTTATTATGGTGAGGTACTCCTTCTGTTCCTAGTGGCTCTGTGACTTATTTTCACTATGTAGGGATGTTGGACTTTGTTGAAACCCTTTTCTTTGTCTATTGAGATGATTTTGTGATTTCTAACTTGAAGTCCATTTTTATTGGTTAATTGAGGTAGTTAATACTCAGAATTATTATTGAAATTTATATATATATATATACACATATATATATGTTCATGTCATTTTGATAATTTTGTGACATTTTCTTAGTTATCTTTGATTAATTACTTGAAGTTGTTTGTTCTCCCTGGCCTCTTCAGTGTGTTTATCCTTTTCTTCTGCCTAAATTGTATTCAGAATCTTTCCACTGAGGTTCTTGTTGACTAATTGAAATTTTCATTTTCAGATTCTTTTCAGTTTGCATTTTCTTCACTCTTTATATCACTTCATTGGGCTCAGTTTTCACATCCTGGATTGTCTTCCTTATTTTATCCAGCTTTCTGGGTTTTCTGGGTCTTCGTTCATCTTATTCTTTTCATCTCCATTCATTCAGGTATTTGTTCATGTTGTCTTTAAGTTTCTAGAAAAATCTTTCTAGAAAAATTTTGTAAGACACATCTGTGATAGTCTAAGAATGGCCCCCTTTTGCTTATAGATTTGAATACTTGGTCATTAGGGAGTGGCACTATTTGAAAGAATTCGGAGGTATGGCTTTGTTGGAGGAAGTTTATCACTTGGGGTAGGCTTTCAGGTTTCAAAAAGTCTATTCCAAGCCTAGAGACACACACTCTCTCTCTTTCTGCTGCTTGTGGATCCAAATGTAGAGTTCTCAGCTTCCTTTCCCACACCACATCTGCCTGCCTGCTATCATGCTTCCTGCCATGATGATGATGGACTAAAATTTCTGAAACTGTAAACAAGCCTTCATAAGCATTGCCATGGTCATGCCGTCTCTTCACGGCAATAGAACACTGACTAACAGGACATCTCATTGAATAAATTTGTGGCATATGATATAACATTATGTATGTCTTTAAAGAAAAAATGGCTGCTACAGTGAACCAGATTCACAAGTCTACCGTCTCTGAGTTGCCCATCTCCCCATGAGTGTTCAAAAGCACACAAAAGCAGTTGTAGTTTAATTATTAAAAATAAAAAACTCCAGAGCAAAGCAATATGTTTACATTAGATCTAAGACTTTATTTTGCCTGTCCACTACTGTGTGATGTGTCCTTTGGCTTACATCTGCCCATTTTTTCTCATTCCTTACACAGGGTTTTATTCTCAATCACAACAGAAGTTTCTGGGTAAATAGCAGTAATTGCAAATTAATGATTTCCCATGTTTTGCATCAATAGTACTTAGTACTGGCACATTCTTATGCATTTGTATGATTTTTCAGTTAAAAATTTATCTAGAGCTGGGTGGTGGTGGCACACACCTTTAATCCCAGCACTCAGGAGGCAGAGGCAGGTGGATCTGTGAGTTTGAGGCCAGCCTGGTCTACAGAGTGACTTCCAGGACAGTTACAACAGAGAAAAAAACAAAAAACAAAATATGTGTGTGTGTGTGTGTATAATCTTGAAGATCTTCCCAGATTAGCACATGATATACCATATTTCACTGTGTAAATATAACACAGAGATTCAAGGATAATTAAATTTGTTTCTAAACTTGTTACTATGCTCTATATAATAATGAATAATAATGAATAGCCTTGCACACATAGCACTTTCGTGTATGTGAACAAATACATATATAGGTAGGTAGGTAGATGATAGATTGATAGATAGATAGATAGATAGATAGATAGATAGATAGATAGATAGATAGATGTGTATATGCATTCCTAGAGATAGAATTAGTTACTCAAAGCTTATATGCCTTATCAGATTTGATTGATGACTCAGAACCACTATCTCCAGAGGATGTAGCAGTTTACAGGTTCAACAGCAATAAATGAGGAATATTCTCCCCAAGGAATTAACAAGTGTGTGTTAAAGCTCTCAGATTTCTGTTGAAGGTGACCTGAAGCTGAAACACACAATCTCAGTTTTGACTAGTATTGTTTTAGTAGAAAACCCTTGGTGAATTTCCAATCATCTTTGCTCAGGTTCATGTTGATCATGTCCATATTACAGCAATTTTTAGTATGAGTAGCTAAGGCGGATGCTCTTGGTTTAATCGATTACTGTATTATCAACAGTGAAATCAATGTGTTTTCATGTATTTAAGAACCAGTTGCATTTTTATTTCCTCATGTCTTTTCCCATGTTTGTGTTGGTTTTTCTACTTCTAATCTATTAGAAATCCTTATGTAAGAGGAAGATGTACTATGGTTTGTACTTTTCCCAATTTACTCTTTTTTTTTTAGATAGTGTGGTGATTTTATGTGTCTATGTGGAGGCCAGAGGTGGTGTGAAGTTCCGTGACCTCTATGGCTCTTCACTTTATGTTTTGAGATATGGTCTCGAATTGAACATGAAACTTGAACTACAGGAGAGCATTGCCACAGACAGTCTTTTATATAGGTGTTATAAATACCAGCTCAGGGCCTTCTGTTGGTGTAGTAAGAACTTTACCAGCCTCCAGTCTCCTTACCATGGTCATTTTACTACAGTCAGGTCATTTTTACCAGACAGAAAGAAACACTTGTTGCTTAGATGAATTCTGAATTTTGTGTCATAGAAAGGCCTCTGGGCTGAGACTGAAACCGCTCACCTGTTGTTCATCAGCAACTCTACCCACATCAGCGGCTTTTATCAGTTCGTTGCTTTACATATGAATCTTTGAATCATTTAGCATCTGACATAATTCGTATACCAATTACATTTGTTTATTGGGCCACTTTGCCCTAACAGCATAAAATAACTTTATTGCATATTAACTTCAATATCTTGCAATTTAAATTTGAAATTTCTTTTTCTAAGATTTATTTTATGTTCAACTATACATATGTGGTGGGCAGTATTTGCATCTTATTTCTTCCAAGTTTGTTCTTTATACTGAAGCCATCCTGATTCCATAGTGTCTCTCTCTTGCATAAGTGAACTCAGTAGCTTCTCATTGTTGTTCATATTTTTTTAATTCTTTGAATAAGACTTAAATCATCAACAATGTGATCACGGGACTGGACTCTGCTTGTGGTGTCTCAAGTGCAGCCAAGCCATTGGTCTTTGTATTTACCAATTACACCATCTCTATCTTTCATCTTAGGAATCTACTCATGTTTGTGCTCATCTCTTGAAAAAAGATGGACCTTCTAATTCATTTATTACTAACTTCTCTGTATATGTCTGTTCCTAAGCTGACCTCCCACACAAGCTTTAACTGATTGACTTTCTTTAGACCCTTGGATAGCACTCTTTATACTTGATGGTATATGCCATACACCAATTGAGTTAATGTAAACTTAATTACGTGTTGTGGTTATTTTCTGAATGAAAAATTTGCCTCAGATAACTATAGAGTCTGTCTCTTCATCTCCCATACAAAGAATGTTGGCTACACAACTCACAACATTACTAGGAAAAAAATGTTCAAGAAAAGCAATAGATTTTTGTAAATATTATCACATCTCTTTAAAAATGAAATTCTAGCATTAGTATATTATTAATCAAAAAAATGAAAGTTCAAAAGATAATTCTAAATTTAGTATTTCAATTTGGTAAGAATGATTTCTTAATGACTCCAATTAGTACAATTGCCAGAACATTTGGAATCATAATAATATAATATTACCAGTTTATGCCAAATTAATTCTACATGCATTCAGATTTATATCTCAAGATTTGTATATAAAATTATGTAATAACACAAAATAACTATGAAGTATAAATAAATATTTATCTAATCTTTATTTCAATACAATACACAAAAATGGCAATAATGATAGGAATAACACAGGAAGTTATTATCGAACAAAACCAAATGAAAAATGAAATATTAGTGAAGTAATATTTTTGTAAAAGCATGCATAATAAAAGAGAAAACAAGTTTTTAATTTTCTTTATTATTACACTTTGTGTTATTATAATGAAATGCCTCAGGTAGACCATTTTATAAAGAAAAGAAGTTTAACTCCGGTTCCTGGTCCAAAAATGATAGGGGTTGTATATAGGGACAGTCTTCTTGTTATCAGAAACCCAAGGTGACATTGGAAATCACCAAGCAAGAGAAAGAGAGTAAGTTCATACATATTGTCTTCTGATCTCTTTCCCTCTTCTTAGAAAGCCCTCAGTGATAAGGTCTCCACCCTATGGCAGTATCTTATCCTAACAAAGACAGAGAGAGAGAGAGAGAGAGAGATGCTCTGGCTGCAAACACCACTATGATGCAGTCTCTACTTTACTCTCTTGGTAACTACCAATGGAAATTAAACTATAACACAGAGAAAATCTTCAATGTATGTTAATATATGGGACAGAAAATAGGCTATTTTTCTTTGCTACTTAAAAGATAACCACTAGTAGAATGACAGATGTCTTAGTTGCAGAAAAAGTAGTGATTTGGGGGGAAATTCATAAAATATCAAATGTAACGTTCTGTGACCATTTTGACTGCTTTAATAGTCATATAAGTAAAAACAAATTATGTATTATTTAACTGATTAATGATGAGTAAAGTAATATTATAAGACAAGTATTAAATAATGTATCAATAAAGTTACAGAATAACAAGAAATAGATTATATGTGGGGAAATAGACATCTTCATACAAGTGGCTGAGTTATAAACTGAAATAGCCTGTGCAGAGAGCAAAGTAGCACTATGAACTAATACCCTTCAGAAGGTCACACTCTACTCAGTCCTCCCTCTGAAGGAAAACCTAAGGCAATACTCACTAAATACATATGATACTTGATGGACACACTTTGATGACCTCCCTGCAGGAGTGAAGGCCTTGTGACATAATTTAACAGGAGCCATGTTCACGGGTATATTTCATCTCTTCTGTTTCATTTTTGCTTTTTCTTAATTTCTTAGGACTTTTTAATTTTATAAGTAATTTTTTCACATTTGCAGATGTGTCTGAAACAATGCGAGATGAAAATAAACGCAGTGCCCCATTAGCAGTTTCATTCTGAGGGCTGGCAAGATGAGTCTGCCGGAAAAGCGCCTGCGCAACAGAGCTCACGGAGTTCCGATACACACGCCACCCATGGGTAATCCACTCTACCTGTCCCATGATCTCCCAATACAGAGCCACCTCTCATTTACAGAGAAAAATGTGAAATACCAGCCAACGAAGCTGTCACCTAACTTACTGCCATATCTGAAACTAAACTGATGCAGAGGTAGCATTATGCTCCAGAGGTAGATTTCTAGAGAATGCTACTGCTTTGAACACATTTTCAAAGAAGAAAATGCCTGTAACATGCTAATCTGAATATCCTAGGCCAAGTGAATTATGATTTATGAAATTACAGTTTCTGAACGAGTTGATCAATATTAAATTATGTCGTAAAGGAATTCAAATAAAACACAATGAAAATTAGTATTAGGAACAAAGTAATGTTTTGATTTTGTAAAAGGATAGGTTTTAAGTAAATGTGGTATTCAATTGCTTTGAACAAAAACTATATTTCTTTCTATGTAAAGCATATAGTTTGTTAATTACACATATCCTTTCATCAGGGGGACAGTATAAATACATGTGAATGAAGACTAAAATGATTATCACTGTGCATGGGCTTTGAAGGACTTTACTTACCAGAAGTCAAGTTGCTTACAAACAACTGACTCTCTTTATTCTATGAAACACGGAACATTTTGGAATCCTGGAACATCTCAACAATACACAGTAAAGATGACATGTTCAAGGATGCTCTCACAGGGCCTGTAGAGATCAAGAGTGTGGAAAAACTTCTGTTTTGAGGAGCACCGATGTTTTTGTTGGTGGCAATGTTGTCATTTTTGTTTGTCTTTCTGAGGCGCTAAGTACTCTATTCTGTACACTTAGACGGCGACAGCACCTGTGCCATCTAAGTGGGACGCTCTCCCTTCCCCCATCCACGCCTGCAGAAGTTCTTATTCATGCCTTTTGTTGTTGGTTTTTTCCTTTTGACAGTTTCATAAGGTATATAACACATTCTTAGTAATTCAAGGACCTTGAAAATTGTCTTTTGAAAGGCTCGTTGGTTGCTTGTGACTTTAACTGTTCATGGACTTACTTGGTCAAATATGACAGATTTGAGATAATTCTAAATTTCACTAGTTAATTCTCAAATTCGTATGTAAAATTATATAACTACAAAAAATAAAGGTGAGAAATTTAATTTAATTTCCAGCCATTAATTAATAAATTAATAATTTGCTATGACTGTTGAGAAAGACAATAGCTAAACCATTAAAGCAGAGAAAGCACAGAAAATGGTCCTGGGCAATGAATAGAAAAATACGTTACAGAAATAGAAGAAACTATGTGGCCTGTTCAATGAATGCTAAAGGTGTGATGATGGATCACAGTGCAAAACACAGAGGCCCCTGCACCTTCAGGTGGAAAGGAAATTCTCAATAGATTAAAATCCTAAATGTCTAAAAAAAACACTGAAGACCTTAAAAGAAGATAAATGGGCATGTATTACCAACAGTAAGGTTTATAAAGATCTCTTGGGAAAGTCATAATCTATAAAGGAAATATTTGATAAGTTTAACAACAATGGGACCATTTCTACTTCTGTATTGAAACAATATCACGTTCCCATGCTTAGAAGTATCTTTTCATGAAGTTAAACGTTAAGCCAGAAGTCATTTGCAATCCATTACCTGGCAAATAATTCATATCTGCAATGCACAAATAAATAATACAAATTGCCAAGTGGAGTGATCTAATTGGCAAAAATCATCAGAGTATGTAAACAGCTAAAGGCTAATGAGCATGGAAGAAATGACACTTCCTTAAAGAAAAAGGGTTTTAGTGATTAGAACTCTCATGCTCATTACCTTAGCATATCCTCTTTTGTGTCACATTGTCAAACCTTTTAATATTTGACAATTCTAAGTGGTTTTGAGCGATAGAATACTCAATTTACTTCTAATGATACTGTAAATTAATGCTACTTTGTATCAAAATGTGAGATGAGCTGGTAAAATCAAACACATGCATGCATGCATGTGTACACACACACACACACACACACACACACACATGCACACACATACACACACACACACACACTACAAGCTCATACTCATTGCAACTCTTAGTTTCTTCTCCTGTACAGATCCTCTATAACTGAAAGAAATCCAACACATATGCATTAGGGATTATGGGTACCACTGTTTTTATAACAGCAGAGTATTAAAACCACTGTAACTGCCTATAATGGGACAGGATTAAACATCAAAACATATTCAGGTGATGGAGAGCTACTCAGGAGATAATGAAAGATAACTGCATGAACCTATGAAGATCCACTTTAAAAACAACACTGAGCATGAGAAAAGATATACATGTATACCTTTGTTATTATAAATAATAAAAGAAATCCAAACCAGTATCCCATGACAAGAGCAAGTAGGGCTTAGTAAATACAAAAAGATGTAAATGGAAGAGGAAACTCAGCACAGTCAACACACGGTCAATGAGTTTTCACATTAAAATACCTGAAACCAACACATCAAACATGTTTGCTAAATCTTTTATGAATATGTGGCTTTTAAATATGTTTAAAACACCTCAGAATTAAAATGATTCTAAATTTGTTGAAAACATCATTTTAATTCTCCACAAGTGTTAACTAACTGATAAAAATTAGACTCTAATTATTCTCAAGGTACTCAGGAAGTCCCTCTAAATAATCGATGGCTTTTTTATTAGAGGAAGAAAAGGAATTTTTCTTTACAAATTCAGAGATTTAAACATTGCTTATGTTTCCTCATTTATCTATTCCGAAAACTATTTTTTGGAAAAGATCAGATCGGTTACCTCAGATTATAGTAATTTAAAAAAAAATATGAAAGTGTGTTTTTTTTTCTCTGCCACTATTATTTGCATATTGTAAGAAAACCAAGGTCTTTATCTATAATAAGAAATGGCAAGCATTAACAGAAAGAGGTCAGTAGTGTCTTGGATGGTGCTAAACAAATTGCTCCACATGTGAGATGTTCCATTATAGCAATAGATTCTGTATACTTAGTATTCTGCAGGGAAAGAAAGAAATAACTACCTCAAATACCTTAGGAATAAAGACAGAGGACAGGGGTTGGGTGGATGGCAGAGGGCTACGAAAGAGCTCCATAGGGCCATATTTCAACGAATAGCATTATACTGTTGTCCTGGTTCGGTTTTACTGATAACACAATCTAGAGTCACCCGGTAATGGGAAACATCAATCTACTTACCTCTATCAGATACATCTGTGGCCATATCTGTTACAGATTGTCTTACTTGGTGATTTATATGGGAGAATCCATCCCACTGTGAGCAGCACCATCCCTAGGCAGGTTACCCTGGGTTGTATAACAAAACCAGCTGAGCATGAGCCCGGGAGCAAGCCAGTAGTAGTGTTTCTCCATGGTTTCTTCTTCGGTTCCTGCTTGAGTTCCTGTCCTGACTTCTCTCAATGATATATCGTGACTCAGGAGTGACACCTGTCCTTCCCAAGTTGTTTTTGGTCAAAAAGTTTTATTACAGCAACAGGAAATAAACTAGAAGAGAAGTGATATTAATATATGAATTTGCAGCCCAACATTTCAAAAATCTATTTGCAATTGATTCGTTGAAAACAAAATCAACTTTATATCCACACAACGTTGTTATGATCTTGTTATTGTCACATACTTTGTAGTCAGAGAATAGAGTTACTTCACTCTCCATAGGCTTAGATAAATTACTTAATGTGAGACATGTTCTTTCAGAAGTCAGTAGATTGGTTGCTTCCCTATGCAGTCACTTTCTACAGCTATTTAGGAACATACATTTGGAGCCGCACAATATGTACAACGTTTCCCCTGTTATGAAAATGCAGTTTAACAGATCATTTATTATGACTGAATCTTTGTTTCTTTCTTCTGCCTTTAAGTTGATACTTTTCTTCCTTTCTGAACTGAATTTTTATGCAATAAGAAAAAGTTAAAATTCATATTTTATAACATTTTCAGCATATTGCTGTTTTTCTCCACACTTTCCTACTCTCCTCTCCCACTCTTTCAATGTTTTATGTGTAACATTTCTAGTCTCCTCAGAGCTGATATGATTCAGCTACAAAGATATTTACTATAAAAGTATTTTCCACTCTGTGGGCTGCTGTTTTGTCCTACTGATGGTGTATGAGGTCCCATTTATTAATTGTCGGTCTTCTGTTCACAAAGTTGTCTCCTATGCCAATGCTATTTCCTACTTTTTCTTCTATCAGGTTCAGTGTATCTGCTCTTATGTTGAGGTCTTTGATCCACTTAGACTTGAGTTTTGTGTAGGGTGATAAATATGGATCTGGTTTTTTTTGGGGGGGGTGTTTGTTTTGTTTTGTTGATTTTTTGAGACAGTGTTTCTCTGTTGTAACTCTGGCTGTCCTGGAACTCACTCTGTAGATCAGGTGGGCCTTGAACTCACATTGATTCACTGCCTCTGCCTCTGCCTCCCAAGTCCTGGAATTAAAGGTGTGTGCCACCACCCTCCACCACCTGGCCTATTTGCACTCTTAAACATGCAGACATCCAATTTGACCAGCACCATTTGTTGAAAATGCATTCTTTTTTCCTTTGTGTATTTCTGGCTTCTTTACCAAAAACCAGGTGTCCATAGGTGTATGAGTTTATAATTGGGTCTTAGATCCAGTTCTATTGATCAAAGTCACCATATTTATACCAATACCATGTTGCTTTTATTATTATAGCTCTGTAGTATAGCTTAAAATTGGGGATCCTGATATCTCTAGAGGTACTTTTATTGTTCAGGATTCTTTTAACTATCCTGGGCTTTTGGTTGAGTCTTGTCCTTTTATGTCTGCAAAGAATTGTGTTGGAACTTTTATAGGAATTGTGTTGAATCTGTAGATTGTATTTAGTAAAATTGCCATTTTTTACCATGAAAAGGAGCCCAAGCCTGATACTGCCACAATGACCAGGAACCAGAGGTTAGGTAGCCCAGAGAACTAGGGTGGAAACAAACATGACTGGCCAAAAATGTCAATTAAATCATTCCTATTGATACTCAGCTATACTCATAGATCAGTCCCTAACACAAACATAGTCAGAGAGGCTTCCTCCAGCAACTGATGGGAGCAGAGGCAGAGATCCATGGTAAGACATTAGCTGGGACTTGGGGAACCCAGCAGAAGAGTGGGAAGGGTTGGAGGAGCCAGAGGGGTATAAGATACCAAGCGAACACGGCCCACAGAATCAACAAAGCAGGGTTCATAGTGGCTTACAGAGACTGGAGTGGCAGTCACGGACTTCCTGCACACATCTGTGCTAGGTCCTCTGCATATATGCTATGGTTGTTTAGCTTGGTGTCCTTGCAGAATTCCTAACAGTGGGAGTGGGCGAAGGGTGTCCCTGACTCTTTTGCCTGCTCTTGGAACTGTTTTCCTCCTACTAGCTTGCCTCATCCAGCCTTGATATGAGGGTTTGAGCCTAGTAATATTGTATCTTGTTATGTTTTTGTTGTTCTTGCTGTTAATATCCCTGGGAGGCCTGCTCTTTTCTAAAGGGAAACAGAGGAGGAGTAGATCTTGGGGAAAGGGGAGGTAGTAGGGAACCAGGAAGAGTGGAGGGAGGTGAAACTGCAGTTGTGATATACTGTATGAGAGAAGAATTTAAAAAAAAATTCAGATTTTAACTGAATTTATCAACCCATATCATCCTACTTCATTCCAGCATGTTCAAACTGAGGGCCCGGGCTGGGTGTGACCTAGGATGGCTGTGAATGTCGCTGAAGATAAATTCACAAACTTACTTAAGAAACTGTGATTTGTGTTTGTGTGATTTTTGTCGTAACACAGTTAAATTTTGAACATGAACATTGAAAATGCTGGTGTCATTTAACAATATCAAAAGACTATAAATGCTCAAGTGCCTTTATCATGCGTTGTGTTCATAAATATCATTGAGAAACTAAGAAGTTTTGAATTTTTTGCAATTTCTTGAAGGAAAGCTGAGCCACACAGTCATATTTGCTCAAATTTCTTAGAATGCTCTCTTACTTTTTTAATTACATTTTATTGATGTCTCTATATAGACCATGAGTTTAGAAGAGGGTATCTAAATTGTCTCATACTGAAAACTAAGACACATTCTATCAGAATATCTGTATGTCTCTTCAACACTTTAACCCTAAAGGAGAAAATACTTTTTCCCACTCCGTGACTTCTTTCATTTTATATTGATAGAGAAAGGCTCCAATTGGCCATAGAAGACTAAAGCAAGCTTTAAAAAAAAATCAATCTTTCAGTAAGGGTGTTATTTGCATAGCTGAAGGGTTTTTCTTTTATCTGCTTTGTGTGAAGTGTTTTTTCTGCACATACTTGGAGCAGCGGGTTGAACAGCCTTCTTTAGGGTAGAACTATAGGTACCCTAGATCAATGATGCTGCTGCTATCCACCTGGAGTGGTAAGCCTGTGGAAATATAAATATGCCTGTGTCTTCCTCTCTGGGAGTAAGAACTCCAAATTTAATGGGGCACCATGCTCCTGCCCTAAATCTGACTCCATGTAAGAATGAGCTATAAGGGCCCCACTTTGCAAAGAACACACTGAATCTTAGGATGCTCCTGAATCCACCAATAAGTTGCTGAAATAATCAACTATTTCCATACTGGCTTTTAATCCTCATAGACAAGAAAATAAAAGGTGAATGCACAGCAAGGACCTTTAAGGGGCAAGATGTTACTGTCCATGCATTTCAAAATTCTGAACATCATAGTATCTCTGCTTGAGGGGGGTGTCAAATGTATACATTCAGACTACAAGAAGTACTTCTGAGCTTTTTTTCCTTACAGAGAGACATTCAAAACTACTTATGCACGTGTAGAAATTAATGTGGAGCAACTTAATATATAGGATTACTGTATATTGTATATATTAGTGGATGTATTGGTTTTTAGTTCGGTGGTTTTTCCTTTTGTTTTGTTGTTTACTGGGGACAGGATCTCCCTGGGTAGCCCCAGCAGGACTCTCATCCTCCTGCCTTAATCTCCCTAGTGCTGAAATTACATCACCACATATATAGGGATGCCTTTTGATTAATACCTATGAATGTGAGAGAAACAAGGCTAGGCTGGGCAACAGAAAAGCCAATGTGTTGCACTAGCCAAAACATCCCCAGTCAATGCACAGAATGCATTGGAACCAAAAGACCCATCGTCAGTGATCTTCACTGGAATACACTGGCCAGGCCTTTATAGACCATCCCAACAACCACTGAAATGTGCTGACTCAGGCATCATCTTGTGTGAAGTCACCACATGCACCTGAGATCATTACTGAAAGACAGCAAATCCTTCTCTGAAGAGACATCTAGGTGGTACTTCTCTCTGTCTACTACAAGTCAGCACAATGTCTTCAGGTGTCAGCACTGTTCTATAGTCAGGTTTGAACTCTAATTTCATTTGTTATTATATGGGCACAACATATTTCATTAAAACTTCACAGATGCTAGGCACTGATGCGTATGACATTAAATGTCTTCATATAATCTAATACTCTTAATCCAGGTTGACTATTTTTCATATGACCTCTTTTTCCCAAATCTATTTGTTCTTCATTATTTCTACATTCCTTGGAAGACACTCATATACCAAAAATAAATGATAACAAATAATATATAGTAAGGCAAACCTAGCAAGAGTAATAGAGGCACAAATAATGTCAAGTGTAATCAAAGAGCCTTTTCATTACAGCGTTTGGACATCATTTAACTTTTCATCCTTATTGATGAGCTCACACGTTTGAAACAATGCCAAGACTTGTATAAGCCATATCACTCCATTTATTCTACTCACTCTACGGTTTGTTAGTTTTCTTTGGTTAATTTTTATCTGACAATTTCATATATACATATAGTATATTCTGACTATTCTCTCTCACCCCAGCCTTCTTGTTATCTCCCTCCTGTCACTATTAATAGCATCCTTACCCTTCTCAATTCTTTTCTCAGAATCATGACTTTTAGAGATTTTTTTTTTTAATCATTAAGGTGTTTTAGGGAGAACCAGTAGTTAGAAAAAAAGCAAGAAAACTAAGCCTTGGATCCAATGTGGTTAATCTCTTATCTCTAGAGATTCTATAGATTCTTGGGGTAACACAAGAGGCATTGTTTTCCCCAAGTCTCTCTCAGTCAATTAATATCACTGATATGGATACTGTGATTCTTTGCTTCTAACTCTGGCTAATATTATTCCCTTTAAAAGGTGAGCGATAAGCAGAAATCATTAGACAGCACACCTCACAGAAGCAAAATTTATAAACTCACTATTCATAAATCTCACAAGAAATAATATGTGAACAAAATTGTTTTATAATTTTTAGATATATTTATTTTACTGTATGTGTGTGAGTGTTTTGCCTGCATGTATGTATATGTACCACATGTGTGCCTGGTGCTCATGGAAGTCAGAAGAGGGTGTAGCACCTCCTGGAACTGGAGTTACAGACAGCTCAGTGAGCTGCCAGGTGAGTGCTGAGAGCCAATCCCAGATTGTCTCCAAGAGCAACAAGCTCTTCGTGGCTGAGCCATTGCTCCAGCACCCACAATCAGAAGAATTTTGTCCATCTCTGAAAGTGATGCTTTAGAACTTGAAAGTTAAATGAAATGGCACTGGCGTCTCTTTAATCATGCCCTTGTGATGAAGATACAGAGAGAGACACGCTGTGACTCCTACGGTAAATATGAATAATTGCTTCTTTGATAGAATTTATCTAATTATCTAGCAAACTTGTTATTTCTTACTCTACATCTGTCGTGTCAAAACTACTTTTAAAATTGCTTTCATTCTTTAGTACTGACTTTCATTGTTTTTGTTCTCAATAATGAGTTTAGCTTCAAAGATACTTCACTAATCTTGCCAAAGATCTAAACTCAGTTGTTTTTTATTTTGTTTCCCCCATAACAGGTGTCTTCCTGGAAAGGGCTTGGAACCAACAGTGAGGCTGTATATGTCCCAGGATTGTTTTCCTTCTGGATAAAGTCACCCTCTGTTCCTTTACACTCTGGCTTTTCCCCTTTCTTTTTCTCATGTAACTTGGCAACTTGTCAGCTCTATGTAGACATACTTGCAGTGAAGCAGTGCGGGTGAGTTCTTGACTCGTTGCTCTGAGCTGCTATTGAGAAACGGGATAGCTATAGCACACAGGAGGCTGCAGAACAAAAGTGGCCCACTGGACTCTGAGCTCCTCACATTCATTCCTTCCAGGTGGTGGTAAGTATATCACAGCAGTGTACAGCCTTGTCTGCTTGGTATGGATCCCTAACTTCGGGTACTCTGCTCACCTAATCGGAAGAAGCAAACATATTCAGTATGCCCCTAGAATTCAGTTGTTCTTTCATCTTTAGAGTTATTTCCACTTCCCAATTGAAGAGAAAAATATGCACAATCTGGTTTGGTGTTTAAGGGTTGGTTTTTGTTTTTGTTGTTGTTGTTGTTGTTGTTGTTGTTGTTCTTTGGAGATTTTTGGCACTTATATTCAGCACCTGAAGGTGGAGGCGTGAAGCAGTCGCTGAGAATCTCCTTAAGTGGCTCTGCCTCCCACTTCTCCTGAGCTCTTGCTTATTTACTTCATCTTTCATCTTCTCCTTGATTACACTGCAGTCTGCTGCAGGAGATAATTAGTGCTAAGTGTTTATGGGAGTGTGTAGTTTTTCCTTACAGCTTTATGCCCATTTGGTAGTCAAACAAAATGGTGAAGTGTGCATTGCTGTGTCTATATGTGCCGCGGACCGACCCAGCCGGGTCCCCTAAGTCCGGGGAGAATCAGGAATCTGGTACTCAGGTGGGCAAGGAGTCGGTGAAGTGACAAACAGACACAGACACAAGAATGTGTTGAATCTGAGTGTAATTTGCAGCAGTGAGCATCAGACTTATATATTATTTTTAATACAAGGAAACATAATCATACAAGAATGTGAATAGTGGCAAAATACGTCAGGCCTCTTTTGTGAATTGTCTCAAAATACATACGTCAGGCCTCTTTCAGGGAAATGTGGTTAAGGGATACAATATGTGAAAACAGATCGTACCTTACAATGTGTAAGACAATGTGGTTACTGTTGGCATACAATGTAGTTATGGTTGGCATATCAGTAAGTATACTGTGGTTAATAATTTTTTAGAAGCCAGTTACTGTACTGGTTTGTAATAGAGGGTACCTACTTTTTGAAACTGAGATCAGGATCAAAGTCAGGAGTTACAATTTCAGGGGCTTTTGGAGTCTGCTCGACATTCTTTATATCCATCTTAGGTGGGTGGACACTGGAGAGCATTGCAGCCACGCTCCATAGAATAGAATAAAGAGAAGGAAAACGCTAGCTATCAGACCATAGCCAACAATCGTAACTAGGGCACGACAGGAAAACATCCCTCTGTTTCTAGGGGTGCTAGCCAAACTTTCCAGAAGACCAGCTTCCTTGAAGCTTTAGCCTCTACCCACGGAGCAGGAGTTTATCCCTGTCGCGGACTCCACTGGAGTTGGCTTTAGTCTCAATCCACGGAGCAGGAGTTTAGGCCTGTCACGCGGACTCCACTGGAGTTGGCATGGCATATATGAGGGGTTCTAATCTTCTGGGAATGTCTACATCCTCTCTCAGACTCACAAGTCTATCCTTCCACCCACTTCCTGGGTGGAGTGACTAGTAATGTTTTGGGGAGCGTTGTTTTGTTTTTACTCCACCTCCTGGTTTGTCTCTAACATCACTGAACAGAAGCTGGAGTGACTTGGACTCTCCCGAGTCAAGCCATATTGATATTTTGAAACTACTGTCCAAATCTTAAAGTCTGGAAGAGATAATCTACAAAATGACTGACTAAAACAGGAAAGTATTCACAGAACTATCAATGGGAAAATATTCTAATTTTTCTTCAATGTTATTCCCATCTCATTTTATCCATATTTTTAATTTATCCTTTTCACTTGAAGAATATGTCATCTATGAATTTTAGGACAACATACTCAGATAGTACCTGAATTCATTCCCTTGGGTGAAAAATTAGAAAAATAGTGTCCAGACATTCCTTTCTGCTCTGCCTTTTTGCCTTATGTTGCAGGATATGGACCCACATTAAAATCTTTCTCTGGAAAAGATACTCTCCAAAAATCAACAAAACTAATGAGTTTCATCAAAGACAGCACTTATAGCTGTAAGTAGAGGGCTCCTCAAAAAGAAATATTTCAAAATTAACTTGGGCTGACAATGTTGCTAAATCTCTCCACTACTCTTTGCAGCCACAGGGTTCCTTTGAGTCACTAGGAGACTCCTACAATGTGGAGAAGTGAATGCTGTCCGTTTCCTAGGCAGGAAAAATTACACTGACTCTATCAAGAGCCAAGCAGCTAATTGGCTAAAATTGCCAGAGCAACAACACTATCTAGATTGTATGATTTAACTTCACAGACCATACAGGACCTTTAAAATAATAAACCCACAAATACACATGTACACACACTATGCACTTATCAAAAATTAAATATGCATATGTAAAATAAGATGTGTTTGCATATGTGTGGTATACATGTCTAAGAAAAATACACAGCTTCTACAAAAAAAAAAAAGGTGTTTGTTTCATGGTTGTGAAACTGACAATTTGCATTCTAAGAAGATGTTTGCTAGGCAGTGACACATGCCTTTAATCTCAGTGCTTGGGAGGCAGAGATAGATGGATCTCTGTGAGTACCAAGCCAGCCTAATCTACGGAGTGAGTTCCAAGACACCCAGAATTACAACAGAAAAACCCTGTCCAAGAAAAAAGAAAACAGAAAATGTTCATTGTATTAAATGTATACTATATTCAATGTATGAATGATAGAAGATAGTGGTTTCCTTTTATTTACGTTACTTTAAGCAAATTTAAGTTAGTAACAATTTGCAGTTAATCCAGCAATTGCTTAGCTTCAATGGCAATGAACCTAGAACTTACCACAAAGGGATACCATAGTGATTAACTGCAATCTACATGAAAACGAGTGGCATTGCTGAGTCCACGGCAGCTGTGGTTTATAAGGCTGATGCTAAAAGCTTTTTAAAAATACTTTCTCTATGCTATACTAAGTATGTATATATATGCAATGTGCAGTAAAGGAAACGTCTAAGAAACTATGTAGCCATTTGATAAATGCTAAGGAAACATAGTGGAGACACAGTGACATTATATACATGGACTGGAGGAAACTAGGGTAAAAATTATGCAGAAGATAAATGCTGGAGTAATCCAGTAAGTTTTGATCACAAAACTTACATCTGAATGTTCAGGAAGTTCAGCAGGAGGAAAAGATAAGCATGAGAAATGGCTTTATACCTAAATGACAAGTGATATAGGTATCTTGGCATGTCTTTGGAGTCTTGTCAGGGAGCTAGAGTCCTAGAAACTCAAGGGCCATCAAAACTACCACAGATTCAAAGAGTGAAATTCATGGTCCACTGAAGTTGAGTTTTAGAGAGGAGTTTACCATTCATTCATAAGTGGGAGATGAAGAGGGAGAAAGAGAGCCATGTCATTTAATTTAGGCATGGAAATCAGACACATGGTAATCAAGCAACATGGCAGGGAAAGGAGCATTAGAGAGAGGGTTTTAAAAATTCCCAAAATATCATAGAAAGCATGCTTGGGATAGCCAACATCCAAAGCACAAAGAGCACAAGTAATAGGGACAGTTATACTTTTCTGAGTCCAGACTCAGAAAGACATAGATTCAACAGAACCTGATGGTGGCCCTGGAGAGACAGCTCTTAAGGGCCATGTTTCTAAGAAGGAAGAGTACGTGGTCTCATTAAAGGACAAATTATTCCTTCCATCTCTTTAGCATGGCTTAAGGTAAATTCACCTTCATCAGGTATGTTCTCATGGTCATTGAGCTGCCCAGCTTTATCAATTCTTATGGGAGGAGACAATGGCACATTTCCACCTAGAAGATGCCACTCTATTGGCAAGGAAGGAGCAGCTTTCCTTAATGGGACTTCAACGGCAGTGTAACCTCAGCAATGAGACTAATGCGCCTCAAGAGACGGTCTCTTTTCAATCTATCAGATCTTTACCTTAAGAGGAATTAGATAAGGAAGATGACCTGCTTCTGGTTTGTTAGGGACCATTCCACTGTCGAACCTACAACTGCTCATATTAAGATTTCACTCCCGATACTGTTCACATTTGGAAAACAAATTATGTTATCATCCACTGTAATAGCAGAAAAAGATATTTAAACACAGGACTGATTCAGGTTTAATGAGGCTTGAAACCTATTATCTCAGAGGGCTTCTTTAAGAAACAATGCATAATTACATATACAAAATTAAGTAGAAAGGAAATTTATCTAGAGTGGAAAAAACTAAAAAAAAAAAACTAAAATTTTAAATGTTGCCAAATAACAAACTTACAGACTGCAGTAACTCTATATTTTCTCTTACATTTATTGGCCACATCTCTAGGACAATTTTATTAACTATGTATAGCAGAGTTGGTTGAACTTTTTTTTATTATTAGCTTTCACAAATTTCTCAAAACATCACAATTTGTTTCTGATGCCAAGCATACTTTTAAGTGCCAAATAAAAAAAAGAAAATCTCTGTCAAGTGGTTAACATTTTAGGGAATTTATATTTCAAGTTTACCTGGCTACATTAATTTCTTGTATTTTTAAGGGTACAATCAATCTCACCAGACATTTATTAGGAGTTCATCTTCAAGAAATTAAGATGACTATTTAAGTCAGGTTAAGTCAGGTTAAGTCATATCTTTGGAATCAAAGGACACATTTACAATATGAGGTCAACTCCCACTTTGTGAATGTTCTTTTTTTTAAATTTTTCATGTTTTCTCTTTATTAAAAATAGATTATTTTCTCACACAGTATTTCCTATTATAATTTTCCCTCCCTCTACTCCTAGTTTCTCCCCGCTTCCCCTCCTCTCTGGATCCACTTCCTTTGTGTCTCTCATTTAAAAACAGAACAGCCTTCTAAGAAATAGTAACCAAACTTGACAAAATAAAATATATTAAGGTAAAGCAAAAACCATCACATCAAGGTTGGACAAGGCAAACCAACAGAAGGAAAAGATCCCCAAGGGCAGATACAAGATGAGAGAACCACTCATTCACATACTCAGGATTTCCACAAAATACTAAGCTGAAAGCTATAATATATACACAGAAAATGTGGCGTGAACATGTGTAGGTGTTACGCTTGCTGCCTCAGTCTCTGAGTTCATATGATCTCTGCTTAGTTGGTTTAGAGGGCCGTGTTCTCTACATTCTACCTCCTCTTACAGGGCTTTCCCTGGGCTCTGAGGGGACGAATTTGATAGGACATTCCATCATTTAGACTGTGTGTTCTAAGTTCCCTCTCTCTCTCTCTCCCTCTCCCTCTCCCTCTCCCCCTCCGCCTCCCCCTCCCCCCTCTCTCTCTTTCTCTCTATCCCTCTCCCTCTCTCTCTCTCTTATGTGTGTGTGTGTGTATAATATCTGGCTGTGGGTCCCTGAATCTGTTCCCACTGCTAAAAGAAACTTCTCTGATGATGACTGAATAAGGCACTGATCTATGATCTGATACTTTTTTAAGATGAGTATTATTTGGTTTTACCCTAGGTTTCTGTGCTATACAGTCTCTGATTCTTGGTTACCCAAGCAGTGTTGGGTATGGGTTCCATCCTGTGGAATGGGCCTTAAGTCAAATCAGTCATTGGTTGGTAATCAGTCATTGGTTGGCTACTTCTACAAGTTCTATGGATAGACTTCTCTGTGTTCAATGAGTTGTGTTGGTATTGTCCTCAACAATGGGGCCCCCACTGTCAGTTTGTGGATAACAACCAATTGTGTTCTAGATTGTTTAGGAATTTCCTTGGGATGCCCTTAATAACTCAATTGAATGCAAACCAGTCCCACTACTGGGAGCTTCATTCTGCAACAAGACATGGCTAGTTGGGACTCCATATCCCCATTATTGGGAGACCTCATTAGAATCATCTTCATATATTTTAGGAAGTTTCCACTGCACTAGGTTTTCATATCATATCCCTCAAAGGCCCCTCAATTCCATCTGTCTATTCCTATATTCCCTCCTTCAACCCTCTCTCCCCTCCCCATCTGATACTCTTGTTCCCATACCCACCTTCCCCCAGTCC
This sequence comes from Cricetomys ansorgei, assembly GCA_026225945.1. Classification (NCBI taxonomy): domain Eukaryota; kingdom Metazoa; phylum Chordata; class Mammalia; order Rodentia; family Nesomyidae; genus Cricetomys; species Cricetomys ansorgei. Next base: position 10,789,241 of record JAMJFZ010000242.1, read on the forward strand.
ACTCTTAAAATCTATTTCTTCCTCCCAGGGAAATCCATGAGTCCCTCCTTGTCCCTTCCTCCATATCTAACCTCTCTGGAGGTTGGTTAGTATTTATTTAATGGCTGATATTTAATATAAGTGAATACATACTATACTTATCTTTCTAGCTCTGGGTGGTCTTTTCTAGTTCCATCCATTTGCCTGCAACTTTCATAATGTCTTTTTTTAACAGCTGAGTAATAATCCATTATGTAAATGTACATTTTCTTTATCCATTCTTCTGTTAATGAACATCTAGACTGCTTCCAATTCCTGACTATTATAAGAGAGCAGCAATGAACATGGTTGAGCAAATGTCTTTGTGGTAGGATGGAACGTCCTTTGGGTATATGGCCAAGAGTGGTATAGCTGAATCTCGAGGTAGGTCAATTCCCAGTTTTCTGAAGAAAGCTATTTCCATAGTGGCTGTGCTAGTTTGCACACCTACTGACAATAAATGAATATTCCCCTTATTCCACACCTTCACCAGCATGAACTGTCACTTACGTTATTGATCTTATAGGCAACATTAATTTTAAATATTTCTTACACTGACTACATAGATTAGTCACTATATTTATCATGCTTTATTTACACTGGCATTGAGTTTTGTTGTCTTTGTTAATGTCAGTACTTTAAAGTCATACCAGCAAAAAATTTAAAGTTTTTCTCATTTGTGTATCTTTTCACTAACTAAACTATCAAATAACTTCCAAGATTATGCTACAGGTATAAGACGTTTATCTCTCTTTTTCAGGACTGACTACTTTGATCATGCTTATTACTATCTTATCTGCAATGTTCAGGTTTGAGCAAGTAAAGAGCTGTCAGATACACCAAGATAGAACCTAAAGCACAAATTCATAAAACATTCGACTTCATACATATTGCTTACTGTTTATAGAACTTCTGAAAATTTGTGTTCTACAAAAACAGGAATTCTCATCCATCTATTTCTTTCTATTCTCATGAAGAAGAAAAATTACAGTCTAGTTATTGCTATGTTGTGAGGACTGCTCCTGGCAGGCAGAAACCTCTTCATTCTTACAGCATCAATGGGAACAGCATCTTCTGCCCATGATTTTGCCTGTCTTGTTGTTAGACATGCCTTTGGAATGTGAGTCATGGCATCTACATTTCAAATGCAATCTCTTTTTCACTATCTTGTCTTTCCAACCATGGTCCTGTTATAATCTCTGGCCCTGTAACAGCATCCCTGACCTGTTTAGAAGATACTGTCTAACAGCAGGTACCTGGTCCTCTGATTCTTACATTCTTTCTGCCTCCTCTTCCATGATTCTTCTGAGTCTTATCTGTGGGAGTTGCACTGCATATGTCAATTGGGAGTGGACACTCCACTGTCACTGATTATCTGAATTTTGATCAATTGTGGATCTCTATAGTAGCCTGCCTGCTGTAAAAAGATGCTTCTTCAGTGAGGGATGAAAGCCATACTTATCTGTCAGTACAAGGATAGTGATTTATAATACAATTAGAAACTATATTGAATTAGAAAAACAGCAGTAGTAGGTTCTTTTCTAGGGTTTGTGTCTTCTCTACCACAGATATTTGGCTATATTTGTGGTACCAGGCATGAACACCCTACTATTGAGCAGACCTTAAAACCAGTGAGACAGCTGTTGGTTATCCACAAAATAGTGTCACTGTTGTACCATTCGGTATATCTTGCCAGGCCAGTCATTGTGGTTCATAAGCCTTGCAACTGAGTAGCCCTATTGATTCTTCTTTCCCTTGTACCTTGCACCTTCCAGTGGTGGAAGAGCTAGTGCTCAGAGAGTAGGCTTCCAGATCAGTTCCAACTAGAAGCCTCCAAGTACTATGTCCAAAACTTGGAGTATCCTCAGCAATAAGATCTTAGCTTCAAATTCTGGGTAGCAACCAAGGGCAGCATCAATAGCCTACACTGTTTTGGGAGTCTCTTGGATATCCCTTCCTAACCGAATCACAATTCAAACTGAAGTTTCCATTGCTTGGCAAAGGTTCTTTCTTATGTAGTTATAGCTCTTGTTTTTGTTTACTTTTTATAATACAATGAATCAAACCCAGAGCCCTACTTACCACTGAACTACATCTCAAATCCAAACTTGATTTTTCACTTTTTGTTTTTTAATCTGAGTCAAAAAATTTTTCAATCATTGCAAACATTTGTAAAATAAGAGTTCAGAGTAAAGAACCTAACTTTTCGCAATTTTAAAGGACAAGATTGATTTTAAGACTCAATTTTCTTTGACATAATGTATCTGTGAGTATTTCTAAATGCATTAGGAATGATTGAGTAAAGCCTGGCTACAGACTTCAGTTCAGCAATAGAAATTACATTTTGCATTATTTGTTTTTAATAAGCCATCAGTCAAAAGTGGTGCCACTGGCAGTTGCTTTCCTTTTCCATTAAAAAAAATATCTAGAAGTTATTTTCAACAAATTCTTATTGCTACCATCTAGAAAATAGTTCTTAATACTGTTGCTATTATATTTCTAATTAAAATAAACTATCTTAAAACAAATATTGATGAGATCAGAGAAAAGAGAATATATAAGAAAAATTCACCAGTACTGCATGTGCAACAAAAAGAACAAAAAGAACTTTTCTCATTTCTATAATCCCAAAATTTTCTAAAATATGATTAGTTTTCTCTTTCTTTCTTTCTTTACTTTCTATTTTTTTTATTTTTCGAGACAGGGTTTCTCTGTTGTAACTCTGGCTGTCCTGGAACTCATTCTGTAGACCAGGCTGACCTCAAGCTCATAGAGAACCACTTGTCTCTGCCTCCCAAGTGCTGGGATTAAAGGCATGCATCAGCACCACCCAGCTAATTTTTTTTTCTTTAGTAGAGTTAGATTGTAAAATAATCATATCATACACTACTATAAAGCCTTGCAACATATTTATCCTAATGGTGCTATTCCTACAAACTAAATATTAATCACTGTTTTTGTATTTTTAAGACATTAATATCTAAAATTGTATTGATTGAAATGTATTATCATTTCATCTAGTACTGGACAAGAAGACAAGAAGTTTTAAGAAAAACACTTATTGAAGAATAATCTACATGAGACAAAAGGAAAAATGAGGCACTGCATTCATGTGTTTCACGAACCAAACACACCCACAAGAATAAGCATGTGAGCTGAGACACAACTTTACCAGCCTCTGGCAAGTGCTCATACAATCCCTGCAAAGCATTGTTAACACTGGTCTAAAAGCCCTTCCAAGTTACATCATACACTGAGTTGGCTTGCTTATACCTTTATATCGAATCTTAATACAAAATGAATTTTTCTTGGATTATTTTGCCAAGGCTTACATTTGTGACTCTGGTCCATACTGTTAAAAGATGAACTGACTCATATCATTGTCATTTCTATATAGCATTTCATTTAAACCATTTCAAAATAAAACCCTTCTGCATACTCCTCCTGGTAGACATTTGAGCCAATTCAGCTTAGGATTATTATGAACCAAAAAGGAGCAAACATTTTCCGCATCCTTTGGTGACCATTTATCTACATTAATGTTAGGATAGAAAGGTTTAGCTAATAATGCCAGAACATTTTCTCAAAAAGAATCTATTAATTCATTAATTTATGCACCCTGCCAAGAGTAGGTGTGACTTTTGATTATTCTGTTTTGCTTTACTTTTTACCACATGTAGCACTGTCTTTCTCATTTTGTTGGATGTGTTGGGAGAAACTTGCTTTTCTGTCCAGTGAAATCACTGTTAGGCAAGGTGCTGATTAGTTATTGCACTGCCAACATTTTCTTGTTCCATTGTCACTGCTTTACCTTCTAAAAACACTGGATTCTCACTGGTCTGTGTAGCAGTAAATAATGGCTGTATATAAAGTCAAACCCACATATAAAGTTTGTTCTGTGATTCAAAGTACTCCATGCTTAGATGCATTCCTAGCCTTTTCAATATGGGACAACTGTATTCTAGAGATAATCATACAGATTCATTAAATTCTTAATATTTTACCTACTTAGGATTCTGTCCATCAAACTCATAAACTATTTTTAAAAATTGAATAGGCATTTGTGAGGAAAATGTTTGCATCTTCCCAAAAGATGCCTTGTCATACATTATAAACAGAATGAGCACATGCTCCAGGTTACCTAACAAAGTCCTCTTGGTTTACAGCTTTTGACATGGCCAAGTCTCCTGTGCTAGCTTGTTTCATACTGTTGTAATAAACACTATAGCTAAATGCAACTTGGGTGAGGAAGGGTATATTTCATCTTGCAACTCCCAGGTCACGGTTCATCATGAAGGGAAATCAGGGCAAGGATTCAAGCAAGACAGGAACTTGGAGGCTGGAACTGAAGCAGAGGCCATGAAGGAGTTCTCCTTACTGGCTTGCCCACCTTAGTTTGCTCAGCCTGCTTTCTTACACAGCCCATACCCACTTCCTTAGTAGTGGCATCTCAGTGTGCAAGGCCCTCCCACATCAACCATTAATCAAGAAAATGCTTTAATCTGATGGAATCAATTTTTGACTTGAGGCTCCCTCTTCCCAAATGATTCTAGTTTGTTTCAGGTTGACAAAATACTGACCAGCACAGGCTATCTCTTCACAAAGTCATGCTCAGATTGGATGATACACTACATAAACACACAGCTCATAAACAAAGTCAATCCAACTCCTATTGTATAATTATTTATGGGATAAATCAATCCTACCTGAGTAGCTTACAGTCTATATTTCTACTTGAGGTTTATCCAAGGCAGTTCATATTTAATGAGATAAACATTATGTTGAAAACAAAAATCCTGTCATGTTGACTTAATAGTATGTGTTTTCAATGCTGGCCCCCCAAAACACACTCATACTTTCATGCATGTCCTCTTTGCTGTTTATGACCTTAAGTGACACTCTGCAGTGCTTCAGAATGGACTCAGTATTGCCTTGAAATTCCCAGTACTTCTAAATAGAATGCATTTATTGGAAACTTTTCTTTTAAAAAAAATAGTACTATTGAAAATATTTCATCATTTGATATCCTCTCACTGATAAGTTTTCTCTAAAAATAGACAAGTATTCTGCGTGCTTCATAACTAAAGCCAGCCCTTATTACCATTTGAATGTTCTTTAAAGATAATTGGCAGCATTTAGTTGATGCCTTTCAACAATGCAATCAAGTATAAATGACACAAAATTAAACCAAATGAATGTGTGTAAAGAATGTCAGTGTTGACTAAGAAGATCACTTAGTAGGTGAAGCACTTGTCAAGTACAAGTACATGCTCTTGTAATCCTAGCACTGGCAAACAAAGGCAGATGCAGCACTAGAATTCCAAAGCCAGTCTGTGCTGAGTTCCAGGTGGTGAGTTCCAGGCCAATAAGAGACCCTGTATCAATTTTTAAAAAGTAAACAGCCCCTGAGTAATGATGTCTGAAGTTGTTCTTTAGCCTCTGCATGGATTCAAACACCCAAATGCATACACACACACACACACACACACACACACAAACACCATTTTTAAAATCCTCTGCATCCTTTATAAAACAAATTTTGTCTTTTATATTGTCACTTATTTGTTTACATTTATGGAGCATAGCATGGTAATTTGAATATATATTATGTGTGATAGATGTCAAATCAGAGTAACATTTCCACATTCTCAAAATTAATCATCTCTGTGTTAGGAGGTTCAAACTTTTCTATTGTATTTATTTTGAAATATAGTATAGACCATTATAGACTACAGTGGTCTTATGGAGCTACACAACACTACAATTAATTAATAGTGTCTCATTTCCAGTCTCTATTAACCACTGTTGCACTATCTTCTTGAAGATAAGGGTTTTAGTTTCTGCAGATTTTTAAGAATATTCTATATTTAGTTTTATGAACCTGGCTTAGTTCACCTAGTATGATGATGATATTCTCTTGCAAAATTATTGGATTTATGTCATATATGATATGAGGAATTTGACCTGAATAGTTTGACTGTTTTATCATAATAAAATAGATATAAGGACCTTATTGGCAAAGGAAAAATATGTCTCAAAAGTAGAGGAATTTAGTTTTTACATAAGAAATATGGATTTGATATTTCAAGGTTCAATTCATTCCTCTTTGTCATAACAAAAATGGAAATCAGGAATGAAGCTGTACCTCAGATGGTAGAGTGCTTGCCTAAAATGCATGAGGCACTGTGTTCAATCCTTAGCACTCCATAAACTAGGCATGTTGGTGTCTAGTTGGTGCCTGTAATCCCAACATTTGGGAAGTAAAGGCTGGAAAGTCTAAGGTCAGTCTTGGCTACATACGGAGTTCAAGGCCAGCTGGAATTTTTGAGAGTGACTCTATTGAAAAAAAAAAGATTCAGTGTAAGTTGGTGGGTGGTCTTGTATCCATAGCCAAGAGAGTTTTATAATCTGTACTACTCTTCCAATCACTAGGTCTTAACCAACAGAATCTACAGATTTTCCCTTTTGTATAAAATTTCACAATCTGTTTAAACTTGTAACAAGCATAGATGTGTGGTCTTGAGTCCATGGTTTGGATTAGAGCTGTTCATAGGCATGGTTGCATTATACTGTACTCGTTCATGACCATGATCTCATTCTGCTTCATGGATGAAACAGAGAGTGATTTTACCCTATAGACTAGTGTTTCTCAACTTGTGGGTCATGACCCCTTTGGGAATTAAACAATACTTTCACAGAGTCACCTAAGACCATCTGCATATCAGATATTTGCATTATGATTTGTAACAGTAGCAATATTATAGTTATCAAGTAACAATGAAAATAATTTTATGGTTAGAATTACCAGGAGACTGCCAAACAAATGCAACAGTACCTGGATTTGGAATACAGATACACGCTTGAGCAGGTCCAAACACAGATTCCCAGGTCTTTGCAACTCTCTCCAGAAACCTGAAATGTAGAGTGTCCATGGATCTCTGTAGGGAAGAGAAACTCCAATAAGGCTGCCAGGCAAATCTCGGTCAGACCTGAAATGTTGCATGTAAGATTTGGGTCTGGAGCCAGTCTCTTCATTAGCAGATATTGGTTGTTGAATGAATGATAATGGGCAGAATAATAAGTCTAGTTCTTCATGAATGCTGATGTCCATGAACAAAGAAGAAGGGGAATAATACATATGAGCTAAGTTTCAAGGACAAATTTTGTCTTTTTTCTCCAAATAATCCTGAGTGAATTTTACTTTAGCTAATATAGATATTTTAATTAGGTGAATGAAAATTAAGTCAGCACAAAATAGAAATAAAATTTCATAAAAGGCTACCAATCTGTATTTTGATTTTTCCCATTCCGTACAAGTAGAACAAATGAAAATTAATAATTTAAATAAAATTTGACCTAAGAAAATAACTACAGACAGAATATGATGTCTTAAGAGAAAACTTTTCTTTTAGGGGAAAAGAAACTACAATAAGCTTCCTCAACTTTATTTGCCATTAGCAAGATTTTAATCACTATATATCTACATAATTTATGCTTACTTTGTAAACCTGTTTGATAAATAATGATTACTCTGAAATAATGAGATGTTTTCCTGCATTAATATATGCTATAGATAGTAAACATAAGATGTTGAGACAGATGAAAGTTAAATCAGATTAGAAAAAACAATATTAAGTTTATTTGATTTAAAGTACATGTAGTAGCCAGGCAGTAGTGGCACATGCCTTTAATCCCAGCACTCGGGAAGTAGAAGCAGGCACATCTCTGTGAGTTCAAGGCCAGCCTGGTCTACAGAGTGAGTTCCAGGAAAACCAGAGTTATAACAGAGAAACCCTATCTCAAAAAAACTAGATGATAGATAGATAGATAGATAGATAGATAGATAGATAGATAGATAGATAGATAGATAGATAATAAAGTACATACAGTTAGATATCCACCTGTCCACCAGATAGTGACACATTAATATAATCTGCTTTATGCCAAAGAATTTATATTAAAATTTCAAACAACCATAAGTGTGATTGTAAATTTATATTTTACAAAAAGTTAGTCTAGCAAACTCAAGTAAAATGTGAAAACCCCAAAAGAATAAAACCTGGTTCTAATTTTCTCTTTATATTATCTAGATTCTCATCAGACTAAGGAAAATTAATTATTAAAGATAATAATTATACCCTCACTTGTAGGCATATGTGTGAAAACATACAAATGTACATTTCTGAGTGAATGTAATCATTTTAAATAAAAAATACAAAACCATCCAAAGGAGAATCAACCTAAATTCTTGAATGGCATTTAAATTTTGAGTTTCTGTATAAAAGGCATTAATGTATTTTGTACATGCTGTCATAAATTAGTTCTTAGAAAAAACTAAATGAAGTCTGAATACTAGTTTTAGGAAACTGTGGGATTGGACAGAATTAGTATTTTCATACCTCAATTTCCTGTTTGTTTTTTGTTCTAATTAAATGTCATCAATAAATTATATTTAATTTTGTGTAAATGCTGCTTCTTTTGGCAGAACTCTGGCCCAAGATGACAATCTTCTTCCAACAAACAAGACACTGTAGTCTATTGAATTTGCTTTCATGTATTTTCCTCTTAATGTTTTCTAGCTTGCTAGATATATACATGGATAGCCTAAATCATGGGATTATTGGGTTTATTCTTCTCTTTCCCCTGAAAAAATAATTGGATTTTATTCTCATACACAGAATGGATTAAGTCAGAGATTTTAATGGCTTCTATTGGAGGCTAAACATTTATTTCATAGTGAATTAAAAATATCAGGTAAATGTATATGTTAACTAGCTTGATTATTTTTTATTTTTTTATTCTACGATTGTATATTTTAAAACTTCATATTGCATGCCACTAATATATCAAACTTATGTTATCAATGAAAGGTCAGTTATTTGAAAATAACCTTGATAATTTTAAAGATGATAAAATATAAACTGAATATTGAAATTTATTTAAGATTACATTTGCATATGAAATGTTTAGAAAGCAAGTAAATTTTAAAATGTTGCATCTTGGGTAGGCAAAAATATTTCTTGGTCTTGGGGTGATAAAGATAATTACATTAATGATATAATTCTCTATTACTTTTGCATTTTACTGCTTAAAATATTAACAATGTAAACCAGGTACTGCATTCATGCTCTTTATTATAGTATGCAATATTTATGATAGATTTTGCTCTACATATAATATCTAATTAAAACCAGACTGTATCGTCATTGAGTATAAGTACAATCATATGATCAGAATTAAATGTAGATAAAATATATAATGAGAGAAGACAGAAAAAAATTTATAAAGAAAGTGTAGATTTCATGTATTCAAAGATCAGGCTTACTGGGAGCAAATTCAGACATGTGAAAAGTGGTTATTTCTAGTCCACCAAGAATGATGGTGCAGATAGAAATTTTCAACAATATATTTTTCTGTTTTGTTAATGGGCATTTGGGGGCTTGTGTCTGGGCTAGGTCAGTAATTTGTTTAAGACACCCAACTTCCTCTGAGAAGTGATCTCTTCAACCTCAACAGCTTTGTCATCTGTCTTCATCAGTGTAGGACCAAGTTTGCATGACATAAACAGAGCAGTTTAAATGAAGATACCACTTTTTAAAAAATAAATGCATGCAAATTACATGCTGAAAGGAGACAGGGTGCTACCCTTGAACATGGAGGGAAGGGCTATTTGTGCAACCCCACAGTGTTAAAGGAAAATTGAGGATTCAAGATTTATTTTTGCCTGTGTGTAAGTGTGATGTTTATGCATGTCTGTATACATTTTCTTATTATTTGTGCATGTGGAGGCCCAAGGTTGACATCAAGTATCTTCCTTGATCAGTCTCCATCTTGTATATTGAGACATCATCTCTCAAATGAACCCAGATATCCCATAGCTGCTAGTCTAGCTAGTAATCTTGCCTTGGGAATCCCCACCCTTGCCTCCTGAGTAGGGATTACAAGCAAGCTGCCATGCTGGTCCAACCATCCTGCATACCCAGTTTTTGTATGTCTGCTAAGGACACAGGCTCTAATTTTCATGCTTGCACATCCCAACTTATCCATCTCCCCAGTCTACACGAAAGACTATTTTAATGTATAGATAAAAATTGTCCTATTACGCATCACAGTGTGCCACAGTAGACCTTAATGTTTGTGTAGCCAACTTTCCAACCTAAGTCAGGGACTGTAATCACAGATAACATGATGTGTACCCAGCTGTTTTTGTGCCACTGTTTCTCTTTGATTTGATACATTTGTATTGAGAATGGTTAGTGTGTTTATGTCTTTATGTTGGAATTTTTAATTTTTTAAAGATAAGGAAAACCCTTAAGTGTGTACTTTACACTAAACTAGGGTACAGGGTATTACATAATTATATATAATCATATTTAGCACTCTAGAACTACATCAGAATCCCAAATATAGTAGGCAAAGTTACATCTTGGACACCAGTGTAAGGTGGTGTTTATTATGAACAGTATTGGTAAGAATGACTGTGGTAGGAAGTGCTGAAGAATAAAATGGAAGAAAATTCTGTGCTTTTAAACAGGACTGGATTTAAGGAAGCATTTTAACACATATTTAACTACTGATGTTGAGAGGGGGAAGACACATACTTAAGAAAAGGAGGCACTCATGTCAAGGGTGGGTGCCGGCTGCTCAAGAGTCTCAATAATTCTATCATCTGATGATCATGAATGCTTTCTTTTTCTTTCTTTTTAATTTTTTTAAATTTTAAAGTTTTATTTATTAGTGGGAGGCAGGTGTGTTCCATGGAACATGTGTGAAAGTTAAAGGACAACTTTGGGGATTTGGTTCTCTCCTTCCATTATGGAGTCCAGATATCAAACTCAGGGGATCATCGGGTTTGTATAGCAAGTACTTTTACCCACTGAGCCATCTCACTGGTATGTCCTTTTTTATTTTTTTTAATGCCATTCAATAGAGGAGGTGTTGCACCCTAAGAATTTGCTACACAGTGTGTGAATGAATGCCAGGAAGTTACAAGGATGAAAAGGAAGTTTCAATGGTGTTAATCATTGGTCAGATATATTTCCTGGAATCCTTTATTTACAGTGAGTAAATTAATCCACTCAACAAACACATTTAAATCAGTGATATTATACAATAAACAGAGCTTTACGTTGGCCATTATTATTTTAGTTTTATTTTAAATTAGAGGAAGAAGTTTGTTACATATTTTTATAAAAGTTGGCAAAAAAGGAATTCAGAGGTCATTCAGTTTATTTATGGATTTTTTTTACAAGGTACTGAGGACTTTATTGATGCTGCACTCAGGGCAGTTCTCCTTCTTCATGGGACCTAGTGTGGAAACATTTGAAATCCTAGTAAAACTTGATAAAACTATTCATATACAAAAATGCACATTTCCCTCCAATCTCTATTTTGCACCAGACATATTTCATTTTTCAGGCATGTTTTAAAGACAGGAAAAAGTTAATATCAATAACATTACATTTAGAAAAGTAAAGTTATTTGAGAATGTTCTTAAAGCCATTTTTAAATAACCAAAGTTCTACTATAATCTGAGGATCATATTATAAAGATATTTTGCTCATTATTAAATTGTTATAACTTTCAAACCTGTTACAATATTTATATAAAGCCAAATAACATAGATAACTTAACATAAAGATTATATCTTGAGTTCTGAATTATAATTTTTCATGAAAGTACTAAAACAATAGTTAATTTAATACATATTACTTTATTATAGATATAAAGAGAAATACAACTTGATTCCAATACAATTTGTAGCCATTGGCAGTTAAGCAAGAATGTGACCCAATTTACATAGACAAATTTCTATTTTCAAGTTTTATTTTTGAATAATTATGCTCAATAAATATATATTATTGAAAACTAGTGTTTGTAGACCTACTTGAACTGAATTATTAATACAATTTTCTAAGGTCTGGGAATTCTTGGAAGTTTCCTGGTTGATTTGGGGGCAGTGTAAAATATTTGATTTATTTAATAAGAATTTTAAAATTAATAAGAATTTTAAAATTAATGTTTTGCTTAAGAATAGACTTAAAACAGATATTCTTAAAGTAAAATGTGTATATTTATGCACATTCTTTTATAGATGGAAAATAATAGGCAACAAGATAAAAGCAGGTAAGTGTATACAGAGACACATGAGCTCTGTCAGCTGAGCAACACAATTTACTTACTAACAACCAAATAGAAATGAGGGGCAGTATAATAGTACACCTAATGGTGGCTCACTGATGTTGAGAGCCGTGTCAGAGGATGCAGTCTGCATCGAGGCTTGTGGAGTACAGCTCAGTATTTCTCGGGGATTGTCTTCTGAATAGCCCCTTCTGCTGCTGCTGCTGTTGGACTCTGACATGCTGACTGTTATTAGAGTCACTTTATCTCTCCAATGATACAGAAATTCTGTGGGGTCTTCAGTCCCTCACTACTATTCATAACAACAGTGATTTTCTAAAAAGGGAGTTCCACTCAGTTAAATTGGTTTAAATGAAATTCCAGAAAGAATAACTTAAGAAATGTATAGTTAAAAAGACTATGTTTGCAATCTGCTATGGAGAAAGTTACCTGGGCAAAGCAAAACATATTCTTGGATGCTAAGGCCTTGCTAGATCAGGAAGCAAATAGAAAGGGAGTACAGTTGCTAGAGCCCTCAGGTGTATGATTAATAGATGACAGGTGAGTTTCAGTGCTCACTGTTAAGTTTTATCAAATTTGATTTTCCTTGTTTTACAATTATGTACCTTGAGAACATAAAGACAATGTAACAGATATATTTTCTTCTCTATACAATAAAGAAAAGGTAAAAATTCTCTTACTTGTGATCCTTCAGTTAACTTTTATAGAAAAATAATAGAATGATTGATTATTGTTTGGTTACCATAAACTACAGCCTGGCAAGGAAATTGGCTAAGAGAAAATACTTGGTTTCTATCTCTGGGAACAGAGCATTTGAGAGATGTTTTGTTATGTGTGGGTATTTACATGGTAACTTGCTTAATGGCTTTTGTTCAAGTGTATATAAGATGTTGAAACAAGGTATAATGTGCAAGGTGGCATCTACAAGGTTGAATGCACAAGATTGAAGGATTGCACAAAGTTGGATCCACAAGACATCATCCACAAGGCTTCATCCACAAGAGAATGTGCAAGATGTATGGGTAAAGTGTATGTATGTTAAAACTGACAAAATGTAGGTGTATATGAGATGTGTGTGTGTGTGTGTGTGTGTGTGTGTGTGTGTGTGTGTGTGTGTGTGTGTGTGTGTTTGTTGAAGCTTTGCTTCATCCACAAGATGCATGAATGTGTGAATGAATGTGTGATTATGGGAAATGAAAAGAATAAGATTGTGAAGAGGTAAAGAGATACAAGAGGTGAATGTATGTATGTAAAATTAAATTAAATGAAGAGAAAAGTTGGGTGCCATCTAGAAAAAGTATGAATAAAAGTAAGTAAAAGCATCTGAATAAAGAGAAAAGTCTGATGTCATCTAGAAAAAGCCTGGATAAAGAGAAAAGTCTGGTGCCATCTAGGAAAAGTATGAATAATGAGAACTGAAATCTTCATTCAAGAAAATGTGTGTGTGAGTGATTTTTCACTGACTCCCCACCTTCCCCAAATCCCTGACCTGTCAGGGCTGTACCCCGGTACACCAAGGACAACAAGGAGACATTTTCATAGGTACAAACTCTTCCAGACCTCAGCAGGGGGACCACCATCCTGGCCAGTGCCATACTGGACAGTGGAATCCTGAGCGTCTGATCTTGGGTGTTTTTATTGATTTATAACTCCTCAGGTGTTTTTCTGATAGTGCATGCAGATCACAATCAACCAAACACCCCCCACATAAATCCAACACCTGCAGACAATACAAAACAGCAAGACCTATACAGACCCTCACCCAAAACAACTAAAAATAAGCTTCTACAACAGGGCAGAAGGAAGCTCTCTGACCAGTAGTCAAAGAATGGGAATTCATGCAGAAATATAGAGTATTGTCTCCAAGTAAATTGACAAGGGATGTTCATTATTATCATGAAATATTAATGCTGGAATTTAAGAGGAAGAAAGGATGTAATCCGTGCTTGTCAATGAAGATGAGCAAAATGGCATCCAGATAAGTGTCTATAAAAGACTTGCTGGCCTTCAGCTCCTATGATGCATCACTAGTGAAACTGGGGCACAAGAAGGAGTCAAGAATTAATGGTTAGATTCAATCCTAAGAAATTCATACTTTCACTGCTAAGAAAATCCCCTTTTCTAGATACATGGCCAGAAGACATTTACAGTAAAGAAAAGATGTAGATATCAGAGATAAAAAATCATTTATATCAGATCTCCCAGCCAACTGATATGGGAGCAGGAATATGGAAGACTTGGAAGAACTGTACTTCAAATGAGAATGAGAGTGATATTAGGAGTCCATATAGGGACCAGTGTACACTGGATGTGCCATATCCTTAAAAGGACATAGCCAAGATTAGGATACAAATAAGGAAGGGAAGCAGTCACTGGACTCTTCATGTGCCTTGGTTAATTGGTAGAAATGACTCTTCACAGCGTCAGAACACCAGAATGAGGACCTAAGTTCCGCGGAAGCAATCTTTCCTACTATCCATTACTAATTTCAGTTTGCCTTACTCACTGCCTAGCACATCACAGGGATTCAAAACAAATATCGTTTAATGAATAAAATAATGAACAAGGAATACAAAGACAATAGAAATGGTGACTAGCACAAGAAAATAGGGAGCAAGTCCTGTGTGACTTAAAAGTGTGAAAATCTAGCTGGGCGGTGGTGGCGTATGCCTTTAATCTAAGCACTGAGGAGGCAGAGACAGGTGGATCTCTGTGAGTTTGAGACCAGCCTGGTGTACAGAGTGAGTTTCAGGACAACCATAGTTAAACAGAGAAACCCTTTCTGGGAAAAAAGAAAAAGAAAAAAGAACTGTTGCTGAACACATTGTTTATCCAAGACCTCTGCTTATACCTAAGTGTATGTATATGAATGTGTGCATCTCTTTGTCTATGTTAAGGCCAACAGTCCTTACAGCCTGGCTCTAAAAACTTTCTATATTATTATTGTCACCACCATGACCATCCCCCAGATCACAGAATAACCACCTGGACCACTCAGCCACTTAGCATGTAGACACTTGTAAGATCTTCCACGCATGTGGGAATTTGCTTACAAGTGTTTAGAAATAAGAAAGTCAGATACTGAAATTTAAAACAGAAAGAAAATTAGTTGTATACTCCTTATTAATAAATAACACAGTTAGGGCTAGAGAAATAGCTCAATGGTTAAGAGCGTTGAGTTTTTTTCTTCCAGAAGACCCAGGTTCAATTCCTAGCACCCATATAGAATCTAAAAATCACCTGGAACTCCAGTTTCAAGGAATCAGACTCCCTTTTCTGGTCTCCTCAGGCACCAGGACAGCACATGTTACACAGACATAGATGCAAGCAAAATATCTACACAGATAAAATGATTTCAAAAAATAAATGAATAACATATTTTTGGACATTCATTCACGTACACAAAATTTCAGAAGGAGCTTCATACTGAAGCATGCACAAAAGCATGCAGTAACCACAAAATATCTTGGAATGTTATTAACCAAGTTTATTGAATTCTTTTATAAGCACATATGTTAGCAACTTCAGTTCGTTCCTGAAGAACTAAAATGTACATTAAAAATTAAACATTTGCACTGAATTATTCATATGCAACATTTAAAACAATTCTCAGAAATTTTAAAACTTCTAGAAATGTAGCTTGAACATAAATAGTAAAATGAGTCCAATTCTAAAAATGAAGATGGCCACCCACAGATTGGATTTGAACTATTGCCACTTCAGAAAATGGAAACATAGCAAAAATAAATAAATAAACTAAAATAACAACAAGAAATTGTCAAAAGGATTTGAGCCAGTGTGAGCTAATGGCCCAGTGAGTCTGATAGAGCTCAGGTTCTGTGTGCTGAGGTCCAGGAATAATGAACTACAGTAAGTAGAGCGGAATGTTGGAGTTCCAGACTAGAGCACTGTTATTGAACTTGGCATTAAGTAAACTCCATCTCGTTCAAGTGGGAACTATTAGTTGTCTGAAAACAGTAGTGAGATCTAATTTCCCATTTCTTCCACTTTTTCTCTAATCCATGTCTGATGTTTGAGTAATAATTAAAAAGTAAAATATAAAGATTGGTATAGAAATAATCATTAAGTAATGAGAACAGGACTAGCACTGGGTAAGAATTATAAGCCACTGTTGTGGTCTCTAAAGACATCTATAATAAACTCCCCATAGTTTTTGGGGCAATATGCTGTGCTGATTATCAACCGCTAACCAATTTAGCTTGCAAATTTTAGTGGAGACATAGAAAGTCATGTGTCACTTCCTTTTTCCTAAAAATGTCTATTCTCTCAAAATCATTATTTTAAATAACCATCATTTAGAAAAAATGTTTTTTCTCAAATAGTAACTTGTAAAACATTCTAATCTAGGCTAATTTTTCTCATTTTTCTTCAATTCTCAGAATTTCACACATGTAAACAATGAAATATGATCACTTCTAACAACTTTGCTCCCTCCAAATCCTCATGTGCCTCCAAACATGCTCCCCCAACTCCATGTTTTTTTTCCTTTTGAAAACTCACTAAATTCAGTTAGAGCTGACCATTGTGCACCGTGAGTCAGCATATACTAGAGCAGCAGTTCTCAACCTGTGGGTCACAACCCCTTTGTGGGTCAAATGACCCTTTCACAGGGGTCACTTTAGATCATGTGCATATCAGATATTTACATTATGACTCATAACAGTTGCAAAATTATAGTTATAAAGTAGCATAGCAATGAAAATAATATTATGCTTGGGGATCACCACAGCATGAGGAACTGTGTTAAAGGCTCACAGCATTAGGAAGGCTAAGAACCACTGTAGAGCATGGGAAACCACCAGTGACCTCAAATAAATGATGACTCTTCATCTCCCAGAAAGTATTCATTGAGATGGGACATGGTGATTTTTACCCCATTGATGACAGATGGTGTGGCTTTGTGTAGGACTTTTGCAGGTAACCACGGCAGCTGGTGTGAGTTCATGATTTTAGTGGTCCTGTCATATCTGTAAGGTTGCATTGTACAACAATTCTCTCACTCCTACTGCTCCTACATTGTTTCTGCTTCCTTCTCTGCAATGTTTCCTGATCCTCTATGATGGTAGAGCTCAAAAAGATGTCCCATTTAGGGTTGGGCACTCATAAATCAAAATTTTGTGTGAATTTTTACTTCTACTCTTGTTCTACTGTGGAAAAATTTCTCATCATGGAGCCTTAAGAGTGTCCTAAAAAGGTTTACTTGGGTGGAAAGTCCAAAGGATATAAAAGGATCTAGAATTGGAAGACAAAGCCAAGGGAGTTAAGGCAATGTGAAGTTGAGTGGAATGAAGTATAGAGGTAATCTTTATACGGGTTTGCAAGTGTGTGGTTTATTAGCTGCAGACAGAAACTGTGAACATGTGTTATGTATACACAGTCATAGCATTTCCTGGGAATTCCTGACCCAGATCTTTTGTGGGGGTCTGGGTCAGTGATAATTAGTGAGTATAAATTAACAGAGTAGTAAAGACCTAGATCTCAGAAAACATTTCAGTTAAAATTATGATGATGATGATGGTGGTGGTGATGGTGGGTGATGATGATAGTGATATTAGGCTGATACTTACAAAAGAAAAATTTATTTAAAAAATATGCCATCTCTGCAACATGTGTTTGATTCCACTATGATAGTTGTTAGAAGAAAGGAGAGTGCATGTAGGTGGGTTGTTACGAAGTTTCTAGTTCTCTTCTAAAACATGAAGTGTTTTTCTTTCTTAATCTATTCTTCTTCTGGACCACACTTACAGACCATGAAGAAAGATAGAACAATGACCTAGAATATATTTTCTCATCAAATAAAATGATGATTAAGAACCTACTAGAGGGACAGAACCAAAACATACCACAAAAAAACAACTATTTATTTTACTCCAAGGAATATGTCGGATAAGGGACTCTGGTCCTGGGCCAATATGGTGGCAATGGAGACTTGTTGTGGAAATTCAGAAAGTACATATTGGCTAGCAGTGTGGCTCTTTCAGGTGGCAGCCTTTCTCATCATTTGCCACAGCCGAGTGGGCAGGCATGTCCCCTGGGTTTGTTTAGATGACAGATGCTTTTTGTATGGATGCCCTGGGTTAGCTACCTTCCTGGAAGATTCATTTCCAGACCAAGCTGGGATTACAAAATCCATTCAGCAAATGAGCACCGACTGCACCAGCTGTTCCTCTATAACACATCGTGGCTCTTCAACTCATCTGAAACCTTGTACAATTTATCTGCACAGGTGCTTTGGGTAGAAAGCTATTAAATTTTCATTTATCTTGGCATTTCGCTAGAGGCATTCAAGCCTCCCAGAACTAGAAAGGGATGAACTCTTACAGGATAGAAGTCAAGTCTTCTGGAGAGAAGTAGGAATATGCAAGTAATAGTTGCTGTAATGGCTGGTTGCTTGTATGGTTGCTTGTAATGGCTCCTTGGTTTCTGAACTCATTTGGTCTCTGTCTTCCCAGATGCTCATGTCCTGGATACATTAAATGATAATCTTTTTTTTTTCTAGCATTTTTATGTCCTAATAACAAACACTGGTCTCTCTGGCTAGCTATTGACCTTGGTCACTAAGCTTATTTCAAACCTGCCAGTTGGTTCAGCTTGTTCTTCAAAGTTCATGTGACATTATCATTTTGTAGTAGAATGTTTAAAAACCTCTTTAAAGATAGTCCAAAAGGCTGAACCAGTATATCAATGGATTTTCTTGTCCAGCCACAACTGGAAGAGATTTAAATAGGATGATTTAAATAAGAGATTTAAATAAGTCCTAATTTGAAATAAGGTCCATCTAAAGTGAATAGGAAAGGAAGAACTAGGTGGCAATCTCTTAGACCACGCATTGGAGGATGCAGTGAAATGTCTTCAAGTTCCTTCTAATTTGTTAAGGAAGTGATTTTCATCTTTAAGTCTGAGTATGTCTGTCATGAGATTTTCCCTATCTATGTTGGGATGTCAAATGTTATTGGAATTGTTTGGGTCTGGCTTAGAGAGCCAGGTTGTTGGGATTTCATGGATATAGCTTTCCTGTCATAGAAGGCTCAATCTCCTAGCAGACTTCAGGGTCCTCTTACTCATCTTTTCATATCCTCTTCTATGGTGTTCCATGTGCTGTGGGCGCAGGAATTGTGTTGTAATTGTTAGCATCTAGAGGTGGGTATTGTGGTCAGTTTCAGTTCCCAAATTGCAGCTTTATGAAATCTTCTTTGATGAAGGGTGAGAGCTTTTTAATCTGTGAGTATAAGGATAAGTACTTAGAACACAGTCAGGAATTGTGCTGTACTAGTAAAGTGCTGGTAGTAGGTTCTCTAAGATCCATGGCTGCTGCCTAATGACTCTTATTGGCAGATCCTTGTGTGTCTTCCTTCTCTTCTATCTCACAGGGATATGATCTTCCTTCATTGCTCACCTCAGGCACAAATGACACAGGTGCTTACGTCCCTTGATATCACTGTGAACCTGGAAGCATGGAATCTGCTCTTGAAGCATGTTGCATCAGGAGTTGAACACTTACATATTTAAGCCTTACCAAAAGTGAAACTGGTACAATAAAGTTACTTTTGATATTTTATTTGCAACTAAAAAAAATTTAAAACTCTTCCCAGCCTATTTTGTTTGTGTTCTTTTCTAATTGTTGTGAATGCACTAAAAGTTATTAATTCATCTTTATAGTTATTAGTTTTCTGTTATTCACTATTCATTGATATTTCAGTACATTTTTAAACATGTTACACACACACACACACACACACACACACACACAAGTGATAAGAGAAGAGGTGAGATAGTATCAAGTCAAGTAAGATGGTACCTCCCAAGCTTCCTCTGAGAAATACTTTTGTAACAACACAGATCCTGGAGGATATCAGAGTCACTGAGTAGGAACAAAAGGTAATGAATCAAAAATGGAGGGGTGTTGTTGTTGTTGTTGGGCTTTTTAAAAACTGGTTATTGTGAGGCATAAATATCAAGCCACTATGTCACTGATGAAGCCTTATGTAGGACCTAGACTGCAATCTGACAGATACTGCTTAATAGTTCTAAACTACAAGTTGGAGTCTTTAATTATAAAAAGGAACCTAACCAATGAGGATTTATTCCTCACTCAAGTGTTGACACTTAAGTAGTAGGCGTAGATGCATCACTCTTAATGTAGCACCCCACCAATGGTGTCTGCTGCAAATGAAGTTTCAACCGTGGCATCAACGACATAGGATAACTTTTTGAAGTATAAATTCCATCTTCTCAGTCCACACTTGTCAAGCCAACTCCTACAATGACCCAGTTTAAAATGTTCTTGGGAAAAAAAATACTTCAGTGACTCCCAAATATTCCTAATATCAGCAATGTCCTTTCATCACAGAACTTGGGAAATGAATCAAACTCATCAAAGAGAAAATATGAAGATAAAGGCGATGATGCTGATGAGGGATAGCATGTTTTCTAGATGCCTTTGGAAACAGTACATTTTTAGCCCATTAGTGTGCTAGAATAGGATATTCTAGATCTTTGCAAGTTATACCTTAGAAAACTCTAGTTACACTTTTTCCATATGAGTTAAATCATTTTATTTCTTCAGTTAAAGCACAAATGTTTTTGGATTAAGTTTCAAGCATGCAAGTTAAATTAATTTTTGTCCTTTCGTTCCCACTGATGTGACTTTCAAAAGAAAATAAGGTAAAATAATCACTTTAATTTCCAAAATTGTGACTAAATCTCTCAGCGTATAAGATAATTTCTTTAGAAGAAATGGATTTTTAAAAGTTTTAAATCCACTCTGAATGTATTTAACTTGGTTATCTCAGACTTTCCATAGCAACTCCCTTCCTAGGTCCCATTTGCTTTCAGTATCCACATCCTTAAGTTTCTCCCCATCGCACTTAAATTTACAAAGCTGTAATAAGAATTTGTTATCATTTCTTTATTTTTTGAGATTATGATATAACTACACCATTTCTTTCTTCCCTTTCTTCATTCCAAGCCCTCCCATATGGCTCTCCTTGTTCTCTTTCAAATTCATGACTCCTTTTTACATTAATTGTTGATACATATGTTTTCAAAGCTGACTATGTGGTATTGGATAACCAATTGCTGTACTTCCCTGGGGGAAGCTATTTTTCCCACTGTCAGCAGTCTTTAGTTGCCTGTAGGTCTTTAAGCAGGGATGAGGTTTCAGGGGCTCTTCCACACTCTACCCACCTCCCCATCTACTTTAGTTTGTATATTATTGTCCTCATTCAGTTCATGTTTAGGCAGTCATTATTGATGAGATGTTGAATATTCCTTCTGACATTCCTGGGAGACATGACCTCATAGTAAACGCTCTGTGTCTCTGGCTCTTAAAATTTTTCTGCTACCTTCCCACAATGATCCCTGAGCTTTGAGTAGAGATGTTTCATTCCCACTGATATGACTTTCATATATCAGTTGGTATTGAGCACCACAACTATGTATTTTGATTGGTTGTGGTTTTCTGTAATGATCTCCATATGTCACAAAGAGAAGTTTCCTTAATGAGAAGTAAGAACTAAATTTATCTGTTGGTATAAGGAAAAATATTCAGAATATAGTTAATACACTATAGTATTTAGTAAAGTGGTGGTTGTAGGTTCTCCTCTAAAATCCATAACTTCACTAGCCCTGGGTCATTGGCTAGGTTTCTAATTCTAGGCATGATTTCCCTCTTGTTGAGTGGATCGTAAATCCAATTAGACAGCCGTTAGTTACCACGAAAGTATGCATACCACTGCTTCAGACAGAGTTATTGTACCATGATGGTCATTATTGTGGGGCATAGGTGGCTCTTAACTGGGTAGGACTGTTGGTTGTTTCCCTCCTTTAGAAGCTTGCATGGTGCTTTCTAGTACAATGAAAGCTAGTTCTCAGAGAGAAGGCTTTCGAGTCAATTCCAGATCAGGAACTGGGCCTTGTGTCTGAAGTACCTGGTGTCTTCAGCAATAGGGACTTACCTCTGGGGATCAACCAAGGACAGTAGCAAGAGTCTATAATGTTTGGGACAACCCTGACCAACAACTCAAAAGAATACTTCTCCTTATGGTAGGTAGACCCAACAGAACATCATTGTGAATCTGGAGTGACTCCACTACGAGGGTAGAAATTCTGGGGAAGGAAACTGCATTGTCTCATTAAGGGCTGATTATTCTTCATAGATTTTTGGAATAGCTTAAGGTAAACCTACTTTCCATAAGGGTGTGCTGTAGCCACATTATTGGCCAGCCCAACTGGAGAGAAGATAGAGTCTTAAGAACGAAGATAGAGATAGACTCTTTTTATTTTTTTAATCTAGGAGGTTACTTCTTTCCTTTAATGGGCTCTCAATGCTACCCTAACAAAATCATTGAAAAACAAGAGTTTTTTCCCTACCACATGTACATAGAAACTGTCTCATTTATAGCTTGAACCTTCCTATTGAGTTAATTCAGATCATTTTTCTAGGCTACTGCTGAGAATGTCACACCTAAGATGGGATAGAACCACTAGACTCTAATGGTTTTCTCTGCCCTGTGAGGACAACAAGAAAAGAACAATTAGTATCATTGACTCCATTTAGTTGTACCTTGTGTGAATTTCCCAGTAATGCTGTTGAATATTTTCTCCCATTTTCTGTTTAGACATATCTACAGGTCTCACTGGGAAAGATTGCAAAATTTGGGGAATATAAAAAGAACAGTTCATTTGTTTAGCTTAAGCAATTTTCATAAGCTCAATTCATGAATATTTAGACAGAATTTTCTAGAATCTTCATATTGCAACAAGAATTATTGTTAGAGTCAGAGCCTAGATACAGGTAGCTCTAACAACTTAGACTTAATCACCAGTCCTCAATATACCAACTAAAGTAATAACATAACAAGGGAAAAGGAGTTCATTCTGTTTAGTAAATGGTTCCTCTGCATGGTTACCTGAAATGAACTGAATGTGTTCTAACCGTGGCTCCTACTTGTATTCTTCTCATCATACCTGCTTCAATCACAGGCATGTTTCACCCCAAGGTACTAAAAATACAGGGGAGAGGTGCAGCAACCATAGCAAGGGATGAATATATTCTTAAATGATATTTGTGCCCTTACCTTGCCTATCTGATTACACCGAATCAATGGTTCCTAAGGATTAGAAATTCTCCAGAAATCTAGTGCTGGGAGGGAAAAAAATCTAAAGCCTAGTGCCAGCTCAAAAAGGAACTTGTCTCTTGAAAGGAGATTTCACAAAGTTCTAACAACTTATCAGAACACCTTGCTGGGGAAACTAGAGCAGAGAAGATGATGAGCTGAGCAGGACCCCACCGTGAGCAGGACTATCTAACTTTGCATACCTCTGGTCCTCTATCTAGACCTAAAGCTAATTTCAGAACCATGAATCTGGGCTTTGGGAAGTAGGTGTCAGTGGACCTCCCTTTTTCTCTTCCCAATTTGTCCACATTGAATAAATGGTCTTTCCCTGCTTCATCTCTTTAATTGGCCTTTTGAAGATGGTTGGCTAAGTCTAGTTTGGTAAGACTGCTATGGCCCAAGCTCTCATGCTGATAACAATACCTGTAATCTAGATAGATACCCAATAATTCTCAAAACTTAATTGTAACTTTCATCTTAGGATGATGCTTGAGACATGTGAGAAAGTCTAGTGACAAGACAGAAATGTCTTATAAAAACTTGAATATTTAAGCATATAAGAGAGAGACGTGATATAAAAACTTATTAAGACATAGTTGATCAATATCACAGAAGAAATGTGTATTATGTTGAATGGATGTCTTTGAGTGTTCTCAGAGACAGACCATCAGAAAGCCTAAATGCTAATCCTGGTTCCACAATTTACCCACTGTGACCTCACTACACCTCTAGGCTTTATTCCCCCAACTGGGAAAAGGAAAATAACACCTTCAGAGGGATGATGCGAGGGTTTAATTGATGTGAGTAGAAGTTATTTCAAGATTATAAAATGCGGTAAAACCATGAGGAATTATTAATGTATTTGTCCCAAAGTTATTAATAAAAGTTATAGCTTTAAAAAAAAAAACATGTTTGATGGTGGCACTGACCATGAAGCATGAAAGGAACAAAGAGAATCTTTCTTTTTTTCAGAGAAAGTCGGGTGAGTCCATCCTAAAATGTATAGATTATTATTATGCAAAAGCTACAGGATTGCTTAACTGTCCATAGGACGTTGTGTGCTTCAGAGTCTA
This sequence comes from Cricetomys ansorgei, assembly GCA_026225945.1. Taxonomy (NCBI): domain Eukaryota; kingdom Metazoa; phylum Chordata; class Mammalia; order Rodentia; family Nesomyidae; genus Cricetomys; species Cricetomys ansorgei. Next base: position 10,813,611 of record JAMJFZ010000242.1, read on the forward strand.
TGCTTCAGATTCCTTGTGTATTGCATTCAGTGTCTGACCCACTATTCCCAGAACCTGTAGATTCATTCTGGTAGTCTGAAGACTCCATTCTTACAAATTACACCAGTTATTGCTCCTATTAAAGGAAGTATTTTACCCTGCTGTGTTCCTGGTCTCTTCCCAGGTCAGAGTCCCTGAGATGAGTCCTTCCATAACAAGTACATTCAAAATTTCGTCTCCTGGTAGACCACAAATTCCAATGTCTCCCTAATGAACAGTGAGGGAATGAAACAAGAAACGTGTTAAGTTCATCTGGCTGCATCTCGTGAGACTCACTTGACATAGGGGTCAGTATATTTTTATGACCTTCATACCTTAGTCTAAATGATGACTTTAAAAGTTTTGGCAAAATGTAACAAAACATTCAACATTTTTTACAGAGTACAATTTAATGGTATTAAGAACATTTACATTGATGTACAGATATTACCAACACCTATTTCCAACTCTATCCATGTATAAAACTAAATACTCAATGAACAATGACCCCCCATTCCCTTTGCTTCAGTCTATAGCAGTACCATTCCAATTTATATTGTATTCATCTTTTCTCAGCACCCACAGGCAACTGGAATCACACAGTTTAGTGACTAGAGTCTTTTCCACTTTGCATAATGTCTTAAAGATTCATCCATATTATGGCACGTGTCAGAATAACAGAGAAATAGCATTTCATCTGTGTATTTCCATCACTTTGTTTATCTACTCATTTGGTGACAGCACTTGTGTTACACCATCCTTTGACCCTTGTGAGTAACAATATTATGGATATGTGCGTACAAATGTCCATTTTGAAAGCTGTCTATTTTTTAGGGTATATTCACAGTGGTTCCTGTATTGAATCGTAATTCTATTTTAACGTTTTGGGGAGACTAAGTGTGGATATACACAGCGTTTGAACTATTTTACACCAAATAGTTCTCACCAAAAGAACACAAGGTTTCCAAAATATCTGCATCCTTATCAACACTGTTTTCTGGTTTTTAGATAACAGTTAGCCAATGTTTGTGAAGTGGCATCTCATTGTAGTTTTTATTTGTGTTTCTCTAATCGTGAGTTATGTTGAGCATCTTTGCATGTATTTATTGACTGTCTGTATCTCTTCTTTAGAGCAATGCTTGTTTAAGTATTTTGCCCATATTTTAATTGGCTTTTTTCTGTTGTTATTGTTGTTGAGTTATAAAAGTCATTATCATTCTGTGATGCTGACCTTTATTCTATATAAATGTTGAAAAGTTTACCCCTTTCCCATAGACTGCCTGGTACTCCATGGATTATATCATTTTATATGCTAAAGTTTTAATACAGTCATTTGAACATATTCCTTTGCTTCCTGTGTAGCCTGTATTTTTATACTGAGTCTCTTCTCAGTGTTTTATGAGGATGGGATGACCTGAGTTGCCCCACTCCTTGCTCAGTTTCATGTTGTACAGCTTTAATAACCTCATTGCTAAGTGTGCTTCCCACCCACATAGACTCTGGTGTGAAGCCTGGAGAAAGACTCCACGTGGAAAGCCAGACAGCAGGCTGTAGAACCAGGGAACTGAGAGTGTCATGGTGGCTTCTATTTACATGATTTTTTAATCTAGAGGTCTGTTGTAAACAGTAACGTTCTGTTTGGTTTGTTCAATGGCCACAGGATGCCACCTTCTTTTGTGTCTGTTTATTCACTATTGACTAGTGGTTATATTTTCTGTCTGTGCAGTCTATTTTATCTCTACTGGTATCAAAAAACTAACACTCATTTATCTACCCCAATCTAGGGCAGGTGGGATGGTGGGATGCTTAGTAGAGCAGTTAGGAAATGTGGCTGCTGTTTGGGTCAGGGTTGATGTTTTTGCCTTCCCAGCTCCAGTTCTTACAGCTTTTCCTTTGAATGAAGAAAGAGGCTTTGTGGCAGCTTTCCGGGGACAGAAAAAGGCCACACTGCTGGGGTGGGATTTGAAAGTGTGTGCTGGGGAATGATTGCGGCTATGGAATCTGAGCTGGGTAATGAGGAGAGCAGGGACAGAAAGCCAACTAGAAGCAGGGAGAAAGTGATAGGCTTCATTAACTGTAGGGACCAGCAGGGCTTAGTAAGTAGAACAAGATGGTTCTAGGGCAAATGGCTGCTGGGAAAAATGATTGTGGAGTTGCTGACAAGGTCTAGAGATGAGTAAGAGTGAATCCCATTCTTGCTCTCCTTGTAAAAATTTTGCACAATAAGTGTATTTTTTTTCAACTGATATCAGAAAGCTTTAATTTACTAAAGACTGGATTTATGTGTCTTGAAACTTTGATAGAAGCTATGAGGCTATTTGGATCTGATACATTTTTTTCTGATGGAGCATGAGGGTCAGAGGGGAAGATTTAGAATAGCTAGTTTAATTCCTTTAATAATTATAGGTTTGTTTTCATTTTATCAAAAAATATATTATTCTAAGACTATACCAATTTCCTAAATTAGTTACATATACTTGTAGGTCTTTCTTTTGTTACTTTTAAATTTACAGCCCTAATTAGTTTCCTTTTCATCTATAACTCATGTGTGTGTGCATGTGTGTGTGTGCATGTGTGCATGCATGTGTGTGTATGTGTGTGCATATGTGTGCCTGCGTATGCACTCAAGTGTGTGTGCATATGTGTGCCTGCGTATGCACTCGTGTGTGTGCATGTGTGTGTGCACTTGTGTGCCTGTGTGCATGTGTGTGTGTGTGTGTGTGTGTGTGTGCGTGCGTGTATGCGCAGGTGTGCTCACACAAAGTCATACCTCTGGAGGTCAGGGAACATCTCTGTGGCATGGTTCTCTCCTCCTCCCATGTGGCTCCCAGACATCAGACTCAGGCTGTCAGGCTCATCAGCCCAGTGCTTTACTTGCTGAGCCATCTCATAGGCCTGGCTCATGTTCACTTTATTTCTCCAGAAGTTTCTCTACTTCACTAAACTTTTCAACAAAACAACTTTGTTTTGGTGACCCGTGTTGTATTTTTTGTTTGTGTGCTTCATACTTACCTCCTTGAATTTTAATAATTTATTTACTTCAAGTTTCCTTACATTTTATTTTGGTGCACCCCTTCTACTTCACATTTTGAGGTGTTTGGGGGGTAAATCCAACTGGCCTTTGTGAGGTTTTGAGCATGGAATATTGAGCTTTAGGGAGCTGCTGAGATTCCAGACCTGTAAGAGTAAGTAAATCTCACATGAAGCATTCTTGGTTCCTGATCTTAGTCTGCTAAGAGTGCGTAGTACCCACCCAAGCAGATAATTTTTATATATTTTGAATCATCAAATTATTTCATCATATATTTATATCACAGAAGCACATGCATTTTTAATCACTTTAATTTTAAATTAATCATCAAAAGACATTAGAATTATAAATTTAAAAACCAGTTCAAATGTTGCTGTTGAAGATTTTCTGTTTCTAATTAACTATCATTAATGTCTTTCACAGAATCTTTACTCTTTACTTGGCCAATTACATTCTGACCTGTAGACTGGCATTTTGTTGGCTAGGTGTAAGCTAGGTTTTCATGGTATCATAAATGGCTATCAAATGAGTTTGTTACAATGAGACTGGCTACCATAACAACTGAGTGTAAAAGCAGAAGAAAATAAAAAACTAGAATCTGGGTGTTCTCTGACTCACTTGTTTTTCAGTTTTGGACTATACCTAGTTTTCCAGAATTATCCCCATTTCTTACCCACTTTTCATGTCTCCATCCCATAGCCTGAATCCCTCATCCGCGTCCTATGCACGGGAACACTGGTTTGTAAATGTGCTCCTGGAGCCTTCCCATCCTTTATTCACTAAGTGTTGCTTAGTGCTATCACAGTCCTTCCTGTCCTGGTCTCTCCTTCCCCCTCTTCTTCCTTCTCTCCCTTCCTTTGTTGTTGTAGAGTAACTTCAGAGTATTGAATTCAAGTCTTAGAATAAGGTTAAAAAAAATGTTATCCTTATTTAGATGATATCATGAGAGTATATTTAGCCAGATTTACTACCTCATTAAAGAGACAAACCAAAGACTACCTAACTCTTGTGTTGGGGTCATGGTGAAATGTTACCAATTTCCTGCCTTCTAAGAGTCTCTCTCCATAGATTTATCCATATTGACTCAATGCAGAGCATCTGTGTAGACCACTGTTGAATTCTTCTAGTTGGCTTACATAACTTCTTCGACAAAGATGAGAAAGCCTTTCAGACAACATGAGAAGCATTATAACACATTAGAATGATTAAAAAGGTATTTGAAGTCTGAAGTATCATTAAAGTCCTGCTAATTGATACTCATCAGACTAAGAAGCCTAATTTTTCCCAGAAAGGCTTGAAGACAGAGATTTTGTGATAAGCCAATTCAGCTCAAATTCAGGTATCTTTAGTCCTTCAGCAGAATGCTACCAGACATTTCCTCCATATTTTAATGTCATTGAAAACTGGTTTCAGCCTCTATTTTGCATGATTGAAACACTCTAATCATATTTGCTATCAAATCCTATATTCTCAAGTGCTGTGATATGTTCTTATAACAAAATGAAATGTGCAGTTAACTGGAAGATGGAAATTTATGGCTAAGAAGTGATGCCATTACCAACATTTTAAAAATAATTTTATTTAGTGTGATCATATACAGATGAATATTACCTTAGGATTTGGTACTAACTATTCAAGTTATAATATACACAAAGAGAAATGTTTTAAAATCACCAAATTATTGAATCTAGAACATTGTAATAGCTATTAAAATAATTCCTTAGTCATTCTTAATTGTAAAAATTGTAAAAATTAAAATTTTGTAACTGAAAGTAGAAATCATGTTCATGACATTAATCTGCATTTATCCTGGAGTGATTCTATGGATTGTACATATCAATCCATTTTAAAATGTTGCATTTTGCTGAGTTTTTAGAGGCTGTGGGATAGTGAATGTCTGTATACTTTGTAAATGTGTTTTGGTTTAGAGGTGGTTGTAAGCCATCTTATTGTTGCTGGGAACTGAATTCAGTTCTTCTGGAAAAGCAATCAGTTCTCTTAATGGTTTAGCTATCTCTCCAGTCCCCAACAAAGAATATTTTATTAGCAGCAACAACAAAGAGTTTGAATATTCATCCACCCGTATGTATTTTACTTTTCTTTCTCCTCTATCATGCTAGAGAATAAACCAAAGGTTGAGAAAGCTGGTATTTTAGCTATTGTTTTCCTTCCCCTTGGCTTTGGCCACTTTCTGCTCTCACATCTGACAGTGACTCACCAATTTGTTCATGGCTCTGCTCTTGTTTTCAGCTTGTCTCCAGTTTTCTTTGGCTTTTATTTTTTTTTTTTATGTGTGCCATTAACACACACATCTTCAGAAGCAGTGATTCTTCTAGCTACCCTGACCCAGGGCGTTCCTGTCCTACCAGCACTCGGCATGCATTTGGTTTAGTTCTATTATCCATTCTCTGTACACAGCTCTGTGATGCGCAATGACAAACTCTCCCTGTAGAATTCTGGCTATGGTGCGTCCTGTTTCCTGGGTTGAGAAAGGCATGCTAAGCAGGCAGGTAATGCCTTAGTGTGTCACTTATGTGAGATCATTGGTGGTCTGAAGGAAGTTTCTGTCATTTTATGTCCTTGGAGCAACAAATATCCAGGGATAATTTTATTCTTACCTGAGAGCTGATCAGAAATGCAAAGTCTCAGACCTCACCCCAGACTCACAGAATTTCAATAAGCTCTCCCAAGAAATTTGCATGCCTATTAAAGATTAAGAAGAACTGGATTAAGCCACTTAGCACTAGCAACTTTGACACCTTTTGAAACCATTCTGAACTTAGAATTCATTTTTCTGGTAATACTGTATACAAGTCCTTCTGATATGACTAAAAGGTGGTGGTCTTAGAGAAAGGTGACATAGGTAAGTGGAGCCAAGTCCACACGAATATTCATTAGGACAACATATTGGCACATAGTAGTTCTCTCAGCTCTGAGGTGACTGCAAGCTCTATTTCAAATGTTCCTTTAAATAACAGCATTCTACAGTTAAGAAATAAAGTTAAGGAAGTGTCATTCTCACTCGTTAGCAGCATGCCTTCCAGAAGTACAGAATGAGTCTAGACAACACAGAGCTGGATACCTATGGAAGCTTCCAGAAGGAAAGCTTTTATCACCCTGGAAGTTCCCTGCCAGACACTGGAGCCATAGTGGGTCTTTGTCAGCCAGTGGGGATGAGTCACACTTGGTGAGTAGGTATCCTTTAATCTGGTGGCCTACTGGGACCCTTGCTGGTATCATTGCTTGATGACCTGGTTTTCAACCCCCATATGCCAGCCACTCTCTTAGACCTTCTGCTTAGCTTTGATACCAGTCACTCCTTTTGTCTGACAGCAATTAAGCTGTTACCACCTTGAGTTGGGTTTTGCAAGTAACCATTTGTTGTTTAAATTCTAATAAATTGAACTTCCCATGACTAAATGGCTGTTCATCTTTAAGCTAAAGGGTTTTTTACTAAGTGGCCATTCAGTTTTGTTTTGTTTTTTATCTCATATAAAACTCTCTTTTGTCCCTAAGAATACTCATGATTAATTCATAGGATTTTAAATTTTAAATCCTTTTGGTTCTATTCTGTGGAATAATGAGATAAAATATGAGAAATGACCTCACAAAATGCTGTAGATCTGAGAACTTGAAACCAGCTGAGCTTGTGATATTGATTTAATAGGCTTGGAGGTGCATAAATATGGTTAGTATAAAGGGTTCTGGGACAGATTCTGGGTGACTTTGGTGATGATCCTTGAAGAACTGTCGTGTTAACATGAAGAGATACTCTGCAGGTCTCTGTAAGCAAGGAGTAGAAATTTGTTTAGACCTGTAACTATGAACAAAAAGTGAAGAGTCACTTAAAAGAAGGGAAAAACCTGATGATTAATTTTAGATTTCTGTACCAAGCATGTTCTTTTCAAATGGTGTTAAAAAATACCCCCTCTTAAGGATTGTATCTCATTACAATTTTGAAGTACTGTACAAATTAAGAGATAAAACAGAGAACACAATGTTTCATGTTTAATGGGAGAATCTATTTTGGGGTTAATTAAACATAAATGAAAGGTTAAAAAAGGTTAAAATTGTGGAAAAATTATATGATTACCCCTAAGACAGATTTGTTTCCTATGAGATTTACAGATTTACTATGAGAATAGTACTTCCCAGGATATAGTATATGAGTACCCTTGACACTAGACAAATCTATATAGCATTTATTCTGGGTACTAGGGAATCCTATGAGCCATGAAAGTTTTACTTTTTCTTTAATTACTCATTTGAAATGAGTAATAAATAAAATATAAATTCTTCAGCTGGTGTGATGTTTCAGTGTGAACTAAGTATGCATTAAAGTGTCTTGATATGCAGATATTTTTCATTAATTGACTGTTATCCACAAACCAGACCAGGTAACTAATCACCATGAGATAAAATTACAGAAAATACTAGACAGGTCAATGTACCAACCACTTGTTACAGATTTAAATATGATGTCTTAGAATGTTTCTTCATTAAGGAATATCTAACTTATATTGATGTTAAATTAATTCATATGTGCTTCATGCTAAAGAAGGAACAAAGCATCATTGATACCATTTTCCTAAAATTTTAGATAATTTATTGTTGATCAAGGAGACAAAGCACAACCATTTCAAAACTCTGTATGCCATCGATAGGCTACTTCATAATAACTACCAGCCATTCAGAGTCTTTCTAATCATCACCACTCAACTATATACACCCAAAACTCTTCCATACTGACAAAGATTTACAGACTATATTTAGACATTTATTGGCCATTTTATAAAATACAGTAATCAGAGAAGGTGCCAGGTAGCTTAATTAAAATTCTCTCTGGGATTCTTTGGAGTGTGCAAATTATGCTCAGTGGTTATCATTTGCAAGGAAAGGTTAAGATGCACCAGTTAGGATTTAGAATATTAATTTAAAAGTAAGAGATCTTTTCAATGAATCAAAATATTTATTTGCTGATTTGCTGTACTACCTACTGTGCTTAACACCCTAATAGCCAGATAACATGCAGGGAGGCCCTATGGTTTATTCCTTCAGAAGGCAGAGAAGCCCCTGTTCATACATGGAGGGTCTGAGAAACACTATGCATATTCTGTAATCTTTGTCTCAAATCTTACAAACAACATTTATTCTACTGAAACTCTGAAGGGAACGTCATGAAAATAAACAATCTCTGACATTTCTCATGCTGATCTGTCAATGGCTTTGCAATTGAGAAAAATGAGGTTTGAAGGAAGAAATGAGAGAAGTTGAAGCAGATGATTGGGAACCAGGAACAAGAGAAAGATAAAGCAGCAACAAGTCAGAGTGATGGAAGGGCAGAGTCCAAGAGAAAAAGAACTAGACAAACAAAGATTGATGAACAGAACAGGAGTATTTGTTGCCAATTCTTTCATCAGGATTCAATTTCATTTTTCATTTGTGATTTTTTGTTGCTAATACTTGTGACAATTTCCTGTCCACTAGATACTGTATGAAATGCTTATACTTTTCTTTTACTGTCACAACTCTATAAGGTGTCAAGCAGAGAATCAGAAGCACAGAAGTGGGTGAACCTTACAGTGTGTTTATGTGGGTTAGAACCTTGAAATGCTACTCACTGGCTCTATGATTTATAGCATAATGTCCATTCTATGTCCCATTCTCTCATCTATAATGCAATTATGCATATAGATTATAAGAATGTGTTGAAGATTAATGGATCAACATATATCTTTAAAGAATCAAAACAGGCTCTATACTTAAAAGTACTCAATAAAGATTAGTGGTTGCTATTGTTATTTTTGTTAATATTCTTATTTAAAATTTGAGGTTCATAAAATTCCAACTATGTATATTCTTAGTGTCAGTTAATATCAACACAGGTGAATTTGTCTTACAAACCTATGTCATATACCATAAGAAGATATAAGACCTAGTTGGTAACTCTATTGTCAAGACAAACTGTCTGTTTCTTACATTCTCTGTCTTGACTTGAATTTCTCCCTAAAGAAATCCTACCACAAAGACTTGATGAATAGTTCCCATGGAATTCCTATTGATGTAAATATTTATTAATTATTAAAGCTACAGCTAAATACAATAAATCAGATTGAGCATGAATAATTGAGAAGTGTGAAATAGGACGGAAAGATGCTCATCAAGAATGCATTGTCACCAGATGTTAAGGAGCAGGTGAGACTCAATGCTCCCAGAGTTCCACTAGATCTGTAAAGAATACACTTGAGAGACATCTTATAACAGAGGAAACATGTTCCAATCCTAGTGGATCAAGGATTGCTCTGGGGCTGCTAGTGCTCCTTCAGTGCCAAGTTTCCACATGACTCTGATGAGCCAAACATTAGTGGACAGAACATCCAGGAGCAGAGCTCAGCTGCGAGGCAGCACACCTGAGGTGTCATTTGTCAAATGCAGGAGGAACAGCTGGTTGCCAGAAATGGCACATGTGAAGTAGTAAGCCAAGAGCAAATAAGGTGGATGACCTAAAAGTATCTAATACAATCCTTAAGTATGATCACTGCTTGGCTATAAAAGATATTTACTCCATATGCATACAGGAAAATTTTCTGCCAAGAGCACTGAATTAATGAAGAAATTAAAAGTTATCAATGTGAAAGTACCCTAAAAAAATAAGATACATAAGATACATGTACATATTATATACTGTACGTGATATATTGAAATCTTGAAAATTGAAGGTGAAAAAGAAGTTGAACACGTTTTTTTAATCCCTTCTGCCTGCTTTGGAAATCAATGCCTCTGTTATCTCACTATGTGGTAAACTGTATCTGAGTCTCAACAGAAAAGAAAATTATTCCCCTTGAGACCCCAACAAGGAAGTCATGATGGAATTTCAATTTTCTTTAAAGAAGCACAAAGAGCTTGTCTGGCTTATGTATAGTTATTGGGCTATTTGTATTCTCAGAGGCCCAACCTCTCATATTTTGAGGTAAAATTTAAATAGACCAGAATAAAAGTTTATCCTGACTAAACCAAGAGGAAACTGGGCATTTTCTATGCTTTACTGGGAATTAATCTGTGCTCTGGTTTTAGAACTAAAATATGTAGCTTTGAAACATTGAATTTGCAATGATGTCTCCTAGTCTTGTGTTTGGTTCCTCGCTCCTTACCTACTGTGAGATGTGATAACAGGGTTTAACCTTACAGTTATCATGTTCTTCATTTCAGAATTAGAATAATATTATTAATATTAATAAATTGCTATGAGAATGATTGTAATGTAGTTGGAAGAACTCCTGGAATTTAAAGTTGCATAAGTGCTAGCTTCCATTATTATTATTATCATAATTACTTTTATGAAGATCTACAGACTTACGTTCTGAGTACTTATATGTAATAGTTATTTCTATTAAATTTAATGATGACCTATTGTAATCTAACATTTCCTGTGAACTATAAAAAGCTCTAAGAGTCATCTTAATATCCTGACTGAAAGATGCATTTAAAATCTTGACCTTCTGATAAAACTCTGACATCACAAGAGTACATGGCCTTTACATAGCTGATTTTATAAACAGAAAAATGATAACCCTGTCTGTAACTGATTTAGAAGCAATGTGAAAATGTCAAGTACCTTGGAAGAGACTAATGACTTAGATGGAAATGGTGTATATGTATAGGGATGTTTTCCTTCTGGAGAGCCTGAAATTCCTATATTCTGTATTCAATATACTTAGCATGTTCCCTGTAAGGATACTAAAGTACACACAGCCTCTGTGTACCTGTCTGTCTCATAGCCTTGAAGTAAAGAATGTAAATGTAGCCCTGTTTGACTCTATTTTTATTGTTTGCTGATATTGAGTAACCACCCATTTCTCACTTTGAACCCACACAGGCTAATGAAAAAGCCCCACACTAGTAGTAGAAAGTTCAGTTCACACCAGCCCCAGTCTGTGTCTAGGAACCTTACCCCATGCTCACCCCTCTAGCACCACAGTACCCTACACCAGGCTCTTTTACCAGGTCAGTTTTAGAGTAGCTTTGGAGAACTACTTTTGGAGAACTACTGTGCTCTCCCTGAAAAGCCTCACTGTGTAAGGAATAAACCCCTTCACATCCTCTTGGAATGTAATTTCACTCTAGATGGTCCAACCAAATGGAGAGTGTTCATTCTGAGTCTGCAGCACAGAAACATTAGTTTACATGTCAAGGAATAATCAGTGTTTATGGAAGATATGGCTGACTCCAGTTCCAAGGCAAGAAAGTACAAGGTAAATAAGGAATATTTTGTCAAGGCCTAAAGCAAGACAGTTCAGAAAGACTAATGGGGTCATGTCAGAAGAATAACAGAGCTACGATGAAAAGGCTTCCACCTGCCAAAATGGGACAGTTTGAGCATTGAAAAGAATAATGATGGTAATAGATTATATCACATTGAATATAAATCCATAATAAGAAATGGGAAAAAAGAAGGGAAGAAAGCTCTCCTCATTATTCATTAATATAGGAAAATATATCATTTTAAACTACTAATTTGTAACAAAAGGTGATTCAGGGTCACATCATCTATAAATAGTAAAGCTTTTGAATAAAAAGCAGTAGCATAAAATGCTATTGACCAAACAAGACATTTATGTAACAGCAGCATATTCTTCCTCTAACTGTGAACTTTTATTCTTTTTTGTTGTTGTTGCTTGTTTGTTTTTCTACACTGTGTTTCTCTGTGTAACCCTGGCTGTCCTGGAACTCACTCTCTGTACCAGGCTGGCCTCAGACTCACAGAGAACCACCTGTCTCTGCCTCCTGAGTGCTGGGATTATAGGTGTGCTCCACCACCACCCAACATGAACTTTTTATGCTTAAGGACAATAAACATTTAGCACTTGTTCCTGATGCAGTGATGTGCATTAACCACATAATGCTCATGCTAAAATCTGTATCCTGGATCTAGTACTGAAGGACCATTAAACACAGAGTGTGTCACAGAATTCAAGACAGATGCCCCGAGGTTCCTACTATGCTCAAAACAAATACAAAAGACAGAACATTCTTCTCAAAAAGAGAAAAGACACTGAAGACATAGTTACAAACTGTGTATATGCATTGAAGAAATAAGATAATTGCACAATTTGGAGCATTGGAGGAAATGTGAATGTGATATATGAAAGTGACTTTGTGGCTATATAGGAGAAAAGCCTTATTGTTGGTAGGTGATCTAGGAATAAATGAATATTTTGGGATCAAATTTTCGTGAGATCTGCTACTTATTTTCAGAGAGTTCATCAAAATAGTGTATTTGGTTTGTACATGAAAGGATATAAAATTAGTAAGGGGAAAAGGAGCGATAAAAGTAAGTTTGGCAAAACCATGATTTTAGTGAATCTAGATGATAGCTATTTATTGTTCTCCTCTTCCAACATTTTTGTGTATATTTTTAAATTCTTAAATAAAAATGTAAAGCAAAAGGCTCATGATGAGCCACCCAAGTGACCTAAAGAATACTACTGAAGCCACCAAAATGCCTGTGTTCGCTTCCTCCAGAAGTTTAATAGGTGTGAACTAAATATGATGTTTGTGAAATTATTCTTAATGTATAAAGTAAATAGAAATTATCATTATGTCAAAAAGCCTATTGCATGGCCACACCTGCTCATGAATCACTGTTATCTTGCTCTGCCTCTGCATCTATTTGAATTACTTTGCCCTGAAAGCAGAGAAAATATGTGCACTCTACCTACAAGGACAAATAGACACCTGAGTTGGAAATCAAAAGAGATTTACAGCTGCTCCCAATCTCCTTATTGAGGTACCTCGTTAATATCAGATTTGATTTCAGAGCCTCATGCTTGAACTGCAAACGAACTCTGACTTCACTTGTTGGCTATCCATTGGCAAGACTCACCTGTGATTAACATCTCTTTGCTCAAATAAGAGCGACTGCTGGAGGATGACATTTCTAAGTTGTTCGGCTTGTCCTTATTACATCTGAAAGCAGCAGTAATTCCTTGTTCTATTCCCGTGCCCTGAAAAAAAAAATAATTGGCATGCTCATTATCTCTTCAGAGCCTGGAGAAATTTGTCCTATTAAGACTGTGGGCAAATGGACAGTTACCCAGTCTTTTTGACTTTGCAATGCCTTCGCACAACATGTTAATATACTGCCCTTTGCCAGGTCTTTGTCTTCCTGTAGCACATTTTTTTCTTCAGATGACAATTTATTTTTCTTTTCTTCTGCTTGAACAATCTCTGCATGAAGAGGGATTACCAGCCAGTAGAGTATTACAGAGGCGAGTTAAAACAGGTTTGTCAAATCCTCCAGGAACACGTGTTGTCCATCCATGGTCCTTGTGAGACTTGATTATTGTCACCACAGTTTGCATTTATTGACATTTATAACACAGCATTTATACTTTCTTGTTTGTTAGTTTGTTTTTAGTGAGAGAAAGAAAATGAAAATTCCAAAGCCAGTTTAATGTACTCAGGGAATTTAAGCAATATAAAATTTGTGGGTAAGTGAAATTTTCTTATAAAATGCTTGTTTGTCTCCAAAAGACTGTAAAATTTACTTATCTCAACATTACATAAATGATACTACATATTTGCAGCATCCTTTTTCCATGTCTTTTTTTAAAGATTAATTTACTTAATGTATGACTTTTCTGTCTGCATGTACACCTGCATGCCAGAAGAGGACATCAGATCCCACTGTAGATGGCTGTGAGCCACGGTGTGGGTGCTGGGAACTGAACTCGGGACCTCTGGAAGAGCAATGTGTGCCCTTAACCACAGAGCCATCTCTCCAGCCTGCTAACCACATATTTGAAAGACAGTTACATAGCTGGGACTGAAAACATATGACCATCATCCAGCACTGTAGAAGTTGTGGCAGAAAGATTGTGAGTTCAAGATCAGTCTGGACTACATGAAGAGAACCAATCTTAAATAATGCAAAGTAATTATAATAAATATAAATACTTCATTTCAATTTTACTGTAAACTTTATGTAGTATTTGAATAAATGTCTGGGCTTCTTTGAACCATGGTTTTGTGAAATGGGCATAGTAACTCCTATCACACAAAGGTATTTTATGATTATAGTATGATAATGTCTATCAGTAAGTATGAAAAGATTGAGCATCAATACCTAGGGGCTGAGTTTCTGTTAAGAATGAGTAAGGTCCAAATAATTTGTATGGAAAGGCAAGTTAATACCTTACTAGACTAGTGCTAAACAAGTATTTTTACCTTCACCTAACAGAAACCAAGAGGTAGGTTCTGCTCTCTGTCAACATCAGGATTGGGAGTATCCCTATTGCTTTTGTTCCCTTCATAGTCATAAGGCAGGGGCTCTGCCTCCCATCACCAAAACTGAGTTCTAAGGAGGAGGAGTGATTCACACTGATCCCTTTGATCATGAAAACAGATTTCCTATTTAGGCTTATCTGGCCAGAACAGTGTCATGTGGCTCACTCCAGCTGCTGTGGAAACTGTAAAGAGAGAATTCAATTCTTAAAACCCTCTGCTTTAGGGCAAACATGGAAGTCCATGGTTGAGAACTGGAGTTAAATATAAACTGGAGCCTACCACATAGGGCATTTGTAAATGTAGCGGCAGGATGAGAACAAGAGCTTCTGATAGTCTTAGTTGGATTTACCTGTTTTGCCCTGATGCCCTTAGCTAGGTTTCTTTCTGAAAATTAAATGATTGAAACCTTTCAATTATTGGTTGTAAAAGAAACTTTTAAGAAAAGTTTTGATTCTTTATGTATTATGGAATGACATCTATCAATCTTTTGAAATAATATGTCAATAGTGTATATTTTATACCTTTTGGAATGAAAATGAGTTAATGATAAAATTTTCTAGAAATGAACTATTTTGCTCTCAGTAAATGAATAATCATTTTAAGCCAAAGGCTGGACAGAGAAAACACTGAATATCTAGTTACACTTGAATTTCAGGTAACAATCATTTTTATTATAAGCATGCTCCAAAGATGCCATGGACCATGTTTCTACTAAAATAACCCCTGATCTTTATCCAAACTTAAATTCAAACTTGTAAGTGTATTTATTTCTTCATCATGATAACTCTTCCTCAAATAGTTTTTAAAATTACTTAAGTCAATTGCAAGAACCTGTCTGTGCCCTCCACAGTTTAGGGGCACTGATGAAATGTCATATTTTGTATTGCATAGAAGCAAATTGATCTCCCTTTCTGAACCCAAGTGTGGGAGAAATCAGCCTTGTATGAGAGTAGTTACACTGTTTACTGGTAAATAGTTCTTTGATGTCATCAATCATTTTTGTGAGTAATATCATTTCAAAAAGAATTAAGTAGGAAAACCTTCTTGTGGGATGGGTGGGAACACACAAAAGTGTCAACTGTAGATTTCAACTGTAACTCATGTAAAACAATCACGAAGAAGAATGGAAAAGACATGCTAAATCAAGTCAAAAAGCAAAGAGGAGACAGCAAAAATACTTCACATATACAAGAGAGGGGGAAAATATTTTTGAGATGCAAGAGCTATCTTACCTGGCAGGGAGATCTAATATAAACAACAATGGCAAACTACGTGCTTACTTACCCAACTGGGAACAATATATAGCAATGGCATCCAGGGCTGACAGAGATGAGGGGAAATAAACACTCCTGTGAAATTGTTGGTGAGAATTTACATTTCCATGTGCTGGAAAGATGGCTCATCGGGTAAGAACATTGTTCTCACAGTGGATCCAAGTTTGGACCCAGTATCTACCACCAGGAAGCTCACAACTACCTGTTACTCCAGCTCTATGGGAACCTATGGTTTCTATGGGCACTGCACTTAACATGCATAGATCTCATCCCCCTCACACGCATACACATAACACCCCCCACGCACACACATGAACATAGCCCCACACACACACATAATTAAAAACAATAAAATTAAACCTTTGAAAATAATTTAAGTTTTCAATATCTTTTTAGAAAGAAATACATGATTTAACATTTAAAAAACAAAGTATACATACTTTTGACACCAACATGTTTTCTATCCCTTATCTTTTAGATAAGATAGAAATAGGTTAATAAAGGCATAAAAAACACCAGAATATAAGTATATGTGATAGAGTGGTTTTATTATATCATGTGACAGAGGAAAATACCTAGGCTAAGTGTCAGCAAAGTTTTTCTATGAAGAATAAGAAAGCATTTTAAACTTTTAAAGCTGTGTAGTTTCTGTAGAAGTTTGTCTCTTGTTCTGTATGACAAATCAGTCTTTGATGTGTAAATGAATAATGCAATTAAATCCTAATAAAACTTTTTTCATAAAAAATGGGTTACAGGCCAGATTTACTAACACCCTTCTCTAAGTCATTATAATTTATATTCACCCACAAGAGGGTGGTTAAGCTATAAACATATTTGTACCATTGAAAAGAATTAGATTTGGGTCTATCTAGTTATATAGTTTAAAATTCATCCAAACTTTTAAAGAAAAAATAGTTAGGGATAGTATAACATTATAGTTTTGTTACAAACAAATTGGCAGCAAAACATAACTGTGTTGGGGGATAGAAACGTGAGAAGATATACATCATGCAGTTGTATTTATTATCTTGGAGGTAACTGGATATAGAATGTCGAGTTTTTAATAAGACATTATGGTTTTTGCTATATAGTTAAAGAAACAAATAAAATCCTCACAGATCAACTGTTACTTTTTTTTTAATAGTAAAAGATACTGCAGTAGCTTTTAATTGAAATATGGTATTGCTAAATGATAATTTTAAAGTTTTGTTTTAGCTCATAGGAGGCCTAAAGAAGCTCACCCATACATCTGTACCAGTGGGCTTCATCCTACCTCCTCAGGGATGCTTTTCTGATACTGGCTTGTTGGCTGCAAGTCAGTTCATGTGTTAAGTGAGTGAAGAACATAAAGTGGGCTGGCTTTAAGGGCTAGGCTCACAAACAAAAATACAAAGAACATTAATGAGAGTTTAAGTACTAGCAGAACAGGAGGACTAAATGATGTTAGCACCTCAACTCACTTCTCCTAGCTCCTTGTCAACTATTGCCTCTGAAACTAGTAAAACTTCCTGAAGATTACATGGGAGTTCAAGGCACATTTTTCTCAAGGATCCATTTCCAACAAGAATGATTTCATATAATGCTCTCATTCTTTATGTATTTGTTTTCTGCAATTTACAAAACATGTTACACCTCATATGGGTTAAATTGATATCAAATGAGGGTTTGTTTAAGTATTACATTTATCTATTTCTCTATATTCTTAATTGTATTTAGGAGGTTGCCCTTACATACCACAGTACATATGGAGGTCAGAGGACAATTTGCAGGACTCAACTCTCTATTTCCACTACATTGATGTCAGGGATCAAGCTCAGTTGATCAGGATTAACTGCAAATGCCTTAACTTGCTGAACCATCTCACCAACCCTCCAGTGGGGTTTTGGGAACTATTTTATATCACCAATATGAATTTTGACTAATGACCAAAGTCAAGAGAAGTATCTATAAAATCGGGTGTGATGTTGGTATTTAATATTGTCTATAAACATTGTGCATTTCATCTAGCTCTATAGTCCACAGTTCATGGTCCTTCGTAAGTTGTTGACACAATGGCTTTTTACCTGAAAGTAAAATCGGAATTCAGAGATGACAAAGTGAAACCAATATAGTCTAGCAAAGGTAATGGTTACATCAGCCTTCCAGAATTAATAGCATTTCTCCTCGGTCAATCAGAAAGCAAGTGTGCTGTCCCTAACTACAATCAAATGATGAGTGCATAGGAATTACAGTCACATATGATATGTAAGACCTATATGTAAAAATTACTAAAAATTAATTAAAAAATAATCATGACCTTTGTATAAGTATAAAAACAGATATTAGATCAAAGGTTAAAAAAATCTTGTAGATGAAGGTGATGAATCAAGTCAAAGAGAATTTAAGAAGCCAGGGATGTAAACACGATTCAAAAGAGAAATACTGCAATAAACCTATTGCATTACTGGTTGGGGTGATCTGTTCCAATAGACACAAAACGCTAGCATATTTCATAAATTCTGGGACTTTTTATCTGTTGCAAACAAAGGGTATTTCACAGCAAACCTGCATAGCCTTTGTTCCCATGTGATATTGAAAGAAAGCCCCGTCCACCATTCTACTTTATTTGAAAATTTCAAATCATTCTCTAAACGTACGTTAAAGTCTAGTAAAGGACATAAAAGATTATCTAAATAAAGAGATGACATTTCATGCTTTTTGATGTGATAACCTTACAATACAAGGTTTTGTAAGCTTTTTTTTTTTCAATTCAGTATTTAAATGTCATAAATTTCTATCAAAATTTCAGGTAGATATTTTGAGAACTCCAATAAGCTTACAGTAAATTTATAGAGAAATGAATCCATAGCTACCTATCGTATGATGGAATGTTATAAAGAAGGAGGTTCCTGTTCTTCCAGGCTTTAAAGTGTACTATAAGACTACAGTGGTCAAAGCCACTGTTGGTGTTGGTGCCAGGTAAATGGAAAAAAACCATATACCTTCAAATCCCTGTACATACATGGAAATTTAATAAAACCTTAAAGGAATTATCACAAAAAAATTGATGGAAATTTTTAAGTGCTATGTTTTTGGAAAACTGCCTGATCATGTGGAGAAAAGTGAAATTGGAGAACTTCATATGATAATCCAGGTAAAGTGTGCCCTCCAGATAGATCAAAGATTAAGTAGAAAAGGGGAAACTTATAAAGCTAATAGAAATAGATTTATGAGACAATCTTTATGATCTAGGAATGGAGAACATGTCAAAAACTTAAAGGAAAACTCATAAAGGAAAAGGTTGAGAAATATAAGTACATCAAAATTAAGGCTTTTCATTCCGTGATGAATACCACAGGCCAGGGTAATGGATGACTGGTGTGGGAGTATATCCACCAACACTTACAATGCAATATTATCCCCCAATCCACGTGAGAGCCTCCAATTTAAAGTTTAATTTTTTTTCATTTTATACCCTTTTTCAAGGCAATCATTATGTGATATTTATTCCTTTGCTGAAGTACTTATAAATGTGATTTATGTTGTTGTTGACATTTGCTTTAAACTTTGAAAAATCCTTATAGATCTCATTCAGTTCTTTGTTTTACTAAAATCATCGCTTTTTTTTTTAACTAACAAGAGATAACTAAGAAAAGACCTTCAATGAGAGGATATGTTGGTCACAGTATTAAAAAAAAAAAAAAAGACAAAAAATCTAAACAAAGAAATTGAAGAAAACTCCAAACCAACAAGTAACTGAAGGCTATGAGCTTAATTAACAATATTAAAATGGCAAAAAAATATAAAGACATACAATGCTGTATGTTGTCTCAGAAACAAGTGTGCGAGAAGCTTAGTGGACCAAGAGGCTGGTATCAGAATTCTAAAAGATAGTCTAGCATGGTGCAGGCATATATGGAAAACATGTCTACTCTACCTTGACAGATCTACTTCTGAGTATTTACCTCAAAAACATTCTTCAAATGTGTTTATATTATTAACTATTAAAGATATTCGTCACAGTGTCATTTATAGTCAGTACCAATTTGGATACATAGTAAGACTTGAAAAAAATATATCCCATCGGGCATTAGGTAGCAATTAGAAGGAACTCATCTGCTGCATACACAGACAGAAGACTGTATCTCCAAATGTTAGAGCTCGGTCCAAAACAATAAGAGACTGGTAGAGATCTACCAGTGGATGTTCAAAGTTTAAAGTACAAAATCACATTTATGAGCAAGCACTTTGCAATAGATAGGAGTGGATGATTTCTTTAGGAACGGGAATAAAACACAACAAATAACAATTAAAACGATAGGGACCACAGGGACAGTGATGCTCATGTGTCTGGAAGTGGGCGTTATTAATTCATCCCCCATTTGGCTGACGAACAATTAAAGGGAATGCGTCCGAGGGATCTGAGTATCATTGTTCCTAAACGGTATGCCTTACTCAGTCTGCATCTCTATCAAGCCTGCCACCGCGACTCACCTACAGACTGTGTCACTGATCCAGGAGCCTGCTATGGAAGGATACGGGGTTTCACAGACTTTGAGATCAAAGACCAGCAAGAAAAATCTGGCAAAGAAAGAAAATAGGAAAGATCAAAGCAATTCTGGCCTCGGATTTTTGTGCGTATCATCACACTGCAGAAATTCTGGGTGAAGCCATCGTTGTCGTGCACCCAGCGGTTCTGTATAGCTCCCTTATTTGTTTTGTAAATCATCCTCATCTTCTCATTTAGTAACAACGTGTTCCTAGAGTTTTCCAGTTCTCAGTTTGCTTTGATGAAACACCTCTTACATAATCACAGCTCAATTGGAGGTCTCATTATACTTCGTTTGCAGTTCAGAAACCAAAGCCTAGAGAGACCAAATAACTGTCAAAATGTTGTCTATCTGGGAAATGATAAGCACATAACTGAAATCAGCTTTTCTGGCTCCAAGCCTCACTTTTTAATCCATTATTTCAGGTTACTTTAGTGGAAGTAAATCTCTGGTACTAATTGAATTTCAAGCAATTGAAAAAAAAAATTTAATGAAATTCTCCTAGAGATTTCTCTTACTTTTTATGCAGAAATTAACTAAGAATTAATTGGTAAAGAATTAGGAGCTATAACAAGCAGAGAAAAGCTGTGTTCAGGCAGAAGTCTGAGAAGAAGTGATAAATACCACAATCCCTTGGTCATCCACTACTGCTTGGAAACTGCCATGCGTTTTTAATGCTAAATTCCAATTTTCAAGAAGTTTCAGCTTGTCCAAATGCATTAGGCTGTAAACTCCAAACACAGTACAGCATTATCCCAGGCTCCCCAAAAAAGAAGCACTTATGGCATTAAGCTTCTTAAAACTCAGAAAATAATGTTTAGGCATGTACATAGTTCAATTGTGCAAAATAATAGATACGGAAAACTGGTTAAAACAGAACGTGTGTACTGAAAAAGTACAAAAGAACCCCATGCAAAGTGGCCCCGGCTTTCTTCACTGCTGTCTCTCACTGGCCCACACGGTACCCACGGTCTCCCAATGCTGACTGGCCACAGAGCATTCTGAGTAAGCGCATCAAAAAACAAATTAGGCCTGGCAATGGTGGCACACGCCTTTACTCCAAGCACTCGGGAGGCAAAGGCATGTGGATCTCTGTGAGTTTGAGTTAGAGGCCAGCCTGGTCTACAGAATGAGTACCAGAACAGCCAGAGTTACACGACTGTCTTGAAAAATAAAAACAAAAACAAAACAAACAACAAAATGAAAGAAAGAAACACAGTCTTACGGACTCTAGCTTGGTTGAAAAGTAGGGCAAAGGTTGAAGTCAGCAGTCACATGATATATGTAATTACCAACTTCCTGTGTGGCACAGAGGAGAGTAATTCAGTTCCCTGGAGACCTGTACCAACAGGAACTGACGTGAACTAGAGGTTCTGAAGGCCCGAGAGTTGGGAGGCAGGATGGTAAGAAAGTTAAAACAGTGGATGGGACTAGATCAGAGAATACTCGTGCCTTGAAAGCAAATGTGGAAGTGGTGTGAGAGGGAACTCTCAGTCTAATTTGTTTTTCTTTTCTTTCCTTCTTTTTTTTGAGGGGGGGAGGGCAAGATTGTGTTTCTTAAGACATGGATTTTACTTTTCCTCACCATTCTTTATTGCCTAGCTGATTGTTGCACAATTTAGTCATTTGCTTTTGCTCTTCTGCCCCTTTAACACTTTTGTAATGGAGGAATGACTAATGAATTTACCTCTTAGATTAACAGAAACCCAAAACTTAGTTTTTTCTCTGTCATCATCTACAGCCAGATGCAGACACATTGTCTGGGCTCAGCTGATCAGATATGCCACTTAGGTAAAGACTTGCCCTGTGGCATAGTAAACTAGAAGGCAAGCACTGGGCATAAACCATTCTGTTGAGGACATACAGTGGTGGCCTTCCAGACACACAGTACAGGGGTACTGGTGACCCAGTACAGGGGACCCAGGACTCACAACAGTGCAAGCTTTGGTACAGTATCTCATGGTATTGCTAATGCTAGTAGAGTCTTCTCTCATTTAGATATTTTCCCAGGGAAAATGACCTTCAAGCTTGTCTCCGAAGCCTCCCGGAGATACTGAGACTTACATGCTTAAATAAAATATATTTTCTGCATTGAGGAGATACAACAGTTTCCTTTGTTTGCAACTAAGAACATCTGAATGGAAGGATAATGGAATTTCTTTGCCGCCAAGACAGATTGGCTATTTTGGTGTCTATGTTATTGTCTGAAGTTATTGAAAATAGGGACTTAAATTATAGAAGTGATCTGAGTGTTGTATAAGGCTTGTTATGGCCTTGTATATTTAGCTGCAGGAAGCTACAGAATGATTCTCAGATTCATGTAAATATATGCATTGCTTGGTTAATCTGTTGCTCAAAATCTTCTGACAAGTAGTTGGAAATTCTATGTGACCAATTTCAGAATAATTCAGCTCTTAATGCTTCTATCTGTAGTTTTATTGTACATTGCTAAGCTGAAACAAAAATATTAGATATTTTTCTGTCAGGATTTCTAAGTACTTCATCTATTATGCTATGCTGAAGGGAGGTATTTCAAATTAAACAAATAAATTGAAAAACAGATGGACATGTGCTATGATACTGTGAATCACACAGAAAAGATTCTGTGAATTTTCATATCTTATAAGGAAAAGCAATCATGGCTTTATAGTTTTGTGGTATCGAATTTACAATAGTGGAAGTTGGGCCTGGAAGAGCATAAAGTACAGTTTGCTTTTTATTAGATGTGTTAATGGGACACAGGCATGGTGAGCTACCAGCTTAATTGGCCTTTCCTTGAACTCTGTGTCTGGGCCTTCCTGGTATTCTCTTGCATAGCAGGGGCCTTCAAATTCAAATACCACTGAAATGCAATAATATGAGAAACAGCTTACTAAAAGACCCAGGAGTGCGGGGAGGCATGCCAAGAACTGAGGCTGGATTGCTTTGCCTGAAGATATTCCAAATCAAGTGTAAAATTCTATCCTCACCAACAACTTGGTATCTGTGGCAAACTGGGCCAAGAAACAATTCCTATATGACTTCTCACATACTGGGGGGTAACATCAGGCCAGTTCACATGAAGAGTAACTTAAACTTAGGTAATTAATGTTTAAAGAACTTATTAAGAAGTTAGCCTTGCTAGTGGTCCATCATAGGCTCTACATTACTAAATGTTCTCCCTCTCATCCCAATATACAGATTATATTGTATTTAATATGCTACTGACAGAAGAATAAAGCAGTTCTGTCCGCAGAGGTGTTTCTCTTGGGGAGAAGAGTAAAAATTCCTGGAATCAACTGAAGAGGAAGAGGCTGGCCTCAGAGTGGGCACAGGTTGCCCAAGGTGGGAGGATTTGATTAGCATGTCAGTTAGTAGTCATTCTCAGGGGCCTCTCCACGTCTATCAATCATCACCACGCCTTTGCTAACTGAGTAAGTGTTATCTATTCTCTTCTGCACGCTCCAGTGAAGGTAGATGATGTAAAGATGTACTTCACAGATTACCCTTCAAGGGAGAACTGACTATTCCAGCCTCTGAATGGCTGTCAGCACATGACCTTAACAGTCATCCATTTTTAGAACTGCCTTGAACCCAGAAAGCCACTTTACCAAGGTCCTACCCTTCCAGATCGATTGTGTAATAAACCTATTGCAAACTCTCACAAACTCACGGGTTATCCTTCATATTACTAAGCATCCAGGTCATTTCACTAGTAGAAAGTCCTGGTATTTTTGTTCAGCTCCTCAAATCGATCTTACAAGGTGAGATCAAGACTACACAGACATCCTTCTAATATGACTGCCCCATTTTCTATCTGCACACTGACTCCATCTTTGATTGACTTCAAGAACATCTTTCCTCCTCCTCAACGCAAGATCCCTACAATAACTCCTTCCAAATACTATGGGTAAATATGCCAAGAAATAATTGTCCCTTGTTCTTCTCATTCTCCATCTTTAGATTTTTTGCCTTTGTGACAATGCTCACCATTTTAGCACCTACCTGTCTCCTTATGTGTCCCTTTGATCACAGCTCCCTCATTGGCATGACAGGACAACCGTTGTCTTATGTGAGTTCCCCAGGATGCCCAACAATGGCAGAGAAAGATATCAGTTGAATTGACCCTTGAATTATCTCTGGCTGAGTCTACCTAGCTCATTTTATTTTATGAGAGATATTTTCAAGGGAAATGAAACATAAGTGTCTACTCACCCCAGATAGAGAACTCCTGACAGATCAAAGTAATGATTGTTATCAAAGTCCAACTTGGAGAACCATTGAGTTTGTATTGGAGTTACTGACAGGAGTATAGAAAGTTGTAGCCATAGATTCACACCACATGTAGACATAGATGACAGATGTAGCCATTGATTCGGGGCAAGAGCACTTTATTCTTAGACTAATTAAATCACTCATTCTTAGTACTGGGAGCCCTGGAGCATTTCTGCCTCCATACAATCTTCTCTTAAGTCTAGAACTGGAAGAGTTCAGCCTCAGCCTCCATTGAATCTAGACTGTTTAAGCCTCCATACAATCTAATCAATTTAAGGCTGATGGAACCACTCTGACTAGTTCCTTCTGAACTCTGACTCTTCTGATTCAACTCAACTCATTCATTCTTCTAACCCAAATTCTTCTCCAAGATGACTGGTTCAAACTCATCTTCTGAGCTGACTTACTGATTCTGACTGAGCTCTTCTGATTGCAGCTTACTCTGGCTGATTCTCTGACTGCCTTGGACTGAACTGCACTACTCAGCTCCAAACTAACTCACTCTTCCCATCTGATACTGACTTCTGCTGGGCTGCCTCTGTCGCTCTGTCTCTTCTAAGCTTTCATTGCTCCACACTTCCTCAGTCAGTCTCTCTTCTCCTCGGTCAGACCGTTTCATTGTCTCTGTGTTTTTCCCCCATCTGCCTGCTTCAGACTGCTCACCTCATACTGCCTGCTGTAACTGATTGTGCTATAACTAACTGCTCTAAGCTGAGAGCCTGCTTTTATATCATGAGAGTTGGGCATGTTCACACTTTCACTCACTCTGCTAACTCTTCCCCTGATTAATCCCTTTGCCTGTCCTTCACTGGCATCATCTCAGATGTCACTTGTATGACACTGACTCCTGAGTTCTGCTTCTCAGCTCCTAAGTGCTGGGATCAAAGACATACAACACCACTACCTTCTGAATACTGAGATTAAAGGTATGTGCTACCACTGCTTTCTGAATACTGGTATTAAAGGTGTGTACCAACATTCTTAACATTCTTTCTACATTCTATCTGGACCACACAGGCCTCTGAATGTGATCCCTTCACATAGACCTTTGAAATATAGACCCTTCCTAACTTTCATACAGACCTATTCCTCTACAGGAAGGGATTACTCAAAGGAGCAAGAGAGATTCAAAAGCAACTGTATACTGGTAATCCTACCACTAACCAAGCAATGGCTCACAAAAGCTCTGGAGCTCTCAGCATAACTTGAAGGGTCCAAGAAGCCTCTTCTTCAACAACTCAGTTTGTCAGTGTCTTCTCTGCAATTGCCATCTGCTTCTATAAAGCTGAGAAGGGGCTCTCATGAATCTTGCTGGTTTTAGCTTTCCTAAACATGTGAAATTTGTTTACCTCCTAAGTCTCATGAGCCTCTGCCTAAGGGGAAGTTTTTATTCTGTAGTTTTGATTCTGCTACAGTAGTTATAGTATAGTACTGCTATACTATATAATATAATACTATATATACATAGTATTATATAGTACATACTATATAATATATAGCATATATTTTATAATATTGTCTTTTAAACACAAATACCCCTGAAACATTAAAAAAAATGTACGACCTGGTTTGCTAAAGTATAGAGGAATATTTAATCTTTTAATCCGGCAGTATGGCTGTCCTAGGGTAGAAAGAAAGTTAATACATGCCTTTAATCCCAATATACCACACACCTTTAAACCCAATCAAGAAGGCAGTAGTAGTACACATCTTTAATCGTCAAGACAGAAGCAAGTAGAAGCAGAGGAAGAAGCAGAGACAGGAAGCAGAGCTCAGGATGAGTCAGTGTCAGACAGGAAGAGTGACATCTGAGATGAATCAGAGTGAAGAGCAGGCAAAGTGATGAGTCTGAGGAAGAGTTAAACAGAGTAAGTCAGAGTGAGAACATGCTTACATCTCACAATATAAAAGCAGGCTCTCGGCTCAGAAAGTCAGGCAGTTGGGGTCAGTCAGCTAGAGAATCAGTCAGATAAGTACAAGTGCAGTTCAGCAGAAAGAGTCAGCATCAGAGAGGAAGAGTAAGTTTGGGAGAAAGAGTCAGCTAACAGCAAAAGTCAGTTTGAAGCCTAGCAGAGAAGTTCAGTCAGAGAAGTTGCGGGAATCAGCCAGAGTCAACGAGAGTCAGGAGAGTTTAATCAAAAATAGTCAGCCAGCTCAGAAGGTCAGTTTAAACCAGTCAATTTGGAGAAGAGCTTGAGCCAGAACAACAAGTGAGTCAAATTGAACCAGAAGAGTCAGTTGAGTTCAGTACAGCATTGAGTTCAGAAGGAGCTAGACAGAGTGAGTCAGTCAGCAATAAGCTTCGGAGGCTGAAATGTTCTAGATTTAGGCTTGAAGATTAGATTATATAGAGGCTGAAGCCTTCCAGTTCTAGGCTTAAGGTTAAATTGTACAGAGGCTAAAACTCTCTAAGGATAGGGATTGAATTAGCCAAAGAATAAACTGCCTTTTGCCCTAAATCTACACTTGCACTAAAGGACAGGCAGAGTGTGGAGCATGAAGAATTGCTGCATGCTTAACTCAAAGATATTCCAAACTGACATTTAAAATGGTGCCCTAGCAAACAGACTTGCTGATGTAATGAGCCAACAGACTCAGGAAAAACCAACATACACAAAGAGGAAAGCTTTACATGGCTTGAAAGTACCCAAAGCAAAGGAAGACAATACAGAGTCCTCTTGGAGCCAGAAGAATGTGAAGATAGACTTCATTCTACTTACAAACCCTACATGGCTATAATTATGAATTGTTATCTTTAATATCATAATGAGTCTATATAGAGATAATTATAAAGCATTCTTGTTGATAATCTGAGATATAGTAGAGTCTATGCAATCAACCAGCTACGATTTTTGCAACTAACAATTCTTACTGGCCTACTGAGCTAGAGCTGAAATTTAAGATCTGCCCTGTATTTGCTGAGAGGACCATGGAGACTTGGCAGCTGCTTAGACTAAGCTAACATTGAATGCCAACTTGACTCCTCAGAAAGAAAAAAGAGGAAAAGAAAAAGATGCATTTATTCAGTGTCAATATTGGGTAAGAGAATAGGCAAAGTCTTTGCTTTGTAAATCATATGCAAATATTCATGTAAGGGATTCACCAACCTCCTGCCTGGTGGCATCAGGAAAAGTTGGGGGAAATTTGAAAGACTAGAAGTAGAACAAGGGGGAAGTAAAAGAAAACTCTGAGAATGGAATAAACTTGAATTGTGACTGAAGACTATGGAAATGAGAGCTGAGTTTGGCTGAAGTTTGAGTGAAGAAATTGTTACTTGGGAATGTCAGGATCATTTGACATGGCCAAGCAACAATGTGAACTCTAAAGAAAAAAATCTTTGAGAAAAATAGATTCCTGTTTTCACACATTATAAAGGTACCAAAGTTACAATTACATTATACAAAGAGATCACAATAGCAACACACTTGTTCATCTTTTTCTAACAACGAGACCTTTATTTCTTCTCCCTATTTGAATCTATAGACATTTCTTAGAGCCCACAAAAGGACCCTAGGTCTTAGTTGATGAGAATATCAAACTGTTCCGTAATTTTCTCAGAGATGAGCATATGAGCCAACAATTGAATGGATCTTTTGACAGATCATCTCTGGCTTTTGCCTCTGGATTTGCAATTAGGAATATAGGCCTGAGAGTTTCTGCTGCCAATTTGTCTGTCTTTATATCTAAGGTTGAAGATAGGCAATAACAGGCAAATTAAAGAGACAGACACAAATGACTGCTATTAAGATTGTTTATGTCCTGAACTAGAGATACTAAAGTTCATCTCTGTCCGGTGACTCAGTGTGTGGTAGTAATCCATTGTTTTCTTGAGCCAAAAGTAATTCCCAGCAGAATGTCAAACAAGAGAGACCCATTGCAATTGACTTTCAAGACTGTGGATCAACATTCACTACCTGACAAATGTCAGGAGCCTTTCCTGTGTTCCTGAAGCACTTGGGTGGAAGACTTTTGACTTAGGATTTAGCGCCTGCCCTCTTTGTGCCTCTGCTTCTCTCTGCTCCATCCACTCATCCCTCCTGAACTCTCCATAACATGTGCGTCACTGTCATCTACACTGGTCTGGTACCCATCAGTTCCTACTCCTGACTCCCTATCTAGTGACACCGATTCACTCTTAGGCTCTCAAGTTCTTTGTGGACTCTTGTCCACAAATTCAACACAACCCCATTGCATCTTTCTTATGAATGACTCTCAAGTGCTCACTCCTTTACCGAATAGCAACAACCTTTCTCTCTGTGCCCTGCTGTTTATTTTTGGTAGTGGTAGAAATCTGCAGCAGGAGTTGTATTCCTTACTGGAATAAATTACTGGTCATCATTACTGAAGGTTTACTTGCTCCCAACCCCAGATAGATGGATGGTTTGGAAATTGAGTCTACATTTCTGTGTGTGACTTCCTTCACTTTCAACATACAGGCCTTGAAGCTGGATGTGATTTACTCCCCTGGTAAACCAGTGGGTAGTAGGGACTTTCTAGTGAGTAACTATTGGACAATCCCAAAATCTGTCTCCTTGGAGTTCTCTCGTTTCCTCTTTTTTCACTGTAGGCAACATTTCTAAGAAGTATAAAGTCCACATGAAGATGATCTGAGAGCATAGTTTTATCACTTATCAAATGTATTAAGCATGATCCCTAACAAGGACAAAAGGGGCTACTCCAGTAATCTAAGTGGGGAAAGATCCAGTGGTAGAGCCACCTCAAATTATCCCCCTGCATAATGAATTTCCAAGTGATTTTTTTTTCCAATCAGGAAAGATTCTTCTTAGTCCTTTTGTTCTGCAAATAGAGAATTAAATAGAGAAGAAAGTATTCTGCAGCCTTCTTTCCCAGTGTGAACTGTTTAAAAAGAAAAGATGATTCTTACCTTCTAGAAAACAGTTATTTAGTGAAGGGTTCCTGGCCACCGTAGGCTCCGGTAATGGAGGAAAAAAGTCACGGTGACGCACTGTCTTCATTTCCCTCGGTGAAAGAATGTGTGCTATTAAACATGAGAATTCCACCTCCCACTGTGATGAACCGCTGCCAGTCCTCAAATCCTAGGAAAACAGCCGCTTTGCTTGTCCTTAGGGGCCTCACTTCTAAAGCGATCATAAAACAATTGCTAATGTTTTTCTAACCTCTGTCCCCTCCGAGGCATAGGACTGAGAATTGTTTTGTTTTGAATCATGATAAAATATGACAACGTCTACTTTCTCAGCCACTGTGCCATTTATGATGCCCCATATTTCCCAGTCTCTGGTCCTACATCACGGTGAACCTGACTTATGAGCACACAGAAGCTAATGCTTCCCTTCCAGAGGCAGGAGCAATATATTGCAAATGGCTATAAGTTTGGCTATTGTTTTTTATAACTTCTTACCGCTGTTTCTAGAAAAAAAAAAAATGACACTCACCAGAAATGACTCCTTTGTGCTTACACAAATATCTTTATTCTTTTATAAGAAAACTCTGAGCTTTGTTTGAATCTCTATCTTTAAACTTTTGTCAAAAAGGCAAGGATGAAATAAAAAGCTATAGTTTCTAAATTTGAATAATATTTAACTTTCCTGTTCACATTCATATGAGTCTTTACAATGTAGTAGATTGGTTTTTTTCTTTTGTTTTGTCAACATGACTTAGGTATATTTCTGGTTTTTCAAAATTGAATACTAATCTCCATGTTTTTCTTAGAAAGGAATTTACTAACATATTTGAAATCTTTTAACAACTGGTTTTACATATAGAAGATAGAAGACGATTCCGGATAATCTGGGGCCTATTTCAACAGTTTTAATAGTAGTAGAGTTGGGAGTGGGGCAGACTGAAGCAAAGACAAACAGACAGATTTGATCCACAGAGGCAGAGGAGAGAGAATGTGTGTAGTATCTGCATATGAGTTCCAGCCTGTGGATTGTTTTTCCTCCCAATAGCCTTCCCTATAAATCTCAGCTATATTAACCAGCTTCCACAATTATATAAACCAACTCATTGAAGCCTATCTACCTTGCTCCCGTATCTCAGCCCATATAGCCATCCATTTATCCATATATCTATGTAGCTATCATTGAGTATCTGTCTTTTATTGTCTCTGCCTCTCTGGTTGAGCCTGACTGAATACAGATTTGTCTCCTTAGAAGTGTGATACTACAGTAAGAAACACGTTAAGATATTCAAGTAGGGCTGGAGGGATGTCTCAGTGGTTGAGAGCACTTACTGTTCTTTCAGACGACTTGAGTTCTGTTCCCAGCACCCATGTTGGGCAGCACACAATCTCCTGTGACTATATTCTAGGGAATCAGACATCCTTTTCTGGCCTTTACGGACAACTGCACTTATGGAGCACACACATAGATATACATAAATAAAAAATAATTTTTAAAGCTGTACAAGTGGCTTTGTAAGGATTTAATTAGCAATCAGCAGGAAGTTAAAATTTTGAGGGCCATTACAGAAAGGAGAGATTAAGCCAAGAAATCGTGCGTAAGCCTTGGGATCCACTGGAAAAGCATGCTCTTCTTTTTGAAAAATTCTGAGCTTTGTCTGAAATTTAAAAATGCATTCCAATGTATCTGTTTTCATTTGTACCTTTAAATGATGCTAGTAACTCTATGCACTGTGAGTCATAAAATAAGAACTTCTGTAAACTGTTATCTGTGTTATAAGTAAATTATCCAAACGAATTATTATAAAATGAGATAATTAGCTTTGTTTTGTCGCATTAAAACTATTGTTTTATAATTTTATTTAAGGTTTTATCAAGTGTTTTTGGATCTCTAGACAAACTGTCTTAGGAAATTTGTTTTTAAGTCTGTGTAATCTCCAGATTAGAAGTGACATGATAGATCATTCACAACCTTGTATTTCCCCTAAAATTTCACCTTCAGGTGAGCTCATACAGGCTTCCCTCCAAAATTCTCATTTACAAAGGCTGTCAGCTGACTGAAGCAATGCACAAGTCCTTCTTAAAATTGTCCTGGCCTCCTTGAGTATATGAGGAAATGGTGACTCAGAAAGCTGTTTCACTTGCCCTCTTTCACACGCCTAGTTAATGGCAGTGTTTGATCTGCTGGGTCCTACTTTGGAGTACATTCTACATTGGCATACTGTCTCTTGGGTGACACAATCAACTTTGAACTATACTGGGCTGGACTGAGTCTCTCTGGCTGTACAATGGCAAGCAGAAAACTAGGGTGGACCTGAACCATCTTTCAACCTTTTTAAATCTATTTTTATTTTTTATGAGTATTTTGTCTCCATGCACACATACACACACACACACACACACACACACACACACACACACACACACACACACGTATATGCACCACCATGAATATCTAGTGCCTGAAGAGTCCAGAATTAAGTTTCAGATCTCTTGGAACTGGAGTTACAGGTGGTTGTCAGCCACCATATGGAATATTCCTCAGGAAATATTTCTCAGTTTGGGTTTGTCCACTATTTCTTCATAATCAAACTGAACATATCTATTCACTTCATTGTATGATTAGTGTCTTTCATTTTATGATTCACCAAATTCTTTCCCCAGATTTAATATCCGTTGATCACCTCTCTATGTACATTTTCACCATCACTGATAGAAGCACATGATTTTCTAGTCATTTCCTAATCGTATCCTTATAGACTGACTAGCCAGCATTCTACATCCAGACATCTGTCTGTCTGTGATGGATAACTTTATGGGTTGGCTTAATGTTGGATTGACAGAGCAAAAAATTGCTGGTATTGTTTCCAGATGTGTCTGTGAGGGAGTTTTCAAAGATTTGTGTTGTTGTCACAATGAGTGGAGAAGATCCACCCTCAGCATTTGGATGGTACTTTCCAAATGTCCAGAGGCCTGAATGGAGCATAAGGGCAAAGGGATAAGTTCCCTTTCACTTCCTGAATGAGACATCATCCTCTTGCCCTTGGGTTTCATAACTCCAAATTTGTCTACCTTGGAATTTGGGGAACTTGCATCAGCAAACTCCTGGAACTCTTAGGCCTTCTTCTGGCCTCAGAATGAAAGATACAGCCTTTGTATGCTTGGTTCTCTGGTTTTCAGGTTAGACCACCCTGTGTCAGAGCTAGCCTCCCACTCTCCCAGCTTGTTCAAAGCTTGTTCCAGGACTATGTGTTGTTCTGCAACAAATCCCCTTCCAACTATCATTTCCCATCAATTTATTAACAGTATGGACTGAGATTCTTATTTTATTCAACAGTTTAGAGTCTTATTTCTTTACTCAATTTTTATTTTAGTTTTACTGGTCAGAAAACCTTCAAGTTGGCTCTGTGTGACCTTTACACAGGTTTCCATTAGTTTTGTTTGTTTCCAGAAGTTTCTTCCTTTCTGGCACGAAGTGTTTCAGGTCTAGCTACACCTTCACTGCCTGAGGACGGGAGTCTGCCATTTCTCCAAGCACCTGTGATTCTTTTTAATAGAAAATAGTATTTTGAGACCCAGGACCAGGTGTGTTCACTGCTTCTGAGTATAATTGTTTCTGGATTTCTAGGTCTTTTCCATGGAGAAAGCTGAGCGGAAAAATACTGCAATTCCTCTTGAACTCAAATATTCTCTCATTACTTAGCTCAGATGCTTTGACTTTTAAGTTGTCTTGGACTTATTGGCATTTGTTTTTGTTTCTTGTTTCTTAATTCTATTGTAGAGCCTCTGCCCACTGTCATCCAGAAAAACAGCCAGTAGACATTTGGGTATCTATCTCTCCTCATTCACCAATGTTTCACTTGGATAGAGCTTTCTCAATTTTTCGAGTCTCTGCTCAGCTAGACCCACAAGTCTTCTCATAGACTCCCTGATACATGTTGGGAAGCCTGGGCTTACATTGCATATTCTCTAGGAATTCATGTTTCCTCTTGGAATAATAAATATCTAAATCTACACCAAATATATTAGGGTCAGTAAGAGGTACCAATTTGGGGGTTTAATACAGGTGAAGAAGATAAAGGAGGCTAATAGGGAGGATAAGTGCTTTAATGTTCCTTCCCCATCATGTGACGTGAGAACACCACTGCCCTCTCATTTTCCTCCTGCCAAGAGAGGAGAGATGAGGACTGAGTGTGTCTGTGACTGAAAACTTGCAGGAATGGGAGGCTATGTAATTTTTAGCCTGTCTTCCAGCTTATATAGCTAAGTTACCTGGACTTAAATTCATGACTTTGAGTGGTTTAATAATCTGAAGCTGCATGCCAAACAGCTCTCTGTCTTCAGTCATATAGGTACCTTTCTGGAACCAATTTAAACAATAAAATAAAGCACTGTTTGGGGTAAATAGGGTTTAGAGGACAATATAACTGCTTAAGTCTGCAAATTAAAGAGCATTATTATGAGTAACAATATAAAGTGGGATGCCTCATAAAGGAGAGAAATCACATCCCTAGAGATGTTTCCTGTGGTCTGAGCAGGCGCTCAGGAGCTGTAAACATGAAGTGGGCATTGGCTGAATGGGGAAGAATTAGATGATTCAATGACTTTTATGGTCCTTTTCAGCTTTGATATTCTACAGGACAACCTCCCTGTCTGGTATGTATATAGACAATTAAACCCTTACATGTATTTTGTTTCTTAAATGGATGTCAAAGAAACAAACAGACTTTCCTCTATCAAACCTCAAAGGAGTTGAACCTAGCAGAACATTATCTTCTTCATAGTGGATGATGTTATATGTTTGCTAAGCAAGAAATATGAGCACTTGGTAAAATCATGTAAAGATACATAAAAGGTTATCAGACTCTACAACCAAAATTTGAAATTCATTTTTATTATCTTTATCTCTTTAAAATGTTAGAATTATGATTTGAACAGTGGTTGTTCAACAGGATAAAAGTTCCATGTAAGGCTATAGATTTGTGTTTATAGTATTTATTTTTCTCTTGGAGAATCTATTGTCATAGTTCAGCCATGAATACAAAAACCAATCGTTTTGTTGTTGTTGTTATTGTTGGCTGTTTATTACTCAAGGCAATCTTTTCATATGGGAGATTAGCTGTGCACAGCAGAAGCAATTTCTAAAATTCTGGGACACACTTCTTAATTATTGTATAAGGCATCAGAGTTCCTACAAAACTATACAATATTCTTAAGAACAAGAATCCCTTAATTTTATCGAATATGCCACTTAAAACGTGATGGATCTTTATTACAAAAGAAAGGGTAATATTTGAAAGTAGAGGAGGAATAGTGGTTTCTCTGAGTTTCCAATGAGATTGCAAAGAATGGATTGTTTCTAGTGATAAAATCCTCAAGTCCTTCCTCATTGTGGCTTCATGAATGGTAATGTCAGGGACATCTTGGCCCATGCTCTAGGGGCAGATGTGAGGACAAATGGACCAAGAGTGATTTATCTCAGGCAAAAACAGCAGAACCACTTGTCAATTTTAGAAAATTAGTTTTTTCATTGAAAAAGAAAGAAAAGCACATCACTTTAACCATTCACCAGTATACACAGGCGACTTCTACAAAGTCAATCTCCTGTCTGGTTTCAGAGATATACAATGAAGCTCTCCAAAATACCCAGTTTCCTGCAGAGGCTGATTATGGCCAGTAGCCTGGGGAGCATTGGTGTAAAGGGAAACCCTTACATTTTATCTTCAAAGCTGAGAATGGGATGTGATTGTGTTCAAGGGAAAACTGCAGTTTAAATGAGTTGAAAATGCTTGTCCTCTGGGGAAAGAAATCAAACCATGGTTTGCATGGTTGCAGTTTTTATCATGGTCACAAGCCACTATCAAAACTTGACAAGGACTCCACTGAGACCCAAATGATTATAGAAACTTGAACTGCACACCAGTATATTTTTTGATCATGGATTCTTTTTTCTTCTCTTGTACAATATATTCTGACCCCAGTCTCCCCTCCCTCCCTCCCTCCCTCCCAGCTCCCCACATCCCCTCTCACCCAGAACCAGCCCACCTCACCCCACCTCCACACCCCACTTCCACTTCCCCGCAGAAAAGAGCAGGCCTCCCAAGGTTGTCAATGGAACAAGACATATTGTTATGACAATATAGAACAAAGTCAGGAAAGAGCCCATCCATCAAGGCTGGATGAGGCAACCCAGCAGGAAGAAAAGGATCCGAAGGAAAAAAGGTTAGAGACCGCCCCCACCACCACCACCACACACCCCACACACACTCTAATTTTTAGGAGTTCTACAAGAACACCAAGCCAAATAAACATAAGATACACTTAGCCGATCTAGCACAGACCCATGCAGGTTCTGTGTATGCCCCTTCAGTCACTGTGAGCCCCTAAGAGTCCAAGTCAGTTGACTCCATGGGGTGTGTTCTCCTAGTGTCCTCCAGCCCTCTGGTCCCTGCAATCATTCCTCCACCTCTTCCTCATGTGCATTCATTTTTGAGTTTTGTTTGGGCTTGTTCTTCACATACACACTCACTCTCTCTCACACACACACACACACACACACACACACACCTTTACCATTGATTGACTTGAAGACAAGGATCTTTTAAGAGAATTCTTTTTAGAGAAAAATATTTGAATGTAATAAAAAGATACTAGTTTCACTTGCTTTCCCTCTTCTAAAAAAATAAATTTCCTTTGGGGTAAGATTCCCTATTCTCTGACCTGATGTCCAAATAAGTCTCTAAACTGAATAATGTGACCCCCATCCCCAAGGATGTTATCATGTTCCCTTCCAGAAAAGTCACTGGAGCTAAGTGGGCCAATCAGGGTGGATTTGAGTCATAAGATGACAGAATAGATGTTGTCTATTTTCTTCTAGAATTTGAGTGAGGAAAGCAGGCATGGAGTAGCTGTCTTGCAGCCTAGTGCAGTCTAAAAATAAGCAATTATATCAGGAAATGGAGCAGAAAGAAGGAAAGAGCCTGATATTTCTGGCATTAAGTTCCAAGATGAAATCAAATGAATATAATTTTTAATCTATATGGTCTAGTAAATGTATTTTTGTCAAATAGAATGAATGGGTTGTCTACTACACAAAAACGGATATCTAATGGGATGACTGAATCTTAATTACATGGCTTCTATTGTCATCCTCATTTGAAGACCATGTAGTGTATATATGAAAAAATAGGTAAAATAAAAATGCATTATCTAGGTACAATGCCTCAGAAACAAAACACAAGTGTACACTTTTATTGAACATTGATACAAAATATGTTCAGTAAATTTACTATTTTTTTAATCTCTGCTGAACATAAAGAAAACTTCCTACCATATAAGTCATCTATGGGGTTCTCTCTCTCTCTCTCTCTCTCTCTCTCTCTCTCTCTCTCTCTCTCTCTCTCTCATTATATGATGTGATTTGGAGAATATGTTCCTAGAATGTGTATAGGCAATATTTTCTCACTGTAAAAATTATTTAAATCTACCTTCACAACTGAAGTTAGCTGGATACAGACTTCCAAATGGAAAATTCTTAAATGCCCCTCTCCTTTATCATCCAGCGTTTACCATACTTCTTAGAAATACAGTGCCATAATGTACCACACCCTGACATTTGCCTCTTCTTCCATCGTCCCCAGCCATCAGTGCTCATAAACATGTTCTTAGTCCCCTGTGCTCAACACAGCAATGCCCAAAGTCTTTCTGTACTTAATTTTTCTTTTCTTAAAGAATCAGGAGAATTCTTCTGCCTGTTGTAGTATCTAGAGTATTGCCACGCTCTTGTCTCAGCCCCCAAAGGAGGTTGGTGGTTCCAGTCCCTGAGGGCTTCCCATGTGCTACAGGTCTCCTGGCCTGCTTCTCACCAGGCTCCTTCTTCTCAAGATCTTCACTGATTTCATACATCGAGCCATTTACTGCTTCTCAATCCACTTTCCATCTTCTAAAGGTCTATGAAAATATCTTGTCTGCCTTCAACCATGTCATTTTGTTGTTCTTTAGAGTTTATCATGCTTCTTGTTATTTGTGTTTCATTTAAATATTTCAAACAATAAGCCCATGTAGTCAAACCACCATTTTATGGTTAACTTCTATTTGCTATGAAAGAATGAATCACTTCATGCGTGTGTCCATTCTCACAAGGTTCATCGAGGAGATTCACTGTAATTGGCACATGCTGGACCAATATAATTCCCCCAAACTCTGGCCTTTGCATTGAAACTTCAACAGTGTTTCTCACTGACAGAGTTCATTATGCAAACCCTGAAACAAATGTTTCCACTTGACATATGTCTAAAAAATGTCTACTCTGAAATCTGAGTAAAGGACAGAGGCTGTGTCCTCTGTAGGTAGACACACATCTATGAGTGTGTGTGTGTGTGTGTGTGTGTGTGTGTGTGTGTGTGTGTGTGTGTGTGTGTCTGTGTCCCTGTGTCTATGTGTCTCTGTGTGTTTTTCTGAACTAGAAATGCACTACACTTTGCCTTCTGCCAATAAGTGGTCATTTTTTGTTTGGGAAACCAGAAGTTCTATTCTTAAACTATTATAAACACCATAATGGTTCATGAACAATAGGCTAAAAATAGATGTCACAATGTAGAGTTATTCACCAAACAAGAGAGGAATCTATGCTCAGAAGCTGCAGAGATTTTTCTCTGAGTGAGGCAGAATAAAAGTCTCTCCTAAGAAGGTTGGATTTTACTGAGACCTCAACGATGGATCATATCATTTCTAAACTATGTCAAAGATTGCCAGATATTCATGCAACCCAATTCTTATGATGCTTATTTTCTACCTTGTGCATACAGCTAGTTTTCATTCTGAGCCTTTCTTTCAGTTATCTGAGTCATAAACATGTTTGTAGAGAGGACAGGATACTCCCAGTCCTTATCCTGTCCCTCAAGAAGCCTCGCAAGTGATGCTGTGTTCTCCTCATCCCTGGGGCTGTAGTAAGCACTGTCCTCCTTATCCCTATCCACATTGACACGAACTCAAACCTCCCTCAGCCACTCCCTTCCACTCTGGATGGACTT
The DNA here is from genome assembly GCA_026225945.1 of Cricetomys ansorgei. Classification (NCBI taxonomy): domain Eukaryota; kingdom Metazoa; phylum Chordata; class Mammalia; order Rodentia; family Nesomyidae; genus Cricetomys; species Cricetomys ansorgei. The sequence continues at coordinate 10,851,917 of JAMJFZ010000242.1, forward strand.
GGAGAATTGTTACTTTTGCCCTTTGCTAAGATCCTCACCTCATTATCCCTAGGATACACCCTGACACAAAAGGAATCGGAAGTGATAGCTAATGTCATCCAGAAGACATTCAGCGTGTAAGGCCGCTGCTGGAAATGAAAAGCAAGTTCCACACTTTGAAGAGCGTTCTGGATTTTGAATCCCTGACTTAACTGATAGGGATCTAGAAAGAGTAGTTTAGTCCTCACGTTTAGATTAAAGGAAAATATTTAAGGTTGAGACTGATTACCCTGTGGCAGGAAATCTTGTTTTTCTGCAAAGTCATGTTGTTTTCATGTTTGTTTCTACGTTTTTGATGAAAATTTACATGTTAAATTCACATACTACAGTGCAATACCCACCAAGTGAATGGACTGATGTCACAATATGGAAACATCTTGGCCACAGGGGTTTGTTACTCAAGGGTGACCATGCTTTATGAACTTATGCAAGCATCTCGGTAGCTGCGAAGCTGACTGTATGTATGGATTGGTTACATCAACCCTCATGCTATGTCTGATTAATTTGTTTCATAATGAAGGAAACAGGAGATCAGAATGGCTGAACTGGACTCTTCTACACAATCTGCTCTGTTTTAGCAAGTAGCTTCATACAGTTTGTATAACTAGCTCAATTAGTCACTTTCATGCTAACTACTTCCTTCATATTAAATTTTATTTCCCACAACCATGACTTCCTTATCAATTTGTGACATTTAGAAGAATCACATTCAGAAGAATCAGACTGCCTTTTCAGTCATCTATGCACAGATTGCTTTCAATGACAGGGAAACCCAAAGGCTGTAGATAAAGCTGCAGAAAAACAATCTAAAGGCCTTTTGAATATTGCATAAGCACATATGGGATTCTCTCTTTTAACATCCTATGAGAATGAGGCTGATCAGACTGTTCTGAAGGAAACAGATTATAAGAACCGCTTTTGCCAGAATCTATTGAAGTCATCTTTTGTTACTTGGGAACTGTTTTTTATTCCACTTGCTTGTAATTAATTCCATATTCAAGGCCTGTTTTCTAGAGGAAGAAAGATAGGCCTCGTCTTAATTTTTGAAAGGGTTACAGGTGAGAAAGTTTCTTAATTTATTTTCATGGGGAAAACAAAATATAGCAAGGCAACACTCTAATCCTTTTAAGAGTTTATTGAAATGTCAAACTCCAAGGGACTGGAGCTATATGAGGAAAATGAATAAACAGCAGATTAGCATTTAGACAATGTTCGTTCATTGTTTGACTATTGAAAATAATGCTGAATAGAATTAATTTGGAATTTGGCAGTAATGTGAATAGTGGAAGGAAAGCACGTAAAACACGAGTGAATTTGAATCTTGTAGGAACATTTATTGGAATAAATTAAAGAATGGGAGGATGACAAACGATTCTGGCTCTGAGTACAAGACAAGAAAGTTGGAAAGTTCCTGGCTCTCTGGGATCCAGGTTTTCATTTTTTCTGCTAAACTGAGATTCTAGCTAAAGCACAACTGATGGCTAACATCCTTCCTCGGTAATGACCACTGAAACTCTAATTTGTAGCTGAGTTGTCCAAGCTAGAGAGAAAATCATTTCAAACTCCATGTCCCAAGCTTTTGTTGAAAATGTGTTTCTTCCTTTTTTAAAAAATGAACATCGGATTAGTTACACGGAGCATTTAGATGGCTATAAGTAAAGAGAGAGAACATGATTCTACAGAAAGCTTTCTTCTAGATAAGGACCTATTCAGACAATTTAATTACTGTAGTTTATTGAGCATAAATTGTGGACATTTCAGCGATTTCCCCAACTCTCCTTTTAAATCTAATTAGAATTAGATGGCCTATTTAGATGTATATATGCAAAGATGCTTATATTTAATGAAGAAATTTAAAATAGCCTAAATTAGGGAACTATTTATTTCACTGATGAGCTCTCTAAACCTTGGCGTGACTCTAGCAGCTCACACGACTGCATGGGCTCAATTTCTTTTATTTACTTTCCTTACTCTGTGAGGTGCCCTTTTTCGGGTGTTGCTTGTTTTTCAGGCAAGTTCCTCTGCCATGGACCTTAATAGGCCAGAGTTTATTTTCAATTCAATGAAGAAAATGGCGGCTCCCTACTCGGTGTCACAGAAGCCTATAGAAAGGAAATAGGGCAATGCTGAATGACCTGAAGAGCCCACGGGTGATGGTGGAGGCAGCTGTGGCCAAGAACTGCCACAACTGCCTGGGAGGTTTTGGACAAGAATTTGTGGCCTGAGGAACCTTCCCTTCTTTTACAGTCTTTCCCTCCAATCCTATGAGTTTGCATGAGTTCATTCTCTAGCGGAGGTTATGCATGTTCAGAGTTAAGGGCGGGGTTGTGATTACGATCTCAGACGCATGATTGGCATCTGTGGGTGTGGTTAACTGAGGTCATAAGACAGCACCTGATGCCAATGATTGACAGTGGTTTGAGAGGAAAATTTCCTAAGAGGATGCACTTGGCCTCCTGCCTATAGGTATTACATAGTCTTATGGCCCTAAATAAGGTGCAAATAAAGCATGGAGAGGGTAGTGCTCTCTGCTCTTTCCCTCTCTTTGCTGTCTTCCTTTCTCCTTTTATTTCCCCCTCCCTTCCCTCTCCAGCTGTTCTTCCTGCTTCATTTCAATAACCAAGCAGCTGTTTTGTCATACAAGCCTGATTGACTATAAATTATTTAGCAAAATTGGCTGATTACTAAACCAACTCACTTTACTGCATGTGTCTTTGTTGTAATAGCCAAAAGTGAATTAGAGAGAGAAAGAAATGAAACTCTGCAAGTCCAATCTCATGATCAAATCTTATAATGCAGCCTGTGTCCCTTGTGCACAATTATAGAATTTAGAAATAATAATAGTGATTTGAATTTATAGATCTCCTAAAGCCATAAGTAGAAATGAAGGCCTATCACATTAGTGTAGATATCTCAGCATAAAAAAGCCATTAGAGTCAGGGCATTTCAATGCCCAGTGGTTTTTCTGGAGCCTGTTTGAACATAAGGTAACCATACATCTCTTGCATGTACATTAGGTTATTTAAATGCTGAGTGTAACATCGGGAACTCATTTAATTTCCTTATGTTTATTCAGCTGCACAGAACAGTTATTTAAGTTTGCAAGGCTACCCGATCTCTCTCGTTCGTGATCCAGAAGAAACTGTAGTTCAAAGACACATTGCTAGTATGTGATGGTCTCGAGTGATTTGTTCAGAAGAATTTAGATATTGACCCTGTGGCTAACCAGGAAGTATCTCCCCCTGTAAAGAGCATCATGATATTACAATGAGACATCTTTATTCATAGACGAGCACATTCCAGTTTGGGATAGCTACTTGACATTGTGTCTTTCTTTTTTTTTCTTTTTTTTTCTCTAGCACCTATACGCTCTCTTACGTTAGGTGAATCTTTAATTAAATCTAGTTATGATGACAGTCGTACTCACCTCCCAAAATGTAAAAACAAAAGGCAAGGTCCTGTCTTTTCTTGACCTTGATTAAACTTTTCATACATAGTGTTCTTCTTTGCTTCTTAGTACTGTGATAGATGACCCCTATGAAGGGTCGATTTACCCTCAGGTTAAGACCCACTGGCCTAGACCTACCTGCCACGGATAGCCCACAGTGGGGTAGGCCCTGCTACATCATTGAGCAGTCAACAAAGTCACCCCACACACATGCACACAAGTCAGTTTGGTGGAATCGATTCCTCAACTGAGGTTTCCTCTTCCCAGATTCTCAAATGGATAACTAAAGCTGTCTATGACACATGGCCTAGCTCCAGCAGATCAGATGTTCCTGACGGGATTTCAGATCTTTATTGAGTAGAATAAAGAACCGTTTAGTAGGTCTTTGTGGTGGCAGAATCCTAACCTGACCGAACATCACTGCTTTAAAAAAAGAAGTGACTTTATTTTTGTATTATTTTTCTTTGTCTAATTCTTTAGTTTTTGTCAGTTCTCTGACTTTAATGCATCAAGGACTTGTTAACAGAATCAAATTTAGCATCTATGGTAGGCAGAAATACTGGCCTGAATTCTTATCTTCATCTTTGAAAATCTTTGACCATGTGGCGTTGCAGTCATTCTCACTAAAAGTGAGGAATTCCTTCTCATGTCTTGACTTTGAGTTTGGCCATAGACTTTTTAATCTAAGGATACTGTTCTATTGCTGTGATGAGACACTATGACCAAAGCAACCTATAAAAGAAAGCATTTAATTGGGGGCTTGCTCACTGTTTCAGAGGGTTAGTCTATGATCATCTTGACATGACACAGAGAGGCATAGTGCTGGAGCAGTGGTCGAGAGCTTACAACCAATCCACAAGAATAGGGCAGAGAGATAGTGGGCCTAATGTGGACTTTTATAATCTCAAACCCTAGCCTAGTGACACACCTCCTCCAACAAGGCCAACGCCTCCTAATCCTTCCTAAATAGTCCACCAACTGGGAACAAAGCATTTAAACATACGAGTTTATGCAATCATTCTCATTCTAACCACCGCAGACTTTCTTTGATGGTCCACTGACATTATACACCCAGGATTAGTCTGTTTCCGCCATACTTGATTGTTGCCTGAATCCTCTGAGTAATTTTCCTAATAGATACAGAGAGCTGCTTCAGCTCAGGGATGAAGAGGAGCAGTAGAAGGCAAGTAGATTTGACAGGGCATCTACACCTTAGAAGGTGCTATATTTCTGCCTACTTGTTCATGCTTTTGTAATTAACCTGAAAATTTTACATTGGGTAACTTCTACTCCCTTGGCTGCACTCCAGAATGAATAGATGTGGGAATAAACTGTTGCCCCATATTATTGAGGAGTAAAGTCCTGCTGGACCCACAGCTTGAAGCAGCATCACCTAACCATGCTCGGCCTAGTTGGCCTCCACTAAAGAATGTGTGAGTTCAGCTGAGATTATTGGAAATTCATAATAACCTGTAGATCCCTGAAAAAATTTTTGTGCCTCTAAGATTGTGTATTTGTGTGCTTTGCAGCATTGCTTTGATAATTGCTGGTACATTCCATGCAAATAAAAACATTCCAACTGATGTTGATAATGTGAAGATATGTTTATGTGTGTGTTTATGTGATCCTATCTTTAGTGCAATGGAGTAAATCCTATCTTGTTTTAGCAATTGTGTTTCCTGTTCTCTTTCCTGTTGATCATTAGCATAAACACACAGCTTAATTTTTCTTACCAAGGAGTGATATGTGTGTGTCTGTGTGTATCTGTGTGCATGTATTCATGTGTCTTTGTGCATGTGTGTGTGTGTCTATGTGCATGTATGTGTGTGTGTGTGTGTGTGTGTGTGTGTGTGTGTGTGTGTGTGTGTGGTATGTGTGTGTGTGTGTGTGTGTGTGTGTGTGTGTGTGGTGTGTGTATGGGTGATTTATTTCCCTTCCTAATGAAAGGGAACATATGGGAAAGAAGTTCCTTCTTATGCTCACTCCTCTTCATCCCTGAGATGAAAGTTCTCTCTGTATCTATTAGGAAAATTACTCTGAGGATTCAGGCAACACTCAAGTATGGTAGAGACAGACTAGTCCTGGGTGTATAATGTCAGTGCACTGTTCATCTAACCACTGCTGGATTATTGCCCTACCTCAGAACTTTGAGTTGTGTGAGAGAGCATTTTTTTTTAAGTTTTAACCCGGTTGGCTTATGTTTCCTTTATTTTCAGATCAAATGTCTTAATTGACTTGGGTGTGGTTTGTCTGCAGTCAGGAGCTCAAGAAAGACTTAATACAGTAGAAGTTAAGTCATGTCACCCCAAATAATACTGAACACACAGGACATCATGTGTCAAGTGATGTGTAAGCTCAGGTCAGACAGAAAGTGCTCCATGTCTCCCTGGATTTTCTTCCATCCCTCCAGCCACGTCTTTACTTGTACTGCATAGATAGCTAAAAAGTAAACAATCACAGTAGCTCCAAACAAAGATGGTTTAGAAGCTTCACTGAGGGAATGGAAATGCAACCAGGAGGCTATTGCTTTGTTTGGTCAACCTTCATTGCAAAATACCTATTGCACATTTTTAAGTTTAAGTTGGCTGCTTCTGATTATTTGCCCTCAAATTATGTTATTAGTGTTGGCATTTGCAAGTATTGGGTCAAACTAAATTCTCCTCAACTGTACTTCAAACAAGATTGTGATCACTTATGAGCCCTGTATGCTTTTGTCCAAGATTCTCCAGGCCTGGTCTTCATTTTAATTTACATTAATAAGATCAACAGCAAATGCTGGTAAATATACATTCACTTTTTTTTTTTTACAAAGTCTATATTTAGAACGTTTGACTCACAGAAAAACATTCTTTTATTTCTCACTTTTAGAAAAAAGTAAAAATGTGGTGTGTCAGAGTTTCTATATATTTCTCCTGAAATTGTGTGATATACTGTTTGAACACCACAACCTTGGTACTGGATTCAATCCTGCTATTAAATCAAAAGTTTCATGGGTAGAAGCCAAGCATGAATATTTTTAATACTCTCTAGTTAATTTTAATATTCACCCAAATTTGAGAATTACTGTTCTAATAGCTATGCCCTCCCACACCCATGTATAAACCCCCAGGCTTATGTGTACATGGGTAATGAGCAGAAATAAGTTAGATAAGATTGTAGGTTTGTCCATTATGTGCTACTAGGTAACAAACAACTCCCACAATTTAGCAGCTTAGAACAACTTTGAATGTTTACTATTTCATGTTGTGTGGATCGATACTCTGGGACCAGTTTTGTGTGTATTTGTGGCCAAGGGTCTTTATGCAGGATTTAGCAAGCTGTTGACTAAGGGTATAGATATATGAAGGTTTGGGTGAGGCTGGAGCTCTGCTTTCAAGACAGTTTACACAATGGATATGGATATGCAGTCTCGGTGTACTTACTACAAAGGTCCTACCACAAGGAGTTTGGAATTATTCAGACTATCATAACAACTATGGTAGTACAAAAATGATAATCCTGATTTTAAAAAATGAGTACTTGATAATCTAAATGGTAGAAAGCCAGCATCCTGGCTTCCTTGTGGAACTTTCATTAGAATTGGACTATTCAGTAGGATAGTCTTACCAGCTGGCTGTGCAGAGCTTTTGAGGCTATTCTAGGGACATTACTCAATGACCCTCATACCTCTATGTTGGACCATCCCTACCTTTGGTTGTCATCTAAATTCAGAGTATCAGGAATGAGGAGATAATGCTGAGCAAACTAACAAATCAGATGCCAGCTTTCTGACTGCTGGTTCATCCAAAAATGAGAGGAGGTGTAACTACTTATCACAGTTACAAATGAGCACTGTAACATTAAGGAGGGATAACTGCCTAAATTATGCTGAAATTGAGTCCTCCCCCTTACTTTTTGCCCTTTTGAATGTGGGGTCTGGGATATTCAGGAAAAAAGCCAGTACCAGTGCATCAGAACCTGATACAACATTCCACAAAATCAAAAAAGCAGAAGATCCAGGACCACACACTGCACAAATTATGGAGGACATACTAGCAGAAGAATGTCCTGGGAAGCAGTGATTTAATCCAAGCTAGAATACAACTAGTTTAGCCCAAGCGAGCATCAAGATGCCAGTCCTGTCAGTGACAACACTAGAGTTCTGGGGTGAGATTCACCATGCTTTTATGATGGCCTTGTTTAATTACAGTATGCTCAGAGACACTGTAAGGAAAACTTAGGGACACCTTGGCAGTTATGACTCAAATAGCTATAGTTGGATCTAACTGATCCACTGTATAAGGGTGTCAATGTGCCCTTTACCCTTCTCTGTAATCATGCACTACTGAAGCATTTACTCTGTCCAAACTAAAGACCATCTATACACTGCATTGTCAAATTTTTATGTCTGGTGGACTTTTGATAGTCTGACAGAAAATAGACTTGTTTTTTAAAAAATAAATCTAAAACTACAGTCACAGCTTGATAAAAATTGTTGGTTTCTTTTCTCCTTTGGAACTTTGCAATAACTAACATGCCACAATAACTGTAAAGGTTCAGTAGTGGCATGCACACCTTGGTGGTAATTAACAGCTTTCTAGTTGGACTTAAGACCCACTCAACAGAAGGGAAATCATGCCTCGTACTAGAAACCCAGCCAACAGCCTACAGCTAATAAAGTCATGAATCTTGAACGAGAACCTACAACCACCATAATCTCTAATTATGTTCTGAATATTTGTCCCTATACCACAGATAAATGTAATCCTTACCTTCATCAAGGAAACATCTCTTTTTAACAGATGGAAACAATTACAGAAAACCACAATGAAAATGCAGAGTTGTGGCACTCAGTCCCTATTAATACATCTACAAAACAACTCCCAATCCCAAGGCTCAGGAAATACCGCAGAAAGATTGTAAGAGCCAGAGGACCTAGGAGTTTGCTATAAGAGTGTGTCCCCTATGAATGTCAGATGTAGTGGGACTTTGCCAAGAAGTCTTTTGTACTGTGCAGCTTTCCTTATGGTTACATGCCACTTGGACTTCTGGGAATAGCTTAGAACCCCTATAAAAGAGGCAGTGACAGTTAGTAGCAAGGGACAGGCAGACACCAGGCTGAGACAGAAGACAGTTGCTGGGAAGGCTCAGACAGAGGAGTTAGTGGCAAGGGACAGTGGGTGGGAAGGAAGGCAGCCACCAGGCTGAAACAAGAGACAGTTGCGGGGAAGGAAGGCAGCCACCAGGCTGAGACAAGAGACAGTTGATGAGAAAAAGAGGACAGTTAATGGGATAAAAGATGTTGGAAGTTAGTCTAGTTCTTTGGGTATACACAGATAAAGGCAGCCAGATTTCTTCTTTTTTCTCTTTTCCTTTCTAACCTTTTAGAGCTAGGGGTTTTTTAAAAAGTTCCAAGTTAAGAATCTATCTCAATAACAGTTGGGGCAAGAGAACCAGCTTTCAGTTACAAGCAGTTACAAACCAGACAAGAGAACCAGGAGGCGGAGTTCAGTTACTAGTGATAAATTAACAGTTACAATGGGCTCCAAACAAATAAGGCTTCAGAACTCAGATACAGCGTCAGAAAACAATTACAGTCAGAAGCTACACCAATGAAGTCTCACCAATATGACTGCCTAAATATGACCTGAACAAGGACAACATCAATAGACATGCAAAAGTGGACAGGAGAAAGCCATGTGACCTCAATCCTACAAAAAGAACTACAAGACACTAAAGAATGCTGAGACTAGGAGAAAGTCTTCCCCAGGAAAAAGCACACAATTGATTCAATACCAAGTGATCATCCCTGAAAACATATACATAGAAATAACATTATACAGCTCTAGGACATTGTATGTATGTATTTATGAATACACATACACACATGTGTGTGTGTAACAAAGATAAAGAGGCTATGAATTTGAGAGTGGTAGGGGGTGCGTGGGAGGGTTTGGAGGGAGGAAAAGGAAGGGGAAATGGTGTAATTATATTTATCTTAATTACTATTCTATTTCTGTGAAGAGACACCATGACAAAGGTAACTCTTACAAAGGAAGCATTTAATTGAGGGCTTGCTTATAGTTTCAGAAGCTTAGTCCATTATCACCGTGGCAGGGAGCATGTAAGCAGGCAGGATTCTGGAGAAGCTGAGCACTAGATCCTGATTTGCAGGCAGTAGCAGAAAGAGAGAGATTGGTCCTGGGGTGGGCTTTGAATCCTCAAAACCCACCTCGAGTGACACGCCTCCTCTTATAAGGCCACACCTAGGATTAGTTCTGCCTGTAATGGGCTGGGCTTTCCTATCTAGTTAATAATTAAGAAACTGTCTCATGAACATGTATGTACACAGTCCTCTGACCAAATGGAGGCAGTTCCTGAATTCAGGTTCCTTCTTCCTGGGTATGTCTAGTTGACAATAGCTATCACAAGTCTACCACTTGTTAACACAACACCCCTGATAAGAGACAACCTCATTTGTAGAAATTGCCTTCATCAGATTGACATTGGGCATTCTTGTGAGGCAATCTCTTGACTGCTAATTGATTTCAGAGGGCCTGTACCTCTGTAGGTGCTGCCATCACTAGACAGATGGACATGGGCTCTGTAAGAAAAGTAGCTGAATAGGAAGAAAGTCAGGAGCAGCACTCCTCAGTATCTGCTTCAAGTTCCTGCTGGAGTTCCTGTCCTGAATCTCTCAAGAATGGACTATAACTTCTAATGAAAAATAAATCCTTTCCTCCCCAAGTTGCTTTGGTCATGCTGTTTATCATAGCAATAGAAAACAAACTAAAGCAACAACAACCACTGATTTCACCTACAAAGACAGGGGAACTAATGAAGAGTGAAACACTGGCCTTCTTAAAAATTATCAGACTTTAAAATGAATAAAGGCAACTTTTATTTTAGCATAACACATCAGACAGTCTATTCTTGATGAATTCTCACAGAGAAGATGTGTCTACTAAGCTATCTATTATTCAGTCTTTTATAAAGAATGTCTTTTCTTGGAAATGATGTCAGAGTAAAATATTACATTACTTTTTTATCATTATTTTCATTATAGCCAAATTGCTAAAAACATTAATTTATTTTTTATTTTAAAAAAATAACACTGTAATTTCATTGACATTTTAACACCTGATTTGCAAAGATCACCATATCTAAAAATTATTTCATGTCTGTAAACTTAATGTCAAAAAATGTAGGATATATCCTCTCTGCTCTGAGTCACAAGATAAACATAGAGACATATGTAAATAAGCAGTTCTTTGTTCTTTTTAATGTAATTATTCTTTCACAATTTCACATATGTGTATAATGTTCTTTGATACAAGTTCCTTCCAGTTATCTTCTCTTGTCTCCATCTCCACACATAAAATCCCTTCTTCTCAAGTCCTCTTTTACTTTCATGGCAGTGTGTGTGTGTGTGTGTGTGTGTGTGTGTGTGTGTGTGTGTGCACATCCCGCTGCACTTAATTGGGGTTTCCTGCATGAACACTGGCACAGAGTTTTTTACCTGAGATATGGCAGCATACCAGTGAAACACAACTTCTCCCTCTGAACCTTTGACAACCAATAGCTCCTCCAGAAGAGGTGGAGGCCTGTGAGCTCCTCCATCAACTATGATAGAATGTTGATGGGCCCGGTCATGTGCAGGTAGCCACTGATGTTGTAAGATCACTGATCCAATGGCCATGTCGTGTCCGGACAGTTTCACAACACTGCTCCCCATCCTGCGTTCTTGTATTCCCTCTTCACCATCTTCTGTGATAGTCCTTGATCCTTGGAGGCATGATACGGTTGTCTGATTTGAGACTAAACACTGACTTACTTTTAGCACATTGACCGCTGATGAGGCTGTGCCTTATCCACTTCTGCTGCAAACAGGAGCTTCTTTGACCAAGGCTCAGGCAGCACTAACCTATTGATACATTCATATTTAGAAGATCTCCCTCTCATTCTTGCTCTCTTGTCTCCCATCTTACCTTCCTAGCCCCTCTCCCCTTTGAAAATGTAGAAATAATTAATTAATCTACAGGTATAATAAAAATAGAATTTTAATTAAAAAAATACAAAATTGTCCAATCATAACTTCATTTTTAACTCTTGACATGTTTGTCTAATTCTAAACATGAACGATGAGAAAGCCAAATCAAGGTCTTTAAAAATTATGATTGCAAAGTAGAAATTTGTGTTTTTCTAAATAATTAATGAGGGTATCAAAATAAAAGAAAATTGTGAGTGATGCTGGATTCATATAAAATATGCTCACATTCAGATTTAAAATCATATGAAATGCAATGTGCATACCAATTAAAGTTAACCTATTCAGAGAACATATTCTCATATCATATTCTTCATATTTTAATATTTGGATATGTAATGCATTTTGAGTACGTAATCATGACATTGTCAGTGGGTTACGAATAACAAGGAAAGTATCCTCTATTCCTTACCATGACAGACACCAAATAATCATTCCTAAGTCGTCCTTTAGTGAAAGTAGTATCTGTTTTGTTGACTTGGTAATCAGCATTCTATGATTTATCATTTCTTTGTCCCTTGTAAGACCCACATCAAATTTCAAATCCTATGTTTTCAAGAGAAACAGCTGGAATAAATTACAAATAGCAGGCAGCTATGCTAAGCAGCAAACAAGCAAATTAAATATAGTGATTGAAGGGTGTCTTCAGTGTAAGGGTGGGTTCACCTCAGCCTCCATTGGGGCTCATTCTAACCTCCAAACTAGAGTTGTTCAGCTTGTTTTCTCTTAATATTTGACTGGAAAAGTAGAGTGATCCAGGTTTTAAATTAAATAGCAGATTGCTCTTGGGATGAAGACCTGGTATTATTCACAGAGAGTTGTTTTTATCCTCAGCTTTGTCCCTTCTTAGATGAAGTAGACTGGAATGTGTCCCTCTGTCCTCCAATGTATAAACAGAATGCAATCAGTCTCTTACAGAGCTTTCTTAATGCCTATAAAAATTTTCAAAAACACACTGAAGCAATTACACAAACCTTTGAAGTGTTCTTCACCTTGAGATCTGTGCTGGTGCTTGGGTATCCAGGCTTATTACCAGTACCCAGTTATATTGAAAAAGAAGCAATGTTTTTAAAAACTAGTATTATAGAAAGAATTGGCTCCAAAAATCAAGTTTCAGGTTTTCCATTCCAAAAACATTGGGAATTCTTGGCAAACTAGATCCATTAATGAGATCTGCCCATAGAAAGAACGGTCCCAAACTGGCAGCTAAAACATTCAATAAGCCCACCCAGAAAGTCAAAAGCTAACCCTGGCTAGAGTTTCAGATCAATGGAATGTTAAGTGATTTTCACCCTAAATTAGGACAAAGCTGACTACAAAATCATTCATGAGACTCCATATCTCCCCTCCCCCAACTTTGAGACGTCTATAGACTGAACTTGGGTACAGAGGATTGTTATAAATTAATAGAAGTTCTTTGAGGCAGACAGAGTTGGGAATTTTAGTTCAGACCCTAACTAAGTTACATCAGGCAAGATGCTCTATTTTTCCATTTTTAATATGCAGTGCTTTCTCTCATAAAATTGTAACATGAAATGAGCTTATTAAGTAAAATTCTGAGGAAGTGTAGTGGCCTCTAGTAAGAGTTCAAAGCTAGTGGGTATTGTGTTGCTGTGCTGGTTGATATACCTAACGTATTAAATACAAGCCTCTACCCATATTGTAAATTTCAGTACACTCCCGTTCTAAAAACATTTCATTTTTCCATTTCTTGGCTTCATTTTTTTCCCTTACCACTTCTCTTCAAATTTATGATAACCTTGTTTAATTCTTTTTTTTCTGGTTATTGCTCAGTGAATTCTATCAGTAATTGACCACCAGGACGAAAACTTACGACAACTCTGAGAAGGTTATGCATCCTGTGCTGTTGATGAGTCAGCTTTTACCCGACGAAGGCTAACAGGCGATGGACAGTTGAGTGCTTCCTAGCCAGCTGACGCCACTGGGGGATGCAAGAAGGGACATGTCCAATAAATGTAGATAAGCAATACAGATGGATGTCTGTCTGTGTGAACAGTAGTTTGGCATCCTTTCTCTCTCTCTCTCTACTGCTCCCTAGAAGAAATTATTTCAGAAGTACCTGCTATCATGTTTGCTTCACTCTAAGTTAGAGACAATGTGTGAAGCACAGGTGCCCTCACTTAATAATTGACAACTCTCCCAATGAAAAGGACAGATGAGCATCCAGGAGCCTCCTATTGCAACCCAAGTGGACACCTGCAGCAACATCATCCAATGGCAGTACGTTTCTGTCTCTGCATGTTATTTCTCACGTCAGAACTCTTTCTACTCTGGCTATTTGGAGGGTCACTTTCTTAAAGACAAATTTTGTACCCCTCTTCCATAAATTCCTTCCACTTTTGAGCATCTGTACTCCCATCATCCTCCACATTCCTAAATTCACTTTCCCCATGACCTGTAGTTTCTCTAGGGCCATTTGTATGTCTTGTGTCTGCACCTTTTCTTTGTAACTAGTTTTTAACTATTTCAGATTTACGAAAAAAAAAATATTGTTGACTTTATGGATAATGTCATATATTACTTAACAAATGAGTCATAGTGGTTATAAAAAACCAATCGCTTTTGAGAAATGAGGATGATGTGGGCTACTTCTATCAACGAGAATCACATTGAATGTGGAACTTGAATAGAGAAACAATCGGGCAGACTTGGGACTGCTGGAAGAGAAAGCCTTCTGTGAAATACTATTTGGGTCAGTCTTAGATATTTTATCTATTTGTTGCTGTGGAGAGTCATCCAAGTTCTTAAGCTGTCTTAGTACGTCCTATCTGAGTCTTCTCCAATGTGTATCAACTTACATAGACTTGATATAAGCCAATATTTTAATTTTCAGTCTCCAACATGAGACTGTACTTTCAACTTCCTTCAAATTTCAAGTTAAAAGATTCAGACAACTTCCTGAGTCACAGTATCCTAAGTGGACTGTGCTCTAAAGGACATCTGTTACCACTTTTCAATAACATGAGAGAAGGAATATTAAGGCTCTCTTCTAGTCTCTACTACTTGCTGTCTCTCTGGAATATCGTTATTAGAATGGAGGGACAGCGATCTGACTTAAAAAGTCAAACTGGGAACTGGGAAGATAGTTCAGTGGGGAGTAGTATTTGCTCTGCAAGCTTGGGGGTGTCAGTTCAGATTCCCAGCACCAGAGTAAAAAGCTGGCATGGTTACAGTTGCCTTTAACATTAGTATAGGGGAACAAAGGTGGAGGAATCCTGGGAGGTTGCTAGTCAGCTGACCTACCTAAAATGGCAGGGCTTCTGGTTCAGTCAGTGACTGTCTCAATGCAGCAAGACAGAGGGCAATACAAGAAGAATACTTGACATCCTGCTCTAGCTTCTGCATGGCTATAAGTGCATGTCCACACACTCATGCAAGCACCACATGTACACAATGTACAACAGAGAGAGAAAGGGAGAGAGAGAGAGAGAGAGAGAGGGAGGGAAAGAGAGAGGAGAGAAAGAGAGACTCGATCCAATTAAACAATGACAAAATACCTGACCAAAACAACCTAATGAAGGATTTCTTTTAGCTCTTAGTCATGAGGACATACAGTTCATCAGTTCTTCGTTGTCAGGAATTCAGTATTGAAAGCATGATGATACTGCTCATGTTGTCTCCTCAGTCAGGAAGCAGAGAGAGATGAGTGTAGGTGCATGACTGTGTCCCTTTTTATCTAGCCTGGGACCCAGCACATTCATAGACATAACCAAATGTGTATTTCCATAGTTATCTGTTTCTCAGCTAATCCAGTTGGCAGTCAAAATAAACCATCATGCAATTAACCCAGTTTCTTGGGATGTTTTCTTCTGTTTGTTGACCTGTTTGTTTGTTTGTTTGCTTGCTTGCTTATTGATGGGTCTTATGAAGACAATGTTGGCTTTAACTCACTATATAGTGGAGAAATGTCCTCAACTAACTTCTGATCTTCCTTCCTGCATATCTCAAGTGGCAGGATTGTAAGTATACACCACCATTCCTTGTTCAAAGTCTCTTTTGTTCATTGGATTTTGGCAGTAGATTTTCCTGTCCGATTACGCATTACAAAATGGCTGAGTATCTTTACTAGTCCCAACGGTCTCTTTTGTTTTTCTCTTTCTTTGGAGGACCACTCAGCTTCCTTTCCAACATCATGTATGACCTTGTATCCGGCCACTCTCTGAAGCCTCCCAACACTTCTGTATTCAACAGACTCCCACTGTAAATTCACTATGGCTAATTACTTTGCATAATGAAGCTCATGTAAATTGAAGTAGAGTGGAGCTTTTATTAATGAGACTGGTCTATTATTAAGACCACTTCTGGCATTCTTTCTAAATAACAAGACAAAAGTCAGAAATACTACAAGGTCCCTTGTCAAGGAGGTTGAAAAAGAATGTGAAGCTTGGAAATTGTACACATTTTTTTTTTTTTTGGCAAAACAGAGTAATTCATTTCAATGTCTATTTCAGCTTTACTTTCTATAATTTACACTAGAAAAATAAATCTCTTGTCAAGTTATATCTGTCATGCATAATAAAAGTTTATTTGTGGGCAACATGGAGCTGATGGGCATATTTTTAGTGAGCAGTGGCTTTTCTTCAACGCTCATACTTTCATCTCTTCTTTTATGTTTGTCCTGTGAAGATGTTTACTTGTGTCACATATGTCTCTCAATTTTCAGTGGTGAAAACACGGTCAATATATCTCCTACTGAATGTATTAAAACTGAATTGCTTGAACTAAGGTTGACTCTGTATATATTTTATATTGAGTCTAAAGATTTCTCCCCACATAGTCAACTGTAATCTAACTTAATTTGTAAAAAAACATTACAATCTTTTCTTTTTTTATTAGTTTTTTTCAGAGTTTCATTCAACCCACACTCCAAACTTTTACCAATTCCAACCTTCCATCCTCATCAACCCAACTTTGTGTTCTTTCAAAAGAAATCATTCAAGACCAATTTTTGCTGCCCAAAATATTATTGATTTTGCAGTCATTCACCACAGCAAGGTCCACATACTAGGGGGTATACACTTAAAGAAAACTGCTCCTTCCTTTCCCAGTATCTAACAGTTGTTCCACAGCTAGGTATTGAGTTGTATGCCCCAATCCTTTCTCCATGCTTTAGTCTGGATTGACCTTGCACAGGTTTTATGCATGCAGCACAACTACTGTGAGTTCATATGTGCAGGTACCCACCTTGGTTCAGATGTTTCTTTATAGTTATCCACCACCTCTGGCTCTTACAATTTTTCTTCCTCCTCTTTCCTCCTCCTCTATAGCAATCCCTAAGCCTTGGGAGGGGACTTGAGATGCATGTTCCCTTTAGGGCTAGGCATTTTACAATCATTCGCATTTTGCACTTTGGCCACTTGTAGATTTCTCTGTTATTCACAATCTACTAAAAAGATAAGTTTCTCAGATGAGGGTTGAGAGACAAATTTGATCTTTTCTTGTAATAAGCAACTGAGTCTCATCCAATCACAAGTAGCCAAATATTCAAACTGTGTTCAGTTAAGGGACCAGTATGCCACAACACATTGAACTGCCTTTGTACCTCATTTCCGTTTTCTGAACTATGACTTACTTTGCTTTAGCTGTAAGTAGAACTTGTTGATAGAGTGAAGTGGATCATTTTTGGTCCGCACTGATTCTTATTTCTAGAACCACAAAATAAAACCAATTAAGATCTGCAAAATTGGAATATGTGGGTGAAGATTATACTCTAAACCGACAATAGACTTGATTATGGCAGCTACAGAATAAGATATGACCGTGGAGACTGATCTTTGAGCTGAAAGGAAGACAGTTGAGAAATATTTCTTTTGGTTAATGACCAAACATTAATCCTATCATAGGATAGGATTTTTCAAATTTTTCAAATCTCCCTGATTTGAAAAAAACTATTTACTCATTTGTAAACTGGCTTAACATCAAAATAGATAATTAGTAATTTAAAAAATTATTGGCTTCCATAATTGTAAATCCAGAAGAGGCATCTCCAAATCCAGATGTGCAGGTGACTTTATCAGCAACATTTCTCTCTATCTCTTAGTTCTGTTTTGCCATGTTGGACTGGTATCATTCTTCCCTGGATTCTCCTCAGTAGCTTTTGAGCTGTATCAGTCCTTATTGGAAATTCTAATGGAAAGAAAATGCCTTTTCTGAGACTTCCTACCAGTTTTCTTGGATAATATTTGTAAATTCGATTGGATTAATTAGCCCCCTTTCAACCAAATACTGTAGTCGTGGGATGCAGTAATATGACACACTCGTATGCCTGTTTTCTAGCTAACAATAGAGTTGGCACCATTCACGGAGACCACAGTGTCTGAGGGAGTGAGGAAGGGAGGATCCCTAAGGAAAACTGGGGGCTGAGAGCAGGATTGGGCTATGAACGGGAGATGCAAACTGAACAAAACTGAAAAACAAATTAGGAAATCCACCGAATCTGATTACAAATGAAATCATCATGGGGAATTGTCCTTAGAGGAGCAAGCTTCAGGGGAAAATGTAAAACAGGCACTGGTGTCTTAACAGGAGAATATAATGAAAAGTTATTCAGGAAATGATAATGCTAATACTCAGTTGATGGTTATTAAGAAAATGAATAGCTAAATCAAAGAACATATTTTCATGCAGATGTCCCAAATAATTAGAAAAATATGTTGGAAGACTGAACAAGCTGAAGTATTTTCAAAGTCTTTGAGGGGAAACTTCAGTCCAAATTACTCATTCTTAGCAAGAAGAGTGGGTGTATTTGTGAAAACAGAAAACATTCTTGCAAAACAACATTTGTTTTTCAGTCTCCCCTTCATTCACATGCCAATCCGTAAACTTTTAATGCAGACACAAGTGGCTTCATTTTGGTAACAAAAATGCTACATGTTTATCCAGAATAACTTAATTGGTCATGGAAAGAAAAAAAAGTATTGTTATTAAATCCCTTTAATTTGAACTATATAAAGGAAACCTATCATTCCTAACCTATTAATTTGGTTAACATTTCAAAGTTAAATCTTGTTTGTGAATTTACTCTCATTTTCTTCAATTATGCTCAATGATAAAAATGGAAGTTGGCTATAAGTGAGGGAAAAAGTGAAGAAGTTGGCTAAAAGCTCCATTCCAGCTTGTTTTATCTGTATCTTGCATCCAAGATATGTGGTACCTTCTATAAGACCCTATCATCTGGTTCTATTATCATCAAGAAGAATGAATAGCCTCTATTGTTTGGGGAGCTTCTGAAACCTCTCTGAACAACAACCTATAAAAATGTATCTCAAGGAGCCAGGAGGTGGTGGTACAGGCCTTTAATCCCAGCACTCGGGAGGGCGAGACGGGCAGATCTCTATGAGTTCGAGGCCAGCCTGGTCTACAGAGTGAGTTCCAGGATGGCCAGAGTTACAACAGAGAAACCCTGTCTCCAAAAACAAACAAAAAAAAAATGCATCTCAAACCTGCCATTGGAATTTTTGTTTGATGAATAGATACATCCAGGAGCAGCATTCTCCATTCATGTAAGCCATAAAGTGCTTTGCAGGCTGCTGAGGGACATTAGACATCAACAGTCTGCCCAGCTTTGAACCCTCTGAACTATATGCCAACTGGGCAGGCAGGATATGCCCACTGGTACAGTAGGGGCACAACTGCTATGGAAGAAACCGACTGCTCTCTTATTGGATTTGAGGCCCACCCAACAGGAGGGAATTTGTGCTAGGCATTGTAAATCTCATCAAAAATCAGTGGCAGGGGAAGTCACAGGCCCTAGGGAAGAACTCACTAGTGTTTAGCTAGATTGACATGGCATCACACTGAAGCTTAAATATGCTTATACCAATAAACAAACACAATTTTTACCCTGAAGCAGAGAAGCTCCTCTTTACAGTGAACAATGGTGAATATACAGACTGGCGAGTGTTCAAGGTGCTTAGAATAAATAATGATTGGGTGCTCAGCCTACACAGGACATTTATGCCCTCCAAGGCTTGGGGAATTTCATGAAAGATGCAGCAGAAATAATGTAAGAGCCAGATGCTATGGAGGAGGGTTATGCAATTCTATCTTTGGGGTATGACAGATCCGTGGCAAACGTGACTTCAGAGCAGCTATGGTTACCTGCATTGAGCCTGCAGAAGACTGAATCTATCAACAACCAATTATGAACCAAGGAGGGCCTCAAAGGGCCCTACCTTTCTCTGATGAATCATTAGCAACTGATGGATTCTAAGAAAGAGAGAGATAGTCACTGTCTACAGTTGTGTGGCCAATGATGGGTAGGGTTAATAAAACCTGCAAAGAATGATGAAGCAGAAAGTCACTGATACTCTTGGACCTGAAGGAACAAAGGGAGGTGGTACACGTGAGAAGGAGGAAAGAGTTGCAGCCAGGAGAAAGAAACTGTGCAATAGAGTTGTAGTAAAAACATAGCAAGCTTCTGCACATCGGGAAGGGGAGGGAGGGAGTGAATTGTCTGACCTCTCCTTTCCCCCAACATCCATCTTATCTCAGCATTTCCAACCATTTGAAGACTCTGCGCAGGCCGGAGGGAATTAGTAGAGGTTTTCTGAGAGGATAAAAGATAGAGAATGATGGAAACTATGTCTGGAGGCCTACAAGGATATGGCTACCATATTTAACTTGTAAGATTGCCACTCTCCTTTGTATTCTTGACTGCTGTTAAGGACGTGCCCTTTGAGCTAACCAGAACTATTTAGCTACTAGCTTCTTCTTGCTTTTTATAATTTTTAATTGACATGAACCAATAGTTCAAAGGCATTAACAACTTGTCGAAGCTTACTTTTCCATTTTTCTCTTGCATTTCTTCCTATATCTTAGGCTGTGTAGTTTTAAAATAATTCAAAGAGAAAAAAAAAGATAGGAAGATACACCGAATAAGAAATTTCAATTTATATTTGTACAAAAACTAAACTACCCAGATACCTGTGCATATTTAATAGTTTAGCTGAAGACATCTGTATTCTTTTGTCTGACTGTGGGAAGAGCTTGTCCAACATCATTCCCATTCTTTTACTTTGATAACATTCTCATTTTGTTTTATTATTTGTGGCCAAGTGCTTTACAAAAAGTTGATCCTTCCTAGTGCATGGTACATTTTGATCCATCTTAAGAAACAAATCAAGATTCAGCAAAATGCTAAATACTGTTTTTCATTGTTTTCATTATTGTAATTCATCTGCCAACTCAGAGGACTGGGTGGTCTGAAGCCACACATTCTAATGAAACATGCATGTGTGAGGAACTCTTGGTATTACAAACAAAGATCAGATAGCTCACATCACGAGTGCAGTCGAACCAATGAGACAATCAGACTATGTTGGAGAGCATCTTAAGAGTCTCTATTTCTGTTCATCCCAAGCTAAGTGAGTGGAAAGGTTAAAGCACTACTAGTTTGAATGTGTTTTACAGGAGGCTAAGGTAGAGTTACATAAGGCCCCAAGACCCAGGTATAGGTCAGATATTAACAAAGAGTACTTGGGAAGCCAAGAATTTCCTAAGGTTAAGAATATCCTTGAAGCTACCGAGTAAAGTAAATAGAGCTGGTTTCATAAAACACTCTCTGTCCTCTGTCACATCTCTATTTGGCATTACTTTTGAGGCATCGTTGAATATTGGTAGTGGAAGGCTATGGAACTTAACTGCATAAAATTCACTTGGCTTACATCTGGTCTGTACCTTTGTAGACATGTAATCTAGTGAAGAAAGCAAAAAAGAAATAATTCATAGCTCTTTGTAACAAAAACCTAAATTCTAAGTCAACATCAGTGATGAATCTGGGAGAGGGGGGGAATGACAACATAAGAAAAACTGAAAGAGTTAACACTCAGTGAATCTCTCTCAAAATTGTGCAAAAGATTGATTCATAAAAGAAGACAAATATGTTTTCAAAAATATTTCTTCAAAAAAGAAGAAATATGATGTCAATAAACATAACCTAATGTCTAAGCTTGGGAGTCAAGACTCTCACACACTGCTAGTGAAATTGATAAAACCGGTTTTATTACAGATATCCTTGGCTCCAGTGTAATCAACAATAGCATTCTGTCCAAAAACAAATGATCCAAGATACATAGAGAGAAATCTAGTAAAGTGTGTTCCTCATGAGATTGTTTATATTGGTGAAAAATTGAAAACAACTCACATCACTGTAAAAAACTGATTCAACAAATAGATAGATAGATAGATAGATAGATAGATAGATAGATAGATAGTGTAAAATTAATAAGAACACAATCATATTTTAATGACCTGGGAATAGATGTCATTTGAGATTGTTTGAAATAGTAAATACATAAAAACATTATTCATAGGAGAAAAAGTGACAACATGAACTTGATTAAAATTAAGACATTAGGCTCATTATTATTAAAGGAAAAAAGTAGAATGCAAAAGCAAGTGATAAAATGGAAGGAATTATCCCTAATGCATGTGTCACACAATTGGTATCACTCAATAATGTGAAGAAAACCAAGACAATAAACAATGCACAGAAGGTTTGGATGTTCTACCTGGCTTTACAGAGTTGACAAAACCTGAATGTTGACATAAAGAGAAAATGCTGATCAGTCCACAGGTATCAGGTCATTAGGTTTCTAGCTGCCAACTGACACATGGGAGTTGTACTTCTTTTAGTTGAACTTGCAACATCCTAATCTTTTGCTATTGACAAAGTAGTGCTGACTCAGGTAGTACCTGATGAAAGCCAACCTGAGAATTCAAAGGCTGCTTCCAAAAACAAAATTTGTTTCTGCTTGAGAGCTTTGTGACATATTTTAACTGCAGTGCTCACAGGACTTACATACTGAATCCCTGAAAGAGTTTGGCTTGCCATTTATAAGAATCAGACCCATCCCAGTTGTGACAAAGATTTTTTAATTCCAAGAGTATCTTAGTTATTTTTCTACTGCTGTGACAAAGCACCATGATCAAAGCAACTTATAAAGAAAGCATTTAATTGGGGATTTTCTTATAGCATCAAAGGGTGAGTCTATGACCATCACAGTGTGGAGCATAGCAGCTCCCTCAGGAAGTAGCTGAGAGCTTATTGATCAGCAAGTTGGAGGCAGAGAGAGAGAGGGAGTCATGGCATGGGCTTAGGAAACCTCAAATCCCACCCCCAGTGACACACCTTCCCCAACAAGGCTACATCTTCTAATCCTTCCCAAACAGTTCCACCAACTCTGGACCAGGTGTTCAATTGTATGAGCCTATTAAAGCCATTCTCATTCAAACCACCACAAATAAGATTTGGTGTGTTGATTGGGCTGGAGGTGTGGAAAAGGCTGCTTGTAGCTGTTCTCTGATTTAAGCATCGTTGCCTTCTGATGTTGAGTATCCTTTTTCATCACTGTGGGTTAATGGTATTCTGATTCTGCTGCTTCACTAACATCCATTCTCACTATCACTTGTATTCACTACATTCACAGGAATAAATAAAGGGGACACTACTGAGATAACAGTGACTAGTGGACAGATGGGGACATTATTTTGATTGAGGACATGAGAAGAGAGGAAGCAGTACATAAACATAATTGCAGAAGGTAGTGTGACACTCTTTTACATTTATTTTCCAAACTACAGCTGTTTTCTTTTTAATACCTTGAGAAGACTCAAATAAGGAGTTAGTTTATTGTTACTTTCAAACAACCTGGTAATTTGCCATCAAGTGAACAGAAAATGAGAACAGTATGGACATCAATAGTGGCCAGGTTTGAGAAAAATTGCTTCGTGTGAAAAGAAACTTCTATGATTTATCCCAAACTGCACTTACCAGGTTCAAAGCATGATGTAATCCTTGTCAGTCACATAGCACTCTGGCCAACCAAGCCTGTGGGATCCTGGGATCCTCTTAGCTTCTTTTAAGATGAATCACAAAACTCAGACACTATCTTTAGAGTCTCAGATGGTATATAAAAAGCATGAAATATTTATATACAAAAGTAACTCCACTTGTAATTATGGGGGAAACGCGTATTTTAAAGATGTCCTGTGAGAAACTTTTTAAATAGACAAAAAAGGCATTGAAATTAAAAGATTAGCATACATTTTCCATTTCATTCTTTTATTTTTGAGATTATAATATAGTTATATCATTTCTCCCTTCCCTTCCTTTTCTCCCCTCCAAGCCCTCCCATATGTTCATCCTTGCTCTCTTTCAAATTCATGTATTCTTTTTTCATTAATTATTCTACATGTATATATGTATATACACATATATTTCTAAATATAATCTGCCCAATCTATATAATGTTAATCATTTGTATGTTTTCAGGCCTAACCACTTGGTATGGGTTAGCCAGTTAGTGTGCTCTTCTCCAAGGAAGACTATTTCTCCTGCTCTCAGCATTCCTTAGTTGCCTGTTTTTAAGATATATGTATTTGTGTGTGTGTGTGTGTGTGTGTGTGTGTGTGTGTGTGTGTACTCACTTACACACACATGAACAGATTCTTACAGAGATCTAAAAGGACATCAGATCCCCTGTAGCTGGAATTGTCGGCAATTAAGAGTCTCCCAGTGTGGGTGCTGGGAACCAAACTTGAGTCCTTTTCAAGAACAGCTGGTGCTCTTAACCACTAAGCCATCTTTCTAGCCCTCATTCTATGTTTTTATAAATAAAATTAAAGTTTATGTAAATGTAGTCAACACAATATATATATATATTAAGATTGTAGCTGGGCTATCGTGGCGCACACCTTTAATCCCAGCACTCAAGAGGAAGAGGCAGATCTCTGTGAGTTCAAGAGCAGCCTGGACTACAGAGTGAGTTCCAGTACAGCCAGAGTTACAACAAAGAACCCCTGTCTTGAAAAAAATAATAAAATGCATATTTCCAGTTTCCTGGAATGTTTTAAAGCGCTGATGGGCTAGAAGGCCATGAGCAGCGTCCAGACATCAAGACTCAGTAACAGGCAGGGCCTACATTTAGTGATTCTTCCATTTCCTGTTTGTGAATTTCATGTGTACTGTAGCTTTTAAATGTTTTTTCATTAATATTACATGGTTAATTTCCAAATGTCATGAAATAGAATTTCAAAACACAGCCTGTTAGTCAATTGTTTTCTGTTGTTTTGTGTTGAAGGCAAATTTGTGTTTGACTCAGACAAAGCGACCATGTATTTTGAAGCTCTGAATACAAATTAAAAACATGTTTTTCAGAAATGCCTCAATTTCTTCTAACTTTTGTGAATAACTTTAAGTATGCTCTACAAAAAACATTTTTCATTTTAATTAAATCAGAATATGTTGTAAAAATAGTACATTTGTAGAAATTTGTTGGGTATATGTTATGTTTTAACCTTCCTTTTAACTTTAATCATTTCTGGGTTTATTTTTTGTTTTTTGGGTTTTTTTTTTGTTTTTTGGTATTTTTAGGGGGAGGGGTTGAGACAGGATTTCTCTGGCCATCCTGGAACTCCTGAGTGCTGGTATTAAAGGCCGTACCACCACTGCCTGTCCAGGTCTGTGGGGTTCTGCAACAAAAGCCCTAGGAGAGGGAGCGAGGATGGGGGAAAAACAAAGAAGTACGAGAAATGAAAGGCAAGACGACTTGTCCGATCGAGCCTTCAATTTATTGACTACAAGTACCAGTATTTATAAGTTCTCAGGACGGAAGGGGGAGAGGGGAATGTATAAGCAGGTTGCTATAATCAGGCAAGCTGGTCTGGTCTATCCAGTATTCCTAGGTAGTGTTAAGTTGCCCCAGAGCGAGCAATAAGGAAGTGCGTGGAGCTGTGAGATTCTCTCTAGGGGCTTCCTGTATAATCTATAAAGGTGGAAACGGGAAATGAGGAAGCAATAAAGTTAAATTAGTTAAGCAGGCAGTTTCCCAGAACTGGGCAGTTTAGGCTATCTGGCCTTTTCCGAACTCTGTCCCTTAAGGCCAGAGAGAAACGGATCTTTAAAACAGAAATGGGGTGCCTTATGATCTTTAAAACAGAAATGGGGTGCCTTATGTTTCAAGCTAGCGTATCCAGAGGGACCGCTTACCACAACTGCCCAGCTCATCTCTGGTTTTTATGTTTCTTGATTCTCTTTTCCATTGGCTATTTATACAAATACATATACTCATATTTATTCTGTAACTAGTGATTTCGGACTCATTCTATTTTTGTACAAATACTGATTTTCTGCACATTTGTAAAATAGTACTCAAATCTATTTTTGCTATAATTAAAGAATGAAATATATGTTGAATCACCCATCACATCCATGTGTCTATAATTTGAGAAACTTACTTTGCTATTTTCTCTTTACCACACTTCCTAGACTTTTTGTGAATATTGTCAAGAGCTGAAAATAATGTAGGATTTGTAAGCTAATTAATTATCCCATTAGTAGTAGGAGGTACAAGACTCTTGGCTCTGTCTCAGAAGACTCTGTTCACAGCACTGTAAGCAGTGTGATCATTGTGTGCAGTCAGTTCCTTCTGACCTCCAAGTGCCCTGCAATGCTGTGAATATGTTCAGATGATGCTCTGGATGCAATGAGTTTGCATCATGAAGAGCATGGAGTTTGGTGAACTGGTCACTTTCAGAATGAAAAATCAGAAGGACTATTCTTTGACTTTTGTCCACAGAGATATGCTCTCTAAAGTATAATTGCTCAGGTAAAAAGTGGATTTTGTTGTTCAATCAAGATTGTTATCAAGAGAAATTTCCAGAGTGATTGCTGCTGCATTTTAAAAATACATTTTTCATACAAAGACATCCCCACTTTTATAATTTTGAATGAGTATTAACTTTATTGAATCATATTTATTTATTCTTATAATGGGAAAATAAGTGTTTTACAAAATCATGGGTGAAAACAATATATTTCATAAGTGAAAATTTGGCATATCGATAGAAAATATCTTGACTATATTTGTTCCCTCTCAAATACTGTTAAATTTTTTATTTAACTGTTAGCAATGACCAGGATCAACTATAGGGTCCCCACTTATGCTAGGCAAGTTTATTATCAGCAAGGTACAACTTCAGTCCCAAAGCCAACTCATTTAGTGTTTTAGAAGATAAATCCATATCAACTTGCTCTTTCCTTTTTTGTAACATGTTACTTTTGGCATATGTATGTGAAATGAATCCTTAAGATTTTTAAATGGACATTTTAATATATCAGATCATTTACTTTTGTATACTGTAAACTTTTATCTTTAGCTAAAATAAGACTGCCATTATTTTTATAATGCTTACCATCCCCAAGTGCATGCTTTCTTCTCTAATCCCAGTTAAACATATATTTGACCATATTTATTCTCTGTAACTTTGTAATTTTTACTTTCTTCACAACTAAAAAGAAAATGGAATTTTATCCATTAGTCTGCTTATTTGCTGTTTATAACAATGGGGTTTTATATTTTCAGCTTTCATGAAATTTTAATTTTTTTTCAGTGATTTTTTCCATACACATTTTTTTCATTTTTTTAGCATTTATTAATTGTATAAAATAATGGATTTCATCATGACATTTTATACATGCATACAAGGAACTTTGATGCTCTTTAATCAAGCATTATCATATCCTGCTCCCCCTCATGCAACTCCAAACCCTCCTATACTTTGTGGACTATGTCTATTGGGTTTTTCTTTAATTATTGTTGTTATAATTATACTTAGTTAAAAATATATAAATACAGCATACTGAGTTCACCTAGTACTGATAATGTAGATATGTGCTCTCTACTTGATACTGGATATCAGTTATGAGACTTATCCCTGGACAAGTATGATAATTGCTTGTAGCCCTTCATCTATGGGTGGGACCTTGTAAGATGTTCGCCATCCACGTTGGCATATCAACTGGTGTTGTCAGTGTTCAGCTCTTGCTTACACTATAATGCTGTTGTGATTTTATAATTATAGTTTCCCTGTCCTATATAAAGATACAGTCTCTCAGCAGATGCCTTGATCCTCTGGTTCTTACCCTCTTTCCATCACCTCATTCACAATGTTCCATGAGCCCTAGGTATAAGAGTTATATTGTAGATGTATCAATTGTGGCTGAGTAGCCATGGCCAGTTCTCCTTTGCATTTTTGGTACTGATTTCTGTCTGCTGCAAAATAAATAAATAAATAAATAAATAAATAAATAAATAAATAAATAAATAAATAAATAAATAAATAAATAAATAAATAAATAGGTTTATCTGATGAGGGGTGTGAGTGGGGAGAGCTATATCTGTGGGTAGTATTATAGCTTATAAGGGTAAGCGTTTAGAATATAGTTAGGAATTATACTTGTTTAGGGAAATAATAGTAATATGTTCTCTAGGTTCCAAGGCCTCACCATTCATGGATAGTAGGCTACTTTTACAGTACAAGGCATGAGTTCTCGCCTATTGAGTGGGCCTTCAGTCTAATCAGACAGTTGTTGGTTACTCCCAAGTTGTAAGCGCCACTATTGTGTCTTTGGCTATGTTTTACATGCTGGTCATTGTGTTTTGTAGGCATCATAGCTGCATAGGACTACTGATTGCTCCTCTTCCTTGTCAGCATGCACAGCTCCTTCTTCTACCATGAGAGCTAATCCTCAATGGTGAGGCTTCCAGGTCAGTTGCAACTTGATTTCTCCAAGTCCTGAGTCTGAAGTATGTAACATCTTCAGCAATGTTGTGATCCAACAAGCCAGTTCTTCTGTAAATTCCTCCTTGAGCATGGGTATAGGTCTGACAAGATGTGTGGGTGTTTGTATCTGAGTTATTACTGAAGTAGTTGCACAGATCACTGTCAAAGTGCTGATGATTTGTTTGATAGTCAAGAAGGAAGGGCATATCCTTGGTGCCAGCAGTTTCTCCTGTTAGGGTTGAGACCAGCCTAAAGCTGTTTCCACTAACCAGCTGCTCTGTCTCTTCTATTTAGTGCTTTGTTTATTTGAATACTTTGTAATACGTTAAGAAACTTGTCTAAAAAGTGTATAGAGAAACCAAAAAAAAAAATAGAGTGGCAAAAAGAACCACAGATTCATCTACTTAGTCATATTTACTGATATGTTCAGAAGATTCTCTTTCTATATGTTTTATGTATATATGTACATATAAATGCACATGTTTCTTTTGATCAATATGGGAGCAAAGCAGAATTGTTTTATTTTCTTTTTTACTTCACTAATGCATGACATTAAATTGTACTTACGATGTACCAGCACCACATTTTCATACAACTATCTGTCAAATACCATGCAAGCTACTACAATATTTAATGAAATGAGACAAAGTTTCTGCCTGAAGTATTTCACAATCAAGAGGGGAAAATGCAATTTAAAACTGACCACAATTTAATATGCTGAGCAAAAACAAAGAAAAAACATAGGTAGACTATTTCCTCAAACAGGAATATATTTGCTCCTTCTGTGAGGATTTCCCAAGGAGCACTCAAACACTCAGATTATTTTATGGAAATTCACTCACACTGCTCCAACTTGTAATTCTTACTTTGATGGATCTGACCTAAAGTGGCAAGAGCAGAGTCAAGAAGTTTGGGTAGGGTAGGGGATGGAAAGAGATGTAGTCTCTGATCTTCTGATAGCCCTTCTCCCACATTAGAGAGGAAGATCATAAACCCGTCAGCCATTGCAGTCCTTCAGTGTCACAGTGCAGAGTGAAACAATCCCAAGACTGGTAATTGAAGGGAGAATTTGACATTTATTGTTGGTATTGAGGTGATTTGATGGTAATTCCTGAACCAAATCTTTCACAAATCAAAGTGTTAGATTATTACTTTCATTACTAGACTTGTTCGTTAAACTATTATTAAGAATAATTTGTGGCTAAACAGGTTATATTTAGAAATATATATGTATATGCATATACATCTATAAATGCAATAACAATTAGTTTGAAAAAATGTCATGAATTTGAAGGAGAGCAGGAAGGAATATGTGAGAGTATTTGGATAGAGGAAAATGAAGACAAAATGTTATAAACACATTATAATCTCAAGAAAAGAAATTCATATTTTAGATTTTTAATTAAAATTTATAGAAATTAAAATTTAAATAAGACTAATTGTGAAACCAAAGAGATGGTTTAGTGGTTAAGAATGCATAAAATACTGCTCTTACTGAGTTTGGTTAGCAGCACCCATGTCTGGTGGCTCACAACTGCCTAGAATACCAGTTCTAGAAGATTTTCCCTCTTCAGACCCCCACATATACTCACACACACACAGCATACTCACATACTGACATGCACACATACATTATCATAGTTAGTGTAACTATTTCTGTTATGAAATAGCATGACCAAAAGCAACTTGGGGAAGAAAGAGCTTATTTGACTTACATTTCTACATAACTGATCTTTATTGAAGGAAGTCATAACAGGAGCTCAAAAATTGCAGGAAACTAGAGGCAGGAGCTGTTGCAGAGGCCATGGAAGAATGCTGCTTACTGGCTTGCTCCTCATGGCTTACTCAGCCTGCTTTCCTATGGAACCACCAGCCCCAGGATGGCACCACCAGCAATGGACCAGGCCCTCCATTAGTCACTAATTAAGAAGATGCCCTACAGCTGGATCTTATGAAAGTATTTTCTCAATTGAGGTTCTCTCCTTTCAAATGACTCTAACTTGTGTCAAATTGATGTAAAACTAGCCAGCACACACATAAATAAAAAATAAGCAATATATTTTTTTAAAAAATAGTTTTTGACTAATGATCACCAAGTAACAATTTTTGCAAGTCTTTCAAAAATCCAAATAATTGTGTGACATTGCTAAACCACTATCCTATGCTATCTATAGTGCTTATTTACATGAATCAATTCTCTCATTCCTTCTTCTTGCTGTTAAAAATGAGACAGTTATACCAGATGCTCAACTCTGTTCCAGCCTAAGAATAAGTGATTTTTATCAATGGGTATTTTGTTTCCCTTCAACTCAAAACCTTCCACTCAAATAGATTCTAGCTTAATTTGCCTCCATGAATTTATACTCTTGCAGAAAACATGAGCAGAAACATTTGTTCATCCTCTCTCCAAAGGAATGTGCATAAAAGAATTAGCATCTGCTATCCTGAAAAAGGTATTCTTTGAAGTTGGTCTTCACTGGTGTTTGAAAACTTAGATTCATGTCTCAACAATTCCCTCATAAAAGTGGCCTCCTGTGCCTAATATCTCTCTGAAAACTATGGTTTATATTGAATGTCTGCTTTGTTTCTGAGAACTGGAAAATTTGGTAGAGACAGAGACTGACTATGAAACTGGTCATCAATAAAAATAGATAAGCATATATAAGCTTTGCTGATAACACTCTCACTTGTCAGAATTCAATGCTAAGAAACTGAGCCCTGTGTGATTCCATAAGGCAAAGACTACTGAAAGTGTCACCAGGCTTTCCCCTGGACTTCGTTACTTACACCTTTCCTCTTTGTTGACTTTGTTTTTGTATCCTATTGCCTTAATTAATATTAAACAATTTTTATAACTCTATGCGGAGTCCTTTGAGACTTCCTTGTGAGTCACCAAAGTTGGGAGTGGTCTTAGGACCCCCTCCACCGAAGGAAAAATACCTTTCACCATTTCACTATATTCTAGACTTTCTACAACAGTAAAAAAAGAGTAAAACTGATAAAATTTAATATCTGAATGAATTCTAAAAGTAAAAATTAGGATCTAAGAATCATTAAACCAACATTTTTGGGTCACCAAAAGTGCTAACTCTTGGTATATCTCAAAGTTTCAATGTTTGGTTGTTATGGCATGGTTCAGACAGGTTTCCCAGGAGAGGAAACTGAAGTAGCATCAGCCTGTGTCCTTCACAGATGATATCATAACACAGACCAAATTCCAGCTTCTTATGTAAAGTCTATCCAAGAGCAAAGGTAAAACAAGATAGATGTTTATATCCTGTTGGTCTTTCTTTAGATGTTTTTACAGTTATTTGCTCTTTTGAATAATTTTCTGTGAACCGCATGTATACGTGTATCTGTGTGTGTGTGTGTGTGTGTGTATGTGTGTGTGTGTTTTATGTGTACCTGTATACATGTGTGTATGTATGTGTGTGCAGATGTATGTGGGTATATGTATATGTGTATGTATATATAAATGTGCATATACACATGTACATAGACTTACCTTTGCTTGAATTCCAAAGGTTCAGGAATGATAATTTGTAGAAAACCAATGAATAAATAAAGAAGGAAATGATTATGAAAACAATCTAGATATAGTGAAATCTATTGTTGTGCCTTGCTAACAATCATACACTTTCCAAAAATAATGCCAAACAAATCTGAAAGGTGACTGGGTGTGTAAGAGATGTTTTGAATCATATTTTTATGTCTTAATCTCAATACATAAACCATTGCTGCATCTTGTTTTTCATGTGTGTGTTAATATAAAATATTCAGCTTCAAGCTGGCAAGTATGAACACAATATCTGTTACTATGTGAGAGTCTGTTACTATGTGAGAGTTCATGCTTCTGTTATTTTAAAAAGCATTGGTTTGTTCTCATGTGACGACTCTAGAAGTATTTGTTCTTGCATTTCAAATCATCCACTCACTAGAAATCAACAGACCAGAGGGACTGGCACTGCAGAGACAGCTCAGTCAGTAAAGTGTTCACTATAAAAGCAAGAAGACCTATAGTGGATCCCTACCCCCCATGTTAAACAACCACAACATTTGGGAATAGAGATAGACAGACATCCTTGGGGCAGGGTTCACTGGCCAAACAGCCTAGCCTACCTGACAACTTCAACACAATGAAGAGACACTGTCTCAAGCAAGGTGGCTAGTTCCTGACACCTGAAGTTGGTGCCTGGCCTCAACACATGGATGCATACATGTGCATGCTCACTGTCTGCCTCTCCCTCTCCTTCTCATCTCCTGTCTCCCTGTCTCCCTCCTCCCCTCTCTCATTGCACATGTGTGTGTGTGTGTGTGTATTTTAAATAAATAATTAAATAAATAACAAAAACAAATAAGTTTAGACACACATAGTCTGCCATGAAATACTATTGTTTATCAGTCACACAGATTTCTTCCAAGGTTGGGGAAAAAAAACTCTTGGCATTCATAAACAATGGTTCTGAAATGACTCCATTTATGAGAACTACTTTTTAAAAAATTATTTTTATGCAAGACAGTATCAGCTGATATACTTTGCCTTTTAATCTTTATTCTTCAGCTTTTCATGTTAAAAGCAAACAACCAGCCAGGTTGTGTTGGCACACACATTTAATCCCAGCACTTGGGAGGCAGAGGCAGGCAGATCTCTGTGAGTTCAAGCCCACCCTGGTCTACAGAGTGAGTTCCAGGAAAGCCAGAGTTACAACCCTGTCTCAAAAAAAACAATAAATAAATAAAATAAAATAAAAACAGTCTCATCATCTTTGTCCTGCAAAATGGACACCTATGTGCATATCGCATCTACCTCTTGCAATGAGTGTTCAGTGCCAATAGATTCCCAGTCTGCTCTCATCCCATGCCAGGGATGTGTGATGCCCTCTAGTGGTCAGGCAGAAGGACAGTTGTCAAGTGCTTCACATTCTTGCAGGGTTAGTTTCTTTATTCCACCACTAGCCTGTGTCTCCTTCCTTGTCCTGTTATTTGCATATGAGCTTTGTAGAGATGTCTCAAATGTAACGCTTTAAATGTGTGCAATAGAAAATAGAAGCTAACACTTTTCAAACGATATATTAAAAGAACTACTATATTTATTAGCATGCTGCATAATCACTTTATGGAATGTTTTTTCTGAATTCATTTGCTCTGTTTAAGTGAGTAGCTCCAAGTAATTTTTTCTGTTTGGCTTTTTGCTTTACAAACAAACAAACAAAAAGGTCTTTGTTTTTAGTTGCTTAATATTAGAGTAAAAGTCTGCTAGCCAGTGGTTTTAATTTTAGTGTACATGTGTATACATGTTAAACGTGAAGCTATGATCTACCATGCAGATTACCTCTTCTCAATGAGACCTCGCTGGCTGCTAAACTCCAGTGCCCCCATTTCCACAGAGGCATGCCAACACTGCAGGTCTCAACACCTGCGGGAATCTTCCAAACAAAGCACTATTTTAGTTCCTTGGTGTTTACCCTCTGCCTCCATGTTGAATTCTAACACCCAGAAAAATTCCCGAGGTGCCTCATTCTTGATTTGTGTCTCTAGTTTTTATTAGCACAGGTGTCTACATTCTTCCAACAACAGCTTTTCATTTCTAAGCCAGCTTCTTGGAGCCTCCCCTCTTCTCATAGCAGCAATTATATTTGACGATCTACTGTAAATTTCTTGAATGAACAGTCCCTCCTAACTACCCCTATTTCTTGTATACTTTCTTCTTTCTTGTTTGTAAATGTTTTAACTTCTTTCAAATGATTGTCTTCCATGACTTTTTGAGTCACCAAATTAAACGTCTCTGGCTTCTCATTATTTTGACATTTTACACTATGCTTTCTGAAACTCTCAAGGACTTAAGCTCATTTTCCTCTTTAAAATATGGCTCTGCTTCCTGGGCTGAGATCTTCCTGCTACTTCTGAACACGAACCATTCTCATATGCTTTGCAACTCTGATTGTCTCTGTTATATTCTCACCCCTGTGAACTTGGAGTGCTGGACCAATGCTGAGTTAGCATTCAGTGACTATCTTCAGTCCTGCCCTCTGCCTGAAGCCACAACATTCACTACATTTTACACACCGTTCACTACAATTACACACCTTGTAAACATGCTCTAGGGCAAATGCCAAATGAATTGTCACATATGTGTGAGGATAGAATTTTTGTTTGTTTGGTTGGTTTTTTTTTTTTTTGTTTTTGATTTTGTTTTTAGAGACAGGTTTCTCTGTTGTAACTCTGGCTGTCCTGGAACTTACTCTGTAGACCAGGCTGGCCTTGAACTCACAGAGATTCACCTGCTAGGATTAAAAGCATTGTACCACCACCACCTGGCTAGAGAATACAATTTTAATTGCCTAAACTGGGATTTAAACTAACAAATTCATAATTGCTATAAAAAAATCTGCCACTATTGAAAGGGGAAAAAACATTTTTTGCCATAAAATTTACAACTTTCCATGCCCTGAGTGACAACTTGATATCTAACACCTGCTCTGATTAAAGACAAGTATTTCTAAATAACAAAATCTTCAAAATCAGTTCAACTTAGCTTCATGAATAGGTAAAAATAAGAAAGTGAAGAGAATGTCAATTTTTAGAAGACATTCTTTAATCCTCCATTAAAGGAGATTTAGGAAGAATTTTTGTATAGTGGAACTGACTTCAAAAATGTAACGCTTATATTATTTGAAAAGCAAGAATGGTGTGTCATGGCAACAAAATCCACTTTTAAAATATGGTGTTAAACGTTAAGATTTTCCTTAACCTCCAGCCAGCACCCTGCAGTGTTGCTGTGGTGTGCTTGGATATAGAGCTGTCTTCATGCTATGGTATATAGCTGGGAATAGAGTCATGCGTTATGATAGCAAATCTGGATACAGCACTGTCTTCATTCTCTCATGTTTCCTCATCCTGAGGCTCCTGTGTTTGGGGAATTGTTTACCCATAGATTCCTTATTTTCAGGTGTGAGGTTATCTTTACTGTGGCTTCTTTTTCCTGTGAAAACTCCTGCAGCCCAGGCTTATGAGCTCCGCTCCAGAATGACTCCACATCTTCCTGAGCGAGAATCCCCAGGGAGTGCACCTGTTTTACAGCGTTTTCAACCCTGGGTTTTCTGTACCTCTCAGGAACCCTACGTTTACTCTCTAAACTCATGAGTGGTGCAGAGCTGAGCTTTACATTTCCCACCTGAATTTTACTTTTTTCCCCTCAGAGCTAAAGATTATTGCCTCTGTGCATCCTTTGTTAGTGTTTTCCTACTGTCCCTAGTCACTGTGGTGACAGTTCTCAGTGTGTCCTGGCTTACAGTAGCGATGTCAGTTTCAACATTCAACCTGTTCCCATCTCTTCATTCTTCTTTCCTCTCCACCCATTCATCCTGAGAGTGGAGGCATTCTGTGTGTGTTTGGCTAACAGGATGGTTGGGGGAAAGCACTGCTGTGTGGATTATTACTTTGTTCTATGTGACGTTGACGTTATGAATAAAATAACAGATTCTTAACCACACTAGAAAGGTGTTGATCTAAGCTAGTGTGGGACCCCAAAAGTATTATAAGAATTGATATGTGGGTAGCATGTCATCCAATTACAAGTCCTAGTGAGTTTCTTTGGCTTTGTACTTCTCTCTTCACTGCTGGGGAGAAGGGAAGTGCAAATGCAGAGGTAATGAATTAACACCTTAGGGTTTAAATATCTATGTTAACGTTTCCAGAAAACAGTAACATACTAAAAGAGAATTCTATGTCAGTTTCTTTAGTAGAAAAAACAGCATATGACATTAAGGAAAAAAGCAGAGACATTTAATGTGCGTCTCTTAAGTAGAATGGCAAACTTAGGGATTTTATTTGTAACAGTAACTATGGAATTGATAAAGTGATCGACTCAGGACAAATGTCTACTTAGGAATTCTCATCCAATAATTCACAAATCTTATGACCTTAGACAATACAACCTCTCTGCTTGTGCAGATCATCTGTAAAACTGAATTCTATAAACTACCCCCGGTGGTTGAGAAAGTTAGGGAAGTTGAATCATTAGAAGCACTGAGTACCTGATACAAAGCAAATCTGCAATGTCCCATGGTGTCTTGACTACAGACAGGGCATGGTGTTTATGCTTTAAAACAAATGTTGCAAATTTAAAGGCATTCATTTTCAAAGGCTCTTAAGGTTCAATGGAACCAAATTGCTGTGTTTGGATGTGTCCCCCAAAGTTCATGTGGCAGGAACTTAATCCCCAATGCAGCCATACTGAGAGGCCTAAGGACCTTCAGAGGTGATTAGGTTGTGAAGGTTATACCATAGAACAGGTGCCTGAAGAAAGAGGGAGTTTCACCACTCTCTCACTGGATAATTCAGCAAGAAAGCCCTTGCCCGATGCCTCTGGACAATGACAGACTGAGTTTCCAGAGCTGTCAATAATAAATCTATATACTTTATAAATTATATAGTATATTACAGCTTCATAAAACAAACTAAGGCATAAACCAAACACTTCTGTGTCTATTTTATGAGCTAACTAGTTTACGACCTCCATTGATGACATAATTAATAGAGAATCATAACACAGGATGATTGTTCAGTTATAACAATCTAAAAGTCAACAAATTTAGGAATGACGACATATATATCAGTAGATATTCGTGAATACATGCCTATCATTTTGGGGAATCAGTTATGGAAATGAGTAATATGGGTACGACAGTCAATTCAGTTGCTCACATACATTATTTTGCTCCTCTGTGGACCCCTAAACTGGCCACAGCTATGCACCTCTTGTAGGATTTGCCCATCGCTCTTTCTGTGTATTAGGGAAATGAAATTAAAAATAAAATCTTTTTCCAACACAGAAATCCTCTCCACACAGGTATTAAAAAATGAATGTTTGCTTATTGAACAAGCATTAAATAGAATATAGTGCACATCAGGGTCAGTTTGCTATAAGATTGAATCAACAATAACAAGAAAAAAACACCTTTTTATAGAATGTGTAACCAGTATATACACATCTCAAGATAAGTAGTAAATGCTCTTAAACAGGACTAGACAACACCACTTGTCCCGTGTGGTTCATCCTAATGTTGCCTGGTAACTAGGTTGGCCATTTGTATTAGCAAATTGGTTTTATGCAAGAAAAAACAAACTTCTCATGCCTTTATTTAGAAAGGAGTAATTTTGAAACTGGAACAAGGCACCCTCAGAAGCTAGGCTCCTAGTCTCCCAAAGAAACGAAAATATAGGAATGAGAACCTTTTGATGTTCATCAGCCAAACGGATGACTCCAAAGTCCTCACTGAAGACGACCCTGGGCTATAGACCTGGCAAAAGCCTCTCTAGATTTCAATGACAATTGTGTATATTTTCAATAAAAGGAAAGTCATTGCAATCACAGTTTTCTAGTTAGATGCTCTAAAGAAAGGGGAAGAAAAGTTTCTTCCCTGTTTGGAATAGAAAACATTTAACATTTTATTTTAATTTGTATTTGTGCTTGCACATACAAATACCATTCATCACCTGAACATTGTTCACCTCAGCTTACAGGTGAGTTCATGAAGGCCAGATAATTAACTACCTGATCAATAGCGAATGGTTAAAATTAAGGTTTTGCTATTTTTAAAATTGTCAGTGACAAAGAAGACACTTTATGTGACTGGGTTATGGTTTCTGCTTTCTTGCATTGTTAAGATACGGTACCTCTTTTCTCATTTCCAAGAAGAAATGAGAAAACTCCAGATAACCTTTTATTTCAGTTAGAATATTTTTTTGCAAGAACCTTGGAGAGAAACTCTCAACTATTTCAATTTAAAGAGAATTGCTCATTAATTCTTTCAATACGCAGGCCATTTACTGTGTTAAGTGGGCTCGTGTTAGAAATGTGTAATTGATAACCATAATCAGAGCGGTTATCAGTATTTTACTCTATTAGCAGTTTTCAAATGTCTCTACCAACTATGAATTTTGATCAGCTAAATGATCTGAAAAAAAAGTAAATAAAGCAAAAAGTCCTGGGGAATGAATTATGTGAATAATTTCCCTTAGGTACTTGATAGACTGAAGATAAACATAGGAAAGAGAGATCTCAGTGTAATGGTGGGTCGTTGGGTAGAGGAAGGGGTTGTTGAAGACTGAAGACATGACATTCTTCATGTCCTCATTTCGTATTTCAGTTTTAGGAAATTGTCTGTTTTTCGGTTCTTCTAAGATATAAGGGGGTTGTTGAGTTTAGTGAGTGATTTATAGAATCAAAGTTCAAATGAAGCTTGCCAGTGATTCTCTCTCTCTCTTTTTCAGCCTGACATTTTATTACATGGCCAATATCCTTGGCCTGGGCTGTTTTAATTCAGAGTCTTATCTCATAGAAACTGTCGCTATAGACAAAGTGAAAACACTTGTTTGGAATAAACAGTTTCATCTTCTGCTCCAGTTCTGTACATATGTGACTTCCATGACATTTTAAAGGTATTTTTCTTTGCAGGCACCAAGCAGTTCAGTTTGATAGTGGCCTTGGTAACTGACAGATCTGTTTTTGTGCCACTGCAAAGCTCAGGGTAGGTTAGCACCCTAGCTTGGCAGCTATTACTACATCTTGAATAGATCCAATCAGAGAATTGGGAAACTGAGGTTTATACTTACAGCTTAAAACATTTCACAGCCTTTGACTATTACATTTCTAGAAATGCAATGGACTACTGAATCTAAAGCATAAG
Organism: Cricetomys ansorgei; assembly: GCA_026225945.1. Classification (NCBI taxonomy): domain Eukaryota; kingdom Metazoa; phylum Chordata; class Mammalia; order Rodentia; family Nesomyidae; genus Cricetomys; species Cricetomys ansorgei. Next base: position 10,890,708 of record JAMJFZ010000242.1, read on the forward strand.
ATGGATAACTTGAATTCTACCTTATTTCGTCTAGTTTAGAATATGTTGGAGAGCAGAATTATTTATCTCTTGGCCACATGTGCATTAAAGAATAACAGCAGAAGCTTTGGTTGTATTGAAGTTGGGATAAAGCATAAGCTTGGATCTAGACAAGAAGAATATGCCTCCATTCCCTATCCTTTCTCTTCCAAGTCAAGTCTTGATCTTTGTGACTTTATGTAGAAAGCTATGTGTGTCTCACGTGGAGGGGTGGATAAGAGGATGTTCACTCACTATTTCTCCTGGAAGACTGGAGAAGGGAGTGAGATGCCCTACCTACTGAGTAGTGGAAGTCAGCTGTCTCTTTCCCAGAGGCTGTTGAAAGCAGGACTCCTGTTGCGGACATGGAACTTGAAATTCTAAGCTCTAGGTTTGCAGGGTTATAACCCATTACCTGTCTCCTGGAAAATTAAAATGACTAAGTAAACTTGGTCAGGATTTTAATCAGTAAGTTGAGTTGTTCTATTATTTCTCAGTCACCTTTGAAAATTGCCTTTAAACAACCATGGTGTCAAAGCATCTCTGTTCTTTGCTGCCCTCTATACAAGGAACAATAAATTGGTTTATATGCTTCACTCCTTAGGCACAGAATCTATTTAAAGGGTGGTATGTTTTAAACAAAAATATGCCTTTAAATATGTATCCTGGTTTTCACAATTGACAAATGTGGAATGGTATTTATGGTCCTTAGGTTTGGGGAAACAGCAGCTTGGAGCATGGAACATGCTTGTTGCATGGAACAAGGCTGGAACACCCTTGTTGCAAACCAGATGAATCATGCTCACAGCCACTATTTAATTCTTACGCTTCAGATGTCCAGTGTCTGGTTCTGAGAAAGGCTAGTGACATCAAGAATCAGGACGTAGGATAATGGAGGAAATAGCCAGACCAAGAAGCCAGACCAATCGTTGTAAGTTGGACATCTGGATATGCACCAATTCCTTTCCTCCTTGAAGAAAATAACACTTTGCTGTTGTATCTGCTTTATTTTTATTCTCTAAATCAAAAATTACCCATAGACAGCTGTAGAAATATTGGTGGAATCTGGTAGCCACCTAACTGATATAAACATAAGAGTTTTAAAATGATTCTCCTTCCACACAGACAATTTAGCCACCAAAAGTGAATGTCTAACTTTTTTTTGTACGTATTTTCTTGGAATAGCACAAGTGCACTTTCTCTGTATAATGTACATCATCACACATTTGCACACTATTTTAACTGAGTTTATCAGTTAATGTCCTGGGAACTTTCCTCGTGAAGTGAAGGACGTTCACCTCTGAGCTCACTGGGTATCTTAGGGGAGGTTGCAGTGATGGAGAGAAGGAATAACTAAAGGCAGACTTGGCCCTTTCCAACATCATATAAAGCGCTGTGTTTTCCCTCCTCGCATGTTAAACACATGCCAAGCACTTAGGCGTGTCAACATAAGTTTTTTGTTTGGTTGGTTTTTTGTTTGTTTGGTTTTGGATTTTTGGTTTTTGGCTTTTTGAGACAGGGTTTCTCTGTTGTAACTCTGGCTGTTCTGGAACTCACTCTGTAGACTCAGCTGGCCTCTAACTCACAGAGATCCGCCTGCCTCTGCCTCCCAAGTGCTGGGATTAAAGGTGAGTGCCACCACCACCTGGATTCAACATGAGTTTTAATGCTGAGGAATGTTACTTTGGCACAGTGGCGCAATGTGATCACGTGGAGGTGGAGGAGGAAACAATTTTAGTTTAGCCTGCAAGGAAAACTGATCATGGAAAAACTGGCAGCAGGAACATCTGTGTACTATCTGTCCCATGATTCTGCTGGAAAACATATTCATATTCTACAAAACAATGGCTACACTGGGAGTAGTTGGTGAGAAAAGGCTTCGTGCCTCGGTTTTTTATTTGGTACTTGAAAGTACTTTTGATATGCTATTTAGAGAAGTCCGAGGGTAAACAACCTAAGAAGGTTCTTTATTTTTTTAATTTTTTCTTCTCTCATACAACTTATAGAATACATCCCGCCCCACCTACCTCTCAGTTCCCTCCATCTCCCCCAGATTTATCCCCCATGACCACTCACAATCATACCCCCTACTCTCCAGAAAAGAACCATTCCCCCAGGGTTACAGCACAATCAGGGCATGGCATAGCGGGATGGAATGAGGTCAGGCACCAATCTACATCAAGGGTGGGCCAGGCAGCCAGGCAGGAGGAAAAAAGTCTCAAGGGCAGGTAAAATAGCCAGAGACACCCCCACTCCAGCCTGTAGGTGTTTTTCAAGGACACCAATCAGGACAGTAATGAGATGTATTTAGGGGATCCTACAGGTTCCATGTCTATGGCTTCAGTCTCTGTGGCCCCTAAGAGGGCTAGTCAGTTGACAATGTGGGGCTCGTTCTCTGGTTTCTGCCATCCCTCCTCTTCCTCTGTGGGGTTCCCCGATCTCTACAAAATGTTTGGCCCTGAGCCTCCCCATATGCTATCAGCTGCTGAGTGGGGCCTCTCAGGTAAAAACTTGATTAGATACTACGAGCAGAGCATGACATCGTTAGAAATCATTTCCGGGTTATCCAGTCTCTAGTTCCTGGCCTGTCCTGCAGTTTCGGGCATGGATTTCTGCCTTTCCATTGCCAATAAGGATCTTTCAGGGAGGATAGTCAGAAGTTTTGTGGCTGGGATGATGTCCCAGTCTCACCACTGGAGGAAGCCTCTCCTGGCCACAGGAGATGGTGTGTTCAGGCTCCCGATCCCAATTACTAGGGATCCTTGCTAGAGTCTCCCTCAGATTCCTGTGAGTTTCCACTACACTAGGTCTGCCTATCACCTAATTGTCTCCCAGTTCCTATCATCTCTCCATATATTTTCTCCCTCCATTCCTCTCCTCCTCCTAGTCCCCTCCATTCCATTCCCATCCTTCCCTACCCATCTACACCTTCTGTTCAGTTTCCATCCTATCAGCGATACCCCTGTGTTCCAACTGGAACAAGAAGGTCTTTTAAAAATAAACAGTTTTAATGAGGACTTAAACCCAATGAGTGTCAAACTCTGCATGGCATGCCACACAGAAATGATCTAGACTCGCTGGAGCAAAGGAATCTGCTGTGTGAACATCAAACTTGGTGATCTTCTCTCAGCTCCTCAAACCCTGTTACTGCACTTAGCCACACAATTTCCAAAGGTTTCAGACGCCACACTAAATGACGGTATTACTTAAGAATTAAAATTGTAAATCTGTTTACCTACAATCAGAGCCTTTAAAATAAGATAAGTCTCAATCTTTAGTTTTTAAATTTTAACCTTCAAAATCTTATAATTAACTTTCCCTATTGCTTTAAATTTCAGATTTTATTCAATCTGCAGGTTGGGGACAATGAGTATCCCACTCCCCCACCGCTCTATAAAGCTGGTCAGAAGAGTGATGACCTTCAGACTGCTTCAGTACTGTCTGCATGGAGATGGCTCAGAGTCAATGTGTCTAGAGTTGAACTTCATCACTGATCCTTGCCAGTCTTGTGCTCCTGTGGTTTCCTTTTTTCCAAGCAGCTCCATCATCTCTCACTTCATGCTCACATCCACCTGTCTAGATATCTTATCTATTTACACCCACTTGTTGAACCTGTAATATATGTGATGCTATAGATGATTGATGATTTTATAAATAATAAATCAGAATGATTTTAGAAAAATAATAATAACTCAAGATATGTAGAAACAAAAGATGCATTTCTGACTTTCCCTCTGGCTCCCTGTAAGATTCTGGAAGGAGGCCATGTAAGATGTGTCTAGAGGGGCATGCCCTGTGACAGGAAGTTTACGTGTATCTAGTGTGGTCTGAGGTGAGGTATGAACAATTTACATGAGGGTGAAGGTTGTCAAAACCTATGGCAGAGACAGTGGTGACTAAAGGAAAAGGCAAGGCTGAGGTGATGGTGATATGTGCCCAACAGATGCCTGACACAGTGCCCTTATAGTATCCCATCTGTGTTCTTTATAAAAAGAAATACTATGGGGGCTGGAGAGATGGCTCAGTGGTTAAGAGCACTGACTGCTTTTTCAGAGGTTATAAGTTCAATTCCCAGCAACCACAGGGTGACTCACAACCATCTATAATGGGATCAGATGCCCTCTTCTGGTATGCATGGGTACATGCAGATAGAGCACTCATAAAATAAATCTTTTAGGAAGGGAGGAATGGAGGAAAGAAGGAAGGAAGGAAGGAAGGGAGGAAGGGGGGAAGGAAGGAAGGAAGGAAGAAATGCTACATCACTCTGTTTTACATCTTTTGGGTTTTCTTTTTAATTTCCTTCCACATCCCTCCCCACCCAACTTTATGTTTTCTATCTATCTCTCCCTCTCAAAAATAGCCACACAAAAACACAAATCAAAACAAACAAGCAAAACAAAATGTCCACACAAAAAAAGAAGAAAGAAAAAATAAAAGAAGAAAGAAACATGGCGTTTGTTTTGTGGTGGCCAACCTCTCTGGGTATGGGGCCTGCCCTAGAGTGTGGTTGATATACACAACCAGACTCCGTTGAAGAAAACTGATTTTCCCTTTACCAGCTATCCATTGCAGATAGCTTCTTGGTTAGGGGTGGGACCCCTGTCAACTTCTCCCTTTCAGTGCTGGGACCCCATCTGTCTTGAACCTACTTAGATTTTGTGCATGCTCTGGCTCACAGGCTCTGTGAGATCATGTGTATATTGCATCTGTTGTGTCTGGAAGATACTGATTCATTGGAATCACCCATCACCACTGGCTCTTACAGCCCTTCTCATATCCCTTCCTCATAGATCCCTGAGCCTTGTGGGCAAAGGTTTGATGAAGACATCCTATTTAGGACTCTGTACTCCAGTCCCTCACTCTCTGCACATTGTCCAGTTGTGGGTCTCTGTGTTAATTCCAATCTACTCCAAGAAGCTTCTCTGATGAATGTTGAGCAAAGCACCAACCTATGGAAATAGCACTATGTCCATATGTACTTTCTACTACTCTTTTTATATGGAAGATAGATTCTAATACTTATGGATATATAGTGTTGCTTTACATTATATTTCTAATTATTTCTACAGTGTAAAAAAGTTTTTTTATTATTTATTATTTTTTATTTATTATTATTTCCTTTATTATGCATTTACCTTAACTACATACCTACCTTATTAAAACCTTACTAATTAGGATACATGATTTTTCCTTGACTTCTATGGATAGAAATTGTCATATGAGTGAAATACATCAAAAAAATCTTTGTATCTAACAGTAATATCTTTTAGTCTCATTTCTAGTTTTCTCACATTGTCTAAAACAATGAGAAGTACTAGTGAGGACGGGGACATTCTGTGGTATTTACATTATAATAAGGATATATAGGTTGTGACTATGCTATATTAATTAAATGAATTATAGTAGACTCATATTAGACTCAGTTCATCTAAGGCTGAATTGCATCATCCATCCTTGTTCTTTTCCTCTCAATAGCTGATGAAACCACCTATTTCTCTGTCTCCCTGCTTCTGTGAGTTATTTCAATCATTTACACATTTATTAGTCTTATTATTTAGGGAAGATGGGAGAACTGTCGGCATGGAGTCTATCTGAAGGTCTTTGAAAAGTCACTGTGTTAGTCCCATCTTCTTGCTGTGACAGAGTCCCTTAGGTAAACATTTTAAAGGAGGAACTATTTCAGCAAAGAGTAGGACTAGCTCCTTTGCCCTTAGGTTACAGTGAAGCAGAGCCTAAAAGGAGGGAACATATGGCAGGACAAGGGTACTCACATCATGATGGCCAGGGGGCAGAGAGAGAAGAGAACACCACAGAGACACAGCCTTCAAAGCACACTCACAGTGACGTAAGTCCTCCAGTAGATCTCACCTCTTAGTTACCATCACTTACTAATAGTGCTATTAAAATCTGAGTCCATCATGGATTCATCTACTAAATAGATCAGAAACTTCATGATCCCATCACTTTTCCAAAGCCTCACTTAGAGGCACTGCTCTGGGACAAAACTATATACACATGACTTTGGGGAGAGCACATCATATCCAAACCATGTGACTGATAGGTCACATGGGACCAATTTTTCCTATATGCAGCCTGTAATCTGTATCAAGATGTAATAATAGTAGATATCAAACATTATGCTCTTCATTTATTTCATACAATACACATTCATAGAGAACCTAATACGTGCCAATCACTGTGCTTTTTCTCTCAGATAAAATGGTGATCCTGCATCGCCAGAGTTTTTAGTCTAATCGGGGAGATTGATATTCATTAACTTATTACAGAAGTAAATTTAACATTGCAAAAGTGATTATCACGACATAGAAGAGGGAGTGGCATGCTGAAAGCATATATTAGAGATAAGTGACCCACTTAGGAAGGTCATTTGAGAGTTTGCTAATGAAGTAGTACTTGATCGGAGATTTAAAGGATGAGTAGACATTTGCTGATTAGGTCTGTAAGTGAAAGGGAATGGAAAGTGTTTCTGGCACAGCAGATAACATTTTCAAAGACATGAGAGCTGGACAGCTTGGGAAATTTGTGGATTTGCAAGAAAAACGTGGTAATTGAAGGAGAGAGGGGGAAGGAGGAGTAGGAAAGAATACAGTTGTGATTGGTGCCGAAAAGATAGATAGCGACTGGGCCACAAAGGGCCTTGTCCCCAAAGTGAATGGTTGGCTCTTGGTCTTCAGTCTCAGGCTACGTTGGAGATGGAAGTCTAGGCTGCTATGGATGGGCGAGTTCGGAAGCAGATTGCAGCTGCTCAGGGAAGCCATAACCTGCACTTCTCTGAAAGGGTGCCTGAAAAACAGCAGCTGAATTAGTGAACTGACTAAATACCAAGGGGCATCCTGCTGATTCTCGATCAAAGCAAAATTAAAGATATCTGAAAAACATTTTATGAAATGTTGTGAGCAAATCTAATACAGAGAATTTGCTACAGATTGACCAAACGTAAAATGAAAGTATTTCCATTACCTAAACATAGCCAGTTACAGCAATGTATGCTTCTTCTGTTTACTTCAATTTGGTAATTTAACATGCTCAATGTGTAGCCAACAAGATTTGTCAGTATTAACACATAATCTGTCCAGTAGGAATAATTTAGGAAATCAGTTTATACAGAATCTTCTCTAAGAAAGTGCTCAATGCCTACCAAATATATCGTTATCGGTGTTGTTCAGTGAGATCATTTACATAAATGAAATAATCTGTCGGGTTCACGGTTATTTGTTAATGGGCCCTTGCTGAACAAAATAATCCATTCATAGTTTCTTGAAACATTTCCTATACTGAAAGAAAGGACCTCCCTTGATCCTTGATTTGTGTAAAAATGTTTTTGACATAAAAAACCCAGACTATAGCTTTTGAGTCCTAATATAGCAGTATCTACGGGTAGCCAGCAAAGCGTTCATGTTTGGGAACATGAGCAGGGAAGTCTCTAGAAAATTCTAGTTTGTAAAAGGAAACTGAGGGAATGGGGGAATATCAGGCAGAGAGGATGGAGCAGGAAGATTATCTTTGCATCTGCCTGAGGCTAGCTGTGGCACGAACATCGGTGGTAGAAGGCTGGAGAAGACTGGGGGCACATGAACAGCCACGTGCTCTAATGGTCCGATCCAGGTTCCTACAGTCATACAGCCCTCCTGTTACTTTTTTGAAATCTTCCTTTTCAAACGTAGATGACATTTACTGCACTGTTATGAAGCACTGAACTTTCTGAGAGTACCATGGTCAAAATAACTTCTTTAGGTAGCCCCACAGCACGGCATTATAGATTTTCATTAATAAAGGCATCCACAGGATGCATTTTGCTTATTTGTCTCAATTTACTGGTAGTTAAATGGAGGCTTACTGAAGGGCCATTATTAAAAGGGTGGAAAGTAGATTTTCATTTTTCCATCTTTGCTTTCCTACCGAACGTTAAAATGAAGGACCTGAAAAACAAAAAATTAAATTATTTTTTTTTAAAAAAAGGAAAGGCCCTGACATGACATTATGAGACAAGATACCTCCAAAGAAGCCATTGAGTTCACTTTCTGTTGATCATCTCCTGCTGGGCTTGCAGCTTACCATTAAGGGTAGTTGGTTATGTTTTGTTTTGTTTTGTTTTTCTTGCTTTTTACCTTATAAGTCCTTTGAGTATATATTATGGCTTCCAATTTAGTGTTTTTATGGGATTCTTGAGTGTACAAACAAATAGGTCTGTTTCTTGCGCCTTCTCTTGGGCTCTCCTCTTATCCTTCTGTTTGTTGGGATTTTTGTTGTTCGTTGTTTTAGTGCAATTCCAGTGTGTTAGTTTTTGTTTTATCTTATTATATTTTTTGTTTATCTATTATCCCATAGAAGCCTGTTTTCTAATGAGAGACAGAAAGGGGATGAATCTGAATGGGAGGGGTGGTTGGGACAAATTGGGAGGAGTAGAGGGAGGAGAAACCATAATCAGGATATATTGTGTGAGAAAGAGACCTATTTTCAATTAATAGAAATAAATGAAGAAACTGAGTTCACCGGGATTACCACTGGTAATTTGTTTATTTCACTCAGCTACAGTCTTTCATGTTCTTAATTCTTCAATACCAGGCAGTAGGATTATCCCTTGGGGGACAAGAAATGAGTTTTTTGGACATGAAGGAAATAGTCCCCTGTTATTGTGAAACCCCATTTCTGCTAAAATGTCTTTTATGATATATAAAAAGGAGCTTTTTACAAAAGAATGCGTCCCTTTACAAAAGATGTTTTAAAAAATCTGAAGAGAGCATACTGAAGCCTAAAGAGTCACAAAGGAGTTTAGTAGTGTAATCTGTAATCATTTTTTATATGTCCCCATAGCTCAAAATGCCGTGGATGTCAATATAAATAAATGATACTGAATCAAAAACACATAAACACAAAATTTGCAACGTATACAAAAAACACCCTATACTAACCACAAACTTCATTTTTTGCCTCTTTCACAAACCAAGACAAACTTCTACCCACACACGCAAAAAACAAATAGTCAAGTGTGGTTTCCTGAGTTTCTTACATTTCTTCTTTGAAATGTAGTTCAAAAACCTTATGCTGGAGCCCAGAGGCTACTGATATAGTAAGGAAATATTATGACCGAAACAAAATTCTACAAATTCTAGTTCATTTCATCTTCTTTCTTCATTTCTTTTTTTCTTTCATTGAAAATAGATTTTTTTAATCACATAATATATCCTGATTGTTTTCCCCTCTCTCCATTTTGCTCAGCTCCTTCTTCCTCTCCTCCCATCTGCCCTCTTTCTGTCTCTCACTAGAAAACAAACAGGCTTCTATGGGATAATAAGAAAAGAAAAGAAAATATAATGATTTACAAAAACTAACGCATCTCATTGCAATAGGACAAAACAAACAAACAGAAGGAAAAGAGCCCAAGAAAAGGCACAATAAACAGATATAAACACAGAGACCTACTCCATTGCATATGCAGGAATCTCATAAAAACAATAAACTGGAAATCATAATATATATGCAATGGATCTGTCTGGTAAAAAGAGAAAAAATTACATATGTAAATAAAATAAAAATTAAAAATAAGATAACTTTTAAAAAATGAAAAGCCCTGTCATGGCATTATAATACAAGGAACCTCCAAAGATGCCAGCACCCTTGGGGGCTCACAGAGCATGAGGCAGCAGACTTGGAACCTGCAGGGTCTCTCCTAAATATGTCTTTTGGTTGTCTGGCTTGGTGTTCTTGTGGAGCTCCTACAGAATGGACTGACCCTTTTGTCTGCCCTTGGGACCTTTTTCCTCCTGCTGGGTTGCCTATCCCACTCTTGATGCAGGGATTAGTGCCAGGCCTTGTTCCATCTTGTCATGCCCTGTTTGAACAATAACCCTGGGAGGACTGCTCTTATCTGGGAAGAGGCAGGGGGAGGGTAGATCTGGGGGAGAAGGGAAATGGGGAACCAAGTAGGAGCAGAAGGGGGCAGGAGGAGGGGTCAGATGTGTTATATGAGAAAAGAAAATTAAATTTTAAAAAAAAGAAAGATGTCCCATATTCACAGACTGAAGGAGTCAATTGTTAAAACACAACCCAAAACAATTTATGAATTCAGTGCAATCCCAATCAACATGCTGAATTAATTACATCTTCACAGAGTGTGCGTGTGTGTGTGTGTGTGTGTGTGTGTGTATAATACACATGTATTTATTATATAGAATATATATTATAATATATATATACATATATATGTATGTGTATATATATATATATACATATACATGTATGTGTGTGTATATATATATATATATATATATATATATATATATATATATATATATATTCTATAAAATGCCCAACCCCAGCATCTGTTTCACTTAGATTGGCCAGGGGTTTGTGGGAAATGGGCTACTGGCAAAGATAATCTGAGTCATGTTTTTCTCTTCCATCTCAATCATGAAGACACAAAGGCACTGTATGCTGACTGCTGAGCCAACAGAAGGAAGACAGCAACTTGGAAGTGTGGCTGTACTAGCACAGACCCTACGTGAGAAGTGAGTCTGTATCTGCCTCCAACACTGAGACCTGGAATTTTCCATTCCTGCAGCAATGCCTGCCCTAGCCTCGCCATCACATAGAAACTTCTAACCTGTTCAGCAAAGTTCACTAATTCACAGGGATGCAGCTCTTCATAAAGCCCATTTCTCTGACTGGCTTATCTTCGAGTATTTTTTCTGAATAGTGTATACTTCCTATAGACAACAGAGAATGCATTTTATAACTGCTAAGTAAACAAACCAGAAGGTAATCGTTCTGATGTTCCCTTTATAAAAATCTGTTACCACATACACCTTAATGTTATTTCAAAATCTCTTCTCCTTCCTTCCTTTTCTTCCTTTTATGCAATTAAATTCTAATCAGCACCTATCCATCTCTAAAGTTTTGTTCCTCAGAACTACATGAGAAATGTTTTTCATCAACAGTACAATGTCTGCTACAATGATAGATTATATTCTTTTATATTATATATATATATAATATATTATATATTATATAAGTTTCTTCACAATTGCTCATAGCACTTAGGTATGAGCAGCAAATTTTGAGGAAAGTTACATTCAATCAGTCGAATTTTTCTTATAGATGGGGACTGACTAATATGCTGGCATTAAGCTGCTGACTGCAGCTGCCATGACCTCCTGTTCCTCGTCCTCCCCATCCTGCTGATGGGGGGTGGAATAGACAGAGAAGAACAATAGGAACCTGTTCTCCATAATAATGATCAGAAGTGACATTTGCATGACTCTTATAAATTTAAAGTATATAGTGCATATGATCTCTAGAATTTTAAAAAGGTACACCAGTTGAGGTGGTTAGTTGTTGCTGTTGTTGTCTTTATATTTGTGTGTATGTGGGGAAGTTAAGATGACACACTTACTGAAGGGCCTATGTAGGCCAGAGGCAGGCACTATATTCCCTGCAGCTAGAGTTACAGATAGTGTGAGCCACCCAAGGTACTGCTGGGAACTGAACTCAGGTTCTCTAGAAGAATAGTATGGCTAAGCCATCTCTCCAGCCCCATAAGATGGTTATTTTTGTTGCTAATTAATGGTTATCATTTATAATCTCCGATGAGTGTGCACACAAAAGGAAGCTGTTTTAGATGGGTCACATGACTTGGCCAGTGTCTCATATTTAATAAGTGGCAAAGTATGGACTTGAATCTAGATCTTTGACCTCTAAATAGACTTTTGTTGTCTTTTTTTTTTTTTTTAACAAACCTGACTATCTACTGAGGCACGGCATTATAGCTGGTTTCCTTACCATAACTAGCTGATAATCGTGAATATACAGCATCACTTAGGTATAAAAGAGTCAATTGTAATGATCATACTTCAGGCCTCATTTGCTTATTGTTTGGTGCTTGGCATTGAATCCAGGACATGGTACACACTCTGCTTCTGAGTTACGTCTTGTTATTTATGTGGGGGGGGGGGTGGCAGGGGAGGCAGCCATAGTATCCTTCTGGAGCTCAGAGTTGGTTCTCTTCTTCCGCCTTTATGTGTGTTTCAGGATTGAATTCTGATCTCCAGACTTACCCAGAAAGTGCTTCTTTACCTGCTGAGCCATCCTGCTGGCTCGTGTTCCCATTCTTGGTGCCTGAATATCAGCTTCATCTGTAGCATGATCCCCAATAAAGTTTCATACCCTGTGTGTCCAGGTCTAATTTTTGCTTCTTCATAAATTGTGTTCATCATGATAGGTAAAATCTGGTGTTAATCTTTCTCTCTTAGTGTTCTTTGTTGAGAAGTGTGTTCGCTGTGAGACAACTCTCTCTGCTTTGTAGATAGCTTCTTTTATTCTCAGTAGTGAACACACTGTGCCAGGGGATATGTCAAGTTTATTTTATCTTCTTTGGGTGTTTGAAGTTCTAGTAAAAAGAGCAACTACCCAGGGGCATCACCTTCTCTGGTGGAGTTCTATGCTGTGAGCTGAGATGAATGTTGCCTATTTAAAAGCACCTCTAGTGGGTTTCTCATGAAAAGATTCTTATGGTATTAAAGGTTTTAAATTTTGTTTTAAACTTTCTCCTTAAAGTGATTAAAGTTCTATTTTATTAGCAAAATGGACATCTGTTAAATAAAAGAATCTTTTGCAATGACAATGGTTGACAAGTAGGGGAGATTGTTTCATTTCATCTCTTTGCTTTGTTTTGTTTGTTTATTTGGCCTTTGTTCCCCCATGCTCGACCCCTACTCACCACAGATAAACAATTATTTTATCTATTTTTTCATATTTTTATTAGTTGAGAATTTCAATGTATTTAGATCATTTTTACCCCGATTTTGTGTCCTTTAAAAAAAAAAGGCTTTATACCCACAGATAAGTGTAGTTCTCACTTATCAGGGAAACTTCTCTTTGCAACTGGTAGAGACCATTACAGGAAACAGCTACCAATCAAAATGCAGAGCTATGGATCAGAGTCCCAACGGATACATCTACAAAACATCTCCTACACCTAAGACTCAGGGCACATTGAGGAAGAGGGGGCAAAAATATTGTAAAAGCCAGAGTACATGTAAATATCATGTATGCTTGTGTGGGTGCATGTGCACATGTGTTCCTGTGAATAGAGATCAGAGGATAATTTTGGGGTCATTACTCAAGCATCATCCACTTTGTTTTTGAGACATATTCTCTCACTGGCTTGAGGGTAGCCAATTAGATTAGGCTTGCTGGCCCGTGAACCAATGAGATCGGTCTTTCTCCACCTCCTAGCACTAGGATTACAAGCTTGTTACAACCACCACACAGACTCAGTTTTCTTATATCAGCCCTGGGGATTGAAATCAAATTTTCATGGTTGTACAGCAAACTTTACCTTCATTGTCTCCCAGCCATAGCCTGCAACATCTTAGTGAATTTTTTCCCCAATGATACTTAAATCAAATGTAATTATAGATGTTTGTTTCCTTTTGTACCAAGTAGGTATAAAACTCATACATACTCCATGTATTATTTATGTAGCTTGCTTTAAGGAATGCCTACTAAGTAATATATTTTTAATCACTAATCATAATTAGATAAGTGACGTCCTGAAATTAACTGGAATAAATTTGAGTTGAATGTTTCTCCTCCAGAAAACTATTTTGGATATCGTATGCCTAACATCACTTCCTAATTGTCTGCTAATCACTTTGTAATTTAGACTCTACTTACTTTAATTAAATTATTTCTCATAAGCATTGTTCTATTCACAATGAATTACACAAGAAATAGAACTTCTGGGCTATTTTAGAACTAATAAAAACATTCCAGCTTTTGTTATCATTATTTTATTTTTTTTAAAAATGTAGCTCAAAAATATTGTGATTTTCCCCTCAAAGCCACCTGGGTCAAAAGCAGAACACAAGAGTTCTCTGATGCCTAGCATAGTACTCCCCAGCCAGACAAGACTTCCTCGGTAACTGAAAGTCCTGCCTCCCCAGGAGACAAACAAAGCCACTAAAAAGTATGAACGGTCCTTTAACCTGAATAAAGCAAACCCCATATGAGTAATTAGTGAGAGGAGATTTATTTGAAAACTATGTGCAGTGGCTCTAAGCAGGTGCACATGTCAAACTCCTCATTGCATAATACAGATTTATTTGGGAATGCACAGATGTTTTTCCTGGATGACTTTCCTGGTGGTCTGCTCACTCTCCTGTAGTACAGCTAATTAAATAGTTAGCAATTCCTTTCCATAAACTTTACAGTTGAACACTTGGCTAGAATTATGATCTGCTCATATGGCTATCCTCTCTCTTGATGATAAACTCCTTGATTGCAGAGACTTTGATTTGTTCATGTGTATGCCCCAGCACGTGGCGTTGGAATAGGATCACTAAACGTTTCTTGACACAATTGGCCCATTGTGATACCATGGTCAGTTCTTTAAATTTGACCCCTCAGGATAACCAACTGCAGGCCTGTGACAAATATAAACCAATGAGTATCTCATATACAGGAGAACTTAAGTAGTTGTCATAGCAGTTGCAAAACAGGACAATGTAAACGTCTCATAATTTGACCCAAGCCAGGAAAGAAGGAAAAACTTACTGTTATATTTTCTAATTTATGAAGAGAAGGCACAATTTCAGAACCAGTGTAAGAAATAATAACACCACCCAGTGGAAAGATTTATCTTTCCTTAGGAATGACTATGATTTTAATATCTGCCTTGCTAGCCATGACCTCTCACCTCTTCTGTTTAAAACAAATCAGAGTCTACCATCTTCAAAAAGTTAAAGAATCTGACTAAAACGTGTTAATATTTTTCTTTCACTAGATTTTACTTATTTGTAACAACATTACATTTATGGAAAATGAGAATTTTTCACCAGTTATGGCATTAGCATATAGCAGGTATATGTACGTGGTAATAGTAGGGGCAGTTGTAAATGAATGGCTGAAATTGGGGCACACTGGGTTACAAAGACTGACTTCAAATTCTTGCAACATCTTGACCAAGGCCATATTTGTCCTGCTGGAGAATCTGAACCAGAAGGTTTGGTGACTCCTAGGTGGGCTCTCAGGGAAGAACCAGATCACTTGTTGAAGCCACAGGAGAACTATGTAAGAGTCCTGTGCAGCTTCATCACTGCACAGGCTTTGAGAGGAAGAAACAAGTCAAGAAGACCATTCTCTCTGGGCAGTGGTGGTGCACACCTTTAATCTCAGCACTCTGGAGACAGAAGCAGGTGGATCTGTGTGAGTTCAAGGCCAGCCAGGTATACAGCCAGCATTACAACAAAGAGACCCTTTCTCAAAAGACCATTCTCAGATTTTTTCAGAGTTTTCTTTTTCTCCTCCCATTTCCTAGTCTGTATACTCTTGACTGGCTTCCTCTTGTTTTGCATTGTTCTATCAGCATAGCTCTACACATTCAATAATCACTTTTGAAATTATGAGTATCCATCTTACTTGAACTTTACCTAGCTTTAATGTGCATTTTTCCTTTTGCCAATCCATATACACTCCTTTCCACTGCCCTCTGTGGCACCCTATCCTATTGGTTGGCCCTTTGAGGCATACAGAATCATGAAGGCAACTACAGATTAGAAATAGTCTCTGTGAACTGATTCTCACAGTCAAGCCACCAAATGCTGAATTTTCTTGAACTAGATTCATGACCTTTCTTTACACCTCCAAACTCATTCTGCATGCAGGGCTCATTCTCTCCTGTATGCAAAAGACTCACACATAAGTAACTCCAGTCAGACACTTTACCTAAATCCCAGGCTCATCTGCCTGGCCATATCTTTGGTATCTTCACCTAGAAGCCCAGTCAACATTTGAACTGTCTTTCTTGCGGTGATTTCCTTATCAAATTTCATTCTTATCTCCTACTTTCTATCTTGGTAAATAGTACCATGTTTCACATATTCCTAGAGTCAGACTCTAAAATTACTCCAGTGCCTCTGAGTCCTTTACATCTTATATTCAATCAGCTCTCCAGTTTTATGAGTGTTACAACTGTACGTTTCTGTTATCTCTCTGTCTCTGGATTGTTGTAACTGCCCATTCCCTCTTCAAGCCACCATCTTCTCATCTTCTGTACAAGCCACTGCAGTGGATTCTACATACCTGTTTATTTTCTTTTCCAGATTCTTTTTCCATAATTTTGTTTCTACAAGAGATTGTTTGTTTCAAATATCATAGCATGCCACATCACTTTTAAAAATCTTTCTGGGTTCTCACTGATTTTAAAAGAAAATTCTGTATTGAATTCAATATAAAGTTCTGCAAGATCAAACCTCACTCCTTTCCTGAGGGACTTCAGCCTACTCTACTTTTCATTTCCCTCATTGCTCAGTGTTAGAAGTGTTGTGGGTTCCCCCCTCCCATATACATACTTTTCATGTCTGTGTCTGAGAAACTTCATCTCTTGTCCTGTCACTCCCCATCTGACAGTCTTGTACACTGAATGTCACTCTTCCAGAGAAGATCTAACTGTATATATATATATATATATATATATATATATATATATATATATATATCATAATGCCATACATATTTCTCTATAGCACTGAATCAGAGTAACGATTCACCTATGCTTGTGTATGTTAGTTTGTCTACATTAACTGTTTGATATAGTTTGGATCTGGAGTGCCCAACCCCAGTATGATAGAAGCTTGGTTGGCAGGGTATGACCTCATTGGGAAGTGGTAGAACCCTTAGAAGATGGGGCCTATGAGAAGAAACTAGTTCATTGGAGGCATGCCCTTGAAGGAGATGCTGGTTCCCCCAGCCCTTCTTTGTCTTGTTTCACCACAACCAGCATAGATGAATGTGTATCCTTCTCTACGTGATTTGATATGATGTTCCACTGTGCCATAGGCCAAAATCAGTAGGGCCAACTGATTTTTGGATGAATCTATGAAAAAAAAAAAAAAACAAAAAAAAAGTGGTTTTGCACTTTGAAGTTGATCATCTCAGGTATTTTATCCTAGTAATGAAGGCAAGTTGAACTCTGTATTCCATGACGCATGCTCAGATAATGTTTGTTTCTGTTCCTTTGGCTTTTACCTTTAAGGGAAAAGTTGGGAAGATGCTAGATGCATAATGAATGAGTCTGAGATAAATGAAGAACAAGGGAAAGTAATGAATTTGGTAATGGAAGAGTAGGAAGGTAGTGAGCTATGAACAAGCAAAAGACATTGCCATATTCATTTTTAGTGGTGGGTCCTGGTGAATGTGATTGGCTCCGCTGTCCACTGAATTGGAACTAGAGTGCATGAGATGATCAGTTCCAGATGCCATTGCTTCTTCGAAGATTTTTATTTGCCATCCTGTACTTTTCTTGGGCTCAGTTTTGAGCAGAACAGTACACTTACAGGAAATGGGTAATGTAAAGATTGCAATGTAAAATCACTACTTTGGTAAAACATATTCTCATTGGTTGGAAACATTTTCCTAAGTTATGGATATATAAAGGCCATTTCTATATTCAGATGCATTGTCTCTGATGGTATGAACTAAACCTTTTGTAAGGTGCTTGGCAAAAAGCAAATTTCTGTTCATTTAAAAACCATCCATTTGTGTGCAAGTGAAATTGCCTGTCATGGTTGGAAAGGATTATTTATGGTTTCTAAACACTCATCTCTCCCAATTCAGCTCATAGATTTCCTTTACAAAATATAATTTTAATTCCATTACAAAATTCTATTGTTCAATATATGTGCCTTGTTATGCTGTATTGTATCATGACTACATTCAATTACCTCACTTGCTATATTAGAAAATGTAAAAGTACATCAAATAGTTTTAAACTTTTTTGCTACAGCGTGTGTTAGTGACTGTACCTAACACTTTTAGTGATCACGTCAAAGGCAGTCACCAGAAAAAAATAATGTTTTTGCATTGAAGAAAGGTGCTCATTGTAATATATAAGAGAGTAAGAGTTAAAATTATTATACCATGCTCTCTTGGGAATAAAGCTTTGTAAGGTAGAAAACATAAGTATAGAAGTTAACGCCATTTCTCTGAATTTTGGAAATAATATCTTTGGCTTCTATTAAACTGTATTATTTCTTAATATTTTTGTTTTTTATTGTGTGTCTGTGTGTGGGTGTGTGCATGTGAGTGCCATGGGTGCAGAGGTCAGAAGAGAGTGTCTGATACTCTGGAGCTGGAGTAACAGGTGTTTCTGAGCCCCCTGTTGTGGGTGTTGGGAATCAAACTTGGGTCCCTGGTAACAGCAATATGTGCTCCTAACCACTGGGCCATCTCTCCAGCTCCAACTTATATTAATTTTGATGTTAAACCTATGTCGTGCAACTAAAAATATGAATATTTTAATAGCTGAAGTTCTGAAATTGCTGAATTTCTAAAGTATATTTCTGTGCCTACAATATCATGCTGCTCAGACGACGGATCATCAGCCCTGACAAAATAATTTCAAACATGCCATATATTCCAAAAAAATTAAATGAGGCACACACACAGACTGAAGGGTGCCTATCGGACTTCAGAAAAATAGCTCTGTTTTGATATTTGGCCAAATGTACGCCTCGTAGGAAGAAATGCCATCTGCTTTAGCATTACTCATGCTGAGGAAGAGGCCATGAAAAAGTGATCAGGAGGAAGTATTGCGTAAGCTGTTGAAACAGACAACAAAGACTGGAGGAATCCGACAGTGTGGACAAGCACGTGACGAGGAGGGGCCTGTGAGGGAAACGCACCTTAGGTGTTCAATCAAGGAATTTATATTGAAAAGACAACAGCAGGGTTGAAGTTTGTTTTTCTCTTTGTCCTGTTCCACTGCTGCCCTGGAGAACAATGGCTTCAATACATTGTGATAATCGCACTCTTCAAGTTAGAATGTACAGTTCTCCAGAGTTGTTCCTCTCTGAATTAGCATCCAGGTAGAGAGAAGAGTTATGCCCTTTGTCCTTCTCCCTGTGAGGGGTGTGGAAAGATCATGTGTTGAGTGGTAATTGCATCCTGCACTCCACTAATGTGCTAATGCGCTATTGTTTTGCCTCAGTTTCTACTTGTATCTCCAAGTAATGTCATTTTTGCTCTCAAGAAAAGAAAAACTTTATTTTCAGATAAAGAGCACATAGTAATGTCTTCAAGTTATCATACAATTTGTCAAATGATGGCAAGTCTGATTAATATGTTATAACTGATCTTAACTCTGGAGATTTTGATAATTATTTCTTGGTTTTAGTAACAGTAGGTATCTTATGATGAAAATGTTTCAAAAATATGATTTGTTGTTTACATTCTTAAGGAATTCAATGTTTTTTATATGTGTGCTAAGATTGCTTCTTAGAATGTGACAAATTGTATAAGATTATTGCTTGTCTTTTCTCTAAAACTGTAAGGACATTAGATTAATGTAGATTAATGATTGTGTTCTTTTGTTTTAAAAAATAGAATGTGAAGTATGGGGGAAATTACAATTTTAGCTAATTGATGAACTAGGCTAATTTAAGGAAATCAATCTCAGATTTATCTAGTGTTCTATTTCTGCCTAAGAACTAGAATGCTTACTCTATGAAGGAAGAAACCATGACTGCTTGGCTCAACAGTAGTTATCTATAACACGGAACAGGTGTGCAATCAGTAAATATACATTGTTTAGATAATTGACTAAGAAATGGCATGCTGGAGCTGGCAAAATGACACAGAAGGTAAAGGTGTTTGCCACACAAGCCTGATGGCCAGAGTTCAATTCCTAGAACAGAACTATCCCATACAGTTGTCTTCTGATACACACATGCATTTCATGGTGGGCACATGTACACACACACACACACACACACACACACATGCACGCACACACCCACACAGTAAAATTTTAAAGAAATCAAGGAAAAACTGAACTAGCATAGTTTTGACAGTATTACTTGACAGGTGGCATGTAATATGAAGACAGTTACTGAATATGTTTGGAACATGCAAGTAAATGTGGACTATTTTGTGCAGATATAAAATACAGAATTCTTCTAACCACGTAAATCAAGGGAAGGAAGAAAAGAGGCATGGCAAAATCATTAATCTATGATTACTAAATTGAATAAAAATGTGTTTTATTGATACCAAGTAAAAACCAAGAAAAATATTTTTAAGATGATATAGATACTAACACACTGCTTTTGTGAAACAGATGTATTTGCAAAAAGTTATTAGTTAATAATTTACATTATTTTATAGGGGAAATTGCTATATAGAGTAATTCCTATTAAAATTTTCCTATAAAATTTATGACAATGATGGCATTTATTCTTTATGCAATTCATATTTCATGCTTGTAAAAGCGTAAAATGGAATCCAAGAATGCAAAAGACACTGTCACTTATGGAAAAAATTATGGATTTCTCTCCTGGTAGCACACAAAGCCTTCTGCTGTGGATTCCTACAGTGTGCCCTCAGAATATTTTGCTATATGAATAGAATGCAAATTTTGTAACATGAGATCAGCCACACAAAACTAAGGCTAATTTCATCATCCTTTTGTAAGGTGACTTGTTATGTGTTTTCCTATAAACATCTCAAAATCAAATTGAATTTTCTCATTAATATATAAAATTTTAAATATAAAATCCATATTTTCTGTTTATATTCACATAGACCTATTTGCTTGTTCATACCTATGTATCAAAATCCCTAAAAGTATTCCTTAACTTAGAAATTTATCAGAATTTCTTCTATTTCTTGAAAGCAATTGAGTCAATTATGAGAACTGTGTTCAGTTCAAAACACTTGAAAGTATAAGGTTACATCAAGAATTTCAGTGTAAGATTACAGATCCTCTCCTCTCTTGTTATGGTAGTGACTTTTTATCTATTTACATGAAAAAAATATTATTTTGACCATTGCCTAGTACTTTTGATGGAACATGGCTGATTCTTACCATTTATAGAACTACCAGGAATGAGCCTTTCAAATGTCTGAGGTCCTAGACTACATGTCCTGCTGTGCTTTCTTATTTACCCACATTTTGCTACCTTCATCGTTCTTCAAAATCCTCATACTTCAATGAGTAAATATTTGAACACTTTTAATGAGCATCTGGTACATTGGAAACATTTTCTAGGTTCTATTAAATGAATAGCATTATACAGACTGATCTTGTTATATATATATATATGTATTTGTTAATACATATATATATATATGAATATTTATGATTATGAATATTGAATTTTTTAAAGATGCCATGAATTTAAAGGAAGCAAGAAAAAGGGTATATGGGAAGGCTTGAAGGTTAAAACCAGAAAGGGGAAATCATGTAATTATATTACAATCCCCAAAGAATAAAACATATAATTTAAAAGAATATTACTTTAAAGGTTGGTTCTTAATGATACATTGGGATTTATGAGAAAATACAAAAATCCATTGATGTTTGGGCAAAGGGTGCTATTAATCAACATTTTCGTGAATTATAAACCAAACGTGCAGAGTATAAGTAGATGATTGCCAAGACCTACGTTATGGTATATAAACTGGTGGTACAGTGGTGAGCATAACTGCCTTCCAATAAGTATGTCCTTTTGGGTCTTAACCTAACTTCAGGTCAACCAGCTAACCTGTCTTTCAGTATGAGTATAGTCTTTCAGGTATGAGAAGACTGTAGACATTACCGGGTTAGTACTTACTCAATAGCACTCTCTTGCAGATGAATGGAGGTTAAGACTAGAGACTTAGCATGCTGATTCCTTTTGTAGACAGATTTTTTTTTATTCTTACTTTCAACATCGAATGCAGCTTCAAAATTTGCAACAACAACAACAAAAAATCTACCCTGACTCCTGCATACAATTGTACTTTTGTCCCATTTCAAGCTGATCATCACCTTGATGTGATTTTAAAACTGTGATTTTTAGGCCAGCTCCTTCTTCTATTGTTTCATTTCTATCATATCCATGGTTTTGCTCCCCAGTTGATAGCAGTGTTCTTTTCACATTGTAACTGTTGGATCAGCTGTAAATCCTCGTGGTAGGAAGGCATGTTGAAGCATTATCATTTCAGTGGTAACACACAGATGTAATGGATTAGTTAGGCATGTGCTTTTAAAAATAATATTCAAAAACAGTATTTTCTTTCTACATTTCCTCCCACAATTGAAGAGCTCGGCTGCCTTTTATTTTTCCTGACTCCAAAATGGAGCATCAGTCACACATATGATTACTAAATATTGGGTTGTAACACTAGAAGAATCCTTTTTGGGAACTATCTGGAAAACAGATGACTTTCGGTCTCAGCCCCATGGCAAAAGAAAGCTAATATTTTGAAGTGTCTAGTCTTCATCTGTGGAACGTGAGACGCTGGTGGGATGTTGGCGCTATTCACGACACAGAGTCAGACTGCTTCCTCCACTCAATGGCTTCCAGGATTTCTACCAGTAAAGCAGCACCTAACTCAGTTTGGGGCTCAACCTTAAATGAATGCTTCAGTTAGTGATGTTTATGTTCCTACGTGGAAAAAGCTGAGGTGAGGTGTGTATGACTCCGTTTGAAATATCAGTTGAACTAACGCATCTATTCATTCTGTAAATCGCTCCCCTATTTTAGTTTTCACAGCTTCCCATTTGGCGATTTTTTTTCTTTTAAAATGAACATTGGATATAAGTGTAACTAGTATGTTGTTGTATGACAATAGTGACATGTTTCACTACACATGGCACTTTCACATTGTCTGTGTTTAACGGTGACATCCGTCTCTTACCACAGATTCGCTACTGCCTCAGGAGGCAGTCTTAACAGCAATGTTGTCAAGGAAACATACTGAAGCTGTTACATAAAAGAACGTCTCTTTCAGGAAAATCTTTCAGAATGATATTTCTATTTTTCTCAGAATATGTGAAATTATAATTTACAACAATTTTAACTTAATATCTATGCAGTTCATACAGATCAGAAGATATGTCAATAGAAGCATTTTTTTTTTAATTTTAAGGTTAAATGACTAAGTGACACTATTGTCACATAAAGGGTCTATTGAGTAGGACAAATATTTAGCATGTAGTTAGAGGTTATGCTGGTTTAGTACAGTAGCAGTTGTAGGTTCTCTTCCAAGGTCCGTGACTTTACTAGCTCTCAGTAATGAGCTAGGTTTCCAGTATGAGGCATGACTTCCCTCTTGCTGAGTGAGTCTTAAGTCCAATTAGGAAGGTATTGTTTACTGCCAAAGTATGTGTGCCATCAGTGCACCCTTGGAGTTATCTTACCATGCTGGTCATTGTTGTGATTCAAAGGCACCATAGATGGGTAGTGCTTTGGTTGCTTCTCTCCTTTGTAAGCTTGATTCTGGTACCATGAAAACTAGTCTTCAGGGAGAACATTTTCAGATCAATTCGCATCCAGGATCTTCTGAACCCTGTGTCTGAAGTGCATGGTGTCTTCAGCAATAGAGACTAGTCTCCCACCTCTGGAGGTAAAAAGAACAAAATCGATGTAGCCTATATGTTTGGGGAGTCTCTTGGACAACCATGACCAACAACTCAAAAGAGGATTTCTCATGCCTGTGTTGAGGTTTTTGTTAGATGATCTCTGACTCTTCTCAGGATACTTTTATAAAATAATGTACCTGATTCTCACATCAAGAATATCAAATTTTGATAAAAATCTTAGAGACACAAATGACATGGATTCTTGGAAAATTAACAAAATAAAAATATCCCTTTATTTCCATGTTAATAGAGTTTAGGGTGGGAACAATTACTATCTTTAGAAACATAAATGATAAAGTACATTGAAATTTAACAGGAAGTACCAGTAAATAATTACATATTATCTACTTGCTCAAGAATCCATGTTAGAACATCATAATTGGAGACTAGGATGGCCACAAACACCTATCCGTAGCATCTGATTATTATCTTGCTTGAATCTATCATTAGCATTAAAAGATATAGGCCTGAATAGAGTCTGACAAAAAGATATTCTGCAATATAGATTACACATGTCTTGTTTAAAGCTGCATATTGGTCTACATAATACAGACTGATTGATTTTGAGAGATTAAGGAGCTCATTCAATAGATGAGAAAATGTGATAAGAGGCTTACACAAAGATCTTAGGAGAAAAGCCAGAAATAGAACCTGGCTTCCTGATCCGTAGTTCAGTGTTATTTCCATGATGTTGGCTTAAAGAACTCGGGTTATCACTCCTCTCCTGTGATTCTTTCCCACCCGTTAGCACCACTGATCTTCATCTGAAATGTCAACTCTGCATAGCGTTCTGGGTGCTATTTAAATCACTCCTGTGGGATGAAAAGAAAGAAAAGAATGTAATAAGTTTTTTTTTGTTGTTGTTGTTTCAAGAAACCTACATATATTCTCAGCAAGCCTGATACATTAAAAATAAAAGGTTATAAAGGTAAAAGAAATTTAACAGTCCAAATAGATTTTCACAATCCATCTTGTGAAAATGGATGGGGACGTTGTACCTATACACCAGGTACTCAGGAGGCTGAACCAGGAGGATCACCATGTAACATTCCAGGTCAGCCTGAGCTACATCGTGAGAATCTGTATTTTTAAAATGACATTCTTCTATCTCCTACTTGCTTATCTGTGTCATTGCTGTTTCCATCTCTTGGCGATGGAAAATAGAGCAGCAACGAATACAAATAAGCAAGTATCTCTGTAGTAGGAGACAGCGTACAGTGATATAAAAGAGGAATGAGAAATAATGAACAAGAAGGATTAAATAGGGTGGCAGTGAGAAGCTAAGGTGAAGGGAGGAATATAGGGAGGGAAAACTAACAACTAAAGACATTTTCAAAAAGTCATGTGAAAAACTACTACTGCAGACACTTTCTAAAATATAAACATATACATATGTAAAAATAGTTTAAATAGGGGTTACCCCAAAATGGGGCAGCAATGCCAGTACTAAACACCAGTGACTAACAAATAAAAAGCCCAATGTAGGGAATGGGTTGCCTGTGTTGGAGTTGTTGACCAGTGAGTTTCTGAAGACCTTAAACATTATAAACGAATGTGATTTCTCTCCAGAGCATGACAGAGAAAACCTATTGCTGGAGACAGCATACATTTGAGTAATAGAACATGAAGAAGTCGAGGTGTTACTGACCTAGAAGTTTTATCTCCGCTTACTGGGTTTCATGGTGCTAGAAGATATTAGGCACACTACCAAAGAAGAAAAGAAATCATCAGTTTTCTCTAGCTGTGAACCCTGTGAGTTCACAATAATGAATCGTCCGGCAAGACATGCCCACTTGTACAATACGCCCATTTGTGGTACAAATGTCATGGAAGTAGCCAATCACATTCTGACTGTTACACAGATGGAACTCATACCTGGCATAGTTTTTGGGGCCAAGAAACTATGGCTAAGCTGGTCATAGATCTACTACTGTAAATAATCTATTGGTACATGTGTATATGTTTTCCTTGCTGTGCTTTAGTACACAAACTCATCACAGAATAAATTAATATCTGTATGTCCATGATTTGACCTGATAAGTAGATCATTATCAATAACTCCTGCCTACTTATTTCTTCATTGGAGCCTGATTTTCTTCCTTCTACCCTACAGTAATTGATATATATATATATATATATATATATATATATATATATATATATATATATATATATGGGAGGGGGGCATGGTAGCACATGCGGGTAATCCCAGTACTCAGGAGACAGAGGCAGGTGTATCTCTGTGAGTTCAAGTCCAGGCCAGTATGCATAGTATGTTCCATGCCAGCTACACATATGAGACCTTGTTTTAAAAAAAAACTAAGCATACATGTTGGGAAATATAATAGTATTTATTAAACATGACTGTTTTATTAGGCATATATATATACACATATATGTATGTATGTATATATACATGCATATGTGTGTGTGTAGATAGTAGATAGATAGATACCTAAACAATATATTGTTTAATTTTAATTGTTTTAATGGTTTTAGCATCTTAAACATCCTCCTGTTTATTGCTGAGCTAACTGAATAGAAGGCTAACACTCTAGGCATCTCAGGTTCCTTTCTGATTCTGGTCCAAAGAAAAATGTTCTTTTGCTTCATGCTTATGCTCACATCAAAACAGAGCTTCGACATACATGCTTAATAAGCATTGGTGGGTGGAATAATTATGCTGTTTTTATGGATTTTCTTAGCTGGCTCTAAGATAGTTTGTAAAGACAGCTAAGTCTATGTGGGCTACAATTACCTAGCATGAATTTTATGCCTGGCACACCAATGCAGTGCTTAATCAGCTGCTCCAAATTACATTCCTATTTATGTTATTCTCCACTGCAGTTGGCACCAATGGAAGAGCTATCTGCTAACTGCTTAGAATCACATAAATTGTACTCTAAAAGTTTTCCATTCCCAACCACATAATGGATTCACACGAGCTCTGGAAATGACAGCTATATCAAACCTGGTAGTGTCTTTTCCCTTCAGAATCAGATTCTGATTTATCCATAGAAATTTATTTTACATTAAAAAGACTAAACTTTCTTAGCATATCATGAGTAACGCCAAAAGCAAACAAATTACTGTGAATCCAAACTTTTAAATGGCAATTAAAATGCTGTTTCATCTACTCTGTGGAATGCCTTTATTCAGAATTCAGAACGAATGTCTCAGTTTAAAAATATGCTTCAGTTTTATTATTAGAACAAGAATCTTAGGAAGAATGAGAGAACGCTGAAATGGATTCAGGCACATTCAATTAGGAGGACAAGGCGTTTTCTTTGGAGAATGATTGAAATCTTAGGGGTCCGACCAGATAACAGTGACGAGATTTAGAAGCTGAGCTATAAAGATTGGAATTGTTCTCGTTATTATAGGATTAAAGAGGGTCACCAGGGCCTAATGAGACATAATTGTGACATCAAAGCAAGTTACAGAGGATATTGGAATTACTACACTGAGGGATCCCAGACTTACCTACTAAATTTTCAAAACAAGTCTTCTTTTAAAAAAAATATAGATCATTTTTAGTAGGAATTAAGGGTATAGGTATAAAAATATTTGGATAGATTTTTATGAAGATGATTTAAAAATCAGTCTACGCTAAAAATCTAAATATGAAGTTGATACAGTCGTTGCAAGTAGAAACAAGGATGAGATGATTCCACCCACAAGAGGAAGGTGCTGGACAAGATTTGTTTGCACAATGGATTTTTAGACAGCAAAGGAACTGACTCTACTTCTCTCATTGGAAGCCATCTTATGAGACAGAACTTGGAGAAAATTATGTCATAAAAGGCAGGAAAGTGAGCTTAAAAGCAAAGAGGGAAGAAAAGGCTAAGTGGTGGCTTAGGATTTATATGGTGGAGAAGAAAAGCAGCTGAAGAAATGACTCATTTGAACCTTCTAACGGTAGAACATTGGAAGGAAATAAAGCAGTAAAGACCATTGCTGTTGCAGAAAACGTGCTACCGAAAGAGCTGTCAGGTTTAAGACACTTAAAAGACAGAGAAAGACAGGGCTGTGGAGCACAGCTCTGAGGTAGAAGCCACGGTTAGAGGGTGAGGACAACCTCCAGAGATACGCCTGTCTTATGGGACTCAGAAATTAAAAAAAAAAAAAAAAAAGGCAGCAATAGTCTCTACGAAACACTCCACTCTGACAGATCGCACCTGCTAATTCCGCCTGAGGCGAGGACTGAGAGGAAAACCAAGACCTTGAGAGAACATGACGTTAAAAGTATTGGTAGACTGAAGGAATTTCAATAAAATCAGGTAAATTAAATTTATTTAATGTGCTATTTTTCCCCCATCCCAAACCTTCTTGGAAAAACTACATGAACGGTTAACTAAGCCCATGACTACTGTAACTTTCAAAACTTTGCAAGAGTTTGCGCTCACTTTTCAATAAAGGACAGAAAATGCAAGAGTGGATTTTCCCCCTTCCATACTTTTTTTCAATATAATTAATCAACTTATGGCATATTTTACAATTGACTGATTTTGAACCACAGACATTCATGAAAATCTAGAGTCAGGCACTGTGCAAAGTGAGAGTTTCTGCTCTCGTTCTCCACTGCTCAGACAGAGCCAAGCCTCTCTGCCTTGATTGCCTTGATACCAGTTCCTTGTTCTGATGATATTTTTAACTGGAAATAATAACTTTGGAGACGGGACTTAGGCTGTTTTAAACTACAATTCTGGTGATTTTTCTTATGTTCTCTCAACTCTACTTTTTTGGTAGTGGGAGCCATGAGAAAAAGAACTCACCTCTGATGCCTTGAATGTTACAATTCATTCACATGGGCCATAGCCCAGACCACAACACAGTTTAGACCTTCTCTAAAGACTACAGAAAGCACTTAAACAAATATATATATATATTAGTTTTTATTTTTTTAATTTAGAAGCTAGGGTTACCTGTCACTGGTGCTTAATTTCTTTCTGAGAACTTCAGAGGGGAGAATATTATATCTAAGTTTGGGTGTCTTTATGCTGTTGTAGTTACACTTTTGGAGAACAACTATGATTCTGTTGGGTTTCAGTGTGTGAACTCTGGTGACACGTGATGGACAAATTAGAATAGGAAACTCATTTCCAGTCTTCATTATGAGAGAACTTTGGAATAAATTTACCTAATGTTTTCCCTCTTGATTTATATCTTCATGGAAAGAACTGCGTTGGTGCAGTAGGGTAGGTGGTTGGCATTTGTGAAGGAACCTGGTGGACAGGAAAGGGCTTTGTGCCTAAGTGATGAGAAACACTTAGCTGGTCATTTGCTTGATTGCTAAACCAAATAAGTGAGGAGTCAGGAAATGAGGAAATATGTGATGGAGGGGGCGGGAGCTTTGTTCCCTGTTCAGTTTTACACCGGAAATAAGTACTCCAATCTCAACACAGGGAAACATGGAAACCCTTATAGACTTGTTCCTAATTCCCTTGATCCTAACAAGGTTCAGTTGATAGCTTGCAGGATCAATAAATTTGGGGAAAATCTCAAGCACTATCAGTTTTGTTCCAGAACACAGCCTGTCTCTGCAGCAAAGAGGTCTGAATTTAGATGTGGGAATAAACTCAAATCAAGATGACACTTATTAGGAGACCCGTCTGACAACTCAGGCCAATGATGTTCATCAGCCCACCATTATGAATGATAGAGTTGAGGTTTAGAAATGACTCATTAGTTTATGTTGCAACCTCACAACATTATTAAAGGCATAAAAGTGCGATTAACACCTCTACAACTCTAACAGATATAGAGAAGCACCAACAGATGAAGGAACAGTGAGGGTAATGGCAGGCCAGTCAACTAGGAAAACCTTTAGGAGCCATCAGGAATTCAGAGCTAGAGGAGGAAAATTGGGTCATCAAACATAGAATAAAACTGGGACATGTGGCAGAGGACCACCTTCATAAGAAGCAAGTATCATGGTCTCGAATGCTTACAAAAGCCAAGTGAGCAGATGAATTGCAAAAGGCTGGGTGTGTGCTCACTGCAGGCAGCGCCAATAACTAGGACAGTAAAGCATCATGAGTTTACATGTGGAGAGCACAGGTCCCTTGGCAGTGGAAGGTGTGATGCAAACGGCTAGCAGGATGCAATTATGAGGGAATTAACAGATCTCGTTATGTTGAACAGAAACCAGAAGATAAGAAAAACCCACGTTGGGTTCCCATCACCAACACTGCACAGGTCATAAATCACCTGCAACTTCAGTTCCTGGGAATCTAGTGCCATCTTGTGGCCTCAGTAAGCACCTGCATTCATTCATTCATATCACAGACAGACACATACACATATCACTCAAACATACACATAATTAAGAATAAAATAAATCTTTTTTTTAAACAAGATCAGGTGTGTTCAGGGTGGCATGGCCATAAACAAATAAATCTTTTTTAAAAAATAAAAAGCAGAATCATTTTTTAGAGCATTCTTCAATTTTAAATTATCAGCTTAAATTCAGAAAGAAAAAACTCTTAGCCAATTAAAACTGTCAGAGAGGCAGAATTTGGCTTTTGTAACATCACAATGGAGCTGATGTTTCTCTGATCACTGGAGACCTGCCACCCAATGCCTTTAGACTTGGATTTTGTTTTTGTTGGTTTTTGTTGTTTGACGATTTTAAGTGTATATAATGTATTCTGAGTGCTCCCTCCCCTTATCTCCTGCTCATCCCTATCAACCCACCCCAAGTCCCTACCCATGCTTTCCCAGGATTCATGACGGCTGGTTTTAGTTTGTGAGCCATTTAGTTTAATCAAGGCCATCTGTGTGACTGGCCTTGGAAGTGTCCACTGGAAACTGATGGTGTCATTGATGGCAACGCATCTAAAGAACGTGACCTCTGTTCCCCGGACTATCAGTAGCAAACAGGAGTTTACTTTATCCCAATTGGCCAAGGCACCTCAGTCTTCTGTTTGCTGTGTTTAAGCTTCTGCTTTACCCTTTTTATTGCCACTGATTTACGAATTTATCATATCCAACCCCAGACCAAATGCAGAGTTTATGACTCCAGTGTTCACAAGACTTGACTGGATCCATGGAAGGGCATATGGCAAAATCTGCCATCCCGACATTTGTCAATTAAGCCCATGTGCCTGTGCCAAGGAAAGTGATTTCTGCCTCCTAAAGACATATGAGCCAGAAAGAAGCACTTTGATTTCTTGTTTAATGTGACATTCTGTCTGCAATTAGCAGGCTTCCAGATGTTCATGAATTTTATATTCAACTTATATAGTCATTTCTGTTTCCCACCAGAGTGCAGGGTGGTTTATGTTCTAGAAACTCGGTCAAAAACATTTCCTCTAACTTGAACTTCAAATGACTAAATATTTCATAATGTAATTTCAAATTATAGATGTTCTGTGAGATTAGAGGACTTCTGCTTTTTTATCTGAGTAAATTGGAATTTTATCAACATTCATTTAACAAACATCTGAAAACAAATTAAGCTCAGGTTTGTTTTTGTCAGTGATGGGATTTCTTCTAGTAAATGCCAAAACTTCCTTTGTAATATCCAGCTCATCATTAATGTCACAGTTGTTCTGCATAATAACTAAATAGTCTGTTTTTCACAGGCCTCACAGCATTGCATACAGAACTTTCTTGTGATCAGGGCTTCTAGAATCCCTTCATTTGTACTAATTGACTTTAAATCCAGACAAAAGGAGCTCTGTCTGCTTTTGAAGATATAGGAGCTGTCCCCATAATTCATGATTTAAAATGTAGGTGGAATTTCTTATCTATAAAGCTGATACCTGACTCAATGGCCTTGTCAAAAGCAGGAATCGGTTCAACATGGAGTTTGGATGGATACGGTCAAGAAAACAGCTAAAGTCATCATAGTCTGTTGAGGGGCAGGCAGTTGCTTCTTGAAGCAGTTTGTTTTAACACACAGTAGTATTAGTGGAGCAGCACCAGGAACTGTGTGTGCTTTAACGTTACAAAGCTTCAGGTGTGTAAGATGTTAACTTCGGGAGGCATCTCATTAGCAATGCACTGCAGTTTTCCTCCTAATGTGATTTCAGCAAAGTCTTCATAGATGATGCTAACCTTCTAGGGATGAAGAACAATCTTCTAATAGTTCCAGCTGTTCCTCTAAAGGAGAGCAATCATCAAATTTTTCTTTTTAAATAATAAAATCCACATTGTCCTCTTGCGTTCATGAGCTCCAGTTCTTCAGGGACAGTACAATTTAAATTGTATTCTTCCCCACACAACCTTCAAACAAACCTTCCTTTGGTCTTCCCTCCTTCTATTTCTCCTTTTTCTTCTAAAACAGCTTCATTATGTATAATCTGCATAGTTATGAAATTCAGCCACTGCAAGAGCACAATACAGTAATTTTCTATTAATTCAGTGGGTATGTAACTATCACCACTACCTAATTCTAGAACTTTCCGACCACCTGTAAAAGGTCCCTTTTTGTGCTTATGTATAGTGAGTCCTCTGCCCTTAGCAACAGTCACTTACCTTTTCTCTTTGTGTGGGTTTGTCTTTTAAGTTTTATAGGAAAAAATCATAATATGAACTCTTTTTTGTGGGTCTCCACTAGCATGGTTTTTGAGATATTTGTACTATAATGTGTATAGTGTGTTTATTTACATATGTTTTATGTATGTGTGTATATATATACATATATATACATATCTATTATTTTCATCCTTTTATCCATTCATTTTTTCATTGATACTAAATGACTTCTATTATAAGGCTATCCTTAATAGTACTTCTAAGAGCATTCACATATAACTGCATTTGGACATATGTTTTAACATTTCCTCAGCTGATGTGTGTGAGTAAAATTGCAACATTGTACAATAAATCACACTGTACATGTGATAAGCTTTTTAAGAAACCAATAAGAGCTCATTTTTAACTACACACCATTTTTCAACCTACCAAGGGTTATTAATATTGAAGTTTTTCCACATTTTTGCTAACACTTGGAATTATCAGTCCTTTTATCATAGGCTCCTTGCGGTTTCAGTTTTCAGCTCTCTAATGACTAATGATACTAAACATTGTTGTGTTTGTCGTTAATATCATGTTTGGAGAAATGTCACCTATGTATCTTATTTGATGAAATATATTACCCAGTTTAAATTGCATCATTTATCTTATGATTGAGTTGTAAGAGCTCTCTTCTAGATATAACTTACTTTTAAAAACATGAGTTGCAAATGTTTTCTTTCATTCTGTAGTTTGTCAGCCAGTTTAACTAATTGTGTTTTCAAGGGGAAATGCTTTTTTGTTTCGAGTAAATGAAATTTGTATTTTTCTTCTATGGATTGTTTTTAGAATGATCTAAAAAATTGCCTAGCAAACATCCATGTGTTTTCCTGGGTTTCTTCTAGAATGTTATTGTTTAAGATCTTATTATTATTTCTATGGTTAATTCAAAGTTATTGATCTTTTTATAGTGATAATAAGGGCCAAAGTTTTGTTTTTTAAAAAATAATTACCTAATTGAAAAAATACATTTTTTTTGCAAATAAAATTCTCCCTACACCCCATCTAATTATAAATAACATATTTAGAAAAATTCAGTTAACCATAATCTAAGAGTTTTTTTTAACTTTAGCTAATTTTTGCATACGGAGCAACATAAAACTCGTGTTAATTATTTTGCATCTGGATATACATCTTATTTGTGGAAAAGATTATACTTTCTCTAATAGATTGCCTTCTCTTCTTTGTTGGAAATCAATGGTCTATAAACTAAAGGCTTCTTTCCAGACATTCTTACAATCCACTGACCCATGTGCCTATTGCTGTATCAATAGCACTTGTCTATGTAGGGGAGGCTTTATAATATATTGTGTGATTGCTAGCAATTCCCCTTATTTTGCTTTTTTTTTTTTCTCTTTCGAAGCTGTTTTTGGATTTTCTATTTGCATCACCATATAAATTTGAGTGTCCATCCTGTCAGTTTCTGTAATGGTGCCTCCTGGGAAATTTTGTAGGGATTGCGTTGAAGCTATGTGTCAATTTGGAGGGAATTGATACATTAGTAATAGGAACCCTCAGACCGGTAAACACAGAATCTGTCTCCACATATTTAGATGTCTTTTAGTCTCTTACAACTAAAGACTCATTTCAATGTTCAGGGCTTGCATTTCCACTACCATTTCTTATTATCTATTTTACAGTTTGGGTGCTGATAAAGAAACTGTTTTCCTTCTAACTTGTAAATTAAATTGATTCTAACTGGTACATAGATATGAAAATTGCAGATGTTCATAGTGCATAATGCGGTGTTTTCACACATAAGCATTATTATACGTTTCACCAAGTTTGGGGCATTGGTATCTTGATTTTTATCTCTAATTGTTTACTACTATGCCAATTATTATTATATATAATAATATATCTTATATATACAATTATTATTTTGTCACTACATCTCCTGGATAAGGAACAACTTAGCTTCGCATGCCAGCTTAATTGATGCCCAGAAGACATGCAGATTAAAAGATACCCTATTGGCACCTAGCTCAGTATGGCAACCATTATAGCCCCTAAGACGCAACCTAAGTTGCACATCCACAGAGCCTGCATCCTGATCCAGGGATTCACCGTGACTGGTCCTTTAAGAGTGGGTCCACATGAAGCTGTGAGATGATTCCTGGGTTCCTTAAATAGCTGAACATCAGTTACTCCTTGGGGGAAGAGGGCTGTGCATCAGGTTGCCCCTCTGGGCCTCCCTGGTGGGGACAGCTGTTGGTTACCTCAGTGACACAAAAACCCAATGGCGGGATGCAGGGGTCTGAGTCCAGCTCTAGTTCCCGCGATGGGTTCCTCAGCTTCCACGAAAGAGGATAAACAATCGATACTATGACAAGTGAGCTCAGTATCTCACTCTTCTATGGGACCCTTAGTTGGCAAGCTTAAAGCTCTTTGAATAAGACACATAGAATACGTCTTATGGTGATTATAACACGCAGGAGCGTTTCTTTAACACTAAATTAAAGAAAGATAAAGAAAAGCAAAGAATAAAATCAAAGAAAATAACAATGTGCACATTAAGGGAATAAAACAAAGTTTCTCTAAGCTAGCAATCCAACTCTCTAGGCCTTGCAATCTATTCTCCTCAGTTCATTCCTCTAGTCTCTCCTGTCTGTCTGTCTCTGTCTCTATGTCTGTTGTCCTCATCCCTGTCCTCGCCCTCATCCATTCTTCTCGTCTCGTTCTCTCATTCCTCCTCTTGTTCTTTGTTCTTTTCTGACCAAGACTTTTCTGTAGCTTAAGTAGCACACTGCAGGAATGTTTATCTAAGGGTTGCAGGTGTCAGGCATATCTCAAACAGGAACCAATGGGAAACGTGTCTCTCCTCTTTACAGCTGCAGGCTTCAAAGTTACTCAGTTATCACCAAAGAGTAAATGATACAATGATTAATTAGTGGATGGTAGGGATGTCACTGCTGATTGCCATTTGCCTTGCACAGATAGTTCAGGGTGCCATGAAGGTGCCAAGGGAGGATTTTATGGTTTTTTAGTTCCTTGGTATGTATTTATTCTTCTGAGTCAAAGCTCTAAATTTCTAGTCTTATCTGGTGGCCTGGCTAGGTTGAAGGCTATTTCTCTCTTTAAGTCCTGGGAATGTTTACTTTTAAGTTGGTGCAGGCTTGCTATATTCTTCATTAGTGAAGGGCTAATTGTCTGCTTGTCTTTCCAGGTGCACTAACTTTCTAACTAATCTCTCTGGCTTCTATCTATTAAGGCTTATCTCTTCCTGGGAAGATCAGCATTTACTCCAGGAATAGCTTTATGATGCACTTGCAATAAACCTGGGTTGCTCTCACGTTCCAGGACTTGGAAGTCCAGATGTGATTACAATTTACTTCTGAATAGCATGGCTGTGTTTCATTCCAGCCCACAGTGGCCAGCTCAGGGATTAATTTTGATATTACTATTAGACTATGCAGATCTTATTATTGATGAGAAAACGTATGTCACCATGCAGTAAAGATAAGAAAGGGGCAAAGCAGTTAAGGAATTCCAGTTCCCAACAGCAGATGCCCAGGAACCTTGTAAAGCTGAAGCTTCCATAGTCTGGGTAACCTGGATCCCAACAGCGGGGGCGTGGGGGGGGGGCAGTGCCGAGGACCTGCTAGGGGGATACATCTGCTTTTCTTCCTGATCCCTTGTCCATTCTTCTGACATCTCTATAATGATATTCTCATCAGAGATGTTTTATGTAAGCATTCTCATTCTCATTTTTTTTTCTTTAGTGTATTTCTAAAGATTCTTTATGGGCCCTTGGACCTTCCCAGAGGCATCTTGACCTGTACATACTTCCTGCATTTGTTTTGTGGAATGGGGCAGGAGAAAAGATTGTTTCTTTCTACTGCCTTAGTCACATGGCCCCAGAAAATACACTTTTCAACATGAGGTTGAACTTCTACTTCACAAAATGATTTTTAATGGAGTATTTTGAATTTTATTTAAATTTTTTTATTAGGGGGCTGGAGAGATCGTTTAGCATTGAGAAGAACACTGACTACACTTCCAGAGGACCCAAGTTCAATTTCTAGCACCCACATGTCAACTCACAACTGTCTGTAACTCCAGTTCCAGGGATCCAACACCCTCACACAGACATAGATGCAGGCAATGCACCAATGCACATGTAATCAAAATAAATAAATAATTTCCAAAAAACAATAAAAAATAAAAATTTTAATTAAAATATAATTACATCACTTCCCCCTTCTCTGTTTGCCCACCTCTCCCATGAAATACTTTTATAGATTCTAAGAGAATTTTATATATGCATATAATATTTTGGCTCACCCCCCATACCTTCCCCTAACTCCTCCTCCTAGACCCACTCCCTCATCCCCACCACATTCAACTTTGTAGACTCTTTCAGTATAGCCTACTGAGTCCAGTTTGTGCTACACATGTATTTATTGGGGTGGAGCCATCCACTGGGGCATGGTTGACCTACTAGGGGCCATGTCCTTAAAGAAAACTGATTGTCCATCCTCCACAAGCCATAAATTGTCAATAGCTTCCTAGTAAAAGATGGGGGCCCTTGATCCTCTCTACACTCCATGTTAGAATGTTGATTGGCTTGATCTTGTACAGACAACCACAGCTACTATTAGTACAGGGGCCCTGTCATATCCAGAAGACAGTGTTTCACTCTGGTCCTCTGTGACCTCTAGCTCTTACAATCTCTCCAGCTCATCCTGTGCAGTGGTCCCTGAGCCTTGAGAGGAAAGGGTGTGATATAGATGTCCTATTGGTGGCTAAGTACTCCACTGATATTCTGCATTTTTTCCAGTTGTTTCTGTGTTAACTGCTGCACTGCACAAAGAAACTCTGATCTCTGATGAGATCAGAGATCTGCATTAATCTATAGTTATATAAATTTAGAAGGCAGTTTCATACTGTGTCCATTCAGCAAAATATTAGTCGATTCATCCTAGAGTCTCTGAGCTCACCAACCGTTAGTTCTTAGCCAGATGGCTCTGAATTAAGCGTACAGAGTCTCTTCACTCACCTCTTTAGCCTCCTTAGGTTGTGGCAGTCTGGACACACACTTTATAATCCTAAGTTTTCCTTATCATTGCTAAAAGTGATGTTTATACAGCCAATATCACCATGAACTCACAGCAACTACAGTTTACATGCACTGGCCCTGCATACGACAAGCCCTCTCAAAAAATGAGGAAGTAAAACATTTACATGGAACACTACCCCTCCCTGCTGAACTACTGCCTGCTGATAGGCTGGGGGACAGGAGCCTTCAGTTGTGTAATCACTGGGGAATTCACCAGACTCCTTTGTATATCTCCTTTCCAATCTCATAGCCACACACACAGCCACTGTCAAGCCCAGAGTAACAAAAACAAAGCAAAAAGCCATGAATGTGGGAAAGGAGGAAAGTAGGAAAAGGAGGAAAAGGAGGAAAAGGAGGAAAATAGTAGGAAAAGGAGAGGTAGACTGGGGAGAGAAGGAAAAGGGAGCAGGCTAGGGGTGAAAGAAATCAGAATGCATTATATACATGTATAAAATTATCAAAGAACAAATTTAATTCATTTAAAAAGAGAAGAAAATCTGAGTTTGTGTTATGAGTTCTCCCAGGTGTCATTAGACTATTCAAGGAGCTGTTGAAGCACTGATTTATAAAATTTCTTTATCTGAGAATTCTAGGATAATTTTTCTGTTCTTTGTTTTTATTATTGTCATTTATTTTTTCAGCGTGTGTAGTACTGAATTACATAGAAATTTATCATACAAGTACACTCTCTCACATATACCTGTGGGCTTATACCACAATGTTGACATCGTAATACAGTTACATTCATGATAATAATAGTAATAATAATTTCTATCTTAAATGAATAATAATATTGCTATGCAGGGTAGTCCACATATAATGCCAAAACAGAAAATGCTGAAACATGAATCATGAATTCAAAGGCCAGGCTGGGTTATATAGTGAGACTCTCTATAAAAAAAAAAAGTAATGATTTATTTTCAACAATTATATCATCAATGATACAACCTTGTAGGCAGAGCCTCAGTTAATAGGAATCAGACTTCAATGTAGAGCACATTTGAAGGGTTGATGTAGAATTGGAAGCTTTATTGTGAACCAGAAATGGACCACATCTCCCTTGTGTGGTAAGTATATGGTTATTTTCCTACTGCTTTTGCTACTTAAAAAACATTACACATTTTATTGCTTAGTTGCATTCCCTTTCCCAATTAAATATCTTAAATTATTACTAAACAAAGGTCTTGGAATTCTCAGTCATTCTATCAATTTGTTCTTCCCTAGTTAAAATTATATCCGAGGCTGAAGACTAGCCTTGCACCAATACCACAGTAGTTCATGTCTTCCCTTCCAAGAATTCTGTGAAAACCAGAGAATATCCTCCTTAAGGTTTTTTGATTATTTGTACATGTGTGCCTGTATGTGGGCATATGAGCGTTTGTCTGTGCACATGGAGTCCAGAGACGTTGTATTCCCATGTAACTACAATTACAGGTGGATGTGAGCCACCAGGCTTGGGTGCTGGAGACAAAACTCCAGTCCTCTGAAACAGTCGTGCTTGCTCTTATCAACTGAGCCATCTCTCCAGCCCCAGGGACTCTCCTTTTACACAGTTCTCTCTACACAATGCATAGAGAATAATGACAGCTCTGACTTGGACCATCTTTCCCAAAACCTGTACTGGTTTGTCATTTTAGAGTTCCATCTAAAACTTGATTTATTATTCTTCATCACTACAATTAATAGCCAGAGTATCCAAAATATGGCTGTTATCTTGAAGAACTTGATGTTGCCTATGTTCAGTAATATCAATCTTTTATCAATTATTTCACAGACCATAAACATGAACTTTATCAATTTCATCCACTAAACACAACAAAAATATTTAGAACTAGATTGTATCCAGAGTTAATTTGTTCATTTTGCCTCCCTTGTTCATGAAAACCTCCCTTGAAATGCACAGAGAGTACAAGTATCAAGCCCTTCCACTCTGAAAAACATGTGGAGAGTCCAATAACTTTGGAACTGGTAGATTATTTAATGAGAAAGAGCACACATTGCAGAGATGTACTGTAGGATCTGTGACACTGTCGGGTGACTTTTGAGGGTTTGCTCTGCATTGGATAATATCAAAACAAGTTAACAGTGTACCTGGGTAGTTCATCAAATA
The DNA here is from genome assembly GCA_026225945.1 of Cricetomys ansorgei. Taxonomy (NCBI): domain Eukaryota; kingdom Metazoa; phylum Chordata; class Mammalia; order Rodentia; family Nesomyidae; genus Cricetomys; species Cricetomys ansorgei. Next base: position 10,929,837 of record JAMJFZ010000242.1, read on the forward strand.
TTATCTATTAAGGGGAAAGATAAATGCGAAGAGGTTCCTATGCTTGCCAAAGAAGCCATCGTTATTCATCTTATCTGGGAGAAAAGGATGTTTTGTAATCTTTGCTTTGTGCTGTAATCTTGTTTTTGTCTGTGCTCTAATGAGGTCATCATTTAATCGCTGTGTGTCAGCTCTTTATATTTCTAGAGCTATCTTGCGTGATGTCCATGCTCTATGTAATTAGTTTTAGCAGTATAACATCATGGTCTGTCTGTGAGTGCCAGGATGGCTCTGAGCATCATGACTTACTTGATAGTGTTGACAATGTCATATGTTGAGGTCTGGTTTTCTTTTCTTATCTTTTTTTTTTCTTTCTTGCCTTGAAAATAAGGCAGAACCTTCATCAGATAATTAAAATAAAAGCAACACAATGAGTAGAAGCAGAAAGCATCACATGCACATATATATGTATATATATATTTATATATATATATTATAAATATATATGATCACTTTATATTTACTATACATTCTGTAAATATATATGAGCATTATATATTATATGTATATATATACATATATATGTATTATGTGTGCATATATATATAATATTTGAGCACTTCAAAAGATTATTTAATTTAGTTCCTAAGGGAGTTCCATAAAGTTAATATTATTATTGTTCCTATTTTGGATGAGCAAAGTGATTTAAAGAGAAGCTGAGAGCTTGCTAAATGAAGAATATCTACACGTGAATTCACATCTTCAGCAATCTCATTGAACAGCTGGAATTTCGCATATTATGTAAATAATATGGTGGGATTTACTGTGACACACAGCTCAAGCGGGTCATTCCATCATGCCAGGAAAGTCGTGGCAGCAAGCAAGAACATGCTTGGCATGGCAGCAGAAACAGGAAGTTGGCTGCATTCTGCATCCACAATCAGAAAACAGAGTATAAACAAGAAGACTACAAACCTCAAGACCTGCCCCCAGTGACCCACTTTTCCCAACAAGCTCGATCTCCTAAAGGTTCCAAACACACCACTAGTTTGAGGCTAATTGTTGAAATGCATAAACCTATGGGGGACATTTCACATTCAAATTACAACATTCCATATCTTGCTCCTATAGGTTCATGCCCATCTCATGATGCAAAATGATTTTTTTTTTTGTCAACTTCAAAAGTCTCTGTAGTTTAACAGTCCTGTCTTAGTGCCCTACTGCTATGAAGAGGCATAATGACCACGGCACTTCTTATAAAGGAAAGCATTTCATTGGGGCTGACTTTCACTTTCAGAAGTTTAAGCTCATGGTCATCATAGTGGGGAGCATGTGGCATGCAGGCAGATATGGAGCAGTGCTGGAAAAGTAACTAAGAGTTCTACATCTGGATCCACAGGCAGCAAGAAGAGAGAGAGAGCTACTGGGCCTGGCATGAACTTCTGGAACCTCAAAGCCCTTCCTCAGTGACATACTTCCTCCAACAAAGCCAAACCTGCCCACACAAAGCCATACCTCTTAATCCTTCTAAGTAGTACCAACCGCTGATGACAAAGCATTCAAATATATGAACTTATGTGGGCCATTCCTATTCAAACCACCAAAATTCTCAACATTATTCAAAAATCAAAAGTCTCTTCTGTGGTCCAAGGTAGTCTTTTTTTAAACCGTGAACCCTTGTATAATCAAAACACAAATGATATGCTTCCAACCACTCAGTAGCACAGAGTAAACACCCCTTCTTTGAAGGAAACGATCAAACTGAAGTAACCCAAACCCAGCCATGGAAACAAATCCTACAGCTCCATGCCCGATGCCTGGTGTTCCTGATGGAATCATCTGGGCCTGCAGCACACATCATCTCTCTCAGACTTTGTTAAAGATGGCTGTGGTTTAGAAATGCTGTGGAATATTTAGGAGATGGAGCTTCACTGAATGAGGTCAATCAAGGGGAGATTTTATAGGCAGATTCCACTTCCTGTTCATTCTCTGCTTCCTGACTATAATGTAAAGTGTAAATCTGTCCTCCTCTTCACCCTCCCCACCCTGCTCTGAAAACTCAGATGAGTTTTCAAAAGATGGAGCCTTACACACCTGTTGTCTACAACTTCATACTTGCTACAGCCTGAACATTACCCTGTCTTGAAACTTCCCACATTACAGAACGACCATTACGTTTTAATCAAGCCACACAAAAATGCTCAGGACGTGGGCAGAATGCAGCTAAATTCTTTGTTAGACTAAAGCAGGAATGGCTTCTAGGCCAGTTTATAATAGAATCTATACCCACACACGCACCAAATACCTCATGAGCCAGGCCTCCACTTTCCCTCCTCCTCCTCTCTTCTTTCTGAGTGTGTGTGTGTGTGTGTATGTGTGTGTGTATGTGTGTTTCTCTCTCATTTCCAGTTCTCTTACCTCAAAACACAGCTGTATTCCTATTGCTTTGATTCCCTGTAGAAAGGAATTGAACTATGTCCTAAATTCAGGACTCTTAGCTCTGCTAGTAGCTTTTTTTTTTTTCAAATTCTATCTTTATGTCTTCTATTTCTTTTTCTTGTCTTTCTAAATGAGCTATGATTTTCAATAAAATGTTTAACAGTGTTAAGGGAGGGTATCTTTCACCCATTCTCAATATAGGAGAGAGTTGTCAAGTGTCATTCTTATATAAATTATTAGCTGTAAGAGGAATGTTTTAGCTATTTATTATAAAGTTGAGGGGGTGCCCAACTATTTCAAGGTGGCTGAACACGTTTTCTATGAATAGAATTGGATTTTGTGAAATGCTTTTCTGAATTTATTGACATGGTCATGTGGTCTTTTGTAATTTTTTATACTGATATATTTGATTTTTTGAGACAAATCAATATTGGCTTTAAATGAACTCCATCTGGTCAGGGCATATAATTCTTAAATAGAGTGAAGAAGTAAATATGCTTAGAAGTTTTGTAACTATATTCATGAGAGATATTGGTCTGTAAAATTTTGTACTATGTTAATCTTTGTGACTATTAGGGTAATTATGGCCCAGAAAGATTAGATTTTATTCCCTTTGTATTTTCTTGGGGACATTGTAATTTGGTTTAATTTCTTCTTTAAATATTTGATGCAATTATAAATGAAGTAATCTTGACCCAGTGCTTTTTTTGGAGAGGTTATTACCAGTTATTAGTTTGATTTCTTTAGTAGATTCATAACTATCATGATTATTTCTTGTGTGAACTCTGGTAGTTTATATCTTTCTAGGAACTGGTCCACATCTAACTCATCTAGCTGAAAGTATGGAGGTTTTGTTGTATATTACCAGATGATTATCATTGGGATCAGTAACGATATTTTCTCTTTCATTTATGACGTTGGTAATTAAACCTTCACTCTTTTTGACTAGTCTGGGTAGATGCAGTTTCACTCAGTTTTTCAAGGCATGGCTTTGGTCTCACTGATTTTCCTGTCTTCAATTTCCTCACTGTATCACCTCATTATTTTTTTCCTACTTGCTTGAAGAAAACGGATTACTTCCCCTCATATATTTTCTACCATAGAATGTATATAAACAATTTTAGATATTTTCTGATTTTCTGCTATACATTACATTCTTATTTAGTTAAAAAAATACTTTAAAAAATAAATGATTCTTTTGTGTCATTGGTTATTAAGAGAACAGTTGTTTAGTTTGAACATATTTAGGGATTTCTTTTGCATATTTCTCCCTTTTTTCTATTTATACTCAAATTAAGCATAGGTTTCATCTTCTGTTGCTGTCTCAGTCTGAAATATTGTTTTATGGGTTTTTACGGTTTATTCTTACTTTTTTCCATTGCCAAGTGTTGACCCAAAGTCTCATACATGATAGACTGCCCTGAGCTATATCTCAGCCTCTATTCTTTTTACTTATTTTCCTGCAATCCAGCATAGGAAGTTTCTACTGAAGTATGTTTACTCTTTCTTAAACTGTACTGATCTTGCTGACTAGCCCCTCCAAGGCATTGTTTACTTCTACCTCAGTTTTTTTATTTCTATCATTAAATTATATTTTTATAAATTTATCTTGTTGCTTACAGCACCTATATGTTATTGCACATTGTCTGTCATCCATCATAGCCCTTAAGGTATTATTGCCATTTTAAATCCTCTTTCTGGAAATTTCAGCTGTTATGTCAGTGTGTATGATCTGAAGGTTTATTTCTGAAGACTGTTCATCCTTGTTACAGACTTTTATCCTTGTTATGTCAGATAGATAGATAGATAGATGATAGATAGATAGATAGATAGATAGATAGATAGATAGATAGATAAAGACTTTTATTTTTGTTGTATCTTTTTTGAAGACCAGATTTGTCAGCTAGGATAAAAGGAAAAGAAGTAAATAATCCTTTAATGAAGAGCCCTATGTTAACATGTTTAAGGTTTGATCTCCAGTATAGGTACTATATAATTCAAATTCTCCTGTTGTCTCTAGTTTGTTGAGGTGGTTGTGATGCTCCTCCTTGTATGTGTGTGTGTGTGTGTGTGCACGCACATGTGCGTGTTTCCTACTCTCTTGATATTTGGTTTCCCAAAGTATTTATTCCAGAGAATACTATTATGGACTGGAGTTTTTTGTTGTACAAAGTTGTTAGGAAAGGTTATTATAGGTATTATATAAACTTCTTATTAAACTTCAGTATTTAGTGTGTTTCTCTGTGCATTGAAGTTGTGATCATGGTTTTCTCATTAGTGATAAAGGTATATTTTTCTCCTGCCCTCTACTACCTTCCCTGACATCAGCATTTCTAGTATATTCTTTGATGCCCTGAACCTTTTTAACTTTGAACCATTAGAAGAGAAGAAAATTAGAGGGAGGTGGCATATGAAGAATATTCTTCTAGCTGAGGTATGGCCATGGTAATGACTTTTCACCTAGATAGCAAGCAGCCTTGGCTATGGAGTAAGCTTTGAGAATACCCACATTGGCTATATTTCCTATCACCCAGCAGAGCCCTAGTGAAGTGTTTCTAGAATCTTCAATGTCAGAAGTTGCTTGGGTTTCTTAGAGGTAAGTTCCCCCAAAATTGTAGGAAGCCCTTACGAATGTGTTCCCCAGGCATTTCTTACTCTGAAGCTAGTCCACACTCAACTTCTAGTGATTCATTAGAACTATCCTGTGTTTGTGAAACCCTGGAGGCTGCAGAAGCTTTCTCAAGGCTATAAAAATCTAAGTGTGCGCTTACCTCTCCAAACTGCCTAGTGGAGATTTACTCTGTAAATTCAGTTTCTCTGAATCCAAGAAATGTCTCTCTTCAGTTTGTCCAAGTGTTTCTTGTAAATTTGGGAATGATGACTCCTAGGATCTTTGTCTATCAAAACTAGGAAGTCCTCATTCAAGCTTTAAAGTAGGGGAAATTTTTCACTAGGATTCTGTGTGTATGAGAGAGAGAGTTTGTTTCTTTGTTTTTTATTTTACTGTTTTTTTTTTGTTGTTCTTTTTTTTCTTTCTATTGCAATCTTCCTTTGTGGTAAAATGATTGAGTGTGTATGTGTTGGTCCCTTCCTTGTTATTCTTGGTTTATCTAGTACATATTTTTGCCGTGAAGCTTCCAGAAAAACATCCTTTGATTATGAAACTAATTTGAACTGCTAGCAACTTAGCATGGCCAAAAAAAATAAATAAGTAAGAATAGGAACAACAAATGAACAAGAGAAAATATACTAAAAATGCAATCTCTACTTCTTCACATCTTGAATTGTCCATTTCTCATTTCATATCATTCTATACTGAATATCTCATCTTTAATAGTATAGTTATTATTTCAGAATTGCTTAGCTTTTTAGTCTTCATACTAGAGATCAGAGTGGCTTATCCACTGGTTATACAGTGTCCGAACATCTCAGAGTTGTTTGTGTGATTGCTTTCACTGGTGAGTTTTATAGCTTCCCATATTTTCTACTTGCTTGTTGTTTTTCTTTTAGTTTGATGGATTTATTTTAGCTTTTCTTTACAGGGCAATGTATTAGGAAAAAATAAAAAGCTGAATAGAAAAATAAAGAAGCAACAAAATAAAGACATAATTAAAGATAAGGAAATAATTCAAAATACCAGTACTGTAGGAGCATTTAGTTTCAATTATTTAAATGGTAAATCTTGACAAAACTAATTAAATAGAGCAAGCAAGAAAATGAATAAAGAAACAACACTGAACACAAAAGTAGCTGTATTAGTTACTCTTATACTGCTGTGACAAAACACGATGATCAAGGCAACTTTTAAAAGCAAGCGCTCGATGGGACTTACAGTTCCAGAAGGTTAGACTCCGTGATGGTGGGGCAAAGGTATGTGGAGACAGGCAGCTGAGGCAGCAGCTGAGATGATCCTGCAAGTAGGAGGCAGAAAAGGGAATTGGACAATGGCACAGCCTTTTGAAACTCCAAGTCCATTCAGTGACATACCTCCTCCAACAAGGCTACACCTCCTTACCCTTCTTAAACAATTCCATAACTGAGGACCAAATATTCAAACATGTATACCTGTGAGGGTTGTTCTTATTCAAGCCACCACAGTAGCAAACAAGTATAAGAGGATTTGGGGGGAAAGGAGATGGAGGAGAGAGTATGGGGAGTGATGTCTGGAATTGGGGGTTATTTGGGGATGGTATGGAAACCTAATGCAGTAGAAACTCCCTGGAATCTATGAGGGTAATGTTAGTGAGGGCTCCTAGTAATGGAGAATATTGAGTCTGAACTGGTCATCTTTTCTAGCCAGACAAGGCTTCCAGTGGTGGAACTGGGTTGCATTCAGTTGAGTTTTTGGCAGAGGGAGTCCCTTGGAGATCCCCAAACAATCCAGGTTGATGCTAGGACAGAGGGTTGCTCTCCAAAAACTGACAGTGGGACCCCATTGCCAAGAACAACATTGACACTGAATGTACATAAGATGACCTGGTACCTGCATGGAACCTTCACCCTATATTCTAGTCTCTTTGGTACAGGAGGATACTCTGCAAGCTACCGAAAGGGAAACCTAGACAGCAACCCAGCCACAAAACCTTGAACTTACAATTTGTCCTGCCTGCAAATGTGCTTGGACAATGGTGGCACAGAGCTTGTGAGTGTAGCCAGCAAATGTCTGATTTAATATAAGGCCCATTCCATGAGATGGAACCCGTACCTCAACACTACTTGGATAACCAAGAACCAGTGACTAGATAGCCCAGAGACTTAGGGTAAAACCATACACTTCTAGTCTTAAAAAAAAATAAAAATAGAAAATGATCCCAAAGAGTGCCTTATCTAGTCATCATCAGAGAGGCTTCCTCTGGCAGAAGATGGGAACAGATGCAGAGACCCATGGCTAGACATCATGTGGAGAGAGTTCAAACTGGGGGATCTCTATAAAATTCCTCCCCTCGGAGCTCAGGGAATCCTGTGGAAGAGGAAGTGGAAAGATTCTAAGCATCAGCTGGAAAACAATCAACTAAGCAAGGTGTCATATGCGCTCACAGAGATGGAAGCAGCAAGCACAGGGCCTACATGCACCTGCACCAGGTCCTCTGCACATGTATTACAGATATTAGCTTATTTTTATGGAACTCCTGACTATAAAAACAAGTGGGTCTCTGACTCTTGTGCCTGCTCTTGGGACTCTGTTCTTCCTGTTGGGTTGCTGCATCTAATGTGAGACGATAGCTTTGCTTCATCTTTTATTTTATGATGTCAGGTTTGGTTGTTCTCTTAGAAAGCTGTTGTTTTCTAATGAGAGAAGGAAACGGAAAGGGGTGTGGGGAGAAACTATCGTTAGGATCTATTGTATTAGAAAAGAATCTTTTTACAATGAAAGGAAAAAATAGGGGAAGCTGTAATGAGTGAAAAGCAGATTATGTCAGAGAGACATGAATGTTAACTATTCGAAACTCATGTTACAAAAAGAAACACCAACAAATGGTCTGGATAAATACGAAAAATTATAATATTTAATTCTCATTTAAAAAAATATTATCTTTATGATTATTATAATTTAATATTGAATGAAAGGTCTTAGCATATCCAGAAAGGCAAAGAAACTTAAAGAGAAGTAAACAGATACAAATAATTAAATAAATCTAATATTTATTTATATTTAATATGATTGAATATTTATAACTATTCAGAATATGATAATATTATTTACATCAAGGATATTTCAACCAAGCTGCTATATGTGTGACCGATACTATGAGTATGCATTGATAGTAAATTTCAACATGTAACAAAAAAAAATCCCAAAAGGAACAAAAAGAAAAGCTACCTTAGATTGAATCATAGAGGTTGAAAACTGTTAAACAAGAGAAACAACTAGAATAAAAGAAGAAATGCACTGTAGCAATAATAGTGAACTTATAAAGTATGTATTTGTAAAAGTAGATGTGAGTGTTGATTTACTATTTATTCTTGTGGGTTCACGGCAAAGGACAGTTTATTCTTTCCTAGTTCAATCCCTGCTCCTGGAGGGTTTTGGCCTCTGTGCAATATAATCTTCAAGATGCAAGCCTGGACCTAGAAGGCTTCAGAGTAAGTACAATCTAACCTGCAAACCTGGAATGTTTCAGCCTCCAAGATTTACTGCTTGCTGACTGAGCCCATTCTGACTGGCTGTCTTCTGAACTACCTCTTTTCAACAGTCTACTTCTGATTCTGCTTTCTTTCTGCTTATTCTGGACTGGCTCTGCTCTTCTCAGCTTCCATTCTACTTCAATACATTGCTTCAACCCTACTTCTCTCTCTCTCTCTCTCTCTCTCTCTCTCTCTGAGCTCTGCCTCTTGTCTACTTCCTGTCTGCTTCCACCTCACTTCTACCTTGTTTCACTCTCTGAGCACACTGTTTCTCCTCTCTGAACTCTGTTTCCCATCTCTGCTTCCATACTCTGCCTCTACTTCTTGCTTCCCCTATTGAATTCTGCTTCCCTAGTCTTGGGATTAAAGGCATGTGCCACCACTTCCTTCTGAGTTGGGATTAAAGGTGTGTACTATGCTGCCTTAACCACAGAAATCCCTTTCACCTAGCACCAGCACAGAGGACAGGATTAGTCTGACTTACATTCTTTCTGCATTCCATCTGGATCACACAGGTCTCTAAATGTGATCTCTTCATACAGGCATTTGGATGTGATACCTTCCTAACTATCACACAGGCCTTTTAATGTGATCCTTTGCTAGAGCACTCATGCTGCTAGGTTAAAAGATTAAATATTCCTCTACTGTAATGGACTCCTAGGCATACACCCTGGAAAGACTTGGACTCAGTTTTGTTTTTTTTTAAATAGAGGAACTGTGCAAACTATGAACCTTCCATTCAAAATCACAGGTTCAAACCAGACAAAAATCCCAATGCAGAGAAGAGGAAGTGGACACAAGGCCCCATCCCTAACCAAGAAGCTATTTTCAGTTGATATCCTCTGGCAAAAGTAAAAATCTGTTTTCTTCAATTTCTTCCATTGAGTATACCAATCACACTCCAGGCCACAGTCCCAGGGGTAGTCAACTGATGCAAAACACATTCCATGTATTTTTGTGCACTTTTATTTTGTTTAAGATATTGTCTTATTGTTTTTGTTTTTTATTTATTTATCTTGATTTTCTTTTTTTGTGTGTGGGGCTTTGCATTTCATTTTTCTTTTTTTCTTTTTTCTTTTTTTGAGAGGCAGAGAAAGAGAGAGAGAACATAAAGTGGGGTGAGTAGGTTTGTAGGGTCTAGAAGGAATAGGGTGAGGAGAAAGAATGTAACCAAAATATATTGTGTGAAAAAAATTAAAAGATTCAAAGAAAGTAAATGTAAGAATAACATGTCAATAGAATTATAGAATAGCACTAAAAACTACCATACTAAAAATACTTATAAAACTGACAACCCTCAAAACAAGGTTTAGGGGGACAAATAAGTTGCAAGATGATACATTAAGTGTGCATGTATGTAAGACAGGAAGTGGGATTCGCTTGTATCTGAAATCCTATTTTTCTTCAAACCCACTTCAGCAAGAGAGACAGCATAATAAAGTTACTGCAGGTACTCAATGTAGCCACTGGTGTTTATCATCAAAAACAGCCCAAGCATCTGAAATATTTCCAACAAAAACATATTCAAGCAAAAGCCTTAGACCTGGCAGCCTCGGGCATCTCCCACCTTGAGGAAGGAGAGACAGGAGGGCATGCTCAGAATTACAGGCCACCATGGAGTTCACTTAAGTGGATTTCAGCAAATAGGCTTGAATTACATCTTTTTTTTTTCTTGTTGAGAATTTCATACATGTACTTTTTTATGTACCTTATTTACATAATTTCCACCCCATACATTTCCCCTATCTAACTCCTCCCATGCCCAGGCATGAATTCCTTCCTTATTGACCAGCCCCTAAGCAACGTACAAGACTTTGGAGTTAGATATTATTGTACATAAACTAATGAACTCTGAACTGTCTCTTTCTAGCCTGTCTGTCCTCTAGGCCCCTTCTTTGCCCCTATTCAGATCACATTGCTGCCCCTCACCTTTCAGAAATTGTGAGCAACCTCACAACTGGCATCAAAAATCTGTCTTCATCGTCTCCAATATCCCTGTTGTTCCAATGGGTGGTAGCAATGCTGTGGGGGGGGGGGGCTGTTTGGCAGGTGGGGGAGGGCTGAGGGTGCTCAAAAGTGTTTGGGTCAGATTTCAAATGCCAATATACAGATGTATTTAAAAAATAAAAATGTAGGAAAAATAAATGTTTAACTCATTTAGATGAAACAATGTGGTGTTAGTGGAAGGTTTTCAAAGACACTGCTGCAGCTCGGTCTGCAGGGCCCACAGTCTAGGATGGACATATATTAATTGCTGCTGTGAAACCTCACTGACCAACTTCTAGAGACTGGTAGATGGGCAGCTAGATTATTTTGCTAGGAACAGAGCCAGGCACACTTTGGAAAATAATGTTTATTGCATACGATGTCTATGTGTTTGACTGGGTGTTGGTCTTTCCATCTTCTTTTACATTATCGGCACTCTGTCTGCTGCCACTGCCACTGCTGTCTCGATGGTCCTTTCTTCTCCCTGTGATTGAGAAAAAAAAAAAAAAAATACTGTAGAACAGGAAGAGATGAGAAATGCATGATGGCTGCTAGTCTACTACCCTTTCCTATTAACTTCATACCACGGCCGTGAACACGTCACAGTGAGTTTATTTCCAGATCCACTGCAGCAAAATAAAATTCTAGAACTTCCCTTGAGGTTTCTTGAGACCTCACTTCCATGTGGCTCCCTTTATCCTCTCTACATTTCCATTTTCCCTACAGGGTTCTATCCATGAGCCAGTGAGCTCTTGGCTCACACTGAAGGCTTTCAGGCCCAAATCTCTGATCCTGTTGGGTCTCCTTCTCTCTCTGGGCCATTCCTGGTCTCTGAGATTATGCTGAGCTCTCTGCCTAGAGAGGTGACACTAACTCCTCTTAAAGTAGAGGACGATCATAGAGGAACAGAAAAAGTTCCCAGTCAAAAGTCTCCAGTTTCTCACTTAATGAAGGTCCACTTTCCTAGGAGAACTGGGTGTGCCTCCAAACAGCCCAGCACAGCCCTGCTCTTCTATATGCTTCCTATTCTATAAGCTTTCTATTCCTGTGGGCCTTACCTCTCCCAAGAGAAGGCCACCCCATCTTCCAGGATCTTCTGGCCCAGGAATCTCAGTTGCTGTGTGGAAACCAAAATAAGGACACTTCTTAATGAGGAAAGGTGCTCTGTCAGCCATTAGAAATGATCCGAACTTCCTGCAGGAGCTGGAAAGCTCGGGCACAAATCCCAACTTACAGTCATGTAAGATTCCTGAGCAAGAAGCAGGGGGCCCGGTTAATCCCCCTTCAGTTATCCCCAGAGCTGACAACCCCCACCCCTCTTCCTGATGGAGGTGCAAGCCTGCATTGGAGGGACAGCTCACTCAGCAGACCCAGCCCCTGCTCACTTCTGTCCTTTGGAGAATTAAACACACAGCCTGGACATTGGCTCCAGGGTTTCTTCACATCAAGGTCTTCCTCTGTGGGATGCATCTCCTCTGACTTCCTGTCCTTGGGTTTCTCTTGCTCCTCATTGATGTCCTCTTCCTCCTCCTGGGTGCTCTCTGACTCCACATTGCCAATCAGCTGAGCCATGGTGAGATGGAAGACGTGGCAGCTGAAGCCCTCCCTGACCCCATACTGCACATGCTCTTGGAGGCTCTCCACGGTGGCAAAGACTCTGCAGCAGGCCATGCACCTGAAACCATTCTCCATGGTCACCAGCCAGTCAGGCGTCTTGGCCCTGGGTCTCTCTTCAACCATGGGTGACCCTGGTGGACTGTCTGACTCTGCCTTTTCCTCATGTTCTTTCTCTTCCCCACTGGGTTCACTGTCCGACAGGAGGTTTCTGGTGGACACGTCAGAGGGCGCGGTACCTACCCACACACCCTCAGGAAGGGTGGCTTCTTCCATCCTCGGCTGCTTTTCTAGGGACTCGGAGGTTTCCTTTGTGTCCCAGGAGATAGCCACACCTTTTTTCATTTGCACCTGCATGTAGTATATCTTCATACCCTTCTCCCCTTTGTTTATACACAGAGAGGACACACAAGTCTTATAAGACAGACAGGATGAGGAGGCGTGTTGTGAGGCAGCACGAGTCGCCTCTCCTTCTGGAACCTGAACTAGTGGTGATCTAGGCTTGGAACTGTCTTGTAGTTTCCGGGTTCCTGGGAAGTGAAATTAGAAATATGTGAATATCTACAGAGAAGAAGCTGAGGAAACATGAGTGAAAGTATGTGTGACACGGGAGAAGAGACCTTGGGTGATACGATTGAGTGAGGAGCTTGGAATGTACTATACACTTTAGAGGGTGGTAGTATATGCTGTGGATTTTTATGAATGGGGATATTAGCAGAAGGTGTGTGCTTAAGAGCATGGAGCATGTGGTGAGGAAGGAAGGGGTATGAAGTGGATGGAGATAGAGTGTGAATGCAGTGAAGGTGGGGCCCTGCTAGCTTATTGGTGTGGAACATGGGCTATGGTGTCCTAGGACACCATCATGTGTGGCTCATGCATTTTCGTGATGTGCATGTACTGAGGATGTACATATGTGTGTGGAGTGTAGCTAGGCATGAAGTTTGTAAGTCCGTGCCAGTGGTCCCGCTGCACTTATGTCTATTCTGAGGAACTACGCAGAACTCTGAATGAAAGTCCAAAAGGCAGAAGGCACACAATTCCTCTAAAGGTACTTATCTGGCCCCTTAGCCTGATTCTCCAAGCCCAGACCCTTCTGCCCACTGTCTGATGACTTCTCACCTTGATGAAGCCATGGCTCAGGATCTCCCACACCAAACTCCCTTGGTAGCTCTGAACTCCGTCTAGGCTCCTCTTTAGAACCCTGACAGCCCCCAACGTCCCTCTCAGTCTTATTCTTGAATCTATAAGCCTTTTGCATTGCACCCTGAGCCCCACAGCCAAAGAGTTTCACCCAAGAAGCCCCATACCCAAAGTGTGTCACACCCAAGGAGCCTCGCACCCTTACTACGATGGATGAGCTTGTGTGGAGAAGAAACACAGGAGAAGTATTCGGAGGCAGAGGAGACTTCCCCTACCCCTGGGCTCTGGGCTTTGGCCACTCCAGTGGGTTCAGGCTGAGTGACATCGTCTTGTGACTTTGAAATTCCTGAGGAAGGTATAAAAGGCACAAAGACACGATGGTTGGCCATGTTTTACATCACTTGCCTATCCAATAAATACTTACTGGTATCTGACACATAAAGCAGTTATGATTATAATTACGATTACACATGGCTTGGAATTGGCCCTAATGGACACCCCAGTACTTAATCATAAGTTATTTTATAAGTGTCTTCATTAAAACTACAAGAGTAAGTGTTGGAGAAAATGCTTAATGATTAAGAGTACTGGCTATTCTTGTAGAGGACCTGGGTTTGACTCCCGGTACCCACATGGTGGCTCACAACTATCTGTAACGTAGCCCAAAAGGATAAAACACCCTCTTCAGGCCTCTGCAGGCATCATGCATGCACATGGCACACAGACATACATGCTAGCAAAGAAATACACTTAAAAATAAACAAAATTTTTAAAATAAGTAAAATGTAACCGTGTTATACGTACAGTAGCCTTTTATAAATGTGTGAGGTCAGTGTGGTGAACATGGAAGAAATATGGTCTCTACTTAGAGAGAATCAGCAGTTAGGAAATATGGAACTTTTCCTAATTATAGGGAGTGGCCTATATCTGTGAAGTGTGTTTTATTCATTGAAGCAATATTTAATACATAGCCATTATGTGTGAGGTACTATTCTAGGCTTGAAAATAACTGAACCAAAGTCCATCTTTGAATTGGACTTTCCATTTTGGCCTTAAAAGGCAGGCACTGAGCAGAAATAAGTAAATATACACTAGATCAGTTGATGGTGACTATATAAGAGTTACCATATTTAGTAAACAAAAATGTCTGATGTCCAATTAAATTAAAATTTCAAGTAAGTCACAGACAGATTTTTAAAGTAACTATGTCTTATGCAGTGTTTAATACACACTCATACTAAAAAAAATCATTTGTAATTTATCTGAAATTCACATATAAGTAGGTAGTTTAGACTTGGAAACCCTAATGTAAGGTACAGGCAATTCTATGTTTTATTGAGATTTGTAGAAAGCAGCCCTGCTATTATTGCATGTGTAGTGTGCCTCAGATGTGACATACTGTAGCATGTGACCAGTCCTTATAGGATGTTTAGGAAGATTTTAAAGTATTTGTGCTCATGTAGGAGTCTCTCCCTCCCCCTCCTCTCTCTCTCTCTCTCTCTCTCTCTCTCTCTCTCTCTCTCTCTCTCATGTGGGAGTCTCTCTCTCTCTCTCTCCTCATTTCTCTCCCTCCCCCTTTCTCTCCCTCTCTCTCTCTCTCTCTCTCTCACACACACACACACACACACACACATACACACAAACACACATACACATGCAAATACACAGTAGAATTCAGTGCATGAAGAGAAGACTATCACACACTTGGGCTAAGTGGGCATGTGCTAAAGGGATGGTATGTTTATATAACTATGTGTTCTCAGAGCATGGAGTTATGGACATCTCTCTGTATCAGGGTGAATATGGGACATGTGTGGACATGTGTTTCTCATGGAGAACCCTTAGGAGAGCTTTGTATATATTATCACATGCACTTGGATGTCAGCCAGGTCTAGGCAAGAAAACAGAAACTTTACTTTACGTACTTCATAGTTAGTGACACTCTCCCACCCTTACATCTACTAGTTCTCCTCCCAAGAAGGATATATAGACAAGAATCTAAAATATAAGGGTAAATGGGAGAGTGAAAATCCATCGTCTTCATTTTCTTGTAGCTGCCGGTGAGAACTTGACAGCACTCTGAGCCACTGTTCTCTGGGCTCCACCCACAGTCTTCAGGTCCCAGGGCCCATGAATGCTGCTGGGCTCTACTTTGGGTGAAAGCCTCCACCTGGGAGTCTAGGCTGGGCTCCATCCTGCCCCACTTCCTACACACAACTGCCCTTTCACAGCAGGCCACTTCTCTTTGAAATCTTTTAAATGTATTTATTTTTATTTTAATGTGTATAAGTGTTTTGCCTGCATGTGTGTATGTGCACCATGTGAATGCCCAGTGTCCTCAGAAAAGGGCACCTGACCCCTTGGAACTGGAGTTCCCAACAGTGGTGAGCCACCTTGTGGGTTCTGGAAATGGAAACCAGGTCTTCTTTCGAGAGCAGTAAGTCCTCTTAATGGCTGAGCCATCTCTCCAGCCTATGTGCCATTTCTTTTAATGTTTAGTAATTTCAGTTATCAATCACCCTAGGATTCACACCAACAGCTATCAGTGTCCTCTGCTTTCTCTATAGAGTCCTGGAGAGACCAGGACCCTAGAATAGATGGAGTTTCACCCCATCTGTTATGACCTTGGTCTCTTATAAGACCTTTCCCTTTCTTTTTATTTCCTCTGAGAAGTCTAAAACCTGCACATCCACAATCTCTAATGGACCACTTATATATTCTGTTCAAGAAATAAAATCTTCATGGTTTCAATATGGCATAAGCCCTAGACAAACTCCTAACCTTTTGAATAAGCATTTTATTTCTCAAAAAGTTTCTCAACAAAGCCATTTAACTCATCAGGTTACTCATTACTCCTTCCTAAAAGACTCAGTGAAACTCAGTTTTTTAGCAATTCCCATCACAGCTCCAACCCATGATTCCTAGAACAAAAACAAAAAAGGAGCTGCACACTCAGAAAAGGATCTCAGAAAAATCTGCACCTCTGAGGCACCTGGGACCTCAGCAAGCTTCGAGTCCATAGCTCCAAATGTCAGCACCAGGGAAATGCCAGTACCCAGGAAGGAAGTTTATAACACCACACAACTGACTATCTTTCTGCCATGGGCATCTGGACTGTCTGTACCGTCTCTCACCACTGAAAACCCTGGAGATAGATCTGACAGCATCAGCTGGTAGGTGATCTCTCCCTCTCTGCTTCATCTGAATCCTCCCCAGTCACTCCTTCCTGGAAGAAGCTCAAGCTGGCCAGCAACCCTTGTACCACAGAACAAGCTGCTCAGGACATACCTCCTGCCTTCTCATCAGCTTCCCGGGGCTCTTCAATTTCCAGATGTTTCCTCTTTTGTCGCCTTTTCATGGTGTCAGCCAGAATAGTCCTTAGAGGATACTTAAAGTCCAATTTCACCTTTTCCTTACAGGTTGGCTGGCCCTTTGTGGCCTTCGGGAAATCCGTTGAGATAATTCAATACAAATTAAAAATAATCAAGTCTCTTAACTGGCTGAAGAACTCATATCTCTTAATCAAACAGCAGCCCTGCCCAGTGTTCACTACGCTGCATGGCTGTTAAGGGTCGAAGGTCACCAGGCCTACTGGAGGATTCTCAATGATGACATCAGAGCATTCTATGGACCTCAGTCTAACACAGCCTCTGCAGCTTCAGAAACCCTGTTTGCAAGAACAATTCCTTTTCCCCAATGGAACCTCTCTAAGGAATTTAACTCCTGTCTCTCAATTGTGGCAGAATATTTTTAGACGTTAACATGTTTCTACTTCACTTTTTTTCTTTTTTTCCTTTCATTTCACCCTTTCCTTTCTGCCCTTAAGCAAGTAATAGACTTTGTGTTCATTACTCAAAGCAGAGATATTGGCATGGCTGAAATTGTTGATAAATTGTCTCTAAATCCCCAAACTTTGCAGAAAACAGAATACTGGACCAGAAATATAACATAGGCAGATTTTTTTTTTTTTAGATTATACATTCCCTCTCTTCTTGTTCTACTGAAGGTATATGTAAATTGTGGAAAAGAGGGTCCTTGATATATAGCTGGGGGCATAGATAGAAAAAAATGCCAAAAGGAGACTGCTGTGTTGTTCAAATAACAGAACCATGCCAACCCATCCTACTTAAAGTACAGGAGCCATAGCAGCCAGACTCTCTGAGGACCAGCCTCAAAGGCACAGTCCTGCATGTTCTCCTAAGAGAGATGGGTAGAGAAATGCACACAAAGCATGAACAGGACCAAAGCTTAAATTGACAGTTAAGTGGAATGGGGGGTGGGGGGTGACATGCTGTTTCTTGCTGGCAGATTAGACATTCTCCACCAGTAAGGCTGCTAGACTCCCACATCTATCACCCACCAAGTAAAGCTACTCTAAGTTGACAATTATGGAGAAGCCTTGGAAACACGTGGGCACATTGTGGATTGAGGCACTGGTTACAAGGCAGACCTATTGAGATCACTACCCATTCTCAAAATCAGACTATTTATAGGTTTTAAGGAATCATAAAGTGATTTTTACCTTGCTCTGGAGAATATAATCTGATATAGTTATGAGAAGAATTCTCTGCTACTAAATACAAGGATGGCAAGAATAATATGTACAAGGGGGAAAAAAACACAGAGAAAATACTTCATAATATGACTCGAAGCAAGACATGTCTGTACCACTTGGCATGAGTTTTTCTTCAAAGAGCAAACATGATATCAAAGACCAAAATTAGCATTGAGGACTCATTTTATGATATCCGTCACCTTTAAGACGAGGATGGCTTCTCCTGCTGCTCAACCTCACTCTGATTTCCTCTACCAATTTCTCTACGTGGTCTCTGAAGAATCTGGAGAAAGTATTCACTGGACATCCATACACTACTCAGAGTCAGACTCTCAAACCTAGAAGAACACTTTAAACTACAAACACTCATCGTTATTGGTCAAGAAGTGAGAGAAGAGGAACATGTAGAAAGAGCAGAAAGAAGACATCACTCTATGTGAATTATTGAAATGTTATGACAAGAATATACCCATGTGTACTTTCTGCGAAAATGCACACATATTGAAATCAGACCAAATACTTTCACACCCAGGAAATTAGATATGTCAAGAATGAAAAAGAAGACAGCACAAGCCCTATAGACACACACACAAAAAAAAAAACAGTTAAGACAATAATACCACAAACTCTCTACACATGAATTTGATAACCTGGATGAAATACACAAACTCCTCAGAAGACACAACCAATTCCAACTCACACAATATGAAATAAATTTCATAGCCCTGTAACAATAAACAGAGTCAAACGTATGTATGGCTGCTAAGCTCTCAAATGAAATCTCCATGAGCACATGATTCCACTGGAAAATTTTGTGATGTACTTTGAGAAGAATTAATATCAATTCTATACAAGATTGTAAATGAAGACAGCAGACTTCTCAATTGATTTCCTGAAGGCAGTAATACTAACCAAAGCAAGACAATACAAACAAGCATGCACAAAAATAACTACATGTGAATATTCCTCATCGTGAAGATGCAAAAATCTTCAGCAAAGTATTAAAAATAGAATTCAGCAATATATAAAAGGAATTACACCATATAAAAAAATGAAGTATTTTTCCAAGGTTGAAGCCTTATCTAATCGTTGAAAGTTAATCCGCAGAATTCATTATATTAGCTAACTAAGGAAAGATAACATCTTAAGGCTATAATTTGGATGTGATTTGTGAGACACCCAACGATTCATGTATTAACAGTATGGTCCCTAGGGTGGCAGTACTGGTAAGGATAAATCTTTTACCAACCCAATGGAAATGGGTCCTAAGTCCCTGGGGAAATATCCTCAGAAGGGAACCAAGTAGTTTTCATACTACTTCATGGTAGTTGTGAAAAGAGGAACACGGCAGGCACCAGGTTCTGCACTCCTGGTTCAGATGAGATACTGCCTCTTAATCACACTTTCACTGTGATGGGACTGGCACCTGTTAGGCCTTCAAGGGAGGCTGAACTCAGACACATTAATCCTGGACTTTGGCTTACTTAACTGCAGGGGAAAGAAATTTCATAAATGGCTTGGTCATACATTGTGCTGTACAAACTGGGCTACCACTCGTTGCAACTGGTACAACAAAAAGCATTTGAAAATACCTACTGTGGTTTTTTTTTTTA
Source organism: Cricetomys ansorgei (assembly GCA_026225945.1). Lineage (NCBI taxonomy): Eukaryota > Metazoa > Chordata > Mammalia > Rodentia > Nesomyidae > Cricetomys > Cricetomys ansorgei. The sequence continues at coordinate 10,949,289 of JAMJFZ010000242.1, forward strand.
ATCTCAGAAAAAGTATTAATAGAGGAAAATTTCCAAGCTCAATAAAGATATCTATGTAAAATCTACTGCTAAGATTATAATATACTTAGTAGTAAACTACTGAACATTTTCCCCTTAAGAATACAAACACAGCAAATTTGTCTCCACACACTGCTCTCAGTGATGATGTTCTTAGGATACAGATGGAAGGCATGGCCTATGAAATAAAGCATGAAAAGAAAAGAAAATCCACACAGATGGAATGGGGAAATTGTTGTGGAAGTTTATTTTTAGTTATGTTCAAAATATTGTTTTGTAAACTGTTGGGTCTTGGTGTTTTGTATTGTCTTCAGGTGTTGGATTTATGTGGGGGTTGTTTAATTGCTCATGATCTGCACATGGTATCAATAGAACACCTAAGGATTTCTTAATCAATAAAAATACCTGAACTGAGACACTCAGAGCTCCACTGTCCAGTATGGCACTGGCCATAATAGTAGTTTCCTCTGCTGAGGTCTGGCAGACTTTGCACCTATGAAGATGTTTCCTAGTCTTCCTGGCTGAGCCCACACAGTAGATGTACTATCACAGGAAATAAAATGGCTTCCATTTGCAGATAATATCATTGATTTAAAATAAAAAAAAACTTCATGGAAATAAGACGCACTGGGAAAAGATAAGCAATTCAGAGGGAATGAGAGAGGAGGAGGAAGAGAGAGGGAGCTGTGGAGGGAGAGGCATTCCTAAACATTAATTAGGATCACAGGGTAGAAGACAAACTTACCACAATGACCTGTCAATATCCATGGGTAAATGATTCTTAGACTTCCTGAAAATGAAAATATGTACAAATGCTCAAGACTCTCAGCTAAAATGATGGAAAATATCCATATGATACAAAGTCTCCTATGGTCTTCCCTAGACAACTTAATACCTAGAGTGCTGTTAATAAAATGCAAATCATTGTTATGACAAGCACAAGTCATCATCAGTGCATGTTCAGAACTGATAATCCATCTCTGAGGAACCCATGAGTATAGAGGGCTGAGTTGGACTTCTGTCTATTATCAATGGACACATGAACACCAAAATGAAAACAGCATCACATACAACTTCTCAAATAATGAAGCAGTCATAAAATTAACAAATATTGTACAAGACTGAAAGTTATAAAATTTAGAACTATGGCTAAATGCAGTAAAATTAAATTGTCTGCAAATTAATATACAAATTTAGTATGCTTCCTATCAAAAATCCCAGAATAATTTATGTAGTTAGAGATGTTTTTTTTTTTAAGTTTACATGTAAAGGCAAAGGAACTAGAGTAAGTAAAACAATTTTGAAAAGGAAAAAAATTACCCTATTTTAAGGCATTATTTTCTACAATAATCAAGATTGTATATTTGGCCAAGTTACACATATATCAAGTAAACAGAATAGACACAGCACAGATAAACTTCTGCAATTATATCAAGTGATTTTTGACAAAACTGCAAAAGTAATTGGACAGAAGAAAGAGCCATTTCAATAAATGGTGCTGAAGCAATTGGATATCCATAAGAAAAAAAAAAAATGAACGGCCATCTAAACTTCGCACTTATTCAACAGTCAGCTCTGTGGACTGGTGGAATTGCATAAAACTAGTAAAGTCATAGATCCTGACTCAATAAAACCTCCAACTTTTAGGGAAGAAAATCAGAAGGCAGTCTTCAGAATCTGCAACATCAAAAACATGCATGAGTACGTGCTTCAGTTTAAAGTTCCTTGAACCTGAAACTAAAAACATAACCCATAAGATAAAAAGATAGACAAATTAGGCTTCATCAAAATTAAAACCACTTGCTAGGAAAAGAGATGTAAAGAGAGATCTATAGATTCTGATAAAGTATTTGTAAACTATGTATCCAATAAAAAGTAATATCTATAATATATTGTTTAAATTTTTCTTTTTATGTTTTACATATTTTTTTATTTTTCTTCTCTCGTATAGTACATCCCAATACCCTTCCTCCCCCATCCTCTCCTCCCAGCTTCCTGTCTCCCCTCTCCCCCAGATCTACTCCCCATTATCCCTCCCCACCCCTGCCTCTCCCCAAGAAACAGCAGTCCTCCCAGGGTTACTGGTCAAACATGGCATAACAAGATGGAGTGGGGTCAGGCACTATTCTTTACTTCAAGGGTGGACTAGGCAATCCAGCAGAGGTAGAAGAGTCCCAAGGCCAGTCAAAAAGTTCAGAGACACACACCCCCACTCCAGTCTGTATGAGTTCTGCAAGAGCACCCAGCCTATATACATACAAAACCAATCTTACAGTCTTACTAAGGAATGTTTATAACTGATAGTCGGTAACAACTAAAAACTGGAAACAACTCAGATGTCCTCCAGTGGGTGAGTGGTTAAATCGTAGTGTGTTCATACTGTGAAACACTGCTGAAAAAAATAAAACAACTAACCTTGGGTGAATATTCAGAGAATTAGGCAGAGGGAGTTGGGAGAGAGATAATCCAGAAAGCTTATGTGCTGTGTCATTCTACTTATAAAACATTTCCTAAAATGGCAAATTATAAAAGTTAAAAGAAAAAAATTACTAGTGGCTGCCAGTGGTTATGGAAGGATCAAAAAGAGAAAGAAAGTGGCCAAAGAAGGTCTTTGAAACTTTTATCTAAGGGCCAGAGAGATGACACCAAGTGAAGAGCCCTTGCTTTTTTAGAGGACCCTGGTTTGGGTCCCAGGAGTCACACAGTGGCTCACAACCATCCTTAACTCCAGTTTCCACGGTATCTGATGTCTTCTTCTAGCCTCTGTGGACACCAGGCATGCACGTGGTGAACAAACATGAATATAGACAAAGTACTCATACATATAAAATAAATTAAATGGATCCTTTCTAGTTTAATTTTAATTTAGGAAGTACCTTTTTTTATCCACTTATCACATTTTTATCAGTCAAAAAGTTTATCCGTTCATATATATGTGGAGATATTTCCCCCAAATCTCAATGGCTCAAAATGAGTTTCCTTGTTCCTGCTATGTGTTCACTGTCAGTTGGTCAGGAATCCTGCTCTTCATTGCCCTTATTTTTTGTAGTGGTTTGAATGGAAAAGGCCCCACAGGCTCATAGGGAGTGGCACTATTAGGAGGTATGGCCTTGTTGGAGTAGAGGTGTGGCTTTGTTAGAGGAACTGTGTCACTGGAAGCGAGCTTTGAAGTTTCAGACACTCAAGCCAATCCCAGTGTCTCACTCTCTTCCTGCTGCCTCCGGATCCAGATGTAGAACTCTCATCTTCTTCTCCAGCATCATGTCTGCCTGCACACTGCCATGCTTCCGGACATGACAATAATGGACTAACCCTCTGAACTTGCAAGCCAGCCCTAATTACATGTCTTTGTTTATAAGAGTTCCTGTGGCCATAGTATATCTCTTCACAGCTATAGAAATCCTAAGACACTTCTAGATCCAGGTTGACAAAGTCACCACTGTTAGGAAAACTGACAGTATCATTGCAGAAAACAAGACAATCCTGGAAGGTCTTATACTAGCATTAAATGCTTTGGCCTGAAAGTGATAGCTGTCACAGCCACTCAGAACTCAGTAACCAGGACATATGACTGACCAGGCTGTGAATTTACAAAATGAGATCTAAAATTATCTGTTAGATCATGACCCAAAACCTTTCTACCACACACTGTTGAGGTTTATACACAAAGAGTGATCTTTTTTTGTTTTATGGTTTTCATAACTTCAGGAAGAAATGTTTAGAAGTCCTTAAAACATTTGCCTTAAACTGAAATGGGACATGAGAAAATAATTCCACTTTTTTCCTCTAAAATGATGGAGCTGGTAAAGATCAGCTATCTGGGAGGCTTTTATAGTCTGAATACACCGGAAACAATGTTTCTAAGACTTCAAGAAATGGCCGAAAAAATCATGATTCCCACTTTGCTGTTTCGATTATCTTGCTGACACTCAAAGTCTGTGAATAATAGTACTGGCTGCAGCCACACAGTTTTAGCTCAGATAAAAGTGTCTGTGTTCGCACAGCAGCTCCTGCAGAGCCACGTGCAGACGCTTGGTGCTCTCCTATTTGCTCCTAAGTCTGTGCAAAGAAACAAATGCTTCAGAACCATTTGTGCCAAATAGTTTTTCTGTTATTACTTTAAAGATAACTTGACTGCCAAATATTTACTCCATGATGAAAAGCAACACATCTGCAGAAGAAGGATTTATTCATTACAATAGGCTGCTTATTTCTGTTCCTACACATACCATACACACCGAATAAATTAGAGGCACTCTTCCACACTTTCCCAAATTGTGGGGTAATGACCATGCCATTTTCTTCCTTTAATCTCTCCCGGTCAGTTACTTTTAGGAGAATATTATCCTTTTTGCTCAGATCTTAAATGGCTTACTAAGATAAGAGGAACAAAGTCCAAGACGGTCAGCCAACCCTTTAAAGCCCTGTGACATTTTCAAGCACAGCGTTCACCTTTTAGCTTTCACCTAATTTAGCCAAACTTCCCGCCTCAAACAGAACTCAAGCCTTGGCCCAAGTCCTGTCATTTGATCGCAGAGATGTTTTGAAATTCAATCAAAAATGACAATTTTTTTTTTAAGAATCTTTCCAGATACCCATTGAGGAGGGCCCCTGCACTCCCAATTTCCAAAGGACATTAGTGGTTCCTGTGACAGCTCTGTTAAGAGTCAGTTCTACAACACAGATGAATCTTTAAAAAGCAGAGGCTGTGTTCCTCTCTGCTGATTCTCACAGTTCTCTGTAAATACTTTCCCTATTCCCCACCCCCAATAAACAAAACAGTTACATAGTGAAAGCATTGCATCTTGCTCCTCACAACCTCTTATACACCACCACCACCACCATCGCTTAAAAAAAAAAAACTAGAATACAAAAAGCATTGTATCTTGCTTCTACCTTGCCCAAAGAGTATCCCAACCTGTTCTCTTTTCATTTCCCCCTCACCAACACATAAGTGTTATCTCTGCATTGGTCTGGACAAACTGCCATTCCCCAAGTCAATCATTACATCAATTATCTGATCCAAAATGAGAAGGGGGAGAGCCCCGCCTGTCCTGTGTAACTAACCTGACTCCCTTCATCTCCGCCACAAACTTCACTACCTTAAATGTAACTATAGAGGTTTAGCATTTTGAGTGTTAAGTCTTAAATTGTTTTCTTCGAATATAAATATCTTTATGAAAATTGAGACTTTAAATCATTATCAGTCTACGTTTAAGCAAGGACTAGGGGGAAACACAAAGAAAATTAGGCTATTTTTTGAATAAGAGATGTAGATAAAGGACAAAGAAGAAATGGAGTGAGGAGGAGGGTGTTGAGGAAGTACCAAAATTAAATAAATGTTCAACTTCCTTATGTGTTATCTATGGACCAATCTTTCTGAGACGGTGGGAGTACCCCTGAGTGAGACAATGTACTAATAACCTGTGTGTGTATGTGTGTGTGTGTGTGTGTGTGTGTGCGTGGCCAAATTAATAATGTTAAAAGTGAATTGAGACTCATGAGAGTTCACATAGCCGCATTGTAATCAGTGTGTAATTATAAAGGAGCTCTGAGATTAGGGTAAAACCCACAACTGTGAAAGAAATCTTCTCATAAGGGATGTAACTGATATCTATAAATTATAAGTAAGAGAAGCAAGCCTTAGAAAGGAGATCAGAGGGCTGCTGGGCCAGAGAGAAACTCCTAAGTCAAAAGATTCATCTCAGCTGAGCCACCACTTCCTTTAAATCTACTTTGTAGAGTTTTGGAAATTTCTTCCCTGGACCATGTGTCTTGGACATCAATAACAGATGCGAAGGGGATTGCTGCTGCCTGGCTAGTGTCTTGGTGTCTCTGCTACGAGATAAGCAGTATATCCACAATGAGGGAACAGCTTGAACCACTGTAATACCTTGTGCTTTAAACGTCTCGATTCAAAAATGTTGTCTTTCTGCTATATATAGTTCTACAAAAGATCAAAAGGGAATGGCTCCTCTGTGTACCAATGTGGCCATTGAACTGATGTTGCCGTGAGCACACAGCAATGTCTTGTCTAAGGAAAGGATCAAAATAGTCAACCTTGCACTTCTCTTTCTAGAATATTTACTGCTTGGCACTACAGGAATTCAGTTGTACACAGTGAGCAAAAACATCCTATCATTCAGTTTGTCCTTGAGAGGGGAAAAAGGGATCAGAGTCCCGAGACTGTCTTAACAATGGGAAATTCTGACTTGGCATATAGTAGGAAGCAGTATATTGCTTATGGGTGATTTTTAGAAACACTTTGAAGTGTATATGGAAGCAATAACTGGTTCTGTATCTCTTGAGTGCCCCAAGATTTCCATATCTTAGAATGTTGTAAATAACTCAAATCCATTCTTCTCCCAGAAAAAGTCTATTGACCACAAATTTTGTTGGTGTCTGACAATATTTAATGTCTGATAAAATTATTATTTAATGTTTAGAAAAACTCAGTTGGAGGGAGGGAACCGGAGAGATGGTTCAGAGAACGGCTAACAGAACTGGCTACTCTTGCAGAGAATCCAGGTTCCATTCACAGCATCCACGCGGCAGCTTACAACTATCTGCAACTCCAGTCTCACAGAATCCAACGCCCTCTTCTGGCCTCTTTGGGCACTGCACACGCATGATGCACAGAAATATATGCAGGTAAAACATCCATACACATTAGAAAAAGGGAAAAATTAATTCAGCTGGATGAGTTGGTGTGCTAAATGAAAGACTATCAAATACACACTTGCAGCCCCAGGTCTGCAGGGCCACAGTCTAAGACAGACATAGTGAAGAAACAGAAAAATAAATTGTCAGAACAAAGTAACTGATGTCATTGCAGATGCTCCTAACCTCAGCCTCCCAAAGCATAGTCTGACCCCAGTGACCAAAGTGTAGGCAAACTCTAGATCAGTGTCACAGCTACTGAGATGCTCCAAATTAGTAAGAGCTGTAGTGTGTCTGAAGTCCAGTCCCATGACACTCTTGAATTTCCTGGAAAATGGACCTTTCAAGTAATCCTCTGACTCATCAAAGACCTTCGGTGGTCATGAATAATCACTGTCTATAGAAACTACATATTTGGTCAGGTGTAACTAAAAATTCTTCCTTGTAAGGACAAATCCACTTCCTTACAGCCTGTTGTTTATAGCTGTGATGGTTAATCTGGGTCATCAACTTGACTACATCGGTAATCAACTAAAACCCGAGCAGCTGGGCACACCAATGGAGGATTTTCTTGATTGGATAATTTGAGATGAGAAGACCCACCATAAACCTGGATCATTTGAAGTCAAAAGATCCACCCTAAATCTGGCCCACACCTTCTTGTGGCATCCCATATAAAAGGACCTGTAAGAAGTAAGCTTTTGCTTTTTATCTTGCTTTCCCTCCCAAGTTCATCTCTGATGAGACATTACTTTGCTGGTATAATAACCTACTTTTTCAAGATTCCAATACAGACTGAAGACATCCAGCCTGGTGGACTGAAGAACTACCAGGTTCTTGGCCTTTATGTTAGGGAAGATCCATTATTAGGCTAGCCAGACCACAGCCTGTAAGCCATTCTAAAAAAATTCCCTTTCAATAGATATAGATTCAGTCTATTAGTTCTGTTCTTCTAGAAAACCATGTCTAATACAATAGCTGTGTCCTTTGGAGCTATATAGAATAAATCTACATTACACTTCTGCTAGATAGCCCTTCTAATATTTAAAGACTATTATCTCAACATTTAAAGCCCTTTGATCAGTTATACAATCTATCTGCAAATACCAAATCTCATTTCCCTTTTGGCATCAAGTTTCTCCTCAATGGATCCTGGTTGCTATTATTTTAAAGTGTGTTCTCTAGAACTAAACGTAGCATTGTAGCTAAGACGTGACAAAGGAAAAAGAATGCAGTTCTCCTTCTAGTATAAATACATTACTTAAGACCTTTTTATTATTTGTTCGTTTGTTTTTAGATAGCTAAATCACTGCGAAGCTGATATAGTCCTTTTGTAATAAAAAAATCAATATTCAAAACTTCCATCACCAAGTAATGCAATCAAACTGACATCTAGACCTTGCCTATCCCTCACCCAAAGACCACTAGAGCATAGAAGAGGCACAAAAAGAGTGAAGATCTCTGTTTTATTGCTGTTGTTTCAATTTGTTTGTTTATTCTTTGATGGTGTCATACATATATGTAATGAATTTTGGTCCTTCCCAAGCACTATTACTAATCCCCTCCTCCTTCTCCTACTGAAGCCTTTCTTCCCAACAAGTCTTTCATGCCATTTTTGTGGACATGACCCACTGAGCATGTGCTATTTAGTGAAGCTTGGGCAACCACTGATGAAAGTAGCACTCCTTCCCCTAGTACTATTAATTGCCAATTGTCTCTCAAGGATGGGTGGGGCCTTATGCACCCTCCTTCTTTCCCTATTGAAAAGTAGATGGCCACAATCTTGTGCAGGTAGTCTCAGGTACAATAATCTATACATGCATCAGCCATCTTGTGTCCAGAACTCTTTTGCAGAAGTCATCTCCAACCTTTGGCCCTATAATCTTTCCACCACTTCTCTTCAATGTTTCCTTAGCTTCAGTGGGTATATAGTGTATTATAGAGGTCCTATTTATGGCTAAGCACTTCACAATCACTCACTATCTACATTTTGACCAGTTGTGAGTCTCCATATTAACCATCATCCATTTCAAAAAAAGAAGCTTTCTTTATGAGGGCTGAGAGTTCCATTAATCCATGAGTGAGAAGATAAGTATTTAGAAGGCAGTCTGAAACCACACACATTCAGTAAAATAACAGTAGTAGGTTATATCACAGAGCCCATGACTACCCACCACTCAGCCACAAGTTCTTGACCAGGTTTACAGTACGAGACGTGAGGGGTTTTTGTTCATTTGTTTTGTTTGGTTTCTTTGTTGTTGTTGTTGCTGTTGTTTTTTGGCGGGGGTTTTGTTTTTTGGTTATTTTTGGTTTTTTTGCTATGGCGTAGAACTTAAATCCAATCAGATTTGGTTAACCCCATAACAATCATGTCAGTGGGCTTGCCAAGCTGGTTGTGATTGTAGCACACAGGGTTCACAGCTGAGCATAATTGATGATGATGTTGATTATCTCTCATGTAGGATGCCTGTATTCAAACTCTACTCTTACTGTCATTATTATAGTTTTGTAAGCTTATATGATACTAGGTTTCCATACGACTTTTTTGAACATCCTTCATGTTATCCTCCCCCCCACTTTACCCTTCTTCACTACCTTCCCATCCCCTCTTCTCTCCATTATTCTCATTCTTACCTTCACACCAACTGTGTGACACTCTTAAGTGACCCGTAAGTGTCATAGAACACAGTTGTCTTCCTTTCTCTACCCCCCACTACAGGTTCTTCCTGGCTTCCTAGCCTCTACAGATTCTCCAAATTAAATCCACAAATCTACATATTTGAAGCTAGGATTCATGTATAAGAGATAATAGGTAGCATTTGTCTTCGTATGCATGGGTCATGTCACTCAGTATAATATCCTCCAGTTTATCCATTTATTTTCAGACTTTAGTTTTATTTGAAGATAAATAAAATCCCATTGTATGTAGGTACAGCATTTGCATTATCCATTCATCAGTTGGTGGAAATCTAGAATGACTCCATTTCCTGACTCTTGTGAACAGGATGGCAATGAACATGGATATGCAAGTATTTCTGTAGTAGGGTATGAGCCCTTTGGGCATAAGCCCAGCAATGGTATAACTGGGTCATATGGTAGAGCTTTTTCTCACTTTTGTCATATGGTAGAGCTTTTTCTCACTTTTGAGGAAACTACCCGCTAATTTCCATAGCGGTTCTGCCAGTTTGCGCTTCAGCAAGAGTAAATACGGCCCCTCTTTCTCACATACTCTTGCCAGCATTTTCCGTCATTTATTTTCACCTTTAAAAATCATTTATTTGCTCAAGATTCTTTAAGAGAGACCCACAGATCAAAAATGGTCATCTTAAACTAGTATGCAACTTAGCAGGTTAACCACACAAGATTTCATCCCTGTAAAAGGATAAATGATATGTTAAACAATTGTCAGGTGTATCCTTCCTAATTAATGATAAGATAAAAAGGAAGGAAAACAGGTCTGTCATTAGAATCATCTGAGTTTAAGTAACAGCCACACGGATGAACGGTAGCCATCCCAAGGTACCTCAGTTTCCTACCCAGAAATGAAGGTGCGCTCTCACCCTTGCAATACCCTTCTATGAGGTGTTTCACGAAACCTGTGGATAGGCACAAGGTTGCTACCACAGCACAGATCACTCCAGTGTGTACCTCCTCTCCCTGAAGAAGCAGAAACTAACAATTGCTTGTCTTCATGCTCCCTATCTTCCCAACTTCTAGACTGAGTAGATACCCAAGTAGTATCCTCTTGAATACTAATGTGAGCAACTGGCTTCAAACTTGATTGTCTATCATTTAGAAATAATCAGATTTCCATTATGGCCTCTCACTCTCACAGGGGATGTTTGAAAATTCCAAGTCCATGAGTACCTAAGATTACATATTATGGATGAGGGAAAAACCATTGCCCTCCTCAGGTCCCAGATAGGCACACTGAACTGATGCTCCAGGTCTAATCTATTTGGAAAATAGGTTGGCATTGACATTTCTTATATTTTTAATGTTGACCCAATTTAAGCTCTATTTCTCAACTAAAGTAATGGTGTTCCGAGACACAGCTATAACAGGAGAGGTCAGACGAGGCTGATAGGGAAAGGCAGCATCTAATATATCCAATCTCTGTCCTATGCTTCAGCAAGTGAGAGGAAAATTTTGTTGGTCTCCAGTGTAAACCCTGAGCAGTAAAATTAAGACAGTCCACTCCCACGCTGCTTCAGACAGAGTGAGGTCACTGTTAACCGTTACGACTTTAGCAGCTTGAGTGGGAGAAGATGAGATTTCTGGAAGAGATTTATTTACTGCAAAGCATCCCAAATAGATCATTAGCCTGCTTTTCATTTCATAAACTTTCCTTTCATTAAAAGTGCTGTGCTCAGCAGTTCAGGACAAGACAGCACTGCCTTTGGGAAGGCACAGTCACAGAGTGGAGGGAACGAGTGGGTTCTGAACTTAGGTCTGAACTTGACTTCCAAGCACAGGTCATTCCCCATCATCTCTTGGAACCTCAGTCTCTTCATCTGAAAGGAGAAACCAATTGCCTCTGAAGGCTGAAGTCACTTGTAGGACTTGGGTACCTTGTTTTGTTTCTTCAAGGTGTTTGTCTCTTAAGATAGTCATCTCCAAAACAAAGACCATACAGTATTAGTTTCCCATAGTTTGTGGTGAGTACTTAAATGAATGGATAGATGCAACTGATTAGAAGTTACTGGGTTAACTGCTCCATAAGCATTTAGCAGCATCAGCAGCATTGTCATCACCGTCGTCATCGTCGTCGTCATCATCATCATCATCATCATGTATTTAATCGCACACGTAAAGGGTGGTTTTGTATCATGAGAAGTAATCAATAATGTAGGGGGAAACATCTTGGCTCACAACTGGAAACTTTCCCCTGGGATCTAAGAAAATTATAGGATGCAATGTTCTATTAAACAGACATGGACTCAGGATTTAAGGGAGGGATCATGCAGATCAAACTTCTTTCCAAAGTCAATCAGACAGAGAGAGAGAGATTTCCCTAAAAAGTTGACATAGTTAATATATAAAAGAAAAATCCCAGATCTCCTGACAACTGTCATTTTTGTCCCCGTATTTTTCCGCTTTTTACAATCACCTTCCTACTAATAGGTTGCACTCTATTAGGTGGTATCTGCTCTTGGATGCAGTGTCTGTGAGCTCAGGGCAGTTGAAGAAGGTGATAGACCAAACGGATAGGATGTCTCCCCCAACAAATCTTCCCAGGAGTCCCACTTCAGAGTAGGGAGCTTTCATATACCTCTAAAAACAGAATCGGTATTCCTACATATACCGTGTGTACACACACTGATTCAAATACAGCAAGCTCTGGCTCCCTTGGTCAATTTTAAATACCTCTTTTCAAATCTCCATTTATGTTTATTTTGTTGTATACATACAAGATAACTGAGTTCCAGATTCTTGATTTCCTGACCCCAGGAAAACAGTAGCCCTTTCCAAATGATTTGATGTCACTACCAGAGGGAAATAAACCTTCCCTTTTCTGATTGGAAAGATGTAACTGCTTCAGTCGGGGTCTATTTTCTTCCTTCCTCTTACAGAGATAGATCTGACCTCAGGAGGTTTGCTTTTCAAAGCAGTTTTCACTTCATGAGCTAAGAATAAAAGAAATTCAATTAACCAAAGAAACAGAAGTCAAGAATGGGAAAAAAAAATAGAAAAAGAAAAACAGAAAAAAAATATGTCAGTCTTAAGTCGAGCACAAAGTATTAGTGTTTCTGCTCCCAAAGCTTAGGTCTGCTTGGTGTTTAATTCTAGGATTGTGGGCTCCTCTAGCAGGCCATTAGATAAATGATGTTAAAGTCAATTTGCATGAGGCCAAATGAGAAACAGGATAGAGAACATTTAGTATTTTTCCCAGCTTTGGTCATGCCTTATCTAGTCTCACGGGCTCAGATCTTTGTACTAAGAGAAAATATGTTGAAAACTACCAGGGTCTGGCCCCAGGAGGTCAGGGCTGTGAGGGGTGGGTGTGGAATGGGCGAAAAATCACTCATGCACATGCTTTTCTTGAATGGAGATCTCTCTCTCTTTATTCATTCTTTTTCTAGATGGATTCAGACTTCCTCTTTATTTAGGCTTTTTCCTTCTCCTTTCTCTCTCTCTATACATTCAAACTTTTTCCTCTCTATACAAGTTAATTTTACACACATACACCTCTTGTGGGAGAAGGCAAGCTTCAGCAATTTTATTCTTTTCATTTCCCATAACCACAAACTCATTCACACATTCATGCATCTTGTGGATGGAGGAAAGCCTGAGCACACACACACACACCCATACACACACACACACACACACACACACACACACACACACACACACACGCACACCCCTCATATACACCTACATCTTGTAAGCTTTAACACAAATATACCTTATCCATACATTTTGCAAACTCTCTTGTGGATGAAGCCTTGTGGATGAAGTCTTGTGGATCATGCCTTGTGGATTCATTCTTGTACATTCATTCAACAAAACTTCAACACATATACATCTTATACACCCTTTGAACGAAAGCCCTTAAGCAGGTTATCATGAAAATACCCACACAACAAAACATCTCTCATGTGTTCTGTTCCTATAGTTACATTGTACAACAAAGCAATGAATTTTCTAGTACAGATCAACAGTTTATGGAAGTCAAGTATTTTCTCTTAGCCAATTTCCTTGTTAGGCTGTAGTTTATGGTAATCAAATAATAAATAATCATCCTATTATTTTTCTATTAAAGTTAATCAAGGAATCACAATCAAGAAATTTTTTACTTCTTTATCATATAGAAAAGAAAATCTATCTGTTCTATTATCTTTATATTCTCAAGATGCATCTGCAAATTCATAATAATAATTGTAAAACAAGGAAAATCAAATTTGATCAAACTTAACAGTGGGCACTGAAACTCACCTGTCATCTGTTAATCATCCTTTGTATTTGTTTCCTGATCCAGCAAGTCCTCAGCAGCCAAGAATATGTTTTGCTTTCTCCAGGTAACTTTCTCCACAGCAGCTGTCAAAACACAGTGACCTAGTCTCTCTAACTATGCAGGTTTCTTAATTAGTCTTTCTGGAGTTTCGATTGAACCATCAATTAAGCTGAGTGGCACTGTCCCCTCAGAAAAATCATCACTGTTGTTGTGAATAGTAGTGGGGGACTGAAGACCCCACAGAATTTTTGTACCATCAGGGAGATAAAAGTGACTCTAATAGCAGCCAACATGTCAGAGTCCAACAGCAGCAGTAGAAGGGGCTATTAAGGAGACAATCCGCTGGCAAACAGTGGGCTGTACTCCTCAAGTCCCAATGCTGGCTTGCAATTCCTCTGGCATGGCTCCCAACAGAAAACCTTGCGCTACTTTAAGATCCATGTAGGATTTTAAGATCCAAAAGGAGAAGACTTCATCCTGATCATCTTGCTCACAGGACAGTACTTTACCCTGGCTCACTCAAGAATTCAGGCATGGTAGTCAGGGACACTACCAACTACTGACTACTGGTGTCACTTCTGAGGGCAGCCAGCCTAACAACACAGGGCCTTAAGCAGAATGAAGAAAATATATCACAAACTCTTGGGTGTTTGGCAGAACTAGAAAGCTCATGTAAGTACATGTAATAACCTCTAGGGGATTCCTCTGGGGTACATAGGGAGAATATGGTTTGTAATGGCCAGAGAAATCAGAAGCTTAAAATGCGTTGTTACCATTGATATGACCCTCTGAATCTCTAAGCTCACATGACCTGAGAAGGGGTATCCACAGTAGAAATACTCCCACATTCTTTTCTTCCATTGTAATTTAAACTTCATATTGTGCTATAATAAGGATCTCTACTAGGCTATGTTTATTCAGACTAATTCTGCTCTACCGTAGTGTTCAGGGATGGGGGCAGATTTTTATTCTTAGTGTTCAGAGTCCATTCATTCAAATTATTGTACTGTTGAGATACATGGTTTTGGTTTCTTTTCTTATCAGTGTAAGAGATTGATACTGGACCACCCATTTTCTCATTCAGTTTCTCTTGCAGTTGGTCACACACATACTTGAGGAAGAGTAGGTCAGGGTTAGAGGTAAAATCTGTACCCTTGACAGAATCTCTATGTTAAAAAAAAAAAAAAGCATTATAGACAGGCAGTGGTGGCATACGCCTTTAATTCCAGCACTCGGGAGGCAGAGGCAGACAGATCTCTATGAGTTCAAGGCCAGCCTGGTCTACAGGGTGAGGCTAGGACAGCTAGAGTTACAACAGAGAAACCCTGTCTCGAACACCCCCCCCAAAAGAAGAATTATAATATGTGTAACTAAGCAGTGTTAGTTCAAAGGATTAAAAAATACTTATTATTATCAAGGATAGCCTATCCTTAGCCTATCTTGTCATCTGTTCCTCCAGAAATTAACAATAATCTTGCAAATAATCCCTCTTTATATCTACCCCTCCACACCCTGTATTCTCATGAGTGTCAGAACACATTGTTTGGAAACTTTTTTTTCCTATAAGGAATCACAAATAAAGGGCTGCTTGGTCCATTGGAAAAACAGAAACAAGTTCATGGGTGAGTTAAGATAATTGCCAACTTCCCTAGCTGTTGGTATGCACATCGAATCATTTATCCAGTGAGCCATTCTAGTTCCTCATTCCTCTATGGTCACATGAAATATAAGGGGCAAAAATATAAACCATTCCATTTAGGCTACTAGCAGCTCATATTGGAACTCTTTGAAGGATACTGCATTGTAGAACCCAAAATCAAAATTTCTTTCAGAAAAAAAAAAAAATGGACCAAGACTACATTGCTTTTGTTATTGTTGCCTTTCAATGCACACTGAAAATCAACATGCCATCAACATAGTGAGATATGACTACATGCACAAAAAAATTATGATGAAAGACAGACATATCTGATATATATATTGAGATATATATTGATATATACATATATATGTATATATCAATCCAGTGGCTTTTAGTGAACATAGAAAGAAATCAGATTGGAGAGTCTGTGGATCATGCTGGCAGAAGCGCATCATCCTTTTAAATCTCACTTCCTTTGAAGGTTTGTGCTAACAGAAATCCCACCTCCAAAACCTGTTTCCATATCACCTAGAGGAAGTGATGCAGGGGTAATTTGAATACTTTTTGAATTACTTGTCTTAATACCATATGCAGCTAAGAAATTCCACAAGCCTACGAATCTTAGCAAAGCAATTGCTCCCTGACTTTGGGTTTGGCATTCTCTCTTCAGTTATGGACAAATAACCTTTTCAATCAAGTTGTTTTTTCTTTGTTACTCTGAGAACCAGGCTCATTCTATAAACATAATTCCCATTTCAGACTTCTCTTTCTCATCTCAGCTAGAACGTGATTGGAGCTCCAGGAACTGTGCGTGGTGGTGGGGGAAATGTGAGGAAGAGGAGAATACCTTTGAAATCCTGGGAGTTCTTCAAGAAGCTGCCTAAGCCCTGTGAATCAGGCTCCTCTACACCATCAGCAGGAACAACAGAAGCTCTAGCAAGATTCAACTAAGACATCACTCAGTGGCCTCCTTCAATTATGCTTTTCTATCTACTATCTACTTAGCCAACCCCTCAGTGAGAACAGCCCGTGTTTTCCATTCTGTGTCCCCACAAAATGTGTTCAGCCTACGTTTTAGCCCCCTTATTTCTTGACATTTCCTTCTTCCTTGACTAGACTTAAAGCTTTGAAGAGCAGGTTATTTGTGGTACTTATCTTAAAAGGACCCAAATCAGGTTTTCTGATGTTTGTCCTGCTATAGTTCCAAAGCAGTTTCTATTAAAGGACTGATTTGTTAATTGAGCAGTTGATGGATTGAATGAACTTGTCCTGAAGATGAAAGCACCTTGTAAACCTCCGAACACTAGACAAATGTAAGGCATTATTAGATGTAATCCCATGAATTAGCTTGGAATGTGAGGTAATTAGGCAATTACTCAAAGTCAAAAGGTAATGGACCTTGTAAATGGTCTTACTTCATAGCATCCTTTGCTTTTATTTGTTTAAAGCCAGACAGCTGCCACAATTTAAACACCTTAAAACAACCACACTCAAACATAGACTTTACAATAAATACACTGATGATATTCTGTTAGTTAATTTTGTGTTGCCTCTTAGAGGCACAATGATGGAATAGTAGCCATACTTTAACTTGTTCCTTTAGTACAAGATAGTTGATGAGAATATCAATGGTAAAGTCCAGGGAAAAAAAGCACTGGAGAGATTCTTTTGTCATTAGCAATTGCCATGTATTTGAGGAAACTTAATGAAGTAGATGGGTTGGGATTTTTTTCTATTAGTTAATGTTATAGCATTAACATATATATATATATATATATATATATATATATACACACACACACACACACACATACACATATATATATATACATACACACACATATATATATACATATATATATATATACCAGGCATTAACTAATATACATATACATATATATATGTATATGTGTGTGTATGTATGTATATGTGTGTGTGTGTGTATGTATGTGTGTATATATATATATATACATATATATATGTATATATATATATATATATATATCAGGCAGAAAACAGGTGCCATAAGACAAATACACACCTTCCCAGGGTCACAGGTCTAGACACAGATAGCTGACAACTGGAGAAGATCAAAAAGGAGGTCATAGAGGAAATGGACTCCATGAAAGGGTAAGAGAGTGGGGACTTCAGAGAGGCAAGATAAATGCAAGCTATCTAAAAGGGAAGACAAGCTACCCTGGCTGACATTGTTCTTCATTTGCATAGTTTTAACATCATCATTCTAGTTTGATACTAGCAAAACCATTTTGAGGTTACCTGAATTTAACGTAAAATTGCACTGACACTGTCATTGTAAATATAGTCTTAATAGCAACAACAAATGTCTCAAAGTAATATGTCAAATACTACATTTGGGTATATTCTTGAAAATCTGTTCAAACATTGAAATACATTTTGAATGAACTATAATTACATTTTTTTCAGCTTTTATTACAGTTCAAACTAATTCCCAGTCTGTTCTGAAAGTCATCTGTGCCTAGCAAGGTGCAGGACAGTGGAGTACACTACCCCAAAGTATGCGGGGTCTCCCCTGCCCCGGGAGTCATTGCTCACCAACCTGCAGAGGTGAGGGGAGCAGAAGCAGAGAGCAGGGTTCCAACGATTGTGAGTATGACAGGAAGAACACCCGGGAACAGCTTCAGAGAAACAGCTCACTTTATTGTGCCAGAGGTAAGGAACCTAAGAGCTCATAAGGCAACGGATCAGTGCCTAATTGGCTAAAATACAGTACTATATGTATCCTAATTATCATATGGGGCAGAGCAGGGGAAAACAGGACTTGCACAGAGACATTCTGAGCTCCACGTGAGGTCCTTTTCCAAATAAGGTCAGGGAGCCAAGATTAGAGACATTCTCCAAACAAGGTCAGGTGGAAGAGAAGAAGCCCTTCTCGAGAAGGGAGTTCTCCATCTTGTGAGGACCTCAGAGAGCTATCTGGACATGGTGGAGGCAGCACCAAAAGTACGCTGCTTCAGTTCAGATTAGTTGAGCTAAAGGGAACTCAAAAGAAGAGTTCTCTGTCCCCTTCCCTAACATTTTGCTAAAAGAAGGACATAAATTTACATAATTTGATTACCAAAAGAATTGCAGATCATTGCCAACCTGAAGATTCTTGAGAAAAATGCTTGCAACAGACATTACTAACTGCTCCATCTCACCACTAATTTCCCACATAATTACGTTCTCAAATTTTAATGCCCCTAGGAACTAAGGTCCTTTTCCTTTATCTTGTTATGTCCCTAAAAATATTGTTGAGTAGGATATATGAACCCTTTTGAGTATTTTTTATTTCCTAAGTTTATCCACACATATTTGAAACATACATATCAAACTTCTTTATTACTTTTTTGTTAGTCTGTGTTTTGTTTTGTTTTTTTTACTGAAGGTTCTAGGCAGTAACTTAGGTGAATAGAAGGAAATTTGTTTTTCCCTCCCCTATTACAGAAAAAAAAAAGCTTAAATTTTCAAAAGGTCACATCTTACTAATGCCTATATCATTTCATCCTTGCTAAACTCTGCTATCTATAATTAACCTCTTAATAGTATTTTAAGATATGGAAAATGGACTCAAACAAGTGTGTAGTATTTAAGCCCATCTAATTCTAGAGTATTTCTTTGCTCTGTAGTAGAAATAAGGAATTGGTTTGATAGAAAGCCTCCAAAATTGGCATTCTGCAAGATATTTATAGGTATTTCTTTTTTAAATGGCAAAAGATAAAATACCAAAGTAAATAAATAAGTTTTTGTTTTTCAACAAGATTTTAGACTTGAATATGTTTTTGCAAGTTGTAAAACTCCAAACAGAAATACTTATATTTCCATAATTTACAATGAAATAATTTATCTATGCCTATTAATTCCAAGAATGTTGTTTTAAGATGTATCACTGTACAAAGACACAATTAATTGCCTGCCAAAATAAATAGACAAACCGGAGTAACAGCTCAATGAGTAAATTATGTGCTGTCAAAGTATAAGAACCTGGGTTTGAATCCCCAGAACCTATATAGAAGTAGATGTACATAGTACACCTGTAATTTCAGTGCCCCCACAGCAGGATGGGAGGGAGACACAGAATTCTCTGAAGCTCATGTGTTTACCACTCTATAGGCAGTGGGACCTGGGAGAATGGTGCCAATAAATGAGTCAAACTAAAGTCTCCACTCTCCAACGTTAGTCACAGCATCAATTTATACCCTGAGAGTTAAGAAGAATCATGTAAGTAAAGTGTAAAATCACAATGGCAAGCTGCACACAATAAAAACATGTTTTTCCATAAAGGCATATAAACAAACAACAATAGCCTGTTTTAATTAATAATCTGAAGTAAACTTACTCCTACACCTGGGAGGGGCATAAAAGCATAATCCAAGAACAGTCCCTAGCTTTGAAGAAACTAAGGTTGCAAGACTCTTGTTTTCTTGGAGTTTTCTCACAAGCATTCAGAATTCTTCTCACATGACTCCATTCTTGGACTGTGTTCTGACACCCACAGGCCAGACATCCAGGTGTGTGCTCTAATGAACACTGTCAATGGACAATAAGTAAGTAAACAAAAATCTCAAAAACACAGAGGCTTAGGGAGGGGCTGGGAGTATGATTTGGGAAGGTTAGAGAGATCTCAAAGTCAAGGTCATGAATTGGGGTAGGTCAGGTTCCAGAAAACAAACTTTAAAAAGTTACTTATTTCATAATGTTCCTGCCTTAAAATGGAGTCAGGCAGGTTTCTCAGTACCAACCTAAAGCTAGCCTAAGCTGGCTTGAAATAAGTTGAGTAGGATTGAAGTAGGATTGAGTAGGACTGAAATAAGTTGAGTAGTAAAATTACAAAGTATTTTAATTAACAGCATCAGTAGAAAAACTGTATTTTTATCTAAAATGATTATTTAAAAAGTAAAATTTTGTCATGCATATTTAGACATGAAAGTTGAAAATATTCACATTACTTTATATATAAATACATTTTCTTCAAAAGTAGCTTGTCAAAAGCAAATTCCTGAAAATCTGGTCACCTACTTGTATCATCTAAATGGATTATTTCCCTTCTAGGAAGTGTTTTATAGGAGAGATCAGAGTATGCTATGTCCACTCTGGTTCCCTCCTATTTGTAAAGTTCAAAGAATCCCCCAGAAGGAATGAAATAAAGACAAACTTGAGGATATGGAAAAAAGCCAGCAGGTTTGATCAACTCATTCAGCCCAGAGGTTCAGCTTCTCAAAGCAAAGTGTTTCAAACTCTCCCACAAAAAGACAAGCCACTGGTATCAGTCATAATACATTATTGCAAATAATACATTACTTGATTCCCAACTCACTTTAGATTTTACATTTCTTTGGTCCTGAGCAATTAAACAGCAGGCATCTAAGATAGGACACCCATCCAGACTGTCTGACCTTGAGTAGAGACTTAAGCCCCAGAAAGTAGAAAGTTTGACTGTTCACTATGAATCCCAAGCACTTAAAAAGTGTATTTTATGAGTGTTCAAAACATACTTGTACCACATATGGACCAGGCCCACAGAACTAGAAGAGGCCAAGACTAGTGCTCCTCTTGGGGCTTGCTCAGAGAAGCTTTTTACAGTGGGCTGCAATTAACAAAGGGATTTCTAACTAGTCTAAGCTGAGAATAAGTAGCTATTGATTGCTCAGTCCTAAAGGGGACATCTCTATCACTTTCACACACACACACACACACACACACACACACACACACCCTAGGCTCAGGGAAAATCACAGAAGACTAAGAAGAAAGAATGTAAGAGCTAGAGCATATAGAAGAAGGCTGTGAAATGCTGTGTCCTGGACTTGCACAGGAACTCACAGCAGCTGATGTTGGCCACATAAAACATGAACCAGCATTGAGCCCGCCAGCATTCCAGCACAGGTGTGGGAGGGGCACATAAGGTCCCATCCCTAGCTGAGGAGCAAATGGTAGTTAAGAGCTGCTGGAGATGGGAAGTCATTTATCTTCAGGGATATAAGCATTAGTAAGTTGCCCATGATCCACTACAGAACCCCACACACGCTTTTTTAAATCTAACATAGTACCTTTTATTTTTTTTTCTGATATTGAAAATAGATTTTTTTTTACACAATATATTCTGACTGCTGTTCCTCCCCCAGCTTCTCCCACTTCCTCCTCACCTCACCTCACCTCACATTCTGGATCCATGCCCTTTCTGTCTTTCCTTAGAAAACAAATAGATATCTAAGGAATAATAATAATATAATAATAATAATAATAATAATAATAATAATAGAAGGAGGAAAAAGGGAAGGAGGAAAAGGATAGGGAAAAGGAGAATAAGGAGAAGAAGAATAAACAAAAACAAGTCAGAATAAGACAAAACATTCAGAAGAAAAAGGAGTAAGAGAAAAAGCATGCGAAACTCATATAGGTGCAGAGATACACACAAGTTCACAATAGTAGGACTCCCATAAAAACACAAAACTGGAAGCCATAATACATATGCAAAGGACCTGTAAAGTAAAAATAAAAAAATCCTTGACACACATTGTGGGACAAAAAAAAACCCTCCAAAGATGCCAAAATTACAAAGATACCATTGAGTTCATTTTGTGTTGGCCATCTACTGCTAGTTATGGGGCCTATCCTTAAGAGTGGTTTGTTTCTCCAATGAGACTCACTTGGAAAAAACTGGCTCTTCATTTGTAAGTGGTTATCAAGTGGACATAGGATCTGGGTTAGGGAAGGGAGCATGTATCCACTTCTCTCATGTCTAGGACCCCATCAGGTGCAGACCCATGCAGGCCCTGTGCATGTTGCCTCAGTCTCTGTGAGTCTGTATGTGAGTCGATCCTGTTGACTGAGAGGTCCTTGTTTTCTTGGTGTCTATTCCCTCTGGCCTCCTCTTCCAGAGTTCCCTGAGCTTTGAGGGGAAGGATTTGATGGAGACATCCTATTTAGGACTGAGTGTATTAGTTTGCCGCTGTGTAGATTCACCAAAGAAGACAAGGAGGCATATTTCATAGGTGCAAACCCTGTTGTACCTCTGCAGAGGGAACCATCTGTCATGGCAATCACCATACTGGACAGTGGAACCCTGAGTATCTCATTTCAGGGGTTTTTATTGAGACCTAAGCTCCTCAAGTGTACTATTGATAGCATGTGCAGATCTTGAGCAATCAAACATCTTTTACATAAAACCAACACTTGCAGACAATACAAATGCCAAGGCCTAGGAAGACCTTTTCCCAATAGAGTGTAAAACAATCATTTTAAACATAACTAAAAATAAACTTTTGCTTCAGCTGAGTATTTGAAGAATTCTCATTCTCTACATAATATCTGGCGGTGCATCAATTTTGTTCCCATTTGCTGCAGGAGGAAGCATCTCTGATGATGACTGAGCCAGACACTGATCTAGGAGTATAGAAGAATGTCCTTAGGAATCATTTTATTGCTGCATTCTTTTAGCAGACAGTAATATTTGTTTTCCCTCCAGGTCCCTAGTCTATCTAGTCTCAGGTTCTAGGACACCTGAGCAGTGTTGGACATGGGTTCCATCTCTTGGATTCTGCATTAAATCCAATCAGATAATGTTTGGTTGTTCCCATAAGCTCTGTACCACTTTTGCATCAGCATATCTTGAAGGCACGATTGAAATCACAGGATTTGTGATAGGTTGTTGTTTATGTTTCTCCTTTGGTAGCATGCAGAGTATCTTCTGGTACCAAAGACACTAGCACATAGGTGTGAAGACTCTAGGTCAGCACCATCTCAACTTACCAATGATCAATGAGTTGGTAGATGTTGTCTTTAGCAATTCAGCCTTAACTGCAGCTTGTGGGGCATAACTAATAACCTGGGTTATTTGGGAGTTCCCATGGGACCCCTTTGGCCAACAACTCGATTAGATATAATACATTACTAGCACTGGAAGCTTTGTTTGGTGACAAGAGATCCCACTTGGGGCTCTGTCTCCCCTGCTATTTTGTGATTTCATTTAAATTGCCTTCATAGATGTATATAATTTAGGACGTTTCTACTGATTAGGTTTCCATACAGCCCTTAGTTTTAACTGTCCCTCCCCATATTCCCTCCTTCACCCTCCTCATCCTTCTCCCTCCCCATTTGATCCTCCTTTTCCTGCACCCCCAGCAGCTGTCCATAACTATCTATAGTATTTCTCCTTCCTAAGGTGGTCCCTCCCTCCCTGCCTAGTTCTCCACTCTAATCTTTGTGGTTATATAGATTATAGCTTGCTATATAGATTATAGCTTGCTTGTCAATGACTTATGAGCTAACATCCACATATGAGAGAATACATAACATATTTGTCTTTCTCACTCTGGATTACCTCACTATGGATAATTTTTTCTAGCTCCATCCATATACCTGAAAATTTCATAATTTTGTTATTTCGATGGCTCAGTAATATTTCATTGTGTAAGTGTACCACATTTTCTTTACCCATTCTCCTATTGAGGGGCATCTAGTCTGTTTCTAATTTCTGGGTATTATGAATAGAACAGTGATGAACGTGGTTGAGCAGATGTCTCTGTGGCAGATTGAAGTGTCTTTTGGGTATATGCCCAGAAGTTGTATAGCTGGATCCTGAGGTAAATTGATTCCCAGCTTCCTGAGGAACCATTACACTAACTTCCATAGTGGCTGTACAAGTTAACACTCCCACCAACAATGGGTGAGTGTTCCCCTCACTCCACATCCTCACCAGCATGATCTGTCATCTGTTTTATTTATCTTAGCCATTCTGATTAGTATAAGAAGAAATCTCAAAGTAGTATATTTAAAAGAAGAGGAAGAAGAGGAAAGAGAAGGAGAAGAAAAATACTTATAGTAAGTATGCTTAATATTCCTTACCAATTATTTGAAACATTTCTTAAATCTATTAATGAGAATACTAGTTTAGGCTTAGGAGGTTCTGATTATAGGAACAGATCAACAGAACCTCTTCTTTTTTTCCTTCCAATTCTTTCCAGTAGCAGAAATTCCTTCCTAACTATATCAAGAACATGCTTTGCAGTCTCTTCCTACACCTGATTGCTATCAACATCATCAATAAGTACACTGTTTCTATGAATTAAAGATCTCCCAGAAATGAAAATTTGTAAAATAGAAAGAACAGTTTGCCTAATTGAGTATCTATTCTGTCTTGCCTTCTCTCCTGATTATGGAACTCAGTTTTATTGGAACTGAGATATGATCCAGTAAACCAAAAGTATCCCCAGCCCCAGTGGATGTTATTCCATATAACACAGCATGGGAAATGAAAGCAGGAGCATTCTCTGAAATGGAATGAGCTGTTCGTGATACAGACTTCAGGAAAATCAGGTACATAGACTGTAGGAAAAATTGGGTATGATGCTGAGACTCTGGAGGGAGGCAGACATTCTGAAACCTCAAGTAGACCCATAAGAAAAGGACAAGAAGAAATCTTCCAGGTGGGACTCCAGAAAGCTGATGCTGAGTCCACTTAAGGAGTTGGAGAGGTTCATTGTGAAGGCAGAGATTGAAAGCAATGAGAATGTGGGTGAGTAGGATGGGGAAGGAAAAGTCTTCGGATCCTAATGCTAATTTAAAACCTGTCTCAGTTACTTTCTATCGCTGTGAACAAACACTGTGACAAAGGAAACCTATAAAAGAAAGCATTTAATCTGAGGCTCATGATTCATGGCCATCATGGCAGGGAGCATGGCAGGAGGCAGGCAACCATGGCACTAGAACGATAGCTGAGAAGTCACATTTCAAGGCACAAGCACAAGGCAGAGAGAGCTAACTGTGAATGGTTTGGGCTTTTGAAACGTGAAAGGGCAAGTGATACACCTCCTTCAATAAACCACACCTCCTATACTTTGCAAAACAGTTCCACCAGCTGGAGACTAAGTATTCAAACATATGAGCCTATGGGGCCATTGTCATTCAAGCCACTGCAATACCTATGAAAGAAAAAATGCAAGAAGGCAACATTTGACAGGAAGTGCTTTAAGCTGAAATATGGCCAATCCACCATATTTCACCAAACTCAGAGGGAACTTCTACACTGAGCAGACATGACCACCCAAGTGTCTCCTGTCATATGCACCACTACCTGGGATACTCCTAAAGAAATTGTGTCTTTATTCCTAAGTTGAGGCATATCCAAAAGACAATGAATTGAATTTGAAGGTTCTCAAGAAGACCAATTCTTAATTGAAAGGAGACTGGAGCCATGCAACTATATGACCATGGCTTCTACCACAGTGAAGGTCTAAGCTCTGATATCTTAGAGCTAGAATTACTACCAGCAAACTCCAATACCAACAGATTACCTCTAGACTCTCATTGCATGAGAAAACTTAAACCCCTAATTTATTTAGTCCTCTGTATTGGAGTTTCAGTTCACTGTGCTTCTGTGAATTGTTGACCCAGATTCCTTCCACTTGGTAGGTCCCTAGTTAATAGCAAATTGAATGTCTCGAGAGATACATTCATTGTTCTGGAGCAGGAGAGCTCTGTTTAATGAAATAACACCAAAGAAGTAAAGTAGTTACCAATAAAATACAAATACCGGTTTATCTGGAGAACTTGATAGTGATAGCAACTTAAATAATTGCCTAACAAAACAGAAATAGCAGGCTGAAATATGGTCTGTTCCAAAGGGCTGGAACATGGGTATTAGTACAAAGACTTTTTCTATAGCTACTCACATGAACAATATAGTGTTTGGTCAATTCTTAACTACATTGTCAATGGTTGAGATGTAAGAAAGTTGTCTTCTAGATAACCTTAGGAAGCAAATGGACTTCAAACTCCTTCTATATAAAAGCAGAATAAGTATGTACCACTGTAAATGTAACAGAGGGAACCTAGTGTATAGAATGACATACATAGGTCATGGAGAAGTTGACAGCCGGGTTGGTGTGATGTAGTAACTCAGATATTAGCAACAACAGGAAGCCAATACCACATTAGACAGAATATCTGGAGCTACAGAACATAGGCAAATCAATAACCCTACAAAGGCTGAACCAATGATGTGTTGATCCTATGACAGCTGGAGCAGAGAATAAATTCAGCTGCTATAAGAGAATCACTCAAGGAAGAAAGGAAGAAAAGAGGAAACCTTGGTTTCTCCCTTCCTCCTTGCTCCTCCCCCTTCCATCATCAGTGTTCCACTAATTAAACTCTTCCCACAGTTTATCTTATCTCACGATGCTCAGCTCACATTTCATCACTGAGGGAATCCAGGGCAAGAACTCAAAGCAGGAAATGAAGCAGAAGCCATGGAGAATGCTGCTTACTGGCTTGCTCCTCAGGGATTGCTTTCTTAAACAACCCAAAACAGCCTGCTTATGAGTTGCACTGCCCACAGTGAGCCGGGCCTTCCCCTATCAATCATTAATCTATCAACCATTAATCAATCAACCATTAATCAAGAAAATTTCCCACAAACTCACATCCTATAGACCAATATTACAGTAACGTAAGATTTTCTCAATTGAGATTCCCTCTTCCCAGATATGTTTATTTTTTTATCAAATTGAGAAAACCCTCCAGCACACAGAGGTAATCTCCTACAGAAGTGTGGTACATAACAACCTTCATAGGTCAGTTCTACTATGAGAGAATGCCACAGACAAAAGACAGAAAAAAAAAGATTGAAAGCCAAGCAGGTCCTACCATGGTCTAAATCAGGGCCGTCCATGTTATGGTTTTAGTAGCAGGTTGTATAGAAGTAAAAATATATAGAAAAGCTGCTTGAACTGAAAATGACTGTGGCTACAGAAGACCCATGATTGGTATATAAATGAGAAATTTCATTTAGATATAAGGCAAATAAATACCAACATATGCACTATTCATAGTCTCTTTGTCAAATGGGTATGATGTCACTTTAACTGAACTATGCAGTTCAAAAGTATATTGGTAATAAAACTAATTCCCTTCACATCTGCTATGTAATTCCTGAGGGTGGTGACATATACAACAGGAGCTACCTTACATGCGTGTTTTTTTTAATTATTGCTAAGTGAATCAAAAGTTTCACAAAAACTCAAGCTAAGAGTTAGAGAACTACATTGAACTGAGAGCCTCTCACTGGCCACCAGCCAATGCACAGAGTCATCTTGGCTATAGTGGTCTCTCCCAGTGACTATGGTCCCTAGGTCTATGCAGAAACACTCAAGGAAGGTTGGGCATCTGTCACACTGATCATGTCCATGTTGTCAACCTCCACCAGGCTACAGGGTACTGATCCTTGGTTAGAAAGCTGCCAAAAGTCATCCAAAGGTCCAGGTTTTAAAGTCTTGGTCTATAGCTTGTTGGTACCATCAGAGAATTGTGGGCCTCTAAGAAGTGGGGCCTACAGCAAGATATTTAGGTTTGGGGTGAAACTTCAAAAGAAACTGTAGAACCCTGGTCTTTTTCTCTCTTTATTTCTGGTCATGAGATAAAAGGGCTTCTTCTACCACGTGCCCCCACATGAGGTACTGCAGCTCTATAGGCCTCGAGCAACTGCCCAGTGGACAGTGGAATGAAACTTCCAAAAAAGCCGAAATAAACCTTTCCTTTCTTTCAGTTGACCATCTTAGGTATTTGTGACAGTACCAGGACACTGTATAACATAGAAATTCTTTAGGTCAAGATCCCTGTGTCATGTAAATGATTCTCAAACCCCATGGAGTAAATATATATATATTTACTCCCATGGGGATATATATATATATATATATATATATATATATATATATATATATATATATATATATCCCCCTCTGGTTATGGGAGGAACTGGATTTCTAAATTGAAATA
Source organism: Cricetomys ansorgei (assembly GCA_026225945.1). Classification (NCBI taxonomy): domain Eukaryota; kingdom Metazoa; phylum Chordata; class Mammalia; order Rodentia; family Nesomyidae; genus Cricetomys; species Cricetomys ansorgei. Next base: position 10,977,362 of record JAMJFZ010000242.1, read on the forward strand.
CCAAATTGAAAATAAAAGCAAGGTCAAAAGGAAAATCCCTTCCCAATCCTGGTACCATTGTTTTTTGTTTGTTTGTGTGTTTGTTTTGTTTTGTTTGGTAACTCTGGCTGTCCTGGAACTCACTCTGTAGACCATGCTGGCCTCAAACTCACAGAGATCTGCCTGCGTCTGCCTCCCAAGTGCTGGGACTAAAAGCATGCACCATCACTACCTGGCTCATTATTATTTTCTTAAAGAGCCATCTTGATACTGGACATCAGGTCACTGTGGTGAAAGGCATACACTGGTTCTGCCTTGTATGTATGTCTTCCTCTTCATCCGCACTTCCAATCTGGAGATGGCATGGTAACAGCAGCTCTGGCAAGCTATAAGCACTGAAAAGTAAAGCATCCAGCAAACAGAATTTCCTTCATGCCTTAAAAAACAAAAATTCTCCCGTGCACCCCACAGCCCCCAGTGTGAGAATTCGGGAAGGAATGAACAAGGAAAACCATTGGGATGACAGAAGTCCTGAAGCCAGCTGGGAAATTTTATCTCAGAGGGAACTTTTATTCAAAAGAAGGCTTTCATGTTAGGCAGCCTACAGGTCTAACTTGTTTACACTTAACATTTTAATAGTTGGAAGGTTAAGGTTTGGGAGCAGAATTGCTGTTAATCATCTCGAAGCTACTGATTATGTTTTTGTGATCTTTCTTCTCCCAGGAGTATTTAAGGGGGTCTGTTATAATGGCAGGGCCTGATCTTTCTCTTGAAAGGAGACAGGAGACATAGAATTAACTCAATAATGACACCGTGGCACAGCAAACCAGCCTACCCATCTGCCCTTGGGGGAGATAAGTGCAGACAAGTCTGAAAAGGACAGAAGGCATCTGAGGACTCTCATTTGATGAAAAGTTCATTCTGCAGGAAAAAAAAAAGGCAGCTTCTGAAGGGCCTTCAGGTGGTGACGTCTCGCCACGGTGGTGCCTTTCTCCCAGACTTCCTTCCCCTCCTTTCTCACCTCCTTCTCCACAGGGTACAGATAACTGACCAACACGTGCAGGCGAGGCTCTTGAAATCATCCTTCAGTGTTTCCTCCAACTGACAAGTTAACAGGATTCCGGGGTTTTCTATACCAGCTCAACATAAGGACCAGGAAACCCCTACACTGCTGCTAATCTTTTCATAGTTAAATGTGCTGTCTTCAGTCTTGCGCTCCCATTAAAATAGCCAATTCTGAACAAATTATACCTTTGGAGAAAGTGCCATGATTCCCAGTTTTAGGGGTAACAGGGCACTTTAAGGCAATTGATCTCAGAGGGAGCAAAATAACTCAGTCCCCAGAAGTTTTTAAAGCAGAAGGGACTGCTGAGGGCGCTTTATGCAGCCAGCTTCAGTGTGAGCGTGAGAAAGAATGCTTCCATAACAGAAAACATGGGGAGAAAATGGAGTAAAGCACCCAAAAGTACCCTAAACAGCCTCCTTCATTCAGAACCTGACGTTAAAATAACATAATTTCAGAAATCAAAGGGAGAAAGTGGGGTTATCAGGTCCAACTCCCAACCTAGGCTTCAAGTTTTTCCTACAATTAGATGTTCTTAGCTTTATGGACCTCATTGGATTCACCCTGGGAGCTCTTAAAAGAGAAAACTGATGTATGTTTCTATGCCAGGTGAATTAAATAAAAATACCTGCGGGAAAGGAGCAAGCTCTGGGTGGTTTAAAAACCTTTTGTCAGATGCTCCCAGCATGGCAGGAGGCTGAGAGCCATGGGACTCTGGCAGCCCAGCCTGATCAGAGGCCACACTTGGCATCTCTGATGACAGGCATCTTCGTGGAAATCCATTTTCAGAACATTGTGGTTTATGCTGAAGTATAGTCAAATCTTTTTATTCGGGTAAGTTGTGGTAGCAGCTGGACCCCTCACTCAGCACAGTTCCTGGCCTAGGCCTGCACAAATGGCTTAAGCTGGTGTCTGGGCACAACTTAGAGGCATCGTTCCCACCCAGCACCATGGGCTCCCCAGCTTTCCAGATGTTTCCTTTGGGCAAGGTGGATTTGAGACAGGGTTTCTCTACATATCCTCAACTGACCTTGAACTCATTTTGTAGCCCATGTTATCCTCAAGTTTGTAGCAATCCTTCCTGACTCGGCCTCCCAAGTGTTGGCTATTAGAAGTCTGCGCCACATCCAGTCAGCTGTTTCCTTTAAAGGACCAATTGAGGCTTTTGTTGTGAACTTAAATTGACCCAGCCCTCATGCCTTTATATACCAGTAGTGGGCACACACACTCTGCCCATTCCTCCAGCCTCGGGTACCTCAACAACAAGGACTGCCGTTCAACCTTTTACTTCGGAATGACTCAGAAAGCGAAGGCGTTTGCGGCATGAGTACCAGGACAGATTTCTGGCTGAATGGTGGCAAATGGTAGGCAGTCACTACACTGTCATCTGCTGGCAGGACTACAGAAAAGTTGCCTGTTCTCCCAAGAACTGTGTTCAATACCTGCTATCTCTAGAAAGAGTATGCAGAGGAGATGCTTGGAGTTTATGGGGTGATGGCACTTCAGCGCAGAGGAAAACAGAGGAAAATGAACTTGACAGGTAAGGATTTCTTTTTGAGTTTCAGAGAACTGTGGGAAATAGTAATGGTAAGCACCTGCAATCCCAACACTCAGGAATGGGGAGGGCAGAAAGACTTCAAATTGGAGACCAGCCTGAGCTACAGGGAAAGACCATGCCTCAAATATATATAAATTTTAAAGCTCAATTGATTAAATTTAAAAAAAAAAAGACTATTAGGGAGGAAGTAGGTGAAATGGAAAACACTGAATTAATAGAAACTAGCATTTGAGAGAGAGTGAGTGTGTGTGTGTGTGTGTGTGAGAGAGAGAGAGAGAGAGAGAGAGAGCACGCGCGCACTCCATGTCTGTGCCAGCTGTCCTGCGTATACCATTTAGGCAGTCGTCTCATTAAAAGGGAAGCTGTTCACATGGCTTCATGGAACAAAACTAGAAAAGGGTAAGAAGTTGCCTTCCAACTTTTAAAAGAATTATGTCATTTTTATTTTTATCTTCTCTTTGGGTGTCTGTTGGCAAAGGTAAGGTACTACACTGGTCCCATCTCTTAATTATTTCACTTTTCTCGAAGTGTATGTGTCAATGTATTTATTTGTGTGTGTGTGTAGGCACATGCACACGGGCCTATGCGTATCACCACACTCATGTGGAGCTCAGAGGATAATTGACAAGAAATCACTTCTTTTTGCACCCTGTGAGGCCTAGGAATCGAACTCAGGCCATCAAGCTTGGCAACCAGCACCTTTACCTGCTGAGCCATCTCGCTGGCCCTCAAGTACGTTTTAAATCACCATATCATACTAGCATTTCTCTCTCTTCATTGATAAGTATATATGTTCTGTTATCTGTGTATGTTCTTATAAAATTTTGGGCATGTTTTATGCATTTTGGCTTCCTAGAGTTTGTCCTTTCTGCTGTGATTAGGTTTTCTTATTAATTTAGTTCTCAGGGTATCCTGGATACTAGCCCCTTGTTGGCATTAGAAGCTTGGTTTGTAGTCTATTAACATTCTAATATTTCTAACAATGTTGCCTAGGTATAATCAAAATCAACTTTTTCCTATGGATGCCACGTTTGAATTCTTATTTAATAAATCCTTCCTACCTTAAGGTCACAAAGCTAATTCTTCATTTTATTTCCAATGCATTTTCTGGTTTTGGCATTCATATTTATAACTTGAATTTATGTGAATCTACCTTTATATAAAGTATGACAAGCTCTATCTCCTGCCTGGCATGATCCTGTTTTCTAGCCCTATCTTTTCCTGCTGTCCCTCCTTTCCCTGTTGACCAGGGCACCACCTCACTGCTGTATTTTCTTCTAGTCTGTCCATGAGGTTTGTTTTGGCTCCGTTCTGCCTCACTGACTTGTTTGACTTCCTTGTACCAGTGTAACACTATTTTTTTTCTACCACAGTTTTGTGGAATATCTTAACGTTGGCCAGGACATGATATCCTATGTCTCTTTTCCAAGATTGATTTGTTGCATTAAAGGCTAGTAGAAATTTTGTACAGCATGAACTCATAGTTAACAATACTTTAGTACATTCACATCTTCACCAGGAGAGTAGATCTCATGTGTTTATCACTGGAAATAGTTGGCTTGCTGGGCGCAGTGGTACACACATGTAATTCTAGGTGCTTGGGGACTAAGCCTGAAGGATCACTTGAGTTCAAGTTCAAGACCAGCTTAGAAGACTTAACAAGACCCTGCCTCATGAATGAAAACTTAGATGGAGTGATAGATAAATGGCTATTTTTAAATCACTTTTAAAATGGCTAGCTTACTATTTGTGAACTTCCATTTTTATAAGTGAATTTTAAAACAGACATAATGTTCACCAAAAAAAAAACTAACCAAAAAAATAATTTTAGATTAAACTCATATATTAACTTAGAAAGAATCCCTCTCCCTCTCCCTCTCCCTCTCCTTCTCCTCTCCCCTCCCCCTCTCCCTCTCCCTCTCCTCTCCCTCTCTCTCTCTCTCTCTCTCTCACACACACACACACACACACACACACACACACGCGCACTTGTCTAAGGACATGGAGCATTGCTCAATTTATCAAGTTTATTTATTATTCCTGTTAGTTTGAACTTGTATTTCATAGGATTCCTGTGCATTCTTGATGAGTTCAGTTCTGTCTACCTTGAAGGATTTCCTGATCAGGGACACATATAGAATGATGTCCATTTTACAGAAGCCTCTGGTCAGTGTAAGAATTTCCCTAGCACATTAACATAACACATGTGCCTCCCGACATCAGCTATAAACAAAATGGTTGTTCCAACTGCCCACTCACCTGACTCCTGGAGGCTCTATCCTATCCTTATCTTTCCTCCATCTGCCTTACATTCCAGTTCTGTGGCTGCTTGCCCTTTCCGGGAACCTGGTCACCCAGCACCAAAGCACCTAAGATCCCACACGTCTGTTTTGTCCTGGCCAATTGGTGCTCAGTTTCCCCTTTTGGCAGCCCTGACCTGTCTTTTCTCAGGCAGTACCAACAAGCAGCGGATTTCAATTGAGTTTAAGGAGAGAAGTTTGAGGGGCCTGTTAGGGGGTGTGGCTACCGAATACCTGTGACCTCACTCCAGCCAAGAGAGCACTCATTCAGCCTGGTCAGAGATAAGTGATGTCCTTGCTGTCTGGAAACTGTCCAAATCTGTCGCTTGGTGATTGCTAGTCTCTGGGTACCTCACTTGAGCCATGCCTGTCCAAGCCCCAGCTTCCTGTACTCGGGATGTGCTGTGGTGATATTCATTGAGTGCCATCAACCTGATATATGTAAAGACCGCAGCATGGGTCCTCGGGCAGGAGCACACAGCACGCTCATCTTCTGGGTCATGTGGGGTGAAGGAAGGCGCCTGGCGTCCTGTGGCACTCCTTTAGACACAGTGATGTCCAGGCTTCAAAGAGGAGCCAGTACTTAAGGCAGCTTCACACCCAGGTAGAAGACTCCCCCTACATGTGCTCTGAGGATCGTGTTCATGGCTCTAGATCCAGAAATGGTTTTTATTCTTTTCGGTTCTCTAGCTTATCTGAGTCAGAAATAAACTCTTTCTTGAAAGTTTGGCAGAACTTTCTGAATCTGAAGTTTCAGTTTAGTTAGCATGTTTGGTTCTGTTCACTGTTTCCTCATTTGTTGCTAGAAAAATATTGAGCCTGTAAATGAGGGAATGTTTGATTGTGAAATTGATGAAGTGTCTTGAACGGAAGTTTCAAACTTGCTTAGCTAGGATTTATCCTAGAGAGCTGCAGTGTGCTGCCACCTAGTGGTAGCTGTCCACTCTGGTTTGAATGTAGACAGGAACTGTCTGTCTATGGCTCGCTGAGTTCCTAGAGTTCAGTGTGCTGAGCACCCACTCTGTTGTTGAGGCTGCAGGGTTAGGCCCAAGGGATGCCTACTGCCTTTAAGACTCCAACAGAGAGGCTAGGCAGTGGTGGATCACGCCTTTAATCCCAGCGGATCTCTGTGAGTTCAAGGCCAGCCTGGTCTATAGAGTAAATACCAGGACAGCCAGAGTTACAACAAAGAAACCCCTGTCTGAAAACACACACACACACACACACACACACACACACACACACACACACACACAGAGAGAGAGAGAGAGAGACAGAGAGAGACAGAGAGAGACAGAGAGAGAAAGAGGGAGAGAGACTTCTACAGAGGAGACCTACTGTTGTCTCCCGAAAAGATCAACTTGAGCCCACCACCATCTGAGGTCAGAGGAAGGTAGGAACTTCTTCAGTCCCAGGCCATTAAATTCACATTGTCGATGTGTTGGTTCTTTTTAATTATTCTTGTTGTATAGGTATTTGTTTGACCATTCTCTTTCTGTGTTGTATTTAATTTCATTGACTTTCCCTTCTCTTTTGTTATGTTTTTCAATCTTATGAAACAACTTTCAGTTTTGTCAATTAGCTTTTCATTTCGTGTTTAAAAATTCGTTATACTTTATGTACCATTAAACCATTTAAACCAGTGGCTTGTGGCATAGTTGTATTGTGTAACTCTTAGCACTATCTAATTTCAGGACTTTTTTACCTCCAGAAGTCCCTCTTCCCATCAGCTCTCACTTGCCATTTCTGGCTCACAGCCTCTGTCAGCCACTAACCTTCCTTCTGTCTGAAGAGATACTACTACCGTATCCTAGATAGTTCATAGAAATGAGATCATACAGTATGTGGCCTTTAAAGTTGGGCCTTTAAAGTCGACCTTTCACTTAAAGCAGCATCTCACTCTTCACGCACATCGTAGAATATAGCAGCGCTGCTTTGATTCTGTGGTGGGCGTATCCTGGGCCCTAGACATCCCACAGTTGGCTTGCCCGGGTACGGTTGATGATCTCCCTTCCTGCGTCTAAGGGCTGATCATGTGGTGAATCTGTTTCACGATTTGAGAAACTATCCAACTTTTCCAGAGATCGTTCCATTTTTCAGTTCCTACCGGCAAAATGCAATGACTGCATTTTCCACTTCCCAGAGGATGTGAAGTCCCTTTTTACCGCTTGTGATTTTGTTCTGTCTACACCTGTCCTGATTTCTAGTGATGGTAAATATCTTTCATGTGTTCATTGGGATTCTTTGTCTTCTTTGGGGAAATTTTACCCATTTTAATTGAATCATCTTTATGAGTTATTTCTATGTTATAAACATTAGACTTTTATCACATGTGTTATTTGCAAATATTTTCCAGTATGATCTTTTGAAGCATCCCCGCCTTTTTTTTTTTTTTTTTTAAATAAAATCCAATTACCTGAAGTTGGATCATCCGCTGGGAAGTAGAGAGCACCAGGCTCGATAAATAAATTTTTAAAAAAAGAAAAAAAGAAAGAAAGAAAGGAAACCTTTAAAAAGGGAAAAAAAGCCTTTTTATTTTATTACTCGTGCTTTGTGAGTCTAATCCATGAAACCATGCCTTAGGTTTTGTTGTTCTTGTTTTTGTTGAAATTGTATTTTTATACAATATATTTTGATTACTAGTTCCCTCCCCAACTCCTCCCAGACCCTCCCCAACTTCCCCACCCACCCAAATCTACACCCTTCCTTCCTCATTAGAATACAAGCAGGCATCTAAAATAATGATGATAATAACAACAGTAAGGTAAAATAGCAACAAACAAACCAGAACAGGACAGACAGACAGAAAAAAAGAAAAAAGCGAAAGGAAAAAACACATCCAGATGCTGAGACACGCACGTGCCTTAGTTCCTTAATGCTGATATTTCTGTTAAGTGATTTATAGTTTTAGATTTTTTAGGGTCTTTTTTTCATTTTGTGCCAATTTTGCATAAAGTATGAAGTATGGTTTCCACTTTGTTCTTGTGAATATGGACGGCCATCCATCCCAGCTTCTTCTGTGAAAGAGACAGTTCTTTCCGATATTGGTTGTCCCTGCTCACCCCAAAAGGCCACTGATACGTCTGTCATATCTGGACCCAACCTCTACCCTGTTGATCTGTCAATCTATTCTCATGCTAGTGCAATCCTTGGATAATGTAGCTTTCCAGTAAATAGGGGAAGCAGAATGTGAGTTCTCTAACTTGGTCCGTTTTCAAGATGTTATTGTCCTCAGGTTTCCATGAATTTTGGATTTCATTTCATCCTTTCTACAAGGATGGTAGCCAGTGTTTTGGCAGATATTCTATTGACTGTGTGTGTGTGTCATTTTGAGGAATATTTTCATCTTAGTATGCATGCTTAGTATGCAAGAAATGTCTTTTTATTGTCATGGTGGCACATGCCTTTAATCTCAGCACTCAAGAGATAAAGGCAGGTGGATCTCTATGAGTTCAGGGGTCTGCCTGATCTACATAGTGAGTTCCAGGACAGCCAAGACTATAGAGAGAGACTCTGTCAAAAAACAAAACCAAAAAAAAAAAAAAAAAGTCTTTTCATTGACTTAGGATTTCAGTGATGTTTTGTACTTTCTGCTACACAAGACTTGCTGATTGGCTAAATTTATTCCTGAGTACTTCTTTCTTATGATGTTATTTGAAATGGAATTGGTTTCTTAGCCTTTAGTTTCCTCATCGCAACTACGTAGATATAATTGACTTTTGTATACTGATGGTATCCTGCAACCTGGCTAAACTCTTTTGTTAGCACCAGTAGATTTGAGTTTTTAATTAAAATATAAGTACGTCTGTTTCCCTCTTCAATATCCTCTCTCTAACTCCTCCCATGCCCCGCCTTGCTCCCTCTCAAATTCATGGGTTTTTTTCCTTTGCTCCATAGATAGGTAGGTAAGTAGATATCATATGTGTATAATATATGCATATATGATACAGAATATATGCATAAATATGTAAATACAACCTGCTAGTTCCCCTCTCCTAGCAGTTATTCGTTGCCTCTGGTACTTTGTCTAGCAGCAGAACCCTGTGAAATTTTCACACTTCCACGTTAACATCCCATTGATAGTGCAGTATTCCAGCTTTGTTTATGCAGCCATCTCTAGGAGAGGCTGTTTTACAGAAGACTTCCTGGTATTCTAGGTCTCAGAATATTTCCACCCCCTTTTCCATGATGGTCCCTGAGCCATAGAGGTAGGAGCTGTGATATGGATGTATCTGTTGGGTCTGGGCACCCCACGATCCACTGATCTTAATTATTTTATAATTTCTTTTATGCTTTACTTCTAATGGTTATTTAATACCATTCAATTTCCTATTTTATAGCCATATTTTATTGACCCCCTGAATTTTATTGAGGCCTAGCACTTATCACATATTTTATAAATATGTTCGAACTTTTGAAATGAATGAGTATTTCCTATGATTAAGTGTAGATTTTAACTAGCTAACTCTGTAAGCAGATTAATTACTGTTATGATATGTTGGTCAAGTGCCACCTACAGGTTCATGAATTTGAACCCTCAGTCCCCAACTGGTAGCTCTCTCTCTGGGGAGGTTATGGAAACTTTGGGACATTTTGATGGCTATTCTTTGTTGTCAACTTAACTATGTCTAAAATGAACTACAATCCAGAAATGGAGGGCACACCTATGAGAGATTCTCTGCTTGGTTTGAAGTGGGTGATCCACTTCTAGTCCAGACGTTTGAGGTAGGAAACTACACACCTTTAATACAGATCTTGAGGCAGGAAGACACACCTTTAATATGGACCATACCTTCTGCTGGAAATCTATGTAAGGACATAAAAGAAGGAAGCTAGCCAGACAAAGGTGGTACAGGCCTTTAATTCAGGAGGCAAGGCAGGTGGATCTCTGTGAGTTCAAGGCCAGCCTGGTCTACAGAATGAGTTCCAGGACAGCCGGAGTTACAATAGAGAAACCCCATCTCGAATATATATATATATGTGTGTGTGTGTGTGTGTGTATATATACACATATATACACATATATATACATATATATTCATATTCATATGTATATTCATATATATTCAAGCTTTGCTCTTTGCCTAGTGAGACATCCAGCCTTGTGGACTAAGCTACTGGATTATTGAACTTTCTGTTCACAGCCTGCCATTGTTGAATTAGCTGTACTGCAGTCTCTAAGTCATTCCAATAAACCTCGTGTGTGTGTGGTGTGTGTGTGTGTGTGTGTGTGTGTGTGTGTGTGTGTAAGGGGAGAGAGTGTGATAGATTCATTCTATAAGTTACGTTACTCTAGAGAACCCTAACTAAAAGAGACATGGAACCTAACTGTAAGCCTCAGGCCATATAGACAGGGGTAGGGGCATATAACTGGTCTGCTTCCAGCCCAAGGCCTCTGCTTTCTGATCTGTAGAGATGAAACAGATCATGCCACCAACTCCCATCATCACAGACAGAACCTCAGCCACCATAACTCCCCACATGAAACTGTGAGCCAAAATGAATGCTTCCTCCCCGAAACCACTTCTTTCCAGGCACCAGGTCAGTGGCAAGAAAAGCCACTACTACATTTATATATTTCAGAACATTACTATTCATGATTAGTCTTTGTTCTTTTGACTACATTTGCTTTTTTCTCTTTAAATGTATTTCTATTTTTGATATTTTGTAGTAATTATACATACTTTTATTGTAGCGTTTCACTGTGTACATACAGTGTGTAAAAAATCCACACATAGGGATTGAATGTGTAGTATTTCTCTTTGTGTGTCTGACTTATTTCACTTAATACTTTCCATTTTTATCCGTGCTTTGAAAGTGATAGATTTTCATCCTTGTGTGGATATTATTCTGTATATATGCCGTATTCATTTATAGACAAAGTGGCTTCCATAGTTTGGCTATTGTAAATAATGCCATAATAAGTGTGCTGGTTGGTTTTTATTGTTAATATGGCATAACCTAGAGTCACCTAGGAAGAGGGAACCTCAATTGAAGAATTGCTTCAATCAAATTGCCCTGTTACCACGTCTTTGAGAAATTGTCTTGATTGACAGTTGATGTGAGAGGGCCCAGCAGTGTGGCAGCACTATCCCTAAGCAGCCAGCAGAGGGAGCTAGCTGGAAAGTGAGCCAGTAAGCAGCGTTCAGCCATGGTTTCCGCTTTAGATCCTGCTTGATTTTATAACTTCCATGATGGACTGGAACCTGAAAATAAAAGATGAAGTAAACTCTTTCCTGCCCATCAGAGTATTTTCTCACAACACTGAAAACGCACCAGAGTAGTCAGCATTCTAGCGGCAATATTTCTCCGAGACACAGAGTTCGTTTCCTTTGAATATGTTTTATGGTTGTAGAAAGGCTGAATCACAAGATTGTTTTGTTCTTAGGGAACTTGCATGGTACTTTTTGTAGTAACTATAATAATTTGCATTTGTACCAATAAGTGTTGTCCCTTCTGTGTCTCTTCACCAGAATTTGCTATATTTCTCTTTTGATACTAGCTATTCTAACTGGGTGAGATGATACCATTAATAAATATATACATATAATTTTTTACTTACCTTTTACTGGTAATTAGTGATGGAAGATATTTTTATATGCTTGTTGGCTTTATTTTATCCTTTTAAGATATGTCTACTTGTGTCATATGCCATCTTCAAATTAGGAGAGTGAGTGTGGAGGGCTGTCTATATCTTACCATCTAGTGTCTTAAAGTACAGTGTTCTTCCTTCACTGTAAATGATAAGTTGTTTGGCTAGCCTGGAGTAGGGAGAATTAGCTTTACCTAACCACATAACTGTGTATATACAGTGATAGCGTTCCTTATTTGGTGTTATACTTACCTGTTTATTTCTGCCTATATATGGTTAAGCATATATAATATATAACTATGTATGTATTATGTAACCGCATATTAAACCACTATTATAGTGTGATGTTTTATATGTGAGTTTATGTCCAATGGGGTTTAAAAACAGTCCATGCTTGTTAAGAGCTAGTCGTGTTTTCTGAATGCCTTTCTGATTACAGTGTGTTGCTTCACATTTATTTCCCGAAGATATTGCTAAATGGACTTTTATCCTGAAGTCCAGAAGCTTCATTTGTTAAAAAGTGCATTAGCATAAAAGAATCCTGACTAGAACTCAAAAGAAGATATATTACTTCATTTTTTTCTAGACATCTAAAAGCAGAAAACACATATTTCACTTAAAAGACTACAGCTTATAAAAACAGCATATGGAAATCAGAGTCATTATTTCTGAAATATGTAATGGAAATAGTTATGGGGTAGAAGACATATGAGGAACTGAGGAATATTTTTCTAGTCTGTGTCCAACTTTTTGTTTGTTTTGTGACAAGGTCTTATTATGCAGCCCTGGCTAATCTTGAATCCACAAAGATACTCTTGCCTCTGCCTCCTGAGTGCTAGGGTCCCAACTTCCCTTCCTAAACAGTTTTTGTTGAATCCATCATTTCAAACCATTCAAGGGAGAGAAACAATTCAGTCAAAATGATACTCAGCAGAGGGTCATTGGCTCAGCACCTAATACATACAAGATGGGAGGGAGTTAAAAGCACAAGATCCCAACGTAAACGCATCTCCAAAGTGATGGTTTCATATTGTAAATGGTTCCTCTTTCATACATGCACAGTATTTCATTTCCAGAAGCCTTGGGTTTTGCTTGAGGTCTGAGTTGTTGTATTTTTTTTTAAGTGTCCTATAATCACATAGTTTACTTACTCTTCTGTGACAGGGCATTCTTTCTGTTATTGCTTGGAGAAGTAACAGAACATTGCTATGCTGCCACCCACAAAGAGCTGTGCTGCTGAATACGTTGACGAAGGAAAAGGTGCATAAGTTTCTGTGTTCCTCTGGCCATGTGTACTTAGCGAATGTATCAACCTTACCACACAATAACTTTGCCTACAGGATTATTTTAAGAAGGCTTCATATTTATCCCTGTACCATTTAATTCCTGAGCATGGACCTGCAGTGTAACTTATCCAAGTTTAATTGGCTAGTAATCCTGAGGCACACGCAGTTGAATCTCATCCTGCCTCTGGTTTGCTCCTACAGAGTTAAAAGTGAGATCTTTACAGAGGAAATCTGCCTGTACAGAAATTTAACAATTTTATTGATTACCCACCCAAGTTGAATTGTATACAACATTTAATTTATATGTTCATATTATGTGTTTAAATTAGGATAGCATGCACCCAATATCACCAAATAAGTTCCCCTTGGAGTGCAAAGACTGTTGGATTGTCAACTTGATAATTCTAAGTCAGAGCTGTGACTTGATGTTTCTCAGAATCATTTTTCTTTTTTCTCCCTTTTAAGATCCAGAAGTGTTTTTTGTTTGTTTTCTTTTTCAATTTTTTTATTTGTGTGGACACTGGGACATCTCATTGTGTGGACATCTCACCAGCCTCCAGAAATATCTTATACTGCAGAGAAAAAGTAGCTCCAGATTTTTATAAAAAGAAACTTTGTTGAATTTGTAGTCCATGTTAGCCACTGCAACTCAACCTCTTGTTCCCCCAGTTTGTATCACAGGGCTCCGAACCCCAGGTCCCACCTTTACCACTGCTCCAAGTGTCACTCTGGAAATCCCGCACTGTGTTCCTGAATCAGGGGTCCTTTAAAAGATCTTAACCCTGGGCATGCGTCAGAATCACCAGACCCTTGTTCAACAGATTCAGTAAGTCTGGTCTTGGCCTTAAACTGTGGCTTTTAACCAGTGTCTGGATGCTGCTGTGCCTCTGGTTCAAGCACAGTGTGAAACCACTGCGTAGATTCTTGCAAATTAACTATTAGTCTGAGAAGAAACTGTCTTTCCTAAGTACATATCAACTTCAAAGGTTAAAAAGGCCTCCTCAGGATCCAGTTTGAAATCCGTTGTTTATCTTCTGATTCAGACTAAAGCCCTGTGAAGAGGAAAGTTACCCATTTTGTGAAGGCAGATTAAACTTATTCATTCAGTCACCATTAATCTAAAATGTCCTCTTAAGGGTCATTATTTGTTAGCAATTCAGTAAGTTCTGATACATTTTTAAATTTATTTTGTGTATGTACGAGAAAGAGAGAAAGAATATGGCCACACACATGCCTGTGTGCACATGTGTATGGAAGTCAGAAGGCAACTTTCAAGAGTTAGTTTTTCCCTTCCACCTTGTTTGGTTTTGTTTAGTTGGTTAATTTTGGTTTTTCAGGACAGGGTTTCTCTGTTGAAACTCTGGCTGTCCTGGAACTCACTCTGTAGACCAGGCTGGCCTCAAACTCACAGAGATCTGCCTGCCTCTGCCTCCCTAATGCTGGAATTAAAGGCATGTGACACTGGCTCCACCATGTCTTTTTGACAGAGAATCACTCTTGTTTCTGCCATACTACGTACTGGCTCACACATCTAACTTTTTTTAATGTGGATTCAGAGGTTAGGCTCAGGCTGTCAGGCTATTCAACAAGCCCCCTTTCCACTGAGTCATCCTGCCAGCCCCCTTGCACGTTTATAAACATACCCCAAATTCATTGAGAGAAGAAATACTTATATTGGCTCCCATCACTGTCAGTATTTTCAAGCTTGTGATCAGTAGTAAGAAGTCAGTGGGTTTTCCATTGCCCTCAGTGAGTTAAATGACCACAGTAGAGACTGATAGGCCAGGAGCAGAGATATTGGATTGGAACTCACTTGTCCATTATGGACATCTTACTTCTTATTCCAAGCCATTTTTAAATAAGCAACTTAACACTCTGCTAGACTCCCAGCATAAATGAATCCCGAACACATGCCCCTATTATCCTCATCATGGAGCAAAATAATGTGTTGACTTGATTATGGGGTGCTGATATTACATGTGAAATCACGTAGGTGACAGTCATGGGTAAGTTTTCCTTAAATATTTTTAAGATATTTTTGAGTACTCTCACAAATACCTAACTACCACACATGGTCCCAAAGTGTATTAACAACTACAAGTAATTTATGGCAGAGATTTAAAAGAAAAAAAAATTGTGCTAGGAATTAGCTCTACTGTCTTCACTTGTGCAGCCCCAGTCTCTCTGTAACAGACTCAGAGAAAGAAACTCATTTGTTTTAAAATAAATAAATAAACACAAAATGAGGTGCCCATCCTAGTACCTAAAGGCAGAGAGAATACCTCAGCCATCCTTGCCTGTCCCAGCTCTTACATTCTGTTTCTGTGGCTCTCGGGTCTCATTCTTTGTAGCATTTGGAGAAAAAAAAGCTCATACTGTAAAGTGGAGAGATTGGATTCCATAAGCCACGTATAGCAGAGATGCTTCAGGCTTCAAAAACACACGTCAGGTTTTCCCCAGGACTTCCGTCCCTGAGGCGTGCAGGATTATAGAAAAAAGAGAAAGCCTGGTTGGTCCACACAATGAGTCAGAAGGAACCGCAGCTGCTCCCCAAACAATCCACACACCATCCAGACCAGTGCTTTCCCTTTCACTGGGAAAAGCTCTGATTCATTGTTTGGAACTTGCCTGTCCTTCAGGGCAAGTGAATCCCAATGCTTTGTGTTAATAAGTTGTTTACCACTGGGTATTTTATCACAAGTAAGGCATCTCTTTATCAGCACGCTGGCCATTAGCAAGTAGATGGGAGGAAGGATTGTAGAGAACAGTTAAGATATTTTACAAGTAAGGAGTTGGTTGGAAGGCAGAAGGCAAAGAAGAGTGGCATTCCACAAAGACAGCCCTCTCCTTTCTTACTCACCCACTTTGGATCCAGTGATACAAATGCCGAGGTCCTGAGTGAACTTAGACACTGCAGGAGAACGGAGAGCGGTTGTCTAGTTGTCAAAAGAACTTAGTGGTAATATTTCCCAGGCTTCCTCCTTCATCCTTTACAGCTACACAAAGGGTGGCAGGCCATTCTACCAATAGCCTTTGTTGGATCACACAAATGTCTAATGATGTCCCTAAATGAGGAACTTCAGGTAAACAGAACTGGAAGTGCAGTTTAGATCTGCTACAACCTAGAAGTTAAATTTCTTACCTAAGATTTTGCAGCTGTGTCTTGAAAGCCAAGGAATTGTTAGAGGGCATGTAACTTAGCATTAAGGGTATAAAAGGCCACGGGCAAAACTTCCCACAAAGCACTCATGTGTGCCAGCAAGGACAGGCATCTTTAACACAGGCTGTGTTTGGATCCTAGTCTCTGTGCAGATCAGACCCAGTCACTGTGTTTTAAAACACATTTACTAGGGCTAATTTGTTTTCATGACATGTTCAAATATACAAGGAAAGCAGTGAGAACAATATAATCAACTCTCATATTACACAAGTTAGTGCATATTCTAGAACATAGAAACATTTTAAACATCTATAGGAGCATGAGTACACTGGATGAAACCATGAGTCCCGAATTGAAATGTTTTATTTCACATAAATACCATGAGATTTTATTTTAAAAAAATGATTATAGTAGCACCAATTATAGATACTAAAGAACTATCAAGGAAGATCAAAATGCACGTGTTGTTTATGCAAAAAAACAAAACGTTAAAATCTTTTTTAACTTCTTGACACTCATCCCTAACAACCAGAGATCACAATAACAATTTAGAATGTCATTAAATATGTGCCAGATTAGGGTTAGAATCAAGTAAAGCACGTATGAGTAATAGCGCCTGCAAGTTTAAGTGGAGGTGTCTGTTTCAAAAGAAACTGGATTGACCTAGATAATCTGCATTCAGGCTGAGGGAGGTGTAATTGAACCTAAGAGAACATCAAACTGACAACCTTCTTTCATTACTGTGGCAATGGTTGATTATGCTCTTAGGTAAGAAAAAAATGCTGATTTAAACTTGAGTGATTATAGAAAATACAGTTCTGGAATCTCGGAGGGGAATTCTTTTCATGTAAAAATGTCTGATCCCTAAGGACCCATTTTGCACACCATAGCTGTTTAATAACACCACACCCTTCTCTTCCTATTCCTTAAACCACTTCAATTTAGAAGACTGCACATAGGTCAGGTTTGAGAAAGCTGAGAGTCTCTTCTGTGTGACCTTGAGCAAATTACTTCCATGACTCAGATTGTCATTTGGGAAACACTGCTGGTTACATAAGAAGGCTTTCTGCAGTATTCCTGCACTAAACAGGAGAATTATGTGCCAATTCCTTTCTAAATTGGAACTAAAAAAATGAACTCGATTTGGAGGGCAAAAGACTTAAACACAGGACAACACGGAGCTCCAAGTACTCAGGGGCCCATCTACTCTGTGGACTTGACTTTGCCCCAGACTTTTCGTTCTTGCCTGTTCCCAGGTCTTGTGGCTTTCTTGAACAAAATAAAATCTGAATTCAAACATTTAAACCAGCCAAGTGATGGAGCAAACCTCAAATCCTTCTGAGAACCTCTAAAATATTAGCAACTAATTAGCAACGTTGTAAGCATCTCTGGGCAACTTGTGTTAAGTTCACTTTTGCCTTGGACTTCTGCAAAAGAAGACAAAAGGAAAAAGAATAGGAAGGCAAGCCGAGGGAAGAAGAGAAGTTCTGAGGAATGGACATACCTACCAGAGCTCTGGTACTCATTATAGAGTTGATGCCTGACGCCCCAGCTTTCCCAAACCTTGGCTATAAAGGGAACATAATTATACTTAACAGAAGCCACCTGCATTTTGAAGTCATCTTAAATTTAAAGCTTGTGGGAGACTTAATTAAATTTAATGAAAACCATGGCTCCTAAACAAAGATGTATTGTAGTTCCCCCATAGTTATTTCTGAGGAAATTAAGTAGCAACCATGAAGAGTCACCTTAGTTCTCACATTTAATACCCAGATCTATAAATAAGACACTGCTCTCTTCTATTCATTAGCTAATAACATTGTCAAACTACCCACCTGTTCCTTCAGGAAGAAAGCAAGCCGTAACTAGGAGGAAAAAGAGAAGAAAATATGGAAAAGTTATCCTGAGTGTGAAATGGGATCTTACCCTAACTTCCTTCCCATCCCAGGGGTCTTCAGCACGCCTCTTCCATGTTTTCTGAAAGAATTGTATATCATTCGCCATGAAGTGTAAGTGTCACTTTAATGTCAATACGAAGTGATGCCTAAACAGCATCGAGATATGTGGCTTGTGGTTGGCTCATGGTAACTGTGACCCGCTACTCACTGGTCAGTGAGTACAGTGGTGAGCCTCTGCTGTGTGTCAGGAGGCTGTGGGGCTGCAGCGCAGAGTAACAAACACTGACTAGGATGGAGAGAAGAGGAAAGAAAGTGGTCTAACCTGTGTCCAGAAAGGAGACCGTGAAAGTCAAAGACAGACCGTCAAAGACTGTCCATCACAGTCCCCTGGGAGCTTGTTATAGCATACTTCTGGACCTCACCCCCAGAGACTGATTCAGTAGGTCTGGAGTGAAGCCCGAAACGTTTCCTTTCTAACAAGTTCCCAGGAGATGTTGGTCTGACTGGCTCAGGAACTCTATTTTGAGAACCACTGATCTAAGATAGAGTCTCAGAAGTTTAGGAAACTGATATATTAGTTAGAAAGTTATTGGATACTGGGCAAATTCAACCCAAAAGACATCAGGAGAACTAAGCTACTAATGACAAGAAACAGGTGACTAATGATTGAACTCAGAAATCTGCCCCATAGGGGAAGGCCCTTCCCCACCAGTGAAGGCTATAGGGTTACAGTCTCTCCCTGGGAGTGGTAGACAGAGACAAGCATCCCACTGGCATGAGCTACCTGTTAGAGTTAGATCAGGACTAGGCCCCGGATGTAAAGCAGGCAAAGGTTGTAGAAATACCCTAGGTTAAGGAATTTTATGGGATAGAGAGTCTTGGGGTAGGAAAATGTCTCCTACCTAGAAGAACCAGAGCCATGTACATTTCCTCCTCTGGCATCTGATCTTTGACAAGAGGAACACATTTTGATCCCATGGAGACAAACTCATGTCCTCAGGGCCGCAGGTCTTGGCAATCTATATTTGATGAAGCAAGAGTCTCTCAATCACTGAAGTCTTCTTTCATCTACCTGCATTCAGATCACTGTGCAGCACCATCTTTATGAAACATGAAGCACAGGACATGAGATAGGAACAAGCATGAGATTACATCCAGGTATCACACAAATGGTCCAGAGAGCCAAGTCTCAGCCATTCTCGTTAGACCACATTGCTTTGTGGAATGGATTTTAGCCAACTCTGTAAGACAAGAGAGCTTTATTCTCTCCTGCTTCATTAAGAAAAAAACAAAGTCAACAGATTATACCAGGTAATACATCAGCACAGCACTGAGTTTCCTAACACAACACCACACTCTTCCTGGGGCAGTACTTCTCCATTGCCTTAGATCCAAAATGTTCTCCAGAGCTGGAGGCAAGCAAGCAAAGATAGCGTAACCACTTGTCAAGTGTATTGACAAAGGGATTAATACATTCATTGGGCGGACCTCGTGCATTTGATTCTATTGATCCATGGCTTTAGAATTCCCAGAATAGAACAATACTAAACCCAGGTATATTTCTTGCCCAAAGATATCTTTACTTTACAAAATGAAATTGTCTTTAACCTTTTTTTAAACTTTTTCTGTTTAACTAAACTCTTAAAAACAAATGTACTTTAGATATCAGTTCTGTATTCCTTATTATAAAAACTTACTTTTTTAATAGAATCATTATAAATCTTGCTTGTGGAACTCATTGGCTTTCGAAGAACATATATACTGTTCCCCCAAGTGGATGGGTTAGCTTACATCCCCATCCTTGTATCAGAGCTCCTCATATTCCATACTCTCACAAGCATTTTTTCTTTATAACAGTCATTCTAACTGGGAGCAATGGTATCTGTAGTTTTAATATGCATTTCCAGGATAGCTAATGATATGAAGCACTTGTTTATATGTTTATTGGCCATTTGTATTTTCTCTAATCACATCATCTGCCCATTTTATATTGATCATTTGTGTTTTATTAAGTTTTTGTGTTTATTACCTATTCTGGAAGCTGTCAATGAACCACAGCATATTATTGGTCATGTCTTCTATATTTTGATGGATTGCTGTGGAGAGGTTTTTTTTTTTTTTTTATTTTGATATAATGCCATTTGTCAATTTTTGTGTTTATTTTCCATGTGTATTTGGGGGGCTCTTATTCAGAAAATCACTACCTATCCCTATGTCTTCAAATGTTTCCCCTAAATTTTCCTCTGATAGGTTTATGTTTCAGGTTTTGGTCCATTTTGAGCTGATTTACACATAAAGCTAGAGAGGAAGTCAAATTTCGATGGTTTTATGGATACCCAGTTTTCACGGCTCCCTTTATTACAGATGCTTGTCCTATCTCTGATGCACGTTTCTGGCACCTTGTTGAGAATCTGTTGGCTGTAAATACACGTCTGTGTTTCTGGGATCCACATTCTGTCAATCTATATATGTGCTTTTACGCCCATATCCTAGTGTTTTGATTGCTATGGCACTATAGCTCCAGTGATGGCTACAACTTTGAGTTTGTTTGCTTGCTTGCTTGCTTGTTTTTTTTTTTTTTTTTTTTTTTTTTTTTTTTTTTTGCTTGTTTGTGGTCCATGGTGTTTCCTTGTGAATTCTAGGATCCATTTTTGTAGCTCTGTGAAGATGTCACTGTTACTGGAATGGGTGGCACTTTGGGTCTTTCTATTGCTTCGAGTCGTATGGACACTAATCTTCCAGTCCATGGACTTGGAAGATCGTTCCATCCTTTTGTGTCTTCTTCACTTCTTTCTTCAGTATGCTGTGGTTCGCATGGTATACACCTTTCATTTAGTAGGTGAAAGTTATTTCTTGGGATCTTTCTGTAGCTATTCGAATGGGAATGCATTTATGATTTCTTTTTCAGCAAACTCCTGATTGAGTATAGAAAAGCAAATCATTTGTGTACTGGTTTGTTTTATGCACCTTTGCTGAACATGTTCACTCCTGTAGTTTTTTGAGAGGGTAGGAGGCGATTGAAGTTTTTAGTAAGTACAAAATCATCTGCAAACAGATGATAATTTGAGTTCTTTCCATTTTATTTGCATGTCTTTTTTTTCTCTCTCTCTTGGGAAATTGCTCTGGCTTAAACCTCTACTACTTTATTGAGTAGTAAGGATGGAAGTAAACACCATTCTATTGTTCTGGCTGTTACAGGAAAGTTTCAGAGTTTCCCCAGTCAGCCTAATGCTGAGTTCATATATAACCTTGTTACTTTGAAATATGAGCCTTCTATGCTTAATTTGTTCGTGGATTTTTATCAGGAAGGGATGTTGAAATTTAGCACATGGTTTTCTGCATTCATTCAGATGATGATACAACTTTTTATACTTCATTTTATTGATACCATTTATATATTGAACCACCCTTGCATCCTTGGAATGAAAATAACTTGCCCATGGGGTATGACTTATTTGGTGTGCTGTTGGTTATGACATGCTAATAATTTGTTAAGAATTTTTACATATATTATTATCATAGTTATTGGTCTACAGCTTCATTTTTCTTATGTTCTTCTCCAGTCTAGGTAACAGAATACGTGCCTCATACAATAAGTTTGGAAGAGTTTCCTCATTTTAAATTCTATGGAATGGTTTGAGAAAAGTCAGCATTAGTTTTTCTCTTAAAGTAGGTGAAAGTCAGTAGTGAACCCATACGATCCTGAACTTTTCATTGTTGGGAGACTTTTTTTTACTAAGTTTTATTACCTATTATTAGCATATTTAAGGTTTTTCATATCTTCATGATATAAGTTTAGTTGGTAATCAATGTCTAAAAAACTCATTTCTTCTAGATTTTACAGAATGTTATCACATCATTTTTTAAAACAATCTCTAATCGTCTTATATTTTATATTGATTATAACATCTCATTTCTCATCTTAGTATTATTTATAGGGTACATGGTTTTCTTGCTTTCTCAGTTAATCTAGCTAAAGATTTGCCAACTTTATGTGCCTTCTCACAGGACCAATTTCTTTATTCATCTTTTGTTTATCATTTATTTCTTCTCTGATTTTGCTATTTCTCCAACTAATTTTATGTTTCATTTATTCATGATGATAACTATGATGTTTTTTTTAGTCCTTCAATTTCTTATATATTTTTGCTTTAAACTTTCTTTTTTGTATCTTATATTTTTGATATATTATATTTCCATTTCATATTTTTTAAAAATTCATTTCCATTCTAATTTCCTTGATTACCTATTGTACATCCAAAAATGTCAGGCACCCACTATTTGTATACATTTTGAATTTCCTTTTTTGTCTTTTCATTTTAGTCCATTGTAATAAAAAAATACATAAAATATTATTTCAGTTTTAATTAATAGGCTTATGGGTATTTACTTGTTTTCTAAGATTGGCTATTCCAACATGAAGTAAGTAATGATCATCTACAATCATTATGGTTCTTGTTGAATTAATCCCTTGAGCCTTTTTGTCTTTTCTTCCAAAGTCATCTTTTTAAATTTTTTTCAATGTTTATTTTTATTTTATGTGCATATGTGCATACATATATGTCTGTGTGAGGGTGTTGGATGCCCTGGAACTGGAGTTTCAGGCAGGTGTGAGCTGCCATGTGGGTGCTGGAAATTGGACCTGGGTCCTCTGGAAGAACAGCCAGTGCTCTGAACTACTGAGCCATCTCTCTAGTCCCCAACTTCATCCTAAAACCCATCTTGTAAGATATAAGTATAGCTATACTTATACACTTTATATTCACATTTGTTTGGGATACTGTTTTCTATCCTTCTACTGTCAGTAATGTCTCTTTACTACTGAAGCAAATTTCACTGAGGCAGTATGCTATTGAGTCTTAGTTTTTATTTCATTCTTCTACCTTGTATCTTTTAATAACATAAATTGCTCTATTTATATCTCCGGTTATTAATAAGACTTCTTTCCACCTTTGTCTTTGAATTTTCAATAATTTCAAACATTTTTTTCTTTTCTTCCTTCTTTACTTTTGTGGTTTAATGCTTTACTGTATGGATAACTATTGATTCTGGTTCTTTTCTCTTTTATGTCTTCTTTATAAATGGAATTTATAGCTTATGCTAGTAATGGTTTTTCACTTTGGATGTAGAACTCCCTTAAGAATCATTATTGTTATTTTTGTGTTATGTATATGCATGTGTGTGTGGTGTATGCATGTGTATGCATATGGTAGTGGGGATATGGACTTTTATGCATGCATATTGTGTCAAGAGGTTGATGAAGGTTGTAATCGTCTATCATTCCCCACCTCATTATTTTTAATTTTTAATGTATTATGCATGTGCATGAGTGTGTGGCTGTTTGAGTTTATCTCATTTGTCTTATTGTATTGTAGCCCTTTTCTCATTATATTTTTTATTATTTAAAACAATTTTTAATTTTAAATATATTTTGACTGTATCTTCTCCTCCTATTAGTCCTTCCAGATCCTCTCCCCTTCTCTACCCACCCAACCTTAAGTTCTTTTTCAAAAACAACAACATCAAAAATAAAAACCAATACAACAAAACCAAGAAAACAAAACCACACCCAAAAAGAAAAGGAAAAAAAAAAAAACAATACCAAACTGTAACCAAAGAAAAGCACATACAAAAAAACAAACAAACAAACAAACAAACAAACCCTGGAGTTCATTATATGTTGGTCAACCACTGCTGAACATGAGTAGCCTGTCCTGGAGTGGTTGATAGACCCAGTGTCACTATGTCCTGAGACGAGGTCTCTCACTGAACATAGAACTCACCAATTCTGATTCCTCTAGACTGGCTGGCCAGGCAAGTCCCTGCTCCCATCACTCTCGGTGATGGAATTACAGGTTCATGCCACCAAGCTCAGCTTCTTGTATAGGTACTGGGAAGCCAAACTCAGGGCCTCATGCTTGCCCTGAAAATGATTTACCCACCAAGCCATCTTGCTGGTCCTCCCTTAAGAATCTTTTATAAGGCTGATTTGGATCTCAAAACTTCACTCAGTTTTTGTAAGTCTTCAGATGTTTGTGTTTCTTCTTCATACAGGAAGGATAGTTTTGTTAGGGATGGTAATCTTGAGTGGCAGTTATTTTGTTTCAGAACTTAAAATATGTGATTCCATTCTCTCCAATCCTGTATAGTTTCTTCTAAGAAATCTTCTGGTAATCTACTAAGGATACTCTTAAATGTGACTTTTTATTTTCGAGTGTGGAAATTGGGTTTCTTTTTTCTTTGTCTTATACTTTTGAAAGTTGGACTAAAAAACCTCATGAGGGTCTTATCTGGTCATATTTATTCAGGTTAAACAACCTTCCTGTACATGAGTATATCCTCTGTTCTTAACTTCATTTTCCTCACCACCTTGACCTTTGTGTATCCCAAAGATTTATATTTTTGTTCCATTTATGGTGTCCTGAAGAGTTTGAATGCTCTCTTCTTGCTTGTTCGTTTACTCCCTTGCTTTTCAGTACATGTTTGTGCTCATTCATGAAATGTGCATAGTGCCCCCTATCAGGCACAGTTCCTCCAGAACTGTGAATGTAAGTTCTGCTGCTATCAAGGGCCTCTGGCCTTGGCAACACTAGAAGTGGTAAGGGATCTGATTCATGTGCCTGGTGACCAGGCAGTAGTATGAGCTCAGGTGCTATATGGGAAGAGACAGTGGATGAGAACCAAGGTGTCCCCTATAAATAGTGTTCACACCCAATCCTGATGCTGGTGCATACTGAGACAGCATGGGAACAGGGCAGCAGAGGTAACACAGTACAAATACAGTGGCAGCAGGAATGCTTCAGTAGTAGAACTTGCACAGGGATTGGGATGTCAGCTGCAGCTAGGCAATGTTCTTCTCTGGGATGACTTTGGACATGCATGCCTAGAGATGGATCAGTAGCCAGGAAACTCACCTCTAGACTCCTTCAGCTGTAGTAGACAACTAATAGCAGGACCTTGGCCAGAGCTGGGAAAAGTTGCAGTCTTCCCTCACTTAGGTGGGGTAGAAGTGGTAAGACAATAGCCAGAGCCTCAAAGATTCTTAAGTTCTCTTCCACACCCTCCTTTGGGAGGGTCATGTCTAGTAATCCTGGTTTTTCCTTTCCTGTCCTTCTGAAGTAGACAGTTGAGTATGCCTCAATGGGGAGACCTCTTGGGAACTTCATGGGCATTTATTCTCATTCCTGGCACTAGTATGAGTCCACACAAAGCTATCTTGACATTTGGTCTCTCTCAGAGGGCTAACACCCTGATCTGGTTCTTGAGGAGGGCACCTTACATTCACTGCCATGTTGCAGAGCTCATCTCCAAATGTTCAGGGCACCGCTAGGTCTGGGCTAAGTTGGGTTTGTGGAGAAATCTACTGAGCCTTTGTACAACATCTGAGGCCCTAGAGATGAGAGTGTTCATGGTTACTGTGCTCTAGAATAATCCAAATCGAGACTTTCTTCTCATGATGCTTCCTTACTACGGAGGGCTCACTGTGAAGTGATGCCAAATCCTCCTTTCCGGTGCTTATGAAGTGGGATATACGTCTGGGAGGCCTACAGTAGTTATGGTTGCTAATACCTGTACTGACACCATCTGCCTGAATTCTCTTTTTCAGCCTTACCCTGCAGAGGGTCACTCATTTCCCCAGATGTTGGCACTGGGCTGGTGAATTCCAGGGTATAAAGTATCATCTCTCACCTTGTTGTTGTCCAGATCTGAGTTTCCCATGGTTTCAGTCCTTGTTTTAATGGTTGTCAGCATTTTCCCATAGTCATATGGCTCAGAATACAGCTGGACCCTGCTTCTTTGTGGAGGAACATACAAGTGCTGGCAACCGCCGAGCATCGCTTTGTCTTCAGACCCTGAAACGTGTTAATGTCTAAATGACAAAGCCACAGTTCAACCTACAACAGTTCAGTGTTTGTAGCATTAGAATCCCACTTGTAAAAATAGGTAAAGAAAACGGAAATGAGCTTACGCATACATCTTGGAGTTAGACTATCCTTGGGTCTCTCTGTGTTATTTTATAACAGTGATAAGCCTAATTAAAACCCAGAGAGATGTTCTCTTTGTCAGCTACAAGGTTTTATCACTAAATACCAAACATAATAGTTTGAGTAAGCAATGTGAAGGAGAAGGGCAAAGATCTGGAAGAGGTATGCCTCTGACCTGTCATAAAAAGGTGCTTAATGAATGCTTAATGCATAAAGAAAGGCACCATCCACGTAGAGCTAGGGTGCATTTTTGCTTTATAAGGAAAGCTGGGCATGAAGAGCATTAAACATAAGGAAGTTTCTCTGGTTGCATAACACTGGTAGCCTCCTATTTCACCTTTCAGGAGGGTAGTATCTGTAATTCCAGAGTCACTTAGCAAAAGTTCCTCCAGCTCTTAGCAACGGCTACTGAGAGCCCCATTCACCTTAATTAAGGAGCCAGCTCAAAGACATATCATGTCTTTGAACAGGATGGGAAACCATGTTTGGAAATACTGCTTGAACTGCCTCTAAGGCTTAGATCAAATGCAGTGGAGGCCTGGAGTGAGCTTGTCCTTGCTCTGTCTCACACCTTTCCCAGCACGGCCACAGCATTACACTTCTCGGAATTAAACCGCCTTCGCAAGTGTGATTTTTCTTTATAAAAATTGTCAATTCTAAGAACAAAAAACTGATCATTTATATCTTAGGAAATATATATTCCTTAACTCGTGGACAAATATCCACCAAGTAACTCTGAAATTCCAAAAAGAACCTGAGAAGCTACTAAGGATTTTGAGTAGTAATTTTTAACCTACTTATAAAACACTAAATTTCTATTAGTGGTAATTATCTCTAAAAAGAAGTACCAACAAAAAGTTAAAAAATTTTAGAAAGTACAATAAAATTGGATTTACTCATTGAATGTTATCAGCTATTTAAAGTAGGATGCTTTCCTTATTCACACGTAAATCTGTTATACATTAGTTTAATTAAATATTCAGTCAGTTAAAGCTGTCTATTTGTTCTTAAAAACTGCTATCAGGGCTAGAGAGATGGCTAAGCATTTGGGAGTGCTGGATGCTCTTCCAGAGGACCAGGTTCAATTCCCAGCAGCCACATGCCAGCTCATGCTGTCTGTGCTTCCAGTTCTAGAGGATCTGACACCCTCACACAGATATGCATGCAGGCAGAACACACAATGCACATGAAATAAAAATTTAAAAAATAAATAACTGCTATTTAAGAAACAATATGGGAGACTGGAGAGATGGCTCAGTAGTTAAGAGCACTTGTTACTCTTGTGAAGGATTGACAACCACCAACTCCATGGGTTCCCATATGCTCCTCTAGCCTCTCAGACACCTCACACGTGTCATACACACACACACACACACACACACACACACACACACACACACTCTAAAAAGAAAAAAGAAATGATACAGTCACAGACAGCGAAGACCCCAGAATTAAGCTGAAACATGACACATAGGGTATGTGGTTTGTTCCCATCTGTCTTAACATACCCAAATAGGCTGGTATACTTTTTAACAGGAGAGAAAGGGGGCAGAGAGGGAGGAGGAGGGGAAATGAAAGTGGGAGGAGAGAAGGTAAGGGGTTGGGAGGGGGAGAAAAAGGAGGTAGGAGTGGGGAGAAGGGAGAGAACAGACAGGGAGAGAGGGAGACAGATTCTGGTATACAGTGTGTAGCGAGCCAGAAAGGGTTAGTAGAAATCAGACCTCCCTCTGATCCCCCAGTCCTGCATCGAGGTGGGGGGCAGAGGGGGACACTAACTTATTGTCCAGCAGTCCTTTTCACTTGGATCATTTTGAGTCAATAGCAGCCACTCTGTGGTAAGAAGATATCACATGTGGTATTTTGCTTCTGTTGTTGTTGTTGGGATATATTTGTATGAGTTTTATGGAATACATTATAACAACTCATACTTATACGCGCTGTATAAGAATCAAAGATAGTGAACATTTCTATCTCTAAAAGCAGCATTTTTTCCATGTTCATGTGAACACGTGTGTATGTGTATGTATGTGTGCCTGTTTGTGTGTGTGTGTGGGTACGTGCGCATGTGGAGGTCTTTGGTGTTGTCACAAATCATTCCTGATTGTTCCTGTATCTTATTTAATAAAGCAGGGTCTCTCAGTCAAATCCAGAGTTTGTCTATATGGCTAGTCTGACTAGTCTGCTTGCTCTGAGGATCCCCACCTTCATCCCCTAGGATGGACTTACAGACAATTGCCATACCCACCCAGTGTTTGCGAAAGTTCTGGGGATCCAAATTCTTACCCACATGCTTACATAGCAATGTGACAATTATGCAATCTCTGCTTGTGTGTGTTAAAAATTTGGGACCTACCCAATAATCTTGAAATAATGTATAGATAATAGTTCCTTACTCTTCTTAAAAAGCAGAACAGTCCCTTCTCTCATTTTTGGTGCTCCTTATTTATGAACTTTCTGTCCTTCTCCTTCTGTCCTTCCCACAGTCTAATGACCAGTATTTTTCTCTGGTCTTCTGTAAGATCTGCTTATTAGTTTCTTTCTACAAACAAGTGAAAAGATATGATATATGCTATGTTTCTATCTGAGCCTGGCTTATTCCACTTAACATAGTGGCATCTTGCTGTACCATTTTGTTGCTGCAAATAACAGGTTGTCATTCTCCTTATTGCAGAATAATATTCACATTTAAAATCACATCTTCTTCATCCACTGATGGGATCTAGTTGATTTCATGTCTTAACCACTTTGAGGAATGCTGCAATAAACACGAGAGTGCAGCTATCTTTTTGATATGGTAAGGTCATTTCATTTGGATACACAGTAAAAATGGTGAACTAATTACACGGCGGTTCTACATTTAGCTTTTAAATGGCCCTGCACTGTTTTCCATAGTGACTGTACTAATGTCTACTCCCAAATATACTGAATTCTCCTTTTCTACATCCTCACCAGCATTTGTAATTTGGTGGTAGCCATTCTTGCTGCGGTAAGATGGTATCTTGCTGTGGTCTTGCTTTTTGGTTCCCTGATTGTTGGTGATACTGAATATTTTCTCATTACTTGGTAGCCATTTGCACAGCATTTTTTAATCCATTCATATTTTAAGCGTATTTTAACCCAATTTTTTTCTTTTTTCTTTTTTGGTTCATTTTATTTCTGGATAAATCCTTTGATGACAAGTATAAAAAAATTTTCCTTCTATGGTTGTCTTTTAACTGTACATTATTTGCTATGTAGCTGTCTCTGAGTTTGATATAATCCCATTTGTCTGGTCTTTGGTGAACATGCCTTTTGAGGCCTAACTAGAAGGATTATTTGCATACATTAATGTCTGACATTTTCCTCCATGTTTCTTATATAATTACTTAGTTTTAAATTGAACATCTAAAACTTAGTTGAATTTTGAGTTTTTTGTGTATAATGTAAGGAAAGCATATTATTCTGTTTTTCTGTACACATACATCCATAGGCCAAAAATCCTGCCCACTTTTCACTGTATGTTCATGGGTATCTGAGTAAGGAAGGCTAGTTGGCCATATGAATGTGGGTTAATCTCTGGGTTTTCTTTTCGGTTCCATTTGTCTGTGTCATGATGTTGTTACTCAAACTTTGTAGATAAGGATTATAATAGGCTTTTTCACGGCTCTACCTTCATTTTTGTGTTTAGGGTCACTTCAGCTATTATGATGGTTAATCTTTGTTGTTAATTTATTAAGATTGAGAGAAAAAAGGACAATTCTACATGTGTCTGTAAGGTTATTTCCAGAACTAATTTGATCACAAAGTCTCTGAACTAATGCTCATTGAGAATGGTAAACAGCCTCTGGAGTGGGCAATGGTGATTTGTTTTAGGCTGAGATGCTTTAGTGACACCAACCCTAACAGTGTAAAAAGGTGAACACAACTGCCCTTGAGAAGGCAGTCTTTATAGGTCCGTGCTTCTGTGCACCCCATCTCATCTGCCATCTAGGAGCTTTTACGGAAACAGTTCCCACCATCCTCATGACTCTGTACCCCACTATGTATACCAGAAATTCTACCTGTCTACTTTCCTCCCACATTAATTTTGATGTGCTGATTTCCCAGGAAAATCATTGGATCATTAAGTCTCTAATGAACTCTAATTGTAGACAAATAGAAGTCATATAGGTTCATTTAAAAGTTTATATATTGCTTATTAGAGAATATAAGACTTGAAGTTGGTGCATTCAACAATATTAAGTAATTCCAAAATGTTAAGGAACATTAAGACTAATAATATGCTTCTATAACTGGATATTAACAGTTCTCTGACCTTCAAGACTGACAGAGAAGTAGATAATTAAACCACAACTTCCTTAAGACAAGTATTGAGCATCTAGGGTATATGATCAACACTTTCATTAATGAACAGTGGCATTTATTGACTTTATAAGCTACTTCTACTGGGGCACTACTGAGCTTCCCCATGCTCATCACGGGCAGGGATTTAGTATAATAAAGACCAACATCGTAAGACTGTCATTGCTTTATTAAAATTAAATTGGCAGAGAATAGATCACTCTGCACTAAGCTCAATTTTATAACACTGTAGAGAGCTCCTGAAACCAATTCATAATTGCTATGAATGCATAACTTTTATTCCGTCTGCTTCTCCTGTACACTCATCAAAGAAATGTTTTGAGATCCTCTCCTGTTAATGTACACATCACATCACCATTTCACAAAATTACAAATGTGAGACCCTTTTCCTTTATCTCTTAAGTGTTTAGTTTCCTCAAGACATATTCTTGTTCCTTGAAGCAGGGCTCCCCAAATCCCCATTCAAGTCTGAGGGACCCACTTCCTCAAGCGCAGGGAAGACAACTGTCAGCCTGCTCCAGGACTCCTTTGCTGCTTGGCCCAAGGTCACGTTCCTCTACAAAGCAGACCATAAGCAATTATTAGTTGCCGCAGGATGCCTCTTAAGGAACATCCCAGCTTCAGAGAGCTGCCTACAAAAAAAATCTGAGGCTGTGTAACTTCTACACCAAGCCATGTCCTGACAGGTGCAGAGCTTAGAGTACTCCCAAATCAACTTTGTAGCCAGGAAGTCTTCATTGTAAAGTCTGATTCTCAAAAGAATCAGTGAAGAAAGGGAATTTTGAATGTAACAAAACTTAAAAAAAAACTGAAGCTTACTGCACCCCAGCCTCCCCATCCACATGACCTTTGACCCTTTATAAACAAACCGCACATTCCCAGGCACCTTGTGTCTGAGGAGAATGTAGAGGCAACAGCTATGTGAGCATACTTACTAGAGATTATGATCTCAGGCTACTGATGAAGCAAAAGTTGGTGGTGGATTTAAAAATAGTGAAAATATAAAATTTCAACCAGAGAGGAATCACAGAATTAGTTGAGAGCATGAAAACTTTGCTCTTAAACACAGCACTATTATAACAGTGGAAGATGAGCACACACTGGGAAATACATGAAATACAGGGCATCAGTGAAGAGGAAAACCAGTGAGACAAGCATTAAAGTGGCTTTTATTCATTCAATTTTCCTTTCAACATACTAAGGCTATTATTACAAATTCTAAAGACAGACTTGGTTAAAAATTTTTTATTAAGATACAGATCTATGAACAGAACGATTACTTGCTAGCTAGATTACAGTTCCTTGTAAAAATAATATGTGAAAAATTAGTAGAAAATGAAAATCTGAAAGTTATCTGAAATCTGCAACTGTTAAGCGATTGCTGCTGCGTGTTTCTCTTGATCACGACGCAGAATATTGGAGCATAATTGGATGGAGAGTATTTAATTATTCCATTTTCACTAAGAGTGCAGTGGGCCCTTCAGAGCTTGGCATAGTCTTTAAGGATCATCTGAAGCTTCTGGCTCAGCATGATGTTCCCTCTGGCCTTAAGGCGGCCACTAAAGAAGGCCTGCAGAGGGGGAGAGGGAGAGAGCAGCAACCGTTATCCTTACATCTGAGTTCTTTTTCAAACAGACAGTTGTTCAGACTGACAGCAGGTGAGTTAGTAACTGGACAAAGGTGGCTTCAGTCCAGCTATAAGAGTTTAACAGTTATAGATAGCACACATATTTTTAGCTATCTAAGGAAAAAACTCAGACAAAGTCATCTTTGAATTGACAGGCCTGCTGATTGTTTGAATTGCGCTCCTGGTTTTACTCTGTTATTGTGTGGATTTGAGAATACGTGGGGAAAAGACTATACTGCATTTTTTCTTAGTACAACTATCCTCAGAACTTGAGAAGCAGACTGAAGATATTAATTATATCTCCCTCACACAGAGGCCATATGACGGTCAACAAAGATGATGCCACACGGTGGTGAACAGATAACAGCACGGGAACGCTGGGTTAAGTCTAAGCTCCGTCATTTATTAGCAATGTGAACTTCGGCAAACCACTTACCTTCTCCGAAGCACTACATCTATGAAAGCTTGGGACAGCAGTATTTACATAACATAACTCTGTAAGTTAAATAGTGTGCAGGGTATGAGAGTGTATGAAGTCAAGCAGAAGGCTGGCGTGTCAAAAGGATTCTGTAAACTCTCCACACTTTAACATTTCTAAGTCTCTTGATGGAATCTAGGTTTTTCTACATGTAAAAACATTATCTGCAAAAACACGTGTTTTAGCTTTCTACTGTCCTGTTATTTCTAAAAAACATTTTGAAATTAAAATTACATCATTTCCTCCCTTCACTCCTCCCACGCACCCCCTTTGCTCTCTCAAATTTATGGCCTCTATTTCTTTAACTGTTGTTACACACATGAATGCGTGTGAGCACACACACCCATAGTCTATTCCTAAATATATAAATGCAACCTCTCAGTCCATAAATTGTTACTTGTGTGTATGTTTTCAGGGCTGACCACTTGGTTCTGGATAACCAGTTTGGAGCTCTTCCCTGGGGAAGGCCATTCTCCCACTCTCAGCATCCTTAGTTGCCTGTAGTGTTTCTGTGCAGGGTTGAGGCCCCAAGAGATTTTCCCTTCTGTGTTAGCATGCCTATTGTTATCTTCTTTCAAGTCCTCTTTAGGAGCCATGCTGATGAGGCTTCACAGGTGTGGTCCATGCATGACTTATTTCTCTCTGGTGCCCAAGTGTTCTGGCTAACGTCTATTACTTGAGAGTAGGCAGAGTAACGATCTTACATGCTTTCAGCTTCCCCATTCTGTGTGACAGTGTCTGGGGTTTGTCTGATATTTTCATGATGTTCCACATATACTGAGTCCCTTAATTCTTCATTTTTTCCTTTCTGTCTGTGACATTCTGAAAAACCTATATTCAAGCTAATATTCTTTTTTCTACTTGACCTAGTTGAGGTTTTTGATTCAAGTTTCTATCTGTGTTACTCAGCGCTTTGTTTCCAAGATTTCTTCCTATTTGCTGAATATTTCGTTTATATTTATATCCTGCACATTTTCCTAATTTCATTCAACTGTTTCTACCTTTTGAGCTGTTTTATTAAAGATTGGTTGATTGTGTATGTGAGTCTATACCTGTATGAGTTTATGTGTACTGCATACATACTGGTGCTCAAAGAGGCCACAAGACATCAGATCCCTGAGAACTGGAGTTATTGGTAGCTATGAGTCTGATACGAGTGCTGGCAACTGAATTTGGATCATCTACTATAACCTCATCTACTTTAGCATTTTTAGAATCCTTTACTAAAGAGTTACCATAGTCAGGAGGTATCATAGTCCAGGGTGTGTTTCTCATACGTGATCTTATGTTGGGATTGACCCTGTGTGGTAGGATGGATATCCCTATTACTTTTACAGAATGGCCTTCTTAGAAAAGCATATTTCTCTTGGAAATTTAGCTTGAGATACTGGTTGTTATGTAAATCTGAGGATGTTATTTTGGGGTTGGTACCATGGACTCTTGTAGGTTCTTCTGACCATCATTAGTGTTTGGGCAGTATAACATACTGAAGTCAGAGACCTGCTGTTTCTTCAGGTTATACTGTGAGAGTTGGGGGACTCAAGCAGTTCAGAGAGGTGTGGTCTAGACAGCAGGGTGGGTGCACACTGCGGGCAATTATGGCAGCAGTGACTTACATCAGGGAGCCAGCGTGACTGTTAACCCTGGCTTTGTTAAAGGTTCTCTGGGATTGGCTGCTCTAACAGTGACGAGGGGCCTGAAGCGCTTGCCCTCTGATGACACTGTACAAGTCCAAGTGTTTCACAGGGAGAAAGACTTGATTGTATTCACATGCGGTTTTGTCAGCAGTCCATGGTCATTAAGGTAGACAAGCAGCTGATGCAAGGCCCACGTGGCTGTGGCAGCAACAAGTACAACCCCCACCGCGGCCACTACTGTTGTAGAGCCCAATTCTATCCACGGTAGTTCCCACCGGGTACTGAGTAGAAGTTGCAGTTCTCAGAAAGCTTTAAATTTTGAAGATACCTTATAAACAGGGTTTCTTCAATTCTTTCATCTCATGAGTTTTGCTACTGTGTGGAAGTTGTTTCTTAACCCTTTCAAACATGCCCATTCAAACACCTGTCTGAACCTGCTCACTGTGGGGACAGATGATAAGCTTGGGATTTCAAGCAATATAATCAAAACTGAAAATAACTAATTTTTCTTCTCTATACAAATGACTACATTGGCTAATTTTGTGTTTGAAAATAGATAAGTTTCAGAATAATATCAACAATAGCCACCGAAGGCACTCCTGTCTTAATGATGATTTCCACTGAAATGCCTTGGTTCAACCTTAGTGACATAGTGACTACTACTTAAATATTTCTAGATTTTCAGTATATTGAAACCTATTTCTAGGTTTTTATAGCAGCTGAATGTCACTAAGACAAAAGAAAAAAGCTCTGACTTCCAAAATGCTTCAAAAATTGAAATTTCCTGAGAAATGCAAATCCAGGCTGTTCATTATTTTGGAGCATTTCAGATTTCAAATTTTTGGATTAGGGATCCTAAGCCACTAACCTGAAAGCCGAAATACTTCAAGTAAGAAATACTCAACTTATGTCACATTTTACACCTCAAACTATCTATTCAGAATGCCTAGTATGGGTTTTATATTGTTTTAGTAAATGGTTAACAGGATTGCACTCCCTAAAAAAAATCTTTGGAAAAATACTGAAATGGTAATTTAAAAAATATGACTTGCTAATGAGAAATGAAGTATAAACTTAATAAGTGAAAATCTGAAGAGCATTACTTTCTGAGGGTCGAGCTTGCCCAAGACCACTTCCATGAAATCCTCATCGGAAATTATGATGGTTGTATCGGCAGAGCCTTTCGCGGGGCCTTGGTACACTTCTCCAGAGCCACTCTTCAGGTCAATGGCTGGGAAAACAAGAAAACAAGGGCGTGTCACGGTTTTTCTCAAAAATATCATAGCCCAAAAAAATGAGCCAAAATGGAAACTGTTGCAATTTTCATGTATTCCGTGGTGTTTCAGTCACACTTTCCCTCACTCAGACTTAACTACTCACCATTCAGACAAGAGAATTGTAACTGTGAAAAGACAGTTCTTAGCAAGAATACAGAAATTTGGGGTAAAGGAGCAAAAAGCCCAAATCCACAGTGGCTTTGGTTTATGTAGGAGAACCATCCACTAGAATCATCTAGAATTTAGATACCTGTAAGGTCACAACTAATCTCACTGTAGAAATAAACTGTACTTACGCTCAGTAGCAGAGTTTACTGTATTTATACTTCATATTTATGAATATTAAGTCTCTGAAAGAGTTCGTAAGATTTTCAGCTTGAATTTACTGCCTTTCCAGGGAAGGGGCAAGGAAAACCACAAAGGGAGCCACAGAAGAACAAATGTACTGCTTTTGTCCTAGTGTCCTAGGCACTCCTCTGCCTAGGACGGCAAGGTCTTGGGGGGCACAACCCCTTCGTCACCAAATCCCACAGAGCCTCTAAGGAGAAAGTACTTAAGAACCGTTCTGTGAGTGAAAGTGCGTGAGAGAAGGCTCTTGATGCCACAATGAAAAACCGTCTTCACACTGTGGCCTAGGCTGGGTTATCTTTCTATCTCTGCCTCCTAAACGCTGAGAGTACAGAAGGGAACCACCACTCCCTACTAAAATATAAGATTTTGTTAAAAGAAAAAAGAGACAGTGAGGCCTTCACTACTATTCTAGCCAAAAATACATAAACCTAATCATAAGTAAATACATGAATAAAATAAAAACTAAAGAATATTCTTCAAAATAACTTTTCCTGTACAGCAAGGTAATAAAGCAGACAGACAAATGCACCCAGGCTCCAGCAGCTAGAGACCTAATGACTGAGTGCAGAGTGAATCAGGCCAGACCCAGAGTATCGCTCTCCATATCTATGATTTTGTTACTATTACTGTTATTATTCCTTTACTTTAAATGACACTATTGAGACAAATAGTGAAGCATTAATAAGGAGAGTAGGGTAGATAATAACAGTGTATTAGTGCTAACTTCCTGACACTGATAACTACTCTGTGGTCAGAGAATGTCTTTGTTCTTCAAATAGTGTAGACTTCACCCTTGTAACACTGAGTTTAAGTACATATACTTTTACAGATAGGATAAAATTTTAACAATAACTGTTACTTCTCTCTGTCTGAATTTATCATTAATGAGAAATTGCAAACGATGTTAGGACACATCACATGCATACAGAGAGGACTAACAGCCCTGGAGCAGCGCTGTCCTGTGGGCATGCAGCCAGGAAGAGCACCGCAGAGCAGAGGCTGTCGCTGTTGGGGAAAATCTTGACTGATGACTAGAGAACAGATTCTTCCCAAGACAATATGTTTTCTTAAAATTCGACACTTCTGAATATCAACCCCACATCTGGAATCCACATCTTTAAATGTTAGTGTATGGCCCTGATGTGCGGGCAGCATGTGCCTATATTCCCACCATTTGTGAAGCTAAGGCAGGAGAGTTTCTGGTCCGAGGCCAGCCTGGGCTATAAAGCAAGATCTTGTCTCAAAAGATAAAACAATTAACTTATAATCCGGTTGGACTTCAGAAGATGAATTCCAAACCAAAGTTCATAGATTCTGATGGTCAAATAGCTTCCTCAAGAAGGGTGTATTCTCATCTGCAAAAAAAACGCCAATTCTCAAATCTCTCCACTTTCTTCCACAGGGTAACAAGTTTCCAAAATGTATGAACACAACGCTCAAAGAGCACCCTCATCCAGTCGCTGTCATACAGTGCACAGGAGACACCTGATTCAGTCCAGATCCATAGTTAGTTCTGGACAGTTAATTACAATGTACATCATTAAAACTCAACTAATTCACTTCAGCAAACAATAATCAAACAAAAAAAAACCCACATAGTATCTGTATTATCTTGATATCAGCATAATATTTTTACACATGTTCATATAATGTAAAAGATTACAGATATGAGATTGGAAAGAAACAAACCTGCTTGAAGCCACATGCTTAAAGCTATCAATCTTAAGGAATACGGAACACATTCTGTTCAGCAGCATCATGTCTTTAGGACATAATAAGTACTTGCAAACAGTTTCAATAGTTTGAAAGTATCCCATAACTAAGATATTGAAGCAACAAACATTATTTGGAAACATGTATTACGTGTTTAGCATTACAATGAATTATACAGTTGAATTTTGTAAACCAAATTCTACAGGGAAAGGTGGACCTTTCCAGGGGAGGTTTAGAGCCCTATCACTACTTGCTCTGCCAGGTAAGAAAATGGAGGGAGGAGAAAGTAGACAAAAGCTGCAAAGAACTGGTGGCAGCCAGCAATTAACAAGGTTCCAATACTCCCATTCTGCTTTCTAGTGGAAACATAATTGGGAAAACTGTCCTGTGGTAATTTTTAAATGTAAGCACATTTATATCTTCAGAATAAAACCTTAGCTGGTTTTATATCATATTGCAGAAAACTGGCCTGCTTGTCCTCAATATGAACTCCTGTAGTTTGTACTGTTTATACTGGCGTGAGACTCGTATGTTTTCTCATTACTGTAGGACAGTGGTTTTCAACCTTGCTAATGCTGTGACCCTTTAATGCAGTTCCTTATATTGTGGTAACCCCAACCAAAAAATTACTTTTGTTGCTACTTCATAACTAATTTTGCTACTGTTACAAATTGTAATGGAAATATCTGATATGCATATGGTCTTAGGCGACCCCTGTGAAAGGGTTGTGACCCACAGGTTGAGAACCACTGCTATAGCACTCATTTCTCTCTTTAATAAATCTGTGTTCTATAGCTTAGCTGCTAAGGTACTTTCCCCCCTAAGTGGAAAGTTGATTTCCACCAAAGAGAAAAATGGAAGAAAAAAAGTCATCATGCAATGCACACTCTGTTAACCTACAACACTAGCTCAAAAATTGCAAGGCGCGCTGAATTCTGGGGAATGCACACATCTTACTCTTTTGCCTTCTTTCTCCATTCTCAACTAACTTGTTACAAGCACAAATGTTTTCCACGAGGGAAAAACAAAAGATTACCAGTGGTAAGTGGGATGATACACTGTTACTTTCCTCGTTATACTAATACAGACCATGTTTTATACAGTGAACATATGCTGCCTAAAGGAAACAGCAAATGTTATATTAAAACAAACTTCAAAATGTTTTAAAGAATAAGTAATAGAAAATTGTCTTCAAAAGCTCTAAATGATTAAGACAGGCTTTATGTATTTGCTCTAATAAAGTGTGTGTGGCAATTGTTTGGTTGTAATGAAAAAAGAAACTGACTTTTTCAAGTTACACAAGTAGGTACTGTTTCTTCTTCCAGTGCTAGAGATCAAATCCAAGGCCTCCTGTGTGTGACAGGTAAGCGCTCTACCATGTAATGCCCTCAGCCCTAAACATGTTCTCAAGAGCCATCAAGTAAAAACCCAAACATTTTCATTAGGAAATCTGCACCAGCACATTACCTACAGGGTATGTAATGAAAACTCCTCGTTTAAAGAAGGCCCCATCCATCAGATGTGAACTGTCAAAAGCACATAGCCTTCCTGATCTCCGTTAGGAACACAGTATATTTACATCTACCAACTGTTTCTGAAGAATTACCACCAGACTAAGATGAACCTAAAAGTTTAGATGGGTCTAGAGTCTAGTCTTAAATCAATCCCAGGCCTCCTCCAGAACCTTATAGAATTTTGCCTACATGTGTGTCTGTTCACCACATGCATACAGTACACTCCACAACCAGAAGAGGGCATCAGATTATCTGGAATTGGAGTTACAGACATTTGATGGCTGCTACATGGGTGCTGGAAATTAAACCTGGGACCTCTGGAAGAGCAACAGGTGCTCTTAATTGCTAGGGAATATCATTTTCTAAGTTGGAAATTAAATTTAAAAGTGGATATGCATGCCACAGTATCTGTGTGGGAAAAGTTCTTTAAAAATACCTTGGAGGCTGTTTCCCCATGTTACTATGAAGATTTAGGAGACAAGAGCTGCTAGACTCCTAGGGAAAATATTGTTTCCTTGGGCTTTCAGACCAGGGGTCATAGCCCTCACACACTGCCAATCACTGGTTGACTGAAACTGGGGATATGAAACGCCAAGTGTATTGATTTTAGCTATTACAATAGAATACTTAAATCATGAGCTCACAGCAACTGTGGGTACATGCACTGGGCCAGTCAATCGTGGGTGGGAGTTTCTCATGGGGTCCTAGCCCTCCCTGGGAAACTACTGGCTACTGATGGATGCTGGGAGGTGGGGACTCGTAATCATGTCTTCAGCTGTCAGCCACTGGAGAGTCTACCATCGGAATAGACAGATCCACACCCAAGCTCACATGGATAGCACAAGTTAAACTCATTGGGTCACAAAACAAAAAGACGTGAATGTGGGAGAGGTCAACAGGTTGGGGTGAGTAAAAGTAATTAGATTATCTATATGCATGAAACTGTCAAGTGGTATGTAATTAAAATACAGATAGAAGCCTTTGAATGCTCTGAGACCTATTGGTTCTCATGGGAAACAAAAAAAAACTATGTAGGTCAGACTTACCTGCTTTCAAAGGGACTATCAGTTAAATCTCCACTAAATGTTACCTTAGAATAATATAAAGTTGGGAATATCACTTACTCCACTTGGCTGCAATGTTTCCACCTTTCATGATATGCCATTCAAATACAGCATTCACTTTCTTTACCACCTCACGGCCAACATCCTTAAGGCGGCGACTTATTTCCCCAAACACAAGAGCGCTCTGAAGCTCTCCACCCTGGCAAAAAAAGAAAAGCTTATTTGAAAACTTCAAAAAGAAATGATTACAAACACATGCAGTAAAAGTGATTTTAACCTGCTTATAAATAACACAGCTAAGCAATTTTCTTCACACTAGGCTTCTTTCATACTTTCCTTGTATTATACTACCCAGAACCGGCCTACCCTACCAGAAAATTTCATTTTTTTATCATAATTTTAAAATAATGCTTTAGGGCAGAGGGTAAAGTACCTCCTGAGGTCCTGAGCTTGAACCTCAAGCACCCGCTGGGAAGCCAGTCTAGCTGAAATGGTAAGTTCCAGGTTCCGTGAGAATCTTAAAAACTAACGGGGAGAAGCTAAGAAGGAAGACATCTGATATCAGCCTCTACATGTGTGCTTGCTGAGGTGAGAGCACCCAACCATGCCCCATGCACAAATTAATTCATTATAAAAAAAACTTAACTGTGTACCTATCCTGATTAACTTCTCAAAAACACTGAGCAAATAATCAAGTTCTGTGGTCTTCATTTTTGTTGGTTTGTTTGTTTATAAAAAAGTAATAAATTCCATGAAGCCTTTAATTTTTTTCTGGCTATAAGACTTCATAGTTTTTACAAAATGTTATTTTTTGTTAGTTATATAATAACATAGTTTATGGAGGAGAAAAAGATCATGGGTATGAAAGTCTCAATATTAAGTTAATATTTTTTATCAAAAGTCTTAACCTTACTAAAATATAAATATTTTAATAAATAAGACATGCTATTGTCTTCTTAAAATCAAGAAAAAGGTATTGGTTATTTAACTTTTCACTACTTTTTCTCCAAATACTTTAAGATTTCTCATTAGAACTGAGTTAGTCGTTCTAAAACATACAACTATTTCCTCTTAAAAGTACCCCAATATTCTGCAAAGGTTTTTAAAAACTCTAAGTTCTCAAAATATTTCTTTCATTCCAATCAGTTTTAAATTAAGTGTCATTTCTTCAAGAGTCTGACTCACACACAGAAGTGCCTGGGCGCCAGCCTACCTTAGAAGGTGTCTGAGCTAAAACTCCAGATGTAGGCACAAGATCCACATATGCATTTGAAATGACAATGTCTCCAGTCTCCTGAGCCTGGGGAGAAGTGGACAGGGAAGAAATACAGTTCACTCTGATGACTTACAGTTCCATCGTGAAATGCGACAGTCATTTAAAGAAAACCTCATACTTTTATTTGGCTTTCTATGTTCTTTTTAATTGCAAGGAAACAAAAGGTCAATGATGCAAATGATAAAATAATAGATGTGAATGTTTTCTGAATTAACAATTGTTATTAAGCCGGGATATAGAATCAACTGATGACCTTTAGAGAAGAAAAAAGAAAAATCTATGACCAGGTACCATC
This sequence comes from Cricetomys ansorgei, assembly GCA_026225945.1. Classification (NCBI taxonomy): domain Eukaryota; kingdom Metazoa; phylum Chordata; class Mammalia; order Rodentia; family Nesomyidae; genus Cricetomys; species Cricetomys ansorgei. Next base: position 11,018,756 of record JAMJFZ010000242.1, read on the forward strand.
TTCCAAAATACTAATTAAAGGCTCTGGAGCGTGCTCAGTGATTAAGACACTTACTCCTGGCTCTTCCTGAGGACCCCAGTCTGGTTCCCAGCACCTACATCAGGCAGCTCACAAGGATCTGCAACTCAAACTGCAGGAGATCCGACCCCTTGGGCCTCTGTGAGCACCTGCACTCAGTGCACATATACCTCCATATAACTTAAAAAATCATAAAAATTAAATATTTTTAAATCTAAATACTAATTTAAACAATTGAGGAGAGAGCCTTGTCTCTGGTATTTTGGAGATTTCCTTCTCATAAGCCTAAGTATATTTAAGAGGAGCCAGAGTGAGCAGTCAATTGTTGAAAATAGTAGGTATGTCATGATACCCCTGTAAGAATGTACTCAAAGCAATTCGTTCTGTAAGTATGCACTAAAACTGGCCAAGAACAGATGATGGTGCTTATAAAGTCATAATTCTAGGCCCTATTTCAAGTTGGAAGTATACACAGCATAAAGTAAATATCTAGACTGCCTTTTACAACTGCCATTAGAGAAACGCTCATCCCCAACCCTACATTCCGAATCATTCTAGTGACTGTCTTTCCATAATAAGAATACTGCAACCCAGGCTTGTAATCCTAGCACCTGGAGGGCTGAAGTAAGAGAACTGTACATGCAAGGCCAGGCTAGACTAACACAGCACCTTTCTGTACATACTGTGCTACATCAAGATACAGTCTCAGAAAGTGGAATTACGATATAGAGAGTAAGTTTCTAAAAGTTAAGATACAATTGTTACAACTTTGATTTTAACTAATCGAGATCATCTTCCCTTGACTACCATCCCACATTCTTGGGAGGAGGGGAAAATACTTCCCCAGCAAATTGTTTTTTTTATTATTATTATTATATACAGTGAAAAGCACAGATACGATTAGTGAAAAGAAAAAATACACTTTAGCAAATTGCTTTTTTGTAAGTACATGAGCATAGAGTTCTGAAATACTTATTTAAAATGTTTCTTAAAACACAATGGAATGGAGGGAGTCGATTCCTATAATTACCGGGGAAAGAGCAGATACACTATTTCTCAGCTCTTTAAGTTCACAGAAACTGTTCATGTACTCTTCATGCTATGACTTCATGAAAATAAAAACCTAATAACACATCATATGGTGTCATGGCCTACAGCACTTTTGGAATTTGTGATCTTTGGTTTTTTTTGTTTTTTTTCCTTCTTTCTGTCTTTATGGTGCTAGGGATTGAACCCAGGACCTAGCACACAGCAAGTAAATGCTCTATCACTGAGCTACATCCCTAGCCCATATGTGCATGTTTTAATTTTCAAGTAAGATTCTGAATTCTGGGGCTGGGGATGTACAGTATTTGCTAAACATGAGCAACACCCTGGGTTCAATCCCCAGAACCCTGGCTCCACCAAAAACATTTTATGCAAGACAATTAGAAAATGAGAGAGCTGAAGAACAGGAGGCGAAGATTTTAACTGAAATAAGGCATCAGAGAAAGCAAGGGTATGTGCGTGCATCCAGGACAAAGAAGAATAGGGTTCAGGGTACTACATGAGCTGGGCTTGGTAGTGTGCATGTGCAATGCCAGCATGCAGAAGGCAGAACTGCAAGTTCTAACAAGGCATCCTGAGCTACAGAATTAGACGCTGTTAAAAAAAAAAAAAAATCAGAGAGACTGCCCCTAAGGGTAGGACAGAACTTACACACTGAGGCCTTTAACACAAAAGAAATTTTCAAAATAAAACAAATGATATCCCTAAAGCATAAAAACGTTATCAGCAGCAGGACGGCATTAATACTAAAGCAGAATTCTGCCAACTTACCAGTTCCTAGAAGAACAAACAACACGGAAAAAAGAAGCCCTGGGATGAAAGCTTTGGAGCCACATGGAGCTGGGTTTGCATGCCTGCTCAAATACTGGCTACGTGGCCATCAGCAAGTCAGTACCATCATCAAGATGTTCTTATATTTCAGTGCAGAGTTGTTACTGAAAGTTGCTATTGAAGATAACAGTGCTTACAGCAGCTCCATAAATAGAAGTGTTACTCTCACTGTTGGAGTACTTAAGCTTGCTCTATGTAGCACAGAAACACAACACAACACTATTAACTGCTTAGCTGTGGCAACAAAAGTTGTTTTTTAAACTGTTAATAATGAAAGAGCTCTGAATGTCCTTTTAGTGTTTTCCTGGAGCATCACTAAATCTCCCTCAAAATTACTTAATTCAACAGACACACCTTTATAAGCTTGACAGTTATTAATTAGGCCCAGGCTCTGTGATACAGATGTTAATTTATACAATTTTGGGTGATCAAAGCACATCGTTTCTGTCTAGGAAAAAACTAAAGGCCACAACTTCACTGTTCTCTAGAACGTAAGTAGCTTTGCCTCTAACTCAGCAAATATTCATTTAGAACGCCTTTCCTGTCAGACTACATAAATTGCTGTTCCAATTCTCTTGAGCCAAGCTGCAAGATCTTTCATTAATAAGTTAGAGAAAAAAAATGTTAAAGGTATATAAGCATTCTTAGTTTCAACTACAAGTCAGCACTAACTTTAACAGCACTCCCAAGTTTCTCTTTCCAAGACTCCTGTTACTGACCAGAAAAATGCTAGCAGAGAGGAAAATGACAGCGTGTGATGAAGAGGGTAGCACAGCACATACTTCAGTGCTATGATCCATACCGTGGTTTGAAAATGAATCCTGTTCCCTTCCTTCCACATCTCAGTTTGAAGAGTCTGTCCTGGATACACTGGTTTAGCAAAACGAGCCTTTTAAAACAAGAGTTTTAGTGTTAAGAAATGCTTTAAAATAAAACTCTTCTACTTGGAAGGGAAATTTCTGAGGTCAGCATCAAGGGAGACAACTAGAGATTTAAATATATTAAGCTTCATAGAAGATATCAGAAATGTAAAAAAGAAAGGACACCGACAGTCAGTCTCTCTCTCTCTCTCTCTCTCTCTCTCACACACACACATACACACACACACACACACACACACACACGTAAGCTAGTTCTTTTCTCTCAAAACAAGAGAATTAGGGCTGGGAACACGGCTCACTGGTAGCACACTTGCCTAGCATATGTGAAGCCCTAAATTCAATTCCCAACACTGAAAAAAAAAAAAAAGAAAAAAAGCCAGAATCAGTAAGCAGCATTTTCTCATGATAAATCAAAAACCCAAACCTTAATCCTACCGGGTAGTTATACAGGGAGCCGCCAGAACAATTTAAAGTGTTCAGAGTAGTACTAATTAATCAGGGGGTTGAAGGCTCCAGTGAGTATACAGAGCAAAATATCTCCTCATTTTAGATCAGGATTATTTGATTCCTGTGTGAATCCATACACACATTACGGAAATAGAAAATAATGAGTTATTAAGGGCCAGGCATCAGAAAATGTATCTGCACTCTTACACAGAGAATAAACTAATATATTATTTCTGAAGCTATTTGACTACCACCCTTAAGTGCCTTTCAAGTATAGAGCTTTTGACTCAGACAAAAATATTATAAGCAGAAACATTTTCCTTTGTTATTAACAGAGTGAAAGTTTAGGAACTGTAAAATCTTGAGATCAACTTGTGAGCATGTTGGAACACAGTCGACGAATGGAGTCGTGTGAGGGAAATTCTGAGTGCTTGTGGGAAACTCCAGGAAACAGTCTTCTGACCTTGGTTTCTTCAAAAACACAGAACTGTTCTTGGAATGTGCTTTTGTGCCCCTCCCAGGTGTAGGGGACAGGAGTGAGTTTATGTCAACCGTTGTTACTCATACGCTCCAATAGAAAAGTAAGATTTTGCCACATGGGGCTTGTCCTTGTGATTCTACACTTTGCTCAGGTGACTCTTCTTGACCCTCGGAGTATAAACTGCCTGATGAGCTGAATAAAGTCGGCTATGGCATAAGACTTAAGTTCACCTCATTTTTAGGCCCCACTCTCCCAGGTTCACACCACCAGCTAGAGCAGTAAACATAAGTACAGAGTACTAAGTCCCATGCAGGTGTTGTCATGAGAGGTCCAGCTCAGCCTCCTGACATCTTCTGTTAAGGCAAATGTATGTATGCTGATATTTATACATGCCTAGTTAATTTATAAAACAATCCAATTAATCCATTACAATGATAGTTGTGTTACTCTTCCAGTTGTATGGGAACCAGAGAAATTTATAGTTTCAAAAAGAAAATTTGCTGAATTATTAAATGCTATTGCTTCAGTACAGTACTTATTTTAAATTAAGTTACTAAAACTTTAATGATAAAAAAAAAAGAACATTCAAATTAGACAACAGCCATGTGTGGTAGCGCACATCTTTGGTCCCAGCAGTCAGGAGGCAAAGGCAAGCAGATGGCTGAGTTCAAGGGCAGCAAAGTCTGCAAAACAAGTTCCAGGACAACCAGGATTTCACAGAAAAACCCTATTTCAAACCTCCCCCCCCCAAAAAAAAACACAACAGATATATACCTTAATTGCCTTGAATCTTGACACATCGTTATCTGCAAACTGCTGTAAAACATGCCTTGCAGAAAATCCAAAGGTACATAATCCATGTAATATGGGCTTCTCAAAACCTAAGAAAATTTAGATAACTTTTATGCATGGAAAGTGCTATATCTACGTATATATTTAATCCAGCATTTTACTGTCTTTTAAACTGCAATTATGAATTACATCAGGTACTAAGAAATAGAACACACAGGAGAGGTAGTGCTGCCTTTTACCCCAGCACTGGGGAAACAGAGGTATGCTGAGCTCTGAAAATTCAAGGCCAACTTTGTCTCTTATACATAGCAAGCTCCAGGCTAGCCAAGGCTACATATTGAGATTGTATCTCAAAAACAAACAAAAAGAAAACTGTTAATAGTACAACCTGGTGAAAAATTAAAGTACTCCTGGGGGAAAATTAAGATATAAACAACATCTGTTCTGAAGGGAAGTGAGGTGGGAGGATTGAAGGGAGATGGGAGTCAAAAGGAGTGAAGGGAGGGGAGAATGGGGTCAGGATGTAATATACAAGTGAGAAAAAATTAATAAATAAAAAAATTTTTAAAGATACAAACAACAAAAAAAATTTTAGAAAAAACATGAAATAAATGTACAAGGGATGGGAACATTTTATTTGAAACAGACAACCCACAGAGGGTGACAGCAATGCCACACACCTTTCCAGCCTTACGAGCTTTGTTCTCCCGATGGCCTTGTCCCTCACCATAGCTCTCATCCTTCCCTGTAGGTCATCCTGGACCTATAGTAGCGGAAGCTTCATTCCACCCCCTGAATTTCAAGCAGATCACACAGCACTTTCTGAAAACTTCCTACTTTTCTATAGCCTTTGAATAAATATAATGAGAACTATCTCATAGGTGCTATTCAAATTGCCCGTCGTAAGTAGCACTTTAAGTACACAGTTAACTGAGCTAATATTTTCCAGTGACTCACATCATTTACAACTCACCGGCAATGCTAGCAAAGCCAGGATCGATGTGTAAGGGATTCCAGTCTCCACTGAGGCGGTACAGAGCAGCCTGCAGAGAAAAGCTACCATTGTACTCAGTTTTTTCTGAGAAAGCATTACTACCTATTGATTAAAATACATAATGTGCATAAATCCAGACTCTGATCTAAAAGACAACTAAATAACTAATCTTTACAAAAACAAGATTACCTGTAACTTTAATTTTTAATAAGGTCTTCTGCTGAAATCAGTAGAATGAGGGGTGAGTTAATAAGAAAGGACGGCAAGAACGACACGCCCCTGCCTGAGGCGAAACCCACAGCATAGATGGGAAAAGGTTTAAGGTCTCCTTTAGCCAACCAAAGTCTGTGCCAATTTTCTTAATGGGCCTTTTAATTTGAAGTCTATAATATAATGCTGGATAGGCAACTGTCAAAGCCTTCTCACCAACTTTCATCTTTCTGGCACACCAAATCCTGAGTATCAGGTCACTATGCATGAAAACAAACCATCAGCTCACCATTAGATTCAGTGCATACATTGCTCAGATTTCACACCACTGACTCACAAAGGGCAGGGGGGATTAGCAGAAAGTTGTAGGGGACAACAGGGCAAGCCATGATACTTTCTGGTATTTAAACTGCTGTTTTCAAACTAGAGTGCTCTCCAGATTGAACAGGAGAAATCCACAAGGCAGCTGCATGTTTGATCTTTTTAACAGTCCTTATAGTCAGTGTTAGGTCAGTCTCAGATATTTTCCTTAACAAGTCTGATTTTGAGAAAATTTCATTTTTCAATGGTTCAGTGTTCTTCCCTGTAGTTATGTTCTTTCTAGATACAAGATTCTGCACTAGAAAACTAAATGGTTATTTTTTAAAGCAGTATACAAACAGTAAACACTAGGAAAATATGCACTATCATGTACACAATGTGAAAAAGGCACATCTCAGGGCCACAAAAGAAGTTGTCAGACCTAAGGTACATGATGGGCTTTGATTCCAGAAGATCTGGGTTCGAATCCAGCCCTATCACTAGTAGGCAAGTTTCTTCACCAAGGTTTCTCATTGAATAAATAAATATATAAATAAATAAGAGGCTAAGAGGACTCACTTTGAAAGAACAACTGGCGAAATGGAATAAAACTCATGGGTATTGCCTCTGTGAACATTAGCAATTTCTAAATCTTTTTACAAGATTTTAGCAACAATGTAAGTCAACAGTCTTTGATTAGCACTTGATCAGAGCCCCGTCTACACACAGAGAGCTGCAAGTGCACATGACTGCAGATGGAGAAAGCCATCTCTTTTGGAGAAGAGGATAAAACAAAAATATTCCCCAAAGAGCTGCCTGGTAAACAAAAACCACCAAGGGGGACTCTGAGGTGCTGTAAGACCTAAAGAAGTAAAAAATCCTTTTCAAAGTGAAACACCTCCCTACAGTACTCCTAAAAAGCCATCCATTATGGAGGCAGCAAACAGCACTTGGGGAAAGAACACAACAGCTCCAAACTATCAATCCTGGAAGCCATAGCCTTATGAAGGGCGCGCACAGAGGTAGATGGATCTTGTGGTTTTAAAGGACTGTGTTCTCGGTGTCGCTCTCACTGCAGCTGATAGTTTGCTCTCTGTCCAGTACACAGGTCTTTTCTGCCTTTCTTCTAACTACTCTCTACTATCCTTCCAGCTCCTGTCCTCATTTTTATTTTCATTTTCTTTTTCCTTAGATTTGATTTTTATTTTATGTGTATGGGTGCTTTGTTTGCATGTATATCTGTGCACCACATGTATGCCTAGTGCCCACAGAGGCCAGAAAGTGTTGGATTCCCTGGAACTAGACTTACAGAAGGTTGTGAGCTACCATGTGTGGGTACTGGGAATTGAACCTGGGTCTGGAAGAGCAGCCAGTGCTCTTAAACCCTGAGCTGTTGTAAAAGAAATCTCACCCATACGCACGTTCCCAGCCACAGCTTTCCTAGCCTGGAGGAGCCGTCACAGCTGAGGCTGTGCTGTCCCCAGGCCGGAAAGCCATGCAGGATCAGGCATGGATGGCGCAGTTCTTACTGCATCCCCATCCCATCTTTGGTGGAGCACGGTGAGTTGACCAGTACAGGAACTCGGGAGACAAATGCAGGGGTGCGGGGGTGCAAATCTGACTTGATCCTTCACACACCATGCTTTTCTCCTCTTCTACAGCCTATCATTTCTTCTCAGCCTCTTACCTGGCACATCGCAAGCCCCACATCTCTGAGAAGGGAACATGCATACCACCATTCTGCGAAGCCAATCAACACGTGCAAACCATTCTCCATGTCACTCCAGAGGAGTACCCTTCTCCGAGAACTTACTCTACAAATCAAAGCCTGGTATTTAATTTTTCATTGCCCAAAATGAGGCACCTGAAATACTCCACTGAAGACACACAAAAGTATATGGTGTCCACATTTTACACAGGGTAGTATCCTCAGCCGGGTGTATGAGCACTTCTCACCTGATTCAGTGAGGTGGTATCTCTCAGTACAGCGTCAGGAGGTCGTTTTGGTACAGCTAAGGCTGCCTGAAATCAAAAGATACTGTGTGTCCACTAAAATATATGTGATTCTCTTACAAAAACCCACTAAACAGCCATGTGTCAATATGGTTGTTTTCAATATTTTATATTCAGAGGAAAATTATATTTAAAAATTCATAACTCCTAGCTTTTTATAAATTATAATTTCCCTGAAATGAATCATTTCAATATAAGAAATATTATCAGAACTATTCTCCAGGTCACAGAGGACAAAAAAAGTTTTTCGTATGTAAAAAGATGATGAAAATTCTAAGAATTAAACAATTTGCATACTTTAATTTGCTATGTTAACAAAATAACACATTTTTTCAACTTTTTAAGTTTGATTTTTATCATTAATTATGTATGGGTACACAGGAATTCAGGTGCACATGGAGGCCAGAGACATCAGATTCCCTTGTAATTGGAGTTATACTGTATTGGATTCAAATAATTACATCAATTTTTCAGTTATTTATAATAAAAATAAAATATTTTCACTATTAGCATGAATTCTCTACTAAGGTCAGCTTTTCGAGTCACAGTGCTGATAATTTTTCATCATGAAATGCCACACTTAGATATTACTAGATTTATCCCACAAACCCCAGAAACAAAATCGTGAAAGACCACAGGAAAGAAACTGCTTCTCCAGTAAGGAGGCTGCTGCTTTTCAAAAAATATTTTTAACTTATTTTTAAATGTGTTTTTGTGTGTAGGGTAGGGAGACGGTACAGGAAGAAAAGCCACCAGAGAAAGACTCATTCAGAAACTAGTGAGTCAGTCTTCTACAAGACTGAAGTAAGCTGGGTGCAGTGGCTCACTCCTACAATCCTAGCACCCTGAAAAGCTGAGGCAGGAGGACTGCTACAAGTTGGAAGCCAACCTGCTCTATAGAATTAGACTTCTTCTCAAAAAAAAGTGGGGTGAGGCTGGAGAGAAAGCTCAGCAGTGAGAATACACACTGCTCTTGGGGGAGGGTGGGGTGCTGGTTCCCAGCACCAACCACTACCATAATTCTGATGCCTGTTTTCCCGAGACACCCGCACATACCCACATACACAGAATTAAAATATTTTAAAAAAGTACACAGTGGTCAGTAGAGACGGGAAAGAGATGGCGGAAAGAAATGCAATGGGGCACTGAACACAGCCAGTGTGGACCAGTACAGCTCAAACAGCCTACACTAAACAACTCCAGGAGTATGAAATCCCCAATACATACAAGTGATCAACATTTGAGGCTATGCAAATCCTTTTCTGACTTCTACATGAACACATGTACTGAACTGTTATAATATGCTCCATAAAGATATACAAATATATCTAAAAAAAAAAAAAAAAAGTCTTACTTTGAGTTTCTCTGATGTCCGTTTTCCACCAAAGCCCCCAGAGCCAACAACAAAGACAGAGAATTGATTATAGCATATAAGTTCCTTCCCAGAATAAGAATGGACTATAAAAGAAGCAAAGGGAAAAAATAATTATTACCCAAGATACATCTAGTTAATGAAGCTTGATAATTCCTTTCATAAAACACGACCAGTGCAAAGGTCAGCACGTACACTGAGCATGTGGGTTTGCAAAGCTCTATGCAGTGTGCTCGAATCCAGGCTCTGAAGGCAGGAAGAACAACCCAGCCCTTCACTCTGAACATTGGGGATTTTACTTCTTAAATCCCCAACTACCACAAACGTTTCAAACAATTCCTCTAGAAAATCCAAGCTACCACACTCAGAACTTTGAAGTATTGTCATGGCACTGAGGGAGAGCATGGTACCTAAAGAGACGGTGACCAGGAATGGGGATAGAGGAGTCGCCTCATGGGATGCCATCCTACCTGTTTTGTTCACGACTCTATCCCTAGAAAGAAGAGCGCCCAGTACAAAAGAGGTTCCTCCTGCCTCAGCCAGCTGAGTGCGGAGATCATTACCATGTGTAACCATTCATGGCTTTTAATGTACTGTTTACCAAAGATATATCAACGTACAATGTGTTTACTGGGATGCAACCCATGGTAAGTCAAGTGCTCTTGCATGGTTTCTAGTATTTACCACAGAAATGACACGTCAAGCAGAGCAACATTTCTACTGTTCTTAGTAACAAACTTTATACCTCTATTTCTTTTCTTCTTAAAGTTTTTGCACTGTGTCTTTAGCTTATGTTTATTTATTAACACTTCATTAACTCAATACTTACTATAAACTACTATAAGCTTTTTCCTACTGCAGATAAAATGTGGCTATGGTATTTAAACCATATTATGAGTTCAACAGTCTTAAATGCACGGTCTAGAAACCTAACTACAATCTAGAATAATCAAGTTCCAAATAGCTAACACAGAAGAGAACATCAATAACACAGCCCAGCTGCATCAGAATCCTACTCCAGTAGGCACAACTCTTCCTGTGATTTGTACAAAGCCACATACCTCTTTCTATGCTTTAGTTATGCTGTTTCAATCCACTGACCTGTCCCACATGTCCTAGCCTTAGCCCCACTCTCCTTCTCCCACCCCTTACTTTTCTTAAAGAAGCCAGGAAATTTTAAAATGCTTACTTTGCCTTCTTACAAATTACAAAATGAACACAAACTTCTGAATCAATTTCTGTAGTGAGGTATGTTACATGCAAAGCCTACTAACCTGAAGATATTATTATAAGAATTAAAATGTGTTACCGTCCATAACAATCACTGTGCCAGATCCTTTATCCAGGATGTCAGCAATAACTGCTTCACATTTTAATTCCCCTAAAATTAAAGCAAATAATTATATTAAGACATCAAGAACTTTACCATGGTTTCCACCTGCTTCAGAAAAGCTAAAAAATTATGGTTTTAAATATTTTTCCAAAACTCACTAAAAAAATGTGATAGCTAATACAGAACACTTAAATCACTAAATTGAAACACCAATATTGCTGATATAATAATTTGAAGCACTAATATTTCTGTTACAATTTTCTAAATAATCATATCCAATGTCAGTAGCTCCTCTTGCAAGGTCTACATGTCATCAAAACATTGGGTAAGCACCAATGGCATTTACCCCATTCCTTCTCCAATCTCCCTGGCTTCTGGGAAACACTTTCTAAGTATTCTTTTCTGATCTTTTTATTCTTCATTTAACTCTTAAACTCAGTGGGTGACAAAACAAAAGCAAACACAAAAATACCAGTGGTGGGAGGAGGGAATTGTGGGAGGAAGGCAGTTGGGAAGGGTGAGAGAAAGAAAGGGAGAGGGAGTGAGGATTACCAGAAAGTGTTATATACAACTAGGAAACTGTCAAAGAAAATTAATTTTTTTAAAACCTGCTTTTTTCTTTTTCCTACACAACTGGGATTAACACCCAGCCCCCAAACCACACACCTTCAACATCACCTTTGACTCACAGAACAAAAGTCCATGTTAATACTTGAATGTACAGAGACAGATTCATATTTAACTTAATCCCAAAGACCCCGGACAGCTCTTTAGGGATTTAATAGGGAAACAGCAAACACATTTGCATCTTAGATTCAGCCCTGTGGCTGCAGGGAGGTAAAAGTCCCTAGAGGAACAGGAATGGAGGCAGAGGACACTGAGAAGGTAGGAGAGGAACAAAGCCAGTAAGAAGTGGGAATGCGGATGAACAGAAAGGAAGACTCCAGGATGCCCTGGATAAAGAATCAAATAATCTCCACAGAATCTAAAAGTGGGAGATGATGAGAGAGAAAAGCATTGCAAAGGCCGTTGGCATGATTCTTCCCAAACCAATCTGTTTATTACTCTTCTCTACCGTCCTCAGTTCCTTAGATGGAATCCGAACTTCTTTACCTGATTTCAAATCTGTGACGACCCTTCTTGCCTCTCTCTATATTCTCGAATCTTGCTACACTCCTCAGCTCATCCTTAAGCAAGAACTGTTTTCAGTCCCCCTGACAACCTCCTCCTCCAGAGTGCCAGGATTAGAGTGGTACCACCAAGCCTGGCTTGCATCTTAAATTTTCAGTATTCAGATTTCCTAAAGAGTACATTTTAAAACTACATAACAAACACAAAGAGACAGCACTGATGACAAAGAAACCACCAGAAATACAACTTGAGGCTAAAAATGTAAAGGAAATCAAGTAAAGTATTGTCCATATCTTCCTATTCCTATCAGTATATAACTGTAATCACTGGGAGTACAAATCTAATCTCTCCTCACATTACAAAATCCTACCACAAGGATGCTCAATCAACTATGTTTACAGCAGCTTTGTTCATAACAGCCAGAAATTGGAAACAAGCTAGATGCCCCTCAACTGAGGAGTTGATAAAGAAATTGTGACACATTTACACAATGAAGCACTATTCAGCTATTAAAAAAAAATTGACTTCATGAATTTTGCAAGCAAATGGAAGGAACTAGAATAAAGCATCCTAAGTGAGGTAACTCAGTCCCAGAAAGACATGCATGGCATGTACTCCCTTATATCTGGATATTAACTGTTAAGCAAAGGACAAAGAAAGCTGCTGCAATCTACAAACTCAGAGAGACTATGCAACAAGGAGGGCCCCAGTAGGGACTTGGGGATCTCCTTGGAAAGGGGGAAATAGACCAGAAGATGCAGGAGGGACAGGGAATGATGGGATTGGGAAGAGAAGGCACCAGGAAAGCAGAGATGGAGGGAGAGAATATAAGGGAACAACCAGAACTGGAGGACATTTAAGGGAGAATTGGGAGACCTAATACAGTGGAAATTCACTGGAATCAGCAAAGGAGACCCTTAGCAAAGACCTCTTGTATGGGGTTCAGGGAACCTAAACAGGCTCCACTTCCTATAACCAGGCAAGGCTTCCAGTGATGGGACTTGGAAACTAACAGCCACAAAAACTTCAATCTGTGGCCTATCCTCCCTGCAGAATCCACTGGGACAATGGAAGGGCAGAACACCATGCTAAAGGAGGGGAAACCATGACTCACACACCAGGACAGGACAGGAACTAGAGTCTGGACAGGCAGGAGAGGATGTCTAATATTATTTTGCTCTCCTCATAGACTAATGCCTAACCCAATCCTCAACGGAGAGGCTCCCTATGGCAGCTGAAGGGAGCAGATGCAGAGGCCTAGGGCCAAACAAAATGCAGAGCTTGGAGAACCCCACAGAAGAAGTAAAGGAGGGATTTCTGGAACCAGAGGGGCGGAGGACACCAGAACAAACCCCATGGAGTCAATTGACCAGCACTCTTAGGGGATCACAGAGCCTGAAGGGGCACACATGGAACCTGCTGGCTCCCCCAAATATATCTTGAGTTTGCCTGGCATGGTGCACTTACAGAACTCATACAGACTGGAATAGGGTGTGTGCCCCTGAACCTTTTGCCTGCCCTTGAGTACCTTGTTCCCTTACTGGGCTGCCTAGTCCAACACTGAAGTAGGGAATTGTGCCTGACCCTGTTCCCTCTTGTGTCATGTTTGAGCAGTAACCCTGGGAAGAGTGTTTTTTCTTGGGGAGAGGTAGGGTGGGATTGGAAAGATGTGGGGGAGAGATCTGGAAAATAGGGAAGATATGGGGGGAGCAGGGAGAAATAAAGGGAGGGTTGGAAGGATATTGAAATGCAATATATGAGAGAAGAAAAATTCTAATATAAATAAATAAATAAATAAATAAATAAATAAATAAAATCCCTAAGGGCAATATTTAATACACATCTACTTACTTTAACAATGGTTCCCCAATGAATGCACTAGGCTGGCTAAACATGAAACATGCAAGGACCTTCATGAAATGACACCACAGAAACATACACAATATCCAGAGCTTGGGTACAGAACTTATATTTCTCTAAAATAGCAGATAATTTGGACATACAACGGGGTTTTTTAAAAAGCATTCAATACCTGATACTATACTTTGAAAATGGTAAGTATCCCATAGTCACCACAAACTGTGCATTGCCTCAGACTAAACAGACTGGAAATTTACTTTGCAATATACTGAAGCAAAGCTATTACACTTTAAAAAGCAGTTGCAAGGCTCACAGTTTTAGTAAATAACAAGGTTTAAGAAAAAGCTAAGGTGGGATTCTAGCTACTTGCTGACTCTATGTTATGATGTGAAAAGATACCAAATCTTCCTTTGTTTTTAACCATCTTATTTGGCAATATATTAACCTAGACAACATTCTAACATCAAAACAAATACATAAATTATTGTGAAAGAATAAAAATATGGGGCTGGGTGTGTGTTCTCTCTCATCTGCAGTTCATAGTTCCAGATCCTCAGATTTGAGTACACAGCATGGAGTGACCACCACAGAAGCCAGAAGTACAAAGGAATAACTAGGGTAGAGGGTGGGAGGGGAACAGCAGGACACAGGTGATCTGAAGTGGGAAATGGAATAATGAGGAAGGGGCTCCAAAAAGGAAAGGAGGTCAATACGGAAGGAAGAGGGACAAACAGCACCAAGGTTGTTCGATAAAGCCTCAAGGAATCATACTATTTTCCATTTACCTGAAATTATACAGAATACATAAGTTTAGGTACATACACATATAAACACACACACATATTAAAGGAAATTAGGTCACTTGGGCTGACAATGCTTCCCACAAGAACCATAAACTAACAAAACCCTAGTACTGGGCATGAGAAACCTCTTGAATGGTAGGTCATGATAGTTCAAGTGGCTCTCAAAACAATATAGATTATTGATGTGGCCCTTGGTTTCCTCTCAGGGGTTGAAGGTAGGCCCTTATTACTGAAGACACCATACACTTAGGACACAGAATTCGGATGATTTGACCTGGATTTAACCTGAATGCCTTTTTCTCATGTTCTAGTTTCCATGGTTCCAGAAAATACTATGCAAATGACTAAAGGTGGAAAGCAATTAAAGAGTTCTACCCAGATGCAATACTTACAAGCCATGGCGATTGCCAGCATGCAAGACATGCACAGAGGTGTAATAAGGGCACTCACAGGTTGGTGGCAACTACCCCCATTTTGCCAACCCAGCATAATTCCTTACTGTATTCTAAATCTTATCCTTATACCAACAGGTAACTGTAGCTACCAACCTTCATCAAAGAAGCCTCTCTTTACGGCAAATGAAGACTACAATTAAACATAATGCACAGATCAATGGATAGTGGGAAGCCCAGCCCCAACATATACATCTACATCACAAAATCAACAATCATGGAGAATCCAGCCCCAGGGGAAACATTTACATCATAGTTCCTCCATCTATGGCTCAGGGAACATGGAAGAGAGGCCACAAAGATTGAAAGAGCAAAATTTTCACAAGAAAATCTCCTGTGAAACAGTCTCTCCTAGGTATGACTGAACACATAAGGCTAGGGCAATGTTACTGTCAATGGACATGTTAACATAATAGGAAAATTTCACTGAGTCCCACCCCTAGACAAAGAACTATAGCCAACTATTGACTGTTAGGACGAGAATTATCCTTTCCCAGGGATGACTCCCTTTACTGGTTGTCCAATAATAGTAATCAATCCTGAAACCATATATATACAAAAACTAACTCAGCAGGTTATATTTATATGTTTTTGTATATATACATATGGAATAATAATAGAAGAAAAAGGCTATCAACTTGAGATAGGGGAACATGGGAGAAGTTCAAGGGAGGGGACTGGAGGGTTGAGAGGAGGGGTAAGTGATGTATTTCTATTTCAATTAAATATATATTTTAAAAGAAAAATATGGGACTGGGAGTATAACTCAGTTATCAGGGTGCTGCCTACCAAAGGTCCTTGGTTCTAGCCCCAGTGCCACATAAAGGAAGGAGGGAGGAAGGGTAGATGGTACTTTGGTGAACAAACAAACTATTCCTGAGAAAATATATTTATTTAATATATTTATTAGGTAGGTTTGATTTTCTTCTCTTTAAATACATTTAAATATATTTTCTTGAGAAAATATATTTACCTAATATATTTATTAGGTAGGTTTGATTTTCTTCTCTTTAAAGGTGATAGAAAAAAATGGCAAATGCTGTATCTTTTAGCATTGTTTGCTTTATACAAATCATTATCAAGATAAACAACCACAGGAACCATAACTGATACACAATCATAATGGCACATATATCAATGCAGATAAACCAGCAATATTAAGTCAACAGTTTTACTGTTAATGGAAGACAATTAGGGGATCAGTATAGGTACTAGTTAACACCATCTATTCCAAGGTTATACATAGAAACTTCTGATGTCCTACTGGGTTAGTCTATGCCAGTTTAACATGATGGAATGAAAGAAGTTAATTAGAAAATTAAAGCATAGTAGTAAGCAATTAGTTCACATAAACTCACCTGATCGAGGGAGTGGCTTATACAACTCCAAGTATTGCTCCCCATGAAGAACCTGTTACAACAAATGCAGTTGTATTAGCAAACTTTCTTGTACCAGTTTCTACCTGTGAGTGCTGCTAAGCACAGGTGTCATCTACCTCAATGTGGTTTTTACTTCTTAATCACACAATGCAAAAATAATTAGTACACCAGCATAAAGACAAACAGATCTTTTGGAGGAGAGAAGATGTATTTGTGTTCCACTAATGCAGGGGTCCTTATTGATTCTACATGATTTATCAATGCAGTCACTAAATTAGGCTCTATTCCAAGTGCTTATAATAATGCCTAGAACATATTGGGCATTCAGTAAGTATCTGCTCAGTAAAAATGAACCAAGGGCCAGGACTGGTAACTTCAAGTCACACAAATGGAATAGAAATGACTCAACTAAAATAAACCTTACAAGCATATCCAAAGGCAAAAACATCATTAATGTCAACATTCCCTTTATGTATATCTCAAAGTACAAACCAAGCACACTGGAAGGGAAAAGGCACCTAACCAACACGTGCGGGCAGACCTGAGCAGAATCGCCACACCCAAGTGACTATACCTTACTACAGTAGGGCAGAAGGAAGGAGAAAGGGGGAGCAAGGGTGATGGGAAATGAACGAAGAAGTGTCTTTCTTACTGTACCACAATGCCTTGAACTCAAAGCAGGGACAACTGAGAGATTTCAAGATGGCTAGCACTCCTGGTCACAGAATGCGAACATCTTATCTTATTCAGCATTTTACATGGGAGAGAAATTAAGAAAACGAAGTGCCCAGCACAGGTTTCTCGACCTTATTTCCAATGTTATCAAATATTCTAAGAAAATCAGTTTCCATCTACTCTGATAGGAAAGCCATTAGCTATGGGTTGATCAGTTCAACTAGATAGAAATCTGCTCATAACTCTGATTCAGTGGTCAGTGCTGGAGTCAGCTAACACCTCATAAGGAACTAAAACAGGCCCGAGGTCAAGTGTTCTTAAGAGTTATTTCTTCCTTCTTGAAATACTCTGCTCTGGCTTCTTTAATGTCACGTTGCTGGTGGTGTGGGCCATCCTACCCAATCTATTTTGCTAGTTTTTTCACATCTCTTCAACCTCTAAACACTTCAGAGGCCCTAAATGCAGGAGTCTTCTCTACTTAAACTCACTGGTTAGGTGATTTTAGCTAGTCCCAAGCTTTCCAACATTCCCTGAATGCTGAGGATCCTGGGTAGATCTCCTTGTCACTCTAGACACAATCAACTATGCCTTCTTCAGCCCCACTTAAGTAAGGACCAGACAGTCAAGCTTGTCTAAAACTCCTGATCATCCTCCCTTTAAATAAGTACGTGAAGTCTGGAGAGATGGCTCAGTCAGCAAAGTGGGTGCTGTGAAAATGAGGACCAGAGTATGCCCAGAACCCATGTAAGTGTCCAGCTGTGGCGGGGAATGTTTGTAATCGCTGTGCTGGGAGGGTGGACACAGGTGGATCCCTGGGGCTTGCTGCCAACCAGCCTAGCCTCATCAGCAAACCCATGAGACCCTGTCTTATGGTAGATAACACCTGAGAAGTGGTAGGCACCTTGGGTTGACCTCTGGCCTCCGGGTGTACCCAGACATATATGTACCCACACGCACACCTACACATTACCAAAAAAGGTGTATGCATGAAGCTATGAATGACAGAACATGCCTATTATTCTGGCACTCAGATGGCTGAAGCAGGTCAATGTCAGGATGGGGCTATATAGCAAAGCTCTACCTCAAATCATGCAGAGGGAAGGGATATGACTATATAATATATATATTATATATTTATAATATATACTAATAACTATATATGCATGTGTATATGACTATATCTACATGATTTCCTTTGTTTGGAGTAAACACCCTCCTCCTGACCTCCACTGCCCATTTACCTAGAGCGTTTGCTTGGATAATTGCCATAGGCTCCTCAATGGATTCTCAGCTTCTGCACCTGCCTCTCATCCCTTCTCCATACAGGAAGTCTGAATCAGAGAGTGAGCACATCTGATTCACGTCATTCCTCAGCTTAAAGAGCCACAAACTGCTTCCCATGCTCATCAAGAGCACAAGCTGAAGAGAAGCTGGACATATTCCCACCCCTAGGCATGAGCTATTGGCCACTGTTAGTTTCTGGGAAAGGGAGAGACAATTTTCTCTAAGAATATAGCCCTAGTAAATTAACCAGCTTCAATCGAAGACCACATATCCAAGAATATGTGGGCAGCACAAATTAATCTTATTGGGCTTAAAATAAAAAGACACAAAGTTGAGTGGGTGGGGAATGGGAGGTAAACCTGAGAGGGTTGGGTGGAAAATGAATATAATCAAAACACATTGTATGAATCTCTCTCAAAGAACTAACAAAAAAAATTTAAAGAAAGAAAAATATCTTACAGAGCAAAAAAGAGTATAAACTAAAATTCTTGTAATTGCCACAAAGCTTCCTTCTCATAACAGCCATGAACAGACCTCTCTGCTCTCTACAAAGAGACTGACACCTTGCTGTTCCAAAACAAGTCAAGCACATGCTACCTCGGGTCTTTTTATGCTTGTTTTCTCTGTCCTAGAGATCCTTCCCCCAAATCATTACCGGGTGTTCTCCTTCATCACTGTCATGAGGTAAAGATAATCTATCCACTCAATGGATAAAGAAGTCAAAGCCTAGAGAAGCTACTTACAATTACAGTAACAAGTAAATGGTAGTGAGAGGATTAACAATATTATTCCAGGATTCCAGGATTATGTATAAGTATTTTCTTCTTGGAACTTTAACTCTCCCCTCATTTATGAAAAGAAAAATCAAGAGATATACTAAATCATCATTCCTAAGCCAGACACCATAATCTATTTTACTTTAATAGAGATAATTTATATAATTTATATGTGTGTGTGTGTGTTTATTTATATTGTCTTTAAATTGAATATGTGTATGTAGTGGATATATCATAATACACTATGAGACACTTATCAGTAACATGTAAAGAACAGAGAACAAAAGCCAAATAGAAGTTTCTTAGTAGGCATACCTTTGCAAGGTTGACTGACAGCCCAGGAATCTCTGCTAGCCCTCCATTCATCATGGACTTCTGAGCAACAATAACTCCAAAGGTAGGCAAACAGGAGAAGTCAGCACTTCCTTCATAAACAAACTTCAAATCCTTTGGGTTCTTGACTGAAGCTCCTACCCCAAGGGCATACATAATAGTCTCCATTTCCGTATACGAAGAAGAAAATAAAGGAAGTTTATGGCCAATAGCACCAGCCTAAGAGGAAAAACAGAAAGACTACTACCTTTCACGATAGCATCTGCTGGCCCCTACTTCAAATCACAATTATAAGCTAACAATATTCTCAGGCTTAAAATCAGATTTCTAATAACTACAGCTTCCTGGGTCACAAAATACCAGGATAGTATGTAACAAATGATTTCTTTCTTGTCTACTACACTTCTTTATTTTTTCCCTTTTATTGAAAGTAGATTTTTTTTCTCACACAATATCCTGATTACAGTCCCTCCCCCCTCTACTTGTCAGAGTTCCTCCCCACCTCCCCCACATCCAGATCCGTCCCCTTTTTGCTTCTTGTTAGATAACAAACAGGCTTCTATAACAGACTTCTAAGAGATAATAATTAAATAAAATATAATATGATTGACAAAATAAAGCATAAACTAACACATCAGACTAGAACAAGACAAACAGAAGGAAAAGACCCAAGAAACAGATATGGACACAGAGACCCACTCATTCACACGCTCAGGGATCCCATAAAAACACTACACTGGAAGTGTAGCCATAATAAATACGCAAGGCAAGGAACCTGTAGGCTATAAAGAGAGAAATATATAAATATATCAAAAATAAAGGTAAAGTAAAAAAAATCCTGACCTCACATTACGGACAGTGAACCATAAACTGACAGGTTTCACAGAGCTAGAACCTCCCTCATATCACTGTTGCCCACACGTGAGAAGCATCTGACTGACAACCATCTCAGCTTTTCTACGACAGCTTATCAGTGCTCCTCTTAAAAGATCTGGCCTAGAGGGCAAAATGAAAACAGGGAAAGAACCATTATAATAAACATCCTTTCCTCAAAACTTAGAAAACTCATGACTGAAGGAGGGTTACCAATAGCCAAGGAAAAGAGAGACACCTGTCAGACTAGAGAAAATCAACAAAAGAGAAAGTTACATTTTAATGTTTAATGTTCAACTTGTGTTTATCATTCTATCTATCTTTTGGGCATAGTTTACAAAAAGTCACTTATTTATTTTCAAATCAATGGCTTAAAGAATAATTTTGTTAAAATGTTTTGGAATTGTTTAAATTTCAAAGTATTGATTCAGAAACTTTCAGCACAGAGGCCATGCTTTGTAATTGGCCGAAGAAAGGGGAACACGACCAAGAACTTGTAGCACAGACTCCCCACGAGCCACCAGTGCCATACCCCAAAATATGTCAAGAAATTCAAATGTATTTCAAAAGCATTTAAAGTTAGCCACAAAGATACAGAGAGGGTAAAAGGGTAGGATGAGGGTGTACATCGAGGCAGACTGACAGGAACCCTACACAAACACTAGATCCCATATCACAGCAGACTGACAGGAACCCTACACAAACACTAGATCCCATATCACAGCAGACTGACAGGAACCCTACACAAACACTGGATCCTCACGTCACCTCGGATACTTTTAATCATCATTAGAGGTAACAACTTTCTCCCTCTTCCATTCATTATCACCCCAGGCCAAATAGCAAGGCACATGTGGGCTAGCTAACACACCAACTGGGCAACTAACTTGACTCATTACAGCCCCAAAGAAAAACTACCAAAAATTACATGCAAAACCATGAAATCAGAGAACAGCTTTCGACCCCTGGATCTATCACGCAGAGACGCCGCCAAGGGTAGGCGCTGAGCTGGTACCTTCCTTCTCCTACCCGCCACTCACACACTAAGAAAAAGTTTTGGAAACAATACCCAAATCCCCTCCTCTCCCTTCAAGACAGTCCTCCATCAAAGAAAAACGCACAGTACAGCCCAGAAAAATCCCGTAACAGAAGATCAAAGACAAGCTGAAAAGAAGACAGAGTTATCTGGACAGCTTCAGAGTTGACTTCAAGCCATGTGTGTGTGGTCAGCATGAATCCCTTACATGCCAAACTCGGCCTTATACATACATACACAGTCTCTGATCACACACCCCTGGCTTTCTCCACGATGAATGACAGAGTGACTATCTCCAAAAGAAAAGCAGAAGGGAAGGAGGGAGGGAGGAAGGGAGGAGAAGGGAAGGAGGATCTGTAGAAAAGGTGAGTTCAGGCACGTCCCCTACGTCCCCTACTTACGAATCCTGATGTGGCTGTAGATGCCGCGTGGCTGGTGTGATTTTGTGAGATTCCTTCTGACTCTACTTTATGTAATACTTCAATTATACCTCCCGTTGATTCTACAATTAAAAGGATAAGATAGAGCTTTACTGTAAACTGAGTAAGGAAAACTGCAATATGCTAGACAACAGTTACGACAACCTTCCACGGACCCTCCGGCTCCAGCTGATGGCCCGCACCCACGCTTACTGAACTAAGTGGGTTATTTAAAAATTTAAAATTAAAAGAGGATATGAAGTTGAGACTGGGGTAATAAAGGTAAGAGGATAGAAGGTGGATATGGGAGCAGTTAGAGAAAAGAGTGGGGTGAGTATGATCAAAATACATTGTACGCATATACAAAATTTTCAGAGTTAAAAATATTTTATATTTTTAAAAGAAATCCATATAAGGTGGATTGTACTCGGTGGTATAGTGCTTGCCCAGCATGCGCAAGGTCCTGGATTCCACCCTCATTGCCACAAAAAAATAAATAAATATGTGAAAAACAGTCTCTGCATCAAAGGAACTTCACTAGCAGTTAATAAGCCGTATGTCCAAAACAAAAGCAGTAGGAAACGGTTACCATTAGATATTCACATTGTAGGAGTTCGGCTAACTGAAGAACAACACAGCCCAGAATAGCTGGCAGTATCTTGTTGCACATTTGGGGTCTGAATTTTTCTAAAGAAATCCTAAAAATATGTAGAGGTGGCAAAAGGAGGAGGAGGTGGGATAGAGGAGAGAGCAGCAAACAACATGCTGAATCAGCACCATAATCAAACAAGAGGGCTAAGCCTACGCGAAAAACAGACTTGAATGCACTTTTAGGGCACTAGAGAAAACTGCATCAATTAAGAGCTAGGGGCTAGGGGCTGGAGAGATGGCTCAGAGGTTAGGAGTGTATGCTGCTCTTACAGAGGGCCTGCATGCAGCCCCAGCACCCACACTCAGGAGTTCACATCTGATGTCCTCTTCTGAACCCCACAGGTACCTGCACTCATGTACCCGCATGCGCGCGCGCACACACACACACACACACACACACCACACACTTAAAAGTAAATGTAAAAATGAAAAGTTCAGCTGGGCAGTGGTGGCACACACCTTTAATCCCAGCACTTGAGAGGCAGAAGCAGGCTGATCTCTGTTACTTCTAGGACAGCCTGGTCTACAGAGTGAGTTCCAGGACAGCCAGAGTTACAACAGAGAAATCCTGTCTCGAGAAAACCAAATAAAATAAGTAAAAAATAAAAAGTGCATATGACTAGAAAATGGAAGACTCTGAAACCAACCACCATTTGGGGAGAAAGTGCACACAGCACAAATACACACCCCTCTGCCATCCAAGCACCAGACACACACCAAACACACGGGATTATAAAACACCAAACAAGCTCTGACTGTGACAGTAACAACACTGCCTTAAGTATGAAGAGTCCTGGCACCCACTGGGTTAGAAACTATGTTCCTGAGGCCCACGTGTCTGCATCACTACAGCTGAAACAGAGGAACCTGCACACGGAGAAGGTTTATCACTTCTGCTCCCTGACTAGGACCAAATAGCCTGCGACTCTACCTTGAATGGTCTTTGGCTTGCTGGCATTGCTGAAGTCACAGATCTTCTCCCAGTTGTCCCTCACTGCCTCGACAGTCATCGGCTGATTCCGCTGTCTGACGATGGCTCCAAGAGTCCGTTCCCAGCGCACTAGTTATATGGAAACAAAACTACAAGACTGAGCACATAGCTTAAGGGACAGAACGAACAATGCTTAAGACCCCATCTTCAAGATAAAACTATAGAAAAAGGCATTCCAGCTTCTCAAGAGTTCTACAAAAAGCCTTGTTTATTTTTGTTTTTAAAATATATTAGCACAAATGTCAGTTTTTTAGAGAAAAACCTGCAGCTGAAGGGCAGAGGGAAATAAATAGGAGCAAAGCATAAGACATAAATAGATGAAAATGCAGAGGTGAAATATACCACTTTGTATGACAAGCTAAATAACACTAAATTAAGTTAATTAAAAATAAACTTTAAGAAAGAAATATCTGAAGCTGAAGAGAAAACTTCTCTACTCTGTAGGTACTGCTAAGAGCAGAGTATCCTGCTGAACCCGGACTGTTAGATCTCGTCACGCCAAAAGTCTCATCTTACAGCCACAGATCACTTAGCAAAAGGTACTTGGCTGTCCTTGTTTATGAATGAAGACGGGCAGGACGAAAATTTGCAGTTAACAGAACTAGCAATGACAGCAAGCAGAGGCTGCAGTTACAGATCCTGGACAACACAGCTACCACCAACTCTCCTTCAGTCTTCCTTGCTCACCCTCCAGAACCTCACAGGCTCACAAAAAGTACTGCTGCTCTTAAATTCTCTTGAGAAATTTAACACTGTTTTCTTTTTTAAACACTCCAAACTAACTACTAACAACAAATAAACATGATGGCCATGCACTGGTGACCATTCAATTCAAGATGTCATAGAGCAGTGGTTCTCAACCTTCCTAATGCTGCGATCCTTTAATACAGTTCCTCATGTTGTGGTGACCCCTAACCATAAAATTATTTTCATTGCTACTTCATAACTGTAATTTTGCTACTGTTATGAATCGTAATGTAAGTATCTAATATGCAGGTGGTCTCAGGCAACCCCATGAAAAGGTCGTTCGACTCCCAAAGGGTCCCCACAGGTTGAAAACCAGTGTCTTAAAGGAATGAGAAAGATGCTTGTTTTTAGATTTCCCTCCTGGAAAAGTGTCCATACATAGCTGTTACTGCAACACTTACCTTGCATTTTAAATGGGTGCCACTAACATACTCAATGCTTGAGAGATACTCAAGTCACTATGTTTTAACTCGACTGAAGTCATTTATGCATATATGTGTGTATATACACACACACAATATGTATAACAATGCCCTCCAGTAATATCAGTTTTCTAAATAATGCAATTAATTCTATGACTGTGATACTAGCAGACAACTAAAAGCAGGCTGAGATGCTTAATTCTTCACATTTTTTATGCTATAAAGCAACTACCATACTTGGAGCTAAAGAAGGTTTAAGAAAGGAAACATCACAGGAATGAATTCAACTGAATTTACTGTTGGAGGAAACAATTCCTACAGATCAGCTGCAGCTTCTGTACCAGAGAGCTGTCCCCTGTGTACTCTCTCTCCCTGCTTGCTCTCTCCCTGCTCTCTCTCTCTCCCTGCTCTCTCTCTCTCTCTCCCTCTCTCTCTCTTCCTCTCTCCCTCTCATCTATCTCTCCCTCTCTCTCTCTTCCTCTCTCCCTCTCGTCTGACATCTCACATCTAAAAAGAAGAGGATTACATGAGAACTGGAATCTGCCTGTCCATCTAGAACAGGCTCCTCCTATCTCTCAAAGAGTTCTCTCTCCCACTCACTGTTCCGATGAAAGATCTAGAAGTATATGAGACGCCAGAGCCATTGGAGGATAAATGTCAACAAAAAAGAAACTACAGTATCTGAAGAGAATAAGACAGAAGAGAATGAGGTAAACCAAGTGCTACCTGTAGGAACAGTAGACAGGTCCTTAAAAGTACAAGAGGCCCGCAGACATTGCCATGCTTTTTAGTACCTTTTGCTGGAACAATATTCAAGTCTGAGTATGTACACACTAGTGATTAGGCATTTGACAAGATCCCTATCCATCTCTAATGACTAGACGGGCTATAAAATTAAAAAAATAAAATCTATCACAAGTCAAATCCAACAGAGACTTACATTTTCCAATCCATCCTGCTCCAACCTAACAAAAAGAAGGAAAAAAACATCATCTAATGTAAATCATTAGAGAGCATTTTTACCTAGAGGAGTACTAGGATGCTAGACAACAATGAATGAAGCATTACCGCTCGACACAAGCCCACTGGCTCCAAGCCTTTGCAATGCTGACGTCCTCAAAGCAGAAGCCTGCAGCAGGCAATGCTGTGGGGATGCATGAGGCTGAGATAATGCAAAGGGCCACATTCTAATTTCCATGGGAAAAGATAATGTGGTTTATTTCTGCAGTACTTTCGAGGTCGTCGGGTAAACCTCAAAGGGGAGAAGTATCTGACTAAAGAAACTCCTACTTTCCCACACTGCTATTAGCCAGACTGACTGAATTCTGCACACCATCACCTCCTCCCTTTATTATGTTCACACCTTTTATAATGCATCCAGCTAACAGTAGGTTAATCAGATGCAGCTTTCACTGCAGGCGAAGGCCATGGGGAAGTGGGGAAAGAGGTAGATTCTCGAGAAAGCAGCTTAAAACTTTCACACAGCCTTTGAATGAATGATCTCAAACTACTTATCCCTGGTTGCGTAAAACCAAGTCAGGATAGGGCACTTTTCTGACTGGCCCAAAGCTTTAAGGTAAACAACAAATATGGCTAGATCTAAAACACTCATTCTAAATTTGGAACTACATAGAACCTTAGTTGACCACAAAGTCAAAGCCAATGTAACAGAATGTGGATATTTCTTTCTCTGCTAGTTGGAAGAGACAGGGCAGCTTTCCTACGCAAGGCTCAAGTCATTCTGGGCAGGACACAGTTTCCCTGTCCATCTCAGCAAACACTATGAGAGGCCCTTCTCATAGCAACTGGTTCTCTGTTCCTTACCAGTTGGCCTGACTTGCTATTCCTGCAAAGTGTACTTCATTTCCTGACTCCATCTCATTAAAATCTCATCTCATTAAAATCTGGTTTCCCTTTAGTTCTTTCGAAGGTGCGCAAGGGTCAGTCAGCAGCACTAACGTTGGACCATGTCACCTGACTGAGATGTTTCTCCAGCTATCTGGTAACAACATCACCTTTAACCATATTGTGAGTGAAGTAACAAACTACAAACTTCTCAGGGGAACCAAAGTACCTGCACCAGCTGGACCAGTCCGCACTTCCCACTAACAACTCCAGGAACCCATCAGAACCTTGCAAAGGATACTCTCAAGTTTAAACTCAGGTTATTAAATACATTTACTATATTTTATTAATTGTATTCACCAAATGTTCCTCATTTTTTATAAAAAAGTCCAAAGCCAGGCAGTGGTGGCGCACGCCTTTAATCCCAGCACTGGGGAGGCAGAGGCAGGCGGATCTCTGTGAATTTGTGGCTATCCTGGTCTACAGAGTGAGTTCCAGGACAAGCAGAGTTACAACAGAGAAACCCTGTCTCAAAAAACTAAAGAAAAAGAAAAAGAAAGTCCACAATATAGTAAAAGAAAATAACAACATAAGACTTTATATGTGTGCATGATCTTAATTGTATGATTATAGAGATGAGGATGAATATAAAATATAAATCTAAAAAAAAAATCTATGTAAAATGCACACCTAATAAAAGACTGGGAGGAGATACAAGAAACATTAACAGTAGTTCTCTGGGTATAATAATGTGTGGTTTTATTTTTTTCCTATTCACATTCCTATGTATTTGAGATTTCCACAAAGATGATATATTACTTTTGTGAAGTTAATAATAATGTAATTATAAAGAAATAAGTAATATTTTGATTCCTAACTAGTAAAATGGGGTCAGACAAAATTTCAAACTCTATGTGGCTCAGTATCATTAAATTTTTCTATTCTGAAAAATTAAAAGTGCAAAGTTCTTTCCACATCTAATTTCCATAATTCACATTCAGTTGGTATGATTAGAAAGGTGGAGGCTCTACTCAGATATATAGAGACCTCTTTTCCTTAATGTATTCATCAGCTTTTAATTCAAATGAAATTGGCTAATAACATATTACTTCAAACTGAGGCAGGTTCTTTTACTATGAAATATTTTGAATGCCACAGTCTATATACAATAGGTTCACTATTGCAGAGTATCAAAAATGGGGTAAAGAGGGGTCTAGTATATAACACTTTAGGCTAAAATAAGGAGATCAAAAACACAAAAATATGTAAATTAGGTCTAGTGATGCACATCTGTAATCCTACCTACCGGAGCAGCTGAGACAGGAAGATCTCAAGTTCAAGGCCTGAGTCTAACACTAAGTTAAAGGCCAGCCTAGGTGAGACCCTGTCTAAAAATAAAATATAAAACTTAAATAGAGCTGAAATGGGGCAGAGCCTTTGCCTTGCACAAGGCCTTAAATTCAACCCCTAGCAGTGCAAATGATTCCAACAAATGGTAGAATTGTGTGTAGCTTTTGTTTTTACAATAAACATCAAAAGCTTCACACATAATAGGAAAAAAATAGAAAAGTTTACTGCTGAATTTAAATAAACAAGCTGTGTTTATTGATCTGTCACACTCAAACTTAATTTCTGCTATATTTATAATTAAAATCATAGGAGGGAAATGCTATGATGTACTGTGGTCCCAGGCTAAGGGTTCTTAATGATTTGTAGTTGCCACAAAGACCCAAGAAAACTAAAGCTCTGAGGGTTAATTTACACAATAACCCTGCAAGCCAGCAAGTGATAGGTCAGACGTTTGAATTCTGGCCTAGTCTACTCTAAACATCTGATATATTATTCAGCTTCTTTAATCAATGAAACTTTCAAATCAGTCACATTGCAAGTAGGGGAAAATATTAAAAAATGAACAGCTTCAGAAAAAGAGTTTGCAATGTTAATGTCACTTTTTAAAGAAAGACATGGATCCACATTTGTTTGTTTAAAACAGGGTCTTGCTATGTAGCCCCTGCAGAATACAAACTCACACCCTCCTACCTCAGCCTCCAGATTGTTGGGATAACAGATATACACCACCTTTCCCAGTTTAACACTTGTTCCTTAATAACACAGACATAACACCTTACAAAATGCAAGTGACTCAACTGGTACAGATTTTCCGAAATGTAAGCATTGGGGAACTACTAATGCATAATCTTTGTAAAATTTAAATACACAAGCAATGCTTTAGAAGAAAAATAAAGTTTTAAAATACCTCAAATAAGCCACCATTTTCCTCACAATTCTCATGACAAAGCCAAAGTACCAGAGGGGCCACATATTCTGGCTTCAGGGCTTCAACAATGTCTGAAATAAATACAAGAACATCTATAAGCAAGAGCACATACAGGTTTCATAAATCATTTTACTTTCTGAAACTATTTTACACAAATAATTCAGTCTGTTAAAATACATGTGAACAAAATTTTATATATACGTAATTAATCTAAGCTGAAAAGTTCTTAGAACTTTTTCATTCCAACTGAGAAATAACTAACATACTCTCAAGTCTCTCCGATCACAGGCATCACATGATGAGTAGAAGATATTCACTGAAAAAAAAAATTATCAAAGCTGCCTAGGCAAGGACTGGTGGGCAAAATAATACAAAAATTGACAATCTTAGGCACCACTCATTCTCAGTGATTTTACTGTTTGCTGTTTAATAAGAATCGAGAAAACCACAGAGCACCCTCAGCAAGTGTAACGGCTGACAATGACTGAGACAGAACAGACAGCTGTACGGGAGAATGCAGACTAAGAACTATTCCCACTGCATCTCTTCCATGTGCAGCACTTATGAGACAGCTACAAGACAAAGTGTTCCTCACAGGACATTGCTACCTGGTCTCAAATGTTTACTGCATTTGTGGTTGTACATGGGATAATTATATCATGTTAAACAAAATTATGACCTGGTTATTATTTTCATTTGGAAATTAAGCATGACGTAAGAGGATGTGATTGTGTGTCAAGGTGACAAAGCGTGGACTTATAATGGCTAATCTTGGTTGTCAACTTGACTACATTTGCAATCAACTAAAACCTAAGCAACTGGGCACACCTGTGAGGGGTTTCCTTGATTAGATTACCTGAGGTGTGAAAAGTCATCCTAAATCTGGATCAGCTGAGGTAGGAAGATCTACCGTAAATTCGAACTATACCTTGTAGAGAAAGAGGCCTGTGTGAAAGCTAGGAAAGGTCTATATTCCAGGGGTCCATATGAAGGAATCACATTCAGAGGCCTGTGTGGTTAGGATGGAATGTGGAAAGAATGATGAGAATGTTGGTACGCACCTTTAATCACAGTATTCAGAAGGCAGTGGTAGCCCACACCTTTAATTCCTAAGACAAAAACAGAGTATGGAAGCAAATACAGGAAACAGAGCTCAGTAAGAAGTTTGTGAAACACAGAAAGTGAAGTCTGAGATGAGTCAGAATAAAGAACAGACAAAGTGACTTATCAGAGGAAGAATTAATAGAATGAGTCAGAGGATACACCCAACTCTCATGATAGAAAGGTGGGCTCTCAGCTCATAGGAGAGTTAGTTACAGCAAGCAGTATGAGGCAAGCAGTCTGAGGCAGGAAGATGGGGGACAGGACATAGAGACAATGAAGCAGTCTGATGGATAAGGGAGAGAGGCTGACTGAGAGAGTATGGGGCAATGAGAGAGAGACACAGAGACACAGAGGCAGCTCAGCAGAAGAAGTCAGTATCAGATGGGAAAAATGAGTTAGTCTGAAGACAAGCAGAGCAGTTCAGTCTGAGGCAGCCAAAGTCTGCTGAGTCAGAAGAGTCAGAAACAGTAAGGCGGCTCAGAAGATCCGTTTGAACCAGGCAGCTTGGAGAAGAGTTTGAGCCAGAACAAGAGTGAGTTGAACCAGAAGAGTCAGAGTTCAGAAACAGTTCGGAGTGGCTCAGTCAGCAGCAAGCCTTAAACATTTTAGATTATACAGAGGCTGAAAAGCTCCAGGATTAGGACCTAGGATCAGTGATTGAATTAGGCAAAAGAATAAAAGATTTTGCCCTGAAACAACATCTACATTTGACATCTGGTGAATCTATGCCTACAACACCTTCTCGTGGGAGCCCACAGAAAAGGACATGGGAAAAGAAAGCTCTCACTTTTTGCCTGCTTGCACTTGCTCTCACTGACAAGTTCATCTACCCTTCTGCTGAGACATTCCTTCACTAGCTTTAAAATCCACTTCTTCAGGACAATGACATAGCCTGAAGACCAGCCAAAACATCCAGCCTCATGGACTGAACAACTACTGGGTTCTTGGCCTTTCCGTGGGAGACAGTTGGACTAGCTGAACCACAGATTGTAAGCCATTTTAATAAATCCATATATGTGTATGTTTATGTGTGTGTGTGTGTATATAATCACATATTACTGTATGTATATGCAAAGAAACATGTGTATGTGTCTGTATGCATATATGTATGTGTGTGTGTGTATTCATTCTATCAGTTTTGTTCTTCTATGGAACTCTAAATAATACACCATATAACCCACAGTAGTAGTGAAATATTAAGTGTTTAGTGTTGAAATAAAGCCTCCAACCTAAATGCCAATGAAATCACCCTTCAAAAGTAAAAGAATTAGTTTAAAAAAAAGGAGGCACACCAAATATGATGGAAAATATATTTACAAAAGATGTATTTAACAAAAGACTTGTTTCCAAAATATGTAAATACTTAAAACTCAAAAGAGGAACGAACTCAAGCTGAGGATGGAAGCACACACATCCAAGAGGCTAAAGTGAGATGTCAAGTGTGAGGCCAGCCTAGGCTACGAAGCAAGACCCTATCCGGCCATCTTAGTTCAACCCACAGAACCATATAAAGGTGGAAGGAGAAAAAAATCAATGCCACAGTCATCCTCTGACCTCCACATGCATCACATAACATGTGCCCACATGCAAACATCATGGAAACACATACAATATTAATAAATAATAAACCAAGAGATACCTCACCAAAGACAATAAAACATATGCCCAGCATCACATGTCATTAAGGGGTCTCAAGTTAAAATAGCAATGACACAACACTGGTTAACCATTAAAAAGACAAAAAATTCAATTTTGATTTGCCAAATGCTTGCCAAGACATAGCACAGGAACTCTAAGTTGGTGCTGGTGAGAAAGCAGACGGTAAAGTCATTGTGAAAGACCATTCAGTAGATTCTTACACAGGTAAACTAGTCTTACAAATCATCCAATAATCATATCTCTTAGTATTTTCTCAAACACTGAAAATTTATGTCCATATAAAAACTTACAATTTTGTTTTCATTTGTAGCTATCTTTCTTGGGCTTCTATTGCTGCGGTAAAATATGATCAAAATCGATTTGGGGAGAAAGGGGTTTATTTCATCTTCCAGGGAATTCAGGGCAGGAACTCAAGGCAGGAACCGTGAGACGGGAACTGATGCAGAGGCCATGGAGGAGTACTCCCTACTGGCTTACTCAGCCTGCATTTTTATACCATCCAGGACAACCTGCCCAGGGGTGGTACCACCCACTCCAGGATGAGCCCACCCACTCAATCATTTATCAAGAAATGTCCTATAAGCCAATCTGGTGGGGGCATTTTCTCGATTGAGTTTCCCTCTTCCCAAATGATTCTAACCTATATCAAGGTAACACAAAAACTAGCTAGCACAGGAGCTTTATTCATGATTAACAATAAACCAGAAGCAAACAAGATGCCCTCATATGTAAGTTAGTAAACACACTGTGGTACTCCCATACCACAGAATACATCCAAACAATACGTGAGTTTCACCACCCCCAAGGCACCCAGAAGGAAAAGAGAAGAAATAAATGAAGCGCAGGTGCGTTCTCTATGATTCTATAAAGGGGACACATAAAGGTATGTATTTGTAAGAAGTCTTACAGCTGTATAGCACATGGTGAATCCTAATGTAACTATAAACCTTGGTTAATAATGATAAATCAGTATCGGTTCATCTTCTATAACAAAACACCACAGGTGTTAACAGGAAAGCATAAAAGGAGACATACATGAGAACTCTACACTCTTCCCAATTCTCCTATAAAGCAAAACTGCTCTAAAAATTAAGTATGTGGCATTTCATAATTATGCTATGCATTTCACATTATTTTTGTGTATTATATATAAGTAATCTATATTTATAAGTAATTGTATTATAATTATTATAAAATTGTAAGAATGTTATCATCCTGTCTACAGAAATGTGTGAATATACCTAACAATGCAGAAAGAAAGGACATAGTTTACTTCCATGAGGGGAAATGAATGCTCACTTTTCATGCTTTCCACTGTACTCTTTGTTTTCCAACAATGACCATAAATAACACAAAATGCTTTTGAAAGTGGAAAGAAAATTTCCTTTAAGTATTCAGAAAATCAAATCCTTTTGCAAAGCTCACTCCACACTCAGCGTGACAGAACTGCAGAATCTACACAGACTCACCTTCTGGCATCACCGTCTGTGTCATACGTGACCCAGCATTGGGGGCAATGGTGTTACAGTGAATGTTGTTCTTCCTGCCTTCGATTGCAAGAGTATTGCAGAGGCCCAGGATGCCCAGCTTTGCAGCACTGTAATTTGCCTGGCCAAAGTTACCATATATTCCAGAAGCTGAGGAAGTCATAAGGATCCTAAAAGAAAACAACCCCTCAACATCATCTCTCCCACATTTTGTTAGCGCTGCCACCCTAACTCTATTCTGCTGGTCCCAGTCAAAAGCAAGTCTGTACACTATCCTTCTCACAGCCGTGATTCAGTGATTCATAAAAGTGATGTTTCAAAATTCAACTATAGGATTTAAGCACATAGACAGAATCTCTGGTCAGAGCCAAGTGAATTTAAATATAACTATGTTCATATACTAGTTATCAAAAATAGTATTTATAAACACAAACTAGAAATGTGTAAATTAAACTTTAGCAAGAAATATTAGATCAAACAGCTATAATTCTTCAATTCAAAGTCATCATTTTGCCTCTCCATTTCTGTACAATACTAAATGCCATCTTATAACCTAACCTGCCTCACTCTACTTAGACCATATAAAATAAATCACAACATTTACTTTCAGATCTGTCAAGATCAAAATTATCAAAAAATTCAGCATCATTAACAATTTGCTTTTACAATGCCTGAAACCTAAATTGTAGGGCTGACCCTGACACCAGAGTGGACAGTATAAATGAACCCATATAGAGATTGTTACACTTGTGCAGGAATAAAAACAAGTTTGTTTTGTTGTTGTAGTTCTTTTTCCAAACAGTTCGCATTTATGATGAGCTAGCATAGATGAAAATGGCCACTCATCTCTGCCCAGCTGGTTACTGGCCACACCAAATAACATTCTGGTTAAAGAGCAACGCACAGCACATCTCCAATGCTTGCATCACTTTCTAAAGCTGTTAATGTGGCAGTTTGCTACAAAATTAAAACCTTCCATCTTGGAAGGAAGCTCATTAAGCCACAAGATGATTACAGACAAAACAATACAGTGTTCTAAGGGGGGGCATAAAAAATTCCAGACTATAGGAAAGCTCATTGAGCTCAGTAAATAAACGACTCAAAGACTTCAGGAAGTCCCTGAAACAGACAAGAGTCACTTAGACCCTTTCTCCCCAAGAACATGTAGTAGGGACAAGGACAGCTTCTAAAAGGCACTCTCAAACAAGCCAAGCTGTCTGGAAGAGGCTCAAATCCACTAGGCCACCTGGAGAGACACTGTCTCTTACTGCAGGCTGTGCAGTAAGCTCCAGGTGTCCCATTTTTGTGAGCTGTCACCCATGCTGTGGTAGGCTTTTAGATATGCAGCTGCCTTTGAGCCATTTCTGCTCCTATTCATAGCCCCTCACCTATATTCCTGTAACTAACTCCAATAAAGCTCACTGTTTTGTTTTACCAAGCTGAACTCTGCTGGCATCTGTACTTTTGTCTGTTGTTGGTTCCTATCTGGGATGAATAGACACCAATTTACATCTTATCTCCCCACGAATAGTGTCACACAACAAAAGTGATAAACACTTACGGGAAACTTATTAATAATAAAAAGCACGTGGTGAAATAAAAATACAAACTTACTGAGTGTATACTAAAACTACACTCTGGAGCCTGCACATGTGTGAGAGTACCTGCTCCAACACCTAACAACCATTCCAAAGCACTGTGTGCAAACACCCACAACCCTCTCTGGCAACTGTACCTTCCATAATTCTGTTTCTTCATATGATCCCACGCTGCCCGGGTCACTTGGAAAGAGCCTCGCAAATGAACTCTCTGGATTATATCTAAATAAAAAATTATTTTTGTTATAGATTTTGGCAAAAGTTAGGTATGACTTAGAGTAAACACGTGATGTACTTATGTAAATATGTTCATTTTATATCTAGCATAATCACCTATCGTCACACCCGAGACCGCTGTTGCTTTTGCTTCAGTTATGCTACTAATCAACAATTCATACCTATACTTACAAGCTTTTCCAATAATTTATAATCCTGGCATATATCTAAACATAATACTGTATTTAATTAACCTACTCAAAACAAAAATTTGTGAATGTGACTCAAGAAGGCAGGGAGACTTCAGTCGGTCCTTTTTACGTCTCTACTTGACTGTCTGCCAGGCAACACAAACTTGCCGAGGCCACTTCTGACCACCCTCCTTTAAGTACATGTGAGTAGGATTTAGCTCAGCTACTGAAGTGCTTGTCACACAAGCATGAGAACCTGAGTTACAGTTCCAGAAGCCATGTGAAGAAGCTGGGCATGGTGGTAAATGTGTGTAATCTCAGTGCTGGTGAGAGGAAGACAGTCCCCTGGGGCTTCCTAACCAGCAAGCCTAGCCCAGTGAGCTCCAGGCCAATGAGAGGCTTATCTCACAGGAGACAGATGGCATTCCTGAGGATGGCAACCTAACATTGTCTCTGGCACATAAATGTAAATACATGCCCCCCACACACACATAACATGAACTAATACTCATGCATTAGAAGCAAATATCTAAATAAATATCCATGAATTTCACATATATAAGTTGTACACAAAATAAAACATAGTTAGACTATACAGCTCATCATCAAAGAATATTTATAAAATATTTATCTCTTTTTCCCAAGATTTGCAAAATGAGTTAGAGGGGTCTATTTTCAAAGACTTCGATCCAATGAGCAGACCACTTAGGAACACTTTAGAAAACAATCCTAGATTGAGTGTTGTCCCATTTTTGACCATTCTTACTTATTTGGTTTCACTCTGGAAGTTCAAGAAATGTTTTCAAAGAAATATTAGATGAAAGGAAGGGTAAAGGAAAACTGAAGCAAGACAAAAGGATGACCAGGAGCGGAGAAGGAGTGGAATGGACACTCCAGTTAGATGTGAAGGGCCAACTTATCAGATAATCTTCCCTTTCTTGGCTTCCTTTCCCAGCTGTCCCAAGGGAAGAGGAAACGAAAAGCTTTCCTTTGCTAAAGTCACGAAGATACTATGCCTGTTCCAAAAGGAGTTCTAGGGACAGAAGCTGAACTCTTAGCAGTGGTGTAATTGCCCCACCTCAGCTGTTAACGCCTGTCACTGTCTCAGCCACTGTTTGTTTGTTTGTTTGTTTTACTTGTGATGGCCAATGAAAACAACCACAAACAGGAAAAAAAGAAAAATAAACTACAAATGCGCTTTCATGGTTGCATAAACTCAATCTTTGCAACATGGTCAAGGAAAATGAAAAATATTTCCTATCTATTAAAAACTTCAAAGTTACAGCCAGGTCTTGCCCCACCCTCTTCTTAAGACCTTTGTTTTTAATTTGTACTGCCCTAGGCTCTTCTATACCCTGCTCCATTCATGGGAGGAAAAAAACACACAGTTAGATAAAACATGGTAAAAGCTATTAGAAAGAGTTAATACTGCTAGATAAAGCTGACAACCTCTTAGAAAGAGAAAATGAAACATTGGAAGAAACAAAATTGTTTTCAGTAACTCCTGCAAATCATTTAACTATTTTTTAACAAATGTTTAAAATAGGATAGTTCTAACTATATAAATCATTTTCAATAGTTATTTCATTTATATTAACAGAAGCAAATAGGAAGTATTTCCTTAACTGTATAAATACATTAACTATCAAAAGACAAAATGGGTAGTTAGGTTCCACAAAAGCATGAAAAGCAGCTTACCCCAGTCTTCATCACTTATCCTAGAGAAGGAACGGTCCCTCAGGATCCTAAAATATTGAGAATATGTATGGTCAGAATGAAAGGGAAAGTATACAGTGAGAAAAACAATGGTATATACTTTACTAAAATTGAAAATAAAGGAAAACTCACCCAGCATTATTGACCACAACATCTACAATATAAAAAAGATCCAAGTTACATTAATGAAAGCAAGCATACTAACTTGCATTCGCATTTATTTTTAAATCTTTTTTTAAGAAAAAATAACAGAAAAACTAAATTCAACAAGAATTCTGTTGAAACAAAATTATATACCTATAGCAAAAAAGCAACTAACTCACAAAAGCACAATCATCAAGTCATACCTTCCTCTCAGACTCAAATATTTAAAGTATCTTTCTTCTATCAAAATTCTTTCAGCTCACAGAGATAGTGACTGCACCCTCTTGAGTTCTGAGGACTTAGAGTCAACTATAAGCCATCTTATACTTAAGTTCAAAATCCACTCAGAAAGTTAAAAGTTCTTTTCCTTGCTCCTCAACAGTCAAAAGCTCGAAAATTCAGATAGCCACTTAAGGAAATGCAATGATTTGGGCCTGCAATCCAATCCCTTGGGGGGCAGACAGATGAGGGTAGAAGGCTCATGAGATGAAAGCCAGCCTCGGCTATATGGCAAGTTTGAGGATAGCCTGAACTACATGAAACCCTGTCTCAAACAAAAAACTTAAAAGAAGGAATTGCAAGAAAACCACTAAAGTTAAAAACTAATGCTCTATTTGATAAGGCTCTGCAAACTCTTCATGTAAAAAAAAAGTGAAGTTTTGAAAGATTCAACCACTGGAATCCTGTGGCTGTCTCCATCCTCTGCCTTCACAATCTGTGGCTTCTGTCCCTGTCGGACGGCACATGACCATGGCCCTTATGATTAACCTAACCAAGCTAGAACAAGTATGTTAGACTAAACAAACAAGGGTTCCATCGATTGACAAAAAGTAGTGCTGTCCAGACTGAAAACACATGGCTTTGCCTCCCTCCAGACTGAATCCATTCACTTTAGTAAGAACGTGTGGGACTAAACCAGGAGAGTATCTAGAGAAGGAGGACCAGGAGTACATATCTAAAATGGAGAGTCTTATCACATACACTTCTGAATCTTTAAGACATCAAATCATTCAGACCCAAATGGATATAATTATTAAAAAGAATGCGCTGGGTTAACTATTTTGAAAATGCTGATTTATCTCAGAAATGTTTTTGAGACTTAATTGAAAAGCATACAGAGCTTATGCTCACAAAATTTTTTAATTACTCAAGATGCAAAAAATAAAAAAAAAATAAGCTAAATACATATATGGCAATAAGATCATCACCTCAAATCCATCATGAAATCAGATAAGAATAAAGTATTTGAATTACAAAACAAACCCAAAAATTTAATTAGCAAGAGAGATTTATTTAACTAAACAAATATCAATTCAAAAATATTATAATTGGAAGCTAGTATGTGCTTTATTAGGGCTATGTAATAGTTATCTTTCATTGTCAATTTGACCCAAAAGAGTCATCTTGGAAGAGAGTCTCAATGAACTACACTGAGTTGCCTATGGGCATGTCTGTGAAAGACTATCCTAATTAAGTTAACTGATACATGAAGACCTAGACCACTGTGGGTGGCACCATCCCTTAGGCAGGGTTTTCTAAACTGTGAAAATAGTGGGGAAGTCGAGCTGAGTACAGGCAAGCAAGAAGCATGCACTCATTCACTTCTCTGCTGCTGACTACTACTTATATGACTGATACTTGAACTCCTGTCATGACTTCACCACAATGATGGACTGTAACCTAGGTTTGCAAGTCAAAATATCCCTTTTTCCCCTAAGTTGTCCTTCCTGGAGATGTCTCCCCACAGCAATAGGGAACTTAAAGAAACCATAAATTCAAGAAAACATCACCTATTCTGCCAAAAGCATCCAGCGCTGTCTTCACAAGCTTCTCTCCTGCTTCCACTGAATCTGAGAAGAGCAGTGAGGACAAAACATCAACAATCCTCCTCACAAACTGCGTTCTGAGGCTCAGAGCACACAGGTGACAGCATCACCCAACAGGCGCATAGCGATCATCAGAGTGTAGTATTACCAAAGACATTTTACTCCAGTCAATTCATTAGCTAATAAGAGTAGAATGGGATGAGTAAGAAATGCTGACGAGGACTGACGAGAGCAGCCCTTTCCGATGAAACTGCTTCAGGAAAGGGATTGGGAAATGGAGTAATTACATTTTAATTATATTTTTAAGCTTCCTATGAGTTGAAAATGCCTTATTTTCACCATTGTACAATATAGTAACCAATAATCATATGTGGCTACTAAGTCTTCAAAAGTGTGGCCAGCATAGAAGGCAAATACTTACTTTAATTTAACTTATATTTAATTTTACATAACTACACAGGCATTTCACTTTAATGGCAAATGAAAGCTTGGGAGAGATGGAGATATATGTTCAACTTGTAAAAGCATATTCATTATTATGTGACCCTATATGATATAAAAACCCAGTTATGCAATATTAACTACAGAAAATAAAGCAAACGTGGGCTTATATATTCGGCTGGTAAGCTCAAAGGCAGGGCTCTGCCTGCTGTCATTTCCCATCACCACTGCCTCCTCTGTAGGCTCTTCATTCACAAAGGAGAGCCCAAGAAACACCACCAGTTCCTTATAAGAAACTCAGTCTTTTCCATGTCAGCCCTTTCCATGGATCTCAGGGATAATGTTAGCCTCTTCCATGGGACCCAGGAAATGTCAGCTCTTCTATGAGACCCAGAAATTATGTCAACCTCTTTCACAGACTCCTTCTCATGGGATCCATACAGAACTTGGTTGTATCCGCCAGTAAGAGATGCATCTTGAGGCTAGGTGCCATAGCACACTCCTGTTAATCACAGAGTTCAGTAGGGTTGGAGGAAGAGTATCAAGTCTCAGGCCAACCTCAATTATATAATAAAATGTGTGTGTGTGTCTGTGTGTGTGTGTGTGTGTGTGTGTGTTTTAGCCATTTTCCAAAATGCTTGGAACCAGAAGTTTTTCTGATCTTTCCCCATCCCACACCTCAAGTTTTGGAGTATTTGCCTACACACAAAGATCTATCTTGGGACTGTAATCCAACTCTATACAAAACATTTACTCACATGTCCTGTACACCTTACACTCACACTTGAAGGTAATTTCATATATAATTTCTGCTGGGCTTATTCCAGACTGACCATACTGTCAGGTGAGGTCAGTTGCAAATGTCCTTGATGTGACAACACGTTAGCACTCAACAAGTTTTAGGCAGCAGAGCACTTGGATTTCAGATTTTCTGATCACCAATGCTCACTGTCTAGACAGCTGCAAATTCAGACTTCTGTGTAAGACTGAGGGCTCATCTAGGTGAAGTCTATGAGGACTGAACCAGCTCTGATGATCTCTAATGGTCACTGACAGCATCCTGAACCTAACCTGCCCAGCCCTTTCAATGGCTGGCGAGCTTCTAATTCCCTGGATAGCCTCAGCTTGGAATACCTGGAGGGGCTGTTGTCTTGACAATTGATAAACACTATGCAAATGAGAGCTGCAAAAGGGAAGAACCTGAGATTTTTATCCTTGTTTTTTTTAATATCTTATATATTTTATGTACATTGATGTTTTGCCTGCATATATGTGTGAGAGTGTCAGATGCCCCGGAACAGGAGCTACAGACAGTTGTGAGCTGCTATATGAGTGCTGGGAATTGAACCCAGGTCCTCTGGAAAAGCAGTCAGTGTTCTCAATCGTTAAGCCATCTCTCCAGCCCCTCCTTGTAAGTTTTTAAAGCTCTAGAGTTTAAAGAAAAAGTTGAAACATTTTTTTCTAAATCACCAATGTCAGAGGAAAAAAGACTGTAAGCATCTCATTATTCTTTCAAATATTATGGATTATATCCTAGTTGCTTCCCTGTAAGCTGTCAAAATGAAGTCTTTGCTACAACCTAGTTTCCAACAAAAGTCAGTAGCCACAGCTTTGAAATTAAATCTACTCAACAAGGTTCTTTCCAATACTACTAGAATAACAAATCAAATGTGAAAGCTGAATTTGCAGGGTTTTCTTCATGGTCATACTTAATATCTAATTTGACACTTGAGTTTTGCAAAGCTAAAGCTACATACAGTAGTGACTACTTGTGCACAATAGAACATGGCAGCTGATACAGCAAAGGCCATTCACCACTGAGCACAGTAAACTGTGAGAATCTTAAACCAACTCTAAGAATTAAAGATGATAACTGTGGAACTGTGTAAGTCCTTTCATTTAAACAAGCCTGTTAAGAACATAGCTACAGGGGCTGGAGAGATGGCACAGCGGTTAAGAGCACAAGCTGCTCTTCCAGAGGACCTGGGTTCAATTCCCAGCACCCACATAGCAGCTCACAATTGTCTGTAACTCCTGTTCCAGGGGATCTGACACTCTCACACAAACATACATGCAGGCAAAACACCAATGCACATAAAGTAAAAACAAACAAACACTCTGACCAACCAAGGGAAGACACTTTCAGCTGGGCGGTAGTGGCACATGCCTTAGCACTCAGGAGGCAGACAGGTGGATCTCTATGAGTTCAAGGCCAACCTGGTCTAGAGAGCGAGTTCCAGGAGAGCGAGGGCTACACAGCCCCATCTAAAACAAATAATTTAAGTATCAGAACAGTTTGTGAAATCATCTACATCAAAAGTTTAGAGATTTCTCACATATTATGTAAAGTATGTTCTCAAAAAGCTTGGTAGATTTAGATAAAATCTAATTTCATAGTTACAGTGTAATGCTGAGCTATTTCTCAAAGATTCCTGATGTAAGCAGTCCTCACTAGTGAAGGAAAATAGTCTGTGTCTGTCACGTACCGTAATTGGCCACTGCTTTCCCACCTTTCCTTCTTATTTCTTCCACAACCTTGTCAGCAGCTGTGGAGCCTTTGCCAACTCCCTTGAAGTCTCCTCCCAAATCATTCACTGCAAAGCACAAACAAGCAAGCAGTTTTCACACCTTCCAAATATGTTGGATGTAAATTTCAAACTTTTGGTGTATTTCTTCAATCATCTACCCACTTCCCACCTATGTTATCACCAATCTTATTAAACACAAGGTAAAACGTGCCTTATCAAAAGAGGCCTCTTAGCTGGGACATAGCTCTGTCATAGAATGCTTGCCTCACATGGGTAAGACCCCAAATTTATCTCCAGCACCAAGAAAACAAAGTCTTCAACATAGATATATAGACATAAACAGTAAACCTATTTAACAAGTTCAGATCATGAATTTTTTACTTTCACTATGCTTTTCCTCTTTTGGAAAGGAAAAGGATAAGACTTCATCCCTTTTGAAAAAGCAAGAGAAAGGGGGAGATGAGTGGGTGTGAAAAATCACTTCAGATTCTTCAGAGTCTTATAAATATATAAGAAAACAACACAGAGGTTTCTGGAAACTGTAAAGCAAATAACAAAGAACTGGGCCTAAAAACGACCTGCCGATGACCAGGGATGGAGAAGGGAGGTGGGGAGCAAGCTTGGAAGACAGGTGAAGATTAGATATAATTGACGCATGCAGTATGCATATGTGAAAAAGCACCCTGAACCCCATGAATAGGTACAATTAAAATGAGTTAACAGAATAAAAACTTAAAAAGAAAACTACCAACAACCCAGTGATTCTATTTGAATACACCGAACCAAAAGAACTGAAACCAAGAGGAAAAACAGTAGACACTCTCCTCACATACTGAAGAGCAGCTGGCCCAGCAGCACTCACAGAAGCTAAGGTACAGAGACAACCCAATGCCCACAGTGGAGAATGGATGAAGATGGAAAACCCTGACCTTATGCTAAGTAAAGACAGACGCCAGGGAAGGGCAAATTTAAATGGTTCCCCTTATATGTGTTTTCTGGAATAGACTCATAGACTCACAGCATAGAAAGTTGGTTACCAGGAACTGGGAGAAGTTGAACCTGGGGGATTTTAAAAGGTCTAAAAGTTTTGTTTATACAAGATGAATAGTTACATAGACTTATGATGCAACATGGTACCTATAATAATAGTGTACTATAAACTTAAAACTGAAGTTACCACTCACATTGTGTTCTTACTCCAATAAAGTTTTTAAAGATAGTAAACGCATTATAAAGTATCCTCCCCGTGTCAAAAAAATTATCTAATGTGTGTATATATGTGCATAAATATACATGATTTTAAACCAGTAGGCAGAAATAACAATTGTAAATTTTCCTGAAACACAATGTCATAATCTAGAATTCAGAAAACCATCTATTAAAAGACATCACAAAGTACATGTTTCAGTCACTAGTTTACACCATGATTTCATCTTTCTATGTTTAACAAGTAAACACACAAAATCACCATACACTCAATTATACAATTACTAGCATCAATCACACACCATGTTCAGAGAAGATCTACAGTGGCACACATAATGCATGACAATGGTG
Source organism: Cricetomys ansorgei (assembly GCA_026225945.1). Lineage (NCBI taxonomy): Eukaryota > Metazoa > Chordata > Mammalia > Rodentia > Nesomyidae > Cricetomys > Cricetomys ansorgei. The sequence continues at coordinate 11,061,897 of JAMJFZ010000242.1, forward strand.
CTCGCCTTCAGAGTTTCTAACTTACTGAGAGTTAAGTGAATGATGGAAGATTTTAGCATAAAGTGTATATCAAAGCCAAAATAACCAACGGCTAGGAACAAACTACAAACTCAACTGACATAACTACTCAAGGCAAATTTTATACAATAGCAAAAAACACTAATGAGACAAACAGCTCAATGCCAAGAACATAGAAAATCCGAGTCTGAGAAAGATATGTGGGGCACAGACTGCAGGGCTAGCACATGATTTTTGAGGAATATAATCCCAACAAATTACTAATTATAAATGGTGAAAGGTTACATATTGCAATTAAGTTTCTCAGTATTGATGAGTAGCAAGATTTTTTTGGGTGGGAGAAAATGTTCTTTTAATGGAAGTGAGGGTTCAGTGTAGCTAGGTGGCTAAGGAGATAAAGAGATGGCAGAGAAAAGGCCAATGCCTAGCCACACTAAAACATCCACAACAAATGTGTGTTCAGTCTCTTTTTTTAAAGAAATGAGTTTTCCAAAATTTAGACAGGGTTATATGTTTTCCTAATCAAACAATATTACCAGTCTTGCTGAAAATTAAAACTATCTGTAAAGACACAGAAAGTAAATAGGTTTATATTACCTTTCAAAACATGGAAAGGGGGATGATTATTCAAAATCTGAATTATATTCATTGTTCATTTCCATACAATTATTCAAATGATAGAAAACAACTAGTTAAAAATAATCAAACTTTTAAGCAACTAAGAATTTTAATGACTTAAGTTAATTTTATATTTTTAATTAAAATATAATTACATCACTTCCCCTTCCCTTTTCTCCCTTTTTAAAATAGAATAAAATAAGCACAAGAATTTCCACATCCACAGCTTTTAAGCGAAGAATTGTTCCGCTGTACAACGAAACACTGCCCCCAAGTGGGAACATTAGAGAATGCAGCCTGACACATAAACATTGAAGACTGGATAATGTTGAGAAAAAAAGACAGTTAAGTAGTATCAGATAGACATTCAAAAGGTCTTTATATTAGAAGACTAAACTAACAAATTCATCCTATCACCAGACATCAATCACAGAACTAGAAACACCCTGTTCAAGTGCTGAACTGGAGAGCAATAATTTTTATCTGTTTATCTGTCATCAAATATGAAAAGAACTGTCTGTGACCATGCTATGCAGCATGGCTGCCTCTCCCATGGGCGGTAAAAGCTCCAGCCAGATGCAATAGTAACAAACCACCCGTCTTAGGTTTGTGTGTGTGGTCCATCTTTTAACAATTATATACTGATGCATTTAATGTCCACAATTTCTCAAGAGTTCACGATACCTACTATGTTCAGGGATGAAAACACAATTTACACTTTAACTCAGACTTCTAGACTAAGTTAAATCAAATTTTACTCCAGAATCTAGATTTCCTACTGCAACAGTACTTTGCTCCTCTGTCATACCCAAGCTACTCAGTACTAAAACAATCATTTCCAGTAAAAAAATAAAAAAATAAAAAAAAAAAGATCAGGTTCACTTGAGAAAGATTCAGAGAAAGGGATAAAGCAGCCACTCCTCTCATATTAATGACATGTGCAGGAAGATCATGAGAGCTAAAGACAGTGCTCTCAGCTGGGTCCATCACAAGTTCCTAAAGTGTGATATGTTTGTAAATTCTCCATGTTAAAATCCCGTTCAGAGTCCAGGTGTCCTGGCACATGCTTGTAATCCCGGCACATAGGGGTAGAGGAAGGAGGACTAAGAGTTCAAAGTCATCCTTAGCTACACAGTGAATTCTAGGCTAGCCTGGGCTACATCACATCCTCTTTAAAAAAAAAAAAAAAAAGTTCAGCTCAAACCCTGGAAGGGCTTTGTTTGTTTCTTAGGCAAATTCTTTTCTTCTTTTCTTGTCATTTTAAGTAGATCCATGAAGAAACTGGGCGGTCTATTGAGGACTGTGGAGGTTTTGCTCAGAGTTTCATTAAACAACAGCTGTATTGAAAACCCATGGATCCACAGAATTCTGAAACACACACACACACACACACACACACACACACACACACACACAGAGCAATCCACAAGTAGGTTCCTAGGTAAATAAAAGTGCCAAATTATCCAGCTGAAGTCATCTTAAAGACAGAGCTACATGTCTGAGAGAATTCCCACTTCTCACAGTATTACCTATTATCATGTTTGCCAGTCCAAAGAATAATCACAAATTCTAGCCCATTGTTTCAACTCACATTTCTTTGAGCATTACTGACTTAACACTTAATTCTTGTGGGCTTACTAGTCATTTATATCCTTTACTAATTTACCTACTTATTTCACACTTTTATTTGAGCATGTTTCTCTGGTATAGTTTCAAGTGATTTTTTTTTAAGTTTTTAATTCTTTTTCATATGTATTACAAACCATAAATCCTTTTACCAAAATGTTGAGAAGTTCCTGCATGTGTCTATTGCTTTGTGAGTATCATACCATTGTTCTTCAGTGCTTTGTGTAAACCTGATAGGGAAATCTGGATTTGTTCTTAATTATTCTATCCTCTGTGCAAGCCATTCTCTCTGTCCTCTGCCCTAGCATTTTATGATTCTTTAAAGGTCATTAGTAACAATAAGTATCCAGAAACATGAGCCAGACATGGTAATACACTTCTGTAATCGCAGCACTTAGGAGGCTGAGGCAAGGAAATCTAAGATCAGAGGCCAGCCTGGGCTACAGTGATGAGGACTAGTCCAGCATGGGCTATGAGATTTTGTCTCAAAAGAGGAAGAGGGATAGGGACAGGGACAGGGACAGGAAAGGGGATGGGGAAGGGAAGGGAAATTTTTTTTTTTAATCCAGTTTATGTTTATGTTCTAATTACCACAAAAAAGGAATTTTTCAGACATATGTACTTGGAAGCCAACAGGTACCATGGGGTTCATGTGCAGGCTGAAGGGAAACTTGAAGGAAGGAGTCAGTTCTCTCCTTCCACCATATAGGTCCTGGAGAAGGAACTCGGGTTGCCAGGCTTCTCAACAAGGGCCTGAAGCCTGCTGAGAATCTCACTGGCTTCCAAAAGTATTTTTAAAAGCTTAAATGTAAAATATCTGTAACCCCAGCACTTAGAAGTGGAGGCAAGAGGATCAGGGGTTTGGGGGCAGGCTAGGTTATCTGACAATAATACCTGATTCAAAAGAGAGACGAAAAATTAACGAGGTGTGATATGTGAAATATATATGTGTGTGTGTATATGTATGTATGTGTATGTATATATTTATAAATATATATATATACAGATGTGTGTGTGTGTGCGTGTGTGTGTGATTTACACATATACATATTTATGTTAGAGAAAGACAAGCTTCTACAAGGCACAGCCGATGGTTGCTGAGGAAGTAGTCAGGCATACTCTTAGGCGGCCAGGAAACAGGAAAACTCTGTTGGCTATCATAGCTGGCTGTCATAGTGTTTCCACTGTGTGGTAGAAAGACACAGACACCTTGGCTCCAGAAGAAGCTTTTCTAGAATGGCTATAAATGTATCTAAGTATGAGAAGGGCTCAGAAGTGGAAAGGCCATTTGGAAAGCAAAATCTTGGACCAGCTTCCTGACTTGACCCAATTGTGCTGCTAAGACCAAACACTGCAGACTGGGTATTTCATAAACAGGATTTATATTTTACAGTTCTAGTGATTAGAATGTTCAAGCCCAAAATTACTACATAATGAGGACTGTTCTCTGTCTCCTTAGTGGTGTCCTGTGGCTGCATCCTCCAGAGGACAGGAAGGCTGGGGCCTCTATGACAAAATGGTTGGAAGTGCAAGGGAAAGCTCCCTTCAACCCTAATCCCTTTAGATGGATGGCAGAGCTTTCTTGGCTTAATCCTCTCCAAAAGGCCACCTTAGCACAGGTGGGATTCAGTTTCAATTCTATCAGTCAAGCTTTAGCAATCCCGCTAACTGATTTTCTGTACCTCACCAAGAAGGAAGCAGCAAACTTTCCTTAAAGGAGAAGGAAGTTGGAAATGAAAGACTACCACTGATTGTTGGACGTCTTTTCCTGTTTCTCTGTACTCACTGCCTAACCGGACCTTGGCTAGACACCATCTATACAGGGAGAATGCTCCGATTACACATTAGGAGGAACACAGGAGCAGCACTAGTGGATTTAAATACTACATCTAATATTCTGTTTTCTGTTTGGGGGGATTAACCTGTCAGAGTCCAAGTAGATATGTAATGGAGACTGGTCACTCAAGAGGTAGAGGCCGGAAAACCAAGGATTCAAGGCCATCCTTGACCATAGATAGAATTTGAGGCCAGCCTGGGCTCAGTGTTACAGTGACAGCAAAGAGGAAAACAGAGAAGGGAAGTAAAGTTTTCAACCTACCCTGACCTCCCTCTTGGAATGCTGCTCCCATGGCCTACTGCAAATCTAACAAAGAATCTCCTGTGTGCCAGTCTGTTCCTCTTTCATTCTTCCCTGTCTTAGGAAAGGGACACTTGTTCTGATGCTCGACTCAAAAACCTTAAAATCATCCTTGACTCTTCTTCCCCTTACAATTCACATATAAACATTCAAGGAATTCCATCCCACCTACTTTCAAAGTCAACCTAGAGTCAGACCTCCATCCCTACCATCCTTTCTAAACTACCACCCTTGCTTAGGTTTATGGTGCGCTTTTCATTAACATAACTGATTATCTAAAGCAGGCTATTTTATATAAAAAAGGGGGGGGTGGCCTGAGGGGCTAGGGCTATAGTTCCATTGGTATAACGCTTGCTAGCATGCACAAAGCCCTAGGTTCTAAAGTACCTGTACCACAAAAACTAGGCAAGGTATCACATGCTTGCAGTTTCAGTACTTGGGAGGTGGAGGCAGGAAGATCAGAAGTTCAAGATCATCCTTGGTAACATACTGAGTTCAAGGTCTGCCTAGGCTACATGAGATCTTGTCTCAAAGCAGGGATAGAGATGTGGAGCTCGAGATATAGCTCAGTCAGTAAATTACTTCCCTTGCAAGCACAAAGACCATAGTTTGATCCCTAAAATCCACATAAAAGGACTGAGTATGGTGGTGCACTCCTGATCATAGGGCTGGGGACCCGTAGACAAGAGGGTACCTGGAGCTTGCTAGCCAGCTAGCCTGACCAAACTGGTGAGCTTCAGGCCACTGTCAGTGTTCCACCCTTGTGTGATTCTGGCAGCTGGAAGGTAAGTCAATTCCCAGCAACCACATGGTGGTTCACAACATCTATAATGGGATCTGATGCCCTCTTCTGGCGTGTAGGTGTATATGCAGACAGAACATTCATGCATAAAATACATAAATAAAAAATAATAAAATAGTAAACTTTAAAAAATAAAATAAAAATTTTTTAAAAGAAAAATATAGGGATCCTAAACACCTATGCGGCTGCAACTGACATGCTCCACCAGGCAGACAATGCTGCTTTGTAAAAGGAACTCAATAAACACCTGTGGGGTAAACAAACGGGTCTATTACTTTTATTAAGATTGTTTATTAAGATTAAACTGGGCTTTTTAACTGGTGAGAAAGAGGCACTGTAACATGATTCACAGGTTTTCTCACATAACGGGGTAGGTGATGCTGACAGCAACATCTAGGGAAGGAGGCAGCATTGCAAACGCAGTTGGTTCATCATACACTGGAACCCCGTGTCCGGTTAAGTTTCACTCACTCAGTCGTTGTGCATTCTTGACTACCAAACACTTGCACAGAATACTGATGCTAAGCAGACATTTTGCTTTAAGTGTCTATAGGGAACAGGTGTTTTAAATAAGGGCACTAGACTGCCTCCTTGTGTTAGGATACATGTGTGAAATCTGTGAGCTAATGGGTATGGAAAAGAAAAAAATAAAAATAAAGAGAAACAGACTTTAGCTCTGAGTAACAAGGACACTGGTCTCAACGAGTTCCCACCAGTGTCCACAAGCCGTGTGCAGTGCGCCTTTGCCATTTTGAGATAAACTGTGGGTAGTTAAACCCTCATACATATTCTTACATCTCACGTTCCTAATAACAGAATAAACTGTAAATAGGTCTTCCATAAATCTCTGCCCAATTCCAGGAAAGCAACAAAACACTGCAGGCTTGCCTCTGCTGGGCAAGGGAGAGAAATGGAAGACTCATATTTATTAAGTTCAGACCCCACAAAGAGGGAGAAAGAAGCATTGTCATACTCAGTCCACTCTAGCCTCAAGAGTGTGATTTTAGGGCTGACAAGATGGCTGCTCATGTTCAATACCCAGCATCCACACACTGTCAGTTCCAGAACCCTCTGTAACTCCAGTTCCTGAGCATCAGACACATGCAAGATGAATGACACATAAGCAGACAAAACACCATAACATGTAAAATACATGATTTTTAAGAGTATAGTTGTACTCTATTACTGTTAGAAGCACACTCTGCTTGCCTTACCACTATCTGAAACCTTTCTCATGAACACAAGAACCAAGTCTGCCACTGTACTGGGGGAGGCTGGGTAAAGACAGACCTCCTGATAACACTAGTGAACAAGATAGCAGGTTCAAGCCGGTGAGATAGCTCAGCAGGTAAAAGCATATGCTGCCATGCCTGGTGACCTGGAAGTTGTCAAGTTGTCTTCCGACATGTACCGACATGCACACGTGCACCATGGAAAACACACACACACACACACACACATACACACACACACAATAGATGTAAAAAAATAATAATTTTTTTAAAGTTTAAAAAAAAATTTCATGTTGACTAATGAAATCAGTCCAGTTCTGGCATACAATGCTTAGTAAACAGTACTTGGGTGTAATATTGATTCCTGTATCTTCTCTATATAAATGTCTTCAACTTTTTCATACAATTTAATCTTACTAATCTTGTAATCCTCGAGAATAGGAAAAGTACTATAAAGAGATCATGTGATTAGGCAATGGAGGCAGGATTTGAACTTCCACCTGGTTTAAAGGGCAATCCTTTAACCTTCCAGCTGCCAGAATCACACAAGGGTGGAACACTGACAGCAGCCCAAAAGAATTGAAGATCTGGCTTACCTGTTATTATGTAAGTACAGCACAGAAAGAAAGTCATTCCATTTTAGTTTATGAGAGAGTAACTTAATCTGTCCAAGATGCTGATTCTTCAGTTCAAGAGGAGAAAAAACTTTCTAACTTTCCAACTAAGAAGTTCCTGCTATAAGACCTCAGTCTGTCTTGTGTTCATGCTCTCAAGATAAAACACTACTCATAAACTGGGTACAGCTCATCTCCCGTTCAGTTAGCATATGTAAGTTCCCAGCACCTACCTCAGATGTGTGTAAACTTTTACTGAAATGTGTAATTTATAAATATGTAATTAAAACCAAATGTGGATTGATTGAGTGTAAGTCCCACAGACTGGGATTACATGCATGTACTACCACATAGGGCTTAAAACAAGGTTTAAAATGAAGTTTGTATCTTAGTTAAAATAGAAGAAAACTGTGTGTCCAAATTTAAATATTCCGTAATACTTTTTACTGTGGAATGTGACACATCATTTGTATCATCATGAAACTAGAACATATCTTAAATTATGCCCTTAGCTTCAGGCTTAGCTAAAGAACTTGGACACAGAAATAGGGGTGAAGTAGAATGGCACTTCTGGGCAGGAGTTAGGGTTTCTATTGCTGTGGTGAAACACCATGACCAAAAGCAAGTTGGGGAGGAAAGAGTTTACTTGGCTTACATATCCAGAATCACAGTCCAGTGAGGGAATACAAGGCAGGAACTCAAACAGGGCAGGAACCTAGAGAGGCAGAAGCTGATGCAGAGGCCGTAGAGGAGTGAGTGCTGCTTACCAGCTTGCTCCTTGTGGTTTACTCAGTCAGCTTTCTTATGGAATCCAGGGCCAATAGCCCAGAGCTGGCACCACCCACAATGGGCTTGACCCTCCCCCATCAATCACTAATTAAGAAAGTGCCCTACAGGCTTTCCTACAGCCTGATCTTATAGAGGCATTTTCTCAATTGAGGAAGTTTCTTCCTCTCTGACTATAGCTTGTGTCGAATTGACATAAAACTATCCAGCACACAGCATTATGTCCCCTCTGACACAACAGCCATGCACTAGCTAAGAAGTGAACTGTCATCTGGGATCATAGCACAGGAACAGCTAAACAATCCTATAAGAAAGGAGTATCTGCCTATCGCAACAAGACATTATGAGGTAAACTCATAATCTAGCATAAGATGTCTTAGATAGGAGACAAGCTTCTTTATTTCTTAAGGTCTTATGCTTCTTACTGTCCTCTAAGCCAATTACAGGATATATGATGAATCAATCTTCCAGAAACAAGATAACACAAACCATCACGATGAACAGAAAAATATTAACCAAAAGGTTAGTGCTGTCTATATATTGCAGCCTTGAAGCAAGGTGTCTATGCATTTTTTAAAATGCTAAAGAAGAGCAGAGTGCTGGTCATGGAGGAAACAAAATGCCTTGGTGGTCCACAAATGTAGGAGCTTTATAGGTCTTGTTCCCAGGAAAGACTGACTGAAAAGAATAGCTGAGAAGGTCATGAGAAAGTTCTGCTTGGTGTGGGTGCACATCTGTAACCCCAGGATTTGGAAGGTTGGGGACGAAAGACTGCAAGTTGAATGACAGGCAGGAACAGTAACAAATTCCAGGACAGGCTGGGCTACAAAGGTCTATCTCAAAACTTAAAAGTGTGTGTGTGTTTGTCCCCTGTCTATCCACTGCTTCACAAAGACTGAATCCTGCCCTTTAACACCTAACTAAAACCATCTTTTCTGCCACACTTAGCAAATATTTAAATTCTGCCTCGTTGGATTTTCAGTAGGACTTACTGCAATACCATGGTAACTGTCACAAGGCAATGAGAGAATAAACAGACATGTTGTCCTTGTGTATTTGATCTCTCCTTTGAACTCAAAACACTCAACATCTAAATTTAACATATTCAAAGGTTATAGAAAGACAAGAGCTGATGCACAGATTCTTACATCGCTGGAGTTTGTTTCCTTTAGTACTCTGAGAAAAGGCCTGACCGTAGAGCCCAAGCTGACCTGCTGTGAAATTATTTATGAAATAAGATTTGTGATCTGGGGGTGGAAGGTGTCTATGCAATTTTGTGTGTTTGGTTTGTTGTTGAGGGGGAGGGGGTTGATTTGATTTTAGAGGGACTGTTTGCTTGCTTGTTTTGGTTTGTTTTTGTTTTTGAGAGAAGTTGTCGGGTAGCCAAGGCTGGCCTTGAACTTCTGATCCTCCTGTCTCCACCTCCTAAATGCTAGGAACAAGGATTCCCCGTGACCGCTAGCTTGAAACGCTATGTTCATATCTTAAACAAAAGGGGAAAAGAAAACCTCGTACAGCTCCTCCTCCAGAAAAGACCAGGTCAACAAATAAAGTATCAATGACCAAATATCCTCTTTGCAAAAAAGGAAAAGTCTAGGGTCCTTTAGGAGATAGGAAAGATTGAACAATATATGTGAAAATTCAAAAAGCGAGTAGAATTTACATGACAAACAGGTTAAGGGTAAAAATACTAAGACCCTAACAGCACATAAGGAAAGAAAGAAACAGTTAACTGCATGTCTCTTCAGGCATGGACAGGAGACATCCTCAAGAAGACCTGACAAAGAGAAACTGAAACACACAGCCTTACCAAATATCACTGTCCAACTTCAGGAGGCCATCTGCCAGGCAAGTCTTATCCTAGGAAATGTGCTACAAAATATCATCAGGCCAGAGCATCTGTCCTGCATTTACCCCCCTGCTAGCACTCACTCGTTCCCAACTGTGGACAAACTGGCTCACGTACCCACACCAACCTCCAAAACAGAGGCCAATCCTAACTCTTCAGGTTACTAAATCCTTCAGGATTCTTCAACACCGATTCTTTCAAACTGTCCAAACCCCATCACTGAAATAACACTCAATACAGTTGACCCCTGCATCCAATTTCTAAAGTCTTAAAAAACTTCCAACTAATTTTTTCTTAAGAAATAGATAATTCATAGTTATGGCTTCCTTCCTCCAAACTTCTAAGTTCAATTATTTCACACTTTTACCAAGGTCTTCTCCTTTAATCTCTTGTTAGTAGATGGGCCTCTACCTCAAAAAGTAACAGCCCACAAGATTAAAGCCAAGAATTCCCTTTTATACAATCAATGTTTATACTTCTTTATCGATTATTTTAAATGAGAATGTCTAGAAAAGTAGTTTACTTTAGAAAGTGAGTCAAGCCAGGCATGGTGGTAGACGCGGGTAGTCTCAGCAAGCCTGGGTTAAATTAGATTCTGCCTTTAAACAATAAATAAATAAAAAGCCAACCTTCAGAAAAGAAAAACTTAACCAGTCTTAAACTAGAAAATTTTCTGACAGAAGTAAAAAATTATGAATTTAAACCTTAATTAATTACACACTAGAACGACAAAGTATATTTTTCTTAACAGCTACTAATTTCAAAGAAAAAATACGACTTACCAACAACTAATGCTCCTCTTTCTGCAAATGCCAGGGCATAAGCTCGGCCCAATCCTAATCAGGAACAAAACAATCAGAAAGTTGGAAAATGTTAGTATAATTATCTTAGTCCATAAAACTTGATCTCTGTGTTAAAATGAGTCAACAATTAGCTACAATAGCAGGTGACATCGTTGGTACTCTCAACACTCTCTTGACTCTCTACTGACTGCAAAACTTAGAAAAGTTAAAACCACATTTTCCCACCTATTTTTCCCACCATTTCCTAGCATGCTCCCTGGCTGCTAACATGCCGGGCGTGAACTGGAGTCTACCATTAAGTGCATTTGCATGAAATTTTAAAAATAGAAGAGGGACAGAAGCTCTGGCACTTGCCCTTTTAAGAAGCTGCTCCTCTTGAAACTTTCTCAATATTTAGAAACAGTGCTTGAAGAGACATCTTCTTGATCTGGGCTCCTAATCCTTGAATGACAGCTTCCAAGCTTCAGGTCTCTAATGTCCTGAACTACTTGCACTACCACAGAGATCCAACGACAGCTCAAAGGTATGACTTCCAAAACACCACCTCAAACCCAAATGCTTCTGCTGAATTCTTTCCTATTCTAAACTATCTAGCGATTTCTATAACCTGTAGTGAACCCTGAATACACAATTATCAACTACAAATCATTTTAACACTGTCAATATCTGAGACTGGCAATTAGTGATAATCTCTGGGGAACTAACCTATGAAGATAGCAACCAGTGATAGAAGATTTTGGTCTGATTTAAACTTTTTTGACTTTTTTTTTTCAATTTTTATTGATACATTTCGGTACTAAGTCGAGAAACTTAATAGGAAATTTATATTTAGGATATAGTCGTGAATCGTATACAAATAAACCAAACTGGATAAATTATCGGATTTTTCCCAGTGTTGGTGGCAGACATGGGTAATGCCAGCCTCTGGGAGATGGAGGAAGGAATTTAAAGATGAGGAGTTTAAAGCCAGCTTGGGCTACATGAGACCCTGACTCTAATAACAATTGGTACACCAGAGCCCCTGTAAGCATAAGGGTGAGAGATCAAAGGTCCATTAAGTCAATATGAAGGTTAGAGGCCACTCACTGGCGTGAAACTGCAAAACAGCTACCTGAGTGTGAGTTGTTTTTCTGTCCTTTAAAATCAATATTGCTCCGATTACAATTCTCTATTATGAAATAATAGATTGGCAGCTTTCCCCACTGGCTGGCTCACTTCAGAAACACCTTTGCTCTCCAGTTCTCCTCTCATCCCGTGTTATTCCTGTATTATCTCTCGCCCTTTGACACATTTAAGTTAGTGACCTTTGCCACACTGCCAGCGAAACTCTGGTGTGTGGCCCTCTCAAGAACCTGAATCATGTGGCGGAGGAAAGCAAACACTAAACCACTGACCATTCAAAGTCAAGGGGCTGACATCTCAATTTCTTGGATGGAATGCCAGACCCAAGTAGTCTTTTTTTTTTTTTTTTTTTTAAGCCTTTGTGTGACTTGACAGAGGCCTAAGCGTCCAAAGGCACCAAAAGTCGCCGTCCATGCCAACACACTGGAGGACAAACTTTTACCCAGCTGCGCACCAAGAAACCCAGCTGACGTCTCCCCTGGGAAAGACGTGGGCCTTGAAGCTCCCTATGTGCTGGTAACCCCGGAGCACCTGCAGGCATGCCCAGTGCCAAGGCGTGCCCGGTTCCCGGTCCACCCCCATCCCTCCCGATCAGCACCCGTTCCGCAACCCGCAGCTGCGCACCGCAGCTCTGCCAGCAGGACTGCGGGCCTGGCGCGAGGCTCACCTCCGCCGGCGCCGGTGACCAAGACCACACGCCCGTCAAACCTCAGAGGCGAAGCCATGAGTCCAGCCTGCACCACAAGCGCGCTGGCAGTAACCCCGGGTACGCGAGGCAAGACCAGGACAAGCGGCAAGGAGAAGAGGGGCGGGACGCAAGCTAATAATCTGCCGGTTTCAGGAAACTGGCGCCCGTGTTTTCAAGTGCGCCTGCGCAGGTGTGGCTTGGCATCATGGGAAATGTAGTCCACTAGGGTTCCACTCAGTGGGAAAACCTGTCCAAGAGAACTGGCTTGGAAATTTTTTTAGAACAGAGCGCTGCCAAGATCTTTGTGGCGAAAAAGCAGATTCCGCACTCTACATGCATATATTTCCCTATTGCATCATCATTCACTGAACAGTGTGTTCTGGGTTCAACCACTGGTCTAGATAAATAGCACTTGGTATCCGTTCTGGAGAGACTTTTTCGACATAGCTTCTATAAAGGAAAGTTATTCTTAGCAAAGATCAATACTTCTCAGAGTGTATCCCCTGGATCTACTATGTGAAAATCACCCTGAAACTGTCAAAATGCAGAATCCTAGACCCCCACTACTGCCTTCCCCAGACACAATGGGGGGGGAAAAGTGTTGTTAAATGAGTTTAGTATTTACATGTTGAGAACACGCATACAGTGTCGTTCATCTATTCAACATATATTGAGCAGCTAGGTCTTAGAAACAAGCTTATGGATAGCAAAAAGGCCATTAAAGTGACTGATAGATGGTGTGGTGCTTAACTTTCAATAGCTCTGCAGCCTGGCAGGACTTGTGAGAGAAGTGTGTAAGTGTGCTAATGGATGGTGGCAAAATAAGGAACACTGCACCCATGGAGAGAAGAAAGAAAGGTCTTCCAAAGGAGGTGAAGTGCTTAAATGGTTACTGGGGCGGTGGGGAGGCACTATGGAGTCTGGGAATACTAGCTAGGTTGGGGCAGGAAAAGAATAGAGCCACAAAACTAAACAGAGATAGTTAAACCATAATTCAGTGTCTGAATTTCATGGAGAAGATGCTTCTGAGCAGGATTACTACAGAGGGTGGTCAGAATACATTTACTTATGGAAAGATCACTTTGTTCTTTTGAAGAGGCAAGAACATTTGGAAAAAAAAACTGGGCAGGGTTAAAGAGAACAGAAGAGGTCATGTTGAAGAGGGAAAATCTGGATATATGTTGAATGGAATGAATAGGTCTTTATGGGTCATTGGATGTGAGGGAGAAGCAACTGAATCTATGACAATCTATGTTATTGTGGGCCATTCATCAAAACAAATAATGTGAAAAACCCCTCCTGAAAAGAAAACATGGCCTCAGTTTTAGGCAACTGTGTTTGGGAGAACAGAGGGGAGATTCTGGGATAGGTAACTAGCAAACAACTAGTTTGCTAGCTTGCAAACAATCTCAGTTCTGAGATCTGGAAATATTGTCCCAGCACTCCAGCAGAACAAGAGTAGCTGCCTAGCCCAAACCTTCAACTCCGAAGTTCCTGTCTTTTCGGTGGCAGCTCAAAGTCAGCACTTTGCTCCCTCAACCATCTGATCACATTTGCTTATCACAACTGACCCTTGAATTCCATGTTCACTGAAACCCAAGCAGACCAGCTCAGAGGGCACACAGGACTCAAGATAAAAGGTGGGTGTGGGTGTGTCTCAGTGGTGGGAGGCTTGCCTGGCATGAGCCAGATCCTGGGTTCAACATTAAAAAAAAAAAAAAAAAAAAAAAAACCCCAAAACTACAACTTAGCCAGCCAAATTTTCTAAACAGGCCAAGCCAGTTTCAACTGCCAAGATAATGAGATTCTCTCCGGCTTAATCTACATAAAGTAAGTTAACATGATATTAATTAACCCATAATTTGTCCATTGTCCTGACTCCCATACTTCCTACCAAGGAAAATAATTTTTAAAATGCCGATCCACTCTACTTTCTGTCCTGCGTTTTCCAAGGCCTTCTCCATCTGCAAAGCCAATCTTCTTCACTCAGGCTATGAACACACTATTTCATAGACAATTCTCAAAAAGAAAAGCGGAGCCAATGGAGAAAAGTTAGGAAGGATGGGGGTGGGGATGGAGTTGGTGGCATTGGTTACTCTGATCCAGGCCCTTTATGGACAGCATCCTCAGACAGCAGTTAAGGAGGGAAGCAGGGAGGAGGTACAGCATGCCATGGGCCCTACCTTGAACCTCCTCTCCGACCCAGTGCCTTCCAACCATGCGGGTCGAGCCCACTGGAGACCTCCGCTCCCGAAGACATATCTGTGCACTCCCAGCCCCGGTTTACAATGAGGAGCCAAACTTCCTCAAGCCAGCTCAAAGGAGGAATACGTGATTATATTTATTGGTGTTTGGGATAGCTCAAGTTTCAAAGTCACCACTGCAGAATATCTGTTTTGATCTTATATTATAATCTTTCTTGGCTAATCCAAAAACTCTGTGTCACTCTGGATTTTTAAGAACGAGTCTAACCACATTAATCCCATTCTCAGAAACTGGACTCCAAAATCAACTCAGCTGTAACTTGTGAAGAGGTGTGTTCTGGACAACTATTAGAATTGAGCCAATGCAGAGGCTAGAAGTGGGTGGGTGTTGATATTTCATTTGCCAATCTCAATCTCAATACTCAGTTCTGGCAATTTCTGGCTTGTCCTAGATCATGGCCAACAGAAATAGGTAAATGCAGTTGACAAACAAGGTAAGCTCACAAATAAATATATCTGAAATATGAATAATTACATATTTAGGAATTACAATCATCAAAATAGGAGGTTTCTGGTTTAGTATGCTACGAAAGAGTTTTGCTACAAAAGTATGGATTTGTATGTACAGACTTGTATTTAATTGCCTTGTCTTGCCCTGGAGTCTATTCTTATGGGAAAGGAAGAAAAGGAGACTTAGGCTTGCTAATTAAAAGCACATTAGTGTAGTCGTTAGGGTGCTGGGTGGCTCACAAAGGAGACACGGAGGCATTTTTCATAATTGCAAACCCTTCCAGACCTCAGCAGAGGGAACCCCCATCGTGGCAAGTGCCGTGGACAATGGAACCCTGAGCATCTGAACTCAGGTGTTTTTATTGATCCAGGACTCTTCAGATATTCTATTAGTAGCATATGCAGATCATTAACAATCAATACAATCTAACACCTGCCAACAGTACACAATGCCAAGACCTAAGGAGGCCCTCACCCAACAGTGCATAAAACAAACTAACTACATACTAAAATACATACATACAAACTAAATACATACATAACTAAAAAAACTTCTACAACACATTGGTCCAGTCATGGTGGCACATGCCTTTAATCCCAGCTCTGCAAAAGCACAGGCAAGTGGATTTTTGTGAGTTCAAGGCCAGTCTGGTCTACACTGAGAGTTCCAGGCCAGACAGGATGGCATAGTCAGACTCTGTCCAAAACAAAACAAAACAAAAACAAAAGGTACCTTGGTGTGTTTAGGGTAAAAACATGCCCTTTAGGATTTTTTTTCTGTCTTCTAGCCTAAATGTACATTAGCATAAAGGAAACTCTTAGTAGACTAAAGATGTTCCTTAAGGTCAGGATGATACGGTCCATGACTAATAAAAGTTCTAGTTCATTCCCTCAGTGGTCCTCAACACACCTGCACTTAGCTCCAATTCAAATCCAGATAGACTCTAAATCTATGTCAGTATGTGGACTTAAGTATTATTCAAACCTGCTGTAATACATCTCTTACTCTTTGTACTATTTTAGCAACTTCTATGTGTGTCTAATGATTACCATAAAAACTTATTTTTGAAGTGCTAAGCATCAAACCCAGAGTCTTCTACAAGCTAGATGTGCTCTATACCACTGACCTCAACCCTTAACTCCTTAAAATAGACTTTTTAATCAAACAAAATATATCACTTGCACACCAGACAGAAGTTAAGACAGGAATAGGCTCTCGGCTTGCTTATCACATAAATCAGTAAGGTTACCGACATACTGGTCCAGTCATCAATCTTATTCGAGATTGTAAGTAAGGCAATGTCTTCTCAGACTCTACTGCTTTCCATGCAAAATCATAAAAATGAAAGGAGTGGTAGGCCCCTCAAGAACTCAGGTGACCTGTTATGGACCCACCTAATTTTCTCCCATCCTTTTTCTAGTAAGAATGTCTTTATTTTGCTTGCTGGTTAGAATTCCTAGTAAGTGTGTTCTCTTTGCTTTAATATTCTGGCTGTCTCTCTTCTATGAGAGGCATTAGCTTTATTGCTTAGTCCCACAGTGTGTGGAAAGGTGAACGAGCATTAAGGGGTGTTACAGTAAAGTTGTATTCTTCTCCTTTGCTGTCCATTTTCAGCCAGGTTGCTATTATAAAATCAAAATAAATTACACACTTTCTTGGTAGGTCCTATCTTAAAACCCTCCTATGGGACAAAAACCCCTGGAAGCTGGTTGGACCAGACTTCATCAAGTCTTATTCATGTATCTAACTGAAGTCAAGCTACGAAGCCATGGTTCTGTCTCCACAGAGTTTAAAGCCTCTTCACTTCCTGAAACTCAAATGGACTATTCCCATGAGCCTTTTGGAGGTCAAGATTTCCTCTACCAGTGAAATAAGGTGAGACCTACATTCAAACACCTCTAAATGCTAATGCGTAGTCAAGAATCTATCTCTCTCCTTTCTGAGTTCTATGACAGAACTTTACAAACTCCCTTCTCTCATCCTCTTGACGTTCTGAAAGGCTCAAAGCAGTCTATGGAATTCATCTATTTCTTCCTCAGGGACTGAGGTTATCATTTCCACTTATGACTCCCACCTTTATGTGCTTAATCGAACATCTCTGGGCTCATATGCTGGGTATAGAATTTCTTTGCACCATAACAATCACTATTGTCATTTTTAACCATTATTACTATTATTATCCTCCTACTCCCATTGCTGTCCCCTACAGCCACCTCTCCCTATTACCTCCTCCAAAACCTTGCAGAGAACTGTTACCTTTGCCTGCTATTAGCTTATCATTGGACTTGTAGTGCTTATGCAGTCACTCCATTCAAATCAGTTCAATTAGCAATCTCCTATTAAGGCCATCATCTACAGGGAAAACCATGTTCTTGTGGACATTTATCATCTTTAAACTTCACTTATCTGTTAGAAAAGTACCAGAGAGAGAGAGAAAAGAAAGAAGTTTTTTAAAAGTATCTCAAAAATAGTCACAATATACAAATACAAAAAAAATAGTCACAATATACAAATCTCAGAGATATGTGCTCTCAACAAAAAGCATTTGCTGCACAAGCATTAAGATCTGATTTAAGATCTCTAGAACCCATATAAAGTCAGCTGTGGTGGGGCTTGTCTGTGATTCCAGCACTCCTATGGGGAGATAGAAGGCAGAAACCAGAGAATCCCGAAGGCCACTGGTCTGCTAACCTGGTGTACACAGCCATGAACAAGAGACTTTGTCTCAAACACAGTGGAGGGCAAGGGCCAACATCTGAGATTTTCCACTGATTTCCATGCGTGTTCTGTGACACATGGAACTTGGACACACAGACACATACAGAGAGAGAGCAGGGGGAGGAGGGAATTCTTTATTAAATCTTTTTATATCTGTAGAGGAATAGCCCTGTGTGAAAGCTAGGCTATACATTCCAGGGGCTACATTTAGAGGCTGTGTGGTCTGGATGGAATCTAGACACACATTTAATCCAGTATTCAGACAGCAACAGTAGTCCATGCCTTTAATCCCTAGAAAAAATAGTGGAAGCAGACACAGGAATCAGAACTCAGAAAGAATCAGTGTCACACAGGAAGTGACAGCTGAAATGAGTCAGAGTATATGGTAGCCAAAGTGACTAATCAGAGGAAGAATTAGCAGAGTAAGGACATGCCCAACTCTCACAAGGAAAGTCAGGCTCTAAGTTAAGAAGAGTTGCATAGGAGTTAGAGTCAGTTATAGAAGGGAGTTAATAAGCAGTAAGCAGAGTGAGGTGAAAGAGTCAGTAAGAAGAGTCAGCTGAGAAGCAGCCTGAAGAGTCAGTTGAGGAGCACAGAGTTAACACAGAGTAAGTTGAGAGTTGGTTACAGAGGAGTTACAGAAACTGATGCTGGAGTTAGTTGCAGCACAGTCACTTACAGAGGCAGGATGGAGCAATGAGAGCTCAGAGAGAGACACAGAGACACAGCAGAGTTCAGCAGAAGAAGCCCAGAACAGAGAATGAGTTGAGCCAGAAGAGTCAGAGTTCAGAAGGAGCTAGTTATAGAGTGGCTCGGTCAGCAGTAGGTCTTGGAAGGCTAAGGCTGAAGCTGTCCGGGAGAGCAGTTTAAATGGTCTAGATTGTATGAAGGCTGAAGCCTTCCAGTTTAAGGATTAAGACTAGATTGTAAAGAGAACAAAATGCTATAAGGCTTCAGTGCTCTGGGCAAGAAGCAATGATTTAATCAGACAAAAGAATAGACTGTCCTCAGTTCTGAATCAATGCCTATGTCTGGTTAATCTACTTCTATATCTACAGATATCAATTCAAGTCTGGCAAATACTTTTACTCCCATTTTAGCTGCTCATTCCCAGAACAAAATTAACCATTATATCTGATCTGAAATAGCTTACATTTGAGAAATGTAGAGGAAAATGTTAATATAAAACTTGAAAGGACAAGTGATGTTCAGAAACAATTTAATCAAGATCTTACTTTATTTATTTATTTATTTAGTGCTTATTCCATGACAAGACACATTAGCTGCCTTTTATTCCAGACTAGCTTCTTTTTCCATACCAGAGTCTACCTGTATAGCCCAGACTGGCCTCAAAATCTCCTTGTTAGTCTCCCAAGTGATTAAGATTACAGATGTGTGCTGCTATCCCTAGGTGAGGGCTATTGTTTTCAAGAATGTTTATATAATTACCAATATAATGAATTGGGAGATAGAGAAAATATTTCCCTATGAAACGAAGATTGCATTTATTGACTATCCAAGAAAATAAATATTCCATTTAGAGCAAGGTTCAGGTGAGTTCCTTTTAGCCACTATAAAAGACTTGTTCAGGTATGGTAGTTTGGATAGGAATGGCCTCCATAGACTCATACATTTGAATGCTTGGTCATTAGGGAGTGGGGCTACTTGACAAAGATTAGGAGGTGTGGCCTTGTTGGAGTAGGTGTGGCCTTGTTGGAGGAAATGTGTCACTGGGGGTGAGCTTTGGTGTTTCAAATACTCAAGCCAGGTCTAATGTCTCTTTCTCTTCCTGCTGCCTGCCGTTCCAGATGTAGAACTCTCAGCTACCTAACCAGCACCATGTCTTCCTGTGTGCTGCCATGCTTCCTGCCATGACAATAATAGACTAAACCTCTGAATGTAAGCAAGCCCCAATTAGATCCTTTCTTTTGTAACAGTTCCTGTGGTCATGACATTTCTTCACAGCAATAGAACATTGACTAAGACATCGGGTGTGACACAAAACCACTTCATCTCAGGAATAAACATAGACCCTTCTGCCTCTCAGTCATGGGACAAAGTAGAGACAGGAGAACCAATGCCAACATGAAGTTAATTGAGCATGCTGTGCTATAAACAATAAACTCTTTTGTATGACTCTGGAGTCTTTCAAGGTTTATCTTTATTATTTTTAAGTATTTGTCATGTGTATATGCATAGGGGTGGTATGTATATACAAACGTGGATGCCTGCAGAGTCTAGAAGAGGGTGTTGATGCCCTGGAGACAGAGTTACAGGAAGTTGTAAGCCACCTGATATGGGTGCTAGCTACCAATATCCAGTTGTCTAGAAGAGCTATATGACTTCCTAGCCTCTGAGTCTTCTCTCCATTCCCCAAAAATTACAACTCATTTTTTAAATTTATTTTCATTTCAGCTATGAGCTTATGTATGTGGATATGTGTACACACGTGCAGGTGACCTTGGTGGCCATGAACATCAGATTCCCCTGGAACTGGAGTTGTGAGCCACCAGACATAGGTGCTGAGAACCAAACTGAGATCCTCTGGAAAAACAGCAAATACTCCTTAGTTTGACTTGTTAGTTTGTTTTCAAGGATTTCTCTGTGTAGCCCGGCTGTAGGAACTCAGTCTGTAGACCAGGCTAGTCTTGAACTTAGAGATCTGCCTGCCTCTACCTCCTGACTATTGAAATTAAAAGCATTTGACATCACTGCCTATTAACCCTGGAGTCTTATAGCTTACTTCATCTTTTGAACTATGCAAAGCCAAGTGGTTAAATTTCAAATTAGGTGAATCTCAGCTTCCTCAAAATCTTTAACAAATCCATGGTAAAAAGAAATGCAAGTAGCATATAACAAAAGAAAAGAACATGTAATTCCAGCCACATTATCATGGACAAAATCATGGAGGAGAGGCATTAATCTAAACTGAATGGATTTAGGTGGGAATTCCATTGTCCACAAATAGACAGAGATTCCTGGAACAGAAAAGACTTTGTCAAGGGCAATGGGTAAAACAACAGGAGCAACAGGGGTATAGTTAATAAATTTGGGGTGATATATAGATTTTTAAGATGCAAACAAGACCTTTCTGTGTGCAAACCAGAGATATTTTGGAAAATTAAGGCTAGAAACCAGGAAGATAGGTGAGAATTTTAAAAGTAGAAAAAAACTAATAAAATGAAAAATAGAGTTGATTCTATGGAAGTAAATGAATGAAATTATTGAGCATGGAGAGGGAAAGAGGGGAGGAAGTGGGGAGAAAGGAAAGAGAGAGAAAGTTGAGGGTGAATGCAAGAGAGAACAAGGAATTCCCATATTTAGGATCTGGCTGGAAAAAGGCATCCCTGAGGAAGTGTGCAAGTGGTCATGAAATGCAGAGCATCTGTGCAAGGAGGAGTAGATGATGGAGAGGACAAGAGCAGCAGGGGCCACGGAGCAGCAGCAAGGTGCCACAAAGCATCAACAGGGACCAGGAAGCAGCAGGAGGGGCATGGAGCAGCAGGGGGCCACAGAGCAGCAGCAGGGACCATGGAGAGTGTGTTTTCACGAACTTGTCTACAGTCAGTCATTTGTTGGGATGGAGAACTTTTCTAAACTTTAAGCCAGGTTTTAGCCTTGGTCACAGTAAACAGAAGACATTTCTCAACCCTCTGACAGGCTTTATATTTCTCCTCAGAGAGGAATGATCAATCCGATTGGAGAGAGCAAGAGATATTCAGTGAATGAACCACATTTACTAATGGGTAAGAATACCACAAAAGACATGCAGTAACAAGGCCCTGCCATTTCTCTTTGTTTCCTACATCTCTCCAGAGAGCTTCTTCCTTCTCCTTCCTCTTAACATGTGGAGCAATTAGCTGGCCAAGTTGTTTGTCAGCTGGTAAAAGGTCAGCCATCCCTTTTCTAGCAGCTTGGATAAGATTATGGCTTAAGCCGTGAAGGGGCAGCCTGGATGTACTTGGCACTGAGCATTCGGATGGGCTTTAATCTTTTTTTCCATCAGGATGACTTGTGTCTTGTAGTCCTTGCGTTCTCATCTTCAACTGAAGAACTTGATGTGTGAAAGAGAGGGACCCACACCAAACCCTTAAACATATTGGTGTCAAAGGTGGTAATTACCTTCTTGGAACCAAAATATGAAGACTCAAGATGAAAACTGCATTTCCTGGCTAGTTTAACCACCATCATTGAGTAGCAGCTGGGCTTGAGCTGCAGCTTTTACAGGCTGCTCTCACATTTAGACCTCAGTAGCAGAAGTAAATAAGAAAATTTATTCACTTGGGGATAATACAAGCTGTCCAAGTATTATACTGTATAAATCAGGCTCAAGTCACGGGTAGAAATGGAAATGTTTTTCTTAGAAGGTCACAGGAAATCCTCTAGGGGACACAATAATCAACAGACAGCTGCATCTTGCCAAAGTTTAGATCTGGTTTCTTCTCAAATCTCAGACTCTAAAAAGATGTAGTCCAAAAAAGTACAGCATAGCTTTGTTTTATTATTATTATTTATTTAGTTTGGCTTGGTTTTTGTAACAGTGTTGTTTTGTTGGGCTCTTTATTTTGTTTTGTGGGTGACAGAGTACCACTATGTAGTCCTTGCCAGCCCAGAACTTGCTGTGTAGACCAGGCTGACTTCAAACTGTTAGAGAGCCTCTTGCCTGTGCCTCTTGAGTGCTAGGATTAAAGCCCTGAGCCACTACACACAGACAGCATTGTGGTTCCATTTTTTAAATTTAATTTGTTTATTTGGTTGCTATTTTTTTTTTTTTGAGATAGGGTCTCACATAGCCCAGGCTGGCTTCCAATTTTCTGTATAACTGAGGATGACCTAGAACTCCTGATCCTCCCAAGTGTTGACATTAAATTTCCTCCTCCTTTATCTTATTTTTTTATATGCACTGATTTTGCTACTGGAATAAAATTTTTGCAGAAAGACATGTATGGTATCACAAGTCCTGGAGTAATGACTCCAGGACTGAAAATGCTGAGGCAGGAGGATCATAAGTTTGGACTACACAGGAGTTACGAGATCATCTGAGCCGGTCTGTAGAAGAGGAGGAGGAGGAGCAGGAGGAGCAGGAAGAGAAATAAAGTTGTAGGGAAGAAACTTATGTACCCTTTGAAGTAGCAAAGTTTGTGTCCTAGGCCCTTACTGGACCTTGAAGCCCAATCACAGTGGTTAACAGTAGTGTAAAGCAGCTGGAAGAAAGCCGTGGGCTTGTGCGGGGTATCGGAGGAGCACACAGAAGCGTAACTAATCTGTTTTGAAAATATTTCCCAGCGGAGTTTAGGTTCACCAACTCTGGTCAGCTAACAACAGTAGACAGGAAACCTGACAAGGTCAAACAGGAAGCTCTTCTCTTCTCCGCATCCCTAGGTGGTCTTAAATCACTTTGCTGGCAACTGCTACGCAGGTCTGGAGTGTGCTACAATCTGACAGTGTCATTTGTGCTTTCGACGAGGTCTGAAAGCGTTTCCTAAATATCGTGAGCTGACAATGGCTGCTGCATGTTGTGTACCTTTGGCAAGAGTAGGATTCATGAGAGGATTACAGCTGAGTTGATCTTATTTTAGAGGTTTGAGAAGATTGCATTAATTCTTGTTTCAAAGCACAAGAGTTGGTGGCAGTACTCGGTGCTGACCAGCATGTAAAAGTTAAGCTTTTAATAAAAGATCAACCTCCCTGAGCCTCCAAAGCACCGGGATTAGAGTCACACACCAGCACACCCAGCTCGCTCTTCTTTCTTCTTTCATGAGTTAGTCATTTGCAGATTCATTTCTTAATATCAGTCAGAAGGATTTCCTAATAATCTTTCTTATTGATGATTTTGAAGTTAATGTATTTGTATCAAAGAAGACTCACTGGTTTCAATCTTCTGACGTATAACCAGGTTGGCTTTCTGACCCATCATTTTGTAGCATTAATATGGGTTCCACATGTATAGACGAGAATGTGTGCTTTGTTGTTCGGGGCTCAGGCTCCACACATGGCAGTTAGATCAGGTTTGCAGATCATATTACGTCCATTGTCTATGTTCTCACTGGTATCTTTCCTTCTTGTACTCTAGCTACTGAAATATTTAAAATACCCTACTGTTCATGTATTTTTCTATATCTCCGGCTCTTTCCATTTTTGTCTTCTACATTGTTTTGCCTTTTGCTTCCTTCCTCTGGTTTTCTAATCTACAGAAGGCCAGGACCCGGATGATGCCCAAACCATCTTGAAAGCCATGAGATGCTTAGCAAGATTTTAGAAATCTGGAATTTTTTTCTGGTTGCTATTTTACTAGATAATAATGACTGCAAAAAGGGGTGCCTTGTGAGCTTCTGTGATGTCAAGGTTTGACTCTTTAGGGAAAGACCTAAATTGGGTAACCCTAAAACCTGGTGAATTCATCCAAAGGAGTAGACCATTTTCCACAAACAATACAGCTGGGCTTTTTAGAGTTAGGCAACATGAGACCACTGAAATCATTGTAACAACTCAGATTCAGGGATGCGTCCCTTCCAACCCTGCCTATGGAGGAAGCTTGATTATTTAACGTAGAGAATACAGAATCAAAAAAATATGAGAAAAAGTTCTGGAAGGGAGATAAAGTTATTTTTACCTACCCCAAGTTAAATCCTACCTCCTTTCTTTTTAAAAAAAAAAAATATATGTAGACTTAGAAAGATTTTAATATCCTCCTTTAAAAGGTTCCCAGTTAATTTCTCCATAAAGGTTAATTTTCTATATGAAGAGGGGTCAGTGGTTTTCTATGAGACAACACAAAAATTACAATTTTGCATCATAGGTGACTGGATATAGTTATATATAAATATATGTGTGTGTGAAATGTGTCTAAAGCTCATAATGTAAATTATGGGCCTACTATTTCTCACCCAGTTATCAGTTTTAAAGAATCTTGGGACTAGGGAAGGAATTCAGTGATGAAATACTTGTCTAGCATGTGTAAATATCCTGGGTTCAGTCCCCAGCATGATAGATACAAACAGCTAGCTAGATAGATAGACAGACAGACTCTTCAATATTTGCATAGAACATTTGACTTAACAATATATTGGTTGCCTGTTGATGTTTAACAAATTGTTCCAAAAACCTAGTAGCTTAAAAATCATAAACAGTTATTATTATCTGTGTCTATGGTCCAACATCTACACAAAACTTAACTACCCAGCTTGTCATCTCTCAAATATGTCAAGGTTCAGCTTGGAGACGATGCACCTCAAGCCCACTCCTGTGGCCATTGAAAGACTTCAGGACTTTCCTGGTTATTGGCAGTAAATAACAGTTCTTTTCTACATAGTCCTCTCCATAAGGCTACTTACAGTATAGAAGCTGGCTTCCCTCAGAGTGAGAAAGGGCAAGAGAAATCACCCTTGATTTTTTTAAAAACATACCCTTGGGCCAAGAAGATGGATAAATTGCTCAGTGGGTAAAGTGCTTACTTTGCAAGTGTGAAACCAGAATTCAGAACACAAAGCCAGCAACAGCACTGTGCATCTGTAACTGAATTGTCAGTGCTCCTCTGGTGAGGTAGAAGGCAGAGACGGTGAATCCCCAGAAGCTATGAGGCCAACTAGCTCGTACATGCATTGGTAAACAATAAGAGATTGTCTTAAACAAAGTAAAAGGCAAAGACCAACACCTGAGATTGTTCTCTGATCTCCACATGCACACTGTGGCATTCACACACCCTCATTCATTCACATGAACAAGCACAATTGCAAACGTACATCATACACACACATACACACACACACACACACACACACACACACACACACAAGGATTCTTTAAAAAATACTCTCTTAAAGAACAGCTTCATAGCAGAATTGAGTATACAGTTACAGGAGTTCTCTGTTCTCCCTGCTCGCCAACTCTCTTTCTCAAATCCATGCTTTCCATTAGGGTTTGATCTCTGGATTTTGATAAATGCATAATGATATGTACGTATCATGTCAAACCAAGTCATTTCACCACCTATACCTACCCCTCTCTCCTGCCTTCCCTACCCCATTGCAACTGCTGGTCTCATCGCTGTCTCCACACTGCCTTTTCCCAACCGTCATATCATCTGGAATCTGACCCTAGCATGCATTTAAGCTCCGTTTGTGCTTCTTTGTGGCTTTGATAGCTCTTTCGGTGTGCGTTGCTGAATGTTACTCCAGTGTCTCAATGTGCCACAGCGAAGCAAAATATCTTGTCTGCTTCCAAGTTTTGGTAATTACAGTGATGTAATAACCTACTGTGTAAATGATATCCCATTTGTTTTGTGATGTTCTGGACATTGAAAGCAAATCCACAAAGACACAGGACATGAACAGTGTGAGGGAAGGATTTTTGGGCAGACCCTTGAGCTTTTCCTGCAAAGGTGAGACAAATAGCTGGTGTGAGCACCAGGCATGTTAAAGAAGGCCCTTATAGAACCTCTGCCTGAAAATGGTCTCATTTTCACAGATGCACTGGATTCTATCCAACGAGAAGGTCCCTAAAGAAGCATATGATGTCTAAACCTAGCTGCCAGTTCATCTTCCTTTACAGTCTGTTTCTGGTACATTCTCTTCAGATGTGCTAATCCCATTCAGAATCTCGAAAGGGGACATCTCAAGTGTGTCATTATTTCTGTTCCCTCCTGGGAACCCAGTACTTGATAAATAGACAACTCCAAAAATACTGACTATATACAGGCACTAGAATATGTAAATAAGTTTAGAACTCATATTTCAATTTTGGATAATATTTTATGTTTTTTTTTCCTCTGTTGGAATGGAAGTGGAGAGATTTAGCACTTTCATTTTAACTGAATTCATAACACCCTCCTCTCATGTAGAACCAGCATTTGGTGGAGAAAACATTCATGTTGGTTTGTTTTGCTTTCTTGCAGTGCTGGGGATAGAACCTAGGACCTTTTGTGTGCTGAGCAAGTGTTCTACCACGGAGCCACATTCTTACCCAAAAAGAAGTTTGTGCAACGATCTATTGAACAGTATAGTACATTCAGCTACATACATCTATACAACTTTTCCCAGCTGAGTCCTGAGCCCTCAGAAAAGTGTAACCCCGGTTAAAGCATAGACTTTCTGCTTTTTGCCCCACTGGATTGCTATATGCACCTCAATTATACTCTGCTGGTAAAGAACTAAGGTAATTTATCCGAACGTGCGAGTTTCTATGTTCTAGTTGACCAGTGGCAACACACCACCACAAGAGGGAGTAAAGAGCCACAGCAACAGCTCATCCAGTGTGTGGATTTGTTAATTTATTCATCTATATATTTACTTATCTATTTGAAAAGGATCTCTCTCTGTAGCTCAGGGTGGCCTTGAACTCATGACAATCCTCCTTCCTCAGCATTGTAGCAGTACGCTAAAATCTTTTACCCTTAATTTAGGGAAGGAGAAAGGAAAGATAGGAATCTTCACCACTTTTACAAGCGGCCTTAATACAGAAAGAAAGAAATCTTCACAGCCTCTTTTTAGGCTGTCCTAAGCTGAATCTCTCCACCTTTTGTTCTCACACTAACTAGCGACAGCAACCCAACCAACGAACCACCAACCAACACCCACCCCAACCTCTCGGGACTTCAGACCTTTTATGTCCTAAGTCAAAAGTTCCCATATACCCATGTGACACAAAATCCCCAAATCCCAAAGACAAGCTACAGGTGCCAGAACGACTGCACCCAACCAAATTATAGCCACCTACATCAAGTATTCCAAATCCAACTCGTAAACAACTATACCACAGCTGGGGTGGGAACGCGAACCTCTAGTGACTAGTCTGTTAAACCAAAAAGCTTTTCTTAACATAAAAATTCCAAGTGTTCCTCTACACGGTATTGAGATTACAGGCATGAGCCACCACACCAGGTCAGTGAGTGGTGCTCAAGTTAGGCTGCACTGTGCTGGAGAATACAGACAAATTCTGTTCCAGCCCCTCTCACCTTCTTTCTCCTAAGAATCCAGAAGCTGACAAAAGGCAGAGCCAAGACCTGTGCATCTTGCTGCGAACACAAGGCGGAGAAAGCTGGGAGCAGCTTCTGCTGTGTTCCCAGACTGATTCCACAAAGGAATGCAGCTAGCACTGATGTCCACAGCAGGGGGTTCCTGTCTCCAGGCTGAAGGCACCCTTCAGCATTTGTCTCTGACCGGAGTCCAAATCCCCGGTCTAATAGTTCAACTGCTTTTTGAGTTTGCCATCTAACAATTAGATGACATTAGGGATCGGTGGTAACCTTCAAAGGCCGACAACAAGCTATTTGCAGAGCAAGGTCGGGTTTAGGGCTTGGGAAACGGTTTCTCAAATGACTTAAGGACACATCTCCAACTACAGGGCCCCATCATTCTTTTGCTCCTCAGGAAGTCCTAAGAACAGCAATAGTAAATGGTAACACCTTGCACCCAAGCACCAAGCAAGGTGTTTGGGTATTTAGTTTTTCATTAAGGTGTAGCCTGGTAAAGGGATAGTTAATGGAGTCAAGTAGGATGAGTCTCCTCCGCAGAATTAGTCAGATGCCACAGCAGAAATGGTAGTCAAAAAACATATATAAGAAAGAGTACACAATAGTACATTAACTGTTACTGTGACTGCATGGCGTCCGTGACTCCTTAGGTCCTACCTGATGCAGCCCAACACAAATACCAAATGTCTGGGACTTCATTTTATGTTTCTCTGTTGTTTTGTGAGACAGTGTCTTATCTGACTGGTTTCACACATACCATCCTCCTGTCTCGGCCTCCTAAGTGCTGGAATTACCGGTCTGTCATTGAGCTCATTTCTCCCCCTACTAGATTTCATCTAGAGCATGCCTTCAAAGAGTTCAGGCACATTTGCTGAATGGAAATGTGAATTTCATTTGAACATTGCCTGAGGCAGAAAGTAGTCTAGCCACAGTGGAGGAGAAGAAAGGCAGGAGTGGAAGCAAACTGAAGTTAAGAGGTCTTAGAGCAGTGGTTTTCGACCTTCCTAACACTGCCACCCTTTAATTCAGTTCCTCCTGTTGTGGTGACCACCAACAATAAAATTATTTTTGTTGCTACTTCATATCTGTAATTTTGCTACTGTTATGAATCATAATATAAATATCTGATATGCAGATGGTCTTAGGCAACCCCTGTGAAAAGGTTGTTTGACCCACAAAGGGATCTCAATCCACAGGTTGAGAACTGCTGTCTCAGAGGGAGGAGGACTGCAGAAAGAGAAAAGCTAAAATCTTTTTGGTGGGAAAATATTCAGAGGGCTAAAGGAAGGAATGTGGCACTGAGGTCCTGCCTGCACTCCGTCGATGGCAGAGGCTCTGGGGGAGCTTGCTGCTCCTATACCCACCATACCCAGGATCTTGGATTCCTCCAGTAGATTTCACAACTGGAAAGTCTCACCGTGTGATGCCACAAACTCTGCTTCCAAAGATCTTTTGCTGTTAATACTGTTGCTCTTTCACAACACTCATTTATTACAGAGAAACATAGGACTCCAACTCACCATTAGCTTACATCCCTACCATTTTATCAGTTCTGTTTCCAAGTTCCAGAACTGCTAGACTCAATGTTATTTACAACTGAGCTGACACTAAGGGATTCCAGAGAGACGACACAGGCTAGCCTCGTACTCAGGTTGAGAAGTTACTACGTCAGCAAAATGGATAGAATCCTGGTGCCTTGTCATTTCCCATCTCTGAATCAAGCTGGAAGAATGGGGATTTGGTCAGACTTCTTCTTAAGCTACCATTAAGGCTGGAAATCAGCTTCACGGGAACAATGTCTGGAATGTTGTGGACTACACAAGTACAGTAAATGAAGGCAAGAATCAAGGCAAACACCCTCAATCTATTTCCAGTGACTCCCTCTGTATCAGTGACCCTCATGTAACAATATGAAGTACTGGATAGGCGACT
Organism: Cricetomys ansorgei; assembly: GCA_026225945.1. Taxonomy (NCBI): domain Eukaryota; kingdom Metazoa; phylum Chordata; class Mammalia; order Rodentia; family Nesomyidae; genus Cricetomys; species Cricetomys ansorgei. The sequence goes on from JAMJFZ010000242.1 coordinate 11,091,527, forward strand.
TGTGAAGTTGAGGCTTATAGTACTGAAGGTTAAAGTCCAAGAATGGATAGGCCAACTGTTTTAAGCCTTTGTTGAGGGTCCTATTTCATGGTGGATATACATGGTAAAACAAGTATGAGTGTTCACATCTCAAGCTAGAAAGGAAGAGGCAGGAGAATAAGTATACCATAATAATTGTGGGTATGTTTCCAATGACCTAAGAACATCCAAGGTCCTACCTCCTATGGATTCACAGAACCCCCATGTTGCTACCCCAGAAAATAAGTCTTTAACATACAGAACTTTGTGGAATTCTCATGCAAACCATAGAAATTGTCTAATATAGCCTATCTAGAACTTTAAATACAATGCAAACAAATCTTTTGCTGTCATACAATGTGACACTTTGCTACCGTGGGAAAATCATTCCTATCCAATTTCTCGGTGCTCTTTCAGACTCTGCCCACATCTTTCATTGATTTCTGTTGTCACCAAGTCACCTACACACACTCACAGTCTCCAGGAGACAAACAAGACAATGGAGATAATAGCTGACAGCAACAGCACAGACTGCATATTATAATCATCATCAATGTGGCATGGGAAACTTGAAGATTCTATAGCGCAGTGCAAAGTGTTCTGTTTTTAATTCATTGAGAAGCAAAGCATGTTACAAATAAGAAATTCACATAGAGTAAATATCATTTGTTTCAAGTCATCTCCACTCCCTCCCTTAGAGCATTGTCAATAAAATAAAATTACCTTTCATTCTCAACATGTTCTCACTTAACTATGTGCAATGAAATCAATTGCAAGTGATTAATTAGGAGAGGGAGGTTGTCCTCCCTCAAGGAGACACCTCCAAGCGCATAAAGGCAGACAGAATATAACAATTCTTCTCAGAGAAGATGCCCTAGCTCCTCAGAATAATTCGGTTCTGTCCCTGTCATCTAGAACCGGAAAATCGCACAGTGAGGCTTGTGGAGGACCAGGGAGTCCTGAGTCCTGGAATCTAAGCCTCCTGTTGAGTTGAGACCTGATGTAGAACACACAGGAACCGAGGGCGGAGAGGGCAGAGGCAAATCCTGCTGAACTGGATGTGCCAGCCAGGGGGGCGGTCATGGGCAGTTTGCATAAGAGTTTGAGGGAGGAGCTCACCCACATAGTCTGGGCTGTAGCCTCTGCAGCTTACCAGCTGGGACCCTTTCAACAATTCCTTTCTTCTAAACTTAAGTTTTCTCATCTGTAAAATGATGTTTCTACCTCTTGGAGTTGTGACAGAAACAAGATAGAAAACACGAAGGTTCAGCCTACTGCCAGGCACAGAATCGGGGCTAGGCCTTTTGCTTAATGTTGGGTTGGGTTTTCTTCTTTTTGATTTTTCCACATGTCCAATGGAAAAAGTTTAGTCTGACAACATCCATTAGGAGGACTGACATTGACAATGTATTCTAGCTGTAAAACGAGCAAGGGGAATACAAATACTCAACATTTCACTGACACTCAGTGTCACCATGAGCAAAAAATGACTTAAAGAAGAGAGGGTTTTATTCCATCTTACAGCTTACAGTCCATCACTGAGGGAAGGTAGGACAGGGACTCAAAACAGGATATAAACCTGGAGGGAAAAACTGAAGCAGAGGCTGTGGAGGAATGCTGCTTACACACTTGCTCTCATGGCTTGCTCAGCCTGCTTTCTTATATAACCCAGGGCCAGCTGCCCAGGGGTGGCATTGCACACAGTAGACCAGCATTCCCACATCAACCATCAACCACGAAACTGCCCCCTCAGACATGCTGCAGGTCAATATGATGAAGGCATTTTCTTAACTGAAATTACCTCTTCCCAAATGACTCTAGCTTGTGTCAAACTGACAGATAACTAGCCAACGCATTCAGCTAATAGCCAATGTTGAGGTGTCCCTTTATCTATCAACTTGAAAGAGCTGGCGACTAAACTTGAGGCAGTGAGATGAATGTTTGTTTAATAAATCCAGTGACCCTCTTCTAAAGAGTTTGTGCTTCTAATTTATATGATTTTTTTTTACTCTATTTCTGGCTCAAGATTGCAATAAAAGCAATCATTACATAATCCAAAATGGAACAATTCAAATCATTATTAATAGTCATATCTTCTACTTGTGAAGGATATACTAGATATTTTGGTCTGGGTTCTTTATGTAAATCACCCCTTGTACTGATTCTTTGAAATAAGTATTCTGAATATAATATGCCCATTGTACAGTAGAGGACACTGAGACTCAAGGAAAATAAGCCAATTCTCCACATTTCAACTATAAAATTTGCTTTCTTCATTTTAAAAGACTTTCAAAATACTGTAAATGAAAGTTTAAAATGAATAAAGGGGACTAGAGAGTTGGCTAAACAGTTAAGAGGACTTTTTGCTCTTTCAGAGGACTCTGATGCAATTCCCAGTACAGACATAGTGACTTCCGTCTGTACCTCTAAGGGCGCCAGGCATGCATGTGGTGTGCAGACATACATTCAGGTAAAACATTCATATACAAAAAATAATAAAATAAACAAATATGAAAATATTTTAATTTAAAAAATAAATAAAATAATAGTGTGAAATCAAATCAATACATTCTCTTGATACTCCAGGACTTCAGTTCTGAGTTCTAGTTGGCCTGTGTCCGTTGACAATGCCTGAACTTAGTGGTCTGTGACAGGGTTTCCTAGGCTCTTTCCCGTCTCTGAACTATAGTGGACTATTTCAACTTATTCTCAAATATTATAAAGCTACATGCACTTCTGTGCAATAATATGAACTTTGAACAGCTGCTGTGTCTGTCAGCAGTAGCCACTGCCAGAAGGTTACCTTCCTAAGCTGTTGGAACCACCTTTTTGGGTATGGGTGGGATGCAGCTTTCCGGGATGCAGAGAGAATGCTAGTTTAGAGTGTTGGTGATTGTCTACTCAATTACCCATGGATGGAGCAATTGTTTTTGTTCAGATTTGACTTTGCCCACTGAGGTCTTTATGTTGAAAGCATTGATTATATTATTGCTAATGGAGGAGCCTCCCATGGTCTACTCCCACAGCCTAAGCACCTGTCAGGGAATACCTTGCCTGGGGTCTTGACTTTGACTGTAAAGTGGAATCAAGTTGGTCAGCTAATGTTGGGGAATAGAACTGTGGAAGTTCTATTCATTAAGCAATAAAGAACTTTTTTTCACTAAAACTCTGAAACTGTAGGCAAGCCTTCAATTAAATTCTTCTTTTAGAAGAGTTGCCTTGGTCACGATGTCTGTCTTAGGGTTACTATTGCTGTGCTGAAACACCATGACCAAAGCAACTTAAAGGACAAGAACTCAAATGAGGCAGGAACCTGGAGGCAGGAGCTGATGCAGAGGCCATGAAGGGATGCTGCTTACTGGCTTGCTTCACATGACTTGCTTAGCCTGCTTTTTTTATAGAACCCGGGACCACCTGTTCAAGGGTGGCCCCACCCACAGTGGGTTGAGCCCACCCACATCAATCACTTATTAAGACAATGTTCCATGGGTTTGCCTATAGCCTGATCTATGGAGACATTTTCTCAATTGAGGTTTCCTCATCTCTAATGACTTTAGCATGTGTCAAGACAAAAAAACTAGACAGGACAGTGTCTCTTTGTAGCCATAACAGTGACTAAGATGATCTTCATGGTAGTGAAGGTGGTGATGTGTTGGCTTTGAACTTGAAGAATTCCCAGGGTGACTGACATCAGCTAGGTCTAAGGTCATGACATGAGTATTTGTTTCTCTTCTTTTGTTGACTTTGCTTTGCATACTTTTCCTTAATAGAAGCTCCAAACTCACAGCCTCATTATCTCCTGATTAGTGGAAAGAGACAACAGCTTCTTCCTGTATCTTAGGCTGGGATACTGGGATGAGCTGAGCCTGCTAATGCAGGCTAGTTATTGCAACTACTCAGGACGCTGAAGCAGGAGGATTAGAAGTTCAAGGCTTCTTTGGGCTACTTGGTAAGTTCAAGGCCAGCCTGATCAATTTCGTGAGAACTTGTCTCAAAAAGTAAAAAAGAGGGAAAGAGATGCAGATCAGCTGTTAAATGCTTAATGCAGAATGCTCAAGACATTGGATTCAATTCCCAATACCAGTAAAAAGTAAATAAATCAAAACTACTAGGAAGATCCACAGTCTATCCAGGACCCTGTGCACTAGAGAAGTGTTCTGAACACAAGGACTGGTACACTCTAGTTTGTGTCCACCCAGGGTACTACACCCCCAGTTCCTACAGCCAAGTCAGTCTTGGCATTATTGCAGTATGTACTCCTGAACCAATCATTATTGGACTGGAATGAAATGTTCTGATTGGCCAGAAGAAGGTCATATGCCCAACTGGTTTTTGTTTGCTTGTTTGTTTTATTACTTTATTACTATTGTGTGAGCATGTGTGGATTTGCGTGTGTGAGAGTGTATGTGAATGTGAGTCTGGGCATGCTTGTCAAGAAGGGTGGGCCAGTCAGAAGGCTACTTTGTGGAGGTGGCTCTGATTCTCTTGCTTTTCTTCATTTGCACTCCATGGGTGGAACGAAGGTTTTCAGGCTTGCAAAGCAAGAGCTTTTACCTGCTGAGTCATCTTTCTGGCCTGGTCCAGCTGTTCCTGCCTGTGACAACAGTATTAGCTAGAGAATTGTACACAGGTATTGTCTCAGGAAAAAAATAAGGTATCATTACAGTATAACAAGGAATGGGTTTTAGCAATGGGTGTCAACTACAACATACATGAGATCTGATCACATATATTCTTAATCAAATCTCCAGCATATTGAATGTCAATAAGACACAATACCAGAAATCAAGACAATCCACAAAATCCAAGCCAGATCACCTCTGTTGTAACATGGGCAAGAGGCCTATGTTCTAGAAAAGGGTAGATTACTTTAGTAAGTTAATTGAAAGCACCTCTCACCCAGTAGTTGTAAACCAGGGTCAATACTTATGAATGCAGAGTAATATAACAAATGTCAATCATCCCCCTTCCTCTACACTGGCTCGGTCATGACCTTGGAAATTCCTGGATTTTAAACAGTGGAGCCATCATAGAAACCAAAAGAAACCAAGGGGAACAAACTAAGAAATGTTTTGTGTGCCTTAAAGAGCTAGTAGAAAAGACAGGCTCTTCTCAGATGATGCCCATATGGATTACATTTTGTACACATGGAATTCATGTCAAAGACACAGCCAGGGGCAAGAGTCATTTAGAGTGAACTGACCAATCACCTTTCTTAGAGTAAGACTGCACCAAGAACACAATCTCAGCCACACACTGGGGGATGAGAAGGGTCATTGTTGGAGGGAACCAGCAGACCGGTAAGTCAGAATTTGGTTTTGGTTGAGTGGAACTGAGCATAGCCCTGGCACCTATGCTTAAATATGCTATTATATTATAAAAGTAAAAAGCATGATGTAAAGTGATAGATAACATATATTTCCTAAAATGAAGGTTAACATTTTATTGTAAACCTGACTCTTCTTTACCTATAAACTGCTACATGTCAAAAGGCTTTGGATGTTGGAACATTTAGGTTGTTTTGTTTTAATTTCCAGAAAAAGAAATTACTTCTGGTCCCAAGAGTTTTCGATGGAGGCTGCTCAACCTGTAATGTAAATCGCTTCAAGAATGAAGCAAGCCTCCTAAATGCTCTTGTCGTTAGATTCACTCTTCATAAAACAGCATAGACGATAGGTGAGGCATACTGCAAATCTAAAATTTAGCAACTAGAATTCTCCGAGGAGGAAACTGTTAACTACAGAGGAATCTTGACCTGCAGACTGGCTTCAGTCTACACTCGCAGGCCCTCAACCCCTTCACATCCCTGCCTACTAATTGTCGTGACAGCAATGGTACTGCAGGTGATGCCAACAGTAGTGGCAGCGCTGTTAGTGGTGGTAGTTGTGGTGGTGAAGGCTAACAGCAGTAGAGAACTTTCCATCCGTGAGGCACTGGTTTGTCGTCGTTTTACTCAGATGCCTTATGTGCATTATGTGTAATCATTTGCATAACCATATGCATAATCAGCTACAATCATTTCTGCTCAGATGAAAGTAAGCAACCCAACACACCATCATAGCCACTTGGTGACTCCTCATCCATACGCTTAATAACCATCAGATCTGCAGACACAATAGTAAGAGATCCCAGCAGCAAGTTGTTGTTACACCTAATGACTGTTAATGTTCCTCATCCATACGCTTAATAACCATCAGATCTGCAGACACAATAGTAAGAGATCCCAGCAGCAAGTTGTTGTTACACCTAATGACTGTTAATGTTCTGATTTACATATTCATGAGCAAGCATCACAGAGGTAAACACAGAGCAAAAGTAATCGAAGTAAGTTCTGATAGCCACTTCCTTTAAGCTACAGAGCATTGTGCAAATGCATATCTGAGAACAGAGATACCTATCAGCCATCTACCCATTCTGGAGCACTAGAGTTGAGCGGCAGAGGGTAGACTTCTCAGTACTGGTTGTGGATTCAAGCCTTAGTCAGCATTGCCATTTTTCAGCTGCATTAGACAGAAGATGTGTTATCTTCTGGGTGCCAGTTTCTTTTCTGTTGAAAGAGCATGATGGCACACAACTCATGTTGAGAGAAGATAACATAAAATGCCTAACACCTCGGTATGGCACACAGAGAACACTTAGTTATGACAGCATCATCCTCAGAGTGGAAAAGTCTGAATTCCAAGATAACCAACGCCTGCAAAATGTCCGCAAAGGGGACAGAATTTATTTAAAAACAAAAAAACAGGAAAGGATCAAGCCCATTTTATCTCTACAAGAGCTAATCTTGCTTACTCAGGATACCCTACTTCCTCTTTTCTGGAACAAATAATTTTATCATCTATGAAAGGTTGGATCCAATTTCCCCTTGGTTCACCCTCACTTGTACACAGAAGCTTTTAGACGAGCAGCAGCCAAGCTACTGGATAGGAATGATGGAGCAGGCCAACCCAGGTGTTCACCTCTATCCTTACCCAGAAGCTCTCAGAAATGCCATTTGGTGAGGTGACAAAACAGACTGGTATAAGCAGGTCCGCATACCCCAGGAAATATGATGAAACCATCCCTGCCCTGTCTCACCAGTCATCTTGATAAGGCTGCTTTAGTGTTAGGAAAACCTAACACCAGATTCTCCCTAAAACCAGCTGTTATTTCCTTGAAAGTATGGTTTAAAAAGGAAGTGGAAGGTGAGAGTGATTGGTAATTATTCATTCTTCACACTTCACACTGCAGTCCAGGTGTGTATTGTCAATATGCTGTCACCCCCAGATGCTATTTGGCTAATGAAGCATCTCAGACCCCAGAACTAAGGTTGGATTGACCGTTGATGTCTTCATGACTGTTGACATCCTGGTAGAATTTGCTACATGAAATTGGTAGTCATCACTCCAGAAGATAATTCAGAAACGTTTCATGAATCTCATAATTAAAAGAAACTAGTATGTAAAAGACTACATGCTGAATGAATGTTTTTATAGCAAGTGGAAAACCAGGCAAAACTAACTCCTAGTCCTGTAAGAAACAAAGCGGTTACCCTGAATGTGTGAGGTATAAAAGGGTTCAGCTGTTTGGTGGTGGTGGTTAATTAATACGTTTCACCTTTGTAGAACTGTACTTCTCAATACATACGTTATACTTTAATATGTTTATGTTATGAACATATTAGAGGAAGAGGAATGTGATAGAGAGGGAAAAGGAGAGAGAGAAGAGGGAAGGAAATGAGAAAGAGGAGAATAAGAAAGGAAATAGGAGGGGCTGGAGAGGTGACTTCACAGTTACAAGCACTGGCTGCTCTTCCAAAGGACCTGGGTTCCATTCCCAGCACCTACATGGAGGCTCACAACTGTCTGTAACTCCAGTTCCAGGGGATCCAACACCCTCTTCTGACTTCTCCAGGTACCCAGACATGCAGGAGGTACACAGACATACATGCAGGCAAAACACCCATACACATAAAGTAAAATAATACTTTTTTAAATTAAACAAAAAAGAAATAGAGTAGTTTTTTTTTAAAGGAAACGCAAGAAAACTGAAAGCAACAACTAACTGTAAAGAAAGCAAACAAGCAAATACGTTGCACCTGAAAGGTTAGTGAATATCATAATTTAAAATCACAGTGAAGGGGCTGGGGAGATGGGAAGGCTTTATTGTACAAGCATGGGGACCTGAGTTCTGACCCTCAGGACTCATGTGAAAAAGCCAGGTCCAAGAGCCTGCATCTCTACTCCCAGCACTAGGAACAGAAGAACCTTTAACCCTATCTAGTTTCAATTAGCTCTGCCCATGTTTGCTATGTTGTTCCCTCAAACAAGGCTGGAAGCTCAGCGCTCCTCTCTAATCAAGTCAAATGCTATCGACTGAGAACATCCTTCTTACTTTGCACGTGGTAAGGAAAGGAGCAACTGCACTGTGTATCCTAGACTTCAGCCTCAGCTGTCTTGTTTCTCGAGCTCATAAGGGTTTGCTTAAGGAGTGTCACATCAACTTACAGCTGGGTTCTAAGAACTGGAATCTTTACGCAGGGAGATTTTCTTGGATATTAGGAAAAAGTAAGCAGAAGACTTGTAGTTAAACTATTTAGGGAGCACCTCTGTGTTGGAATTAATAGGACTACGAGACTGATACATTTAGTTTGTGTTACTTTCCAAATTCAGTTCATACTGACATCAGCCAGGAAGTCAAAGCCTCTTATCAAGATGGTGGCTTTTATGGGACTGGAGCGATGTCCTAGCATTAAGAGTACTTGCTGCTCTTGAGAGGACCTGGGTTTGGTTCCAGAACTCACATGGCACCTCAAAACCATCTTTAATTCCAGTTTTACGGGATCTGATACCTCCTTTCTCCTCTGCGGGCACTGCATGCACATGGTACACGCACATACAAACACACACACACACACACACACACACACACACACACACACACACACACACACACACACCTGGGGTGAGGAGAGGAGTATGGCAAAGGCTACCTGAAGACATTAGAGAGATGGAAATCGAAGCTGATTCAGAACACAGAGTGGGGTTTATAAGAAATGAACCTGTTTACATTAGCATTCTCGAATGAGATGACAGGGTAAAGAGATAGATTAAAATGTGTGTGTCCCCGTTTCTGAGTCCGTGTGTGTGTGTGTGTGTGTGTCCCCATTTCTGTGTTTGTTTGTGTGTGTGTGTGTCTCTGTTTCTGTGTTTGTTTGTGTGTGTGTCCCCGTTTCTGAGTCCGTGTGTGTGTGCCCCTGTTTCTGTGTTTGTTTGTGTGTGTGTGTGTCTCTGTTTGTGTTTGTGTGTGTCTCCGTTTCTGTGTTTGTTTGTGTGTGTGTGTGTCTCTGTTTGTGTTTGTGTGTGTCCCTGTTTCTGTGTGTGTTTGTGTATGTGTGTGTCCCCGTTTCTGTGTGTGTTTGTGTCCCCGTTTCTGTGTGTGTATGTGTGTGTGTGTGTGTGTCCCCGTTTCTGTGTGTGTTTGTGTCCCCGTTTCTGTGTGTGTGTGTGTGTGTGTGTGTGTGTGTGTGTTGCCCAGACGCTGATGTCAGGTGTCTTCCTCAATGCTTTCCACCTTATCTTTTGAGATAGGGTCTCTAACTGATATTGGACTGTAATGATTTGGTAAGGTGGGCTGACTGGAAATCCTCCTGACTCCTCTTACCCATTCCCCAGGTTACATCTGCATATCCATACTCAGGTTTTTGTTTTGTTTTGTTTTTTTTATGTGGGTGCTGGAGATCTGAAATCAGGTCTGAAGTCAGGTCCTCAAGCTTGCAGGACAAGCACTTTTACCAACAATGCCATCTTCCCAGTTCCATATTTTACAAACTTGTTAAACTAAATGGTAAACTGCAAAAGCCCATCTTTTCATAATCATGGACAATAAAAATTTCTTTCATGAGTCAGCCAGGGTCAGGAAGTGCTGTGATTTGTCTAGACAGGACGTGCAACAGATCTCTGGATGGAGCTCAGTGTGAAGGAGAAGAGCCCTGACTTGACTAGAGACAGAGGAAAGCCACTGAGGATGAATCTCAGTGAGGGTCTGAACCCCACTCACCCGAGGCTCCATGCTCAGGGATCTGTCCCACCTGCTCTCTAACCCTCTACGGACAAGAGAACAGGATACTGTGTTACAGATTTTCCTCCAATACTCCGTAAGCTCAGAACGGTGATAGTGACCTGTGGCCAAAAGCTGGGAAGAATTCACTGACTCCTGGGTCAGTGGCAAGGCAGTCCATGCACATGGATGCAAGAGAGACCATCATCTTCAGACTGGCTCTAGTATATACTCCTAGGTCTCTACCTGAGGGCTCAGGAGGCACGTGTGTACCTCATGAGCACAGGTTACGAAGTCAGAATTTGTCTAGCTTCACGAGGTGCAAAGAAGTCTACTTTCAAGATACATTTTTTTTCTTAAAATAAATAAATAAAAAATAAATAGATAAATAAATAAAAGGTTTTAGCCAGCAGTGGTGACACATGTCTTTAATCCCAGCAGCTGGAGGCAGAGGCAGGCGGATCTCTCTGTGAATCTGAGGCCAGCTTTGGTCTACAAAGTGAGTTCCAGGACAGCCAGAGTTACAGCAGAGAAACCCTGTTTCAAAACAAAAACAAAAACAAAACAAACAAACAACAACAAAAAATGTTTTAAAGTATGTATGGCATAATCCCAGTACTCAGAAGGTGGAGTGGAATTGGAAGAATATCTGCACGGTGTCAGCCTGGGCCACCACTGAGACCCGTTCTCGAAAAACAAAACCAACAAGTTCCTCTATGTTGCCATCACTCAGATATTTGGGACACTTTAAATATGAATTAAATATTAACTATTGATGAGACTGTTAACTTGTTTTCACAGCATTCTTCTACTTAGCAGAGTTTGTAATTCAGATCTTGTCATGGACTCATTTGTAACCAATTTTGTTTTGAATAAAAACAAACAAAAAAATCCACACACGTTTCTTTTACCTATATTATCCCTCATACAGGCATGCATGCACACATCCATGCCTGTGTACTCATGCACATGTGTAAAAACTTTCACATACATTTGCCATCGATATTGAAAAGGGAATCTACCACCACTGTTGAGTGTATTGCTTTAAAAACACCAGTTTCAAACCAAACTGTTTGAAAATCTTCCTATCAGGAAGCATATTGTGGGATCCTCAGCATCTGGGAAGCTGGGAATTAAGAACTAAATTGACTGTTCACACTAGGCCTCCCTATCAGTAAGCAAACTCTTTAGGAATAGCACCCAGGTGTTCTTGCAGAGTCCAGTGTTTCTGGAATTACATAGTTAATTTGTTGGGCATAGACTCACTTTTCACATGGGTAAGAATGTAACTGTGGATGGGTTAGTCTATCATTATTTCTTGTATTTGTTTCTAGTTGGAAACAATTCCCTGAAGAACTCCAGATCCCCCAAATATTGATGTCTTTGCTGGAGCCAGGAGAGAAGAATAATGACATGGTATTTAGTCTGTAAAGACAACTTCAAAGAACTGCTCATCCTAGAGTTCATGCCCTGGCATAGTTCATCCCATACTGAAGCCAGGTTGCACGTGTATGCACATTCCAAAGAAAAGACAGACCCTTCATCAGACCCTGGAAGATCCTTCCTAAACCTCGGAATACCCTGCTTGACCAAAATGTCTTTGTGTACCTAGGAAGCAGAAGGCATGCCAAATAATTTATGCTAAATAATGTCATTGATACTGAGAGTCCATTTTTAAAACTCAGCCTCTGGCCCTGAGTCATCTTGCGGTCTTTTACTGCTGGAGGAGCTAAAGACTCAGTAACAAGGCAGTCAAGTGCATGTCACATACCTCAGTAGACACCCTGGATCCCATGAGCCAGAGGCGCTTTCTTGGTCGATAATATTTTGCATATGCTATCACACATTATGTCTGGAAAAATTAAGTGGTCTATAAAATTCTACTGGAGGAAGTCCCCTGGAAACAATCAAATCTGTCTCTCGTGGACTCTGTTCTGTGTACCTTTTCCCTTTGCTGACTGTATCCTTCCAGTGTAATAAGCCATAACTGTGAGTATAACCTTTTTCTGGTGTGCCCCGAGTTCTCCTAGACAACCACCAACCCCAAGGGTACAGGCGAAGACTCCCAAAAGAGCCTTGCTGTGCTCTGACTAGTATACTGAGCAGAAGTGATGCTGGATCTGTCTTGGTGTGAGAAGGACTGTAAACTTCTGTTTTGCACTTACTGTACTCTTAGGTAATAGGAGGTAGAAAGTGCTAGAAGAGATCAAGAGGCCCAGGCACCCTAATGTCCCAGGCTAATCTTCAGCCACAATATGACTATAACCCACGAAAGAACTCAGTGGAGAAAAATGCCAAATGAACGAGGTATATAACATGTACTTAGCATTACCTTGCATGAGGTCCTCAGGACAATTCCCAATCCCAAATCCAAACAGGGAATGGTCTGGTCAAGCCCATTTAACCTTTGGAATCATGAGAGACAGTTAAATGTTATTTGTTTGTTTTGTTTAAAAACAAACGCCAAATTTTGCTTATTGCTTGTGATACAGCAGTAGGTGACTGACACAGCATAAACAACCAAGTAAGTTAAGGACGTGAAGAATGTAATGGTCAAGAGGTCATGCCTAAATATCGGCCAGACAGTACTTTCCACAAGTCAATCCAAAATAATTTTCCTAAACTGAAAATAAGGCAAAAGCCAAATTTTAAAGGAGACTGGGTTGGAGGGGGTTTCTCTGGATCTGCTGAAGCCTGTAGCTGGATTTCTTTGAGGTTCAGGTTTATTTGCATTACTTTTTGAGAAATGGCAGGAAGCCAGCGATAAACAGCTTCTCACAAAGAACAGTCCTCAGCTTTCAGAGCCCTCTGTGTTCGATTTTATCTTTCAAGTGAAAATATGAAATAGTTGATTCCTTACAAGTTTTAGAGGCATAAGGGAGAAAGCTCCCTGGCAAGCCAGGAGCAGGAAATAAGTTTGCTGGCGGCTTGAGCATATGCCTCTGTACCCTGCTGGGTTCTACCTGGTCACTCTCCAGAGACTTCCCGGGAGGAAGAGATGCCAAACTCCTGACACAGGCTGTTTGAAAGCACCGTGGAATGTTTCCACCCTCGGACTTTGGGGTCTGTTCTTCAGTGAATATTTTAGCAAGGTAAAAATGTGCTCAGTTTTGAAAGCAGGGTGTCTGATTAGGTGAAAGCACCGGTGCTGTGACTTCAGCAAGGGTTTATCATTTGGAAAACAAGTGTCTTAGAGCAGCAGTGAGGATGACCTTAGCAGGGAGAAATGGCAGCGCCTATGGAGCTGATAAAAATCCATTTTTAGAGAAATGAGTGCAGCATGTCCTGTAAACTACCACCTATCCCACACCATGGTGACAATAAAGATATTACCCTGTATTCCCCTGCCTCACATTTATATTTCACATTAGGCAGTTTAATTTCACTTAGCTGTCTGCAAGCATTTAAATGGAAAAGCCAAAGTACAGAGGAACGTACTGCCTTAGTTGACTTTGCAAATCAATGCACTTACTTGACAAATCAGATATTAAATGAAAAAAAAATCACTTGTGTGCACATATTTTGTGGGGGTCAGAGAACAACTTGTGAGAGTCAGTTCTCTCCCTCTATCTTGTAGGTTCCAGGAATCAAACTCTGGCTTTCAGGCTTGGTGGCAAGTGTGTTTAGCTGCTGAGCCATCTCACTGGCCCCTATTCAAGTATTTCTCTGCCTTGTGTTAAGAGTAATCTCTAAGTGCCTGATCAGTCACTTTAACAAGTCAAAACCAGAGTTATGCAGCAGGGAGCAGAGAAAGCAGAATTCTCTGAGCCAACTTGGGAAGAAAGACAAGGGACTCACTGGCTGCCTGATCTCACAAAGATCTCTTGGAACTTTGGTGGATGCAGAGCCCGGTTCGGAGTGCAGTGTGTTTTCCAAAGCCCAGATGTTTTTCTCTCAGCTGGGACTGCAGCCTGGCTGGTCCACATCCTCTCACAGCGTTCTGCTGACAACATGCTGTTGCAGTGGGGTAGCCTGTAACCTGGAGCTCAAACTCATTCATGGGTGGAAAACGCTTCTTGGGCAAGACAGAAATGAGTGCTTGCACATGTGTTTCCCTTTCAGAAATTTTCGAGGTGAAAAGGTCCCTCTGGCTCTGGGCCGTATGTATGTGTCCCTAAGGACAGCTAAGTAAAAGAGACACAAATGTCCAACACTTGGTGGTGATGGTAATAGGTGATTTATAAGCACTAACTTTCTTGTTGTATCATTTCAGAAACAAAAGTTGACTCATTTTTCTGATTAGTATTTCAGTATTCTCATTAGGAAATTTCTGTAGGTTTCCTTTTTTTTTTTTTTTTTTTTTTTAAGCAGGGCCTCATAGTCCAGACAGGTAGTGGACTACACTGGCTATGTGCCTGAGGATGACCTTGAACTCTTGATCTTCCTGCCGCCACCTCCCAAAGTGGTGAGACATACCTTTCCATACTGGGCTTGTTTTTTGTTTTGTTTTAACAATTTATTTTTATTGTTTAAAAAAATGGATGTGTATATGTTTGTTGGGGTGTATACACATGACTGCTGGTGCCTATGGAGGCCAGAGGTGTTGGATCCTCTGAAGCTGGAGTTACTGGCCATGCTGAGCTGGGAGCTGAACTCATCAAAAAGCAGTATGCACTCTAACCACTGAGCCATCTATCCAGCCTCTGAGCTTGACATGGAATCGTTATATAGAAAACTTATCTGTCAAATAACAGTTCCCAAACTGCCAGGAGATTAAGTTACCTAGAAGCTATCTGCGCAGGCATGTTATTTATATCAAGTCAAACACTGGAAAATGCAAGTGTGAAAACCCAAGCCTGATAACAATACTGGAACACTATTATTCCTGTTAACGTGTTGTTTCATTAGAATATTTTAATTTCTCAGAGCTTGAACAACAGTTAACTTCTATCACAAATATTTTAGCCTATGGATAAATACATTGGTCTTTTACTTATCTGCTCGTCAAGGCAGGTTTGTTGTGTTATAACTTAGTCATATACTCGCATCGAGTATCTCAGGAAAATTTAAAACTCTTAGTGAAGAAAAAAAATCCAATTTGACAAACACAAGCCACAGGAAGCATTATTTTAAGCCTTCGGGGAAGAAATCCATCAGAAGTTTAAGCTCTCTAGGCTTTTGTCTTATTCTACATTTGGGGAGCAAAACCGTGCTTTATAGAAAAGTCATGAATGAGAAACTGTGACACAGAGCGGCACTTCTGCATCATTAAGGTTTCTCACACATACTTTTAAACAAACTGAGCTGTATACGAAAGTTCTAATAATCAGAAAAACACAAGGGTATGCTTTTAATCTTACTTGTCAAAATGTTTTCAGCCTCCAAGCCTAGAAGAAAAGTTGATGCTTTGAACTGATGCCATACTACTCCTCGGCACACAATGGAGGGCTGTCTTGGGAGAGCTGTGCCTCCACCAAAAGCTGCCCAAGGGAGGGGCGCCTCACCTCATGAGCCCATGTTCAAACCATCCTTAATTGTGAGCACCTTGAATTGAGGCACCACAAGAAATCTGAGCTACACCATGTCTTCACATTAAAGCTCGTGCTACAACGTTGAAAATGCCTCTGTATAAAATTAGACCCAGATCTTTGAGAACAGGTCAGACCTGTAGTGATTTAAATTCAGCCTAAAATGTCACTATTAGAAAAATCTTTTCAGAGGCATAAAACCTCTTCTCTGAGCCAATGATGTGTTTACTATTGCTTTTTAGCTATGCTGTATTTAAATACAAGCGAGGGCACATTGATATTGTAGCTGTGAGACTTAAGTATGACCTCAAGAAAACTTCAATTTTCCTTGCCTCAGTTTCCTCATTTGCCAAGTAATGAAGATCTTGGACAGGTTATTAAGTGAAGGTGCCTGGTACATAAAAGCCATTATCATAAATGTTAATTGCCAATATTGGTTATCATTTGCTTATTATATAGCTCACACTTTTTGCACAAAATCCAGCAGCACATAATAAGATTGGTTCTAACATATTTCTTTCTTTCACCAACTCTCAAAAGACATTATTTAGAAGAAAAAATAGTGGTACACACATATAATCTTATCACTTGGGAACCTGAGGTAGTAAATCATGATTTTGAGGCCAGTCAAAACAAAACAAAACACAAACAACAACATGAAACTTAAAAAAAGACACATAATATCCCAAATTACATGAACTTGGCTTGGTTATCTATCCTAAGCTTGCTCAAATTCTTTCCAATTCCAGTCTTATCTGCCACATTAAAGTCATGTAAAAGGGGAGGAAGCTTAGTCATATCAGAAATTAGCCTGCTATTCATACAAAAATGGAACCTACGTGCATTAAGAAATAACTTGCTAATCATGACACTTTTACTGACCTGGAAATACATACTTTCTAGGCATAAAACTAACAAGGCAATGGTTTCCAGAAGAGTCTGAAAAATGGCAGCAAAGATTCCCAGCTTCAGTGTATGGTTGTTTGTCCATGTCTGTGGGTTCTGCATTAGTGGATTAAAAAATGTTTTTTAAAAATGTGTTTTTTGGGGCCAGCAACATAGCTCAGCAAGTAAGGTGTTTGCTGCTAAGCCTGATACACAAGTTCAATTCCCAGAACTTGGTAGGAGAGAATCAACTCCTACAAATTGTCCTCTTACCTCTACATGTGTGCCCCCCCAAATAAGTAAATACAAAAGAAAATGTTTGTACTGAACACACACATACACACACACATTTTTTTCTCATGATTATTCCATAAACAAATTGTACAGAAATAGCACACCAATTGCTGGAGACAGACACAGTCATTGGTCCACTCATCAAAATAGCAAATAACACAACACTAAAACCTGAGTAGTTAAATAAAAAAAATGATATCCTTTATTCATCAATCCCATTAAACATTGAAATGCATTCATCTTTCTCACATTGCTTAGCAACGCCCTTTCTATCCTTCCTCTCCTCATTCCCCTAAGTTACTCTGACGAGTTCATCTTCAAACTAAAGACTCTACCTTTTTTAATGCTGCTTACTTTTGAATGCCTCAATATCAAAGCCAATCTATTTTTCTTCCATGTGTGAGATGGATGTTAATATTGGAGACTTTTGTCAGCACGTGTTCAAGATGACACCAAAGGCCCTAAACAAGTACTTCAAGGCAATGACATGCCACTACAGTTTTGAGAATCTAAGTATCACTGTTGACACTAAAATGTAGAACCCAGTTTCAGAAGCACACTCTTACAATGGACATGACTCATGATGTCTAATATTGTTTATTTCCACAGTCATGATCTCAGATATGCAGCCTTCTGCTTTCCTGAAGGTTCGACTGCCCCGGAGTTAATTCCTGAATGTCAATGACAATCTGTAACAAGAGAATCAAGAGTAGACGAGGAAGCAATAATTTCAAAAGAGTTTCAAATGGATCCATGACAGCAAAGAGAGGTTCTTGGCATTTTAAAAGAGATACACAGACACAGTAAAGGATAAAAGCGAACCAAGATACACAACTTTGTACATATTGGAAATATCTGATGTGCCGCCGACACAATTCCCCGAAAACATAAAAAGTCCCAGCGACTGGAGCCACACTCATCTGAAATAACCAACTGTCTATTTTTCCCACATCCTGCCATTCATTAAGACGTTTTTAGCCAGAATTTTCGTCAATATGCTTTCTGCACCCCCACCCCCTGAAACACAACAAGCCACACAAAAGTACTACCATTAATGTCCAACGGTTGTATTGGGCCAAGCCTTTCTGAAATACATGTGAGCTTTAAAAGATTCTCCATCTTCCCTTTATGAGTCGGTGGTGCTCCGTCTTCACATAAATCGCCGCAGGGGTCACACTCTTATTTCACAGGCTCATATGTTCTCTTCATCCAACATTTTGTTGATGCCATCACAAAGTTTCTGTAAGTGAGGTTTAAATTTTCCAAAGGGATTATACAAGGCAGCCAAAAAATCACAATCTGAAAAATGGTCAAAGACATTGTTAACCCGTCCATGAGACTTGGCGGTGAGGTGGCACTGAATGATGTCGTGCAGCAGCTCTCGACACTCGTTCAACAGCCTGGACAGCACGTTGCGGTCGAAGGTGTATTCCACCTGGTGGAAGCTGACCACCGTCATGGCGAGCTGGTGAACCTTCTTCTTGAATTTCTCCATCAGCGCCAGCTCGTCTTGATTGAACTGATTGTTCCTGTGCAGAACGGCCAGCTTGATGACCGTCTTGATGAGGTTTTTGATGACTCTCTCCGCCTCCTTCTTGTTCTGGGTGTACTCCTTGGTCACCCTGTAGAGCTCATCCAGCACCTCGCTGCTGGTGTCGTCGATCAGGGTGGTGGCGATGGATTTGGATACCATTTTACCCAGGATCTTCTTTTGTGCCTGAACGGCCAGGTTTTTGGAATTAAAGACATCTGTGGCCACTACAAAATAAAAAGAAAAGGGAAGAGCAGAAAAAAAACTAAAGATCAGTAAATAGAAAGTACAACAAAGCAAACCTCTACGCATTTGGGAGTACTTTCCCTCATTCCCCTACTATTTACAGTTTGTTTCCCATTTATTGATAAGTCTCTGTTCAGAAAAAAAAAAAAGATTCAATGTTTTGTGCATTTCTGGGCATTAGGTTCTCATTTGTGGGATTAATGGGTTGATGTGTAATTAAAATCTTTTATACCTTCTGCTACGCAGTCAGTGATTACTTTAGCACTTAAAGTTGGTAACATCTTTGAAAATAACTTATGATATAAAAATACTATGTTTTGGGGGCTGGGAAGATGGCTCAGAGGTTAAGAGCACTTGCTGCTCTTGCAGAGGACATGTATTCAGAACCCAGCATCTATGTCAGGAGGCTGACAACTGCTCGTAACTCCAGCTCTTTGGGGATCTGACATCTCCTTCTGGGTACCTGTACACATGTAGCATACACTCACATAGATGTGCACACAGTCACATAAGTAAGAATAAGTCTAAAAGTTAAATATTATGTCTCATGAGGTGGTAAACCTTTATGCCTTTTTACCTAGCATAATTGTATTAAAAAACATAGTAAAAATTTTAAGTCAACTCTATACCTATCTGCTAGGCAACTGCAAACCTAGGCAACTTAAAGAAACTCATCTGGATGAAAGCAGGATAAACAGTAAGGCCACAATACTGAGTAAGAAGACACATTCGCTTCAACAAATCCAAAGGAGAGTCCTCTTCTATAAGCCAGTTACAAGAAGCCTAAGTGCCTAAAGTATTGGTCATCGCTCTCCCAGCCATCCCACCCACTTTGAATGTCACTCCCAGAAGTCAGCTTTTGGAAGGTTATGTATACTCCAGAGAGAGCTCACTGTCAGCTGTTGTTCCTGGTCCACTGTTTCTTTTAAGTATTGAGAAAATAAACTTATTTCATGAGCCAACGAAACAAGCTATATGCAAAGCATACTTTGAAAAAGCTAGAGTTGACTTTTGGAATGGTGGTAATTTAATTTGGCAGATGTTTAAAGTACACAGAAGAAGAGTTGCATGAATTACAGACTAAGGACCTATGAAATGGAATGCTTCTAGCTTAGAACCCAGCAGTGAAAAGGCTCAACAAACCAAGATTAGTTTTCCTCCACTGTGTTTTCTCTGACTACATTCTGCTTGCAATCGGAAAGCTTGTCTACAACTCTGCCTTTTCTCCTTCCCCTGGCTGAGGGTCTCAGAACAGCAGTTCTCTGGGTATCCACTACACCACAGGATCCAGAGATTTCTGGTCTCTTTGTATATGTCAGAAAATGCACGTAGACTTGTTGGAAACATAACCATTTAGCAAGAAGATGAGCAACGTAGGTCACTGATGATGTGAAGTGATTTCTAGTTTAGACAAAAGCTAGTGTCATTAGGAAGCATAAGAGCAGAACAACCAAACCCAGACTGCGGGGATGTATCTGAGTGACTGCGGCGCCCAAGTCTCATGCTAGATGTAACGTGGGGACAAAGAAAATCCACATTGCATTTGAAATCTGGATTTATGGCAGGTATATAGTCTTGTATAAGTAATTACAGAATGACTCCGAGTGTGCAGAACTCACCCAGGAACACAAATGCTGCATCTGCTGGAAGTATGTCCTGGTGGAACAGAAATGGTACCCTCCCAACTGTTAATATTGAGTTACAGAAACACGAAGTGAGACTGCAGAAAAAGAACTGAAATACATCTTGTGAGAGAAATGGAAAGTGAAAAGCTGTGAGAAGAGGCCAACTTCAGGAAGGTTTACAAACTTTTACACCATTTTAGTTCAGAAATAATCTATTCTTATTCCTGTCTCTTCAATGATTTGCAAAAGAGTCTTAATTCACATTAATGAACTCTTACACAAAGGAATGGTATCCCAATACTTAATACTGCCACATGATGGCCAATGACCCTTTTCATAACTCCAGATACAGACTTTAACAAATAAATAAATCTGGTTTCTACAGGAAGGGAGACACAATCATTTTCAGATACATAACAAATAACTTGGATTTCAGAAACTTATTTTCTAAAAAAGTTTCTTGTGCTTTTAATCTTTTAGAGATTGGCACAACATATCTCTAAATTTTAGATTCCCATTTAGAATCTACAGCCTTGTTTCCCAGATGGACACACTGTTTTGGGAAATACTTAAATAAGGGGGCAGGGGAGAAGAGGGGAGAAGAAAAGGGGAGGGGAGGGGAGGGGAGAGGAGGGGAGAGGAGGGAAAAAGGGAAGGAAGTTATGTTCAGGCTCCTTTGTGATAATTTCTCAAGGCTGAACTTACAGCTTTGTAGCTCATCAAGCTACTTTTCTCATTTAATCTCAACAACCCATTTCATTTCAAACATGAAGAGAAGCAAGAACTCTATGGCACAGCATTATAGCTTCCTGCAAGCCTGGGAGAAAAAAGTTAATCCACTGCAGACTAAGCAAGATCATCCCTTGTTTACTGCAGCCGAGTCATAACCCAGATATGGAAGTTGATCTCCGAGGCTTTTCCTTTCTGCCCAGAACTTCCACATGACACTTTCATTTTACTCTTTAGAACAATTCAGCACACTCTTCTCCCTCTCCACTAGGAAGATAGACATCCAGTGGGTTTATTTTTCAGCATTAGAAATGGCTTGTTCTGAGCCAAGCATTGGTTGTGGCTCACGGCTGCCTGCCAGGGATATGTGGTCTGAGATCATAAAATATGACTGCTTTTTTTTTTCTTGGACATTAACTGCTGCTAGCCTAGCCTGCTCAGGCTCACTGTCAGTTCCATATGCTCTATTACATCCCTTAAAGGCCTGGCACATCCCGGAGCTAGTCCTGGACCTAGTTTTTCTCCTTCTGTCTAGCCTTACCCCTATGTGATATCATCTCCATGGCTTCAGATAGCATCCATGGGCCAAGGACTCCCACAGTCCTAATTCAGCCTTGACTTCTTTTCCAGACTCCTTTTGCAAAAACATTTAAGACTGTTTTCTTTTGAGATTTTTACAGGCATCATGGATGTATCATGCCCCTGACTGAATCCTTGTTCCTCCATCCTGAAAAATATTCCCTGTCCACTATTTACCACCTTGAATAACTAGCATCTCCCCCAGCCATTGCTCAAGTTAGAGACCTGCTAACCACCCACCATGTTTGTTCCCTTTCCTCAGTCCATTACTAAATTCTTTTCATTTTTATCATTTATCAGTTTCTAAATTCTATCCAAGTCCCTCCATCCCTGCTGATGTCATTTAGTTTAACTTCTTTCTGATGTCTTTTCACTTGGCAGTTAGGGTATTTTGAAAATGTAGATGAGAAAATGAGGTTCTATTTAAGTTCTTTGCTAACCACCACACTTCCCAGTTCCGAAAATCATTATTTACCTAATTGTTGCCAGCTCTCCTTTTGGGCCCTAAGCTCTCCGAAAGCTGACTCTATTTATCTACTTCTCTGTGCCATGCCTTGGGCTTGGGCAGGCACCAGTTTCTTCCCTTTTCTTTACCATACTTAAATACTTTCCAAGGAAAATGTTTTGGCCTGAAAAATGCAAGTTTCAAAAAACATATTTGGGTATTTCTGTTGGTTATTTTAAAACCTAGAGAAATAGACACTTGTTTTAACTCACTAACCATGTGGGGTTTTTTTTTTTTTTTTTTTTTTTCCTGTAAGGATACTTCACAAAGTGGTTGTTCTTACCACCAGCAATTAGTTTTCTTTAAAGAGGATTTATTGTATACAAAAGGAATACACCAGAAGACAATAATACAGATATTTTGAGTATAAGCAAGGTATAATATTTCTGACTTGAACCACAGGGGGAGATTAACCATACTGGCCCATCTCTGCTCCTGGCCTGGTCTATGTTTAAACATGGGACAGAGAGATGGACCAAGGCATGTCCCTGAAAGCAACTGAGATATGCACAGATGTTCTCCAAGGAGACAGTGTTGAGAACATTGATCAACTGATTACCGATTAAGATGGATTCATTTGCCATGGAAATAAACATGGAAATTGTTGGCAGAAGAAAAGAAATGACACTCTATCTAACAGGTGTGAGGTTCTGTGCAATTCTTAGCTTTTGGGAAAAAGACTTTAATAGAAAAGAGTCCATCTTACTTTACACCTGCTCACCTCCCTCTCCCTCCACTTCAGCAATGTTTTCTGTAAAACAACTAATATTTAGGGAATCCTGCTTTTAGCATCAACAATCATAAAGTTGGAGATAAATATTGACGGTAAAAATATTCTGACCCATGTGCGCAAGGGGAAAAAAAATGTGCTGAGAAGAAAACAAAGAAGAAAAGCCTTCGGCTAAAATCAATGAACGAAGAACATAGTTTTCTGAAAATTAACAAGAATGCCCCACAGTTGCTAATACCGAACAGCAAAGGATTCAAGTCGCATCACATATTTATCAACAAATAAATCATCTTTTCACTCAGCAGGTTTGTTATACTTGGTATTTTGAACACTAGCTACAAATATAAATGCCATTCTAACTTTTCCCCTAGTTAAAGTCTATCCAGTGGAAGGAGCAGGAGGAAGGATGGAAAAGGAACCATTTGGAGAGCATGTCTAGCTGTCTAGTCATCATTTTGTATTCATAAAAGTTCTCTAAGCAAACAGCACAAAACCTTAGCTCTCTCTCTGTCTCTCTGTCTCTCTGTCGACAGAATTTCTCTGCTATAACTGGCTGTCCTGGAGCTCACTCTGTAGACCAGACTGGCCTCAAACTCACAGAGATCCACCTGCCTCTGCCTCCCCAGTGCTGGGATTAAAGGCGTGCACCACTATCACCTGGCAACATCAGCTCTTTTATAGTTGAATAATTCCAAATGCAAATGAACTTAGGAAAAAAGAGGGAGGATAAGAAAGTAGTCAGAACCAAACTCAGCTCTGCCGTGAGAGATCGGTGTGCTAAGAGTTAACCTCCCTATGCTGGGATTTGGCAGTGCTCCAGGTGAGAAGACTGGATATGTATCCTGAGACCAGTTTCCACACTGCAGTTGGAAATCAACAGGATGGAGAAGAAGTAAAATTAAAGGAAAAGGAAAGGAGGGAGGAGAAGAGGGGGAATTCAGAGGAAAGTCACTAGAGTGGAGTACGGGCTGGCAGAGAAGGCATGGCCAGCAGGAGCTGTGTATCTACATGAACTGTAAAGATGGCTGGCCCTGAAAAAAATCAGAAGTAGCAAAAGTAGTTGGAGAGAGGACAAGTGTCAAGCATCTTAATCCAAACTGTATTTATGTCTTTAGAGGGAGAAAGCCATTCCAGATTGCTATCTTGAGAGAATTGATATGCCTTGGGTCCTTAATTTGACCCTCAAATGCACAGTGGTGTACATGCATTTCCCCGATCCCAAGAACCAGCTAAGCTGGCTAAGAACCAGCAACACATACCATCACAGGGACATGGCTAAGCCAAGCATGCCATGTCTCATGTGTAGTACAGAAAAAATATGTGCTCATTTAAAAGGCCACACAGAATATGTGCCTCATAGAAAACGATGACTTTGAAATGTCTCCTGTCATGGGGCACATTCTCAGCAGGAGAAGCAAGCCCTTACAGATTCCCTTTATTGTGCCCCTCTGCTTTACAATTTGGCAAACTGGTTGAAAACCGATACGGTATAAAAATGGCTCTCATCTATAGACGGGTAAATAAAACTTTTCCAGCGGAATGGCAGTGAGTCTGGGTTTTCTTACCTGCATATCTTAGGATTGTCTTTTGGGTATGCTTGCCTCGTTGGCTCATTAACTCAGGTAAGAAAAGACTTCAGAATATCCAGTTTGTGTTTATGTGAGAGTCATGAAATTACCTTAAAATTACACCTTCCAACACATATTGAAATTGTTTTTAGCAAAAATATTTAAAGTAAAAACAGTATGAACTATCAGTGTACTAATGGTCCCTTTCTGTGGCATTTCCTTCTAGCATCCTGGAAAAGAACAGTCTATCAACAAGCCCCAACCCTCTGCAACTAAAACGTTACTGAGCTACTGCACAGCTCAGGACAATTGCTGGGACTCGGTCTCCTCATCTATAAGCTGAGAATATTGATTCAACCTCCTGGAGTTGTTCCAAAGATTCATAAACAGGGACAGCATGGGAGTACCACACTTCCTACTACAGAACAGCTCCTCTGCTGACTTGTGTAGAGAACATAGCACATTAGGCTTCAAACATTCTCTCGATACTCCAGCGATAAATTACATTTGGTCAAAATCAATCGGCCTCTTCTGTTAGTACTAGGAACCTGAGAAATGCAAAGTGCCAGGTGGCTGTGTGAAAACAGAGACCTCACGTGCTGTACCTAATACTAACTTCTATTTCCTTTTCTATGATCACAATGAAATACGCAGAACATATTTAAATCACCTGGAAGGAAAAAATCTTAATTTCTGAAGGATTTTGCTCTCTCTTTGCCACAGATTCAACTTAGCAGGAACAAAGCGAGATAATGGAAGGGTCTTTGTCGGAGTACTCTGGTCCTCTAAGAATAGAGCGGACGTCTACCACACAAAGACGAGCGGAGACACAGTCGCAACATGCATTCAGGGGTGTGCAGCAGGGGCACCTGGAGAAGGAAACGAACCAAAGCTAGAGCCACAGTGAAAGCCACAGTGTGGCACCAGCACTCCAAGCCCAGCCTTCCAATCCCACGCAGAGGATAGAGATGGGAGCACAGGAAGCCAGTATAGAAACAGAGGGCCCACGGTGGAGAGAGCTGCGCTGGAAGCCTGGGCGCAATTCATTTCTTTGAACTTCAATTTTCTCATTTTCTAGGTTGCGGGGAGGGGTTTGTTTCCAGGTGTGAAGTGAGATTTAATGGGTTATGAATATTGAAGCAGCAATCGATGTGCTAGGCTACCGAGGGGCCTCAAATGAACTCTGATGTCAGCCACCCTGCTTGGTGTGATTAGAAACTTCAGAAGCACAGACCACTTGAACAGATGAACCAATTCAATTCAGGGACATGCTGCCCTCTCTGTCTCTTCAACTCTTCTATTCGATAATTTCTGGGCAAAACAAATCAAGCCTTGAAGATGACCCAAAGAAGGTTTTCCCTGAATGACCACAGGTTGTTTTGTTGCAAGGACACTGAACCTGTTAATTTTGATTTTGAGGCTAATTGCCTGCCCTTTACTCATCTGCTGAATTTTGTGATGACGGTGAATATGTCAATCTAGGGAGAGAGCACAGTGGGTAAAGCATGAGGGCCTGAGTTGGATTCCCAGGACCCATGTAGAAAAGCCAAGTGTAGTGGTGTGTCTCTGTAAGCCCAGAGCTGGGGAAACGGAGACAAACGGATTCTGGGGATTGCTGGCCACCCAGAATAGTGTGCTTGGCAAGCTCCAGGACAATGAGAGATTCTGTCTCAAATGAGGTAGACAGCATCCTTGAGGATGACACCTTAGAACAACATTTGGAGTCCACATACGTGGACCTGCACACACACATGCACATACACATGAACATGCACCTATATGAACACACATATCCACCAACACATAAAAAAGACGATGCCAACTGTTTCAACTCTTTTAATGTCATATTAGCCCCACCTCTGCCCTTTTTCCATCAGTGTTCTCTAGGAATCATTCCGTCCCTTGATTGCCTTCCTGACGGCATAAACTCTGACAAGACATTCCTAATATCTCCAGAAATGGAGGGAAGCTTTGTGATGTTTGGATGAAGCAGTACGGTTGGATCTCGAAGAATGTCAGTTTCATAAATGTTAGGACAAAAGTTAGAGAAACAAATATACTTTATGGCTGTCCAAAGACAGGGCAAGACATTTATAGCCACGAGAACTCATTAACTTTCCTAGGCAATAATGACAGTAGAGACACAAACAATGGACAATAATAATAGAGCCATCATTAAAAATAGTTTTGTTAACTCATTGAGGATTTAAAACAATGTGTTTTAATCATATTCACCCCAAACTCTTCCTCCTACCCCCAATTTCACGGCCTCCTTTTTAAAATGCTTTTCCACAACCCCTCACTCCAAGTTGTGCTGCCCTTAGCCTCATGGCCATCCACTGGAGACAGGAGACACAACCTCGGAGAAACTTGATTCTTCTTCCCACAGAAGCTATCCCCTCTCCACAGTTCTTCAGTTAGGGGTAAGGGCTCCTTTCCTTCCCGTGCTAGATTGTTTAACTTGGCAACCATCGTTTTAAAATTCTTACTGCGCTACCCTTGGAACTTGCATTGTCTTACTGAAGTTTCACGCCAATCCTAGAAGGAGGGCTATGACTACCCATATTTTCAGGTGAGGTCTCTGAGGCTCAGAAAAATTGAGTGACTTTTTTATACAATGTATTTTGATCATATTCCTTTCCCTCCCCCCCAGTTCCTCCCAGATCCTTCCTGCCTCCCTACCTGCCTAACTTCATGTTCTCTCTCTTTTTCAAAAAAAAAAAAAAAGGACAAAAGAAAAAAAATGGTCAAAACAAAATACCAGAAAACTCACTAAGATGACAACAACAACAACAAAATACCAAAACAAAAAGTACACTCAAAAAACATGGATTTCCTTTTTCACTGGCCAACTGTTCCTGGTCATGGGGCCTGCCCTGGAGTGTGGTTGATACCTTTACCAAACCCCTCCTTTCAAGGCTCAAGGATCTCTGTTGAAGAGGAGGCAGAAAGATTTTAAGAGCTAGAGCTAGTGGACAACTCCAAGGAAACAGTGTCTTCCAGACACAACAGGACTGGCGGACATATGAATTCACAGACACTGTGACAGCACACACAAAACTTGCACAGGTTCACACCAGACAAAATCCCAGCACTGAGTAGGACAAGTAGACACAAAATCCCTAACCAAGAAGCTATTTGCAACCAATACCTGCTGGGAAAGGGAAAATCAGTTTTCTCTGAATGTCACTGAAATGGAATTACTTTCAAAAGGTCACACAGTCAGTAAGTGGTAGAGATGAATTTGAATGCAGACATGTCTAATTCTAAGACATGTCCATGTTCCCTGACTCACATGATACATGAGTTTCAGAAACAATGTTTCATGTTGTAAATACAGGAGCATCTAACTATGTCTCTCTAAGGGAAGGGAAGTCAAGAAAGTAAAGAAGAGTAGGTCCAGACCAACGGAACCCGAACCACTTGGGTTTTCAGGGATGCACCTGGTCAGCTTTAAGATATTACAGAGTTTAATCTAAAAACAAGCAAAAAAAATGATACAGTTACACTGTCGGAGAACAAGCATGTAAACAAATCAAGTGTAACGTCTCTCAGCTTTGCCGCACTCTCTTCACAGTTCTGATCCCAACCTTGGCTTCCAAGAGGCAACAACAACTGTTCTGAGATTTTTGGCATCTTTTCAGAGCTATGCATAGATCTGCCCCTGTGCAGAGATGAGCACATATATGAATAGATCCTGAGCTATGTGAAGAAGTCTTAAAGGTCTGCCACCTCTCCTCTTTGATTCTGAGATAGGGTTTCACTACGGAACAGCTCGCGCTGGCCTGATACTCACGCTCCTCCTGAGGGCTAGGATTACAAGCGTGCACCACCACAGACTAAGGCCCGTGATTCTCAAGAAATGTAATCTGAGTGATGAGAGAATACTTAATGTGTAGGTGTTCAGAATTCTATGCGTAACTGATATAAAACGACAATGTGATGAGGAACGTGGCCATTTACCTATGCTGCTGCCCACGCGACAACAGCAGTAAGAGTCCTTTAGGACTGGTGGGAGGAAGCAAGGGTATCTTCAGTCTTTTATGAAACAAAAGGGAGACTAAGTACTGCAGTTATCATAGAATTTATCATTCAAACGGGATACCTTTGGGCAGGGTGCTATTGGTAATTACATCATGACAACAGACCTGTAACTGCCCGGGGTAAATGCAAGTAGTTCTCCTATATGACTAAGAAAGGAGAAAAACTAAGGAGTTACTCAAATGTTTATAATAAATTTCTTGAGAATCTGGTAATATATATTGACCAGGTTTTCTTCCAACCTTTGTTATAAGCAAGTCCCTTGCTTAACTGACAATTCCAACTGACAACATTCTTAAATAGGACTCTTAAGCTGTTCCCAGAAATCCAAGGGGTATGTAAACCAAAAGAAAGGCTACAGAGTACAATAAAACTTCCTGGCAAAGCATCGTACTACCCAGGTTTTCTTCTAAACTTTGTTATAAGCAAAGATACTATATTTTTTTTTATTTTATTTTTTTTTTTAAAGAAGTTAAGAGGAAGCCAGGAAGTGGTACCACATGCCTTTAACCCTAGCACTTGGGAGGCAGAGGCAGGTGGATCTCTGTGAATTACAGGCCAACCTGGTCTATAGAGGGAGTTCCAGGACAGCCAGAGTTAAACAGAGAAACCCTGTCTTGAAAACAAAAACAAAAACAAAAACAAAAACAAGCAAAAAAAGAAGCTAAGAGGAATCACATTGGTGATGTGGGGAGCAGTCTCTAGTTAATCAGGTCTAGAAAGCAATATATACTAAGGTTCCCTTTGGAGATGCTCAAGTATACTTGAGGTTAAAAAATGTATTATTAGTAATTTTTCTTAATTAAGCTTTCCAAACACATTTCATACAGGACTAAAGAACAAATTTGTAGATTAAAACCAATTAAAATAATGGTCTAACGAACTGATGTGGTCTCAGTGCTCCTTTGGAATGGATACAGAGTAACTCACTGTATGTAGCCATGAGATGGACAGGCAGGGCAGGCTGCTGGACAAAGCTGGGCAAAACAGTGAGACCAGCAAGGCTTCTGGAATCAGGCAGCCTGGGTCAGAAGCTATATCATTCCCTGAGGGCCCTTGAGAGTGGACCACATTACCCATTTCCTCTGTGTCTCAGTTTCTTTACCTGAAAATGGTGTTTAAATGAAAATAATCTACACGAAATGCTTCCAATAGCATTTGCCGTAAGGTGATCAGGTGAGTTTCTTAAGTAGCTATCATCATCCTTATGACTGCTATCTCATCACTCAGGTGACGTTCTTGTACCGAATGGCTTGGGTTGAAATGAAGGGAGAAGAAAGATTATTAACAGATGTCCACATACCATTCAGCAAAAGCTTGGGTTGAGTGTTTTGAATGAGCCAGATGCTGTGGTTTCAAAGGAGAACAGCACCCTCTCTTCGCCCCAACCCCTCGGATTAACAGGGAGGGACGGGTGATGGGGACACAGGCGGAAGGCACCACAGAAGGTCCACGGGAGGACTGAGCAAAGAGCCATGGCAGTGGTTAGTGAACAGTACTTTTTTGGATAGGATGGTGGAGGGAGGCTAGAGTTGAAGGTTTCTCAGAAGGGCCTTAGCCTTCAAAGAAAAGAAGATCCTGCCTTCCAGAAGTAAGTGACGATATTCTAGAGCTGACATAGAGACTTCCTACCGGCTAGTGAGGTGTTAAAAAGATGGTTCATTAGCACCCCTAAAAACCAGAAGCCAAAGGATGGGTTTTGTGTAGAGGGTAGGGGAGGAGGGTGTAAACATTAGCTGTGTATTAAGTTGTCAGGGCCTTAGAAATGCTTGCTACTAGATTTCTCAGTTCTCAGGCAGCATGTGGCAGGGAAAGGAGAGAAGTAATCCAGGTGGAAATCTGTGTCCTGGGCCACTGGGATCAAGTGCATGGAGGCAGCTTGGTAATTACTGTACCCACTGCAATGGGGTCTCCAGACTCTAGTCTCGGAGACTGCATTTGGGAGGACACTGAGTGAGCACAATGCACAATAAAGGTTCTACCCTGCTCTGGGTATACTCCTAGAGCACTGGACTTAAAATCCCAAATAGACACATGTTGGCCACAGAATCACACTGAAAATGGGCTCAATGGATAGCATTCCCTTTCAAATTTCATGAAAATAGAGATGTTGACTTGTACTTAGAATCCACAGAAATTGTTTTCAAGAGAGAGCCTGCTAAATGCTTTAAAAAGTTCCAATAATGCAGGTGGGATAGTAAAGGGTAAGCCTTTTCTAGATGATGCTGCAAGCACAGTTTAAATACATAGGACTGATATTAACTTCTAATCATTTAGGCAAAACTGACTGCCATGAGCGCTTCTTTTTCTTCACAAACGAAGTAAATCTTTCCTTATTTACTATGTTGAACTGGGAAACACTATTTCTTATAGATGTTTCAACTGAGCTCGATTCACTTATATATGTTTAATGTGTAGAGCCTTTCCACTGTTGATACAATACAGTTTTCTATCAGAATGTGAAGAAAAACCCTCTAAATAGCTCTGGTTTCTACACTTTCCTAAGTCAAGCTCTGCTACTTGCCAGAGGCCCTGGCTGCTGATGAATATTTATATTCATGTAACATTTAGAAAACCAGTAGCAAATTCTAAATCCAGCACACCAGAGTGAAATTCAGTACTGAGCCAGTTCTCAGACTGGTACCAATGGTCAATACACACTTTCTAGTCTAACCAGGTTGCTTCTGGCCACGTGATAAAGATAACCTAACAATATAATTACAGGGACCACTCTGTGGTTAACAAAACACTTCAGAACACTTCCATGCACATTTCTGATTTGGACCTATAATTTATCATCCCAAAGGGAGGCAGAGGCGTAAACCATGGCTCAAAACCCAAGAGTGCATAATCTGAGACAGAGTTTGATGGACATTACTTCTTATTAGAGCATATAGTTGCTCTGTAAGAAAAGCAAAATGCTCATTATTTATAAATTTTCCATAGGATACTACATACTGTAGAGCCAGGTACATCCCACTTCTCAGAGCTTGTCTGCCCTTTCTGCACCCAAAATAAGAAGCATAGATCTTACACATCAGGGGCCAGAAAACTAAAGAAATCGTATGTCTTTCTATTCTAACCCTCGCCCTCCTATCCCTGCCCAAAAAGTGCTTCTCACCTTGTAAGCCTCAGCTGAAATACCACCTCTTCCAAGAAACCTTCCCAAATCCAATTGCCAGAATAAATCTTTCCTTCTAACCTGCTTTCTGCTTGATAAGGAAGTTCAATTTCTATCTTACCCTAACTGCTTATAATCCTTGACAAGTAACTTACCAAGTCTCTCATCTTTATATTCTTTAAAGTACTTAACATATGCCCTCGAGCTAGCATAGAATAAACCAACTTCCAATCCTCTAATCTGCCTCGGTGGACAACTCCTAAAGGCATGTCAGAAAATCAATTTAGTTCCTTATATCTAGAGCTTAACAAAGGAAATGATCTGTACTCCATGGCTAAGAACATAACCTTCCATATGGGATATAGACACATTCTGTCTTTGTGGTACTGATGATCAAAGCCAGGGCCTGACATGTGTTGAGCGATCCTTTGTTTTAAGGGAGTAAAAATCTACACAAAACTGCATTTTCTGTTTTTACTTTTAAGACAGTGCTTCTTTTCCCCCCATCCTTGGTCAAACTGTACTGAATAACTAGCTTTTTTTTTTTTTTTTGATAGAAGTGATCGTATTTAGTTAATCCAATCTTTGCAGCAAATGTTCTGGAAACTTTCATGCAAATATCTCAAACCCATCTAGTTTTGAAGACTCAGGAAGTGCTACAGAGCTTGGAGCCTGGACTCTGCATATTGTAGGTCTGCATAGTGCTGTACTGCTCTTGGGTTAGTGTTAGAAAATTGGGGAAATTAACCTCAAAAATCTTTGTTTCTGGTTTTCTTTGAACAATCATCACATCTATGCGTAAGAAGCTCACATTTTCACATGACAGCGGTGCTCCTGAGCTAAGCTGTGACCCCATTCCTTTGAAGGAGTGTCTACTGGCCATCTGTGGGTAACCTCTGTCCTATACCATATAAATGTGACTGGATTTTAGAGCAACTTCTTGAACTTCTACTAAATATTCAGGAATTAAAAATCCTGTCCAAGAGCTCTGATCTCTGATCTGGTCCCTCCACAATTCTAGGGTTTTTATTGAGATAGAATGTTAAGGTAGGTAAAGAGAAAACGCCTCCTGATCAAAAGAATAGAATCTCTAGCCTGAGTGCAGACCTAACATTCCTGTGTGGCCAGGTCAATCTCCTGATCAAGAAACCAACCCTAGAAAGATGGGCTCACTTTAGAACATGCTGATGGAATAGATGGAATAATTAATCCTTTGAAGTAAGGCCCCAACTCAGGCTTACCGAGTCAACTATTGCTAAACAGATACTTCTCCCTACTGTAGTTTCTTACCCCAAGATAGGATGGAAAAAGAGAGTCCACATCTTAATGTGTTTTAAAAAAGAGTGTTTAAAAAACAAACAACAAAAAAGGAGGAGGGTTCTGTAAGAAATATTAAATATGAGTCTTTTCTATCAAACATCATAAAACTTGTGTTTAGGATAAGGACATTAAATTCTTCTTCTCCCCCACCTTGTAAGACTTTTATGCAAATGTTTTAATCCTCCCAACCCAGTAAAACCTTTGTGTAAATAGAGATCCACTGCTCTGTTCTAGGAATTTGACTGTCCTAGAGCAGTGACCCTTTTCTCCTTGGAGCAGTGACTTGTTCCCCTTCCTCCTTCATTTCCTGTGCACCAGTTTTTTCCAGGCCAGCCAGTTGAATTAGATTGTGAGGTTGGACCCTAGGCAATGGGGAAAAGACACAGCTACCACCTCAGTTAGAATAAAAACCAAACGTACTCCCTGTCTCAGTGTGTTCCCTCATCTGAGTGCACCCTCTTTATCGAGTGGAAAATTTGCTTTGTTTAGACAAGAAAAAAAGAAAAAAGTCCTGCCCAGCAATGTGCTTATACATTAGTGTGGTGGTTAGAATAAGAATAGAACATAGGTTTATATATTTGAAAGGATTATTAGGTGGGGTCTTGTTGGAGTAGGTGTGACCTTGTTGGAGGAAATGTATCACTATGGTTGGGCTTTGAGGTTTCAAAAGCCCATGCCTAGTCCAGAGTCTCCCTTTCAGCTTACAGATCAGGATGTAGCTCTTAGCTACTACTGCCCCAGTGCCTGTCCGCATGCCACCATGCTCTGAGCCAGGATGATAATACACTAATGCTCTGAAGCTGTAAGCAAACCCCCAATTAAATGTTTTCTTTCTTAAGAGTTGCCTTGGTCACGGTGTCTCTTCACAGCAATACAACAGTGACTGAGATGATAAGAAACCAGAGGACATGCATGGGCTTGGTAAATGTAAGAAATGAGCACCAATTCTGTGAGTGTCTCAGGAGGATTTGCAGGGTGATGTGATGGGAAAATTGAGATTGATAATGGCTGGTTTTCATAGCACTTATTATTTAGTCACTGTGGGGCTTTGAATGAGAATGCCCCCCACCCCCATAGCTCATAGATTTGAATGCTCGTTTCCCAGTTGATATAGTGAAAGGCCACACTATTCCCAGTGTGCTTTCTCTGTCTTGTGCTTGTGGATCAGTGGTGAGCTCTCAGCTGCTGTTCAAGCACCACGTCTGCCTGTCTGGTGCTATGTTCCATTCCATGATGGTCACGGACTACCCTCTGGAACTATAGGATAGAATGAACTTTCTTTTATAAGTTGCCTTGGGCATGGTGTCTCTTCATAGCAACAGAAAGGTAACTAAGACAG
Source organism: Cricetomys ansorgei (assembly GCA_026225945.1). Lineage (NCBI taxonomy): Eukaryota > Metazoa > Chordata > Mammalia > Rodentia > Nesomyidae > Cricetomys > Cricetomys ansorgei. Next base: position 11,125,564 of record JAMJFZ010000242.1, read on the forward strand.
TCACAGACTTCACCTATATTTAGCATCAAAATCTCATTTCTATACAATGTGTCAACTGGGTCATAGAGAGGTGGTAAATTTGTCAAGTTTGTAAAGATCCTAGGAGGAAGTTGAACTGGCTGTCACCACATCAATGTGGAACCCTAAACAGTAAATCAACCGGGGTGGGCGGTGGGGTCACTCACTCACTCATTTTTCATTCTACAGATTATTGTTTTTTAATCGAGCATCTATCATGTGGTAGGCAGAATACCTGCTCACAAAAAGTTCAGATTCTAAAGGAAGACTCATGACAGAAATAAGCACGTAAGTGCTAAGTAGTGACAGGGTCCATACGAAAAAGAAGTGTGTAAATGGGAGAGTATGTTCTCTCATCCAGGGTAGTCAGGGAAGGCCTTTATGAAAAGGTGACATTTGAGAAGACAAGAAGAAAGCACAGGAAGCAACCATGGCCTGGTGTGACCCCCAAATTTCTCCCACAAAACCTTTCTTAACCATCCTGCCTACCTCTTACTGGAATAGGCATTTGAGTATTCATTGGCTTCCATTTTGATCTATAGTAAAATCCTTGTGGTCAGCTATACTTTATTACTTATTCCTTGCTATAATAAATGTTCAGTTGATCTCTAGTATGTATCTGCTAGATTTGTGGGGAGAAGGCGGAGGACAGGAGAAGGGCAGGGCATGGATACTGTTTCTATGAAACAAAACCAAAATAAGTGACTGCATACGATGCATTTTACTAGCAGTCACACAGCTACTTTAACTACTCTTATATAAGCAATGCATATTTCAATGTCACCTTTTGGGAAAAAATATTCTAAACGAGTCATTTAATAACAAAAGACAGGCACTAAAAACAAGCCGTCTATTGATAGCACTTGGAACTGGTAAGAATTACTGAATACCTATACTCTGAAGACATAATTCTGTTTTAGGGTACATGTTTCATTTCGTTTGTGAAAAGGCATATTCTTTACAATTATTCACATGAAACTGGAAACCTAGGATCTGGGCAAAATGGCCCAGTTGTTAAAGTGCTTGCCATCCAAGCATGAGAACCTGAGTTGTAGCCCCAGATGTCCCCCACCCCTGCCCTGCAACACGCACAACACACAAAAAAGGCTAGTGTAGTTCAAACTTAATAATCTTGATGCTGGAGAAGTAGCGACAGGAGATCTCTGGAGTTCACTGGACAGTCTACTTGCCTACTCAGAGAGCTTCAAGACCTCAAAATGAACAGTGGATGGCTCCTAAGGTTGACTAGAGGTGATCCTGGCCTCCACATGCACATGCACACGTGTATACACACGCTCACACACATTATTTCACTCACGTGAATTCACACACACACACACACACAAACTAGAAATCCAAGAAATTTACCTTAATTTGTTGAGAAAAAAAGAAAAAGTTAAGATATAGTTTATTTTCCCCCTTATTGAAACTGGCTGGCTTCAAATTCTATTTAGAATTTAAAATAATAAAGCCCCGCTCAAACCGGAAAGACGAATAGTTTAGTTTAAATAATCCTAATCCTATGATGCTGACAACACATACCTGGTGTATTAGAGTCATTCTTTTCAGTTAAGGAAAATAACTAAAAAGACCATTACAGTCCTTTCTTGTAAGAATTGAAAAGCATTTGCTGAATACATCAATTTGCTGTCTTGGAGATGGATTACTTTTCTAATGGTGGAGATCTGGGTAAAATAAACTTTGGCAAATAACACAACAGAAAGGGGTCATTTTTGTGACTGACTGCCAAATATCAATAAAATAAATGTCTTCTCTCAAATGCCTTGTCAGCCCCCGCCTTTTGGAGCTTTCATCTCGCCCACTCTCTCCCTGCTCCAGCAATCAGCCACCTCCCCACCTCTTTCATCAGCCCAGCTCTGGAGATGGAAGAGGGAGAGCAGAAGTCCAGAGGTCAACCCAGGGTCACAACACAAGCCCAATTAATTTGTGATGGTTCTCTCCTTCTGGAGAGGTTGTCGCCAGGGTACTACCCAGAGCAGAAGGTAGCAGATTCCTCCACTTAAAATGTAGCAGATCCTGCCATTTACAAGGTTGTGGCTGCTGCTGTTCAGCTGAACCAAACACTATCTCTTTTTTCAGTTGAGATAAAACTCACAGGACATAAAATCCTCACTGTCATCGTTTAAAATTGCTTTTTATTATATCCACATGTTGAACAACCATCCCTAGTCTTTAATGCCACCAAAATGCCCCCCCATAATATTTTAATTTTTGCTTTTGTAATTAGTAAAAAAAAAAAATGATATGAAAGTTTGGAGGGTTTGTTTGTTAACTTGTTTTACTTCTCTGGTGTGTGTGGGGGTGGGGTGGGGGGGTGCTGACCTAAGAGCAGTGAGTGGGGAGATGGGAAAGACAAGTCCTCTCCAATTTCCTACCTGTCCCTCCAGCAGATGGGTTACCCCAGCCCGTCCTTACATGAGTTATCTTCTCTGATCAGGGTCTCACACCATTTTGATTCACTTTACAAGAACCTGGGATAAGGCTCTTGATGATTCATGAGCTTGTAGTCCTTTGTTCCTGGGTTGTCCATCAAACTGGACAAGGGGGCTCCAGCTAGACTCTCTTCCACAGTTTCTGGGCTCTTGTCTACTTCTCTATACACTTTTCCCTCATAATGCTTCCATTTTTAACCCCAGGATCTTTCTGAGGTCTTTCTCCATCTAAAGTCATTTTATATCTTCCTCAGCCACACCTTAAGCCTGGTTCTTTTCGTACCACTCTCATGCTTTGTTTTCTACCTACTATCTGCATTTTATTTCCTTGTAGCTACTTAATGTACCTTTACGTGGAAACTGACATTATTCCCTTTAACACATCAAAGTCATCAAAATCATTCACTCTTTTTAACTTAAAAATTAATTCAATGGGGAAAAAGTCACCAACACTATCAGCTGCTACCAGATGCTGCTGTTTGCCAAAGGCCATGAGTCCACAAGTAGCTTTGGATTACAAAAATGAGTCCTGTGACTAAGGAGGCAAAGGTCACATAGCCTGAATACAAGCATTCTCTGGGATGATACAGAAGATTCCAAAACAAACAAACAAACAAACCCCCCTGGAAGTTACTGGTCTTTTGATGTAGTTGGAGATGACTGAATACTGTATCTGGGTTCTCCTAATATCATTTGCTGTAGTACTAGCAGCACAGGCACTAAGTTCTGGGAAACAGCCACACATTCCATTTCAAGCTTCATGGCAATGCCATCTCTATCAGTAGCTTTGCCTCAGATATCGTAGCCACAGGTTTTATTTGTTCGTTTGTCTTTGTTTTTCTTGTGAACCTCTCTCCCAAGCAGTGGCATCCCCTTGTGTTCTTAACTCATGTGTATATCTGGTAACCCCTTAAGATTGAATTCCCAAGGCCAGCAACAGGCTTTCCACATTTCATCTTCTTTCTCTGGCAAAGTTACTAGTATTTACTACTACTCCCTTCTCCTGGTCAGATTCCTGTCCAATGCCTGCCTTGACAGCTCTGATGAGGAGAGTAACATTAAAATTCTACACCAGCTTCTAAATGGGACTAAAATACGTCCCAACTGGTGATGTGTTCAGTATAGTAAAGGCTCAGGAATACGTACGTGCATCTCTGCCCTTCTCTCATTGTGGGTACCACACAGCAAAGAAGACAATTAACAGTGGAACTCAATCCCTGTTCTAAAAGCTATCCCAATTCAGAGCAACTTCTGTTTAAAAGAGAAATAAATGTAGCTAGAAGGCTGGGAAGCAGAGGTGGGGGTGTGAGATTTCTCGGCTTGTTTCTAGGGTGGGCACAAGATCGATCTTCTGGGATGGTTCAAGGTATCCTATACATCCGTAAGAAACTGTTCATATTACCAGGGCCAGTGTGGGAGAAACAAAAGCTTCCACAAACAAACAACAGTAGTAACTGACATGACTTTAAACATTTTATTGAGATATAATTTGTGATGGTAAAACTTGTGTCTTCAAGGCATCTGGATTAACTTTCTAAAAGATTGAAGCCCATGTAAAAATCTACGTAGGCAGTATAATGTTCCCACTTTAAAGGCTGGGAAGATAATTTTACTGAGTCAAATGATTAACAAGATTTATGGCCATACTTTGGGTCTTGGGAAATAGGTTGATCATATCTGCCAGTTATTTTACATTATGTCTTTTTATAAGTAACAGAGCCTCCTACTAAAATATTGTTCCTATGGGAAAAGATACATCATTGAAAATTTTATTATAATAGTCTCATAGCTGCAAAAGGTAGATAATACTCTTTGTCCATTTTGTGTTGTTACAATAAATATCTAACCTGAGTACAGTTCTGCCAGCCAGGTAAGATACCCGCAACTGCTGATGGGTTCAGGTTGGGAATGAGGGTGGTTAAGTGGTAACATGCAGTGGGGGTTCATCTAGAGGATCAAGTGACTTCCAGGAAGAAGCCAAACTCACAGATGGCTTTACTGTGACCAATCCAGCCTCACAAGACCTAGTCCACTCCCAGGATATGAGCAGTCATCCTTTCTGAGATGGATGCCCTCATGACCCAACAACCTCCTGTAGGCTCTGCCTGATCCAAGGTTCCACCACTTCTCAATACTACTCCACTGAGGATCAACCAAGTGTTGAGCACTGGAACCTTTGGAAGACAAAGACCAACCAAACCACGGGACTAGCTAAGAAGAATAATACTGAATTTATCTCTACAATGGGAGACAGTATATATTCTAGAGAATGCATCACTCTTAAACTAAATCAGCTTAAACTAAATCAGTTCTTTTGAATGCATGATTTCAGTCAGTTTCTAAAACTGAATATTAAATCTACCCGAGCTAACTTGTTTAGCCTTGAATTTAAGGAGGATTGTCCTGTTAAAATTTCAGTTTATGCCATCTAGTTCCTTGCTTTTGGGGGAAAAAAAAATGCTTAGGGGAGTTAATGATTTGCCAAAAGGGAAGGACTTTCTTGCCTCCATTTTCTACATCCATCTTTACTGCCTTTTGTTGATCCTGGAATGAAGGAAACAGTTGCTAATGCATGGGACGCAGTCTTGTGCAGTATTTTTAACCTGCCAGCTGTAGAGTTAATCTTTATATAGGCAATGGCAAGTGTTTCTCTGTACCTTTATTTCCCTGAAACACACAAATACACAAATGTCAGAACCACACCCACATTCCAATGCCGGGCACTTTGTACTACAAATATATATAACGAACCCCACACATGGTCCTTTATCGGTGCATCGCAGCAGAATAAACCATAGCTCACATTGTCCCGCCAGATTTTCTGAGCTATTTAAACCAGTGTTTAGAGAATTTAGCTTTTATCAAAAGGGAATTTAATCCCTGAGAGCATGTGCTTAGCATGTACAAAGCAAAGAATCTCCTATTATATCTGCATCTAGGGGTGGGATGTAGCTTTGTGGAAGAGTGCCTGCCTAGCAGGTGTAAGGTCCTGGACACTTAGCAATGCGCGCACGCACGCACGCACGCGCACACACACACACACACACACCCCATTACCATTAAATATACAATATTTGAATTAAGATTCGATTTTTCAGATTCAGAGCCTTAACAATCTCTCCTTTGCAGGATTTTAATGGTAAAACAACACTGACAGGTAGGGTGCTCTGGCTCATCTTTTCTTGCTGATTTAGGTAGGGCTCACTGAATTGTGATGACTATATTAGTATTATGTTAATAAATTTGCATATGTTATCTATATGTTTTGTATTCATATATTTCTACTATATATCTATGTATATGTCTACCTATCTGTTCATCTATCTATCATCTATCAATCAATTAATCAATCAATCATCTATCTAGCTATAATCATTAGGTGTAGCTGAGAAGAATCTTGGCACTCTGTAGCTAGGGTTAGCTCATCAGCAAAAGTCTTAGTAATTGCCATTTCTATGCCTAGGAAAGTCCAGAGGTTTGAAAAGATTTCCTTTCCAGGAACAATTCAGACCATTTAAAGTGTCTTGCCTTCATCACTCACTACTGGGCAGAACTTCAAGGCATGTGTACATGGTTAGAGGGCTGAGGCCTTTACGTCAGTCTGATGAAGTCCATTTTCTTTCATCCTCTTTGTATAAACTCAGAAAAGCTAGAGTTCTAAGAGCTGCAGGTATCAAACTGGGTTCAAAGCCTTCTTTACTCAGCTCAGAGGCACGCACTACTTCTCTCAGTTACCCCCATCTCCACTAAATAACACCATTCTTCACTCCTAAAATACCTTTTATTTGAAATTACACTTAGCTAGTAACAAGCCTCTTGGAATGATTAGAATTCTCATGGTTGGAACACATGAAAACTTCTACAAAGAATTCCGCTGAATTTTAACAGAGAGATGTTCTTATGGCAAAAAAGGGGTAAAATAATTAAAGAAAAAAATGCAAGTATTCCAGACATACAGTTTAGCTAAGATATTTATGGTACCACAAGATGTATTTTCATCAAGTAATTATGTCAGATCCATATTTGAAAGATGAATGTTCAGACGGGGGCACTTTCCCACCAAGGAAGAAGTTAGGTAGCCGCAGCCTGTGGTCAGCTTGGACAGAGCCAGTCTGCTTAAGGCCTTCCATGGCCTGTCTGCTCTGAGCTCAGTCCTGAACACTGTGATTCAAAACACATACCAGCAGATTGAGTACTCCTGGAATAAGATCCTACGAGGCCTTCCCAAGCTCGTGTTCATGTAGTGTGTTACGAAAGTTCAGAATGGTTTTGTTTGACTCCTGAGACAGGAGCAGTGTACTAACTGAGCATCATACACTATAGTACCTACAAACCAGGTGATGTGCCCAGAGGCATAATAAATAACCAGGCTTGGACAATCCACGAATCTCTTGATTGTTTTGTTTTCCCAAAGTATTTATATTGTGGACTATCAAGAAGTGGGCTCACCAAACATTTCCTGTTTGCCTACAATTCATCATCAAAAAAACACAAACAACAATAACAACAACAACAACAAAAAACTACAAAGGGTTAGAGAGATGGGTCAGCAATTAAGAGCTCTTTCTGCTCTTGCAGAGGATCTAGGTTCAGTTCCCAGCACTCAAATGTAGGCTCAAAGCCATCACTAACTCAAGTTCCAGGGAATTAAGAGAATTATACATAAGCTTTAGGGGCATGTAGTATTTTGACCCTGTAACCTGATACTGTCATCTACAAAGGTCAAGGTCATTCTTGAGAACTATGCAGTCAACACACACACACACACACACACACACACACACACGAGCAAGACACATTAAAACAAACATACACATAAACCAAACGAACAACATGGGGGTCTGGGAAAATGGCTCGGTGGTCAAGAGGATCCAGGTTCAGTTCCCAGCACCTACACGGTGGCTCATGACCATCTGTAGCTGCAGTTCCAGGGGCTCCTATGCCTTCTTCTGACATCCTCTGGCACCAGACATACACGTGGTACACATATATACATGCAGGTAAAATACTCATGCAGATAAAAGAAATATTTCTAAAACATTTAAAAACAAGGAGCTACAAAATTGCTATCTGCTACTCTCAGGTCTGAGAAGCTTGGTTTCTAAAAAGTTAAAAAGAATCGATATTTTTCACCAATGAACTGCTTTTACTTATCAAAATATATGAAATATAAATATATATGAAAATTCACATATAGGATTTAAAATGTTAAAAATCAAGCTTTAATCTAAAACAAAGCAGAGACTGCTTTCTCCTGGGAAGGAACTCAGGGCACACATTGTCTTGCCCTACTGAGATACCGTGGTGGCCAGTTTTATGTCAACCTGATACAAGTTAGAGTCATCAGAGGAGGTGAGGGAGCCTCAACTGAGAAAATGCCTCCAGAAGATAGGGCTCTGAGCAGACAAGCCTGTGGGGAATGTTCTTAATTAGTGATCCGTCCAAGGGGGAGGAGGGTCCAGCTCATTGCCAGCAGGAAAACCTCTAGGTTGGTTCCTGGGTTCCATAAGAAAGCAGGTGCCCCAAGCCTTTAATCTCAGCACTGAGGGGTTGGTGGAGTCGGGGAGAAGGGGGCAGAGGCAGGCAGATCTCTGTGAGTTCGAAGACAGCTTGGTCTACATAGTGAGTTCCAGAACAGCCAGAGTTACAACAGAGAAACTCTGTCTTGAAAAAAAAAAAAAAAAAGAAAGGAAGAAAGCAGGCTGATTAAGCTATTTCGGGGCAAGCCAGTAAGCAGCACCCCTCCACCATGACCTAGGCCTAGGCCCCTACCTCCAGGTTCCAGCCCATTTGAGTTCCTGCCCTGAACAGTGAAAATGTGAGGTTAACCCTTTCCTCCCCGACTTGCTTTCGTCATGGTGATTCATTACAGCAATAGAAACCCTAACTGAGACAAATACCTTAACCTTCTATCTTTCAAGTTTATTATTCATTTCTAAACTTAGCAAATGAAGTTTAGATCGATACTCACTTCACCCCAAGCCAACTAAAAACATTTGCATGCATTTTGTATTTTAAATCCCCTTTCCCTAGCATGGCTTTTTATTTGACAGACAAATGGGAACTCCAGTGACCAGCACATGCTGAGCCGAGGATGCAGAAGGGGGCGCGGGGCGGGGGGGGGGGGGGCTTCTTGTAGAGACAGTTTCGTCTCATCAATGTTGCATCTAGTTTATAATCACCACAAACTATATCAATACTTCTTAAATCCTAACACACGCTGCTTAGAAGAACGCTAGAAAGACTTTTTTTTTTCTTCTTAAGTCAAAGGAGGGCAAATTAGAATAAAAAACAAAAATAAATTTAGAAATTTCTTTTAGATTCCAAGTTAAAGACAACAAGATCACTAAAACTAATTTGGCACCTGTCAAAACAGCATGGTTCTTCCTGAGTGAAGGGGAGATCTGACTTAAAGAAGTCTAAAAGTCACTAGGCTAAGAGAGCGGAGCTTTAGGGGTGGGAAAGGTGCTATATCATGTAGGCGTATATTTAAAAGGACACATCCACGATCTGTATAGCTGCTCAGGCTTTCATGTCTTAGCTTAAACTGCTCTATGGGAAGGTCAGGTAGGCACCTCGGGAGGGCCGTAACTGAAAAGGTGCTAAAATTAAAAGAAAAAAACAAATAGAAAATACAGACCCAAGATATTCTCAGGACTATTCCAGTATCTTCATAATCCATTTTAAAACCAATGAAACATTGACCACATGGGGAAAGTTTCAATCTGTGCAATACACAAAGTTAGGCGAGATGACAGCCTGGAAAAATGTAAAATAGCAGAGTGGTTGACTTTGAACTTGAACATGGAGCAAACGTTGACAAAGACCTATTCTGTCCAAAATCCCCACTTTATTTTAAGCTTGGAAAATGGTTAGTCATATCTATACTAAACACTTCCTGTCCACGGGCAGGCTGATAGCAGCCAACTGCCAAGTTCAGTAGCTGCCTACAGTCAGTCAATTGAGTCATTCATGAGCTAAAAAAACAGCACCATAGATTTAAAAAAAAAAATATCTGGCTGACTAAAACTGTGAAGGATATACAATGAAAAACAGGATTGACTATTTCACAAAGTAGGGAGAGCTGGTCCATGAAAAAGAAAAATAGAAAGTCATAGGCAGTTCTACTCTAAGAGGGTAAGTGCTGGTAATTTCTATGATACGCTACAGCCTCTACTAAATATAACAATTCTCTCTTCCCAAAGTTGCCATTAACCTTGAACATGGCACAGCCTAGAATCACCTGAAAAGGGTCTCAATCAAGCAACTGTCTTTATCAGGTTGGTATGTGGGCATATCTGAGAGGGAGTCTTGATTGTCTTAATCTGAGCACCATCCCAAGGCAGCTGGCCCTGGGCTGTATAAAAAGGCTAGTTATTAAGCTTTAGCCTACCAGTGAGCCAGAGAGCAGGCAAGCAAGCAAACAGCATTCCTCCTTGGTTTTTTGCTTCAGGCTCCTGCTGAGTTCCTGCCCCGACTTCCCTAGATGGACTGTGACCTGGAAATGCAAGCCACATAAATCTCTTCCCCTCCAAAGTTGTTTTTGGTCAGAGTGTTTTATCACAGCAACAGAAAGGAAACTGGAGGTCCTTCTTCTACCATTAAATAATGCAACTGACATTCCACATCTCTGTAGACAAAAAAGCCAAAGACTGTAGAGGGCTCAATGAGAAAAACAGCAATAACGACGGCAATCAATCTTTTGTCAACCCTTTGTCTTTTAATTTGGTTGAAGCATGTTTTAAAGGAAGAGTCAGGCACCTAGGAATTTTAAAGAAACATGAACAAAGAGCTAAATCACATCAGGAATATACATGATATTTGTTAGGTTTCAAACTTAGGACAAACTGAGACACCTATTTATCATGTCAAAGTGGACCTGGCCCCCAGGTTCTCCCAGCACCCCTCAGTCCCTATCTGTTACAGGGCCCTCCTGGCTTGCATACCTCACCTCTACTTTGAACTCTCCAGTCCAGGGCTGGGCTGCTCTTCCCTATATACTCCAGCCATTTTGGTTACTGTCTCTCCCTAAGCCTCTTTTGGCCTTCTGGCCTCTTGGTCTCCAGGTTTCCCTCTTTCTCCTCTCTTCCCTCTCCCCAGCACCCTCTCCATACAAGGCCTGGCAGCTCAGTCTTGTCCTGTCCACCCTTGACTCTCCCAGATGTCTCTGCCCTGGCTATGCTCTCCCTCACATCTACTATGTTCTCCCTCATATATACAATAAGCTTTCTCCTCCACCACACCTAGGAGCACTCATGTCCTTTCCTTTTAATTTCTTTTTTTCATTCAATATTAACTGATCTACTGATCATAATGTTACTTTAAAAACTCATCTTTGGGAAAGAGAACCAAAAACAATTAAGGATTGCAGGACTGACCCTTTCCCTGGCAACCTGAGGGCTGTGTCAGCTCAACTGCCTCTCCCAGTAGCAATTATAATATACCTGATTAACCCTCAGATGTGTTGAAACAAGCCAGCTGCAACTCCACTGCCGAGAGACACCAGGAACACCTCCCTGCCCCCATGGCCAGATGCTCAGATGAAATGACCCCAAAGCATGCTGGGATACACAGCCAGGACAGGAATATGAAGTAATTGTTCCTGTGTGTGCCTCTAGAGTTATCAGCTTAATCAAGAAGTCAGAACTAAGGCTAAGTGACCAAATAATTTAAGCCATCTACCCATAAAAACCATCAGCCCCTAATTCTTCAGGGTTCCCATCTGACTTGTTAATGAGGAAAGCTCCCAAAATCAGATGTGCAGTTTCAGCGGCAAGGGGATCTGGTTTTAAATCCATCTAGCAGCCACTTACTGCTGGCTCTCCCCAAACAGATGGCCCCACACAGTGGGCAGATTTGAAATGATTCCCACAGGCTGGCTCTACTACTTTGTTAGTTGATCAGCTACCATTTTACCATTTGCTAGTTGTGGAATACGGGATCATTTTTAAAATCTGGTAAGAAAGTTACTAGACATCTCAGCCAAATCAACGCAGCCCTGGCTTTTGACTGGCCCCAAGTCAGCAGCAGGATGCCCAATGTCCCTGGGCCCCTTCTTTATGGGTCCCCTGATGCAGATCCATCCAGGGAAATGTACTTTTCTATGACCTGTTAATGGCACCAGTCCTTTGGCTCCAAGCTGGCACAGTACGTTGGCGAACAGCACCCATCTCACTTCCTGCTCAACCAATCAAAATAAGCAAACTGGCTAAACTTACCCAGGTCATCATGGTTCCTTGTCTGGTAAAGTTTTGGGAGTTTTCAGTTACTTTTTCTCCAACTCCCATTATTTCCTCACTCCTCCCTTCCTCTCCCTCCACATGTCCATCCACCCCCAGCTCCCACCCATTCCTATTCTCCCTTCCCACCCCAGACTTCTCCCTCATTGGTCTCTTACTCTAGAATCTGTTTAATGGCTCTTTCTTGATGTCCTTTTCAATTCCAGTTTCTTGTCCTGCCTTCCCTTGCCTTCCCAGGTGCTATGTGCCCCAGAATTCTACCTCTGTTGACAGTTCTTTGGGAGACTCTTTAATTATCACTCTCCTCTCAGAAATCTGAGTGCAGTGTCCGGACCCGTGATCTGAAGGGTATGTTTTCATACTAGCTATTTCAAAACTGACTTACTCAATTCTCATTTTAACCCTGGAAAGAAAAAAAAAAATCATTTCATAAGAACATTACACTAAGGGGAACAGTTGATGACCTACCATTTTACTTTGACAAAATAGTTTTGCAGAAGGAAAGGTTGCTTCTTTGCTTTTCATAGGGAAGATTTCACTGTGTGAATGTGGTTAGCAGGCCCGGGCAGATTTTGGTCTTGGGGTGCCATTGTGAGGCTCTTTTTTTACTAGCTTCTAAGTGAAGCTATACATTATCTCCTGGTATCTCACCAGGAACAAGCTATGTAACATATTTCTGCTGGTAATATGACAACAGTTTTCTACCTTAATTATGGGACAAAACTGAAATTTCTCAGACTGTTTCATGGTGTCTCAAATCCTACTTAATATGTATGTATAAAATCCTACTTCATATGTATGTATAAAACCACAGTCCAAAGAGCTCTAGATTAGATGCCAAGACTAGACTACCCTGGCAAAGGCCATCAGTGGGCTTCCCATGACATACAACTTATGCCAGAAGTAAACACACGGGAAAAGAGGAAGTTAAGGCACAAGGTAGGAGGGAAAACTTCTCTTATTCTCAAGAGTGGCCAAAGGTCTTTAGAGCACAAAGACCTGCTTGCTGCTATGATATACTAAGAAACACTTCTTTGGCTCCTGGCCAGAGTTCCTAAACCCTGGAAACTTCCTAAGTGATAGGAACTTCTTTTGTTATATGTTCTTGGTTCACTATTTCTGTCACAAAGGTCCTATGTAAAGGTACAGAGAAGCATTTTCTGATTTTCACAATAAACCCTAACCTGTTTATGCTAATGAGGCAACTCAGAGCATACAGACTGGTTGCCACAGAACCAAGTGTTAAGAAATAGGATCTCCGTCTAGTGGGGCATAGGGAGGAGCTGGAGACTCAGTTCAGTCACCAGTTGCTAAAGGTCTGATCCCTTGTGGAGGAGCTGGGAGCTGGTACCCCTGGAGTCACAGAGGTGCTTGGGCTCCTCTCCCACACCTTTTCTTAGTATTGCTTCCATTTGGCTCTAATTGTGTTGGTTCCTTTATTATAAGCCAGACTTTTCCCTGAGTTTTTGATCTGTTGTAGCTTGTGGGGAAAACTTTTCCTGTTTTACACTTATTTTATTTTATTTTTTCCTGGCTATATTTACCTGTTACTTTCACACACTGGTGCTTATTTGATATAATGCCACAGAAGCCCATAGACCTGCTCCCCAAACTCTTCTCAACACTGATGGGGGTGCCGGTATGGACAGAATGAAAGGACTCTGCTGGTAATTAAGACTTGGAAAGTACACATAAAGGGAGACGATGGGAAGCCTAGGAGACTGGGTATTTACAGCAGGACAGTCTTCATTCACCCATTAAATACCAGCTGAAGGCCCAAGGCACATTCCACTCCCATCCCATCCCAGGTGGCCTCCTCAAGCTTTGGCTTCCAGGTTTACTTGAGCCCAACCTCACTCAAGGCCCCAAACCAAGGCAAAGCAGTCTCTCTAGTGTCTGTTGACTTGGCTGGCCATTTCTTCCATGGACTCTCCTCCTGGCTTCCAAAGTCCTATTCTCTATGAGATTTTTTTCTTCTCATCTGCATGAGTCTAATTCTGTTTCCTTTACTGGTTCCATCTATCTTTGCCCCCTGTAAAAATTGTTTCTAGAAACTAAACCCATGATTCAGCCTCTCCTTTCTCTACACACTTCCTCTCAGAATTCAGAGAGCAAGTGATCTCCCCACCTGACTTTGCTCCCCATTATTTATAAAGCTAAATCTCGCTTATCACTTTGGACCTAGAGATCGCATTCCTTTCTAAGTCTATGGATAACACTAAGTGCAGCCACCATTTTTAAAACCATTACCATGGTGGTAGGGTACCAGTCTGACAACACAGGCTTTGCACTGTCATTGATTCTCAGAGCAGGACTCTGTGAGCAATTTGCTTTCCATTCAGTAATTACTCACAAGGATGTTACACCCTGATAGCTAACTCTTCAAGGTCGGTAAACCACTAGAACAAGATTTAACACTTATTCTGTCATAGTCACTGTTAAGGACTATGGAACCCTCAACCACTTCCTCAAAGCAAATGTTCCGACTCCCAGAATGCACCAGGCTTGCAGGCCCAGGAAAGGTAAGGCTGTGGGATGGGTGTCTGTCTGCTCCTGCAATGGCATGCTCCATGTCTGGCACTGATTCCTTCCCCACCCACACACATACAACACAGTCTCCTGATGAGTTCCCCACCCAACAGCACTCCCAATAACTAATTGTTCTCAAATGATATCCTTAAAGGAATGAAAACAAGTGAACCCACTGGCTTAGCCTCTCCTTCGGCTTGTCACTTTCAAAACCAGGGACCTGATAGGATCTGTTTGCAGAGCTAGATAATATTTCATAGTGCCTTATCTTCTATTCTTACTGGAGAAGGTTAAAAAGGAACACTTCATTTGTTCAAACATTCCATTACCTAAACTTCTCCAAAAGGTTGTGAATGACACCTATACAAACAGATAGGTCCCTCCTGTTTCAAGGAGATCTCACAGTCTGAAGCCAAAGCCTGTGTTTGCATACATCCTCACTTGTAAAACATGCCAGGAAGAGGGCATTACAAGCGTGTAAGTACTGTTGGCCTTGGTGCCTCATCTCCAAGATGAAAAGTTTAGGTAAAAAGATCTTCAGTGTGATGTTGCTTCTAACCCTCAGTCATGGTGATTCTACATGCACTTGCAGTGAGGATGTTTTAATTACAAAGTATTTGCTAAAGAGATCTTTCTTAAACTTTACAGACATGCACAGGACTTCATTCCATTCTAATTCACTTTTAGTATTATTTTAGGTTCAACCCTCTACATGAAGAACAGTATGCACCATGCTCGTTTGAGTAATTTCCAAGTTCTTAGCATCCTTCTCAGAAGGACAGAAATGTCTACAAATAAAAAAGGTTGTGGCACATTTCTGACTTTTGTATCACGCTGAGATGAAATCACCGGATCCTGAGATTTTTCTGGCTGCTGCATTCTCTTCCATCCACCCACCCTTTGGCTACTTCCTGGATTACTAATAGCCAGGAGCAGGGAATGTAATCATCCTTGTTCTCCTGACAGTTCAGTGGTATCATCATCCAAGAACAACAAAGGTATGATGCATAATCAGGCTGGTAAAAATTTCAGAGGTGTGTATGGGAGTTTCAACTGAATTTCAGCTTTTAGAGGTGGGGGTGCCAGGTACCACGAGGCCAGCGAGCGGCTCACTGTAGAGGAAAGAGTGGGCCACATCTCAAAGTGAATGTTCTGTTTTTAGTCTTTGTCAGCTCACTGTACTCTCAGGCTAATGACTACATCAATGGAAATAGATAATCACGTCAAAGTCTGGCCTTTTGAGAGGGCCTTTACATCGTGTATGGCAGCAAGGTCAGGCAAACACCAAGTTGCATCACAACCAACCTTCATTGCTATCTGGCCCCGCCTCATCATTTGCGAAGAGAATATATACAGGAGGAGCCTGGCAAGGCAATGAACAAAACACAAAGATGCCATACCACAGGTGGCAGAAACAGTGACAGTAAACAGCACACTGTGCGCAGCTTAGGCAGTATCACAAGGGGTCTGTTATCACAGAAGAGGTTTCTAGTAAGTCACCAGTGGTGGTAGTAAAACAACTGAGCCTTTCTCCCCAGTAATAAATATTTGGCCAGCAAAACTGTGCAACTTCTAGAAAACCTTCAGGATAATGAAACGTTAAGGGGCTTTGGGGGGGGGGGGAGAAGACCAAAAGCACAAGAGACAAAAGCAAAAGCAAACAAATGAGATTATACCAAATGGTAAAGGCGTCTGTGGGGCAAAGGAAACGATAAAGATATAACCTATGAAATAGAAAATACCTGCAAACCATTCACCCGACAAGGGACAGATAGCCTTAACATGCGAGGGAGTCAAGTAACTCCAACAAAACCCATCTAAAATACATACAACCTGGAAGAACTGCCTGATGTGTGTTTCTCGAATGAATACAAATGACCAACAGATACATGAAAAGTATTTGTTCAACACTTGTCATCAGAAAAACATAGCTGGAAAATGCAGCAAAAAGCCATCACCCCAGTTACAGTGCTTGTCACCCGAAGGATAAACAAAAACAAGCAGGTTGGCATATATTTTGGAAAAAAAGGGAATTCTTACACACCACTGGCAGATACATAACTCAGTACAGCATTACAGAAAACAGTATGGAAGTTCCTCAAAAAACACACACACAAAAACAAAACAGAAACAATTATATGATCCAGCAAGCTCACTTACTGGGTATATATCCAAAGGAAATAAAATCAGAATGCCAAAGAAACGCCTGCATGCTCACCTATAACACAACACTTTATAATAACCAAGATATGGACTCCATATGGGTATTCCCTGACAAATGAACAAAGAAAAATATGATATGAGTATAAAACCGAATACCTGTCAGCCATAAAAATAAATGAAATCCTGCCATTTGTGGCAACGTGGCTAGACCTTATTAGATCTGGTGAAATAAGCCAGACACAGAAAGTCAAATATTACATGTTCTCACACATAGAGGAGAAGGAAGTTGATCTCACAGAGTGCAACTGTAGCTACAAATAATGAAGTAAGGAAAGGGGGGGGGGAATGAAAAAGAGAAACTGGTGGTTAGGTCTAAAAATACATTACACAGAAGGAGTACGTTCCAAGGTTCTACAGCCTGGTGGTGACTGCAGTCAATGATAACATCGAAGAGTGAGCAGGAAAAATTTCTTTGCACTTGGGTCCCTCTGTTCAGAGACCGCAGACACCTGCTACCCAGCTGTGCTGCCTCCTAGCTCTTTTGTGCTTGGATAGGACAGAGAGTATCCAGGCAGCGGCCTTGTGGCAAGAGGCAGCAGAGACAGTGAGCCAGAGCCTTTCCCCCCACTGCAGATACAGGGGTCAGAGATTCTTCTTGAATCCCAAGCTTATGTGTGGATGGGTGAGGACAGGGTTAGACATCACTGGAGGTTTTACACGGAGCTACAGCTAGTTGGTCTCTGTTGCACTCCTGGTTTTACCTTTCCCAGCTTCAGGTACAGTTTTTATACTGTGAACTGAATTGCTCAGCTATCAATTGCAATGGAGATGATTATTGTGATAATCCGAGTACAAATGCTAAGGCGCAGGACATAGAGAAGATGTATTGTAGGAGTAAAGAGAAGGTGAAGTGGGAGTCACCTTTTTTGGTGACTAGTTGGAGGCAGAAGATAAAGGAAAGGACAGAGTTGAGGATAACATCCAGGTTTATAGCTTGAAAGCCAAACATGAGTGTGGCATTCAGTGGAAACACAGAAGGGAGATCAGCTCTGTACTGGCGGAAGGGGTATGATCATGTTAGACTTACGGAATTGGAGGTTACTGTTTAACATACAAAGCATGGTGTCTAGCAGGAAGCTGGATGTACGAGTGATTCTTAGGGGAGTCCAGGACGGAGGTATAGCAGACAAGATGAAAAAGCTAGAAGAAGAACCTTTTCTGTGTAGGTTCTGGAGACAGTGGCGGAGAATAGGACACTTTGGCTAGGAGCCTGTAACCTGGAAGAGAGATTAGCTTGTGTGGTGTGTGTCAGCAGGGAAAGAAAAGGTGTTCTCAGAGAAGGCAGCTGGGGCTCCTGGTTCAGATGCAGGGAGGAAGGTGGTTCTCGGAAAAGGCTTTTCCAAAAAGCTGGCCAAGAAAAGGAGTCAGATAAAGAAAAGAGTATTGGGGCAGAAAAGCAGCAAACACTAGTGCCCTTGAACAAGGAGTGTGAACTCATCTAAGTGTGGAAGGGAAGGAGACAGGAAAGATATTTTTTCTATTACTATAAAAAAAATAAGTTCACCATGTTAGACAGTTTTCTGTCACTATAACAAAACGCTTCAGCATTTTAATATTTTTCTATGTATCTAAATATTTTATGGGTTTATTTTAGGGTTTTACTATGTAGAGGCTAGTTCTTAAATTCAGTATGTGTACCATCGGAGCCTCAAACTCATAATCCTCCTGTCCCAGCCCCCTGGGTGCTAGGATTACAGGCGTGTACCCTTCTAGCTGAAGGGTTAATTTTGACTCACAGTTTTAGAGGTTTTAGGGCATGATTGATGGACCTCTGGTCTCTAGTCTGTGGTGATGGTAGCTTATTATGAGGAGGGAAAACCATTAATGTGGTGGCCAGGAAACTAAAAAGAGCAAGGATAGGCTAAGGCCTCAGCTTGGCACCCTCCAGTCACTGGAAGGACCCTACCATCTCCTAATTGTGCCATTGAGGGCTCTGAATCGTATGCCTGTGGGGGGCCTTTGAGATCAAATCCACAGCACCCACTAACAGGCTTCAAACCCAGGCTTTCACGATGTGTTAGGCAGCACAGACAGATACCCAACAATCATGTGGCTAGAATGTCACCTCGCTGTCACTGCCTCTGACTGTTGAGGTTTTCTGTTACAGAGCATTTGGTCATCCTCAGCCTTCAGAATCCCAGATATCAGCCATCTGATTGGTCTTGATGATGAGGGAGAAGTTCTTGGGAGTCTGACCCTTCAACTGTGAAAGGGAGGGCTTCTCCAAAACGGGAAGTTCTTCTTTGCATCCCATTAACTGCAACAATCCACCCAACCACTTGAACATCAGTACTCCATTTAGTTACTTCCTCATTCCTGTTTCCTGGGTTGTAATCTCCCTCAGCTCTGCCACAAGTGGGTTCTGTCTCCGAGTACACCCATTTTGCAGAAAATGCTCTTCCCTGTTCCCTGTTCCCAGGCTGTTCCCTGGCAGCCAACAGTTCCCCAGTTCAAACTGTTTCCACCCTGTACTGTAATTAGTTTTATTTGCCTGCACATTATTAAGAACTTTTTGACAACAAGGTTATATATTTTCCCTCCCTGAACCCCTTACACCAAACTGGGGGCATCTCATTGGAAGGAGCTAAGGATGCTTTATTAAGTAACTAATCTTAGGTAAAGATATGTGATGTGGCAGAGGTGTCATTCTGCAGTAGCAAAGACACCTGCTCCAAGGCTTGAGGGCTAATGGTGAGTGTGGCGGAGGGTGAGGTTGTCAGGCTGCAAGCAGGGGGGCTGTCTAATGGCCACCATGTTTGTTGTGAAATAGCGGGACTGAAATGGAGTGAGCAAGGTTAGGTGGTAAAGGGAAATGGTTGGTGTGGGCCATGGCACACACTCACCAGCCAACCCTTAATTCTCTCCCAAGTCCAAGTCCAAATTGGTAGTGGCTTTCGCATTTCCACTACCAAAACTCTGATTCCCAGGGCAAAAGAGTCTTGGATTCCTCAGTGCTTATGTCTAAACCGTTCTCGGTCATCTTAGCTACCATTCATTTTTACTATGCTCATAATTAAGCAATGTACTCAACAGGAAGCAACTAAAGGCCAAATATGTGGATATTAATCGTCTCCTCGGGAAGCTCATATCCACAGGAAACTGTTGACATCCTCTCTTCAAAGGCATTCTCCTCCTTAATAAAGTGGGTTCTTCCCCTTCACTTTATGTCTACATCTCTGAAACCGTCTCCTTTTAATAAAGCCAGTCCTGAATTATTTTCCTCACTTTAAGCACAGTCACTTACTGACAAGCAGGCAAAATAAAAGCATTTCATTAGGAGGTGACTATAGGCGGGAGCTACGGCTGGCACACGATCAAGTGCATTCTAGTTATGAGAGCTGAACAATCTCCCCAGTCATATGCATCCACATTCATACACAGGCACAAATCAATGGCCCTCTAAGGACTTCTGCATCTGATGGTATTTTTTCCAGATTCAATCCCAATGAAAGTACACTAGTCTCTTACTAGGGTTAGGAATAATGAATTAGAAGGATCTCCCATCACAACAGATTGGACACGAAGCATCCAAAGGTAATTTTCTTGCAATTCAGATAGTATGAAGGGCTCCTGGTGATTTCCTCAGTAAACTTGGATAGACAAGTCTGCCACCAGCAAAGAGAACCCCATAAACTGTAAGTGAGGGGGGATGGGGAGGGCTGAGATTAGTAAGGATACATGAGTAAGATAACTGAGTGCTGACAGCTGAGCGAGGGGTTAGCTCCCATCAAATAACCAGCCTGGCAAGCGCACGCGCGCGCGCACACACACACACACACACACACACACACACGCACGCACACACACGCACACGCGCGCACACGCGCAGGCACAAGCACACTCAAACATATCCTAGCAGAAGCTTCAATGAATCAATCTAGTGAATAAAGTAACCAACGGATTTTCCTCAGACTTAGTAAAAACAGTCATACTCTAACTGCTATCATATTAAAAGTCCAGCCGCTCAAATTAATTTAAAAGAAAACAAAACATTCTGAGCTTCCTTTAAAATGCAGAGGGCAAAGCCTGTGCAGCAGGGTTCCCCGCTGCTAGCAAGGGCAGGTGAGGAAAAGGGAAAGGTACCCACTACACCCCAGGGTCCATGCTGCTTGCAAACTCACAGAGCCAGCAAAAGGAGGGAGACTGGCTGTTGCAAGAGGAAGATATGATACATTTTTTCACTTTCTTCCCCTCTCCTCTCCTAAAAGACAGGGAATAACAGGCCTGGAAGAAAATGTGCTAATCTAAGTGCTATGCAATTTACAAAAACAAAAACAAAAAACAAACTCAAGAATGGCTTCTCAGCCCAGCTCCTATCTGACTACTTTTGACTTGGAGTAAATTGGACAAAACAGAAAGAGAGCATCCATCAGCACAAAGTTCTGTTGGTACTGAGGCCGCTACAGGGAAACATCCAGCGCCAAAGCCCGAGAGAGCTCAAACACAATGCTCCTGGCTGTCACTGCGCATGCTGGCTGGCCCGTGTTTTTATTAAACAAACCCTTTTCTATTGACTATTTCTAGTCTCCCTCACACCACATAGCTAAATACAGGGCCACACCGAAAGCCTACATTGCAAATGCAGAACTTTCTTTGCTCGCTGTTGTGACTGACTTGCAACTTAGCAGTCTCCCAAGAAGCTACATGGAAAGAAAGGAGGATTTCGCAAGCTTGAAATCCACCCCCACCCCACCCCCGCCTAATTTTCCCCAGCACCCCTACTCCCACCCCCATTTACAAGTGGACTTTTGTATA
The DNA here is from genome assembly GCA_026225945.1 of Cricetomys ansorgei. NCBI lineage: Eukaryota > Metazoa > Chordata > Mammalia > Rodentia > Nesomyidae > Cricetomys > Cricetomys ansorgei. The sequence goes on from JAMJFZ010000242.1 coordinate 11,146,781, forward strand.
CATAAAGTTCCAAGGAACAAAGCACACAAACACTCACCCACAAATAAACTTCCAAGCTAACACCAGCTATAATAGTGTTTTGGTTGGAGCTTTTCCAGCCCTGTCACCAGCTCTGTTAGGAGTAAATGAAACTCTTGCTTTTGCAAAGAGAGAAAGGGACAAACTCTCCTGTTTCAAGAGGCAAAAGGCTCCCCCCTCACATCTTTCAGTCCCCAACAGAACTAACTGCAGAAGAGCTGGCAAGTTAAAAAACCAAAGAAGAAAAAAGAAAAGAAAAAAAAAACCTAACATATTCCCCAAATAAATATCTTTCACTTCTCTCTTCACGCAGCTTCCCCTTTTGGCCGGAAATGCATGCCCCTTCCAAATCCTGACACCCCCTTTTCAAGGGACCCTGACTCAGGCTCTTCCTGGGAATCCAGATTTGGGCTGTCCCGGGGCAGGCAGGCAGCCCATTCCGGGCGCGTTTTGTATTCTTCACAACCAAAGCCCTCTTTCTCCTTTGGAGAGAAATCTGAAAAGCAGCAGCCTTGGTGGGCTGGCTTGGCTAGGTCTCACGCTGGATCCTTAGCCCCTTAACCGCCTGTCCGGTGGGACTGGGCTGCCTATTGGGCTCTCCGAGTCCAGCCGGGCTGGGGAGAGACAAAGTTCCCCACCGGAGATCCCATCAGCTCAGGCTCCCGCCTTCCTCCACATTCCTGCGCTAACTTGGCAGAGCCGAGCGGCTGGCGTACCTTCCTTGGGCTCCTCCGCCTCGGAGAGCATGCTGTCGGGGTGCGCAGCTGCGGGCGCCACCGCCGCGGACATGGACTTGAGGCTGCGGGGCTCCCGGCCGAGTGCGAAGCGCGCGCGGGCGTGGACGGGGCGGCGGGAGGGAAGCGGCTGAGATCGGAACCTCCCCGGCAGGCGGCTGGCTGCGGGAGGGATTTTCAGGGGAAAGTTCCGCAGGAGTGACGAATCGCGCGGGGCTGGGCCACAGGAGTCCGCCCCCGAGGGGCCGCCGCGGGTGGAGGCCACCCGGCAGGTGGGGCCCAGCGCAGGAAAGGTGCCCTGGAAGGAGCAGCGCGGCCGGGCAGAAGTGCAGGGGTGCCCTACCCATCCCCCGCACTGCATCTGGGGGTGACGGTTTAGGCACTCCTTGTCTTGAGGTTTTACATGCCCCAATATATGAAACCCCATTGCTAGGTTTTTGGACTGTTATTTTTCAGACTAGTGGTACAGATGCTGTTCTCAAGACTCTGGAAGGGTCTTGTTCACAAGGCACAACTTCACCAGTGCCCTTTAAGGAAAGTAGGACAGCCTAGGCAGAAGCCCCTTATGCATGGCTGTCTCTAACCAAGCTGCTGGGCACTAAAGGCTTCTCTGGCTTTGTGAAATGCTGACAGGCAGGAGATGAAAGGGCTGGAGGGTCCAGAGAACAGCAGCCATCCCGCTCTCCACTCCCCATCTGGCTCCTACCACTGGCTCTGGGGTGGCCCCGATTTGCCCTTGGGAGAAGCGGGGAACTACCATTTCCACCAGCCTACCTGACTTATGGAGGTATTTCTTTCACATAGAGCCTTGCTTTAGCACCAACCCCAGGATGAGGGGCTTCAAGTAACATACCTGAAAGGAAACACCAATGGAGAGGAATACCCTGCTGGAGAAAAGTTACATTCTTTAAGAAATGTATTTTCCAGCTGCCTTTCTTTTCCTTACATATAATTTTTATATGGGGGCTAGGGTGGGGGTGTGTGAGTACAGGCACTGTGGCAAATTTAGCAAAAGGACTATATAAACTGCCCAGGTTTTTTGAGTCTGAGCTTAGATTTAGTTCCACGATTTATTATTTATTATATGACCTTAAGCAAAATAAAAAAAAATTAAAATAAAAAAATTAACCTCTCAAGCATCCATTTGCTTATCTATAAAATAAAGGTATTTGTCCGGTATTATAGACGGTACTATAAACAAAACTATTCAAAACTCTAAGTGCTACAGGAAGGTTATCTCTAACTATTGCACCTTACTAAAATAAATTTTTGTCAAGGATACTCTTGCCTTTTATTTCAGCATTACATTTGAACAGTATCAATGCTATTTACAGGCAAGGGGGGGCTATTATAAATAGTAATATAAGGTCTGATGTTAAATCAGTTCCTACTGCTGAGTGTTTCTAACATCCCAGAGACCCTACCAGAATTTTGTCTCAATTTTATTGAAAGGGCAAGGTGAACAGAGACATAATAGCCAGCTGCAGAGGGAAGAAAGAAACATCTGGAAAATATCAGTGCTGTATAACCTAAGGAAACTGAGCATTCCTGGAAATGGAATGGGCTACACCCTTCTGAAAATTAGGGTTACCTTGGTCCCTGGTGCCCCACATCCTAGCACTGCTGGGATGGGCAACTTGTGCTTCGTAATCTTAGACTCATGGAGGACACAAGCTGAGATAAGGATAGCGATTGTTCTGAACCAAAAGAAATGCTTCCTTGGCAGTCACACATGGCCTTGCCTGTCCCGAAGAACTGTTCTACCCCTCCCTATCCTACAGCATCTGGCCTTGTCTGCCTCCCTCCACAGGCCATCTGTCCACAGGTGTCCACCAGGGCCTCTGAGGAACTAGCCATAGCTGTTTGCTACACAAGTGAGATACCTTCTGTGGATCTATAGCTGGGGTGAAGTAGCGCCTTTCAAGGTAAGGGGAAGATTATGCAAATTGAGACAGTCCAGCTTCCACATCCAATTTGCCCCAAGCAGGACGACTTTCTCTCTTCCTTCAAAAAGTGCTCCAAAATGTAATAATGTATTAAATGTCCTTTCACTAACCCAAGTGCATGCAAACCTCCTCAGGTCTGTTAAATACTAGAAGCCCTGCTTGTTTTCATATGGGTTCACAAAAAGGCCTCCAGCCCAGGTTAGCCAAGGAGAACAAGTGCTGAATGAACAGTTTAAAATACCACCACAGCAGCCTGGTAATCAATTTAGCATCCTGTTAACAGCCCAGCTGGTCTTTGAACATTCACCAGGATCCTCAGGAAACCTCCAAAGAAACTTTTTTATTCAAATGTAGTCCAGCAGTCACCTTGGGGGAAGAACGTCCTGATCTAGTTCAAGAGCAATGGATGCCCAGCTTATTTAGAAAGACTGTACATGATAAGTACTCCACAGCTACTGGCATAACCTCAAAGCCATGAGCCCTGGACAAACTATTCGGTTCAATGCGCCCAACTTGCAAACTCAGGGCAACGAGTAGCTGGATCTCTAGGGCTCTCCTTGCTCCATGCTACTTCCAAGTGAATACTTGATAGGGCTGATTTTCTAGGCTTTTATACAAAGAGGGTTGGGCTAGCCACAGTGACTAATTCTCCAATAAATTACTGTGCTACTGCCTGTGAGACCTACTCATTTTCTGTCTTTTGGAAATGGGGATCACGGATCCCAGGCTGGTCTGAAATTTGTATATGATCCAGTGTACAGGAATGTTCAATCATTTAATCCAGCAACATGACTGCTTTGGGAAAGCATCACATTGAAAGGCTTTGTGATAGCTAGGAAGGGATCAAATTCAAGGGTCTATATGAAGGAATGACATCCAGGGGTCTATAATGAAGAGATCATATTCAGAGGTTTATATAAAGGGATCACATTCAGAGGTCTGTGTGGTAGATGCAATGTAGAAAGAATGTTAGTACATCTCTTTAATCCCAGTATTCAGAAGGTGCATGCCTTTAATCCCAGCACTTAGGAGACAGGAAGCAGAACTCAGAAGTAGTCAGTGTCAGGTAGAAAGTGGTATATGAGAGGTCAGAATGAAGGGCAGGCAAAGTGATGAATCAGGAAAAGTTAGCAGAGTGAGTCAGCGTGAGGACATGCCCAACTCTCATGATAGAAAAGCAGGCTCTCAACTCAGAGAGTCAGGTAGTAAGAAGACAAGACACAGAGGCAGAGACATAGGAGAAGTCTGAGGAGTCTGAGGCAGAGACATAGAGGCAGTTTGACAGAAATCAGTATCAGATGGTAAGAGTCAGTTTGAAGTTGAGCAGAGCAGTTCAGTCAGAGAAGTTGCAGGAATCAGTCAGAGTCTGCCAGAGTCAGAAGAGTTCAGTCAGAAACAGTTAGCCAGCTCAGACGGTCAGTTTAAACTAGTCAGCTTGGAGAAGAGTGTGAGCCAGAATAGCAAGTGAGTTGTCTAGAACCAGAACAGTCAGCTTGGTGTAGCTCTGAGTTCAGAAGGAGCTAGTCAGAGTGGCTCAGTCAGCAGTAAATCTCAGAGGCTTAAACATTCTAAATTGTATTGAGGCTGAGGTTGAAGCCTTCAGTTCTGGGCTGAAGATTAGACTGGAAGGAGGCTGCAACATTTCAGGGTTCCAGGACTAGGACCACAGATTGAATTAGCCAAAGAATAAACCACCTTTGCCCTGAATTAACATCTACAAACAAGGATGACCTTAAACTTGTGATTCTCCTGCTTTCACCCACATTGTGCTAGGACTATATGCTTGCACCACGATGCCTGGTTCATGTGGGGCTGGAGATTGAACCCAGCACTTCATGCAATCTAAGCATGCAATCTACCAGCCGAGCTATATCCCCAGTACCCTATTTATTATAGTTTAAGAAACAGTCTAACCTCCTTACTTGAGCAATAAGCTCAGAATTCACATTAACCATCCATTATAGATCACCTACTACAAAATAGCACCTAAACTGGCACCTAAATGGCAATATTTCCCACCTAGGAAAAACACATACTTAAATATTATGTTACATCCCTACACCTGTGCAATAATGGATCTTTCCCCTCTGTGTCAAGGTGGGATAATTCAAATGCTGCAAAGGTTCTGATGATATATCCGTTCATTCAGGCATTACCCAATATTCGCACAAGTCACATATAAATGGATCTTCCTTAGCTGGAGCTTTCTCTTATAATTTTGATAATTCTGGACCATGAATTAAATGAATTCAACTTTACAAGGCACTAGGTTCTATGAAAAAGTTATTAACATCAACCCAATGAAACTAAATCTTAGTAAGTCAACAAAATCTCACGCAACAACAGGACAAGTCTTAAATTACACTCCAATGAAGCCATTTTTAAAAGAAAAGAGGAGGTGGCTGCAACCTGGGCTTCGGGCCCTTTGACTTACAGAGGCCCAAGTGCATCTGAAGAATAAGGTATGTTGGAGAACTTTCAGCTCTGAAGGCCAGCAAGCAGAAGTGGGAAGAGCTGGTGTGGCAATAGTTGTATCAGGTTATCACATACCCAAGTAGTCCCAAGGAGGGTCACCTGCAGTGGAAACCAGGAATGTCTGTCAAGCACTTCTACACTGCCACTGCTGGCTCATAAGCAGTTCTGGTCATGCCAGCAATATTTTTACCTCTTCTCTGGTGTCACAATGCTGAACCAAACATATGAAATTATAGGCCACAAACAGTATTTACAGAGTATTAAAAATGGCCGTTTTCTGTCTGACTCTGAGGCTATCCTCAAGTTTTCTATTACCTATGTTCAAAGACTCCCATGATCTATGTACAAAACTGACCTTTATAACCTGTCCTGAAATGTGGAAAAGATGTGTTCTTTGGTTGGGGCTGAGGACCTTCCATCCTCAGACACTAGTCACTCAATCCTCCAAAACATGGGAAGTCTTCACTGGGCATCTCTCCACACCCTTCCCTGCCCAGAATCCTGGCTCTCAGTGTGAAGAAGGTACTGCTGCAAGAGTGGAGGCCACTTATGTACCCTCTGAGATGGCTAAGCTCGTGCTTCTCGTGGCCTTACATGTTGATGTGTTGATGAGTAGAGGGTGAGGTTAGGGAGTGAGTATGACGTGGAATAGAAGTCAAGAAAGGCAACTGAGAAAGTGGCGGTGGGAAGAGAAATGGGTACTGGTCACCGGATTCTGGGGGTGTGTAGCTATGGGTAAATTCCATTCAGACTTGCAATGACAGTTCCAGAAAACCTTACATAACCATTAATGTTCTGGGTGTGAGCACATAGTTCTGAGGGCATAGGGAGAAGCGCTGACAGCGAGGTGCGCACTGGCAGGCAGACAGCTATGCATCTGGCACACATTTGTTTCCTAGGACTCCACTGTTTGTTTCTGTTTCTCTCCTAAGAAATCATCCTTGCTATACAGCTTTGAGTAGATGATTAAACAGAGAGTGCATGCACACACACACACGCACACACACACACACACACACACACACACACACACTCCAGCACCCGGTTGGAAAATATCTTTAGAATTCTCGAGACATGATCTTTTTCTCTAGAATACTTCTCAGCAATCCCTTTCATGTATGTTTTCTCTTTTCACGCAATGTTGTAGTTTATTAAGGAGAGCTTTAACATGATTTTAGCATGGGCACTAAATTTAGGGAAGACTCTGAGAGGTGCTTAGGAAAAGGGCAGAATATACTCAAGAAACAGGTCTAACTTCTCCGGAGAAAGTGACACCAGAGTGTTCTACAATAGGCAGTGTCTGACTCGATGGTTTCTGAAGTCGCATTCTTCAAAGAGTTTCTAAGAATGTTTCCTCGTTTTTCCTTCCTAATGGTGTGGGAGGGGCGAGGGTGACGAGATCACGGAGTGGTCTCTGATGTGCAGTGGACAGTGCAGGCTGGAAAGGCGTAAGAGTAGACTCACAGGAGTGAGTGTATAAAAAGGAACACTATCTCATGGCAAATTTTGTTAGCAGTTTACTTCTCTGGGATTTCGTTTAGTCTTAGGTGTTGATGATCACTGAAGACTCAATTTCTGAAAGTTCTTCATTGCTGGACAGGAATGGAGATCTCGTCCATGCAGGGATCACAAGTCTGGATCTGTCCGAGAAGATCTCGGCTTGGAGTCTGGAGGATCTTCATTCAATGGAAAACTAGCAGAGGGCCGCTGTTACAATAGGTTGTATTTAAAGTCGCCCCTCGGGATCATCATGGTCATTGTAGAGATATGTAACTAGAGATAGGAGGCTGTATGACTCGTCAAGTCACCCACCTGAGGAGCAATGGAAGCCAGGTCACAGTGAATGTGGGCTCCTGCATTCAACCGTTCCATTCTTCCAATCACTCATATAAAAGTCAGTCCTCCTTTCACAGAGGAATATCTCAAAGATTGCTACACTGGAAGGTCACCAAAGAGTTCGCAGCTGGCTGTGGTTCCAGCACAGACTGCTCTAATCCCTGTTCACATGTTGAGATCACTGCTTCAAATTAAAGCCATTCCATCCTTGACATTTAATGCTTTAATGAGCTATAAATTTAATAGCCTCTATTTATTTGGCTACATGAGACCACAAATGTGTTGGGTCTTTTTTTTTTTTTAATTAAAAATTCATCTGTGACCCCAACTAAGCTTCCTTGGATATGAAGCAATCAGAATGAAGGAAAAACACACCAGACTCAATCTGGGTTTCTTGGTCTTCTTGTGGGACAGTATAACAGAGCCCGTGCTGCTTGAGCCTTGCTTGAATTAGAAGGGTTTTCTTTTATTCACCCTTTTCAAAAGTTTTTCCTCTAGAAATAGGTAAGTCATTAAGCCTTTTATTTGCACATCTGTAAATGGGAGTGATGCCACTTATTCAACAGTTACAATGATGAAATGATCCAAGAAGCTGCTGGGTCTGCAAACTATAGAGTCCCCCTCCCTCATCTCTTTTCCCTATTTTCATGAATGAAGCCAGAGATTGGTTTGGCTTATTTAGGAATGTCTGTTTGGAACCCTTCAAGCTGAGCCAGGTTGCTGTGGCAAAGCTATAGGTTAGTGAAGGTAAAAGGGCTGGAATCCTTCCTGTGCCTGGTTGAATAGAGTCAAATGAGAAAGCCTAAAAAGGGGTCACAGAAAGGATTCAACAGACCATTGAAGGGGTGTCAGGACCGAGTCAGGGCAACATAGAGTTACACCTGACTGATGCATGTGTCCTTCCTGCACTCTGGGGATCAACAGTCAAAGCCAGTCACAGAAGTTCAAGCCTGGAAGCAACCTTAGCTGTCACCATTCCAGCCCTCTGTGTGGCTTAAGGCATGTTCTAGTCAAATCAGCAGCCAGCATCCATCCTCCATCTCCTTCCTCTCCTCTCTTAGCAGATACACTTTCCACAGGAGACAGACCATTTCTTTCTAGTAAGAAAATTCCTCTTTCTAGTGAGCTGAAATTCAAGTTTAAGGATAGTAACTGGAAAATGATTTCCAGTCTAACCACTGCCCCTACTCCTTACACTGAAGGAATAATTTTGTGATGAGATAAACATAGATTTATAACTGAATTTTCTTTTGGAGCAATGGAGACCCCCTCACACTGGCTGACTGACTGTAGCTCCATGCAATCTGAGATATTTATGCAACTTCCCAGAGCTGGCCGGCCCACACACATCTGTGATTGATTACTGTGGAGCGTTCAGAAGCCAGAGACTCTGCATGGGACCCCCAGTGATAATCTCTTCTCTCTTCCTTATGCTCACTTCAAGGGGCTAGCGAAGTATGTCACGACAGGTTGAGTAATGAGCCCCAAATGATTGCATCTGAGCAGAGAAGAGCTTCTCGCAAGTTTCTGACAAAATCTGAAGTCAAAAAAACCATGTTCCACATGTGGAAATTTGAATTCGGACTCTTAGTCTGAGATCTGTTTGGCAGCTTAAGCTACGTCCAGTTGTCACAATCTGATTTTTACATCGGATTTTGGACACGAGCAGAATCTAGGAGGCTTTGACTGTGTGCCAAGTGGTCACAGTTTAAGAGAAAAGGCTGGCAGAGAAACTCTGGGAGTAGGATGGGCTTTCCAGGCACAGTGGCCAAGGCTGACATTGGACAGACAAACTCAGCAGGCGGTAAAATGTGTACTGAAGCAGAACTTATCCAAACAGAGTTCGGGGGGTTGAGAGGAAAGGAGAGGCTCTTTTTCTGGTATGGATCAGAAGTTTTTCCACTTGAATAGGTCAGGTTCTGAAACCTATTTGGCCAGTCCTTAAAGAAGAGTTATAGAAATATGTGCCTCAGAGTATGGGGTGCATGTTCTGACACCCCCAACCTGAACTGAATATGCTACAGAATGTAATATGAAGCGAAGACTATGAACTTTGTTGGATAAAGCTAAAATTCATTAACATTCTCAATCTGAAATCTATTTCCATTGACTTTTTTTTAAACTACTGAATTCAGCAAAATCTCCTTACATGCCATTTCAATTTCAGCTATACATTATCACTTCAAACATATAATAGCGAAGTAGCACCTGTGCCACTGTCCAGTTTTATCCTGGAAAATATGATGTAGAGCTGAGCTTTACTGCTCCTCTGCTGACCCTCTCTCTGCACCTCTGCCTGGCCTTTCACCTAAGTAGCCCTTATAACATGAAGGGTGAACGTTACATTCAAGACTAGTAGCTTTTAAAAAATTGATTGACAGGCCTGACAGATGGCTCAGCAGTAAAAGGTGCTGGCCAGCAAGCCTTACAACCAGTTCAATTCCCTAGAGCCCACAGGGTGGAAGGAGAGAACTGACTTCCTCAAATTGTCTTCTGACCTCCATGTGCCCACGACACATACAGACAGACAGACACACACACACAATAAATAAATGTAAAATGAAGAAAGAGTGACCATAAAAATATTGGCAAATAATAACTGCACATCTTCATGGGGCATATTGTGATGTTTTAGCACATTTTACGTTGATCAACAAAAGATACTTTGGCCATCCATCCTTGCCAACATTTTTCATTCCTTTGTACTGAGAAAATTCAAAGTCTTCTCCTTTAATTATTTTGAGCTAGATAGCATCCCATGGTAAAATGTTTCTAAAAAAGAAGCCAAACATAGCTGGTCCCAAAGAAATCACAACCTGTTCCCATGATAGAAGCAGCAGTTACTCAGTAACTCTGAGATCTATTGGGGGATGGGCTACCAGTCTCCAGTCACTGCCTGGGAGGTCTATTAAGATTGACTCTATACAATTTTTACTCTACACACAACTCTAAAGCATTCCTAACCAAATCAACACCTCAGACTCTCATTAATTATAGTGCTGTGGCCCCAAATTGCTGATAAGGACTCAGAATTGTAGTTCTGAGACATTCACACTAGGTGTCCATGTATCTCACTCAGAACACTATGATAAACCCACAAGGGCATATTAGAATGAGGCTGGTGAGGGGAACAGATTAACACCTAATCTCTCCCGGACAATGTGCAACACACGAGTTTTTTGCTCAAGCTGGTTCACAGCTTAATGTCACATTCTGCTGTTTTTCGAGTGATGACATCATTTCTTTCCAAAGAAATGTGATAAACACAAGAATTCTGGGAAAGGGAACACAGAACAGGAAATTAGGGTTGCAGGACCCTATCTGATCTCAAGGTTGGAGAAGTTGTGAGGTGACTCATGAAGAACCCTCTCACTTCACATCCCAAGCCTGTTCTTCATTACCTGCTATGAGAAAACGCAGGGACCTTTATCCAGCGTTTCTTCTGCAGCTGATAGAATTCTGCATTTATTCAGTGGACAGCACTGCTGAGATTTTATAGGAAGAAGTTCCCTTCTGGGTCCTGGTACTTGCTTTCTGTGGGCGCCTTGGGCATCAAGCAGCCTAGTGCAGACACTTGAGCAGCTGATTCCTCTTGTGAATTTGATGGGTTGGCACCACCCAACCCCAGACAGTTCCTTCTGGCATCTCCTTCAGGTGATGGCAAATGTCCCAAGTGAGAGAATGTCTTATGAACAGCATTCTGCAGTAGCTTAGAGGGTGAATTTCCAGCAAGTTCTGCCAGCACAACAAACACCCTAGTAACTTCGCTGTCACCCAGGGAGCCAATGTCTGGAGTAGAGGAAGCTGTTCTTTCTTGTTCTCCAGCAATCTCTGTATTTCCTCCCAGCCAGTCCCCATCAGAGTTAATATTTCTTTTCAATAGCTTGGTTTTTTTTTTTTATTACCATGTCATGACATAAAGATTATCATTGCAATCATTTAAAAATGGACAGGTTAGTGACATTAAGTACATTCACTTGTTTGTATAACTATCATCACTGTACATCTTCGGAACATTTTAAATCTTGGACATTATTTAATGAGCTACTTTCTGTTTCTAAGACTTTGGCTACTCTAAGTAGCTTCTCTAAGTGGGTTATATAGAATTGGTGTTTTCCTGACTGGCTTTCTTCACTGAGTTTCATCCATGTCAAGGCATGTACCTGAATCTCCTCTTAAAGGCTGAGTAATATTCCATGTTGTATGAGCTAATCTTATGTCAACTTGACATAAAACGAGAGTTATCTGAAAAGAAAGAATCTTAATTGAGAAAATACCCCCAAAAGATCCAGGTGTAAGGCATTTTCTTAATTAGTTATGGATGGGAGAGGGCCCAGTTCATTCTGGGTGGTGCTATCCTTGGGCTGGTGGTCCTGGGTTCTATAAGAAAGCAGGCTGAACATGCCATGGAGAGCAAGCCAGTAAGCAGCACTCCTCCTTGACCTCTGCATCAGGTCGTGCCTCTAAGTTCCTGTCTTGTTTGCATTCCTGTCCTGGCTTCCTTCAGTGATGGACTACATGTAGAAGTGTAAGCCAAATAAACTCTCTCCTCTCCAACTTGCTATTGGTCATGAATTTTTGTTACAGCAATAGAAATCCTAACTAAGATGCATGTTATCTCTATAACATATTTTGAGTTGTTCCCACCTGTGGATACCACTATGAATATAGATACATGGATAGCTTTTTGATACTTTTTGCAATTATTTTGGTGAGATAACCAGAAATGAAATTGCAGGATTATGTTTCTAATATTTTAAAGATTTTTAATTTTTTATTTAAGTGTATGTGTGTCTGTGTGAGTATATGCCATCCTGTGTGTACGTGCCCATGGAGGCCAGAAGAGGAAGTCAGATCCCCTGAAGCTGGAGTTACAGAAGTTGTGAGCTCATTATGTGGGTGCTGGGAATCAAACCCAGGTATTCAGGAAGAGCAGCTAGTGCTTTTAACTTCTGAGCCATTTCTCTAGCTCCTCTAATCTTAAAGAGAGAAAGAGAGACACAGAGAGAGAGACAGAGAGAGAGAGGGAAATCACTACAGTGTTTCTTAGATAACTTTTCATTTAAACCTTTATGCTCAAATTAACATAAAGTTTCCTGATTGGAGCCTGGATGGGATATATAGTATCTCACAGGGACACATATGCCATTAGTAAATAAAGAAGACAATAAACCCCCTTTACTCTTTCAATTTACATATCTTATTTCTTTATAAAATTACAAAGTTATCAGTATATAAATACTTATGTTGGCCACATATTTCCAACTGCCTAGGACAGGTCTGCTTGGATGGCTGCTTAGTATCACTGAACATCTACCCTGGAGGCGATGTCACAGCCCATCTTGATTTCTTTTTGGACATCTTGATTTTCTTCCTAACATAACTTTTTCCCCCCTCCATCTAGGCAACAGTGGCTAAATGTCTGATGTTTTTCATTCATGTCAGCTGCTCTGTCTCCCTTTATTTCTAATCCAAGTGCCAGTCAAAATATTTCCTGAGTGGCATTTTCTCCTCTACCCCTGCACTGACAGTCAGGTCATCAGTTCTAGTTGCAGTACCTGTAATTTTTTTAAGCTGGTTTCTTCCAACAGCATGAGCTGAAAACCCAAATGCCTGCCACGGCTAGAATACAAGAGTCCCTCCTACCTGCCATAGTACTGCACCCCTCAAAATGACACAGATAATCTGGGCTGCAGGTGATTCACCATTCCCATGGTGCCAGCCAGTGTTCTCATGTCTCCCCTAATAAAAACAACAGCAATGCAAGAAATCATAAAAAGTGTTTCTGGGGACAGATTCATGAATGTGTGCCCACACGCTCACAGATGTGAATGGGTTAAAAAGTAAGTAATCATTCAGAAATTTTTGACACTTGTTTCCATTAAGTGGAAATTACTTACAAGAACCGTTATGGTGAATCACAGCACTCTGTGTACAACACTGTGGTACAGTTGCTGCCAGCCTAATTTATTTTCTACATCCTCTTTTTTGCCCCCCTCAAAGCCAGACTCAGGCTTCCCCTTCTCTGCGAAGCCTACTGAGGCCTGTGGCGAACTTCTCCGTGCAGCTTCCACTGTTGATAAGCTTGAGGCCAGATGTCTTCTGGGGCAGATGACTAAGTTATGTTATTTCAAATACAAGGTTATCCCTATGTCTGTTTGCTTGTTTTCCTTTCTAGACCTATAACACATGTTGGATACTTTGAAGAGACCATATAACCAATAAAATAATCATTTCAACATTTCATTATACTGAGTTATGGCAACATGTAAGAATAAACTTTATTTCCTCCACCCATAAAGTATATTACAAGGAACCATGAAAACACAACTCTGCTATCTTCAAAGAAAGAAAAGTTTAAAGGAGCATTTGCATTGCACTGGGGACCAAGGCTGGTGGTAATCTGCAACTATTCATAAATCTAACAAGTTTCCAAAAATTCTGTCAGAAAAGGAGCCAGGAGGAAAAGTAACGACCAGCTGCAAGCCTTCTGTTTTACAGTGTGTGCAGAGTGGACATGCTTCCTTTATCATCCTCATAAACAGAGTGTGAGGGCACACGCAGTCTCCCCAGAAGATGTTCACAGGACTCTCGGCTTCAACTGATAGGCTGCCCTTATCCATATAGCGGCAGCCTAACTAGCCACCTGGCTGACTGACCATAATTGCTACCCAGATCATTAATAAGACAGATTGAGCAACATTCCACTCGAGCTGATGGAATTTCCAAGGCCAGGAAGATAGTGGCAGCTGCTGCCACTTTACAAAGCAACAAGTTCACCATCTTCAGATGGAAAACTTTGTTTCCTTAAGTTAAGAACTAACATCCGGCCCTACACCACCTGCATATATACACTAATAAATCCCAGATGGGAATTCCAGACACCTCTTCACTCAAGCCATGAATTTCTTTCAGGGATAACATTCTATTAACTGGGTCTCCCAGAAGTGAGCCGCTCTGCAGAGACTGCCTTTATTTACAATGCACTGTGCTTTGTAGAGCTAGTTAGGGGTCCATCATTATACGAGATATGATTAATTTTGACATTTTTTGAATGGATAAAAAAAATCTGTTAATGTAAAAAAAGGCAGCATATTAAGAAAGCTGATTCTGTGGAAACTATCAATAGTGGTCACTAGGGGGCAAAAAGAGAAGGGGAAGGAATGGGTAATGGATACAAAAGAGAGCTGGATGGGAAGACCAAGTTCCCGTTTTCTATAGCACAGATGAATGGCCATCATTTACAAGAATTAATTACTGTATGAAGACCCAGAAGAGAGGAGTCCAAATTTTCCCATCATACAGAAATGATAAATGTTTAGGGGGGCTGGAAATAATAGTTACCTTGATTTTATCATTGTATATTTTATAAATGTGTTAGCATGAAATTATCATTATCATACTGTAACCTGTAAGTATGTGCAAATATCACATTAATTAAACATTAATAAGAATAATTCTTTTAAAAGGACACACCTTGGTTGTCTCAAATACCTTGCTATCTGAGCCAGAGCAAGAAAATAAAAATTAAAAAACCCTTTTGACCATATTCTGAATGGGTAACCCAGACAATTTTATATAATGATGCTAAATCATGTCATATTTCAGCAATTTACACATAAATATATCACCTACTATATATAATGTATTATAAGCTACATGTCACCTGAGATACATCATAAGACGTGTCTCCGAGCAGGATGGAGCACAGTATTCTACACTCCGGAGCACTTCTGCACTATCCTCCCTCATAACAATCCTTAAAGAAGGAATCTTGAGTATCACACACTTCTCAGGAGCTTACAACCCTCGGAGGCTTTACGTGGCTGGCCCCCAGCCACCTAGCTAGGGCTGAGACTACAGTCCGAGTCTTCTGACGCTATTTTTTTCCCTATACCCATGATGTGTTTCTGAGCAGGAATCAGTATTGTGAGGTTAACCTGTCGTGTGATTCAGAAGAGGGATACAGACCAGTAAAAATGTTGAGAATAGATCCCATGTGGAGGCTTTGAGAATGGCTGACTGGGAAAGCGGACCGGACATTCATAGAGAAGAGGAAGCCCCTGGAGGAATGGATGTGGCCAGAGGAAGCAGGCTCAACTCCACACTTCTAAGGGTACTAAGGTCTCCATCATCGGAACCAACCCATGTGGGAGGAGCTTCAGCCTCCTCTTTGACGGATTTCCCATATAAACAGAGCTCCTGGCAGCTCAGAGTCTTGTGAAATCACACAGACTACTCATTCTTTTATTTATCAAAATCTGTAAGGAACATTTTCAAATTATTTTATTTTATGAGTGTTTTGCCTTTATCTATGGCTGCGCACTGTATGCATGTAGTGCCTGGTGAGGCCCAGGGACAGTGTCAGATCACCTGGAAATGGAGTTACAGCTGGTTGTGAGCCTCCACAAGGGTGCTGGAGATCAAACCCAGGTTCCTTTAGAAGAGCGGTCAGTGCTCTTAACTGCCAAGCCATGTCTCCAGATCCCAGGATGTACTTTTTAATGAAGCTGGCTATAGTTAATCACACACTTACACAATATAGATATGGCCCAACATTCATTCCCCAAATCTAATAACAATGTCCTGTTTCATTGTCTTTACGCACAGGCAATGATTTTAACTCAATGTCAAGAAACAAAAAGATCAGCATTTCGCTTTACTCCTAAATGTTCTTTATATTGCCCATACCAAAACATGGTGAAGAGCCCAGCGCCCCTAGTGGTAAAGGCACTAACTTCTCGGTTTAATGTCAAGTACTCACTTTCCCATAAACCTCTCTGTTTAATGGCAAGCACCGGCTTTCCCAGAAATCCTTGTTGCTGGGTAACATTTAACAAGCCAATTCAGTGCCTGGGTTCTGACCAATCAGAGATCTCCTGCTCCCTTAAAAAACCCATGTAGGAAGCTGCTCTAGTCAGCCATCTTGCGTGGTGCCAGACCCCAACGTGCTGGTTTGCTCTGCAGAATAAAGACTCCTTGCTTTTGCATCAGAACTGATGGCCTCCTGGTGGTACTTGGGGAGGGGAATTTCGAAAACTGGGCACAACACATGGTATAGAGCGAACTGTGTTTCAGAAGGGCGGTGAAGAACACTGAGCTCTCAGATCCATAAGATGAAATTGTACATAGTTAAATTTTACCTTGAACATTCCTTAATCAATCCAGAAAATTCTGCACTGGTGACATGATCTTGTATACACGTTGTGAGAGCCCTAACTCTCTGCTTCTCTCCAGTTGTCAATCAGATATTCAAGTTCTTCCTCCATAACACTGACCAATTCAGTACCACTAACTTGCTGGGTCTCTCAAATAATGTATTCTCCATTCTCTTTATGGTCTGAACCTCAAAGTATATCCAGCTCTCATGAATGCAGAACTACTTACTATTGATTGAGTGATGAATGCCAGTGGCCAGGATGTCCTAACAACTATCTTTTCCATAAGGGCCGGGTGCCATATTTTTCTTTTCTTTTCTTTTCTTTTCTTTTCTTTTCTTTTTTCTTTTCTTTTCTTTCTTTCTTTCTTTCCTTTTCTTTCTTTTTCTCCTTTCTTTCTTTCTTTTTTTCTTTCTTTCTTCCTTTCTTTTTTATTGACAGCATCTAGTTTCTCCTTTACAGTTTCCATTGTATATCAAAGGGACCTAGGGAGACTAAAGGTTGATAAGGAAACCAGGGCTCACAGTCTGTTCTAAAGAAAGCTGTGTCACTTCAGGTACCATCTTCACTGACTTCTTTCTCCATTTGGCAAATATTTGTGGAGGCCCCATCACTTACAGAAAAATGGTACAGATGCAACACCTATAGTACCTGTCCTTGAAGAGCCAGTTAGGGGTTGGAGGGAGGAAGGGGTTAGAGAAGGGCCCCTAGGGTACAAGGATTAGAGCAGAATATGACACATACAGGAGCAGAAAGGCATAAGGTGCCAGGAAAGTTCAGAGGAGAGAACCTAAGTCACACCTGGGGAATGGAGTCATCATGGAAATCTGGATAATAGACATGCTGGCAGCAAAGGTAGGGTGGCGGTGAAGGACCCAGATCGTATTAGCATCAAAAGCAAAGACCTACACGCTCAAAAATAACCAGTGGGGAAGGAAAGTTGTCAAGATAAATGGTTGGGCTGGTGAGGAAGCCGCTAGCAATCCTTTGACAAAGAGAATATTATCACATGACTAGAACCAAAGTGTCTGCAGAATAAACCAGTATTAAGATAACAGAGAAAGCATGGTGGACCATTAATTTACAAAAATCCCTAAAAAGTGAAAGTTGTGAGGAAGTTGTTTTTAAAAAAAAAAAACAAAAAACAAAAACTGACAATTTTAGTCCAGGGGTGAATGCCTTTGAAAAGGGAATATTTTATTTCCACAGTTGTACCAATGTCAATACCAGCCACAGAAGGGTGAGTGGGTGCCCCAGATCTCTTCCAAAAAATACATTTGCAAGAATCTGCATGGACTCTGGCAGAAGCTGGAAAAATGTGTTTTTTAAAAGGACAAACTCAGAGTCCTTTCCACTTTCCTGTGGTTGGTGCTGGTCCAGCAGGTCTGACCTGAGGCACCTGGGTAGGAAGCAGAGATGTAGAAATTAAGAGTATGGGGAGCATTGGGTAGAAACGAACAACCATCGTGGCTCCACTCCCACGTATGGCGGGCCAGTAAACTCAGATCTTTTCCAATACCAAGAACAGACAAAGAGGCACAAGCAACAGACAACTCGCAGAGCCAGAGCATGCTGCTTGAAAGCTGGAGTTCCTGCTCTGCAGCAACGCAAATCATTTAAATGACATAAACTATTCAGAACTGTTTTGACCGTGATTTCCATCTCCGCCTCTCTGAATTAATTGTGTCTCCAAAGGCCAAAAATGACTTTCATGAGGACACAGTTTCCTTCCTAAACTTTCCAATTTATGGGTGAAAATTTTGGAGGTCTCGCTGATTCCAGAGACAGCCAGGTTTCTAATCTAAGGTAGAAGCTAAAGTCAGAGACACCAATGATGACATTCCTTGCCCCAGGATCCTCTGAAATCTTACCCAGTGTTCCTGGGTAGCCCAGCCCACTCCAGGTTTTCCTTAGGGTTTGGGCCAACGCACACTCATAACAAGGTAGCCCTTGCTGTAGCGGCCCTCTGTGCGTCAATCTCCTTCAGGGACATCTTGGGGATTGCTGCTGACTGGGGACAATGATCCAGAGTCTGATGTATTTGCCAGGGAGTTCATCTAAAGGATAAAGTGGTAGCCCTCTGTGTCAACCAACTCACCACAAAGTGGTATTTTTCTGACTCTATACCGCGTTGCCTGTCACTAGCCCCCTGAGTGCTTCCCCAGTCCTTTCCACACAGGACTCACCTACAGCAAAAAAAAAAAAAAAAAAAAAAAAAAAAAAGCTCTCAAATATTCATGTCCAGTCTCAAAAGGTTTACATCACCCAGAATCCACTTATTTTGATTAAGTTAATGAAATAATTACTCAAAAACAATGATCAGACTCATATTTATAAGACTAGTCTTTGCAGGAATGTGGTTACACAGTTTTTTGTTTTGTTTTGTTTTATTTGTTTTTTACAAAACTTCATTAGACTTGAGTGTTTTATAGTGACATATAAATTACAAAAGGTTGTAAAGCTATAATTGATTTTCTCAACTTTACTGTCAGTGTTGTCTATGTTACCTTGAAGATGCTTTATTGATCTCTGGGAATTTCTGTGTGTGATCTGCCATGTTACAGTGGTCATGAGATTGGTGCCTTTATACCTGACATAGTCACTGGAGTTGGCCATCTCATACGCTGTGCCCAATTCACTGTATCACACCATGGCCAGTCACCAAACAAGAAGCAACTGAGTGGGAATACCACACAGCCTGTCTACCGAACAGAGGCTCAGCACCAGTCCCTTTTCTCTCTCCTTGGTAGCTATCCTGATCATTTCAGCCCAACTGTAGTAATCACAGATGAACTCTAAGGGAGTTCAGTCAGCCATGCCTAAGCGAGTCACCAAGCTGACAGATGCATAGCCAACCAACTGGACCTCAAGACATCTAGAAAAGTGGCTCACTGAAATTTAGAGCTATGACAGAATCATCACTGAGAGAAGCCAGTGAAGGAGGAAGCTCAACCACAGAAGGAAGAAGGAAGAAAGTAGGTTCTCAATATCACCAAACTGCTAAATCAAATCTAGTCCTGGTACTGAGCTGATGAGCTCTCTTCTGTGTAAGCCAGTCTAAATGGGGTTTCTCTTTTCACTACACAGGGGGCTATTACTAATACAATATTGGGGTGGCTAACAGGGAACAATGAAAATATTTCTAATCTTGCTAGCCACATCACTATATTCCCAGTGCTTGAAGTTCAGCACCTGAAGGACCTAGGAGTACAGAGCTGCCTGATCCTTTGGGGAGGCCAGCATGAAGCTTGGAAAGCATGAAGCTTGGAAAGCATCCCTTCAAGCAGGATCAAAGCCAGCATTGGATGACAATGGCATCAGAGGCAGAGTCCCAAGGCAGGTGAGAGTGTGAAGGCTGTGAAACCCCAGTGGCATAGACGGATGGGAAGCCTGAGCCTGACTACAGGGCCTGGTTACTGGGCTTTATCCCTCACTCACAGCTCAGGGGCTTCCTAATAGACCTCATGTAGACTGGTCCTGTCACAGGGGGCTGACCCCCACCTCCTCCAATAGAGGGCAGAAAGGGCAGAAAGGGAAAAAGGTACTGGGAAGTTTTGTGCTGGTAAAATCCCCATATTCCAAACTATAAGGAGCCAGGAATGAGGTCAGATGTGGTGTGGGGTTTTCCTGGGTGCTAGGGGCACTCTCAGGAGCACCACAGCATCCCGGAGGAGTACTGGTGAAGGGCAGAAATGTTATTAAACAGTTACCCCGGAAGAGACAACTCAACAGCGCATTGCTAATACAGGAAGTGTGGGTTTGTGTTTGTCTTGAGGGTGTTTAAAGTCAGTGGGTTTGGGAGCTCGTGCCTCTAATGCTAGCATTCAAAAGGCAACAGCTGGAGGCTCTAGAGACCTTGTCTTTAAAAACGAAAATTCAACAAACAGAACCAGAAAGTCGTCAGAGTCCATTTGGTGCTGCTTTTAACAAGGAACACAGCATTTACCCAATCACATTTCTGCACTTCCACTGTGAGGACACAGCCAATCACATTTCTGCACTTCTATCCACTCTGAGCACACAGCCAATCACATTTCTGTACTTCCATCCACTCTGAGCACATAGCCAATCACATTTCTGCACTTCCATCCACTCTGAGCACACAGCCAATCACATTTCTGTACTTCCATCCACTCTGAGCACACAGCCAAACACATGTCTGCACTTCCATCCACTCTGAGTACACAGCCAATCACATGTCTGTACTTCCATTCTGCAGCCTCACAGCTGAAACTCAGAGTCCCAACAAGACAACTTTCCGGAAGCTGATGATCCACTGGGCTTTAATTAGCCTCTTCGATGCACCTTGAATGGGGCCTCCCACTCCCCATCTCCCACATGGAGCAAATACTTGTAATGCTCCATCTTAGAATTTCTTCCAGCAGGCTCCTTTCTTAGGTTCTCACCAAATCTAGCTAAGAAAGCTCCCTAGAGGTACCATGATCCTAAAGCTAAAGACAGAACAAGTCTGGGCCCCCAGGCTCCCAAAGTAATCAAAGAACTTTACTATAAGAACTGATAACAAAAAAAAGGCAAATTAATGTTCATCCTATAGACTTAGGGAGAGATTTCAGCAGTGGTGACAAGGGGACATGAAATGACCTTGGTTGGCAATTAAAAGGAATAAAGAGAAGAAACCATACAAACATGCACAAAAGCGGTGATGGTGTCTATGAGAGTGATGACGATGGTGCTATAAATCTCACGTGTATATAATATGAACTCTAAGAGAGAGGGAAGAACCAGGCAAGAGATCCTAGGATACACTCATACAGAAGATGAAAATACCTTCTGTCACGTTCTCTACTGGAGACCAGACACAGGATGATTAGACAAGAGGAGACAATGCAGGTGACAGCTCAGAGTCACTTTTTTCTTAGCATTGTGTGATCTACATCACACAACGATACTGGAGGACTTGGCCTGTATCCAGGGGACAACAGTCATAAGACGTAAAGGAATGCAGAGGGAAAAAATGGTTTTAATTAGTTCAACATATGACAGAAAGACAAGGACAGGACAAAACCTGTCCAGGACAAGCTGCATTTGTGACAATGAGTTCCGACTCCTTTCTCAATTCCTGCTTTCAAATTAATTTTAAATAATATTTGATACTCAATCTCACTTTCCTTACATCTTAGGACTATAGACTATTATCAGGAATACACAATAAAGGGTGTATCTTCATTCCCCAAAATACATAGACAGTGTGGGCTTGGCCATCCTTTGGGCTCAAAAGGAGATGATCCATTGTTACGGTGGCTGTGGGGCCTCGGTGGGTGGGTAAGGCTTTGTTGGGGGAAAAAGCAAGGTAATCCTGGAGAAACATCGGTGCTAGAGGAGCCCACAGCACTTGGAGATCTGAGGCTGTCAGATCCCTGCCCAGGGTCGACAGAGCGGTGGGAAGGATGCTGGAGTGGAAAGGTGAATTTTTTTCCAATCTGGCACTGCAAGGCTGGATGGCTATGGACACTTGACTTGCTTTCTTGGGCCTAGGTTCATTTGTAAACTGAGGAAACTAGACCAGATCAAATGGCTCTCATCTCATGCCCAGTAAAAGTTAAAGAGAGCACAGCTATGTGAGGCTCCTCTAGTCTTGCCCCCTCCATCTCTTCCTATGAGATGGATCTGGAATGAAACAGGGTGTTACGACCCTCAAGGCTTTTGCAGCTGCTTGCATTTTGCCTAGAACATTCTGCCCAGGATAATGTTAGCTGGCTTCCCTATACTGCTCAGATGAGTCTACTATAACATGCTCAGTGAGAGTTTATTCACAACTGCAATCACTTACATGACTCATCAACACAGGTGTGAGCATGCATGTACACGGGGGTGGGGCGGGGGGGTCACTATTTCCCTCCTCATGTTTAAACTTTCCCATCTTAGCACTTAGTATTGGCTTATTATGTATTTTGTGTATTTATTGTGTTTGGTGTCAGTCTCCTTCAACTACAATAGCCACTCTTCAAGAGCAGGCATTTCTACCTGCCTGATTTTCCTCTGCATCTCCAGGGACCCACAAGGAACACTGTGTTTCTTTGGCTTTAATTACATGGGGTATGCTGTCCATGATCGTAGGTTGCGCCCTCTCTGCTACCAGGATTAACCACATGAGAAAACAAGACTATTCAAGTGAAGACATAAAGGGCCCGGGGCCAGTTGTGACATGCTTTCACACTGCTGCAGAACTGCACAAGTGTGTGCCCAAGGTTAAGTCTCATCTGTAAACAGTAACACAGGGCCAATGAGAAATTCCTAATACCACCATCCAGCTCCAAATTTCCAGTGTCTAAATTAACCCCACTCACAGAGAGGATAGTGCATGCATCTTCTCTAACCCTTAGAATACCCAAGGAAAACAGAGGCTAGTGGTGGCACCCCCACGTACATCTCAACTCATTCCACTAGAGGGCAACACGAGATGTGCTGGTATCCAAGAGAGAAATTCACCAGTCTGCGGAGTAGCTAAGCCCCTTGGTCCTCTGCTTCTCTGCTGGGCTTTTACACCCTCATTTCTTTTTCACAGGATTCTGCCTATTTTCAGTCACTAATTTGCAATCTGCTCTCTAGTGCTAATGCTGGATTTACAGGTGTGCCCCTCCATACTTGGCTTCCAAAAAGCCATGAGTATAAAACTTTTAGATAAACTTATAAAAATACTATTCACAGACATGTAGAGACATATATAAGTACCAAAAAAACTTTAAAGACTGTTTAAGAAGTGCTTTCATTTTGGCTGGGTGGTGGTGGCGCATGCCTTTAATCCTAGCACTCGGACACAGAGACAGACAGATCTCTGTGAGTTCCAGCCCAGCCTGGTTTACAGACTGAGTTCCAGGACAGACAAAACTAGAGTTACAACAGAGAAAGTCTGTCTTGAGGGGTTTGGGGGTGGGGGAAGCTCTTTCATTTCAACTCTTCACAACTTTTTCAATTTCTCTTAAAAATCAAATTTTTATTTGTAGTTAAATTAAGTATGTCTATAAGCAAGCCTAAGGTGTTATTTTGAAATGGCAAAAGATTTTGTCTGTTGGTAAAGTTGCTCTCTGACTATGAGGGAAACAAAACAAGAACAGTAATGTTCTGACAAACAGTTACCCAATGGGGATGAGAAATAAACTGTGTTTACAGGTTACCAATGCAGCAGACCCCTGAGAACCAGAGGTATGCTATAGTTCATAAATGGAGGGGAAGTACACAAAATGAACTGTGGACTAAAAGAGCTACAAAATCTCACAGAACTGAGTTTCTGAAACGTTTCAATACTTCATTTGTTCACGAGTGAATTTCTCCATCTATACTCTGAAGATGCCATTTTTGGTCCATAATCTCAACTGAACACTGGCTCCCCTCAGCCAGTTCCACGGCAGAAAGAAACCCGTGAGTTAAGGAGCACAGCCTCTCCAAAGCCACGACCAAACGTTACTGCTTTGCATAGGGCAGTACCAAGTTACTTGGTCACTTGAACATTCCACCAGATCCCAAACGACACTGTACCCAGCCAGCACTGTCTGCAGTTTTAAACTCACCGAGTCTTAGCATTTTCTCCCTGTGTTCGTCAGGAGGACAATGTCAGAGAGTCTTGGTAGAGTCATACAAACTTGAGGAACATCCACAGTCCCATCTTCCAAAGCAATTCACACCATCCTTCCAGGAAATCCACCATAAGCTTACCAAACAAATGCACAGGAAACTGGTCAACAATGGTCACTTCAGAAGTTGTGTTCCTGCTTGTTATTCTGGGCGCTGCAGTTTGTTGCTTGTAGAGGAATGCCTTATGCAGCTTTTAATTGTGCAGTCACAGAGGTCTCTGCATTCACACGGTCGATGGACTGGAGGCTGTCCACACTCCCTACCTGTAAGCCACGCTACACAGAAATACAGGCTTACTGTGCTAGGCAGATGGGCAGGCAGAATTTTAGAAATCAAGCAGAACAGGAAGCCTACTGTTCCAACAGGCTAGGGGGAAAAAAACTGATACTTAAGAGAAAAAAAAGTAAAAGACAAAAAAGGAGTGGCTCCATTCACAGATGTCTAGAGAAGAAAATTAAAAAAAAAAAACCAACACCCCATTCCTACCTAGCCAGTACAAACATGAATGAATGTCTATTAATAGGAAGTATTGCTCAGAGGTGTTCTTGTTCTCAGGAAAGCTAGGGAACACAGAACAATGTTACTGCCTAAAACCATTAGCCTTTTGCTTTTGAAGGGAAGGACTTATAAAGAACGTGAGTGTGTGATTACGTACACACAAATACGCACCTATATGTATGTAGCAATATGCACGTCTCTATGAAGATAGTCTAATATACTCTTTAATATCTTAGTTATTTACCTGGGTATTCAGAAGTCATCACAGCCTACAAACCTCCCTCAGAAAAGACTCTGCCCATATCCCTAGGCCCACTCGAAGCACACTACTGAAAGGTGTGAAGCCGAGATTCTCCTGATGACCTCAATTGTGAGTTCAGGTCCTTCCTTTGGATCTCAAAGCTTCCTATTTTATAATTTCTTAGTGCCATTTTGTGATCCTTACGACAGTTGATACCATTCTTGGTTGTGTTTTTACCTTATTCCCCCAGGTGGGTGCTCTTGGATTTTACTTTTATCCTCTGTATCACTGATAAACTGGTTTGAGTCTACCAGGTACCCAGCAAAAGAAAAAGACAAAGTGGAATATAATTCACTAGACCTGGTTCAAACTCCATTTCCATTATTTATGTTCATTTCTGGTTTGTAGTCTCCCAAGTTACTTAACCTCCCTGAACAACTTGCACATCTGTAAAATAAATGTGACACAGGAAACTCAGCACCTCAGAGAACCGCTAACCAAGTGTAAAGGGAACCATGTGATACAAATAACAAATTGCCTAATGCGTGGTGAGTTCCAACAGTAATAAGAACTATTGATGACTTGAATTTAGATAAAATGCCCTCGACTAATTGAGGAGAGATTCTAAAGCCCAGGGACTTCCCAAACTTGGCTCATGGATAAACTTGAGGATAATTAATAGAGTGAAATGTCATGTCTAAACAGAGGGAAGGCCTCCCATCCCCCTAGAATGGACTCAGTGGTAGCTCCATGGCTAGGCGGTTACCAGGCACTGCTCTGTCCGTGAGTGCTGAAGACTGAGGTTCCCAGTGAGGCTGTGGAAAGGGGAGGCTGGAGGAAGGCTCCTGCAGCTCACATCAAAAGTCACCTCCTGTGTGGGATCCAAGCACAGGGAGTGCAGCACCAGAGAAGCCCCAACACCAAGTAAGAAAGAGAAGACTGTAAGTATTAAATCCTCCGGTACGCAGAAGGACATTCCTGGTCCCAGAGCGGTCCCGGGCAGCAGGAGAATATGGAAAGCAAGGCACCTGGATGGCACTCTTCTTCAACAACACCCCTCTTCTCTCACATGAGTCCAGAACACTGAGGTCATCCAGGCTTGGATTATTCATTGCTGTTTAAAGTTGTTCCAGAGTTTAGAATCATATTCTGCTCATCCCATGTTACTTGGTTAAAAGGGGGTGGGTGGGCATAGGAGAGGGAGATTCCATGTAACTATCCGTGGAGCAGTCCAACCTCAGAGTAGCCTATGTACAAAGCATTTAACTCCTATGTTTGCCTTTGTCGATATGAACACAGCTCTTACAGTCTTCCCTAGGACTTGCAAATTTAACCACTTTGGGTGGATTCAAGGATCCACACTTGTTACGCTGCACGTAAATCCTCACACTGTGGCTACAGGGAGCACTGTCAGAATTTCCAAGCCTGACCACTGCTTGGTGACATAGTGGCCAAAGAATGTGCCCCGACTAGGCCTTGATAAGGTAATTTATATCCAAATACACGTTACTCTTGGGCTCTTGGTCTTTTTCTTTTCTTTTTTTCTTTTTGGCAATACTGGGGATCAAACCCAAAGTCTTGTCTGTGGTGAGCACCCCGGGCCCAAGAGTGCAACTTCACTGTCAGTCATGGGGGTGCTCTGAGGCATCACAATGACACTCAGTAAGCCTCCCTGGGCATTCCAGGGCCATCTGTCAGAGGTGAACCCTCTGAAGCCGCATGATAATGGCCACTAGAAAATCAGCTGTTCTATATATACTATCTAGCAACTCTTAGCAAGAAACAACACTTAAATCTGAATCCTCCCCACACCTAGGGAACATAGATGCCAGTCTGAGTTTCCAAAGAGTATGGTGGAATAGCACCTTCAAAGCTCTGCAACACAGGGCAGGGCTGGGAAGAGGGACAACGAGGCCAATTCCTACCCTGTCAGAACTATCTCCAGACACACACTCTCATACTGGCCTCATTTCAGCGGCTGCTTATTATGCACCCCAAGAAAAACACTTCCTGTACAGCCACCCACATGCTTATCAGAGGCGCATTCAATACAATCACCACCACACTGCTGCCTGCATGCAAAAGATACCTCCAGGCACTGCGTCCGATTTTCAAGCCTCTAAGAGAACTGGAAACAGTCACAAAACACCTTGACCTTTATAGTCTGGCATTCCCAAGACACTGCCCGGTCCATGGTGCACAATACTGTGACTGCCAACATCAACTTCTTTTTCTGTCTTAGTGTTCAACTTTCTCTCATCCTACAGCCTTCTTCCCCCTCTTCCTGCCTGATCCGACCTAATTTCAATGGCCTATTGAAAACCAGGATTCAATCAGAGTCCTCACCTCTGTTTTGCTCTTCATTCACCTTCTCTTCTAGGAAGGTGGAATCACTGGTGAAGAGGCAAGGAAGAAGGCCTGATGGAACTGTTCCAGGAGATGCAGTGTCCGAGACTGGGACATGTTCGGAAGTGTCCTCCAGATATTCCACCAAAGACAGCACAGACAGAGATGCCTGAGGGAAGTCCTACTTTGGCATGGGACCCGAGGTCCAAACCTAGACAGGCTCAGAGAAACCCCACCACTGAGTGCCCACCAGCTGCCCCACCATGAGACCATGATGCTTATCCAGGCTGTGGGGGAGATGGGCAACATTATCCCCAGCTTACAGATGAGGAATCGGAGACATCTAACTCTCCTATCTGGTTGGAATGGTGAGATATGAGCGAATCAGGTTTGCCTCACGCCAAATTTGTTGGCTTTCCCCTCTACAGCATATTACACCACAACAAAACAAAACAAAACACCCTTGGTTCATCAGGTAACACAATGGGGACAGTCTAGGGAAATGAAGAACTTTTGTCCTAGGTAGAGCAGCAAGCTAAACTGGTCAGGTGCTGCTAGGGCTAGCCCTGGCACAAGGACCAAGGTTGGGGTGGCTGTTTGCCATCGCCATCACTGTGGCAGCTGCCACTCACGGCCTTCTAGCCAAGCAGCTGCTCAAAGCGTAAGTGTGGGGATGCAGGCCTTTCTATTAGGTAGTTAGTATGTGTCACTGTAGTTCAAGTATACGTTTTATCAAAATGTTATCCTTTGGGCTTTTCCCTTGGAATCTCGTAATTCGGGTGTTTGCAAGAGCTCTGACACCATCTAACCACATCTTGCAAGTGACAAAAATGAGACAGCACAGGAGGCAGAAAGCCAGCACCCAGCACTTTGTTGGTGGGGAATGGCCACGCAGCGGGCAGGTCTGGGGCCTCCAGCAAGCAGGGAGGTCTGTCTTCTTGAAAGATTCATTCATACCCACACCTCTTCACGCTCGCACCATCAGCAAGAACACTAACCCAGCACTTAGCAAGCAAAGAAATGCCAAGTGCCAGCTGTAGCAACTATGCTGGTGCTCGGATGTGGTTTATTCTCTACCGAGCTGAAGAGAAGCAGCGCCCCAGGGTTTTACAGCTCTCTGGCACCGCAAACCTTCATACACAACAGAGCATGATCCCTAGTAATAAATATTAAGCTAATTAAACTCTCAGTTGGCCAAGAGAAACTATCCAGTAGGGGAGCAACTTTCCCTACGTGTTTCTAGAAATTCTAGTTAACGAAGCAACATAGAATATTTTCCAACGTGAAATCCAGGAACTTTCCAAGTCCCCTGCGTCAATAGCCTGGCTGGCCATTGCTTCTGCTGTCTTCTCATTGGTGCTTCTCTCACCAGATTCTGTAAGCCTTTCCCATCAAGTGTCAACATAGTATCCCAGAGATCCCAGCTGGGCATTTCCATTCTCCGTCCCCTCTCTATAGGTGAGATCACCTTGGTCACTATGTGGTGTTACCAATGGGCCTATTTGCAAGCACAAACTTTATAAAATGTAATAATAATAAATTGCAGAAACTCAAAAAAGTGCCTCACGTTTGAGTGCTTGCCAGGGAGATGGATGCGTCATGCCATTCTGGGCCCAAGTCCAACTTGTGTTCAGAGCCCACAAGTTCTCCACCTCTTCCTCTTCTTCAGCCCACCAACAGGCTACACATCAGAGTCAGTGTCCAACAAATCCATCTCAGTGGAAGCTGGAAACAGACATTTCTAACAAACCACATCTCATCCCCTGGAAAGAGGTTAGAGCCTCTTCGGTCCCTTCCACTAATACAGTCCTAGTCTAGCAGATGAAGACAGCCCCAAGTCCCCTGGCATCCTCTTCTACCTTGTCACTGCCGAGGAGAGCTCATAGGATAGTTTAATCCAGAAAATGTCAACTGATAGTAAAGGGCTGAAACTTGGCACCTTTTGAATGCAAGGCTGACTCAGAAGTGGGGGATCAGTGGGGAGTGAAACACACAGGGTCAACTGCCCTACAGACAGACATCCAATGAAGGAAAGAGGATGGCTAATAGGTGAGCCTGCAGATAGATAAAGGCCATATGTGGAACCATCGGCATGGAGAAGGGGTTGAGATGGAGACTCTCTGTGGCTGTGGCACTGGAGGTGTGCACACAGCACCAAAGCAAAGGCAACCTGGAAGCAGGAAGAGCCCGAGACAGGGAGGGCACGCATGGCTTGCAGTGGGCAATGGGGTGAGGAAGGCAGGGCAGGGCATGCCTGCGCTGCTGGAAGCAAAGTGTGAAAAGCAATTTGGAGTTAGGCAAGGGCTAGAAAAGAGAGCTCGTGGAAGACACTGTCGGAAATCCATGCCATCTGGTGGGCATGTGAAATGAGACAAATGCCTGGAAGGCAAAGTAGCAATAAAGATCAAAACAATATTACTACTTTACAGTCCCTCTGAACCAGGTCCAAGTACACAATCAACGAGACAGGGATGAATGTAGACAGCTATCTAGTAAGGAAATTGTATGGATTATGACAAACAATGACAACTAAGAAGAGCAACTAGAGTTGGTGGCACATACTGGTTATCAGCGTTCTTGGGAG
Source organism: Cricetomys ansorgei (assembly GCA_026225945.1). Lineage (NCBI taxonomy): Eukaryota > Metazoa > Chordata > Mammalia > Rodentia > Nesomyidae > Cricetomys > Cricetomys ansorgei. The sequence goes on from JAMJFZ010000242.1 coordinate 11,176,210, forward strand.
ACTGAGGCAGGAGGATGGAGAATTCAAGGCCAGCCTGGGCTACCCATTAAAATGAGAGAAAATGACAGGGGGCAGACCCAGCTCTCTAAATGGGACTGCACTTAGAGTAAGGCACTTCCACAGAACGGGGACACCACACAGTCCTTAAACAGATTCACAATTAATAACATGGGAACCCCTCACAAAGGCTGCAAAGCAAAATACATTGAAGCAGAGGGCCTGTGAGAAGGTTCAGTGGGTAAAGAAGCTTGCTACCAAGCTTGGAAACCTGAGTTTGTTCCTGGAGACCCACACGGTACATGGAAAGAACCAACTCCCCAGAGTTGTCCTCCAACCTTCACATTTGTACCAATGGTATGCACACACCACACATATGCACATACAAACATAAAAATGTACTGTTGCAAGCAGAGAGATTATATGAAACAGTACAGAATCTTTGTAGCCATAAAAAAGCCTAGAGAGATGACATGTACAATTATGTTCTTTGAGCTTTAAAAAAAAGATTTATTTATTTTATTTTATACATATAAATGCTTTGCCTGAATGTATGTATGTGTACCAAGTGAGCGCTTGGTGCCTGAGGAGGCCAGAAGAGGGCACCAGATCCCCTGCAACTGGAGCTTTGAGCTCCCATGTGGGTGCTAGGAACCAAACTCAGGTTCTCTGCAAGAATAGTAAGTGCTCTTAATGACTGAGCCATCTTTTCAGCTCCTTTCTAAGTAGTAAAAACAAGGAGAGCTTTTATTTGTCTTGATTTTTTTGGTCAAAGTGTACTAGATAAATATACTTTACAAACATGATACCTTTATAATGAGAGCAAAGGATTAATAAAACCCGTAAATGACAAGGAGCTATACAGTAGGGAGGCTATCCTATGACACCATAGAAAGAACAGAGGCTGCTGTTGAAGGCATGGTAGGATAACCTGTTATCTTTTCAGGGAATCTTCAAGCCAGTGGTTCTCAACCTTCCTAAAGCTGTGACCCTTTAATACAGTTCCTCCTGTTGTGGTGACACCGACCAACCATAAAATTATTTCCATTGCTACTTCATAACTATAATTTTACTACTGTTATGAATTGTAATGTAAATATCTGCAGATATGCAGATGATCTTAGGGGAGCCCTGTGAGAGGGTCTTCGACCCCCAATAGGGTTGCAACCTGCAGGTTGAGAACAAGCACTGCTTTAAGCACAACAGAAAAACAAACCATAAAGCTTTGAGAACAAGCACTGCTTCAAGCACAACAGAAAACAAACCATAAAGCCTTTAAGCACTTGGGGCAGGAAGTGTGTCATTTCTGCCTGACTGGTCCCTCTGACTCAGCATGGCCGCTCAGCCTCTCTGATCCTTGTGGTGAGATGACAGATAGGAGCTGAGAGGAAGCTGGCTTCTCCCAGCCCAGGGAGAACCTAAAATGCTGGGCCTGGAATCCTCTAAGGTGAGGAACTTGACCTGATCTTTTTTTTTTTTTTTTTTAGAATTAATACAGCCAACAGTAGTCTGCTACCTTTTTATTGTTAATAGGTAAAACATGATTAAGGTCTTGTCTGTTGCCTAGAAATGAGATGACTGCACAGGACCCAAACACTGTTGTTCTTCCTTCCCAAACAGGTTTGAAAGTTTAATAAACAGTCTTGACAAGTCACAACAAGTCTCAAGCATTCAGATCCTGACTTACTGGAGATGGAGTTGCAAAGCTTCTGAGAGTCCAAGTCTGTTCAGCCAAGGTGCCCTGCTCTTCCGGGGAAGCGAAGGTGCCTCAGCTCCCATGGGCTGTTTTGTTGGGCAGCTTCCCGGACTCAACACTCAATGGCCGAAGAACAGAGACTGCAAATGATTCACTAACAGAATCCCACACACTTCTCTTAGTTCTGAAAACTACAGGCAAAGGAAATACATACAGAACCAGGAAACAAAACAAAGTCCAGACCCAGGAAGTCCTTAAACTTTTAAAGAAAATTAAATTAGAATTTGAGGATTTGCTATCCAGGATCATTACCTTCCCATCTTTATTTAACACAGATTTCTCAAGGTCCTGGGGTGTCCTAAGCTAAACCACAGGATAACTGATAAACACCGGGCCAGACGGGTGGGAGATGATTGTGAACTGAGAGAGACAGGTACTCCTAAGAAATGCCAAGAAATGTATTCAGTTTGGAAACTAGTTACTACAGGTCTTATGAGCCCTGTTAAAATGCTGAAACTTTATAAAACCCCAACGAGGCGCCTCCAGTCTGGGAATGAAAGACTCAGAAGGGTATTTATAAAACCAACAGTGGTGCACAGAGCCTGGCAGGGTAGTTAGTGGAGCAGGAGTCAGTCAGTAGCCCTGAAAGCAACCTAGGTCGAGTATGGTCTTGGCTGGTCAAAGTGGTCAGCAGCACACCTTGCGCTGATGCCCCCGATACTCAGTGGAAGACGGGGCGACACTGGTAGTTCATTAGAGACAAAAGAATGACAAAGCAAGATGTGGCCTGGGTTTTTGGCTTCTTTTCTGATGGGAAAACTAGAAGAGAAAGCAAGCTCAGTTCTCTTCACCGTGAGTGTGAGTTGCCTGGGAAACATTTATTAACACATTCCAGCCAGACTTAGGGATCGAGAGCTCAGATAAGAGCTTCGGCCTGAAATATAGAAGCGGAAGTCATTGGCATGTAGAGAATCTGAAGACCTAGAAATAGACATGACCACAGGGGAGAGAGAGGAATGAGGGTAAAGAACAGCAACGGAGCCTAAGAAATGGCAGCCCTTACCAGATGGACAGAGCAAAGAGCCCAGAGGGAGGCTGAGGAGGAGCTAAGCCAGAAGGAAGCCAGGGGGAGATGATCAAGGATCAGTTGATCAAGGATTGGATGATCAAGGATCAGATGATCAAGGACCAGCACGGGAGCAGTGTGGAAGCACCCCAGAGTGGTCGGAAGAGAAAAAGTGCAAGCTGTCCACCCTTCACTAACACAAGGGACGTAGTAACTTTCCTTCTTCACACCTATGTATTATCTAGAGTCCTCTGTCAGAGGCTGAACAAGAGTCAGCAGGAAGAGATTGGCTTTTGAGATAAACATAGCAGCAGGAGCAGGCTGCAGCCCGTGTGCTCTGAGGGGATGACAAGAAACGACAAAGCACACAGGGCTACACAGGTGACAAAGCACAGCAGTTCCAAACCACAGGCCTCAAGGAATGGCAGACCACTACTCAGTCACAAGTACTTACTGGCCATTGATTACGTATTAGTACTGTCCACAGTATTAGGACAGAGCAGTGACAGAAGTTCTATGGTGACAGACAGGAGGCACAGAAAAATATGGGAGAGGAAAAAAACAGCAACAGTGTAGAGTGACTGGCTGAAGGGAGCCGTTTTGGATAGGCCCCTTTTCCTGTTTCCTCACTGGGAGTTAACGATGACTCCATAATCCAGGGGAGCTTTAGTCTCAGCCTAACCCTATACAGCTGAGTTCTCAATTTATTTTTAGACATATTAAAATACTATCTGTAGGCAGGCTGTGGCAGTGCACTCCTTTAATCCCAGTTCTTAGGAGGTAGAGGCAGGTGGATCTCTATGAATTTGAGGTCAGCCTGGTCTACAGAGTGAGTTCCAGGACAGTCAGAGTTACAACAGAGAAACTCTGTCTTGAAACAAAATCAAAACGACAACAAAAACCCATTAAATACTATCTGTAGATATGCAAACATTCAGATTTTTTTCTGGCTTTGCACTTTTTATTTTATTATTGGTGTGTCTTCTGTATTGTATGCAAGCGCATACATGCACATTTGTGCAAATGTTTGTGTGTGTAAGCCAGGGACTGAGTATCTTCAAACTTCTTCAATCACTTCTTCTCCCTCTTTTTTTTTTTTTTTTTAGACAGATCTTGTTAGGTCTCAAACTCACAAACTGCTGGCTGAGATATCTATTTAACATATCAAAGTGAACCTGGCTGCCAGATTCTGCCAACACTCATCCCTCTGCCCCTACCTGTTTTCCTTCTGGCTTGCATACCCCACCCCACCCCCCAACTCTCCAGCCCAGGAGTCTGGGCTGCTCTTCCATATATAATTCCTACCAATTTGGTTACTATCTCTCTTGGGCTATTGCTCTCTTGGACTCTTGGTCTCCAGGTTCCTTTCCTCTCCCTCTTCTCTCCTCTCCCCTCCCCCTTTCCTCACATGTCCAGGAAGCTCAGTCTGGTTCTGTCCACCTTGGACTCTCCCAGCTGTCTCTGCCCCTGGCTCTCACTCAGACCTACTATGTTCTCCCTCATATATACAATAAATGTTCTCCTCCACCATACCTAGAAGCAGTCGTATTCTTTTCCTTTTTCTTTCTTTTTTTTTTAATTCAGATCTCTCAGTGACTGGCTAGAGTGGCTGACCAGCAAGCCCTATGGGTCCTTCTTTCTGTCTCTAACTTGCTAGTGCTGGAATTAGACATACGCCACCATATCTGACCTTCTGCCCAGGAGCTGCGGGTCTGAACTCAGGTCTTCATGCTTGCTCAGCAAGCACTTTACCAACTGAGCCATCTCCTGAGCCCCAGCTTTTTACATTTTTGAGATTCCCTAAAAATTACTCAAGTTTGTAGTATAGAGACCCTTCCCTAAAACTTGTCTTGAGAATCATTACAAAGGTACTTAATAAACAGCAGCTGGCAATGGTCTAATGCTCCTTCGCATGAAGATGTGAATGTGCACGCAATGTGTGTGTGTATGGGGCGGGGAGGGGGGATGAGAATGTTGTATCCTCACTAGGATGGGAGACAGACTAGAATAGAAAAAAGTTAAATTACTTCTTAAGAACTGAAAGGAGCAAGCCCAAATCTTGGAGTAAAGATAGATTGGAACCAAAGCTGGGGAGATTGTTCAGTGGTTAAGAGCATGTCTTAGTCACTGTTTGATTGCTGTGAAGATATACCTTGACCAAGGCAACTCTTAACAAAGAAAGAATTTAACTGTAAGGCTTGCTTACAATTTCAGAGGGTTAGTCCATTATCATCATGGCGGAAAGCATAGTGGCATGTGCGCAGGCGCCAGAGGGAGCAGTAACTGAGAGCTTTACATTCTGATCCGCACGCAGACAGACAGAGAAAGAGAGACACTGGGACTGGTGTGGGCTTTTGAATGCTCAAAACCCCACAAAGCCTTAAGACAGTGATTGGCCATGAAAAAAGATAGCCAGATATAACCTAAGTCCCAGCCTTACACATACAGTCCCATCTCCTAGAAACCCCTCCACAGGGCCCCTACCTCTCTCCAAAAAGTCCACACATTCTCTTCTTCCTTCTCCTCCCAGCCAATCAGAATCAGCTACCCCAACTGTACCTCCCCCTTTTCCCTTCCCACCTAGGACCTTACATGAACCCACCATCTTGCCTAAGGTCCTTTGTCTGTCCCTACCCTCTTCAGGGACAGTTCTTCCTTTTGTCCCTCTGAGGACAAAATATCCCTTTTCCCCTATCCCATGTCTCGGTCTCTGCTCTCAGTCCCTCTGGGGCAAATACATCTCCTTTATGCTAAAAATCTGGTGTCTGGGTGGGTATGTTCTGTGCCAATCCTGAGGTCTCCTCAAACGGGACACCGCCTAATCCTTCCAAATAGTTCTTCAACTGGGGACCAAGCATGCAACTATATGAGCCTATGGGGGCCATTCTTATGCAAAGCACCACAGAGCTTGTACTGCTCCTGCAGAGCACCGAGTTTGAATCCCAGCACCCATGTCAGGTGGCTTACATCTGCCTGGAACTCCAGCTCAAGGTAACCCGACAGCCATTTCTTGCCTCTGCAGTCACTGCACTTTCCAGCACAAACCTACATACAGACTCAGGCATAAATACATAACTAAAATAAAAATAAAATCTTTTTAAGAAACTATAAACAAATATAGTGTGGAACCATTCTGGCTTCTTGGAAACCAGAATTATTGCATATGGGATAATGCAGCTCTTATTCTGTGTTTGTGGATACTTCTAACATACGAAAAACAATGAGGTGTATCCAGAGTAGACAAATCAGTTATATACATTGGATAGCCGAATCTAATTATACAATAGACAAATACAGATTAATGTTAACTTCCTAGAATTGAGGATGTAAGTCAGGGGTAGAGTATCTGCCCTGAAAATCCAAGACCTTGGGCTCAATCCCCGGCACCCCAAAAAGAAACTACCTTGATACACAAGCATTCCTGAAGGGCTCACAATTATATAAAACTGAAAATTTGTTTCCCAGCCTCTTTGGAAAAAAAGAAAGATCTCCCACAAAACATAAAATTGGATTTCTTACCGAAGTCTTGCCTCTGGTTTGGGAAAACTTTACATCAGGCCAAGCAATTAAAAACCGTACTTAAAAGTTGTGCGCTCGGCTCATTTCTACGGATTTAATTTTCCAAACTTTGGTTTTCTCCCAAGTCATTCAAATATGATAAATTTAAAACACCAGAACAGGGAGAGATCTGACTCCAGAAATCAGATCCTGGTATACCAGCCTCAGGGTCAGGATGCACAGGCAGCCGCAGAAGAGACTCAAAAGGTACAGATAAAACCACTTCCTTACATGATCTTGTTGAGAAGACAAAACTGAAACCTACCTGCAGTGATTTCCCCATGAGAGGCATAGACATGGCTCCAGAAGCTCTGGAATCTGATTTCTGGAGCATTGTTTTTCATCCTTAGTTTTACTGATATTTTGGGCCAGCTTAATTACAAGCCATGCTGTGCACTGAAGGATGTTCTCAGCAGAATCTCCCACTACCTAGATGCTAGAATCATGCTGTGACACCCACAAAAGTCTGTAGGCATTACCAGATGTCCCTTGGGGGACAAAATCACCCACAGTTGAGAGCTGTGCTCTAGAGCACTGGCTTTTAAACTTGGCTACATGCTGGAAGCTCCACAGGCCTTTCTAAAAACACTGACTTGCATTTCACCCTGAGACGTTCTGATTTTATTTGCTTGGGGCGGGCCCTGGGCTTCTGCATCTGTGAAAGCCAGCGATTCCAACACGCAGACAAGTGAAAGAATGTGTCCTGTGAAAGATATCAAGTACCTCACTGACTCAATTTAACACAACACAAAATAAACTATACCCTCCTACCCCCAGTTAGGGTCTTCGTAATCTTGGTGTTAGAGTCAACATGATTGATGGGGGGAAAGAAAAAAGGAAAAAGTCAATGATAACGATGATCTGGAAACCTCTTTTCTCTTTCAGATGGACAAAAACTAGTGAAACACTCCAGGATCAGCAAGATCACCAGTGGGTAAAAGTGCTGGCCACCAAGCCAGATTTCCAGAGTTCAATCCCTGGGAACTACATGATAAAGAGAGAGACGTGACTCCAATAAGTTGTTCTCTAACCTCTGTACACACATCTCCTCTCTCTCTTTCTCTCTCTCTCTCTCTCTCGCCTGTCTCTCACACACATACACATACACACACTCTCTCTACTCTCTGTTCTCTCCTCTCTCTTTTACACACATACACACATACACACATATACTCTCTCTCCTCTCTCTCTCTATCACATACACACACACTCTCCTCTTTCTCTCTCCTACTCTCTCTCTCTCTCACAGACACACACACACATACATACATACATACTCTCTCTCTGACACACACACACATACTCTCTCTCTTCCCCCCCCCCCACACACACACTAATTAATTGGAGAAAGTAGGCAACCAAACAACAACAACAAAGCCACAAACACGCCAGGCTTTGGGAAATTTACACACAGTCTTAGAGGGAGGAGACCCCAAAACAAGAAAGAGTTCCACAGTGCTAACAGACAGCACTAAACAAGCTCAGAGCAATACCAAGCTTATGAAAATGAGAAACAGCCAGTGGGCTCGGAAGACCCCAAAGGAACTGCAAATCCTCTAGTATATGGCACTGCCAAGGACTTGCTTGGAGCCAACAACCAAGTTTAACACCTTTACGAAAGTTTCACAGCCACAAACAGCCCAAGCAGCCCCTTCTCCCTCCACACTCAGCATCTTCTGCCAGCTTCCTCAGTATTCAACAACACTGGGCTTGGTTCCAGTTTTTGTGGAGAGTGACATGGCATTGCCCCAGAGGCACTGTTCCCTCAGGAGCTAGTCTCTCCCTATGGGCTTCTCATTAAATGCATGCCAGCCTACAGGCTGTGCTAAGACAGGCTGTGATTTCCTTAAGAAAGAGCAATCAGTACATGTGTGATGGGAACTCCTTTCCTATTAATAGTGAGTGGTTGGTAACTCGTACCACGTATTTATGATGTATGCAGTACTCACGTAAACACCAAGCATGCATCACTATGTGCACCACCATCTCATAGGCTCCCAACAGCATTATAGAGTAATTGCTACCAACACACAGATGTTAGAGACAAAGTAACCGAGGTTCAGGCATTTTTAGAAATCCATGCCCAGCCAGGAAGTGGTGGTGCATGTCTTTAATCCCAGCACTGGGAAGGCAGAGGCAGGTGGATCTCTGTGAGTCCGAGGCCAGCCTGGTATACAAGAGTGAATTCCAAGATAGCCAGGCCTACACAAAGAAACCCTATCCTGAAAAACCAAAGAGCAAAGAAAAAGAAAAAGAGAAACTCTTCCAAGGGAAAGTTGAGACTTGGCTCCATTTCTCTCTGGCTATTCAATGTCTCTTCCCCCATCTTCACTGGGGTTCTTTTAGTATATGTACAATTACTCTTAATATGGAAGCTAGAATAAAGAGTGTAATAATCAAAATAGGTTCGTTTGGTTTTTTGTTTGTTTGTTTTTGTTTTTACAGATAGCTGTTTTTCCAAGGGCTTATTGTAAACTAACTTCACTTTCTGTTCTAAAGTCTTAAATCCTGCCGGTGTCTACATGATTTTAATGACCACATTTGCCTTCTCTGCATGAATGAACAGGCTGCCCTGCCCTGCAATCTCCTTTCACTTGCCATCTTCATGTTCACATTTCCTTAACTTTACAAGTCCATACTCTTCCCAGTAAACAAACACACCCTCCCTTGGTAACAGGATGTTGGTCTCTGAAAATCTCACTAATCTTTACATGAACTGCAGCTTCCCACTGAAACAGCTTTATTTGCCTTTCATCTGTGAAAAATAAACATTTTCTATGTAAAATATAACTATGCTGAGCTCTCATTCCATACATGTAAGTATGTAGATGTATACAAAGTCTCACTTTCATCCTCATGCCCTGTCTTGCTGGCCCTGGAGCCTCAACCATAGGATAAACTTCCCACTTAGCCCGTATTCAGTTTCCTTTTGTGTTACCTTTCCATTATCACCCCAGAGTCATCTTGTGAACACATGTCTTAAACAGTGCTGAAGGTAGACCAGATGGCTCATCAAGTAAAGCACTTGCTGTAAAAGCTTAACAGTTTGAATTCTGTTCCTGGAACCTACAAGGTAGAGGAAGAAAGCCAACTTCTGCAAGTTGTCACCTGACCTCCAGACATAAGCTTTGGAAGAGTGCCCTCTCTCTCTGTCTCTCTGTCTCTCTCTCTCTCTCACACACACACACATACAAGCATGCACACACACAAATAATTGAACTTTTAAAACCTACTAAATAGAAAATCTCTTTCAGCTAAAATGTGCTGGAGTCAACCATACTGCCTCTGGCTACTAGCTCTCATCCTTCTCAAGACTTCACCCTATCCTCAACCTCTGCTCCCCCAGAAAAAGTTGTAATCTGGTGAGTAGTCTAGTGGAAAGACCTCTACACAGTCTTTTCTCCTTTAATAAGTGGCTTTGAAAACCCCACTCAGGTCTGACAAGGGTGTCCATCCAGAGAGACAAAGGCACCAAGAGAAGCCCCAAGTGACTAAATTTCATTTTGGTCTGGTGAGCTTGCTGCTTGCCATGCAGGGTGAGAAAGTAGAATACTGAACATTCAGTAGAGCATTTAACACAGGAAGGAAGCTGTGGTCTGAGTAGAGAAGGGAGCTGCAGAAAAGGTCTCTGATCTTTGCATTTCACAGAAAGTAACCAAAAATGTAAGTAACTGTCTCCTTCAATACCAGTTGCAGTTAGCAAGAAATAGTGCAACGACTTTACCACACACAACCACATTTGCCTTTTTACTAGGTACTGTAAATAACTGGAAAGGGACAGTCACCTGAGCAGCAATGGCTCTGAACCCTTCCCAGTGCTATAGCCAAACAACAGTCTTAAGAGAGACTATAATGCCTGGACTACTGGAGACCTACAGAGCCACTCTTGCAAAGGCAGCCTTTCAGAGAAGGGGCAGAGGAGCCCAGGTTGTTCCCTGTGCCAGCCACACAGTTGGGAAGCCAGAAGGTAATGGTGAGGAAAGAGCACACAGGAAAGTACAGACTTAATTAAACAGAAAGGCAAAAACTGACTTGGGAGGCCAAACATGCTGACACCCGGAACCCAGAGAACAGTTCACAGGTTTGGAGACTGCAGAAATGTCAGCAGGAATGTGGTCATCTGAACCAAAGCTATCATTTCATGACTGCAACACCCAGTTCGCAGTAACACTCTAATGTTAATCAACAGTTAAGCAAGATGTGTGATGCCAAGTGCTAAGCCATGAGAAGCCCTCTAAATTACAGGGGTTGGAATCGGCCTCCAAATTCTGCAGCTCGAAGTAACGTGATTTATTATTTCTTAGGGTACAGTCTGTGACTTGATTTTTTTTTTTCCTTAAAATGTGACTGTTTTGGAAATAGAAAGTTTTTTGATTTGTTTTTCCAATGTTGGGCATCAAACCCAGGCCCTTACATGCTACGTGCAAACTCAACCACTATCCTTCAGCTCCAAGCATGAATGTTTGCTTTCAGTGATATGCACAGGGCTGAGGAGATTGCTCCGTGTAGTTAAGGTGCTTGCTACACAAGCATAGGATGAGAGTTTGAATCCCCCCACAACCAAGTAAAAGACTGGGTGTGGACTGCATACCCACAATCCCAGCACTGGGAAGCAGCGACAGGGGAATGCATGGGCCTTTTGGTCAGCGGGTCTCACAGAATAGGTGAGCTGCAGTTTCGCTGAGAAACCCTTTGACTAAAAAAATATTCTGAGACCAGTGAGATGCATAGGACAATAAAGGCACTGGTAACAGTGGCCTGACAAGGAAACCAATCCCAGAACCCAGCTTTTAAACAGAGCCCGATTTGGTGATGCTCGTCTGTAATCCCACCATCTACAGCAAGCTGGAAGGTCACGATGGAAGATTGCTCAGAAGATCTCTAGTCAGCCTGGAGTCTACCACACAGTAATAGAAACTAGAGAGAGCCCTCAACAAGATGGAAGGAAAGAACTGACTCCTGAAAGTTGTCTTCCTACCTCCACATGAATGCAGTGCTACTCGAGAGCCTACACGCATGAAATAAATAGTAAATAAGTTGGCTGTAAAAAGGAAAGGTGGCACGTGATAGAGGAAGACACACAACATCAACCTCAGGCCTCCACGGAAGCCCACATAGGCATGTACACCTGCACACACATGTGCACCCCCATAAATAAGCTAAATGCAAATCACATGTGCAAACCCCAGAAGACAGTGGCAGCTGCTAATAAACAAGGGGTGTCTGCAAAGCTCGGGCTTCCTTCTGAGAGTGCTTCAATGGGAAAATCATTAAAACTGTATTTTTGTCCTTACAGTAATTTGCAAATAAATCGGACAGGGTACCAACAAACCCTTTAAAACACACTCTATTTCCTTGGTCCCAACATAGTAGCAATTCCAAGAAGCACAATCTCATAGCAGGTTTTTGAAGGAAGGATTATGATGTTATCTGAATATATCCACTCTACATTTCAATATAAAAAATATTTTTAAAACAAAATGGAATATGAATATTAGAACTGAAATGCCATTATATGACTAGAAGATCATGACATACATAAATAACTAGATGTGTCTACCTACTTTACTAGGAAGCTTGTCCTACAAAGGACTCCAGCAGACAGTACATACTTGTGCTCAATTTCTAACACTGGAAAAATACAGAACCCAGAAAAAGATGTTTACAAGAGAGAAATGTCGGTTCACGCTTTACCTAGAAATTTTTCCAGAAATTTACTTCATAACTATAATTTACTCACACACAAAGATAGAAACCAGTGTTTATTGCAGTATTACTTGTTATATAAAAACCTATAATTAACAAGAATGTTCAACAATAGGGGAATTCTTAAATAAACCATGGGAGAATTCATGGACATGAAATATGGGATACATATTTGAATGTGGATTTCTAACATGAGACACCATGAGTAAAAAGAACTAAGTCTCCTCCCCCTCACTCCTTAAATGGAAAGATATCCAAGTCAATTGATGTGAAAAAGGTGAATCCCAGAAGAGTAATTTTCTATAGGTTAGCAACTGTAGAATTGACATTTTTCTTCACATTTGAAATTGATGTTCATCAGACAGCTAATAGTGTCTCAGAGGCCATGAAATTCAGTGGTATGAGTAGTATCTGTAAATGCCGTGTAAAATATGCATATCTGAATATGCATCGCACATCTGGAAAGACACTTTTTTTTTCTTGGTTTTTCAAGACAGGGGTTCTCTGTTGTAACTCTGGCTGTCCTGGAACTCACTCTGTAGACCAGGCTGGTCTCAAATTCACAGAGATCCACCTGCCTCTGGAAATGCTGGGATTAACAACAGTGTGCGCCACCACTGCCTAGCTAGAACGCCATTTTTAATCATAGAGAATGTGTCTTTTTTTTTTTTTTTTAATTTACTTTTCCCTACATCTTTTCTTAAAGTTTGAAGTGTTTCTTGAACATTTATTACTTCCAAAACAAACCAAATGTAAATTTTTCTAGGTTTCTAAACAGAATGGTTTGGGTAACCTGTTGTCTGGAAGAAAAGGTTTTGATTCATATAAAAAGTTGTTTCATTGAAAATGAACAGTGGTGGGTCAAACAAAGGGTGCACTTACTAAGAGATGCCTGAGATGGCAGAGACTTTGGAGCAACGTTCTCTACAGCCCTTTACAACTCGAAGCCAAAACCATGAAAAGGCCTGTTAAGTGAAGATAGCTCTAGTCTCTGGCAGCTAAATAATTTCTATGATCATTCCAATAGCATTATCAGCTAGAGGTCTGGGTGTTTGTAATTTATAACTTAAAAGATAATGCAAGAATATATATATATAATACATAAGAAGTAGACAGAAGCTTTCCTCCTTGGTGATAGTTCTTACGGTGCTGGGAGGTGCTATGCAGAGAAGTTATCAGCAGTCCTACCCACGCAGCTATAAGGCCTGAGAACTACAACAATGATGGGAAAGGCAAGATAACAGTAACAGTGTAACAGCGGCTCTTACAGCTTGGAGGCGACTAATAGCTGTATAATTGGACTTCAATCTTGCTCAACTAGAAGGAACTCATGCCTGACGCTGGCAACCTAGCCAAAAATCCATGACTAGAGTGGTCAAAGAGTAGGAGAACCTAATGAATTATATTATTAAAGCAATATAGTTTCCAACTGCATTCTAAATATTCATCCTATGTTATAGGTAAGTCCAGCTCTCACAGCTCATCAAAGCAGCTTCTCTTTGCAGCAGCCAGAGGTTATTACACCATGAGTCAAAATGCAGAAAGCAAGGGACTTGGAGTGTCCAACACAGAATAGGACAATTATACACAAGACCTACACCTGAAGCCCAGAGAAAAGTGCAGAAGAGGTGGCATAAAGTTTGCAAGACCCCGAGAGCCTGGATGATTACTAAGTAATAGTTTCTTCTGGACACAACAGGATGTTGCTCCCATGAATTCTCAACAATATGCTTGCCTGTCTGCACAAGACCTGCAAAGACCAAGTTGACATGCCAACATGGATGGGTGGGAAATTTTACAAGTTCCCACACCTAAATGAAGTGCCATAGGAAGTCAACAGCTGCGAAGGGAAGGAGAACCCCAGGTTTTGTTTTTGTTGATGTTGTTGCTTTTCAGGGAGGAGACCCTAATCCTAAGTGGTCAGCCCCAAATATGCAAATCCAAGTAACACTAACTCGACTCAGTAGGATGCATACATACACACATACACACACATATATCAGAATAACTATAGAAGAGGAGGTTATGAGTTTTAGAAGGTCGGTGCTTGAGGGGACACATGGGAAGAGTAGAGGGGAAATGGGTGAGAATTATGCAAATATGGTATACTCATGTACGAAATCCTCAAACTTAAAAAAAAAAAAAAAAAAAAGAAGTAGATTTGAGGCAGGTGTAACAACTCTATTCAAAATGACTTTTAAAATCAGAACAAAGACTACAACCCAGACAGAAAGGGTTTGGATCTTCTGGGATTCAAACCTTTTCTATTTAAAAGTATTTAGACACTAAAGCCCATTAAAATTGTCATCTTCCCAAGAACTAGGAAATACACACCTTTTACAAGATAGTCTACTAAGAAAACAGTTGCTGGGGAAAAAAATGTTTTTTTTCGTTTCTTTTTTTTTTTGAGGAAAGAAACTGGCTCAAGTGCCTATCAAAGTGCTTTATGTCTGAAACCTATTTTCCATTTGTAAACCATCTTATTGAGATTCTGCTCATAGAGCGCCAGTCACAGGCCACTCACAGTACAGAGACTTTCCCTTCAAATGGCTCTTCCTCTGTGCTTTCAATTTGGAGTTCACAGATTTAAGTTTGTCTAACTCTTCTCTCATTCCATGTGATCCTTTTTTATCTTCATATCAATGGCGGAGGCAGATTCTATTGACCCACTGATAAGGATGTAATCATAGGTCATTTTTCAAAGATAATCTCACCTAGCCAGCCCTTTGTGAAAATTTTTCTCCTATTTACTTTTTGTTCAGCTTTTTTTTGTGTGTGTGGGGGGGTTGGTTTTCTAGTGTACATGCAGCCTGCACGTTCCCATTTGTGGGGGAACACGTGTGTGTGCACACAGGACACATTTCCGTGGCGGCCAGGAGCTGACAGCAGGTGTTTTCCTCTGCCGCTCTCTATCAATGAAGGCTGGGTCTCTCACTGGACCTGGAACTCACTGCTGTAGACAGCCTAGCTGGACAGCTTCCCCTGGGATCTTCTGTCAGGTGGGCCACCACACCCACCAGCCTTCGTGTGCTACGAGCCTGTGACATGGAAACAACTGAAAATAATTCTAAGGGGATATTATCAATTTCATTGACAGAAAAACTATCCCCCTACCCCCTAGAAGGAAAGCAGGATGACTTTGGCTCTCTTTTCTGCCAGAAATGAGTTCATGCAACCTTGGTTTACTGCACAAAATTCCCAACAGATAGAAGCTGTGAGTACCGTACTGCAAGCTCAGTTAAGGATTCTGTTTAAGGACAGTCGGCCGGGAGACGGTTCAGGATTCCCCCGGGTCACCGAGGAATGTCCACCTGCCTTCCACTTCTGCATAGGCTCATTACTGAGGATACTCAGTCTGCGTTTAGACAAGACAATAAGAATTCTCCTCCTTGTAGTTGGGAAGATGGAGGGATATACAGTACTTTATATACATGTATGAAATTGTCAAAATTTAAAATAATCTTTCAAGGCTGGAGAGATGGCTCAATAGTTAAGAGCACTGGCTGTTCTTCCAGAGGACCCAGGTTCAATTCCCAGCATCTATGTGGCAGCTCACCACTGCCTGTAACTCCAGCTCCAGGGTATCTGACACCCTCATACAGACATACATGCAGGCAAAACACCAATGCACATAAAATAACAACAAATAAATAAATAAAATAAAAATAATCTTTCTTTTTCATGTAGTAGAAACTAGTTGATATTGAATCAAGACTGACAACTAGCAACAAGGAGGCAACAGAGTTAAACAGAAGACCCCTAAGTGCCACTCTGATAAAGCCCTTGTTTTCAAGCTAACATTTTGGTAGGATCATGATACGCAGCTGTACTCACCAACATACCTGGGAACAGATCCTGTTTCTACCAGTTTGCAGTACTAACTCTGTACAGTATGTCGAAATCTTTAAAATTAAGAAACCAGAGAAATGAATAGCATCGGATGTAAAGCATTGATGTGAGAATTAAATTAACTGACACAAATTAAGTCCTTAGAAAAGTGCCTAGCTCTTCAACACATGCTAGCTAACACACTCACTGGGGCTGAGGGAGGCCAGTGCACCAATAATTATCAGACAGTACATGAAATCCCACAGGAGTTCTAGAGAAATCCAGAAGGGTAGCATATAGGGCACTTGGGATAGCAGACATGTTTGAGAACATTTCAACGCACATGTCTAGCACAGTGGTTCTCACCTTCCTAATGCTGCAACCCTTTAATACAGTGCCTCATGCTGTGGTGACCCCACCATAAAATTATTTTGGTTGCTACTTCATAACTGTAATTTTGCTATTGTTATGAATTGCAATGTAAACATCTGCTATGCAGATGTTCTTAGGTGAGCCCTGTGAACCAGTCATTCAACCTCCAAAGGGGTTGTGACCCAAGGGTGAGAAGCACTGGTCTAAAGGGAGCAGTCAGTTCAAACAGGAGAGGAGCTTCACACAGAGGATATCACTAGAAAGCCTATGGAGGAAAGAAACCGTTCCAGTCAGCAGAGGCAGAGCACTTTCCAAGAGGAGGAAGCTAGGCTGGAGAGGTGGATAGGAACCAACCTTAGCCACCAGGTGAGAGAGTCTGGATTTGACATGAAACTGTTTTGTGATGATCAAGTTCAAGATAATAGACCTTAGACCACAAAAGCCCTAGGGAGGAAGACATGGAAGATGGAAGACTCTCTATTAACATTCAGAAGACTGAGGGACAAAAGGGTGAGGAAATTTCCATTCAACTTGTTTAAATATTTATTCTTGGACCCCCAACCTGGTAAATGACCTAAAGATTTTATCCCCTAACACTAGTGGGAAACTCTTAGGCAAGGTTCTAGAAAGTAAAGGCGCTGCAATACGTTTACATCATACTAGTGAGTTCGTATATAAACAATAGGAAGAGTGACCCACCTCGTGAATCTGAGGGGGATTGTACTGTTTTTGCCCATCATTATGGCAAATAACCTCCCCTTGAATTCAGCTTACTTTTCCTCTCTGTTCTATTGCTCTGAAGCAAGCATTAATTTTTCTGGCTCTATACCATTATCCATCTCTTTGGACTTACTCTACTGATACGATGAGGGAGAAAGGCTGGTCCCCAGCTTTGAAGTCAAGATATTTTTACTGTTCCACAGGGATAGCAGTCCCCCTGACTGCCCATCCCAGAGCACACAGCACTGCTTAGCCTGCAGGTGTGGAGTTAGGGATAGAGAGGGGTTTGGGGGGAAAGGAGCACGAGTACCCCCTGCACCACATACTGTCAGTGGTGAAACACTAGCTGTTCTCTAAGCCTCTGGCTCCGAAACTGTGCACATTCGACCAGACATCTTGCACTTGAAATAAAACACAACGCTCATTAACGTGAGCACATTCTGCATGACCTCACTGGCGTGGGTAATGGGAAACCAAGAAGTTATCTCTAACTGAATTGGAATGTTTACACTGGCCGTACAGCTGCTCCCCTAAAGGAGTCAGTAGGGAAGCCAGGCTCTCCTCGTTTCCTAGTGTATGGTTTTGCTCCGGATGGGACTAGAGCACAGAACACAAGTCTTTCTGAGAGAGAAGAGCCAAGGGAAGAGCAGCACACTGAACAGGTCAGGAATGCCAAAGTTCAAAACACAAAAATGTATAAAGGCAGAAGTTACAAAACAGACCAAAATAGCATGTGTCCACCCAAGAGTAGGAAATCTCAAGTGGGGAGCATCCTTCAGTACTGAGTCTAAAATTGTTTCCTGAAGGCTTATGTGAAGGACTTCATGGCTAGCTCACAGGCTTTTGTGAGCTGTAAGAACATCAACCCATCGATGAGGTGGTGGCCAAAAGGGCTTTTAGGTGCTAAGACCTGGGTAGGGGGATAGGTCATTGAAGGTGTGTTTTGAAGAGAGTATCTTATCCCCAAAAGAGTGTTTCTCAACCTGTGGGTCCTGACCCCTTTAGGGGTCCAATGACCCTTTCACAAGGTCACCTAAGACCATGTGCATATCAGATATTCACATTAAGATTCATAACAGTAGCAAAATTACAGTTATAAAGTGGCAACCAAAATAATTTTATGGTTTGGGGTGACCACAACATGAAGAACTGCATTAAAGGGTCACAGCAATAGGAAGGTTGAAAGACACTACCCAAAAGGTTAGCAGCTCAGCTTTTCCACAGGCTCCCCACCTGACGGTAGCCCAGGAACAACACAGTTAAGGCATCATGCACTAAGACCTCTGAGACATTGTACTGCAATAAATCCTTCCTTCCTTTAGTTGTTTTCCTTGGGTATTTATTTGGTCCCAGTGGCAGAAGTATAAATACTGATGTATTTGTACAAGTACAAGTACAAATACTGATGCAAAATTAGTTTGAGGGGAAAGGCCAGGGGCATTTCTGGGCCTTGCTGCTGTTTCTTCTCAGCTGCTTTGCTTTGCTGACCAGAGGAGTTCCGTTTGCTTTCGCAGGTGAATCATCTTAGATCAGAAGCGTTAAGTGTTAATTGAGAATGGAAATTAACACGCTGAACCAGCTGATCCCATGAAAAGATGATCACGTGAGCAAGAGGCTCCAGATGAGCTCATAAAACTGCCATTAAAAGACTATGTCACACAGACACATGCCCCTGCCACCGCCACCCCAGCCCTGATGGCACAGCTGATAGAGGCCTTTGAGTGCCAGCCTGAAACCCGAGCTCAGTCCTTAGATTTACAAGGAGGCAGAAGAGAATACCCGAGAGCTGTCCTCTGACCTCCAGCAGGCCTTCCTCTTCCTGTTTGAGCTCCACCATACCCCTTCTCTCTCATTAGCTCTTTCTCAATTTTTTTTTTCAAAGGACTATGGGACGAAGGGCTGGACAGGACTATGGAAAACCAGACGCTATACCACACGACACAAGTGGGTGACCTGGCAGAAGCAGTACTAATTCTCAAAAGGAAAATGACTTCTTTTTCATCCTCTCCTCCCTAATGGATAACTGTTCCCATTCAGTTTTACCCAGCGACTTGCAGAACACAAGGAAGCAGAGGCGAAAACCCAAACCCAAATCCAGTGCTTTCAAGAAATCTTTTTCCCCCTCACAAGAGCACACACACATTTCTAGGTTATATACCCTGAGGGAAGGATTTTGGAGACTTGCCTCTGAGAGCACAGGGTCTCTCTAGCTTACAAAACACCAGTGAGCAGATGCAGGAGAGCTGCACCTGGCAACCAAACGACCTTCACACAACATGGCCGTTGCCAGGCAAGCTAACGTCCACAAAATTGGGTTCTATTATTCTGAATATACAGTGAGTTAATAATAGATCTATCCTTGCTCTTGTTTGATAAAAGATGAAAACTGAAACAACACACATATCATACCACATACATACACCCACAATGACATTTTAGTCAGTCACAAAAAACAAAATGATGCCATTCACAGGAAACAGGATGAACTGGAGACCATTATGATATATGAAATAAGTCAGACTCAGACAAATATAGCATGTTTTCCCTTATATGCAAAAATCAAAAGCAGAAGCGGACTGTCAGGGAGGGAGGGGTGGACCAGCCTGGTGGTAAGACAAGGCAGGGCAGTGGGGAGGCAGCTGTGAGTAAAAATAATATACATATATGAAGCCATCACGATGAAACCCATTATTTCATATGCTGCTATAAATAATTTTAAAGTATTAATTGTTCACTAATTTTGGCATGCAAATTTTCAAAAATATACAAAAGTTGGAAGAGTAAGAACTATCAACGTCCAGCAACCACCTCAGTAACCAATGCATTGCCCGTGCCATTTCACGTGCCATTTCACAGATATCTCTCTTCTCCCTACTCCTTGCTTTGTTAATACCCTCAAACATGTTAAACATTTTTTAGATGAATTTATTTAACTTTATGTGTATGAGTGTTTTGCCCTGTGCATGTCTGGTGTCTGGGATGGTTACAAGAATTAGATCTCCAGGAACTAGAATGGACGGATGGTTGTGAGCCACCGCATGGGTGCCAGGAACTGAACCTGGGTCCTCAGCAAGAGCAACAAGTGCTCTTCTCTGCTGGGCAACTCTCAAGCCCCTGCCATCCCTCCATTTTAATGAAGCTGGTCACTTTACATGATATATTTCAATAATTCTGATGATTTTAGAGAGTTGTGTAACTGTCACCACAATCCAAACCCTGAATATTTCCCTGACACAGAGACATGTGATGTGCATACATAATGGCATACTATTTAGCCTTTAAAAAAGGAAGTCTTATTTCCAATCAAAGAACTTGGAGGACCCTCCTAATTAGCCTCAGCTGTCGCTTGACACTATTTAGAGTTATCTGAGGAAGTCTCAACTGTGGAAAACAGCACTCTTCCATGGTCTCTGCTTCAGTTCCTGCCTCCAGGTTCCTGCCTTGAGTTCCTGCCCTGACTCCCCTGTGATGGATTGTGACCTGAGCATTGTAAGATGAAATAAATCCTGTCTTCCCCAAGTTGCTTTTAGTGTTTGTGTTAGCGTTTCTGTTGCTGCCATGAAACACCATGATCAAAAAGCAAGTTGAGGAGGACAGGTTTATTTGGCTTATACTTCCATATTGCTATTCATCATTGAAGGAAGTCAGGATAGGAACTCAAATAGGGCAGGAACCTGGAAGCAGGAGCTGATGCAGAGGCCATGGAGGGGTGCAGCTTACTGGCTTGCTTCACATGGCTTGCTAAGCCTGCTTTCTTATAGAACCCAGGACCACCAGCTCTGGGATGGCACCATCCAAAATGGGCTAGGCTCTCCCCCACTGATCACTAGTTAAGAAAATGTCTTACAGTTGGATCTTATGGAGGAATTTTCTCAACTGAGGCTCCTTCCTATCTGATGACTCTAGCTTGTGTCAAGTTGACACAAAACCAGCCAGTACTGTGTTTAATCACACCAAAAGAGGGCAAATTAGAACAAGGACTTTATGTTAAGAGGGACAAAAGCTAGCTAAAGAAAGACAAATACTGAACGACTCATCTAAACATGGAAGAGAAGGAAACAGTTACTAAAGACTGGTGGATGTGGTGAGGGTTTGAGGAGATGGCAATCACAGACACAACAGTTCAGTTGGACAGAAATAAGTTCAAGAGATCTACTGCACATCATTGAGGTACGCATCCTGATGACAACAGCTACTAACAATACTGCACACACCTGAAAGCTGCTGGGAGAGCTGAGCACGCCAGTTCTCACATAGGGGTGACCTCAGGCAAGTTACACAGCCTTTCTTTGCCTCAACTTCCTTCATTGTAAAGGACAGGAAAAATAAATAGCAATACCCATGTTAAGTGGCTTGATTCAGGATTCTATAGTGATAATTATCAATACTTCGTGATGTACATCATTAATGTACTTAAGATTTACTTATCAACTACAATAATTTTTTTTAAAGGAAAGATAGCACTCCCGCCATTTGTGACAACGCAGATGAATCTGGAAGATATTAATACTCCAAACACATTTCATCATCTCGAAAGTACTCATTTGCTTTCATCTTCAGGCAGCCATTAACCTTCTTATCTCTATAACATCCGCTTTTCTATCAGACACTATGTAGTCTTTGATGTTTTTGTCCCTTAGTTAACTTAATCTTTTTAAATGTTTTCACATCCATAATGTAATAAAGTTGGTTGCTCTTGTTTATTGATAAATCGTATTCTATTGTGTAAGTGCACCACGTTGTGTTTCCATCCAGGCAGGGCCCTTCTGTTTTCTCTGCATTAGCTACCCAGAAGTAGAATTGTTGTGGGGGAGGGTTATTGCCCAACAAAATCATAATTTTAGAATCTGGGCAGATCTCAGCATCAAATGACCCAGCTTTGCATTTCATAAATAAGGAACTAAAACCAAAACACATTAACTGATTCCCCCCAATTCACAGCTCATTAGTTGCTATCAGAATTTGAGCCCTAGGGTTCTCATTCTTTAATGGTTTGCTTTCCCACCCAGAAGCCGTCTTCCCAAAGCTCTAGGGTCTCACTGCATTTGGCCTGGCTGCCCTCTTGCGGTCAGAGGTGCTGGGGATAAGTCCCTCTTACTCCTCCTCTCACTGATTTTTCCCTCCTCCAATCTCACCAGGAAGATATGGGTCTCATCTGAGCCTCTGGACTCTGAAGACTGTGAGCCTGGGGATCCCCTATTTCTGCCCCATTCCCATGAATAGGCATTCTATGGCCCTGCCCCTTTCTCTGCAACCTCACCTGCCATCCTTCATCTGCTTTCTTTGAGTCCTGTATCATTTAGGGTCATCTGCAAGGTTTATGAAGTCTGATCTATACCCCTAGGTTCCATTCTTCATTTCACGGAGATTTTGCAAAGGTTAAAGTATAAATGTCCCTGCTAACTTAAAACCAAAAGTCTCTTAACTTTTGTCAAATGATCACTTGGGGGAAACACTTAAGGAGTTATATAGATGGACAGTGACCATTTCACAGCCCCACCTCAGAGTCTGAACAAAAGTGTGAACCATGCTACCTTCCTGTGTGCGCATGAGCATGGCAGCCCTTACTCAAATAGGAAAGCCACAATTATTTCACACAGTTATTACTGCATCGGCTGAATTAAGCAAAATAAATCTTTTTGAAGCTAAAAATAATCCATGGGGTCTTTGTTAACTACAAAGCATTTTCCTAGTTTCCTCTAAATATGTTGGCAAATTGGGATGTTTTTCCACTCACATAAATCTTTTGGAAAACGCTTTAACTGCATTATGCACCACAAGCTGGAAATGGTGGCTACCCACACAGAGCAATTGGCTGCTATTTTCCAACCAGTTAGCAAGTATTTGCTGGACACCAGTGAGGTAAGCACAGCAGAGGAAACACAAACGGATAAGGCTAGGCCCTGTGGCCCCTGTAATCTCTGTGCGATAGTAAGACAAACACATGAAAGTAAAACGGTACAAGGCAGTCTGTGGTCACAGACTTTAGAACGGAGAGAGCTGAGCACCCAGATAACAGTGAGAAAGAGGAGGGCGCCCAGCCCCAAAGCTCAGATACAGGCTCCAGCTCCAGCACGCCAATGAAGAGGATGCTCATCCCCACCCTGCCTTAAGACCTTACAGGCGGCGACTCCTCATCTTTGCCCACTTTTGTTCCAGTCAACTTGCATTAATGGCTCTGAATGCAGACTCCAGGTGCTACCCAGGCCTTCTCTTCTGGTCCCTATTTCAGAATACTCTTCTCTTCCCCCAGCCACTGACAGCCCATCAGTTTCACATTTTACCTCCTCCACTGAGGCACTCACCAATGTTGTCTTCAACACTATGCTGATCTTTGCCTCGTCATCATCTTATGTTTCCAAGACATTCCCGATGAGTCTCACTTCTCTGTGTGACCCCTTCCCATGTGACCTGTGTAGCTATTTGTGGAAAGAACTGTGTGACTCCCATATTAGGACAGATACTTGAGTCTTCTTTGTGTACTCTGTTGGGTCACTGTCTCTAGGGAGAGTCATCCACCATGTGAGGGTTTACTCCAGAAAGCCTGTCGGAAGTAGAAGGTAAGAAGTGAAACCTCCTACTTGGAGCCAGCATATAAGGAAGCCATCTTGGAATTGGATCTTCCGGTTGCAGAATCTCTGGATTTTGCAGACCTGGCCAGCTCTCTGACTTCAAGCTCATGAGACATGTCAAGTCAGTACGAGACAGCTGATCTGCTCCCAAATTCATTACCTCTACATGCAAGATTATTTACTGATCATTAATTGATTGACTTAAGATAAAACAATTAAGATACTAGATGAAACAGTTGGTTAAATGGTGCCGTTGGTTGACATTATATTGATTTTGAGTGTGTCTGTGTGTGTGTGTGAGAGAGAGAGAGAGAGAGAGAGAGAGAGAGGAAGAGAGGGAGAGAGAATGCTTTAAGGACTTGATAAGATCTGTTCTGACGATCTACCTCAGTGGTTTCCTAGCATGTGTAAAAACCATAGTAGACAAGCAAACATGTGGTTGTGTGAAGGTAACACTGCTGGCAGTGTGGATTCTGATCCTCACCCTGGGTCTAAGAAAAAAGAGAGGCTCCGCCACACCTCTGGCCCAGGACTTGTCTCCCACCTTGGCTTTTCTAACCCACCTAAGGCAAGAACAGCACTCAAGTGTCACCTTTGTTAAAGAGCACATGGCCATCAAGTGTTAGCAAGAGCATGGGGGAAGGGGACGGCCTCAGATAGCAGCACTCAGAATGGGAGCCCAGCCAGGCCTAGGGAGCCGTACGCTTCCCAGTGCTGCCTCCATCCTGAGACCCGAGCCCTTTCACGTATTTCCACCTGAGATTTCTCCTACGCCTCCAATATTCCAGGTCAATGCTGGTATTCTCTCAAACTTGGGGCTATGTTTCAGTCTAACAGGTCTTTGTGGGACCCACAGAGGCTGCTGTGAAAGAAAGGGAGGACTGAATATCTCTTGTTAAGCTATAAAAACAAAACATGGGGGGGTATACTAATAATTTATGGGCCCTTTCATAAATCAAACCATAAATAACACACAAAGACCTTGTCATCCCCAATGAGAATCACACGGCTCTCGGATAATATTCTCTTTGTGAAATTACAGACTCTACTGGATAAGTATAAGGCACCAACTTAGCAGGTAAATGGATGGAACTAGAAAATATTATACGGAGTGAGGTAATCCAGGCCCAGACAAACACCACACATTCTCTCTTATTTGTGGATCTCAACTCTGAATCTTTAGGTTTGCGTGCAACATATGCTAAATGCAAAGGTAAACCAAGTCTAAGGGCTTGGAAGATTTTCTCTTACTTGTTTATTATTGTGTGTGTGTGTGTGTGTGTGTGTGTGTGTGTGTGTGTGTGTGTAAAACCACAATAACTATGAAAGAAGTCATTAATTCAAGAGGGGTTATGGAGGTGAAACACAGGAGGAATCGGAAGGGGGAGGAGTGGAAATAGTTATACTTACATATGAAATTCTCAAAATAATTAACCTTAAAAATAGCAAGGTGAGATCATTGTAAAACATACTGATTCCTAACCATAAGGTAAATTTCAGTTGAAATAACATTTATATTAATGACTAGGGGAGATGAAAGAAACGGCAAAATAAGATCTCTGTAAAGGACAGGTAAGAATAATGTTACAAAGGTAGCTAGCTGGTTCCTGGGGTAAAAGAGAGACAACATGGCGGGAAGTCAGGAAATGCAGAGCAAACCTTGTCAGTTTTGCCTGGGGCCAAAGCGAGCCTGGGTCCAAGAAGGAATATTTACTGCCTTGTTAAATGCTGCGCAGTTTAAAGCCCCTTTCTCTTTGGAGACTAAATCCACAGACCTCAAAGAGATTCTGCTATTTAGCCTAATTCTTTCCTTATGTTAGCATCCCTCTTCACCTATAGCAGTGGTTCCCAACCTTCTGCTGCAACCCTTTAGTACAGTTCCTCATGTTGTGGTGACCCCCAACCATAAAAGTATTTTGGTTGCTACTTCATAACTGGAATTTTGCTACTGTTTTGAATTGTAATATAAATATTTGATATGCAGATGTTTTTAGGTGAGCCCTGTGAAAGGGTCATTCAACCTCCAAAGGGGTCAAGACCCACAGGTTGAGAACTACTGGTCTATAGTTGCTGGTCAGATGTAGTTCCTTCTGAAAAGAATCCTTAGAGACTGATTCTCTTGTGTAAATTGTTCCATCCTATCAGTTAAGAGACTAGATTTTTATTACCAAACAACTTGGGGCTATTTAAACAAACCTGCAGGTAAGGAAGGGCTGCTGTCCAGCTGCTCCCAACACACCTTTGTAAATAAAAAAAAAAAAAAACATTGCTTAGGCAAAAGCCTGTCTAATCTCACAAGGATGTGTGTTTAATTAAAGGAACAGGAGAACTTGCAAGTGCCTCAAGATCTTAGTCTCTCTGATTGTGCTACAAACATCAGCAGAACATCTAATATTTTTATTCCAGTACATCTCGGTAGCACTGGAAGAACACCCTCTCTTTTTAAAGCGCTTCACCGAATTCCTTCAGGCAGCATCTGTTTTATAGTCTTCCTCTCTTTTTCAGGAAAGGCTGCAATCCAGTGAACTTTAAGAGTTTCATCTTGAACCAGAGACAAATGTGTGTGTTCCCCAGTCAGCCATACATATGTAAGGGGCAAAGACGGAAGGGAATGGAGAAATGAAATTTGTTTCCACGCCACATCCACAGCCTCATTGTGCTTTCTTTTCAAATTTACTTTTCTGGGAGTTGTCTTAATAGTGGGTGTAATATGTTTACTTTTTCAGCTATCAAGATAAGATCTTAGCTCATTAGATAAGAACTTACAATATTCAAGTACAGGGTGGTGACACGGGAACCACCCTAAAATCCCAGTGGCCTAAAAAATTCCCCAGGGTTAGTAATTCCATAAGGTCCAAGTTTAAACTCTGTAAGAGCAAAGAAACTGTCTAACCTGTTAATCATACTGGATTCCGAGGGAACAGTCTTACTTTTAGCATCAGACTTTTTTTTTTTTAATTTATTTTTATTTTGTGTATATAAGTGTTTTGCCAGCATCTATGTCTGTTCATCATGTGCATGTCTAGGACCTGCAGAGGTCAGAAGAGGGCACGGGAACCCCTGGAATTGGAGTTATGGATGACTGTGAACTGTGGGTCCTAGGACTAGACCCTGGGTCCTCTGTAAGAAAAAGGGCTCCTAACCACCGAGAAATCTCTCCAACCTTAACATCAGACTTCTAAAAATAAGTCTTTGAATAAAAGTAAAAAGTATTCGAACAAACCGTAAAAATGAAGCTACTCAAATACACACTGATAACAAGACTTCCTTCATAGAAGCAGGAAGTAGACAGTGGTTGCCTGGGCTGGGTTGGGAGTATGGGGAAGGGCTGGTCAAATGGTACAAGCCTTGAGTTCTAAGATGAAGAATCCTGACATCTACTACTGTACACCAGGGTGTCGTGAGCTAATAATATTGTACATCTCACTTCCAACACTACTAAGAGAGCAGATCTTAAGTGTTCTGACCACACACAGATGCTACCTGTAGTGAGAAGGTGTCCATGGTTGGCCATGGTAATCTTTATCCAGATGTAGGTGCCTATCAAATCGGCAGAGTTTACACCTTGAATAGATTTCTATCATCATTCACCAATTACACCTCAGTAATGCAGAAAAGGTAAAAACTAAAAACGTCTTTACTGTGTTCAGGAGCTATCTGTGGAGGCCAGAGAGGGTTGCAGACAAAGGTCAAATGTCGTAAAAGTAGGAGCCTGGAGGACTTACAGGACCTCTGAAGATATCAAAACCGCTTCTCAGTTCAGCATCCGGTGAGATAGAACCCAAGTGAAAACTTGGGTACACCCCAGCAGAGTCAGGGAAGAGTGGGTGTTGGCTTGCTGGCCAGCTGACAGATTTGGGGATGGGATGGAAAGTAAGCACACAGAGGAAGAGGAGGGATGGGATAAGAAACAACCTTGAGGGCTGCACAAGGAGCTTTGACCCTGCTAGTCTATGCGTTCCTTGCTTGCTCTTACAAGAGAGAAGGCTGAGACCTGGAAGCTAGACACAGTTTCTGGATGTGCACGGCATGCCGTTGTATATTGCATGAGAACTAAGCCTGGTACAAGGAACAGCCATCAACATTGGATGACAAGCTGACAGGCCAGGCCTGTGCTCTGCCTCACCACCCTCCAGGACTTTAATAGATGCTGGGGGAACCATGGATCGAGTTGTGTTTAGAAAAGAGGACAGGGCTGGGGGAGAGGAACTGGAGAGTTACCTGTGGCTGAAATGCAAGAGTGTTTATATTCTCTTAGCTTTTCCCAGCAGGATATTTTTACTTAGATTTTTCAAAGGGGGTATTAAAGGACTCAAACCACAACTGAAATCTATATTCCCTCTTTTGCCAAATATATTTTTTATTATGAAATTGAAGCATTGCTGACAGAATAAAATAGACATGGAAACCCCCTTCCCTCCCAAGCTGCAGTTCTACTATTAATGGTACAGTGTTCATTCTTTTCAAAAATGCCTATGCACTCATAAAACATATAATGTGCTCTTTTAAAAAAAACATAATGAGATCATTATTTGGTGTTTTGATTCAATCTGTCTTGAAGATCTTTCCATATCAGAGCACAGAGGCCAACCTTGTTCTCAAGCTGCGTAAGGTTTCAACTCCAGGAAGCACCATTTTACAGACATAAGTAGTCAGTCAAGCATATTGAAGCCACTGAAGGGTTTTAGTTGGTTGTTTTGTTTATTTTGCAATGCTGGGGGTTGGATATGGGGCCTCACGCAGCCAGCTAGGTGAGTCTCTACTTCTGAGCTATTCTCCAGGTCCTTGTTCATTCTTAAAAATAAAACTATAATGGACCTTTTTTTTCTTCTAAAACTGAATTCACTTACAGGCCAATAGTATCAGCTTCTTGATGTTGTCATAGATGGGTTCTCTATTTAGCATATGTAAGTAGAGATGACAGTCACTTAGGAAGGAAAGGGATCATGATAGTTTAAAAATAAATTTACTCACTAGAGTATCTCAAGACAACACTGTACAGTCCCAGAACCTCCTGGGAAGACCCTGAGCCAGGATTCTGGCTTCCCACCCCAACCTCTCTGGGTAAAATTTCCTATTCTCTCCTGGGACAGGCAAAGCAGCTTCCCTTCCCAGGGTACCGAGGACACTACCATTCATCTTCTACCAAGGGCTTTGGTCTCCCCGGTATCTGTGTCCTCAGAGCTAATAAACAGTAACGTGATAGCATTACCTTAGAATTCCAGAGCAAGAGGACCTGGAGGTAATCTTGTCTATGCCTCACGCTCTTAGATGTGGACTTTCTGGCTGACAGTGGTTATACAGCTCCACACAATTACACAGCCAGTTACTACACAAGCACCACCTGCATGCCTATCCAAGTCTTTTCCCATCACACGGGAGCTGATGAATATATTTTTTTAAACTTTCAAAATTATACTTAATTACTTGGTGGGAGGTTGGCACATGTGCTGACGTCAGAGGACAGCTTGGGGGAGTCGGTTCTCTCTGAATCAGGTCATCTGTTTTGGTGGCAAGTACTTTACCTGCTGAATCATCTCACTGGCCCCAAATGCATATTTTTGAAAAGATTCTGAGACTATGTGGAGACAGCTCAAAAAAAAAATCACTTTTTTAGAGGCTTTGAAACTTTTATTTACCAAATGAACATGTTTAACAAGTTTTGAAATTAATACATTAGTTTTACACATACATATGCACACGCGCGTGTACACACACACACACACACACACACACATACACAGAGTACTGAGGTTTTAACAAGCTAGGGCAGATAACACTGCTGACTTGTTACCAGTAAGACATGCAGCTCCAAGTCTGCAGTCCTAACAATGGACTGGAAACCACAGAGCTCTGTCTGTCGTTCCCCTTCCCCTTCCCATTCATGCTACATGGTCTAAATCAGATATTTAAACAGCTTCGAGGAAGGATGATCTTGTAAGAGATCTAAACTTTAGAGTAATCAGCTCCATCCTCTAACCCGAGCCCAATCTGCTACTGACCTATGGCAAGTCACCCTGGATGAAGCTGGTGACGCAGTTCCTCCAACAGGAGTAGGGAGGGTTCAGGGAGGTGACCAGACTGAGCAAATGCAATCAGAGACCACACATAATATGAAAATGTCAAAACCAAACTCATTCTTTTACATGCAAACTAAAAAAGTAAATAAATAAAGATGGATTCAAATGTCAGATTTCCCTTTGGCCTCGGGTAACAGTAAAGTTCTGAATGTTTTTGCCTTTAAAATAGTAGTAGCAGGGACTAGAGAGATGGCTCAGTGTTAAGAGCACTAGATGCCCCTGCAGGGAACCTGAGTTCTATTCCCAGCACCCACATGGCATCTCACAACCACCTGTGACTCTGGCTCCCACGGATCTGATGTTTTCTTCTAGTTCCATGGGTACCAGGCACACAGGTGGCACGTGGAAATACACACACATACATATGTCTGTGTGTGTGTGTCATATGTGTGTGTGTGTGTGTGCACGTGTGTGCATGCGTGCATGTGTGTCTAAGTATGTATGTAAGTATACTAGCACGTACACACACACACACACACACTCACACACACATAGTTATATGTATGCATGTTTTGCCAGAATACACACACACATGAAAGAAAGAAAGAGAGGGGGGAATGGGGGAAGGGAGGAAGGAAGGAAGGAAAGAAGGAAAGAAGGAAGGAAGGAAGAAGCATGAACAGGGAAAGGTGGCAGCCCCAGCACCCAGTGAGGCTGCAGTGTTATGATTACAACTTTGGAGAAGTGGGAATCTGTGCTGCAAAACAAGGGAAATGAGAAAAAAAAAAAGTACAGACAGAGGAATCAGGCATGGGGACCATGCTGGTCTTCACTGTGGAGTCATATGTGCTGAAAGCATGGGGTTACCTATGTGCAATACAATGAGAACACAGTCTGACAACATGACACTGAGTCCAGAGGACTACCTGCCATTCATGGGTTACTGAACCCACACACCTGCCCAGGGAAGAGCTGCCTTGGTGAGCACAGCTATACCTGAGGCAATGCCTTACCTTACAAGAGTACAAAAGGATGGGTGGTTCCTCACAGGATAATAAGGAAGGGAAAAGCACCAACATTCTTCCACATCACTTTACAAACAAGCATGCATCTAGTGCTGGCGGGGCACACTTAAGGTTCAGCTGAGCTTTCAAAGACAAAGTGCTATAGTTAGTGAAAGTGCAGAGTTTATTGTAGATTGAAAGGAAGAAAAGAGTATTTAGTATAAGGACTGATCAAATCATAAACTGGCATTTGGTAGCATAACAGCTCACTGATCCTAGTATTGTATCCAGCAATACAATACAAAGTATTGGATACAAAGTAGACTGAGTGAAAAAGATACACATCATGACTGATGTCCTCAAAAGTGATACAAGAGAGAATCAAAAGGCAAGAGAAAATTATGTTTTCACCACTGGACTTCTGACAAGGGTTACATACTTTAGATTCTCGAGGAAAGAGAATGTGAGCTCTGGGTTTTATACCCAGTAAAACTGACTCTGATTTTAAAAGTCACAAAACGTTAGCAATAAATTGGGGAGTATCTTTCCTATGAACCCTTCCTATTAAGTCAACTAGAAAATCTTTAACTGGAATGTCCAGAGGCTCTTGTGTAGGTACTGATGAGAATACCTAGAAAAATAACACTAAATGGAGATTAAAGGACAGATTGTTTTGATATATTGGCTATATGATCTGATGACAGTGTAGAAAGTAAATCATAACTAAGCTGGATAGGAGGAGCATGACATATGTCAAATAACATTGGTTTTTATAATCATACGTGGTGATTATAACACTTATATTATTTGGAGACTGTTACATGTGTCATGTAGAGCAATAAAATAGGTAACTATATGACTGTTATTTTATCTCTCTTGTGATAAAACAAACAAACAAAGAAAATAGAATTCCCACTGCAGGAAAAAAAACAGAAACAAAAATGCCATAGTATTAGCATGTGAATTAGAAACATCAATATGAATTCAAAAAGTATCTTATCTCCATGAGAGTCTGTATGTTTCTATGTGAATATATGTATTCATCCCAGTTGGAACCAGTAAAAATGCCTGCAAGAAAAAACTGTTCCAGGGAAGGGGCCACCTCCTGTCTGTTTTATGGTCTGTAAACATAATTCTTCACTAAAAGAAACTAAAGATTATGAGGCTGGCAGGTCAAGGCAGGAAAAAATACAAGCCTGGGTGACCTCATCATGCCAGCAAGAATATTACAGGACTCCAGAGCCAATGGAGGAGGATTCCCCTGATCCATCAGCCCAGGTTGGATAATTTGCATCTTTGCAAAAATTAAAATGTCAATGGATGGAAACTCATCAAGCATATTTAATTCTATAAGCTAACAGTGGTTTACAATAATAAAAGCCTAATCATCACCTTCCAAGAATGATAGGAAAATAGTTTTAGAAAATTGAGTAGAACAGAGAACACAAACATTTATCTGCCTGTTCCTATGTGAATTATATCTCTGGGAAATCAACTAATGATTAAAGAAGAGCCTGGCTTTATAAAATTACCCAGCCTATAATCGATACGGTAAAAAGGCAGAATTGAAACCCCCATCTCCCACCACCACCTCACCAATACTCTGAAACTCCCAGTGAATTCATTCATACAACACTGTGGGTCAGCAACTGTAGACTTCATAAAGTGGAAAAACCAGACCCAGGGACCTTCCAGTGATAGCATATTCCACCACTAGGAATATTGCCAGAAGGGTTCCTGCCTGGGTCTATCGTGCTGGATCCAGATGTAGGAAACAGGAAACAAAGGTAGAGCTGCCCATGTGCATCTTGTAGACACACTAAGGGAAACTGCAGAGCAAACAGCCCTCACCCCTCCACGAATAATAGTCTGGACGGGAGGAAGGCAGACAGGAATCAACATAGTAAAAGATGCTTCTAAGACACACCAAGATTTTTTTTTTGTCAAGTTAGCAGAATGCTCACGTAGGTGACACAGTCAGAGAGAGGCACCAGGAAAGGCTTCTTACTAAAGTCAGTCAACATTTACCTCTGGAAGGATGGAGGGATGTGTGGTTGGGTCATGGGGTGGGGAGTGGGGGGGTACTCCGTAACATTGTTGATGTGTGCTTTCCTTACAGTATCTCAATAAGACATGTGTTTCTCTTGTGTGGATTTTTGGTATTTGCATTTTATTCTACAATAAAAAGGTCAAAATGTTAGAGAAAATCTAGATGTGCCAGGGCAATATGCATCTGACAGAAAGGCCCTCGGGATGATTGACAGAGGAGCTAGGGACCCAGCACAATGTCAGCTGGGAACCAGGCTCCCAGAATTCTGTTTCAGTGAACCTTGTGGGTTTAAGGTAAACGGTTTTCATTTACAGGCTTGATTAAAACTTGACAGAATATTTCAAAATATGTTTAGAAGCTTGAAGAGCTCCAAGATATTTCAAGGATAGCCTTAGTTTAAGATGACTTTGTTTGACATTGATGGCATGGCTCAGCTGGCACACCATGAACGCTGGTTTCTAGCCCAGGCACTCTAAAAGTAGAAGCAGAAGGATCAAGAGTTCAAGGACATCCTCAGCTACATGAGAGTTCAAAGCTAGCTTGGTTTATATAAGTCCTTGGGCAGGAGGAGGAGGCAGATATTGCTGGAAATGCAGAAGACAGCTTCGGTGTTCAAAGCCGGGACACTATGAATCTCCTCCCAGGAAATGTGGAACTGACAGCTCAATGCAAGCCTTGAAGCACCTTTCTACGACTAAAAACACCACCATGTAAAGAGTGAAACACAGAGTCCTGCTACGTGTAGAACCATCTGGCTGGAGACCTAACCTCCTGCAAGAGGTCACAGGAAATGAGAGTGTTCCTAGCAGCTATTCTGAGGAGCAAATCCCCTAGAGCAATTAGAGCTCCAGTGTGGGAGGCAGCTGAGCCAGGGTGTGGTCCCTGGTCAGCTGGACAAGCTGCAGGTTATTAGCCTTCCTCACCTGGATGAGAGGATTAAGAGTAGTTCCTTTCTCATGGTTTCATTCTGAAGGTGAAACTGAATAACGTGAACTGAGCACTTAGCACACAGTACCTGGCCCATCATAAGCACTTGGTAAACATTTGTCGTGATTATTGACGTAACAAACATTTCCAGAAACATAAGGAGTTTTCCTGGGTTTGAATGTAGAATGATTTCTCCAAAGTAAGTAATGCCGTTTTTACAACCCCCTGATCTTGAACATAAAAGTTATTGCTAGCAGTCCTTGCACATATATGATTTTTAACATCTTTAAGTCATTAGATATTTTTATAAAAAATACCCCCCCCCAAAAAAAATCCTCCCAGTTACCATCATTAGTGGAGAGTTTTAATTCGAATAAGATCTAGTATTATTGTCAAGAACAGCCTTAACTTAGCAGCCCTCTAGGCATGTGGGCAATTTGGAGATGCTATTTGCCTGCCCAAGGGTCTAGCCCTCCTGCTTCTTCCTATTGACACAGCTATTGGAGAGCAGTACAGTGGGGTTCTCATTCCATGGCCACTGTCCACTTCCTAGCCGATGAAGCTATGGAACCTTCAGGAAAGAGTTACTTATCTTCTAGTGAAGAGAAGGACTCTATAAAAGAATCTACTTACCATTGCTACCTCTATCATACCCCACCCCCATACACACATACTTCCCCTACTTCCTGCCTCTGGATGAGGCTGGTAGGCCACATCCACTGCAAAAGAAGTCACTGTCTGCCCATGAGGTGACAAATATGCAAATGAAAGGCACCATGCATGCTTTGGAAGGAACAGAAAGAAGGCCGAACAACAGCTGTATTTAAGTCACCAATACAGCCTAGATCTACCCAACCACAGATTACTCTTCATATAAAATGATTTAATATTTGCATTGTTTAAAACCTCTATGACTGGGGTACCCCCTCACCTGCATACTAAAGTTCCCTGATTGGTATGAACTGACTGAATGATATCCTTCTGCCATCACTGAACATAAACCCAAAAAAGCAGTGAGACATAAGGTCTTTGGAGAAGTGATTTGAGTCAGGAGGTTCTGCCTCATAGATTAATGCTATAAAAGGAGTTTGTGAACCCAAGTAAATAAACAAGGAATCTTAGAAGAAACTTCTAATACTTTGATATTTGGCTCCTCAGCTGCTGGAATGGTGAGAAATAAAGTATTTTCTTTGTAAATTACCCAGTGTTCAGTATTTTGTCAAGGCACTGTCAGCATACGACATTCCCAAAAATCCGTATGTTGAAGACTTGTCCTTCAGAGTGCTGTATCTAAAGACAGAACCATTAAAGAATTGAGTGGGTTAAAGGAAGTTTTATTAGGATTGGCCTTTTCCCAATCTGACTAGTGTCCTTATAAAGAGAGGAAACGACACACAGAGGCACCAGGCAGGCACACAGAGACATTAAGAGGATCCTGTTAGTAGATCTCAACTAAGAGAAACAGTACAGAAAGTTTTTCATTGGCCTGAAGAGACAGCTCAGTACCTAGAGACCATAATCATAAAAATATGTAGAAAGCAAATGACAAAGATAACTGGCATTAACCTCTGGCCTCTGTACATACACACACACTCACAAATGTCCGTACACATGTAGATGTCGATGTCAGATGTAGCTGTAGATTCTGGGCTAAGCTGCTTATTTCTTTGTCTAATTAAAGCACCAGTTCTTAGTCCTCAAGCCCTAGAGTGTTGCCTCCTTACAATCTAGTCTTAAACCTTAAACTGGAAAGCTTCAGCCTTCTAGGATCTAGAACATTTAAACCTCTGATTATTCTAATAAATCTCTGAGAGTTACTGCTGACTGAACCACTCTTTCTGAACTCTGACTCTTCTGGTTCAGGTTC
Source organism: Cricetomys ansorgei (assembly GCA_026225945.1). NCBI lineage: Eukaryota > Metazoa > Chordata > Mammalia > Rodentia > Nesomyidae > Cricetomys > Cricetomys ansorgei. Next base: position 11,211,593 of record JAMJFZ010000242.1, read on the forward strand.
CTGACCAGTTCAAACTGATCTTCTGAGCTGACTTACTGTTTCTGACCAAACTCTTCTGACTTTGGCAGATTCTGGCTGACTCTCTGAGTGCTTCAGACTGAAGTGCTCTGGCAGCTTCAAACTGACTCACTCTTCCTGTCTGCTACTTAATTCTCTGCCGAGCTGTCTCGTCTCTCCCTGGGCTCTCATTGCTCCATTTTCCCTCAGTCAGCCTCTCTGCTCCTCAGTCAAACCCTTTCATTGTCTCTGTGTCTTATCCTCCTACTTACCCCAACTGCCTTCTCTGACTGCTGTAACTGACTGCCTCTGTAACTCTGAACTGAGAGTTGGGTACATCCTTACACTGATTCACTCTGCTAACTCTTCCTCTGATTAGTCATTTTGCCTGTGTTTCACTGACTCATATCAGATGGTCACTTCTTATCTGACACTGACTCTGAGCTCTGTTTCTGTCTTAGGGATTAAAGGCGTGGACCACCACTGTCTTCTGAATACTGGAATTAAAAATGTTTGCCACCACTACTTTACTGGGATTAAAGGTGTATACCAACATTCTCAACATTCTTTGTATATTCCATCCGGACCACACAGGCCTCTAAATTCAATCCCTTCATATAGACCCCTGGAATATAGACCCTTCATAGCTTTCACATATGCCTATTCCTCTATATACACATGCACAAATAAAGAAAATAAAATAAAAAGGAAATTCTTCAAAGCTGAAGAACAAAAATATACCAGACATACAGTTGGGTCAACAGTAAAAATGACAGGACCCAAATTCATCAAGTGAGAATAAATTAAAATTTTAAGCAAAAACAAAAAACCAGCTTCTTCCTGAGGCCAGTAAGACAGTTCATCAGGTAAGGATGTTTAGCATCAAGACTGACAGCCTGAGTTTGATATTGGAACCTACATGGTAGAAGAAAAACCAACTCCTAAAAGTTGTTCTCTGACTTCCACGTGTCATGACATACAAGCAAGCACACACACACACACACACACACACACACACACACACAGAGTAAGTCAATAAATGTAAAAGGAAAAAACGTCCTTCCCTTTTAATTTCTGCAAAAACCTGATTACTATGAACATAAATGTATCCCTGTAGGGTATTTTGAATCAAGGCCCTAATTCCCAATATCACCATATATGGAGATAGTCTTTTAGTAAAGAGATAATTAAGGTCAAATGAAGTCATAAGGGTGGAGTCCTCATCCAACATGACTGGTGCCTAATAAGAGGGACAGACACCAGAGACGTTCACAGCAGGACACAGAGGGAAGGTGGCCATCTGCTAGCCCTGGAGAGCAAGGCCCCAGGAAAAGCCAAGCCTTTGATATCTTGATTTTGGACTAAGATCTAGGCAGTCTGGCAGCCTCAGAAACAGGTCTACACTTACCATGACTATACACATACTAATGGGAGCCACAGAAGGGAAAAGAATTTTAAGGCCGATTAAAGAGACAATTTTGGAGAGGATGTGCTTGTATTGTGCACCAGACAGAAGGCAGTTAACTCTCTGCTCCTGCCATATGTCTCCGAAGTCACTGCCCATTCTTCCATCTGTTCACTCCTCAAATGGCGAGGCTGGAAGGCCCAGTGTACTGGATCTGGGCCATCAAACATAGAGCACAGTGGCTGACTCAAATTCATCCATCTTCACACTAGTTAGTACCTAATCAAATATTTAAACCTAAAGCCGTAGATCAACTAAAATTAGTGCTATCATCAGGATCAGGCCTTCATTATTCATACTTTCTATGACCCCTGTTAGAATGATAAATTAAAAAGTAGCCAGAATTCAGCAGAAGGAAAGGAGGTTTCAAGTAATAGCACAACCCAAAATTCAGGGAAGGGGAGACAAAAGCAGAAGTTATAACAATATGGCTTTGAAGAAAAAACGGTCTATATCCGGTTACCTACCATTACGCAATCAAAGAGAAAACGCAATCAAAGAGAAAACGTGAGAACAAGACAGGTTATTCCTGGAGGTTCCAGGACCTGAGGGCAGCAGAACAGGCCTAAGCTAGGGAAAATGGGTCACTTGGCAGCTCAGAGTTTCAGGCCGCGCTTGAAAAAGAGGGTCAACCCAGATCAGCAATTTACAAAGCACCTTTAATGTGCTCAAGCCAGCCGCACAACAAACTCAGAATGTCAGCATCATGGAAGACTGACATCTAGACTTTCAGTTACTGATTACTGAGCAGATCCTCCTACGTGACCTTCCATGTATTGCAAACTTGGATCTATCTGTGGGGAACTGCTATAAGTTTTGATTGTCAACATTTTCCAATCCAGTGAAGATGTACTTGAAAAACCACTTTGATATTTCTGTATTTTCTGTGTATGATGCATTTCAATGTTCTGTCACCTTTAAAGCCACTCTGTACAAAGAAAATAGTAACCCATGACTAACGAGGTGGTTTAGTGGGTAAAGTTCTTGCTGTGTAACCAGGAAGACCTGCATTTGGATACACAGCTTGGCAGCATGCATCTGTAAATCCAGTGCTGGAGGGCAGGTGAGTGTCCTGGGGTGAGGGTGGGGAGTTGGTTGGTGGAGGAGACAGGAAGATCCACACACTACACTAGTTAGACAGTCTAGTCAAATTTGTGATCTTCGGGTCCAAAGAGACAACCAGGATAACGATAGAAGACCCCTGACATCAATCCCTGGATTCATGTCCATGGACATGCACATGGACGGGTCCGTGCACCCATGCCCACATGCACATACAGGAATATATATACACCCCCACACACACAAATCCCTATAGCTATCTGATGTCCAGATAAGTTTTCTCAGACAAGACAGGAAAACAGCTCTGTCAGGCTGGAGGTTCCCATTTTGCTGTGCATTAGTTCCCTGAAGGGGTGAGGGGGGGGTGGATTAGGCTAGAGCAGGGGCTAGAAACACAGATTCCCAGGTCTACCCTGGTTATGGCACCCAAGAACAATGACCTTTTACATAAAGTTTTCCAAGTGACTGACATGTCGTCAGGCCAGAAGATACAGCCTCAGGTATATAGTGGATACTTTCACATTTTTGGCTTCCCAGGAAATCCTAAACTGTGCTTGCCACGTGGGCAGAGCCTTCCTGCTGGCAGTGAATACACAGTCCACCAGGCAGGGACTCCTTGCAGCCTCTGGAGCTCTCTAGTGATACAGTCTCCTGAATGGGCAAGTAACAGCAGCCGTGCCTTTGGATCCTACCAGTTGTTTCGGGTCATAAAAGCAAAGGGGCAGAGAGGCTAAGCATGTGTAAACACAGGTCATCTCCTGCAGATGAGGCTCCGTCGCCTCCCACATACACCCTGTGAGTCACTGGGTACCTGTCTACTCCAAGGTGGTGACAGGGTTATTTAATCAAACGCCAGCCATTTCCCAGAAAAACCACCTCATCATTTGAGAGAGAGAAAAGGGAAAATAAATAAGTTGTTTCCTGATCATTCCATGATGGAGTCAGGCTCTGGGCTTATTTCTTGAAGGTCTGAGTCATCTAAGTATGTCTTGAACTTTGAAATCCGCTGCCAACATTGTGCCCGCACCTTTCCTCATAAGGCCATGGCATTTTGTGCTGTGTCTGTATGTGTGCGACTCTGAGCAGCCCAAGACAAGAAAGCATGAGCGTAGCAAGCCTGCCGCGTGTATACCTCAACCTCTGCATTCGCCATTTTCATTGAAGGCCATGTTGTAAGAATTTTTTTTAAGATTTTAGTTCTTTTTTATTTTGAATTATGTGCATCTTTGTGTGTGAGAGAGAGTATGTATTTGCATATTCTAGTGTGGGTACTGATGGAGGCCGAGGCCTGAGGTATGAGATCCCCCTGAAGCTGGAGTTACAGGTGGCTCTGAGCTACCCAGTATGGGTGCTGGGAACTGAATGAACTCTGGCACTCCGCATGAACAATAAATGCTCTTAACCTCTCAGCAATTTCTTAAGCTTTCCAAATCCCATTTTCAAAAATAAATAAATCAGCCAGATGTGGTGCACACCTTTAGTCCTAGCACTCAGAAGGCAGAGACAGGAGGATCTCTGTGAATTCAAGGTCAGCCTGGTCTACATAGAGAGCTCTAGGACAGCCAGAGCTACACAGAGACCTTGTCTCAAAGAACCAAATAAATACTGTAAGATTTGGAAGTGGGGATTTATACGAAATGAACTCAGCCTGAAGGGGTAAGCACCAGATGTGGCTGTCTGGGCTGCTTTCTCTCTACTCTTCGGCTCCTTTCACAAATCCAGTCACATATTGTGTGTCTTGCCCAATGCTGTGTTCCCAGGAGAGCATGGATTTCCCTGCCCTTTGTCTCTTGGAGTTCTGGAGCTCATACTTTAGGCAAAGGACAAGTCAGCCCCAGGTCCCTTGCAATGCACTGGGCAAAACTGTCTGTGTTCGATGCTCTGACTTCAATACCTGTTTGAAATGTGGGAGAGGTAAAAGGCCAATTCAGTATTTACAGCTTAATTATAACAGGTCTTAAAAGCATCTCTCATGTGCAGGGGGCTTAATGGACATTGGAGCTCTTTGTGCTAACACACATAAACCCAGCAGCCCTGCACTGGCTCATGCAGCAGCAGCATTACCTTCAGAAAATCACATGATCCTGCAGCAGGAACTCACTGAAACTGAGTTATATTCACTCTGACCTTTGGGTTCCTTCAGCTTTGTTAGGGGGAAAACAAACAAACAAACAAACAAAAAAACCCAAAAAACATGCCATAAGCACTTTTGGCACAATTCACCACTATCCCTCTCCACTCTACTATAGCCCAGTACCAACACCATCCTCCTGAAAGGAGATCAATTTGGCTAACCCAAGTAAGTCTACCACTAATTGCGTGCCTCAGAATATTTTGGTTTAGTCCATACAGCGATCATATAATGCAAACACTGTTACCAACTTTGAGGAAGCAGGCTCAGAGAGCTGATGTCAACTGTTCAAAGTAACATAGGCTGTGGTGACTGAGACATGAGCAGCTGACTCCAGTAAGGTCATCCTAATGAAGCTCTTCCTGATCAAACAAGCCTCCGTTCTTCCCATCCTCAAGGAAACAAGAATGGAAAAATCTGAACTTAAAACTCTCCATTATCAAAGAAGCCAACGTAGATTCGTTTATAAACTGGCTTGAGGTGTTTCAGCGTTGGCGTATTCCAGTAACCTTCTCACTCTTGTATTTTCCTTTTTGGTGGAAGGTAGCCATTTGATTGGCCCATCCTTAGTCACCTCGATAAAAACATCAGGTGTTTCTACAGCACCCTGTTCTGTATGAAACGGATGCTGCTAAGACGCCAACCACAACAGCCCGCAGCAGCTTCACAGCGGTTGTGAGCCTCAGCTACTTTAGTCCTGCACCATAAATTCTTGCTTCTACAGAAAAAGCAACTGTCCCCTGAAATGATGGGATGGCTATTATCTGAATTCTGCTGAGCCACGGATATTTTTAGACACTTTTCTCAAGTAACGTCCATGCTTGACACAAATGTTTAAGGAAAGAAAATATTACAGAATCAGGTTTATTGCTGTTCTGTCATTGCTTATTTGAAACAGACATCAGGAAAAATGTACCTGGTTTAGTTTCAAACCGTTGAAAAAATAAAACTATTTTGACAATGTTTTTACTATCCTAAGTAAGTACCTTTCCTTTGTGAAACTCAAGAAAAGTTTAGTCCACTTTTGCCTCTGTCCACTCACTCTCAGGGACCTGTTCCAACCAACATCCTTCTCTGGCACGTTACCAGCCTTCCAGGGTAAACAAGAGATGGCTGTGACCTACCAGGCATACACTAAGAGCTCAATTAATGCTGCTACAAGAATGAATGATGCTCATCTTCTCAGGGCTGGACTGAGGAACTAGATATCTCCAAATTTGAATACCTCTCGATGTTGTGGTCTAAGACCACAATGACAAGTAGTTTCAAAGGAACTTCTAGATGAACATTCTAGAATCATCCCTGCCTCCACCTCTATTTTTAACTAATTTCTTCATCTTCAGGCCAAAATAGAGAGTAATAAACAACGAACTTCCACTGGGAATTATTTTTCTTTTACATTTTGTGACAAGGCATTCCCTTTCTCTCTCCTTTCTCCTCTCCATGAAACATTCATTTCCAACTATTGGACAGTGACATCAAGGAAGAAAAGTCCAGAAACTACAGTCGCCAAAACCATATGGGACATCAGGAAAGGAAATGAAATCTTACCTACAAGGAAGCTTGAAAGCTGAGTTGTTAAGAGCATCTTTCTGGTGTTTGCTAAGTTCTTATCGTATGCTGTTGGTATTAAATGCAGGATGTGGGCAGTGTGAAGGACGGAGCAGCAAGGTGAGAAGACCTAACCTGGCCAGAGCCCCCTGTACTTCCCCTTCTTAGTTTCTGTATCAGACACAGATTCCTAAAAATATCAACTTGGGACAAACTGTCTATGCTGCTATTGGGTTGGCCAAGTGTGTCCTCATTGCCAAAGTCAGTGACCTTAGTACCAGGATTAAGTTAACATTCTCAGTGCTTCCCCATACCTCCTTGTCTTTCTTCCTTTCCTGGAGAGCACAAGTGGCCTGTGTTTGTCATTGCTAATTCTGCCCTGCCTCCTGGAAGTTACCTTGTATTTAGTCCTTTCAACCCCTACCATGAGAGGGTTTCAACCCCTACCTACTGAGAGGGTGAGAAAGGGCCATTCTGCTAAGTGTGGAGCAGAGCTCAGATCTCAGTATGAATGAAGTCTCCGGGAAAGGACTGTGTTGCTTCCAAGTGGGGCTAACTCCAGCACAGTGGGTTAACTGTGCCATGCCTGATATGACGGCCCACTGAGTTTCAAGGATTTACTATTGGAAGTTTCTCAAGCTGTAGACCCCTTAGAAACCTGCCCCTCGCCCTACTGGGCATTTCTTAATAAGCATTGTTTAGATGCAATCACTTCTTGCTACATACACTTTCCTCTGATTTCACCAGAATGAAAACTGAAAAAAAAAAAAAAAAGCTGAACTCATAAAATGTTCTGCGCCTGCTCAGTGCAGTGTGCTCAGCCGCTGGTTTCTGCCTTTTTGTTTAGGGCCCCAGCAAAGACTGTCCTCACATAAGCTCAAAACCCAGGCAGAGACTATGCCTAACAATACAATCACAAATGGAAACTGTGCTGGTTAGTTATGGTCAGCTCCACACACCACAGTCACCTGAGAACTGAGGAATTTCCTCTGTTAGACTGGCTACAGGCAAGTCTGTGAGGACATTTTCTTGAGTAATGATTGATGTGGGAGGGCCCAAACCACCTTGGGCGATACCACCCTGGACAGGTGGTCCTAGGTTCTATAAGAAATTAGGCTGAGAAAGTCATGGAGACCAAGCCAGTAAGCATCATGCTTCAGTTCCTGCCTTGACTTCCCTCACTGATGGATTGTAACCTATAAACTTTTCCTCCCTCTAGCTGCTTTTGGTCATGATGTCACAGTAACAGAAAGCAAACTGGGACAGAAAGTTAAGAGACAACAAAGATGAGATTTCTAACCCACACAACCCCTGTTCTCAGTAAGTGCAAACTTATTATGACAACAGGCACAGTTGAATAAATCTCCCATGAAGGTAAACTGTCTACAATTTGTGCAAGGTTACTAAACTTTTGGTGGAACTTACCTCCATTTGATGATTAGTGATTTTTAATCTAGACATATGTAAGGAAATCTAGACATGTGTAAGGGCTTATAAAATCTACAACTGACATGTGAGCAGTAAATAAAACAAAACATTCACTATCTAAACTATTCACATTTTACAGGGGGTCGGGGAGGTAGTCTACTTAGTTTGGAGGTTAAAAACTCCAAAGGTGGGTAGTAGAGGAGGAGATTAATCTATACAAAGAGAAACAGCACTCCCCCCACCAAAAAAACAAAGAAAAGATAAAATTGCACTACTACCTAGAATATTAGCAATAGGTTGTTGACTTCACTCCCTATGACAGATCTAATTAGAAGGTGGTAATAAATGTTTCCAGGTGTTTAATTAAGTGTGATAATTATTTCTATCTTAAACAGAAATGGAGTCATATGTTTATACTGCAAAGTATAATGTTTCCTTAGTTAAAGCAGCCTGGAAACACCTTTGTGTAATACAGGATTCAACGCATGATAAAAATATCTGCTGTGATAAGCAGCACTTAAAGTGATTTGTCAGCTCTTAACTTGCAGACACCAAAGCTCGACTGCTTCTTAAAAGCCACACTGCTAGGGCTCTTTCTTTAGCAATGAAGTTTTGTTAGCCTTACACCTCAGTAAATAATTTGCATTCAAAATGTCGTTTCCGTACCAGCATCTCTTAAGAGGGTTTTCAACAAAGATGTGGAAGTTTCATGGGAATTCTACTTCCATTGCAAACACTCAGCAAAAATAAACTGAGCAGTAAAAAGACAGAAATCATGCCTAAATGGGAACTCGGAAACTCAAGCTCAATACAGCTGTTAGGATGCTGCAAACTGATCAAGTAATCATTTTGTGTAGAAATATGGCCTCTGCATCGAGAGTACTGATGACCCCCTCCTCAATAAAAATAATTTTCAGTGGGATGAAATTTTCCGACTTAAGCAACCCAAGGATGTTGCTGTTTCAACACTGGGCAGTAAACTACAGTTGCTGGTGCTGTGAGTTAGGAAATCAGTTGGTTTAGAAACATAGTGTTGCTGAGTTAATGAACATCTTTCAGGTGCCCAAGCCATTTGATCAGTCTTGAAGACGCCTATCAGCACCCCTGGGTCAACGGGCCCTGGGAACTCATCAGGTGTTTTCCCAGCAGGTGCTGGACGCTTGGCGCCAGGGCAAGCACAGGGACATACAGAAACGCACACATGCACACAACTTTCTTCACGGAATGATCTCAAAGCAAAACTCTGGTCACCGTCCAATGCAGGCACTGGATAACAATCTCGGGCCAGCATCTCAGTCTGCAATCTGGGGCATCCCTTGCTTTGGCGAGTGACACTGGTTACCCGGAGCACAGGACACCTACTTAGTTCAGAGAAGAAAGGGAGGGAGGGAGAGAGGGGCTCAACGCAGGAGCTGGAGGAGGTCCCCGAGGCGGTAGAGTCCCAGCAGAGGAACCGGGATCCACAGTGAGGCGCCGGCACGGCAAAACTCCCGGACTTTCTGAGCTGCGCGCGCCCACACACTCACGCCCACTTACACTCCCCGCGCGCACCCACTCATACCCACTCTCGCGGCCGACACTCCCGGCGAACAGCAAGCGCGCCCCCAGGAGCACTTCCAAAGTCCCAAAGAAGCGTCTGGTTATCGCTATTATTCTTTTGACCCCCCCAGACTCTGAGTTCCGCTCCTGGGAGGAAGGTACTTACTCGGAGGAAGGGCGCGGTGGCGCCGGGACAAGAGAAGAGCGGGGCGGTCCCGCAACGCTGACCTCGGAGGCTGGACCGCTGGCGGAGCCCGGACCCCTAACAACCCTAGGCGGCCCCAGCGCGGGAGAAGTGGAGCTTGCGTGTGGGGCGGGGACAAGAAGGGGTAGGGGGCGGAGCCTCCCGCCGGGGCAGAGTCGGGAGGTGGGATAGGGGCGTGGCCAGGCTGCTGGAGTGATCTAGGGAAGTGGTCGGAGGCGTGGCATGGTGGGAAGGGGCGTGTCCTGGGCCGAGACTTAGCGGCAGAGGCAGTGGGGAGGGGCCGAGAGGGGCGGGAGGAGAGGCAAAGGCCACGGACTAGGGCGGGGTCTGGAGGCCGAGACAGAGCAGTATGGCGGTGGAGCTACATGCCTGGCGGGTGGATCGGCACCTATTAAGTTCCCTGTACCCAGAGGTCTGCGCTAGACCGTGCTGTTCAGAGTGAGCAGTGTGGAAGCTCACCAGGCAACAAGGCCGGAACTTCTGGGAGCTGGCGGCCAAGACCTGCGTGACAAATTTCTCAGTTTCTTTGCATAAATGAAATCATCTTCGCAGTTGTGGTAAAATAGTGCCACGCTCATGTGCACTTAACCCTTGTATGCGACTGATGATTTGTGGAAATCTCTGCTTCCTGCTTCCATTCCATCTTCCTCTCTCTCTCCCTCCTCGTTTTAAAATTACTCAATGGCATTCAAAGGCTTAGAGAGCTCTTGAAGAATCGTGGTTTCCATTGTCAGAAGTTGTGGGATTCCATTCATCTCTGGGTTAAAGTCTGCCACTGGCTTCCTCCTGGAAAGCCTGTGGTCTTGGATACACACTCTCAAACTCAACACCACTCTAGGAAGACTGACTGCTTTTACCTGAGGAACCGGGAGACTCCAGGGGAAACACTGAATGAAGTCAACTTCTGGGGCTTCCTTCTGTTGAAGAGCCATTCCTGGGTGGCTATTGTAACTGGCAAGGACCATCCTGGGAATAGGAGGAACCCACCCATATCACAAACATTCACTAACCGGATAGCTCTGTGCAGGGGGCTGGGAGTGCTGTTAATATTAACAAAGTTCACGTTAATATGTGCGCATAACTATTCTAATCTTCTCAACAGTCTATGATGTCGCTCTTAACAGCTATAGGAATTTAGTGAAAATTAAGGGAGGTATAAGAGACTGCCCAAAGAAAGCTACACATCAGGAAATGGCAGATTGATTGCGGCTGAGGAAAGGAAAGACTGGGTAGGTGAAATTGACAAAATCACAACTGTGTGGGTTTAAAACACAGGAATATACCCTAGATACAGAGGTGTTTAAAAGAGGACCACTGCCCAAGGCTGCAACTAGGCATCAGAGGTGACAGGACGATTTTTCTGGAAGAGGTGGTCTGAGCTGTGTTTTGATAAGAAATGGGAAGTTCACAATCCTTTTCAAGGGAGGAGCAGTGATGTTGTATGATAGTTTCCTCTGAGATTAATACATTCCATTCTGCAGAAAGCTCCATAAGCAGGAAGGTAAACAGCTCAAACTAGCTTCAGGAAGTCCCTCAAAATGACCAGATTCACTAGGCCCCTCTGTGCCTGTGTAAGCAATAAAAACTGAGAGTCCCCCTCAGACAGAAGGAAGCTGAGCTGCAAAGAAGACTCTAAGAGGAGAAAAACTGCAAAGAAGACTCTGAGACCAGACCAGCAGAGCCGCCAAAAGAAGTTTAGAACAGTCCCTGGAAACGGCACTCTCCAACCTGTTGAGCCACCTGCAGGCTGTGCAGTGTGCTCCAGTGTTCGAGATTTTGTGAACTCTCACTCATGCTGGGGTGGGTTTTGATGATACAGCTGTCTTTGAGCCATTTCTGCTCCTGTATGTAACCCCTCATCCATACTCCTTCTGTAAGTAACCCTGATAAAACCCATTGGTTCATCAAGTTGGACTTTGGTAGTATCCATATTTTGGTTTGTCATGGAATCTCTAGCTGAGGTGAGTGGACATGTGTTTCATCTCCCCAGGAAAAGTTTTGTCACACAAATGTGTGTGACATTATAAAGGATTGGAGGTCAGACACGGTGGTGCATGCCTATAGTCTCAGCACTCAGAAGGCAGAAGCAGTTAGATCTCTGTGAGTCTGAGGCCAGCCTAGTCTACATAGAGAGCTTCAGGACAGGCAAAACTATATCGTAAGGTCCTGATCCCCTACCAAATATTACTACTACTACTACTACTACTACTACTACTACTAATAATAATAATAATAATTCACAAAGGATTGGAAAAGAGGTGGAATTGTGGTTAGACTGGTGCTAAAATGGAACAGAACCCAAAACAAAGTCTTTCATCCTCTAGGGCCCTTGGATGGAGGAAGGCAGAAGGATTTTAAGCATGTTTCATTAATAGAAAAGGTTTTCAAATATGGAAACAACATAGAGAATCACAGAGCCACGTAACATGTTCAGAAAACTGATAACGCCAGGTAAGATGCTGTGGTAGACAAAACAGTGTCTCACAGAAACATGTCTAGTCTCTGACCCCCAGAACCTGTGCATATATGACCTTGCATGACGGAAGGAATTTTATACTCATTATTAAAGCTAAAACATTGAAAAAGGGGCATCATCTTGGATTATTATAAAGATCTAGTATCATTATAAAGGTCCCCTAAAGGAGAAGCACACTGGGGCAGAGAGATCAAAATGTGACAAGATATTCAGCCTGGGCCACGAGGCCAAGTCTGTGGGTGACCTCGAGAAATGGAATGAGCCTCAGCCAACAGTTCAAAAAGAATGGAGATATCAGCCTTATATCTCTGAGAATTAAATTCTACCATCAACCAAAATAAGCAGGGAAATGTTTCTTTAGGGTCTCAAGAAAGTAACTCAGGCTTTCAGACACAATAATTTGATACTGGTGAGACTCCATGAGACTCCATACTGGATATATGACCTATGAAACTATAGATACAAATTTTTATCAAATGCCTAACCTTGTGGTAATTTATCATGGCAGCAATTAGAAACCATTACAGATATCTAGGACCGAAGTGAATGAAAAGGGTACAATGGACTCAAGACTTAGAAAAGGTTGAGAGATAGATAGGGTGTTGGGGTTGTTTTACAACATTTCTGAATTTCTGAATGAGGCAGCCATCATGGGTGGTGTTGCCCATAGAGTTAAGGAATAAAGCAGAACTCTAGAGTTGCAGTGATACAACTAAATTAGAGTAAAAAGAATTTGCATGCTTCCAACCTCCTCTCTGCCAAATAACTAGAAACTAACCCAATAGCCCACCTGCATTGGCTACTGTCCTTATTGTGGCAAAATGCTGCCAGACAATTCAAGGAGATGAAAGGTTTATTTGAGTTCAGTTTCATGTGGTGCAGTCAGTCTATGATGGTGAGGAAGCAAGGCATAGTGCCTCTGTCCTCGAGCCAGAGCATTCAGGACTTTTTACATGGAATGGACGAGGAAGTAGGGAGTGCAGGCTGAAACTAGAAGCATGCATAACCTTCAAAGGCCCACCCCTAGCCACTTCCACAAGCCAATGCCCACCTTTCACAGTTTTGAAAATAGCACAGTAAGCCAGGGACTTGAGCATATGGAATGTGAACTTGTGGAGATTCAAGCCACAGAGCATCTATGGCCACCAAGTGGTGTCTGTCACCACCATTTGAGAGTTCTAGTTCCAGATCTGCCGTGCATCCACTAGATGTTTTTGCACAAAGCAGAAAGCCTTAATGAGACTTGGCTTCTGTTATAAGTCACCGGATGCCCTGTTATCTAAAAATGCAACTCCATTAACTTTCACTTTTGCTTAATTCCAGTGTTGCTACTGTGCTTGTAGCTCAGAAAAGAAAGAAGGAAGGAAAGAAGAAAGAGAAAAGAGAGAGAGAGAAAGAGAGAGAAAGGAAGGAAGGAAGAAAAGAAGGGACGGAAGGAAAGAAGGAAGTTTCACTGCCCTTGTTGGTAGCCTAAATCTGGGAAAGCTGGAGCTGATAGTGAGCTGGACTAACCTCTCAACACAATATCTCCAAACCTAATTCCCTCCCCAGCTCTCTGGGTCTCAAACAATATATACTCTGAACAAAGTTCCCAAAAGTCTAAGCTGCACACAATCACAAGGACAAGCTGCGCATGGTAAAATTATGTTTTTAATAGCGGCACATAAACAAACCCTAGCCACCAGTAATGAATAGTCTAAATCAAACTCACTCTCGTCCACTACACCTGGGATAGGATAGCCATTCTGTGTTTTTAGAGAAACCAAGAACTCAAAACTCCTTCAAAATGTCTCATTACATCAATGTGTGAGCTGTTTCCTCCAGGTTTGACATGAGAATGCCATCAGGAAGCAGAGCGGGTGGAGGTGACCTATAGAGTCCCTCACCAGGCAGTCACGGCAATGAAACCGACAGACCTATCCAGCAGGTAGCAAGGCCCATGGGAATGGGAATTTTAGCACTCCCTCTCAAAGGAAGAAGAAAGGATCACAAACCACAGTACCCTTGTCTGATATTCCGACCACCACTCACTCCTACCCCAGTCATAATCTTGGAAATACTAAAGTTTATAAGAGGTTTTCAAAAGATGCCTGGAAGTGGAACTCTACTGTGCTGTAGCTGTTCACAAGTTACTCATACTCCTATAAGTAATCCCAATATCATCATTTATTTCACCAAGCTAGACTTGGTAAAGTCTTCCTTTGGTCTCTCTGCTTCCTCTCTCTTCTGTGTGAATAAGTAATCATTTTATGTCTCTCAAGGCAAGTCATGTCACACCATGAGGCACTCCCTTGCCTGTCCTCTTTATTCTTTGGCCCCATTATCACTATTAAACCATCTGCGAAATCTAGCCATCCATGTTTTTCATATGGGCTACTTAAGAATCAAAAAGTGTGAAACATGGTGCTGCTGATTCATGACACCCAAAGGCAGCTGAGTCCTCACATAGCTTGGATACTAGTCTGCATTATGAGTGGAAAGACGGGGGTTAAATCTTTACCAGATCCTCCAGCCATCTTTCTCATTCCCTCAGGCTTTTTGCCCTTAACACATATGATATTCTCCCCTTTTTCATAGAAAATATAGAAACTGATAGAGAATTTCTCAACATCTTGGCTAGTTACCAAGTACAACATCTGTATCCTCACTTGTCTCCCATTACTTCAATGAGAGCAGGACTGGTCCCAATTCTCTGGGTCCTCTCTGAGCTATTCCTTCTATCCACAGGGATCAGATTTTATTAATAATTGACTTTATCCTTAGCCTGTCCATTCCTATGTTCCTTCATAATATGAAAATGCTAAAATACAGAAAACTAATAAAAAATTTAAAAACCCTCAGAATTACTCACTTTACCAGAACCATCTATACCTGCTAACAGAAGAAACAACACAGTTTGCTTTTGGGGGTGAGAGGGTAAAATGTTGGAGGGACACTTTTGTAATCTCAGACAAGTTTTATCACTGTCATCAAAAAACTGCTAGTCCCTATTACTTTTAACTTTGTTCAAAAATAGTTTCTGCATCCAGACATACATATAAAACTTAAGCTTAATTTGTAGTAAGATGATATCTGAAAATTAGCATTCTTATATCACTTGATCAATAGCTAGTTAAGACATTATTTTTTTGTTTGTTTTAAATTAACATTTGCCAGTCTCCAATCTGTTATGGTTAACAATCAATTACAGAATGGCAAAACATATTTTGAAATAACTATACCTATGTCTCGGTTGATGAATTATCTGTAAAAACAAACACCAAAAAAAGTGAAGTCCCATAAATCACCTTCTTTTGAATTTGATATGTAACTTGATATTATAGGCACATATTACCACATCTGACAACACCTTCTGTTGAAGTTGAAAGAGCTCAGGGCTGGTGAGATGGCTTAGCAGATAAAGGCATTGGTGGCCAAGTCTGATAACCTGGTTAAATCCCTGGGATTCCCCAAGATGGAGAGAAATGATTCCCAAGTGTTGCTCTTTGATCTCCACACATGCATTGTAGCATACACATGTACACATACATGTACACATACACAAACACACTGCCTTAGTGGTCTATTGCTAAGACACCATAGCTACTTTTAGAAAGGAAAGTATTTAATTGGGGCTTGCTTACAGTTACAGAGATTTAGTCCATTATCTTCATGGTCAGGAGCATGATCAGCATTCAGGTAGAACAGCTTAGGGTTCTGCATCTGGATCTTTAGGCAATAGGAAGAAGAGAGCCACTGGGCCTCTTCAGTGGGTTGAACTTTTGAAACCTCAAAGCCTGCCCCCAGTGACACACATACTAAAACAGGGCCACAGCTATTCCAACAAGGCCACACCTCCTAATCCTTTCAAATAATACCATCCTCTGGTAACTAACCATTCAAATATTTCAGCTTATAGAAGCTACTCTTATTCAAACCACCACATCCCACTGCCTGGCCCCCATAGGCTTGTAGCCATATTACAACATTAAATGCATTTAGTCCACCTTCAAAAGTCCACACAGTCTCTCACAGTCTCAACACGATTCAAAAATCCAAAGTTCAAAGTCACTTCTGAGACTCATGACAATTAACTGTAACCCCCTACTCCCCATAAAATCAAAATTAAAAAGCAGATCACATACTTCCAACATACAAAGGCACAGAATATACATTATCATTCTAAAAGGGAGGAAAGAGATCATGGTGGCTAGATACACCTGTGAGGGATCTTTTTTTTCCCTTAATTAAATCATTTGAAGCAAGAAGACCCACTTTTACAGTTCTACAGTTGAAAGAAACAACTTTAATCTGGGCAATGCCATTTGGTGACACCCTACATAAAAGAAATGGAAGAAAGGGCTTGCTCTTTGTGTGCTTGTCCTAGCTCTTGCTGTCAAGTTCATTCTTTCACTGGCATTAGAGCACAATTCTTAGGAATTCTGGCATATACTGAAGATGAGGTGAGACATCCAGCCTTGTGGGCTGAACAACTACTGGACTGTTGGACCTTGCCTGGTAGACAGGCATTGTTGGACTAGCTAGACCACAGCTGTAACCCACTCTAATATATTCACACACATATATGAAATTTATACTGAGAAACCCTGTCTCAAAAAACAAACAAAAACCTCCTGATTTTTTTTCCCTGAGTTTTTCTTCCATGTTGCTCATGTTTTTCATTCATTCTTTCCCCCATGTTGCTGTTTTTCTTCTCTACGGTCTGTATTCAACCAATTGGCTTTTTTGCATCTTCTCTTGGTCATTGATAATTTTTCCAAGACAAGTTTTGACATTGTCATCTGCCATTTTACGAATGTCCATGTTTTTTCTAAGTTTAGTACTTGTGTAGCTATGATATTGGAGGAGATGTATTGTCTTGCCTTTTCATTTTATTTTGGTTCTGTGTTGCACTTTTTGCATCTGCTGGTTTCTGTATCTCCCCTGAATTTTTTGTGGTGATGTTCTTACTGAGCAGCTTTTCCCAGTACCATACAGAGGATGAAACAAAATTTTTTGAAGCAGTATCTCTAATATACTATCTTATCTGAAAGTTCAGAAATAAGACTTTACATTGTTCATGAGCAAGAAATTATAATGTCACAAAAGTATCTAATCACTCTGAAAATGGTTTTTAGATGTGGCAGTGGAATTATGCAAAGTTTACACCTTCTATATAGTGCTCCCATAAGATCTCACTCCTAGGGCTCCTCAGTTGATGGCCCAGTGCCCCCTTGTGGAAGTATAGGATTTAAAAACAACCATTCAATATTGTGGATTACTAATTATACACAGTATGCACAAGATTGGGCCAGGGTGATAGCTCAGTCAGTAAAGTGCTTGCTTTAGTGCATATGAGGTCCTGAGTTCTATTTCCTAAAGCCCACATTAAAAACAAAAGAAACAAACAAAACAAAATTGTGCCTAGTGGCATGTTTGTAATCCAATGCTAGAAATGTGGAGAAAAGTGGTTCCCTAGGCAGAAAGAATGTAAGAGCCAGAGGGGATGGAGGAACTAAGAAAACAAGGCCCTCTAAATCAACATGATGGACATATATATGAATTCATAAAGACTGAGGCAGTATGCATGCGGCCTGCACAGGTCTGCTCCAGATGGGGTCCTAGATCTTAAAAAAGTGGACACACACCCCCATCCCTAACCCAGAATTTATCTCCAATTGATAGCTGTATTCAAATGAAAATTTAGTTTTCTCCAAGAGAATCTCACTGTGGAAATGAACTACTCTTAAGGGTAACCTGCATGCCCAGCAGTGGATGATCAACAGAAAATGAATTCTATGCATCTTTGGAGGTTTGTCTCATGTGGGGGCTTTTTTTCTTTCTTTTTTTTAAAGCTTATCACTCACACACACACACACACACACACACACACACACACACTTTGGAGGTTTGTCTCATGTTGGGGCTTTTTCTTTTTTCTTTTTTAAAGCTTATTACACACACACACACACACACACACACACACACACACACACAAATATGTATTTCTTCTTTTTATTCTATAGGCCCTTTGCGTACATATTAAGGCTTCCGGTTTAGGTTTAGTGTTTTTATCGGATTCCTGAATGTGTAAATGAGTGGGTCTCTGTTTCTTGTGCTTTCTCTTGGGCTCTGTTTTGTCCAATTCTGATGTGCTCATTTTTGTTCTATCACATATTTTATTATTATTTCATTATCACTTAAAGGCTGTTTTCTTAAGCTGGGCGGTGGTGGTGCACACCTTTAATCTCAGCACTCCAGAGGCAGAGGCAGGCAGATCTCTGTGAGTTTGAGGCCAGCCTGTTCTACAGAGTGAGTTTTAGGATAGCCAGAGTTACAACAGAGAAACTCTATCCCCTCCAAAAACAAAACAAGAAAGTCTGCTTTCTTTCTTTTTTAATGTATGCATGCCGTCTGCATATACAACTACATGCAAGAAGGCATAAGATCCCATTATAGATGGTTGTAAGCCACCATGTGGCTGCTGGGAATTGAACTCTGGACCTCTGAAAATGAAGCAAAGCTCTTTAACCACGAAATATCTCTCCAGCCTGAAGCCTGTTTTCTAATGAGAGACAGAGAGGTGGTGGATCCAGATAGGAGGGGAGGGGGGAGAAACTTGAAGGAGTAGGGGGAAAACTGTAATCAGGATATATTATCTGAGAAAAAAAAATTTCCAATAAAATAAATTAGCTGTTTAAAAAACCCCTTTTCCCTTTAAATTTCAGAACATTTTTCATTTCTGAGTCTGTTTCTACTCACTTTCTCTTAGTTTGATATTTTCTGGCTTCATCTCATGCCCAGCAATTTTATTTGTGCCAGATATTGTCAAAACCTATTTCAAAACATCAGGAAATATCATGTCCAATCAGATTCTACTTGCTGGGCTTGCAGTTCCCTGCTTTACATGTAGAATCTTGCCCTTAAATAAGGACAAGTCTTTACCTATATTCTACACTTACCCCTTTTTGTACAACACTGGTAATATTTTTTATTCTAGCAACTGAATGTAAACTTTTGTTGGTTATTTTTTAATTTCTGTTCTCAACTTTATTTATTCTCCCTTGGGACTTTTATAACTTTGATATAATAAGATTTTGGTTTTCCCTTCCATTTCATTCTTGAGTTCATGCAGGTCCTTTTATAAACTTTCTATTGTCCATTTCTATAATTCCACATTCCTGTGTTTTTTCATGAATGTAGCTCAGTTAGTACGTAATTCAAGTTGGAATGTTTAGACTTACTGTTTTCCTGCTTCAGTTTTTATTTGGAGTCATTTTATATGTTTAAAAACAGAAAACTGGTATGGATCTAATTTTCCCCATGTATTAAATTACATTTAATTTTTATTACAAATCCCACATATCAAATTACAATTACAATTACAAATTACAAATTACAATAGCAACCCTTTGGACAATAATATAGTCAGGGTTTTTACTGTTTGTCCATCTGGGAGCATAGCATTTAATTTATAATGGAAACAATAATTTTCTTTAAAAAGTGTCTTTGAGGGTGGTGGTATTTGTCTCTTTTGGGTTCTATGATATTTTCATATTCATTATTTAGTGTTGGAATGTGTGATGTACTTTCCAAATAACTTCCACCCAGCAATGCTGGACTCTGAAGGATAAATTTATTCTGGACATTCCTGAAAAATATAGTCAATATCATGCATCAGTATTAATTTCAATTTTTAAAAGTCAGGAAAATTCTAATTCTAGAAGAATATACTTATTCAGGAAGCCTGAATAGATCATTTAAAATGTAATACTTAAAAGAGCTTTAGAACTTAAGAATTGTAATTACAGCCTCATCAGATGTCTTTAAGGGAAACAATCTTTTGGCATATGTGTTCAGCTTGAACATTCATCTTCATCTCAATCAATGCCTATAGTAGATTTTAAGCTCCACACAACAGAATAAACTATTACTTAGGAAGCATAGCAATAAAAACAATGATTATTTCATGGGGGAAAATTTATGGCTTTTTCAGGAATTTGATTTTGAATTCTTTTGTCTCATGGAGGCATTACAGCAATTATTTTGCCAGCTGCTAGTCAAGATTCTTTCAAAGTTATTTTTTATTAAATTTTTATAAATTAGAATATAGTTATACTTTCCCCTCCCCTTTGAGATCTTTTAATTTCATGTATCAGCTCAGCTATCCCAACCCTAGCTGCCACTCTTAGAGCACTGAACTGTACCTCTATAGAAAGCTACTGCTTTCTGAATCTATCCCTTGAGTCACATAGAATAAAATTCAGTGTTCCCTTGATACAGTGCTTCTTCAATCTCACAAAGCTTTGGAGCTAATTTTAAAGCAGAGAATATTGAAAGACATTCATTTTCACAATAGTATGTGCCACATATGGTACCTTGATAGCCTGTATTTTACATTAACTTTTTTACTCCATTACAATTAAACCTCTGAGGGATATTATTTTCCCTGCAGACATCTCCCTTTCACCTAGAACTAATTTCCTAATATTTTCTTGTCAAGTTATGTGCAGTTCTCAAGCCTTATTTTCTGTTTCTCAGTATCAAAGTTATGATTTGCTCTATTTCCCATTTGGAATGGGGAGAAGTCCTTATGAGCTCAAGTCTATGCTGCATCACTTAGCAGTAGAACCTGCCAACACTCTTTCACATCCCCAGATTCCAAATAATCATTGTCTGCTGTAATATAGGGTTATGCAGTATTAGCTCTTTATCTACCAAAGCATTCAGTTTAAGGCTTCTCTGCCACTTAAAATGCTCAAGTGCGTCTGTGTTTTTTAAAGTAACCTTTGATTAATTGCAATTGTCATCATTAGTCAAGAATTTGAGACTTCTAGTGATAAGATAAATTGCAACCAAAAATAATTGTGCAGCACATTTTCCATATCTTTCAAAGGGATTTGTGGGTCAAAATCTAACTCTTGGCTTGCTAAGCTGTTTTGTAGAACTGCATTATCAAAAGAGGTACCTCATTGGTGGCTCTGTACATGAAACATTCATTAATGTGACCACTACATGGGACTTTTATCCCCATTAACATTCCCAACAGGACCCTACACTGTCTTAAAATACTTCAGAAGTATTGCAACTTGCTGAATTATCTTGAATTCTGAATGGTCATAGTAATTTGGCACACTTTCTGAAACACACACACACACACACACACACACACACACACACACACGATGATATTTTAAGAATTATCATTCCTTATGTACAGAATGAACTAACAGGGGTATGTTTTCCAAAGCAATATGCTTCACTTCCAGAAATGACAGTAAGTAGATTCCAAAAGGTGTTTAAAGATACTTACGTATGTCCAGGGCCAATACAATGAACTGGTCACAGAGGCTACACCTGTATATCAAGTAGACAAAGGTGAAACATTTTACTTTTTACAGAAATGTGCTGTCCCACCAATGGCTTCTTCATTTATTTGTATGTGCAGTGGAATAATTTAAAGAAGTGCTCCAAAGACTCCAGTGAAACAATGTGGTGCTCAACTCAGTAATGGTTCCCTGTGCATGGGAGAGAACTAAGCAGAAGAGCAAAGAACACAAGTTCAAAAAAAATTATACTTTGGAAATAATGGCCATAAGGTCTACAATCATCTTCAAATGACTAGCACACATTTACACCTTACACAATCTATGTTCAACTCTTTCTAGTTGGTCACAATGCCGCTATTCCATTCTTCCAGCTTAAATTCAAGCATCAGCAACCTCATCAACTCAAAAAGTATTTCTGATCCAAGACATCCACTCAGCAAAGCAGCTCATCAACTATTCACACCTTCTCTGGAATAAACCACAGCTTTCCTTTCACTTACACACTACAAATCCACCTTTGGTATTACTTTGTGTGAGAAGCGTTCAAGGGAGTTTGGAAATGTATTGCATTTCTTCATTCCTCCATGTGTAAAGTTTTCTATTCCTTCAATAGTTATCTGTCCATACATAAATACAGCATCAGTCTCCAATATGACATACTGTACCATTCACACTGTGCTGCTCTTTTCTCTCACCTACTTTTCAGGTCAATAGATAAAAATGAAGCATTCTTCTATTCTTAGACAGTACTCCAGGACAGGGTATATTACAATTTAGTTAACTATAAGTTTCAGTGAACATTTACATATATTTCATATATGAGTGCTTTTATAGTGAAATTTCTCAAAATTAAGGTTGTTCACAGACATCTCTGGGTTTTCTGTTTTAATCAACACATTAGTTTTGCCAGAAGCATTTGGGTGCACCCATTTTCTTACATCTTTATCCCCTATAGATACTGCCTTTACTTTGACTAAAGCAATGTGATAAAAAACAGTACTAAAGGCATTCTCAGAGATGTGAGCTTTGCACCAGGCTACTACAATAGAGCAAGTCATACAAACTTGGCTTCTCAGTGCATATCAAAGTCATCTTCATGCCATAGTTTATTAAGACAGCATATCTACAGAATACATATTCTGCCAAGTTCATCCCTATAATCCCAATTGAGGGAAGCTGAGATAGGAGTACTGCCTACAAGCCAGGGCTACATAGTTAGAATGGGTTACAGAGTAAGACTCTGCCTCAAAAATCAAGTCAAACTAAACTAAACAAACCAAACCAAACCAAAAAACCAAACAACAAAAAGCCAGCCAACCACATTGTATCACCATATCAGTGTATCTTGCAGGCAGGTCACTGTTGCAGGTTGCAGGGTTTAGAACTGGGTGAGACTGATGATTACTTTTCTCTTCTCGGGTGTGTGTCCGGTACTTTCCAGCACTATCCTAGTCAAGTAGGGGTGAAGCTTCTAGTTGCTTCCATGTTCGATGATGTAAGTAAGTAGTTCCTTCAAAAACAGGGCTTTGCCATCATGTCGTGGAGAGTAACCAACAGCATTGGCAATGGTCTATAATGTTGGGAGCATCAATAAAGACAACTCAACAAGATGAAACCTATTCCTGGCACTGGAGGCTTTACTTGGTAGCATGATGTCTAGTTACAGCATTGTCTTCCCCATTATATAATGACCCATTTAAGTTCCTCGTGTGTGTGTGGTGTGTGTTCTACAGTAGCAGGTTTCCATATGACCATTCAAAAAGCCTGTACTATTAGTTATCCCTAACCAAAATACTATTTGTAATTAATACCTGCTGGGAGAGATAAAATTAGTTTTACCCAATGAAGTGACACTGGATATATTAGCTACACAACAGGGCAGGCCACATGCTTAGTAGTTAACCAACACAAAATGGACTCCATGTTTTTTGTTGTTGCTATAGTTTGCTTTTTGTCTTGGTTTGCTTTCTTCAGTTTTGTTTGGCCTTTGTTTTTTGATGAGAAAAAGAATATTAAGTTCAGTGGGGAGGATATGGGAGGACTTGGGGGAGGGGAAGGAATACGACCAAAATCTATTGTATAAAAAAAAAAACTAAAAAATTAAAATGCAATCTCCACAAACAAGCAAACAACACAACCCAAAACCAAACATCTACCACCATTTCTTAAAATGTTATGCTAAAAAATGCAAGGTCATGCTTTGATGCTGGTGGCTAAAGGTGGGACAGCTGTGGCAATGTTTTAAGACAGGGACAAGTATGCTGCATATATTAATTCTTCCTTTCACAAAATATTTGTGAAGCATGAGTTGGTGTTTCACAGAATCTTAACCTTAATAGGACTTTCAAAATTGGGGTCAATTCTCTGAAATCTTGCTGTTTTATCACCTAGTTTATGTAATAATCTAAACCTCTGGTCATTTCAACAATGTTCGCAGTATCTTCACTAGAAGTAGATTCCATCTCAGAAGTCACTGCTCACCTATATGAAGCGGCTCCTGTGAATTAAATGAAGCACACTAACCACTTTATTTTCTAACATAGAGCCTCACTCTGTAGACTAGGCTGGTCTTGAACTTGTGACAACTCTCTTTTCTTGGCCTCCCATGTGCTTAGATTACAGGAGTGAGTCACAATGCTCAGCTCTTAGGTTTCAATTCTAATTTTAGTTCCTTACCTATTTCTCCTCATCCACTCAAACCCTGAACCACTCAGTCACCATGAAACTTGGAATCAATCAACTTTTCCCAAACTTCATTTTGACCTCCTATGAATCATGAATGTTCTCCATGGCAGGTAAAGGCCGTTAGTTGACTTTGCCCATTTCCACCAGAAGATTCACCATCCATGGCATCTAACATGTTAGAAATTTTTTCACTTAACACTTAAAGGCAAAATCACTCCTTGACTTTCTCACTATAGTTATTAATACCAGTGTAAAATTCCCTCAGAATTCTGGGGTGACAAAGGACATTGCTAATGAGCAATAATTGGAAAGGAATTTTCTTATGATGAGTAAATTTCAACAACGGGCCTAAAATAATCAGTAAACCATGTTGTAAACAGATATGAAGTCACCAGACTTTGTTTCATTAATATAGCAGCATAAAATTTAGTATCAGAGTCCAAGTACTTCCATCTTTTCAGCCTGGCATTCACTGACTTTTTGGCTCTAACAGTCCCAGATTGAATCTCCGAGAAAAGGCTGTTTCATCTACAGTGAGTCTTTTTGCACCTTAATAGGATCGTTCTGAAAGCTTGTTGCAGCTTCTATGACAGCATTTGTTGTCACTTGCATTTTCATGTGGTAGAGATGGGTCCTCTCGAATCTCACAAACTAATCCATTAGTTTCAAACCTTTTTTCTGTAGCTTCCTCTTCTCTTTTAGCCTTCATAAAATCTAATAGTCATCGTCTTAATTTGGATTACACTTTGTATTAAGGGAATATTATATCTGCTTTGATCTTCTAACCAGAGCAGTAAAACCTGTCCCATATCAGTAATAAAGCTGTTTTGTTTTCTTGTCATTTATGTGTTCAATGGAGTTGTACTTTTCTTTCAAGTATTTTCTTTTGCCTTTCCAACTTGGTGATTTGGTAAGTGGCCTCATTTTTGGCTTAGTTCTTCCCTCTCTACCCCCTTAAAAAAAACAAAACGTGTGTGTATGTGTGTGCTCGTGCACGTGTGCAAAGGTCAAAATACAACTTGAGGGAGTTGGTTCCTTCTCCTTCTACCACAAGGAGTCTGGGGCTTAAATTCAGGTAGGCCATCAGCTTTAGCAGAAAGTGTCTTTGCTCACTGAGTTATCTTACTGGCCCTGCCTTAGTTCTTTGGACATACTTTCTTCACTAAACTTAATACTTTCTTGCTTTTGTTTTAAAGATCGAGGAAAAAGTCTCTTCCTTCCATGTTAGCACTGAAGAGGCCACTGTATGGTTGTTAATTGTTCTAAGTTCAATATTGTATCTCAGAGGATAGGAAGGTCTAAAGAGAAGAAGAAACAGGGAAACAGCCAGTTGGGGAGCAGTCAAAATACATTTATAGATTAAGTTTGCAGCATTCTATGGGTATCTCAAAACAATCATAATGTGATCAAAATAATACAATGATAATTATAGTTTAAAATATAATACAAATCACTCAAGTGTGACAGCTATGAAGTGACCATGAACCACTGGAAAAATGGGGTGGATAGTCATGCCTAGCCACACAAAGCTTCCATTTGTAAAACATCCAAATTATCTTCAAAGCACAATAAAGTCATATATGCCTATACATACTTTTTTCTTGTAACATTCCATTTATTACTACTAAGGCCACTGTATTTTATACTTTATTAATTTCTAATGTGCTGCTCTGGAAAATGATTGTTCTTTCTCTAATAACTTAGAGTTATACTATATTTGGGGACAATGACATACCTCTCCACAAGTATTTCTTGAAGTCTACTTGGTTTTTTAACTGGCTATGGTTCTCTGTTGTAAGACATTTACATTTCTTGTTTAGTAAAATATGTCTATCTAGGTTTCTAATCCTGTTACTAATACCACTTCTACTTTAAAGATGTATAAAGCAGTTCCTGAAATGTCTTTATATTGTTTCAGTTAATGAGATCCTTTTGAATGTTTTTTGCTGTTGAAAAAAAAAAAAAACCTAATTTTTAACAAAAGATGGGTAGATAAGAGTTAAATGCTTAATTAGTTTATACCCAATGACTTTAAAAGTTCTGGCAAGCACAACAACAAATTTTCTTATCTAAAAGCAAAGAGGGGGACCACAGAAAAAAAGTAATGACCATTTCATAATAATAAGCAAAATCCTGTACTTTTAGAACACGAGACCTGCCATGTTATAAATCTTGTTAACAAAGCCATTCTCAGAAAACATAGCATTTAAATGTCTTTTGATGTGTCCATTCCATTTCTGTGAATGATGAAAATTTAAGTGTATGTGTATTATCTTATAAACACATTTCAAAAAAGACTGCAGAAAAGAACAAGAATTTGATAAAGTTAAATTCCCTCTACAATCATCACATATTCAGAAATTCTGAATTTAAAAATGTCACATACTTAAAATCAACTAAACTGGCAGAAATACTACTTAAAACAAAAGCATGAGGAGAAAAATCACTGCATGATTGTTTATTTAAAATATGACTCTGGGTGTAAATACATATGGGCTTACATAATATGTGGTTATTCATATAAATCCTCAGTTAAAATGCTCAATAGTTCATCCCCCAAAGCTTTTGTTTTTAATAAACACAATAGCAAATTTTCTTTCTCATGGAAAGTGTTTAAAGCCTTTTGAATCTTGATTTGTGAAGAGATTACTAAAATATAACTTAGCTACATCAAAGAATAATATTGTTTGCAATGTTGTCACAGATTTCTCCAGAGAGAAATAGTCAAATATTGTTATTGCACAATTTACAGGTACAGGTTACTATGTGCATATAAATTCTCTATAATGACAGTGCTTTCACTGTATCTTGCTCACTATATTTAAAATTATGAAATACAATTTACAAAACCTTTAACAATGCACTTTTATAATAAAAGTATCCTGAGGATATTACAAAATTCATTTACCAGCCCTTCATTTCTTTGCTTTAATTGACTCTTTAGTTCCTAATAGTTTCCCATATTTTCCTTAAACAAAATGGTCATTTATAATTATAACTAAAAATAACTTTAAGCTAAATAGTATATAACTGTCCCCAAAACACATATTCCCATCTACTGCCAGCCTCATTGGCTAAAAATCAAGTATTTATCAAGGTTTTTTTTTTTTTTTTTTTTTTTTGTATTTCTCAATCAGAAAAGATATAGCACGAAACAGACAGAAATAGAGTTAGCATATTTAAGTTAGAAGCATTGTGAATTTTAAATATTTTGGTCAAATTTTATAATAAAATAAAATATTTTGGCAAAAATAATAAAATATAAGGTTTATTTCCTATCAGTGGTAGATCTGCAGGGCACTGTACATTTGTAAATACTATATATTTAATTTGACTGTTTTCACATTTGTTTCTAAAAACACTGCTATAACATTTTCAGAATTTTAAGACTAAATGCATTTAAAAAGAAATAAAATTAAATCAAAATTTAAGTAAAATATTTGATCATCAAAACTGATGACAAATTCATAAATGTAAAATGCCTTGTGTGCCATACAACATCTTTATTGCCTACTGAGATTATCTGATTTAGTATCTTTAAAACAGTAATCTTGGACTCTTCTTAAAAGTGACTTGAAAATTAAAGTGATAATTAAAAAAACTTTAAATAAAAAAAACAGTTGCAAGAAGTTTTATACTTGTGGCAGTAGGTGTTATGGCACAAAACACATGAAAAGACTTGTAGTTTCTGTTTATATATATACACAATATCAAATAAGAGGTGTTAGATATATATATATAATATATATATATATATATATACATATGCACACATATATACAGACACATAAATACATTTACATACACATACCTGGGCTATAGAAGGGAAAGAAGAAAATTCTAATGAACCCCTTGGCTCTTTTATTACTGAAGTCCTAATAGCAGTTTTAATGGAGATGTCTTATCTTACCTATATATAAACTTTTTGTTATTAACAGGAAAAGAATTAGAGATGTCTGTGTGATAAAAGAAGTGAGTATGTGGTAGATTAAGTGGTGAGTATTATCTCGGCACCTGTCTTAAGGGGTTTTACTGACAATGGAATTCATGCAGCGGTGTCTGCAGAAGGGTTTCTAACAACAAGAAAACAAAGTTCCTTCAACACGATGACATATTTACTAAAATATACTATAAATAAGTATGAATATAGCATTACTTATACATTCTAACATTCTAAGTTAGGCGATAGGATCTAATGCTGAATGACTTGTTAACTTTTAAGGCATCAGTGCATCAAGGGCAAAGCTCCATAAAATAAATATGAAAACAAGAAAGCATTAGCTTATCTGTGGTACAGGTGATTACTGTGCATTGTATCTGTTAGCCACTTCCACAAAATAGGTAATAAATCAGAACCCTCCTGTGAAAATATTACAGCATAAACTTCACATCATTTTTTAACACCTCATTTAAAGGGCTAAATTGATCCGGCAATATTCTCATTTTCATTGTTCCATCAGCTCCACAAGAGAAAATGTGATTTGCTGGTCCTGTTTCAATTTGCATGACTCCGGTTCCAATATTTCTAAAAATAGACTGTCGAGCATGTTCATTGATAAAGGTATGGAGAAGACTAAAGGTAGAGAGACTCCAAATCTGAAAGATATGAAGAACAAAATGAAAACTGGGGTTGGTGATTGACTTAAGAATCCAAAACAAAATGTAAACCTTCCTCCCTGTGCAGAGTAGACATTTCTAAAACAAAGATGAAGAGAATCTCTACAAGCTATCTGTAGCAGCCTCCTAATTCTGCAGCCATTTACCAGCTGCTTTTTATTATTACTCAAAGTCCATCCAGTGCAAACACAAATTATTATTAAAAATGAATTGAAGATGAGACAACCTGGGTACAAGGGACAGAAACATGCATCAGTGACTATAAACGGTTTTGCTGTTTAGCAACTGTGGGGAAGTCACTTCTTTATTAGACTGAATTCTCAGATATCAGAAAAGATCTGAGGATCAAAGTTAGCTGACATCTAGAGGCCCTCTACCCTGCTAATGCTAAGACAAAGTTCATTATTATAATTCTAGGATAATTTCTAAAACTTTCTACTGTAAGTGCTCATCAAAACAAATGTGTCTGTTTTAAATCAAATCCCAAATGTCATCTCTCATAAAAGACCTGTGTAGAAAGGCTTTCTGGACATCTGTTTTCGGGGCTGAAGAGATCAATTTACTTTCTGTTTTAGGGGAAACATCTTTTTCTCAAAAACTCATTCACACTACTTTTATACTAATTTGTTATGACTTTGACACATATCATACTTTAATTTTTTTAAAAATTGTATACATAAATTTTATGTATGGGTGACTCGGTTCACATACGTATGTGAATCACATGTGTGCTTGATGCCTGAGAAGGCGAGAAGTTACAAATGGTTGAGAGCTGCACGTGGGTGCTGATAATCAAACCCAGATCCTCTGTAAGAGCAGCCAGTGCTTTTAATCACTGAGCAATCTCTCTAGCATCCGACTATATATTTTCAAGTATTTTAAAATGTAAGCTTCAGAACCAGTGTAGAACCTAAAAGTAGCTGATCTAAATCAAAGTTTGTCCTACTCTAAACTGAAGTCAGTTTGACGTATACTATACAGGCAGAAGGGAGAAAAGAAGATAATGCAATCACAGAGCTGTGTTAGAACAAGACCAGTACACCAGCTGGTACCAACATGACCAACTCAGATGACAGCTAACTGTCTTCTGTTTTGAACAGTGAGATTTCCCTATTAACAAATGGGCAAAATGGCTTCTGTCCACCATGTGTCTGATGTTACAATATATCAAAAAATTTCAGTAAGTACAGAAAAATTGGAGATATTTGTGGGAAATTTATATTCTGGAAAAATCCCAGACCTATTCCTGGAATCCCTGTAGCCCTTCAATTCATGAACAACCCTCCCCTCCACTAAGGTTTGCTCATAAAATGAATTATTCAAAATTCCAGCCATAAGACACTATTTCTTGAGTGTATCCTTGTTCTTTGTTATAAAACTTCCTTTCAATTCTATGCTATCTTGTCTCTCTTTCTCTGAGAGTTCTAAGAATCTGTCTGGAAGCAATAGGTAGAGGTCTAAATTTGCTCTTTCTGAAACCTTGCCAGTCTTTATCAGTAGCAACAAGTTGAAATTAAAAAGTGGATTCAAGCCGGGCAGTGGTGGTGCATGCCTTATACCCAGCACTCAGGAGGCAGAGGCAGGCAAACCTCTGTGGTTGGAGGCCAGTCAGCATTACAACAAAGAAACCCTGTTTTGAAAAAACCTTATTTGCTTTTAAAAAAAGAGTACTTTAGGGCTGCAGAGGTGACTCATTGGTTAAGAACATTGGTAAAGAAACTGCTCCTCTAGAGGATGTGGGTTTGATTTCCAGTACCCACATGATGGTTCACAAATAACTAAAATTCCTTTTCCAGGGGAGTCAACAACCTTTTCTGGGCTCGCTGGCAACAGGCAAATATATGTCATATAGACATACATACAGACAAGAACATCCATACACACAAAATTTATAATGATAATAATAATTCTAAATTCTGCAGCTCAATTTTTTTTTGTTTTGCTTTATGTGTTTGAGTGTGCTGAGAATAAAGAAAACAACCTATTATTTTTAAGAAAGAAGTTCATCTTATTTAGCACTAAATATGCTCGCTCACACTTATGTAAGGGATTCTGAAAACCAGATCTTTCAAATCTAGGATTGCTGGCCACTGAACATCCTGAAGACCAACTGAAACTGGCTTATTAATTTGTAATCATACCTTAAAAGCAATGACTATGCATATTCCTCAACAGAACTTCACAACTGAGTATTTTTGAGGTGGGCTCTTGCAATATACATTTTAGTAAGTTGCTTAACATTTCTTAATAAGTTTATTACTTTTTCCTTTTTAATGTATGAGCACTCTGTCTGCATGTATGCCTACATATCAGAAGAGGGCATGAGATGCCATTACAGATGGTTGTGGGCCATCACATGGTTGCTGGGAGTTGAACTCAGGACCTCTGAGGAGCAGCCAGTTGCTCTTAACCACACAATCATCTCTCTAGCAACTTTAATAAGCTTCTTAATACTTTAAACAATATTAAAATTTAAATACAATAGAATTTGATAATCTATGAATAAGGCTTATGTAGGCACATTCTTGAACCAGAATTACAGAATCTGAGTTGTTGAATATTATTAGCATGTAACAATATGGGTTCACTTAGTAAACCTAGAAATTTAATTTAGAAAACATATAACTAAGAACAGAGAGTCAAAACTATTTCTAATATATGACACAGAAAATTTCATTAAGCATTAATTAAGCATATTTTTTAAACTAGTGAAAAACTAAAATTTCAAGTTAAAAGTAATCTCATTCATCAAAGGATTTATTAAATAGCAATTAGCACTGTTGGCTACAGTATAACTAATACAACTATTATTTAAGTAGACTGGATCCATTAATATGATTAAAGGTCAAGGTTTCTAAATTTTTTTCATATTATAGATAATATGGCATTAACTGTGTTTACCTTTATATTGCCTTCTGCAGATCCTGTAACAAAGTACTCTTCAGTTGGATCAATAGCAATAGCTTTAACAGGGGAATCATGGCTCTGAAAAAGCTGCCTCTGTTGCCGTTGTCGAAGATCAAATATGCATGTGAAACCTTTTCTGCCACCTGATATTAGGAGCTGATGTTTGGGAGCATATGCTAAAACTGTGGCTCCACTATCATGGCAGGTAAAAGCTGAAGGTTAAAAAGAAAAGGTTAAAATCATTTAGAAAAAAAGAAACAGACTTCTATCAGATGGTCAAGATGAAATAAACAGACTTGCTTTCCTGCCTACACCAATTTAAAAACCAAATGCAATATAAGAAATGATTTGAGATATGAAGAATAACCCTGAAGAAAAAAAACAGGGGTAGGCATAGGGTTGTCAAGCAAATTTCCTACAGCTTTGTGGCTAGAATATAAAGAAGGAAAATTCAAGTTGAACTGGACTCAATACCAGCAAATGGTTGATTAGTATCTATTACATAAGTGTAACAACTTATAAACATTATAAATAAAGCTGCTAAAAACATTCCTATACAAGCCTTTTGGTAACACACATTTTCATATATATGAAATAGTACATACGGGTAGATCATGCTCAGTACATGTTTAACTTTATTATGACTGTAAGTGTTTTCAAAGTGGCAGTACCATTTTATGCTTCTGTCAGCAGTTGGAGTTTTTGTATACTTGGTATATGAGTCTTTAATTCTGGCCATGTTGATATAAAGGCTAGTTTGCAGAACAGTGAATGTGTTCTGATTACTGTTACTTTATCTTGATCATCTTTTTATATGCTTATTTGCCATACAAATAGTGAGAACATGATTTGTAAAGTAATATTTAATCTTTTAATCCAGCAGCAACGCTGCTTTAGCAAAGAATCACATTGAAAGGTCAGAGTGATAGCTAGGAAGGGATCACATCCAAAGGCATGTATGAAGGGTACACATTCAGAGGCCAGTGTATCCGGATGGAATGCAGAAAGAATGTTAATCAGACTAATCCTGTCCTTTGTGCTAATGCAAGGTGAAAGGGATTTCTGGAGTTAAGGCAAAGCAATACACACCTTTAATCTCATATATGCCTTTATCCCAATTTTCAATATATGAAAGGAGGTTTTCAGTTTGGAGTTCACAGAAAGGCAGAGCTCAGAGTAGAAGCAGAGTGTGGAAGCAGAGCTCAGAGAGAGAGAGAGAGAGAGAGAGAGAGTTCAGAAAATCAGAAGCAAGGTGAAAGCAGACCAAGAAACAGAGAAGCAGAGACTTAGGCAGTTAGAGTGCAGTCAGCTCACAAACAATTCAGAAGGAGAAGTTGAGAAGAGCATAGAGTTTAAGCAGATGAGTTAGAAGCAGATGTTTTACGATTTACAGTTCAGAGTTCACACAGTGAAAAGAGGTAGTTCATAAGATTGCTAGTCAGAGTGAGCTCAGTCAGCAATAAGTCTTGGAGGCTGAAACATTCTAGGTTTAGTTTGAAGATTAGATTGTACAGAGGCTGAAGCCTTCTAGGTCTAGACTTTAGATTGTATGGAGGCTGAAACCCTCTAGGACTGGGGATTGAATTAGCAAAGAATAAACTGTCCTCTGCCTTGAATCTTATATTATTAATATAAAATAAATAAATAATTTATATAATTATATAAGTAATTATACAATTATACAAAATATATAAATTATATAAATATATAAAATATAGATTACATAAATAATTATATAAAATAATAAAATAAGATTATTTATATAAATAAATAAAACCCCTTATATATACTTATAAATCAAAGCTTAAATCTACAACTGCATGGTTGTTTAAAAGTTCTTGTAAACATTATCACTTTGTTCACAAACATTTTTTAGTATTATTTGTAAAAATTCATCATCAAACCCAAACCACCTATATTTTCCTCATATTTTCTTCTATAAGTTTGCACTTTCCATGTAGCTCTAGGACCCACTTTAAGTTAAATTTTGTGAAAAGTGAAGTCTGTGTTCAAGATCTTTTTGGTGGTTGTTTTATGTCACTATTCAATTGTTTTAGTACTATATTGAAAAACTGTTTTTTTTTTCCTCCACTGAATTCTTCTGAGCATCTGTTAAGATTGGTCTATAATAAATAAGGGAGCCTATAATGAGGCTCTCTATTCTTTCCAATGCTCTATGTAACTTTTTAAAAAGCCACAGTCACAATGTCTGATTATTGCAGCTTTATGCTAATTTCTAAAGTTAGGTAGTGTGGATCCTCTGAATTTGTTTTTCTTCAGTTATTTTGTTGGGTATTTGCTATTTTCATATAAACTTTAGAATCCTTTTATTGATATGTACAATATAGTTTGCTTCTATTTCATTAGAATTGTGTTGAATCTAGTAAGTTGGGAGGAACCGGCATTTTAAACAAAATTAAGTTTTCAAAGCTCTAAACCTGGGTCATCTTCTAAATTAATTTATATCTTCTTTGATTTCTTTAATTATTTTTGTCCTTTTCTACATACATATCCTGTATGTGTTTTGTATGATCAATGTCTCAGTAATTATTTTGGGTGTTATTATGATAGGACCTTTTAACTTTCAAGTTACATATATTTATTGTTGGTGCAGTGCAAAGCCACTGCTTTTAGTTACTGCCCTGAAATCCTGATGATGTGTGCCTGAAATCCAAGTGCTGGGGGGTAGAGACAGATGTATCCTAGGGACTTGCTAGCCAACCAATATAGTGAATTTGCAAGCTCTAGGTTCTGTGGCTCAGAGACTCCCTCTCAAAAAAGGTGGACCTCAGGTCTCCACATATGCTCATATGGGTTAGCACATGCTCACATGTATGTGCACTCATATTGGGAGGCTAATGTTTATTTTTTTAAGATTTATTTATGTTTTGCCTCCACCCATGTATGTATGCTATGTGCATGCCTGGAGCCTACAAAGGTCAGAAGAGGACATTAGATTCCCTGGAACTAAAGTTTCGGTTGTGAACCAACAGGTGGGTATTGGGAACAGAACACAGAACCCTCTGCTAGAGTAACAAGTGCTCTAAACCACTGAGACATCTTTCCAGCCCCAACAGATAGTTTTAATATTATCTAGGTCCCATTGTCTCCATCAAAAGTTAATTATGTATATCTGCTTGTCTTCAAACCCTGATATCATGGGAAAAATTAACTTTACAACCTGATAATATGTGCTATTAAACTCAAATCTCTTTACTTTTGAGACAATCCCCTGAAGCCAGGTTGGCCTCAAACTCTGTATGTTGCAGAGGATGACCTTTAACTTCTGAGTGTTTATGGTGCTGAGGTTAACACCTAGGACTGTATGTGTATTAGGCAAGCAGTCTCCATCTAAGCTACATCCCCAGTCCAAGATGTGAATTTCTTGGCTTCTATAGTTTATAAAATGTCTTCAAAACTTACCATGTACTAAACTATTGGCAGGTGCTACAAGAGTATCCCACAGACAAATGTTTCTGGGAAAAAAAAATATTTTTTTTTAATGGACACAAAAACTAATAGAATAAAAAATAAATAAGCCAAATATTAAATGTAACACTTGAACTTTGTTCAAAAGGTTGTTTTCAAATATATTAAAATTGAAAAATTAATCCACAAATTTATATATAATTTTCACACAAAATGAAAGAACTGCTAAACTTACAAAACTTAGCTGAGTTTTCATTAACATGTACTTACAAATACTACTAACTGAAGGCTGACTATAGAAATTACTTCATGTACTTACTGATTGTCTAATCTACCAGCTGACTAACATACACAAATCATAGAAAATGCTAGTTATTATAAGGAGATGTGATCATGTACACACACATGAAATTTCTACTGACCATGGGCCAGATTACACAGCTTTGAAAGCTAGTTTCTAGTACAAAAGCGAGGCTTACAGATGAATATCAGAAGCTCAGCAAGCTCAGTGTGTCTTGACCTCAGAGCTTGGATGCTCTGAATAAGTAGATGTAGGAAGACAGAGATGTTCTTGCAAATTAGCAAGTTGTTCTGAGTTTCCTATTTTCTTTTTGTGAAAATGATAATACCTACCTAGCAAGGCCATGGTGAAGACTAACCAAGTTAATTCAATAATAAGGCCAATAAATAATAGTACCTGTTCAGCTTCAAGCTTTCTGAATATATAGAAAATAATACAAAAAAAAGTTCATTTCACCAGTAACCAAATCCTTTCTTCTAAAGTCTCAACATGAGAATATTAAAAATAAGAATGAATTTTGCTTTAAATGGTTCCAGAATTTTCCAAGCTTTCTGCAATTAAAATTGCTTTAAATAAAATCTTTATGATTAAAATTCCTAAAGCATAATTATTGAGACAAAGAAATATACAGAAAAAATTTTAACTATCTACATAAAACACTTCAGTCTTGGCTACATCTCTTACCTATTGTCAGTTGAAAGACCAGCTGTAGCTATCAGAGAGGAGGAACTAACAAAGACGAAATCATTGGCTGTCTTGTTATGACACTGCCATGCCTGGAATGGCATAAAAAATAAATGTTAGTGGGGAAAAATAAAAAACAAAACAAAACAAAACTATTTATAAGACCACAGACACCAGGATTTAAGATTATCTTAGATGTAAGGATCTTTGTTTAATTGACATTATGAATCTTTCATAAACATCAAACTTCTAAATAACTGTTCAAAAATAAAAAGTCACTGTCACAAAATTAGAAAGATTGAAGTACTTCTGAATATTCAAACTTATCATGATATATTTCATCAATTAAAAAAGAAAAGCAGTCATCTTCCCAGAATACAAACTTAGAGAATTCACACTGTAGCCTAATAAAACTATGTGGAAAAGTAACAGACTAAATCCTTTTCAAGGTATCGTTAAGCAATCCTCCCTTGTATTCATTTAGATCAATGCTATAACATTTAACCTAAGGTGAATTACCAGAATCATAATCATAATCTTTTTAATATGTACAGTTTATGTTTAGTTCTATAGAGTTTCACTGAAGAACAGATTAAATATGCATTTTTATTCTCTGGAGGTAAATTTTTTATCAAGTCTGCACAGTCTTAAATAGAGACGCAACAATATTTTGTTGAAAAAAAGAACAAGATCAGCAACAGGATGCCCTTTCTACATTGCTCATTAACAAGAGCTAAAAACAGGTAAAAAATCTGATATGTTATTGGTCTGCTAATCAACTTAATTAGGTATAAAATTGATTGGCAGCTTAGTGATGTTGGAAAAAGTTCCAGTAATTTATATGGGTCTGAAGATTTGGTGCTGTACATATTAACTTTCTTAACTTTACTCGATAATTTTCACATATTACAACAGGAGTCTGTAGTAGTGGTTGAACAGGTAAGACTAAACATATTTTATTAATTAATATTAATTGCTTCAAACATAGCCTTGGTTTTTAAACATAAAGTTCATATATATATATTTGACTTACCAAATAGGGTTTAGGCATGCTCCCAGTAATTGGACAACATTTCCAGTTTGTTTGGTATAAACTTAAATATCCATCAGCATCAACGATTCCAAACTTAAAAAGAAAATTTCAAATGATTAATGTAAACAAAAAGCATATATTTATCCTTATCTCCAATGTGACATATAAAATTTAATGTTTAATGTTTGATTGATAGATTGTGTAACTTTTCACTTCACCTAATCTTCGATCAAGTTCTGAACTGTATTTAGATACCACTGTAAGAAAATTTCCAGTGTAGAAAGAAACAAACATCAGATACTTGGTTAATTAAAGTAATGTGTAGCACTGTCTATATAAACCTTTTAACTATTACAAAAATGAATACTGAATTAACTATTAAGTCACACAAAAATTTTATGCAAATATATAAATAAGTGTTCATTAAAAACTCAAAATTCAAAAAACATGCAGCATGGAAAATACATAAATAAGCATTTAAGAGGCTAAGAGGCTAAGGAAGGAGAATTACTCTGAATTCCAGGACAACCTGGTCTACCATTGTGAGTACCATGCTACATTGAAACTACAGTGTGAGATCTTATGTCCAAAAATAAAACCAAAGAAATCCTTCAAGCACAAAGCAAAAATACAGACATAATAGAAAGTGAAATAAGAATTGATGATCACAGTCAAAGAATTCTTTTGCTGATTCTCCAGGTAATTTTAATTGGGAAGACACCAAACTAAGATCTCACAGGATAAAATAGCTAATTTTTTTTAATGTTACAAAAACAGTACATGCTAGCTAGTCATGAGGGTTCAAACATGTAATCCCAAATATTTAAGAGGTTAAAGCAGAAGGACTGTTTTAAGTTTAAGGCCAAGGCGAGCCACAGAATGAGACTCTGTTTCAAAACAAATAAAAACAAAAAGTGCATGCATATAAAGTATATAAAACTCATATCTATTCTGGACTCCTCTGTTTTCCTACCTCTAGATCAATCACCTATTATAACAATCTGCTATTATTTCCTATACGATTTCTTTCTATGAATACTCACTCATATAGAATTTTAACAGCAAACTGGCATAAATTGGATAATATACAAATCCAAATTTACATTTTAAGTTTGTACCTATCCACATCAAGATACATACACCTAGCTATTCTTGTGCTGTGTGGATATTACAGTGTAGAGTTGTCTTATAATTTTAAACTATCCTTTTCTAGACAGATTTCAACTTATTCTATTATAAAAGGGGCTACTTTGAACATTCATATAAATATAAACCTCTTCATAATTATATAGACTAGATATTTAGAATTGGGATTGCTTTGCATCAATTAAAATTCAAAGATGAAGGCTGGCAAGATGGATGATATCAGTTTGTTCCTGAGGCCCAGAAGGAGGGAAATGACCCTTGTAAGTTGTCCTTAGACCTTTACATTTAAGCCAGGGACATATAAGCTGTGGTAGGTGCTTGGCTTCCTCACACAAAAAGTTGAAAAAAATGTAAAAACTTGAAAGATGAAGGCAAAATCAAATTTTAAGCAAAATAGTTTG
This sequence comes from Cricetomys ansorgei, assembly GCA_026225945.1. Classification (NCBI taxonomy): domain Eukaryota; kingdom Metazoa; phylum Chordata; class Mammalia; order Rodentia; family Nesomyidae; genus Cricetomys; species Cricetomys ansorgei. Next base: position 11,249,958 of record JAMJFZ010000242.1, read on the forward strand.
TACTTACTACTCTTTTATTTTTATACATTAGTAAATACTAATACTATCAAAATTTAAAATATTTACCAAGTTTCAATTTGTATTTCTTTAATATTCACTGATAATTACTGAACATATATAGGTTTTGGTAAACTTCATGCCGCTTGTTTACTTCTCTAATGCTTCCTGAAAATTCTGAGAGCTATTATAAGGTATATTAGCCTATTGCTTTTAGGTTTGTTGTAGATATTACATTTGTTACAGATACTTTCATACTACCTAGCTGTTTTTTTTCTAGTTTATTCTGTTTTCTGGAGCAGAGCTAGGTCTTTTTTTCAGCAGGGATAAACATGCAGTATATATTCAGATAGTGCTCATGAGCTACTAAATTTGAAAAACGGTTTGGCTGGGCATCAGCTTAACTTTCATTCCTTATCTAGCATAATTCTACGGATATAGCTTTACTAATTGTAATTTTTCCCTTTTAATTGGAATTTTTGAGTAAGCTGATGCCAATAAGGGAAGGTAGGTAAGTAGCCACTTACAACTCCATTCCTTTTACATTTATATAGGATTCTTTCTTTATACTTGAATCAAAAACCAAACCAAACCAAACCAAATAGCCAGTATATGCACAAATACATTAGTCAATACATCTTAGCACTAGGCAGTTCCTTTCTCTTATGAAATTATATTTTTTGCTTTCAAGAAATATTTATTAATCTTTCAAATACTGTATTCCCCTTACATTTTGCTTTTTCTAATATATTTCCTGAGGTTATTTCCAGCAGATAGTAGAGTCTTCTCTACTATGTACTCAGGATATTTCCTTAATAAAGAAGAGAACATGCTTAAGTGCTGTGCTATTTGGTTCCATCATGGTTAAAAAGTGAATGAAGAGTAAGATAACTGCTTATCAAGACACCTGGTGATTACTGAACATATATAGGTTTTGGTAAACTTCATGCCACTTATTTACTTATCTAATGTTTTCTGAAAATTCTGAGAGCTATTATCAGGTATATTAGCCTATTGCTTTTAGATTTGTTATTGATATTTATATTTGTTATAGATACTTTCTCACTACCTAGCTGTTCTTTCTAGTTTATTCTGTTTTCTGGAGCAGGGTTGATCTGCTCCAGAAATGGCAATGAACTAAACAGGCAATGACCTAAAGCTTGTGGTTTCAAACAGACTATATGAAGGACTCCTGTACCAAGAGTTAATGCTGAAAACCAAGTCAGACTACAGAATCAAACTGTAGAAAAGTTTGAGTACTACACTGATGAATTTATAAGAGGTACCTTGAAGGGTTTCTCAAAAAAAAAGGATTACTTTTTTGTAGCTATTAATTATGTTGTTCATTATTACTGAGAAGATGATATATCAAACTCATGGCATCATTTTCTTTGACTATTACTGTTACATACATATGCATAGATACATAAATGTGACTTGCTAAGTCTGTTCAGTGTTACTTGTGTATATATGCTTTCAGGGCTGCTCATTTTGCATTAGATAAGCAGTTATTAGTTGCTTATGGTTGTTTAGGGGCCCCATGAAATTTCACTCATTAGTATGTCTATTGGTATTACCACTGTTTAGGTAGTTTAGTTTTGCTAAACTGTCATGGGTGTAGCTTTTCTGTCATTTCAAGGAGAAACAATCTCACAGCATATCTCCTGGTCCTACTTTTTCATAAGGGGCTCTATAATTAATGGCTTGCCCACCATAAGATCCTCCTTGACTCTGGTAGTAGAAAATACTCAAAGAAAACTTAATGAACAATGGAATCGTGATGCCAAAAATGTTCTATAAAAGCTGCATGGCTAGTCTACACTTTTTTGATGTATCATTCTAGAGCAGTGCTTCTTCTCAGTTTTAAAATGTATAGAAATCACAAATGCAGATGGGTTAGGCAGCTCTAACACACCCCAAATTGTACTTGCTGCTTGGTGCTGAATCATACTGAGTAGATTTTAGGGACTAAAGAAATGGACATTTACTAACCAAAGAAATGTAAGGTATAGCATTTGGTCCTTAGCGAACATTTAAACCAATTTTAGTACTGATGTATGTGTACCACACACCTACAGGAAGAATCAAATGCACTTAAATGTTGAGAAGAATTAAAGAATTCTTATGAATTAGTACTTTAAACGTTCTCTTCAAAATCTCAAACTAATGAATTTACATACCATTAACTCCCCCCCTCCCTTTAACCATTTAATTCTCAATAGTACCTTATTTCCCTGGTAGTTAAATCTCATTCTTGTAATTCTTGAATTGCCACCAGATCGAAAACAGGTTATCTGCTGAGAATGGCCCCATTCAAACATTCTGACACTCCCATCTTGAGCTCCTGTCAGATCTGAATTATAAGATGAGAAAAATTATATATTTATTTTAAAAAGTTTTGAGAAAATTTGTTTCCTAACCCAATCTTGAATTATTTATCAAAGAAATCCCTAGGAATAAATCAGTCCATTTATAAATTTACCTTTAAAGTTTCATTTCATATGAGAAGTCATATGCTGTACTTTCACTTGACTGAGAGCAGTCTCCAAACAAAACAGTAGAAACATTTATGTTATATCTCTATAAATTATGATTCTCAAAACTATCTTATTGTCTTAATATCCTAAAATAAATAATTTTATGATAAACATTTACTATAATAAATTATTGGGATTATTTAAGAATAAATCCTTATCAGTCATATCACAGATGGTTTTAAATGCCATATTAAGGAGAAAATTTCATTTCTAAAAGTGATTTTGACAGACCTGTTATCTCAAATATATGCCAATGTCTCTGATAATACTATTTATCATAATATAGAATAATATGAGTCACTAGATTGTTGAGAATGAGATCATTTATATAAAGCATTCAGAAATAATAAATGGCATCCAAGTTACATTAATTCTGTTAGAATTAGTGTGGCATAGGGATAATAAGAAAGCAATACATATAAAATGCTCAGAGAGCTGCTAGTTACCTTATTAGTTTAGTTTTACAAATTCCTTAGCAAGTATGTAACAAAATGAATTCAGGCTGTTTTAGAATGTCTTGTCATGCATTGGGCAGGGATCAGAGAGCAGCATAATGTCTTGAGATTGGGCAGGGGTTCCTCCCATGGTCTTACTTAATTATAAATAATGAGGATAGCTGTTTAAAAACTGTTTAAGTTTTCCTGATATTATCTATAGTGTTAAAAACATTAATTGGGAAGCCTCTAGGCTACAATGGCTCCAGTATTCTTGAGTTCTGGTGTATGAGTAAACCTAAACACAACTCACTATTAACAGTAAGACAAAAAACTGAAGCTTCAGCTCTAAATAGGAACTTATCACTTCAATGAATCATATTTCTTTTTCTCTTGCTTCCTCAAACTCTTTGTATTTTTCTCTTGCTACCTTCGTGTGATGGTTAATCTTTATTGTCTGGGTTTAGATTCACCTAGGAGATTGGTGAAGCACACCTTTGGGTGCATGTTGTGAGGATGTTTCTAGAGAAGATTAACTGAGGGAAGAAAGATCTACCACAAATATGGGAGATGACATCTCATCGCTAGAGAACCAGATGGAATAAAAGAGGGCAAAGGAGGAAAGTACCTCAAAGAGATAGCATATCCTCTTTCTATGGTTCTGGGCTGGCTCCCACCACCCTGATATTCTGCTCAAGTGACCATGAGACAAAATAAATGGTCCCTCGACCCAAGCTGGTTCTGTAAACTATTTGGTGACAGCATTGAGAAGCTAATTAATATCTTGTAAAGCCTAAAATCACCTGTAGTCTGATTTCATAAACTGAACTGTGAATGTTCAAATAACCTTCAGATGGTTCTGTATCAGATGATGGACACAGGAGACTAATTTATGAAGACCCCTAAAGCAACATTCAGGCACAGGTGAGAACCTTAGGCTCACTGCTTCTTGCTGCATATTTATAGATTACCACAAAAACATCATACTCAGATTTCAACTCTGCCTTGCAATTTGAACATTTTTCCTCAGACTAAGTCTGTAAAAGTACCAGATTGTACCCAGCAGGGGGCCTCAGGTAAATAAGGTTTCAGGGAGATACAGAATTGTGTGTTATAAATTCAGGTCTAGAAGTCCTATATCTCAAACTCTTAAGTTTAGGCATAAACAATATGGATACAGAACCTGACATTTTGTTTGTTTGTTTTTAGAGAAATAAGTAATCCTTACCAAAGATAATTTAAAATTATGGTAGTTACAATAGGGATGTTTCAACTTCTAGACAAATTATCCATTTCCAGGATACAATGGGTAAAATGTAGAGACTCATAATTGGTCAAAATGTCATGCAAACTGAGTGCTCAACTGTGGATAAATTTAAGAGTTGAATGATGATGATGAGAGTGAAATTCAGATTTCTGGGCATAATGTGGCTATTGTACACATCAACTCATAGCACCTATGGTTTTGTGCACAGTATCTATACAAGATCAAGCCATAAAAAAAGAGCATGCATAGGGTAGGAACTGTGAGGTCCCATGCTTGGCAGTGGAACTATTAGCAGTTGGTTGCCAAAGGAAGGAGAAACACTCTTCTTTAGAGACTTGGCCACATGTCCCAAGAACAAAAGGGTAGCATAAACTGGACTTAGGAGGCTAGTTGGAAAGGTGATGGGCTAGAAGCACTAGGGATACCTGGAGAGCAGAAATGTTGATGGATATATTAAATGATAAACAAAAATTATTAGAAGAGGAAAAATTTAAAACAAAAGCAGTTTGTTTGTTGGATTAATAATAAATATAATTCAGGATTATCAATATTTAATTTGAACTTAAACTTTCACTGTACCTGAGTATACCAGTCAAAAATCTTATGTACAAAGCTTGTCAGTGAGGAAAATGATTGTGTTTCATTTTATTTTTACCCTTCAAAGAATTTAAGTCTCTTTGGCAACTTATACCCTCAGAGTTTCATTAAATGAAATGAAATGATGAAGAATGGTGAAAATCTATGTCATGTACAAATAAGGCAAATCACTGAAGACATTAATTACTGAACATAGATTTAGTTTGGGCTTCTTACCACAAAACTAAAATTTTTGCATTTGTTATTAAATATCTTCTGTTCCACTCTGAAAATTTATACTACTGATAACACTGCTTCTGTAAGAAAAATATCTATTTCTCTAAATTATAAGTGGGCATATTTGTAGATTTGTCAAACTATTAAAATGTCAAAAGGAGGCACATAGTACTTATTTTCCAGTTTTCACAAGAAAATAATTCAGACAATCCTAAAATACCACGACAAACAACTCTGTAGGCAAAGAAAGAATGGCATCTTTTTCACAGATAAAACTGAGTCTTAACAGGTGTTGCTTTGGTTGCTTTGTGCTAAGTCAAATTCTTCACTGGAAAAGAAGTATATAGGGTACAGTATGGTTATATAGTAAGGAGATTTATGTAATAGAGCTTTTTATGTATAGTCAAACTGACTTAAACCTGAACGGATTTACGTATCACAACAATGATATATATTACCAAAAGTACAATGGTATAATGTTTTCTTAGAAAGTATTGGTTTCTTTTTGATAGAGATTCTTTACTCTTAAAGAAATCTGAGCAGGAAATCAAGTTGAAGCTTTATCAAGATGACTTCTTTTGCTTTATCTTGGGTTCACAAGATAATTATCAATAGTAAAAAGTTGAATTTTTCATATAACAACTATGTAATATGACCTTCAATTGTAATTTTACCTGAGTTTACCAGTTTGTCACAAAGAATAATAACCTGATGCAGTTACTCCTTCAAGTCTGAATTATTACTTTGGCTAAATGAGTATTATTTCATAGTGACTCGATACCATTTTAATCCAGTGTTTTACATATTTTTTCATTTTTGACCATCTTTTCCAATGCAAATTCTCTATTAAGACTTTTGACCTTGTACTATCTTTGGAATTTCAAGAAAACATCTCAAAATAATTAGTTTTTTTTTCTCCCTATAAAAAGAGATATTGAATCAGTTAGGCTTATTTGATATGTGATATTCCATGAAAAAAATTAAGAACAGTTAGAGCAAGAATGACCAATAAAGAAGTTTCCTTTTTAAATGATTTATTTTGTTTAAAATGATACTAATTCTTTAATGTTTTTTTTTTCAGGATTGAATAATATGCTATTTATGTTTTGTAGCAATTTGGTGAACTAAACCTTTGTGAACTAAGGTGAAACTATTATTTTTCCTTTCTATCTGATTTGTTCAGAACTTGGAAGTTATTTAAGTATCTTTATGGCAATATAGACATCTGCACAAGTCCAAAAGACTTTGTCCTTTGGAGTCGGGATCCAGCTCAGTAATAGAGTACTTGCTGGGTTTGGTCATTAGCACTGAAAAAACAGTATCTTTGTTTATAATAGGACATAATTAGAAAGACTGGTTATACGACCAAGGCTGTGGCTGGAATGCCACACTTGAGAATTCATACAATCAGGTATGACTTTATGGCTTTAAAGTATTAAGGTGATTGTATGTGGTCAACAAAACAACTTGAAATAAAACTGGCCTGGTACCATGGGAAGAAATGAACTGATGGCAAGTCCATGGGTTGGTTCTTCAAAGTCTAGTCTAAGATTCTTCATAAATTTTCCAGCAAAGTCCTTTTTATAACCCTTATAGCCTGGTGGTGGTGGTGCATGCCTTTAATCCCAGCACTTGGGAGGCAGAGACAGGTGGATCTCTGTGAGTTTGAGGCCAGCCTAGTCTACAGAGTGAGTTCCCGGACAGCCAGAGTTACAACAGAGAAACTCTGTCTTGGAGGAAACAACAAACACAACAACCCTGTATAATTACTATTTTTGTTGCAGTTATATAAACATTCAGGCCAAAGAATGTCTAGTCAAAAAAACTCAGACCTATTTTACAAAACAGTCTAATTATCTTTGATAAAAATGGGGGCCAATTATAAGCTGTATACTTTTCATGGTGATTAAGTTCTATAAAAACTCCTGAACAAGGAGATTTAATGAATTCTTCTTCATCAGTAAATGTTATATATGCTAGAAAGTACAACTCAACTCTAGAGAGACAGAAAGAAGCTCCTGTGCACAGACAGGACTCTTCTGACCTCATCCTATGTACCTTTTCTCCTGTGTTTTATAATAACCTTTACAATAAAGTGTCAAGTATAAGTAAAGTGTTTCTTTGAGTTTTGTGACTTATTCTAGCATATTATTCAAACCAAAGAAGGGGGATTGGGAGAATCAACTCCAGCCAGATGTGTAAGGGAAGTGAGCTAAGTGTGATTAGCATCTGAGGCAGATGACAAGCTGAGCTCTTGACTTGTGGTTTCTGATTCTAACTGCAGGTAGAGTGTTATGAGCTGAAGTGAATTAATAGCACACTAAGTTTATCTTCAGAGTGGGAAAGCTGCCTTAGATAGGAAAAAAAAAATCACACAATTGCCGTAAGAAGTGTTGCTGAGAATGTATAGAAACAGAATGTGTTTTCCCACTTAGGAAATTATAAAAGTATTATCTCAGTTTATTTTTCTTTTCTTTTTTTCAAGTAAAATTCAAAAAGTAGTGGCTCAGGGGTACAGTGCCTGGCTAGCCCAAGCAAGGGACTGACTTTCAGTCCTAGCAGTGGCTTAGAAGATTTTTCAAAAGATCTAGAGGAAATAAAAAAGACCTTTTTCAATTACCTGAGTTTCAAAATAAGATTTTAAGAAATCTTATTTTATCACACTTGCTTATATAATAAGTACTTATTCTTGAACTAAATTACTTCATGGAGAATGTGTTCATGACATAAAAGACATGCTGGGAAAAAAATTCAATAATTAATTTAGTTAGCTTTAATTCTCCAAGTCTCTTAGTTATGGTAATTCTCTCCGTAAGACAATATCTCTTATGACATTGGTGATTTTTTTTCCCCCCTTACTAATAACTACAAAAAATAAGTTCACTTATAGCCTCTGAACTTGGGGATATCTTTATATTTATGAGTCTAGGACTAATAACATTCACTGCAAACATTCATTGCAAACTATTAATCTGGTGGAATATATGTAATAGAGCTGACAACATGTTAGATCCAGTCAATATTTCAGAAAAGTTACAAACCTTACTATAGAGGGTAAGAACAATTTTATGCAATGCTAAATATTTTGCTTGCCAATATTTAAACCTTGCACATGAAATACATTTTTTTTTTCTGAGAAAAGGCCTTGTTTTGTAGCCCTGGATGGTCTTAAACTCACTGAACGTGAACTTAACATCATCCTGCTTCAGCTGGCCAAGTACTGAGATATCAGGTATGTGCCACCCACATGCTGTGCTAAAATACATATTAACATCTCATTATATTGACTTAGATGACTGTTTTTAGTTTTTCACATTTTTTAAAAATTTGTTTTTAAGTTTTAGTTATATGTATGTGTTAAGTGTATGCTGTATGTGTATGGTACACACAGAGGCCAGGTTTCTTGAAGCTGGAGTCACAAAGGTTGTGTTCCTGACAAGGGTGCTGGAAACCAAACTCAATAATGCAAGCACTAAGAGTAGCAAGCATTCTTAACTACTGAGCCATTTCTCGAACCTCAGATTACCTCTAAAAGTGTATAAATTCAATGTAAGGAGGCCAATCTAATGCTTTATATAATTTGTATTTTTAGTATAAGAAGTTATTCTTTTCATTTTAAATGTTTTTGAACCTTTTTACTTGACAAAGTATGCAATTTAGGTAACAGATGCTTATTTATAGCACACATGATAATAGAAAAGAACACAGAAGCTTGTTAATTTTATTTTATTGGGCGACTGTCTATGAAAAAAGGCATTAAAAATTGTATCCATGATTTGGAAATGTTGAAGGACATGCATATCTTTCAATATACCCTCTTAGCTGTGAAGGAAATGACATAAAATATTTTTAAAAACCTAGAATAATTATATACTAACATGAGTATATTCTAACCACCAGTTAGTACTTCTAATACTTCTATAATTCTAATAAATTCTTTTTTTCTAAAACAAGAGTAACTTGAGATTTCTAGGAAGAAGAACCAAAATGAAAAAAAAATCTCCAACCTTAAACTATAAGAGTTTACTAATAACCCCTTGTATGATTACTATTAATGTACCTGATAAAAGACAAGCTGACAAACCTAGTATAACACAATTATCTATAAAAAAAAATAAGATAGGACTAAAGACTATCAACTGAAATTAAAAGCTTCCTATAAATTCTTTATACACTTTTTAAAATGTAAAAATAAGAGAATCATTGTTTATCATTGTCAACTTACAGTAAGGAAGAGTTGGATGTGATGTCATTCTTCTGACATTATTAATGGCTTTCTTAATCATCTGGTAAAAGAAAAAATACTATTTTACAGTAACAACAACCAACAAAAGGACTAGAAATTTAAGTTGTAGTGTTTTGCATATAGCCCAGTGGTAGAGCACTTCCTAATTATGAGTTTGTGCTGATTTAAATCTTGATCAACACACACACACACACACACACACACACACACACACACAGTGTTCCAACCTACCATTTAATCAATCCCTCCAATAAACGCTTCATTTATTTATTTATTTTGTCTAAACCAAGAGAAACTTAAGAACCAATCTTCTCAAGAATTTAGTTTTCTTTTCTTTCTTATCAATTATTTGTTGATCCCTTTAAGGTCTAGCATAACCACAAGTAGTATTAGATTAAAAATTCAGAAGCATGTGAATATACAAGGTAGACAGAAAATGAAGTGCAATTTCAATTGATAGCTTGGGACTACTGATTCATTTCAAATTCTTTTTTTTTTTTTTTAATTTTGGATTTTCGAGACAGGCTTTCTTCGGTGTAACTATGGCTGTCCTGGAACTCACTCTGTAGACCAGGCTGGCCTCTAACTCACAGAGATCCACCTGCATCTGCCTCCCAAGTGTTGGGATTAAAGGTGTGTGCCACCACAGCCTGGCCAAATCATTTTTAAAATGATTTAAGTAGCCAGTCAAATAAGAGTAACATAATTGCAAAATTAAAGGGAGCTATAGTTAAATGTTAGTTTACATTTGTACATCAATCTTGAGGTAAACTTTATAGTTGTTCTTTTGGATTTGAAATTTTTAACTAGCCTAAAGTTGTGGAGAGATGTGGAGCTGATAAGGCAGCAAGAGACTGGCCATCAGAGCTGGTAAGTGATAGGAAATGGAAAGATCCGTGTGATGAATTCTATTCCAGAACAGAAGTTGCTTTTAACAATACTGATCATTCAGTAACAAGATAGGATTAAGAAAATGTTTTATTAATTCTCAAGAAAACAGAAATTTGATGAATATATGATGTTTACTTTAAGCCTCACATCTAAGTTCCTTTACTTTGTTTGGGGGTGGAATGGGAGCAGAGACAGAATCTTATCAAACAGCCCAGGCTCACCTGTAACTTGCAACCTTCCTGCCTTAGCTTCCTGAGTGCCAGGATAATTATAGGCACATCCACCATGTCCACCAAAATCCTATGTCTTTTTTCCCCCATTTTGGTTTTTCAAGACATAGCTTCTCTGTGTAGCCTTGGCTGCCCTGGAACTCATTCTGTAGAATAGGTTGGCTATGAACTCACAGACATCACCCTGCCTCTGCCTGAGTGATATATGAGTGATAGGATTAAAGGTGTGCCCTACTACTACCCAGCTAAATCCTATGTTCTTAATTAAAGATATGTCTAAAGGTTCTTATTCTTTGTGACTAAAATATCACAGGAAAATAATAAAACACAGATTAAAAGTTTTTCTGAAAGCATGTAATTGAAAAAAAATTTAGCTTTTAAGAAGATTTATATAAAAAGAATCATCTTATTCTATTGGTACTTTTTCTTGAGAGATGGAGGTAATCATAAATTAGAATGACTTCCAGATAAAAAAAATCATCAAGAAGGTAATGTTCTATTGCTGAAGACAACAACTACATAACTTACTAGACGCAGAGAAATCAAGAGCTGGTGCCTACACAGAGCCTTTACCCGTACTGACTAATGTTCATGGTACTGGAAGGTACTCTGCACCAGAGGAGAAAGGTAAACATCAACCCAGCTACAAAACCCTGTGATTTACAATGATGACCTGCCTGCAAGATATGCTGGTGCAATAGTGGCACAAAGTTATGGGAGTAACCAACTACTAACTGATTGGAATCAAGGCTACTCCATGAGATGGAACCTATGCCTAACACTGCCTGGATGGCCAAGTATCTTAGACTGGATAGGCCATAGACCTACGGAAAAACCAAATACTACTGTTTTGCCAAAGGAACATAGCAATAAAATGATTTCTAATGACATTCTGCTATACCCATAGATCATCAATGCCTTGCTCAGCCATCATCAGTCAGAGAACTTTCTCTTACAGTAGATGGGAACAAATACAGAGACCCACTACTGGACAATGTGCAGTGAGTCAGAGATCTTAGACATTGAATCCTAAATGAAGTGTCTCCATCAAATCCCTCCCTCTTCACAGCTCAGGGAACTCTGAGGAAGAGGAGGAGGAAATACTGTTAAGAGGCAGTAAGGAGGAAAGACAGCAAGGAAACAAGGCTTTCTGGACATAACAGAATTGACAGAGACAGTGCTGAGAAAGGAAATAGAAACATGCCCCCATTCCCAACCCAGAAATTATGTCCACTTGTTAATCACTCACAAAGAAAAACTCAGATCTCTCCAATGGAGTCTCACTGGACATACAAAATACACTTAACGACAGGCCTCATGCCCACCAGTAGATAGCCAACACAAAACAAACTCAAGGATATTTTGTTTATATATTATGGTCTCCAATTTTGTTTTTATGGGTTTTCTGTGTGTGCAAGTATGCGTGTCTCATCTGTATGTGTTTCTTGTGCTTTTTTCTTTGGTTCTTTTTTTCCTATTTGTTTTGCCCTTTTGCCCTATATGGTTTGTTTATTTTTATTTTATTATCACCATCATTATTTTTCAGAAGCTTTGTTTTCTAATGAGAGAGAGAAAGAGAGAAAGAAAGAGTGTGGACTTGGGTGGGTGGGGAACTGGGGAGGATCTAGGAGGAGCTGGAGGAGAGGAAACTGTAATTAGAATATATCATATAAAAACAAATTTATTGTCAATAAAAAATTTTAAAAAATATCAAGAAAAAAAATGAACCCAGTTTAAAAATGGGGTATAGAACTAAACAGAGAGTTCTCAAAAGATGAAGGAGGCAATATGGGAAGGAACAACTAACACTAAAGGCTTTTCAAAAATCATATGGAAACCTACTACTGTAGAAGCTTCCTAAAATATACATATATATGAAAGAAATTTAAATGGAGTCACCATATAATGGGGGATGGGAGAGGGGGGAGGACAATGCCCTAATTAGACATCTTATGCCACCAAGTAGAAATGGGTTATATCTTGCCAAATGTATTCCATAGACTTCCTTAATGTTACAGGCAATTGTCAAGTCTATAGATTACCTTTGCTGAAGGTTATCCCATTGCTGAAGATAACACTTGTGTCACTGCACACAGAGAAACTGCGCTGCTGCCCAACTAGACGCTTCACTCCTACTGACTACTAGTAAGGTACTTTGTATGCCATTGGAGGAAAAAAGTAATCATCAACTTCACCCAGCTACAAACCACGTGACCTGCCTAAAAGATATATTGGTGCAATATTAAGGGTAACCAACGACTTCTTGATTGGATTTAAAAACTTGAGACTAAATAGGTCATGGGCCTAGGGAAGAACTTAGTACTATAATTCTGTTAAAGGAACACAGCAATAAAATGACCAGTTGCTTTGCTCAACCCTCACCAGAGAAGTTTCTAAAGCTTCTCGCTGTAGATGAATTAACACAGAGACCCACAACTGGACAATGTGTACAGACTGAGACACTTGGGAGCACTCAGACCTGAATGAGATGCGTTTATTAAACTTCTCCCCATTCAACACTCAAAGATTTATGTGGAAGAAGAGGGAGAAAGATTTTAAGAGCCATAATTCTAAGTGGATAATTGTAAGGAAACAGTGTTTTCCAGACACAAGTGGGCTGATAAACATATGAACTCACAGAGACTTTGACAGCATGCATAAAACCTGTACAAGTTCAAACCAGTCAAAATCTCAGCTTAGAGAAGGGGAAGTTGACACCAAGCCCTATCCCTAGCAAGAAGCTATTTGTAATTCGTATCTGCTGGCAAAGGGAAAATTAGTTTTCTCCACTGGAGTGTCATTGGATCTATCAACCACACTCCAGGGCAGGTATAGTTGGCCAACATAAAACAGACCCCATGTATTTTGTATGATTTTGCTTTGTTTTGGTATTTTTTGGTCTTGTTTGATTGATTCCCTTCCTCCCTCCCTCCCTCCCTTCCTTCCTTTTTATGTTTTTTAGAGACAGGGTTTCTCTGTGTAACTCTGGTTGTTCTCAAACTCACAGAGATCTGCCTGCCTCTGCCTCTCGAGTGCTGGGATTAAAGGAATGTACCACCACTGCCTGACTGATTTTTCTTTTTTCTCTTTTCTTTCTTGAAGGAGGGATGGAGGGAGAGAGACAGATTGGGGGGTGGGAGTGAACATGAAACTGGGCGGATAGGAAGATAAGGATGATCTCGGAGGAGCCGGAGGAGTGAAAAGAATATGACCAAAATACAATGAATGAAATAAAAAAAAAATCAGTTCTAAAATTTGCACAGAAGAATATTCAACCATAAAAGGAATTCTAAAGCCAAACTTCTAAATTATAATATTTTGGTATATAAACAAATATTTTTGAACACTGACAATATACCCAGCACTATTCTATATGGAGCACCTCCATCTATAAGGCAGGCAAATCTTCCAAAAGCATCTGTTTCAGAAGGTATAGGAAATGGACAACTAAATAATGAATTGATAATTTCAACAATTGATATGTGTTGTAAAGATAAGATCAGGGGTACAATGGATGGAGCAGGTGTCTTTTCTAAGAACTCCAGGGAAATCTCTTGTGATCTGGAGTTGGTATCTGAATGCTAACACAGAAGTAGAAACATTTTAAGGAGAAGGCAAGGCAAGGTCTTTAACACAGCAGTGATGGATGAGTCTGAGGGACAGAAAGCCAGTATAAACAGAACAGTATAAACAGTAAGTATAGACTGGAGAGATAGGACTAGAAGCAGGCAAGGGTTTTGGAGGTAATGTTAAGGACTTGTTTTCTAAAAGTTATATTTAGAAATGTAAAATTTCAGAAAGAAATGATAATAAATGATATTTCAGAAACAACTACTGCTTTACACAGAGCAGAGGGAGCAAGAGGTTGTAGCAAGAAAGCAGTTACAAGAGAAATTGAACTGTTATCTGAAGCTCATGTTGAAAAAAAATCCATTATTTATGTATATTTCCTTTATGTTTCTCTTTAAAATACAATGTCACTAAAGTTCACAAATTTTAAGATTTATAATCTTATACTGGCCAAGTCATTTCATTTTAAAATTACTAATTTCTAATTTCAAATTCAGTTTAATCCTTAAAAAAAAGGCACTTTGAAAACATTACACTAAGTATTCTCAATCACTTGATCTTTTTGAATTAAGTTTTATCTGATCAGTGAATCAAGAGGAATATTAAACAGCTACCACAAGTAAAGCAAAGCACTATTAGAGACTGTATTAGCTATAAAGGAACTGCACATTACAAAAGATTAAAAAGGCTTATTAACAATGACTGAGTCTTCATTTGAACAATTACATATATCAATTGCTTAAAAAAAAGGCAGGTTGGCAAAGGAAACAGAATGTTCTATGGGATTTATGGTTTTAAAAACTAAATATAACAAAACAAAGCAAAAAAAAATTCCCTTAACACCTAGAACACGATTAAAGGAATGTGTGGATTTCTGTGCATTACTTTTTATAGCCTAATTTACAAAGAAAATTTTAGAGGAATAAATATAACTTATTAGGCAATCAGTGCTCAAACTCATGTTGTATCACAATAAACATATTTTGCTTAATTTTGAAAAATTACATTTTTTCTTAAAACAAAATATTATATCTCAGCACTACAAAATGTCATACTTAAAATGTCTAGTATTTTGTTAATTATCTACTAAAGGATATTACCTAGAACAGGGCTAAGTACAGCTTTTTAAGAGCTGGATAGACATCATGGGCTTTATGAGCACAGCATGGTGTCTGCTGCAGACTGATCCTGCAGTGTGAAAGCAAGATTCAAAAAATTTTAAAAATTGGCAATAGCTGAGTTACTATAAAACTCTACAAAGAGATATAAAAATTTAACTTCATACAATTTTCATGTGGTGCAAAATATTACCATTTTTTTTCTCCCACACATGGAAAAACTTAGGCTTGGGCTAGAACTCAAAAACACCTGACTGACATACATGATGCCCTGGGTTTAAACTTTAACATTGGAAAAAGAAAAAAAAGAAAAAGAAAAAAAAAATTAAACCCCATTCTTACTATATTAGCTTCACAGTACATGGTTTGCATATAGCCCATAGCTTGATCTGGACTATTAAGTTTCAAATAATCATTAATTAAAATGTAGTTCTTTCATATTTGAACAAAGTATATTTCATTTATTTGTTTTTGAGACAGGGTCTCTCTGTGTAACCCTGGCTGTCCAAAGAACTCGCTATGTAGATCAGGCTGGCTCCACAGAGATCTGCCTGCCTCTACCTCCAAAGTGCTAGGATTAGAAGATATGTGCCACCAAGCTGGGTCAATATATTTTTAAAAAACTCTGTAGCATTATTATATTATAATAATGAAAACATTATTAATTATAAAAATGTACAATTCTAGCATATAAGACTTAACTAAATTAAGGAATTAAATAAAATGTTTTAAACCACCTTGTGCATTAACCTAAAGGGGATAAACTAGGACAGCTAAGCATAAACCTAAGTATCTTTAAGTTTACCTACCACAGACGCTCCTCTGCCAGTCTGTGTACTACCGAGCCACGGCATGTTGATTGGAGTGCCAGGGTTGCTGTGTGTATATGGAGTTGAACCTTGGACAGCTGTTAAATCATCACGAGCATGTATAACCAAGAAGTCTTCTGATCTACAAAACAGTATCAACTAGAATGAAAACAGATCATCAGTTCTTCATTTCTCTTTTATATGTGAAAGTTTAACACTTTAAATTTCCTTTTTAAGTTAGTTTTCCTCAGCTTTAAGTAACAACTTTCTTATCTGAGAAAAATTCATTTTCTTTACTCGATATCTTAACTCTGATTCTCGCTCTAAAAAGCCACTGTCGTCACTTATCTCCTCTTTATCACAGCAGCGTCTACTCTGCTTACAATTTAAGAGCACTCCTTTTGAGATCTACATGCTGCTTGCTGCATCAAGAGGGCACTTAAGTCTCTTAAGGGAATCTTTTGGAAGTTACAGTTCAGTGGATATAGTTGCTAATATTATATGACTGAATTAAAAACAAAGCATAAGAATACCCTTTGGTTTCTGTTTCTGCATCATCATCCACCCAAGTATAGATCTGTGTAGCCAGAATTCCAGAAACATCCAGTTCTTGTACATCATGGCTGGAGGCAATTGCTATGCAGTTTCTATTTGCCTGAAAAATAAATCATGTTAACTTTTACATTAAAAAGCCCAAGGGGTACCTCTGAAGAAAATCTCTAAATAACACGCACAAAGCATTCTTACTAATTCATATTTTAAATTAACTTTAACTATTAAAAATTTTAACAATTAAAATTAAAATAATTAAAATTAAAATTTTAGTGAAATAATCATAAGCTTGAACTGAAGAAATATTTTTATGTTCTAGGAATTCTAATACTCCTAAGAGAAAGCCAAATAGAAATAGAAATGCACGTACCACCTCACTTCCTCTCTCTGAACTGGTTCTCTACTCTTCTGGATGACTTTGATTGTCCTAACACTTGTACAATAAAATACACATAGCAGCCGGATGCAGTAGGTCACACCTGTAGCAGCCATTTGGGAAAATAGCTGGGGTTTCTGAACTCAGTGCAGCTACTATCTGTCCTGCTTTTTTTTCACTCTGCAGAAGTTGGTGGGGAAACTAGTCACTGGTAGCCCAAGGAACTAGTGTAAAAGTATTCATCTTGGAGTGACTGCTTGTGCTGCTAGATATGAACTATCCATCCCTAGTCAGTAAAACTGGATTCTTGTGTTATCAAACAGCTTGTTAATTTGTCAGCTTGAATATAAAATAAAATCTCAGACCCTTCATAGTTCTTTATACAGATGGCACCCAAAGAAACAATGGGGAAAAGCTCAATCTTAATGTCATTTTAAAAATGCATGCATGCATGCACATGTACACACACAGTTATATAGATATTACAACTTGAGAACTGTCTAAGAGGTTAACTGCAGCTCTTTCTGGTCTACACATAAGTCCAAATTTAAGGATGTTTATGAATGAGATAAATGATACAGGGAACATAATGGCTAAAACACTAATTAGGTAAAATCAAGAAGACAAATGTAGATTATAAAGATGAACAACTACTGGTAAAAGGATTCTGAGTAAGCGTTACAAGATATACACCTATATAACTCTTATCGATAGCATGCTGGTAGTTAAGCTACTCAGAGGCAGGAGACTCGCTTGAGGCAAGGAGTTACAAAAATAGCTTGGCGGGTAATATTGTAAAATTAAAAATAAGTATGTGCATACACACTGTCTTAAAGTATCCTTTAGTAATTCTACCTTTTTAAATTGAAAGAAAAAGAAACAAGACACCAGAAACTATGTTGTACAGCAACTAGGGGAAATTCAAGTGGGACACAGTTCAGACAAACTTTACCACTGGACTATTATACTTAATACTTAATACTTCTGCTGGAGCTTACAGATATCTCTAAAGAGGATGTTAAGCAGAAGACTAAAGACTATGAAGAAAGCACATACAAATTGGCAATTTTCACAGCAGTAAGCCAAAGAAGGCAGATTTCTAGTACATGAATTTAAGTTCTAGTAAACAGAATCCAATAAATTCATACAAGACCTTAGAAAGTTCTTTGGATTAACTAATGTAATATCTTGTATATATTTTAAAGTTACTGCTTGATATTCAAATACTTGATACTGCTCTCTGCATAGCAAAAAAAAAAAAAAAGGAACCCCAACATTTTACTAGTTATAGTTTCCAAATTATCTAATAACAAAACTACATTAGTAAATTATATAATAGTTCTTCAAAAGAAAAATCTTACTGAGATTATAATTTAAGGAATGGAAAGAGATTTGAAATAGAGTACTGTCACTTAGTAAATTGTTAAGATATTTTCCAACAAGGAATAGTTAAATGTCAAAGGAAAGGCAACTACATACTTACTTTATTAACAGCAAAGGCAGTAATGATATCAGATTCCTTATGAATAATTCTTGCTTTACCTCCAGGATATCCCAAATCTGCCTCTATCTAAACAGAAGAAAGTATAATATTAAAATTGCTATTTTATAATTAAAACAAATGAATACATGGAAAGTATTTAGTACCTGCATAAATAATTTTAAGTTTTAAAATACATCAATCCCAAAGGCATTACTGTATATGTTAAATATCCCAGAAAAGGATTTAACAAGGGAGATTTTTCAAGCTGGTTTTCATATATAAAAAGTTGATAAAACGTATAGCTTCTTGAGCTGTTTTCCTCCTCAAGTAACATTGAACTAACTTTAATGGATCAAGACATTTGAACTATTGAAGTAAGACTTCCCAAGTTTCTAAGTAGTGTAATTATTTAATAATATCTATCAGCATTACAAGGAAAGTCAGGTGGTAATGAGTTCAGATTTATGGACCACAAAGATTCACTGTTGGATATTTTTGGTCTTTTGTTTCCCCCTTTAAACCACCCACTAAAAATCCAAAGCCCATTGTTAGTTCTTAGACTAACAAAAGCTGGGATCTCACTACCCAGCTGTAGTTTAATAACTTCTGATCTAAAATAATTTAATAAAGAGAAACGGGAGTCCCGGAAGGGATGGTAACTCACTCAAGCCAGTAATTCATTTTAGTAGTTGAATAGATCAAGTGAGTTTATATGAGGGACAAATACTTAACTTACTCCTTACCCTAGAAAGGGTACGTACGTATGTTTAACACCTTTGAATTCAAAAGAGATTACTTATAATATCAACATTTACCAAAATAAGTAAGTTGGAAAGATCAGGCAATTAAAATAAAAGAAACACTAATATGCCCTTACCTTTAATCTTATAAAATAGGCTACTAATAAATGTTTCAAAGCTCATTATGAAAGAGATCATTACTTTGAAATTCGCATGCAACAAATTTATTTTCCACAATATTTAGACAAAAATATCACTAATGCCTGCTCATTGATTAAAAAAAATTTATTTAAAAAATGGCCACTAGAATGACTGTTTAATTGTAAGATACAGAGACTTATGCAATAACCAAGCCTACATACCATGATGCAAACAAAATTTATGGTCCTTGCATGTATAAATGTCAAATACAGGCTACCTAAAATGTAACTTGCTTACAAACATAAAAGAATTTCAGTGTCTGAAAAACATTCTGGGTCGAGGGTCTACCTCTAGTCTAAGGCAAATATTAGTTCTGGCTCATTATCAAAGTATCAAATATTATAGTGCAAATTCTGTACTTTTTAAATCTGTTATCTGATATATACCAAGAAGCTGCTCCAGTGGTTGTAGGAAATACATCAAGAGACCACTACTGAGTCTAAGAAACTGAAGGTATTAGAAGAGACATGACATTTTCATGAAACAGAAGGATGTGCTGGTTATAGACAGAGGAACATTTGGATTTCAGGTAAAGAGCTTTCTCCAACTTTACATAATGGAGAGCAAACACAAATGAATTTTTAAAAAAGTTTTTTCAATATGGGGAATGCATTTTCGTCTTCTCATCTAAAACAATGCTTCTCAACAGTGTGGTATCAAGATGGCCTGCTTGAGATTCAACTGGGATGATATTATATAAGCAAGTTTAAGATCTGTAACAGAAGAAGCTTCAGCTTATGAAATGGCCTTACAGGCTACAATAAAAATTCAGTGGTCACATGAATGTCTAGAGGACATAAAAAATTCTGGAAATTCTGTTAGGATTTGAAACACAAAGGATGTGAGAATGGCTAAGAGAAAACCAGGTAAGAAGCTGTTATGGCTGAAGTGAGACCTGAGGAGGACTGGTTTAGGAGAGTGAGGTCAGGAGAATAGAAATGTACAGCATTTAGTAATGAATTGAACTACTGTGATTTGAAAGGTACCAGCATACAGACAATACTTAAGCTGAAGATCAACCAAAAACGGAAGTAAAAACGGAAGTAAAAACGGAACCAAGTTCTGATCATCTGCATTCTCAAAGACAAATAAAGAAAGCAAGGGCAGGTTAGAAGTTGACAGTTAACTGGCTAACACAAGAAACTTGAATGTTATAGAAATTAAGTTAAACAATAATGCTAAGGAAACTGCCAGGGATCAACAGTAGTATCAAAGGATACTGACAAGTTGAAATAGAAGAAGATAGAAACTGGCAACTGAATTTAGCATATAGCCAATTATGACAAGGGCAGCCTCAGTTGAATGGGCTAGAGACAGTACCTAACTACATAAGGTTCTGACATCTATTGAATAAAGAGGGACTCACAGGGACATTAAAAGGAACTGACATTGTATTTCTTAAAATGGACAGTTTGGTAATGATGTCTGCAATATGAAATGGGGAAATGGCAATTTTATGGAAGAAAGTATAATGTCAATATACAATATACAATATGCTTAATAGAAATGAAATCCACAATAAACTACCATAATTCCTAAAATTTAAAAGTTGACTATATCGTGTGTTAGAATGAAAGGCAACTGATATTTTAAACACTGCTGGTAAAAGTGTAGAAAACACTTGAACAATTTCCTAAAAAGTTAAAACATATACCAAGGCTAATGGGTGCAGTTCAGTGATAAGAGTACTTGGCTAGTACATGTGTGACCCTTGCATCAATCTCCAGTACTGAAAAAAATCTATATCTACTATATAATTCAGCTATCTACTCCTAGGCATTTACACAAGAGAAATAAAAGCCTATGTACAAAGACCTTATGCATGAATTTTCAAGGCAGTCTTATTTGAAGCTTATTTGATTGCTCCAAAATGCAATCAGCTCAAATTACTATATAAAAAGGATAGACTATCATACAGCCATACTATATAATGAATATCAACAAGAAGGTGTAATAAACTATTGAGACATGTGACATAAAGGCGTCTCAAAATGACTATGCTAAGTAAAAGACACAGGTCAAAGGCAAAACAAAACAAAAGAAAGGCATTGTGGCTTATGTCTACAATTCTCAGCATCTGATAGGCTGAGCCAGGTGGATTGCCCTGAGTGTGAGACAAGCAGGGGCTACATAGTGAGATCCTGACTGGCCTAAGCTTCAGAATGCGATTCTGTTTTAAACACAACAGCAAAAATAAAATAATAACAAAATGCCATATATGACTTAATCTCCATAAAATTCCTGAAAATGCAATTTAATCTATACATGTGTAGCTACTTGGGGAAAGAAAGGAGAGAGATGGGAAGGAAGGAAAAGGAAAGGATTAAAATGTGAGGGTAGACGTGTAAAGCCATCATCTTGGTGGTGGTGGTTAAACTGAGTCAGGTACATACTTTAAATATGTGCACTTATTTAAGTTCACAATTTAAAAAAATTTTTTTAAAGGCAGCATATGAAGTTTCCTTATAACAATATTATACATGTGTTATTATTCTTGTTTTAATTCATCTTCCTCTCCTCTACTCTCCTCTTTCTCTCCTGCTTGTCTTGTTTTTTCCCCCTCTCTGCATGTCACAGACACTCCCACTACTCTGTTACATAACTATTTCCTCAAATTGAAGCTTTCTATCCTAGACAAAAGGAGGGAGACTCCTCTAAGACTTTTCAGAAACTTACAAAACTTTGAAGGTTCAGGAAGCTCATGAAATATATAAGGCTCAAGAAACTCAAGAGTTACAAGAAGGTTCACAAGGCCCCTCTTCAAGGTTTTAAAAGCAGTAAAGAATTGCTGGGCCAAAGAAGGCTGTCTGTGGAGATGACTGTAAATTGGGCAGGGAGCCCTAGCAATGCAGGTGAGTGGTTATCCATGTCAGATGTATTTTCAGTGATGTAGCTGCTTTTGAGTCACACATGCTCATGCAAATAACCCCAATAAACTCATAGTCTCGCCAAGGCAGACTTGAATGGAGATGTTTCCCTGGTCTGTCATGGAATTCTCTGGGGTGAATAGGGGTTTACTCAGTTACATAAACACCCTCTTCCTTCTCTTTTGAGATATTCGATTCTCCTTTCTGGTTTCATGACCTACAGAACACGAACACACACACTGATATATTAAAAAAAAACAAAAACACATTTGTCTTTCTGAGTTTCGCTTACTTTGATTAAAAAATGATTCCTAGATCCACCTATTATTCTGAAAGTGTCATGATTTCATTTTTCTTTATGGATAAAAAAATTTTATTGTGTATATGTACCACAGTATCTACTCATCTACTGACAGATACCTAGGCTGGCTCCATTTCCGAGTTATTGTGAATAGTACAGCAATAAACAAGGAAGTGCTAGTATCTTTGTGGTGTGCAGACTTGAGTCCTTTGGGTACTCTGGGCGAGTACCCATAAGTTGGAAGTCTAGATCTCGGGGAATTTTAATTTTTGGTTTTCTGAGGAACCTCCACATCGAATTCCACAGTGGCTGCACCAGTTTCTACTCCCACCAGTAGTGTGCAGGGCTCCTATCTGCCCACATCCTTGCTGCCTGCATTTGTTATGCTTTATAGTCTTGACGATGGCCATTCTGACTGGAGTGAGATGGAATCTCAAAGGAGCTTTAATTTTTATTCAGCTGACAATTTTTTTTGCCATTTCTCCCTTAAAAATGTTTTCTGAAATGTATAGCAGAATTTGGCTCAAAAATATTGGCTGAAATAGTTATGATGGTAATCATACAATGACTTTATTTACAGACAGCATGGACAAGACTTATAAATATGTCAAGAAAACAAATATTTTATCAAAAGTATCAAAAGAAAAATATTTGAAAAAGAATTTCCAATGACAGACATTGTTCAGTATCATTATCCAAGCAAAGAAAATTGTTACCTAACTACAAATTTGAATTGTATTCTCTCAAAACAGAAATCATTAGAAAATTCAAAGTATGTCAAACATTTATTTATTTTACTAGTTTTAGATATAATAAACACTTCATACTAAATCAGTCTTTTATTAATTGATAGTCTATTTCACTGATTCCTATGGGATACAATAAAAATTAGTGTTCTTAAAAAAATCTTTTGAGAAAAATTTCCCCCTAAAAGTTACTCTGATGTGAGATGGTCTTAATATTTTTGAGTCATATAATTAGAAGGGATGAATTAAATATCAACATAAGAGTCATAAATGAATGTTTGAGCCACAGAAAATCAAAGGGCTATTTTTGATGGTACAAATTTTTATTTGCTCTGCTTTAATTCTCAAGAACTTAGGTATTTACTAAGGCATTTATGTTATATGCTCATCATCAGAGTAAAATAAATACTATATAATAGTAATCGCTATATTTTTAGGAATAAGTATGACTTTCAAAGGTGATACTTTCAAACACAGAATAATACTACTGTATTTTAGACCTCTTGATGTAATTACATTTATTAAAAACTTCAGAGGTATTTACTCAGAAAAATCTGTAGCCAACACATGAAACATTCAACTCCCTTTAAAACTGCATTCATTTAATTAACAAAAGAGGACCAATTTTATGATTGCAACATTTAAGTTGTTAAGATAAAAAAAGTAAAGTTAAAAGGATGAGTTTCATTCCATTGGAAACAAAGTCCAGATGAAACCTAAAATGCGAATCTTTTTTTGTACTGGTTATGAATGCAATTTTTAATTTCAGTTGAATGACATTATGTACCTTATTGATGTTTGGCTCCTCCATCATAGAATTTTTGATGGTTTCACTGTTGTCCTCTAATGACTTCATTAAGAAAGAATAATCACATGTCAAAGAGTAAAGATGAGATGTAACATGCACAAAAAGGTATTTTTTAAAATTATATTTGCAATAAAATTTCTAAAAAAGAATATGAAATGATATATTCTTAAATTTCATATATTTTAAAATAACTATGTTGGAGAGTATATGGTTAGGGAGTAGGAAATCTTGAAGGCTCAAAAGTCCTTATCTACCATTATAAATTTTATTCTACTGCATTTTTTTTTAACTCACTCATTTTATAATGCTGACCTTAAAAGAAGATTCTATGTAAGGCATATTTTTATTTTTAATAAAATCTTTTATGTGTAAATTCAGAACTACTTGTTTCAATTAAAAATCAAAGTCAAACTATTGTCTTATATCTACTGTCTTACTTCCATAGCATATAATTCCTCCAGAAAAAGCCCTTAGCAGAAAATTCCAATTTCTGCCTTTCAAATTTTTTCCTATTGATGTTGCCAGGAATTGCGAAAAACCTGTTCAGAGGCATGTAGCCTCATTCAAAGGCATTATTAGCAAATTGTTAAAGAGAAAGGTTGAATCCAGACTTTTAAGTTCTCAGGTAATTAAACACAACAGATAAAGTACAAATATGGTAACTGCTAAATCCAGCTTTCGCTGCAAATGGCTTTGATTGTCTACCTGCAATCATGTGTAATTACTCTCCAAATAAATAAAACCACTTTGGAAGAAATTTTAGTTAAAAAAAAAGAATTATCAATAAACTACATTACATTGGAAAAGCTGAGATTCATGAAAATTTTAAGATATGATAAAGAAAGCTAGATAAATGGTAAACTTTTTTCAATCACATAAATCAACAATGGCAGTATCAAAAAACTCAGCATGCCATATATCAATTTTCTGAGTAACTAAATTTACAATGGCTTTAATGATTATTTTATTAAAAATACATAAAAGGCAATTTTATGAATACTCCAAACATTCCTAATAAATTCCTAATAAAGATTACATAATTTTCTTCAAACTATAAATTTAAGACTTTATCCAATCTATTGCTTACTGTGTGTTCATAGTCCTTTATTAAAATCTCTTTAAGAGTATTTAGGTCAGTAATAACCTACAAGGCAAGGATAAATTCTCACTGCTAGGTCCAGAATATGAAGTGAGTAGGGATCCTACATCCCATAATACCCAAGACATTTTTCTTTCAAGAAAGGGAGATATTTAAGACCTCATTTTCTCCTTAGCCCAGATTTCAATCTGTGTTTGTAGCAGAGAATGAGAAAATGGAGACAATGGGGGCAACCTGTGGCTGAGTCTGTCTTTTTTCTCTCCTCCCCTCCTTCCATCCTTTCTCCACCCCAGAAAAGTCTAGTTAATCTGTCTCGCAACTAAATTTATACCTGTGCTAGCTTTTATACGATGGCTTTCTCTGACATTAGTTACCCCTGCCTCCATTTAGCCAAACTGTAAATAATTTGTTGTCCTTTACAAAACAAACAAAAAACCACCACAAAAGTTCTCATAATTTTCAATGACTTTTTCCAGTGTTTTAAGTTAAAACTATTTATCATAAAAAACATTGCCAAGAGGTTAAATAGTCATTTTTGTAGATTAAAACACTCAGAAAAATACTTTGTTTACTGATGTAACAAAATCTGTTAGTTAATACTTAAAATTGCAATAAAAGTAGCTTTCAGTCCTCGAGAAGGTGTCATGAAACTCCAAACAAAGCAAAGACTAAAACTCTATTCCACATTCCTCCTTCTGAATATGTATAGAATATATCACTGACTACTTAGTTGTGGGCTCAGTACAAAATGACATTTGTTAAAAATTTTTAAATGTCAATATCGTATTAGATAAATATTAAATCAACTATAATGCTACACACAAAATAAAATAGATAAAATAAAAATGTGTAAGTTTAGTTATTTTTATACAATATGACAGTTAAACTACTCTATTTCTCTATGCTGAATCACCTAGACAATCAAATCTGAATATGCAGTTAAAAGGCACACTACAGAAAAGTAACAAGCAGAGAGAGCTTTTAAATCCAGGACAGTGTAACACTATTCTTATATATTACAAAAGTTTATATACTATATAAATATACAAAAATTTATATACTATAAATTATATTTTAGGAAAAGATATTTAAAATAAAATATATCTTTCTACTAAACACAATTTAATTAGACTTATGTTCTTGTCTAGCACATTTACTGATAACTGTATTTATCCATTTTTCTTGAACTGTTTTAGTGATAACTCACATACTAATTATGTAACCATATTTTATAGTTACATTAATAAGCAAATGACATTCATGTCTGACTAAATTTCAATATAATGTCAAAGTATCCATTTTACATCTAAATTTAGCAAAAGTGCTATATATTTTTTTTTTTTTTGTGGTATGGTCACAGCCAAGTAGTAAGTAAAAGCACATCCTGTTGTTTATTGTAATTTGATACTCAGGGCGGGACACATGGTATAATTACATTATAATTTCAAAAAAAAAATCAAACAAGTTAGTACTTAAATTAAAAGACAGCTATGTATAAAGTTTTCCTTTTATTCAATGTTTCATGGTATCTTGTTTTCTGCTTGTCTATTGTGAAGGAAGTCTTTCTATTTTGTTTTCCCAACCAAAATAGCTTCTGTCTTTCCTCCCACTTCAAAACCAGTACAAAGTTTACTTTCCTACTAATTGACTGTTAACTCAGAACACAGCCCAGAGACCATCTGTCATTTATATACTCTGTTAATGACTCCAGAGGAATAACTGGCTAACTGTAACTGTGTCTACTCTGTTTAAGTTCATCTGGTAATTTTTAGTTGCAAAACATTTTCAATGAAGAAAGGAAAAAAAGATGTTCATTTATATTCAGATGGCAAGATCTTCACGTTATCAAATATATATTTTTTGTAGCACTAAACTAAACGATCCTTCCCCTCAAACAACAACAACATTATGATGATATTAACAAGGTATAATTCAAGCCATTACAGTTTAATTATTTATACTTAATATTTATAATATTTATACATAATTATACATAATTCACAGAAAAAATACTCACAAAATGTGCATATTTACAATGTTTCCAGTAGGTAAACTCAATTTCAATTAATCAGAGATAGACTTTTCTTAACTATCATATGACAATCATAGGAAATGTCTCAAGTAATTTGGTCATTCTAATGTAAAACAAAGTATGCAAGAATCTTAACTCAGTATCTACTTCAGAAAAAAAAGTTCCAAGAACACTAATAAAACTACTATGTGAAAATATTGTACTTTTCCTTTTAACATACTTTTGTAAACATTTATTAGTTTATGATATCAAATGGATTTTCAAAAAAAATCTAAAACTTCAATTATTTTAATGATTACAGGATACTATGAAAAAATATTAATAAAATAGTATAAAGTTTTAACATATACAAACCTCATTTAGACATCGTTTCTTTGTGAATATATTTCTGATAAAAGTTTCTTGAATCTCTTCCTGTTTCACCAAGTACTGCCAAAGCCTCTTCACAGACAATGCCAGATGATTTCTGGATCTATAGGTACAGTAAATTTAATAATTTACCTCAGAGATTTCTGATTAGCTTGACAGTTCCTTAGTACCATACCAGTGTTTATTTTAATAATTAGCTAGCATTGCATCACAATATCTAAGAAAGCAGCCTAGAGCTTTTTCATAAAAGATCACATAACTAATAATTTAGGATTGGAGGACAATATGTTTCCTATTACTTTGTCATCGTAGCAGGAAAACAGACAAGTTGAACATCTCTAATTTGAACTCTCCAAAATCTGAACTTTTTTTTTGCTTTTTTGTTTTTGTTTTATACCTTTGCGACGGGGTCTTACAATATAACTTTTGTTGGACTGGAACTCACTATGTAGACCAAGCTGACCTCAAACTCACAAATACTCACCTATTTTTGTCTCTGCCCCTCTAGTGCTGAGATTAAAGCCATCATGTGTGGCTAAAATTTAATACTTTTTAAAGTGATAATAGGACACCTAAAAAGTTTTAGATTTTAGAACATTTTAGTTTCTGCACTAGAGATACTTATTCAACTAGTAAAGTCTTATCCTAATCTACAAATGATTTATGGCTATGAAGTAATAAAATTTTATTGGCAAAAGCAGAAATAAAGTTGGATTTGGCTAGAGGAGGTAGCCATAATTTCCTGACCCTTAAACCAGGGACGTGGAATTTAGAAAAAGAAAAAAAAAAGTCGTGTTTTCTAAAAGATAAATAGAAGTAGAGTTTCTTAATGTGTTTTCTGTGGAAGGTCCTAGAATACTCACTATTAGAACCTTCAACATAAATGCTTGATAACCTTTAAAAACCAAAAGCATTATACTAAAGACACAGATATGCTCCTAGAACAGAATGTTAAGCATGGATCGTAAGTATTTCTTTTGCTAAATGCTACCTGAGGACAAACTAATTCAGTAAAAGTTCTTTGAAAAAAATGAAATAAAGCAAAATAAGACTATTAACCAAAAAAACAGTTTCCAAGTTACTGCTTGTCACTGTCCAGAAGTGGTTTAAGAGCTCCTGCAAGAACATAAATGATGACACTAAAAAACTAAACACAATGTTTATTAGTTAAGTAAACATTTATTTGGGACTAGACTTTCTAAATATAGCAAGTATTATATAAGCTTATCAATAGGTCAGTCTCCTGGTGGATAGTGAAACATTTGCTGAATAGCTATTATTCTATTGAGAGAGTTAAATAAAAGTACACTTCTCGTTCTGTATCTAGCCAGTCTGTATCATATTTTCAAAACTCAAGTTTACCAGCCCACAGCAAAGCCTCCTTTGCTACATATTATCTGCAGTTGTTTTAACTCTGCAATGCCAGAGTTAACTAGTCATGACAAGGCATCCTAAAAAGCCTAGAATACTCACTATCAGGACCTTCAACAGAAATGCTTGATAATCTCTGAAACTAAAAGCATTACAAAGACACATATATGCTCCTAGAACAGAATGTTAAGCATGAACCATAAGTATTTCTTTCTCTAAATGCTACCTGAAGACAAACTGATTCAGTAAAACTTAAAACCAAAACAAAACAACAACAACAACAAAACCAAACCCAAACCAACCAAAATACCAGTATCCATAGTAAAAACGTACTTGAAAGGAGTGTTTGTGGGTTCTAGTAAAGCTTTGTGGCGGAGAATAGCAGGACCTGCAGACACATTCTCTTCAGAAGTATGACTTGAGATATAGTTTTGAGGTGGTCCACCATGGATCTCAAGTCGTCGGAGAAGAACTTGTTCCCAACACTGAAGAGTTTTTAGAACTGCATGACAAAGAGGTGAACTAACCGGTAGCTCTAAAAAACGAAAACATAATTTGATCTATGGTTATATTCTGCAGTAAAATGCTTGTAAGAAAGCAGGGGAAATTAATAAAATTTAGTGCTGATATGAGGGCACTGAATCTGGTACTTTGAAGATAAATTGTCATAAATCTGTATAACTATTTCAACATTACTGCTTCAGAATTTAATTTCACATGAAAAATGTGCTTGAAGATTATAATAATATTTATGGAAGAAAAATTAATTGCTTTTATCTTTGTAACAGGCTTGATGTCATTTAATGTTCAGAAAACGAAAATAATAAGCAAAGTAAAAAAAGTTCAATAATCCTCACCATGAAATGAAACACAACTTCATCTCTACTTCTCATAGTCTTGGGTGACAAACCTACTTTCAAATTTTAACTATTTTAGTTTATCTACTGACATCTATTAACAGACTTGATTTTTTAATTCTGAAAATGACACAGTGGTATATTATAATAGAATAAGAACCTAAGTTTCTCTTCCCTCTATTTTTCTAACACAGTCACAGAAAACTTTCAGTTAAATTGGTATTTTAGATTTACTTTAGTATATGAAAAAACACAGTTCACAGCTGAAGTATCTTGCACAAGACCACATTCTTTTATTTCCTGAACATCCCTCTCCTACTATGGAATTCATTATTGAGTTTGAAAGTTTATAGTATTAAGATAGTCTCAATATAATAATATCAGGTTAGGGCCTTTGATTTCACAAACATTTCCCTCCTCAGCAGGTTATAGTAGAATAGGAAAATTTAAAAATAGTTTATACATGAAAAATATGTATCTCTTACAAATAGAACTCACTAAACTTTTTCACTATTTAAAATAAATATATGGAATAACAATTGCCATTGAGCCATAATTAAGATGTTTATTACCTGCAAGATCATGACCTGCAAAGGGATAGAAAGTCTTCAGATTGCTGAGTACCAACTGGACCATAGCCAATCGCATCAATGACCAACTAAAAATAAAAGTTTATCTCTGTTAAAGATTTACACAGGGTTCTAGAAATGATGTTACCTTTTAACACAACAATTTCCCTACAAGGAATTACCCCAAAAATATTCATCTGTAAAAACAAAATAATATACACATACAACTAGTTACTCATGTCAACGTTATCTAAAACAGAAGAGTGAATACCTGTCAGGAGAGTAATGGCTAATGATAGTTTTGAAAGATGGGGTTTTAAGGTAACCATAAAAATGAAGTATTAATATTGATAAAACTATAGTATGCAGAAGTAATTAAAAAGCAAGCTTCAGGGCATCATATATAATGTGTTCTCTTTTAAGAAAGCAGAGGAAATAATATAGATGTACTTATTTTGTAATCAGAAGGACAAAGAAACTAATAAAAATAGCTATCTTTACAGGTACCAAGGAAAACTGAACAGAAAGGAGAAACATGAGGCTTTCAACTTTACATTTCACATTAAAAGATACATTGTATCTTTTTGCACAGTTAATAATTAAAAGCAAAATTCACACAACATAAAGTTTAGCATTTTAGCATCCTCAACATGTGCTCACATTGTTTAGGAACAACCACTAGCATCATTCTCCACAACTTTTCATGGATCAAAACTGTTACAAAACTACACACTTTTCTCTTTCAGTCTCTATCATTTTGCTTATTTAAAGCACTTAGAAAAGTAGAACTACACACTATTTATCTTTTTGTGATAGAATTATTTCACTTTATATAATGCCCTCAAGATTCATCCATGTTGTAGCATGAATCAGAATTCCCCTCCTTTGTAAAATAATTTTCTAATTATGTACAAAATGGCTTTTGCTTATTCAGTCATCCAATCAAACACTCTGATTGGTTCTATTCACTGGTCATTATGCTTCTTTCAACTGGATGTAATAACACATGTTTGAGCTCTAACTTTAATTCTTTCAGTATATACCCAAAATAGAATTACAATTTTATACAGTAGTTATACTTAAGTTTTAAAGAAACTACCATTTTCCAAAGAGGTTGTACTATTTTATATTCCTACCAAAGAACAAAAAAGGTTCTAATTTCTCTTCATCTTGGCCAATACTGTCATTTTGTTATTTCTATAGTAACTACCTTAATGGGAATAAAAGAGTATCCCACTATGGTCTGCATTAACCTTTCCCTAATAATCAAGAGTATTTTTCCAGTGTTTATCAGTGATTTGCATGTCTTCTTTAGAGAAATACCTATTTAAGTCCTTTGGCCACCTTCCCCTGACCCTTCCTTTTTTTCCAATACTAAGAGCTTCATACATATTAGACAAATGCTCTACAACTGAGCTACATTTCCATTTCTGGCCAGTTTTTAAATAGGTTGCTTTTTAAATTGTTGGTTTATACAATTTGGCTTCTCAGTCATACATATGGTTTATATATTCGAAAAGTAAACTTAATTCTAAAGGAAAAAAATGTATCAGTAAGTAAAATCCTTTAATTTTTCAATAAAGGTCTCTATCTAGAAATCTATTTGTTTCTTTTCAATCTTTTATTAACCCATCATTAACATGCCACATCTTAATAAAATATATTTCTGTGATAATGTAAACAACATATGAAGAAGACCACTCATGAATATAAAGTCAGTGAAACATTCAAACAGGTGTTGTATAGTGAACACTTCAGGCTTTTTTTTTCATAATCACAGAAGCCTTTTAAAAGATTTCTTATAAAACTAGAGGTCTACTAAATAAGCATTTGATGTTCTTGGTTAAAGTGATAAGATTTATCTTATGGATTGAAATTAAAGCATAATAACAAAAGATTTGTGATATGTGCTACAAATTATAATGGTTTACTAAGGGATAACCAAAAAAGTTAACTGAAAAATTATTACTGAAGAAAGGAATTTAAAAATTTCAACTAGAGAACATGTAAATCAGAAAGTTATTGATTTCACATGTTACTTATAAAAATATTATTTACATAGACCAAGTGACTTTTAAAAAGAAGCTTAAAACACAATGTTCCATACCTGAATGAATTTGAATTTGAATGCTCCTGGAGATGGAGATCAGAAGGTAAAGCATCATCATGGTCATCATCATCATCATCATCATCATCATCATCATCATCACTTTCTAGACTCTCCTCAGAATCATACTCTGCTCTACTTTGGGAAGGGGGTAGAAAAGGCTGAAACAAAAATTATAAACTTTATCATCCAAATAATATTTGACTTAACATATCCAAACATATAATTCATTCCATTTGTGAATATTTCACTATAAGAAAGTAAAATAACTATTATTTACCATATTATATCTTTGATATAATTTTATTTATTCATTCAGTTAACAAAATTTTCTTAAGGAAGTTCCAAAACGTCTACTTGACACATATGTAATATCTATACAAACATACCCCTATCCCTCTAACAAGATTCTGCTATGCAGCCCAGGCTAGTCTTTGACTTGTGATCTTCCTGCTTCAACCTCTTAAGTGCTGGGATTACACGCACTTGTCAACATAAATTGGCTTGATGAAAGAATATTTAGAAGAAATACAGCCAATGCTATCGTAAGAGTTTTACATTTTTAGTGGTAAAGTTAAGTAAAAATTACAGAGTAATAAAGAAAAAAGTAGTTAAGTTGGAGAATAGTAAAAACTGAGCATAGAAAGCCTCTTTGAAAAGTGGCATTTAAGTGAAAGCTAAAGGAAAAAAGTATCCAGCCTGTAACAATAGAGACTAATAAAGTCTGGCTAAATAATAATCTCTACATATTGGAGAAAACGATTCTCCAAAATTCTCCTACATTACCTGGAGCATACAGTTTAACAGGCCAGCAAAAGTGGGACCATCAGAGATTAGTTTGAAGTCAATTACAATGGAGCAGTATGGAAACCATCCAAAAGTTGGAAATGTGAGGGATTTGGCAATTAATATAAAAAAGTAGACTTAGACAGCCCTTGCTCTGCAGAGTAGTGCAAGACTGAAATACCGATGATTTGAACAGAAATTCTAAAAAACAATGTTAGGAACTAGGAAGAAAAATAAAAATGTTATGTGACTTTTAAAAATATCTGTCAAAACAAATGATAAAGCAGCTGAGCCCAATGTGCTATGTTACATTAATGCTTCTAAGTAGTAGACTATAAAGATGATTATAAATGTAAAATGTGTAACTTTATCCACTCATTGGGATCGATAATTGAAAGATTAAACATGAAATTAAAGGCTTCTCATGAAACTGTTTTAAGGCTTATTAAGACATTCTGTGTGTGTGTATGCACATGTGGAGGTAAGCTTACTGTTGGTGTCTTGGTCATTGCTCTCCACCTTAGTTTTTGAGAGAGAGGCTCTCATTGAATCTGGACCTCAGGATTTCAGCTAGACTAGCTGGCCAGTAAGACACTGGACCATCTGTGCCAGGTTATTTAGTTACTGACATACATAACTGTATGCCTAGCTTTTAGTTGGATTCAAGGAATCTAAATTCTGATCCTTGCGATTACATAGGCCTATAGAACAAGAGGATTCTTTCATTTGTATGTTTTTTAAAATCTGTTTAAAAGATTAATTTTTATTTTATGTGTGTGGCGGTTAGAGTAAGAACGGCCCCTGTAGACTCATATATGTGAATGCATAGTCAGGATTAAGAGGTGTGGCCTTGTTGGAGGAAGTGTGCCACTTTGGGGAGAAGAGGGGCTTTGAAGTGTCAAAGGCCCAAGTCAGGCCCAATGGCTCTCTCTTCCTACTGCCTGTCAATCTGGATGTAGAACTCTCAGCTACCTCTCCACCACCATGTCTACCTCCATGCTACCATGCTCCCTGCCATGACAATAATGGACTGACCTCTGAAAGTATAAGCAAGGCTTCAATTAAATACTTTCTTCTGTAAGTGTTGTTGTGGTTATGGTGTCTCTTCACACAATAGAACACTGTCTAAGGCAATATGTGTATGAGTGTATCTGTATGTGGATATGCCACATGCATGCAGGTGCCTCCAGAGGCCAAAGATGGTGCTGGATTTCCTGAAGGTGGAGTTATAGGTGGTGACCTCCGTGACATGGATGCTGGGAATCAAACTCAGGTCTTCTGCAACAGCAGTGTCTTAGTAAGGGTTTCTATTGTAGTGAAAAGACATCATGACCACGATAATTTTTATAAAGGAAAACATTTAATTAGGACTGGCTTAAAGGTTCAGAGGTTTAGTCTACTATCATCATGGAGGGAAGCATGGCAGCACATAGGCAGACATGGTGCTGTAGAGATAGCTGAAAGTTCTACATCTGAATCCACAGGCAGCAGAAAGGGAGAACCACTGGGTCTGGCTTGAGCTTCTGAAACCTTAAAGCTCATCCCCAGTGACACACTTCCTCCAACAAGGCTACACCTACTCCAATAAGGCCACATCTCCTAATACTTTCAAATAATGCCACTCACTATGAGCCTATGGGAACCATTTTCATTCAAGTCACCACAAGCAGTAAGCATTTTTATCTGTTGAGCCATGTCTCAAATCCTCACATTTTAGTGAAACCACTGCAAATTTGTTCAAATGTGTCTTACCTACTTCAGTGTAATTGACTATACAAGCTAGTGTTTCACAAAAGAATGAGACATAAGATGATTTTTATATTCTATATGGAGATCATTTAAAAAATGATTTAACAGATCTATGTGTATTTTAATGTGCTAAAAAAGAAAACAACTTCTAAAAACATGTACAGTTGGAGGTTGGGGAGATCGCTCAGTTATTAAGTTGCTTGCTAAGCAACAACAAGGAACTGAGTTCAGAATCAATGTTAAAAAAAAAAAAAAAGACAAGTGTAATATGTACTTGTAATCTCAGCACTAGGGAAGAAGAGACAGGCAGATCTCTGGGGCTTACTGGCCAGCTAGCCTAGCCTACTTTGTTACTTCCAGGCCAGGGACAGTTACCCAGTTTCAAACAAAGTAGGCAACACCTGAAAAATGACACGATGTTTCTGTGTATGTATGTACATGTGCACTCGCATACATATGCCTGTATACCTGCATATAACATGTATGCACACATATAGAAAACACGTACTACTAAAAGGCTGAACTTACAAGTTCAAACATATTATTGTTTAACATGAAGGTAGCTTTTAAAATACCAAAACCTAAAGTTTAAATTTAAAGTGTTAAAGTTATATTTAAAGAAAAGAACATTTGTCAAAAAAAAAAAGAAAGAAAAAAGAAAAAAATCTTAATTTTATCTATATATGATTGCGGAAATGTAAAAAGCAGTAAAATTAATACTGACTTAGTATAATTAAAATATTAGACATATTGTGATTAAAGTATTTTGTTCATTTAAATCTATTAGTTGAAGTTCAAAAAGTACTTGCATTAGACCTGTATAGCTTGTGACATGAAATATGCACTTTTCTGTGCACTGATAAACTGAAAAACTTGCTAATTTTTAATCTTTTGCATTTTGAATGCTGTTTCTTTAATATAAAGTTTTTGACATTTGTAATATCTTCATCCTTTCTTGAAAATTGCCTTCTATATTTACGCTATATTTAGTTTTACTAAATTTCTATTTGCACATTCATAATTTTTCAAATAGCAAGACATTATCCACAATTAGCTCTTTCTTCTATAACTCCACTTATATTCAGTTTGAGTTTCCTTCTTAGTATTATTACTTTTCAGGACATTCATCTCTGTTGCCAATTCCCTCTTCTGATTGTAGAGTATCTTACGGGAGACCTCTTATGGAAAACAAGAAATCAAAATAACAACATTTTGTGCTATTTGTGTGTGAGATGAATGACAGGCACTAAATTATCAATCACTGACAGACTTTGAAAGAAATGATGTGACTGCTCCCTTATCACAGCATGCATCTGTTCTCAAACAGTGATGTGTGGATGAAGAGCTAATAGGAAAGTTGCATTTTATGCAATTACTCGTATGTAATATAGTGTAGTAAATTCAATTTCAGAGAATAAAGTTATTTAAATACTAGTAAATGAAATTTGTACCTGTCAAAACAATTCAGGGTGGTCTATACTATAAAAAATGAACAAGGGACTATGGATTTAGCTCAGTGTACAAGCTTATATAAGGTTTTAAGTTTGATTGCCAAGACTAAAAAAAAAAAAAAGAAAGAAAAAGAAGCTCAGTATGAATAACCAG
Source organism: Cricetomys ansorgei (assembly GCA_026225945.1). NCBI lineage: Eukaryota > Metazoa > Chordata > Mammalia > Rodentia > Nesomyidae > Cricetomys > Cricetomys ansorgei. The sequence continues at coordinate 11,286,488 of JAMJFZ010000242.1, forward strand.
AACACCTTGATTCCTGATCACTATGTGAGGCCGGAGACCCCCGGCCCTGGGCATTAATCCTAAACTCTTAATAGGAAATTAGGCTTTCTCTACTCAATACAATAATTATTGAGTACTTTCCAGAACTCCCTGTTCCAAGAACTAGCCCACCCCAGAAACCATAAAACAATTATTGTCAGGCTTAATTCAAGGGCACTGTGACCCAGCCCAAATTCCTAAAATGAGAGGCAGCTACAGCCGCCGCCTAATAGCCTTGGGCAAGGGACTTTACATTTCCTGGTGCCCGCGACCTTGCTAAGGTTAACTGGTCCCTACCTATCAAAATGGGAAAACAATTTGAGAACCAATCAACTTGTACCAATTCGGTTTGTGCCCAACAACTGTTTAAAAAGCTTCACCATTTGCTCCTTGGGGCCGCTTCTATCCTGTGTGTTAGAACGGTCCCAGTGCACTGGAATAAATCCTCTTGCTATTTGCATCGATATCCCGTCTGTGAGTCTCTGTGGGGGTGCAGCGTCCCGGTTTGGGCCTTTTGGGGGTCCAACAACTACTGGTCTTGATTCTTGGCCACTAGTTTGAAATAGAGTCCGTGTGTGTGTGTGTCTTAAAAATTAGCTAGATGTATAATCAAAATAGTTCAGAATGTGTGTGTGTGTGTGTGTGTATGTATATGCGTGCACACACACATATATATATATGTATATATGTGCACACACATACACACACACACATATATATTAGATATCTTAACACAAGTTAAAATTTTCAAAACCAGAATAGGAAGATATTTAGAAGTATCAAGAGTTAATCATTCATTTTAAACCCACTCATTCCCATTTGACTATGTGAATATTGTTCTGTGTAGCAATGTTTTATTACCTTGGCTATGAAGTAGTCCCAGATACTTAACTCAGGTGGGATGAACTTCTCTTTGACTGTCAGTGACTCCTGACTTCCTGAGGAAGAGGCTACGGGGGCAGATTCACTGCAAGATACTTTTGATGGACTAAGATGTTTGTGCTGCTTCTCTTCTTCAACTAGTAAAGGAAGGAAGAATAAATATTGTTACTGATAAAGTACTATGCCCAATTACCATCTTACATAAAAACTAAAGTTAACTACGAATAACATACACAACTAAAATATGATTATGAAAGTTCAGAGCAGTTGTAATAACAGGTAGGAGAAGTGTGGAGGAAAAAAATTGCTCTGTAATAGCAACCTGTGTTTTTACCTTAACGTGTCCATTAGTTGTCCAAACTTATCTGTTGTATGTATTGTATAACAGATGTAGTATCTGCCTATAAAACTCACTCTACTACAATTTAGTTAGGATTATGATAAAAATTTCCAAAATCCTTCTACTTTGTGTTTTTAGGGGAAGGAACTTGCTGGCCATTCAACCAGGGATTACACGTGTTAAGCACAGATTCTACCAGTGAGCTACCCCAATAAGCACTTAAAAAATAGATAACACAATGTCAATACTAGTAAAAATAATGTCACACTTGAGACTGTTCAATAATAAACTGGTCTCACTAGACATATAAAATATACTTTTCATTAGAAAGTATTTTTAATTTTTGACCTCCACAATTAAATTACATTTGCTACAATTTGGAAATAGGTTAGCAATGGAATTTTCTAGTCATCTGAATTATACAGAAGAGAAAATGCAATCTTTACTTTACTTTCTAAAAACCCTAAAATTAGATAGTACTTTCTTAGTATTACCCTAGAAAACTAAAGACAGTAGCATCTGAAAAGCAAAATTTAAATGGGAGTTTTTAAAACAGCTTTTTATGGTGCCAGTGATCAAAGCTAGGGCCTTGCACATGCCATGCATTTATTGCATCCTTGAGCTACATACTACATACCCACAGGCTATAAAAATGTTTAATCAATTCTATTTCATAGACATATTATCACCTGCAGAGAATCAAGATTCTTGTAGACATAGGCATGACCTAATCATAGGCAAATAATTCACATTAATACACAACCATATTTTCTCCAATGATTCCAATGAGATTCACTTATCTTCTAATTTGATGTAAATATTTGTGCCATAATTGCAATTTTGATTTATTATTTGGAACTATTCAACTTGAAATACAACATGCACATGCATTATAGCAAGCAAAAATAACCTATTTAATGTAGTAATTATGTGACTTTGGAAAAAGAAAAGATGAATGAAATATTAATATTATATGATTTGATATAATAGTGGTTCCACTGTTACTTCACCTATTAAGTGATTAAATTTATATATTTAAATTTGTATAAACTTTTGCTTTTATTAACATCTGGTAATCAAAAATCAAGTTTCCATTACACATTGAACATATTAACACATATTCTAAAACTAAAATGGAATAGAAACTGGATGTAGATCTTAGGAATTCTCTAAGAGGAATGGAGAGGATAAAATGTGGCCAATGAAAAACCAAAGGCATGCACTGGGGAAAGCCATAGAGAATCAAGGAATGACATAATTTAAAAAATTTAATTCTTATTTGCTTTGATTCTCTGATAGGTTTCCGTATTAAAACAGACTGTACAAATATACCTTCCTTTCCTTGTAAATCCTGATCTGGCCCTCAGTATTTTCTATACTAATGGATGTTTAGAAATGTAAATAATATTCTGAAAAGAAATAAAACAGACATGAAGAAATGTGTAAGAGGTTACATCTAAGGCATAGGAATGGGAAACTATAGGAATTAAAAAGATAATATTGCTTTCTATAATAAAGGTTTCTGTATTACTAGATTTGCTACCATGCAGATAATACTGTGATTAAAAACAAAGCAAAGCAACCAAAACCAAACCAAAACCAAACCAAACAAACAAGAACTAAGGGGTATAAGTGAGAAAGGAAGGGTAATATGTATGGATGGGCTGAATATGGTCTGAGTTCATTACATACATGCATGAAAATGGTCTTAGGTAACCTGTATAATAATAAAAATAATACATCAAAAGCTAAAAAGTTTGAGTAACATTTATTTTACCATTTTCCTTTTTTTGGGTATGCACATACTTGTGTGGTGGGTGTGCATGTGTGAGTATGTGTAGGGCTGGCCTAGAACTATGAGGGAATTGAAGCGTGCTTGAACCCTGGATTTTCTCATGCTGAAAGTGGAAGGTGTTCGGCTGCTGTGGTGAGCCCTTCAGACTCTGGACCTAGACTCTGCCGTGTGCCTCTGGCTAATATTGCCTAATTCCATTATTGGGAGATCTTCTGAGCATAACTGAGTCACAAAATATTATAACTGCCCGAGAGAGGCTGGTTTCGGGGAAGTCAAGGTTATCTGAAGGAGTGTCCTTTCTCCAGCTGAACATTCAGCCTTACCATGTGAGACTATTGTCCTAGATGAACGTTCAACCCCACCTAGAGAAGCTACTTCCCTGGGTAAACAATTAGCTTCTCTGAAACAGGTTACCTCCCTGGATAAGCATCTTAATCCGGCAGAGAAAAGGGAAGTCCCAAAGTTTAGGATTAACTAAAGAAAGAGATGTTTTTCTCATGTGACTGATATGCTGCATTCTTTGTGATCATTATCTTTGTAACTCCTGTAACTGCACGTAGCCCCTTGAGGAAAGGGGTATAAAAACTGAGAGAAAAATTAAACGTTAGCTCCATTCCATCTGAGCTCAATGATGCTGTGTGTGTCTGGCCTACTTCTTTTCCCTCGCGTCTCCCTTCCCCTCTCCTCATAAAGCCCTTCAGTCCCACTCTCCATCCAGGTACTGTCCGACTTGCCAGGCCGGCCCTGGTAGGCTGCTCCCCCTTTTCTTACTCTGACAAATCCCAGCAAGCATCTAACAGCTAGCAAAGCTCCTTCAGGTGCAGACATGCCTTAGATCACTAGCCACTGAGAAGATCCTGCCTCTCCTAAGGCACCTGGCTGGTTATCTGACCACTGTGGCTGGAGGGCCCCAGGCTGGCCTTCTCTCCCTATATGACCTTATAGGGTCTCTTCCCCTGACCCCTATAAGACCTTTGCTTATGCAAAGAAAGCTTCCTCAAGACCTTGGCCCTGGCCAATAACACATGACCACCCATATCTGGTTGAGAGTCCCTCACATGCAAACAGAGGTCTCCTGGTGTCACTGCCCTAGCCAGCAACTTATCACATAAGGCATACCCCCTTCTTCTCTACTCTATATACGTCACTCCCCTCACTTCAATTAAATGGAGTTGTTTACACTGACACTGCCTCCGGGGAAGTCTGTATCCTGCTTGCTCTCAAGCCTCAGCTCAAGAGCCTCAAACCCCAGTAGGTTCCCTGCCTGTTCTTTCTTCCTTGAGGCTATCTCTTGGCTATCCCCCTGGAGAGGACCAGGGAGTGTGAGTCCCCACTTTCTGGTTCCTTCCCTGGGACAGCCAAGCCAATGCATGCCAATGGCTCCAAATGCCCCACTTATACATTATCTGCGGGTTCCTGCTTTCTCCATCCTGGGGGGAGCCAAACCACTGCACAATGATAACTCAGCTCTGGAGAGGGAGCAGTATAGTCAGGAATTGTCTGGGGCAAGAGGGTCTTGAGTGGAGGCTGAGAGACAGTGGGAAATAGACTTCCCAGGAGGCAGTATCAGTGTAAACAGCTCAGTTTATTAAAGCAAGGCAAGTGATATATATAGGGGAGAGAAGGGGGAATGCTTATGTGGTGATAAGTTATTGGCTAGGGCAGTGACACCAGGAGACCTCTATTTGCATGTGGGAGGCTCACAACCAGATATGGGTGGTCATGTGCTATTGGCCAGAGCTAAAAGCCTTGAGAAAGCTTCCTCTGAATAAGCAGAGGTCTCACAGGGGCCAGAGGAAGAGACCTTATAAGGTCATATAGGGAAAGAGGAATTCCAGCTCAGGGTCCTTCAGCTGCAGTGGTCAGATAAGCAACAACCAGGCCAGATACCTTGGGAGAGGCAGGATCTTATCAGTGACTAATGACATGTCACTAAGGCATGACTAAGGCATGTCAGCACCTGAGGAAGCTTTGTTAACTGTTGGGTTTGTCAGAATTAAGAAAACAGAGCAGCCAAATGTCTTACACTATCAGAGTGAGACAAATCTGGAGTTCAAAGCATGCTTCAACCCTTTCCTAGTGCTAGTCCAACCCCCAAAGTATGTATGCACATATATATGGAAGCCAGAGTACAACCTCAAGTGTCATTTATCAGTAACACCACCTACCTTGTTATTTGAATCAGTGTCTGCCAGGGGCCTAGAATCACTGAATTAAGCTGGCTGGCTGTAGGCCCCAAGGATCTACTTGTCTTCACCTCCCCTTCCTCAGTGTTGGGATTATAGGCATATGTCAATATGCCTGGCTTTTTAAATGTGGGTTCTAAAGACTGAACTCAGTCTTGACTGACTGAGCTATTTCTACAGTCCCAGTTTACCATTTTAAAACAGATAAAACAAAACTAATATTTTATAACCAGATTTAAATATTATTTCTTTAAAATCTTAATATAATCAGCAGAACTATTTCATTTCTTCCTTTTGAACTGAAAGCCTGCTTATCTTTGGGGCTCCTACAGAGAATGCCACAGAGTACACAAAATTCATAATAGGTGACTTTAAAGCTTAGTGTCCAAATCCAGAAAAGAAAGAAAATCATTTAACTGATGACTTAAAATAGTTGATATTGGAAGAAATACAGATATGGAAAAAATAAAAGACACTTAATTTAATAAAAATGAATCCCAATCTATTTCTTGTTTTAGCAAGATAATTTAAGCTAAGAGCTTAGTCACTTAAGAGACATGCATACCACAAAGGGTACTTTAGATACAAACCTATATGAAGTCTCCAAATAAACTTCAAATAGCCCAAAAAGGAAAATACTAAAGAAACAATGAATTAAATAAAGGTTTTTCTTAAATGTCAAAAAATAAGATTAATAATTTTCAAAAACTGACATGATACTATACAGATGTAAGAATGCTTAACTGTCAGGGCCTCCTAGAATAATTACCTCATACCTGTTCTGTTAGTAATCATAAAAATAAATTTACAAGCTAGGCACGATGACACACAACTTTAATTCCAGAACTTTGGAGGAAGAGGCAGGCAGATCTCTTGAGTTTAAGGCCAACGTGAGCTCCTGGCCAGTCAGGGCTACAAAGTGAAACTCTGTCTTAAAAAATAGTTGCTGGGTAAAATGATTCACTGGAAGATAGGAAGAAAATGTCAAAGCTGCTATTTTAAGTTTTTGATAAGATAAGGTAAGAGAATAAAGATAAGGGAAGAGCTGGACAGGGGAAAAACAAGGCAGGCAAAGAGAGGTTAAGGAGTAGGGGTTGAAAAAAAAAAAGAGACACAGGGTAGGAAGAGAAGAAAAGAAAGAGGAGAGGAAGGAGGGAAACTGGCTGGAGGAAGAAACAAGCTGTAGTGCTATATGCACATAAGCACATAGGTTTAATACTGGCAACTCAAGCATGTTCTGTGTGTTATAAAATTAAAACAACTGTGACTACTGTGCTGGAATATTAAATTATTACAAATGCCACAGTCTGGAAATATACTCAATCCATTTTGTTGCAGGACTTGAAACGGCCAAAAATGTCAAGAAAAAAAAAGTCTACAGAAAGACAATATGCTTAGTTTTAAAAACCTTATTAAACATCATTATCCACTGAATGAGGGTATGTAGGTCAGCGCAATGATATTTTGCTTTTCCTTATATCTTTTAGCTTTGAATAGCAAAAGGAACAGTCTTAATAATGAAATAAATCAAGAATTATCTGTAAAATACACATTTACATTTCTTTCAAGCCTTCCTCAAAGGTTTCTTACATCTCCCATTCTCACAAAAATAAAAGCTACTTAAACGTAAAGGGAAACTTGCAATGACATGGCCCTCACTAAAAACACAAGACTAACAAACACAATTTCATTTCTCTCTAAAGTTAGTTGTTTTCACATTTGGCCATCTTTTGGATGCTCTTAACAATCAGAAACCAGTGATGAGTGTTTGGTATGCTCAACTGTATGCGCTTACCTCTTCTGGTAAGAAATGCTATTCTGCTAAAGGGATGACTGTAACAGCACGTAACAGTCATTAATAAAACACTGAGCTTTTATACAAGTTCTACATATAAAAAACTTTGGATTTTCTGATCCACATTTAGCATAAATAATAAAGGACCAGAGTTCATTTTAAATGCCTTCAAAATAGCTATCATTAGCAGTTTTATAGTAAAAGACATGACATGTTTACCAGAAATAAAGTATTCATTTTATATTTCATTCTATAATTAGGAGTTTAAATTTTCTGTAAACTTAATTATGAAGACAAAATTCACAAGTCTTATGGCAAATTTTCTCACAAGATACAAAATTCTAACAATTAAAATATTGTCTTGTTTTACAGTACAAGAAGCAAAAGTATGGATTTCTAACTGTTTGCAGAAAAAAATAAGTTCTTAAAAATTGTTCCTGCTAATTTTCAACTTCAACAATTAACAAAACTAGAAATACCATGAGCATACACAATTACTAAAATTTAACTATAAAATCAAAGTTTTTATTAATATGTGATGCAAAATTCAACGAGAAGTTTCATTAACATTTAAGTTAGTAAGTTATGCATATTATTAACTTTAGGTAAAGAATCCTAGACTATCATCCCTAGCCAGTGTCATTGAGGGGCGTGGAGAGTGTTCACAAGAAACCTAGCTGACCAAGATCCAGGGAGCAGCCAGGAAGCAGTGTTCCTCCATGGCTCCTGCTTCCAGGTTCCTTCCCTGAACTATATCTCTGAATGATGGATTTGAAGCGTATGCCAAATAAATTCTTTTTGCCCCAAGTTCTCTTGGTCAGAATGTTTTACACAACAACAAAAAGAAAACTGTAATAGTAAGTAAAAGAATTAGAACAAAGTATATAAGACATGCAGAAAAAACTATAGTTTTCGAGACCATTATTTCAAAACATCTTAAGAAGAAAATTTATACCCAAGTAAGAAACAAAATTACCCAATTTCAAATGCCTTTCCTAGCACTAAATTCAAAAACACTTTTAGAGAATATGTATTTAGGGGTTCCAAATAAGTATTTCATTTTAAATACATAATACTTGAACATTGATTAGTTAAGAAAACAAAATACTGCCAGGTGTGATGGTGCATGCTTTTAATCCCAAAACTTGGGAGGCAGAGGCAGGTGTTGAGTTCGAGGCCACCTGGTCTACAGAGTGAGTTCTAGGACAGCCAGAGTTACAACACTCCCCTCCAAAAAAAAAAAAAAAAAAAAGAAAAGAAAAGAAAAAGAAAAAATATTCCGGACTTTTCATTTTTCATTTGGCTAAATTAAAAAACTTAAAATACACATATTTTAATGCTGATTGGATTCACATCAACTTTCTGAAATATATTATTTTATCATAGTGATGGTTAGTGTTAACTCTCAACTTCACAGCACCTAGAATCCCCTAGGAGATAGGCTGTGGGCATGCCTGTGGGGATTACCTCTATTGACTGAGGTGCTATCATGGGTAGTGCCATTTCCTGGCTGGGGTTGTGGGTTATTTAAGTACAGAGAGGGAGCTGAGAAACAACAGACATTCACTGCTTTTCAAGTGCAGAAGCCATATGGCCAGCTGCTTTAAGTTCCTCCTGGCTTGACTCTATGCCATGATGACTACCTTGAACTGTGAACTAAAACAAACACTTCCTTATGTTGCTTTTGTCAGGTTATTTTATCATAGTAACAGGAAAAAGAAATTAAGGCAATCCCCCTGGTCAACAACGTACACTGAACATTACTTAATACAATTAAGCTCTTGGGACATTGTGGTTGTATTTTTCAGTAATCCAAACACAAAGCACTGCTTGTCCACACCTAAAATTCCTCAGACTTTTGTGCTGTATTGATGTGCTTTAAGAGTACAATAATGTGTTTAAAAATTAAAATCTCAGAGTTTTATTTCACACTACCAGCTATTGTTCTGGTATTTTATCATGGCTGTTTTTTGGTTCTCAGACTTTTCTCCTGGCTTTTCAGAGTATCTGCTTCAAAGAACTGTCAGTTTCTGATCACAGTTACTCCATTATTTGCTGCTTCCTTTTTGCCCTTCAGTTTCTCATTCCTCACCTTTCTCTTTCTCCTTTTTCCTTTCAAATTATATTAGTTTTGGAACCAAAAGCCTTTGTCTTCATCAACTAATAAATCATATAATTCATAGTTCCTTAAATCACATGATTCATATTTACTGTTAGTGCACTTCTGTGACTATATCCAGATAGTTTGTGAATTCTCAAAGACAAATAAGCATCACATAATTTGGATGTGTTTACATCTAATCCCACCACAAAATAACTGTGTCTTAAATATTTTATTCAGCTATCATGTCCCCAGTCCAAAAGAGTTACATACAGATAACATAATTTTTGGTTATTTGATTATTTTTGATTATCTGAGAAAATGGTTATATTTATCATTTATAAAGATCCTTACTTACAACTATATAATATTTTTGCTTACAAACAACAAATCTTAGTGTTAAAATAAGAATCAACCTGAATTTTATCTGTGCTCAGCATAAATATGTAGCACTGGGGCTAGTGATTTGGCTCAGTGGTAGAAGATTGCATAACATATACATGATTTTGAGCTCAATTTTCATCACCAAAGAAAAAGAATTGAAGCTATAAGGTATTTTTCATGTTAAAATGTATGTAAATATTGCTTAGCAAAACTTATCTTTCAGCATTTTATAGTAACAAGATTAGAGTCTTAAATTTTCTAAAACATATAAAAAACATATTAAAACATATTAAAAACAGAGCCAAAATTAACTTATCAATTATTTAATCATTAACTCAATGGTCTATGAATCTAACTTCTGATAGGATTTAAAATTTTTTTCTTGAACTCGGATATATGAAAAATTTAGTGAAGGTGAATTTCACAGTTGTTTTTTAATTGATAGAAAATATATAAAGGGAAATAACTTTAAAAACCATTGTGAAAATTAAAATCTTTACTTTTTTTGTTTGTTTTTCGAGACAAGGTTTTTCTGTTGTAAATCTGGCTGTCCTGGAACTCACGAACAGGCTTGGCCTAAAACTCACAGAGATCTGTCTGCCTCCGCCTCCTGAGTGTTGGGTTTAAAGATGTGCACCACTACCACTCAGCTAAAATATTTAATATTTTAACAAATAGGTAAATTGATAAGTAAAGTAAATTTGCACTTAAAATCTATAATTTTAAGAAAAAGGGTAGTTAAAAATTATTTTTAATTCAGAGCAAAGAAATTAGTGAGGCAAGTGTAGTGGGGATATAAATCCCAGGTGAGATATTAAGTCTGTGGCACAGCCAGGTCAGCAATGGACCTTTCAGCAGAAGAGCCAAAACTGATTCAGTCTCTGAACTTCTTAAAGGAAGTTAGGGGCCATAGTAGGGAAAATTACAAATTACCACACTAAAGCCAATTGTCATTTCCCAAGTCCTTACCATACTTGAAATGGAAACTTTAGTACTTAAAAGCTGAAACTTTTTTCACAGAGGCAGCAAATACTATAAAATGAAACAACAGAAAACCTTCAACCTCAGAGACTGTCAAAATATGGCTTTTTCTTTTTTTTTTTTAAAAAGAAAAGGTCTCACTATGAAACTCTGGCTGTCCTGGGAACTCACTATGTAATAGTCTAGGCTGGCCTCAAACTCAGAGAGCTCTCCCAGACTCTGCCTCAAAAATGCTGGGATTGAAAGACTTGCACCATCACCCCTGGCTTAAGACAGTATTTTATTGAAATACAGCCATACTTATTTACTTTTTGTCTATTTCTGCTTTTGTGCTACAGGAAAGACTGAGCAGGGAAGAAAAAGGTCTCTGTACTAACAAAGATAGATAAAGTCTGCTCAAAATTATAAACTGAATTTGCTTTATTGAAAGCATTAAATATAAAGAACTTAAACCCTGTCTGTTTTAAGGTTGTATCTCCTCACCCCATTGTTGTTGAAGAGGGATAGGAACATGGATGAAAAAGTAACAGAGTGATAGAGAAATGAACAAACAGTCTCAATGTGAGGATAAAAGAACTAAGCACTAGGACTTTTGTCGCATGGGATTGTGGCTTAATGTAAAGAGCTTTTGGAAAACATAATGTACATCAACACTGCTAATAATGACTATTAAGTATTTTAACAAGACAACCGCTTTTCTTTCTTCTATTACATAAGAATTTAAAATCTAAAATATTTATTTATCAGGGTATGGACTTTAGCAACAATGTGTTTAAAACCTTTCTTTCATACTTATTTTATGTTTGTATTTCACTTGCATGTATGTCTTTTTGTTTGCATTCATGTCTGTGCATCATGTGTATGCCTGTGAAGATCAGAAGGAAGGTATTGGACACCCTGGAACTAGAGTTACAGACAGTTGTGAGTGCCACGTGGGTGCTTGTACTTAAGCCTAGGTCTTCTGCTCTTAACTGCTGAGCCATCTGTCCAGCCCCATGATGATTTTTAAAAAAATAATAAATCCAAATCAAATTTTACTTTCCTGTCAAGTCATTTGCCAACCATCTGACCTTCCAAATCATAAATATCCAAACCTGGCTGAGGAGGTGGTAGTACATGCCTTTAATCCCAGCACTCGGGAAGCAGAGGCAGGCAGATTTCTGTGAGTTTGATGGCAGCCTGGTCTACAGAGTGAGTTCCAGGACAGAGTTACGACAGAGAAGTCCTGCCCCCCTGCCCCCCTAAAAAACAAAAAAACCTACAAACATATACAGGTACAGGTCTATGGTATTAAAGGCAGTAGGGAAGAAGTGGGTTAAATTTCATAGATAATCTTCTTGCTGGCTTCACTTTTAAGTGAAGGGTTTCTTTTAAAAAAGCATTTAGAATTGTTTCCAAATTTCTATTTGAAGATTTAAATTTATTTTACCAATTTTTTAAAAAAATTTAATGTCATCAAAGTAAAAGGCTTTCTGGTATTTTAAATTAACTCCTAAATCTATTCCAAATAATCCTCAAAACTTAAAAACCAATACTATCATACGCTAATAAATCATAAAAAGAGGTTTAGAAAACATTATGAACATTATTTTCAAGTTGCAAAAGTGGGCTATTTCAATTTTATTTAAATATAGTACATGTAGTTTTAAACACCAGAAATGGAAAGATACAATTATTTAAAACGTTCACTTTTCATGGTATTATAAACACTTAGAAATCCAAAAACTCTAATAGCCAGTCATAATATGCAAATCATAAAGCAGCCTCCTGGGAAATGCTTTCCCAGTCATTTCAAGCCATACCTTGATTTCCTATGATCAGCACCAGTTTTTGTACACTTAGAAATGTTAAAATTTAAGGGACAGAAAATATGTAAAAACAATTATTTGAAACTAGAATGGAATAGCAGAAATAGTTTTCTAAAATGCTAACCACTGTTTAAAATCAAAAATATGGCTTGATTAAAAGAAATCTGTCAATTTTCCTTAAATGCCAAACAAAACTATCCCACTGTATGCAACCCTTCAAAAACAATACAAAGCAAGCTAAATCATAAAAGCCTATTTCTAAAGCCAAGATCTTGCCTGCAAGAGTGGGAGGGCTATGAGAACTGATGGCTGAAAGAGCTTTGGAAAAGCCCACACATTCCATGGAGAATACCACTACCTGGTGGGGGCTAGGCATAGCAAAGTGCCTTCCTGCCAAAGAAAGAAGAGAAAAATCATCTGTATTTGGGATAGAATAAAAACCAAAGTTACAGTGTATTTCAAAAGAAATGAAAGTTTCATACTGAGAGACATCAGAAGTATATTACATAGTCTAATCATCAGTGCAGGAGTATCTTAAAGATAGAAAACTATATCGGAAGCTTTAAAACTTTACTTTTACAACAATACTATTTGGTGATGGTCTTGTATAACAAGAGTGTTCTGACACAAAGTTAAAATATAATTACATTTAACAAAGTTATTCAGATAATACAACTTCAGCTTAAAATAAAAATCAGAGGAAAAAGAGAGGAAGGGAGAGAGGTGAGTAAAGAGGGAGGGGAGACAACCAGGAATTGTGGTGATGCCCATGATCCATACCCTGCCACACTAGCTGGACTTAGTTTCTCTCTCTCTCTTCTTTCTTTCGTTTTTCCTTTATTGAGGGTATAGGTGGATCAGGGAGGAATGGGAAGAGGGTATAATCAAGATATATTGTATGAACCTCAATTTATTAATGGAAGAAAGTTATATATATATATATACACACTTACCAGAAAAAGCCTTTGAGTGTGCCTGTACTTTGCTGGGAACACGTGCTCCTCCACCAAATACTGCAGACCACATTTTTTCATTTAGGGGGTGGGCTACAATCCGAAATAGTTCATTACTAGAATGTGTTGCCAGTCCATGGATGAATAGACTAAGATAGACTGCTGTGAGAATTTCACAAAGCAAGACTGTAAGTCCTGATTGGGCTTCTTCACCAGAAGAATTCAAAAGTTGAATTAGACAATTTATCCCTAGAACAACAATAACAAAAAAAAATAGCTGCCATTAACAAAAATTTTATAAACTTAAAAATTAAATACATTTTTCTAATTTTTGAGCTTTTTAAAAAATGTACTCAACCAGCATTAAATATTTTCCCCTGGATTCATAATCAGTAGATTATTATGGCTTAAGAGTAATTGCTGAAACATCTGTTCAATTTAGATAAAATGAAAATTGTAACATGTCAAATTTCATAGAAAAAATTTTCATTTGTTCAATTTAGATAAATTGAAACATAACATCAAATCTCACAGATAAAATTTTAATGGCAAAAATATTTTAAATTGTTTAAGAAATAATTTAACAAAATGAGCTACTTTAATATAGTGATCAAAGAAATTATGTTTATATGCTAATGGTCTTGAGTAACAAGAGCTTTCTGCAACTAAATTAAAATGTAACTGAAGAATCTGCATGAATTTGAACTGGTATCAACTCTAACAATATTTAACAATGATCACTAAATGGTAAAACTAAGCCAAATTTGCTTTTTATCATAACATTTTCAATATGACTAAAAAAAAAAAATAATTCTTATATATGTAAGTTATTTATACCTGGCCATTGAGCTGGTGATGTGTTGGGAGTTACTGATTCATCTAAGCTTCCTGTTCTCAAAGAATGTCGATGGGCAAGCAGTACAGTCTGATACACCATTCCAGTAAACTGATTTGTTTGAAATGAACTAAGAAAGGAAACAATATTTAAACTTAAGATGAATTCCATATGTAATATTCCCATTCTTAGATACAATTTCTAAGGTATCTTAAATAGAAATTTTTGTTTATGAATTACACTGTTATTATGTCCAAGTAATATGTTCTATGGTGCTATATTTATTGTATTAATACATTATCCTCTGAAGTATAAATATCATATTTTCTAAGGTAAAACAAATGACAGGTGTTTAATATATTTTTATGGTGAAAAATAAAGAATAAGTCCAAAACAACAAAAAAATTAAAACCAACCAACAAAACAAACAAAAAAGCACATCATTTTGGGCCCCAAGATACAAGCAAGTCATATTTATGACTTTAAAACAAAAGTAATCTGATTGAAAATGAAATGAATGTAGCTCAATTTCAGATTCAACGGCTAGCCTACCCTCTACCTGGCACTGAACCAAGTACTAAGCATATAATAGAGAAACAGTTCCTATTCCCATAAAATTTATAATATGGTAGGGGAATCTGACATAAATAATTTAATCATATTTTTCTTGATGAAATACAAACCACACTATGATGGCAAAGGGGATAAGCATTATCACATATTTAAGAACTTACAGTAATTTAATAAAAAAATTAAGTAAACAAATACTAACTTAGCATAATATATTTTAACAGTTTGATATCAAGCAGCAAAAAGAACTTATAAAAATGCTAGAAAATAGTACTTGAGACTGTATGTTCATTAAATGAATATAATATTTACAGTTAGAAAGACAGTGCCTTAAAGCTGTTGTGCTTGGCAAATCTCACTGATCATAACCTTCTTGTAAATAAATTCTTGGGCTTTATTTCTCAGACTTAGGATGGCAGAGTAATAACAAAAATTCCCTCAGTCTGTAGAAAGATTTATGACAAGAAGATAAAAACATGTTGATGAAACCAAACCAATAATCAATTATATAAATGAACTCAGGATCAAAGAAATAAAATTGAGGTCACCTTGAGAATATATAGCCATAGTGGTTAAGTGGGGTTGTCCAAGGACAATTCATAGAGGTAAGATGAACTGACAATCAAAAGTCAATACCAATGAGAGCAGATACCATGTAAGAGTTAACAAACTCACTAAAACATCTTGACCCATAGACTCAAACTTACCAGAACATTTAAAAGAATATTATACTTAAGTTTTCTAAAGTCAAAACTCAAAGATGAAGTATAAAAATGGAAGAAATAATTAGAGATTGGGAGGGACATTACATACAGAGTAGAATAGGAATCTCTTTATTTTCCCTCCACCAATGGATGTACCATAAACATCTATCAATAGATTGATTCCCTCTGAGAGAAAGTCAGAAACCAGTTGAGTACTCCTCAGGCACAAGACAACTGAGAAAATAATCTATACCAAAAGGTAGGAAAGACTAAGGCACATGCAGGTATAGACTCACTTCACTACAAAATTGGGTAGCTATCTATCTTGTGAACTTAAGTATATGGGTAGACCTCATGTTCTAGAAGTCTCCAAGATTTCCACAATTATATTCTTGATATATTTTTAAATTTTTCTTTTGAAACTTCATTCATGAGTACTGTTTACATCATTACATCTATCCCTCTTCTCACTCAATTCTCCTCGTGTCCCTCCTACTCTCAAATTCATGCCTTCTTTATTATTACTATATGTATTTATTTGTGTGTGTGCATCTACATATACAACTGACTGAATCCATTTAGTGATGCTCATATGTTAATGTGGTTAGGGCTGATCAGTTGGGACTGGATAACTCATCAAGAAGTTTGTCACTAGAGAGAACTGATTCTTCCTATCTCAGCAACCATTGTTTTTTAGTTCTTAATCTGGAGGTGGAGCCTTGAAAACCTTCCCCTATCTATGCTGTTTAGGCAACTATATTGCTGAGATTTCATGGCTTCAGCTATCTTTGTCATGTCTAGAAGTCATTACTTGCAGCAGAACTCTTACAATCTTTCTGCCCCCTCTTCCTTGGTTTTCCCTGAGCCTTAGGTATAGGGTTTGTGTTACAAATATATCAATTATGGTTAGGCATCCCATGCTCAATTGTTCTAAACTCTTGATTTATCAACTAAATGAACAGAAAGGATTAGATATAAAAGGCCACTAGAGTCTTTAACAGGTAGAAAAGTACTGCCAAGATCTTGAAGTAGGGACAAAACTTAAAACAGAGTTCCCTACCCTGCTAGCCCTCCACCCTGACCACTGACTGACCCAGGGTTTACAAAGTAACCCTGGCAATAGTTCCTTCTGGCCTGATTTTTAACTAACTTGAATTGAAAATTAAAGATACAATTATTAATCCTTCATTTGTGGCAAAATGGATGATTCCTGAGGAAATCATATTAAATGAACCAAGTCAGGCACAGGGGAAAAAAATACATGTAAGGATTCTATAAATTATCTCATGGAAGCAGTTGAGCGGAATAGTGGTTACCAGAGACAAAGGAAGGGCCGGTAAAGATGCTGTGTAGCGAATACAGAATTTCAGTTAGATAAAAGGAGTAATTTCTCATGTTCTATAGCACAGTAGAGTGGCTACCATTAATACTGTGCTGTTTCAAAATACCTATGACAGGATTTTAATCATATTACAAAGAATGATAAATAATACCTCATTACCCAGTTTTGATCACTAGACATTGTATGCACTATGATATTAAGACTATCACATACTGTACTGATAAATATGTATAATCAATATGTATAAATTTAAAAACCAATTTGCAGTCTTAAAAATGAAAAAATAATTTCTTATATTTTAATTTGCTATGTTTTGTTGCTATCTTTTAGAAGTCTGTTTCTTTCTAATGAGAGACAGAAAGGGAGTTGATCCAGATGGGAAGGGCGTGGGGGTGGTACTGAAAGGAGGGTAGGGATCAGAATATATTGTACAAGAAAGTAACCTCTTTTCAGTAAGAGGAAAAAAAGGACAAAAAGAAAAAAATGGAAATTCTGAAACATAAACTCCTCCTAAAAGAAAAAAGTACTTATTGCGAAAGAATGTATCAATATCTAGAAAATGAAACTGGAGTCTGCCCAGAAATGAAACCAGTAGATAAAAGAACACATGAAGTGAAAAAGATGGATATGCAAGTTTTAGTTAGTATCTGTCTCAAAGAATAGGAAATAGAAGACAGATAATATTTAAACAAATAACGTTAGAATATTTCAAAGAACTAAAGTTAGACTATACAATAGAATGTCAATTTTTAGGCTTTTAAACAAATTATACTGAAACTAGAATATGAAGAGAAAATTCCTAAATATAAAATGTAGAAAAAAATCTCTCAATTCCATGTCAGTCACTAATTTGCCTATGTGTCTCAGGTTTTTTGTTATATACCAAATTATAGAAGTTATCACTCATGTTATAATATTTACCATCAATTCATCTGTTTTTAACAAGACTGAGCTTATGAAAAGAGTATTTTCCTCATTTTTAAATTCTCAATACCTATCCCAATATCTAGCATAATGTCAGTGATCAAGTATAGGCAGCTAAGTAAGTTATAATAACGGGTTGACTTCAACTTCCTTTTTCATAAAGATATAGCTGAAATTTCAAAGATGAAATGTGCTTTTTGCATTTATTGAAAACAGTGTTATACATAGTTCTAAATTAATAATGTATAGATAGAAAACCTCACTCTTCACTGAAAATGATCTTAAATTTCACAAGGAGGTATTTACCTGTAGTTATGACTACCACAAAGGCACTGATAAATACAAGCAGAAAGCGAGGCTGCTAAAGTATGCATTACATATACCTGGAAAAAAAAAACACACACAATTACATTAAGTATAAAATCTTTTAAGTATAATTTTGCCAGAAATGAAATGAAAATAAAGTTTTTTGCCTCTGTAAGCTATTTTGTTCTTTTTCCTCCTCTAAGAACATAATTTCTACAAATGTTAAAGAAAAAGAGTTCTTTGGCAGAAATTACAAAATACACAAACTACTACCAAATCTCTCCAGAGCAAAGGGGAATAAGTATGAACTACCCAGAACAGTATGAACCATGTATTAAAAGTATACCTGTTAAAACTAAACTTTTTCTTACACAAAACAAAATATAAATAAGCAATACTAATAAATGACAGTTCACTTATGGACAGGTCACTGAAGAAAATGCTAACATGTATTACAATTATCTGAAATCAGTAGTCTGATTAAAACAGATCGACCTTTCATTTGCCAAACAATTAGAAAGCCTAACAGGAAGAGAGGGTAAGAAGCAACACTTCTATTTTTGTCATCACCCTCCCTCCTCCATCTTCAGAGTCTAACTGAAACATGAGTTTTTTTTCGATGTCAAGCTGTTTACTTTTAGACTAGAACTTACTTCCTAAGCTTTGAACCTGGAGTGGAATTATAATGTCAGTTCTTCTATTCACCAGTTTAACCATGTGCAAATCCTGGAGCAATTCAGCCTTCATAGTTATTGTGGCGGTTTAAATTAGAATAGCTCCTGTAGGCCAATATATTTGGATATTTGGTTCCCAGCTGGACTGTTTAAGAAGGATTAGGAGGTATGTGTTGGAGGAGGAGTTTCTTTTTGGAGTGGGCTTTGAGGTTTCAAAGCCCATGCCAAGCCTAGTTTTTCTCTGCCTCCTGCCTATGCATGTAAGCCCTCAGCTACTGCTCCAGCGCCATGCCTCCCTGCCACCACTCTTCCCACAATGATCATGGACTCTGAAACTGTAGGCAAACCCCCATAATAATAATTTTTTTTTTTTAAATAAGCTGCCTTGGTCAGGGATCTCAAGAGAGGAAAGATGAAATACAGTATCAACAGGAGAAAAAGTACAATGAGATGGATAAGATGGTGTGATCAATTAAATTATCTATAATATGATTAGGATATTTTTAAGAAGTTCCAAACGTCTTAGAAACAAACTTATTCCTGATGCTCTCTTACAGATGATTCAATAAATTTGGGATGAACTTAGGAATTTAAACTTTTATCAGGTGATTTCGCCAGCCTTGAAAAAGGACAGGCATAAGACACTTAACATTATTTTTAAAATGTGTAGTTTAATATTAACAATATTTTATATTACATAATTATATCATCTAATATACATATTATATTGTACAATGTAATATATTACAATGTTATAATATTGCATATTACAATATATTATGTTATATAATATAATCACTTAATATTAACAGTATGTACTAATTAGTGCTTTTACACTGAAATATTAAGCTTTTATCCTTTAAAAAATATAGTATGCCATCCACAGAAAGCAATTCTACCCTTTATAAACTTAAGGGCCAGTAAGATGGCTACATGGGTCTTGCACCTTTCACCAAACCCAATGACATGAGTTAGATCTCCAGAACTCACATGATAGAGAGAACTGACTGATTGCTGCAAGCTGTGTTCTGACCTCCATGAGGGCAGTGGTATGTTCGCACCCATACACATACTTTTTTAAAATGTAATAAAATAGTTTAAGAAATCACTGATGTGTCTATACATATATGACATCCATGTCTACACATATACAACACATACTTGTTGCTTTGACATGTATTTTTTAGATTTTTAATTGCATTCATATTTATTTATTTATTTATTTATTTATTTATTTATTTATTTATTTATTTATTGTGTGCTGATGTGGATTGCTTTGACATGTATTTTTTAGATTTTTAATTGCACCCTTATTTATTTATTTATTGATTGATTGATTGATTGATTGATTGTGTGTGCTGATGTGGATATAGAGGCTAGTGGACAGCTTGTGGGAATCTGTTCTCTTCTACCATATGGATACAAAGCATCCAGTGCAGGTTTTCAGGCTTGGTAGCAGGTGCTTTTAGCCAATAAGTCATCTCTCCAGACCAATAGTTTTAATCTTAAGGAAGATAAAGAAGATTAAGCAATTAACATGCTGATCTGAAAAAAAATTCAAGTATTCTATAAAATGTAGTAATAGTAAGTTTGGCCTATAACCAATTTCCTTATATCACAATTGTTAATACAATAAACACTATGTTGAGTCTGATGTCTTAATTTGCTTTGTTAGAAAGGCTTAACATTTATCTCTTTATTTTAACATTCTGTACAGATAAATTAAAAACTTAAAACTAAACTGAAAATACCCCTAAGAGGCAAAATAAATCAAATTCAGAAAAACAAGTACTTGAAGGTAGAAGGAGGCCTACTTGGGGAAAGGAGAAATCAGGGAGAGAGGAATGAGTACATAAGGAGAGGAGAGGTCTAAAAGAGGGTGTATGTGGAAACACAGTTGAAAAACATTTTATACATGTGTAAAAATGTTATAATAAAATCCATCATTTTATCTAAATGGTATATGTTGATAGCAAAAAAAGTTTGAAATGAAGCATACTTACTTTATTGCTTTGGCTATCAGGATGAGGTGGTGAATCAAAATTTATTATGGCATGTAGAATATCATGTGTTAGATTGCTAAGGTGCAATAATGGATTGGCAACTACTGTTTTGGCACTGGCTGTACAAGCAAAAAGAAGAGGCACTGAAGTTTGTTCTGACAGAGGATTAGAAAATATTGGTTCTGATGTTTCCTTAAAAATAAAGAGAAAAAAGTTAATAAACAATTTTTAGTTATAATCTACTCCTTAAGGAATTTGGGGGATCTTTTTTGTTTGTTTTTTTAGACAGGGTTTCTCTGTTGTAACTCTGGTTGTCCTGGAACTCACTCTGTAGACCAGGCTGGCCTTGAACTCACAGAGATCTGATTGCCTCTGACTTTCAAGTTCTGGGATTAAAGGTGTCCCCCCCCCCCTTGCAAAAGGGGATCTTTCTTAAAGCTTCAAAATTAAAAATTAAAAGCACTCAGAGTACATATACCTTAAGTTATGATCTGAGGAGGTAAATTTTTCTACAACTGTATCCTAGAACAATAATATCTTTAACACTCCTCAAGAAGGTCGTTACCTCAGAAGGCATTCATAAGACTGTATTCAAACAAATTAAGCAAGGCATAACACCTGACAAGATGTTTGCCAACTGTAACTAACGTACATAGCTCTACCAATTCCTAATATGACTACACACAAAGATTCATTCAAGCAACCATAACAAAGAAAAACATCAAAAATTATTTCAGACATGTATTATCTTTTTCTTTAAAGAAAGCCTTTAAAATTTTAATTAAAATAATCATATTACTTCCTCTCCTTTCCTTTCTTTCACATTTTCTATGTTTGACTGCCAGTATGATGGCACATGCCTTTAATCCTAGCACTTGAGGCAGATGCAGAGGAGGCAGAGGTAGAGGCAGAGGCAGAGGCAGCGGCAGTGGCAGAGGCAGAAAGATCTCTGAGGGGTCCAAGTCAGTCGGTTCTACATAGGGAGTTATGGACTAGCTGGAGTTACATGCTGAGACCTTGTCTGAAAAAAAAACAAAAATGTTACATACCTGCTGGGATTCTTGTAAAAGTAAAATTAATTCCATTCTCACAGATGCGAGACCCCCACCATGAGAGCCATGAAGTACGCAGTAACTAAGAAACATTCTCAAGAGTGACTGATACTTCAAGAGCCACTGTCTTTTTTCCTGGAAACTCTCTCTCTGTTGTTTCACTTTTGTTTGGTGATGCAAATCATCAGCATCCTCACTTAATCCAGATTCATCTGCACTTTGACTAAATGTAGACTGTAGTTGTTCTGCATCTGAGCAAAAGTCACAAGTCCTCTGAAGAGCTACTACCTCTTTTTCAAGCCAATGGTAGAGTTGGTAACGCAATTTCCCACCATCTATTTCATAGCCAGTAGATAAGGTACGAAGTTCTACTGTGAGAATCTTTAAACATGCTCTAAATTTTAGTTGAACAGCAATTATATCTTCTGATGGATTTAAAATGTCACTTTCATCTAGTGTGCTTAAAGAGTCTGTGTGACTGCTTAATTTGTCTAATTTTTTATCTGCTTTTCTCTGCAAAGGTTTTATTTCTTTCATTGAAATAGGGGGATCTTCATTCTCTTCATCATTATCACTATCCCATTTCAACTCCAAAGAGTCATCCTGAAATACCATACTTGGTTGGCTCCAATCAAATGAAAAGGCAGAATTTGACTGCCTCTCTGAGGAACCCTCTGAAGAAGATTCAAAGCCGTTTATCAGTGACTGTGACCAATCAACAGCAGAAGACTCATCTTCTCTTGCATCCGATGTAAGTGGAGAAGAGTCTTTACTAGTAATAAAACTAGATGCTCTACATAAGGGTTTTGTTTTCTTGACGACTTTGGGCATCTTTGACAATACTTCCAAAGCCAACATGGGGCAGCCAGCTTTTAGGTGAGCACTAGCGGTGGTAAAAAATAATCTTCTTTCACTTAGATTAATTGTTCCTCCCAGTCCACTTTTTCCTGTTAAAGCCATGTGCGTTGAAAATGTATCAGATGATCCAAAATGACGTCTCAACAAAAGAGGATGTGTTCTTAGATAATTGTAGAAATTAAAAACCACAGGATTACAGGCTGACATCATGACTTGATCTGAAAATAAACTCATTTTATGAGTCAAGAGAAGCTCAATTTCTACACTAAGAATTTATAATTGTCTAAAAGTCCCTTCTCTCTCTGAGGAAATTTGACCACGTCTGTGGGAAAATCATAATAATCCATGACACTGAATAAACAAGGACACATTTTGCAAATGTGTTTTAATACCACAAGTAATTAAAGGCCACACTACTTTCCAACTGAAACAAAGTCTTCAAATAGAATACTTAGCTCTTTTCTCTTCCTTCCCTTGATACACCTCTCCAGCCAGCTTGGCTAATCCTCATCTCTGCCCATATGCTAGTTCTATCCACAACCACTAAGCTAAATTCACAAAAGTCCAATGGTTTTAAACACCATTTATATGTTGTTAACTTGCATATCTTTCTCTTTTCTTCTAAATTCCACATTTTATTTATACTTAAATACAAATATTTTTATCCTGGGGGCTTCTTATTTTGTATGCCCTTGGTGCACACCACCCTTTATCCACCTAACTCTTTTGATTGACTTGTTTATTTCAATCAGTCCTTTACCCAAAGATCATCTAATTAGAGAAGGCTTCTTGATCTAATCAACACTCTATCACATCATTCATTATAGTTTTAGTTTTAGTCAAGCTAAAAACCCAGGAGTTATAATTAATTTATAATTCCTTGATGCTTTATATCAAATTTAGTCCTGTGCACTCAAACTAAAATTATTCCATTTGGATATAAAAATATCCAAATTCTTCTCTCTGCCTGTAATCTTTTCATTCTGATATTATCATCTAAGCCACTAATAGCATTTTTCTTTCACTCTGATTTAAACGGTTCTGGGACTATGTGATCTTGCATTAATATTATAATAGCTATGTCTATATATCTGTATCTATATATCCACACATATTTTTCTTTAAACAAGATGACATGTAAATTTCATAAAGTAATGTTTTCCTTCCTTCATTATGAAGAAGCCAGTCTGAAATCTTTACTTCAGATGGCTAAGAGACTTGAATACCTGAGTCTCCTATGGCTTTCTTCTGAGTTTAGAAAGGTACATACTTCTTAATTAAATAGTGCTACATTAACAGTTATGAACTAGAAACTATTCTCCTTACTATTCCAAATGATACAGTACTAAACCAGCTAACACACATAGTTCAATTATGACTATGGAAAAATACTGGAAAAGTAAATCCCACCATTTTTTATGAATTCACAGAAAAAATTTCACTTAATAGTAGGCTATAAAAATGCTTTTGAAAGGAAAGAAGAGAAATTATCTAAAAAGAAAATCAGAAGTAGAGTTCTAAAAGGTACATATGAAATAATTTCTATGCTACTGATCCCATGAACATAACAGTAAAGGATTTGGTTACTTTAAGGTCCTCTAATTACATCCCTTAAGTCTGCTTCCTTTACATTGAATGTTTTTCTTATAAGAATTACAAAACTGACTAACAAGTGTAATAACTCAACCTAATATTAAAAATTAGCTTTATATCACCATTTCTCCAAAGCATTTAAATTCAAATGTTGGTAGTATTTATATATTCAGTGCATTTATTTCATAAAAACAGAAAACCTAAAGTTTTTGGTTTTAAATGGTTTATCCTTCTGAAATACCAAAACCCCATTTAATCACAAAATCTAAAACTTTAATATTTAGTATTACATTGCATCAGACAGTAGTCTACCTATAGAGAAAACATTAACAGCATTTTAATAAATCTTGGAAGCACTGCTTACCTTCATCCTCTGTAACTGGTTGCTTTATTAATGTTTCCAAAGCAGGACTATACTCTTCTAAAATCCAATGTGCCATACTCCGAAGAAAGGGGTCGTGATGTGCATTCACGTTCGATGAACTAAGCTCACTGATGGGAGAACCAATTCCCAAAACTTTTTTGCGTAAAATAGATTTGTATGTTGCAGATTTATCAAATTCGGACTCAAAGAGTCTTGCTATTACAAGAGCCAATTGAATGTCATTCAGTTTCTCAAGACAGACCTTAAAAATATTATTTATAAATAAAGTCAGCTTTTAGAGAAACTTAATGTATTTACTCTAAGTGCATAAAGATTTATTACTCTCTAAATTTAGTAAGCAATAATGCGATAATGGCATGCATATTGCCTACCTTATAAATGAACATAACATCTGCAAATCTACTTGTTATTACTAAGCATGTATTTAGCCTGAGGAAACATCAGCTAATTCTATCCACTATTGATTAAAACTTTAATTTTATTTTACTCTTAAATCTCAACTCTTTTCAATTCACCTGAGAATACTAGAGTTTTCAAATTAAAAAGCTATTTTTCTTAAGTTCATCAAGTAATAGAGCCAGATATATTTCAAATGTGTGAAGTCAAATGAATTATTCATTTTACAAAACCTACAACCAACAAAATCCTGCTTTATCCCAGTTCTGTAAAAATATCACTCCAGATAAATGGTAAAAATATAAAAACTACTGTGAAATATTATCAGTTACATTAGGTACTTAGCCTTGCATTATTTCTACTACGATTAAAATTAAAGATTCAGATGAACTGCTTAAAGAACTGATAATGCTAATTAAGCTAAATTAATTACCTCAACTGCATCTCTGAGGCAACCACCTAGAAGAAAAAATGCTGCAGAATGTTCAAACCTTTGCTTGCCTAATAAAGAAAATGCATTTTTCAAAGCTGCTTTACGCCACCTCTCTTCCTCAAAATTGTGCCCAAAAAATTGTGTCATTTTGGTGTCTTTCTGAGATCTATAAAGAAACAAAAATTATGAAAATTTTTAAAATATAACTTTGGAATCAGCCTTTTACAGTTTGGACTTCAAAGTTAGTACTTTCAAGGAGAAAGATGACAAGTTGAAAGTCTGCACTACATAGCAAGATTCAGTTACAAAAAAAATATAACAATGAAAACAAAACATTTGCCAGTTCATTAATTACTATACTGCATCTTTTCCAGTAAAAGAAGAATAAGTAAGCATTTACTTTTATATGTAAATCTCAGAAGTTAGTTAAAAATAACTGCAAAGTGAACTGCATTATCAGCACTAAGGAAAAAAGAATCACCTTTAAATTCATGCAGAATAATTTCACTAATATATACTTAATATTAAGATAATTCACATATTAACATTTATACTAATTTAAAAACTAACTCATGATAATTTAGTTTGTTAAAATTAAAATTTCATCAATAATTTTGTTCTGTCCATGCAGAAATGACTTTGGTAATCAAAAATCAATGGAGTCTGCTCTGATATAAAACAATCCTGAAAAACCTAGATTCTTAGACTCTAGACTCATATATTAAATTCATATATTAAATATCAAAAAATCTCCCCAGAGGCTGCCATTCTGAACTAGAGCTCAAACAAATGAGTAATCTTGGAGATCTGGGAGGAAAGCAATGATAGCACCCAGAAGTGCCGCAGTTTCCAGGGACATCCTTCAGTAACAGAGCAGAGATGCTTATCACAGATTCTAGTATTTTATACTCTTCCCCAATGCTGATGCAAATTCATCTTGATAAATAAATAAATCTTGATTAACTGTTTTCCTCTCAATTTCCTCCCTCTCCTCTTCTTGGTCACGAGGGAAACGTTCTTAGAATAAGCAAATGAAATAAAAAAGTGTTTTTAAGACTGATAAATGTTAAAATAAATTTAAGTGACATCATCTGGTCTCTTGCACTGTGGAACACATATAATCTTTTTCCCTATTGAGTATATCCTTAAACACAAAGCAACCTAAGAACATACTCACTAAGAACATATTTTACTTTATGCGTTCAGTCTAAATGAAAAATGAGTTTTAGCTTTGAAGCAGACTTTTACTTACCTATATAATCCCCAAATTACAGCTTTTTTTTTCATTGCAAGGTAAAATATTGCAGCATCTAAAGGATCATTATTTCTATGAAAAGCCGCTTTGGCTACCTACAATTGGAAAATAGTAGTTAATATTTTACAGAAGTAGCTTGTGATTGAACAAATAATTTCTTTTATATACAAGATTAGAATATGCTATTTCTACAATAAAATTTAATTTAAATACATGTACACAACTAGTAATAAAAGCAAATCTAGTAGCAGAGCATATACAGAAGAAGTGACAGGACTATAGCCTTTATCAGAAGCCTTCCTGAACTACTGCATTTTTCTCCACAAATACTTCAGAAATTCAGAAGTATACTAGTAAATAAATGTGTTAACTGGAGGTTGAGGATAGCAGAGGCCTAGAATCTCAACAACTCAAGAGTTTGAGACGAATAATTTTACATTCAAGACCAGGCTGAGCAAGATACTGAGACCATTAATATAAAGTCAAAACAAGGCTGGCTTGCAGACCTAGGGCACTCATAAGGCCCTAGGTTCAAAACTCAACACCACATACAGAAATTATGATGCTGCTTCTAAAATAAGATGGAATAGCAAATATCAGAGACAAGATATCATAAAACAAATATTCAAATTATAGTTTTATTTTTTATACCCAAATAAGTACTTACTTTCTCTATGCATTTGCGCAAGATGCGAGCACTGCGAACCCACCACCCTATACCCATTGCTCTCAGTTCAGACCACGTTGGGTCATCTTTCTGCATGGCTGGCAACATATTTAGCAGTTCTTCCTCTGCTACAGAATGAAATGCCCAAGCAAAATGACCAGTAGAGAGGCCTGAAGAAATGTTAAAAATGACATTAAGCAATGTAAATATTATACAATGATTATCAGAAATAGGTGTGATATTTGTGCAATAATCATATAAATGGTTTTAGGTTTTTTATTATTATATGAATTAGATCCAATCAATCTGTTATGTCAATGAATTGTGCAAATCAATAAAGACAAACTAGGTGCTTAAAATACAGAGTAAATGACATTCTTTAACTTTGCAGACTCCTTTAACCTTTAACAGATGTAAAAAAATAAAATCTTGGAAATAGCTTAAGAAATGAAAGTGTTAAGGACAAAATTTTAAGGAATCATCCATTACTAAGTACCCATCCTACATTTAAAATTTAAGAAAACATTTCTATGTTTGTTCTATTGTAACCACTTAAAACTGTGATGGTGACAAATCTAAGCTGGATATCAGATGCTCTAGGGCATAGTTTTGGCTCTCTTATGACAGGCCTTTTGCTCTTGAGAAATATTCTGCCTAACCAACTTAGCAAATTTTACATGGGTCAATAAGAAGTACTGTCCTTCTCTTTCAAACTTTTTTAATCAGACTCATAGTTACACATAATTTTTATTGTTCCTAGAAATATAAACTAATTTTTATTCTTGATTCTCCAAACAATACCACCCCAATGATTATAATTAACACTTCTTTCTTTGAAAACATACAAAACACTTATGAGAAATGTCATTGTGCTGCAGTATTTTTGTTCTCTATCACCTACAGTCTTCTTGAGAATATAAGAAGTACCTTTAGCACTGTTACATTGTGGTGTGCTTTCCTCTTCAATACTGCTTCTCTTTTTTCTTTGGGCATATGTTTTAGAGATTTAATTCCATAGAATTAAAGACCTCCATGGAATCAAATAAAACATATAACTCAGTAGACTAAGCATAACACTTCAAAGACTCCAAAATTAGAACACATACATTAAATTTCAGTTCTATTACCAAATAAAATATGTAACCTTAGGAAAGTTACTTCATTTATTACTCAAGTTTCCATTCAATTATAACACCAATATTACACATTTTTAAGGACTGAATGAAATATATATATGGTGTGTGTGTGTGTGTGAAAAAGAGAATTTTTTGCACAGGTGAGATTAGCAGTATCAATGAGACAAAAGAAAAAATGAATTAGGATTATTAGGTTCACATACTTAAGCCTAACCAATGAAGAGATACAGTGTTTTGTGAAAATAGAATTTGGGTAGTTGTAAATTTCTAATATACATTTTAAAACAATACTAAAAAGAGAAAAAAAAGTATAGCTGATATGGTATGGCGGTTAACATTGATCAACTTGAGAGAATAAAAAACCACTAGATATATAAACTTTTCTTTATACTCATGAGCTATGTGGATTATCTTCATTATGTTAATTGAGGTGGGAAGATCCATCCCTAAATGTGTATAGCATCATTCTCTAAGCTGGGATCCTGGGCTATATAAAAAGGAAAAAGTCAAATGACCACCTGAATACATCATTTGCTGCTTCACCATAGCAGATACAATATGAACAACTGCCTTGAGCATCTGCCACCATGATTCCTCTATCATAATGGTCTGAACCCTCAAATTGTGAGTCAAAATAAACCCTTCTGGCCTCAAGTTGCTTCTTTTAGGGTATTTTTACAAAAATAGTAAGTCTAATAATTGATACAGTAAGAATGGGGAAAAAAAGGAATCATACAAAATGCTACTTAAACTGCAAGAAGGATTGAGAGCTGGCTTAGTAAAGTGCATGAGGACTTATTCAGATCTCCAGTATCACTGCAAAAGCTAGCATAGCAACCTGTCTCTATAACCTAATGCTAGGTAGAAGGGAAAGGTGGAATCCTAGAGATCTCTGACAAGCCAGCTGAACCTATATATGGCAAGTGAGAGAGAGAGACCTGTCTCAATGAGTAAGATGGAGAGCAACTGAGGAAGATACCTGATGCTTAATTCTGACCTCCACACAAATACACACACATGAACATGAACATATATGTTTGCACAAAAGTATACATAAATGAAAAACAAAAACAGGACCAGAAGGTTGGCAGAAATTGACTAGCACAGGACCTAAGCGAGATGATTTTATACAGGCCTGGAGTTATAGACATGCAATTACACAACTTTGGCACAAATATTAACAAGTGTTGAAATGTTACATCAAACAGAATAAAGATGTATAACACTTTAATTTAAATAACAGGAACAAAGAACAAGGGAAAAAACAGAAATAAGTAATAAATAGCTATTAATCAACTATGACAGTACTCATCTTGAGTAGCCAAAAGTCTAAATATAGCAATTAAAAACTGTTTGTTGCAGTGAACAGAAAACAAGGCCCTTGCTGGGGATGTAGTTCAATGACACAGTGCTTTCTTTATGTGCGGGAAGCCATGGGTTAAATACCTAGTGCTGGGAGAGAAAAGATAGTTCATCAAAAATAACAATAAAAAAGCGAAGAAAAAATAAGGCCCAATTATATGTTGTCACCAAAAAACTTACTTTAACTATAAAGATACATATAGCCTAGAAGTGAATGCACAGTGGAACACAGAACATTCTAACACCAATGAAATTAGGAGATGAGCATGGTGGACTGTCTTAGGGTTATTACTGCTGTGACTATAACACCATGACCAAAAAGCAAGTTGGAGAGGAAATGGTTTATTTGGTTTATACTTCTGCCTTTTAGTCTGTCACTGAAGGAAGCCAGAACAGGAACTCAAACAGGGCAGGAACCTGGAGGCAGAAGCTGATGCAGAGTCCGTGGAGGAATGCTGCTTACTGGTTTGCTCCACATGGCTTGCTCAGCCTGCTTTTTTATAGAACCCAGGACTACCAGCCCAAGGGTGGCAGCAAGGACAATGGGCTTAGCCTTCCCCCATCAATCACTAAGAAAATGCTCTAGAGTAGTTGTTCTCAACCTTCCTAGTGTTGTGACTCCTTTTTTAATATTGTTCCTCATGTTGTAGTGAATCCCAATCATAAAATTATTTTGTTGCTACTTCATTGACTCTAATTTTCCTGTTATGAATTGTAATGTAAATATTTGATATGCAGATGGTCTAGGGGGACCTCTATGAAAGGGTCATTCGACTCCCAAAGGGTCGTGACCCACAAGTTAAGAACCACTGTTCTAGAGGCTGGCCCACAGCCTGATCTTATAGAGCATTTTCTTAACTGAGGTTTCCTCCTCTCAGATGACTACAGTTTGTGTCACAAGTTGACATAAATCTAGCCAGCACAGTGGAGTACACCTATACTCCTAGCACTTGGAGGATAAGGCAAAAAGACAACGCTTTTTAGGATGGACTTGGCTAAAGAGGCGTTAAGGGGGAGCAGAAATGAGAAAAAAGAGAGGGAAAATGAAGAGGAGGGAACAGCATTGAGGAAAGGTATAAAAGGGAGTAAAGAAAGAAAGAGAAAAGAACTAAGGGAAGAAAAGGGGGAAAAAAAAAGAATTCAAGACTTCTTGTTTCAGATGGAAACCACGACTAGAGAAAAAAAAGGAAGGTCACTGGAGTAAAGGCAATACAAAATGGTAAAGGTACTATAGAAGTTGATGTATGTGTAGATTTTATTCAATTATTACCATGGGTTCACGACATAGGACAGTTTACTCTTTGCTAATTCAATCCTTGGTTTTTCAGCATCCAAGACTTACTGCTGACTGGGTTCGCTCTGATTAGCTGTCTTCAGAACTACCTCTTTTCACTCCGAGCTGTACTATGAATTTAGAACTGTAAATCTTAAACCATCTGCTTCTGACTCTTTCTCTGCTTGTTCTGGACTGGCTGTTCTTGGCTTCTCCTTCTAAGCTGAACTGTCTGTGAGCTGACTGCACTCAAACTGTCTGAATGAACTAATTCCCCGCTTTTCTGAGATCTGACTCATCTCCTTCACCTTCTACCTTGCTTGTATCCTTGCTTCTCTCTATGAACTCTGAACCTCTGCTTCTCCTCTCTGAGCTGTTTCCTGTCTCTGCTTCAACATTCTGCTTCTATTCCCTGCTTCTGTCTGATAAACTGGGATTAAAGGCATGTGCCACCACTTTCAAGTTAGGAATAAATATTGCCTTAACCAAGAAATTCCTTTCACCTAGCATTAGCATAGATGACAGGATTAGTCTGACTAACATTCTGCATTCCATCTGGATCACACAGGCTCTGAATGTGATACCTTCTTACATGCCTTTGGATGTGATCCCTTCGTAGCTATCACAGGGGCCTTTCAATGTTATCCTTTGCTAGAGCAGCCTCACTACTGGATTAAAAGATTAAATGTTCCTCTACAAGATACCCAATCTCCAAGATGACTTGCAACATCTCTGTTAGCTATTCAGGTATACAAAATATATTAAAGACAAATATAGGACCTGAAAATGTAAAACTATGAAGAAAATATGAGGAGAAAGCCCTACTACTTCAACAAAGATGTTATTTCCAAAGTACAGATAACAAAAATAGACAGACAAATGGGACATAAAACCAAAATGCTGCTGCATAGCAAAGGATGAAGGGAACCAAGAATAGAAACCATCTACAGACTAAGAGAAAGTACTTGCAATCTCTACTTCTAATAAAAAAAATTAGTATCAAGGCAAGGCATAGTGGCATACAACTTTAATCCCAGGACTTTGGAGTTAAAGGTAAGTGGTTATCCGTGAGTTCAAAATCATCCTGGTCTACATAGTGAGTCCCACGATAGCTAGGGCTACACAGTAAAATTCTGTCTCAACAAACAAACAAACAAATAAGCATCTCTATGCAAGAAGAAAGGAACTTGATTTAAAAACCAGCAAATGAAAAATGAACATTCCAGTCAGGGAAGAAGGTCTTCACCTATTTCTGCTCTCCTCGAAAACCAATCCCCCAGTCTCACCCACCTCTGTAGCAGACTACCTGATAATGGCCTCCTCGTCCTCTCTGCCTCCACATCCAGGGGAACACACAGGTCTTCTTCTCCAACCTTTCTTTTCCACACTCACCACTTTATCCTAGTCCCCATTTCAGCAGGATTTCCCTGGGAACCCACAGGCCACTCCTGCCTCGGACACAGGTAGCCTAACTATGGTTCTTCGCCTCTCCCTTCTCCACTCCAAATCCAATCCCCCAGTATTATCCACCATCTCTGTAGCAGATCACCTGCTGAGGCATCCCCTTCTGCTCTGCCCACATCTCTAGCAGATCACACAGATCTTCTCAAAGTTACCTCTCCACTCACTCAGTCTGTTACGTCAATCCCCTAATTCCAGCAGTTATTCCTTAGAAAGCCTCCAGCCAAGCCTACCAGAGAAGCAAGTAGGCCAAGGAAGCAGGTAAGCAAGTTTCAGATCTACTCTTCCTTGTCTCCTGCAAATCCAATCCCCCATCTCTTGTGTAGCAGACTATCTTTTGTGGCCTCTACTCACTTTCTTGCCCCCATTCCAAGGGGACTAAGCAGATCCTGGTAGAGCACGCTGCTTTCCTCCCTCCTCTGGACTCCCTTAGCCTCCTCCCAAACCATCCCCATTTCTAAGTGCCAGTTTCTAAAACCTAGAAATATATTTTACCTTGAACCCCCATGGCTAAACCTAGCAGAATCCCAGAAGAATTCTCTACTAGGCAATACACAACCTGTGAACATAGATGCAAAAGTATTCAACAAAATACCTGCAAACCAAATCTAAGAATACATCAAAAAGATCATCCACCATGATCAAGTAGGTTTCATTCCAGGGACACAGGGATGGTTCAACACATGAAAATCAATAAATGTAATCCTCCATATAAACAAACAGACAAAAACCACATGATCAGCTCATTAAATGCAGAAAAGGCCTTTAACAAAAATCCTACACCCCTGCATTGTAAAAATCCTAGAGAGATTAGAAATACAAGGGACATAGCTCAACATAATAATGGCAGTTTATTGCAAGCCTATAGCCAACATCAACTTAAATGGAGAGACACTCAATGCAATTCCACTAAAATCAAGAACAAGACAAGGCTGTCCATTTTCTCCAAATCTATTCAATAAGGTACTTGAAATCTTAGCTAGAGTTAAAAGCACAAGTGAAGGAGATCAAGCGGATATAAACTGTAAAGGAAGAAGTCAAAGTATCTTTATTTGCAGATTATACAACAGTATACATAAGTGACCCTAAAAATTCCACTGGGAAAATTCTACAACTATTAAATACCTTTAGCAAAGTAGCTGGATACAAAATTAACTAACAAAAATCAGTAGCCTCCTATAGCAAATGACAAATGGACTGAGAAAAAAAAGGGAAATGACACTTTTCACAATAACTTCAAATAATATATCTTGGGATAATTCTAACCAAGTAAGTAAAAGACAAGTATGATAAAAGAAAGTGAAGAAGATATCAGAAGATGGAAAGATGTTCATGATTGGTAGAATTAATATAGAAAAAAGGCCATCCTACCAAAAGCAATCTACAGATTCAGTACAATTCCTGTCAAAATTCTAACACAATTCTTCAAGGCCTTGAAAGGACAATTTTCAGCTTCATGTGGAGACACAAAAACCCAGGAAAGCTATACAAATCCTGAATAAGAAAAGAACTGGTGAAGATATCACCATCCCCTATTTCAAGTTTGTACTATAAAGCAATAGTAATAAAAACAGCATGGTATTGGCTTATTTGTCGATGGAATAAAAGTGAAGACCCAAGTATAAATGAAGACCCAGACATAAATATACACTAGAAAAAAGGACAGTATCTTCAAAATTTGGTGCTGGACAAACTAGATGGATGAATGTAAAAGAATCCAAATAGATCCATACTTCTTATCCTCCAAAAAACTCAATTCTAATTGGATCAAAGATCTCCGCATAAAAGGAGATACACTGAACCTGACAGAAGAGAAAGGGAGAAATAGACTTGAATTCATTAGCATAGGAAAAGACTTTCTAAACAGAACAGCATAGACACTAAGATCAACAATTACTAAATGGGAACTCATGAAACTGAAAAGCTTCTGATTGGCAAAGGATACCATGATCTGGGCAAAGCAGCAGTTTACAGAATGAGAAAAGACTTTAGCCAATTACACATGCCATAGACAGCTAATATCCAAAATATATAAATAAATCAGTAAACTAGATAGCAAGAAAACAAATAATCCAATTAAAAATGTGGTATGAATTCAAACACAATTTTCAAAACAGGTAACTCAAATGACTAAGAAGCACTTAAAAAAATATTCATCCTTAGTTATCAGGAAAATCTAAGTAAAAACTACTTTGAGATTTCATCTTACACCCATCAGAAAGGCCAAAAGCAATAAAAAAAATGACAGCTGGTGCTGGTGAGGATATGGAGTAAGGGGAACACTCATCCATTGCTGGTGCGATGGCAAGCTTCTACAGTCACTATGGAAATTAGTGTAGCAGTTCCTCAGGAAGCTAGAAATCTATTGACCTAAAAATCCAGCTTTACCATTCTTGGGCATAAACCCAGGATGTTTCATCCTACCAGAGAAACACTTGCTTAACCACATTCACTGTTCCTTTACTCATAATAGCCAGAAACTGCAAAAAAAAATAAGATATTCCTCAACAGATGAGTGGATAAAGAAAATGTGGTATATTAACACAATGGAATATTACTCAGCCATCAAAAATTGAAATCATGAAATTAGCAGGTAAATGGATTGAACTAGGAAAAAAAAATCATTTTAAGTGAGGTAAACCAGACCCAGATAGACAAATATGATATATATTCACTTATATGTGGATATTAGCTGTTAACTTAAAGATTACCAAGCTATAATCCATAGAACCACAGAGGTTAGGTAGAGAAAGGGCCTGGGGGTGGGGGTGGTCACAGATACATCTCCCTAGGAAAGGGAAATAGAATAGGTAGTTATAGATAGATGGGAGGGGGTAGACTAGGGAGGAACAAGCAGAGAAGGAGACAACAGAGGGAATACAGGGAGAGACAGCTAAAATTAAGGGTAATTAAGAGTAGTAGCGTAAAAATCTAGTACAGCAGAAGCTTCCTAAAATAGAAACATGTATGAAGGTGATCTAAATGTAATCACCAAATAATGGGAGAGACAGAGCCCCAACTAGACATCTCGTCACAAAATAAAGCTTCCAGTATTGGGACTGGGTTATATCTAACTGAGTTGTAGGCAGAAAGGAACCCCTAAACAATACAGGCTGTTGCCAAGACTATAGTCTGCTCTCAACAAACTGATGGCAAGTGTCCATTGCGGAAGACAACACCTACAGAACTTACTGAACATGGAAAAGTTGAGTTGGTTCCTACCTAGAGCCTTCACTCCTACACACTAGCATTTTTGGTACAAGAAGGTACTATGCATGCTACCAAAGGGAAACATAAACACCAACCCAGCTACAAACCCTTTGATCTACAATGGTGTCCTGCTTGCAAGATATGCTAGTGCAATGGTGGCACAAAGCTTGCGGTAATAACTAACCATTATCTGATTTGATTTAAGGCCCACTCCATGAGATGGAACCATACCTGACACTGATTGGGTGACCAAGAACCTGAGACCAGATAGCATGGAGACCTAGAGTTAAAACAAATACTGATGTCTACTAAAAGAAAATAGCAATAAAATACCTCTAATGACATTCTACTATACTCGTAGACAGTGCCTTGCTCAGTTACCATGAGAGAAGTTTCCTCCTGTAGCAGACAGGAACACAGATACCCACAGCCAGACATTATGCAGAATATAAGAGACCTTAGAATATTCAGCTCTAAACTGGATGTCTCCATCAAATCCCTCCCCTCAGGGCTCAGGGAACCCTGCTGAAGAAGAGACAGAAAAAAGTATAAGAGCCTCAGTGGGTGGAGGACACCAAGAAAACATGGCTCTCTAACTCAACAGGATTGATACACATATGAATTCACATAGACCAAGCCAGCATGCACATGCATTGGTCTATACCAGATGGGGTCCTAGTGCTGAAAGAAGTGGACACATGTCTCCATCCATAACTCAGAAGCAATCTCCAATTGAAAACCACTTACAAATAAAAATTTGGTTTTCTCCAAAGGAGTCTAAATGGGGAAACAAACTATTCTGAAGGGTAAGTAGTAGATGGCCAACAGAAAATGAACTCAATGACATCTTTAAAAGTTCTGTGTCTCATAATGTCATGACAGGGCATATATATATATATATATATATATATATATATATATATATATACACACACACACACACACACACATATATATATATACATACACATATACATATCCCCTTTACCCACAGGTCCTTCGTTTAGTGTTTTTATGGGATTTCTGAATGCATAAAAAAAGTACATCTCTGAGTCTATGTCTGCTTCTTGTGCCTTTTAAGACTCTTACCTTTGTTTTTTGTTTTTTCTTTCTTTTGGCTTAGTGCTATGTGTTAATTTTTGTTTTTTCTTTTGTAATATACTGCATTGTATTATCCTTCAGAAACCTTTTTTGTTTTGTTTTCTAATGAGAGACAGATATAAAGTGGAATCAGATGGGAGGGGAGCTGGGGAGGAACTGAGAGTGGCAGAGGGAGGAGAAACTGTAATCAAGATATATTATATGAGAAAAAAATCTATTTTCCATAAAAGGAAAAAAAAATCAGTAAATGAAAGGCAGTAAATGATCCAAAGACATTAATCATAAGAAACATGATAAATAAATCCAATAAATATGCAGAAAACATGTTTAATACTTCAAAACCTTCAGTAAAGTGTAAATTAAAATCACAATGTCTCATCATCTAGTGTCTAGAAGAATGGTTACTATATCAAAAAATAAAATCCTTCTTTGCAAGGATTTGGAGCAAAGGGAAGGAAGCACTATATGTTACTTACTTTTTTATGGTATGATGGTAAATCAAAGGCAAAGAAAGACAAATACTTTATTATTTTACTTATATGTAGAATCTATAATGATGCAACTTATATAAGCAGGGGATGGAAAGGAATGGTGGTTACCAAAACCTGGGAGTGGGCCAGTGGGGAGACAGGGATCCAGGAAGAATGCTTATGAGATCTACGGTATAACATGTACTACCTTCTTAAAACAAATAACTGTGTATTTTAAACTCATTAAGAGTAAATTTCAAATGATGTCACTATAAAAAATAAGTATTTGCATGACTCATTGTGTTGACTAGTTAGTCTTTAACTTGATAGAATCTAGAAGTACCTCAGAGATCAATCTCTGGACATGCCTGTAGAGAGGATTATCTTGATAATATTAACTAAATTAAAACACAAAATAAGGAAATGAAGCAGAAAGAGAAACAAAGGAGCAGAGATGAAAAGAAACTAAGAGACACATATCACTGAGTAAACGCTTTTCTGCATGGCCCAAGTTGCACTGCTTAGCCATGTAGCCAATGATGCTGGAAACCACTACTAATTCTTCAAATTCCTTAGTACTAAGACCATATATATTCTTGGTTTTAACTTAAGATCATAAGATCACTGAGATTTGATATATATCAGACTATACATCTATAATACTCTTATGTTAGTAATGTTGGAAACACAAACAATTTTGCCAGTTTGGGAGACAGATAAATCTTATCCTTTCCTTCCCTCCTGTCCTACCAAATCTCTCATTTTCTTTTTCCTAGTATTTCTCTGTAATAGATTATCCAAATCACCTTGGTGGAGGAGCTGAGCTCTATAGGCTGGAAGGGAAGTTGTAAGAAAGGTATGGAGACGAACGGCCAAAAGAAACTTTAATCCACATTCATCTAGTGTTTCTCCACCTATAACCAGGAAAAAAATATTTTTGTGTTAAAAAACAAAAACAAAACCATTTTGTAAACAAATGCAATAGTAAAAACCATTTTTACAAGCATAGAATGCTAAAGACTTTTGCAATCAGTATAAGTCACAATACCACATATAAGAACAAACATTCTTAAACTGAAAAAAGGTTTCATTACTCTAAAATATTTTCTAATACTTCTTTTTACTATGTAAAATTCTGTATTACAGGGAAAACAGCATGGCTAAAAAAATAAAGAATGAGTTCATTTAAAGTCTATTAACATTCTTTAAAACTAACTTCCCTTTTTTGAATCTCTTTTTAAGGAGTTAAATGTTTTCTGTGGTTATAGAAATGTTTACTATATGGATTCAAGTCATATCTGAATCCCAGTAATCAGCTGTAACACTATAGGAAATAGCTATATGTAACAGTATGGTAATTAAAACCTGATTTTTACGTTATGTAATTAAAAATAAGCATAATATACTCAAATAAACCATATGAAAATATCCATAATATATTCACATAAAATTATTATCTACTAGTAATCCCCTCAAAACTGTAAACTAATTTTTTTTTATTTAAAACCTTCTGTGTCAAATTTAACCCTTATTTTCTTGCCACGACTAGTTCAATGGTGAATTCTACTAACCAATGTATCTGGTTTAAAATAATGGACTTGTTAATTGCAGATTTTGTTTGAGATGTGATTAAATATCTTTAAATAGTCAAAGAATATGATTGAAATTCTTCATTTAAATTTGCTCATAGCTTAGATTTTTAAAAAGTGCTCTCTGGGTGATGAAAAGGTCTAATTCTGTTGTGTTTTACATTTGATATTCTAGGTATATGTACACAATAAAGCTAATTTTAAAAAATCCAGAATCTTGCGGTAATTTTTTTACAGATGATTATTCCCATGGAAAGGGCAGGGGGACAACAAACGAACTCTTAACTTTAGCTATTTAAAAATCTGTACTTTTGCTAAACTCATACAGATTCAAATGGATCTTTTGTACTGAGCAGACCAATTATTAGATTATTTAATAATGACTGGCATGAGTTTGTATACTTCTTCATAGTACTATAATTAACAGTATTTATCAGAGTTAAAACTGTTGTGAAAGATGTATTTTTTGCAGTAACTTTTTTTTTTTTTTTTCAAGACAGGGTTTCTCTGCTGTAACTCTTGACTGTCCTGGAACTCACTCTGTAGACCAGGCTGGTCTCAAACTCAGAAATCCACTCGTCTCTGCCTCCTGAGTGGTGAGATTAAAAGGGTGCACCACCACCACCACCTGGCTTGCAGTAACTTTTTAAAAAGGGTTTCATAGTATCACTTTTATTAAACATTATGTAAGATAATTTTCTACAAAGAAAGCAAAATTATCTTTTTTCCTCCCACCTTGTACAGAATTTACTTTTACCTTGACTTCTGTCTCTGCTTTCTCCAATATCAGTGCTTGTAGTTGCAATTGTATCTGCTAAGGCCATCAAAGACATTTGTTCCATCCGGGTGAGCCCTGGTAAACTAGAATGAAGTAAGTGGCCAGAAAGAACTTGAGCATGCTCAGGACCAAAGTAAGTTGGACTGTACTGTGAAAGGTCAATAACTCTGGGCTTTGTATTTTCTTCGTCTGTTTCCAACATGTGATTATCAGACATCAGAACTGAAGTCTGAAAAAGCTCATCATAACTTTCTTTTGATAACTGTTTTGATTTACTTAAGGAACTTTCATTACTAGACTTCTCCAAAGATGAGTAATAGCTATCATCATCTGCTGCAAGTAAGGCATATAAAGGAAGTGGAGGTACAGAATCTATTTCCGTATAATCTGTGTTTTCAGTTTTGTTGAATGCCTGGGGGTCTCTGGTGGTGCTTCCACTAGCACTGATGGTGAGAGACCGAAGACGGCGCTCATGATTGGATTCACTTTCATTCAAAGCCACAACTTCCCCAGCAATGCATTTGACAAGATGTGATAAGATGGCCTTGGCTCTTCTAACTTTGCCAAGATCCATGAGTTCCAAAAGCTGCAAGGGGTGGTACTGAGGTAAAGTTGGGGAAAGTACATGAGCTGCTTCAAAAAGACCAGAATCTTCCATATCCACTGAAGGGTCAAATGTAGTTTTCTTTCCACAGATTTTCTGTGCAAGACTGGTCATGGATCGAGTCAGAGTTTTCTTTGGAGGATGTAGCCCAGAACTTGATGAGTTACTTTGTTTTATTAAACTTAGTATAGATGGAGTGCTTCCATTGTATGAATCTATTGTAACATGTTCTTGGTTAGAAGATGGCTGCCACTGGGAATATACGTGCATTTCACAATCCATTCCTACTACAAGGATGCCATCCCGGACCCATGATAAGGAAACAGGAAAGGGTGGGGCACCTTCTACAGAAGAAACCAAGTCCACACTTCGTAGTAGTACAAATTTAGAAAGAGGTACAATTTTAGTACTCTCCCAAAGAGGAAATGCCTGGTTCTCCTTACCAGTCTGTTCTTGTACCTTGCCAGCCAGGGGCCCATACATAAAAAGTTTTGAGCCAATCCCAACAGTCAGGATATGAGAACCATCTTCTCTTGACATCCAATCTAAATGAACCAAATGCTTTGTGTTTGATGTAATACTATCTTTACTGAATAAATATGCCTCTTGTTTATTATAGGCCACTAAATTACTATCAACACTAATTCCAGAATCCAGCACTGTACTTAACTCATCTAAATGTATTGTCTGTTCAAGGACCCAACAAGAACCTCCTGTAGATTCACATTCAAAAATACTTACATGCATCACAAATTCCTGATATCTACTGTTAGATGCAGGCTGCTTATAAGCTACTGCTAAACGATTTGTATGTGCACAGCTCACTTCTACAGGCCTACCAGGTACAGTTATACTACTATTGTTCTGAAGTCCATCTTCAATGAGTAATGGCCATTCTTCCCAAATATACACAAGATCTATTTTTCCACTCTTTGATGTAGCAGATTCTCCGTTTGTTACTCTACATCTCCAAAATCTTACTTTATCATCTGAGCATGAAGTTGCCAATAAATAAGGGGCACTGCACACAGGATATATGGAAGATGAACTCAGATGTCCTAGAAAGAAAACAAGTCATTAAACATTTTTGGTAATTACTTATATTTCATATGTATTAAAAGTTTTATCTGCTTTGCTGCAAATTACTGTTAATAGCATGAGAATCTGTATTTAGTTTAAGCTTCATGATTGGGCTTTTTTGTTTGTTTATTTGTTTGTTTTTGTTTTTTTTCGAGACAGGGTTTCTCTGTGTAGGCCTGGGAAAATGTAGACCAGGCAGGTCTTGAACTTCAGAGATCTGCCTGCTTCTGCTTCCCTAGTGCTGGGATTGAAGGCCTGTGCCACCACCGCCCAGCAATGGTCAGGCTTTTAATGATACCAATAAGATAATACAGAGCTGACAAGATGATTCAGTAAGTAAAAGTACTTGCCTGAGTTTAATTTCCAGAACCCACACAGTGGAAGAAAAGAATCAAGTTCAAATTGTCCTAAGATCTACATGTGTGTTCATGAGCACACCCAAACACACACACACACACACTCTTTCTTAAATATAAAGAGAAATGCTAGAAAAAAATGTCATCAAAATCTAGAGCTAAAAGAGAATTCAGAAAATTTACTTCAATTCTTGCATTTTATAGGTTAAAGACAATTCACATTAAATATGTTATAACTAAATTGAACAACTGGACTATAAAGAATTACTAAAACCTAGTTACTATCTGATCCAGCATCTATCACTTGCTAGTTTTATAACTATGTATCTCATTTAAACATATCAATATATTTTTTTAAAATGTGAAGATTCTCTAGGTCCATTTTCTTCATATTTATCAATACAAGTATGAATGCTCATACTTATCTAAGTATTAAATAGTCAGTTTACATTTTTGTTATTCTTTTTATTAATTTTGTTATCTGACAATTTCATGCTTGTACTGTAATATATTCTAATTCTCTCCTTCCCCACCTTACCTCTCTTCCATCACTACCATCCATCTTCTAGTGTCTTTTGTAGGTCCATGCCTTTCAGTTCTGTTTTGTGACATCTGTGTCACAAATGGGTTGAACTACCCAATCCAGCCTGCTGAAGGCAATGACATTCCCTCTTTCTGAATCTATCAATACTAATAATTCAGCAGTGAAAGGCTAGGATCCCTTAGTCCCTCCTCCATCCATGCCTGACTGATGACAGGCTCATTCAGATACATTCAGGTACCTGCAGCTGCCATGAATTGTCTTGCCCAGAAATGACATTTCACAGCCTTTCTTCCTATTTGCTGGTTTTTGTATTCTTATCACCCCTTCCTCTGTAATTTTCTCTAAGCTGTAGAGAGGATAGGATAAATATCTTATTTAGGTTTGAGCACTCACCCATCATTTACTAACAGTACTTTGTGCAGCCATGGGTCTACACTGACCACTAATCCTAGAAATTCTTCTCTTACGTATGGCAAGCCACATCAAAAACCCATGGTGGTGGTGATCATAGTCCCTAGTGAAAAATTTATATTATTTAGATAAACAGACACAGCATTAAACTGTCTTCTAAATAGTTGTGTTTATATCCCCAAAGTCTGTATTACTTAAGTATATTTAATAATGCTAATCTATTTCTAAGTGAAACTTAATATTTTATCAAACTTA
Source organism: Cricetomys ansorgei (assembly GCA_026225945.1). Taxonomy (NCBI): domain Eukaryota; kingdom Metazoa; phylum Chordata; class Mammalia; order Rodentia; family Nesomyidae; genus Cricetomys; species Cricetomys ansorgei. The sequence continues at coordinate 11,329,358 of JAMJFZ010000242.1, forward strand.
AACTAATAATATGTACTATTAGTTTCCCAAAACAGAGGTTGTCAAATTTAAGGTGATATTGATAACTACTTCTGGCTTTGGGAGATGTAGGATCTCTACTACAACCACTCTATACTCTGCTACTGTGGAGTAAAATAAAATATATCCAACAGCAGACAAGTAAGTATGGCTAGGTACCACCAAATGTATTTATAAAATGTAGGTAACTGGGCTGGGTAGATGGCTCAGTCGATTCAGTGCCTGATGCACAAGTCCAAGGATCTGAGGCTGGCATACAGAACACATGTAAAAATCTGAACATGAAACCCATCAGTTAGTAAGCTAATTGTAAAAAAAAAAAACAATTTAAGAGTTCAAATGGAATTATCCTACAAATGTGGACAATGCCACTCCTGGATCTGTATCTCCCCCTATAAGTTACTGGTTAGAGAGGCTCTAGAGGTCTCCACAAAACAATATAGGATATTGCTATTGCCCTTGATTAATTAACCACCACAACTAAATAGTATTACTTTATTGCTGAATACACTGTACACATTGGCTGTAGAATATAGAGAAATCAAATTGACCAGGAAACTTTCTCCATGGTGGCTAGCCTGCACAGTGTGAAGATGCTCTATGTAGGATGCTGGGTGAGAAAAGACATTAATAGTCTTACCCAACTCTGAACTGTGCATGTCGCAATACTGACCTATTAGGAAAGCTATGCCCATTTGTGTAACAGTGGCATGACTGTTAGAGGGTAACTAAATGCTTACTGATTGGATTTGAAGCCTGCTCCAGAGGACGGAATTTCATGCCTGGGACCATAATCTTAGTCAAAAGCCCATGGATAGTATCTACTATTATCAGTTTGCTGAACAGTCATGCTATTTAAGTGACAACAAACTGTTACTTAAATCTTTATGTTTATACCTATAACCTAGGCTGCTCTGAATCTTGGTCAGAGAAGATTCTTTTTTTGCAGTGGGTAGTAGTCAACGGAGAGATGCACAAGTGCTGATAAGAGACTGAGTGCTCAGACCTAAACATGATACTTATAATAACTCTCCTCTTCCCAGCTTATGGAACATCACTGAAGAGAAGATAGAAAAAAATCTAAGAATCAGCTGGAGGATGGAGAGTTTCGTGGAATGCTATTTTCTGAATATGACTTGGCTATCATGAACTCAAGCTGTGGTTACTTGTATAAAATCAAACCAGTTAAAATTATGACATAGATAAGGTACCACTCTTTAATGAGGAGCTTTAGGCAACAGATGGAGTTGATGGAGGGAAACAGGAGTTATATAGATGATCATATTTCATTGTATATACACAAAATTATCAAGAAGAAAATTGGAATAAAAAGAAAGGGGTTGGTAATAGCAACTTAGCCTTGTGGGGTAGAAGTGAGCAGAAAGAGGCAAATCCCTCAGGCTCACTGAACTGCCAGCCTAGCTCAACTGATAAGCTTCAGGTTCAGTCAGAGACCTTGCTTCGAAAAATAAAGGTGGGAGGCTAGAGAGGAAGTTCAGCAGTTAAAAGCTGATATTACTCTTCCAGAGAGCTCAAGTCTGACTCTCAGCATACACATCAAGCTTACAACCATCTGAAGCTCTAACTTTAGAGGATTAGGCCGGCCTTCATAGGCATCTTCATTCACATGCACATATCCCAAAAGATATACACATAATTTAAAATTAAAAATACACCTTAAAAAAGAGAAAGTAACTAAGGAAAGATACCTGATGTGAGTTCTGGAGATCTAACTCAAATTAACTCAGATTGTCAGGCCTAACAGCAAAGACCTTTACCCATTGAACCATCTCAAGCCTCTATCATATTATAAAGTACATTCCCTTTTAACTGTAATGTTATTTTAAAGCCCTGAGCAAGTGTAATATTACATTAGGGTCACCATCAATCTCTTTGAAGTGAATAAAAATGTTTTTCATCCCTTCCACGAGAACTGACTAAAAAATAAAACTCACCACTAGTAAAAATTTTAACCATTTGCTCCCTAAACACCTTTTTATTTTTAATAGGGTCTCATTATATAGCCCAAGAGGGTGTCAAATTTGCTGTCTACCAGGCTGGCACTGAACTTGCAGCAAAGCTTTTGCCTTCCAAATGTGGGGATTGTAGGACTGAGCCACTACATTTGACTGCATGATACTATTTTTACTAAATAAAACAAATCTCTGTTTTTCCACATGACTTCTAAATTGGGTCAAAGAGTTGTCCTGATAAATATTTGATTTCTCTATTTTGCTATTATACTTTAATTGAAATTCAACAATGAAGACCATATTGTTCTGGATAGTAACAGAATTATGTAAACACTGAAGTTAATCTTTTTCCAGTTTTAACTTTCCTTATACTGATGCTTTAATATATGAAAACAGAATGTAAAAATTAGAATATTGTTAATAAACCCAACTCCTAAAAATATCACCTTTCACAGAAGACTGTTGTGGAATATTTTACTCTTGTGTGCTGTTTTGGTTTTGAAGCCTTGTAGCTGGGAAGCCAGATGCCATGCAGCAGTGCAGGCCTTGCTTCCTACCTAGTCACACCCTTGTCTAGCCTTGAGATCTCCACAGATAGCACTAACTGTTACAATTGAAGGTGACCAGTCACGAGGAGGTCATGAGCAGATCACAAGCAAAGACTCTGATCACCCCTAGTCTAGTACCACTGTGTCATAATGAAGGCCTGGAAGTATAGGGGGAGGGCACGGGGGGGGGGGGGGAGAGTTAAAAGGACTAAGGCAGAAGAAGAATGGAAGAATTGGGAAAAAAGATGAAGTCTCTGCCTAGCTGCCAGGTATAGAATTCCCTGAGATTTGACATGGTTTGTGATTAATAAAGAGCATTAGAAAATTCAACGATGGACTCTTATTAAGCGATCAAAAGCTACATTAACAGAAGACTAACTACCTAATAACAGTGTGGGAAACAGAAAAATGTTTGTATTTTAAGCAATTAGTCAAAGAAATGAGAAGTAGCAAAGAACAAAGACACACTAGATCATGAAAATGAGAGAACAAATGACCAAAACCATGGTGCTGTATTGTTACCTTAGAACCTTAATGCACTGATTATTATATATTATAATATATATTATATAATTAATAATAATAATTATAATTTTATTGTTTTGTATGTATTTCAGACTGAGTATTTATGTTTAAAAAATACTGGTAAGTATTCATGGTTTACAAACTTGAATTAGTCTATTTTGGCAAATTTTACAGACCTGCTGAAGGCTTAACACTTATTATCTCAACTCCTTCTGGCAAATCCAACTCTTTGCTGTATACCATTTCAGAAAACAGTGACAACTTGCTGGTACTCTGGAGATTTTTTCTGCAAGCCTGGAATTTCTGTGAAAAGGGAGACAGGATCTTCTCTGGAGAAGAGGAATAATGTTCTTCTCGTAGCCAACCAGCTTCTGATATTTTTGTATCTATTCTTTCATCTATAAAACAAAGCAAAAAAATAAATAAATAAATACAAAACTGGAAAGTAAACCTATATGCATTATAACTGCTACTATTAATAAATAGCTGAAATCTATAAAAGATAAAATTGTAGACTAAACGTGAAGAAGATGAGAAAGTCCTTTTACTTTTGGTACTCTAAATAAACTGTAATTATCACCAGTATATAAGAACGGCTTAAAAAACTCACTCTATATAACGGGAAGTAAAACAAAGGTTCAAGAAAGTATAATAGGAAGAGGAAGAAGATGAGGGGAAAGGGAGGATATGATCAAACAGCTATACACATACACGAAAAGGTAATAATAAACTCATTATTTTGTATACTTAATACATAACATTAAAATTAATATATTATTGACAAGAATAAATATAGTTTTGCAAAACCATTTTCAGTTAAATAAATGTAGGCCTTTATGAATTATATCATAAGGTAAAAATACATTTCTTACTAGAAGGGGGAAAAAAACCCTAAACGTGGCTAATTGTGTATGTATACTTTGTTGAAATGTATGTCTACTTTAAGCTACAGAAAACAAAGTAGACTTACCCAGTGAGACAGGAATCGACTTTAAGTGTAAATTCCACATGCGTAACAATGAACGATTGTCTTGAGTGCTCTCTATCACAACTAGGTAGAACTTCTCAGAAAATCCATTAGGTGAACTGCCTGTTGACATCAGGGATATTTTTCATTAACATAGATAGATGAGATGGTATACAAAATATACCAAGTTAAAATAGTTTTTTACTTTTTAAAAAGAAACTTTAAAAGGGCAAAGCAGCATTACAGAATGTATTCAATGGATTTAGCACATGACTTTGCATTAACTTGAAATTTTAATTATATATATGCTATGTGTAAATTTTATTTTCAAAGTCTAAATTTAAAATGCTGAATTTGAATAACTTTAACCTTAAAGATCCTGTTATAGTCATTACTATGGAAGTGTTCACAGTGAGATCATACTAAGTAGGACATTGCTAAAGAAGACTAACCAAGGCCCAAACACTACAAAATCAAAATAACAGAGAGTAATAGGTAATCTCAAAAATAATTACCAGTATCAATGGTCTCAACCCCTTAAAAGAGAAAGACTATAGACTGGATTAAAATGTAGAATCCTTTTGGCTGCATCTAAGCAATGCACCTTATCACCAAAAATAAACATTATTGTGGTAATTTGAATAGGAATGGCCTCCATAGGCTCATATATTTGAATGCTTGGTCTTGACAGGGATAATTAGGTGTGGCTTTGTAGGAAGAAGTATGTCACTGGGGTTGGGCTTTGAGGTTTCAAATGTTCAAGCCAGGCTCAGTGTTGTTTGCTCTCTCTGCTTGCTGCCTGTGAATCCAGATGTAAAATTCTCAGCTACTCCCCCGCACCATGTCTGCCTGCAAGCTGCCTTGCTTCCCACCATGATGACAATGGACTAAACCTCTGAAATTATAACAAACCTCAATTAAATGCTTTTCTGTATAAGAGTTACATGATTTTAGTGTCTCTTCACTTAGTGTTCTCAGAACACTAAGACAATTATGCTGGGGTAAAAGGATAGAAAAAAGTATTCTAAGCAAATGGAACCAGGAAACAAGCAGATGTATGAAACAGATTCAAATCAATTTTTGTCAGATGAGGTAAAAGAGGGTTATTCCATACTGATTAAATGAACATTCTATTCAGAGGAAATTAAAACCTAAATATATATTCATGCTCATCTAGAGTTGTAAAGAAAACACTAATAGACTTAAAATTACAGATTTTCTTCAACAAAGCCAGTGGTGACTTTAATTCTCCATTCTGTCATTAGACTGAACACACACACACACAGGAATTTAATAACATCATAGACCAAATGGACCCAGAAGATATTTACAGAATATTGCATTCAAACACCAAAGAATATTCTTCTCAGCATCTCGTTGAACTTCCCCCAAATATATCACATTTTAGGACACAAAGCAAGTCTCAAGAAATACAGGATAATTTAAATGACATTCTGTATTTTGTCTGACCACATGAGATAACTTAGAAATTTTCTCTAAGAGAAAATATGTAAACCACAAAGCTCAAACAACTACTGAATGATGAACAGGTTACAGCAAAAATCAAGGAAATTAAAAAACTGCCTAAGATTAAATGAAAATGAAAGCATAACACACCAAGATCTAAGGGGTAATGTGAAATCAGTTCTAAGGTGGACATTTATAACTCTAAAAGAAGGCCTATATTAAAAAAAAAAAAATCAGCGATCTCAATAAACAACCTGATGATAAACCTTAAGGCACTGGAAAAATATGAACAAATTTTCATACTTATTATATTATTTATACATATCATATATATTTATTACATATAATATATACTATATATCTGTTATACATTATATTTATTAAATATTATACAGAAAGAAATAATGGTATCAGTACAGAAAGTAATGAAATCAAAATTTTAAAAAAAGAATATGAATCAATGAAACAAAGAGTTGCTCTTTTTTTTTTCTTGAGAAGATAAATAAAATTGGCAACCCTTAGTTAAATTAACTAAATGAAAGAGGTAAGATCAAACTGATAAAATCAGAAATGAAAGGAAAGGCATTACAACAGACACTGAGGAAATTTAAAGAATCATGTGGGCATTCTCTGAAACTTTTGCATTCTTGTAATTGGAAAATCTGAAAGAAATGGATGAAAATAAGTTAAATAGATGTATAACAAGTCGTTACAGTAGTTACTAAAACTCTCCCAATTAGGAAAAGCCCAGGGCCTGAAGGATTCAGTGCAGAATTCTACCAAATCTTCAAAGAACAACATACATCAATACTACTCAAATTATTCCACAAAATAGGAAAAGAAGGAACACTTCCAAATTCCTTTTTACAAAGTCAGTGTTATCCTGACAGTAAAACTAGATACAGATCTAACAAAATACAGACCAATCTCCCTGATGAACACATATGTAAAAATTCTCAATAATACTTTAAACCAAATTCAAAAATATATCCATAATATCATTCACCATGAAAAAGTTGGTTGCATTCCAGGGATGCAAGGAGAGTTCAACATATTTAAGCCAATAAACATAACACAACTCAAGGACAGAACACGAGCACTTCAGTTGATAACAGAAAAGGCCTTTGACAAAATCCAATATTTCTTCATGATAAAAAGAACCAAAAAACAAAACAAAACAAAATAAAACTTAGCAACAAGAGATTAACATAGTCAATAAAGAAACACTTGAAGCACTCCCATAAGATTAAGAATAAGATAAGGGTGTCCACTTTTGCCACCCTTATTCAAAATAGTGTTTGAAAAACGGAGAAAGAAATCTCTGTTGGCTATACCTCTGACCGAGGATTAAGGTTTATCATAAAGAATAAAAAAACCAAACACTAAAACACATGACTTAATTAAAAAGTATAGGGGCTATAGGGGGCCCCACAAAAAGTCTCCATGTCTAGGTCTGCCTCTCCACCTGGTGATGGTCACTGTTCTCCTGAACAGGGATGGAGGAAATAACAACCCAAGAACCAACAGCATCACCACCTGTACTTCCCTGGAACTTCTACGGGACAGCAAGAAGAATGGGATTCATGAGGCTCCACCTGATTCCCAGGTGCCTGCTCTTCCCTACAAAGGAAGCCTAGGAGACCAAGCAGCTACACTCCTGACAGTCAGGTACCAGAAGTTTGTGACACTGGAGGACTGGCTGTGTGTCTTACTCAAGAGAAATGGGAATGGCTGAACCATGTTCAGAGGGAACTCTACAGTGAAGTGAAGTTAGAGAATTATGGAAACAATGTGAATTCCTGCCCAGCCCTGAGTCCACCTGGACAAGTGTTTTCTCTGGAGAAATATTTGCAGTTCATATGGCAGGAATCACCAAGACATGACCCAGATACTAGCTTTCCATCAGCAGGACTCATCTTTTCATGGAAACTCCTTGTCCATGATTATAAGATATTAAACTTTGTTAATACCATCATCATGTAAAGTTGCTGCTACTCAAATGACTTTGATAAATCTCTAACATGAAAACACACGCATTTGGAACTCAATTCTTTCATACCTCACACTGGGTGGTCAGCTAATTTTGTTTTGAGATGCCAAAGTTAACTCTGTCTCTTCAATTACCATCTTTTTGTGCTATTTTAGATTGGAGAAACATGCTGTGTGCTTTCCAGTAGTGAGTACAGCTTGTCCCCTGTATTGCCTCACTTTTCTGTGACCCCAAGGTTTTCTTCACATTTGACAGTTTCCTGCTTCCTACAAAGTTCTGTCTTCTGGCTCTAGAATCTCTAAATATAAACTGACGTATTTATATTACCTTTTCTAATTAAGTGTTCCTTGGAAGGTTAGTGGGGGGGGGCAAAAAATGTACATCAAAATGGATATATATTTAAAATTTTTGTAAATTGTAAAATGATCTATATATAATTGTAAACTTAGTTGATTTCACCTAATATGGATTTCTAACAGTTTTTTTTTTTTTTAAAGCATGCTGTGGAACTGAATAGAGTCCTCATAAGAAATACTATGGTTAAGAAATATTTTTAAACATCTTCATCATCCTTAGCTGTTAAGAAAATGTAAATTAAAACTTTGAAAATTTATCTTACCCTAGTCAGAATAGTCTAAAAAAATGCTGGTGAGGATGTGGAGAATGACGTGGCCTCACACATAGTAGATGAGAGTGTAAATTTGTGCAGCCACTATGGAGATCAGTGTGGCAGTTCTGCAAAAGACTAGAAAGCTATCTATAAAATTACCTATCTATATCATTCCTCGGCATATATGCAATGGACTCTATTTCCTGCTACAAAGACACATGGTTCGTTCTTCTTTACTGCATTCCCAATAGCTAGGACATGGAAACAGCCTAGGTGTCTATCAACTGAAAATGGATAATAAAAATGTAGTACCTACACATGATGGGATTTTTCAGCTGCACATAAAAATGGAATTATAAAATCAGCAGATTAATGAAGCTCTCAGACCTCAAGGAAATTCCTTTATAGATTGGACATATAATGCAGAAACTCACAACTGTTTAAAGTGCAGCGAATGCTCAGAAGAGTGTCAGTAGAATGCTCAGCCACAAACGGAACATTTCTGTATCATCATACCTAATCCAGGGTCAGGGACCACTGAGAGAGAGTGGGTGAGAAGATTGCAAGAGCCAGAAGTTGGAGAAAACTAGAACAAAATAGTGTCTTGTGGGCATGACAGGACCTCTGCATTCCTATACTTACAGCAGCAATGGTTGGCTGCATAAGACCTATATAAGATTCAGTCAGTCAACATTCTAGCATGGAGAAGGGGCTTAGAAGCACCCACCCTTATTAAAGGAGTACTGACAGCTGATTGCTTTTAGGTAAGGGAAAATCAGTATTTCTGAAGGATGTGGCCCCCAGTAGGTTGACCATGCCCCAGTGTGTGGAGTATATGAACAACACAAATTAGACTCAGTAGTTGAACAAAAAAGGAAGGTGGGAAGGGTAAGGAGATAGGTGGTAGATCTGGAAAGAGTCAGGGAAAATGGTGTGAGGCAACTATGTTCAAAATATATTGTAAAAAATTCTCAAAGATTAAAAAAATTATGTACTTCTAAGCATCTTAAATCTTTCTATGTTAGGAGACTAAATCAAAGAGTAAGTTCAAAAATAAATTTTAAGTGAGCGACTCACTCAAATTATAAGAATTAAAGGGAAAGAAAGGACAAGACCAAATCATTCTATTTCTGATAATTACAATAAAAAGAAAGAATACCCCATTAATGACATAATATGTAAAGTATTTTTCTTGACAGAGCAAAAGATAAAAACATAACTCCATAGGTATTTTCTATGAAACATAATAAACAACTAATAGATTTTCTTTTTTAGTATACTCAGTAAGTATTCCTTGAGTATTTTAAGGAATACTAGAACATGTATTTGGTCTGAAAGAGAAAAAAAAAGAAAAGAATCTTTCAAATAAAAATACTAGAAACATAAGCAACATAGTAAAATTTAATGTAGAGCAGAGTAAACTCCCTTGAAAACTTTAGTTTTAATATGTTTATTGAAAATGGGTGACGGACACTTGAATCCACTTGCAGGGCCAGCACATGCATCAGCAAGGCTCCAGCACTGTGGCTCCTTAGTCATGAAGTCTGCTGGGGTTTTCCTTTTGACTGTTGTTTTCCTTCATCTTTAGACAGGGTCTCACTACATAGCCTTGGCTGGCCTGGAGCTCACTATATACAACAGTCTGAACTCAAACTCATAGAGATCCACCTGACTCAGCAGCTTCCTAAGAGCTAAGATTAAAGGCATTCTCTACCTCACAGGGCTTTCTATTCCTTTCTTCAAATACAAAACAAAGCCTGGACATGCTTTCTTCAACATGCTGCACTTTTTTTCACTTTTCCAAGAAGCTGCTGCCCACCCTTGCCATGTGGTCCTTGTCCTCCACTGCTGACCCTACTTGCTTTCTCAGATACTAACTTTAAAAAGCATGGATATCTCTCTTCTTTTTCTTCTCCCTCCTACTAGCAGATGCCAGGACATAGAGCTTGCCTGCTCTGTTGTTCTCAACCTCTAGTAAAATTTTCTGGCTCCAAAAAAATTAACATCCTTAAGATCTTATAGAAAAAGAACATTTCATTTCAGTAATCCTTTAATCCTAATCTTGTCTTCTCCCTCTCCCCCTCCTTCCCTCTCTCTTAGTGTGTGTGTTGGGGGTGGGGGTGTTCTCAAGTATGTGCAAGTATGTTGAGGCCAGAGGCTGAAGCTTGAATTCTTCCACAATGACTCTCTACTTTGTATTCTAACACAAGGTCTCTCACTTCAACCTGTGTCTGCCTCTGCAACGTACAGATGTACTGCTCTACCCAGTTTTTTGAACATGGGTTCTAGAAAACAACCTCAGATCCTTCCTGCTTAAAGGAAAAGCATTTTACTGTCTGAGCCATCCACCATTCTTTTTATCCCCTCATCATTAACATATAGCTAGGATATCCAGAATTACAAAAGCACATTTAACTATTCGTGAAAGCTCAGGAAAATGACAAAAAGTTAACTTGAAACCATAGTAAGAAACTACCAATGGTAAAGTGCAGAACTCTAAGGAATACTTCTCAGAAGAGAAGTGGGAAACATAAAAGAAAGAAACATATTTGTAAGAAAACAATCTGGAACAAATTAAATAATGTAGTTAGTATTATCTGAGACCTAATAACTGACTTGATGACTGACATAGTGTAACTGCTTACTGGATTTTAGTCTTCAGGTAAGATATTACCAGTTTAGTTTGCCTCTATAATTAAGACTGATACCCAAGAAATTTTAGTTCTATTTTCTCAGTTTTCCCTCATGCAAGTTAACAATAAGGTTGGGTAGTAGAACTTAATTAAAAGTTAACTTTTATTATAAATGTTTTATTATACATATATTTATATTAAGACACTGTTTAAATAAATGACATTACCATTTCAATTATGAATGTCTTTAAATTATGGGCTTCTGGAAAGTCAGGCATCACAGTACTCAGAGCATTCACTCACTCACATGGTAATAACAGATTCCATCTATTGTGTACTTAAATGGTAGAATACTAGCTTAACTTGCTCAATCACCAGCCAAGATAAAAACAAAGCCTTGGAAAGAGATCAGGCAGCAGGGAGGAACTACCAGAAAAGTAACATACAACTGAGGAACCAGTCAATTTGGTTTGATTTGTTCTGTTTTTGTCTATTTCCTGGTTAAGAGTAAAAAGATAATACCTTGAGCAATAGATTTCAAGGCTAGACTAGGCTACTTAATTAGAGCCAATATATAAATACATACATTCATACACAGAAGAGATAGCAGTATTGATGATAAAAATCAATCTGAAATACAACTTGAAATGTATTAATTCATCTTTATTAACTATGTAATATTAAACTGCATAATATTTCTCATCGCATCAAAACTCTTCCTTACCTGAATCCAATAAAATGTTATCTTTTCCCAGACTTTTCTTCTCAAGGTTATTCAAAATGAAATCTTCTTGAAAAACATGAAGCAACTGTGTTTTTCTTCCATGCTGAGGTAAATGAATATCAACGTAAGTTGACATATGTGTCATTTACCTAATGCTAAATAGCAGAAAAACAATACTTACAAGTTTGGTAATGGGATCTAAAGCAATAATGCATCCTGGCCTGGCTGTTGATTGCTGACTAATGATGTTAAATACTTCACCAACATATTTCTGTTTTGAAAAAAAAACAAAAAGGTATCCTTTAATAAACAAATTCAAAAGTAACTAAAAGCTCATATAAAATTTAAACATAGATGAATAATGAATCAAGTAGAACTAAATAGTTTTTTTTCAACTATGTTATAGGATATTATCTTAGTAGAAATTACACAGAAATAAACAGAATTATATCTCAATAGCTACAGAGGCAGAAAAAAGACGATGTTTGGCAATTTAGAGGGAAAATATTTTATATTAACCAAAGTGAAAGACTGCCTCAACTTTCTGGATATACTCTGAGCAAGGCTTTTAAAACATCAAAACATTAATCTTTTTCTTCTTCTTCCTCTTTTTTTTTTTTTTTTTTTTGTTTTTTTTGTTTTTTTTTCGGGACAGGGTTTCCCTGTGTAGCCCTGGCTATCTTGGAACTTGCTCTGTAGATCAAGGTGGTCTCACAGAAAGCCACTTGCCTCTGCTTCCCAAGTGCTAAGATAAAAGGCATTTGCCACCACTGCCTAGCTAACATCAATCATTTAGAGTATTACATTTATTTATTTTGTTGTGATGCTAGGAATGAAACCCATGGCCTTGTGCACTCTTTCACTGACCTATGTCTCCAGTTTAAGAGTCTCCTTATTAGCCATCATAAGGGTAGTTTTTCTACCTTAATAAAAACTTACTAAACTTGAATTTCAAGGTTTTTTTTTACTTGTGTGTGTAAGTGGAACTAGGGATAGAACTCAGGGCCTTACTTAAGCTAAGCAAGTGGCCTACCAATCCCACAAATGTAGTTAAGACATTAATTTTGAGGTGGAGAACACAGAACAAATGATGTAAGTTAGCATTTTGTTTCTATAGGCTAATTGAAAATATTTTAATTATGTATATTATGTATAGGTACATGCATGTGACTGCAGGGACTGCAGAGGCCAGAGTTGTTAAATTCACTTGAGCTAGAACTATATGCGGTAGTGATTTGGGTACTAGAAACTGAACTAGAGTACTCAAAAAAGCAGCAAGTGCTCTTAACTGCTGATTCATCTTTCCAGTTCCCTTTCACGTCAACCTAACTTCTTTTACATTGTTGAAATTGTGAGCATGTATGTATGCATGGAAGAGACAGGGAGAAAGGGAACAGACAGAAAAAGAGACAGACATACAGTGAAAGCCAATACTCATTTGCCACAGTATGTCTAGGGAGGTAACAGAGCAAACTGGAGTGTTAGCCCTTGCCTTGCATCTTATTTGAGATGGGAGTATGCCAAACTAACTAGCTAGCAAGTAGTGCATATATCTGAAGAAACTTGCTAGCTAGTTAGCTTTTAAGTGGTTTCTGGTGATCCAAATTTATGTTTGTCGGGCTTGTGTAGCAAACACTTTGCCAACTGAGTCAGCTCCTTAGTTGAAATATGCTGACCTACTGAGTCACTTATACCCTTATATCCACAGTATACCCTCGTATACTGTAAAATTCAATGGCTGTTTCTCAGTCACATACTTGACTTTTCAATAGCATTTGATCCTAGTGATCACTCTCTCCTAGAATACTTCATTGTGCTTCGATGAAATACCATATAAACAATAATTAATAATATAATGCTCTTCCATTCAACATTTTTATCCCTTAAATTTTCTAACTTATTTCCTCCTTCTACAATTTCACCTACCTCTGCAACTTTAAATTTATCACTACTCATTTTTATTGTTTTTTTGTTTTGTGTGAGAAAGGATCTCTCTCTATAGCCCTGGATGTCCTGAAACTCACTATGTAGACCATAGACTTGGAACTTAAAGAAATCTCTGCCGAGTGCTGGGATCAAAGGCATGCACCACTATACCTAGCCTCAGCTACTTATTTCATATTTTCAGTTCACACTTTCTTCTAAAATCCAAAGGCCACTTTATTGGATCTCTTAGATATTAAACAGGCATCTCAAAATGAGTATTAGCCAAATTAGCCTCTTAAATTCCCCTACTCTTCCATGCCAGCTAGTTCTATATTCTTATTTAAACCACAGCAATTCTACTTTATGTGAGAAGCTCACAGAATTATGACAATCAATGCAAAATCCCAAATACTAACTATTTACATTCAAAACATTTAAAATGTGACCATTTTTCAGCATTTCTAACATTAACACTTGTTACCATTTTAGGCTCCTTATTGTTCTCCTTGACTAGTATAATAGCTTTCTAAATTGGTCTCTCTCATTCTACTTTTTTGCACATAGTGGGAATGCAGTCCACATAGTGACCTACTTAAAAACCTACATCAAACAATTATCACTTTCAATGGTTTCCATGTCAATGAGGCAAAGGTCTAAGTTACCAGGATGGACTATGACGCCTCCATAGGCTCTAACCCATCTAACTTTCGGCTTTTATCCCCAACTATTCTATCTTACTTTACTCCACAATGACCTTCGCAAAGTGTGCTATTACATAACCTAACATGTTTTGGACTCAGGGTTCATCAACAGGTCAACCCTCTTTTTGGATCACTCTTCTTGTAGCCACATGACTAGTTCACTCAACTCTTTCATGTCTTTTCTATAAAGCTTTTCCATAAACAGCAACTTAAGAGCAACACGGTTTCTCTCCACAGTACTTGTTAACCAAAATATTTTATTTAGTTCCCTTCCACCAGCTATCCTGCTTCACTAGAAGCAGGTATCAGTTTCTGATTTTTTTTCTAAATTTCCAGCAGTTAAAACAATGCCTAATAAATAAGACCTTCGATAAACGTCTCTTTCTACTACAGCAATATAAGCATATGTATACATACATATACATATGCTTTGCAAAACTTTGTGTTATATAAAGTTATGCTTTAAAAAGACCTTATGGTCAAACAAGACTAAAGTAAACTAATGGCTCTACTACTTTACATTCTGAGCATTAAAAAAATGCTAGTAACTGTTAGTAAACTAGGCTAGACTCTCTAAGTAGGAAGCTTCTTAGAATGCCTCAGGAGATATTTTAAAACACCAAACAAGCCAGACCTGCTGGCAAATGATTGCAACTGGAGCACATCAGAAGCTGAAAAAAGAAATGTGTGTTTAAGGCTAGTCTATGTTTAAAAGAAAAATTTAAATCAAACCAACCAAAAAACAAAGACAAAACAACTAAACATAAAAACTGAAAAAAGCAGAAATGCTTTATTAGTGGGGGTGTTTAGTAAATATAGTCAGAGGCTTCCACTAGTTAGACTTACGAAGAAGTGGGGTCTCTCCCATGGTAAAAGTGTTAATAATGACATCCAAAGACTTGTCTGAACTGCAACCACACTGAGGGCTTTTTCTTTTCATGTCTAAGATTAAAATTCCACTCTTATTATTCTAACTCCCATTAACTATAGAAAAACCAATAGCTTCTACAGCTGATAGTCCCCATTTATCTTTGAGGAGACGAGACATTTTCATAATTTTTTTTGGTGGGAGGGAGAGCTGGGACTTGAACTCATGGATCACAGGCATGGTAACATTCATGCTCCACTACTGAGCTACACTCCCAGCTTAGAAACAATGAAAAGACTTAACTTAGAGTCACTATACCTATATAAGTACAAGAAAAATGCAAAAAAGATATATAAACAAAATACACTTATCTGTCACAAATTGCATGTGAGAATTCTAGAATAGTTCAAGTAAGTATAGGTTAAGAATCTAAAAACATCATTAAGCTAGTACTTACAGAAATTTCAGGGTTGGAAAGCTCATATAAAAGTTTCTTGGCATCAATAACTGCTTCATATAACCTCAGATATTGTCCATCACTAGCTACAAAGCATGCACTAGGAGAGTTGCAGTATGCACCTAGAAAGTATTTACAAACATTTGAAATTTAACCTTTCAGTAAGAGTGTCTGAAATTTTAATTACTGAAATAAAAATCGGTGTGCTTACCTAGGCAGTAACTGGGTATAAGAGTAGGGAGCCATGCCACATTGGAAAAGGCAGAAACATGAAGAGAATTAATCCGGGCAAGCTCAGATACTCCTCCAGAAAAAGATAATGGCCCAACTGGATCAACCCTCCAAAGAATAAGCTCACTATAAATCGCATTGGGATCTTGAAATGCCATGTCAACGTTGTTTTTATTTTGCTGTATCAAGGAACATTCTTCAGTATTTACAATGTCATGAGCTTGCTTTTGGCTACCAACATTTGGTGTCCTTAATGCATTATGGTGTGACGTTGTCAGTAACAATGGTAATACTGAATGGCAAGCTAAATCATTAAGATGAAAACGATGACCACAATATCTGGATTTGTGGGAAATACTAAGAACTGTAGAAAAAGCAGATTCTTCAGCAAAACTAACCAGCCACTGATTCAAAGAACCATCAGCATGCTTTGAAATCATCATAACATTAGGGGTAAAAATACTTAATTTTAAGCTATTCGATGATTTACTGTGACCAGACGAGATAAGCATTGATGTGGAACGAGTGAGGCCAGTAGGTTTCTGTTTTCCTTGTTGAATAGCCAAGTCAACATTCTTGGTACAGGCGTACATTACTATGCTTTTACAGAGAGAGTTTGCATCACCTGTGGGGAAAGCTACAGGAATTCTGGAAACAAAGGACACCTAGAATTAAGAAAGTACATGTTAGAACATACAATCACATAAAAACATATAAAAAATTTTCACATAAAATAGAAATAACTCATCATACCTGTACCTGACGAAACATACCAGGCTGGTATTCATCCAGCCAATCTACATGCCAAACTAGTAAAGAACCATCCATAGGATGAATACTGAAAAGCATGTCTGCATTTTTACTCCATTCAGACAGAAGCACTTCAATCTGATGATCAATGGCAGCTGATGATAATGGTGTAAAACTTGAGTTTGGTAACATTTTATCTTCACCCAATTCCTTCTTTTCATGATTTATTTTTAAGTCATCAACACCATCATCCATTTCTATAAGTAAAGGAGTTCATGAACCAAGTGAATAAATACAATAAAGGTATCACTACAAATTATGATAGAGCTTCCCAAATGTATTCAAGGTAAAAAACATATCTTTTAAATTAAGGAGAAATAAGATCAATGAAGTTTACTTAGTAATCAGACAACTATCAAGGCTACTAACAAATGTGTGTATCTTTACCCATTTCAAAATGCCCAGATACAATGTCCTTTCCTCAACTCCTAGATGAGGAAGATAGAGAATTTTTTTAAAGAGGCAATTAATTTTTTTTTTTACTAAATTTAAATGAAAAATAAGCAAAGACTCAATAATCAGAAATTCAGACCACTTAGGAGTCTGTGATTGTTTCTTGCCAATGCAATCAGAGTGGAAGAGGGATGTGTCAGCTCTGAGCCAAGGTAGAGAAACACTTGCACCCTCTCCCTGCCCTTTCTTCCTTCTCCATATGCAATGGCAGGATGAATACAGGGCTGTCTAAGACCCTATGTACAATGCAGTGTGATGCTGGTGCAGTGGTAAGAACAGTGTCTTCTTGCTATATACAGTATTTCTAAAAAATATTGCACATACAGATCATCTTTACATTAAATTACAGATTCAGGTGAGTAGTTGTGGAGAGTATGAGACTATATATTTGAGGCCATTAATCCATATAGAGTTCATAAAGTAACAAGGTCTTAAGGGTTAATAAATCCAAAAGAAAACGCTGGGAAACAAGTGACACAAGCAAGAACATCTACACTGATTTATTCCATAACAATCTTGGAGACAAATCTCTGACAAGTAGTTTTATCTTCACATAAAACCTATTTATTTTTGGCTGAAAATTTACCTTCATCAGATTTTACATCTGCCTGAACAGAGTCCTCTACACTGGCCTCAGATGAGGGTTGTTCAAAACTTTTTCTAAGTTGCTGTAAGAAGACTTCCATGGACAAAGTAAAATGCAGCTCTTTATTATTTAACCAGTGTACCACAAAAGGTCCACATTTCTCTTCATTTTCACTTAAACTCAAAGATGTAATAGATGGAAGAAGTGGGATGTCTATAAAGAAAAACAAATCACAAAACTCAAAATTTTAACAAAAATACATTCACAGTTTCTATTTTCATTATTGACATTATAGTTACCTTTTGTTTGAGAAAAAAAATCTACTTTTAAATTTAACTTAGGAGTTATTTTTTATAGCCAGAAACTGGAAACAGCCTAGATAGATAATGAAAATGTGGTACATTTACACAATGGAATACTATCCAGCTGTTTAATAAAACTATGAAATTTGCAGGTAAATGGATGGAGCTGGAAAAATCATCCTGAAGTAATCCAGACCCCAAATGGCAAATACTGCATGTTTTCTCTAATATGTGGATGTTACCTTTTAAGTTCTTCATATGTATTCTATAATCCAAATAACTACAGAGGTTAGGAACTACTAAGGGACCAGAGGGGAAGAAAGGATCTCTCAAGGAAGGGGAAATAGAATATATGGTTATGTAGAGAAAAGGGGGAAACTAGGAGGATTAAATGTCAAAGGGGATGGGAAGGCACGGTAAAGGAGAAAATATGAAGGACAACTAACAACAAAGGCCATTTGAAAACAATATGGAAACCTCCTACTCTAGATGCTTCCTAAAATATAGACATATACAAAAGGGATTTAAATGAAGTCACCGTATAATGGCGGAGAAAATGCCCCAACTAGATCTTATACCATCTTACACCACCAAGTAAAACCTCTAGTGCCAGGAATGAGTTACATCTTGTTGTTGGCCAAAGATTTGGGAACCCTTCCTCCCAGAAGTATCACAGGCAATTGTCAAGGTTATTGATTGTTCTCCTCAACCTGATGGTAAGTCCCTATTGTTGAAAACAAGACTTGTGTTTTTGAACATGGAAAGATTGTGCTGGTGCCCAACTAGAAGCTTCCCTCCTATTGAATAGTTTTCTGGGAAGTATTCTGCATGCTACCAGAAGAGAACAGTGACTGCCAATCTCACCCAGCTATGAATCCTGTGACCAACAACAGCAAACAGCCTGCAAGATATACTGGTATAATAGTGACACAAATGTTATGGGAATAATGAACCACTTTCTGATTGGATTTAAGGCCCATTTCATGAAGTAGATCCCATATCTGACACTGTCAAAGTAGCAAAGAACCTGAAATTAGGTCATGGGCCTAAGAGAAAACCTACTATTATTATTCTGCAAAAGGAACACAGCAATAAAATGGCTCCTAATAACATATTACTCTACCCATAGATCAGTGCATGGCTCAATCCCTCATCAGAGAAGCTTCTTCTTGCAGTAGATAATTAACAAAGAGATCCACCAACTGGACAATGTGTAGACAGTAAGAGACTTTGTAGCACTCAATCCTTTATCAAACCCCTACCCTGAAGGTTGAGGGATCTAAGCAAAAGAGGAAGCAAAAAGACTCTAAGAGCCAAAGGTGATAGATGACTCCAAGAAAACAGTGTCTTCCAGACACAACAGTACTGATGCACATAGAAACTCACAGAAACTGTGGCAGCATGCTCAAGATTTGTAAAATTCAAGACAGGTGGGATCCCAGTACTGAGAAATGGACACAAAGTCGCAGTTCTAACAGTACAGTTACTGGCAATTGATACCTGCTGGCAAAGGGAAAATCAGTTTCCCCCAATGGAGTGACACTGGATATGTCAACAACATTTCAGGGTAGGCCCCATACCAAGAGTAATTGGCTAGGACAAAATAAACTCCATGGTCTTTTATAGGCTTTTTGTTTTGGCACTTTTTGTCTTACTGGTTTTTCTGGGGTTTTTTTTTTTTTTTGGGGGGGGGTGTTTAGGGGAAAGCATATATAAAATTGGATGAGTAGGGAATAGGGAGGCTCTTGGAGGAGTAGGGGTAGCAAAAAACATGATATATATACTTTTAAGATAAAAAGCAAGAAAAATTATTTTCCTTGGCTTTATTTTTATGTATGTACTGAATTAAGTAAACTGAAGTACAAATCCAATCAGGTACTACAAAAATAGTCCCTAACAGAGTTAAAGAAAATTCAAGCCTATCATATTAATGAAATCTGGATCAAGTTGTTATCTGCAATACTATAAAGGCTACAATGAACATAAGGAATATATACAATATCCTCTAAGTGTTCTTTCAAGATAAAAGGTTATAAATAATAGAATTGTTCAACTTATCTATCATTGAGAGAAGTAAAAACAATACTAGAAGAGATAAATGATGAATGAATCTTTCTCTTGATTCTACTATTAGAAGCAAGTTCTAATACAGTCAATCCAAGACCTTCTATATAGTCATTCGCATAATTATTTTGATTATATATTTACCTATCCCATATCTGATTACAGACTTCAGAGAGCAGGAAGACAGCTGTTTAAAGTGCCACTCTCCCTCCAATTCCTAACACTATCTCCAGTTTTACATGGGTATAAAGTAAGTCATTTATTAAAAGCCCTGAGCAGCTGAACTGTCAATCTCATTGCTCCTGGGTAGAGACAGGGACTGAAAGGGTACTTCTCCAAGGAGTCATGGGAAGGCTTTCTCATTTTTGTGTTACACCAATCCGAATGAGATTACAATGTCTCTAGCAGACAATAAGCATTGCTGTTACATAAGTGAGGAAATACTGCAAAATATTCCAACCAAAGAAAGCTCAGCCTCTTCTGTATCAAGACCCCAAAGAACATACTGTTACTTTTATAAACCTTTATGGAGAAGATGTAAGAACTAGAAATGAGAGAACATGTCACAGACTTATATGGCTTTAGGTAACAAATAATTAAGGAATCCAACCCAGAGATGTGCTTTGAGAAATACAGCACCTAGAAAGATTAATCAAACAGATCAAATCTACAATGAATTCTTCATAAAGTATAAACTTACTGTAAGAATATTATGCTTTGGCCCACTCTATGTTTCTTAGTGATTGTTCTATCACTATGGAGAGACACCATGACCAAGGCAACTTTTATTAAAAAAAAGCATTTAACTTAGGGGCAGGGGGGTTCTTACAGTTTCAGAAGTTAGTGCATTGTCATCATGGCAGGAGCATAGCAGCATGCAGGAAGACATGGTGCTGGAGAAGTAAGTGAGAGTTCTACATAGACATAGACAGAGCAGGGCATGGGCTTTTCAAACTTCAAAGTTCAACCCCAATGACAGACTCTTCCAACAGAGATATACCTAATCCTTGTAATCCTTTCAAATACTGCCACTCCTTGGTAACTAAGTATTCAAATATGAGCCAATGGGGGCACTCTTATTCAAGCAATCAGTTTTCCTTGGTGATCTACAACCTCAAAAAGTTTCTGTTATCCTTATTAGAAGCTTGTCAGGGAGGTGCCACACTCAAACTTAGGGTTCTTCTCTCAATAATCTCTAAAGACTTTTTTTCATTAATGTGAGAATTCAACTTTTTTTTATTCTTGTAATACTGTTGTTTTTAAATTTTATTTTATTTTTCTGAGGTGCTACAAACCAAACCAAGAGCCTCATTCATGCTAGGCAATAACTTTGACACTGAGACACACTGCAGTATATATAATACTGCTTTTACCCTTCAAAATTATGCCATTAACCTTATAGGTAACTGTATTGTAAGTACTGTCAATATATGTAATTGATAAAGGTGATCTTTCTCAAATGTAAGTAACTTTTTTAATAAAGATGATTCAATATTCTGACGTGTATTTTCTTGGCTCGTGGATACTTTTTCAACTAAGATTACAGTCAACCAAATAAATGCTAAGATAGAAAATAATTTTTAATCCCTACCAAAAGTATCTCTATGCTTTGATGTAGCAAAGCTCACTCTAGTAGAGAGAATTCTATTCAAGTAATTAACAGATAATTCCATTACTATATTTCCTTGAAAAATGCAATATTGTAATTTCTAGCTCCATTGAAATTGGTTATGGTTAATTGATGCTTAAGAATATTCTATTGTATCAAGGCCAGCCTTGGCTATATGAGACCCTGTCTAAAAAGAGGGAGGGAAAAAAGAGGGAGGAGGGACTATATTCTATAAGATATGAAAAATAATCAAATGTATTCAATTGTAGCTTTGTTCTAGGGAAAGGGACTAAAGTGTAGACTTCAAAGGAGGCATTACTTTCCATCTTCTACAGAGGTGGCATTAATTATGTGTAAATATTACCCTTTCATTTTTTTTTTTTTAAGAAATATTGAGATACTACTTTTAAAGTACCCCAGCTGTGACACCTGGCTTTTATATTCACAGAAAGTATTACTAAAGTGTTAGTACTTAAAGCTCCAAATTCATAGGTAGATCCAGATAGTCTAGACCCAATAGTCTGTCTAATAATACACATTTCACTCCAGAGATAGCTACCTGTGGCTGGGTTGATGCTGGCTGCAATATGAAAGTGACAAAGTGCATTAGCATGCAGTGGTGTGTTCCTGTGGACATGGTGAGGATCCTGCTGATGAGGCAGATAGCCAGTATGTGCTACAAGAGCAAGTGATCTCCTCCGACCTCTACGGAAAGGTCTCAGATTTACCTGTATAAACAAAAATAAAGTAAAATGACTGATATATTATGTCTATCAGAATGAATATGTGTGCTATTTTATATAATACTGTATTATGTAATCTTGTATTTTCAAATTTGAATCTTGAAGAGTAAGTATCTGGCCTACTATTTTCAGATTTCTTAGCAAATCTATTTGTTTTTCAATACCTAAAATCAATTTCCAGAACTTAAAACCAGAAAAATAAAAACTAACCAACCATCCAAACAAACAAACAAACAAAATCCCTAAAAACCAATAGGATGGGTATAATGGTGGACACTTGAATCTCAGCACCTGGGAAAAAGGCAGGAAGAGCACTGACTAAGATCTAGAACTCATCTGTTGCTGAATATACCATACAAGCTTAATTATATTCTGAGCCAATAGAAAAATAGTTGATCAGCTGGGCATGGTGGTACATGCCTTTAATCTAAGCATTCAGGAAACAGAGTCAGGTAGATCTCTGTGACATAAGAGTCCAGCCTAGTCTAGTGAATTCCAGGGCAGCCAGAGCTACATAGTGACGCCCTATCTCAAAAAACAAAACAAGAACAAGGAAACAACGCCCAAAAGTTGCCCTATACCCCCATACAAATTTAAACACAAATAATTTTCAAGTCATATCATGTTTTAATATTAAGAAAATAATAAATAGTCAGGTGTAAGGATGCATGCCTTTAATCCCAGCACTCAGGAGGCAGAGGCAGAGGCAGAGGCAGATCTCTGATTTCCAGGCTAGCCTGGTCTACACAGAAAGAGTTCCAGGACAGCCAGGGCTACACTGTCTAGGGAAAAAAACAAAGAAAATACTAAGGCAGTATTTCCAGTCTATTTTCAATCAGAAATGGTCTCACACATGTAATCCCAGAACACAAGAGACTGAGACAGGATGATTGGCATGAGACTAGATCAATCTGGGGCTACAGTGTAAGACTTTGCTTCAAAAAAGCAAAATCTGTTCTATGTTCAATTAGCCAAAATGTCAAAAACTGACTTTTATTGTCAATGCTTGCAAAATAAAGACTTGTGTTCTGGTGGGTCTAAAGATAACAAATGATACAGAATACAATAAACAAATCTACCTTAAACTATAAGAGAAAATACATTTTTTATAGTCAAATCTTTGCATTCTCAGATTTTACATTTGCTATGTCAATTGTTACCATCTTTCTGTTACTGGTTAAACTAAGGTTAATCTCATAATTAAAAATAGCTTATGAATTACAAAAAAATACTTAAGTATATTTTCTAAATAAGATAATAGGAATATTTCTGAGAATTGTTTTCCTAAGATAAACTAGATTTTATTATATTACTGGGTAACAAAAAACCCCCCACAATGTATAAAAGATTTTTAAGTCTGTAGGAAAACACATAATAAAACACTTACTTCTAGAGCACTTTGAACTCGTTCTTTACTGGAAGCATTTCTCTTGAAGTTATTTGTTAAATTAATTGGTTCACACCAGTGGTTGTAGTCACTTCCATATAGCAAACAATCATTTGGTAAAAATGTTTCTACCCAAAGACGACATACATTATCTTTACAGCAAGTCAATAGTACATTACATACAGAAGCTCTGAGAAACAAAAATATTTTGGAGACAATATTAATTGTATAACACTCCATCACAGACATTCTGCACATTTCTATACATTTTAAAACACATATAAGTAGTATTAACAAGAGAACCAGAAGGCTGCTCATTGGTTAGAGGGCTGTTCCTCTGGAGGAAGGGTTTGATTCTCAGCACTAATTAAGTCCAGATAATGTAAAAAAAGGTTTTTGTAAATGCCTTTCAAAATGTAAAAAGTATTTTTAAAAAAGAGGGTGTGGGTTTGGCTGTTTTGCCGCTTGGATCTGGACTCAGGATATATTTAAAATGTATCTAAAATATGACAGTTTTTCTTTCACTGGCTACTTGACTCCACCCCTCTGTTCCCAGCTGCTAGATTTCTAACTTGTAACTTTTAAAACCTCAGTTAGATCATAGGGTTAGGGAGGAAATGAAAGGATAGGAAGGAATAGGATAGGATAGGATATCTGAGCCTTATTTCTGCCTGTTTCACTATCAGCTTTATGTTTCACTATCAGCTTTATTTCTGCCTGCTTCTCCTATCATCATCTTTTGTACTCTCTTTCCCTATCATGCAGCAACTCTTAGCTCTAATTCTTAACTTTTGTCAAACTTCAAGACCCCTCTTTTTATCCCCCACCAAGCTGTTCCCAGAAGTCCAAGCAGCATGCAACCACATAGGGGAGGGGCTTTTCAAATCCTGGCAAAGTTTCACTCTACAAGTTAACTCACATCCCAGGGAACCCAACACCCTCTTCTAGCCTCCAAAGGGCACACCGCACAGACATACATGCAAGCAAAACATCCATACACATAAAATCTTAAAAAAAAAAAAGTAAAAAGAAAAGAAGGAGGAGAAGGAGCAGGAGCAGGAGGAGCAGAAGCAGAAGCAACAGTGTGGTGGCACATGCCTTTAGTCCCAGAACTGAGGAGGCAGAGGTAGTCAGATCCATGTGAATTTGAGGCCAGTTTGGAACTCTACAAAGAGTTCCAGGATAGCTAGGGCTACACAAAGAAACCCTGGTCTCCAAAAATCAACCGAGAGAGTGAAAGCCAGTTGCGGGGGGGGGCAGTATTTATTTCATGTTTACCAACCTATTTCTTCTCTAACAGTTCTTGTTACAATAATCTAAAGTTTTAGTACATCTAAAGAGCAATGACTTAGATCAAGCCATAATTCCTCAGTTGACAAGTCCAAACAACGTTCCTAATAAAATTTCCCTATTTTATTATTTTAACTATTTCATAATGCTCATGTTTTACTTTCTTGCAAAGCACAAAGTCATTAAGAAGCTGATGTAATCATACAGTATAGGTATCCTCTCTTTGCCTACCGAGGACCAAAGCAGTGAAGTGCAAGAAAATTCATGACAGACCTGAACAAACCACATCCATCCTTAGTAATTCATGACTTTTGGTTATTTCCTTTTATGGCATCCTCAGAATAAAAGTATATATAACCATTACCAACAAAGAAATCTTCTATCAGGTAATTTAGCAAATTCAAGGAAGGCAGAGAGGGATGAAGGGAAGGTGGGCAGGCAGTAAAACCAAGAACAGAAGGTAAAAAAGATAAGAGTATTGAAATCAAATATTCTACAGTAATCATCCATTTCTATATGATTAAGAAGAACAAGTAGCACAAACAAAAAAATGAAGCTAAAAACATGTTTTGCCTTTATTACTTTGTCAACTTCAACTTCCCTATCTATCCTCTCACTTCTCTCCGTCTGGCCCTCTCATCCACCTTTCTCTGGTATTCCTTTGCATTTTTCCTTTCCATGACTTCTTTACTCTTGCCTTTCTCTGCCCTCTAACACCATTCTCTGTTCTCAGCCTCTCTAAGCCATGTTTTCTTTTCATCTCCCCTCTGTCTGCCCTCATCTCCCTTTCAATAATGTACTCTTTTGATTTCCTCCTGAACCCCTTGCTTCTCACTTATCACCATCACAGCCATCCACCCATACTCAATTCCTCCTTCCTTTCTTCTATCCCAACTATACTTATTTCCTTTCTCTTTCTATTTGCATATACACACATACCATATATAGCTATGAAATTAAAAGTAAGCAAATTTAACAAGAAGCAAATAAACCAAAAGACAAACCAAAAGTTCAAGGTTCACATTGTCAATGAGTAATGAGCAGACTAGAAACACTATAAAAGGAAAAGTGGAACATAGCAACTAAAGGGTAGAATAGATGGCAATCAGATGCAGTAAATGAACTTAGGAGAAAAAAAAGTCACAAAGACCACAACTCAAAAGCAGGAGGGAGCAATGCAATGATCTTAATGTGTGTATACCTTCAAGTGACTCCTAGGTTATCTAAAGTCAATATAAACAACTAGCACGTAATATACAAAGGCTATAAAGAGACTATTCCTAAAAAGAGACACTTTGTCAGTGTCTCCCTTGCGCACTTCTTAGTTACACCATCCTCTAAGTATAGCATGCTAATCGACTGACTGGAGCTCCCCTTCCTCACTTCCCTAACATTTATTATTCCCTTGATGGTCTATTATACTGATACAGAGCCCACACATCCCACAAAACCAGTAAAAAACAGTGAGCTTTAACTTCACAGAAAGCAACCCTGTGATGGGTTACATGTCCCCAACATCTGTCCTACACTGATGAAAAACAAGTTAAGATGGTTTTGTAGCCAGGCAACTTTTGGAGGTTCCTACAGGGTGTCCCCAGACCTATCCTATATTCATCACTTTTTAAATAGTAAAAGTATTGCTCACTATACAAACATGCGTACTATTCTTTCTCAATCCAACAGTTTATCTGCATTCAATATTATTATTATTATTGTTATTGTTATTATTATTATTAATTAATTAATTAAAAATTATTTTGGTTTTTTTCAAGACAGTGTTTCTCTGTTATAATTCTGGTTATCCTGGAACTCACTGTGTAGACCAGAATGGCCTTGAACTCACAAGGATCCGCCTGCCTCTGCCTCCCAAATGCTGGATTGCAGGTGAGAACCAATATATCTGGATCACATGTTGGGAAGAATCAAAGTTAAATCTTTGTGTATGCTAGGCAAACACTGTACCAACTGAGCTACATCCTCAGCCCAACAGTACTTTGATTTTGTATAACAAACAAAGCAACTAAATTGCAATTACATGGGAAGCTAAGACAGGATGATTGAGCCCAGGAATTCAGGGCCAGCATAAATAACAAAGCAAGATACAGTCTCAAAACAAAAAATCCCCATATACTGCATATATGAAAAGCAATGGTCTTTGATAGGATTCTTCCCATCTCATGTAAGAAACTGGTAAAGCAGAAATGAAGACTAAAAAAGCTCATATAGGTTTTCAGATTTTTAAATGATATAAATATAAAAAATTAATTCTGGGTACTGCAAAAAGATGCCATAGTAGAATAGGGGTATAGCTAAGTGGCACAGTATGTGTATACTAGGTTTGATCTTCAAAGCCACATTAAAATGAGAAAGAGAGAGAGAAGAGATAGAGAAGAGAAAGAAAGAGAGAAAGAGAGAGAGAGATTATAACTTAATAAAATGACCCAAAGGCAAAAAGGTGGAGAGTAACTAAAAATGCTTCATTGTTATTTGCAAGTGCCCCTAGTTTTATGCATCTGCTTTAGTTTTCAAAACTTAAGCTAAATCAGTCCTCAAAAAATTCTGTAATTTATAAGCCAGTTTAGTATTTTGATGGTTGAGCAACTATAAATGAGAATATTCGTTTATTATGCATCAGAGGAAATTAGTTTCTGGATCACAATACTCTTCAGATACATCTAAAAGACTCATTTGTGATGAGCAAACTGGAGTCATTCACAACTTTTAAAATAAGAGTTAACATACACAATGAGATCATTTTATTCAAAACCCTTTTTTATATATGCAGGCAACAGAGTACTAGAACATAAGTGAATCTGATAACACTTCAACTGATAATACTGATTACCCAGATCATTCTCTCTTAGCTTGAAGAGTCGGATACAAATTACGAACAGAACCATTACTTTTCCTAGAGTTTCTCTTCTACACCTAAACTTTGACTAGAGGGCTAGGATAAGGATGGTAAAAATCCAGGTAAAGAATCCAGGACCAACATTCTGTTGGTCCAGAAGAACAAAATAAAGACAACAAATGACTTAAGTATATCACCACAGTTTTGCTTGAACATTCCAGATGCTAAAACTCAACAGCACTAAAAAGGTAAGAGATAGTTAACCAAATTAGCACTGCCATGTAGCATAAGATGGATTTCTAGATGTATTTAGTGGATTTATGTAACTTACTATAAGAACAGGTAAAAATTCTATGTGATAATAAGTTTTTCAAGGATTACAGGAAAGAAAACAAGTAGTAACAGGCACGTTATTTTCCAGTATGGGTTAAACTTATACCTAACTCAAGGTAAGATAATGTAAAAAACTAATTCTATTTCCTTAAATATGTCCTTTAAATAAGGGCATCTTTCAATAATTTTTGTTTGCTTGTTTTTAAAAAAAGGATGCCTGAGGACACAACAGAAAATACAAAATGAAGATGGTAACTGTCAATAGTTTACATCAACAGTAATCTTTACAAGAAAATATAATGAAACACAAAACATAAAGAAAATAAAATATATAGAACTCCATGATAAAGACATCTGATATAGGACTAAATTATCTTGGTCTTCAATTCCTTTTGAGATTCTTAAGCTAAGTATTAATCATACTTGATCCATAGCCAGACCTATGCAGCCTAGTTCAATCGACTATTACCCTAATCTTCAAAGGCTCAAAGTAAAATATCAGTCAATGTTCCCTTACCACACAGTGAAAACACAACCAATCAACTGACCTTGGCATATATTTGCTTGTTTTACGCCAGGAAAATCCATTTACAGCTCGTGGATGCGCCAGATACACAAAAGAAAAGTCAATTTCCCCTTGGGACTGTTTATCTGAACTTTTATCTGGAGTGGTAACAGCTGGTCGCCAGTTTTCTACATTATACCATACCTTTAAAAGACAGTCATCCTAAGGAGAAAACAGAAAAATATCCATACATTGACCATACAACCACATGTTATTCAGAAAAGGCAAAATTAAGGGCTTCTTTCTATTAAGCCTAAAATCAACTAAGAATGCAACACTATACTGGGAATACACTAGCTTTTGCTCACTGACTATATCCTATAGGCAAGGCACTTAGTCTGTCATTTCATATACACTGCTTAAATTAATTCTATGAGGCAGGCATTGTTATCCCCATTCTACATCAGAAAAAAAAAGTCAATCAGCTGACTGATTCAAGAGGAAACTGGTAAGTATATATTTATACCTAGATGTGCATCTAAATCTAGGTTGCTCCAATTATAACAAAATGCTTTTTAACATTATAATGCTTAGCCATTTTTTTCTATCTAATGCTTTTGAATAGAAAATAAGAGTTTTAAAATAAGTAAATAAAAGAATAAGTCAGGTAATGTTTATAAACAAAAATAAAATACGGGAGACTGTGAAGATAGCTCAATGATAGAGTGAAAGCTTCTTAAGGAGGATCGGAGTTTGACATTCCAGAACTCATATAAAGAAGACAGGTGCCACAGTGCTTGCCTGTAATCCTAGTCCTGGGAAGGCAGAGACAGGAAGATCCTGCAGGCTTTCTGGCTAGCCAATCTAGCCCACAATGAGATCCAGGTTAAGTAAGAAACTGTCTCAAGAAAATCCAAGTGGAGATTGATCATGAAAGACACTCCTTGATTTCTGGCCTTTATTCTGTGTGCACAAACCTGCATATGAACCACACACACACACTTAACACATAAGGGCATGCGTACACACACACTCTTTAAATATAATGTGGCACAGACACACAATTTGACAACAGCATTTTCAAAATTTACCTTTCCAGCAGTGGCAAAAAATTCTCCATCTGGTGAAAACTTCATTAAATGAACTTGGGAAGCAGTTCTGTAAATTAAACAGAGAGGGGATAATCGGTAAGGAAACTAGGTTCAGAACAAATCAGTACTCTCAGAATTAAACTCCAGCAATTTATTACTACGAAATTTTTTAAATAACAGTTTCATATTTACTTTCTAAATATGAAATGAGGTCTTGCTATGTGGCTCAGGTTGGGCCTTAATACCCAGGTTAAGCAATCCTCCTGCCTCTACAACCCATAGGAAGAACTACAGAGTACCATGCAGGACTGTACAGGTTGACATAAGTTTTATTGTTGTTGTTGTTTTGAGAATTTTTTAGAGTTTTTTTGTGTTGGGGATTGAACCCAAGGACTAACAAATGCTAAGTACATGGTTTACTAGGGACCTTCTTCAGACCACTAGCTTTTAAGCATATTCCAAAAAAGAACAAGTTACAAAGATCAACTTTAAATATAAAATACATATTTCTAAGTCATGCATGGTGGCAAATGCAAAGTAATTCTAGCATTTAGAAAGTAGAGTAGAGAATGTTGCAAGTTTGAGGCCAGCCTGACCTATACAATAACTACTTTAGGTAATCCAGGGCTGTATCAAAAACAAAAACAACCAAAAAAACTATTTCCTAAGAATCATACAAAAAATAATTGTTAAAAACTTTATAAGCCTAACACCAAAGTAAAAACAAATTCCCTTTTAATGTGAGAGAATGGTTTCAATTTCCAGTCTAGATATCTAATTTCTAGACCACGGATCTGTTAATACTCCAGTATATATTTAAAATATTTACTAGTTCACTACTATTTTCTCATTTTTGCTGCAACAATAACAACAAACAAGTGATGCAATGAATATCCATACATATTCAATGTGTGTGTGTGTGTGTGTGTGTGTGTGTAAGCAAACATTCATGCTCTCACCAAGAGTTGACCATGACTTTGGGTATTGTCCTAGTTTGCTTTCTATAGTATTTAACATCATGACCAAAAGCAACTTAAGGGAAGGTTGATTTCATCTTACAGCTTATTGCCCATCATGAAGGGAAGTCAGAACAGAAATGCAAGGCAGGAACTAAAGCCATGGAAGAAAACTGCTTACTAGCTTGCTCCTCCTGGCTTTCTCTATTTGTTTTCTTATATATGCTAGGGGTTTACCTAGGATATATTTTGCTGTTATGTAAATGTCTGATATGCAGATAGTCTTAAGAGACTCCTGTGAAAGAGCCATTTAACTCCCAAAGGAGTTGTGACCACAGGTTGAGAACAGATGGTCTATGGTGTGAGCCACCTCACTGCCAAAATATGTATAATTTAGTCTAACCCTGGACCCTAATTTCTGTTCACACAGTGAATAGAATAAACACTCATGTATAGAATCAACTTATAAAATAATAAGCCACAGAATAGGTTTACCAGTTAAACTCTCCAGTCAATTGCTTACTTGCAATGCCAAATGCACACCCAATCTCCAAAGTTAAGATCTGTTTTATCTGGATTTTCATCTTCAGTTTGCTTCCTTGAGTTAGTATTACACCAGAGCTGCAGACAGCTGGAACTAGTTAAAAGACGATTACCTAAAGAAATATATATAGTATTCACCATTTATTATGTAGACAGTTAATACTGAATTAAGAAACACTCTCAAGAATTTGTTATAAAACTATTGAGATAACACAGTTTCTAAAAAGAAACTGCAAAGGGATAATTTGGGGTTTGCTAGATAGCTCAGTGGGTAAAGGCGTTTGCTTCCAAGCCTGTTGACCTGACTTCTATTCCCAGGACCCTCATGATGGAAAGATAGAACCAACTTCTACAAGTTGTTCTCTGATCTCTGCCCTCTGCTATGTGAACCATGGCAAGTACGCACTCATACAAATATATATAAAATAGATATGTAATTTTAATAAATATACATATGTATTAAAAACAAAAGAATAATTTTTTTTTAAAAAACTGGACCCAACATTCTGCTATAGGAGGAAATGATCTTATGAATCCCTGTCCTTCCCTTGAGAATTATAAACAGATAATGATAGCTGGGGAAAGAGTCAATGAAGACCTACCCCTCCTTGATTATATAAAGGTTATCAGTCCTGAGAGAGAAAAGACATTTTATTTTGTGTTAATAGCTGCTAGTAGAAAGCCACACTCTTAGAAATAATCCCTCACTAAGAATCCTAAAAGAAACTCTAATGAAACTCTAATAAAATTCAATGAGGAAGGAAGAGAGGGAGGCAAGGAGGAAGGGGGAGGGAAAGAAGAAAAGAGGGCAGGAGAGCAGGAAAGAGAAACAGGAAGGGAAGGAGAGAAGAAGGGAAAGACGGAGGGAGAAAGGGAGGGAGTGCAAGGAAAAAGAAAAGAAAGAAAACAAAGAAGACAAAAAAATACTAGTCCAGCAAAAGCACAAACTTTAGGTCAGAAATGCAGAAATCCACGAGTCTACATCATTTATTTAGCCATCAAATTGCATCTACTTAGGCAATCTTTGAACTTCAATTTTCTTAATTGTAAATTCAGAGCTTTCTAAAGTTATAAGGATTGCTACTTGTTCAGTCTGTAGCTAGCACCTCCTGCAATATAAATTTCCCATTTTACAACAAGAATGGAATCTGTTTCTCTTATCTCTTGAATACCCTGGATTCCTATCTTGTTTTGAACAGAGAATGAAACAAGAAGATACTCTGGATAGGGAAGGCCAAGTTTTAGGAGTATTTGTAGCTTAAACTTTTATTAACCATCATGTAAAATTTACACTACTCTGCTGTAGAGGCCACAAGTAAATGTGGAGAACAAAGGTACCCCAGTAGAGAACTAACCAAAGGTCTATATATGTAAACAAAGTCTTACTTGGATCCTCTACAAGTAACCTACTTCAGGTAATAATTCACAGGTAAGAGACAAAAGCACTCCCACAAAACCCTGTAGCAATTCCAACCCACAGAACATAAACAGGAAAATTATTTGTTCTTTTAAGCTATACAATTTTCATTTTATATGTGCATTTTGCCTGCATGTATGTATGTGCATTACATCCTTCAGGACTGAAGTTCCAGGTGGTTATGAGCCACCATATGGATGCTGGGAATAGAACTGGGATCCTCTGGAATCCCTCCATCTCTTCAGCCATGAGTTATGAATTTTAACACAAATATATAGCAAAACACAGAATCTTATCTTAGAATTAACTTTTTTTTCCTATTTCATCTACTCTGCCTTAACTGTTAAGTCAGGTCAAAAGTATCCTTGTCAACAAAATCTTATTTTCCAGAGAGAATTATCTCTTTTTCCAAAAGTAATAGGTATTCTGTATATCATCTATCATGTCCTATCATTTATTATAGCTTGTATCTGTCTTCATTTTAGTAAAAATTATAAAAGATCACAATTTGCTGTATTTACTTTTGAATTCACCACATTCTCACGGATGAAATACTTAAGAGTAATAAGAACAAACTAGTTAAGTGACATTTGTTCCAGATAATCTTGTTAATTTCCTTACCTGTGGGATCCCAGGTTATATTGTGTGCTATTGAGTCCAGAAAAAATTGGCCACTTTTCTGCCACTGACTATAAAATTCCTAAAATCAAAAAAAAGTCACCTAGTTAATTATGATTAGCATCTTTTCTATCAAATATGCTTGTTCATGTTTGCTATGCTCATAAATGATGTATTCATTTTTAAGTAAAACTTGACAATTCAGTCAAGAGAAAACAGTAATTACATGATAAAGACCACTGAAAGACTACGTGTTGCTGGGATACAAAAGTCTATCCTTTGCGTAACTAGCCAATAAGCAAGGATCGTAGATAACCTCATAGCAAACATTGTTTTGTTATAATAACATTATTTTATGTATTATATAATAACATTATGGTATTTATAATTATTATAATAAAGTCCAAAGTTTAATTTTAAATGTGTGTCCATATATTAATATAAATATCCTTAAGGTTTTCATCTGTATCTGAGATACATTACTTTCTTAATATAAGACTTTCCCACTCTTTCAAACATCTTTTATCTGAACCTACAAATCAGTATAAAATATATGTGGCAATATATTTAATAATTAAAACTGGGGGTATCCTTACTTGTATATAAATCAACATTTTCTATTCTAGTTCGTTTTACGTTCAACCTGTGGCCTATTAAATCAACCTATAAATACTGTCTTACTGCAGTGGTCCCCAAACTTACACACAAAAAAGAATAGCCTATGATGTTTATTAAAAATTCAAATTTCCAAACCCATGCCCCAAAATACAGGTTCAAATGGTACAATTTAAGCACAGGAATATGAATACCAATACCATAGTGTATTTTGATACCCCATGTGGCCTATAGAATACCCTTTTAGGAAACTTGGGCATTACTAGAATAGTTCTCTATCACAATGAACATCAAAACCCTCAGCAGAACTAAACACATAGATGAATATAATCATATATCCAGTTTTTGGCAGTCCTAAGGTAAGATCTGGACATAAGAACTCACTAATAATTTTTAAAGAGTATTAATAATTGTATTATTTCTATTCACAGTGGTGAGGATTGAGCTTACAGCCCTTGACATCCAGTTTTTGGCAGTCCTAAGGTAAGATCTGGACATAAGAACTCACTAATAATTTTTAAAGAGTATTAATAATTGTATTATTTCTATTCACAGTGGTGAGGATTGAGCTTACAGCCCTTGACACTTAACTCCATTCCCTGAGCTATATCTCCAGCACCAACAATAAGCTAAAAGTACACCTCTCATAAAGAACCACCACCTACCTCAAAAGAATATTTCAGAGCATATAGGAAAAATGAGAATATCATTTGTATAAGGATAGAAGGAGTGCCTAAAACTAGACTTGAGTATTACAGATTTTGTCCTACTCTGTTCTTTCCATTTGATCCAGCTTTCCCTTTCAAGGGGCAATATTGTATACAAATAACTAGCCTGATCTTGTTGAGTCTTTAATACTATTATATTCATCAAGAATACTCAGTATGATTAAAAAAGAAAAATACAGTCTTATAACGGCATTTTAACAAAACTAATTTTCAACCCATTTTCTTCATTCAACAGATAGTTGCTGAGTAAATTCTGGCAAGATGGTTCAGGGTAAAGGCTGCTGTCACCAAGCCTGACAACCTGAGACAGATCTCCTTTACCCACATGATAAGAGGAGAGAACGCCTGCAAACTTCTTTCTGTTCTCTACAGATGCCCTCTCCCCAGTAAAATAAATGTCATAAAAACTTTATAAGTATAGTTTAGTACTGCCAATCACTTAATTCAACAGCCTCTAATACTGGAATTAACTAGATAATCTATAGACACTAACAGAAATCAGAATTTTGGACCTATCCATGAAACTGAATGCTGCTGAGTGCCTGGCATAGTAGCTCATGCTTATAAACCCAGCATTTGGAAAGTTGAAACAGGACAATTCAGAGTGCAAGGCTAATCGGGACTACATAGTGAGTTCCAGGCTTGTCTTGGGCTACACAGGGGAAAAAAGTAGAGAGGAGGAAAAAGAGAAAAGGTAATTTGTAAGACTGATTCAAGTAAAAGCGACCCCAAATGATAAGAAGCTATATAAGAGTATTTCTACCATTAAAACACTACTTAATTCTCTACATTTCTGATCTTTAATATATTATCATCCTTATAACAACTCTATTAGGAATGAATAAATTAAGCCAGGCAGTGGTGATACACGCCTTTAATCCCAGCACTTGAGAGGCAGAGGCAGGTGGTTCTCTGTGAGTTCAAGGCCAGCATGATCTACAGAGTGAGTTCCAGGACAGCCAGAGTTACAACAGGGAAACCCTGTCTTTAAAATCCAAAAAAAATTAAATAAATAAAAAAGAAAGAAATACTAGTTAATTTCAGAGTTGAGTAAAGACAGTAGTAAGGTGGCCTCTATTAAAATCACATAGGTAAAAGCAACAGAAACTGAAACCAATCCTCTAACTTCTAACCCTATCCTTTCACTATGCTGATGCTTTCATGTGGCTTATGAATCAAAAGTTTAATCTTTATGGTGACTATAAACACATGGAACAGAATGCCATTCATTTGTTATATTAAAAAGCATTAAAACTTATGAAATCGAGTACATATTCCTAGTATTTATAAACTATTAGTTAACAAACTTTCTAATTTCTTATATACCTTCTTATAAACACAGCATTTACTGATATGACAGCAACTATATTACATGATATAATAAAAGCAAAAAGCTAAGTCCTAGAAATGTTTTAACACCAAAAGCAAATCATGTAACTGTAAGAATAAACATATGAAAAAGCAGAACACTGTAAGAGAGCTATATAAACCAAGAATAAAGTGCCATGTATGACTAAGTAATGATGTATGATACTAGCAATAATGTAACTTCCAACCCTAAAGTTATTGACTCTTTGTCTATTAAGAAATAAAAGTGTAAGAAGGAAAACAAAGCATTTTAAGACATTTGGTTGACACAATTAGGTATAATTCAATTTCAATAAAAAATTAATTATATCTTAATATGCAAATTGGACCTAACACATATCTTCAATTATAGTCCATAACTTATACTAGTTTACTGGATGATCCCTTTAACTTTTTTATACTATTCATATTTCAATTCCTAAAAAAAATAAATTACTTACCAAATTTTTCCTTTTTTTCGGCAGACTGACTGGTTCAAAAACAGAGATAACATTTCCATAGGATGCTGCAATCTTTAAAAAAATTATAAAAAGATTAACATACTCAAAGATAAAAAGAACAAATGAAATAACTATTATAATTACATTTTAAATATGCAAACACATGATTTCACCATCAGTACTCAAGAGTGTTTGTTTAAAGACCATCACATGGGATTAGAATCCCAACACTGCTACCTCTGTATACATTTTCAGAGATTTCATTATCTCCATTTATAGTACATATAACACTATCATTCTAAGAGTCCTATGTTGGAAACTGAAAATAACATTCATAAAACACTTAACACGTAATAAATGATAATGTACACTATAATGCCAATTACTTTCTTTATAGAAGAAACATGTAAATATAATCTTTGTTAAATATAAAATCTGACATGATTTTAAGTGAGTTATCCCTTGAAGCTCATAATTCTGCCAACAAATAATTTAACTTCATAAAAATAAAACTTATGGTCTATTCTTTATGAATTCCCTGAATACATTTTTAACAATTTATCTGTTTTTTAAATTTGTTCCTTTTTTTCTTTTTTCTTTTCTGGAGGGTAGGAATACATGATTTAAACCCAGGGCTCTGTGCATGTACCCTGTACACTGCATCTTTAAGTCCTTCTTAAATTAACTCTTTAAGTCTGTGACTACAATAGCTTGAATGAACCACATATAAACATCAAAATGTCAAAATCAACTAGACATGCTGGCAGAAACCTGTCATCCCAGAATTTGGAAGGACCATCCACAGCTTACAGATTAGCCTTCAATACATAATTGATCATATCTCAAAAACAAAACAAAAATTAAACCAAACAGAAAATAAAGTAAACAACTGGGTGTGATGGCACTCCAGAAGCAGCGGCAGGCATCTCTGTGAGTTCAAGGCCAATATGGTCTACATAGAGTTCCAAGCCAGCCAGGGATACATAGTAAGATCCTTTCTCAAAAAAAAAAAAAAAGGTAGAGATAAATAAAAGAACAATATGGTCTAATGGAGAGGGACTAAGAAATGATGGTATAGCATATACAAAATTTTAAACCCAGCATTTCAAATAAACTAAATTTATAGAATATAAAAATCAGCTGCACTAAGCTGAGCTGGGAAATATCTTGGGCTCTTAAATATGAGTTGGTTTTGAAAATATGGATGAGTATTCAATTTTAAAATGAGGGATATTATGAACACAGGTATAACGATTAAAAGAAACTATATTTACAGATGACTCATCACCAACCTAGCTAGAAGTGTTCTTTATAACAGAATGATAAACACAAGACTAAAAGATAGGTTTGAGCCACATTATAAAATGATTCATGCCAATGTGAACAACTTGAACTTTTCCAAGGTAATAAGAAATTAAAGAGTATTTTGAAGCTGATAAACAAGATAAATACAGGCATGTTTTCTCAGAATAATTTGGTGGTTATACAAATGATGATAAAATACTAGTGCTAAAGTCAAGTAGTGTTTTCTTTCTTAAAGATAGAAGTACCTTAGCACCAGACCTAAAAATTTTCTCCCTGGTACTTTAAGGACCTGATCATTTTTCCTTTGGCAACCCCTGTTGTCCTCCCTCTACTTACAGGAGGCTACCATATGGATGTTGAATTTAGTATAGATACAACATATGCTCAGCATACTCTAACAGCCCAGAACTTTTGAATTCAAGAAATCCTCCTGCTTTATCCTCCAAAGTACCTGGGTGTACAGGTATGTGCCACCCTGCCTGGCTTCTTGACACTTTGAGAAAGGCTTTGATTGTAGTGCTACCTGTTAACAAGGAAACTTACCTTTTATTAGTTTGATCACAAAACCAAATGACTTCATCCTATCCTAGACAATCACATAATTTAGTGAATCTTCATATTATCACATTTCCCACAATTATTAGCTCTATGAATCTGAATGACATGTAAATAAATTTTAAATAATAACAAACGATTATAGTACTACAGAGCTAGGAGAGCAAACCCTAAAAGCATGCATATATATGTATTATATTTATTTTTTTGTATTTTAAAATAAAGAGCATGTTTGTAGCACTGTTAAGGTCTAAACAAGAAGTAGATATATGAAACATTTTTAACTATACTGAAAAAAAGGGTTATAAGGTGACAAAGACAATAGCAGTACAACAAATCCGTAAAGCCTGAAATAGAAATATCTTTTATTAAAAGTATCAGTAGCATGGTGGTGCATGTCTGCATGCACTAAGGAGCCAGAGGCAGACATCTCTATGAGCTCAAGATCAGCCTGATCTATATAGCAAGTTCTAAGCTAACCAGACCCTATCTCAAAAAACAAAACAAACAAACAAAAAACCAGTAAATAAATAGGTCTAATCAGTTATACTTACTTGGTACTATTTTAAGATATGTGTGTTGCTAGTATGATTTCTAGCAGGACACTCCACACAACTACAGTTAAACTGATCATCAAGAACTAGATGGTGTTTCTTTTGTATTTGCTGTAATTATTTTACTTTCAATTTAATATTCTTACTTTTCATATACAAATAGAAGTTCCGGCAGTTTTTTTTAAGACTTAGAACTAGTAAAACATTCTAGATTTTAGTTTATGTACCTTTTGAAATTGTACCAGACTAGAGTTACTAGAATTGTAACTTACTAGATTGTAACTACTAAATTGTAGTTACTAGAATAAATACCTGCTTACAAAGAATGATGACCAATGATTTTACCTTTTGAAAATAATGCTATTCCTTTCCTTTTTATGGATGTCAATGTCTCAGAAGGTTTTTGTTTTATATTGATTTTGTTTTCTAATACTGAAAAG
This sequence comes from Cricetomys ansorgei, assembly GCA_026225945.1. Taxonomy (NCBI): domain Eukaryota; kingdom Metazoa; phylum Chordata; class Mammalia; order Rodentia; family Nesomyidae; genus Cricetomys; species Cricetomys ansorgei. The sequence goes on from JAMJFZ010000242.1 coordinate 11,368,559, forward strand.
GTAAGCTTTAGACATGATTATAGATAGTAAGTATGTTTCTATCTCAGTTAGTAGAGAATATTGTGCCACATCTTAAAATGATACAAAAACAGAATTCCTAACTGGGTTTATGCCTGTAATCTCAACATTCAAGAGTCAGACAGTGAGACTGTTGTGAGTTCAAGGTTAGCCTGGGTTGCATTGTGAGTTCCAGGCCAAGCTGGATTACAGTGTGACCTAGTCTCAAAAATTTAAAAAAAAGGGCTGAAGAAACACCTCAGTGATTAAGAGTACTTGTACTTGCTACTCTTGCAAAGGACCTAGGTCTGGTTCCCAAAATCCATTTCAGGCAGTTCAGAACTGCCTGTCAATTCCAGTTCCAGGAAGTCCAAAACACACTTCTAACATCTGTAGATACACCTGCACACATGCATGTACGCTCAAGTATACACACAAACACACACAAAATAAAAATAAGTATTTTAAAATAACAATAACAACAAATCACCACCAGAATTCCTGACATTCTCCAAAATGCATCATAGAGAGTCAAAGAAATGTGTAGCTTTGTCTTTGGAAAGAAAGCCCTAGTTGAATAGGAAATATATATTTCAAAGATTATTCTAACAAAAACCATACTCAAAATTGCATGTTATCATAAGATTACAAACCTTGCCTTGTTGCATTGAACAGTCTACACATCCCACTTGAATATTTCCATGTTTAGCGCCTGGAATGATCTGTAATCTTTCAAAATTACTTCCCAGTATTACAATGTCACATCCAGATGCATAGGCCTAAAAAAGTAAAACAGATAAATATTTTTAAAAATATGTAGAATATTGGCATTAAATATTGTTTAAACACAAAAAATTTTAACTGCTTCTAAGACAGCCTTTATTAGAACTATCTGAAACCAATCATATGTATTTCTTTCCTCTTCACTGAATGTCACCATCCCTGTTTCTAACATCATTTGTCTCCTGCCCTACTGTTAACAATCCAATTGCTTACATCCTTGTCTGTTTTAAAACAAAATGATTTCTATAGATGTTTACTGCATTAAATTATAAGCCCTGTTTAAATTTTAAGGTTTCCCACAGTACTTGCAATAAAAACCCCAATTTCCTCTCATTGCTTGGGATGCAATGACAAAAGATATCATGGCCCCCAGAAATAAAGAGCTAGGCTGTAGTTTAAAAATAAAAAAAACAGGATGGGCATGGTGGCACATGCCTTTAATCCTGGCACTCAGAAAGCAGAAGCAGGTGATCTCTGTGAGTTTGAGGCCAGCTTGATATACATAATAAGTTTCAGTACAGCCAGGGCTATGTAGAGAGACACTGCCTCAAAAATAAACAAACAAACAGATAGGTAAATGAATAAATGAGGAATGGCTGATCTGACTATCTAAACTGACTAAAGAAGAAAGTTTTTTACTTTAAAGTTTAGGAATAAGGAGTTAGCTAAATTTTTAGATTTTTTTCTGCAAAAGCAGGAGTTGAAAAGCTGATTGAAGAATGCGTGAAAGTGCTTGGACATAGAAGAGATAAAATATTTAGGATTTTTTTGCTTTGTTTTGTTTTGTGTTTTGTTTTTTGAGGCAAGGTTTCTCTGTTGTAACTCTGGCTGACCTCGAACTCTCTCTGTAGACCAGGCTGGCCACGAACTCAGAGATCTGCTTGCCTCTGACTCCCAAGTGCTGGAATTAAAGGAGTGTACCACCACACCCGGCTATATTTAGTATTCTTAATGTACAAATTTGGGAATAACATAGACACAACTAAGGTTTAAGGCAGCTTCTACAAGAAAAGGGCCATTAGAAATGTTTATTAAAATTCTTGAAGAGGTTACACTTATCTTAACTTGTCTTTTGCTATGGCAGACTGCATACAAAGACACAGATTAAAGGCTATTTCACTGAGGTAATTGTAGAAGGGATAAAGACAAGTGGAGTGGTCTGAAATGATTTGGGAGGCAGTCAACCGGACTTGAGAAATATGTTTAAGGAGGAGGTGTTGAGAATTCTACAAAGCCAATGGCTTAGAAAACAGCTGGAGGATAATGCTATAGGAAAACAAACCAAATAAGATGGGAAGGAAAAGCTGTAAGATACACCAATAGGGAAAACTGAGTCTAAACAAGTGGTTCTCAACCTTCCTAATGCTGTGATCCCTTAATACAGTTCCTCATGTTGCGGTGACCCCCAACCACAAAATTATTTCTGTTACTACAACGTAAGTGTAATTTTTGCTACTGCTATGAATCATTCACATGGTCTTAGGTGACCCCCGTGAAGTCATTCAACCCTCCATAGGGGCTGTGAACCACAGGTTGAGAACCACTGGTCTAAACAATGAATTTGAGTATTTGTGGCACCTTCAAGTAGAAAGATCCAAGAATCTTTTAAAATTATCAGTTTGAGATTCTACAACATCTCACTATCACAGGCAATATACCCAGGAAGTAAATACAGAATAGAAGATCAAGGCCAAATTATCAGTCTGAAAGGTACTTTAAAAAGAACACTGAGTAGAAGAAAGAGGAAGAAAAGGGAAGAGGGGGAGGAGGAAAAGAGGAAGGAAGAAGTGAGTTATAACTAAGCTAAGGAAAAACAAGAGAATGGCGAACTGACAAAAGCCAAGGAGAAAGAAACGCACAGAAGACACTTGTTAACACTGGTGTAGTTGTGACAACTGCAGAGACACGGGCTGGCAGAGAGTAGTTTCTTTAAAATGAAAGTTTTAAGTATGTCTTAAAAATTCCAGATAGAAATGACCAGGGCCCAAAATGCACCTTAAAAAGATAAAATCCCGAGCAGAGGGAAGGGGGTTAACACAGGACATTTAGGACAGACTATAGCATTCATTGTACAAAGAAGAAGAAAAAATGTATTCTGATGCAGTGACTTTTTTGAGTTGTAACTGAAAATGAGACAGTGATCACCTGACAGATTCCAGGTGGATGTTTATAGGAGTAATAGAATGTTGGGGTGAGAGGTTTCAGAACATGAGACAAAACAAAATGGACAGAGGGGTGGGTGGATTCCTGGGAAACTTTGAGGTCCCATCTATCGGTGGCAAATATGATTGCATTTTCCAGTTTCATTTATATTACCTAGCTGTGCTCAAGGGCCAGGAACAGAGAAACAAACAGAAACAAAGAAAAGATGAAGTGTGTTGGATTTAGTTAGACTCACGAAAACAAGAAAGTTCAAGAAAGTTAAAAGATGTTGACAACAAAGAGTATTATTAAATTAACTCATGTCAAATTATCTAAATTATAAGATGTATATGTCTAAAAATAACCACGCTAAAGGATAAAGTTCAAGGTCTGGTTTCCACATTCTTTAGCACTTCTATGCTAAAGAATTCTCAACACCTCTTCCTTCAACTCCTCCGGAAGTCAACTGCTAGAAAATAATACAAGAACAAAGAGGGGAATTAAAGGTAGAGCATGCACTGCATGCAAAAAGCATTTTTCTTTTTCTTTTTTTTTTTTGTCTCCAACATTACTCTCTCACACATACATATGTACTTCAAGTGCCAGGTGGGTGGGTGTCATTTCTAAAACAAAGAGCTTGTTAACTCTCTTGCTGCCATGTTTTCCAAAGTTCGTGGAAAGTGAAAGCAATGCCTTGTTTTAATCTGGAGATAGATTTTTGTTTGTTTTGCATTTACAAGTCTATTAATTTATCTAAATTCTGTGCTAACAATGCGGTAGATAATCAATATTTAAAATTTAATTCAACCTCTAGAACTTATGTTGCCTGTTGGGGTGATAAACATGAGTATACCAATAAGAAAAGAGCCTTAAAATGGGCTGTGAGCCAGGCCTGCTAGTACATTCCCTTAGTAATCCCAGCACTAGTTAGTGAGAGGCTGAGGGATCTAAAACCAAGATCAGTCTTGGCTACCCAGTGATCTAGATGATAGCCTGGGCTATATATAATAAGACCTTGTTTCAAAAAATAACAACAAAAGCCAGCATGGTGGTCACACCTTTAAACTCATCAGAAGCAGGAGGATCTCTGAGAGCTCAAGGCTAGCCTGATCTATATCGTGAGTTCCAGGACAGCCAGGGCTATATAGCAAAACGCAAAAACAAAACAAAAATTTAGACATTAGTTTTATAGACTTGTATGAAATAAATTATTCACAAAAACTTACTTAATGGTTCTCTGACCATAATATGAAAGGTTCCAGATACAGCTCAATGATAAAGTGGGTATCTAACATGCTTCTGGCCCTGGCTGCAAGCAAATAAACAACAGCAACAACAATGTGCTACATTATCATATATACTGTCATAAAGTATTTATATTTTACAATTAGTACACCAACTACTTCTGTCCAATCTATAGCCCAGCCAGGAGAATGGCATATAAAGAATAATAATCCCAGTATTTGGGTAGCTGAGGTTAGAGGTCAGCCTGAACTATACAGCAAAATCCCATCTCCAAAAAACAAACAAACAACAACAAAAAAAAACAAAACAAAACTATAATTAGAATATTCTTCACAACTGAAGGCCATCCGGCTAGGTACATATTTACCCTATCAGGTAAATGAACTAAAATTTTTCTTTCTAGAATATGTTTTGATTAAATGACTTAAGTTTGATATGTTGTAACTAATGTTTATTCTCTTTTTTAAGAACATAATATTGACAGATAGGTACAAAGGCAAACTTTTCCCTTCCATAACCTCCCCACCTATAAAGAGTCACATGTACCTATAAAAACACACACACCATTCATAAAACCTTTCCATCTTCCCAATATAGCAGTCATACTGCCACCAATAAAGCATTCCTAAAATAAAACAAAGAATGATTACTATCACAGAAAGTTAGGGGATGAGAACACTTAGTCTCCTTACCAAAACCCCCATAGAACCATAGTTGTAACCTTCAATCTATAATCTGGATCCCCTTATCTATGAGCACTGAGTTGTCTAATATTAAAGAAAGTCTGAAGATAATAAGATATTTGTTTTTCTCTCCATAGAGAAAGAAAATCCTAAATATTAGCACAATCTTTCGGTCTCTTAAAAATTAACCTCCTTTAATCAGCAAGACAGCTCAGAGAGTAAAGGTACATGCTAACAAACCTGATGGCCTAAATTCAATCCCCAAAGTTCAATCCCCATCAGACGAAGAGAATGATCTCTCACAAGCTGTCCTCTGACTACATGGATGTGCCACACACACTTAAAAAAGTAACAAAATTAAAAAAAAAAAAAAACAACTCCCTTTCCATTTCTTTCAAAACACATTATCAACACTAAGTATGGATTAAGTTCAAAAGGAAAAAGACAAAGTACTATTTTACGTCAGCATTCTACAAGAGATAGTAAGACATCTAGATTCTAATTAACGGTGCCTCTTTTTAAATTACTGTCTTGTAAGCATTTCCCTACCCAAAAGAAAAGCTGTCAGTAGATCAAGATTAAATACTCACGCACTCATTCCAAGAAAACAAAAACAAAACAAAACACAAAAAAAAAAAAAAAAGAAAAGAAAAGAAATTAAGATTGAAAAAAAAATGAGGAAAGCTTTACTGTAACCAAGGAAAAAATCTTTGGTTCAGTGTGCCCATAGTCTCCTCTAGTCCTCACTTTATGTTGATGATAAAATGTGTAACAAATGGTTAAGAAACTGTAGTAGAAATACTGTAGTTAGACTTAAATCTAAATTATTAAAGCAATTTTAGAAGACAATTATAACTGTACTGCAATAAAGCTTCTTTATCCTCTCATCAAATCAGTATGTGTTTATAAAGTACTTTCTAGTACAAGGTACCATAAATTGGATACAATGAATTACAACCTTAATTTATAAGACTTGACATTTCATGTAATAAAGACCAAATAAGGTCCCATTAAAAGATGATAGAAAAATGAAATTTAAAAGTTAAAAAAGAACTTGCTCAGAAACAACTAATGACAAAGACCTGTGGCACCAGCTAGTCAGCAAACAGACAGGAGGGTCACAAGTCCTGGACAATGTGGCAGGCCTTGCTTCAAAAGAAAAAGTGAAAACAGCGTTGGGACATAGTTCAGTAATAGAGAGAGCTTGCCTAGCATGTGAGCATGCACAAGGCCCATTGGTTTGATCCTTGGAATAAATACAAATAAAATTAAAACAAACAAACAAAAAACAACCTAATTATAAAGACTCATGCTTGATACCAAAACAGGCTACGACTCAACTATTAAGTATCACTACTACCTCAGTCACTGTCTAGGCACTCACAATGAAGTCACTGAGGACGCACACTCGAGGCAAGACTGTTTAGTAATGAAATAAAAGCACTTTGAAAGTGTAAGTGGATGGTCATTGCCCACTAGAAGCTTTCTAAGGGCAGACTCAAACTAGTTTGATGGCAGTTGATACTCTGATATGCTAAACTATATTAGTAATTGTGCATTTTAAAACATAAAACATGGCATTCAAATTCAATTCGATGTCTGTCAAGACTTTATGCAGGAACTGGTCTTGTTCTTTGTAATCCCCCAGTACAAGTATTGAACTATTTGCAAATGTGTAAAGGGAAGAATTGCAAACACAGGCTCATCTTCCAAGAAACCATGAAGTACCAAGAAAGGATGAGGGGAGACTGCAAGATCTCAAGTACAAGTGTAATTGAGAGGGATTTTTAGTCTTCAAGCACAATTTACCATTAGTTTTTCCTCTTCTTGCCAAAAAGATAAGATAAAGATAAGAATTCAAAAACTAGGGGAAGGTGCAGCTTGGCAGAATGCTTGATTAGAATGCCAGAGGCATTCATAAACACAAAACGGGCAATTTCAAGACAAAAAGATGTAAGATGTAGCCATTTATTCAGAAAACTAAGAGCAAGAAATTTGCTGAAATGGAACTACACCTGACTGCAGTGGGGAAAACATGACTGTAATCTTTAAACTGCCAACAAAAATTAAAGAAAGCAGGAATTTTTATACCAAACTAATGTACTTACATGTGGTTAAGTATCTAATGTGTGAATAGATGTGTAACTTATTTGATTCTATGCTTATCTGGAAGCAATCTGCAACTGGCTGAGAGGAAGGTCATTAAAGCTTGCCTTAGGAAAAGCCAACTTTAAAAACAGAACCAGGCAACAAGTTACATGATAGTATAGGATGACCATATAACCCTTGGCTCCCATACGTTCAAGAACGCCTTCTTTTAAAGGTTCATAGCATTGACCTTACAGAAAGCCTTCATAAAGCTTAGATGGCAGAAAATGCAATCCATCCTATAATCTCACTGGGTAGACCTCCAATTACTACTTCCTTTTCTTAAGAACAGATAGCAATGTCCAGATGTAGGGTGTCAAGGGCTAAGACCCCTCTCCTCTCACTTCCCCTGAGAATTTTAAACTACGCAAACATCAAGAATTAGAATCTTGACAACTCCAAGGGTCATGTGCCACTCCATCGGGAAGACATTGTCTCTATCTGAAAGCAATACGCTTGGTTGGCACAACTCTAAAGTACAGTTTAAGCGTTAAATGCCAAAATTACGTTAAATGTTGAGTATTATTTTTTCTAACCACACACACACATCAGAGAAATTAAGATTCCTAAGCTTGGGACATCTTAGTTGTACAAAACTGAATTTTACATTCAATAAAAAAGTTGTTTTAAAAATCATCAGCCCTACAAATACGTTCAGACTAAAGGTCTCAAGCCCACTAATAACTTATGACTTTAAACTATTAGAAAAGCTAAATTAAGATAGAAAAAAAAAGTCACTTATACTGATAAAGCCAGAAATGTGGACCATCTTTGTTCTAATAGCTGGAAAAAGCAAAGAAAAGCAAGTTACTTTGGCTAACTCTTAACCTGCCCTTAGCAAACAGGAGATATGCTGAAAATACAATGGTGCAACACCCTCAAATTAAACTTTCCGGGGATTATAAAGCTGATGCCTATGGAACTCAAAGGACAGGAATGAATGAATGAATGTTTTCTTTGCAAAATTACCTGTCGGTGAACTTTAAGAAAATCAGAAACGCGCTGTTTTCATTGTAATGCTATTTAGGCTAGTCTAATAATCAGTTGTTTTAGGACAGCCATTCTTTCTAACTACAAAGACATGACCTTAGGACTGAAAAGAAAAAAAAAAAAAGAAATATGAAACAGATCCCAACAATTCAATCTAGATTAACCCGACAATTCGGGCCTATGCAGCGGGAAAATCAAAAGCCCCCCAAAACTCGTGATTCAACTAACATTTTGGAAGAACTCTTCTGGCAAAGGAGTCAGACTAGCATTTTTTAAAAGCCCGAAAAAGACCCCAAGAGGAGCGGAGGCCGTGCGCCCGGGCCAAGCCCGCCCCAGGCCTCTCCCGCACTCACCGTGAAGCGCTGCTCGCCGACGCTGCCCACCGAGAAGCAGTGGTCGCCGGGGTTGACTGCGCCGGTCAGCACCTGGTGCAGGTTCATGGCGGCGTCCTTAGTCCCGCAGCGGCCGCCGCGGCCAGCTCATGCCCGTGCTCAGCCGCCTCCCTGCGCCTTCCCCTAGGGGCGGCGGCCGCTCCTCCGCGGCGGTGCCAGGCGCCCGGAGCCGCAGACGCTCGGCCGGGGCCCGCGGCTCATCCCGAGCCCGGCGTCCGAGGCCTGAGGGGGGCGGGCCGGGTAGCGAGTGCGGCGCCGCGCTCCTCTGCACCTGTCACGGCTGCCCAGGCCCCAGGTGGAGCTCGGCGTCCGCTCACCGATCCGCCCCGGCCGCGACCCTGGGGAGTTGGGGAAGGGCCGCTGTCCCTACGTTACGCCCGAGCCGGGTCGACACAGCCCCAGAGGCGCGGCGCGGCAGCACGCCTAGCTCCCCACCTGACCGGCTCCTACCCGGCCCGGGTCCCGCCGCCCTCACCAGCTGCCACCGCTCACTACGCCGCTCCAGCCCTTGCGCCAAAGTATCGCGAGACTTTCTTCAGGGCTCCCGTGTGGCCACCAGCGCACGGAGCAGCAACGCCTTTCCTAGTCGAGAATTAGCCAATCCCGATACGCGAAAGTACCTAGGGCTCCGCCCAATCCTAAAGAGAGGCCAATCTCTTTGAGGCTTGCGGAGGAGCCTACACTCTGATCGCTCCTCGCACATCCTGATCCAAGTTTACACAGTAAGAGCCAAGAACGACCTGAAAGTTACTAATAGCGCTTTGGGTGAGGGTTCAATCTGTTTGGACAGAAAGTTTAACAGGGAGGAGTTGCCATTTCCTTGATCCTGGTACGACTACAAGTCCCACGATGCACCACTCCCTACGGGCGCTCGTTGAGAATCCGTAAAAGTGACCATCGAAACCTCTATTTAGCCTTATCGCGGTTTTCCTGCGCGTTCCCAGCTCACCAAACAAGACAGCTCAGAAAGGTTTAAGCTCTTCATTAATACTAACTGAGGTATTGTTTAATACAAACAACATAGATTTGGAAATAGTGCTGATAATAATATCCCCATCAGTCCTACTTTGCTTTGGAAAAAGAACCCAAGAATCTCAAAATGAATTACTAGGCACTAGTGGTGAGATCCAGTTCTCACTATGTTTTGACACCAGTTTCGTATGATTATTAACAAAAATCTGCTCAAAAATCTTCCCCTCTCAGGAACAGACTGTTCTGTTCCTCTCTAACTCAGATGCCTGGCACAAGCTTAGTCCAAAGTGTTCAGGAAAGTTTCAAATGCATGAAAACAATTATGAACTTTGTTGCAGTAAAATTGTCACAGGTGAGAGGGCTCAGAGACACAGCTGAGAGCTGACAGCTCAGCGCTGACACCCTCAGCAGCCTAAGGAGTTCCCCTACATTAGAAATTAAAATTAGAAATTCAGGCCAAACCGGAATTTGGAGCTTGGGTGCAGAAAAGAATTTCAGGACTATCCAGTTTATGAAGCACAGGTGGTGTTTAATAACGACACTTTAATATGGGCTTAAGCACGACTGTTAATAGAGGAAAGGATTCAGAAAGAAAACACATATCCAAGTGTTGGTGTGGGCTTCTTGTGGGCTTGGGGGAGGCTACAATTGTTTTAGCCATACAAACTCTTTTGGAGACTCTCAAGTTATATCTCAAAAGGTTGCTAAGAAACCTTTCTTCCTCTTTTTCTCCTTCTTTTGATAAATGAGGGTGGCTCTGGAGATAGCTCCAATGAAGTTATACTCTGACAGGGTAAAACCAGAAGTTGCATAAAGGGTTTAATATGTAGTCTTAAGTGGGGTTTCTGGTGAGATTCCTAGAAAATCCAAGGTTTATAGCTAGGAAAAGAGAAAGTTCTTGGGCGATTTTAATTGTCAAGAATTCTCAATTCTTTGCTAGTAGTAGGTTTCAACCAGATTCCAGGATGAAGAGCTCCTCTCCCTTTGCATATCAGTTCAAATATCCCGTGTTTGTTTGTTTGTTTGTTTCTGCCTCAAAATAATTTCACATTGGAGGTGATGGATCTCAGAGATAGAGTGATTGGATGAAGCCCTGGGTTCTACCTGATTTCCCATTATGTATTTGCTGTGGTTTAAACTCAGCACTCTAGAGGCAGATGCAGAATGATAGTGAATTCCAGGCCAGCCTGAGCTACACAGAGAGAGACCCTATCTCACAACTAATAAATTAAGAAGCTTAAAACTAATATTTTGGTGAAAAATACTAGTAATCTTTTTATCTCCTTTTTCTTGCAATATACATTTCCTTTGTCTTACAATTTAAAAATACGCAAGAATAACGTTCTAAGGGCTATCTCCCTTTTTTAAATAGAAAGATGAAATGGGTTCAAAATTCCAGTCTTTTCATAAGTTAGGCAACACTAGGCCAGGCATGGTGGTACATAATTGAAGTTCCAGCATTTAGAAAGTGGAAGCAGGAGAATCAGGAGTTCTTTGGCTGCACAGAAAGTTTGAGGCCAGGCAGCCTAGGCTTACTTGAGGTCCTTTTTCAAAAGAAGAAAACAAAAGACAAAATGTAATGTATTGTTGACATTTGTGAAGTCTAAGATACCTAGAGCTGCATTTATCTTGACTTGGGAATTGACTCTGTTATCTCACACTTGATAAGCAAGCCCTCAACTGCTGAGCTACATTGCAGTTTCTAGGAATCACCTAGGAGACATATCTCTGGGTGTGTCTGTGAGAGCATTTCCGGAGACATTTCACTGAAGAAGGAAAACCCACTCTGGATGTAGACACAACCATGCCATGGGTCTAGACTAAATATAAAAGAGAAAGGGAGACAAGTGTTAGGTCTCAAACTCCCAAACTATTGGCTGTCAGGTTCTTGCAGCATCCCTTCACCCCTACCTGTTACAGGGTCCTTCTGGCTAGCATACCCCAACCCCTACCCTGAACTCTCCAGCCCAGAGGGGCTGGGCTGCTCTTCCCCCAAATAATCCAGCTATTTTGGTTAACTCCCTCTCTTAATCTCTTTTGACCTCCTTTGGTCTCCTAGCCTCTTGGCCTCTCACTTCTCCCCCTTTCCCTCTCTCCTTACAATGCCTGGCAGCTCAGTCTGGTCAAGTCCACTCTGGACTATCCCAGATGTCTCTGCCCCTCGCTCTGATCTCCCTCATATCTACTATGTTCTCCCTCATATATACAATAAATTTTCTCCTCTACCATACCCAGAACAAGTAATGTCTTTTCATTTTTATATCTTTTTTTCATTCAATGAGCACCAGCATTTATCTCTGTTTCTTGACACCAGCTACTTGATGCTCCTACTGTTACACTTTCCCAAGTGATGGACTGACTGTATTCTCTCCAATTGTGAGACAAAAAACAACAACAACAAAAACCCCCACCAACCCTTCCTTCTTTAAGTTGCTTTTGTCAGTTATTTTGTTACAGTAATGAGTAATACAGTCATCAAGCATACTTGAATTTGTTTTTTTTTTAATTATCATTTCAAATTTTATTTAAAGCAACTTTAAGTTAACTTTGGGAGAGAGAGATGCGCTTGAGGTTGGAATCAGGACCTTGTGCATGCTAGCATGCTCTACTGGCTCTAGCTGGAAATTTGAATTGTTTTATGTACTGTGTGGGTCATACATAAATTCTGTGGCTGGCCCATATTCATCATATATTCTCATTCTCTTGTGTCCAGGTTTTGTTTTGAAGCAGATTATGGGTGATACAACAAAAGAAACTAAATGACTTGGTAGTTATGAAACTGGAAACAAAGTCCTAATTTGCATACTAACCAGCTACATGACTTTGGATACATTTATTTATTTATTTTAAAGATTCATTTCCTCACCTGTAAAATGGGAAGTTTAATTAGATTATTGGAAGCATTTTCCTTTTTTTTTTTTTTTTGACATTTATCCAACTCTGTGCTTCTGTTGGTTTTTGTTTAAATTCTCTCAGCACGTGTGTGTGGCACACTGCCTGAGTTGTGTGCTGCCCTGACTACTCTGTTGAATAGATAGTTTAATCTCCTTTTGCTCTCTTCAACTATAAAATGGATATAACAGTGGGCATTTCTTACATAATTGTCATGAAATTTAAATGAGAACAATGTGTGTGGCACATACAAAGTAGTCAATAAATGTTCTGTGCTGTTATTAGTCTTAAATAGATCTAACCTACTGATACATTTGTACATAGGTTGTCCAGACAGTGTCAATTTTCTATCTTAATAGAAATTAATCAAATTCCTCCGCGATATTTGAGGCTGCCACAAAAGTTCTGAGGTCATTTCTAATTAGTATTAAAAAGTGTACAAGGACCTAAACTGGCATGGTGGCCCACACCTATAGTCCTGCAGTTGGCAGATTGAGGCAGAAGGATCAGAAGTTCAAGAATAGTCCAGGCTATGTATGCAGAACTACTCTCCAAGAAGAATAAATTAAAGCCCTACAGGAGTGAATGGCTAACAAAATGCAATGGCATTCTTAAATACTACTTCATGTAAATTAAATTAAATTAACCTGAAGATGCCTTCACACCACAATTTCCAAGGTAACTGTAACCTAACTTCATACACAAATAAACTAAAACCCCACCCCTAGGAGCATATCTTTTGCTAAGAACTAGAGGAGTTTGAGCTCTTCACAAGTACATGCAATTTAGCCTATCACAGGCCACCAACTGATAAGTCCTTCTCCAAACAAGGCAAACCCTGACCTGTAACCAGTCAAGCCAATTAAATGCAACTTATTTCTGCTTTCTGCCAACATTGTGGAACAGAGCTCTCTGAACCTTTTCTGATTCTAAGGGTCACCAATCCGGAAATCATTCTTTCCTCAATTAAACTCTATTACATTTCATTTACATAAAGCTATTCCTTTAATACTAAATCACTCACAAAACATTAGCTGTCCGAAATACATTAGGTAACTGAAACTGTTTATTGCTAGTTATTTGGTTTGTTTTTTCATTTATTCAGTGAAAAAAAATCCTTTAGCTATGATCTTTCATCTATTGGGGAAAGATTATAACAAAAAGCTTTAATATACAAATTATGTAAGAAGGCTTTTCTCATGTGATCTTTGTCAACAGTGTTCAGACCAAACTACACTTAGAATTGTTAGCTGATCAGGAAATTATATAAAGTGGTCAGAGAACAGTCAAGAAGCCACAAGTGTTTGTTTTATCCCTGCCACTAACCCCAAGTGATCTTGGAAAAGACATTTTAACTCTTTAAGCACTACTATTTCCTAACTTTATAGTGAGACATTTGGGCTAAGTCTATGACTCAGGGCCACATGCAGTCTGCTTCTATTCTTTAGAATCCTTGACCTAAGAATGATTTTTATCATATTTAAATAGCTGAAAAAATCAATAAGAGAATTAATATTTCATGACATATGGATATTTATGAAATTCAGCCAGGACTCACAGTGCAGGCCTATAATCACAACTGCTCAAGAAGGCTGAGGCAGGAGGATCATAAGTTCAATATCTGCCCGGCCTACAAAGTGACTTTGAGGCCAGCCTGGACAACTTAGCAAGACTTCATCTCAAAAACAGAGCTAGGATATAGCTCAGTGGAGTGGCCTACCATCCACAAGGCTCTAGGTTCTATCTCCAGGAACACACAGAAAGAGAGGGAGAGATGGGGGGGGGGAAGATGTGGTTGGCAGAGAGGGTCAGGAGCAAGGAAGGAAGGGAAAATTAAAAAAAATTATAAAAGTTACAAAAATTAGCATTATTAGAACATAGCTATGCATAGACATTTCTATATTGTCTATGTGCTTTCACACTACAAGGCAAAAGTGGGCAGTTTTATCATAGGAACTGTATGACCTGCAAGGCTGTAACCAGAATACCAGAGCTTGTACTGCCTGGCGACAAAATGCTACTGAGTAGAAATGGCAATTGAGTTCGTAAACTATGGTTTTCAGAGAACCAGTTATCTGAGGAGACAGTGAATTAAAATCCTAGACACCTGCCTTTCCTCATGCCTCCATCCAGCAGGTCACATGGGGTGGAAACAAAGGCCATCGGTCTCTTTAAGGTCTAGTCTCTCTAGTCAGGTGGTCAGCCTCATCTCTGAGATTTGTGGTGCTGGTGTTTCTCTGCTCTCCTGCAACATTCCCTTGTAGTCCTAATTCTCAGTGCACCTGGGTTGCACACTCCCAACGCCTCTGAACTTTGCATCCCTTGCACAGAATCGTCTAGACTAGGGGTTGACTTGCAATAACAAACTAATAGCAGCGCGTTCATGTTGAGCTGTTTACAATGTATATATGCAGGATCCTATAATATGAAGTACAATCCTTTATCATTCTTCACTGACAGTCGTAACTCATATAAGGTATGAATCATATTAGACAAGGCATCCTGCCACCAGTCAATTGTTAGCATGGATTCTTACCAGTAAGGGATAAGTATATTTAAAGATGACCTTAGTGTAGAAAATAGTTTCTAGGAGTTGGGAATGGTGAAGGGAGGAAGGGATAAAGGGTTAGTTGCTAATGAGTACCAAACACGAATGGGAAAATGTTCTGGTGTTCTGTAGAACAAGGGGAAAGACTATAGCTTTAGGGGCATGTAGTCTTTTGATCCTGTAACCTGATACTGTCATCTACAAAGGTCAGGGTCATTCTTGAGAACTATGCAGTCAATACACACACACACACACACACACACACACACACACACCACATAGTACATCTTGTACTGTTTTAGGTAAGTTTACAGTTTTATTTTGGGCAACATTCATTATAGCACTTGGCTGCATGTGGCCCACTGACTAGTTTGGACATGCCTCATAAGTAATCTTTTTTTTTTTTTCATGAAGTTCTACAATAGAGGATCTTGAAGGTTCTAAACATAAAGGATTGATAAAGAGTAGGGAATGATATCTACCATTATTGAAATATCACATTTTACCTCATTAATATATACAATTAATACTTGTTAACAAGGAATATATATTCCTATGATCCGAAAATGATGTTAATTTTAGAAAATAGACTCAAAAATCTAAAAACAAAACTAGTTATTTCAAAGTTTCTTTTCTTATAGACAAGGATAAGGAGGTAGGCTAATAGTAAAATTAACCAATCGAGTAACTTCAGGTTATTTCCAGTAACTTACTTGAATTAAAGCAGAGGAAGCTTTGTTATCATGCCAAATGAAATTGGCCTATTTAGAAAAGCTGGCTCTTTCCCTAATCTTGATTTCTCAGGTCAGATAAATAGCTTAGTACTGGCTCGGTGGAATGTTGTCATGACCGACTTTAGCGTGCTCTGTACAGGAGCATAGTATAAAACAATATCTCTCTGTGTTCTTTCAAACACTTATTTATTTGCATATTTATTTATTTGTTATGGGAGAGGAGGCCATGGCAGCATATGGGTGAAGGTCAGAGGACAACTTGCAAGAGTTGATTCTCTCCTTCTTCCATGTAGGTCCCGGGATTGAACTCAAGTCTTAAGGTTTAGTGGCAAGTTCCTTACCTGTTAAGCCATCTTGCTTTCCCTTCTTTGTAGTTTATCTTTAATGTCTGCATGCTGTTAATTCTTATCGACAATGTCCTAGCATACAACTTAGTTTAATATGGTTCTGTTCAATCACAAATCTATTCCTGGCTCCTATAACTTTCCATAACTCAAATCTTCTGGGTAGATCAGTAAAGTAAGACATGGAAGTGGGTAAAGGTAAATTGTTCTACTTGTCCCTTGTCCTCCCTCCTCTGTCTCTTTTTTGCAGATGTAGGAGAAAGCACTGTCTACTTGCATCTTGCTTTCTCAAAATCTCTGCCTTCCTCCTTCCCAAAGGTCACACATATAACACAAATAAGTGCTAATCCAGTTACCCTCTAGCTCTAACGTGCAGCAGAATTGTGTAATTCTGTATGACTTCATATTGTTTTCCTCTTTATTTTCCAAGAAATGAAAGAGGAAGACAGCTCCTAAAGGGAAGTCTTTAATATATATATGAAATATATATATGAAACATATATGAAATATATATATATATATATATATATATATATATATATATATATATATATGTTTCACATTGCTGCTGCCAGCAAAATCTCTTTGAAACCAAACTATTAGTGTAGGAAGACAGCTCAGTTGGTAAAGTGCCTACTGCTCCCAGACAAGTATGAGGAATGGAATTCAAATCCCCAACAGTCATACAAAACATGGGAATACTGGAACATGCCTGTAATCCCAGCACTGGATGGGGAATGGGATGGACAGCTAGCTCCCTGAAGCTAAGTGACCATCCAGCCTCGTGGAGTCTATAAACTCCAGATTCAGAGAGACCCTGTCTCAAAAATAGTGACTGAGGAAGATACACAAAGTCAACCTCTGGCTTCCACATGTGTGCATGTGCTTACACACACACACACACGAAGCAGCAAAAGAAAAGCAAACTGTTCAGTGGTTTCTGGGACCAGATGACCAAAGAGATGTTACTGTGTCTTCAGTGCTAATTTTCAAGCGAAATGGGACTTTTACGAGAGTACATGGCTTGTGATTGTGTGAAGAAAGGCAAATGGGTCAAACTTTGGGATCCTTGGAATGAGAAAGATTATATAAGAAACAAGCTCTAGAGAAGCAATTATGTTTCAATTCACTCTCTAATTACAAGATATGTTTATTATTACCTCCTACCCCACTTTACTGATGCAAGTCCCTATCCTCCTGGATCCTTTGGCATAGGAGCTATGAATAGGGACTTCAGCTAATACCCAATAGGCCAAGGAATTGGGACTAAGAGAAGTTCCTAATGCCATACTGTTGTTCAAATGGGCAAAATATGATGCTGAATTTAGCATAAGCATTCTGAACAGTTAGCTATTGAAAATAATATGAGGATCTCCATGCAACTAAGACATTAGGTACTATAGAAACCTCCTTAGATTACCAACAACAACCTTCTGTAGAGACCTAAAAAGAATAGTATAGTTTAAGTAGATATTTGAACAGTTGAGTTGGGATCTTGGCCAACATTTGTAATATAATTCAAACATTTGTAAAATAATTCAAACATCTCTAAAATGTGAAGATTGTTGATTAATATACCTAGCTCACACTCAGAACTCAGAAGATTTCTTCACCCATAAGCATTTAAAAGAGAGTTATTTATGAAATTGGTGGTTAATCAACGTCCACTTTGCAATTTTTTTTAACTGAGTCTTACTATGTAGCTCTGGCTGTCCTGCCACTATGCCTGGCTCTATCACACATTTTAGTGTGTATTTAATTTCATTATTTAAGAGTAATGCCTTTGGGTTTTTTGTTTGTTTTGTTTTGGGTTTTTTTTGGAGGGGGTGTTGTTTGTTTTTTGTTTTTGGAGACAGGGTTTCTTTGTTGTAACTCTGGATGTCCTGGAACTCACTCTGTAGACCAGGCTGTCCTGGAACTTCTCAGAGATCCACCTGCCTCTTCCTCCCAAGTGCTGGGAATAAAGATATGTGCCCAAACTGCCTGGCTTTGTTTTTGTTTTTAATAATGAAGAAACCTAAACTTTCTCCAAGATCCTTTTAGGACTGGGGCATGATACTACCCATGGTGGTATCCCTGAACTCAGAGTTCTTTGGCTTCAAATGGGACAATCAGAAGGACACAACTCTTCCTAAAGTTATCTGGCTAGAGTTGAAGCACTATTGTAAAACTTCAGTGCTTGTTAAAAATCCAGAAGCAGTCAGACAGAAAGCTCACAGCTTGTCTGACATCTGTCAATCCATGTAGCTTGTATGACATCTATCAATTCCTATAGTTTGACATCTGTCAGTCCCTGTACCTGACCCTCACAAGTTGCCTGGGAGCAAAACCAAATGACTACCACAGAATACACAGAGATAGGGGCAAGATCGAGAGCCACAGCTGTCTGCTCTATTCTTCTAAATCTCCAAGACTGTTGGAAGCTGTTGCTTCCAAATGACTGGCAAGGGTGGCCTTCTCAAAACCTTCCCTCCTGTCTTCCTGTTTCCCTGAGGCAGCAGAAGTTGTAAATCAAAGGGCTGCTTCCTCCAGTGTTCATCTAGACCCAGTGGTTCTCGCCTGTGAGTCTTGACCCCTTTGGCGGTTGAATGACCCTTTCACAGGGGTCACTTAAGACCATCTGCATATCAGATATTTACATTATGATTCATAACAGTAGCAAAATTACAGTCATTGAGTAGCAATGAAAATAATTTTATGGTTGGGGGTCAGCACAACACAAGGAACTTCAGATAACTCAGAAGTCTGGTTGATGGTTTATAACTGTAATATAAACATTAGCAGGCTTGGGAAGCTGAGGCAGTATGGTGGTTAGTTTTTGTCAACTTGCCACAACCTTGAGTCACCTAGGAAGAAGGAACCTCAACTGAGCAAATGCATCCATCAGACTGGCCTGTAGGCAAGCCTGTGGAGCATTTTCTTGATTAATGACGGATGTGGTAAGACCTAGCCCACTGTAGACTGTGCTATCCCTGGGGTAGTGGTCTTGGTTTGTGTAAGAAAGATGGCTCGGCAGGATTGGGAAAGCAGCACTCCTTGGCGGTCTCTGCTTCAGTTCCTGCCTCCAGGTTTCTGCCTTGATTTCCTGCCTCGCCTTCCCTCTCTAATAGACTTATGTAACTGGTAAGCCAAATAAACCCCATCCTCCCCAAGTTGGTTTTGGTCAGTATTTTATCATAGTAACAGAAAAGCAAACTAGAACAGGCAGGAAGATCATGAATTTGAGTCTTTGGTTTACATAAAAAGACTCTGTCTCAAAAAAAAAAAAAAAAAAGAGATGAAGACTAATAAAATTTATAAGTTGAAAATCTTTAAACAAGATTATTACATGTTTCACACAGAATACAGTTCCCACAACATAATTCCTGAAACTTAAATAGTAAATGTAATCATTTCCTAGGACCATGCAGGTCACTGGGGTTGGCAACAGAGCACAGCAACAGAGCACAGGATCTGACTGCTAGTCTAGGCTGGCTTACTCTAGATTCCTTCATCACTATAATCGATCGATTCAGGCTGAAACCCCAGCTGGGTCCCTCAGAATCCCTCTCTACCTATCAGGGAATTTTGAAGCTTTGAAAGCTTCCTAGACACAGATGACATCTGGATATTCTAGGAAGAAAGGCTGAACTGAACTCCAATTTTGACAGGATAAGTGAGTACAAGAAAGTCATGACAACCTCACCTGGAACCTTGGTCAAAGCTTTCTTAATGGCCACCCTACCCAAATACATGAGACTTAACTCTCCCCAAATGACTTGCTCACCCTCTTAAGTTGGTTTGAATTAATTCTTTTTACAGTAGGGTTCATTCTTTTGCACCTCTGGAAAATGCTATCATGTGAATAGGTCCTCAAAAGAGTATCAGATATTCAAGAAAGGTGAGCATACCACTTCTACAGACTTCACATGTAACTCCATGATAAGGTTCAAATGCTGCTGGTCATATTTTTAGAAATAAAAGTATGGAACTGAGAGAATTTCACAGAAAAACATCTTAATGGAGTTCTAAACAAAAGAGTTGAATGAATGGACTCAGTATCTTTCATCTAGCATTTTTATTCTGTGCTTCCCAAAATATAGAAAACGCAACCGTTACAAGACAGAAATTCAGTAAATAACTTGCTAAAAGTCTTTGTACTTTAAGGTACATTTTAGGCAATCACATTTTCTATTGTAGGCTCTTTGCTTTCTGAATTCTAAAAACTAGCAGTAGAAAAGGAAATAATTTTTTAACATATAAAAATGTCAGGTCTGCTACATATATTTTCTCTGAGAAAAATAATCTTGTCCTATAGTTTATAATTTTAGAAAATAAAATGGTATTTTTATATAGATCTATTTTCTAAACATAATTTGGTGACTGTCATAGTGCAAATGTTTGCATAATATTCTTTGTTGAGAAGTTCACTCTGGATAAAATGAGGGAGCATGTTTTGAAGGTTTCTCTTAGAAGAGTAGGAATTGCAATAAGCCACTGATTAGAGGATTAGATGTCTGAGGAAATGTTATTTTACTAATGTAATAAAAATAGTGAGAAACTAGCATGATGAGACACTCTGGTGAGGGAGGCTAAGTATAGTTTTAGTTTGTGAATTTGAAGTAATTATAGATGATGTTTGAACAGATGGGGCTGAAGCTCAGAAATGATATCAGTATTACCAATACCCAGCAGATAGCCACTGTGTCAAGAGTTTCAGACACAGGATGGGAAGTTGATTTCAAAGGGAAAGGGTGAAGAAAGCAGAGTATGGATAACCAAGAAGTAAATATGGTGATACCCCTGTATTGTTTATTGAGGAGATATGAATATCCTGATGCCATCGGGTGAATGTGGGGGACAGTAAGAGGTTGTAAGAAATATTTTGTTTGTACATTGATAAAAGAAGCAGGATGATATTCAGGGAGTAAAAAGAATTAAAATCCAAGAAGAAAGCCTTGGACTTAGGATTTTAGGAAAACCTTTGTGACTTTTATGAAAGCACGTTTATTTTGTAGTGGCTATAGATGTTTTCAGGGGATAAAGACATTGTATTAGTTACTTTTCTCATTCTCAGGACCAAATACCTGACAGAAGAAAATTAAAGGAAGGGTTTATTTTGTCTCAAGGTTCAGTGAGTCTAGAGTTGAAAGCTTGACAGCTGGGCTAGCTTCCTCCATAGCCTCAGGAGCAGAAGGTAGCATTTTTCACATGTTGATGTATCGGGTAACAGACTGTGGGAACAGAAGCATGGCCTGGCTATAACACCCAGTTCCTGGCAATCTATGTCTATTCCAAAGATTCTGTAGCACTCCAAAACACTGTTAGCAACCAGGGACCAAGTATTCAAATACATGTGCCCAGAGAACATTTCACATCCAACAGAGATAAAGAGACAGTATTGTTTGGCAACAGTAGCTATGGGTTGTCTTTGCCTTAAATTTATCCATTGTCCTTTTCTGAATCTTAGTTGTTTATTTTTCATTTAAAAAGATGAGGCCTTGGTCCCAGGAGATCTTCCTACCTCTACCTCCCAAGTGTTTGGGACTACAGGCATATATCACCACACCTGGCTGTGAAGTGGAGTTCTGAAAAAAGAAACCTACAGAAACAATTATAAGACTCTTGTGCTGGTTGGTTTTTGTCAACTTGTCATAAACCTAGAGTAGTCTGGTAAGAAGAGCCTTAATTGAGAAAATGACTCCATAAGATTGATTGTAGGTAAGTCTGTAGAGCACTTCCAAATTAATGATTGATGTGAGAGGGCCCAGCTTACTGTGGGTAGTGTCACCCCTGGCTAGTGGTCCTAGGTGCTATTAGAAATCAGGCTGAGAAAACCATGGAGAATAAGCCAGTAAGCAGCATTCTTCTATAAACTATACTTCAGTTCCTGCCTCTAGGTTCTTTTGGTCATGGTGTTTACCACAGTGACAGAAAGCCAACTAGGACAGCTCTGAAGAATTTGCCTGCAATAAGGGACTCAGTCTTCAACCAAGCCTATGATACAACCTACACTCCAAAAGCATGGGAATATACGGAGACGGGGTGTCTTTTTCTTCCTTTTCTTCTACCTTTCTTTAAACTATCAGTTCTCAACCTGTGCGGGGGGGTTTGGCAAAGTACTTTTTCACAGGGGTTACCTAAGACCATCTGCACATCAGATATTCACATTATAATTCATAAGTTACAGTTATGAAGTTGCAAGGAAAATAATTTTATGATTGGGATCACCACAATATGAGGAACTGTATTAAAGGGTCACAGAATTAGAAAGGTTGAAAACCAGTGCTTTAACTAACAATAACAAAAACGTTTTTGTTTGACCCTGGAGTGATGTTGCACACTTATTTCCCTGCAGGTTTAAGGCTGAAGCAGAAGTATGGCTGTGAGTTTGAGCCTTGCTACAAAGTGAATTCCACAGTATGAGATCCTTTCTTAAAAATCAAAAACAAAAATCTGCTCTGTCTGTTATCTTTTAGGAATTAGGAGGCTTTAAAAATTGCCTTGCTATCTTTATATAGGTCGTAGACTGGAGAGTATCTAGACTACTCTAGATAAAAAAAAAAAAAAAGGCTACAGTTTCTTAAGTATCAGTCATAGAACAAGTTTTTTCTAGCAGTGGCTCTGGACCACTGTCCTGCAGGGTCTAATTAGTTTGCTTACTTGACCTTGATTGCTACCTTTAATGGAGGCTTTAAAGCCTGCTAGCTTCCTAAACTAGCCAAGTCTGCTGGCTGTCTGGTCAACAGTCTTGACTTGCCCAAGCCTCCATCTGACCACACTGCTTAGCTAAGCCCGTTTAGATCACACTTACCGTCTATGCCTCTTTTGGAAAGACTCACTTAAGATGTAGCTCCTCAGTAGCTTCGTGATAGAGTACTTGCCTAACATGCATGAGTCCTGGGTTCTATCTTAATGACCACACAAAAGAACCCAAGATACTTGGTGTAATAAATACCAAGAAGAAAAGAAATTAAAACTGAAAGCCGGGCATGGTGTTCCAAACTGTAATCATAGCACTTAGGAAGTAGAGTCAGGAGAAATAAGAGTTGAAGGCCAGCCTTGACTACCTGGCAAGTTTGAGAACAACCTGGGATACAGAAGACTTTGTCCCCCTACATGCATACATATGCACACATGTAAATAAAATGAAAATAAACAAAATAATAAAAGAGAGAAGGCTGGAGGGATTGGACTCAGTAACTACAGAGATAAGAGTTTAGAGAGAATACAGGTGTGCTTAAACAGGTTAAATTGGGTGGTCTTCACCCTCTCTGTAAAGTAGTATGCAAATTCTTTTCAGAGAGGAAGTGTGAATTGTGTACAATCAGAATTAGGTAACAGGAAATCTTTTTTTTTTAAAAGCAGTAAATGTAAGAAATAGAATCATAGAATTGTTGAGTTTAGAGCCAGTGAGGTGCCTT
Source organism: Cricetomys ansorgei (assembly GCA_026225945.1). Taxonomy (NCBI): domain Eukaryota; kingdom Metazoa; phylum Chordata; class Mammalia; order Rodentia; family Nesomyidae; genus Cricetomys; species Cricetomys ansorgei. The sequence goes on from JAMJFZ010000242.1 coordinate 11,391,832, forward strand.
AGTAGGTAAGTATACTTGCTGCTAAGCCTGATGACCTCAGCTGGATACCCAGGACCCACATGGAGGAAGTAGTCAATGGACTTCACCAAGTTGTCCTCTGACCACACACACACTGTAGCATATGCCCTCCAAACAAACAAAGAAAATAATAGATAAAATGTAAAGTATTGAGCTTAAAATTCACACTCACAGTAGATTGCACATGTCTCTTTATGAACACTAGTGTTTCTGTGTAAGTTGGTTATACAGACTCTATATATTCTGCTCTTCCTTTTCCATTAAAATATTAGATTATTCCAAAGGATCTTTTTCCCCAACGATAAGAAAAGTATTATCAAATACCAATTATAATTAAGAATATTAAGAATAGTCTTGCTTTTGGCTTTCAGCTCATGGGAGGCAAAGTTACAATTTTCTTTCATCATCTCAGTATCTAGGTTATCTGACAGTAACTACCTCCCCTATTCTATCTGATTTTAATAATGTCAAAGCTATGTATGTAAGAATACCAGTTGTAATGCTCAAACCTATTCCAAAAGTACATACTCTGCACCAGTCTGTTTCCAAAAGGCTGGTGATAACATTGCCAAAGTAAGCAGTGACTGAAAGAACTTGAAGACTGCAGTGGAACACCATTTAGATTAGACAGAACCAGGCTGGGGTAGAACCTTCTGCCTTTACCCCAATCGGCAAAACTTTCAAGAAGCCACTCAGAGTGAAAGGAACAGAAAATTGTGACACAGTGGAAATACCATTTTTGATGAGGTTGTCAGCATTGCCTAGTAGGTACAAAACAGATATTTAGCTAGAAATCTTTATGAGACCATTAAAGAAATCTTGGGGATTGCTCAATCTGTGGGCTGCAATGTCAGTGGAATTACCCTCACGACATCATGGATACTATCATCAGTGATGCATTAGAGCTGGCATAGTGGTGCGCACCTGCAACGGCAGCATTCAGAGGCTGAGGCAGGATGACTGAGAGTTCAAAGCCAGTCTAAGTTACATAGCAGCAAGATATCTCAAAACAAATAAATAAAACCAGTAAAACCCTGCAATGTTAATCTTGGGGCTGTCAACTTGACCAGATCTAGAACCACCTAGGTGAGAGACATCAGGTTTTAACTGAGGCAGGAAGACATTTTCTGACTAAGGTGGCACAAATTGGACTGGGGGGGGGTCTATGCTGAGAAAAAAGAAAGCTAGTGGAGCCCTGATATCACTCCATGCTTCCTGCCTGCTGATGCAATAGGACCAGTTACCTCATGCTTCTGCTCACCATGGCGGAATGTACCTTCAGACTGTGAGCCAAATAAACTCTTCCTTCCTTAGGGTGATTTTTGTCAAAGAAAAGGGAAAAACAATATCCCCCCACCCCCACCCCCACCCCCACCCCTGCCAACAGTGATACAGTGGAATGCCAAATTAATTCCGAAGTATAAGGGGAAATACTTCTAAAAGGGAATCATCTGAGCACCAAAACAACAAGATTTTTTTTCAAAATGGTATACACACACATTCTCTCTCCCTCTCTCCCTTGCCCCCTCTCTCCCTCTCTCTCTCCCTCTCGCTCTCTCTCCCTCCCCCCCTATACACACACACACACACACACACACACACACACACTGTCAAAAATCAGATTCATAAGGGTCTGTTGAGAATTCCAGAGTTCGTATTAAAGATGATATTAAACTAAAGGCATTGACATTCAACAGGTGCAGCTTCCTTTACTAAAAGCAGAAACTCTCAGGAATTGAGAGTTCCATAAATTTCTTCTTCAGGGTAGCTTTTACTCCAGGAAGGAAGCCAAGATAAAATCCTCCATAAATTTCATCTTTCAAGAATTTTATGGCCTCAAGAAGCCAGAAGCCACTCTTATCCAAATAGAAAAACATTATGACAATGTTTTTTTATCTCCCTTCCTTCTCCCAAAGGTCCTCTCTGTCTTTTAAGGAAAACTCCTTGTTCTCCCTGACCTTACTAACTTACCTATATGCATATTTAACCACTTAATGAACTAGTTGCTTCTCTTCTTAGTTTCCTTATGCACAGGGATTACTGTTTTTGCTCTTCTTAATCTGTTTTTGTTGTTGTTGGCATCAATTTAAATGACCCATTGCTGTACCTATAGACAGAGAAAACATGTTTTCCTCCCTAGGAAGTCTGTCAATTTTTCAGAAGTGGTGCTGTTTGCATTTATGGCAGAGCAGTTCTTCATTGCATGGTACTATCCCATAATTTCAGGACAACAGCCCTTGTCAAAAGCACATGTTCATTCCACTCTCCCACTCACATCCACTTCAGCATGTATCAACAGAAAAATGTTCATGTGTCCTATTAATAAGTAGGATTGCTAGATAAATGTAGGAATCCAAGTTCAAGTTTGCATTTCATATTATTTCTCAATTTTTATATAAGTTGTTTCAAATGTTACATGAGATATGTTTCTTCTAAATATTTAAAATTCAAGTAGATTTGAATTCTGCATATTTTTATTTTTTATTACGTTTAGTTGGTATGTCATCCCCAGTGACACATTTCCTCCAATGAGGCCATATCTACTCCAACAAGGACACACATCTGAATCCTTCTCAAGTAGTGCCACTCCCTCATGACCAATCAATTAAATATATGAGCCTATAGGGACTATTCTTATCCAAATCACCATAGCTGCCTTGAGCAGACACCAAAGACATTTCAGAAGAGCTAGTAACTCAGTGTTGTGAGGTATCCACCAGAGAAGACTACTTGGACACAGGTTTAATCCAATAGAATGTCATTTATTTATTTATATACTGGGTGTTTGGGACCCCAGTGTAGCCTGGAACCTTTCTCAGTGTGCACTTTTAAGCACAAAACCACATCCTGGGTTGACACACCTCAGTTTCAAGAATAGTTAGCTGGAAGCAGAGCTATAGAAGCCAAAAATCAAGATTAGTACATTTAGAGACTCCTAGAACTATAGACTTTGATAGACTAGGTCTTTGTTTTCATTTTGGCAGGTGTTGCTGTTTACATGTTGGGTGTCAAGTCCTAATTGGTACTTCTATCATGGTGTCAGTTGTGCTAAGGTCTGGGAACCTACTATAGTCTGGGGCCTGTTACAGCAGATTGAAGAAAATGCTTTTTGTGTCCCAGATCAGTCACTGATTTGGAAGCCTGCAATCTGTTAAGTAAACCATGTATTCCCTGGGGATACCTTATAGTCTAAATATTTGTGTTATGCTACCACCACCACCACCACCACCACTAAACCTAAACCTTAAGCACCTAGGGACTTTGGAGGAGATGGTAAGGAAAAAGACTCCCACATGAGTAAGATAAGTTCCCAGGGATACAAGAGTAACCTCTTGTTCCTTCCACATGTGAGACATTACAAGAAGGCATCATCTATGGAGCAGAAACTGGGCCCTCATCAGGTGCTGATTCTGCATCATCTCTGGACTTCTCAGTCTTATAAATAAATTTCTGTTGTTAATAACCTACCAATTTTATGATATAGTATTCTGAACAAATAGGTTAAATCACACATAACCAAACACACCTTACTTTGGAAGTTAAATATTTCTTTGGAAATAGTCTCTTTGAGATTAAAAAAAAAAAAGTAGGATAGTGGAATAGTTTTCGAACTCACCTTAGTCACAACGAAAGATCATCCAAATTTATATTCTTTGGAATCTTGTTAATTGAGAAACGGAGAAGTAAGAGTGTGCCTCAATAAAATTCTAGACATAATTGCCTAGGAGTATTACTGATTTTTCCAAGAAGAACACAAAGTGTTATTAACCATCTTGATTTTAAAATGCCATTTTGTGAGATTTTTTTTGGAAGAACCATTAATTTTTCAATAGATGTTGTCAAACAGTGGTTTATATCCCCAAATTCAACACAAAACTTCATATTTCAGGCTGGTTGTAGTGGTGCACACCTTTAATCCTAGCACCTAAGAGGCACAGGCAGAGTTCCAAAACCAGTATTGAAAAACCCACCTTGCCCAGTATAGTGGCATGTGCACAGAGTCTATGCTAATAATACATGGGAGGCTGAGAACAAACAGTCATGTTTTGGGGAGTTTGAGATGCATATAGGCAATAAAATAATATTCCATTTCAAACATAGATCTGCCTTAAATAATATTCAAAATCTCAGTTTCCAAGCCTTTTCCTTCTTTATCCAAGACACTATTAAGACTGTGTACATCAGGTTCTTTCTTATTGTATTAGCCCATTTTCAATCATTATAACCAAATGCATGAAGCTGTAGCATCTTTAAAAAAAAAAAAAAAACATGTTTAATGTATGAGGCCCTGGGTTTAATCCCTAGTGAAAGAGAGAGAAGGAAGAAAAGGAGGAGGAGGGGATGAGGAAGGGAAGAAGAGTCATTCTGTAAGTTCAAGGACAGTTTAACATTACACACAAAGAAATACATTGTAACACAAGAAACCAGAGACATTCAGGAGTCAGAGTCACGCTTACAACAACTCACTCTTTAAGTATCTAACTGGGGATCCCAGAAGTACATTAATCTCTTCCAAAGACAGGCTCCCCATTAATCCACCCACTTTGCATTAGACCCTTTCTCTTCTTAGAAGGTCCTAGCACTTTTCACATTACTGAGGACTCTTGGGGAAATGTCTAAGGCCGTATTAACCATCGCATTGCTCTAAGTACCAAAAAGCTTTGTCAGACCAACTGATAGGAACTAGAATCAACTGTCCCTGAAGATCATGGACCGTGTCTAAATTTCTAATTTTATAACAGGTAGTGAAGCATACAGTATCTATTTGCTAAACAAAATGGATGCTGATAGTAATTTGAACTCTAAGATACTCAGGATGTTGGGAAGGGATTTTCTGAGAGAAAATGGGTCTCATGCCATGTGACGCCACTCTAGAAAGCCTTTGATTTGCGTTGTCAGATTCATCATATGAAAATAGAGAAAGCTGCAGTAAAGAATCCTTCTTGATACTCTAGTGATATACACATGCCATTACATATTTGTCAAAACTCAGATTATCCAATACTAAGAATGAACTCTAAACGGTGAGTTTTGGGTCAAAAAATGATATGTGCATAATGATAACAATAAGCGCAGCAGCTGTACTTCGTGTGCCATCCTGGTGGGGTTTGTAGCTAACTGGGGTGGCTTGCCTGTGGGGTAAAGAGGTATTTTTTTAAATCTCCTACCTGTGTCACAACAAAACTGCTTTGTAAAAATATATATTAAAGCAGGGCAGTGATAGTGCATGCCTTTAACCCCAGCACCGGGGAGACAGAGGCAGGTGGATCTCTCGAGTTTGAGGCCAGCCTGGTCTACAGAGTGAGTTCCAGGAGAGCCAGAGTTACAACAGAGAAACCCTGTCTCAAAAAAGCCAATAAATAAGTAAGTAAGTAAGTAAGTAAGTAAATGAATAAATAAATAAGAGCATTAGGTAGAACATACTGTAACAAAACAAAAAACCTCCCACCCCTGACCCCTAGAATATAACCCTTTGCCAGGAGAAAGACAATGCCTGAATGATGGAACTCGCCATGTTCACTAGAGCTTGTTAACTTCATAACAACAGTGCAATCACAAAGATGGTTGGACTATTTTGAGGGTAGGTTAGTGAAATTGATGTTCTCTAAGACAAACATGGTTTTCCCTTAGGAGGAACCAATCAGGAATGGTCAGGAGCTAGGCACACAGGTTTGGAATCCCAGCACTCAGAAGCCTAAGGCAAGAGGATTTGGAGTTTAAGGTCATAACAAGACTCTTTTTACCAGAAAAGACCAAGTTAGCCGGGGATATGGTAACATATAAAAAATGGAGTGTTTGAGGATGCAGCTCATTGATCACGGATAGAGTGCTTCCTTAGGAGCGTTGGGTTTGATTTTTTTTTAATGTTGGATAATGGATTCTGAGCATTCTGATTTTTTAAGGATGGAATTGTTATAAAAGCAGAAGTATAGGAACAGATAGACACACAGACATACAGAGAAACAGACAGACAGACACACACACACGAATGCATGCACGCATACATGTTTTAAAGTAGAAATGCATAGAAAATGCCAAAGAAAATACTCCTGTATTCAGCAAAGATCCTAGCAGCACTCATGATACCTCACAAATAAATAAATTGAAAGAAAAGTTTATTGGGCCAGGTGTGGTGCTGCATGCCTTTAATCCTAACACTTGGGAGGTAGAGACAGGTCTCTCTCTGAGAGTTCAAGGCCAGCCAGGGCTACAAAATGAGACTCTATCTTAATATAGATGGATGGATGGATGGATGGATGGATGGATGGATGGAAGGAAATAAGGAAAGAAATAAGGAGAGAGAGCACCAGTCTATTGGGAGTGTTTCAAACGATCTATCGTGTTCCCAAATCTTACAGTCCAATTGGGTAGGAAGAACTTAAGCATGAAAATGCATAGGAAAACAGCCCCTTTGACAGTAGGAAGCTGGGAGTTACATGGAGACCCACTGTGGTGGGAAATGGATTCGGAAGTGGGGAACTGGACTAATGACATATCTGGAATAGTTTCTAAGGCAGGATACTCTTGAAGTAAAGCTTCAGAAGATGAGGGTGAGAGGGGAAGGGGGAGAGCTTTTTAAGCAAAGCAAGCAGCATAAGCAAAGACAGTCCAAGCAAAGTTTATTAAACAACTACCAGTCCAGAGACCTGCAGACATTACCTGTGGCTGGAGCAGTCAGGGAACAACACTAAACAATGTGTGTGTATCTTGCTCCTTGCCTCAAGAAGGAATTTGGTGAAAACATAATATCCACCAACCCCCCTCTCAAATAGTTTCTCTGCATAGGCCTGGAAATCCTGGAACTTGCTATGTAGACCAAACTGGTTTCAAAATCACCTGCCTCTGCCAAAAGTATAATTCTTGATGACTAAATAGAATATTTTATCTGATAAATTTCTTGTATGTTTAGAAATTTATCTGGATCCTGATAACCTTACTTTTTATTAATGACCTAATACTTAGCTCTAAGAATAGAATTGTGCTTAACTTCAATTGCATTGAAATGCTTTCTCCTATTATAATCTAGTTCCTGCAAATTTTAAAAACTTGTTGGCTAAGCATGAATTCACACACATAACTCTATTACTAAACAAATGTTATTCAAGTAAATGTAGGTATGCTCTGATACTTAGGATGTTTGCAGAAATGACCTGAAATCTTATGCTTGAATACCAGCCTATTTGTGCATGTGTTTGTATGCACACACGTGCGTATCTTTTTTTTTTTCAGTTCAGAGATCCATCTTGGAGTCTTGTGCATATTAGGCAAGCAGTCTACCACTAAGCTACATCCCAGTCCCTCTTTTCTATTTTTCTGATGTCTAACCAATATTATATGTTACTATCTTATGGTTTTCTAATTGTTGGATAGCATTAATGCTAGTAAATATTTTTTATGAAAGGAAGTATTGTAATAAACCAGCTGGATCACCTTTTAATTCCTGGACAAAGCACATAATTATGTAGATAATAATATGACATGTTGATGTAAATATACATTTTCAGAATATAAGCAAAAAAGAACCTACTGACAGAAATAAGAATATGTTCTATGCTTTTTTCTTCTTTCTGGACGTAAGACTTTGTGGGTTAAGGGAAATCAGGTCTCATTGTCATATTTATATTATGGTTTAGGTAAGGAAATCATTTTACAAGCATACGCCCATTCCCTAGAGTTTAGAGGGAAATGAAATCTTAGACATGTTTTTGAATGAGAAAAGGCAGGTCTTGGATCCAGTTCTGGACCACATAATAAACAAAGACAGTAATACTGTAATCTTGGCCAAATGATTTAACCTCTATAAGTATCCATTTCTGCATCTGTTAAATGAGAATAATAACAACCATTTCAAAGGTTGTTGTAATGTTCAGTGTCTACTCTGTGGTGATGAGCTCAGTCTAGTGCATGGTAAGTGCTCAGCACACTTTCATTTCTATCTTTAGCTGCTCACTGGCACAACAGTATAGTAATCCAGTATAGGAATTTCTATTCCTAATATGATATGCAGCTTTATGTAAATACTTTCCACCACTGTGATTCTGTTCCTGCATATAGAAAACGAAAATGATATCGCCAATATTTATAAATATGAGTGTAAAACTTGAATATTAAATAAATGCTAATTTATGTATCATATTGAAACCTCTAGTTATGTTTATGGTTCTGAAGATAAGAATAGTTAATGTTTTGTATTTACAGTGTTCCTTCCACTCAGGCATTAACAAGACATTTCCAAGGTGAGCAAGTATACAGCCTTGAATGTCCCCAAGGTTATGTACTTGGAAGACAGTGACAGGAGGGACTGGTATTCTAAAATCCATGGATAATCACAGGTTCTAAGCAGTAAATAACAAGTCTTAAATGAAAGTTGCCAGATGTTGCAGTAAAAAGTGGGTAGCCCAGACCTCCAGGGTGGGCTGATATGGTAGGTCTCCAGGCTACTTGAAAACCTACAGCCTATCCTTTCCCTTTTAATGGATAGATATACCATGAATCAGTTCTCCATAGCGTTAGCATCGAAGCAAGAAAGCAGTTGTGTTAAAGAAAGTGTGGTTGTTTTAAAGCACCTTACTTTGACTCACATTTCCCAAGACATGAGATTAATCGTTATAACTAGCTCATTCAAATATTAATTTAAGAGTTGTAGAAAGCAGTGGTCGGGCCCTTGAGCCATACCCCTAGATATGAATTATGGCTTTTGTTATAAATTTAATGCCCTAGGGTCTTATCAAGGATGACAAAAATAGTATCTACCTCATGGATTAGACCAACACTTTATCCACCATTAAAGGTTCAGTTAATGCCTCACTAGTAGTGTGATTCAACTGGATGGTAAAGTATGTAGATGAAGCTAGCCTTAATGGAAAAAACATAATAGTAGCTATTAAGACACCAGTGCATATTACTTCATAAACATCTGTTCTTTCCTTCTCATCTTTAAAATTCTAAAACTTAATACAACACACAGGCTATATACATGATTTTGTAAGTCAGCCATTGCTTACCTTACCTTGGTTGCTCTGTCTGTAAAATGGTTAAAAATAATACCTTCTTCATGAAGATGTTGAAGCAGAGCTGCTTAGATAATACAAATAAAATATCAAGCCTATTTTCTGACAGAGTGTAAATTCCCAGTGTTAATGTTAGTAAAAGGCATGTAAGTTCCTTTAGATACTCCTGAGTTTAGCTATCGTTATCACAAACTTAATGTGCGCAGAGTTGAAACTTCTCCCTGTAAAACACTGAGTGCTTTCCCTTCCTCTGTGACCCTCACAACTCTGTCTCTAAGATGTTCTGGATTGTTTTGCCTTACATTCTTCAAGCCCACTAAGCTAAGGGAGATTGTTTATGTCATCACAAGGTGGGCAGTATCTGAGTTTTGATTTGAATCTGTTAGAAGCAGCTGAAAGAAGCCATAACCAGTTGGCGTTAGAGTTAGACGTTGAGGAAGTAAGGGGGTTGGGGAAAATGTTTTAAAGAATTATAGGGAAAGAATAGAAACAATGTCTTGAATTTAAGTGCCTTTCATATATGTTGGAGTTTGATTTACCTTCTCTAAGGGTTAACTTTGGAAAACGTTAGTTGCATTTTTCTTTATCCAATTTGTTCTGCTTTAAAGCTCATTATTGTCTTAGAAGATTAAAATTAATATTGGTATTAGTTCAAGCAAAATGTAATAAGAAAGTCAAATGCTTTGCTTCTGTCTTCCTCGAAGGCATTCTAAAGTAAAAGAGTTTTACATTATGAATTGCTCTCAAATGTCCCAACCATTTCCACCTATCATTTAAAGAAATAAATGCTTATAAAATTGTATTCATAAATAAATTGTATTCATAAAATAACAAAATGTTTTAGCAGAAAAATTGTCATTAATTCACAAGGGGAATTAGAGTTAGTAATGTTTATCCATTAAGATACTTACAATAGTCCGTTTATTGAATTTCCTTTTCTCTATTTCTTAATCCAAACTTTATCTTCATTTGCAATGGTTAAGAATGTTGCTATGACAACATTAGGACACATGGCTTTAGAATATGTTCAGATCAGAATGTAATCATTCACACTTCTAGTGTGTCTGTAAAGTGATGTCTATGGTATTTACTATTTAGAAGCTATGTGCTATACGTTGTTATTAGTGTTGTTATTTGTCTATGCCCTCCAGAAGACAGTCTCCAAAATTTCTACTGTCTGAATATCTTGGAAGGAAGGAAAAAAGGGAAAGAGTGATGTACATAAGGAAAGAAGAAAGGAAGGAAGGAAGGAAGGGAGGGAGGAAGGAAGGAAGGAAGGAAGGGGTTATAGTTTTAGGGAAGTGGGCCTACAAAAACACTATTGTCGTTATACTTTCAATCTCTGTCTTGTTATGTTTATTCTGCTATGATAAGACGTCATGACCAAGCAACACAGAGAGGAAAGGGTTTATTTCAGTTTACAAATCCCAGGGTACACTCCATTGCTAAGAAGAGGCAGGACAGAAACTCAAGTCAGGAACTGAAGCAAAGGCCGTGGAAGGATGCTGCTTACTGGCTTGCTTGTCATGGCTTGCTTAGCCTGCTTTCCTATACCACCAAGGACCACTTGCCCAAGGTTGGTAACATCCTCAGTGGGCTGGGCCTTCCAACATCAGTTATTGACCAAGAAAGTGCTTCAAAAAACTATAGGACAATCATATGGATGTATTTTCTCAACTAAGAGTCTTTCTACCCAAATGACTCTTAGCTTGTATCAAGTTGACACAAAACTAGCCAACAGAATTTCTTTTTTTGTTAAATAATCTATTTAATTTTATCTTTTGTGTATTGGTGTGAGGGTGTCAGATCTCCTGGAACTGGATTTACAGACAGTTGTAAGCTGCCATGTGGGTGCTGGGAATTGAACCCATGTCCTCTGGGAGAGCAGCCAGTGCTTTTAACTGCTGAGCCGTCTCTTCAGCTCCTCAGAACTTCTTTCTTTTTAAACAATGTTTTTATGTGCATGGTTATTTTGTCTGCATATATTTCTAAACATTCCTGTGTGCCTACTCTCAATCTCTTATATAACTTGCTGTGTCTTTTGGTTTTATGTTATTATCAAATTTCCATTTTCTTATCAAATAATGTTATTTAAAGAGAAGTAATTACAGAATATCTTTTTTGTTGTGAATGAGTGGATTTAGTCCTGTAAATTCTAAGAGTAGTAACAATGCAGTCAGTTGAATATGTGTCTTAATGTGGAATGCTCTTGATAAATCCCCCTTTTGAAAGTTTGATTTTTATATCAAACTTTGTATCACTGAGAGCAGTAAAAGCTTCTGAGAAAAAAAAAAAGAAGGAAAGAAACTATTTCTTTCCTATTTCCCTGCTGTTCTCTAACTTAATTTTTTATCCACAACATCTGAAAGCTTTAATTTGGGACCATTTTTATTCTCTCCCCTAAGGTGTGTGTTAAATGATGTATGATGACATACAGTGAAGTGTGATTGTTATGTGCCTTCTCTGAAATACGTGTCTTTGTCTCCCAAACCCCATTGGCTGAGTACATTCTCCTCTTTGTAGAATAGCACAACCCATTAACCTTAGGTGTAGAGTGACATCTGCTACATATATTGCAGTTTTTAGGACTGGGTTTTCTCAATGTCAGGGTATAAAGATAGATCAGGGTTTTCTGAATAAGACCCCAGTCACTGAGGAAATAAAGCATACAATCAACAAATGTGATCTCATGAAATTAAAAAGCTCCTGTGTATCAAAGGAAACAACTAATCAAATGAAGAGACAACCTACACAATGAGAGAAAATCTTCACCAGCTGTACAAGCGACAGAAGATAAAGTATTAAAAGAAACCAAACAACAAGAAAACAAACGACCCAGTTTAAAAAAAGCTTAAATAATTGAACAGTGCATTCTTAAAAGAAGAAATACAAATGACTAATAAAATTTTTTAAAAGTGTTTAACAGCTATCAGAGAAATCAATTTTAAACTGTTAAGAGATGTCTCAACCACACATAGAAAGGCTATCATCAAGAAAACAAATGACAGCCAATGCTGGCAAAAATGTGTGGAAAGAGCAACCCTTATCTACTGTTGATGTGAGTGTAAACTGGAAGTCACTACAGAAATCAGCATGGAGGTTTCTCAAACAAGACCTCAGCCAGGTGACGGCTGCATGCCTTTAATCCCATCCCTCCAGGCAGAGGCAGGTAGATCTCTGTGTGCTTGAGGCCAGCCTGGTCTGCACAGTAAGTTCCAGGACAACCAGAATTATAACAGAGAAACTGAGTCTTGAAAAACCAAAACAAACCAACCAAACAAACAAACAAAAAACAACTAAACAAAAACAACAACAACAAAAATCAGAGCTGGAGGGATGGCTCAGCCATTAAAAGCTAAACTCATGACCAAAAAATATTTTATAAAGGCAGCTACCATATGATCCAGCTATATCTCTTTTAGGCATATACCCAGGACTCATTATCCGACTAAAGAGACACATATATCCTTCAACTGATGAACAGATAATGAAAATTATATATATGATGGAATTGTAATCGGCTAAAAAGTAAAATGAAATATTCAATTTCAGGAAAATGAATAGAACCAGAAAATATATTAGGTGAGCTAACCTCTCTGAAAGACAAACACTGCATATTTTCTCTCAAATTTGGCTACCCAGCTTCTAATTTTTATATATATGCACTTATGTGAGAAAGGGCCCAGGAAACTAAAAAACTAAAAAGTAAAAAACTAATATGAGAGTTAATAAGAGTTTTGAAAGGTGGTGGTGCAAAGTTAATAGATCATACATGATATAAAAATGAAATGGGAAATTGTAGCAGTTAGCTACTGTGCTTTTGCCCTTAATTTAGGGAAAGAGAAAAGAAGGATAGAAAGAAAGAAATCTTCACTACTTTTGTAGCCTTGATAGAGAGAAAGAGATAAAGGAAGAAATATTCCCAGCCCTTTTTGGGTGTCTAAAGCTTGGAGAGCAGGAGCTGATAGTGAGCTAGATTAGAGTCTCAGCTTAATATCCTGGAACCCAATTTCTCCAGTCGATGTTCTTCTAAGCAATAACCAACAAACCAACCCACCAACGAACCAACAACCAACCAAATAACCAACCCGGCTCTCAGGGCTTCAACTCTTATATAGGCAAAAGGACTTCCTACTTGTGGCAAAACAGCTGCACATAACCAAATTATAGCCATTGGCAATGAGCAGTCCAAATTAAATTCGTTATCACTCACCACAGCTGGGATGGGAACAAAAACATAGCCCAAATGCCATTTTGCATTTTTAAAGAAGCCAAAATAACAAAACTTCTTCCAAGAGTCTAGAGATAGAAATATTTAAGCAAGAGGGGGCAGGAAGATGGGAGAGATGAGAGAGCGAAGAAGGTAGAGTTGTACCAACCAAAGCTAAGCATGTATTGGAAAGCCAGAAGGAATGCTGATACTTGCAAACTAATTTAAAATAATATAAAAGTTTGGATAGACGTACCCTGTGAGGTAAATAAAGCTTCTCCTAGAAGTCATAGGTTATTAAGTGAAAATCCCAGAACCAGTGGTCAGCAGCCTTCCTAGATTAATTGGTCAGGGAGGTTCAGGAGGCCCCAAAACAATACAGGCAATTGCCACTGCTGTTGGTTGCTCATTTAATTAGAACTAGATGATAAGATCCTATTAATGAGGATATTATATGCTCTGGGAAAAGGTCATAGAGAAATTAAGCTCCTGCTGAACCTGAAGCCTTCTCCCTACAGGATAGTCTTCATAACTCCAGAAAGTGCATGCGGGCTTCTGGGAAACTGTCATCCAAAGTCTTAGTGTGGACCCTGGGTGTAACGCTATTGACCCACCAGGAAAGATGAGCCCGCTGATGCAATAGTGTTAAATCTGTTATATAGGGGTAACCAACCATGTTGAGAATGGGTTTGAGGCCTGCTCCACAAAAGAGAATTCATTTCTGGTGTTATAAACCCTGTCAAAAATTTCAGGAGGTCCTAAGCTCTAGTCAGGAAGGTAATGCTATTGTTGGGATAAATGGACATAATGTACCTGTCAGACTGCCCTTGAAACAAGTGTATTTAGGCCTATAGATTAATATTTTTGTCAGTTTTGGTCAGGGAAGCTTCTTTATGCAGTGGGTAGAGGTTACTGCAGAGACTCATAACTTGGCCAAAAGTACTAAGAATAACTAACTGTTGAATGTTCGGCTCTACATGGGACATGTACATCAATCCTCCCCAGACTCACAAAACATTGTGTAAAAGGGTGGAGAGAATGAAGGAGCTAGAGGAAGATGTCGAGTGTGGGGAGTGCTTGCAATGCCATCTTCTGGGCACTTACATGGTCATTGTACTCTTGAATTAATAGCAGTTGTGATAAGAACAAAATGTAACACAAAATTGGGTTTGTCAAGTCCTTCCATAGAGGGAGAGATGCTCATAAAATCCCACCCCCCTTCAGAAGATCTATGGGCAGTTAACGGTTGCTGAGGGAGTGAGACATTTTCTTCAGTGGTTTAGCTGCTGGTAAAGTGCCTCTGCTCCTGTAAACAAGCCTCAACTATGTTCCTGTAAGAAACTCTAATGAGATCTAAAGAAAACCAGCTTGGGTCTAAAGAAAAACAAGACATGGAAGTAGAAAGGTGGGGGTGGATGGGAAGAGGAAGAGGATCAGTGAGGGGAGGCAGGGGATGGGGAGGGGGTGACAAGAGCAAATCATGGAATGTGATAGGATCTGAATGCATTAAATATATGTATGAAATGTCACAATGAAAGACATTATTATGTATGCTCAATGTATGGTAATAAACTATTTAAAAGAATAGGATTTTCTCAATAGATTATATTATTGAGCTTCAACATATTTTGAAAGATATGTGTTAGTTATTTGAAAAATTATATTTTCTTGTCTGAAGATATAAGAGCAGTACAGTATGTGCTTAATATGTGCAAAACTTGGGCCCCATATTTAATAATCCCTACAATTTGCATTTCTAATTTCAAGTAGCCTAACTTGGCAATGTTTATGGTGTAAAATCTGGAAGACAGGAATATACATCTTCAGGCCTTGATACTTTAAACAATGAGGTAGGAGAATTACTTGAGTCCACAAGTTTGATAATAGCCCCAAACACATAATGAGACCCTTTCCCAGAACAACAACAATAACAACAACAAAACAAACAAACAATAACAAACAAAACGAGCTGAGGAGATAGCTCAGTTAGTAAAGTTGTTGCCATGCAAGCATGAGGACCTGAGTTCAATCCCCAGAACTCAGGTCTGAAGGAACCTGGGTCTGGAGGAACATGCTTATGATCCCAGCATAGAGGAGGATATCCCTGGGGCTTACTGGCCAGTCAGCCCAGCCTACTTAGTGATCTCAGGTCAGTGTGGGACCTTGTATGAAAACACAAAGTATATGGTACCTGAGGAATGACACCCAAATGAGACCTCAGTCATCTGTGCACATATTCATACTTGTTCTCTCTTTTTCTCGCACACACACACACATACACACACACACACACACAATCTACACACACACACAAAATAAGTAAATACAATACAAGAGATAAAAATTGATATAGTGTGATATGTCTTTCTCTTTGTTACTGTTGTTCAGAAAGAAGAAATCACAGTGGTTTTTGTTTGTGTACCCCCCTCCTCTTTCCCTCTCTGTTTGTGGTATATGTGTGAGTATAAGTATGTAATATGTTATGTACATGAATGCACATATGTGGAGGTCAGAGCAGGATCTTGTGTCTTTTCCTTTATTACTCTCCACCTTATTCCTTGAGATAGGATCTCTCACTGAGCTGGAAGCTTGCCATTTTGTCTCAGGTGGCTGGCTAGAGAGCTCTTGAGGTTGGCCTGACTCTGCTCTCCAATGCTAGGGCTACAGGTACATGAAGCTATGCCTAGCTTTATACATGGGTGCTGAGGAGGTCCTCCTGTTTACAGAGCAACCCTCCTTACCACCAAGCCATCTCCCCTGGCCCCTGATCTATATTTGTTTTATTTATTTAGTTTTCGGAAGTGGACTGGGGAGATCAGGTTCTGTTTTGTAGCTCACACTGGCTTAGAACTCAAGATTCTCCTGACTTTGCCTCCCAAGTGGTAGCCATCATTTTGATTTCTGACATATCTCATTTAGTCTAGTCAGTCTAATCAGTCTAATTCCTTACATGTCAGACCCAGTTATTGCCTAGAAGAGTTATTTCTTTCCACTGGACTTTTTCAATAAACTGATTACAAAAGGGAAAATCTTAAGCATAACGAAATACTCATTTGAACAAATTTGATAGAATTTTAAAATGGTCTGTCTGTAGTGCTTAAATAGATCTAAACAGATAAAACAAATATCTTCTCATGTTTCAGTGGATGGTTTGTGTATGAAAGGCTTCTGGTGTTTTAATCTTGCTTCAAATCCAGTCTCAACAGACCCTTTGCCTTATCTCTGAATCTTCTTGTCCCCTGTCCCAGCACCCCTGACCAGTAGGCAAGGTCTCCCTATGTAACCCAGGCTGTCCTTGAACATCCTTCCTCAGACACCTCAGTGCTATGACTGTGGGTATGCACGTGCCCAGCTCTTCTTGCCTCCCCACCCCCATCAATTACTTTTTCTTTAGCATGGGTCTCTAGCCTTAAACTTCTGAATTTATACTTTTGGAAGTTACCCAGTGGCTTCATCTATGTTTGACTTCTTAGGCCTTTGTGCCGCAGTTCATTAAAGTTGCTGCAGCACGTAAACAGAGTCACAGCATGAAACTTAATCCAGCATAATCCCAACTACTTGGGAAGCCAGCACAGGAAGATCACACATTCATGGCAAGCCTGAGCAATTTAGTGAGACACTGACAAAAACCAAAGATTAGAAAAGAGAAGCTGTATCTGTAGCTCTGTGCAAGGTCCTTGGCTCAATGTTCAATATGCAAGAACAAAAAGTCATATTGGATTCAATGGTGTTAGGGAGCAACATTTGTGCATTGTACTTTCCTTTCGATGTAATTTGTTGATGTGTAGAACCTGCCTTAGGACTGTGTATATGGGAAGTCATTCATTAAACAGAAATTCAAATGGTTATTCAGTGAAATGAGGCTATCCTTGGTTGGGCAGGTCATTCTTATACAATCCTGGAGGAAAATGTCTTTGATGTCATTATGAAGGTATGTGGTCCTCCCTGTAATGTGTACCTGACTAAGACTGTATGAAGAGTGTGATGGTGAAGACTTGAGGCAAGATATTCTTCATGCATGTTATGGGTTCACAACAAGATCCCTTTCTAGTGAAGGCCTCAGTGTTTCTTTGATCGTAAGTCCTGGGTTTACTGAGGTTTTAATTTATACTAAACCATACACCATCTTATAGCAAGGTCTCAAGGCTTCACTGGTCGTGTCACTATAAAGTTTTATTAGTAGAATACATGCTAACTAATAGGGACAGTGTCTTAATTTCTAATTATTCGATACTGTGACCAGGCAACCAGGAATCTGACTAGGATCTGCTGTCTGATTGACAGACAATTCTTACTCCTCTTAAGAACTCCACCAACAAGCCACCAACAATAAACATATCAAACATTTCCAGAACTTTTGGATCCCCTGTTTCTCAATGCCCCCTTCCCCAGGTTCAGATCAAGTATTTTCTTACTTATTACTTATTAAAAAACAAAAACAAAAAACAAGGCTTTGCAAGGTGTCACATGCCTTTAATCCCAGCACTAGGGAGGCAGAGGCAGACAGATCTGAGTTCAAGATCATCCTGATCTACATAGTGAATTCCAGGACCTCCAGGACTACATAGAAAGACCAAAAGAAAACAAAAAAACAAACAAAAAACAAAACCCAAGCACTCTTCAAATGTTTGCAAATGTAGTCTTTTGCCAGCACAATCTTGTACTTCACATGCACAGGATTACCTAGGACCAAGATATTTTTAGATATACCTAAGAAATAATGTTTTTTCTAAAAATTAGAATTGTATACAAAACATTGATGTTTTATTTCTGGTATGTGTTCTCATAATAAACTTTATCACTACAAGAAAACAATGAAAACTCTGTGGTCAGACATTCTTGGTTTAGGGCACACAACAATTTCATTATTCTGCCTTCTGCCATGATGTCATGTGTTATGTTCGTTATAAAGTAGTTATCTCGGAAGCAAGGGCCCTGAGATAGTAATGATGACTGATAAAAAGCTACCCATTTGTTTAAAATAGACACAAAAACAGAAAGAAAGGCTGAGGAGATCTCCAAACAAGAAAAATGCTTGTAACCAAAGCATGAGAACCAGAGTGTGGTCCCCAGGATCTGCATAAAAACTTCAGCATGATATAATAGGTTTATAATCCCAACTCTAGGGGTAGAGAAAAGCATAGCACTAGGGCTTGCTGGCCAGCCAGCTCAGCCTAATTGGTGAGTGCCACATCCCGGTGAGAAGCCCTATCTTAAAAACAAGGTGGATGGCCACTGAGGTACAATTCTGAAGGTTGACCTCTGCTTCCACCTGCACAGCACATACACATACACCCTCACACAAAACTGCACATGCACCTACCCATAACCACTCACACACAGGCACACGCAAAACAAACGAAGAAAAACTAGTAAGAAAAGATAATGGTGCAGAATTCATCAGTGCCTGGCTTGTTACTTTCTGTCCCTAAGACGATCATACATGCAACAAATGTTAGTGTTTCTTAAAGATAACAACCATATCTTCACATCTTGTAAATGTCTTTAAGTATTTGTAATCCTCACAAATTTGGTTTTAAATAATCTGCTAGGTTAAAAACTAGTAAGAATATGGTCTGTTTTATTTCCTTACCATGACTTTAGAAGTTTATGTTTAAATAGTTCTGACAATTACTTTCAGATTGGCAGGTAGTGAGTCAGGAAAACAGTTCTACCTCTGACTCATGGAGAACCTGGTACAAGTCATTTGACTCATCCATCAGTTTCTCTCATTTAGGAAATGTCACGATACATGTGTCATAACGGGCTTATGAAATGCTGGGATCCACAGAGAAAAGGCGACAGCCACAAGGTTAAAACCCCATTTAACATGCAGTTTTATAAAACTTCCAACATTTTAATTTCATTTTAGTCCGTAGAAACTCCATCTCCCTTCCAATATCTCTCTTAAGTCTTTTGGGATGCTGGGGACTGAACCTAGGCAGTTCTATGAGAAAGGCATGTGCTTGACCATGGAGGATACTATCAGCTACTATTTTTTTCTTTAAATGAAATAACTTACTGAAAAGTTCTGTAGCTGCTATATGTTTCTGGTCATAGTGCTAAATAAAATAAATAAAAGAAACATTCAATAATGGATTTACCTTAACAATTTTTCCCAATTAAATTTTAAAAAGTCACACAATATCCAGAGCCTACCCAAACATAATTAATTAAATAATCTGATCATTCTACTTTGGTTAAGTGGTATTAAACCTGTCTGCATCATTGATTTTCTAAAATTAGTTAATGTTAGCATTCTAAAGCTGTTTCGAGTAACTGGAAAGTCTGACACGATGTGTAAACATCAGACTTTCGTTTGAATAACTAAAAACATACAGGAAGTTAAAAAAACCAGTTTTAGATTTAAAGAAAAACTAAGCTGACTGTATAAAGTTCCCATATACCTCATCTCCCACTTCTTCCATCCTGTTACCACGATCTACTTGTTGGAATTATTGAACTATATTGACATATTATTTAATAAGTCTATGGCTTTGAGATACCTTAATGTTTACCTAGTGTCCTTCCTTTTGTCTATTAATTTTAGTTATTGTGACTTTGGGGGTTGACTATGAGTTGTTTTTTTTTTTTTCAGGTATTTCTGTGGTTTGATGGATACTAGTCAAGTAGTTTATAAAATGTCCCTCCACTGAGATTTGTAAGAGTTCCAATCCCAGATCCTGCCCCCACATGGTTAAACTGAAATACAGATGTGGAATTCTGGATAAGGAATAGAGGTAGAGTGCCATTTTCCTCACACCATCACCAGGCTCCATCTGTCCATTGATTTGTCTCGACTCACATTCTTGTTGGTGTCTCCACTGAAAAGGTCTCAATTTTCCTTCCTTCCTATTCTGTACTCTTTAGAAAGAAGTAACTATGTATGGACCATATGGGGTGGAAAGTTAAACCCCACCCCCAGGGTAAAATGTTTACACAAGTTACTTTTCTTTTGCCCTCACTTATTCATTGAATATTGTGCTTTTGTCAGTACAGAGTCACTGATTTTTACTTTTTTTTAAAAAAAGATTTATTTATGTGTATGAGTGTTTTGCCTGACTGGATATATGTTCACCACATTCATGCCTGTTGTCCACATAGGTCAGAAGAGGGCACTGAATCTGCAGTTACTGATGGTTGTAAATATCCAGGTAGGTGCTTGGAATTGAACCTGGTCCCTCTGAAACAGTAACAAGTGCTATTAATTATTAGGATATCACTCTAATCCAATTTTCATTTTATAACCCAATATTACTTCATTTTATGGCTGAAATAATTCTAAATTTGGTCATTGGGAGTCTTATCACCTGGTCCCAATGTTTTTTTGACACACCTGAATTACTGTTTTGTTTTTTTAAAATTACTATTCATTTGTTTTTAGCATTTCCTTGCTTTATGATACTTTGTGTATACTCTGAGTTCTGGCATATAATGCAAATTAACAATTTTTATAAACTGTTATCTACCATTTAAAACTAGTGGGTAATCCAGATAACTATTTTTCTACATTAGGTATTACAAGAGATAGTCATGAGTGAAGTGTGAGTTCAGAACAGTTTTCCATCATTTCTACAAATATATTACACTATAATTCTAATAGCACTTACAATAATGATAAGAACAGGAAAATAACCTCAAGAATTTTCTAAATCAAATGAAGATTTTAACACAGTAAACATAATTTTAATACCAAACACTATATAGTACTTAAAAAATTGCAACTCAAACACAGCATATAAAACAATCAGATGTACAACCATCATAGATACATGGAATTTCACTTTTTAAACCAATACTTTTTATGGGGATACATGTAAATCTGAACTGTGCAGTTGGTTTGCTATTGTGGTGGTGGTGATTGATGGTACTGTTGAAACTCCAGGGGAAGCAGACAATATGAAAACACTCTTCACTGAACTATACATCTAGACCAAGTCTGAATACTTCTTATGGTATGAGGCATGCCATAACTTAGAATCAGAAAACATTGGGGTTCTTATAAATTATAAGAATGATACTATTTATGCCAATATCAGCAAAAATACGCAGCATCATGCCTGACACATGTATTTGAACCTTAATGCTCAAAATAAAGTTGGTCAGAGATAAATACCAAAGGGGCATACACTAAGCCTGGTTATGTTCCCCAGTGTGCCAAACAATACTCGGAAATCTCAGGGTGTACAGAAAGGTGCGTTTGATGTTGTGTGTGGATGATCCCAAGAGGCGGCTGGGTCCCTGGGTAGCTCTAGATTAAGTCTTAGAGCAGTCCTGAAGCTCTCTCCTTAAAGACCACATTGGGACTCACTGTTTAAGCTTTACTGGTTGAGATGGGGTGTGGGGAGCAGCTAGAATGCCTCTGCCATTACCCTGCAGTCAGTTTGCATGAGTCTTCAGCTTAGTGCACAGCTTTCCCCTGGGCTGCTCTACATAAGGTTTGAAGTCTTTGAAGTTGCACTGGTTAAGAGAAAACTAATGAATAGAATCTTTCTAGTTCCAAGGAAGGCGAGGACTGTTTCTCACAATTTCTTAGCAATGGGGTAAAGTTCATCGCTGCCAGAGTTTTTGCTTTCATTAAGAAAGTCAGAATCTTGTAAGTTAACTGGCATTTAAATATGAATAACATAAAATGAGCTGGTATCTCTAATACTGTTTTTATATTTTAATATCGTATTGTCCTTTGTAACATGCTTTTTTCCTCTTATATAGTTCGTGGTTAATAGTATTAAAACTGCTGTGCAATTTCAGTTTCACAATAACTCAAGAGAAAAACAGGATACTGATTCAGATAGGGAAAAAAAATCATTCACGGAGGAAAAAAGAAAGTCTAGTTATTGAAGTTCTGCATTTTGTTCCAAACGCTGTGTTCTCTCTCTAATACCAGTGTTTCTCAAAGTAAAACTGAGGTGACAATGCTTAGCCGTTGACAGGTGTAGAAAATATAGACATAATTAGCACGTTAATGCTATCATTCCATGGCTGTCAGTTTAGGATTAACGTAAAATAGATAGGGATCCTGTATGAAACTGAGCCAATCAATATGTTGATCAGATACTGAAATTGATGATATGGAAGAAATCATAAGTGTTTAGGAAATACTGAAGCAAAGATTATGGCTAGATAATCATAGAACTGGGTTATTTCTAAAGGAAATCAATAAGGAAGGCAAAATAAAAACAAAACAACAACAACTATATCAACAAAAAGTAAAAAAAAAAAAGGAATAAGTTGGTGGCTATTTTTGAATGATTCAAAGGACTCATTCATCTAGTTAGTCAAGTTGTATACATTAATAATAATTGTATACGTTTTCATGGCAAATGTGTTATTAGATGCTGAAGATTTAAACATACAGGATCTGGGCTGGTGAGATGGCTCAGCAAGTAAAGGTGCTTCCCTCAACCCTGGAGACCTGAGCTTGGTCCCTGGGGACCCACATTGTAGAAGGAGAGAACTGACACTCACAGATTTGTCCTCCAAACTCCCCAAATGTGCTTTCACATGACTTTGGCTGCTGTAGAACTACAGTGGGTGGTGGAAAGAGCAGGGAGTAAGACAGCCCTAACTCTTCATCCCCCTATGGGAGTCAGTGTATGGTAGGGAAGAACACACACACACACACACGTTGCGGAAGTTTATTTTTAGTTATATTTAAAATAATTGATTTCATGCACTGTTGGGAAAAAGGATGCATAGGCCTTGTCATTTTGTATTATTTGCAGGTGTTGATTTCTGTGGGGGTTGTTTAATTGCTAATGATCTGCATGTGCTATCAGTAGAATACCTGAGAGGTTCTGACAAGAAAAGCACCTGAGCTGAGATGCTTAGGATTCCACTGTCCAGTTTGGCACTTGCTATGATGGTGGTTCCCTCTGCTGAGGTCTGGCAGGGTTTGAGTCCATGAAAATGCCTTCTTGCCTTCCTGGTTGAGCCCCACCACAGCAGCTTACTACAACACACACACACACACACACACACACACACACACACACACACACACCTCAGTTGTGATTTGCCATGATACGGTGAAAGTACACATTAGGGCAGTGTATCTTAAATGGGATCAATGAGCGGTTCATGAAATCAGTCTAGCAGTTTAAGATTAGACTTTTTTTTTTTAACAAAAGAAACAATAGAAAATAGAGTCAATCATAGATAGTAAGAATAGCCATTCTTTAGTGTACTTCTACTTAGTTTATGTTGTCAGTTCACAATGCACATCTAAATCCTTATGAACTATTCTTCCCACAAAGTTAGATAATTTACATAACAAAAGACAATGAGGAATGTGTAAAAGGTCAAGAATGTTAAATTTTAGCTAAGGAAGACTTCCATGTCCAGAGGCATTCTGGTTAAAGACCTCCAAGAATTTAGGGATATTTGGTGAATAAGTATTCTAGGCAGACGGAATATTCAGTACAAAAGCCCTGAGTATAGCTTGCTTGTTTGAAGAAAAGCAAGACCAGGATGACTGAAGGAAACAGAAGGGGGAAAGATTGGCAAGTGATGGGGAAAGAGAACCAGGTGCAGAGAGCAACTTATGTAAGGCTTGGTAAATCACAATAGGGCCTTTTGTTTTGATGAGTGAAATGGGAAGCCCTTAGATCTTATTGAACAGACAGACTGAAATACCTTTACAGAGGACCATATGGCTTTTCTACTTAAGTGTTGGTGTGCGTGACATCATCTGTCCAAGGGACTGGCAATGTTTCTCTCCCAAATCTTTGTCCAGTGCTCACAACACCGGCTTTATTGTATACCAAGTCTGCTACCATGTTAGCCATTTCACATTGGGCATATGCACAATCATACACCTTATAGTCTCAGGAAGAAAGTATTCATTTAAAGGATTTTGTAGCTAAGCACATATGGCATATTTTTATTTTCTAATGCTAATTCAGTATCCTTGATGTTTTAATAGTTGTTGATTTGTGAAATTATAGATGTATCCCATTATACATGGTTGTGAGCCACCATGTGGTTGCTGAGAATTGAACTCAGAACCTCTGGAAGATCAGCCAATGCTCTTAACAGTTGAGCCATCTCTTCAGCCCCTGGGGAAATAAAATTTTTAAGCACATGTTAAAAGTACAATTTCTGCTACTAAAATAGAATCAAATTCTAAGTTTATTTATTAAGATCTATAATTGACTTTTAAAACAAAGCAAATTTAAAACTATTTAACTTATTTTAAAGAACTTTCACAGTTGTTTTAAGTAAATATTTTTAAAGTCTCTCATTCTGTAGCCCAGAGTAGCCTAAAATTCACTATATATTTTTGGCTAGCCTTGAATTTTCAGCAATTCCTCTGCCTCAACTTCCTAACTGGTGGGATTATAGGCATGAATCATCACACCAAACTCTTTTGTCTTTATCATAGAGGTAAAAGGTTATAGAAAATACACAAAGTAAAGGACGATAATAAAAATCACCTAGAGTCACATTGGTCAGACGTAGTATCATTATTTACCTTCATAATACCTTCACTCTTTGTCCTTGCCTATACTTAATATGCATTTTAATTGTTAGACTATTAGGACTGCAATAATGGATAGCAATTATTGACCATTTACTATGAGTCAAGTGCTTTGGCTACATCCTCTCAATAACCACCTGGTTCCAATAAGAAGATACTCTTCATACACCCATTTTATAAATATGGAAACAAGAGCCCAGAAAGATGTAACAGCCTGCTCAAGCCCACACATTTAGAAATAGTATGAGGTAACTTTGGAGCTTTGTCTGATCTCACCTCAAGGGTAAAGCTTGTGTCCTCTGTTATTGCCCTGCCCCTTTCCATCTGCCAGGAGGCTGTGTGAATTCATCATGTTGTTCTGTGCTCGTCTAAAATGACTATCAGTTCTAAAAAGGATCTCCTTTCTATCCACATCATGACTACTTTAACTATGTCTCCACTGTTAGACAGTTAGGTCATTTTCAACTTTGAAGTCAAGAGCAGAGCATGAGTCATCTTCGTATCCCCAGCATTTAGCAAGATATCTGGCACTTAATTCAGGCTCAAAATGTCAGCCTAATAGTTGCAGCGAAGGAGCTTCATTTAGAGGAAATAACAAAGAAAATAGAAGAAATGAAAACATCATGTCTGAGGGAAAAAAAGATACAAAGACAGGGACAGAGAGGATGTATGTTGGAGGTTCACATTAGGTTCTTTAAGTTCTGAAGAGCAGAACTGCGTGTAGGTTGGTGCTATTAAGACCATAATCAACAATAGCGAAAACAGTGATTCTAGATAGCAGCAAGAGTCTGGAGCTGCTGCAGGCTCCCTCTCATGCTTCTGCTACTTTCTTTAAATTGGGAATCGGCCATTTGCTCTCTTCCTAATTCCAAATGTTCCCTTATTCTTCTTTTTTATGCCTTCTTTATACTTTCTTTGCCCCATAGATTATCTTATTTGGCTTATTCTTGTGCCTCTGCCCTCTTCTATCTTCCGACCATTCTAATTCTGCTTCTAAAGCTAAACTGTCTAGCGCAGTCTTGAAAAGTGTAAGATCAACGTAATCAGGATAGGAGAGCATGGAAACAGTGTTGGGAGGAAAGAGGGGCTGAGAATACGGCCAACGTTAGATCTTCACTGCAGCTCAAGAGGTATTGTATACTTCTGGTCAACTTGAAACTGCTGTTTCCTCCTCTTGACATACAATTGGTTTCTTATTTTAAAGATTTATTTATTTTTTATTTCTCTCTCTTTTTTATTGAAAATCAATTATCTAATGCAATACTTCCCTACCAGTTTCCCCTCCCTGCACTCCTCCCAGCTTCCCCACTACCCCTCCATTTCCTTTCCGAAAAGAGCAGGCCTCCAAAATACATCAGCCAAATAGGACACAATAATACAATAAGATAAGGCACAAACCCTCATATTGAGGCTGGACGAGGTAACCCAGGAGAAAGAAAAGGGTTCCAAGAGCAGGCAAAGGGGCCAGAGACATCTTGACTCCCATTGTTAGGAGTCCCATAAAAATGCCAAGCTAACAGTCCTAACATATATCTAGAGGACCTGGTGCAGACTCCATGCTTGCCGCTTCAGTCTCTGTGAGTCCGTATGAGCCCTGCTTAGTTGATTCAGTGGGCCATGTTCTCCTAGTGTCCTTGACCTCTCTGGCTTCTACAGTCTCTCCTCCCCTCTCCTGCAGGGTTCCCCAGTTCCGGGGGGAGGGACTAAATGGAAACCCCCCAATTTAGACACTCTCTCCACGTAAGGTCTGCTGTGGGTCTCTCTGTACCTGCCTGCTCCCATCTGCTGCCAGAGAAAGGCTCTCTGATGACAAATGGGCATGGCACTGAACTATGAGTATAGTGGAATACCATTAAGAATCTCTTCATTGTTTTGTTTGTTTGGGGTTTATGTTTGTTTGTTGCTTGTTTTTTTGTTTTGTTTTGTTTTTTGGCAAGTCGTGTTTGTTTCTACCCATCTTTCCATGTGGCACCCACGTTTGATGGAAACTGATCTAGTGGGCCCAGGGAAGGGTGGTTATCTGGGATTGAGAGGTCACATAGCAATGGGCAAGGCATATAGTCCATCCTGAACTGTCAGGACTTTGTATATAGGGTCTTTATTTTCAATTAAGTATAAAAATGTGATTGTTTTAATATTTAAAAACTAGGGAAAAAGAGCCTGCTTTATTAGATGAGAAACTAAATCAGGAAGTCAACAGTACACAAAGAAAGAAAAAAGAAGGCAGGAAGGAAGGAGGGAGGGAGGGAGGGCGAGCAAGCAGCTATGAATGAGATGATGGGGCAGATGTTTGTTATAGGTCAATTTTTCAGAGCACTGAAAAAAATTATTTTATCCTCTAAATGTATGCCCACAGAGGTGAGTGGTTTGAATGTTCACTGTGCTTCTGAACTTCCCCAGAGTTCTGCCAATAAGGCACCACCTGAGAGATAAGATAATACTCAAACCTGGTAGCCAGACAATGAGGTAATTTAGACCATGTTGACTCTTCAGCACATCTGGTGTTACTACTTTTGCTTTTACCTTTCCCCCTCCTTTCCTTGAAGACATAAGAGGTTATTTTCCTTGAAGTATATTAATTTGGGACATTGAGAGAATTTCTGTTTTTGTTGCAGTGCTTTCGAGATCTACTCATGAAGTAGAAGGATCTATAATCTTACATCTACTAGCAGTGTCTCCCTAATAAATTAGAATATACTCAAAGTATCATGTATCAGTGAATACATGGGTGTTGCATAAATAACTCTTAACATATTCAGTCATTCATTCTTGCTATTGAAAATCTGATTGTATAGTCATGAAAAAGTAAACACACAATTACAAAAGAAATTACAGGTTTTGTTTTACAAGTCTGTCCCAGATACTATGGACAAACAGAAGACTGATCTTTAAAAATTGTATTTCAACTGACAAGGATATGGAACAAGAGGAACACCCCTCCATTGCTGATGGGAGTACAAACTTGTACAGCCACTATGGAAATCAATATGGCAGTTCCTCAGAAAATTATGAATCTATCTATCTCAAGACCCAGCTATACCACTCTTGGGCATATATCCAAAAGGCCACTCCAGCCTACCACAAGGACACTTGCTCAACTGTGTTCATAGTGACTTTATTCATAATAGCCAAGGATCCCAGCAGTGGGACTGGGACACCAACCCACAGAACTTTCAACCAATAATCTGTCCTGCCTGCAAGATATCCTGGGGCAATGGTGGCACAGAACTTGTGGGAGCAGTCAACCATTGACTAGTTTAACTTGAGGCCCATACCATAAGAGGGAGTCCATACCCAACACTGCCTGGTTGGCCTGGGACCAGAAACCCTAGTATAACTGGAAATCCTAACTGCCGTCTTCCTGTTGTCATGAAGTGGTTAAGTCTCAATATATTTTTAAAGCTTTGAGTAGTCTAGAGATAGGATTGTTTCCCATATAAACTTTAGAGGGCATAAACAGAGAAAAAGTATAACTTGATTAACATTTATTTTGTTTTTCAAGTATTTTTCACCTGCTGAAGGCATGTAGGGTATTGCATGATGTTCAGTGCATAGGATACATGAGACCCAAACAAAACAAAAATGCCATCTGTGTGATCTAGGCTGTACCTTACGGGGAAGGTATAATGAACAAATTCATCTCCATGTTTCATTAATGAATCAATATTTCCTTTTTCTTTTTGCAGTGCTAGGCATCAAACCCAGAGTCTCTTGTTGTAACACTGAATGCCCCTCACTCCCAGCCTCTTTTGTATTTTTTTCTCTCTGTCATCTTTTGTCTGTTGTTTCTTGGTGTGAAGCTTGTTTCCCTACAATCATACAATAAGATAATTGTCATCAGGTGAAAAAAAATGTAGTCATTCCCCTATATTTTTATCAGGTAAGAGAATCCTCTATAGACTTCTGTCACATTGACTAAACCTGATTCACATGCTCTTAACTAAACCAGTTATTGGAAAGGAAAATAAAGTGACCCTAAGGGAGAGGTTCTGCTTTCCTAAAGCGCAAAGCTACCCAGGACCTGAGCAATGGATTCTATTGGCAAGGTTCAAAGCTGAGATGTAGGTTGTAGGGAAAGAGTCCTATTGTCTAGGAATGGAAATGGTTCTGACACATAAGTCTTCAGCAGAACAAAACCAGATACCCAAACATAAAAGCATATTGTTTTTGGCCATTTAACTTAGAGGCCAACAGAATCATATATATTACTCATTCTAAAAGATTAATTTTGTAGCTGCCTAGGGTGGCAAATAAGACATGGGAATCAGACCGACCCGGTCTTAGGAGTGACTTTACCTTAGAGAGATTATATTTTCTTTAATTCCTTTTGCTCCCTTATTTGATGAGGAATAATAGTATACATATCTGTGATAGAGTATAAATTCTTTGATCATAATGATTTTCCAAACTGTTATAGGCTATTTACTAATATATATTTCTGTTTTATTGAGGTTATAATTCATAATGATAATTCTAAGCCATTGATAAAATTCTAATTAAAACAATTTTGTTTGGAAGTAGATGCTTAATATATATTAATTTTTTGTTACTTCTGATTAAGATAATAAAATGTATAGAACTAAGTAATAAAGCTGCCTAAGATGATTTGTCAATAATAATGTCATTAATACACTTCCAGTCTTGTACTGCATGTCGAATTGCCTTTGGTATTTCATGTAAATGAAGTAAAACAATATGTGACCATTTTAATTGGCTTCTTTTATTTAGCATAGTGTTTTCAAGGTTCATTCATGTTGTAACTTGTGTTAGTACTATATTTCTTTGCATTGATGAATAATACTCTATTGTATGACTATATACTGTGGCTTATTTGTCTATCACCTAAGCGTTGGTTTCTTCTGTGAATATTGGTGAGTAAGTTTTTGTGTGGGTGTGTGTTTTCATATCTCTTGGGAAATCTTTGGGTAAATAAGAATGGATTTGTTGGGTCATATGTCAACTCTGTGTTTAATGTTTTAAGGAACTGACAGAGTTTTCCAAAGGTATTAAACATTTTACTTCCTCAACAGTAATGAATGAGAGTTGTGATTTTTGCACACACCCATCAACCAATACTTGCTATTGTCTTTTTAAAAAAATATAGTTATTCTTATGGGTATGAACTGATATTTCACTGTGGTTCAAGTTCACATTTTCCTGGTGACTAATGATCTTAAGAATCTTTACCTATGCTTGTCACTTTTATAAATAAAAATTTATATTTTATATCCATGTCTATTCATATCCTTTGCCTATTTGAAAATCTGGCTGCTTATTTTACAGAAATTCAACAATTCTTATATGTTCTAGATTCAAGTCAGCTATTAGGTATGAGATTTACAAGCATTTCCTCCCATTCTGGATCTTGTCTTTTCATTTTTTACCTTTGTGTTTTTAAGTTTCTTAATGGTGTATTTTTTAAATACAACGTTTTAAAAGCAAATTTATGAATTTTTAAATTTTCAAATTTTAATTTATTTTTATTGGGGGAGCACATAAGTGCCATAGTACATGCATGCATGTGAGGATCACAGAACAACTTACCAGAGTTGAGTCTTTTCTTTTACTATGACATTGATTCCAGGGTTGAGATCCATGCTACCAGCTCTCCTAAAAGTTTTTTTTTTGCAGTAATTTTATGGGAAAGTGTTATTACTTTTAGTTTTAAAATGGGAATAAAGCTGGGAGTGGTGAAACATGCCTTTAACCCCAGTGTTAAGGAGTCAGAGGCAGGCAGGTGGGTTCGAGGCCAGCCTAGTATACACAGTAATTTCCAGGATAGCCAGAGCTACATAGTGAGACCCTGTCTCAAAAAACAAAACAAAACAACAAGAAGAGAATACTGACTTTAGAGGTTGAAAAGCCCAAGATTAGTCTGACTCTGTAAGTCATGTATATTCACCTATGATGCATGGCTTGAATAGGATGAGAAAATGTCATAAAATCATTATGAAAAACTCATCAGCTCTATTTGCAATAAAAACAAAAGTTATAAGGTAATTGGAGATAAATTGTTAAGAAATGAGAAGTAAGTCTTTTAAGGAGAATGAAATCTATTGAAAGATATTAAAAAGATATGAGGAATTGTATCACATTCTTTGATAGCAGAATGTGCACTTATTGTACTGCTTGAGAAAATTACAATTTTTCCATAGTATAAATAAAACAAATGAGACCGATGAAGCTTTAGAAGCATTAAGTATGAATAAGTGCTTTACAGGTAGCACAAGAATGTGTTAATCAAAAAGAATAGATTGGGATTACCAAGAAGTAACTACTATTCCTGGGGCACTGAATAGATCTAAATATTCATTACATTAAAGATACAAGATGTGAGTAATATTCTGGTATACTAAGTTCATATAGTATATGTATTTATCGGATCTTAATTCAACCATCTCTTGGTGATCCCCTACGATATACTTTTATGAGGTCAAGATTACAGTGGACTGTATGTTTTCTTTTTAGTTAGTATACAAAATATGGGCTTAGTTATGAGAGTTTTCATACATGTGTATCACACTACTTAGCTCATATGTACCCCTCATTACTCTATCCTATGATTCCCATTTTAATCTCATGTGTTCTCTATACAAAAAGCAAACATTAAGCCTTACATGTTCAATAGGCTAATTGGATAGTTATCACTATGGTCAGATATCCTTACCCCTGATTCTCTCCACTACAGAAGGTATGCATTATTGTCACAGGGCACCTTATGCACTGAGCCTCACTGCTCAGTCCCCAACTTTAGTCTTTGTAACTATGCTATCAGTGGGGAATTCTCATATGATATGTAAAGAAGAAGAGACAGTTTAGACCCAATCCCAAGAGTCTTAATCTGCTCCTTTTCCCACTTTTCTGATTGAATACTTTAAAATGGTTTATTACCCATGTAATTTAAGCATTTTAATTTTATTATGACTTTTAAGATAGTGAAGATTCAATAACTGAAAAAGCATATAGATCCAATGGTGTGTTTCAATTTCCTTTGTGATACCGATAATCAAACCTAGGGCCTTAAGCATTTTACTTAAGTAATCTACCACTTATTTCCTCCCCATGTTCACTGATATTATTGGGAAATAAATTCATGGCCTTCTCCATGTTAGGTGAGTGTTCTACCACTGAGCTACATCCTCAGGTCTAATCCAATGTCATATTCAGGCTGTCAATATTTTCTCGTAATTGATAAATTAACTCATATGATAGAGATTATAACATACACATTACCTTCATGTTGAGCATTGAACCCAGGCCTTGTACATGTCAGGCAAGCACTTTTATTTGAGCAATATTCTTGGCCCTTGTAGATTAATTCTTCTAACATGCTATTATGAATTGAATTGTGTCCTCCTAGAATATCCTAATATCTAGTATCTACTAACTGAATATGATTTTATGTGGAAACAAGGCATTTTCAGATATTCAAGTTTGATGAGGCGTTTTGGACTGGGCCTTATCTAACGTGAGTATTTATTTATTTATTTTAGGTGCATAAAATACATTCTGCATAGTGCTTCCAACAAATACCAGAGATATGTGAACTATTGTTACATTTTCTCCTGTTTCATCTTTCCTAGTCCAAATATAAGATGTATGCAATAATCAAGAGGGAAATTTTATTATTAAAAACAATTCTGAAATTAAATGATAATTGCATGATTTCTCTCCTCTCTTTCCTCCCTCCAACCCCTTCTATGTACCCTATTTGCCCCTCAAATTCATAGCCTCTTTTTCTTTTCTTGTTTTACACACACACACATACAGACTCACACACACACACTTACACTTATATTTATATATATAAATAAATATGCATATATATTTATATACATATATATACACACACTTACATTTATATATATATATATATACACACACACACACAACTTGTTAGCCTTACTTGTGCATATATGATCAGGGTTGATTGATTGGTATTGGATAATCAATTAGGCAGTCATCTCTAGGGATAACTATTTCTCCCACTTTCAGCCTTCCTTAGTTGCCTATAGTTCTTTGTTTAGGGGCCCAGTGAGATTCTGAGGGGGATCTTTTTGATAACCCATCAATAATAAACAAAAAGTAAAACTTATTCCTTTTACTGTTGCTTCAAAATTTGAACATTAGGTTTTTTTTTTTTATGACCTCTTCCACCCTAATCCTGTTGGTAGGGAACTACAATGTCTCGTCTAAAGAGCAGGAAGGTTTTCACTCTACCTTACATGCCTAAAACCTACAAAACAGATGTATAGTAGTACACCACTGTGGTAGCTCAGCACAGAAGACAAGGAGGCATTTTCATAGATTCAAACCCCGCCAGACTTCACCAGAGGGAACCACTGTCATGGCAAGTACCATACTCATGGTGGAACCTTGAACCTCTGAACTCAGGTGCTTTTATTCTTTCAGAACTCCTCAGATATTCTACTGATAGCAGATGCAGATCAGTAACAATTAAACAACCCCCACAGATATTCAACACCTGGCAACAATACAGAACTCCCTAGGCAGCCCCTTATCTGACAGCACATAAAACAATTATTTTATATATAACTAAAAATAAACTTCTGCAACAATTCCCCTTTTCTGTATAAGCCAATCAAGAAATTGCTCTTTATCTCTACAACACAATTTAACATTACACCAGCAAAACAATTTATTTACAAGAGGAACAACCCCAAGGGTTGCTAATGCACAGGACCAAATGAGACCAAACATCTATCAAGCTTTTAACAATATCTACGGACAGCAGAACAACATTTTCAATGTCCAATTACCTGGAATTCACTCACTATCTTTTGGGCTCCTCCAAAGGGCTTGGATCACTTCTCTGGCTCTGCCCTCTGCAGCACACATGGCTTGTCCTCCAGGTTCTGGCTGGTTCCCTCCATTACTGCTGCTGTTCTTGGTGGTTGTCCTATCTTCAGAACTTCTGGGGTCCCTTGCTGTAACTGGGATGCACTTTCACCAGTAGCCTTTCCTGGGCTCTCTTCATGGTGCCAAGCCTCAACTTCTTTGCATGAACCCTTCAGTATGGGTCTTCAATTGCCACTGAGGCTGCACTTTCACCAATAAACTTCTCCTGAGCTCTCTCACAGTGCCAAGTCTCAGCTGGTCTCCAAAGACACCTTCATGCCTCAAAACCAGTCTACTCTCTTACAGTACCAAGTTCGGCTACCATCACAAGATACAACCTCAGGCAGTTCTGGAAGACAGTTTCTGTGTGTTGACCCTGAGGAAACACTTTCCAGATTTTAAGATGAGTCTGGTTTGCAGGAAAAACAACTGGTTACCTTGTCTGCAGTAAGGTTCCCGTTGTGGGTGTAGTTCTCATCACAGTCACCAATATATGGACTGCTTGTAGTCAGGTTTTCAGCGGGGGGGGGGAAAAAACAAGTTGTTCCATTTAACTAAGCAGCTTTTTTGGCTCTAAGTGGCTGCTTCCACGAAAGCAGGGGGTCCTGGGCCATTGGGAAGATTATCCGGTCAAAATGTTATGGAGGTTTGGCATTTCCCTCTGCCTCCACTATGAGGAAACATGTAACATTCTTTTTAGACCTCAAACACAACATCTTGAGCTTCACACACATACAACACAGCTATTAGAAAACTCAGTTTGTGAAACAGCATGCTACCACCAGTGGCAGGAGGGAGCTTCGGCTCCATGATCAAGAAAGGCAGAACATTGTTTTTTTTTTTCCTGCTCCTAGCAGAATTCTTTATCTCTAAAGGTCTCCATTCTGTGGTTCTTACCTTGGAGATTTTTTTCATTTATTTATTAATTTCACAGCCTTTTCTTTTCATAGAGGCTTCTTTCTTTTCTCTCTCTCCTCTTCCTTCAAGAGCCTTCAATTAATACCTTAATCTCTATCCTCTGGTAGCTTCCCTGAGCATACTTTACCAGACTCTGTGAGGTCTGGAGTTTCTTTCTTGCCACCACATTGGATTAGCTGGCATGATGTCCTGCCCCAAATTGGTATGCCATTTGTAGTAGTTTGCTGCTGTGGTGTCTCACCAAACAAGACACGGAGGCATTTTCATACATGGAAACGCTGCCAAACCTCTACAGAGGGAACCACCATCATGGCCAGTGCCATACTCCCAATGGAACCTCCTCTGAGCTCAGGTGTTTTTTCTTTCAGAACTCCTCAGGTATTCTACTGATAGCACATGCAGATCATCAGCAATTAAACATCCCCCACAGAAACCCAACATCTGCAAACAATACAGAATGCCCTAGGCAGCCCCTCACTCAATAGTGCATAACACAATTATTTTATATGTAACTAAAAATAAACTTCTGCAACACAGAGGAATGCTGAATCTTGTCTCATATTTTAAAGATTGTGTGTGTGTGTGTGTATGTGTGTGTGTGTGTGTGTGTGTGAGAGAGAGAGAGAGAGAGAGAGAGAGAGAGAGTTTGTGCACACACTAAAAAATACATGCATAATGTGCATGTGGAGGTCAGAGGACACCTGGTAGGAGTTGGTTTTCTCTTACAGTGTGTGTGCCAGGACCCAATTCAGGGCACTGGGCTCAGCAGCCATCAGCCACACCTGCTGAGACATCTCAGTAGCCCAAATATTGGGTTTTTACACTGCAGGAGGGGTGGGGTCAGTAGGACTTCTTCAGGGTTCTGCTAGTCTTAGAGAAACCTTTTAGAATATGAATTCACATTGTCATACAGTGATACTATGTGTTCTGTATCTGACCCCAGTCCTATGTTTCTTTATTAGTAATGATACCACCCTTGGCTCTTTCTGCACAATCATTGATTTTGATGGAATCTCCCAACCTATGCTGAATTTGTTAAATTTGTTAACCAGTACTTTTGCCAAATCTTTAGGAATAAGTAATTAATTATACGCCCATCAAGATAATCAGGTAAGCCACACTTTTATACGTAGGAATAATTGCATCTGAAGCCATTTTTTGGTTCATAAGCCTCTTGCCATGCTCATGGCCTCCATGAGTCTATTGCAATTTCAGACTGATCAGCATGGATACCATACATCATGGTGACTTCTGTGTCATCACTTTCATGAGGCCATAAGCTATGTGATCTCCTCATAGTGATGATTGTGGGGAAAGAGTATGAGCTCTGCCCCCAATCCTGACCACCTTGACCAGGAGTAGGAGGTAGTCTTTGATGTGGGCTCCATCTCTGCTAGAGGGAAGCATAGGATGCCTACTTCAACTAGAAAGTCTTCTGTCAGACAGCTCTTCTCTATATGGAAAACCCCATGGGACACACATGGCAGTCATCAAGTTTCACTGTAAAAGTACCATAATAATTTCATCCTAGAAACAGGGTTCATAAGGCTGTGCTTGGCCTCTGATGGGCAGCTCAGGTAGAAGGTATGAATGATCATCATACACTCTCCAGTCCTATCAGGTGTTCCACTTATCAGAACAACTCTGTGCAATGAGAACAGCATTCCCAGAAAAACTTGATTGCTGTGAGTCTCCTCTTGCAGTTCTTTGATTGTTAGCTGCTTCAACCCCAGTAATTCCTCATCCTAGGCCGATCAATCCACAACTCAAAATCAGTCACTTCATCTGCAGCGTTTCTGATGTAGGCACTCCACAGCATCAGATCCAGGTGAGAGCTGGCTGTTGCGTGAATGATGGTGCTGCAATCCCTGCTCTTATCAGGATTTCCTTCAGTATCAACACCAATCCTTGATATGTGCTTGATGGTGCACTGCTCTCTGGGATGGAAATGCTGACATTGTAGTCTGCATGGATAGCCTCCATGTTTGTGACTCGTTTCATAACCACTGCCCCGGCCTTGTTGCTCTGAGCTAGAATGTGTAACTCAACCATCTCACTGAAATTCCTAGATTTTTAAATGCGTGTTTCTCTTCTAAGACTTCTGCGATGCTCACCACAATTGCACTTGGTTTCAGTGTGGGGGAAAGGTTTCCTGCACCTGTTCAGTTTCCACTTTCTTGTGTTAAATGGACTCACCAGTAAGTTATTTTGGGTCTGCTGAGAGTGCTGTATTTCTGAAATAATATAAAATAACTTACTGGTGAGTTTCCTGGGCTCTACACAAATTCACTCCTACTAGATATGGGCATATAAAAGTTAGATGCAAAGATCCACAGGTGAGAGACAACATGTGGAGTTTGTCTGAGCTTGGCTTACTTCACTTAATATAATATTTTCCTAAAAATTGCCCAATTTAATTCTCTCTGCGAAATAAAATTTCATTGGCCTCAAAGTTTGGGTTGAAATTCCTTTGTCTTTTATTTCATGGACAATCATGAAAAAAAATTGAGATATCTGGAAGTTTTAGGGCTGGACCTGAAATCAGAACTGTGTTTAAAGTCTTAAACGTCTTTCATTTAGTTGTAGTCCAGATTAGGGACTCAATGTCCCCCCTTTGCATTCATGTTTAGAGGCCTTGTTATTTTTACAAACCCTGGTATGCAGAGGCAGCAATAGCCAGTTGTACTTAGAAACTCTCAAATCAGTCTCTTAATACTCTAGGATAGGCTCCATTTGCCTCCCTTCAGCTGGTAGCCAAGATAGGTAGTCTTTTACAAAGTTGGGCTTTTTCAGCTGACTTTTGTAGCTCAAGGTCTGTAACTCTTGCAACAATACCTCAGTGTTCCTTTTATAATTTATTTTTCTAGGAAACCTTTGATGGAAGGGCAGGAGTCTACACTTAGTGTCTTTAAATCATGGGGCAACCTGCTCCAAGTTGCTCTCTGCAACTTCCCATTGGGTCTGTCTGTTTAAAAGAAAAGGTAGGTGGATTCACCTCTGCTAATGTGAAGCTGAAGAATGCATCCTTCAGGTCCAAGACAGTGTGGCCTGTTTCTCTGAAGACTCAGATTCATGAAAATCAGAGGTTTTATGTTCCTTCATAGGAGGAGAGGTGTATTCCAGGGTGATGGTAGTAGCTGAGCTGGTTAGTTGAACAATTACAGGAGCTTAGTGTTGGGCCAGTCCTGGGGGGTTGGTATTTTTCCCATGTGCCTGGGAATCTTTGTTGTCAATCTGAGAGATAGTCCAACTGTATCTTTTGAATGGAGGTAGAACTTTCAACTAGGAGACATTCTTTTGCTGTAAGTCTAACTGTATCTCTATCAGAGAAGATGATGGTGGCTTTCAATGTATATAACAGGTCTTGTCCAATCAGTTTTTGTTGTTAAATACCTTCTGAGCTACCTCTAGCAACTGGGACCTATTTAAAAAATTATAACTTTTAAAAAATATCTGGGGCCAATGGGGTGACAAAGAAAATCTTTTTAGCAGCTGGTTTTTCGATTTTTTTTTAAAAAGTACCTAATCCAATTAAAAAATTGTTTAGAGTCTCCTTGGTTAGTTGGACAGAAGGGAAAATCTGTTCTGTTCAGGCTGCATTGTCTGGCATCCATCCCCCTGCCTGATCCACAGGCAATTTTCTTACTTTTTTTTTTTTTTTTTTTTAAAGAGAACAGTAGTTTTACAGATCACTAATTGAAACAAAGGCATAAATTATGAGTGAGAAAGGAGTGGAACTTTCTCTCTCTCTCTCTTTTTTTTGTGTGTGTGGGAGTCAGCCCAGAGGAACAATTCCTCCTCCTAGGGCTGTTCAGAGCAGGCACAGAGCAGAAGGAATGCTCACCTGGGGAACTACTTTCCTCTTCCTGTGTGCATTCTGCTTAACTGCATAGGTGTCCAGGAGCCTGGATGAGAGGCCCAGCCCCTTTCCACATCTACAAAGGGATCAACTGTGACCGTGAGCAGGAGTCAAGCAACAAAGCAAGCAAGAATTCTTCCTCTCAGAGTGGAACAGGTGGTTTCTCTGGGTGACAAAAGGATTTGGGTCCCCAACAGGAGGGAGCATGGGTCTTAAGCCAGTGGGTTCTCACCCCAGAGAAAGCCACTGCTCTATACAGGGAAACAGAACTGGCAAAAACACATAAAAAGACACGCAGAAAGACCCAGACAGAGACACAGTAAAGGCAGCCAGGGCTGGCTACCACACATTCGTACACTTGGACAGAGGGAATCCTATGACATCTTACAGGAAACCAGGACATTTGGATCAGCAGTTGCATTGGACCTCTCCTATGTGTCCAAACAGAAGGCACCTGAACCAGAGTTACCTCTGAAGGTGACAGACCAGATGACTTTCTAATTTGTTTCCTTTTGGGGTGGAGGTGTTAGACTCCTCTGAAACATTAGGCAGTGATTGATCAAAGGGAGCCCTGGGTTGTGCACCCCTAGGAGTTCCCTGACCACTGCACTCTTCCTTGCTTCAAGGAGCTCTGAGACTTCCATTATCTTGAGGTCTAGTCTCTAGGATCTTGGTGGGATCTCCAGAAATGTTGTGGGGTATTCACCAGAGAAGACTTCTCAAGACATAGGTTTAAGTCAATGGAAAGTATTTATCAGCCAGCAGGTGACCACACTAGGTGTTTGGAATCCCAGTGTAGCCCTGAGCCTTTCTCAGGGTGAGCTTTTAAGCACAAAAACCATATTCTGGGTTGACATACTTCAGTTAACAAGAACAGTTAGCCAGAAGCAGAACCACAGAAGCTAAAAATCAAGGTTAGTACATTTTGAGATTTTCCCAGAACTGTATGAACTTTGATGGGTTAGGCCTTTGTTTTCGTTTTGCCAGGTGGTGCGGTCTATGTGCTGAGTCTGACAGCCTGAATGGCACTTCCATCATGGAGTCAGTTGTGCTAAGGTCTTGGCCTACTAAGGTCTGGAGCCCAATTACAATACATGCCTCAACTTTTATACACAATTTATATTGTTCTTTACATTAGTTAAGAAATGTATAAAACAAAACACACACACACACACACACACACACACACACACATTATACTGTCCTTTATAATTGTATATCATAAAATACTCAGTCTTCCATTAGTTATACTCCCACTAGAGAGAGCTGCATGTTGGTGTGAGTATTTCAGTATATACAAACTCATAGTTAAAAAAAAACTGAGTTCATGTGAATACTAATGATTAGAATCAAAACCAAAGGGCTTGTTTTATCCTCCTTCATTACATATTTATGTATCTCTTTTCCTTCAGGGACAGCTCTGCCTCCAAGCGTTATTCAGTGACAAATTCTATCCACCTTCTAGAATTATCTAGCAGGATGGAATCTCAACCCCACACAACTTAATCTGCTTATGCTTGTACTTAGATGCTTGTCTCAGGATATGTTTCTGGGAAAACCCAGGGTAAGGCACACTGCTACTCACCTCCCCTACAGATCCCAACTACTAATAAATGCTCTTGTAAAAGCCACCAATACACAAGTTCAAAACAAAACGTTACAGTAGCAGAGTCATGGAAAGTGAAACACAATACATGTTAAGTAAGAAACATTTACTTCCTCATACTTCAATTTTAACAGTCAATGTCTCTATTCTTTTATATAAATAGAACTTTATTATTGACACTAGTTTTGTTTGTGAGTTAAATTGTAGGTGTTCAGTTAAATGAAGAAAGAATAAGAGGAAGGGAAAGGGAGGGAAAAGAGTGAGGGAAAGACATTGCAGGGTGAATGCCTTGTTATTAAGTGGCTTTAATGAATCATGCACATCAGCAATGTGTCACTTGATACACATTCACAGGATCAAATGTAGGGACAAATAAAATTGAGGCCCTGATTTTAATTTCAGGCAGAAAGGAGGAAATATTTCCTTTAATTAGCTACACAGGCCAAAAAAAAAAAAAAGATAAAAATAGTAGTATTCTCACCCTGATAAATTTAATATGAACTTTAAAAAAAATAACAAAACTTGTCTTCACATTTTTAACAAATGAGGAAAAATGCTTTCACCTAAACCTACTACAGAGATGAAAGGAAATAGTGAAAAGTCTCTCTATTGGACTTCAGGGAATCTTTTAAAAACATGAACTCTACTCAGGAGGCAGAGGCCATGGCATTGCTTGAGCCCATGAGTTTGAGACGAGCTTGGACAACATAGTGAGATTGTCACTTCAACAAGACAAGATAAAACAATAATACAAATACAAATTACATTATAAAAGTTAATTGGAAAATTTAAAAACATATGGGGTAGTTATTCCTTAAGCATTAACAGTGTGACTTCCTACATTCAACTCCATTTCTTGAACAAAACAACATTGTAAACTGTTAAGAGGTGCAACTTTTGGAGTGGAAATGTTCTTTGATCTCTTGTATTTGTCTACATAGAAATCCTCATAAAGTGCCCTTTTGAGTAAAGAACAGCAAGCACTGTTATGTTGGGCGTTGCTTATGGAGTCGTTCTTTAATTCACACGATGAATTTTATCAGATAGATTTGGGGTGGTTACTTTGCTGGTCTCTGAGTTACTCTCTCTCTCCCTACCAGCTGGAGATATCTTCATCAAGTCCCTAGCTGTGTCTGAAGAATTGTTAAAGCTCCTTCACTTGGAAGACTTCAGCATTTGAACTGAGCTTCCAGATAAGTCACAGGAAACAGCCCTGCATTTCTGTTTGCATCAGCTGCTTTACTGGTCCAGGGCCAGCTCTCTAATTGCTACCTGGCTTGTGAGATTTTAAAAGACATGGATTAAAGTTCAGGCTTTGCCATTAGTTTTGGTGAATGATTAAAGACAAGGTGTTATTGGCAGTGAATAGCTGGCTGGGGGAGGGAGAATCATTCTTTATGGGTGACATAGCAGCTGGTAAGCGTCTCATGCTCCAGTGGATGGCCATACACCCATGCATATAACCACAGCATAACTGAACTTAATGAGTTATTTAAAAAAATACATGGCATTGAGAAGGGCACATGATGGTAGTATATGGGAGAATTTGGGAGGGAAAGAGGGTGCATATAATTGTATTTTTGTTGTATACATGTATAAAATTCTCAAAATGAAAACTAAAAAAAAAAAGACAAAACAATGTTATAAATTAAAAAATGACAAGTTAGATTGTCCAATAAATGGCTCTAGAAGTTCTCTCTGGGTTCTGTGAATGAACTAAGTGGAGTTGGGAACTATGTTTTCTCACCTGTGAAAGCCAGTCTCTGAAACAACTGTGATCACTACCGCACCTATGTTTCAGTTTCTCTAGTGGGGAGAAGGAAGCCCTGAACCAACTTCACACAGGAGCTAAGTGTTGCTAAGTGACTATCACCTGACTCCAACCATTTATCTTCCGAGCTCAGAAGTTGCCTTCTGCTTCGAAGTCCAACCGCACTTTGCCATATGGA
Organism: Cricetomys ansorgei; assembly: GCA_026225945.1. NCBI lineage: Eukaryota > Metazoa > Chordata > Mammalia > Rodentia > Nesomyidae > Cricetomys > Cricetomys ansorgei. The sequence continues at coordinate 11,433,741 of JAMJFZ010000242.1, forward strand.
GAAGTGAAGATCAAGGAGTGGATCCCTCACTTAAAGCAGAACCCTGTGTGATCTAGTTGCACCTTCAGAGGACTAGAGCAGGATGGGGGCTAGAAATAGCAGGTGTTCACAAGTTACTTAGAGCAGGACGTCAGATTTCTGAGATTATCATAATTTTCAGTTTGAAATGTAGTTGGGAACTAAAATACAAAACCTAAATCTTGTCTAGTTAGGTTTTTTAGTGTTCATAATATACTTTAATCTTATTTTTGATATTATGGACTTTAACAAGTCAAACAGTCACATCTATCTAAAATGGATTTTTGAATTTTGGGGAGGAAGTTATATATTATTTTGGATTATGTATACTAATAATCTTCTGTGTCCTGTACTGTATTGTCTTGGAATACTTTGGGTTTGGCTATTACATGTGTAGAAACATGGATCTTTTTAGTCTTTAACTGCTGGCTTATTTTATTTATTAGCTATTGGCTACTGTATGTGTTTTGAGAATAGAAATGATTTTTCAAGGGTTAGGAAGACAGTTCAGTGATACAGGTCTTGCCTAGTGCGCAAAAGACCCTAGTTTGGTTCCTGAAGTCACTCTGCAGTCACATGTGTGCACACACACACACACACACACCAAGCCAGAAACAATAAACATGCAAGCTTGGCAGACATGGTGGCTCATATCTGTAATTGCATCACTTAGGGCGCAGGAGAAAGAGCATTGCTTCAAGGCCAGTGTGAACAAAATATTGTGTTTGAGGCTGTAATGGCCTAAGTAGACTATGTAGTAAAACCAACCAAGAAAAAAAATGTAAAAAAAAAAAAAGTATTGGACTGATTTCAAAGGGTAAGTAGCCTGTCAACTCAGATCACACTCTCATACTTAAGGCAAAATTAATTTCTGTCTGTTGATCTGTTGCTATATTTAATTCCAATTCTGGAACATTTATTCAAAAGTTACTTGAATGAAAGAATAAATAATGTTTAACTAAGATATTTTAGAAAAGAGGAGAAAACACCTCAGCTTCCCATTTGCTGGCCTTTCTTTAAGCTGCACTTATACCTCTTCTGAAATAAAAATAACCAAGCCAGCATATGCTCATGTAATGACATTTTCAATGAATAGGGAGCTTTGTGCGTAATGAAAAATCTAAAATCTCCCATGTGTGACTGTTACAATGAGTGCACTCATACATTCCAACACCTGACATGTTAACGTGATTTGAATACTTAAGTTTTCCTTTAAACTTCCTCTTTCTTTGTAATAGCCACATCTGCATTAGCAATTTGGGGATTTTTTAAAACTTCCTTCTGCAAAAGAGCTTTTAAAACATTTTTGTTGTTTGTACAATACTACTATTATCTTTTCAGAAACTTGAAAAAATATAGTCAAGGTGGCAATAAATTAACTTATAAACAATTACTGAGAGAATATTTTTATTATTTTTATTGCTTTTGGAGACAGGGTGGGTCTCAAGTATCCCAGACTGGCATTGGACTTGCTATGTTGTGGGGGAGAACCTTGAACTTAGGATCCTACTATATTCATGTCCTAAGTGCTGACATGATAGATGTGGTATCAGGGTATCTTAGTTCTGTTGTTGTTTTGTCAACTTGATACCAGCTTGAGTTATCTGGAAAGAGGAAACCTCAACTTGAAAATGCCTCCATCAAACTGCCTGTAGGTTACACTCCTGGTTAATGGGTGACATGAGGAAAGGGCCAGCTCCCTGTAAGCAGTGCCACCCCTGGGCAGGTGGTCTTGGGTTGTATCGGAAAGTAGGCTGAGCAAGCCAGAGGAGCAAGCCAGTAAACAGCACTGCTTCATGGTTCTGCTTCAGTTCTTGCCTCCAGGGTCATGTCCTGTCCAGCTTGAGTTTATGTCTTGGATTCCCTAAATAATGGACATTGATGGGAATCTGTAAGCCAAATAAACCCTTTCTCCTCAAGTTGCTTCTAGTGATGGTGTTTTATCAGAGCAACAGGAATCTAACTAGGACATGGGAGCTACACCCCAGCCCATTTAAGAGTTTCTATGCCAAGCATATTTCCTTCATGATTTTGGTTCAAAGTATTTATGTAGTTACCATTAGAATGGCCAAAACATCTCTAGCTGAATCATCGGTGAATGTTTAATGGATTAGTGAAGAAATAGCAACCTAGGAAATAGAAATTCTAATCTTGGCTCCTTCTGACATAATTTGATGATGTCAAACCTTTCATTTTACTCTAAGCTATTTTTATCTTAGACCTTACAAATATGGGGAAACTATTAATAAATAAACACTCCCCAGTGTTGGGAAGAATGAGAGACTTCACAGTAATGAAAGAAAACCTTGTCAGGTAAAGTAGCCATGTTAACTTAGACAAGAAGCTTTGTTTTGTAGAGGCTGTCATTATGCCTCTCCTGTCACACACAGGTGAAGAAATGTATCTTCTTTAGCTTGTATGGCTGCAGGGGAGCATACATTGCAAAGATGCTGGTAAATGGACTTCATAAAGCACGATGTGCCTTCTATGTGCGTTATAATTGCAGCAGTGACAGCAGGGCTCTGGTGCTGCACCATCTGGTGCAGCTGAAACTCACTGTGACGCTGCCCTGTGTCAGACTGTTCAAAAGCTGTGTGAGTGGCAAGGTGACATCGTGTTCAGCTTTGTGAGAATTTCCAGGCTGGCATTGTCACAAAACTCAGAGCATGCTTATTTGAGAAGATGGATTTGATTCCTGTCAAAACCCATATGCCCTACTCTAATGGTTTGCATTTGTCTCAAGACTTACCAGTCCTGCCCGTCATTCACTGTTCCTTGCTCCTGTTACTACGCTGCCTTTCCTCGGAACTCTGCACCACAGTCAAGGCGCTGTTTAGTGATATAAGCATTAGTTTCAAACATGGCCTTTCCCTAATATTCCAGGCTTTTATATCAATGGGAGACTTGATATCTCTACTATTTTAGGGTTTTTCCTTCCCACTTCCCTTCCTTTCCTTCCATATTTCTTTCTGTAGATGGAAATACTGAAAACACAACGGGTTCATTCAGGGAGCAGGAGACAATCACAGTGCACAAGCCTGAGGGACTGACTCAGAGCACGTGGCCCCCAGGTAATTTATTGAGGAAAAGCACCACCCACCAATACAAAGGTCTTAAGTGTTTAATGAATAAAACCTCCACAGGTTTAGCTGGCCGACTTAATGCTGTTTTATGGGTGAAGTCAAGGCCCTAGACAAGGTATTCCTTGACTGGTGCTTAGGCTGAGGGAGGAGACCATAAAAAGTTTCTCTATATTAGCAATAATACAATCGGGCTTTTTTTTTTTTTTTTTTTTAAAGATTTCACTGGGTAAAATCAAACCTGAACAAGAATTGTTCCATCCATGGGTAATCAAGTAAACAATTGCCAGTACTCCAAACTAGCATCCTTTCTGCATTCAAAAAAGCTGTAGTCACCCACACCCAGAAAGCTGGTTCTAACAGCTAAGGAAGGTGACCTCTGGCAGCAGCTCTAACAGCCAGACACAGCAGCTGTTTAAGTTTCATATTACTGCACAGCAGTACATGTAGCCTTACACTATTTGAGAGTAAGTTTTAATATTCCACTACATCTTTCCTTCCTCCATTTTCCCTTTCTTCTTCCAGAGTCTTTCTATGAGCTGAAGTTGACCTTGTCCTTCTTCCTTTTGGCCTGCTTGCAATGTTCTGAGATTACAGATGTGTGCTGCCATGCATGGCTCAACAATGGTGCTCTAAGGAGAATGGATAAAGTAGAATACTTGGTTGATTATTATCTACCTGTAATGATCAGGTCTCTATGTTAACAGAAGACACCATCACTCAGTTATTCCAAGAACAAAAACGATGGTTTTCCTCCTTTAGTCTACATACTTAACCACAAGCCAGTTTATTTATTTATTTTTTTCTTTTTCACTTCACTTGCAAAGCTCATCTCGAATCTGTGTGCTCTTTATAACGACTCCCTATCACTTTATCGTCGTCACATCTTACTGTGGATGCTTCCATACCAGGAATTTTCAATGTTTTTGCTCTCAGAACCCCATAATGCTCTTAAAAAGTTACTCAAAATCAAAAAGAACCTTTATGTAGGTTGCTATCTACCAATGTTTACAGTATTAGAAGTTAAAATGGAAATTTCTATACTCATTAATCTTAAGATAGCTGTATGAAATCCATTATATGATAACATAAAATACATTTTTAACAAAAGTTCTCTGAGAATAGTAGCACTGATTTGTTTTACAAATCTCTGTTATGTCCTTTTGCGTCTATTGCAAATACCAAGGTTGCAATCTGGTATCTATTTCCATGTTCAATCTTATGTGATACGTTATTATATTATAGTCTTTTCAGATATTATAGATATTCTCCTTGGATCTTGTACCAAAATTTTAATGTTGTATCAATGAACTTGTCCTATTCAGTTAAGCTAAAATGCATTACTTTTTTGTACTTTGAAAACAAGAGACAGAAGCGATTTTGGTAATTGATTTCTGCTGTGGTAAAATAACCTACAATTGGAGAGTGGCGTGTTAAGAAACAAACAAACAAAAAAACAAGCCAGGAGTGGAAGCAAAAACTATGATTTCAAATTCTACATAGGAGATTCTGTCTCAGAAAATAAGCAAACCAGTAAGCAAGATAGCAAGGAAACAAACACTCATTCACTAGCCCTCTAGTAACAACTATTGTTTTCATAATCTAAGAAATCCAACACTAATAAACTTTTTTTTTTCTGGTAAGAAAAACCTGGTTACTTTAAATTGCAACAGTTTATAGCTTTCATGCTTAGCTGGATCACATAAGGTGTGGCAGGTTCTGTTTAATCAGGCAGAACTCAACGCATGGAATAACTATGAATGCCTCACAGAGGATCAGAATCAGCCTGAGACAGAGGCCAGTATGGTGAAAACTTTGCAGGTTTGAAGCAGGGCAGTGTACACTTTCTGGATGTTGGTGCTGACCTCTCTGGGCCTCTGTGGAGGAAGTTTATTTTTAGTTATGTATAAAATAATTGTTTTTGTGCACTGTTGGAAAAAGGGATGCATAGGCCTTGGCATTTTATATTGTCCGCAGGTGTTAGATTTCTGTGTGTGTGTGTGTGGGGGAATGTTTGTTAATGATGCACCTGAGGAATTCTGTATCAATAAAAACACCTGAGCTGGGACACTCACGGTTCCACTGTTCAGTATGGCCCTGGCCATGACAGTGGTTCCCTCTGCTGAGGTCTGGCAGAGTTTGTACATATGATTATGCAACCTTGATAAGGTGCCACATCAGCCTAACTACTACAGGCCTCAGCTTTTCCCTCTGTAAATGCAGGGTTTCAGCCATGATCAATGGTTCTCACTCCAGACTGGATGGAGGACAGAATTGTCCACAAACAGCACAGACTGTTTGTGCTGATCTGATGTCACAGGTTCTGAGGTTTCTTAGGTGACACCCAGGGGATACTAGACTGTAAAAGTCCTGTGTTAGACTGTATTTCATGTACCACTGTGGTCTAAGACCAGCTATTTGCAGTAACACGATCACATTTTATTTCATTTGAATAGGTTATTTGATATACAGTGATATTTACTTCAAGATAAAAAACAAACAAACATGCTTCTATTGTTATAAAACTAACTGATCAAACTATCAAACAACAAAAACTCTTCAAACAAACAACTCCCCCGTCCCCAACAAATTCAAGCATATGAGACACACAAAATCCTGCATGCAAATGTTGAAAATTACATCTTCGAGAAAAGACATTTCCCAGTGAATTTAATCTATATTTTCAAGCAAATCTTAGAGCAAAATCATGTGGGCAGGAAATTTGAGTAGACCTGCAAGGAAAATCAAGCAGAAAAATTGGGCCTTTCTATGCAGAGCTTGTATTGGTTACTTTTCTCATCACTGTGACCAAAGCAATGTAATGAAGAGTTTATTATAGCTCCCAGTTTGAAGGTCCAGCCCATCATGGGGAAGACAGGGTGGGATCTGGCCACATTTCAGACACAGGCCATAGAAAAATGAATGGTTGTACTCAGCTCTTTCTCCTTTTTATTCAGTTCAGGATCTCAGCCCAGGAAATGGTGCCATCCACATTTAGGGTGGGTCTTCTACCTCAGTTAAGCCAGTGTAGAATACCTAGACCTAGGTGCCCACAAGTTTGTCTCCTAGATGATTCTAGATCTTGTTGGCAACATCCATCATTATAGAGACACTATCAGAAACATATGGAAAAAGATAATCTTGATAGCAATGGTCTAACTCAGGAAGAAACGGACTATTAGATATTGGTGACAAGATGGATAAGGGGCATGAGAATGTGAAGGAAGGTCTTACCTTAAGAAAACAAAACCAAATACTTCATGGATTTCAGGAAACAGCAAAGTCTCAAGAACCTAGGGTTTAAGAAAGAGAGGACCCCCTCTCTATCATGTCCCAGGTTACTTAAGAACAATTTGCCCATGTAATCAAGACAGATGTGACTTAAGGAAGTTGCATTAAATGTAAGACTCACTGTGCTCATTACAATCCACATAGAAAAGCTCATAACTATATTCTTATGGGGAAAGCATCAGGGAATCAAGGAACGGAATAGACAGGGAGTCTTCCACATATATATGAAAATAATATGAAAACATGAAAATACCAGGTTATAGAATTAAATCAGCAAGAACCATCATGTATATATGTGTGTATGTATATGTGTATACACACACACACACACACATATACTGGTACTGCTCAGAGGATTATTAAATTCCTTTGTGTTAGTTCATGTTCTATGTTCTTCCCAAAATACTGTTAACATAGTTCTTGTGTACAGTGCTTGTAAACTATGGGAAAGCATGATATTTTGACACTAGGTGACTATATTTTTCTTTTAAAAAATTTTAATGATTTATTTTTATTTTATGGGTGTTGGTTGGTGTTTTACCTGCGTGTCTTCTGTGTGAGGGTGTCAGATCCCCTGGGGACTTGGAGTTACAGCCATTGTGAACTACAATGTGGGTGCTGGGAATTGAACCTGGGTCCTCTGGAAGAGCAGCCAGTGCTCTTATCCGCTGAGCCATCTCTCCAGCACCTATATTTCATTTCACATGCAGTTGGCATGAAAAGAAAACACTAAATTTGGTGAGCATATATAAGGTGAGTAGAATTTTGGCTCCCATGACCTTTACCTTCTGCTGTAAGGTAAGAAGTCTCAGCATGAAACATTACCTGGTTGAATGGAATCAAATTGCCAAGTGAGTTTAATACAGAAAGATTTTCCTGGGCTTGCTGAGTGGAAACAGACATGACAAAGAGAGACAGAGGGTTGGAGAGAGAGAGAGAGAGAGAGAGAGAGAGAGAGACAGACAGAGAGAGAGACAGAGAGAGAGATATCTAGAAAATCCAGGAAAAGTTAGAAGGATATGCAAGAATCAGCCCACAATTACTGGCTTTGAAGTCGGGAGAAGGTGGCTCTGAGCCAAAGAACACGAGAAACCAGTAGAAGCTGGGCACAGCTGATAACACAGCAGGAAAATAACCACGAGGAACTGAATCCTGCCAACAACCCACAGCAAGAAACACATTCTGTCTTAGATCCTGCATAGGAATGCAGCCTGGCGTGAAAGCCATGTCAAAGTCCTGACAGAGAATGTTAAGAGAATACACGTGTCCTATTAAACCACAACATCTGTGGCAATTTGTTGCCGTAGCAATGGACAGAAAAATGGCAAAAATGTCCCATCTTCATTTTTATTTGACTCAAAGTTTATCCACCGTTGGTCTTCACGCTGCTGGATCGGCAGGGTGTGTGCTCCTTGGCATCACTGAGGCCACTTCAAGGCACGGTTCCCTCTTCCTCTCACAACCGTATGATATTAGGGTTGTCTTTAGACAACTCCTATCATAGAAACTCTCAAGGGGAAGAATTATAAAGGTATGATTATCTACACAGCACCTAACTTCACATCCTGCCACAAGTAAACTGTTTCTCTTTAAAGATATTTTACTCCCTGTCTCAGTTATTGTTTTACCGCTGGGAAGAGACACCACGACTAAGGCAACTCTTATAAAGGAGAGCATTTAACTGGGGCCTTGCTCACAGTTTCAGAGGTTTAGTCCATTGTCATCACGGCAGGGAACATGGCCACACTCATGGTGCTGGAGTAGTAGCTGAAAGGTACCTCCTGATCTGCAGGCCTCAGGAAGAGGCCTGGCTTTTGAAACCTGAAAGCCCACCCTCAGTGACACACTTCTTCCAAGGTCACACCCACTCTAACAAGGCTATACCTCCTAGTCCTTTTCAAATAATGCCACTCCCTGATGACGGAGCATTTAAATATATGAGCCTATACAGACCATTCTTATTCAATCCACCACACTCCCGTTCCTCCTGTCCTAGCCTTCCCCAGGCAGGCTACTGCTGGTTTTGAGTTACCTTTGTGTGCTCTAAGGTGGTAACTGCACATATGGGTTTCCCCAGGCTGCTTCAGGTCACAGCCTGAAATTGTGTGTATATAAGGGTGCACATTCCACTTCCCTGAGGGCCCTGAGGGCAGTAGACACCTGTTTTTTTATTTGTATCCTTCCTGGATGGGAACGATTTACTAGTTAGCTTGTTTTGTTTCAAAGTGCTGTTTGAATTGAATTTTTGTTTTTGTTTCAAAGTGTTGTTGATTGACTCCCAGGTCTAGCCCAGAAAAGATGTGCCACCACTACGTCAGCCCCTGGGAGGTTTATGCATTTGTTCATTAACTATTTAATTTTTTATCCTGGCCAACCTCTGGGAAAGTGGACTTACAGAGGTTTTTCTTTCAAAAGTAGAGACAAAGCAGGGCTCTTTTGTGGCAATGGAAACCTGAATGGGGTTGAGGTGGTGACACAGATGAACGGCTGGATTTTGCATCCTTTGAAGGCCAGGCCCAGTGATCTCATGTGGGTCTATGGAGAAAGCCAACGGATGTTAGCACTCCTCTGCTTTGACATCCTTTAGCCACCGAGGGCGCGAGCTGCTGCAGAGCTGAGCGTGCACAGGTCCTAGAATCCGGCCCTGCTGCCTAGAACTTCACGTTATCTTTTAAATACACAGGGATTTAAATACAGGGAATTGCACTGAAACTTAGTCTGGGTGGCTTCCGGAGAGGACGCCTTGCTTTACCTGTCCCAGCGAGCCTAATCTTGCTCAGCTAGGACGGTCCTTCCTGCCAAAAGGTGAGGCACGCCCCCCTCTCCCCACACAGACCAATGGGCATCTTTCCTTCTGAAATGGGACAGGACTTCACGTCACTTCTGAGGCCCAGCCCTTACGTGACGAGCGTGCGTGGCGCAGACCGCTTTCCTCAGCGCGTGGCGCCCCCTGGCGGCGGCGCTCTCTCAATGCGACCGCCCGACTAACACCAGCCATGAAGCCGCAGGAAGAGGCGCAAACGCCGGGGGACTCCATGGCTCGGCTTCCTGGGGCCTCGGGGTCGCAGATGCCCGACGAAAGGGAGCGGCCGGAGGGCGGCGCACAGCTGGCGGCGGCTCCCACGGACGCAGACGAGGACAGCGCGAGCGGCCACGGACTATGGAGACTGCCGGTGGAGCACGCCGAGCGCAGGCCCGAGTGCAGCCACTGCAGGTGAGCGCGGGGCCGGGGGCGGGGCCTGCGCCTGCCCGGCCCAGAGGCTGCGGCGCCCCCTGCCGGCCAGGCGGACTCCCTAGAGTCTGCCACTGCAAGAAGCCTCCAGGGCCAGGATGATTTAACCTGACTTTCCTCCAGACTTAGTTCTTTCCCCATGAAATTTAAGAGTCCTTAATAAAAGGAACTCTCGAGGAGTGACATTAATGACATTAATATTCGACGATGCTTAAGTGGGCTCGCCATCATCAAATGGATCGGAGGAGGGGCCCAAAGCGTCTGCTTGTATTGAGAATTTTGAATTTATTTATTAATATCTACTGGAAACCGATTTGTTATCTGAGTACTTGGCAAGTAGAGGCAGAAAGGTCAGAAGTTCAAGGTGATTCTCAGCCACCTAGCAAGTTGGAGGTTAGTCTGGCCTCACAAGACCCTGTCTCACTAAAAAAAAAAAAAAAAAAGAGTCCGACTGTGGTGGCACAGGCCTTTAACACCAGCACCCAGGAAGCAGAGGCAGGTGGATCTGTTTGAGTTCAACACCAGCCTCGTCTACAAAGTGAGTTCAAGGACAACCAGAGTTTTGCAATAGAGAAACCCTGACTCTAGTGCCCCCCCATTACCCCCCCCCAAAAAAAAAACCCACCCTAATTTCTGTGTCCTGACAGCTCTAGATACTAGAAACGCAGCGAGGAATAAATGAAGCCCGCCTTCACACTAGCTGGGCACTTGCAGACTCCCGGGGTGGGAGTGGGGGCAACGACAACCAGCGCTGACTGTTCACCACATGCCTGGCTATTCTTTTGGGGGCCGCCTCAGTGCATTGGTGTGCTTCAGCAGTGCAATTTGTTTCTCCCGCTTATTTAATCTCAGCACTTAAGAAACGTCACTCCTTGCCTCTTGGACGTATGTCCCTGGTTTCTGAAGGTCTTCAGCTGTCACCTATCCCTGTTGCTGCCCTTCTTTTTAGTTATTAGATGCTGGTCAGCTTTCTCTTACTTTGGTACCAGAGGTACTCTGCTTAGAAGGTGAAAGTTTACTTGGATTCAGGGTTCCAGAATTTGCAGCCTATGGCTTAGTTGGTTGTGTTGGGTCTGCAGTGCCGCACAGGTCATTGTGCACAGAATAGAGGTCTACAGAAAGGGGCCAAATGCCCAACGCCCCACTCAAGGCATTCACCCAATGACCTAAGTTTCTTGTCCTTGGCCCCACCTCTTCCAGTAACCACCTCTTCTTCTTTGGAAGGCATGTGTGTGTGTGCCTGTGTGTGTGGGTGTGTGTATGTGTATGGCAACACATTTCAGATCTATAGATGTTGGTTTACCAGATGTAGACATTGATTCATGCAAAGGCTTTTATTCTTCGTCTAATTAAATCACTGGTCCTTAGTACTGGAGCCCTGGGGCGTTTCAGCCTCCATCAATCTACTCTTAAGCTTAGAACTAGAAGGCTTCAGCCTCCATAGAATCTAGAACATTTAGCCTCCACTACTGACTGTGTTCCCCCTGAACTCATACTCTTCAAGCTGCTTTTGTGTCTCTGTGAGCTCTCACTGCCCCATTCTGCCTGGTGTCTTCTGTAACGTACTGACTCCGCTGTAGTGGACTGCTGTTTTCTCTGAACTGAGAGCTGGCCTTTGAGAGAGTTGGGCATGCCCTTATTCTAGCTGACTCTGCTAACTCTTCCTCTGATTTGTCACTTTGTCTGCACTTCACTCTGACTCATTTCAGTCATCACTTCTAATCTGACACTGACTACTGAGTTCTGCTTCCTGTGTCTGCTTCTGGCACATTCTGTTTTTCTTAGGGGTTAAAGGCATGGACCATCACTGCCTTCTGAGTACTGGAATTAAAGATGTGTCTACATTCCATCCAGACCACACAGGCCCCTGGAATATAGACCCTTCCTAACTTTCACACAGGCCTATTCCTTTACACAGATCTCAATAAAGCTTACCTTTACATTATAATCATTCTGCAGTGAGCCATCAGATCATATGGTTGCCCTGAAATGTCTTTCACTACAGGCCCCAATATGCATCATGAGATAAAACTCAGTGGATCTTTGCCATATTAGATAGTAGATCAGTTGGCAGCACTCTGTAAATACTCCTTCTACAGTCTTTCTTTAGTTGCCCTTGGGTTTAGAAGACTTCTTTGACTTAGTCTCCTTTGCTTATCCTAGACACCTTATTCTAAGTTCTCTTTCAAACCCTACACACTTCCCATTGGTGATTTTACGCAAATTTCCTGGTAGATTCTCAGCTCTATCCAGTTTCTCTACCCCGGATCTTTCTCCTGAGCACCAGAACTATGCATTTGCTTATTACTTATTGAGTGCTCTGCTAGTCACTGACGATATGGTGACAAGCTCATTTTCTTACTAGATCTAGAGAATAAAAAAGCAACTAAGTGAACTACAGACTTAGGTATGTTAGGAGAGCAGTGATGGAAAGGAATTGGGATTTGGGCCAAAATCCAGTTGAAATGGTGTCAGGAAAGCTCTCTTGGGTAATGTGACGAGGTAGAATGCCTTCACTACTTGGACACTTGGGATATTTTGTCTTCATGTTTTGATCTTCTCCCAGAGATTGGACTGTGAGAACTCAGAGAATAGATCTCAATTGTAGGGTGCCTTATTTTCTAGATGCATTTACTGTTATGTGTCTTACAATTTTCCAGCTTTACAGTAATAGAAAAACAATAAGCATTCAGTAGGAACTGGACTTCAGATTTTATCTTTTTTGGGTTAGCAGTTTGTGGCTTAGTGTTGCCTTGAGATGCTGGGCAGTAGCAGTGAGCTGCAGTCCTGTTAATCCTATTACCACTGGTACTCTTTATTGTACGGTGTTGCTAAGTTATGTCACTTAAGTTACATGTATCAAATGTATTTCAATTAAATAATCTTTTTAATTCCTTCCTTGTCCCCCCTTTCTTCTTTTCAACATGGTATCATGTAGCCCAGCTACTTTCCAATTTTCAGTGTGGCCTAGAGTGTCCTTGAACTTCTGATCCTTATGCTCCATTTCTTGATTGCTGGGATCATAACATTCACCACCACTTCCCACTTATGGGGTCTTGGGGATTTTACCAAGGGCTTCATGAATGCACCATCTGAGATACATTTCTAGCCCTTTATTTTTGTAAATATAAAATAAAATATATTAGTGATGACAATTTTTTAGGGTAAAAATTTAGGTATTCTATAAATTTAATTGTTTTGTACATATAAAAACCCTATTTCCAAGGAAAAATCATTAATTTTTTCTTTCCTTTTTGCATATAAAATGCATTTGTTCTTGAAAGTGGTTTGTTCATAATGCATGAGCAAAGTTGATATGTAAATTATTATGCAAGCTAATCATATGTTCAAAGTTGAGCAAAGATAGATATAGGCCAAGAGGGATTTTTTCCTTTTAATCTTAATTAAATCTCTAAAGAGGAGTGAGTAGTTAAAAATTAGAGCTTACTTAATGTTTGATTTACTTTCCCCAAGAAAAATAAGAATTACACCATTACACTCAGATAGATGTTTTCTTCAAAGAACATCAAACCACACTAATTTCTTAAGCTTATTTGCCCCAAATTAATAATTTATAGTATTAGCAGTGCTTATGGAGTTAAGAACTATGTAATCAAGTAATATTCTAGTTTAATATTTGGTATTATTTAAAAGGAGTTCATAAGTTACAAAGTAATTGAGAATGTGTGTATGTGTGTGTACACACATACACATACACACTGCCAGGCATGGGTATGGAGGAGAGAGAGCAACTTTGTTTCTACTTGTTTCTCTCTTTCCATCTATAATTGTGTTCTTGGGATCAAACTCGGGTCAGTAGCTGTTGGAGGAAGAGTGATTTGCTTCTGAGCCCTCTTACTGGCCCCAAAGTTCTTTTTGTACATACTTATCTAAGGAGATAACTTTTTGATTTGAATAGTGTTTTCTCTCTTTGTTTTAAGTCTCTCTCTCTCTCTGTGTTCCTGTATTCCTGTGTGTAAGTATTTCCTGTGTATAAGTGTTTGCATGCACACGTGTGGAGATAGAGGAAAAACTTGGTATTGATCCTCACTTGTGATCTTCTTTGTATCAGGTCTCTTTGTGTTCTGCTGCTGCATATGCCAGGCTAGGGATTTGCTGAGCTGGGATTATAGACTCAGCTATGGCACCCAACTTTATGTAGGCTCAGGGGATTTGAACTCAGTTCTTCCTCCTTGTGTGGCAAGTGTTTTTACCCATTGATCTATCTCTCCTGCCTCTGTGTTTTTGTCTTTTATAGACTGTCAATGTCAGATGTGCTTAGTGACAGGAATAGCTGTTCTGGCTTTGATGTTTTTATTGCTGCTGCACATGATAACACATAGAGGAATATTTAATCTTTTAATCTGGCTGCATGGCTGCTTAGCGTAGAAAGAATGTTAGTATACACCATTAGTCCCAGTATTCAGAAGGCAGTAGTAACATATGCCTTTAATCTCCAAGACAGAAGCAAGCAGAAGCAGAGCAGGAAGCAGAGCTCAGAAGGAGTCATTGTCAGACAGGAAGTTATGTCTGAGATGAATCAAAGTGAAGAGCAAAGTGACGAATCAGAGGAAGATTTAGCAGATGAGGACATACCCACCTCTTATGATATAAAAACAGGCTCTCAGCTCAGAGAGGCAATCAGAGGCAGAGATACAGAGGCAGTTTTGGTGCCTCTTCCCTTTTCAGTTAGGAAGATAGATTTGAAAGTAGTACTGGTAAGAATTTATTTTTCCCTTTGCTGAGGGTTTTTTTCTTTTAAAATTTTTTTTTTATTCTCCTGGAAGCCTAAAGAACAGATGGGTAAAGAGAGAACAGTGAAACAGTGAATAGAAGTTTCAGGACCATTCAAGGAAAGAAGATCCAGGAACAAATGCATCAGTACAACATTAAAGAATGAAAAGAATTCTTCCTCTTGGAGCAGACCAAGAGTGAGCCCAAATTCAAAATCTCTACTCTCCCCCAGTGTGTTCTATCTGTCCTGTATATGGCATCTGTCTTCTGTTTGTTGTCTATGTCTGAAGTCTGTTCCTAACAAAGGGCTTTGCTTGATATTTATTTAATAACACAGAAAACATAGAATAGGAAACAAACAAATTTTTTTCTACAGAAATTTTTAGCAGAATCTTATAAGGAAAGAAGTTGTTTTACTGACCCCCAAATGACCCAGGATTAGTACTTAAAATTACAAACAGATGTTATTAAACTATAGCCACATGTTGCTTCCAGTATTTACAGTAGACACTTGTTTTATTTAAAATTGCTTTCAACCTGTTGGATCCTTAAGTAAATGATCCCCTTCTCCCCCGTCTTTGTCTTATCTGTCTCTCTCTCACACATAAAACTATTCTGGGTCAGAGGCATGGGAGAATGCATAGATTGAGATTTAAGATCTGAAGTTAACTTACGTTGTAAAAGCTGATTGCATGTGAAGTCCAAGGCATAGTTTGGATGGATTATATTGTTTTCTTAATGGCAAGTTAAACAGGATGAGTATACAATAGGGAAATAGATTAAATATACAGTTTTAAATGGTCTCAGCGCTTATTATTAACTTGGTATCAAGGTCTGGCAAAAGTTTAGTTTCTGAAAGCAAGAGATAATTTCAGATAAAGTATTCCCACAAACAAAATAAAGAATAGGTATGCAATAATCTCTTTGACTTTGCAAAAAGGTTAGAGAAATCAGCTCAATAGAAATACATCTGGTTTGTTTATTTATATGAGTAAGTTCCTTGGCAGACTTATCTTTGTTTTTGAGTTGGGGTAACATATTGAGAATATATTCATCATTTTATCTGTCTTATAAGTTTGTATTCTGTGGTGCATTGACTGAGAATGGCTCCCATAGTTTCATGTATTTGAATGTATGGCTCCCAGTTGGTGGACTGTTTAGAATTAGATGTTACCTTGTTGGAGGTCTGTCACTGAGATGGGCTTTGAGGTTTCAAAAACTCACACCAGGCCCAATATCTCTCTATGCCTGCTGCTTGTACATCAGATGTAAGCTCTCATCTACTGGTCCAGTGTCATGCCTGAATATGTTTTGCCTTGCTCTGCACCATGATTGTCATGGAATCTAACCCTGTGGAGTTGTAGCAAGCCCCCAATTAAATATTTTCTTTTATCAGCTTCCTTGCTCATGGTGTTTCTTTACAGCAAGAGAACAGTAACTAAGACATATTCTGTGGCATTAAATTTGTAGTGTTATATAGTCGCCAACACTACGTGAACACAGAGCTTTTTCATTGTTTTCATATAAACACCATGACTCAGACACCATGCCCAAAAGTAACTTGGGGAGGAAAGGGTTTTTTTTAGTTTTACTTCCAGATAATATGCATCACTGTGGTTAGTCAGGACAGGAACTCATGGAGGTCTGGAACCTGGAGGCAGGAGCTGATGTAGAGGCAATAGAGGCATGCTGCTTACTGGCTTGATCCTCACAACTTGCTCAGCCTGCCAGCTTGCTTTCTTTCTCCCTCCCTCCTTCCCTTCCTTCCTTCCTTCCTTATACTTTTATTAGTAATTTGAGTTTCATACAATGTATCTCAATAATACCCTCTTTCCATTCCTCCGTACTCCATCCTCCTACCCCTATTTCCTCAAAACAAAACAAAAACAAAAAACAATAAACAAAACAAAAAAAAAGAAAAAAAAACAAGAGAAAAAAGAAAAGAAAATTAAGTCCAGTTTCTATGCAGGAACATGGAACACGGGCATCACCATGGGTTTTGGAGGCAGCCAGATGCTCTGATTATGAACATTTACTGGCCCAATGTCTGCCTGATATCAAGCATGATGAAGCTTGATCTGAAGTTGCCCAAACCCACAGTGCATCCTTCAGATTCCCAGGTATCATTCATTCACTGGGGCAACCTGCAGACACTCAGACATCACACAGGCACCTGACATCCTGCAAGTACCAGGGCATCCCACTGGTGCCTGGATGTCCTACATGCACCTGGATATCCCATAGGCACCAGGGCCACCAAGAGGCACCCAGACATCCTGCAGGTACCAGGACATACCCATGGGCACCAGGATCTCCTGCAGGTACCAAGCATCCTGTGGGTACCCAAACATCCCATAGTCACCAGGACATCCTCTGGACTCCAGGGCATTCTGCAGACACCCTGGTATCATGCAGTTACTGGGTCAACCTGAAGACACCTGAACATCTTGCAGGCACCAGATCATCCTGCAGACCCCTGAACATCGTGCAGGGACCTGGACATCCAGCAGGCATCAGGGCCTCTTGCAGGTACCCATATATCCCACAGGTACCAGGGCATCCCACAGATGCTTGGGCATCATGCAGGCCCTGGGCCCAACTACATACACCTAGACATCACACAGGCACCCGGACATCCTGCAAGCACCAGGGCATCCTGCTGGTGCCTGGTCATCACGCAGGCACCCAGAAATCCCATAGACATCAAGGCCTTCCACAGGTACCTGACATTCACATCAGCCGCCTTTATTATATATCCCAGGACCATCTCCCCAGCTGTAGCATACCCACAGTGATCTGGCTACTTCTATATCACCTTGAATCAAGAAAATGCAACACAGACTTGCCTACAGGCCACTGTAATGCAGGCATTTTCCCATTTGAAGTTCCCTTTTCCCAGAAGACCTTGGCTTATGTCAAGTCAACAAAAAACAGAAACAAAACAAAAACCCAGCATACACTGTCCCTTATAATTTTCCCTTTTTCCCTTTCTAGGATTCTAGTAATTTTATTTCTTTTTCTGCTTGACTACGACAAAAAAGTAAAACTCTGACATATATGGGATCTTATACAATGCTTTAATGCACATAAGCATTCTAAAATATTTGAATCAACATAAAATATTTCCTCCAACATTTCTTTATGACAGAAACCTTCAAAATCCTTTCTTCTAGTGTTTTGCAGTGCACCATCCATAGTCATTATCCATCTTCTGTAGGTTGTGATGATTCTTTAGGCTTTCTGTTTTTCATTATGTTGACACTTCTGAAGAATACTGATTAGTTACTTTGTAGAATGTTGTTTAATTTGGGTTTGACTCAGGACAATTTACAGGAGGCAGTTGTCTTCTACTTTCTGGGTTCTGGAGATCAAACTTAGATTATCAGGCTTGGAGGCAAGGGCCTATACCTTGCTCAGATGCTTGGGGTTTCACTGTTGAGTATGGTGCCTGCCATGATGATGGTTCCCTCTGCTGAGGTCTGGAAGAGTTTGCATGCATGAAAATGTCTCCTTGTCTCTCTTGGTGAGCTGCCACATACAACGGCAACCTCGTGCATGGTAGGCAAGTGCCCTACCACTCACTACATTGACAGCTTTTTTCTTAAACTTTTGATTGCTCTTGCAAGTTTGCCAGAGTGTTAGAGACACAGACAAATCCTACTTCATATCTAGGATTTTAGGTGGTATCATGGAAGTTTGGTATTATTAAGATAGTTTTCTGGGCAACAATCCCAGATTCTTTAATCTGTGGTTGATATCATCATGCATTTTGGCAGAGGAAAGGCCAGTGTATATAAAGCAGAATGTATGCAAGGGATGAAGTATTAAAAGACAACTGTCCCAGGGATCGTGGCTTCCCAGGGCTACCGTTGCAAACCACCACAACTTGGAAACTGAAAACAACAGAAATTTGTTCTTTCATACTTGGGGTGAAGAGTTGGAACTTAAGTTGTCACTGGTGCTTGTTCCATCTAGGATCTCTGGAGAGAGTTGTTCCTTGTTTCTCTCTTCTGGTTATTTGCAATTCTTGATGTTGTTTGATTAGTGGCCCACCCCTCTTTCATCAGATTTCCCCTTTATAACAGCCATTGTAAGTCATCCTGCATTGATCTCATTTTAAGATTATCCAAGGTCTGATATTTAAATAAAGTCACATACACAGATATCAGGGGTTTAAGACTTGGTTGTGTCTTTTTAAATGACATTACTCAACCTCCACAGTGTAATACTGCTCATATCTCTGTGGATATTCTGGTAAGAATTTACAATCATCAACAGTTTTACCTCTTTTTAAGGGTAATATTTGTACTAAGCAACTCTGAGAGATGAGATCTTTTTCCCAGCAAAGAGGAGGTTTTGTTACCACTTCTAAAATCAGTGATTTCCCAAGCTCATTGTTTCTTCTCTAACAAAACCCATTTAATTCTTGTGAAACTTGGGGAAGAGGAGACTGCTGTGGACATTTGGGCTGCTCACAGCACAATTTGCCTGTCTCAGAACTCTCACCTTTTCTGTTAGACTAACTTAGTAGCCTCCTATAAGGTAAAATACCCTCAAAGTTGGCCAGCAAGTTGCTGTGTTGCCAGATTCTTGGGGGCTGTAGTCTATTTGGCAGAACATTCTTGGAGTTTGGTCCACAGCATGTGACTTAGACTAAGAAAGGACTTTACCCCCGTGTCTAATTAAGCTGTTACCACTGAAGGATCAAAAGGATAGGACCTGAACCCAGAATAAAGGAGGATGAGGATGGCCAAGCTTTCTCCAGGAACAGCTAACCAGCTGGGGAATAAACAACACAGAGAAGCCCGTTCTGAGTATTGGACTCATTAGTGACTCAGTTTCGAAGAAATGTAGCTTAGTACATGTCTTGGAATCTGGACAGATGTGAATCAGTAGTGGCTTCTCTTTAGGAAGAAGCAGGTGATGTGACTGAGTACATCTGTCTAGCGTTTTGTGAAGTAGGGTTTAGACTTCATCTCATTCTTCAGTCATATCTCTAAGTAAACACAACTCAGTTGTTATGTTTATCATATGGTACCTTCACTAAACCACGTACTGGCAGTATGAAGATGAATGGAACTTAGCTGTTATCATCAGGAGCCTCCAGGAGAGAAACAATAAGGCAGTAATTTTGCTGAAACATTCATAATGAGACTAAGGAGCACAAAGCAGGGTGGAGGGA
The DNA here is from genome assembly GCA_026225945.1 of Cricetomys ansorgei. NCBI lineage: Eukaryota > Metazoa > Chordata > Mammalia > Rodentia > Nesomyidae > Cricetomys > Cricetomys ansorgei. Next base: position 11,453,278 of record JAMJFZ010000242.1, read on the forward strand.
CTTACTACTTGGAGCGTCATGAGAAACTACTTAAGCTTCTCTTTGTTACCTGTTCTTTCTCACTGCTGTTACTGTCCTGAATTTTCAGTGTGTACTAACGATAGTTGTTTCCCATGTTGCATTTCATCATCAGTCCAGTTCTCTCTTAATAAAATTTATTACATTCCCAACATCTGGGTCTGCTCATTTTATTCTTTTCCTGGAGATCTGTGCTTGTATTGTAAAGGAAGGGGTTCAGACTCCTGAGCATACCAATGAAAGGCCTGAAGCTTAATCCTCAGCCTGCCAATTTGTGCTGTTCTCAGCCACATTGTACATATTCCCCTCCTTGTCATCTGGAACTGTTCCTCCTAAACAGTTATTTTATGTTTGGCTATTTACCTACCTTTGGTCTGTTATTTGTATCCCTTTGAGATTCTCTTCCCTTATCTCTGCTGTATGAAATCCTGCTCTATCTCAGGGTCCAACTTAAGTACCATGAAGGCAGTTTCTGTCCTTTCTATTTTCTTCCAAATTTGAACTAACGCCCCCCTCTTCTCTTCCCTTTCTTCCCCTCCCCCTCTTCCTTTTCCCTCTCTCCTTTCTTTGCATATATGTGTATAACATGTGTGCATGATGTGTATGTGTGTGCATGTATGCATGTGCCACAGTACACATGTCAGAAGTCAGAGGACAACCTTGGGTATAGGTCCTTGCCTTCCACTGTTTTGAGACAGGGTCTCCTTGTTTGCTGCTGTGTGGTCAAAGGCTAGATGACCCACAAGCTTCTAAGAATTCACCTGTTTCTGCCTTCCCTCTCACCTTAGGAGCACTGGGATTACACATATGTGCTACTGCCTGGCTTTAATGGGTTCTGTGCGGCTAAGGTCGGGTTCACATGCTTGCACGGCAAGTGCTTTTACACACTGAGCCATCTTCTCAGCTCTTTAACTGTTTAACTCTTGCTCTCTCTACTGTGCTATTTACTTCCTTATATCTATAACAATTTCCAACCTCATATCCTCAGTTACTTTTAGCCATTTTGTACCAGTTTCATGGATGTCTGCGCACTGACCATTTTCTTCTAGCTCTCTTGTAGTGTCTAAGGTTTGTCTCCAGCTGTTTTAGTTCTAGTGGTAGCCATGTAGGGTCTAAAACAGCTTAGATGGAGTTATACCTTAAAACTTCATGAGCACTAGACTCATGGACTCAGTACAATGTACTAATTAAAGGCATCTGTTTTGGACTGAGAGCTGTTGTATTTCTTGCTGTATTTTCTCCTGAGGAAGTTATTAACCTATATGAGCCTCCAGTTTTTACCTATAAACTAGGACAGTGATACTACCCCCTTTGACAGGTAAAGCATTTGCATTGCATCTGTAACATAAAAACTGTGACAGATGTTAAATTCTCCCATTTTATCTTCTCTTCCTCTCTTTTCCTTCCCACCCCTCTACCCTTTTCACCTATGAGATATTACTTATTATTTATGAATTAGTGCCTTTGGCTGTTATCCACTTTCTTTATTGCTAGGGTATTATTTCCAAATCTAGAGGCTAAGGGGCATTATGAATTTGTGTTAGTCTGCAGATCACCATAAGCCAATTACTCCTTCTCAGAGGTATCACTCTGGGCCTTTCAGTAGGTCCTCACTTAACACAAATACTGAGTTGCTCAAAACTACATAAAACAAAGAACACAAACAGAAACATTTTGGATGAGTTTAGTTAAAATCCATGGGTCATTCATAATATTGGGTTCTCATGCTGTAAACTAACAACAAACTAAACCTTAACATACTCTCTCTAGTTCAATTCTCAATTCTCTTCATATTCTTTTGAGGAAATAGCCATGTAAATAAAATTAGAAAAATATAAAAACTGTATTTCAAAATATTGGCAGTTTTTAGATAAGAGGAGATGAAAGAATAAACAAAAAGAACGTGTTTTTTAGTAACATGATCCTGTGCACTATGCTATTCTTTGGAAAGTAGCTTCACTTTTAACCTTTGGCTCCTCCCTTGTGAGGTTGGATGTGCCTCCCTTTAATTAGCCTGTGTGTGTGTGGTGGGAGGGGTGGGGAAGGGGCTTCTGCTGTATGAGCACACAGAGGGAGGCTTGCTTCATGTCTTGTAGAGGCTGGAGATGTACTGGAGCTACTTCTTTAGCAGGCATAGGGCCTCGGTTTGATCCTCAGTACTGGGAGAAAATAAAGAACAGCTTTTTTTGGGGAGCACGTGGATATTTTATTTATGCAGTCATTATTTATTCAATATTCTGTATCTGGTAAATAATGAAAACTTGATGGCATATAAATGATTAAAAATTGCTTCCTTTAGGAAATTAAGTCTGAAAGGAAACATGTATAAGTAACATTTAAAATAAATTATGGAAGTGCAGAAGAAGAGTTTGAAGAAGGGCACTGGTTAATTTGCTTCTAAGACAGCTACTTGCCTTTTTTTTTTTCCTGTGTTAGGCATCAAAACCAGGATACTGCACATGCTAGGTGCGAGTTCTCTCTCTTACTCCCCTACATCCTCCAGACTGCCCATCTGTCTGCCTATCTGTCTGTCCAACCATTATCATTTACTGTCTATATATCATCCATCTATCTGTTTTTCCTGGAAGAAAATCATAGTTAACTGAATATGATGACAATAAGGTTTTCAATCCTTTGTTGGTTTCTCTTTTTGTCATTTGCAGTGTGGTAGTTTGAATGAAGATGGCTCCCATAGGTTTATATGTTTGAATAATCGGTTCCCAGTTGGTAGAACTATTTGGAAGGATTAGGAGGTGTGGCCTTGATAGAGGAGGTGTATCACTGTGGGCAGGCTTTCCCATTCCCATTGTCTCTCTGCCTCATGGTTGTGTTTCAGCTACTGTTGCAGTGCCATGTCTGCTGCCATGCTCCCCGCCAAGAAGGTCATGGACTCTGCCCTCTGAAACCATAAGCCTCAAATTAAATGTTCATTTATGAGTTGCTGTGGCCATGGTATCTTTTCACAGCAATAGAAAAGTAACTAAGACAGTGTTCTGTATGCCATTTCTGGATGTAGTGCTTTTGGTTTACCAGGCCTCTGGCCTCCATAAAGCTTCCTTTATAGAACACCACTTTCTAAGACTTTTAAAAATTATGGATCTGATAGCAAGAACAAACTTATCTCCAGGGCTGTAGTGGTTGTTTTTTGGTCACATTCCATAGATGATTAAATAATTAGTATGTATTTATAATATAAATAATAATATAAATGTATATTTTATTATATATTATACTATATATAACTTATGTAATATAATATATAATATGTAATATATAATATTTATAATAATGTATATTACATTTATTTTATACACACATACACACACACACACACACACACACACACACACACACTCTTGCTTATTCCTCCATTGCTGTAGGCATGCCTTTTAGAGAAGGTGTTTGCAATCTCAAGATTCTTACTCTCCTTGTAGAGTTTCTACCTCTCTTAAAACAGTAATTTTTTTTTTATCTTAAATAGGTTTTTAATTGAAAGAGTATTTTTACATCACCCTTACCCTTTCTTTCCTCCTGCCCCTCTCAGTTACTTTCTCTTCAATCCCTCTCATTTCCTTCCCGCTTCCAAGTTGATAGCCTTCTTTTCTTTAATTACTATTGTTACAAATGTATTTATGTATGTATGTGTATGCACAAATATATAAATACAACCAGGTGAGTCCATTTTTTGTTATATATGGTTTCAGAGCTGAACACTGAATTGGACAACCAGTAAAGGGGCTCATCCCTGGGAGAGGCTAATTTTCCTTCTTCCAGAAGTCATTAATTGCCTGTGGCTTTTTTTTTTTTTTTTAATGAGTGGGACCCTGTGAAAAATTCCCCCTTCCACGTTAACATGCAACTACTTTTAGGAGAGACTGTTTCCCAGCTAACTTCCTGGTGTTCTGGCTTTTACAGTTTTTCTGCACATTCTTCCTTGATGTTTTCTGATCTATGATGTAGGAGCTATGATACTGATGTATCTGATGGGGCTGAGCTTCCTGAGATCTGTTGATCTTCATGTTGTGTCCAGTTGTGGTTTTCTGTGACGATCTCCATATGCTATAAAGAGAGGCTTCTGTAATGAAGAGTATGCACTTATCTGGAGTATAAGGATAAAAATTAGAATGTAGCAAGGAATTATGCTGGTCTAGGAAATGGCATTTAGTAGATTCATTCCTAATGGCCATGATCTCAGTAGCCCCAGGAAGCTGGCTAGATTTTCAGTACTAGGCATAATTTCTCCCCTGTTGAGTGGGCCTTACATCCAATTAGACACCTTACAATAGTAATTTTTATGTTTTCTGTTTCTTCAACTCCTAAAGTCAGTTATAAAAGAACCCAGTAAGAAAAACAGCTGGAAGGGGGTTATATGAGAATAGTATTGTTACTTTTGTTACTTAAGTATGAAATGGCCATACATGGATGAGGTTACCTGTGTATGGGATGAAAATATGTCAAGTGTTTATGCAGATGTTTATTTTTTTATCGGTCAAGCCGAGTACATAGTTTAAGAAATCTAATAACTAGCATTGATCTGTCATTTTAGTTTCTTTGAAAGTCAGCAAGAATAATGTGTGGAGGTGCTGATGAGATGGCTCAGCAGTTAAGCATGCATGTTGTTCTTCCAGGGGAACTGGATTTGTTTCTAATACCCACAGTGTTCACAATTGCTGATAACTCCAGTTATCTCCAAGAGATCCGACGCCCTCTTCTGGCCACTTTGGCACCCGTGCACAGGTCATATACAAGTGGTGTGCACATGGAAATAACTACAAGTGAAATACATCTTTAAAAAAAGACAGCAGAGGGCACTGTGGGATTTAGTTTTCCAAAGCCTGTTTTAAAATGAGAAAATTGTTGCCATTTTTGTGTAGGCTGTGTTATAGACTTCAGTTAATGTGGCAAAGGGCTGTGGAGTTCTCAACTTTCTCCCTCTTTTCAGAATATTATTAAAAAAAATTGTTGAGTTTTGGGAAATTTGAGTCAAACTGTTTTTGGGGGTGAGTTTACATTTGAGTTTCTTTAGTTAGTGAGCAAAAATTCTTTAAAATAGTAATTATTGTAAATCCATTCATAAATCTTTAAAGGTTACTTTTACTTACAGAGATTATCTTGATTAAAATCAGTACTGTAACACGAAAAAGCTTTCAGTGGCTCTTATGTAAGGGACTTAATTAGATTTTGAAAGATCTTTTTGTAGGTCCTAGCATCTGGGATCCATGTCAGACCTAACTGCATTAGCCCACAGACTGACCGAGGGAGCATGCTCAGAGTGACAGACTGCCCTGGTCCAGCTTCCCTGACACTTCCTGAGAAAGTGTCAGTCTGTGTTGGACAGGCAGCTCCACATCCACACTTCCATCTCTAGTGAGAAACAAAGAAAAAGCTTATTTCAGTTCCCTAAGGGAAATTTCTTGTAGTTCCTGTTCATATTTTAAGAATATAGTTAAAATTTATTGGGCTATATAGATTTTTAAAGGAGATAAACCCTAATGAATGGAAAAACAATAATGTGTTTACAATGCATTATAAATGTAGAGAATGGAAAAATTCAGCTCTTTGGTCATTCTATTATAGGTTAGCTCAAAATAATTGCTATTGATGAGAACATTTTCATGCCTGCCTATAATTAAATAATTAAACCGACTTAGACTTTCCTTGGTGCCTTACTTCTGATTTTATGAAGGAGCAAGTTGAAAACTTGTGGCACTCCCAAGACAGTGATACTGTCAGTGATGTAGTTTGGTAGTTACACTACAGTTGGTCTGTTTATAGTTCTTTAGATTCTTTTATTCTTCAAGTATTTATAAATTCTAGTTGTGTATGAGGAATCCTTGCCTTATCATTCCAAGAGCGTAATGTCTGGCATGCAGATGTGCAGTATATATTAAAGTAGGAATTGATTAAAATAGGATTGAATTTATTATTTAACATATTTATACATGTATGAATTTTTGTTTATTGTATTATTCATTCAAAATACAATGTAAAATAACCTTCAGGTTTAAGTTTAGATGTATAGAGATTTTCTTATTTCTTTTTCAAAGAGTTTAGAGTGGGGATGGCAATTACTCTGCACTTACTATTTTATTAAGAGATAGTTTAACAGCTGAACAATTAGTCATCGTTATAGCATATGTACTGTGGAGAGGAAAAATATGATAACAGACATAAGTTCTCGTTATAAAGTAATTCACTAAATATAGAGTTGGTCAGTTGAAATGTTAGGACATTTTAAAAAACTAGTTTTGGGGCTAGAGAGATGGCTCAATTATTAAACTGCTTGTCATGCAACTGTGAGAATCTGGGTTTGATTCCTAGAGCTGGGTGGTAATTAGCTTTAGTCCCAGCACTCTTGAGGCAGAGGCAGGTGGATCTCTGTGAGTTTGAGGCCAGCTTGGTCTACAAAGAGAGTTCTAGGACAGCTAGGACTACACAGAGAGAACATGTGTCAAAACAGACTAACAAACCAAAAAGCATCCCAAAGAAAAGAAAAGCTGTGTGTGTTGGCACATGCTAGTTTCAAGCCCTAGGGCTGTGGAGACCGGAGGACCCTGAGACTTTCTGGGCAGCCAGCCTACTTGGCAATGTCCAAGCCAGTAGAGACCATGACTGAAAACCAACTTGGATAGCCCCTGAGGTATGATGCCTTAAGTTGTTGTCTTGCTTCCACATGCACATGCATATACTTGTACATGTATTTGCACATAAATGTGCTCTTACATGCACATTCACACAAAAGAACTGAGAACTGTAGTGTAGTTGTAGATGTGGATGTTGATGATGTTGATTCACCCAGATGTAGACTTTGATTCAGGGCAGAGGACAGTTTATTCTTTTGTCTAATTAAATCACTGGTTCCAAGCCCAGAGCCCAGGAGCTTTTAGAGTGTTTTGGCTCTTTACAATCTAGTCTTAATCCTTTAACTGGAAGGCTTCCTCCTTCATACAATCTAGAACATTTAAACTGCTAACCCAGACTTAGAAGGCTTCAGCCTTAGCCTTCAGGACCTACTGTTGACTAGCCCACTCTTACTAGCTCCTTCTGAACTTTGACTCTTCTCATTCAACTGACTCTTCAGCCTGCTTCTCCACTGACTATTCAATGGACTCTTCCTACTGACCCTTCAACTGACTTACTCTGTCTACTGACTCTAACTCTTCTGTAACTCACCTTAACTGCTGACAGCTCACCTTTTCTCATGAGAGCTGGGCATGTCCTTACTCTGGTTACTCTTTCCTTGTTCACTTTGTCTGACTTTCACTCTGACTCGTCTCAAATGTCACTTCCTGTGTGACACTGACCTGAGTTCTGCTTCCTGTGTCTGCTTCCACAGTCCTCCCCTCCCCCCCAGTGATTAGAGGTATGGACTACCACAGTTTCCTGAATACTGGGATTAAATATGTATCTTCATTCCATCCAGACCATACAGGCCTTCTAATGTAGCCCCTGGAATCTAGACCTTAACTTTCATAGAGGGCTATTCCTCTACACTGAAGTTTTAGGTTAAATTTAGAAATTGTAATTAGAATTAGGTTACTATAGACTAAGGTTAAATCATAGATAATAATGTTTTATGGGTTATCAAAACATGAAACAAAACAATTTTAGCTTAAGTCACACTTCAGTGTTTACTCGAAGTGCTTAGCTGTTTTCTTCAGTAACGGTTTTGCCTCTTACTTGCTACCACTTACTAAATTGGTCACAGAGTATTCAAAGGGAGACCAGAAGTACTGGGTTTCATTCATAGTAGGAACAAATTGTTTAAGTACTGCAGAGATCATGAAGGAGGTATGAAAATTTGATGTGTTAAGAAATTGAAAGGTTTGGATAGGAAATTGTGCAGAAGGAGAAAAGCATCCTAGTGTGCAGGTAAGAGGGAAGGTGGAGATATTCCTTCATACACACACACACACACACACACACACACACACACACACAGTTTGAGATCCTATTATGCTAGTGTTAGGAACATAGCAACAAAAAGAGGAGGCCAATGTAGCAATAGTACACTACAATCTTTTACCCTCTTTTAAGAGAAAGGAAAGAAAGAAAGAAATCTTCACTGCTTTTGAAGCAGCTTAATATAGAAAGAGAAAAGGTAGAAATCTTCACAGCCTCTTTTAGGCTGTCCTAAGTTTGAAGAGGACTAGCTGACAGCAAGTTAGACTAATGTCTCAGCTCACAGTCTGTAAACTCAATCCCTCCAACCTTTGTTCTTTTAGGAATTATCACACTAACTAATGACAGCAACCCAACCAAGGAACCACTAACCAATGCCCACACTGACTCTCTAGACTTTAGACTTTTTATAACCTAAGCCAAAAGTTCTCATAAACCCATGCAACACACAGTTCCAAAAACAAGCTACAGGTGCCGGAATGACTGCACCTAACCAAATTATAGCCACCTGCACCAAGCATTCCAAATCCAACTCATAAACAACTATACCACAGCTGGGATGGGAACCAAACCTAATCCAAACACCATTTTGCATTTTTAAAGGAACCAAAATAACAAAAACTCCTTCCAAGTGTTCCTCTACAGGCCAAACATTGTTGTCCTGTAGCTGACACTGTAGCAAAGAAAAGCTACGTTATGGTAATATGATTTCCAATGGTGATCAAATATATGAAGGGAAATCAGGATAAGAGACTAGAAAGTGACAGAGATAAGTGAACTATTTTAGAAAGGTATATTGGAGCAGATAAGATATCACTCAATTCCTGGGAATAGGTGGGGTTAGTGAGACATTCTGGAAAATAGACAACTGTAGGCCACCTTGATACCAGAAGCGTACCTTTACACTTGCATCAGAGCAGGCCTAGGTGCTTTTTTCTGCCATAATCTTTGTGGCAGTCTAGCATAGCGGTCTAGCTCAGGTGCAAGGTGATGTATTCCACACAGCACAGTTGTAGATGATAGCTTCAAATCCTCAGGAACTAACGTCCCATAACTCTAGCTCGTTTCTAAGGCTCTAATTTAGGGCAGTCCAAAGTATGATGTCCTAATCAGGTCTTTATAATTTTCCAGGCAATATGCATTCTATCAGTTATGAGTTGTTTTAATCATATGCAGGGTTGCCTAGTGATAGAGTTGTCAGGGCAACTGAACTGGTTGGCTAGGAAAGGTCATATTTTCATGAAGAGAAAATGGTTTCATTGGCTTGTTCATTCACTGTTTGTTGTTTGTTCTTTGATAACTGCTTCTTTAAATATTCAAAAGATTTTGGCAATTTCAGATGCAGGAATGGAATAAGTAGGCAGCATTTAGATAGGAGTGAATTCAAGTCACTCCATGGAAAAGAAAATCCTGCAGGGGTGGCTGCTTATAGGGAATCACATCCAAGATTGTCCTGTCATCCATCCCCACCTCAGCATCAGCATCACCCACCAACTTTTTGGAAATACAAATTCCCAGGGTTGCTCTGTCAGAAGCTCAATGTGGTGACATGTAGGCTCAGCAGTCCAGCTTAATGAGCTTCTTAGGTGACTGTGATGCACGCTAATATTTATGAGCTTATATGTCAAATACCAAACAGGAAGTAGAGAACATACTCAAAGCCCACCCCCGATGTCATACTTCCTCAGCAAGACCACACCTCCTTATCCCCCAAAACAGCCATCATCTGGGGACCAAGTATTCAAATGCCTGAGACTTACTGGGGAACATCTCATTCAAACCACCACATTTCACCCCCTGGCCCCCCATAGTCTTTTAGCCATATCACAATCTCGATTATTTAAAATTCTAGAAGTACGAGTAAGAATTTAAAGAGGTATTGTGACTATAATTAGTGACAGTGAATTTGGCTCTGTGAGATAGAAACAAGGAGGGGAGTGTTCTAGAGCATAAACATGTGGTTCTGGTTAGACACCATCCTTAAAATAATGTATTAAGTAGTGCACAGATTGATGGGTTAAACTGACCAGCAATCTAACCAGTTCTGGGGAACTAATTTATTAATATACTTTTAGAGCATACTTGGTAAATGTTTTTAATAATTCCTAGATAGGAAGATGATTTGATTTCTGTACTTACTTGTATTTAATATTCAAATTTCCAAAGTTAAAGTTTTAAAAAGGCTACAGTATTTTGGTTCAATTTATATTTTATAAAATTAATCTCTTGTAACATTTTTACTGGGTCCATTGAGGAAGCATTTATAAAGGACAGTTCGATTAAGCTAATTTTGCAATGCCACTCGGGAATTTTAGTGATAATAAGGTTTTTATAATTCTAAAAATGTGCATAAAAATTGAAATTAAACCCAGTAACAAGTGCTGCACAACACAGATGAATGATAATTATAAAAATGGAGTGTTTTGAAGGTTCATCTACTAAAGGTTTGAAATGAATGTTCACTACTATGGCAACACAGGGTGCTATATTAGGACCTTTATCTATAAAATATTGAAGTTAATGTTTGTAGGACCATAGCAGTTCTTTGGCAAAAATTTGCATATCATTATTAAAAATTTCCAAATTGAACTCTGCCTTGCATTTTGGAGTATGGTTAGGGTTTAACTTTAAATTGCCTGGTGTTACGATATAGAAACAAATTTTTATTTGATTTTTTTCTTTGATCATCTCAGTTTATACTTTTGATAAATTTCATGTAAAGAATTAAAATCTTAGGCTTTTTAGCATTTGACTCTTAGCTTATTTTTCCTTTTACAAAGGTTCTTTCTTAGAGCAGACCTTGATCTACATTCGTTAGTGTACACATTCATTAATGTCTGTCTGCCCCTCTCTGTGCTTTAATGAGCACAAAAAGACTTGTCACCCCTGTGAATCTGTTTACAGTCATGGCAGGACATTCAGTGTGGGGAGGATCATACCAGATCATCTCAAAGGGAGATAGAAAGTGGGCGCGTTGGTTTTTCCTAGAGTCTACTTAAGTTGACTTAAGGATCATTGAGGGGAAAAGGCTGGGAGTGTGCATGTGTGTGTGTGTTTAAAGACTTAGGTATTTTATGTATTTTTGACCATATATATATATTGGTGTGCAGTGCCCCTGGAAACCAAAATGGGCCACTGGATTCCATGGAACTGGAGTTACAGAAGGTTGTGAGCTATCATGTGGGTTCTGGGAATTGAACTTGGGTCCTCTGCAAGAGCAACAAGTACTCTTAACCACTGAGCCAACTCAATAATTGTTGGTGTGAAATATGCATAAATATATAGTATAAAGTAGAAAAAGTTTTTGGGGCTATTTCAGAAAATTTTAGAAATTATATTCTAATCTCCAGTCAATTTTTTTTTTTTTTTTAAATTTGAGACAGAGTTCTTCTGTCCCAGGTAGTCTCAAACTTTCTATGTAGCTGAGAGTTTTAGTGGTAACCCTGAGAAGTGGTGGAAGGGAACCTCCACCTGGAGGATTAACTGTGTGCTGCAGAGGGCAGAGCCAGAGAAGTGACTCAAGCCCTTTGGAGGAGCCTGGAAGATTGTGAATGAATTCCAGATAATTGGACATTGATAATGTTTTTCTGCTGTTCAAAGATATTGTGAAAAGCTTGATAGATGTTTGGCTTCATTTGGTCCTGTCCTTCTGATATTTCTTCTTGTAAATAGTTTTGCTGGTGTAGTGTTAGATTGTGTTGTAGAGATAAAGCCCCCCCCCCCTTTTTTTTTTGTCTTATATAGAAAGGGAGAAATATTACAGAAGTTTATTTTTAGTTATGTTTAAAATGGTTGTTTTATGCATTGTTGGGTGAAGGGCTGCTTGTGCTTTGGCATTTTGTATTGTCTGTAGGTGTTGGCTTTATGTCAATTCCTCATGTTAGGCACATGCTATCAATAGAACACCTGAGGAGTTTAGATATCAATAAAAACTCCTGTGAGGAGATGCTCAGGGTTCCATTGTCAAGGATGGCACTTGCCATGATGGTGGCTCCCTCTGTAGAGGTCTGGCAGGATTTACATCAATGAAAATGTCTCCATCCCTCCTTGCTGATCAACACAGTAGGTAAACAGCTACAGAGGCTAACTTTGAACTCCTGATTCTCCTTTCACTTCCCCATTGCTAGACTTAAGGCATGTGCTACCATGCTGAGTGCTGAAATTCCTTTAGTGATTTTTATATAAGACACAAGTCAGCAGCTCAGACAATACTTTTTTATAAAAAAAAAAAATCAAGCCTACTAACACCATATTAATATCCTACTTAAATGCTGAGGGGTGATGATAAAAAATGTTAAGTCTTTGTTTTCAAGTAATTAAATCATTAAGTTTCTATAAGAACAACAAACTTTGTATGTACAGTGAAAGCTCTGTAATTCCTAACATATAGGTCTGAGATTGAGCCAGGGCATTTGACAGAGCGTTAGTTAGTGTTGCATGGTGTAATAATGTGTGCATACAAAGTATCCATGGTATGTTCACAACCAAGGCTGCAGTGAAAACATACAGAGCTACACAGGCAAGTGCTGCCAGACACACAGATTTGTTACATGTTTGATTTTGATTATTTTTTGGTCACAGCACTGTGAGAAACCTTTGCTGTTACCAGAATTTTTTTGTGACTCACTCACTGAGATACTTGACCTCAGATAGGTTTGTGAGCCATAGTTTGAAAAGCTGGACTCTAGATAATATCTTTAGTAGAAGCAGAACGAGTTGGTTGCTATTATAGCCATTTCAACCAATTTACCCACACTCTAGTTTAGCATAAGCATTTCTTGCCTCCGGCTACATTGCGCTTATCAGTCCGTCCTGTACCGTAAGTGGACCGACAGAAATGTACTTACTGCTGTAACGTGGTAGTTGTCACATGTCACACTCCTCAAGTGTTTATTGGTCATTCGTATTTCTTCTTTGAAAATTGTTTATTCACTTCATTCTGTCCTTTTGCTTATTGGATGATTTCTGTTTTAGTTTTGGAGTTCTTTATAGGTTGTAGACATTAATTCCCAGTCACATGTTTAGTAGTCAGAGATTTACTCCGTAGACTACTTGTCACTTGCTCATCATTTCCTTTTGCGGAGGAGAAGCCTTGTAATTTCATGTCGTCCGGGTTGTCAGTTGTTGGGTCATTTCCTTTGCTACTTGAGTCCTTTACAGAGGGCCTTAATCAATTAACAACTTAACCTCTAGTGCTTTCATTCTCAGGTTTAGTGAGGGTCTTTGATGCATTTTGAATTGTTTTGTATGGGGACAAAGAAATAGATTTAGCTTCAGTTTTTAGAGTATCAGTGTCCTGTTTTAGCAACACTTTCTTGAAAAGGCCATCTTTTTTCCCAATGCATGTTTCTGACTCTTTTGTCAAAGATTAGGTGGGTATTTTTGGGTTCTCTTTTCTATTCTGTTGGTCAGTGTGTCTCTTTTTGTTCCACTACAATGCTGGTTGTGTTACTCTGGCTTTGTAATATAGTTTGAGATTGGATAGTGTGATGCCTTCGATATGGACTGTTCTGTTAAGACAGCTGTGGCTGGGAATGGAGAGATGGCCCAGCAGGTAAGATCACTTGTTCCTGTGGAGGGCCCAGGTTAAGTTCCCAGAGCGCCCATGGTAGCTGAAAACTGTAACTTCAGTTCCAGAGGATCGATACAACACTCTCTTCTGGGCTCTGCAGGCAACATGTGTTGCACATTTATACATGCAGGCAAAACACTCATAAACATACAATACATGAATCTAAAAGACTGTTGTAGTTATTTGAGGTCTTTTGTGCATTTTAGGAATTTTTGTTCTAGTTCTGTGAAGAGTGAAACTGTGATTCCTAATATTTACTATGTGTATATTTACAATTGTTAATTAATTACTTTCCTCAATATGTGGTGGTCTTAACTCTTCTGGCTAATTTTGGTTTGGGTCTTCTTTTATCAGATATCAGCCACGAGTTTGGCTTCTGTTCTCTTGACAGATTGTTTTGAGTCCTTTGCCTCTCTGTCTGTGTGTCTTTTCCAGTGGAATGCTTTTTGAAAACAACAGATAAATCTAGTTTTTTAACCCAGCCATCTAATCTGTGTCTCCTTACTGGTATGTCGAATCGTTTATATTTTGGGTTATTACTGAGAGATATTACTGGTTCCTATAATTTGTTGGTTGTTTCTCTGCTTAGCCAGGTTTTTATATTTTATTTTCTCACCTGCTAAGATTAGAGATTTCCTGTTTTATTGTTATAGACAATTGTTGGCCTTCCTAATTTTCCTGTGTTTATCTTTTCTCTCCTGAAATTTAAACTTTTCTGTGTTCTTAGGATCTGAGACTGTATTTTTTTTTTTTCCTGCCTCTGGGTCCAATATTTTTTTTTTTTTTTTTTTAATCATGAGTTCTGTTCTTTTTAAATAAAAAGGTCCTGTTGATCTGGCATTTTCCTACTAAAGCCAACTAATGTTTATTGAAGTTCTTTAATATTAACCAATTAAATTTGTCTTGTTGGGAATCAAACCTAGGGCCTCGTAAGTGATAAACAAGTGCTGTACCACCAAACTGTAGTGTCCTGCCAAGCCTGGAGTCTCTAAAGATGGGGAAGATTTTACTTACATCTCTTTCATAATTTTCATGTCTAAAATGTCTTATTAAATTCATTAATGATGTTTCATTTGGAAAGTATGTTGCTTTAGCTACCCTCTTTAGTTATAAAAATGGCATGACGTTGATGTATTGGGACGATGTTAAATCACATTTAAAAATTCACTGGTCTCTTTGCTTTTTTATTCTTTAGACGGCCCCAGAAAGTGTGCTTGTGTCCATATCTACCCTTGCACCCACTCCAAATCTCTACCCATTTGTACATAATTCAGCATCCAGCAGAGGTGAGTTAAAATTTGTAAATGACATGCCTTCTGGTGGAATCTGAGTATGCCAGAGGAAACACACATGACCATGCTCATTCCTCATAGCTGTATAGTGTTTCAGAAAAACCACTCTTGATGATAAGTGGCTACTTTTTAAGGAAGAAAGCTTTATTTATGAGTACAGAGTCATATGCTTTAGACAATGTTTCATAGAGATTTAGAACTTCTGCAGTTTTATCTGATGAAAAGATACAATGTTTTGGATAAAGAGCTGAGAAATTACTGTTTTTAAAGTTTTGGTCATAGCCTATGCTCCCTGTTGGCTTTTCTTGCAAAAGTAGATATTTTGCATTTTATTCTTACAAGGTGGATATGCAAGTAAAATTTTTATTTCTTTTAGGTGGCTGGAACAGCACATTTATTTTGTATTGTGCCAACTGTATGACTTTTAATTGATACTCTTCTACTCTGTTTAGAACTAGACGTGTGTCAGTGTGTATGTATGTTTGTAGTTTTGATTTGTGATGAGAGGATATAAAGAAATCATAGGAAATTATAAATTAGTTAAAACATGATGTAAATGGATTTAATGTTAACCTAAGTGAGCACTCTTTTAGTGTTTAGAACTCAGGACTTCTTATGTCTAAGTGGGTTTTAACAAAGAAATAATTATTTTATTTTTTCATAACTTATTTAAAGATACAACAAAGTTATAAAATAAATTAGTTTTTTCTGTTTTCTGAATGATGGATACTACTTTTTGTTGCAAGTGGTTTGTTGGCAGCTCCTTTTCCAGACTTGACCACAGGCTCTTGTGATTCTGACAGCTTCATCACTGGATTATTTTACTGCAGTTAAAATTGTAATATTGTACAACTTATATTTACAGAAAACAATAGCTCTCTGGTCATAAAGGATCGAAACCTGAATTTTGGTGGTGAATCCTGTTTACTTACTATGGTACAAATATGGTACTTTTCCATTGTTATGTTGTCCTAGGGTATTAGATGACCATCAAAATGTACTTTTAAAAATTGATTTTTGGTGCTTTTTATATTTTGAAATTGCTTACAGTTTTTTTAAACCACAGTTAATCCTCAATTTAGATGATGTCCACTCTGAATGTATTTTACGAATAGGCAAGTACATGCGAATTGATTTTCCTCATCAGCAAAGGAACTTTGTGCTCCTCTTCTAGTTCACTAATACTAGGCTGCCTGTGTGTAACTTTGTACACTGCTTTTCATAAATGGATTTGACAACTTCATGGTTCTCCTTTAAAAATGAGATTGAAAACCATTTGGATGGGTTCTAGGAGGGAAATTTGGGGAACAAGATGTGGTGGAGAGGACGGCATGGCAGTGACGTGATGATTTCAGAGAGTAGGCACATGGACAGAGAAAGCTGGTTAGAAACAAGAAATCATCTCAAAAATATGAAAATAAGAAGCTTTTCAAGGAAAAAGTGTTATGCTGAATTGATGGCCTTATATATTTATAATATATTTATATTAACAATATATATTTAGCCCTAATGATATAAATACTTTTAGTTGATTTAGCTAAACCATTATTGGTTGTGAGAGTAAGAGTTCAGAATGCTGACTTGATATGAGAGGCTGTATTTGCAAAGTTAAGAGTCAGGATTCTAGACCAAGATTGCCCAAGATTCAGATCATTCTTAACTATGTGTAGGCTATAACCTTGTGCAAGTTAATACATCTCTCTGGGCTTCAGTATCCACATTGGTAAGATGAGCATAATAAAAATTTCATTTCTTTACTGATTTGTTGTAAAAAGTAAATGAGTATTTATAGCTATACGTCACACTTGGAATTGTATATGTTAATGTTAACTATAATGACCATTTGTGGTTTATAAGTAATATATGAAATTGAAATATCAAAATTGCAACACACATTATAGGAAATATGGAAAAAATTCTCAGAAGAAAAAGCTAAGAGTTAAAGTAATTGCTTCTTAGAAGTGGTGCTGGGACGTACACCTGGAAAAGCTACGGGATTTTAAACTTTGACTATTTAATTTGATGTGTATAAATGTATTACTTTAACAAAAGTTTGGAAAGCAAAAGTCTCTGTAGTGATAAGGAGAGAGGAACATTCTATGAAACACTGGAAAGTGTCCCTAGCCCCAGCTAAGGTGCAGTGGCTAACTGCCAGCCTCCACTGGACTAACGATAGAGTGCCTGTAACAAGAAAGCTCGTTCTCAGCAGTGGAAGCTAGGATGGTGAAGAAAACCACTGATGGTGGTCAGCTTTCTGTGGGGTCTTTTGAATCCTGAAAGTGCAGCCCGCTTCCATGAGAGGAGGAAGTGAGCTTCCTGGACTGGGGCAGTGTCTTCTCTGGGAATTTAGGATTATGTAAGGAAGAAACTTCTGCTTCTCTCATAGTTACTTACTAATTTACAGGTAACATTGTGGAGATTTTTGTATTTTGATTTAGAGTCTAGTATTTGTTTTGTTGTTTAGTCATTAGTAAGTCGTTAAATTTGTGTGTCTGCCATTTGACATGTCCTTTGTTTTATTTTTTGAACGTTTTGCTGTGTTTTTGGTATATAGACTATTTTTGATATAGACTATCATCTGCAACCTGACATGTTCAAAATGTAATTACTGTTGAAATAAAAAGCTTATCAGAATAAATTATCCAGTCTAACATGAATTTACATGTATTTATAATTCATTTAGTTTATTATTAAGATTTATTAGTTATACATAATAATGGGTTTCATTATGGCATTTGCATATATATCTATAAAGTTTCCTCCTTATAATTTATAATTCTAACCATTAGCCTGTAAGCATATCCAAGTAAGTTTAAAAAAGTATGCCTGTATTATCCTTAATACTGATAAATTAGAGAAATATTATTACTTCTTAAACTCTGGTTTGTAAAAATATATAAAGTCAGAAACCAAAGGTTTCTCAGAAAAGTTTTTCTTTCTGCAATGCTGATGTTGAAACTCAGGTCCTTGGTACCTACACTTTGTCATTGATTTCCATCAGAAATATTTAAAAGTGTTTATCCAGGTAATAACTCCATGTTTTATTTTTTCATTAAAGGAAAGCAAAGTGTTACGCACAGTCCCTCTGCTAGCAGCATGCCTCCCCCCAGACAAATGCACAGTAATGATTGGCCGCCGCTTCAGTGAGGAGCAGTAAGTGGACTGACTGGGCTCTTGGGAATAGTTCTTTTCTACCCTCATGTTTCTTTGGGAGGGTTAAAAATTATGTCACTGGCCATTGGATAGGAAAGCTTTGGCAGGGAAATAATGAAGAGGAAAATGGAAGAACTGTGGCCAAGGATACAGCGTGCCAATCTCAAGAATCTGAGGCTTCTGGCTGACCTTTGAACTATTGCCTGCATTTGATTAGACAGATTGCAAGAACTTTGCTTGGGCATTCATTAAGTGCAGTAAAACCTTTGTTTTTCCCACACCTAATAAAGATATCTTAAAAATTGTTGTTTTAGAGATGTTGAACTTTCAACTGTCTGCCGGAACTCTGGTACATTAATATTATATCCAGGGGCTGAAGCTACTAATTTGGAAGAATTTATATTAGATTCTCCTGTTTATCCTTCCACAATCATCCTCATTGATGGTACATGGAGCCAGGCTAAGGACATTTTCTATAAGAATTCCTTGTTCCGACTTCCCAAACAGGTAATATTTTAACAAAGGATAAGTACAATTGTTTAACTACCTCCTTTTAGGTTTTGGTGAAAAAAAATATATTCATATATGAATTAAGTGGTATTTATGTGCATGAATGTATACATTTAGATATACCTGTGTTGTATATGAGTATATATACTTACATTTGTATATAGAGAAAATTTCAAACGTGTCATTTCTTTTTATGTGTATAAATGATTTTGTTAAGAGATGTTATATTTAAATCCTTATTTATTTCTTACTGGTTTTTTGCAAGGTACTTTTGGGGTAGTCATTATAATTACTATATGGTTCATCCTTCATTTTTTAATACCTTTAAAAATCTGTTGTGTGTGTGTGTGTGTGTGTGTGTGTGTGTGTGTGTGTGTACAACTTGTGGGTGTTGGGAATCAAACTCAGGTTGTCAGGCTTGGTGGCAGAGCCCTTCCCTTCTGAGCCATCTCACCAGTCCTTTTCTTTGGATTTGTTATAATTTGTTATATAATAGTATTGCAGTACTGAACCATGTTTGTGTTCCTGAGATGAACTCTCCTGACTGTTAACATATTATGTACAGCTGGAGCTTGTATTTTATGTAATGTATGGAATTGTAATACACATTTTCCATACTTTGCTCTGGCAAGTTTGGATTCTAAGGTTATTCTAACTTCACAGGGTAAATTGAAGAAATACTTATCTGTGGCTGAGAATAGTTATCTATAGAATTAGTTCCTTCATAATAATTAGATGGAATGCATTGGTAAAGCTCTGGTCACTTAAAAGGGGGGTTTGGGGTAGCTTTTAAATTCCTCGAAACTCTTCTTTGGATATTTCAAGCTTTCTATTTATATTTGGCCTTTCTATTTTATATTTCTCTAAGAGATTCTCTTCTCCAAGTGAGCAGGTTGGCAGGTGTATCCTAGTATAAGTTGTAAAATAGTTAACTTGTCCTAAATGTATTCTTCCTTGTTTCTAATAATACACACTAAGATCCACACACAGAGATACACCCACATATACACATAGACACAGTCACAGACTCAGACTTTTTCTCTCCGTGCTTCACAAGGTTTTTCTACTTTATGAGATTTTTAGAACTTTTATATTGTTTATCATTGCTGTTATATGTTGTTTTCACTTCACTAATTTTATCTTGATCAGTTTTTCACTTATATTTTTAATTGACATAATACTTGCACATGTTTATGGAGCGCCCGTGAGTCTCTGGGGCATGTATACATGCTTAATGATCAAATAAATGTGTTGGATACCGTTACCTCAATTCATTGTTTCTTTGTAGTGAGGACATTTTCCTCAAACAGTGATTGTTTCTTTGTGGTGAGGACATTCAGATTTGTCTTCCAGCTGTTTTGAGGATAGGCTGTTGTTGCCCAGAGCTGCTGTCCTCTGTGACAAAGCACAAGAACTTAGCCTTTCCTTCTCATCGTAACTGTGCTCTTTCGCCTGTCTTTCCCCTCTTTCTTTGTCACCCCCTTTTCAGCCTTTGCCATTATTATTTAACCTCAAATTCTGTGATAAACCATTTGAGATTTCACAGGACTGTGATCATAAGGTACTTTTCTTACTGTGCCTGCTTGTTTTACCCAGAATAGTATCTTTAAGGTTCATGCCACAGATGACTGGACTTCACTGTTCTTTATGGCTGACTCATGTTTCACCATACATGCAAATGGAGGAGACTGTCTGTCTTCCACCTCCCTGTATAGCCATTTTTGGAGAATTTTCTCTGTTGTTGTTTGGTTGCCACAAAGAGCTTTACTTTGTATCTTGAAATGTCGTATTTCTCAATTTTTAAATACAACATCGCTGAGTATAGCATTTTTCGTTCATAGTTATTTGCTTTCTGAGTTTGAAATATTTCACTTCATGCTCTTCTGGCTTTTTAGAGTTGCTGATATCAGGTCTGTTTAGTATGGTGTTCCTGCCTTTGTATATGAGTTGACAATTTTCTTATAGATTATATGTATTGTTTCTTTGTATTTTTGACATCTTTACTATGAGATATCATGGAAAGTTCTTCTCTGGTCATATCTACTTGTGGTTCTTTCCCTATATTTCAATGTGTATTTTTTTCTCTAGGTTTGGAAGTTTTTATGCTATAATTTCATTAAATAGGGTGTGTATGTCTTTCAACTTTACTTCTGCTTCTTCTTTTATCCTGTGAATTCTTAGGTCTGGACTTTGAGTGTATCCCAGACTTCTTGAAAATACTTGTTTTTTAAGTAAGTTTGCTTGTGTGTGTGTGTGTTGTGTGTGTGAGTGTGTGTGTGTGTGTGTGTGTGTGTTGTGTGTGTATGTGTTTGTGTGTTTGTGTATGTGCGATATTTTCTCAGCTTTGTTTTCCATCCTTGAAGCTCATTCTTCTGCACAATCTTGTCTGCTGATGATGTCTTGCTTTCTGCTGTAGTTTTTATTTAATTAACCATTTTTTTCATTTCCAGTTTTCTGTTTGGTTCTTTTTTTTATTGTTTCAGTTTCCACAGTTGAATTTTTAGTCTACATTTTGGTCTTTCTGCTCCGATTTACTAACCATTTCATTCACTTTAAAGATTGTCTTGTCACCAGGCGGTGGTAGCACATACCTTTAATCCTATCAGTTGAGAGGCAGAGGCAGGCAGATCTCTGTGAGTCTGAGGCTAACCTGGTCTACAAAGTGAGTTCCAGGACAGCCAGAGGTACAACAGAGAAACCCTGTCTTGAGAAAACCAAAAAATAAAAAAAAATGTCTTATCAAAATTTTAGATAGATGTCTGTCTGTTTGAATCTTCAGTATGGTCATTGATATGAATTCTTTCTTAGACATTCCAGTTATCTCAGCAATTTTTGGCTTCCTTTATGAGGGATGTGTGAGGTTGGGGATGGGTTGTGGTGGGTACTTGTGTCGTATTCTTTTTGTGGAATGTCTGTGGAATGAATTTATCTTATAGTTTTAACTTCCTCTTCTTTCAGCTCTCTTTGGTTGTTTTGTTTTCCGTGAGTCTTCCTAGAGGGATGTATTGCTTTGGATTTTGTTTCCTGCATGGTGGAGATGCATGGTGAACCCCACTTCTTATTGGCAGTCTTGGTTTGTGTAGCTATAGGAGACCCTTTTGCATTACACTTGTTTTTGTTCAGAGACAGCAGCTTGGGGTACTGGTTAGAGAAAGTGTGGTTGTAGATATTTTAGAGCTGGGTGCATTAGTATTTGAATAGCAAAGTGTGGAAGAAATGGGGCAAGGAAGGGAGAAGGAATGCAGTGTGTCTGGGAAGATGTGTACATGGGTGAAGGTATGAGAGAGGGATTAAGAGGACTATTAAATATGTGGAAGAGAAGATTTTTTGAAGTATAGAAAAATGAAAACAGCTATTAAGAACAATTCTGGGAGAGGTTAAAACTCAGTAGGTTAACAACTAATGTACAAATTTGCAAGTAACTACATAACAAATATCAACTGGAGAAACTAAAATACTAAAATTCTAGAGAAAAGAACAAAAGCAAAAACAAAGATACAACCAACTAAAATTAAAAAAAGACAAAAGAATGAAAACATACAGATAAACCAGCCATTCAACCAGCTGACAAACCAACAAAGCAGATTGGAGAAGCCAGGCATGGTGACACACATCTTTAATCCTGGCACTCAAGATGCAGAGGTCCATGAATCTCTGTGACTTTGAGTCTATCCTGATCTACATAGTGGTTCCCTGGCTAGTGAACTGAGCTTTGTTCTGAAAAAACCAAACACCAGCTGTGCTACATAGTTTTATGTCAATTGGATATAAGTCATCTTGAGATGATGGAACTTTAACTGAGAAAATGTCTCCAGAAGATCAGGCTGTAAGCAGAGAAGTCTGTAGTGCATTTTCTTAATTAATGATGGATGGGGAAGGGTTCAGTCTATTATGGGTCATGCTGCTCCTGGGCTGGGATCTGGATTCTGTAAGAAAACAGGCTGAGCAAGCCATGAGGAGTAAGTTAGTAAGTAGCACCTGTTCATGGCCTCTGCATCAACTCCTGACTTCAGTTTCTTCCTTGCTTGAGTTCCTGTCCTGACTTCCTTAAATTCTTGAACTGTGATGTGGAAAAATAAGCTAAAAAAAATCCCTTCCTCCCCAAGCTGTTTTTGGTCATGATAGTTCATCACAGCAATAGTAACCCTAACTAGGACAGAAATTGGTACCAGGATAGTGGGATATTGCTGTGACATTCCTGACCATGTTTTGTGAGGATTGTGGAAAGCTTTGGAATTTAGGGAAAGTCATGAGTGTTAAGAGCTCAGTGTGCTGTTCTGTAGGAGCTGTGAAGTTTAAGAATGTTAAGAGCAGTGTAGACTATGTAGAGGAAAGCAAAGACTGCTGGCCTATTTGTGTGAAGAATCTCTCATGTTTGGTCAGTTGGAGTTGAAGAGTTGGTTCAGAGACTTATCTGATCTTGATTTAACTTTGGTATGTGGTGTCTGTCAAGAATATTATCATATTCTTTTTTTAGATTTTCCCAATTTTGTAGAGTACAGGTTTTTAATGTATGCTCTTGTGATTCTCTGCACTTCCTTCATGTCTTTGTTATGACCCCTTTTCATCTCTAATTTTGTTAATTTGGATCTTCTCTCTCTGCCTTTTAGTTAATTTAAATAAGAGTTTGTCAATTTTATTGATTTTTCTCAAAGAACCAACTCTGTCTCATTCATTCTTTGTATTGTTTGTTTGTTTCTGTTTTATTGATTTCAGTCTTGAGTTTGATAATTTCTTACCATCTACTCCTTTTGGGTATGATTTCTTCTTTTTGTTCCAGAGCTTTCAGGTATGCTGTTAAGTTATTGATATGAGATCTTTCCAACTTCGTTTAGGTAGACACTTAGTGCTGTGAACTTACCTTTTAGAACTGCCTTCATTGTGTTCCATAAGGTTGGGTATATTATATATTCATTTTCATTCAATTGTAGACACACTTTAATTTCTTAATTTATGTCTTGATCCATTTTCCATCCAGTAGTAAGTTGTTCCATTTTTTAATTCAAATTTGTAATTTGAGTTTGTAAGCTTTCTGCTGTTTCAGTTGTTGTTGATATCCAGCTTTACTCCGTGGTTGCCAGATAGGATGCAGGGTGGTTATTTCAGATTTCTTGTATCTGTTGAGACTTGCTTTGTGTCCGAGTGTTGGTTTCGTGAGCTGCTGGCCCTTTGGCAGCCATGGCACCTTTCTCATGTACACTGCTGGTGTCTCCACCCGCCAGCCAGGCCTCTGCTCTTTGGCCAGGAGTGCAGTGCCCGGCCTGGATTAGGGCAGTGGGGAAGCACTCGGAGACTGGGGTGTGGGTCCCTGTGGACTTAATGTGGGCTCTGACCACCGTGAACTGAGAATTGGACGAGACACAAAGGAAGCGAGTCTCAGGAGGCCTTCTGGTGGAAGTGATGCTCTCTTTTAATGGCGGGCTTTCCCTGTTTATATCTCTTTCCCCAGAGGAGTTGGGGTCCTGGTACTCCGGGTGGAGGAATCTCATTTGCATGGGGCGGACACCTGGCCTCATGGTCTTTGCAGAGACAAAGACAAAGAGGGAGGTTATCAGGAACAGGGCAGACAAACACTTGCCAGGTTATTTTCCTTTTTGCTCCTGTGAGTACAGGCAATATATAATAGTTAGCTAGGATCTCTCCAGGGCTAAAAGAGGAGGAGCTTGCTGAACATCCTATTCTGCTCACCTTTCCAGGGAAGGGGCATCCTAGCAGCTTCAACTGCTCTTTAGCCCACATCCAAGTATGTGGTCAAGTTTGGTGGAAGTTCCATGAGGTGCAGAATAGGATGTATATTGTTTTGTGTTTTTGTGAAATGTTCTGTAAAGAGCTGTTAGGCCCATTTGATTTATGATGTCTGTTAGCTCCAGCATTTCTCTGTTTAGTTTTTGTCTGGATGACCTGTCTGTTGGTAAGAGTAGGGTATTGGAGAGATTTCAAATCTCCCACTATCAGTGTATGAGGGTCAATATGCAATTTAAGCTGTAGTAATGTTTCTTTTATGAACTTGGATGCCATTGTGTTTGGTGCAGAGATGTTAAGAATTGCAGTGTCCTCTTGGTGGACTTTTCCTTTGATGAATAATGTAATGTGTCTATCTCTTCTGGTTAGTTTTGGTTTGAAGTCTGTTTTATCAGATATTAAAATGGCTACACCAGCTTGCAGCTTGCTTCTTATGTCTACTTGTTTGGAATATCTTTTTCCATCCTTTTACTTGAGATGATATTGAGTTATGTTTCTTGGATGCAGCAGCAGGATGGATTGTGTTTTTGAATCTATTCTTTTAACCTATGATTCTTATTTGGGAATTGAGACCACTGATATTGATAGATATGAATGTGCAGTGTTTGTTGATTCCTGTTGTTGTTGTTATTATTATTATTAGTTGTTGTTTGTGGTGGTGGTGGTGGTGGTGGTGGTGGTGGTGGTGGTGTGTGTGTGTTTCATCTCCTTTATTTACTGGTATAGGATTATTTATTCCCTGTGTTTTCTTGGGTATGGTTAACCTCTTTAGGTTATAGTGTACCTTCTAACACCTTCTGGAGGACTTGATATATAGATAGATATTACTTAAATTTGGTTTTATCATGGAATATTTTATTTTCTTCATCTATTGTGATTGAAAGTTTTCTGGGTATAGTAGTTTGGGCTGGTATCTGTGGTATCCTAGAGTCTGTAGAACATCTGTCTAAGCCTTTCCAGCTTTTAGAGTCCACAGAAAATCATGTTATTTTATTAGGTCTGCCTTTGTCCATTCCTTTGTCTTTTCCCCTTACAACTTTTAATATTCTTTCTTAATTCTGTATGTTTGGTGTTTTATTATGTGCTGAGGGGACTTTCTTTTCTGGTCCAGTCTGTTTGATGTTCTGAATGTTGTTCCTTGATAGGCACCTCCTTCTTTAGATTGGGGATATTTTCTTCTATGATTTCGTTGAAACTTTTTTCTGCCCATTTGACCTGGATTTCTTTTCCTTTCTCTACTTCTGTTATTCTTAAATTTGATCTTTCCATAGTGCCCTGGATTTCATGGATGTTTTGTGTCAGGGTTTTTTTAGATTTAACATTTTCTTTGACTGAGGTACCCATTTCGTCTATTGTGTCTTCAGTGTCTGACATTTTCTGTTCTACCTCTTGGATTCTGTTGGTGAGGTTTGCCTCTGAGGTTCCTGGTTGAATTCCTAAATGTTTCATTTTCAGATTTCACTCACTTTGAGAATTCATGCTATTTCTACTTCAGGTCTGGAAGTGCTTTATCATTTCCTTCCACTGTTTGTGTTTTCATAGATTTCTTTAAGGGATTTATTTATTGCCTCTTTAAGGAGTTCTATCATTCATAAAGGCTGTTTTAAGGTCTTTTTCTTGTACTTCAGCTATGTTGCAATACTCAGGACTTGCTGTGTTGTCCTGGGCGTTACTGTGTTTTCACAAAGGCTGCTCCTGCCAGAGAAGCAGGTAGGCTGACTGCCTATCGTCACTTCTCTCTCAACTCCTCCAAATCCAATCCTCCAAATCCAGTCTTCAGTCTTTCCCCAGCTCTGTGCAGATCATGTGCTGCAGGCTCCCTGAGTCTTGAGGGGAGAATGTGATGTAGGCACCCCCTTTAGAGCTGAGCGCTCTGAAGTCTCATTCTTTGGACATTGAGCTGTTGTGGGTCTTGGTTTTGATTGTCTTCTGATGAGTGATGAGAGGTGCACCTATGTATGGGTGCATACATTAGGAATCGTTTTAATATTACGTCCATTTAGCGGCATAATAATAGCAGGTTTTCCCATATGGCTGGATTTGCTTTGTTTTATTAGACTTGCAGCATATTGCACGTTAAGGTGTGAGATTTCTTTTACTGCCTGCTACTTAACAACAACATAGCACTCATGAACTGAAGTCATGTCCATTTTATTTCTGATTTTAAAGGAAGTATGAGTGTGAATAATGGAAAGTGATTGTCATATCTGACAGACAACGTAATTGGCATTTCTATACACTATACCTTTTGATCATTTATACTGTGAGTCTGAATGCTGTTTGGAGGTATTAGTTGCATGAATATTTGTTAATTTGGAGCTATGTCTGGATTCCTGGGAGGAACCTTTCTCAGCTATCCGGTGACATCTTTGTATAACTTTTCTGCATACTTTATGTTTTGTTTCACTTATTTTTTTTGGCTGGTAGATTACTAAATCCATAGGAAGAGGAATTGTGGTCTTACTGTGTTGTCTTCAATAAATATTTATTTATTTGTGTTACTGGGAATTGAGTTTTTAGATCTTCCTTGGGCTAGGCAACCATTGTATCACTGAGATATATTTTTAGCTCCCTCACAAAATTCTTTAAAAGCAGTAATAAACTGATACTGGGATAATTATTCATTTGTGTTGCTATAAGGGAACACCACATTGAGTAATGGGTAATGGACAGAATTTTGTTTACAATTAATGGAGACCAAGAAGTCCAATAACAGTAGGCTTGGCAATTGTCACGCCAAGATGGTGCCTATCTTTTGTGGTGGAAAGTGAGGAAGGAAAGAAACATCGAGGGAAAAACCACCCCATTAGCCTCCTTATTGCATGATTTTATCTATGAGGACTGTGCTAACCACACCCCATTAGCCAGTTTGATCCCACTTCCCATTCCTGTCACACAGAATTGTTTCTAACACAGGAATTCTGTGGGGCACAGTCACAGATAAAACCACGAAGGCTGTGAAACCCCCATAGACATTTCCATATCTAATTAGAAGTTAGACCTGAAGACAGCAGAGTCAAGCATTAAACAACAAAAAGGTATAACACACAGTTAATTTATTTCATTTATATTTATTTTCAATATATGCTTGGTTTGTATCTTTTTAATGCTCTCTTACTTTTTATCTTCTTACAAAATAAGAAAAAAATCTATATTAGTAGCCCAATTGGTAGTTTATGTTGGTTGTATTATTTCATTTTCATTAAATTTATAATCATTAACTTATTTTTTATATTATATATATTTATTTGGATAATTATAATTGCACATTGTTTCATAATTATATTTTCTACAGACATTTAAATTGTGCTTAAATTAATTTATTATTTACTACGTGTTAGTTGCTTTTGCATTTCTATCACAAAATAACCTGACCTAAACAAGGGCCAACAGATTTATTCTGGGTCTTTGGTTGCCTAGCTCCATTACTGTGGGCCTGATGGGCTGAGCATCATTATGATGGGTGTGTGGAGAAGGTGAATATTAAGAAATTACCTTTTCGAATTGTGTAAGGTTTTATTAGTAGCATGAAAACAGCATGTATCAAAAATAAGAATTAATTTTCAAACATTAATATTACTCTGAGGTTTTCTATAGTGATGCATATTTCAAAAAGAATATACTTAACCACTTTTTAATTTGATACTGGTTTCTGTGAATTGCTTTCAATTTTCTCACAGGAGTGTTAGAAATTCTGTTTCATGGTTGGCTCTGCCCACGTTGTTTTACCAATGTCTGTGTTAGTGTTATCTGAGACTGCTCAGAAACATGTTGTGATGGAAAGCATCCCTTAAGAGATGAGTGGTGTGCTGTACACTAATTGTTAGTGCACACGGTGTACTGTAAGATGTGCACTAGTTTTCCTCTGGGAGTCTGAAATTTGGTATGTATAAGGCAGAAGGAGTCTACATGAGTACCCTCCAGTAAGAACTATAGACACTGTATCTGTTAGAAGCTTCCCCTGTAGCCAACACTGCACACATTGTTACAATTCACTGTTGGAGGATTTAAGTGCATCTTATGCTGTTATTACTATCATAACTCATCTTATGCCTGCTTTCATTGGGATGAGGCCTCATGGGTCTTTTTGTTGCTTTTGCTTTGGTTTCTTTTGCTATAATAATTCTTAGTCATAACTTTGACTATGGATTTTTTTTTTTTTTTTTTTTAGTCCTGCAAGTCACTGAATCTTTGGATGACTGTAGGGACCCTTAGAACAATGCATAGTAGACTTTACCGAAACTTCATATCTCAAAGCACCAGCTGTTTTACAGTTTCTCATGATCCAGTCACAGTTTAGTATGCTGTTGACAGAGCCATCAAATGGTGGCCTGGATAAGAAAGTCAGGATAGCTTCTGCAAATACCTGGCACACTTGCAGGGATACTGGAAGTTGGATCAGACTGTTGATGGGAGTGAGTGATGTAGCTTTTGTTGAGTTTAGCACTCTGAATGCCAATTAAGAACTAGACAAATCGTTTATATATTTATTTTATATCCTGGACTACCTTGTGTTTTTATTAGGAAGAAATACTGTAGTACTGAATTCCCTATTTCAAATGTATGTTGTATATAAGGAGGTAATTGTAAGTGAGAGCACAGTGAAACTACTGAACTAGACTACTCCGTGGGTAGAAACAAAGATTTATCAGGGAACCAAATTGCCAGGCTGTCTCTTGGCGTGTTTGCTGGGGGTCAGAGAGAACAGTAGAAGGGTGAAAAAGCAAGCAAGTTTTATGTGATAGTCGGCAGGTTGTGGTCTTTGAGCTGGTACTGACTGCTCTGATTGACATGAAACTAGATGCCGTTGTGTGACGCAGTTGACCTTTGGAGTGGATAAGGGCAGAAGTGGTTTTCCTCATAAATAGAAACTCACCCAATAAAAATTCTACTGTTTACCTGGTCAGAGTCTTTCTGATTAGGACACTGCCTTTTGGGGGCCCTATTTGGACCTAACAGTAATTCCTTTCATTTCTTCCCCAACTATCTTTTTCAAATTGTAAGTAATATCTTTTTATTTTTTCAGTGGTTCTGTGTTCTTGTTATTCATATCTTTGGTTGTCTTATTAATATATAACAACCTTTCCTAGTTCTGGTATTTCTAAGATAAGCAATGTTTTGATTATATACAAATTATAGAGTATCTAACCTCAACCTTTTCAGGTTCATTTTTTTTATTTAGAAATGAAAGTCTGGCCAGCATGTAGTTTATTAAGGGCTAAGATGCACCATAACTTTTGTTTTCCAGAAGAACTAGGGAGGAAAGGATTCTTTTTATGGAAAATATTATAGTTTCTTATGACTAGAAATTAGTTGTATTTAATAGAGAAACATTCTAACATGTGTGAGAAAAATGTCTTGCTTGCTCACTCATTTGTAGTTCCTGAGAGCCCTCCTAGCCCTTCCCTTAGAATAACATGGAGATTCTTCAAGTATTACACACATTCTAAATTTGATCTTTTCATGTAAAAACTCATTCAGTGCTCCTATATGAGTGTTTATTTATATTCAATACTTGTGTCTGTATGTTAGTATTTATAATAAATGACAACTTTATGGAGATAGTACATGTTAGAAAATAATTCTGTATAAAATTTACTTCATTCTTTAAATAAATTTTGAGTAGATGTAATTAAATATTAGTAATGATTTCATGTTATTATGAATTGAAACTCAGGTATTTAATAAGCTTGAGAGAGAAAGAAATGAACAAGAGGAGGGGTCTTTTGACTCTCTGCTGGTCTTGGTCTCTCCTAGGTGCTTTTTTGGTTTTTAGGGACAGCTATGTGTCCATCTCTGTCTTGAAATTAAATCTGTTTCATTTCTCTCTGTCTTCCTCTCTTTCTCTCTCTCTTCCTCCCTCCCTCCCCTCCTTTCCTTTCTGTTTCTTTTCTGTCTTCTTTTGCTTTGCCTTGGTTGAAGCAGCAGGATGGTATGTGCTTGGCTTGCATTGGAGTGTAGATAGTCTTAACTTTGTATTTGGAGACCTGGGGTGAACTAGAATACTCATGGTCAAATCTTCCCTTCATTTGTAATCTTCTGTCTAGATGAAATAATTTTAGCCCTGAATTCTGAGTTCAGTTTGCCTTCCTCAATTTAGCTCTTGCTTTTACTCATCTGATCACAGTACTCCAACCATTTGTTCCAAAAGTAGCACAATGGATTGACTCTCTCTAAGTCGTCTTACGTGTAAGTAATTTTTGGCTGATCGCAGTTTTGGTGCCAGAAAAGACCTTGTAATAAGTTTTAGTCATCTGGTTTGGGCCCAACCTTACACTCTTAACTCTTTCAGTCTCCCTCCTTCCTTCCTATTCCGCATTCCTGTCCATTGACATTGAGATTCTTAATGCTCTTTCCATTTTTCACTTCATTATGATAATCCTAAACTGTTAATTAGATATAGAATTGTTTGCATATAATATGTTTTAATTCATATTTTCTGCACTCTTCTTGTTTAAATGCCACTGATAATCCAGAATCTCTTTAAAGCAATAAATTCTCAATTTTGAGTGTGAAGGAGTTGTTAGGGCCTGCCAGTCATTTCTAGATAGATGGTAAGTTAAATGAGGGTATGAATTTTATTATCTAGAATGAGAACATGTATTAAAATAAAGAAAAAGAGGGTACTGGGGAGTTGGCTCAGTAGCAGAACACTTGCTTAGTAAGCACAAGGCCCAGGAGTTTGGTCCTCAGTTCTGAAAAAAAAAAGGAAATAAAGTATATTTAAGGTTGGGCTCTGAGGCAATGAGTGTTTAATGCAGGGAGGGGGGGCATACACTGTAAAAGAGGCTGTGAACATGTAGCCTGATGGGTAGAAGGAGAACTGTAGGAGTTCGGTGTCTTGACAGCAGAGCAATCATTATAGTTGAGCACTGCTGTCAGATCAGTTCAAGTGAGGACAAAGAAGCATCCGTCAGTTGCAATGGAGTGGAGAGCTGGAAACCAGACAGTCTGGCTTAAGGGGCAATTGGATACAAGCTATTGCTGAACCCTGATATGAATAATTTGAAGAGAAAAGGAAGTAAGTAGGAGCTGGTGGCATTGTGAGACCAGTAGGAGGTGGGTTACTTATTTTCTCCAAATAGGAGATGCTTAAGCTTGTTGT
This sequence comes from Cricetomys ansorgei, assembly GCA_026225945.1. NCBI lineage: Eukaryota > Metazoa > Chordata > Mammalia > Rodentia > Nesomyidae > Cricetomys > Cricetomys ansorgei. The sequence goes on from JAMJFZ010000242.1 coordinate 11,484,572, forward strand.
TAAGTCAGTATGAAGGATTTAGTTAAAAGAGGTCAAAGTAAGAAAAGGGTTGTTTGATAGCATGATAGCATGTTTCTCAGAGAGTAGAAAGGATGAATGAGGGTGCTTTCATCATTCTTTCACAAGTCTTTTGGATCACATGTTTTCATTTGTCTTGGGTAAATAAATATCTACAAGTGGACTTTTTTGGGGAGGGGTTTCGAGACAGGTTTTCTTGCTGTAACTCAGGCTGTCCTGGAACTTACTCTGTAGACCAGGCTGGCCTCGAACTTACAGAGATCTGCCTGCCTCTGCCTCTGAGTGCTGGGACTAAAGGCATGTTCTGCCACTGCCCAGCTTGGACTTTGTCGCTTGTTTAACTTTGTTCCGGGATTTAGCATTCTAACTGCAGTAACTTGTACCTGATTGTGGTTTAATTTGCATTTGTGCTTCTCTTACTGTCAGTGATGCCAAGCATCCTTTTGTGTTTTGTCATTTGCATGTCTTCAAGTGTGTCCTTTCCTACTTGGGGGAGAATTTTTATTATTGAGATGCAAGACTTCTAAATATATCTACAAAGTCCCTGTCAGATTTATGTATCACAAATATTTATTTCAATTTCAGCTTGCTTTGCATTTATTAATGTTGATTTTGAAGAACAAGTTTTAAATTTTAATGAAGACCAACTTGCCCATTTTTATGGATTATATTATGACAATATATTTTTTATTATCACTGAGCTATATTGTTTTGTGTTTTTATTTATATAAAATTTGTGGATAATTTTTATTATGTGTGTGTGTGCGCGCGCGCGCGCGCGCGCGCGCACACACACACACACACACATGGTGTGTCACTGTGTGTAGAGATTAGAGCACAATTTGTGGGAGTTGTTTTTTTCCCTCTAACCACGTGGGTCCTGGGGATTGGACTCAGGTTATTAGGCTTGGCAGAAAGTGCCTTTACTTAGTAAGCCATTTTGTCAGTCTCTTTTTGTTTAGTTATTAAAGATTAGTGCAGTGATCCCATGTAGCTTATGAACTGCATTCATATCTGAAAGGGTCTGGTAATGTGAGATGACTTGGTATTTGTTTTTAATCAAGGACTGTAACTTTTAGAGAGCCATATTGTTTTCAGATGCTGCGTAAGCCTCTAACTGTGTACATTTTTTAGAGGAGTTCATTATTCAGAAATGTTTTGCATATCCACAATGATAGTAGGCTGTGCGCAGCAGTGTGTGCACTGTAGACTTCCATGCAACAGCTGTCACAGTTGGCAGAGTCATCCTAGGAAGTACTGTATTAAATTGGTCCAGTGGACACAATTAATTCAGAGAAAGGAGCTGTTTGCATGACAGGCATGCTTGGCATAGTTAGGCAGCTGGTATGATTTTGTACCTCAATTATGGGGCATGGTGGATAAAACTGTCTCTGTTTATTAAAAGATGAGGAGTGCATAGTATGAACAGATGGCTAAGTATACTTGCCTTCCTAATACCTTGCCATATTACTAGTAATTTTTAAAAGAATTGGAAATTTTTTTATGTAAGTTGAGAAATACCCTGAATATAAATATAAGAAATTTAGATAAACTGAATCTGAAGAAAGATGATATTAAAATGTATTTAATTGCTTTTAGAAATTACTAATGAATTTTATTGTGTGTTATAATTGTTACATAAACATACAAACAGTTTTTGTATTTCATACCATCCATGCTGGTTATTGTAAAACACAACACTTTGGGGCATTTGCTTTTGTGGCTCATAAGTTTTTCTGTCTCAGAACAGATACACACATGCACACACGTACATACACATTCATGTATGTATATGCACAAATGCAGTCCATATAAGCCATGATAATTCATATACTCTTTACTGGTTCTTAGCTACTTTTTATTATGCTCTGAGGCTAGTAAAGGTCTTGCTTAGTACATATGTCCCAAATCAACTTAAAAGCAACTCTCACTTTTCAGAATTATTGAACCATAAGCAGATAGGTTATATTCTATAATTTATGGAAAACTTAAAAATTTACCATTTCCATTTTCTAAAGGTTTAGCCTGAATCTGTGAGATAAAATGAGGCATTTTATGTCTCATTGGTGTTTTAGCATCTGTTTTCAAGTGATTAGTATTTCTAGCCCAGATTGAAAGCAGTGAAGGAATGTTATTCCCAAGTTCAAATTCAGATCCAAATGTATTATAGAAATCGTAAATGGTCAAGAATGAGCATGTGTTAAGCTTCTGAGATGAATAATTTGAGAATAGAAAGGGATATATTTGAATTTTCATTAGCACTGTAGGGAAGTCATGGATTATGAAGGAGAACCTCAAAAATCTCTTTACTAAACCAGCACAATCCCTAACTACTCTTTAAATATTTGTCTTTATACTGACAGATAAGAGTAATTTTCACCCCTAATTAAGGAAACTTCTCTTTGCAACAGATGGAGACTGTTGTAGAAAACAACAACCCATCAAAATGCAGAATTGTTTAGCCCAGTCTCAACTGATAATGTCTTTAACATAACTCCTACACCTAAGGCTCAGGGATCATTGCAGAAGCGGGAGTAGAAAGATAGTAGGAGCCAAAGGACCAGGAAGTTCGCAGTAAGATTGTTTCTCCTAGGAATATCAGAAGCTACACCCATGAAGTCTCACCAACATGGCTGACTGAACATGACCTGAGCAAGGATGATTTCACTGGACATGCCAAAGTTGCCAGGGGAAAAGGGGTCAAAATCACAAGTTATTAACCCCACACAAAGAATTATGGACAACAAGGAATGCTGAGAGTGGAAGAAAGGGAGAAAAACTTTTCTCTGTGAAAGAGCAAACTAATTGGTTATCTAATACCAAATGATCAGCCCTGAAAAAAACGATTATAAAGATTATATACGTGTGTGTGTGTGTGTGTGTGTGTATATATATATGTACATACATACATACACATGTGTATACACACACACACATGTAACATTATATGGACTGAGCAGGTTTTTATATAGTTAGAAACACACACACACACACACACACACACATAACAACAACTAAAGAAAAGAGAGGCTATGAATTTGAAAGAGAGCAAGGAAGGTATGTGTGTGGGAGGGTTTGGAGGGAGGAAAGAGAAGGGGAAATTATTTCAAAAAATTTTATTATTTAAAAAATTTAAAAATACTAAATTTTCATTAGAATTATAGTAGTCAGTTATCAGTGAATGACTTTTCAAACATCATATACCTAGAATAAAACTTTCCAAGGGTAAGAAGTCACTGATTTGGTACCTAAGAAGAGGGCTACTCTGTGGTTATGAGGTTATTAAATGAAATAACACACATTTGGAACCCAGAACTTAATATTGTATTTTTATAAATGAACATTATAACCTCTAGGGACACAACACTGTTCAGTTTTTCCTATAACACATCTGCTAGAAACTGAGAATTAGGTATGAAAAACATCTTTGTCTTCGAATTTTAAAAGAGCATATGCTTCTGCTTTTCCACCAGTATTATCTGTGGTCTTTTAAAATTGTACTTTGATTTTAAAAGCAATTTGTTTAGTAACACCATCATCTATTTTGTTAATCTTATTCAACCTGGGAAAAAGGGCTAGACTAAAAAAATAGTTTCTGGTAAGTTTTGAATACTATTTTGGATTTTGGTTTTGAAGTGTGTTTAAACTGTAAGAGGCAAGTAGATCCTTGCAGACACTAGTTAAATGTTTTTCAGCCTATAAAGCTCATTATTAACTCGAGTAGCTGCTGTTGATAGACCCTTGGATCTTCTTACCTTTTAAATTTTCTAGTTCCTCTTGTATTAGAGTGATACACACACACAAGTGAATACTTGGTCATTTCCTATTTTCCATACATGTTTACACTCAACAGAAATTTAAGTTCATTATAATATTTTTTTCCTGTGCTTTTTGGTATTATATAACATAGGCAGTTGACCTGGACTTTATATGGCTTGTCCAAAAGACAAAATAAAAATGCTTGTGTTGCTAGAAAAAATTTAAATGTAGCTTTTGGTCCTTTTATAATATAAGAAAAAGACTTTCTGAACAGAACACTGATGTCACAGACACTAAGAACAATTAATGAGTGGTACCTCATGAAACTGAAAGCTTCTGTACAGCAAAAGATACCATCCTTCGACAAAATGGCAGCCTACAGAATGGGAAAAGATTTTTACCAACTACACATGTGACAGAGGGCTAATAACCAAAATATATAAGAACTCAAAAACTGGACATCAAGAAAACAACCCAATTAAAAATGGGGTACAGGTCTAAACAGAGAATTCTCAAAAGAGGAAACAAAAAGGCTGAGAAACACTTAAAGAAATGTTCCACATCCTTAGTCATCAGGGAAATGTAATCAAACTACTTTGAGGTTTCATCTTACACCCGTCAGAATGGCCAAAAGGAATAAATGACAACTCATGCTCGTGAGGATGCAGAGTAAAGGAACACACATTCATTGCTGTTGGGAGGACAAATGTGTACAGCCAGGATGGAAATCAGTGTGGTGGTTCCTCAGGAAGCTAGGAATTGATAGACCCAAGATCTAGCTATACCACTTTGGACATATACCCAAAGGATACTTCATCCTATTACAGAGACACTTGTTTAACTATATTCATTGCTGCTCTATTCATAATAGCCAGAAATTATAAACAGCCTAAATGTCTGTCAGTGGATAAATAGATAGAGAAAATATCTATTTACACAATGGAGTATTACTCAGCTGTTAAAAAATGAAATCATGAAATTTGCAGGCAAATGGATGAAGCTAGAAAAAACTCATCCTGAGTTAGGTAACCTAGACCCAGAAAGATAAATATGGCATGTATTGATTTATATGTGTATGTTAGTTGTTAAGTTTTCGATAAGCAAACTATAATCTGTAGAACCACAGAGGTTAGGTATGGAGTAAGGGACCCAGGGGGGAGCGATAGATCCCAGGGATGGATCTCCCTGGGAAGAAGAAATAGACTAGTTAGTTAAGGATGGATATAGAGAGGGGACTGGAATGGGAAAATCAAACAGGAAGGGGAAGCTAAAAGGGGGATAAGAGAGGGACTGCAGAGGCCATCAGAGAAGTTGTATGAAAACCTAATACAGTAGAAGTTTCCTAAATTAATATGTGCATGTATGAAGGTGATCTAAATGAATGACCAAAATAGCAGGGGAGATAGAGTGTCAACTAGACATCTCACATCACCAAATGAAGCTCCCAGAACCAGAAATGGGTTACATCCAAGTGAGTTATTGGCCAAAGGGACCTCAAACAACCTAGGCTATTGGCAAGGCTATTGATTGCTCTCCAAAAACTGATGATATGGTCCTGTTGCTGAAGACAACACCTACACAACTCATTGAACATGGAAAAGTCAAGCTGGTACCTACCTAGAGCCTTCACACTTACAGAGTAGTGTTCATGGTATTGTAAGATAATCTGCATGCTACCAAAGGAGAAAGGTAAACACAACCCAACTACAAAGCCCATGACCTACAAGAATGACCTGCCTGCAAGATACTGGTACAATAATGGCACAAAGCTTATGGACATAACCAACATCTCATTGGTTTAAAGTCCACCCCATGAGATGCAATCTATCTCTGACAGTACTAAGTTGGCAAAGAACTTCAGAGTAGATAATCCAGGGACCCAAAGGAAAACCAAATACCACTGTTCTGCTAAAGGAATAGCAATAAAATGACTCCTAATGACATTCTGCTATCCACATAGATCAGTGCCTAGCTCAGCCATCATCAGAAAAGCTTCCTCATGTAGTAGATGAGAATAATTACAGAGACCATAGCCAATGTGCACAGAGTTAGAGAGCCTGGAACACTCAGCCTTAAACAAGATGTCTTCATCAAATCCCTTCTCTCAGAGCGCAGGAAACCATGTGGAAAAGGAGGAAGAGAGTGTAAAAGCTGGAGGGGATGGAGGACACTGAGGAAACAAGGTCTTCGAAACACAACAGGACAGATGCATATACAAACTCACAGGGACTGAGGCAGAATACACAGGATCTGCAGGCATCTGCACCAGATGGGGTCCCAGCACCCTGAGAAGAAGTCATAATCCCCATCAGTAACCCAGAAGCTACCTCCAACTGACAGCCATTCACAAATGAATTAAACTTATTTTGAACATGTAAACATAAACATTTGCATGAAAGTTCACAAAGCAGGATCTTATCCCCTAAACTGAGAAGTTAAAATTTATATATGGGAATCTTCAAATGCATTCTTCATACAGTCAATATAAGGACTGACATATCCTCTCACATGAAAGAAATTCTGAATCATATAAATTAAAACCCCAATCCCCTACATTTTCTAAATAATGCTATATAGTTAAAAAATAATTGAGGAACAGGATTTTCCTCTGTTTAAATGCCTGAACAGATTCATATTTAACAGTTACTTTCTTCCACATTGGATTTTGCTAGTATGAGATTTTAATTTAGTCAAAGAACTAACATGTGTTTATGATTTTTTTTTTTTTTTACTGTTTTTCCAGTACCCCCATCACAGACATAGACAGAAGCTTAAATCTGTGTTCTGCATATGGGAGAAAACATGTATTTGTCTTTTTAAACCTGTTTTTTTCTCTTAACATAATGATTTTCCTACAGATTTTTCCTACAAATGTCATTATTCCATTTTTCTTTGGAGCTGCATGTAATTTCATTACATATATATAATATATATGTATTATATATATAATGGTTTTTTTCGGTTTAAAGTTACTTCTTTTTAATTTTATTTTACATTTAAACTCATGTTTTTTCATGTTTTCCTGTTACTGAAAATTTGTTTTCTCACATAATTCATACTGGTTATGGTTTCCCCTCCCTCCCCTCCTCCATGCCCGCCCCTCCCATCTGGGTCTGTCCCCTTCCTTTGTCGCACTAGAAAGCAAACAGGCTTCTAAGGGATAATAATGAAATAAAATAAGATAAAACAAAAGCTAACACATTGGAAAAGGGAAGGAGCCTGAGAAAAGGCACAAAAAACAGATATAGTTGCAGAGATCCCATGAAAACACTGAAATGCAAACCATAACATGTATGCAAATGGCCCATAGGGGAAAAACATATGTAAATAAAAACGAGATAAATTTAGCCAAGTGGTAGTGTTGCACACCTTAAATCTAAGCACTCATGAGGCAGATCTCTGTGAGTTCAAGGCCAGCTGGTCTACAGAGTGACAGCCAGAGTTATAACAGAGAAACCCTGTCTCAAAAGACAAAAATAAAAATAAATCAATAAATAAATAAATAAACTAAAAAACAAAACGAAAGCCCTGACATGATATTATGAGACAACTAACTTCCAAGGATGCCAGAAATGCCGCTGAGTCGTTTTCTGCTGGGCATGCAGACTGCACTTAAAGGTATTTTTTTTCCCAGTGAGACTCCCTTGGAGAAAGTTAAAATTTCATTTTCAAATAGTTATCAGTTGCAGATAGCTTCTGAGTTAGCAGTAGGAGCACGTGTCCACTTCTCCTTTCAGCTCTAGGGCCCTAATAGTGCAGACGGGTGCATGCTGCTGCAGTCAGCCCTTTGAGTTAGAAGGCCTTGTTTCTTGGTCCTCCGTCCCCATTGGCTCTTTCACTCTTTTCTACCTCCTCTTCCATAGGGTTCCCTGAGCTCTGAGGGGAAGAGCTTAATGGAGACACCTCGCTTAGAGCTGAGTGTTCTGAGGTCTCTCACTCTCTATTTTTTTCTGGCTGTGGGTCTCTGTATTAGAACATAATGGTGTTAGTTTTTTGTTTTTTTTTTTTTTGAGGGAAGAGAAGGGGAAGCAGAGCAGTACTCAGGACTGAGTCGAGGGCTTCTTGAATATCTAGTAACGAGGGTTCTTGAATGTTTAGTAACGGCCTCTTCATTGGGTCATTTGAGGACTTTTTAATATACTGGTTCGCTGTTCTTATGTCTTCTTTTGTTACTCACTCTTGTCCTCACTGGAGGTTGTGACTGCTGTCTTACTTAGGCATATAGAAATTAGGATGTACTCTGGGTACCTTTTCTTTGTCAGATATCTTTTTATAGCTAGACTCTTCTACTGTTTAGTAGTAACAACTAAAGGATATGTACAAAGATACTGATGTGCTTAGTATTTCTAAACTTACAATTTTAGGAGAAAAGTGAATAATACTTAAAACGTAGATTTCATAATTTTAGATTTAAGATGAAAATTAGCTTTTATGATTTTGCTTTTGTTTTCAGGTGCAATTAAAAACTAGCATTTGTAGTCAGTATGTAATTCGGATGCAACCAACTAACAGGTGCCTTTCTACCCTGGAATGTGCTGCTGCTGCTCTTTCCATCTTGGAGAAAAATAATTACATACAAGAGGTATGTGGAAGCCATAGTATTTTTATAAGTAGGGTCAAATTTTATTGAGAAAATTTAGACATGAATAACTTGTAAATTGCATAAGTCAAGTGACAAGTGGATTATATCTGCAGTAGATATTTATGGGCTTTCATAATCTTCTTCCACTCTGGTATTTTACTGTGTTAGTTTAGCATTCCAGATTGCATTATTTAAATATTCACACTAAGCTGTGCAAACAGCATTTTTAATATGCTAAATTGCATGTAAGTAGCACAACATTCAATAGAGTTTTTTGGCTAGATTTTTCCTTTAGTGTTCTCTACTTCCTTTTTTAGTGGTTTGTATTCTCTGGTGATCAACTTTTTTCTTTTTAATTAAAAGAATATTCTCCAGCAACATAACTTGTTTGCATTGGTGCCTTTATTTGAGGAGCTATGCTAACATTGTGTTTACTTTATTAAACTTGCTTAGAGTGTAAAATAGGTAATTGTATAGATAGAAATGCCCACAGAATATGAAAAAGATTTAACATACAATCAACATCCCATTTAGTTCCCATGAAATTCTGATGAGTGCACATATAATTTAATAATTATCAGCAGAGAATAACATTTCAGTGAGCTTGGTAATATCTCAACTTTTTGGGACATGTTAGAAAATTTGCATTTATAGTAAAAGAAGTATAGTAAAAGAATTTATGAAAAACAAGTGAACTATTACTTCTTACTCGGAAAAAACATCAGAGGATGATACTTGTAAGCAAATAGAGTCAGTAACTCCTCCAATACACATGCCACCACACATGCACATGTGTGCATGTGCACACATAGCGTGTTTTTCTGCCTCTTCTTTCTATCATTGTACAGTAACATTACTGTTATTACTAGTTCAGAGTGACTGGATTAATTACAGAGATGTTAATCCTGAAGGAAACAAAAAAGATTTCCAGAGGCAGGAGTGTTAAAGAATGCTAGAAGCAGGGATTGAGTTCTTTGTTTCTCTCCCTGGCCCTGAGCTATGGGGAGTGACAGTTGGAGTTCTTCTTTTGTTGGAAGTTGTGTTTTATGATGAGGCTTCCTTTGGATGTATGCGTGGACTCTTTCAGCTAAACGGTTTTACTCACCCTTGTTGTCTATGCCTTGAATGGCCAGGGTGTCCCAGACACTTTCCTTCTTCCTTCACCCAAACTTTCCTCTATCTGTGAAACTATTTCCATCTGTTGGCTGCTTTTCCTTCTTGATGAAACCAGAAACATTCATGGATGACAAAATGCTAATAGCTAACACTGCTTGCTGCTGGATTAGATGTGATGGTTTGCGATATGGTGTCTTAAAAACAGAAGAGGACTCCTCATCATGACCATAAAAGACTTGGATAACTTATATCCTAAGTGTAATATCTGGAATAAGCAGTGGCCAGAATATACAGTTGTGATGGGACCCTGCATGTCCTGAGCTTTTGTTACTCCGTATGGATGGATTGAACATAAACCTTCGTAGTAGCAATAAGAGCCTGGAACCATTATACTGCTTACTTCAGCCTTCACAAATCACAGTGGCCAGGAGTAGAGAAACAATGCCTGACAATCATACCCATGACTTGGGAGATTCTAATATGGTGGGAGCATGAAGGGGAGACTTGGCGTAAGGAAATTTCTTATGTTACTTATTATAGAACAAGAAATGCTCCCAGTTTATAGTAAAAGCTGTTTCATGGCCAGTGAACCCTAAGGCCAATCTGTTAAAAATTAATTACACAAAAATAAATAGCACACTTCTCTGTGGAACACTGTCTTCTGTGACAACAGGTGCATAACCTTCTTCCTTGGGAGGAAAGCTGTGATGGATTTCTCTTAGAGAACCCTTTAAAACATTGAGATCATGGAGAGCAGCAAAAAATTGTCATGCTTCATCCCATAGACATCAGACTCCTAAGAAGAAAACAATTTGATGTAACACTGATTTTCAGTCCTTTGGTTCATCTCCACCCTTGGTGCTGGAGTATCTTTCAAGCACAGGAAGTAGCAGGATGTGAGGGACTATGAGAGTGTGGCTCCTGGGAGGAGCACAGTACAGGCTTTGACGTCAGTTTCAACTGCAACTTTGCCACTCATTGTCATCATAGCTTGTTGGGGCCGATGGCAAGCTATGTTCTTTGTACTTGTTTTTTCCTTTTAAATGTATATACAAATGGTTACATAGGCTGCGGATGTAGCTTAGTGAGAGAACACTTCTGCCTAAAATGTTCATTTTTCATTGCTGCAAAAGAAAAGGTAAAATTTTAACAATTTTAAGGTAAAACTTAAAATTGAGTGAGGTGTATTAATTGCTACATTGTCAACAAGAGCAGCTTTGACTTTCTGTGCCCCTCCAATTTTGACTATAGATCAATGCAAGTTTTAAACTACAACTTGATGAGTTTTATTTGTTGACTGCAATATTTGTCAGGGGGCCTTCAGCTTAAGATTTATTTTTGTTTCAAGGTCTTCCTTTATGTAGAAAGTTTTACCTTACAGAATTTCAATGAGAGAAGTGAAAAAGGCTTTTAGCTGCATGCAAATTTAAGGACCTTAGCTCTGTCCAGCGTCAGCAATTGCTAAGAATGGCCTTTGAAAGCTGTGACCACTCACATGCAAAAGAATTCACAATAACACTCATATCTCCAAGTAAACAGTTAGAAACAAACTTGTTTTGTAAATAGAATTTTCTCATGCACTCTCACTCAGATTGTATATTTTTTCTCTATATTAGAAGCATTATTTATTGAACATCAAGTAATGGTTTCAACACTGTAATTGTTGGGGTCTAGTATGTCACCTTACAGTTTGTTGTGATAAGAACTCTGATATGTGGGCTTTATTTGCTTATCTTGAAGCACATAATTAGTATATGATAGCTTCGTCAGTGTAGGCAGCAGTAAATTAAAATGGTATGGGATTGCAATGCTTTATGCCTCTCCCAGGGCTGCTTGTCCAGGGGGAGTGCCAGGAGGGCTTTGGCTCATGCAGTTGCTTAGGAACCTAGGTTAATGGAAAACTATCCAAAGGTCATTCCACTTTCATAAAGAAAAGGTAAGAAAGATGGTGAATCCTGCATTACTTGTAATGTTTCCACCCAAGGCGACACATAGTACTTGAGCTCATATTTCATTAAGTCTACTTGATCCGTGTTGCTGTGATAAATTACTCCGGCCAAAAGCAACTTGGAGAGGAAGGAGTTTATTTTTAACTTAAAGATTGGAGTCCATCATTGAGGAAAGTCAGGACAGAAAGTAGGCATTTGAAGCAGAAACCATGGAGGAATGCTTCTTTGATGGCTCACACACGGGCTTAAGCTTAAGAGCTCTCTTATATATCCGGAACCACCTACCCAAAGAATGGCGCCACCCACAGTGGGCTGGGCTCCTACGTCGACTAACAATCAAGGCAGTCCACCACAGACCCACCTCAGGACAAGGTGATCTGGGCAGCCCTTCAGTTGATACCCTTTTCTCAGATGACTCTAGGCTGTGTCAAATTGACAATTAAAACTAACTGGGACAATGACTACGGCTAACTTCAAAAGGGATAAAAACTGTAAACTGATCATTTACCAAAACAAACAATGATTTTCTTATTAGTGACCACCACAGAGATGAAATGGGATCTTATCTTCCAGATGTCAAAGTTGAGGTGTTTGGCCATAAGAACATTAGCAGTATTCTATCTACGAAATGGCTAATAAATGCCAGAACACGAAGAGTCCTTTGAGTTGCTTTTATCTGTATGGAGTCCTGTGTTTCCTAGAGACCTCTAGTGTTTTATCATCCAGTCTGTGCATTGAGTTGACTATTAAGTAACACATCTACATCTCTACCTTCCTGTCCTAGCTTTTTTTTTTTATTAAAAGAAATAATGAAAACACACCTAATGGGCTTTCTATAATAGTGTTGTATAGAAGTTTCCAAAATACTTGTCTTTTTTTTCTTATTGGTCATATCAATAAGTGATTATTTGTGATAGTGTGTAAAAACGGAGGCAGTGGTTAAATTAATTTTTAAAAGCTTCTGTAAGTGCAACATGTTGAACTGGGCAGTCCTGCGTTGTGAATGGATATCAGCTTGGAAAGGATATCAGGAACCCAGATTTGGGGGCTGGAGAGACGGCTCAGCAGTTAAGAGCACCAGATGCTCTCCCAGAGGAACTGGGCTCAATTCTCGGCACCCATATGACAGCTCATACCTGTATGGACCTCTCAGGGGATCTAATGACATCTTCTTCCCCATGGGCACTGTGTGCCTGTGGTACACAGACACACATGAAAGCAAGACACCCATACACATAAACAACAAAAAGGCCCGTGTTTCTTCTGTCTGTCCATCACCTTTGTGTTTGGCTTTAATCTTCACATTAATTGCCAACTAGTCATGATAGTAGTACCACCTCTAATAATCATATTCTTGACAGGAAAAGAGGGCAAAAAACCTGTACTACCTAAATCTGTTGGCTTCTGAAGCCCCAAAGTAACTTACATTTCATCGTTTTATTAGTAGATGGGCACAGTCCCTTCATGACTTAATTAATAAGGGTTCTATTAATAAGGATAAAAATAGTGGGTAGGGAGAAGCAATTACCAGAGACTGTTATAGTGTTTAACACTTCATTGTAAAGTAGAGCCAGACCCTTTACCATGTATTTTGTATATGTGGGGGAATAAGTTTTCACACACTTTGAAATTGTTCTATCAATTTTTTTTTCCTTTTAAAAAATCATTCTTTAATGGCATTTTCAACCAAAATCTTTGCTATTTTTATTTAAACAGTTTGATAAGAAGCCTTACATCCAAGGAATCTGACCCCAAAATGTATTTATAATACTGTGTAGTTTTATATTAGCTTTTGATCTTGAATAAACTTATGTAAAGCATGTGTTCCAGTTGTATGACAGCCTTCATCATCTCTGTTAACTTACATGTACAGCCAGTTAGCACATTAGACTCATATGCTTGGCTTCAGGTATTTGACTTTAGGCAGGGTATAAAATTCAGTATTTCAAATATACCACACCTGGCTCTGTGACCTGTGTCTTCCATGGGCTACTGTGAGGAAGACTTTGCTGCCATCATGAATTGCTTGTGTCAGAGAGGTACACTAGCTTGTGATTGAAATTCAACTAATTAGTTGTGCCCATCTTTGTATCTAAATGTCTTTAATCATCCTGTTAAGAGATAAAATTATTATAATGACAACAAGTTTTCATATTATTTAAATAAGTTAGTGTGTAAAACTTATTTCAGACTCTGTTGCCTATATGGAAAATCAGTATAAATCCTTTTATTAGAATCTGTGAATTTAGAGATAATTATGAATTATGAATAGTCATTGCTCTTCGTAGGTTTAAACAATAATTAAAAAGGACACATAACTGTCTGTATCTGAAAGAAAAATGTAGGTAGAACACAAGTTGCCACAAATACATTTCAGAAATGTTTTTTTTTCCTTAACAGATTCTGCTTCGTCCTCTCCATGCTCTATGCTCTTTCCAGCTTCAGCATGGTGCTCAGATTCGCCTCAGCAAGGAATACCTTCTGAAAAATGGATTATATCCCAAGCCAATGCCAAAGAACAAACGCAAACTCAGGAAGATGGAGCTGTTAATGAACAGTGTTAAAATTTAGCACAGTTCTCCCCACGGTGCTAGTCTGCCTGTCTGTAGCTGACGAGACTATGTTACGTTTTCACACAGTTTAGGCTGGAGGGTTTTTGACTCTGAAGAAGGGAAGCTAGCAGTCACTTGTGCTGAAAGAGGCAGTCTGCTGAATGGCATCAATACAGCACAACTTCCACCAACTCTATGGAAAGCAAAATGTCATTTTTTAAAATTTGTTTTTAAATTTGGGCTTCTAGTACATTTTCAAAAACTATTCAGCATACAAGTTGTTTTCCTAGAGTAAGGAGTTGTTGGTTATAAAATGATGAAAACTGTGCCTGGGAACAGTATTGCTTCCACTTGTGTTTGTGGATACCGAGGTGTAGATCAGTGGTGGGATATATCCTGATTAGTTTCAGCCTTGTCAGTGAACTTCAGAGTGTGAAATAAGTGGCCAAAGAGGGCTACCCATTTCATTAAGTCGTATAAAGGGTTAGGGAAGCTACACTGTTTTGGATTGAATGTGAATCGGCGAATGTGATTTGTATCTTCTGTTAATTGTCTCAATTCTTGTGGAGTGCATTTAATTTTGAAATAGCCTAAATTCTCATTGGGAGTTGCTTTGCATACGTTTTTATTTTTCAGTATTCACTGAACAAGTTTACTGGTTGTGGTAAGATTTTTTAATGATTTTAATGAAGTTTCTAATTGGAAATGACTGACTGAAGTAGAGTACAATGAAGCTGTCATTTTGAGAACATATTTCTCTAAGTAGCTCTACTTAAATTTTTTTTTAAGAGCAAAAACTTTCAAAATGAAAGAGCAAATTCCCTCACCCTATTAGGAAAATATTTGCTGAGATTTTGTATAGAATAAGTGAATTTATATATTCTATATTTATATCCATTTTACAGTTAAGTAGACACTTTGGCAAGATCAGGGTATTTGATTATGACCTTTGTTCACAATTACTAGAGTTTTTTAATCCATTGTTAAACTGGAAGGAAAAGCCAAGCATGCAATTTAGTGATGATTTGGAAAAATATTTGTACGTGTGAGCATGAACATACAGTGGTTTCTGCTGATTTTCATGCTCATATATTTGTTTATTACTGAACCAGATTAGATACTCATTAAGAGCTTGGCTGGTCCCAATTAGAATCCTAACAAATATGTAGCAAAATTATGTAAAAATATCTATTAAAATTTAGATTAAAATTAAAAATAGATTGGTCTTCAATTGCTGACTTCTATTTGCATTTAAATACAAGTTGGCCTTTTATAACCTAAATGCCTAGTACAAATTGATTATCTGTATAATAATGAAAATATACTGTAATGTATAATGTTTTCTTAAGGAATGAGTTAAAATCATCTTCCAGTAATTTTTTTGTTGGAATTATATTTCACAAAGTTCTTGGAGTATTGATTACTCCTTACAAAAAATCTGGCAAATGATACTGTTTATTTCCAAACTTCAATTTGTGTTTACCATTTAGAATAATTTTATGCTTTAAATATATTTTTGAGTAATTTCTGAATACTTAAATGGCTAAAATTTATTACTTTGGAACTCACCCTTTCTGTCTATCTCTCTCTCTCTTCTCTTCTCTCTCTCTCTCTCTCTCTCTCTCTCTCTCTCTCTATATATATATATATATATATATATATATATATTTAGAGTGTATTTAGTGTATACACACACACACACACACACAAAGAGGTATATCTCTATAGACGGAAGATGGCAGATTTGAGATACTTGGCACTTGTTGCATCTGCAAATCCCAAGCAGCATCAGGTGCATGGCTTCAGGGAGAGGCGAGTGATATTAGAAGTCAGGAGTGCAGAAGTGACAGAGGTGAGGCAAATCCAAATATACGGAAGTTTAGATTTGTAGAGAAATTGAACCCTGGGGTAGTATACCAGTGAGGCTTTAAATGAAAAACAAAAGGGTGCCTCACTGAGCTCCATGGACACTAAAATGATATTTTTCAAAAATGCAGTTTAAGGTAGGCTATCTACATCTGCACAGCAAGCGGACAGCAGAGAGCCCCACCTCCTTCTCAGTATGCACACTGGTGCTGTGGAGCAACTTAGAAGTCTTCTATTCAAACCTTTTGGGCACAGAGAGAAGAAACCTCTGCATTCATATCCCCAAAGGTCTCCTGGCTGAGTGATCACTCTGAGAATCAGTGGAACCCCAGGAAGCTGGCTGTAACTTAGACACAGGACCATGAACTACCAGCACAGGACCATTTGCTGGCCATGTTTTGAGGAAAGTGGCAGGTGATTACATTAGGAAAGGCAGCCCTACTCTGAGAAGAGCAAGATTACCTGCATGTGTGAATATAAGATGAATAGGAGGGAGACTGTCTAGGGCATACAGGATCACTAGTTTCCTGTTGTCACTTCAGGTACACACTCTCTAGATTCTTGATTTTTTTTTGATAAAATAATTTATAATAATCTCAGTAAGAACCCAGAGACAATTCATTAGAAAACAGCAGAGCAGGTAAGCTGGAGATCTTGACAGCTGATGGAGGAGGGAGATGGAAAGGGGAGAAGGATAGAAAGTTAACATTTCTATACGTTCACCAAGATCAAGTCAGCTTCATCCAAGAAATGCAGGGATAGCTCAACAAATAAATCAATAAGTATAATTCACTATGTAAATAGACTCAAGGACAGGAACCATGTGATTGTGTTATTATATGAGGAAAAAGCCTTTGACAAAATCCAAAAATCCCTTTATGATACATGTCCTGGAGAATCGAGGGATACAAGAAACAAATCTCAATATAATAAAGGCTACCTACTAGACAACACAGGATAGCAAGCCTAGTGCCAGGAGTGAGTTACTACTTTTGGATATGTTGGCCAGCGAGGTCTCAGAGATCTCCAAACATTACAAGCGATTGCCAGTGCTCTTGGTTATACTCCAGAACTGGATGATGAGACCTTATTGTTGAAGACGCCACACACTTGAATCATAGAACATGGAGAAACCAAGCTGATACTGACCTGGAAGCTTCATTCTTACTGGCTAGCTTTCATTCTGCTGAAAGATGTTATGCACACTACTGGAAGAGAAAAGTAATCATCAATTTCATCCAACTGTGAACTGTGAGGTACAGGGATACTGGCCTGGCAAGACATGCCCACTGGTGTAATAGTGGCTTGAACATCAGTGGAATAATTGCCCACTTCTTGATTGGATTTAAACCTCATTCCGCATGAGGAAACTCATACCTGGTAACATTATCAAGGCCAAGAATTTGTGGCTAGAAAAACCCTCAAGGAGAACCTACTCCTATTCTACTAAGTGCACATAGCATTAAACTTACTCCTGTGTATCTCTTAAATATTATCAGAAAAACTTTTTCCAGTAGATCACGATTAATACAGAGAACCGCAACTGGTCAAGGTATAGAGAATATGAGACTGCAGAAAGCTCACACTTAACACGTCTGTATTACACACCCTTCTCCTAAGGCTCAGGGTTCATAAAGGTTATAAGAGCCATAGATAGTGGATTACAATGATTTCTGGATACAACATGGTTGTTGAACACGTGAACTTGCAGGGGCTGTGACAGTATGCACAAGGCTTGTGGATGATGAAGCTGGATGAAATCCCAGCATAGAAAGGGGAGATGGGCATGAAGAGCTCTTAGCAACTGGTAGTTTCTAGGAGATGAGATTTCAATTTTCTTTGTGTAGTTTCTGGCAGATCAACTACACTCCAGTGGGTGACCATGCATTCAAGAGAATATGGGCAGCATAAGTTGGACTCAGTGGATATTTTTTTAATGACAGAGTGTTGGATGAGTAGTGAAGAGGGGTAGATCTTGGAGGAGTTGAAGGAGGGAGTGTAACATGATGAAAATATGTTGTATAAATGTATAAATGCATTCTTAAAGCACTGATACAAAATAAGGAGAAGAAATCATGTTGGTATGTATCTTTAATCCTGAGCTGGTGAGGGGGAAGTAAAGGCAGGATGGTGATCCTTGTGGTTTGTTGGCTAGCAAGAATTGGTATGCTTTTTGTCCTGTGAGACGCTTTAAAAAAGAAAATTAGATGGAACATGATTGAGGAAAGCACCTAACATTGATTTCTATCCTCAACACATGCATTTGTACATAAACACCCCCCTACTATTCTTCTTTTAGGGTAACATGGGCCTTGGGCATGAAAAAGCATTCTGCCTTTTCAGGCCAATCAAGGACAATGTAGCCAACCTTAATAATTATTTGGGTTAGCCTTATAGTTGGATGAGAATTTCTATGTATGGCCTAGAATTCAGAATTCCACACTGTGCCTCTTCTTCCTCTGGCTCTTACATTCTTTCAATCCCTTATTCTGCAATGTGCTCTGAGCCTTGGAGGGACTGCTATAGATGCTCTGTTTGTGGTTGAGCATTGAACTATCATGTATCATCAGCACGTTGATCAGTGAAGAGGCTCTGCACTCACTGTCGCCCACATGAAAAGGAAGCTTCTCGGACCAAGCTGACAGCAGCACTAATCTATGGGCACAGGAGGGCCACTGATGGGCACGTCATGTCCACTTATTAAAACAGCAGCTAAAGCTTCCCACCTAGGGCCTATGACCTCTCCAGCCACAGGCTTTTGACCAGGTTTACAGTACCAGATGTGAATTCCATCCTGTGGAGTAAGCCTCAATTCTAGTCAGAGAGTGGTTGGTTATAGATTTGTCATTATTGCATTTATGGGCACCTCTTGTCTGGCTGGTCAGTATCATAGCCCACAACACCATATCCAAGACAGTTCTCCCTCAGCATTCTGTCAAGCACCTTCTGGTACTATCAGGGTTGGCTGTCAGGAGGAAGCTTCCAGCCTAGTTGCAACTTGGTTTCTCTGTGTCCTGAAACCAGAACATCAGTAACTTTAGCAATCAGGTCTTACCATCCAGTTCTGCTGGGCAACCAACAGTAGTAGCAGTCTTTGTCGGCATTGTTTGGAGGATGTTAGAGGCCTCCTCGACCCACAGCTCACAGGAAGGTCGCCCACTCCTGGTACTGGTATTTTCATTTATAACCTATGGCTTCTCAAAGCAGCTTTATCATCTCACACAAGACACCTCTGTTTTTGTTTTTTTGGTTAAGTTTTTAAGTATATTCCTTATTATATGGTTTCCTTACCACTTTAAAAATAATAGATCAGTTGTTTTGGTTGATCTTACTCCAATCCCCTTCTCCCCTCATCCTTCTGCCCTAATCTCCCTGCTCCAATTTTCCCGTCTTCCCTGTATTTGAACATCTAGTTTGTTTTAAAACTGTTCCTATTAGTGTTGTCTGCATCTTCCCTCTAATTTGTAGTAAGGATTGAGATCCCAAGAGAAGGTTGCCCACTAAGAAAATAAAATAAATTTATTTATTCTAATAAATATATATAAATAAATTAGTAAAAAAGAACAGCAACAATAATAACCAAACAATTCTTAAAAACGAAAAGCTCTACAAATCAACTAAAACTTTCAGCAGAGGGCCAACGTCAGCAGGTAAAAGCACTTGTCACTAGAGTTCTATTATTAGAACCCATACGTGGAGGAATGAACTGACTCCCACAAATTGTCTGATCTCCACACTCATACTCTGGCATGCATGTGGCGCCATACACACACACACACTCACACACACACACACACACACATACACTCACACACACACACACACAAAATACATTTTTTAAAAAACTCTAAAAAATTCAATTGGGAAAATATTCCCAATAGATTAGACCAAGCAAAGAATGAATACCAAACACATTCATTTAACAATAAAGAACAACAACAACAGCAAATAAATGCAGCAACCATGAATAGAACTCTCAAGAATTCTGGAACATGCAAGACACGAAACCTAAGAATCAGTGGGTAAAAGGAGGAGTTGACATGTAAACTGAAAGCATAGAAGACCTGTTTTTTTATGAAATTGTAGAACAAAATTCCTCCGAAATATAGGGAAAAGAAGTGGACATTTAAGTATAAAAGGAACTGAAATAGAACTGAAATAGAAATGACAAAAAAGGAATTCCAGGTCATGACGTTAAAATGCTAAAAGTACTAGAAAGAGTCCCACAGACTGCAAAGGAGAACTGCCAGGTTGCCAAGGCAAACTCAGCAGTTAACATTAGACCTCTCAGCTTCAAACCCCAAAGTAGGACACATATGAAATGACATTTCAAGTCCTGACAGTAAATACCTGCCAACCAAAATTGCCCAAATAATATCCAGCAAAGTTATCTTTTAAAAAGAATGAAGAACTAAAGACCACCCAAGATAAGCACAAGCTAAAACAATTCATAAACAGTAAGGATTGTAGAAAACATGGGAAGGAATCCTACATACAGAGGAGAAAGAAAGAGGCACCAACATGATGATTTCAGGACAGAAATTTTATGACTAACTGAACAGATGAGATTTAGGAAGAAATAGACATGTTCAACCCAGTAAACCAGTGAACTCCTAAAATCCACCAGTGAGAAAGAAAGGAACCCAGTATTTTAATTAAGCAGAAAAGATTTACACACAAAAGAATTAAGTGAAAAAGATTTGTCATGCTTTCATAGTTGTACTCAGGTGATGTTGCCTCCCAAATACTGTGGGCCGGACAGCTGTTCTTTGTACTCTTTTACCACCAAGTGAGTCTCATATGGTGTGAGCTCTTCCTATCCCACTGTCCAGTGCCCCCTCCCAGCAAGTTTCCATAACTCCTTCTTACTCTTGAGCTGTGGCACGTGAATTCCAGGCTTCCTCAATTATATTTATTCCTTATTATCAATTGCCCAGAATAATTCAATCTATAATAATTGGTTTCATCTCAAGATCACACAGTTATAGCACTCTAAAATATGGGGAATATAAAAATGAATCTTCCCTCTACTGCTGAACCATCACAGAGAAGGAATCGCTCTCTTACCTGAGCCCCAGAACTTGAATCATGGCATGTGAGAGCCATGGACCTGTCCTGTGTGCAGGATGGGCAGTGCTTTCACAAGGACCACCAGGCTTCTGCTTCCCTTCTCTGGACCTGTATAGCTGGGTCACAGGGTTGCTCTTTTATTTCTTAGCATTTTTTTCAGTTACCCTCTTACTTAATGATTTAGTTTGTTCTGTTTTTTTGTTGTTGTTGTTGTTTAAAATATTTTTATTCTTTGACCGTTTCATACAATGTATTGTGATCGTATTTGCTCCTACTTCTTGCTTTAATTCTTCCCAGGCCTATTCACAACTTCATGTCCTTTCTCTTTTAAAATATTTTTAAAAATTTTGAAATTAAAATGTAATGCATCATTTTACCCTTTACCTTTCCTCTCTCCAATCCCTCCTATATACCCCCCCCCGCGCTTTCTCTAACAAAGAAAAAGAGGTGCTTTCATGGTGTGTTAATGTCCTTCCACTCTTTCTCCTTTGGAATAATATTATCTTTATCACCTCCATTTCCAGTCACTGAATCCCATGGAGACAGCCTCAAATTCACCACCATCTTTCCCCATAACTACATCAAAATATATTATAAATTTTGTCAACTCGGCACAAAGTGGAGTCACCTGGGAAGAGAATACCTCAATTGAGGGCTTGCCTCAATCATATGGGGCTGTGGATATGTCTGTGGGGCGTTTTCTTGATTAATGATCTATGTGGAAGTGTCCAGCCCAATGTGGACAATGCCACCACTGGGTAGGTGGTCCTGTACTATACAAGAAAACAGGCTGATCAAACCACAGAAGGCAAACCAGGAAACAGTACTCCCCTGTGGTCTGTATTTGAGTTTCAAATTAGTCTTGCCTTGAGTTCTTGCTTTGGCTTCCTTTGATGGTGGACTATAAACTATAAGCAGAAATAAACTCTCTCCTTTCCAATTTGGTTTTGTTTAATATTTTATCACAGCAACAGAGAGCAAACTAGGACATATGTTATTAAAAAAAATAGAGTAAAAATTACAAAAAAGAATGAAAGGGCACAGAAAATGAATCTGCAACAGGAAAGCATTGCACTTTCCCATAGAAAAGCACTTGGGATGCTGATATTAATATATAACTATAAGTAATAGGAGCTATTTTAATATGGTTAATAATAAAGTCAATGAAATACACATACCATGGCACACATGCGGTGGTCACAGGATAACTTGAAGCAGTCAGCTCTCTCATTCCGCAGGGTAGATCCCAGGAGACTTGAGTCAACAGGCTTGGTAGCATGTACCTTACTCACTGAGCCACCTCACTGGCCCTTCTTTTAAAATTCTTTTTTAAAGAAATGGGAAATTGTTTAAAGTGAAATGGTAAAAAACAAAACAAAACCTCTGTATAGAAATAAACTATATGCAAATAATAGCACACAGATATTTTTTGTTTGTTTATTTGTTTGCTTATTTTTTTGAGATAAAAGTTTCTCTGTTGTAACCTATCTGTCCTGGCTGTCCTGGAACTCACAGAGATCCACCTGCCTCTGCCTCTCGAGTGCTGGGATTAAAGGTATTTGCCATCACTCCTCAGCTTCACAAAGATCTTTAAAAGTATAAATGTAGCTTGCCTTGAAAGTAGTATGATATTAACTCACAGCAGACAGTTCAAAGTCACAAAGTGTAATGCAGTTCCTTTAGTTGCTGGCAATAATATGGTAGCCATTAACTACATGTGGCCATTTCAACTAATTTAAAATCAATTTAACAAATGTTGAACTGTACGTATTTCATCCATTCCACAGCCTTATGTGGCCAGCGGCCACTGTTCTGAGCACCACACACACTATGTATGTGTGTGTGTGTGTGTGTGTGAGTGTGTGTGTATACACACAATATTTTTGCAGTCAGGAGGGCAGCCACTAAAAGCCAGTAATTTCAGGAGATATAAAGTAAAAATCAACAGAAGAAATAAAAGAAATAAAACAACGGCGAAAATAAAAATAGAAACCACTAAGACATTTAACTCTAGTGGACCCAGGAAAGACAAGGATGAAAAATAGATAATAAAAAATAAAAAGCACACAAGCAGATTAAAACCAAGCACATTAGCTGCTTTCCTTGTCACCATAATCAAGCACCCAAGAGAGCAACTTAAAGGAGGCAAAAGAAGATTTATTTTGACTCATAGTTTCAGAGGGTTGAATCTGTGGTTGTGTGGTCCCAAACAATTATGCAGAGTATCATGGCAACAAAAAGGTATACTGTAGGTTGGTAAGTTCACTCTTGCCAGACAGAAGAACTACAGAAGAGACAAAGACAAGCTACATCTCCTAGGATCATGCTCTGAGTGACATTTCCTCCAAGTGGGCTCCACCTTGACTTTTGTCACCTTCTAGTAATGCTGTAGTATTACGAACTTATTAAGCATTTTGTGACACTGTTCCTGGGGAGTGTGAATAAACATCTATTCACCCCAGATAGGGAATCAATGACAGATCAAAGTATGGGTTTCACAAAGGCCAGCTGGGTGAGCTAGTAAGTTTTATTGGGGTTTTTACAGGAACACGGGTGAGAGATTACTTACAGGGGCAGAAATGACTGAAGACATCACAAAATCCCACCCAGCATTGATGGCAGCTCATGAAAGCGGAAAACCTGGAACATACTTCACAACCTGAGGGTAGTTCAACAGGTTAGAGAGTGTCTTTTCCAGGGAGTTCAAGGGGTCTGAGTCTCTTCCAGGCAACTCACCTGGTCTCTGCTTCTCTCTGGTGGCTTTTTTCTAGGCAGCTCAGTTTGTCTGAGAGAGTCCCCCAGTAGTCTTTAGTGTTTACCTACACGCATGACAACAGTGGAGCCTAGTGAATCTGGTCAGTTTCAGGGACTTCCTAAAGCATTTGAGCTGTTGATTTCATGAATTTAATGAGCTTCCCTACAGGATGAAATGTTTCACTTCCCTTTTAGAACATTCTGTTTTCATCTCTCTGTAAACATCCTGTGTCTTAACAAGCTTCCCTCCAAGGTGGAAGGTACTAATCTTGAAGGAAACTATAGGGCTGGAGAGACCTCTCAGTGGTTAGAACACTGGCTGCTCTTCCAGGGGACCCAAGTTCTATTTCCAGCATCCACATGGTGGCTCACAACCATTTTTAACTCTGATCCCAGAGGATCTGATGCGCTCTCTGGTCTCTGTGGGCATTTCACATAGCATGCAAACACTACATAAATATACATGCAGACAAAACACCCAAACACATAAAATAATAATAATAATAATAATAATAATAATAATAATAATAATAATAATAAAGTTACTCTTGGAGAAAAATCACTGTACAACTTCAAGGAATAAACATCAGTGTAAAATAATCATGATGTAACCCTCTCTGAAGATACCCTCTTGATATCCCCAGTATTTTGTGTTTCACTGATCTCCTAGGTGGCTGTAAATCTAATCGATTTGGCAATTGAGATTAGCCACCAAACCCAGCTACTTTACATAATCATATAAATGATCCAATAGAAGGACAGAATTTGTCAGACTGTGCTTAAGAGTGAATATCAGCTGAATACAGTTTAGAGCAGGCACCAGATATTTGTACAGATAAAGAACTTGAAAGTAAAAGAAATGGAAAAGATACCATATAAACCAAGAGAAAATTGGTGCATCTGTACTAATCTCACATAAAATAGAGTCCAAACAAAGATTATCAAGCCTAAAGAGGATCATTTCATTGAGATATGTTTCTAAACAAGTTAAGCAAAATTTGCTAGAACCAAGGGAAAATATAAAATTTTAACTTATTAGTGGAGTTTATGCCTACATTCCTCTTGTAGTACTTAGTAAAACAATTAGTAAGACTATAGCTCTTTTGAACACTACAGTTCATAAATTTGACATAATTAACTTTATGGTGCATTATCCTGCAAAACTCATAGCATGCATGCGATTTATGTTCATGTGGAACAGTAAGGTAGACCATATCTAAGTCTTTAAAGAATTCCTGATAAACAATAAAGGATTGAAAGCCATATAGAATATGTTCCTGCATACATCAGAATTTAGTAAGAAATAATTATGCACAAGCAGCACTCGTTAGATAATTTCAGAGTCAGTAAAATCACAGGGAAAATTAGTATTTTCATATAAACCATAATGAAAGTTTATGAGACTTGGTTAAAGCGAGCCTTAAAGGTAAATTTGTAGCTTTAAATTTTCATACTGGAAAAGTGTGGGAGAAATAATAAGATTTGGTGTGGGTGAACACCCCAAAACTAGTTAAAATTGAACAGTGATTAAGTAGTATTGGGGTGAGGCCCTTGAACACATGCTTAAGCATTATAGCTCCGCCCTTGTGGGTGGAATGGGTATCATTCTAGAAAGGCCAGTTCACCTCCTTACTGCCTTACTCCTTCAACTTCCACTATGTGATGACAGAAAAAAAAGGCTCTTGATAGATGCCACCCCATTGATAGTGGATTTTCTAGTTTTTATATCTGTAAAGGAATAACTATGCAAGCTATTTTTAAAT